>CM066032.1:839739789-842245561 GCA_033557465.1 Ichthyophis bannanicus | reverse complement strand
GCATTATAATATCTTTTGTTTTATTTTCCATTCCTTTCCTTATCATACCTAGCATTCTATTTGCTCTCTTGGCCGCCGCTGCACACTGGGCCGAGGGTTTTAACATGGTATCCACAATGACGCCTAAATCTTTTTCCTGGTTGGTGGTTCCTAATGTGGAACCTTGCATCGTTGTAACCATAGTTTGGGTTGTTCTTCCCTAGGTGCATAACCTTGCACTTGTCCACATTAAATTTCATCTGCCATTTTGATGCCCAGTCTTCCAATTTATCAAGATCCTCTTGCAATTTTTCACATTCCTCTTAGGTTTTAACAACTTTAAATAGTTTTGTGTCATCTGCAAATTTGATAACCTCACTCATTATTCCACTTTCCAGGTCATTTATGAATATGTCAAAAAGCAGCGGACCCAGCACAGATCATTGGGGTACACCACTATTCACCTTTCTCCATTGGGGAAATTGGCCATTTAGCCCTACCCTCTGCTTTCTATCTTTTAACCAGTTCCTGATCCACAATAGTACACTGCCTCCTATCCCATGACTCTTTAGTTTTGCCAAAAGTCTCTCATGAGGGACCTTGTCAAAGGCTTTCTGAAAGTCCAGATACACAATATCAACCGACTCACCTTTGTCCACCTGTTTATTCACTCCTTCAAAAAAACATAACAGATTAGTAAGACAAGATCTTCCTTGTCTAAAGCCATGTTGACTGTCTCCCATTAGGTTGTGACTATCTACATGCTGAGTAATTTTATTCTTTATGATGGTTTCTACCATTTTTTCCCGGTACTGACGTCAGGCTCACCGGTCTGTAGTTTCCCGGATCACCCCTGGAACCCTTTTTAAAAATTGGTGTTACATTGGCGATCATCCAATCTTCAGGTATTAGAGATGATTTTAATGATAGTTCACAGATTACTGATAGCAGGTCTGCAATCTCATATTTCAATTCTTTCAACACACTTGGATGTATACCATGCGGCCCAGGTGATTTGCTACTCTTCAGTTTATCTAATAGTTGTAAGACATCTTCCCGATGTATCGATATTTCCTTCAATTCTTCCGCACCTTTAAATACCACTTCAGTCATGGGTAACATCCCTACATCTTCCTCAGTAAAGATCGAAGCAAAGAATTCATTCAGTCTCTCCGCTATCGCCTTGTCGCCTCTTAGTGCTCCTTTTAACCACTTTGTCATTTAATGGACCAACTGACTCTCTCACAGGTTTTTTGCTACGAATGTACTTGAAAAGGTCTTTATTTCGCGTTTTTGCTTCCGCAGCAAGCTTCTTCTGAAATTCTCCCTTTGCCTGTCTTATCAATGCCTTGCATTTGACTTGCCAGTGCTTGTGCTGTTTCCAGGTTTCGTCGTTTGGCTCTTTTTTCCATTTTCTGAAAGATTCTTTTTTGGCAACAACAGCCTCTCTGATTTCACCTTTAAACCATGCTGGCAGTTTTTTGGACTTCCTTCAACTTTTCTTAAAGTGTGGAATACAGCTGGTCTGGGCTTCCAAGATAATATTTTTCAACAACACCCAAGCTTGATTTACATCTTTAACCTTTGCAACTGCTCCTTTTAGTTTTTTCTTAACTGTTTTCCTGATTTTATCATAGTCTCCCTTTCGAAAGTTAAAAGGTAGTACTGTGGATTTCCTTACTATCCCTCCTCCACTAATTAAATCAAAGGCGAACATGCTATAATCACTATTGCCAAGCGGCCCCAACACCCTTATCTCTTGCACTAGACCTGGTGTTCCACTAAGGACTAGGTCTAATATGGCTTCCCCTCTGGTTGGTTCATGAACCAGCTGCTCCAAGAAGCAGTCATTTATTTCATCTAGGAACTTTATCTCCCTAGCATGTCCTGACGTGACACTGACCCAGTCGATACCGGGGTAATTGAAATCACCCATTATTATTACTGCGCTGTAACGTTTGTTAGCTTCCTTGATTTCTTTGAGCATTTCATCATCCATTTGGTCATTCTGGCCAGGTGCTCGATAGTACACCCCCACTGCCATTGCCTTCCCCATTTTATATGGAATTTCAATCCATATAGATTCTACAGCAGATTTTGTTTCCTGCAAAACTTTAATCCTTTCTGAGTCAATGCCCTCTCTAACATAGAGCGCAACCCCTCCACCAATTTGATCAGCTCTATCATTACGATATAGTTTGTACCCAGGTTTCACAGTGTCCCACTGGTTGTCCTCCTTCCACCATGTCTCTGATATTCCAATCATATCTAACCTTTCATTTAGTGCTATATATTCTAACTCTCCCATCTTATTCTTTAGACTTCTAGCATTTGCATACAAGCATTTTAGAGAATGTATTTTATTCATGTTAATTTGGCTATTGTTAGACATGGGTAAATTGGGATCTTTAAGCTCTGTCTGCTCCATACTTGAGGGCATTTGGGCTACTTTACTCTTTTGTGGAACCTCTCTGCTTTTGGTAGTATCCTTCAAGGATACATTCTTCCGAACTATCCGCTCTTGGGCGACTGTCGGCTTCCCCCTAATATCTAGTTTAAAAGCTGCTCTATCTCCTTTTTAAAGGTTAATGCCAACAGCCTGGTTCCATCCCGGTTAAGGTGAAGCCCATCCCTTCGGAAGAGCCCCTCCTTTCCCCAGAATGTTCCCCAGTTCCTAACAAATCCAAAACCCTCATCTCTGCACCATTGTCTCATCCATGCATTGAGACTCCGGAGCTCTGCCTGCCTTTTGGGTCCTGCGCATGGAACAGGAAGCATTTCGGAGAATGCTACCATGGAAGTTCTGGATTTCAACTTCCTACCTAAAAGCCTAAATTTTGCCTCCAGAACCTCCCTACCACATTTTCCTATGTCATTGGTACCGACATGTACCAAGACAGCAGACTCCTCCCCAGCACTATCTAAGACCTTATCTAGGTGGCGCGTGAGGTCCGCTACCTTCGCACCAGGCAGGCATGTTACCAGGCGATCCTCACGTCCACCAGCCACCCAGCTATCTACATGCTTAATGATCAAATCACCAACTATAATGGCTGTCCTAACCCTTCCCTCATGGGCACATGGCCCTGGAGAAACTTCCTCGGTGCGAGAGGGTTTTACATCACCTGGAGGACAGGTCCTAGTTACAGGATCACTTCCTGCCACACCAGGGTGATGCTCTCCTGTCACGTGACCTCTCTCCTCCATGGCAACAGGGATGCTGCCAGACTGGAGGTGGGACTTCAGGACTATATCCCTGTAGGTCTCGTCTATGTACCTCTCTGTCTGTCTTATGTTTTCCAAGTCTGCTACTTTAGCCTCTAGAGAATGGACTTGTTCCCTGAGAGCAAAGAGCTCCTTGCACCTAGTGCACACGTAAGACCTCTCACCAACTGGGCGAAAATCATACATATGACACTCAATGCAAAAGACTGGAAAGCCCCCATCCCGCTGCTGGACTGCTGTCTGCATCTTAGTTTTAAGTTTGTATCTAGATCTTTAAGTTCTTACTTACTAGGGGTTGCTATGGGTATTTATACCAATAAAACTGTACCTAATACATTTAATATACCTTGTTCACCTGAAGCTTAATTAATCTCAGGTCCTTAGTGTATGACTGATTTGGGTAATGAGCTTCACCTGAAAGCACCTCCTGTCTTTTAAGATGTGTAAGTACCTATAAAGCTATGATTAACCCAGGGGTGGGTTGGTGTGGGGAGGGAGGGAGGGAGGGAAATAACACTTATTAAAAGAGGGCTGCTACACAGTACCCTGTCTTGTGCTGCTGAGGTAAGCTAAATTCTGATTTGATTTAAATTATAGCTCTTAGCTGCTGCTAGGCTCTAACGTCTTATGAAATTTAAACTACAAGCTCTCTGCTGGGTTCTAAATTTAACCAGAAAGCTCTCTTCTGTGTTTTAAAAACTAAAAGTACTTTTCTGATGCTAGGCCCTGAGTGACTATTAAATGTACACTACAAGCTCTCTGCTGGGTTCCAAATGTAACCATAAAGCTCTCTTCTGTGTGTTAAATTTAAACTAAAAGTACTTTGCTGTTACTTGGCCCTGAGTGACTATTAAATTTAAACTACAAGCTCTCTGCTGGGTATGAAATGTAACCAGAAAGTTCTCCTCTGTGTTTTAAATTCAAACTTTAATTGCTGCTACTAGGCCCTAACTGATCCAACAAAAAACAGTGGGTTCACAGATTAAGTAGCTTTAATACAAAGAATTCTTTTTAGAAAATTACCAGAAGTATATACTCACAGTTGCAGATTTCTCTCCAGAAGTAACAGTCCCCCTTTCTAGTCCTTCAAGACAGAGGATCACAGAGCTCTGGTTGAGCTATTTATGCCTCTGCTGCTGAGGTAATGCTGTGACCAACTTCCTGGGTAATTAACAGTCCTTGCTTGGATAGGAGGAGTCTTTCAAAATGGCCTTTTGATCTGCCACCTGGTGTTAACACCTATTGAAAAGGTTTCACAGGTCTCTTGCCCCCTAGGTAGAAGGCCTCTTTGTAAAGGTCTCTAGAAGACTTTATTTGTTGCTCAAAGAGTACAGACCCTGTTTTGCCTTTTGTGCTAAGCTAAATTCTGATTTGATTTAAATTATAGCTCTTAGCTGCTGCTAGGCTCTAACTTCTTATGAAATTTAAACTACAAGCTCTCTGCTGGGTTCTAAATTTAACCAAAAAGCTCTCTTCTGTGTTTCAAAACTAAAAGTACTTTTCTAATGCTAGGCCCTGAGTGACTATTAAATGTACACTACAAGCTCTCTGCTGGGTTCCAAATGTAACCAGAAAGCTCTCTTCTGTGTGTTAAATTTAAACTAAAAGTACTTTGCTGTTACTTGGCCCTGAGTGACTATTAAATTTAAACTACAAGCTCTCTGCTGGGTATGAAATGTAACCAGAAAGTTCTCCTCTGTGTTTTAAATTCAAACTTTAATTGCTGCTACTAGGCCCTAACTGATCCAACAAAAAACAGTGGGTTCACAGATTAAGTAGCTTTAATACAAAGAATTCTTTTTAGAAAATTACCAGAAGTATATACTCACAGTTGCAGATTTCTCTCCAGAAGTAACAGTCCCCCTTTCTAGTCCTTCAGAGTCTCCCAAGATGGACAGGTTTCAGCTGAGGTGCCAGACCAAGACAAACCACCCATCTGGGCAGCAGCAGAATGGGATAGTGTTGATGGCAGAGAATCACATTTCTGTGACAATGGCAACAACACCAAACTTAAACTGCTCGGAGGAAAGGCCCGGCAATCTACTTCTGTATTTTGCCATGAAAACCCAATGGATAGCTACAACAAAACAAATTGCGCTATAGTGCTGGAAGATGAGACCCCCAGGTCAGAAGGCACTCAAATAGCTATTGGGGAAGAGCTGAAGACTTTTCAGAGTAAAGCCAGAATTTATGATGTGGTTGGATCAAAGCCCTCGGGACGTCTGACTGCTGATGTAGCTGCGCATGAAATGAGAGTCAGAAGTTCTAAAGATGTCTTACACATTGGAACATGGAACATACGAAGCATGAACCAAGGGAAGTTGGAGGTAGTCAAGAATGAAATGGAACGTGTACAACTTGATCTGTTGGGTGTCAGCGAACTGAAATGGACTGGCATCGGGCACTTTGCATCAGATGATCACATGGTCTACTATGCTGGAAATGAAAGACAAAGAAGAAATGGTGTTGCATTTATAATAAAGAAGAAACTTGGAAGAACTATAATGAAATACAATGCAGTCAGCGAACGCTTAATCTCTATTCGTCTATGAGGAATGCCTATCAACACAACTGTAATCCAAGTATATGCCCCAACAACAGCTGCAGAAGAGAATGAAGTTGACGAGTTCTATGAACAAGCTGAAATTGACAGAACATGCAAACAGGATATCCTGATAGTCATGGGTGACTGGAACGCAAAAGTTGGCATCAAAGAAGGCAAAGTATTTGGAAAATATAGACTTAGCAACAGAAATGAAGCTGGAGAAAGATTGATAGAACTCTGCAAGACCAACGACCTATTCATCTCAAACACCTTCTTCCATCAACACAAGCGGCGACTGTACACATGGACTTCACCCAATGGATTGTATAAAAATCAAAATGACTACATCTGTGGAAGTCAATGATGGAAAAGCTCTGTAACATCAACAAAGACAAAACGTGGAGCTCACTGTGGTACAGATCATCAACTACTAGTATGCAAACTCAAGCTAAAGTTGAAAAAGAGCAAACCACTCATGAATACAGCAAAATATGACCTTGAGAATATACCACTGGAATTTAAAGACAAAATTGATTTCTGCTTTAGAAATCTATGACAGATCTCCAGAAGAGTTATGGAATGACATCAAGAAGGTTGTGTTGGAAGAAAGTAAGAAGTCTCTACAAAAAGTGAAAAAGCAAAAACGGCCAAAATGGATGACAGAAGAAACTCTGAAAATTGCCCAGTAATGCAGAGAAGCTAAAGCCAGAGGAGAAAGACAGATAATGGCAGAACTCAACAGAGATTTCCAATGTTCAGCAGGACAGGACAAGGAAAAAGTACTACAATGACGCATGCAATTAAACAAAAGCAGAAACTATTAGAGGAAGAACAAGATCAGCTTTCCTAAAGCTACGAGAGTTAAAGAAAAAGTTCCAGCCTCGAATTGGAATGTTACAAGATGCTCAAGGTTCTATGTTGAATGATGCTGTGAAGATCAAGAAAAGGTGGAAGGAATATACAGAGTTTTTAAATGATAAAGATCAAGTGGACCAACAGCTGTTTCAACATGTACCTTATGATCTGGAACCATTGGTGATGAAAGAAGAAGTTGAAGCAGCATTGAAAGCCTTATTAAAGAACAAGCACCAGGCATTGATAGCATTCCCATAAAAGTATTACAGCAATCTGATGCAGCTGTTACTGTACTTACAAGGCTCTGCCAAGAAATATGGGTTCAGGAAAGGGCGAGGAACAAGAGACATCATTGCGGATGTGAGATGGTTCCTTGAAAAGACAAAAGAATACCAAAAGGATATATATTTGTGCTTTATCAACTATAGCAAGGCTTTTGACTGTGTAAAACCATGAGAAACTGGGCCACATTAAGAAGCATGGGTATACCAGAACACCTGATCGTTCTCTTACACAAGCTGTACATTGATCAAGAAGCAACAGTTTGAACGGAACAAGGAGAAACAGAATGGTTTAAAATAAGCAAAGGTGTAAGACAAGGCTGCATACTTTCCCCCTACCTGTTTAATTTACATGCAGAACAAATCATCAGAGAAGCAGGATTGTATGAAGACAACAGAGGTGTGAAGATTGGTGGAAGACTCATCAACAACCTTCGCTATGCTGAAGATATCACATTACTGGCTGAAAGTGAAGATGATCTGAAACATTTACTTCTCACAATGAAAGAACATAGTCTCAAAATGGGCCTGCACCTTAATGTAAAGAAGACAAAGATCATGACAACTGGTATAATCAACAGGTTCATCATTGAAGGAGAAGAAATTGAAATCATGAACAACTTTAACCTACTTGGATCAACTATCAATAAAGAAGCAACAAGCAGTCAAGAAATCAGACGACGCATTGCTCTTGGCAGAATGGCTATGAAAGACCTAGATAAGATTCTCAAGAGCAGAGATGTATCTTTCCATACAAAGGTTCGACTTGTTCAAGCCATGGTATTTTTATAACATCATACGGATGTGAAAGCTGGACCATGAAAAAGAGAGATAGGAAGAAAATTGATGCCTTTGAATTATGGTGCTGGCGGCGAAAACTGTGTATACCAGATCTGGTGCAAGAGATAAGGGTATTGGGGCCACTTGGCAATAGTGATCATAGCATGATCACGTTTGATTTAATTAGTGGAGGAGGGATAGTAAGGAGATCCACCGTACTACCTTTTAACTTTCAAAAGGAAGACTATGATAAAATGAGGAAAATAGTTAAGAAAAAACTAAAAGGAGCAGTTGCAAAGGTTAAAGACTTACATCAAGCTTGGGTGTTGTTGAAAAATACTATCTTGGAAGCCCAGACCAGCTGTATTCCACACTTTAAGAAAAGTGGAAGGAAGTCCAAAACACTGCCAGCATGGTTTAAAGGTGAGGTCAGAGAGGCTGTTGATGCCAAAAAAACATCTCTCAGGAAATGGAAAAAAGAGCCAAACGACGAAACCTGGAAACAGCACAAGCACTGGCAAGTTAAATGCAAAGCATTGATAAGACATGCAAAGGGAGAATTTGAGAAAAAGCTTGCTGCGGAAGCAAAAATGTGTAATAAAGACTTTTTCAAGTACATTTGTAGCAAAAAACCTATGAGAGAATCAGTTGGTCCATTAGATGATAGAGGGGTTAAAGGTGCACTAAGAGGCGACAAAGCGATAGCAGAGAGACTGAATGAATTCTTTGCTTCGGTCTTTACTGAGGAAAATGAGGGATGTTACCCATCACTGAAGTAGTATTTAAAGGTGCGGAAGATGTATTACAACTATTAGATAAACTGAAGAGTAGCAAATCACCTGGGCCGGATGATATACATCCAAGGGTGTTGAAAGAACTGAAATATGAGATTTATGACCTGCTATTAGCAATCTGTGAACTATCATTAAAATCATCTGTAATACCAAAGATTGGAGGATGGCAAACGTAACGCCAAGTTTTAAAAAGGGTTCCAGGGGTGATCTGGGAATCTACAGGCCGGTGAGCCTTAAGTTAGTACCGGGAAAAATGGTAGAAACCATCATAAAGAACAAAATTGCTGAACATGTAGATAGTCATGGCTTAATGGGAGACAGCCAACATGGCTTTAGACAAGGAAGATCTTGTCTTACTAATCTCTTATGTTTTTTTGAAGGTGTGAATAAACAGGTAGACAAAGGTGAGTCGGTTGATATAGTGTATTTGGACTTTCAGAAAGCCTTTGACAAGGTCCCTCATCAGAGACTTTTGGCAAAACTAAAGAGTCATGGGATAGGAGGCAGTGTACTATTGTTGATCAGGAACTGGTTAAAAGACAGAAAGCAGAGGGTTGGGCTAAATGGTCAATTTTCCCAATGGAGAAAGATGAATAGTGGTGTACCCCAGGGATCTGTGCTGAGTCTGCTGCTTTTTGACATATTCATAAGTGACCTGGAAAAGGGAATAACGAGTGAGGTTATCAAATTTGCAGATGACACAAAACTATTTAAAGTTGTTAAAACCCAAGAGGATTGTGGAAAATTGCAAGAGGATCTTGATAAACCGGAAGACTGGGCATCAAAATGGCAAATGAATTTTAATGTGGACAAATGCAAAGTTATGCACCTAGGGAAGAACAACCCAAACTATGGTTACACGATGCAAGGTTCCACATTGGGAACCACCACCCAAGAAAAAGATTTAGGCGTCCTTGTGGATAACATGTTAAAACCCTTGGCCCAGTGTGCACGGCGGCCAAGAGAGCAAATAGAATGCTAGGTATCAGAATGCAAGGAATGGGAAATAAAACAAAGGATATTGTAATGCCTCTATATTGTTCCATGGTGAGACCACACCTTGAATACTCTGTGCAATTCTGGTCGCTGTATCTTAAAAAGGATATAGCGTTATTAGAAAAAGTTCAGAGAAGAGCCACCAAAATGGAAAAGGGGATGGACGGATACCCCTATGAAGAAAGGCTAAAAAGGTTAGGGCTCTTTAACCTGGAAAAGAGACGGCTGAGGGGCGATATGATAGATGTCTATAAATTAAAGAATGGAGTGGAACGGGTAAAGGTAGATCGATTGTTTACATTATCAGAATATAGAAGGACTAGGGTACATGCAATGAAGCTACAGGGTAAACTATCTAAGACTAATAAAAGAAAATATTTTTTCACTCAACATGTAATCAAACTCTGGAATTTGTTACCGGAGGATTAGTAAAGGCTGTTAGTGTAGCTGGGTTTAAAAAAGGCTTGGACAAGTTCCTGGAGGAAAGGTCCATAAACCATTATTAAGAAGGGACCCAGGATATCAATGCTTGACCCAATACAAGCATTGTGGAACCTGTGTCTTTTGGGGAAACTGCTAGGTACATATGACCTAGATTGGCCACTGTTGGAAACAAGATACTGGGCTTGATGGACCTTGGTCTGACCCAGTATGGCATATCTTATGTTCTTATGTAGAACGGATTTGTGGAAAGTGATATTGAAAAAATGAACATGCTAAAGAAATACTTCTGCTCTGTTTTTACAAAAGAAAACCTTGGAGAAAGACCACCTGTGATTGACAAATATACAAATGGGAATGCAAAACTGAAGGTGGACAAGGTCATGGGACTGGATGGGATGCATCCCAGGATGCTGAAAGAGCTGAGAGAGGTTCTTGCAGGGCCATTAAAGGATGTTTTTAATAGATCCTTGGAAACGGGAGAAGTTACACAGGACTGGAGAAGGGCTGATGTGGTACCTCTTCACAAAAGTAGTAATAGGGAAGAGGTGACAATCTACAGGCCAGTAAGCCTTAACTCAGTGGCAGGAAAAGTAATGGAGGTGCTTCTGAAAGAGCAAATAATGGACTTTCTCGAAACCAACAGATTGCATGACTCAAAACAACATGGTTTTACTAAAGGATGATCTTGTCAAACAAATCTGATTGAGTTCTTTGACTGGGTGACCAGAGAACTACATCAAGGGCATGCGATGGATGTGATCTACCTAGATTTCAGCAAAGTCGTTGATACTGTTCCTCATAGGAGGCTTATCAATAAACTCAAAAGCTTGAGGATGGGTCCCAAAGTGGTCAACTGCATCAGAAATTGGTTATCTGACAGACGACAGAAAGTGATGGTAAACGGAACTCACTCGGATGAAAGAAAGGTGATTAGCGGTGTGCCCCAGGGTTCGGTCCTGGGTCCGCTACTGTTCAATGTATTTGTGGTATTGCTGAAGGACTGAATGGAAAAGTCTGTCTTTTTGCAGATGGTCTGGAAATTTGCAACAGAGTGGACTCCCCTAAGGGAGTGGAGAACATGAGGAAAGATCTACAAAAGCTGGAAGAATGGTCCAACACTTGGCAGTTAAGATTTAATGTGAAGAAGTGCAGTGTCATGCACTTGGGAAGCAGAAATCCAAGGGAACTGTATATAATAGGGGGCGAGAGGTTGGTGTGCAATGACCAGGAGAAGAACCTTGGAGTGATTGTTTCTGAGGATCTCAAGGTGGCGAAACAGTGTGACAAGGCAGTAGCAAAAGCCAGAAGGATGTTGGGTTGCATACAAAGAAGAATTACCAGCAGACAGGAAGAGGTACTAATGCTACTGTACAAGTCGCTGGTGAGGCCTCACTTGGAATATTGTGTTCAGTTTTGGAGACCGTATCTCGCAAAGGATATAAAAAGACTGGAATGGGTTCAAAGGAAGGTGACCTAAGTGATTTGGAGCCTGCATCAGGAGACATATGAGAAGAGACTTGAAGACCTAAACATGTACACTGTGGAGGAGAGGAGGGATAGGGGAGATATGATTCAGACCTCTAAATACTTAAAGAGTGTTATAAACAAACAAATCTCTTCCAAAGACAGGGAAGCTGTAAAACTAGAGGGCATAACATGAAGCTGCAAGGGGGTAAACTGAGAGGCAATGTCAGGAAATACTTTTTCACTGAAAGGGTGGTGGATGCTTGGACTACCCTCCCAATGGAAGTGGTGAGCGCAAAGACAGTGACAGAAGTCAAAATGTCATGGAACAGACACTGTGGATCCCTTTATAGCAACAGGATAAAATCAAAATAAATATAACTATCTCTTATAATTGAACAAATAGGGGTGACCTACACGGAGCGGTGGGTACATCCCTAAACAAAGGCATGCGGAGGGGTGACCTGCACGGAGTGGCAGGTGCACCTGCTCTTGCCGCCTTGCTGGGCAGACTAGATGGATCATACTGGTCGTTATCTGCTCTAATATACTATGTTACTATGTATGTTACATGTCCACAGTTACCTCAACATAGACTGGCTTGCCCTGCTCCCCCGTGCTTCTTGTTTACTGAGTGGTGGCATAGCCAATTGGTTGGTGCATGTACTAGAGGACATGGGTTCAAATCCCTGAATCACTCCTTGGCAGGTCAGCATTACACATTGATCAGACAGGCCTGGGACATCAACAGCTTGGCCTGGGATACACACTGTGGACCCTGCATGCATTTTTGGGGACCTGGCAGGTTCTTGTGACTTGTATCAGGCACAGGTGTGTACGGGATATAGCACACATTGCACCTTCGTCTGACCCGCTGTTGCTTTTCTTATGCTCTTCTGCTGTTCTGACCTTTTCCCACCTATCTTGGGCTGCTCTTTTCTATGGTGTGCCACCCTGACAGCTTGGCAGCATGCATCCAGTGGCATTCCATGACACCTTATTTGCACCTGTCTTTTATGACATCCCTGTGGTAGGTCTTCCACAGTAGCCTCATTGCATGTTCCCTGCTGGCCTGGTGGTTGTCGTCTCTACCTGTGGTGGGGGCTAGGAGGTGTGGCCTTGCAGCTCTGGCCTGGAACACATGGGAACAGAGTTCAATTCCCACTGCCACTCCTTATGGACATGGGCATCTCATGTCCTTTCCCTCACCTCTGGGGATTCTAGGGTCACAATGTCCCTATATGCTCTTTCCATTACATTGCACAACATATTGACTTGGATATTTCCTCCCTTAAAGTGCCAACTGCTGTGATCCTGCAACCCCTGGGTCTTCCAGCCAGGATATCAGCAGCAGTTGATTGGCCGCCCTGGGGTGTGCAAGGTCTAGTCCCAGGCTACATGGTGTGCATGTGGGACTCAACCGCCCACCTGGGTTGCAGGTCATGGCTCTGACTACTGGGATATGGTGATGTGACACACCAATTCTATTCATAACTGTTGTCAGTACATGACACCCAGTTAGAGTTGGTTTAGACAGATGCCCCTTGTGCCCTTTCCCTTCTCTATTTGCCCTCTATCAGATCTGACTCTTGGGCCTGGGTATTTATTTTATTTATTTATTTGGTTCTTCTATACCGCCCCTTCCAGAGATCAGGGGTGGTTTATATTTAACACAACATATTACAAAGAACAGAGGTTGAACTATTTACATAGATCCATAGATCCTGTGCCTCAGGTCATTCATTTACTGTTGGCCACTGTGGCTGTGGAGTCACCAATTGTTGGCATGGACCTCAGGGGACTATCTGGTTCAAATCTGTGGCTGCCAATGCATGTGTTGTTACACAATCATGTGTTTGGAGCCATTATCATATCTCATCTGGGCACTCAGCATGGCACAGTGGAGTGATCTGAGGTATGTGGGCCTTTCAGCAATGGGGAGGCTTAGCATCCCCTTGTGCATGTTCTACATTTTACCCATACATGTGATGGTTACCCTCTCTGTGTCATATTTGCTGGACCATAACCAGGATGCACACATTCTGCAGCCATCATGGTGAGGCATGGAGGTCTAGTGGATTTCACACCGGCTTGGTGCTTGAGTATGCTGGGTTCAATTCCCACTTGCTCCCCATGTTTCACCAGTCCTATTGCTGTAACTCCCACATTTTATCTGTTTGGAATACTCTTTATTTATGTGACTTTCTTTGTCTATTCTTCAATACTACTCCACAGGTCAGAGCGGTTTTCAGATGACACAAATGAGTTTTACAGCACATAGGGTGTCATGCAGTGTTGGCGCATATCACAGGGATGTGACTGCCTTTTGCTATAAACATGTTGGTGAGTGATGCAGCTTGACTGTATACATTTTGGGGAGAATGGATACAGTATCTAGGATAGGTGGTACAGTCAACTGTACATGAGTCTATGTTGCTCTTTTGGATCTTCTGTCTTTGGTACCTTGGGCATCAATTTTGCCTCCACAGTATTCTCTGAGGAGGTATGTTTTCAGTTACTTGTTTCCTGTTGCTACCCATGTGGTGCTTTCAGTGGTCACTATTCTGTCCACATGATATTCAGGTGGGGGCACCCTACTTCCTATTTCCCTACACAGAGCCCTGGTTTGGGTGTCCATACATTTTGTGGTGTTGCTCACTGTGTACCCGCTCTCTGAGTCCATAGGACCCACTGGGCAGTGGATGTTGCATCCTATCACTCACATTTGGGCTGTTCAGTGGTGCTGCATTCCTTACTCTCTGCCCTATTTGTTGTTCCTCCACATGCATTCATCCTGGACATGCCTGGTCCCTCCTGTTCATGCCCTCTCTCTGTCTCTCACTTTATGATTGCATGCTTTCATCTCTACATGTCTGCCAGCTTTACATCTATTTCTGTACTTACTGAGCTCCTGTGTGCTGCAACATGGGCTGGCCTTCTATGCCCCATGGGGAACAGTACCTCCTCCTCCTGCAGAACAAGTCTGCAAAGCAGGCGGATCTCCAGCTCCAAGATATTTGGCTGCCTCATTGCCATGGTTTCTCCTCATGGTCTACATTTCCCTGTGGTGGGTGGGGGGCACCACTCCATCCTGTTGCATGTGGACCATAGTGCAATTGGGCATGTTTTCGGTGTTGCATATGGACAGCAGCCTCAAAGGAATCAGGAGTGGATGTGGACAGGCCGTGCACATGCAATGCAGGGGTGGTTTTGATGGGCTGCAGAGGGGGCATGTTTTCAGTGTTGACACACGCAGGCATGCACGCATAATGGGCTCTGATATACATGTAGGTGCAGTTACATCTGCAGTGCGATTCCGTTGGCACAGGTGTATACATAAATGCATCTACAAAATCACCTCCGCTGTATGCCCGTTTCCATAGTGCATGTTTCCGTTGGAACTGGACGTCCTTTCCTGAATTGGCCTCCACACGAGCTTCTTGAGACTGCAGGAATAAGATTGTGAAGTAGAGCTGTCTCAGCTTATCCAGAGCCCAAATGATAAAGAAAAAACTCCTAATTTAGTTTTAGGGAACTCAAAGACACATTAAGAAACTACAAATTTTATGCATAAAAAATATCTCACTGGCAGAGGTGCTGTGTCCTATTAGCATTTCGCTGAAGTCAGGTGGCTCGACACTCAGCTTGGGACCAGATATTTCACCACCAGACCAGTGGAGACCTCCAAAGGTGGTATTGCTGGTGTCTAGTCCTGGAAGCTTGAGGGAGTCTTCCTATTTCCTTAATGGTGAATCGGCTCCTCTGTGAGGGACAGCTCTGGGGCAAAGTGGAAAGGCTGATCAAGCCTTCTGGGTCATCACTCCAGCAACCTTACACTGTGGAGCTACAGTCAGTAAATGGCTGTGGATTTGGCCATGATACAAAGCCCGGCAATGAAACAGTGAGCATCAGAGGCAGGATTTGGAGAGGCAGGAGTGTCCACAACGTTTTCCTTGGTCCGTCCTGATGTTTTCACTTTGGAATCAATTTGCTATCCTGAAACTTGGGGAAACTCTAGTACCTCAGGTTCATGCGTTGGCTGCACAGACTCAAGGTAACTCTGTTGCTATACCAAAGAAAGCGGATGAAATCACTTATTTGCAGATTGTCATGTCGGATTTGCAAGCAAAGTTTTCCTGGGTGGAAGATTATACTGATTCATTTACCAAAGACTATCTGGCTATGAAGGTGAGAATTGAGCTGTTGGATTACTCTTCTCGGTTTCTTAATCTGAGATTTATAAATTTCCCTAAGCCTGTTTGTATTAGTGCTAAGGATCTATTCAAGTCCTACTTTACAGAGGTTTTGGGTGTTCTGATGTCATCCCATCCCCCCTATGACTAAGTTATATTATTTGCCTATGCTTAAGAAAACTCAGGGTGGTGGGGTAATTTCAGGGGTCCAGTAAGCATATTCTTTAGATATATCTGCTATATTGGAGTGTTCTGACTCAGAATCAGTTGTACCCTCTACTTTTTTGGCTACTTTTGCACTTGCTACAGACCATAAATAGTTTCTCAAGTTGTTTTTTCACATGCGGAGCATTTTGTTTAAAGGTCTAGTTGTCCAGGTGTTTCCAGACCTATCAAGGGAAACACAATGTAAGAGGAAATAATTTCTTCTGCTCCATCCTAGAGTCCAGCAGTTGGGAGCTCTATTTTTCCTTAAATTCCCATGCAAATGCATGGTCAAGTTTCAGTCTAATTTGTATATATTTTTTGAACCTTCCCAATTGCTGGCCTTCTTGAACACTCGTAGGTGCGTTGATCTGGGCCACCTGACCACCACTACTATATGATTGAGATTGGTTTGCTTAGTGCTAGCCTAAATTTTCTTTGTTTAGTTATTTCGTTAATCATTCTCCTTCTGGCATTGTGGGCTGGAGAAAGGGCAGTAATGTGGGTTTTAATTTAGAACCGTTTTCTTCAGTATGTTTTTCATGGTAAATTTTTGAATTCTATATCCTTAGTTCCGATACAAGTTCTATGCTTGGATTTATTTGAAAAATGAGATATATTAAATTTAAAAAAAATATCACAATCAGTAAACACTATAGCAGACCCCATTACTGATAGCCATTGCACTAAATGTATATTTTTGTAATAAAAAGTAGGAAGGTATACATCCCCCTCCTTTGATTGGCTGAGGAATTTTCCATGCATTATCAAATAAGTCAAACGGTCTCTAGGCTACTCCCTATTGAATATAATGGTGTCCCTGGATGAGTTTGCGGTGAGATGGGAAAGGCCACAGGGAGGGATCATTAATTTAAGTATATTGGAGCTTCCGGTTTTATAAGCCTATTAAACAACTGTGAAAATAAAACACCAGTCAGTCATGCAAAGAAAGCTTCCAACTTGCTGACGCCTTCAGCCCAATTTCCAACAAAATTGCACAAATTATCATTTCTTTATACTTAACTAGTTTTACAGCATGAGAAATGTGTTTTCATTTACAGAGAATAGGCTGCACGTGAAAATATTGTAGTTTAACTTAATAGTAGTTTAATTGTCATGGTAATGTGTGCTTTCACTTATATTGTATTCTCTCTGGAATTTTTTTTAGCTACATCTACATAATCTCTGGCAAAGAAATTCTCCTGATGATCCAGTCACTCCGCGTGTATAATTGCTAATGTCTTTTCTCCAGTCTTCCCACACTAACACTAGCTTTAAACATGTTTCTATTATAAAGGCAAATCACTTCTTGCTGTGAATTCAGTCTTTCTGCATATTAATGCAACCCTGGTTAGTGAATTTAAGTTTTATAGAATTTAAAAAAAACAACAATCCATGAATTCTTGAACAACAAAACCAAAAATGTAAAAGGCTTCATATGATAAGAAGCAGAGGCATTTAGAGATTTGGAGGTTTGAGTCTGTGGTTTAAATTGATAAAGAAATATGATCTACTTCCACGTGGGCCTCTTGCATTTTTCTAAAAAAAAAAGAGAAGAATAGATTCTGCCTTTTTTGCATTTCAGCCAGCCACCATTTTCATATTTATTTATGTTTATATTTATTTTAAAATACTTCTGTTCCACCAGGCACTATCAGTTCTAGACATATCCAAAACATATGAAATAATAACATTGAGACAAAACCAGACAAATATTAAAAAAATACTGACAATACATAAATACATAACCATCCTCTGGAGAGATTTATCAAGCATGCTGGTTTATAATTCACTCAATCTTAGGGGATCTTTTACTAAAGGGTGTTAGTTGGGCACACGTGTTCTGGCACGCACTGAAGGCGTGCTAGGACAAGTATTGCCAGCTAGTGTTAGGCCTCAAAAGGTGGCGTTAAGAGCTCCTGCTCTAATGTAGCACACGCGAGAGGACAAGGCTCCATGTTAACTGCCAGATAAATGCTTTCCACACCCCTGAAAGTTAACACGGAGGTGTTGCACTTAATATACCATAGTTTCAGCATTACTGGCATATTGCGCGCAACACTTTAGTGTCTGTTAGTAAAAGACTCCTTAGTATGGCGACAGTTCATTTCTGCGCACCCACACACCCCTGAACCATGTGTTATGGGCTTGATGTTATATTGAAGAATGGTTTAAATTGACAGGGGAAACGTTAGAGGAAATAGCACAAACAAAGTTAAGTGTGTTGTGTGTAGAGGGACAGCAGAATTGGTATACAGAAGAATTAAAAATGTAAAAAAGGAGATTACATAAATTGGAGAGGATTTGGATTACATCCCAATCCAAGAATGCTAGGAAGAATTAGAAGAAATAAGCCAATATTTATTTAGCTAATATTCAACAGGCTAAGAAAGCTAAATTTGCAGCGGAGATTTCACAAGTGGATAATAGATCAAGAGAACTTTTTAGAGTAGTGAAATGTTTGATTGAGCAAGGAAAGACAGTAGAACAAGCAGAGATAGGGGAAAATAAGGTGGAGAAATTGGCAAAATTCTTTGTTAAAAAAACTGACAAGTTCAAAGGACTTATGAGGAAAAGAAAACCACAGAGGAGCCGTGGAGAGAGTTGGGGTATTACTAAACACTTTGAATACAACTTTCTTCACAGTGGCCCCAGTTCCTATTGCCTTTTCTAAATAATTTTCAGAAGTTATGCAGGATTGGTTGAAATATTTTTGACAGCAATATTAAATCAGGTATATTTTCATTTACATAAGAAAATAACCATCTCATTGGATATGTCAACAGCATGTGATCTTGTGGAGTCAGAATTATTCATCAACATTGTCAACAAATTGGTATTATACGATCATGGATAAAATCCTTTATGAAAGAATTGTAATTTTAAAGTTCGATATGGAAATTCTGGTTTGGGCAATATCAATAAGTCTAGAGAGAGCCTCCGGGATCGCCACTCTCTCCCATACTATTTAATATTTTTCTTCACCTTTTAGGTAATATATTTCAAAAGGATGGTGTAACGTTAAGGTGCAGACCCATTTTAAGACTATGTTCCTTGATCTTGAGAAGCAAATGTTTAAGATCATCTTCACTTTCAGCCAGCAATGTGGTATCATCAGCATAGCGAAGGTTGTTGATGAGTCTTTCATCAATCTTCATACAGTCCTGCTTCTTTGTCTGTCTTCATACAGTCCTGCTTCTTTGATGATTTGTTCTGCTATAAATTAAAGAGGTAGGAGGAAAGTATGCAGCCTTGCCATACTCCTTTGCTGATTTTAAACCATTCTGTTTCACCTACTTCTATTCGAACTGTTGCTTCTTCAGAACATCCCTCAAAAAAATCCTTAACTTCCCCTGACAAAGGAAGACCCCTCCCCTTAATCTTATGGGGGTTCTCTTGAGTGACTAGCAGGGGATATGAGCAATTCCTAGTCGCTCTTGCTCCATTGGCTTCCAGGTTCAAAATGGCACCTACAGTATGACCCCCTAGCATTAGCGCCTCAAGTTTGCTGCTAGCGGCCATAGATGACAGTTTGAACCTGACACTTGATGGGGCATGAGCAACTGGGGATCATTTCTGCCCCCACTAGACAGACCCCAGTAAGGACAAAGGGATTGTTAAAATTGAGAATGTAACTTTTTTGGAGAGGCTAGAGGGAGATTTAGCAGTTAAGGATGGGGGTACTAGGACAGGAAGCATGAACTCAAGGATTACTAGATGGAAGGATGATGTTGCTGGTGTTATGGGGGAAAAAGTAATGTTGGGGAGTGCCAGGAGGGGAAGGATAATGTCAGGGATGCTGGGGGGGATGGTGTTGGGGGGGTTGGATTAATGCTTGAGAGATCTTTGATTTTAGAAAGCTACAGATGTGGAAATTTGGGGAGAGCAGAATACTCTTATTTCCCATCTGTAGTCTTTTTTCAATTGCTGCTCCCATTGATGAACCCACAAACCCATGTGCATTCCTGAGCATCCTTATATGTGTTTTACAAGAGAATTTGTACACTACCAAGAGGTACACTACCAGGTAGGATATCTCAGTTCCCTTCTTCGCAACCTATCCAAAATGTATTTTATTAAATAGGCAAAACCTTAGGTGCCTTCCTGCCCTATTAACCTAGGCATGCTAGTATATAATTACCTTCTTGATTTATTTCTGCAATTATACCATAGGAATCAGAACTGGGTGGGCCGCCCGGGCCCTACCAAAATTTCCCTGGTCTGCTGCAGGGACCCCATCTCCTGTGAGTAGAACAGAAGAGCGCAGCCACGATTGTGGAAGATCCGATCCCCACGGGCAGAACAGGAGGCTGCCTCTAAGCATGCTGTTTTCTCAGGGGGGCACTAGGGGCAGAGTTAGAGTACAGTTAAAGCAAAGTTAGGGCGGCACTTAGAGTCCGTAAAACTAATAGGCATTCCACTGCCCTTGAATAACACAATTTTATTGAAGCCCTTCCCTGCATGTAAAACAATCTGTATATGTGGAAAAAGCTTTATAAAATGCCCCCCTATTAGAAGAGTGGGAAACTATGGTTGTTTTGATAGAATTTAATGATTAAGAAACGTGTAATGGTTGCATTAAAAGCATGACACTGACGTATCCCTTGTCTTCTTTACTTTGTAAGAAATATGGTAGTTAGAGTCCCATGCAAACAGGCAAGTGTTTTCTATTTTTGATCAAGTATTTTTACATTAAAAATCATTCATTAGTGCACACAAAATTTACTGATACTGTCAACATTTCTACAATGGCTGAACTGAATGACCAAAGCTAACCGATAGCTCATTTATAGCCATAAAATACAGTTCGGGAAGTTGGCATGCTGTGCTCAAAGATGGTTTTGGAGTGAGGCCTATTATGGGAAAGTATGATAAATTCAGTAGCTTCAGTCAAGGGCCAATTCTATCTGGAAGTTTATGATATAGTTGCTTTATAGTTTTTATTTTATTTTATTTGTTTATATGAATTTATTACTATTCTTTTTATTATTTGTATATTTTATTTTATGTTGATTGTTTACTGTTTTATTATGTTGTTGTAAATTGCTGAGTTATTAAATAATAGCAATTAATAAATTGAACAAATAAACACTTGCACACAAAAAAGTACATATAAGACAACGGAAAAACTCAGATGTTTGGGAACTGTACAAAAGAACAAGATATCTCGCAGAAATCATTTTATATATCCTAAATAAAACAAGAGGTATTTTTCTTCGGTTTTCCCCCATTTTAGTGCTTTGTTTTTAACCAGTTTGATCACAACTTGATGTTATGTTTTGACTCCATTTCAGATAAATCATGGATGAAATCTAACTATTTTCAATGGCATCAGCAGGCAGAAGACATTTTCTCACTTCCAAGCAAATAGCGAAAAGGTATTGTTTCAAGACAAGCAGTCACTGGCATTCATACATTAAAGTCAAATATGTTGTTAAATGTCATCAAGTTGATGTCATTTTCTGGTGACCATGTGGATAGTTGTCCATGCTGTGACTATCCCCTGGTTTTTCTTGACAAAGTGCAACCAAAAATATATTGCCAGACCTTTCTTCTGCACAGTAAGTGGTCGTTTTAGAAACTATTCGTGATTTGCAAGTCTGAAAACATCCTTTTAGGTGTGCCAATCACATCCACGTCCCAAGGGCCATTTTAGAAAAGTCTGAATTTAGATCTATCTCTCGTAAGCTTCTCTGTGTCGCATGGGGGCATGGCATAGACGTGTCCAGAGCAGTCTGCAAAAGATACACACATACGCTCAATTTCAGAATGGCACCTTACATCTATGCCTATATCTGCACCTGGGCATGAATAGGCATTTGAAAAGTGCTAATTTTGGCCAGCAACCAAAAGTGGGGAGAGGAGGTGAATGCTCCCTGACTTGCGCAATAAATTGTGCCTCCTCAAACATACAGATAAATACAGAAGGCTGTTTGTGAGCTGTCACGCTACTGCATGTCTGCGTTTGCCAATGGCAGGCGAGGATATGTATGCGACAGCAGATAAACATGCGCTTTCTAGAATACCACTGTGGGTACATCTATGTTGCCTATTTCATAAACATGCAAGTTTTGCACATGCATATTTCTGAAGTCACCCATTGACCTGTACACCCATGTCTTATCCTGCACATGCCCGTCCCCCTTCATTTGGGCGGACACCTCTATCTTTTAGGGTTGGGATGGATCGATTTTAGAAAGCATTTATATATGCCCACCTTCTCTGCTGTCCCTCCCCACAGAATTTCAGAAATGTTAATCTGGACATTGCTGATGGCTCCTAAACAACCTTTCTAAAAAAAAACCTGTCTCATACCTACAACATCTGGTATTCCAAGGTGCTCTCTCATCCAAGTATTAACAAGGTCAGACCCTGCTTAGCTTTTGAGATGAGATAAGATTGAGTGCACTCAGGGTGGCAAAAGTCTAATATATAGTTCAATAATTATACCTCCAACAGTTATGTTTGTCAGTTGGTATGAAAACTGAAATCCAGTTAACAGCTAATAAATATTGATATAGTTTCTGTATAGAAGCCAGTGGCGAAACTTCAAATGAGTGGTCTCCAAGCACAATTTGCCGATGGCAGCAGCAGCAACAGCGATCATGAGGAGAGGAGAGGAGCGGCAGAACAGCTTTCCCGTTCTATCCGCCCCGCCCCCCACTGAAACCTAATAAAAAGTGGCAGCTGACAAAGAATATACTTACTTTAACAGATGTTTGCCTCGCTGCCTCTCTGCCCGTAAAGCTGTTCTGCAGCAGCCTGAAAAGCAGATCCCGTTGCCGGACTGTATACATATTAAGATTTTTAAATCTGTCCCTATATGCCTTATGATGAAGACTACTGATCATTTTAGTAGCCACCATCTACACCACCTCCTCCAGAATTGTACACAGTACTCCAAGAGGTCTCATCAAAAACTTAGACAGAAGTACTATCACCTCCTTCTTCCTTCTGGCCATTCTCTCCCTATGCACCCAAGTATAATTCTGGCTTTTGCTGTTACCTTTTCTACCTGTTTAGCCACTTCATTAGGTCCTTCCTCATGTAATCCACACCTTCCAGAGTGTCTACTCTGTTGCAGATTTTGGTGTCACCTGCAAAGAGGCCATCCTTTTCTGCAATATCACTTACAAAAATATTAAAAAGAATGGGACCAAGGCCCGATCCCTGTAAAACAGTACTGGTAACACCCCTATCCTTTGGGATGAACTCCATTTATCATTACCCTCTGTCACCTCCCATTCAACCAGTTTCTTACCATGTCAGTCACACTTTAGGGTCCATCCAAAGGCACTCAGTTTATTTATAAGTTGTCCATGCAGAACAATGTCAAAGGCCTCGCTAAAATCTAAGTATACCACATCTAGCGCTCTCCTCTGTTCCAATTCTCTGGGCACCCAGTCAAAGAAATCAATCAGATTTGTCTGACAAGACCTATCTCCAATAAAGCCATGCTGTCTCGGATCCTGTAATCCCTTGGATTCCACAAACCGCACCATCCTCTGCTTTGCAGTGTTTCCATTAATTTACTCACCACGCAGGTCAGACTAATGGGTATGTAGCTACCAACCTCTCCCTTACGTCTGCTTTTCTGGTCAGAAACCACAGCTTCCCATCTCTAGTCCTCCAGGATCACTCCCGACTCTAAAGAAGCATTGAAAAGGTCAGCCAATGGAACCGACAGTACTTCCCTAAGTTCTTTTCATAGCCTCAGATGAATACTATCTGGCCCCATCTCTTTGTCCACTTTTAGTTTAACTAACTCCTCATGAACACAGTCTTCTCAAAATAGTTAGAGTTCTACCTCTATCCCATTTCTCTTTGTTTTTGTTTTCCGAGGTCCTATTTCTGGCACTTTATCTGTGAACACAGAACAGAAATATTTGTAAAGCAATAGGCAGGAGAGGGGTGATATGATAGAGATTTAAATACATCTGTAATATAGATGCAGAGGATGTGGTCTTCTTCCAGTTGAAAGTAAGCTCTGGAATGAGGATGGCATAGGAAGAATGTGAAAGGGGATAGACTTAGGAGTAATCTGAGGAAATATTTCTTTATGGAAAAAGTGGTGGATGCATGAAACAACCTTCCAGTCGAGCTGATGGAGATAAGAACTCTGTCTGAATTGAAGAAAGCAGGGGACAAATACAGAGGATCTTTGACGGAGAGGAAGGGATTGTGGAATTTAATAGTTCTCGTGGATGGGCAGAACTGGTTAAGCCATATGGTCTTTATCTGCCATTGTTTTTGACGTTTCTGTGTTTAGCTGAATAGTAAGTACACAACATGGGAATCATATTAGACCAAAAGTTATCATTATGTTCACATGTCAAGGAAATAGTGAGGAGGCGTTCCACAAAATCTGAGTAGTACAATAACCTCCATCCTTTCTTTACAAGAAAGCAACTTTTGTTCAGTTTTTCAGGCATTACTGCAACCACTGCTGGATTATTGCAATACCGTGTAATAAGGCTTGACAGCTTCTACTCTAAAAGCCTTACAAATAGCACAAAATGTGGCTGCACAGTTACTGCTGAAGCAGTCTAAATTTGAGCATGTGACCCCAAAGTATCATAGGCATTATCAGAAATGTTCAGGAGGGCATTAAAAACCTACCTGTTCAAAAACGTATTTAGGTAACCATATGCCTGAGAGTTTGGGAGGGGGGGGGGTCAGTGTTTGTATGCTGTCTGTTGATATGATATGTCTGTTGCTTGTCTGTCTTTTTGATCTGGTACGATTATTGTTTATATTTGTTGTCCCCCAACATGTAATAAGATGGGTTCTAAGCTATTGTAAATAAAGGAATAAATAACATATCACCTAGGTTAAGTGGGCTGGAAGAAGCCTAGTTTAAAAAGACCAACAATTTTTCTAATACTAGAGTAAATCTTTCTTGCCAATGCAGATATTACTCCTGCTCAGTAAAGAAGGTCTGTGTGCAGATTATTTATGTTTATTATTGTATTTGTTCTCCTCAGTTATGATGGTGATTTTGAAACAGCTCTGCTAAATGTGGAGCTATTTCTAAACTACATATCCACCTGCAGCTAGAGGAGTCATTTCACACGTGGGAAAAAATCGATGGAGGAAAACCTGCCAGTCTCCACGTGCAAGGGTCGGTATTCCACAACTTGCAGTCTATATGTCGCATGCACCCAGGCAGCTGACCCATTTTGCAAACACAAATATGTAGCTGCTGCTACTTAACTACAGAGGCTTCTAGTTTTATCTAAATACAACTTGGAGTGAGGAATAAACTAGGGGGTATTAAGGGAGATAGCCCTCTTAATCTAAAGGGCTGGTCATAATAAACACCTGTGAAACACCCGTATGTGACAGGGAGCAGGCGCAAATCCTGACATGCACTATTGCAGCCATACACATGTATCTCCTATCTGAAATGGGGAATATGCATGTCGATTTTTGATTCGCCCTGACCACCCCCTAACCACACCCTTGACATGTCTCCGTGTAACTTGCATATGATCAGGACATCCATAAATAAACCGAGCCCTTTCTAACATGGCTCTTTACACGTAGCTGCCTTTTGCACACATGCGTGCTGATACACGAGTAAAGCGCAAATAAAGCTTGTGAAATCACCCCATTTATTCATTGCTAGACTTCTTTATTCCTTCTGTTCTTGCGCTGGCTCATTTCGACAGAGGGCTCACCTCTGTTTTCTTCTACCCGTCGTTTCAACATTACAAAACAGAATTAATCCGTAAACACACTTAAATGCTAGAAATAGAGCATGACTCAGCTCATTAGTGAGAGTGGATTTTCAAATGACAAATGTTAAGGAGCCACTGACCTTCAGTGTGCAGTTCAGATGCACTGAAAACAAAAGCAGCCCAAGAGAATCGTTTCAGTCATATCACAAATGATGTCAGATGCTAAAACTGAAATTCTTATGAATAAATAAAAGCAATGTGATATAAAGCTCTGCTCCCATCCCTATGCCTCTCCGACAGTAGTCTTTCTAATAAACTGCCATAGTAGCTCGCGCTAGTCTCTTTTTGGCTATAAGCATTTGGAGGGTTTAAGCTTGAACAGATCTATATCTTTCCCTGCTGCCGAACCTTCAATAAAGGAATTTGTGTCCATGAGTTTAATCCGCGTTAAAATGACTATAAAGCAAACTAAGCTGTTATCAGTCATTTTAAGTCAGAAGAGTTTAAACATGAGGGTTACTTTTAGCACTTGAAAGGTCCATTTTTCTAAAAGTACTTTTTAAAATTGTATTCGTATAACAAAGTGAGCAAAAAAAAAGATTAATCCAATAAAGCCAGGATGAGGATCTTGAGGAGTGAGAAGTGGCAGAGCCTTTGATTACTGGTGTTTAAAAAGAAATTTAGCTCATTGTAATCGAAAGTGGTTTACAAGCGGCTGTGAACAGTCTCCTATACTTTTTCAGCATTTTTTTTCAATAGTGTATGAAATCAGATATCACGCTACAAAAATTTGTCTTTTGCGAGGGCCCTTTGTTGTCTGCATGCCCCCTGGCAAAAGCAAACCATTCAGTATCTGGTGCTCTGGTTATTTCAAAGAATTGCTAAGCATGTCTTGCCACCAGGTTGACTCCATGTGGAAAACACAGAATCTACATAATTTGCAAATCCATAATGTGAGGAGGTCCATAGAGCGTACAGCACAAAACAAAGCCCCATTCAATACACTTCTACTTAATTGTATGAAAATCCAACATGTCACTAGCATAAAATTTGATCTTGAAATTCATAAACAGGCCATTCATGTATGTGTGGAAGCCAAATGGTAGACGTGCAAGCCAGTTTGGGAATTCAGAGAAACATGTCTATACGTAAGAGCATTATTAAAAAGTATGAAGCACAGATCCAGTCCCAGAGGGGGGGTGATATGTACTGCTCTCTCTGATTCAGCTAAGTTGTTTTTTTTTTTCTTTTAGTATCATTGGTTCTCAACTCAGTCCTCAGACACAATCAGTTAGATTGTTGGATATCCACAATGAATATTTATTAGATAAATTGCATATATTGCCTCCATTGTAGACAAATCTGTTTCAGACATATTGATTGAGGATATCATGAAAACCATACTGACTAGGACAATGTTTCTCAACCCATTTCTCCATTGGCCCCTAGATCAGTCGAGTATTCAGGATATCCACAAGGAATATGCATGAGATAGATCTGCATGCACTGCCTCCACTGTATGGAGATCTCTCTCATGCATATTCATCGTGGATATACTGAAAACCCAACTGGCCTAAGGTATACCAGAGGACTAGATTGAAAACCACTGGGCTAGGAACAGGAATCTATCATATGTTCCCGAGTGTGATGCAGGAGTTACATCTGACTTCCGTAACATTGGTCTTACTGTTCTTTCAACCACATTTAAGATATGATTTTTGGTATGCAACATTGAAATTTATTAATAGTGAAAAAAAAACTGATTTGTGCTCTGGCTATTACAATAGTATGCTATTAGACTTGGACAAAATACAACTTGGACAAAATAATATGTTCATTGATCACTAATATGCTTATTTACAGTATTTAACAGGTTTTTATACTGTTTTATCATTTCAGTCAAAGTGATTTACTTGGTGTTATACTTGGTAATGTACATTAAACAGGGACATTGATAACTTGGATTAAGTGATTTGCCCAGGGCCACTAGGGGGAAATGAACACTGGTCTCTTAATTCTCAAGTCACTGCTCTGACCATTAAGCTACTCCTTTACTCCATTTACTAAAGGGTATTATCTTTTACCTTTATTCACCATTTAATATACCGTCCACATGTGAGCATCAGAACGGTTTACAAACAAATTATCTGTTGTTGCATTAAGCATAGTTACTCACCTTTAACAGGTGATCTCCGGGAACAGCAGGAATTTAGTCTTCACATATGGGTATCGTCAGCACCGACAGAGCCTGCACGGGAACGCTCCCCAGCGTCCAATAGGAAAGCCTTTGGGAGCATCCCACAGCGCCTGCGTGCTGCCTTCCTGCTTTCCCAACTGTCCCTCTCCTGTTGAGTTTATAGCTGAGAAAAAAGAGAGATGGAAAGAGAGAGAGAGAGAGAGATAGAGAGATACAACTCCTAGGAGAGGTGGGCGGGTTGTGAAGACTAAATTCCTGCTGTTCCCGGAGATCACCTGTTACAGGTGAGTAACTATGCTATGGGGACTCCCTAGCTGCAGATGCCAGGGAGATGGCCCCAGAAAGTTGTGTGCCCTTGTGAAAGGGCTCCACTTCCCCCCATGGATCTCTGGCATCCACCAGGGATGGTGGGTAGGAGTTGATTAAGTCTGGAACAGGTGTTGAAGAACAGTCTGACCAAACAAGGCATCCCGGCGGGAGTCCTTGTCTAAGCAGTAATAGGCTGTGAAGGTATGTACCGAAGCCCAAGTAGCTGCTCGACAGATGTCATCGATAGACACAGAGTGAAGATGAGCCATTGAGGCTGCCATGGCTCTCACAATGTGAGCTGTGACATGGCCTTCAAGAGGAAGGTTCTCACTCTCATAGGCAAAAGATATACACTGTGCAATCCAGTTGGCCAGTGTCCTTTTGGATACTGGAAGTCCCAAATGACTAGGATCAAAAGCAACAAAGAGTTGAGAGGATTTTCTATGTTGCTGTGTCCTTTGCAAGTAAAAGGCCAAGGCTCTTTTACAGTCCAAAGTATGAAGGTTCCTTTCTGCATTTGAGGCATGAGGCCTTGGAAAGAATACAGGAAGGTAAACCACTTGGTTCAAATGAAAGGGCGAAACCACCTTTGGCATAAAGTGTGGATGAGTCCTAAGGACTACCTTATCATGATGGAACCTTGTATAAGGAGGATCAGCCACCAACACTTGCAATTCACAGATGCGACGTGCTGATGTGATTGCAATAAGAAAAATAACCTTCCAGGAAAGGAATTTCAAAGAGGTAGTGGCTAATGGTTCAAAGGGCGGTTTCATGAGCTGCCCAAGTACCAGATTCAAGTCCCATGCCACCGGTGGTGGCTTAATGGGAGGCTTCGTTAAAAGAAGGCCTCTCATAAATCTCGCTAAGAGAGGATGATAGAAAATAGATTGTCCATTGAAAGCCTTGAAAGAAGCTGAAATAGAACTCAAATGGACTCTCACTGAATTGGTCTTAAGCCCTGCATTTGATAAATGAAGGAGGAACTCCAGTAATGATTTCAGAGGTATCGCAAGAGGGTTAAGACCCTTCTGTGAGCACCATATGGTAAACCTTTTCCACTTAACTGCATAAGAGCGTCTTGTTGAAGGTTTCCTGGAAGCATGAAGAATATCCTTTACCTGCTGGGAAAGGCTAAGGTTCTAGGCTTTCAGCAACCAGGCCCTGAGATGCAGAGACTGGGGATTGGGATGCCACAGCATTCCGTCCTCTTGAGAAAGAAGATCTGGAGCAGATCCTAACTCCAGAGGCGGAGCTTGAGAGAGATGTAGGAGCAGAGGGTACCACGGTTGCCGTGGCCAACGTGGAGCTATGAGGATTATATGACCTCTGTCTCTCTGAAGCTTGAACAGGGTAATGGGAATTAGGAGAATGGGTGGAAAGGCATACAGGAAGTCCTGACCTCAATGAAGGAGGAAAGCATCCCTGGCCTGACAACCTCGAGCCGGAATTCTGGAACAGAACCAGGGAAGTTTGGCATTCAATGGACTTGCAAAGAGGTTATGTCCGGGGTTCCCCAAATTTGAAAAATTTTGGCCACCTGGTCTGCATTGAGAGACCATTCATGTAGAAGCAGAACTCGACTGAGTCTGTCTGCCCAAGAGTTTTGGATGCCTGGAAGATACACCGCAAGGAGATCTATCTGATGCTCTCTGGCAAGGGCCCATAATCGCAAAGCTTTGTTGCACAGCGACAGAGAACCTGTTCCGCCCTGCTTGCTCACATAGAACATGGCTACCTGATTGTCCGTTTGAACTAGGACTGTCTTGTAGCTGAGCTGCGTCTGAAATACTCAAAGAGCAAGGAAGATTGCTCTGAGCTCCAGGAGGTTGATATTAAGATAGGCCTCTTGTGGAGTCCAGGTAGAGAGGCCGTGCAGGTGGGCTCCCCAACCCACCTGTGAAGCATCTTTTGTTAGAGTGGCTTGGGGTGGGGGTTGCTGAAAAGGAGACCCCACCAAAAGGTTTTTGGGTGACTGCCACCATTGGAGGGACAAAATAAGGCGATCTGAGTTTCTTATTTTGTCTGACAGGCAACCTGATGCCTGAGTCCACTGAGTGGATAAGGTCCACTGGGCTGCCCTCATATGGAGGCGAGCATAAGGAACCACATGCACGGTGGATGCCATGTGACCTAGCAACTGTAACATTTCCCGAGCAGTGAGGTGGGGTTTTAGCACTGCTTGGGAAGCTAACTGTACAATGCGAAGGCAGCGGGGCTATGGAAGGAAGGCCCTTGTCTGTCTGGTATCCAGAAGAGCTCCTATAAACTCTAAGGATTGAGTGGGAGCAAGGTTGGACTTTGGGAAGCTTATGACAAGTCCCAAATACTGAAGGATGCGCATTGTGCGAGACAGAGCAACCCTGGCCTCTGGCTCTGAAAGGGCTCAAATGAGCCAGTTGTCTAAGTAGGGGAAGACGAATATTCCCAGGGTGTAGAAAAATGTTGCTATCACAGCCATGCATTTTGTGAACACCCTTGGTGCAGAGGCCAGGCCAAAAGGAAGAACCCTGTATTGGTAGTGCTTTCCTTGAAACAGGAATCGAAGGAACTTTCGGTGAGTTGGATGGATGAGAACATGAGTGTACGCATCCTTGAGATCTAGAGAACAAAGCCAATCCTGACTCCGAAGGTATGGCAGCAGAGTTCCTAGAGAAATCATCTTGAACTTCTCTCTGAACAGGAATTTGTTCAATTCTCTGAGGTCTAGAATGGGTCTGTGTCCTCCTGTTTTCTTTGTAATAAGGAAATAGGGGGAGTAAAAACCTGTACACCATTGGGGAATGGGTACCTCTTCTATTGCTCCTTGAGCAAGGAGCATAGTGACTTCTTGACCTAACCGGTCGTTGAGAGAGGTCTGAGAATTGAACTGTCTTACTATTGTAGGAGGGGGCATGCTGAAGAAATGAAGCTTGTACCCCTCTCGTACAATAGACAGAGTCCAATTTTCTGCTGTTATCTGACACCATCTGGGGGCAAAATGACATAACCTTCCTGGGATGCTGGAGAGGTCTGGGCCGTTTAGGGCCAGGAAGGCAAAGTTCTCTAGACAGGAGTCAAAGCCCCTGTGGAGGCTGAGTCTGCTGAGCCGGTTGAGGTTTAGCTGCTTTTGGTTTCCTTTGTTGTCTAGGTTTTTGCTGCTGTCCCTTTTGGGCAGACTGACCTAAACGATGTCCCTGCTGGGTATAGGAGGGATAAAACTTTTTCTTCTTGCTGAAGAATGGTTTCTTAGAAGATCATTTCCTCGCAGGATCAGCTGTAGATTTGGACAATCTATCCAAAGTGATATTGTCAGCATCTATTTCATTAGCTTTTTCCTGCCAATTCTTGCCAAAGAGATTCTCTCCTGTGCAAGGTATATTCCCCAGTTTGTCCTGTACCCAGATTTCCAAGTCAGATGCCTGGAGCCAGGCAATTCTACGTGCACCTATGGCAATAGCAGAGGTTCTGCTTATGCATTCAAAGCAGTCAAAGGCTGCACGATTCACAAACTTGGAAACATCCTGAGCATGTTTAACAAGAGCAAGATAATCTTGCCTTTTATCATCAGGAAGGAGAGGGCTCATAAGCTCTAAGTCTCCTGTGACTTCCTTAAGGAACATTCCCATATACAAGATGTAGGAACTGATCCTAGCAGAAAGCATTGAAGCCTGGAAGGATCGACGTCCAAAGGCGTCAAGAGTCCTACACTTACGTCCTGGAGGATTAGATGCATGCCTTTTTGCACTCTTTATCCATCTCATGGCTGATTCCTCCACCATGGAATGGTGTGGTAATTGAGTCTTCTGAAACCCAGGACAAGGAGGAACTCGATACATGGTATTGAGTCTTTGAGAATAAGGAGATGTGGTCAGAGGTGTTTCCCACATCCTTAACATAAGATCATGCAAGATCTCACGAATAGGTAAGGTAGCTGCCTCCTTGAGAGCTTTAGGGTATTGTAGGATTTCTAATTCCTTTGCCCTAGGCTCTTTTTCAGGAGCCACTGTGATGGAAAGACCTCGGGCCACATCTCGGATAAAATCCTGAAAGGACATATCCTCTGGTGGAGACATCCTACGCTGAGGAGAAGAGGAATCCTCGGGAAGAAGTACTCTGGTATCGGCAGAGCTTTCAGAGTCTTCAGACTCATCCGAGGATTCGAAGTATCTCCGATCTGGGTGATCGTGTAAGGCACGGTACCGGTACCAATCGAAGTCAGCATCGGAGTGGTTCGGTACCGACTTGTCGATGCCGGATAGAGACGCATGACTCGGTCCCAGTAGATTACCTGCCGATGTCGATGGAGTTAGTGCCGGTACCGGTTGAATTGTCTGAAGTGTTTTCAGGGGCATCGAGGCCATGAGAAGAGCCGCCAGACTGCGTTCAATAGCCAAGAATCTATCGACGCTGCCAATGCTTGGGTATCGGTGCCGGATAAAGCGGCCGGAACCCCAGAGCATGGCACCAGTGGTTCTGCCGAGGTTGAAGCCTCAAGAACATCCTGGAGTCCCGTTAGTGCTTTGGAAGCCGAAGCCTCCTGCCAGGGCAATTTTCCCAGTGAAAGTCCCTCAAGGGCAACGCCAGAGGCATCTCGATGTTTAGGAGGAGATCTACCCTTTGAGGATCAGCTAGATTTATGTTTAGTTACCTGAGATCCATGGGAGGAAGATGAAGCCCTGGAAGACGTCGATGCCACGGAGGCTGCATTGGAGGGAAAAAGGGTGCTAAGCTTATCAGATCGGTTTTGCCGGCCCCTTTTTGACATCATCCCACAGGCAACACATTCTGACATAGAGTGGTCAGGACCTAAACATTTGAGGCACCACTCATGGGTGTCGGTGAAGGAGATGGTACCGCCACACTTAGAACACTTTTTAAAACCCGAAGCGGGTTTTTCCATTTTGAGGAAAAAATGGGGGTAGTGCCCAAAATGACGCATGGCACCCGAGAAGAAAATTACTGGAGAAAGACTCCAGAAACCAAATTTTTTTTTCTTCAGAAAAAAAGAACCGGCGGTACCGGTATAGCGTCGAGGGAAGGCAGACGCGACCACAAAAAAGAAGTATAAGAAGGGAATTTTCTGCAGTGACAGGATGTGCGACCTGTCGGCTCAGCGGAAAACGAAGAACTGGAGAGGGACAGTTGGGAAAGGCGGGAAGGCAGCACACAGGCGCTGTGGGATGCTCCTAAAGGCTTTCCTATTGGACGCTGGGGAGCGTTCCCGCACAGGCTCCGTTGGTGCCGACAATATCCATATATGAAGACTACATTCCTGCTTGTTCCTGGAGATACCATGCCTTTGATGGTATAGCTAAGTGTTCCACATTGTCTGCCCTGGTTGTATTTAATGTGCATTATGGTAAAGGCACATTATCTGTTGAGTTGCTTTCCATGTCCCTTCTCCATATTAACGTAAAAATCTGAACTAGATGCTTAAGACAGGATTTGATGCCCATTGTAACTTTATTTACTAGTTTGTACCTATTTTCTCTATGATTTTATTAATTATAAACCACTCTGAAGTTAAAAATGAAGGGTGGTATAGCAAATCTAACCAAACATAACATTAGCCATTTTTGCTATGCATTTAGCTCTTTATTAATACATCTTAAAACCTCTCGTAAACACATAGGGACATGTTTATTAAGGCATGCTCATGGGCTTTGCTGAATGCCGAGCATGCCGCATTGTGAGTGCAGGGCAACATGCTAAACGCTTAGCTCATGAGTGGGAGCGGGCTGGGTGGATTAGGGGCATAATGTGTACATTAATGGCACACTGCAGCTAGAGCGGGAATTATGCGAATTGGGAGTGTCGCCCTTAGCACAGGTGCATTTAACACTTCTTCAAGGGGCAGCAGTAAGTGCACTCATGTACTGGTTAGCGCAGTGCATTAACAGCAGGAGATTAACAGCAGGGGAACGGGTGCACATGCCCCCAGAAATTAGCACAGGTATCTGCGCTAGTTTTGCAGGCCAAATGCACACCCTTTAGTAAATATGCCCCCTTATGTAGCTTAATATATAGACTCCTCATCATGTACTGTAGACTATAACTATGGCAACCTTCCTAGTCCACTGCATTTCACAACAGTATCAAGTACTTCCAGCATTCACAAATAGAAACTGGTAAGGGCCAAACCTTCCAACCATATGGCTTCAATTTTTGCAGAAGCCATTCTAACTCCTGGTTGAGAGTAGAGCAAAATTCAAGGCACTTTGCCTTGTTTTCAAATGTCTGAATCAATCATCTCCAGAGTAACTCTGGTCTTATCAAAAGGCCTTTCTATCATCCCATCACTGACATCAGCAAAGCTAGCAGGCATGAGGCTTCGTGCTTTCAGCTGGTTTGTACAAAATTCCTCTTAAGCCCTGTCATTTTTATGCAAAAAAAAAGCTAATTTTGGGTGTTCAATGTTCAGCCAGACCTTGCTGTAAACTCATAGCGGACACACTCTTCCCCTCAGAGCCCCCTCTGCCCCTGTTCTAGGGGGTTTATTCCCCTGTTGTTTTTATTGCACCTTCGGCCTTTCTTGTGTTCGGAGTTCTTGTGTGTCTTCTATGTATACATTTCCTAAATATATTTTGCATATTTTATGCAACCCACCTTGTGTCTTACCCTCAGAAAAGCAGAATATCAAATGATTATAAATATAAATATTAACACAATATTGTAATCATTCTATATCTCTTTGAGAAAGAGAGAAGGTTTTCATCAACTCCAGATCTGGAACTTTGGCACCCCATAGGCACTGTTGGTGGGAAAGGGCTCCCCATACCACAGACTATGAGATATCCCCAGGGTGCCCTAACTAGGTTCCCCTCTTCTGCATACCTATTTCTTGTCCTCCTTATTCCTCGCTTTACATCCTCTCCTCGGTCTGGTTCTTGGCAGCAATGGAAATAATTTGGGGAGGGGTTCAAAAAAGATATAATGGAACTAGAAAAGGTCCAGAGAGAGGCAACCAAAATGATAAAGGGGGGGGGGGGGGAGTGGAATGACTCTCCTATGAGGAAAGGCTAAAGAGGTTAGGGCTCTTCAGCTTCGAGAAGAGATGAGTGAGGTAGGATATCATGGAGATCTATAATATCCCGAGTGAAGTGGAACGAGTAAACACAACTGAATGGTTTACTCTTTCAAAAAGTGCAAAGACTACAGGATACACAATGAAGTTACAAAGTGGTACATTTAAAACAAGTAGGAAAAAATATTTTTCTCTCAACATAGTTAAGCTTTGGAATTCATTGCCAGAGAATATGATAAAAGCAATTAGTGTAGCTGAGTTTAAAAAAGGTTTGGATAAATTCCTGGAAGAAAAATCCATAAAGCGTTATCCTGACAAGCCTGGGGAAAGGCAGCGCTTATCCCTGGGGATAAGTAGCATGTAATCTGTCTACTTTTGGAATTATGCTAGGTACGTGTGACCTGGATTGGCCACTGTTGGGAACAGGATACTGGGCTTGATGGAACTTTTGGTTTGATCCAGTATGGCAAATGAAATGTAATGTTAGATTATGTGGTGTACAGTCAGAAGCCATGTGGCAGCCCCATTCTCTCCTCTGCAAAGTAGAGAACCTCCACAGGGCCTATGAGTGCATTCCTGCTTAAGGCCTTGGGCTAAATTGTGAGAGCCACTAAAAACAGTATAATTAGTGGAATATAAATTTTTAATAAAAAATGGTTTACATTGCTGCTACCTTGAAGGTGAGAAAAAGGGAGGGGTGTGTGTGTAAGGGGATATAGGAATAGGTAGAGTATGGATGGGTGGGTGGGAAGGTGAGTGAATGCAGGAGGGATATGAGTGTGTGGGAAGGGGAGGAGGTATGGGAATGGTGTGTAGGGTACGTACACGTGGGATAGATGTGGATATGGGTGCTAAGGGTGCTTGTTTGGAGTAGACGTGTATGAGGGACATTATGAAATGTGTGTAAGTATGGATATATGTGTAGGGGAGTGTGTGTACTGTTACTACTACTGAACATTTGTATAGCACTACGAGACATACGTAGTGCTACACAGACACATGTAAAAGATGGTCCCTGCTTATTAGAGCTTACAATATAGGGGGGATGGTAAGGAAACATGAGGGAGATCAGGCAAATCAAGATCCAAAAGCAGCAGCAAAGAGGTGAGTTTTTAGCCTGGATTTGAAAAGGGTCAGAGAAAGCGCCTGATGTACAGACTCAGGTAGTTTGTTCCAGGCATAAGGAGCAGCAAGGTGAAAGGAGCAAAGGCTGGAGTTAGCAATAGAAGAGGAGGACACAGATAGAAGCGATTTGCCAGAAAAGCAGAGTTCTTCAGGAGAGGTGTAGGGAGAGAGAAGAGAGGAAAGGTCGTGAGGAGCTGCAGAGGGAATGCACTTATAGGTCAGCAGGAGAAGTTTGAACTGGATGTGGAAATGGATAGGGAGCCAATGAAGTGACTTGAGAAGAGGGGTAATATGAGCATGACGAGGCTGGAGGAAAATTAGACACGCAACAGAGTGATGAACATATTGAAGGGGAGAGAGATGATTCAGAGGGAGGCCAGCAAGGAGTAGATTACAATAGTTTAGACGGGAGGTGGCTAAGGAGTGGATAAGTATCTTGGTAGTGTGTTCAGAAAGGAATGGGCGAATTTTGTTGATGTCGTACAGAAAGAAACAGCAGGTTTTATCTATCAGTTGGATGTGTGTGGAGAAGGAGAGAGAGGAATCAAAGCCGACCCCAAGGTTGCGAGCTGAGGAGACAGGGAGGAGTAGAGAGTAATCTACAGAGACTGAGAAAGGAGGATGGGGAAAGGAGGGTTTAGGAGGAAAAATAAAAAGCTGTTTTGGTCATGTTCAATTTCAAGCGATGGTGAGGCATCCAAGCAGCAATGTCAGAAAGGCAGGCAGAGATCCTGGCCTAGATTGCCAGAGAGATTTTAGGTGCAGAGAGGCAGATCTGGGAGTCATCAGCGTAAAGATGATTCTAAAAGCCATGGGAAAAGATAAGTGCACCAAAGAACTAGGTATATAGAGAGAAAAGGAGTGGACCCGACAGATCCTTAAGGTACACCAACTGAGAGTGGAATAGCAGTAGAGGAGGATCCACCAGAACAGACACTGAAAGAGCAATAGGAAAGATAAGAAGAGAACCAGGTTAGCACAGAGCCCTTAAAACCAAGCGAGGACAAGGTATCAAGGAGGTGGTTATGGCCAACAGTATCAAAAACAGCAGAAAGGTCAAGAAGGATGAGGATCGAGTAAAGGCCCTTAGATTTTGCTAGGAACAGATCACTGGAGACTTTGGTAAGAGCCGTTTTGGTAGAATGTAAAGAACGAAAGCTGGACTGTTTAGGATCCAGTAGGGCTTGAGAGGAAAGAAAGTCGAGGCATCAGCGGTGAAGCACACATTCAAGAACAACCCAAACTATGGCTACACGATGCAAGGTTCCACATTAGGAACCACCACCCAGGAAAAAGATTTAGGCGTCATTGTGGATAACATGTTAAAACCCTCGGCCCAGTGTGCAGCGGCGGCCAAGAGAGCAAATAGCATGCTAGGTATAAGGAAAGGAATGGAAAATAAAACAAAAGATATTATAATGCCTCTATATCGTTCCATGGTGAGACCGCAGCTTGAATACTGTGTGCAATTCTGGTCGCCGTATCTTAAAAAGGATATAGTGTTATTAGAAAAGGTTCAGAGAAGAAACAACAAAATGGTAAAGGGGATGGAAGGATACTCCTATGAAGAAAGGCTAAAAAGATTAGGGCTCTTTAACCTGGAAAAGAGACGGCTGAGGGGAAATATGATAGAAGTCTATAAATTAATGAACGGAGTGGAACGGGTAAACGTAGATCGATTGTTTACGTTATCAGAATATAGAAAGACTAGGGGACATGCAATGAAGCTACAGGGTAAATTATTTAAGACTAAAAAAAGAAAATATTTTTTCACTCAACGTGTAATCAAACTCTGGAATTTGTTACCAGAGGATGTAGTAAAGGCTGTTAGTGTAGCTGGGTTTAAAAAAGGTTTGGACAAGTTCTTGGAGGAAAGGTCCATAAACCATTATTAAGAAGGGACCCAGGATATCAATGCTTGACCCAGTACAAGCATTGTTGAACCTGTGTCTTTTGGGGAAACTGCTAGGTATGTATGACCTAGATTGGCCACTGTTGGAAACAGGATACTGGGCTTGATGGACCTTGGTCTGACCCAGTATGGCATATCTTATGTTCTTAGTTTAGAAACAAAGGGGAGAAGGGAGTTAGGTTATAAGAACATAAGAACATAAGATATGCCATACTGTAGCTTCATTGCATGTCCCCTAGTCTTTCTATATTCTGATAAGGTAAACAATCGATCTACGTTTACCCGTTCCACTCCGTTCATTAATTTATAGACTTCTATCATATCTCCCCTCAGCCGTCTCTTTTCCAGGTTAAAGAGCCCTAACCTTTTTAGCCTTTCTTCATAGGAGTATCCTTCCATCCCCTTTACCATATTGGTGGCTCTTCTCTGAACCTTTTCTAAAATCGCTATATGCTTTTTAAGATACGGCGACCAGAATAGCACACAATATTCAAGGTGCGGTCTCACCATGGAACGATATAGAGGCATTATAATATCTTTTGCTTTATTTTCCATTCCTTTCCTTATCATACCTAGCATGCTATTTGCTCTCTTGGCCGCTGCTGCACACTGGGCCGAGGGTTTTAACATGGTATCCACAATAACGCCTAAATCTTTTTCTTGGGTGGTGGTTCCTAATGTGGAACCTTGCATCGTGTAACCATAGTTTGGGTTGTTCTTCCCTAGGTGCATAACCTTGCACTTCTCCACATTAAATTTCATCTGCCATTTTGATGCCCAGTCTTCCAATTTATCAAGATCCTCTTGCAATTTTCCACAATGCTCTTGGGTTTTAACAACTTTAAATAGTTTTGTGTCATCTGCAAATTTGATAACCTCACTCGTTATTCCACTTTCCAGGTCATTTATGAATATGTCAAAAAGCAGCGGACCCAGCACAGATCCCTGAGGTACACCACTATTCACCTTTCTCCATTGGGAAAATTGGCCATTTAGCCCTACCCTCTGCTTTCTATCTTTTAACCAGTCCCTGATCCAAAATAGTACACTGCCTCCTTTCCCATGACTCTTTAGTTTTGCCAAAAGTCTCTAATGAGGGACCTTGTCAAAGGCTTTCTGAAAGTCCAGATACACAATATCAACCGACTCACCTTTGTTCACCTGATTATTCACTCCTTCAAAAAAACATAACAGATTAGTAAGACAAGATCTTCCTTGTCTAAAGCCATGTTGGCTGTCTCCCATTAGGTCATGACTATCTACATGCTGAGTAATTTTATTCTTTATGATGGTTTCTACCATTTTTCCCGTACTGATGTCAGGCTCACCGGTCTGTAGTTTCCCGGATCACCCCTGAAACCCTTTTTAAAAATTGGTGTTACATTGGCGATCCTCCAATCTTCAGGTATTAGAGATGATTTTAATGATAGTTCACAGATTACTAATAGCAGGTCTGCAATCTCGTATTTCAGTTCTTTCAACACCCTTGGATGTATACCATCCGGCCCAGGTGATTTGCTACTCTTCAGTTTATCTAATAGTTGTAATACATCTTCCCGATGTATCGATATTTCCTTCAATTCTTCCGCATCTTTAAATACCACTTCAGTCATGGGTAACACACATCCCTACATCTTCCTCAGTAAAGACTGAAGCAAAGAATTCATTCAGTCTCTCCGCTATCGCCTTGTCGCCTCTTAGTGCTCCTTTAACCCCTTTATCATCTAATGGACCAACTGACTCTCTCACAGGTTTTTTGCTACAAATGTACTTGAAAAGGTCTTTACTTCGCGTTTTTGCTTCCGCAGCAAGCTTCTTCTCAAATTCTCCCTTTGCCTGCCTTATCAATGCCTTGCATTTGACTTGCCAGTGCTTGTGCTGTTTCCAGGTTTCGTCATTTGGCTCTTTTTTCCATTTCCTGAAAGATGCTTTTTTGGCAACAACAGCCTCTCTGACCTCACCTTTAAACCATGCTGGCAGTTTTTTGGACTTCCCTCCACTTTTCTTAAAGCGTGGAATACAGCTGGTCTGGGCTTCCAAGATAGTATTTTTCAACATCAGCCAAGTCTGATGTACGTCTTTAACCTTTGCAACTGCTCCTTTTAGTTTTTTCTTAACTGTTTTCCTCATTTTATCATAGTCTCCCTTTCGAAAGTTAAAAGGTAGTACTGTGGATTTCCTTACTATCCCTCCTCCACTAATTCAATCAAAGGCGATCATGCTATGATCACTATTGCCAAGTGGCCCCAACAACCTTATCTCTTGCACTAGATCTGGTGTTCCACTAAGGATTAGGTCTAATATGGCTTCCCCTCTGGTCGGTTCATGAACCAGCTGCTCCAAGAAGCAGTCATTTATTTCATCTAGGAACTTTATCTCCCTAGCATGTCCTGACGTGACACTGACCCAGTCGATACCGGGGTATTTGAAATCACCCATTATTATTACTGTGCTGTAACCTTTGTTAGCTTCCTTGATTTCTTTGAGCATTTCATCATCCATTTGGTCATTCTGGCCAGGCGCTCGATAGTACACCCCCACTGCCATTGCCTTCCCCCTTTTACATGGAATTTCAATCCATATAGATTCTACAGCAGATTTTGTTTCCTGAAAAACTTTAATCTTTTCTGACTCAATGCCCTCTCTAACATAGAGAGCAACCACTCCACCAATTTGATCAGCTCTATCATTACGATATAGTTTGTACCCAGGTATCACAGTGTCCCACTGGTTGTCCTCCTTCCACCATGTCTCTGATATTCCAATCATATCTAACCTTTCATTTAGTGCTATATATTCTAACTCTCCCATCTTATTTTTTAGACTTCTAGTATTTGCATACAAGCATTTTAGAGAATGTATATTATTCATATTTAATTTTGGATCTTTAAGCTCTGTCTGCTCCATACTGGAGGGCATTTGGGCTACTTTACTCTTTTATGGAACCTCTCTGCTTTTGGTAGTATCATAAGAACATAAGAACATAAGAAATGCCATACTGGGTCAGACCGAGGTCCATCAAGCCCAGTATCCTGTTTCCAACAGTGGCCAATCTAGGTCATACGTACCTAGCAGTTTCCCCAAAAGACACAGGTTCTGCAGTGCTTGTACTAGGCCAAGCATTGATATCCTGGGTCCCTTTTTAATAGTGGTTTATGGACCTTTCCTCCAGGAACTTGTCCAAACCTTTTTTAAACCCAGCTATACTAACAGCCCTTACTACATCCTCCGGTAACAGATTCCAGAGTTTGATTACACGTTGAGAGAAGAAATATTTTCTCCTATTTGTCTTAAATAGTTTACCCTGTAGCTTCATTACATGCCCCCTAGTCCTTCTATATTCTGATAGCGTAAACAATTTATCCACGTTTATCCGTTCCACTCCATTCATTAATTTATACACCTCTATCATATCTCCCCTCAGCCGCCTCTTTTCTAGGTTAAAGAGCCCTAACCTTTTTAGCCTCTCTTCATAGGAGTAGCCTTCCATCCCCTTCACCAATTTGGTGGCTCTTCTCTGTACTTTTTCTAATAACTCTATGTCCTTTTTAAGATACGGTGACCAGAACTGCACACAATATTCAAGGTGCGGTCGTACCATGGAGCGATACAGAGGCATTATAATATCCTTTGTTTTATTCTCCATCCCTTTCCTTATGATACCTAGCATTCTATTTGCTTTCTTGGCCGCCGCTGCACACTGGGCGGAGGGTTTTAACATGTTATCCACGATGACTCCTAAATCTTTTTCCTGGGTGGTGGTTTCTAATGTGGAGCCTTGCATCTTGTAACTATAGTGTGGGTTGTTCTTTCCTAGGTGCATAACTTTGCACTTGTCCACATTAAATTTCATCTGCCATTTGGATGCCCAGTCTTCCAATTTATCCAGATCCTCCTGCAGTTTTCCACAATCCTCTTGGGTTTTAACAACTTTAAACAGTTTTGTGTCATCTGCAAATTTGATTACCTCACTAGTTATTCCCTTTTCCAGGTCATTTATGAATATGTCAAAAAGTAGCGGACCCAGTACAGATCCCTGGGGTACTCCACTATTCACCTTTTTCCATTGGGAATATTGGCCATTTAGCCCTACCCTCTGCTTTCTATCTTTTAACCAGTTCCCGATCCACAATAGTACACTGCCTCCTATCCCATGACTTTTTAGCTTCGCCAAAAGTCTCTGATGGGGGACCTTGTCAAAAGCTTTCTGAAAGTCCAGATACACTATATCAACCGACTCACCTTTGTCTACCTGTTTATGCACACCTTCAAAAAAACAGATCAGATTAGTAAGACAAGATCTTCCTTGTCTAAAGCCATGTTGGCTGTCTCCCATTAGGCCATGACTATCTACATGCTGTGTAATTTTGTTCTTTATGATGGCTTCTACCATTTTCCCTGGTACTGACGTCAGGCTCACCGGTCTGTAATTTCCCGGGTCACCCCTGGAACCCTTTTTAAAAATTGGTGTTACGTTGGCGACCCTCCAATCTTCAGGTATTACAGATGATTTTAATGAAAGTTCACAGATTACCAATAACAGGTCTGCAATCTCATATTTCAGTTCTTTCAACACTCTGGGATGTATACCATCCGGTCCAGGTGATTTGCTACTATTCAGTTTATCAAATAGTTGTAATATATCTTCCCGGTGTAGCGATATTTCTCTCAATTCCTCTGCAGTATCACCTTTAAATACCACTTCAGTCTTGGGTAACACCCCTACATCTTCCTCAGTAAAGACCGAAGCAAAGAATTCATTCAGTCTCTCTGCTATAGCCTTGTCTCCTCTTATTGCACCTTTTACCCCTCTATCATCTAATGGTCCAATTGACTCTCTCACAGGCCTTTTGCTACGAATGTACTTGAAAAAGTCTTTATTTCGTGTTTTTGCTTCCGTAGCAAGTTTCTTCTCAAATTCCCGCTTTGCCTGCCTTATCAATGCTTTGCATTTAACTTGCCAGTGCTTGTGCTGTTTCCAGTTTTCATCATTTGGCTCTTTTTTCCATTTTCTGAAGGTTGCTCTTTTGGCAGCAACAGCCTCTCTGACCTCACCTTTAAACCATGCTGGCAGTTTTTTGGACTTTCTTCCACTTTTCTTAATGCGTGGAATACAGCTGGTCTGGGCTTCGAGGATAGTATTTTTAAATAACACCCAAGCTTGCTGTAAGTCTTTAACCTTTGGAACCGCTCCTTTTAGTTTTTTCCGAACTATATTCCTCATTCTATCATAGTCACCCTTTTGAAAGTTAAAAGGTAGTACTGTGGATTCCTTTACTATCTGTCCTCCACTGATTAAATCAAACATGATCATACTATGATCACTATTGCCAAGTGGTCCCAACACCCTTATTTCTTGCACCAGATCTGGCGTTCCACTAAGGACTAGGTCCAGTATGGCTTCCCCTCTGGTCGGTTCATGAACCAGCTGCTCCAAGAAGCAGTCATTCATTTCATCTAGAAACTTTATCTCTTTAGCTTGTCCTGCTGTGACACTGTCCCAGTCGATACCGGGGTAATTGAAATCACCCATTATTACTACTCTGTTGTGGCTTTTGTTAGCTTCCTTGATTTCTTTGAGCATTTCATCATCCATTTGTTCATTCTGGCCAGGTGGTCGATAGTATACTCCCACTGCCATCACCTTCCCCTTCATAAATGGAATTTCAATCCATAGAGATTCTACAGCATATTTTGTTCCCTGCAAAACTTTAATCCTTTCTGACTCAATGCCCTCTCTAACATAGAGCGCAACCCCTCCACCAATTTGTTCAGCTCTATCATTACGATATAGTTTATATCCAGGTATCACAGTGTCCCACTGGTTATCCTCCTTCCACCATGTCTCTGAGAGTGCAATCATATCTAACCTCTCATTTAATGCTATATATTCTAATTCTCCCATCTTATTGTTTAGACTTCTAGCATTGGCATACAAGCATTTTAGAGACTGTATTTTATTAATATTAATCTGGCTATTGGTAGGCATGGGTAATGGGGAATCTTTATGCTCTGTCTGCTCCTTACTCAAGGGCATTTGGGCTACTATACTCCCTTTTGGAACCTCACTGCTTTTGGTAGTATCCTTCAAGGATACCTTTGTCCGAACCGTGCGCTCCTGGGTGACTGTCGGCTTTCCCCTATTTTCTAGTTTAAAAGCTTCTCTATCTCTTTTTTAAAGGTTAATGCCAGCAGTCTGGTCCCATCCTGATTAAGGTGAAGCCCATCCCTTCGGAAGAGCCCCCCCTTTCCCCAGAATGTTCCCCAGTTCCTAGCAAATCCAAAACCCTCATCCTTGCACCATTGTCTCATCCACGCATTGAGACTCCGGAGCTCTGCCTGTCTTTTGGGTCCTGCACGTGGAACAGGAAGCATTTCGGAGAACGCTATCCTGGAAGTTCTGGATTTCAACTTCCTACCTAAAAGCTTAAATTTAGCCTCCAGAACTTCCCTACCACATTTTCCTATGTCATTGGTACCAACATGTACCAAGACAGCAGACTCCCCCCCAGCACTATCTATGATCCTATCTAGGCGGTGCGTGAGATCTGCTACCTTCGCACCAGGCAGGCATGTTACCAGGCGATCCTCACGTCCACCAGCCACCCAGCTATCTACATTCCTAATGATTGAATCACCAACTATAACAGCTGTCCTGACCCTCCCCTCATGGGGACATGGCCCTGGAGAAACGTCCTCGGTGCGAGAGGGTTTTACATCACCTGGAGGACAGGTCCTAGTTACAGGATCACTTCCTGCCACACCAGGGTGATGCTCTCCTGTCACGTGACCTCTCTCCTCCATGGCAACAGGGATGCTGCCAGACTGGAGGTGGGACTTCAGGACTATATCCCTGTAGGTCTCGTCCATGTACTTCTCTGTCTTTCTTATGTCTTCCAGGTCTGCTACTCTAGCCTCTAGAGAACGGACTCGTTCCCTGAGAGCAAAGAGCTCCCTGCACTTAGTGCATATGTAGGACCTCTCACCAACTGGGAGATAATCATACATGTGACACTCGATGCAAAAGACTGGAGAACCCCCATCTCGTTGCTGGACCTCTGACTGCATCTTAGTTTAAAGCTTGTGTTTAGGTCTTTTAACTCGGTATATAATAAGGACTGGTGTAGATGCTTATACTAATAAAAGTGTATCTAATACCCCTAATACACCCTGTGTACCTGAAGCTAATTAATCACAGGTCCTCTGTGTATGACTGATTTGGATTAAGAGCTGCACCTGAGAGCAGCCCCTTTCCTCTAAGATGTCCAAGTACCTATAAAACTACAATTTCCCCAGGGGTGGGTGGGTGCTGGGGAGGGAGGGGGGGAGATAAGTCCTATTAAAGAGGGCAGTTACAAGGTACCCTGTCCTGAACCCTCAGCAGGGGGATGGGGGTACCACACAAAGCCCAGTTGAGAGAGGCAAGGTAAGTACAGCTGAGAAGGCTGAAACTTGCACACCACTAAGACAAACACTAAATAATTAAACAAACAACAGTTAGACAAACAGTAAATAATTAAGTAAACAGCTAGAACTCACAGTAAGATGTCCCAGGAGGCAAAAATCCACTCACTAGCAGAGCTCTGTAAAAGTTCAGCCTTTCTCTGATCAGAGAAAAGCAAACTAAAACAGCCTATGCACACGTGGAGAAAACAGGAACAAGGTTACAGGATACCTCAGGGGGAGGGGGTCAGGGGGAGGAGTCACTCAGGCAGGCAAGGACAGGAAAAAGCTTAACAGCAGGCTCTGGGGAGAGAGATTAATTCAAAATGGCTACCACACACACAGGGGGAGGAGTCACTCAGGCAGGCAAGGACAGGAAAAGCTTAACAAACAACAGGCTCTGGGGAGAGAGATTAATTCAAAATGGCTACCACACAAAGCCCAGTTGAGAGAGGCAAGGTAAGTACAGCTGAGAAGGCTGAAACTTGCACACCACTAAGACAAACACTAAATAATTAAACAAACAACAGTTAGACAAACAGTAAATAATTAAATAAACAGCTAGAACTCACAGTAAGATGTCCCAGGAGGCAAAAATCCACTCACTAGCAGAGCTCTGTAAAAGTTCAGCCTTTCTCTGATCAGAGAAAAGCAAACTCTTCAAAGATACATTCTTCTGAACCATCCGCTCTTGGGTGACTGTTGGCTTTCCCCTAATATCTAGTTTAAAAGCTGCTCTATCTCCTTTTTAAAGGTTAATGCCAGCAGCCTGGTTCCATCCCATGAAGAGGGATAGGTAGGGTCTAGTGAGGGTTTCTTGAGGAGAGGAGTGACTACAACATACTTGAAGGCTGCAGGGAAAGTTGCAGTGGAGAGCAATAGGTTGAAAATATGAGAGATGGAAGGGACTACAGTAGAGGAGATGGGGTAATGACATGAGTGGGTATAGGATCAGAGGAGCAGGTAGTGAGTTTGCATGAGGAAAGAAGGTGAGTGGTTTCCTCCTCAGAGATCAGAAGTGGTGAGAAGATTGGGAGTGAAGAGAAGGAGAAGGGGAAGTAGCTGACCTTCTGGGAAATTGGAGTGTGAACTTGTGGATTTTGTCATGGAAGTAGTCAGCAAGGGTCTGGGCAGGAAGGGAGGGATTGGAGGCTAGGAACCTTGAGGAGAGAGTTGAGAGTTGTAAAGAGACGGTGAGGGTCAGAGACAAGAGAGTTAGTCAGATAGACATAATAGTCTTGTTTATCAAATGCTATGGCTGGCTGAAAGAGAGAAGCATGAATTTGAAATGTAGAAGTCCGCAAGGGTGTGGGATTTGAGCCAAGAACGCTTAGCTCAGCAGGTGCAGGAACAAAGATAGCGGGTAGTGGAAGACAGCCAGGGTTGAGGTACAGTACACCACACAGGATGTGGAGCAAGAGCATCCAGAGCAGAGGAGAGAGCTGCATTATAGGAAGCTACTGCCTCATCAACAGACTCGGAGGACATAGTGGAGGAAAGAGATGATCAGACAGTGGAGAAGACAGCCAATGGGTCAATAGCATGAAGAGTTTTAAAGAGATTGGTGGAGACAGAGTGAGGTTGAGGCAGTGAGTGATGAAGAGTGAAGCTTAGCAGGTGATGGTCCGTAAAGGGAAGAAGTGAAGTACAGACGTTTGAGGGTAAGCAATTAGAGAAGAATACAAGGTCGAGGTATGTGATGTGTGTAAGGTGGAAATGTGGATGTGTGGATGTGTGTTCATGGGGGTGCAGTGTGTGGACGGTGGATTGAGAGTGTAGTGTGTAAGTGGGGAAGCAGTGAGTGATAGTGTGAGTTGTAGAATGTGGGGATGCATATGTGAGAGGTTGTCTGTGAGTGAGGGGGGGCAGCTTTGGAAGTCTAGGAGAGGTGGTTTTGAAGTTTCCTTTCTGCACCATTCCTTACCAGCTGCTTCAGTGATTTTTCCCTTTCTCCATCTGCCTGCACTGCTGGAGATGCTTTTAAAACTGAATAATGGTCAGCATTCTATAGCATGTACCAGTGTCCCATAGAAAGCAATGGGTTTTTGGAGCCCCAGTTCTCTGTAAATAAAGATCCAATATTTCTGGTTCTCAGACTCATCCAGGATGTTCCATTTGCTTCCAGCATGCCAAATTTAGCGAATTTCCATCCCTTTTTTAAAGAGGTTTTGTGCTTATCAATGGAGAACAGATGGATATCAATCCCTTTTACATAGTTCTTTTCGGCATTCCATCTGTTGGAAAGCATTAATTTGAGCCAACTGCTCGAGGATTTGTTTTGCTTTCTTTTGAAAATAGATCCTACAATATTCAAATGATTGATTATGTGACACAATGTACAAATGCTTATGTCTGTGTGTTCCTTTTGCTTTTCCCCCCTGATTTACATGTAGAGATTCCCTTGCCAAATCTCTGGGAAGGTCATGTGGCCCTTTATCTAACAAGGTCTCACGTGCATTAGCCTATAGCCAGTAAAATACACAACCAGTTTAAAACAAGAGTAGCAATGAGATGTCAGCTAAAGCATTCAGGGCTTGACTTGATTTGGAGGCTCCCTCTCTCCCCCCAATAAATACAGATCAGGAGACAAGCCTTAGTAAATCTGACTCTCCGTTTGAAAACATTTCCTAATTTTTGTTTAGTACTGGAATTGCCAAAGAGCCATGCGGCAAAGGTAATTGATTCAGCTGATATTATGGAAGCTAATGTCACAGGCTCAAGAGGGAAAAGGAATAACCAATGGCCTTTGTGAGCTTATAAGGACTGGGCAACTGCTTTCTAATAAATATAAATGCCATTCAGACCAGGGGGATTCAGATATTCTGGAATGGCCACTTAGGCTATTTGTGCAGCAATGTACAGCTCGGCATATTAGCCTCATTTAAGTCTTTTTTGAGAAAATGCAAATGAGCTTTGTGCTTCAGTCGTTTTCTTATGTCATACAGAGACTTTTGATAGCGAAGGTAGGAAAAAGTCGTACAGCTGGGAATAGGATAAACGGTGTACGAATGAATTAAAGTCTACTTTTAAAATGCAGAGGATTGCGGGAATTGGTGCACATTCTGACTGACAGAGTGGATCTGTACTTTGTTCACTTTGCTCTTCATTATGCTCATAAATGGTTTACAGAGAGAGGTGAAAGATGCGGATGACATTAAACTTAATTATCTAACAGCGCATGCTAAAAAGCTTCAAGCGAACTATAATAAGCTCCGGGATTGGAAAAATAAGTGGCAAATGCAATTCACCGTCGCTAAATATACGCTCATGTACTTGGAAAACAAAGCTAACCATGCTATTTATATATTAGGATGGGATGGCTTTGGTACTTTTCAGTTAAAAAAAAACCCTACATAGAAACACAAAATATAATGACAGATGAAAGCTGCCCCTGAGCCCTTTATATAATCAGCTCAATTTCCTTTCTTTGCGAAACATATCCTCCGTTATCCCCCATCTCTCACACACACACACGCATAAATGCATGTGTGGTATTTGCAACCGTTTTTGTATGGCAGAAATGTAAAGGAAAATAAGGGGCCTAGATTTCAAAGCCACCTTTTCTATACTTCCAAAATCATCACACCACACAAACACACATATTCCCACAACCACAACACACCCAGGGACTTGAGGTGAGCAAGTGACCACTCAGGTACCAAGCTGGGGGGGGGGGGAGGGGGCCTAATGCCACTCTGAGTTAGTCAGCGAGAACATGAGCCCACAAGGAAAAGGTAACCAACAAAAGCAACAATTATTCATGTGGAAGGTGGGAGCATTTTGTCTAACAACTGTTCTGTCCACACACTCCTACACCTTCATCCCCATACATATGCCACCCATGCCCATTCACAGATTCCATACATACAGTCCCAAATACCCATTCCAACTGCCCATATATCCACAACTCACCTGCTGTCCACACAGACACACACCCCATATACCCACATACTTCCACTCACCCCACCCCACTCATACATATCCATCACAACTCCCCACACACTCTACTTACCCACCACTATACAATCAAATCCCACATACCCCCGAGTGCTCACAACACATACTTTCCTTGTTTTGCAGCCTTTAGATCATTATATGGTATTGTGATCCACCCAGTACGTCTTTTCAGTTGAAAGGGCAGAATAGGAATGCATTAAATTAAGTTAATGTTTATCCTGAGATTTCTCTTGTTAAGTACAAAAGTGTATTTCATCTGCAACTCTGCTCTCCATCGTATACTTTTCCCTTGGACTTCGGCATCCAAATGCACAACTACATTTTTTGTATAGAACCATTGCCAAGCACTTGAATACTCATTCTGTCATTACTGTCCACCTTGTTTCAGATCACAGTATTATCTGGTATATAGGAGAGGTATATAGAGGAGACCTACAGAGATACAGTACAAAACCTCCAGTCTAGCAGCCTCAGTGTTGCCTTGAAGGATAGAGGTAATTTGGGAGGAGAGCATTACCTTGGTGTGGCAGGAAATGATCCTGTAGCTAGGACCTGTCCTTCAGGGAGTGCAGTATCCTCTCACACCAAGGATGTGTCTGCCCAGAAGGGAAGGGTTAGGGCAGCCATCTTAGTTGGTGATTTGTTCATTAGGCATGCAGATAGGTAGAAAGTTGAAATCCAGGATAACATTCTCAAAACTACTTCCTGTCATACACGCAGGACCCAAGAGGCAGGTAGAGCTACAGAGTCTCAATGTGTAGATGATATGATAGAACAGGGAAAAGGGCTTCAGATTTGCTATAAATTGGGCAACAGTTTGGGGACGAGAAGGCCTCAGAACTAGGCTGCTAGCACTAACCTTTAAAAAGGAAATAAAGAAGTTTTAAATTAGATATTGAGGGAAAGCCAACAGTTGCTCAGGACTGCATGGTTCAGAATAATGTATCTTTGAAGGATACTAGCAGAACAGAGAGGTCAGAGAATCCGAATAGAGAGGTTGCAATAAAGATAAATGTAGTCCAGGTACCTTTAAGTAATAAGCAGACAGAGTTGAAAGATTCCAATTTACCCTTCCATGTGAGAAGGGAAAGGAAATTGCAGTGGGGGTAAACTACCATCTGCCTAGCCAAAATTAACAGATAAATGATGAAATGCTAACAGAAATTAGGGAAGCTAACAAAATTGGCAACATTTTATTTATTTATTTATTTATATTTCTTATATACAGCGCTATTATAATCAGTGCGGTTTACAGTAGAAACAAATGTACTACAATGTAATGACACATTGAGTTTACATAGAACAGGATATACAAACTTGGAAGGAACAGGGGGAAACTATATACAGCTTATGTACATATTACAGTGGCAATTAATCTCAGAAGGTATGTAAGGGGTCTGTACATGGGTCAGAATGGGGAGAGAATGGGGAAAAGCTGGTTAACCATTATCAATGGGGGAATGTTCGGTGGGTGGAGTTAGGTGGGGGGTCCGAGGGGTAGGTGTATGCTTTTCAGACTGGGAAGTCGGGTAGTGCTGTATGAACAGGTGGTGTTTTAGGACTTTTCGGAACACCGCTAGGTTTTGGATGGCTCGGAGTTCTGCTGGGAGGGTATTCCATGCAATCGGTGCGAAAATAGAAAATGCTCTGTTGGCCGTTGATTTTGTACATTTCGTTATGAACCTGAGGACTTCAATTATGTTTATCTGCGTAGTTCTTCTTATTCTGTTGATTGTGGTACGGTGGAGAAGTGCATTGATGGGTGTAGATGGCTGATTTTTGAGGGCTTTGAAGGTTAGTATTAGAAATGTATAGGTGATTCTGGCAGGGAGAGGCAGCCAGTGTAGGTTTATCAAGATAGGCGTTATATGATTGGATCTTGATGCACCAACTAGGACCCTAGCAGCTGTGTTCATGGCAAGTCTGAGAGGGTTTAAGGTTGACTGTGGAAGTCCCTGTAGTATGATATTCGCAAAGTCAAGCTGTGGGATGATTAGAGCTTGGAATATTGATCTATAGTCAGAGAAGTCGAGTAATGGGCGAAGGTGTCAGTGTTCGGATCTTGTGATAGATTGCTTTTGTGGTGTTTGTAACATGGGCTGACATATCGAGGCATTGGTCGAGGGTAATTCCTAGGTATCGGATTGTGGGTTTAGTTTTCAATTCTATATTATTGATCTGAAGTGATGGGGGAGGCGTGAAGCTCCGATTCTTTGTGACGAATAGAACGTCTGTTTTGCTGTTGTTGATCCGGAGATTTTGAGTTAGAAGCCAATCTGACACTGCTTCGAAACAACTCAGTATTGGAGAGAAGTCAGGCTGGTCAATCGTCAAAGGTGCATAGATGAGGATATCGTCAGCGTAAGCAAGACAGTGGACGTTGAAGGAGCGAATTAGAGCACAGATAGGCTGCATATAAATGTGGTAATAATGGGTGTTTTCAATTATCGCAGTATCAACTAGGTCAATGTCAAATCAGGAGATAAGGTTTCTAGATCAGGGGTCTCCAAACCTGTCCTGGAGGGCCGCAAACCTGAGATATATTTTCATGCACTGCCCCCATTGTATTTGGATTTATCTCATGCATATTCATTAGGGATATCCTGAAAAACTGACTGGTTTGAGGCCCTCCAGAACTAGCTTTAGAGACCCCTGTTCTAGATGAAATAAATGACTGCTTCATGGAATATTGGCTCAGGAAGTGACATGAGGGGAAGCTATTTTCGACCTAGGTCTTAAGTGGAATTCAAAATCTGATGCAAGAAGTAACTGTGTTGGGGCCACTTTGAAATAATGATCATAACATGATCAAATCTGATTTAGTAAATGGAGGGAAGACAGCAAGAAAATCTACTATGTTAGCATTTAATTTTCAAAAGGAATACTATAATAAAACGAGGAAAATTGTTAGGGAAAAACTAAAAAGGTCAGCTGCAAAGGTTAAGAGTTTATATCAGGCTGGGACATTGTTTAAACATACCATCTTGGAAATCCAGACCAGATGTATTCCATGCTTTAAACAAGGTGGAAGGAAGGCAAAACGACTGCCAGCATAGTTTAATGATGAGATGAGAGAGGCTGTTATAGAAGGATTCAAATGAAGGAAACAGGAAACAGCATAAGAACTAGTAAGTTAGATGCAAGCATTGTAAGATAAGTAAAAACAGAATTTAAAAACAAGCTTGCCATGGAAGCAAAAACTCATAATGAAAACTGTATTAGGTACATCTGAAGCAAAAAGCCTACAAGGGAGTCAGTTGGACCATTAGAAATAGAGGGGCAAAAGGGACACTAAGGGAGGACAAGGCCATAATGGAGAATCTAAATGAATTCTTTGCTTTGGTCTTTACTGAAGAAGATGTAGGGGAAATACCTATGCCATAAATAATATTTAAAGATATTGAATTGAAGGAAATGAAACAAATCTCAGTGAACGTGGAAGATATACTAAGGCAATTTGACAAACTAAAGAGCAGCAAATCACCTGGACCAAAGGGCATACATCCGCAAGTGCTAAAACAACTCAGAAATGAAATTGCAGACCTACTATTAGTAATTTATGAATTATAATTAAAATTGTCAATAATATCTGAAGATTGGAAAGTGGTCAATGTAACATCAATGTTTATACACTGTTCCACGGGTGATCCTTGAAACTACAGATAGATGATCCTGATATTAGTCCTGGGCAAAATGGTAGAAACCCTTATAAAGAAATACAGATAGTCATGGTTTAATGGGACAAAGCCAATATGGGCTTAGGAAAGGGAAGTCTTGTCTCACCAATCTGCTACATTTTTTGAAAACATGACAAAGCAGATTGATAAAGGTGACACGGTTGATATAGTGTATCTGGATTTTCAGAAAGCCTTTGACAAGGTCCTTCATAATAGACTCTTGAGGAAATTAAAAAGACATAGGATAGGAGGCAGTGTCCTCTTGTGGACTGGGAATATCCCATCCTAATATATAAATAGCATGGTTGGCTTTGTTTTCCAAGTACATGAGCGTATATTTAGCGACGGTGAATTGAAAATGCCACTTATTTTTCCAATCCCGGAGCTTATTATAGTTCGCTTGAAGCTTTTTACCATGTGCTGTTACATAATTAAGTTTAATGTCATCCGCATCTTTCACCTCTCTCTGTAAACCATTTATGAGCATAATGAAGAGCAAAGAGAACCAAGTACAGATCCACTCTGTTAAAAGATAAAAAGCAGAATGGAGGGCTAAATGGTCAATTTTCTCAGTGGAGAAAAGTGAAGAGTGGAATATCCCAAGGATTTGAACTGGGCACACTGCTTTTTAACATATTTATGAATGACCTGGAAATGGAGAACTATGAGTGAGGTGATTAAATTTGCAGCTGAGACAAAATTATTTACAGTTGTTAAATCACAAGAGGATTGCGAAAAATTGCAAGAGGACTTTGAGAAATTGGGAGACTGGGCATCCAAATGGCAAATAAAATTTAATGAGGACAACTGCAAAGTTATGCACTTAGGGAAGAACAATCCAAACTACGGTTACACGATACAAGGTTAGTAATCACCACTCAGGAAAAGGATCTAGGCATCATATTAACATATTATCCACAATGATGCCTAGATCCTTTTCCTGAGTGGTGATTACTAACCTTGTATCGTGTAACCGTAGTTTGGATTGTTCTTCCCTAAGTTATCCATATTATCCATATCTGGGCCACATTAAGAAGCATGGGTATACCAGAACACCTGATCATTCTCTTGCGCAATCTGTACATTGTTCAAGCCATGGTATTTTCAATAACATCATATGGATGTGAAAGCTGGACAGTGAAAAAGATAGACAGGAAGAAAATTGATGCCTTTGAATTATGGTTCTGGCGGCGAATACTGTGTATACCATGGACTGCCCGAAGAACAAACCAGTCGGTACTAGAGGAGATCAAACCTAAGCTTTCTTTAGAAGCTCAGATGACAAGACTTCGACTTTCATACTTTGGACACATCATGCGAAGAGAGAGATCATTAGAGAAAGACATTATGCTTGGCAAGATAGAAGGTCAACGCAAAAGAGGAAGGCCAGCAATGAGATGGATCGATGCAATAACAGCAGCTACGGGTACCAGTCTGTCAACAATGAGCCGCCTGACTGAAGACCGAACACAATTTAGGATAGCTATCCAGAGGGTCGCCATGAGTCGACTCCGACTCGACGGCACTTAACAACAACAACATGCTGAACACCTCTGCTCAGTGTGCAGCAGTAGCCAAGAAAGCAATAAAATGTTAGAAATTATAAGGAAAGAAATGGAAAATAAAAGATATTGCAATGCCTCTGTATTGCTCCATGGTGTGACTGCACCTTGTTTATTGTGTGCAGTTCTGGTTGCCACATCTAAAAAAGATATAGCAGAATTAGAAAAGGTATAGAGAAGGGCAATAAAAATGATAAAGGGGATGCAAGGATACCCCTGTGAGAAAAGGCTAAGGTTCTTCAGCTTGGAGAAGAGAAGGCTAAAGATAGATGCCTATAAAATAATGAATGAAGTGCAGTACAGATAAATTTGACTCAGTTGTTTACTTCTTCAAAAAGTACCAAGACTAGATGGCACATAATGAAGCTACAAAATAGGACATTTTCACTCAACAAGTAATTAAGCTCTGGAATTCCTTGCTAGAGGATGTAGTAAATGCTGTTAGTGTAGCTGAATTTAAAAAGGTTTGGACAAGTTCCTGGAGGAAAAGTCCATAAAATATTATTAAAGTGGACTGGAGAAATCCACTGCTTACCCCCGGGGCAAGCAGCATGGAATCTGTGTACCTTATGAGATCCTGCCAGGCATGCGTGATCTTGATTGGCCACTGTCGGAAACAAGATGCTGAGCTTGCTGGATCTCTGGTTTGACCCTCAATGGCAAATCTTATGTTCTTACATACTCAGCTGCAAGATAAACCTTTCCTACTAACCACCATGTAACATCACTTATGAAAACCGGTTTATTTTTATTTTTGACCCAACAGTTTCTTCCTGCATATTTAAATTTATAGATCAATTGGAGTCAGCCTCTATAGGACAGCAGTAACATTACCCTTCTTTTGTGCATTCCTTGGGTTTTTCTCCAGCCCAACCATTGCTCTGACAGACTTGGCTGGAAGACATAGACCACATTTCCCTCTAGCACCAGCTGTTAGGTAGCACCATGAAGAAATTGCTGGGAATCTTCCACCCTTAGGAATATGAATGTTGTCTCTGTCGCATGCTTGCAAAGCAGCCCATTAATGAGTACAAGCTGAGAAATACATTCTTAGATGCTAATTCTATAAAAAGTCACATAAATTTACATGGCAAAATCAGGGTATTTTAGTCTGGTATGCGCTTATGTGAGAACTTTGTAAATTGCGCACTTGCTGTTCTATAGGTATGCATGCAGAGGCCATCATGCATACTTTCGCTGTGGGTGGAACATGGGTACGGTGCACACGTCTGTGCATGATTTATAGAACACACTTGTACATGCACTGGCTACATGCCACTTACACAGCTGGTGTAAGTAACCATGGCTTAAATTTAGAGGTTGGCAGCCACTTACGCTACTATTCTATAAAGCCAAATCCACTTGGCTTTAGTCATGAAGGAGTGTCTCTCCCTTCCACTTTCCCCTGTCCTCTTGCACTTTCCCTCTCTCACCCACTCTGTACCACCCTCCATCTTGTACTCTCTTACCTTACCTTTGACTCCCTTGCACGCTCTGCCTCTCTCCCCTGCCTCCGATCGATGTACTTCCCCTCCCCTTCCACTCTTCTCCCTTGTCCTTTCCTACTGTTTCTTTACACCTCCTTTTCTCCTCTGACCTCCGGCTTCTCCCTCATTGCCATGTTCCACTCTCCTCTTCATTCGGGCAGTGGAGCATGACCTCCTTACCAACTTCGACTACTAGGTGAGCTTCAAAATTGTAACTGAAGCTATAGACATCTGTTTGTACATGTGCAAGCAAATAGCTAAGTATGGATGGATGAGCAGACAGACAGACAGACAAATGGACTCTCCCCAAAAAGCACTATCACTTCAAGAAAATGCATCTAATAATAACAGTATGAATCAGTATCATCCAAAAGTTCCAATCACAATTAGCAATACCATAGACTTTTGAGGAAAAATTAATGGTATATCAATTGTGATTGGAGCTCTTGGAGTGATACTGACTGGACTCCCAAAATTCTTGGAAACTTTAAATTTAAAAGGCATAATCCCATCAGTTTTACGAAAAAAAACCCGCCCTACTTGAAAAAGCATACATTTTGCACCAATATCTCTATATATCCCACATTCTTGGATAGGACCAAAATTAATGGAGTTAAAACCAGTCAACACTGGATGTGATGTGCCACACATAGTAATAATAATGGTAATAATGGCTTAATTCAAATCATATTAATCCTCAACTCAAGAGATGAAGTTAACGTTGGCAGATACCATCAGCAGTCATGTTTTCGCCTACAATCCTACAGCAAAAAAGGGACACACTGTTCCCCTCTGAGGCTCACTCCTTCTCCCCACAATCTCCCCTCACACAGTCCTCTGAGACCCCTTTCCATCAGCCATAACCTAATGTGAAGGAGGCGTGCCATTTCCGCCCCCATCTTCCTGAAGTTAGCAATGCCATACAAATACCATCTGGCAGAGGAGAAAGGAGAGACACACACATTAAATACACACACACTGAGGTGTGGAACAGTCAGAAGGGGTGACAGGGAGAGTGTATATATGCTCATACAAAACAAAGCTTAATAGAGTTTAACATTTAAAGATATTAGCCCATTGATGTATTTTTACAGGCTTGTTCTTGGAGGTAATGGTGGGGCGATTCTGATTGCTGAGTTTAATTATCAAAATCTTGGGGAATGGAAAGGGAGCTAGAGGCCTGAAAATTAACTCAAGGGAGAAGGGGACACAGGGCTGAAGGTTCAAGACGTCTAAATACATGTGCATCAAGCCCTGCGGATGGACCATCTCCCCTTTTTGAGATAGCCCACAAAGACTATTCTTTTTCCCACACCACTGTGCTTCATTGCTTTAGTGTCATTTCTTTACCCTTCACTTTTTTCTAATTTTTCTGTCCTTCCTGAACAGAGAACAGGTTGATATGAAAGCAAGAATATCAGGATACTCTCAACCCCATTCTACCTGCTGTTTACAAGTTCCTTTGTGTGTTTCTCTGTTTCCCTCATTAATTCTTTTGCAGAATGAGGTGATAGAAGTGTCTGCTTGATTCAATCAGTTCCTGCCACCTCCTTCATCCAGAATAGGTCCTTTTCAATGTATTTTAATGGGAGTTTATGTATCAGAAAAAGATGATTACTATTACAACTGAATACAAATTTGGTTAGGTGGTACCTGGCATACGGCCTGCAGCTTGTATCAGACCAAGCATATGAATGAGGATGAGCAGTAGGGAAGCTCATAAAGCAGCCAACCAATTACTTCCCAAAGACTGATGAGGACAGTCGTGGCAGGGCTTTCTTTGAGGAGATACTAATGGTACAGTGTTCTGCTAACACTCAGCCATGGTCCTCATGTATTAATGAAACCGTCCAGACTCTGCACACCCCAAACACACACAGTACCCCCCGGGGAGAGACATTGCCTTCAGCCAGTCACTACAGGTCCACAGAAAACGTGTAGGCGCATGCTACAGACAGCTCATAATGGCTCACCCCCTGAAAACTGTGGGAGACATAGGCTATAGAGGCTGAGCTGTCCAGATAATAAGAACATAAGAACATAAGATATGCCATACTGGGTCAGACCAAGGTCCATCAAGCCCAGTATTCTATTTCCAACAGTGGCCAATCTAGGTCATATGTACCTAGCAGTTTCCCCAAGAGACACAAGTTCCACAATGCTTGTACTGGGTCAAGCATTGATATCTTCGGTCACTTCTTAATAATGGTTTATGGACCTTTCCTCCAGGAACTTGTCCAAACCTTTTTTAAACCCAGCTACACTAACAGCCTTTACTACATCCTCCGGTAACAAATTCCAGAGTTTGATTACACGTTGAGTGAAAAAATATTTTCTTTTATTAGTCTTAAATAGTTTACCCTGTAGCTTCATTGCATGTCCCCTAGTCTTTCTATATTCTGATAAGGTAAACAATCGATCTACGTTTACCCGTTCCACTCCGTTCATTAATTTATAGACTTCTATCATATCTCCCCTCAGCCGTCTCTTTTCCAGGTTAAAGAGCCCTAACCTTTTTAGCCTTTCTTCATAGGAGTATCCTTCCATCCCCTTTACCATTTTGGTGGCTCTTCTCTGTACCTTTTCTAAAATCGCTATATCCTTTTTAAGATACGGCGACCAGAATTGCACACAATATTCAAGGTGCGGTCTCACCATGGAACGATATAGAGGCATTATAATATCTTTTGTTTTATTTTCCATTCCTTTCCTTATCATACCTAGCATTCTATTTGCTCTCTTGGCCGCCGCTGCACACTGCGCCGAGGGTTTTAACATGGTATCCACAATGACGCCTAAATCTTTTTCCTGGGTGGTGGTTCCTAATGTGGAACCTTGCATCGTGTAACCATAGTTTGGGTTGTTCTTCCCTAGGTGCATAACCTTGCACTTGTCCACATTAAATTTCATCTGCCATTTTGATGCCCAGTCTTCCAATTTATCAAGATCTTCTTGCAATTTTCCACAATCCTCTTGGGTTTTAACAACTTTAAATAATTTTGTGTCATCTGCAAATTTGATAACCTCACTCGTTATTCCACTTTCCAGGTCATTTATGAATAAACGTAGAAATACGATTTTTGTTTCTGTTCAGTGATTTGGGATATATCAGCTTTGGGAATCTGAATGTATGGCATCTTTGATCTTTGGACTGGGTAGAGTAGCATTATTGTTTTTACTTGTTCAGTGTTGTACTGCAGACAGAGTCAGTTTTCTTGGGATTTCCAGTTCAGTTTTTGCCTGCATATTTCTTTATCTAATGTGTGGTCATCTATTCTATATTTGTTGAGGCTGTATCCATGTTTTGTATATGTGACCAAGGTGAGGTATGTTTTGGGTAGGGATTTACAGTATAGCAGTCCGGCTTGTTCTCTTTTCTCAACAAGAAGTATGTTCTAAGGGCTGGCGTAATATTTGCAGTGCTGCCTGTTCATGGACTCTGCGGCTGGATGGGGGGGGGGGGTCGAACTATCCCTCAGTGGTCACTCCACCCCTTAAGGATGGCCCTGCATATGAAGGCTGGTGCCTTTTTTGGCTAGAAAAAAAAAGCATTGGCTATGGGAATATTAAGGATTAAATTTTCAGTAGATAAGTTCAAAGCTAAGCATCTTCTCCTACCTACATGAATTTTAAATTTCATATTTTTAGACAGCAGAAAGTGAAAAATGTACAAGGGAGTGAAGATGGCTACAAAAGACCATACATTGTGGGCACAATATTCAAAGCCATTTATACAGTCAGTGGCAGCAATGGCCACTTAAGAGGCATATTATTTTAAAACATGGGCCCCTGTACACCTAACCTTGATTCTTATTTATTTATTTTTAGACAGATTTGTATACCACCTTATCCTACAATCAAAGTGGTTACATGACAACACAATTGGGGTTACATTTAACATGTGGGTGATTTACAACATTAACATGAGGGTATTTAACAACATTTAGACAGCACGGTTGGAGGGTTACATTTAGCATGAGGGTATCTTCGTGAGTCAAGTTGGGCTGAATGGGTATTGAGTTGGCGGGGTTAGCTGCAATACCGCTCAAGTGGGTACTATTGTCTATCTGCTCATAAGTTTCTGTAAAGAGTAGAGTTTTAAGCTTCTTGCGGAAGTCTGTGATGTCTTCTAATGCCCTTAGGTTTGTTGGGAGGGAGTTCCATAGTGTGGATGCCAGTAGTGAAGGAGCTCTTCTTGAAGTATTTTGTTTAGTCTTGTGGTATCCTGCAGGTGTGCCGATCATATTGTCATTATTGTTCCTTCTTGGTCTATTACTGATATCTCTTGTTATGATTTCTTGTAGTGCATCTGCCGATAGATGACGGATGATTTTGAAGATAATTAGGATTGTTTTAAATTTTGCTCTGGCCACCATTGGGAGCCAGTGTAATTGTTGTAAAATGGAGGTGATGTGCTCAGATCATGGAGTATCCATAATAATGCGTGCCATAGTGTTCTGCACCATTTGGAGTGGGTGTAGGGTATGCTGAGGGAGGCCTTGATATAATGAGTTTCCATAATCAAGCAGAGGTGTGATGAGTGCTTGGCATACCGTGCGGAAGTGGTCTTGGCGGAGCAATGGTTTGATCTTTCTTATATTCCCCAGACGTTGGTAGGATTTGTTTGCGGTTTTGGTGATATGAGATTTCAAGTTCAGGGCTCTGTCCATTGTGATGCCCAGGTACTTGACTTCATCTTTGACTACTATGTGTTTGTTTAGAATACTAATAGACTGTGGTGGGATGAAGTTAGTGTTTCAGGTGATGAACATGGCCTCAGTTTTATCATAGTTGACTGTCAGGTTGTTGGCTGTGAGCCAGGCATTCATGTCTTCAATACATTCGGTTATCGTTATGGTGTTAGGTGCTTGTAGATTGATTGGAGCATACACCATGATGTCATCAGCATAGATGTGATAGTAGAGTTTGTGTTGTTTGATAATGTTGCATATGGGTTGGATATAAATATTGAAGAGCATTGATGATAAAGCTGATCCCTGAGGTATTCCCTGCGTGACGGCGAACTGCAATGATTTCTTTTGGTCGCATTTGACTTGTTGGGTTCTATCTTCCAGGTATGAGGTGAACCATTTCAGAGTGTTCTTGCGTAGTCCTATCTGTTGTAGGCGCTGCAATAGTCTGGCATGGGACACTGTGTCAAAGGCTGCCGAGATGTCCATAAACACTAGCAGGAATCCATTTTTTATGCTATCTATACCTCTTATGAGGTTGTCAAAGAGGGAAGTTAGGAGTGTTTCCACACCATGCTGGGGTTTAAAACCATGCTGATGGATGTCCAGAGGAGCATTCAAGTCAATGTGGTCCTGAAGTTGTCTTTGCACAGTTTTTTCAATGATTTTTGCTATGAATGGTAGGCTGGAGATAGGACGGTATGATTTAGGTTCAGATGGACTTAGGTGGTTGCCTTTAAGTATTGGTCGCATCATAGCGTGTTTGAGGGAATGCAGCATGTATCCTTGTTGGAGTGAATCTTTGACGATTTTGTGAATGTGCTGAGAGAGATGGTTTCTTGTGACTTTGATCCAAGCCACTGGGCAAGGGTCTGATGGTGAGGTTGTAGTGTTGAGTTCATGTATTATGTCATCTACTTGCTGTTTTGATGGTATGCTGAAGTCTTCCCAGGTTTGATGTTGCTCTTTCATTTCATGGTCATCTATTTGTAGTGTATTGGAGCATGTCTGGGTGGTATTTTTTGTTCTCATGTAGTCCGCAAATTCCTGTGGGTCAAGATGGTGGGTACAGTGCTGTGTAGTGCTCCCAGTGAGCTTTTGGACAATGCTAAAGAGTTCTCTTGGTTTGTTGACAGATTCCATGATTAAGTTGGTGTGGTGATGCTCATTTATCAGATTGTTATATTCCAGTAGCTTGGTTCTGTATTGATTCAGGGAGTTATGCGACTTTTTCCGCCTCCATTTTCTCTCCAGTCTTCGGAGTGTGTGCTTTGCATTTCGGATATCATTTGAATACCAGGGTGCGTTGGGTCTCCTTTGTGTTTGTGGTTTTGTATTCGTAGGGGCTGATGCTGCATTGGATATTATGGAGTTCCATTTCTCTATGTTTATGTCAAGGGTGTCACATTCTTGCTGTAGTTGTGAGATGATTTCATCTATGAATGAGTCTTTATTGAAGGCTCTATATCGCCTGGTTATACTCTCATTTTCCATGTGTTGGGTGGAGTTGTTCAGGGCAAGGTTGAATTCTGACCATGGGACTGGTGTGATTGTTGGTGTTGTGGCCTTGCCCTGTTCCACCAAATGTATTGGAATAAAGACCATATCCAGAGTTGTGCCATGTTGGTGCGTTGATTGTATGGCTATATTTTAGTGACTCCATGGCTTTTAAGAATGTTGCGGCTTCCTTGGTGGTTGCAGAAGTCAGGTTGTAGTCTCCTAGTGCAATGAGGGGTTTATGTTTTGTGCTATGTGCACATATTATTCAAGTACCGTGGAGAGATGTTCAGTTGCGGCTCCAGGAGGCCTGTATGTGAGGGAGATGCTTAAGTACTTGTTAGATATGGTGATTGTGTTGGATTCATTCGTATTAGTGATGGAGATTGTTTTAAATTTGTATTCCTTTCTAGCCAGTATTAGCACACCTCCTCCTCTCTTTTGTTCTCTGATGCAATTGAATGCTGAATAGTCTATAGGGGTTACTTGGTTTAATATTACCTGGTCTGAGTCATCTAGCCAGGTTTTGGTGATGCAGATTATATCCAGTTTTTTATCGAGGATGAGGTCTAGGATAGTGTTCGGTTTGTTCCTGATTGATCTTGCGTTTATTAAAGCACACCTAATTTTGGTTTTTATGATTGGGTTGGTATGTACACTATGTGTGGGATTAGTGGGTATAGTACATGTGGTATTAAGTGGTTTGTAAATTGTAGGCTTATTATGCTTGTGTTCTTTAGGGAAGGATGATCCTGGTATCCATACAGGATGGATGGTATGTAGGTTGGGCAAGGGAATCTGTTGGTTGGTACCGATGCCCTGTGAGCAAGGTGCGAATGCGTGGAGGAGTGTAAGGTAGGCAATGAGGTAGTAGTGATTGGAGTGCATTTGTGTAAATTATTGATCTGGGACCTGATTGAATTGTAGTCCAGTGGTGGTAGTTGTATAACCTTTCTCATGTAGCTCTATACTTTCCTGTTCTCTTTGGTCGGTGTCTTCTCCTCTCATGTGATTCTAGACTGATAATAGATTCTGTACTCTGTGTATTATGTTATTTTATAAGTAGTAACATGTTATCCCCAGAGTGGAGAGTTATTAGTGAGGCGGCAAAGGGGTGACATTAGAATACGTAGTCTAAGCAGCATATATTATCTAAAGTGGCTAAGCAGAATTTGTTATCTACATCCTATGTTATTTACAGCACATGTTATTTATAACATGTTATTTACAGCAGAATATGCAGTATATGTTATTTACAATACATGTACATACATCTATAGTTATATATCATATATTATCTTTATAGCAATGAGGTGTTAGTGAGCCTACAGTCTATAGAAGCAATGAGGCAGCAGTCCATAGGTTAAGTAAGAGATGAGGATTTACAAGTAGTTGGTAGTGTGGTAGAAGCAGGATCCACATGGGTGCTCCACCTACATCTACCAGAATGTATTGTTGCCGGAGCCGTCGACTCCCCGGTTTGGAATTCCCTTCTGTTGTTGCCATATGTCCCTTAACCGCTAGTTCCCTCTGTAATTGTTTTGTTCCTGCGACAGGGCTCCCGCCAAAGGGCCTGCCGGCGGCGTCCTCGTCAAGCTTCCTTTCCTGCCTCCCACAGCCCCGATTGGGCTGGAGCTTTTAAGCGGGAAGGTTTAACGTTCCCCCTCAGGTGCTCGACCCTGATCGGGGAGCTTTAATGATGATGGCGTGTGTGGGCTCTTCTGCTACAGGGCTCCCGCCTAAGGGCCATGCCAAAGGGCCCTCTGGTGAGGCCTTCAGGTACAGACCTGCAGACGCTGGTGCACCTGGAAGCACTTGCCTTTTTCAAGTTTCCCGTGGTGATTCTCATCGGCCCGATTGGCCTGGTGATGGGAGCAGGAGGAGCTTACCTTCCTGCTCCTTTGCTGATGCCAGGCCGGTGTATGCGGGCGCGCCTGGAAGCGCGTGCCTTTTTTAAGTTTCCCGCAGCAATTCTCATCGGCCCGATTGGCCTGGTGATGGGAGCAGGGAGGAGCTTACCTTCCTGTTCCTTTGCTGATGCCGGGCCGGTGTATGCGGGCGCGCCTGGAAGCGCTTGCCATTTCAAGTTTCCCGCAGCGATTCTCGTCAGCCTGATTGGCCTGGTGATGGGAGCAGGGAGGAGCTTACCTTCCTGCTCCTTTGCTGATGCCGGGCCTTATAAGTTGATATGTGCATAAAAAATATGCATATTGGAAGAGAAAGCCTGGAGACATGGGGGGTTATTCTGTGCCGCGAATAGCGGGGATGGACGGCCTGACGGGACGTCCATCCCCGCTGTTCGTGGCTTCACCTGCCCCCGAATAACTTCCCCGCCGGTTGTCGGGGAAGTTAGATGGGGTCGGGGAATGGGCAGCACGGGGGCGGAGAGTGGGTGGGCAATGGGCAATCACCAACCCTGGACGTACAGGACCGATTCTAATGTCAGCCCTGTACGTCTGGGACCAGAGGAATGTCCAGGGACGTTATTCCATCTCCGAGGTGAAATAACTTCCCTGAATGTTTGTTTTTGGAAGGTCTGGGGCATGGATGGGGCAGGGGTGGCCAAGGTTTATTCCTTGCAGCCTTAAGAGGCCAGATTGAGGGTCGGGCTGCGGAAAATAAACTCTTTTTCTTGGCGGCTGGCATCGCGGCTTTTAAATGGAGCCACGGTGCCATGGCAACGTGATACCATGGTGCTGCAGCTCTATTTAAAAGCCCTGACTGAGTTAGTTGGGCTACTGAATCGCAGACCCGGTCTGCCTGTACATTGCTGTTCACGATTCTGATCCCGCGGGGCTAGACATGCCCCGCGGGATAAAACCGTGATTCCCTTTGTTCGTCTAGTTCAGACCACACGTACAAAGGGGATGGATGTGCTGGACAGAATCGGGCCCACGGTGGGGGCAGGATCCAAAGTTATCCACAGAGAAGTGAAATTCAACCGCTCAGTGTAAAAATTATGCACACAAGTCAGACCACAGAAAGCTAGCACATATCATATACAGTGAAACCTTGACTTACGAGTGAATCAACTTACGAGTTTTCCGAGATACGAGCTGTCGCTCGGTCTATTTTTTGCTTTATGATGCAAGCCGAGATCTGAGTTACGAGCTAGCGAGCGAGCTTACACCACCCGCCATCAGCGAGTGTTCAGTTCACGTGGTTATCTTTGTTGATGAAAGAGAACATTTGATTTGATATACGAGCAAATTGAGTTACGAGCTCGGTCACAGAACGAATTAAACTTGTAAGTCAAGGTTTCACTGTATATTCAACAGCCTATTGAAATGGATAGCACTGCTGAAAATAAGAATAAAGTTAAGTTATAGAGGCAGTGTTTAACTTTATCTGCCAGCCAGCCCCACTGAAAATCCAGCTCTATATAAGTTGGACTAATCAAATCAAATGGTTATGATAAAAACCAGCAAAGATTGAAACTGATTATTGGATACATTTTGGTTAAAACCACAAATACATTTTAAAGTACGGGTGATAACGTGCTTCAATATCTACACATTCAAATCGGAAGACAACATATTTTGTAGAGACACTTGAGCCTAAGCAAGATACATTCTTAACTGTTGACGTATCAAAGTATACAGGAATTTTAAAAAGACAAACGAGTAAAAGTTATGTAGAAGGCGGCTGAAAGTTATGAAGGAACGTTTTATTTGGTCTAAGCATTTTACTTTAAGAAGAGATTCCAAGTCTGAGATTCAAAGTCTGTATTGATGTGGTGTCAATATGTGAGGAACGGGACAAATAAAGCTAGAATGTTTTCATCACAGCTTATTGTTCTGAGGCACATACTGTTGTTTCAAGTTTAGCTCTGGATTTCTTTTCAGCTCCTACTTGATGCAGAGTATGCCTGGAAAATCACCCATTTGAACAATCCAGTGTATGTGTCTAAATGAACACAAGACCTCTTATGAGCACGGTTGGAGCTTATTGTGCCTAACAGCTGTGACTGTTCTAGCTAATTGCTCTCAACAACAAAATGGATAAACACGATCACGACAGGAAGAAAACTCATTGGCAGCTGTAGATGAGCGGATTTTTTAACAACTAGTTTTTAATGGCGTGCTAGCTTGTTAAATATATTTCATATTGTATTGGTTTTGTTTTCTTCATCAGATGGTGTGAGGTATTTTCGAAGTCACAATAATTTAGTGTTTTGTAAGCTCAAATCTCCATAACCTGATAAGCCAGCTCTAAAGTTATTTTTTTTATAAACTCTGGATGACATTTAAGATAAAGCATGCTATTTTTTTTTTTTTGCTTATTTTTCAATTTTGTAGTTGAAGCAGTAAACTTTATAATTCTGAGGTAATTTTATAAAGTTCTTTCTGTAGGTAAAGGCTATTTCTTACCTAGAAAAGGCTTTTGAAAAAATTACTCCATGCTATATATGCTATAAATACACACATGTACTTATAGGGGCTTGTTTACTAAAGTTTTTAATGGGCGTTAATGAAGTTAATGCACATTAAGTGTTCACGGTCCTCTTATTTCTATGGGTGCAGTGGCACTTAATGCATGTTAACCTTTCGTAAACATGTCCCATAGACACACCAGTGTAAATATTACCAGGGGCATAATTTGTGCATAACTGCAATGTACATATATAGCTTATAAAATACAGAAGTACATCCAACACATTTTTACACCTTCCTTGGAGCAGTCTAAAGGTGTGCACAAGTGTTTATGTGCTTCAGCAGCTGTAGATCTGGGAGCCTATTTGATAAAGGCACAAAGGTATCTATCTTGTCTTTATAAAATGTGCTTTAAACGGCACCTTTCGGAAGTTCTCACATAGGCATCCTGTCATAAAATCAGGCCCCTTGCATATTATCTCTGATAGGCATGTGCAGAGCCCAAAAACAGTTTGTCTAAAATGATAACAAACTGATTTTTTTGTTATATTCATCATAATTGCAAGCTTTTTTACTTGCACAAATCAATTGAGCGTGTCTTAATTTGTTAAATATACATGCGCCAAGCAATTTGCGCAAGTTATTCATTTTTAGGCACCTAAATAGACTCAAAATGCACATCCCTAATCTCTGATGCTAAGGCTTTTAGAGGTATGTTTATTAAAGCGTGCTACCCAGTAGCAGAGGGTTTAGTGTGTGGTTTTGATGCAGTCTCACTACCCAGGTTGCATACGATGGGGCAGGGACTAGGCAGGATGGGGCAGAACAAAGACATTGCCAGCGCATCACAGGTCTACTTAATTCTACTTCAATAGATAGCGTTGGGTGTTCCAGTGTGTTAGTTTTTGCAGAACTGCACCTGAGAGCTGCACGAACTGCAGGGGGGTGGAAGCACGCACCCCTTGCAATTAACATAGGCCCCAGCACTGTTAAAGGCTGCCCACACATGCATTTACCCACGCCAATTTTAGTAAACATGCACTTTAATATTCTGTTTTATTGCAGTTTTACATGTGCAATGGAACTGTGATTTATAGAACCCTTCTTACTTGATTCTAGTCAACATTTTGTCATAACTAAGCTTTTCCATTCTTCCTCACATTTTGATCTCTAAGGTTGAGTGATAAATATAGAAACTATCCAGGTGGATAAATAACAGAATGAAGCTGTGCTGATAGGGGGAGGGAGGAGTGGCTCAGTGGTTGGGACAGGTTACCTCAGGCTGGAAGGCCAGGGGTTCAATACCCACATGGGGATAAGCAACCTCAGGCCGGAGAGACTGGGGTCTCTAGTCCCATGGCAACCCCTTGTGGCCTTGGGCAAGCCACTTAACCCTCCATTGCCTCAGGTACACTTAGATTGTGAGCCCTTCAGGGACAAAAGAATAAAAAGTACCTGTTAGTATACATGTAAACCACACTGATTCTAAAGAGCACGGTATAAAAAAATAAAATAAAATAAAATACATATTTAAAATCCACATATCTTCTACAATCCTAGCAGAGAACAATAAACATAGTCTATGGTTTATTACATTTGCTATACCGCCTTTTCTAAGTATGCAAAGCAGTTTACAATATGAAGGAACCCCAAGCAATCGACAAGAAAGAAGGAAGGAGAAGGTAAGAAGCAAAGAACAACAGGTGTCATCTATTGATACCAGAGTATCATACATTCTTCGATAGAGGTCAATATTCCTGTTTTTTTCCAGGCAGGGTCTGTCATGCTTGCTCGAATACATGTATCTTTAGTTCAGATTTAAAACATGTATAGCTATCTTAAAGAGACAGAGCTGAATGGATAAACTGTTCTAAATTATAAGGTCCTCCCATCAGACTGCCCCAGAATACGTATCTTCTTTAATGATCCCTTACTGTCCAGCCCATTCCCTTCGTTCTGTACATGGAAACCAATTACATCTACCATCACCTATTAAAGCTCATTATGATTCCACCAGACAATCCACATTTTTCTACTTATCCCAAACATGTATTACCAATCTCATTTTCCAGACCGAGGAAGGGGGCAGGGACAGAGGTGGCAAAAATGGACCCGCCGGATCTCATACAGAGAGTAGTTAGCAATGTTATTAATCTTTCAGATATACCTTTAACTTCTACTCAGATAGATGTTTTAGAAAAAGGCCTTTCCTTTGTTCCCACCACCCGGTACGATTCCTTCAATACCAGGCTTGACCTGTTCAAGTTTATTAGAAAACCTAACATCAAGGAGTTCTTCACAAATATTCAATCTACCTATACTGACCTCTCTATTATTTACGGACAATCCTCTTGGCTACCTCCTAATAGCACTAATTCAGCTATTGATATTTTCAAGAAGGCAGTTCTGAAAGGTATTAAGGAGTTAGAAGAAAAGCCTTGCCATAATTTTTATAACATAACTTTTGAACAGCGACAGGCCATTAAAGAATTAAAAATGGATTTTAGACTAGTTATTAAACCAGCTGACAAAGGCAGGACCATTGTTGTCATTAATAAAAAGGATTATGTGTTGGAGATTAAACAACAGTTACAGGATAAGCCTTTTTATGACAGGTTGGACAAGGATCCAACTTCTTTTGGAATTACAGAGCTTAAAAGGGAGAGAGGAGGCATTGTGGGTTAAACTAGAAAGAGGGAAAAAGAAATCTATTTGCATTGGTGTGATATACAGACCTCCCTCACAAGAGAAAGAGGTGGACAGAGAGTTAATTGAAGACATACGCAGCATTGCTAGGAAAGGGGAAGTGCTACTGATAGGAGATTTCAATATGCCAGATGTTGATTGGCACATTCCTGCTGCAGTATCATCTAGAAGTAAGGAGATCCTGGATTCTCTACAGGGAGAACTATTCAGGCAATTGGTAACAGACCCCACACGTGAAGGGGCCATACTGGACTTGGTGCTTACCAATGGTGAAAGTGTTTCTGATGTTGTAATGGAAGATAATTTTGCATCCAGTGATCACCAGATGCTGTGCTTCAGTATTAGGACTAGGGCTGTTAGAATCCATTCAAAGGTGAGGATCTTAGACTTTAGGAAGACTAACTTTGCCAAGATGGGCCAATACCTCAGGGAGTCGTTAGTGGGATGGGAACAGCTGGGGGATGTAGAAAAACAGTGGACAAAACTGAAAGGGGATATTTTAAGGGCAACCAACCTTTTTGTTAAAATGGTAAATAAAGGTAAAAGGAAAAGGAGACCGCTATGGCTTTCGAAAGAAGTAGTTGAAAAAGTAAAGAAAAAAAGGGAGGCCTTCATGAAATACAAGAGATCACAGAGAGAAGAAGACAGGCATCTGTTTTTGGAAAAACTTAGAGAAGGTAATAAAGTAGTCAGGAAGGCAAAGATTCAAAAGGAGGAGGAAATAGCCAATGCAATAAAATGGGGGGATAAGACATTTTTCAGATATGTTAGTGAGAAAAGGAAGGGCAAAAGTGGTATTGTCAGACTCAAGGGTGCAGGGGAGAAATATGTAGAAGCTGATAAGGATAAAGCAGAATTGCTTAACAAATATTTCTGTTCTGTGTTCACAGATGAAGAACCAGGAGCAGGACCTCAGAAAACACCCACAAACAGGAACAGCAGCGAGGGACATCTTGAACAATTTTCAGAAGACTGTTCGTGAGAAACTAGCTCAACTTAAAGTAGACAAAGTGATGGGACCAGATGGGATACACCCTAGAATACTGAGGGAACTTGGGGACGTTCTAGCAGCTCCACTGACTGACCTTTTCAATGCCTCGTTGGAGTCGGGAGTGGTGCCAAAGGACTGGAGAGAGGCTCATGTGGTGCCTTTACACAAAAGCGGAAGTAAGGATGTGGTTGAAAACTATTGGCCGGTTAGTTTAACTTCACTGGAGAGTAAATTATTGGAAACGCTGCTGAAAGAGAAAATAGTGAGGTTTCTGGAGTCCAGCAGATTACAGGATCCGAGGCAGCATGGATTCACCAGAGGCAGGTCTTGTCAGACAAATCTGATTAATTTCTTTGACTGGGTGACCAGGGAGTTGGACCGAGGGAGAGCCCTAGATGTGGTGTATTTAGATTTCAGTAAAGCCTTTGACACTGTTCCTCACAGGCGACTTATAAACAAACTGAGCACCCTAGGGATGGACCCTAAAGTTACTGCTTGGGTTAGAAATTCGTTGGGTGGGAGGCAACAAAGAGTACAGGTAAATGGAGCTCACTCTGAGGAGAAGGATGTTACCAGTGGTGTGCCCCAGGGATCTGTCCTTGGTCCAATTCTTTTTAAAATCTTTGTTAGTGATATAGCGGAAGGGCTGTCGGGTAAGGTTTGCCTCTTTGCGGATGATACCAAAAATCTGCAATAAAGTAAAAACCCAGGAAGGTGTAGATAACATGAGGAGGGATCTAGCTAAGCTTGAAGAATGGTCTAGAATTTGGCAGCTGGGATTTAATGTTAAAAAATGTAAGGTCATGCATTTGGGCTGCAGAAATCCAAGGGAGCAATATAGTATAGGGGGTGAAGTACTTTTCTCCACTAAAGAAGAGCGGGACCTAGGCGTGGTTGTGTCTGATGATCTTAAAGTAGCTAAACAGGTAGAAAAGGCGACGGCAAAAGCTAGAAGGATGCTTGGGTGCATACGGAGAGGAATGGCTAGCAGAAAAAAGGAGGTGATAATGCCTCTGTATAAGTCTTTGGTGCAATCTCATTTGGAGTATAGTGTGCAATTCTGGAGACCGCACCTTCAAAAGGATGTGAACAGGATGGAGTCGGAGCACAGGGTGGCTACTAAAATGATTAGTGGTCTTCATTATAAAGCATATGAGGACAGACTTAAGGATCTTAATATGTACACCTTAGAGGAAAGGCGGGATAGAGGTGATATGATTGAGATGTTTAAATACCTCTGTGACATAAATGTTCAGGAAGAGAGCCTCTTTCAATTGAAAGCAAGTTCTGCTACGAGGGGACATGGGATGAGGGTGAAGGGAGATAGATTCAGGAGTGATATGCGGAAATATTTCTTTACGGAAAGAGTAGTGGATCAGTGGAATAGTCTCCCAGTGGAGGTGGTAGAGATGAGGACAGTAACTGAATTCAAAAAAGCATGGGACAAACACAGAAGATCTCTGAAGGTAAAAAAGGGACTGTTGTAGTTGTTGATATGGAAGGACAGACTAGATAGGCCATGTGGTCTTTTTCTGTCGTCATATTTCTATGTCTCTATGTTTTCTTAAACAAAAGCAGGATTCCTTCCTACAAATAGGAGCAGAAGCAAGTTACCTTACTAAAAAAGAACAAAGATTTCTAACGGTCACACACCCTGCTGTTCCCACTATATACATTCTGCCAAATATTCATAAATCATTAAACAATCTTCCTGGCCTTCCAATCATTTCTGCAATTGGGTCTTTATTTGAACCAGTATCCAAATTTTTAGATGTTATATTGCGACCCTTTGTGACTCAGATACCCCCTCTTACACACATGACTCTGCTCATGTCATTCAAATTTTACAGTCGCTTACAGGTTATCATACTGATCTTTTACTGGTCACCCTTGATATTGTCTCTTTATACACGAATATACCTCAAAATGAAGCCCTTGACATGTTGGAAGATGTGTTTTTACTGCGTGAACAGAGGTTTAAGTGCCTCCCAACCTTTTTCCTCACCCAATTGACCTGTCTTGCCCTCATAAATAATTTCTTCTGGTTTGATGGTTATTTTATCTGATGATTAAAGGAGTGGCCCTGGGGTCATCAATGGCACCGGATGTGACCAAACTAAGTGGCCTCTTTTGAAAAATAATTTTGCACAAAATACTCTTTTAAGGACAATATTAGATTGTAGCAGCGTTACATTGATGACGTCCTTCTCATCTGGGATGGTGAATGTGATACGCTTAACACATTTTTAAAATGGTTGAATTCTTTAGATTCCCATTTACAGTTTGAAGCATCTATCCATGAAAAAGAAGTTTCCTATTTACAGTAGACATTAAGATTATTAAAGGTAAACAATGTTGTCACACTGATTTATTTCATAAGGATACTGACCATAATCAGTTTCTACACTTTCATAGTTTTCACAACAGTAACCTGGGTATCCCGGATGCCCCGCTCTCCGCACCCAATAATCCCCACCCGCACCACCCCACTTCAGTACTTAACACCCCTCCCCCTAATGCGAATACATGCTCACACACAGCTTTGGAACAAATTTTGGTCGCAGCTTTATTAATCATATTATAACACAGGCCCACAAACCCGGGCCAAAATAACATTCATGATACCAACAAATGACCCCCCACACCACCCCATTCCGGATAATGCTCCCCACCAGCCGTATTATTAGCAAGGTGGTGCATCATCCTCCCCACCCCCTGCCACCGCCCACCTTGACATGTTAGTAGCAAAGGCTGGCTCCACTTGCCTTGCACCAGGCAGAGACCCCAACCGCAATCTCTCGCCCCATCTCGGGAAGCACTTCACTCCCCTCAATGCGCCCTCGGCTGTATAGGTCCCGCTGTCTCAGCGAGTGCTAGTTCAATATCCCGCCACCGGCACAAGGTAGTCCCATATCCTTGTGCTGCCCCCCAGAAGAAAGCTGCGACCAACACAACACTTCCAACGCCTCCTGCCAATCATTCAACAACAAATCTTGCCCCACCAGCGAAAGGTGTACCCCATCCATGTGGTACAAGCCCGTACACTTCACCTCCACACAAGGATGTTGAACCTGAAATCCACCAGTCTGCTGGACCCAACGCCCTATCTGTCGATTGACCTTAACCAGGCCTCTGGACCAACGACGCTGTAACTGGCAGGATGTTGCGGAATAATGTCTGACCATACGATCATGACCCCCGGCAACAATGCCCGCAACAACCCAATGTCACATTGCATAGTCCGTATGAGCTGCCTGCAGGACCAACTGGAGAGGTCATTGCCACCCAGATGAATCAAAAGTCCTGCTGGCCATTGCCGCTGACTGATCTGCAGCTGTACCAACGATACCAGCTGCCACCATCGCATGCCACATTCGCCCATCCATAATAGCTAAATGCCTGATGACGCAAGTCCCAAATGCAGACCCAGTGGGCGAGACTTGGCACAGCGCTCAGCCCAATATGCAAAGGAGTGCCCAACGATCCACTAATCACCATCTAAGGCACCATCTGTAACGACACAAAGCTGACTGGCAACAGCTGGAAACTCTGCAAAATGAACAAAATTGTTAGTGCCCCCCTTTCCCACCCCCCACCTCTCTCTCAGCAGACCACCCACCTCCCCACCAAGGCTGAGATCAAGCATCCAGAGGGCGAACATATCCCGCATAGGCATCCGATCACCACCTGCCCATCCACTGAATCACTTCACCACCTAGTCCTGTAGCCGCAGCACTGGTAGAAGCCCCAATCCTAAATGAGTGTGACGCAAATTTCTTCTCATTGCAGCCCAGATGCCTTAATGTAAGCCGAAGCACAGCAGTAAACTGGAACTGTGTCACTGGTCTACCATCCTTGTGCAGAAATAAGCAGCCTGACCCTCTCGGATGCTGATGAAAATTATGCACTGGACAAGAGGGTAAAGGGAAAATTGCATTCAAAATCACCCATTCCCCCTTCCCCCCTGATTAGTTTTTGAATGCGGGAGGAAAATGCGCACTTGCGCTACGCTCACCACCACATGCTTAACTTCCAAACCCCCAAGCATATCTCGCTTCCCCGATCGGGGCACCAACTCACAAACTCGGAACGCTCCAAAGAATGCCGTAACAAACAATGCCCGAAACAGGACGGACTCAAACTCGGAGACCGCAACAACTGGCAACACCTCCCAAATTCTAATAAGCAAATCGTACAACACTGAGAGTCACCAATCCATCAACTTGGGAGTTCCCTTACCCCAACCCGCCATCAAGTGCCTCACCAGGAAAGTCGCGCGAGGATTGCCCCATCCAGCAGCCTTGCTGAAAAAGAAAAACCCTGCTAACGCCGACATGACAGCTGCTCTGGACCAGCCCCCTGCCTTTGCCCACATGACAAACATACCCAGCAACCCCTCAGAAACTCTCCCCCCGTGCCAACCCTTACCTGTCAAAAATGCACTCACCTTAGAATATCCACAAAGATACGCCGACCATGTCCCTTATGCCACCGACGCTCGCAACAAAGCCATCACACCAGGGTCCCAATCTGCCAGAGATGCGCCGGAACTGCCGAAGCTGCCTCCTCTGCTTCCAGAGCCAATAAACAAAACTGAGACTAATTAAAGTAAGACAAAGCATCAGCAATAGAATTCAGGATGCCTGGAACATGACGCGCCTGAGCAGTAACATTGAGACGTAAGCAAGCCAACACAAAGACTCTCATCAAAGCCGCGACTCGCGGACACTTGGGCGAGTGTCTGTTGATAATTTCGACCACCGCCGCATTGTCACACCAGCACATGACCCTCCTATTCTGCAAACGCTCTGGCCAAACCACTAATGCTACCACAATGGGAAACAGCTCCAGGAAAGCGATGTTACGCATCAGCCCACAATCACGCCATTCCACCAGGAAAGGCTCTACGCACCATGCCCCTTGATAGTATACACCAAAATCTGTGCTACCCGCGGCATCTGAAAACAACTGTAAATCAGCATTAGACACCTTGGGCAATTGCAATACAGTACTACCGTTAAACTCAGATAAGAACGAGTCCCAGACCCGCAAGTCCTCCCTCATCCCAGGGGATACACGAATACGATGATGAGGTAGTCGCACCCCCGCCATTGCCAAGGATAACTGCCGAGCAAAAGGGCGCCCCATAGGAATAACTCTACAAGCAAAATTAAGATGCCCCACTAATGACTGCAAGTCCCGAAGCGTCGTCTTGGAGGACGACCCCACAGCCGCAACTAAACACTTTAGCTTCTCAACCTTCTGAACCAGCAACCGCACTACCAGATCAACCAAATCGATCTCTATCCCTAAAAAGGTGAGACACAGTCTTATTGACTGCCAAGGAAATACCAAATTCGCTGGCCATCCCCATAAATGATGCCAACAAAGTAGCACAAGTATCAGCATGGCTGGGGCCCACAAACAAAAAATCATCCAAATAATGGATTATACTGGATAGCCCCGTCTGCTGCTTCAAGACCCAATGCAAGAAAGTATTAAAGGCCTCGAAGTACCCACAAGAGATAGCACAACCCATCGGAAGACATTTATCAAAATAGAACTGGGAACCGAACTGGAAACCCAATAACGGGAAAGCGGACAGGTGGACCGGCAACAATCGAAAAGCGGATTCAATATCCGCCTTAGCCATCAGTACTCCCGTCCCACACTGATGAACCAAGGCGATTGCAGCATCAAAGGAAGCATAACGGACCGTGCACACCTCGTGAGGAATATGATTGTTAACAGAATCGCCCTGTGGGAATGACAAATTATGTAGTAACCTAAACCTTCCCGGCTCCTTTTTTGGGACAACCCCTAGTGGAGAAACAATAAAAGGGGAAAATGGTGGTTCATCAAAAGGACCAGCAATCCTTCCTAGAGCACACTCAGCCTTGATTTTCAAGCACACAATGTCTGCCTGGCACACCACCGAACTTGAGTTGTTGGTGCGCCAGGAATGCGGAAACCCTGTTTGAAACCCAGCAAAAGCTCCTTCCATGCCTTACCCTACCGCCTCCCCCCAAAACGAAGCAGCCAAAAAATTTTCACACCCCAGCCCAAAGGCAGCCGCTTGATCTGAGACAGTTCCAGGATAATTAAATAAATATATTCATTTAAGTGTTTAACCCCTTACACAGATCTATATCAGAAAGTTGTAGTGGAGAAATTCTTCTATTAGAGAGCTATTACATTTCTCCGTAAGAGAAGACCAATAATACTCTTTGTAACACAACAAATATGGAAGGTCAGTCAACATGGCTAGAAGTTTTGAGCTACACATCATCCCAGGTTGCTGAAGTTTGTAAAGAGAAAACTCCGTTCGCAATGGAAGTAGGATTAAATGAAACTCTTGATTCCCTGTGGGACACTTGGTTAAAGAAACAGAAACAGATAGTTAAATCCGACTTACATAGATTGTCTATGGTGGAATATGTCAACCGAAAACAAATACCCCGAGGTCTTCGGGTATATAAAGAGCCTCGTATGTTTATTAATAATCCAGAATTTGTAGCAGACTGGAATCGTATTTTAAATAAATGCTCTCTTGACCTGATGTTGCTGATTATTAACACATCTAAAACAACACTAATGAATTTTCGTCAGGAGGAAGAACAGCTAAGAGTAGAGCTTAAAGAGAAAGAACCATTGGATCAATTTACATCTAAACTAGCCGACTTTAAGAAACAATTGGATACCTTACGAATGGAAGTTCAATCAGCAAAAATCAAAAAACTAAAACGTGATAACGATGATTACACGATAGGCTACGTGTATCCCTGGATGGATACCAAAAGGAAGAATGTTCGGAGAAAATCCCGGAAACAAGTATCTTTTGAAATGACATCAGCAAAATCAAGTTCTCTGGATTCTAGCGCATCTAGGGAGGATTTTCGAGAGGACAACGACGACACCCACAAGAGAAAAAAGAAAATAGGGGTCCAAACGCGCCAGTCCGAACGGAAAGGAGACACGAGGAAATGACGGTATGTCCATCATCCAATGATCTAGTGATAAATATTTCAGAGATACCATTAACAACTGATCAACTACAGATATTAAATCGAGGGCTGTCCTATGTTCCTGAAACAAGGCATGATCCGTTCCAGTTCAGATTGGATTTAGAGAGCTTGATTAGGAAATTAAGTTTGAAGATGTACTTTGCTGAGAATGATGTATCCATGCCTCATCTACAAAATTCTAATGAGAATGGCTCAATTTCAGATAATGTAAGATCAGACGCGACACAAGTTAGTCGGGTCACTCTCCCCTTTAAGTCTACATGGACGCCCCCTGGCCCTCTTCACCCGGCATTGAATGTTTTTCGTGATTTAGTTTTGCATGATGTAGAAAAACTAGAACGTTCTCAAAGACCAACATTTCATACTCTCTCACGAAGAGAGAATCAAGCTCTACGGGATCTACAGACACGTTCTGACATAGTTATCAAACGGGCAGATAAGGGAGGCGCCATAGTCATCCTTAGTAGGGATCAATACCTTACGGAAGCTACGAATCAGCTTTTGGATCAATCAGCTTACCGTAGTTTAGAGGTAGATCCTACGGGTGAGCTTCAAAAACAGATTTTACAGATTACTACCCAAGCTTTGGAAGAAAAATTGATCACCCATAAAGAATTCCATTTCCTCAATGTGTCACATCCAACGGTAGCCCGTTTCTACACTGTCCCGAAGATCCATAAAAACCTACAGAAGCCACCGGGAAGACCGATAGTATCGACAAAGGGGACGGTGCTTGAACCCCTGTCCGTCTATATAGATTCATATCTTAGACCGTTGTTGACAGATATACCGTCCTATTTAAGGGATACTTCACATTTTTTACAGATCTTGACAGAGTATTCCCAATGGGCGGCTGATCCTGATATATTACTAGTCACTTTAGATGTCACAGCTCTTTATACTAGTATCCCCCAGACTGAGGCATTGAAGACGGTAGAGCGGGCACTACAAGGGCGGGGAGATTTGTCTACAGTACAACTTCAGTTTTTGTCTACATTAACACAGCTCACCATTTCGCGTAATTACTTTAAATTTGAGGAGACCCTATTCCAACAGATTTCAGGAGTAGCCATGGGGGCGACCTTTGCCCCGTCCATCGCCAATCTTTTTATGGGCTTCTATGAAGAGCAATTATGGCGATCTTCTCCATTTTCATCATATATTAAACTTTGGCTACGATTCATTGACGATATCTTTATGCTATGGAGGGGCTCTATTGATGTCTTTCAAGCATTCTTAAGGTGGCTAAACACTCAAAGTTCTTACATTCAGTTTACTCATACAGTTCATGCAAATGAAATAGTGTTTTTAGACCTACAGATATACAAAACACCTACAGGATGGCGAACTACCATTTACCGAAAACCAATTGATCGCAACACATTGCTTCACTATCGTAGCGCCCATCCACTACGATTGAAGGAAGGTTTACCTTTCTCCCAATTTCTGCGATACCGCAGAAATTGTTCTGATCTTATAGATTTTAAAAACAAAGCTAAAGATCTATCCTATAATTTTCTATCACGGGGTTACCCGAATAGGACAGTGTCTCGAGCTTACCGTCCGGCACTATTCTATGATAGGGCAGCGCTACTAGCTAAAGTGAAGCCTCAGGAACAAATAGACTCCGAAGTGATCAATTTTATCACACAATATTCACCTTATAGTTTTAAAATAAAGAAAATTTTACATCGACATCTAGATGTGTTACAAACAACTTCGAGTTTATGTAATAAGACCATTCGTTGTGTTTGGCGACGTAACAAGAACTTGAAAGAGAGATTGAGTCCTTCAATCCTGCGACCCTTTCCTCATCAAATTACAGAAGTTGAAACTCCAGGTCATTTTAAATGTGGGCATTGTTCTGTCTGTGCAGTTACTAAAGAAACACAGAAATTCATTTATAATCAACGAGAATATACTTTACGCCATCACACAACCTGCGCTTCGCAATCTGTAGTCTATGCGATATTGTGCCCATGTGCACTTCTCTACATAGGTAAAACTAGCCGAGCCTTTAGAACACGACTCTTTGAGCATAAAAGCCGGTTAAAATGTCAAGTGACACAAGCACCATTAGTTGCACATTGTTTGGACTTGGGCCATACGTTCGAAATGTTACAATGTTTTTGCATTGATCAAGTTTCTGTCCCTATACAAGGGAGATCGCTGTTACAATCTCTGCTACTTCGTGAACAGAGCTGGATTTTTCGGTTACAAACTTTAGCCCCTAAGGGGCTCAATCTAGAGATTGAATGGGGTGTATTGCAAGCTATTAATTGATTAACAACAGGAAATGAAGGGAGAAAGGACATTATAAAACCGTCCAGTTCCGCTGTTTCTACACATGCGCAATACTCATTGGCACTCTGGACTGTAAGAAGAATACTAGACAAAGGCGAAAATTAAAGGAGTCACAGTTCGAGTTGTGTGTAGTTGCAGCCATTATTCTGGGTAGGATTTGAATAGTAGCGTTAAACTTCATATTTTTAGTGAAAGGAAAATAGTTTTAAACTGGTGTAGATTCACCGAATATTTTAAAAGATCTTTTTCATTCACTAATGATGTTTTTTTCAGTTAAAGCCTGGCGTTCATGTTCCATCTCCTGAAGAACCTCTAAAATTGGAGTGAAACGCGGTAATAACGTTTAGTGTGAAGCGTTGGGAACAATAAACACGCTGTTTACAACTGAAGTCAAGGCTTTGAGAAGAGAAAAGGTTTTCTGAGAAGCACAAAACCTACAAGATAAGTGTCTACTAATGCATCATTAGAGACTGTTAATTTGTCTTAAAATATTAAAAGGAAAAAAAAGGGGGTCACTAATTAGAAATCATCTATTGGAACTAGTCATTGATGTCATAGGCGCCGCTGGTGGATTTGAATTTTCACACCCCAGCCCAAAGGCAGCCGCTTGATCTGAGACAGTTCCAGGATAATTAAATAAATATATTCATTTAAGTGTTTAACCCCTTACACAGATCTATATCAGAAAGTTGTAGTGGAGAAATTCTTCTATTAGAGAGAATTGTTTTTTCCTTGTCATTAATCTGTTGGTTTTCTTTTTCCATCTTCACCTTTTTGTCACGGAGGTTCCTTGGGTTTCTATTGCACAAAGTATTGATTTAACAATGTGAGTTTCACTGTACATGTCTTCAACTGTTACAATGGGCTCGCTTCTTCTTTTACACAATGCATCCACTAATTATCGCATAACATTTTATCTATATAAGGTTACCATCCAAAGACCCCCTATGCATTCAATAAGATTTTACTGTCGTTCTTTACATTTGAGGTCATGTTTACTTAAATAGCTTGATACATAGTTAGCTTTTTAAACTTTTCAGTCTAAAAAATATCCTCTTATAGATATTTTTTCCCATATTGTTTTTTTTGGGGCTTTTTTTTTATATTAGCAAGGACCTCTGTTGTTCTCTCCAATTACATAGTAGGATGTTTCTCAGGGTTTATAGCGTGATATTCAGGACTTTTATTTTCTATTTACTTATCTATTTATTATTTTAGTTCACATTTTATAAATCTTATCATTGTGGTCGAATTTTGGATTTCAGTAGATCATTTACTGCAGAGGTTTTTAAATGTGGCTTACTTTTTGGCGTTTTCAAGTCTGTGGGCCATTTGGATTTCAACAGATTACTTACTGTTAAAGGGTTATAAATGTACCTTCCTTTCAGTTCCTTGAAATTTGATGGGTATGTATTATGTACAACATGCCACTTTCTGGATACATTTTTATGCACTTTATCCTTATTTATTTATTTATTGTTTCATTTTCATATCTTATAGGAATGGACCCTAAAGTTACTGCTTGGGTTAGAAATTGGTTGAGTGGGAGACGACAAAGGGTACACGTAAATAGAGCTCACTCTGAGGAGAAGGAGGTTACCAGTGGTGTGCCCCAGGGATCTGTCCTTGGTCCGATTCTTTTTAACATCTTTGTTAGTGATATAGCGGAAGGGCTGTCAGGTAAGATTTGCCTCTTTGCGGATGATACCAAAATCTGCAATAGAGTAGACACTCAGGAAGGTGTAGATAACATGAGGAGGGATCTAGCTAAGCTTGAAGAATGGTCTAGAATTTGGAAGCTGGGATTTAATGATAAAAAATGTAAGGTCATTAATTTGGGCTGCAGCAATCCAAGGGAGCAATATAATATAGGGGGTGAAGTACTTTTGTCCACTAAAGAAGAGCGGGACCTCGGTGTGGTTGTGTCTGATGATCTTAAAGTATCTAAACAGGTAGAAAAGGTGACAGCAAAAGCTAGAAGGATGCTTGGGTGCATAGGGAAAGGAATGGCTAGCAGAAAAAAGGAGGTGATAGTGCCTCTTTATAAGTCTTTGATGAGACCTCATTTGGAGTATAGTGTGCAATTCTGGAGACCGCACCTTCAAAAGGATATAAACAGGATGGAGTCGGTACAGAGGGTGGCTACTAAAATGGTTAGTAGTCTTCATTATAAAGCATATGAGGACAGACATAAGGATCTTAATATGTACACCTTAGAGGAAAGGTGGAATAGAGGTGATATGATTGAGACGTTTAAATACCTCCGTGGCATAAATGCACAGGGGGAGAGCCTCTTTTGATTGAAAGCAAGTTCTGCTATGAGGTGACTTGGGATGAGTGTGAAAGGGGATAGATTCAGGAGTGATATGCGGAAATATTTCTTTACGGAAAGAGTGGTGAATCCGTGGAATAGTCTCCCAGTGGAGGTGGTAGAGATGAGGACAGTATATGAATTCAAAAAAGCATGGGACAAACACAGAGGATCTCTAAAGGAATAAAGGAAACTGTTGTAGATGTTGATATGGAAGGAAAGACTAGATAGGCCATGTGGTCTTTTTCTGTCATCATTTTTCTATGTTTCTATATCTATAGCGGTTCACCTGTATTTCTTGATGATGCTTACATACCCTCCCCTTCGGTTTTTGACGCTACCCGGATTATGACCACCATTGTTCATTGATTTACAATACCCATTTATTAGTAGACCACATTTGTAGTACACATTCTATGGCCCCCTCTGGTGTCCCCTGGCCCCTCCACATTCTTTGTCATAATTTATACAGAGCTAAATTGTTTGTTTGGACATTTTTTTTTACAAAGGCCCCTTTTTGACTGGTTGTCATTTTTAATACATCTCTTCCAACATTTTAGTTCCCTCCTCCTTTCCGTTTGCTCCCCTTTTCACTGCCTTTTGTTTGTGTTATGCCATTGTTTAATAATATGTTTGTCGTTCTGTCCTTAGTTCTTATCCAGTGTTTGTTAGAACCTTTGCCTAGATGCTAATTATACATTTACCGTTTGGTGAGTTTAATAGTTTATTTTTTTTTATGTTATGGCATGTCCTTTATATCAGCAGTTGGCCATTGACATATACATAAATTTATATATATTTTTAAGATATTGCATGTTTTATTTAATTATTGTATGTGTTGTTGGGGCTTTTCTGGGCTTCCCCTAATTAGGGATTTTCTATTTTTGTTTTTGGCTGTTTGTGTTCGACCCCAACATACATATACAGGACCTTAAATAATTTACTCATGCCACCATAAAAGCATAAAATTGTTTTAATTTAGATTTGCCAGGCCTGTAACAACAAGCTTTGCTGTTAATAAGATACAAAGTTTAATTTCAATTTCATAGCATAACCTGCAAAGAGCCTAGCTCAAGTACAGACAGTCCTGGAGACATAAATTAGCCTCACAGTGTATACAATCCTTCTTTTATTATTTATACTTTTTAAATTGGGCTGTTTTTATCAATTACTGTTATGATTTGTCTGATTTTGTTTTTATCATTTTCTATTATTATCCTATCATTGCCCATTTGTTATATGTATTATTATTATAGTTATTTATTTTGGTTTTATGTTGTAGTGGTCAAAATCCCTTGATGAAGGCCTGAGTGGCCGAAACACGTGTTGGGCTGGCCATTCAATAAAGTTGTGTCCTCCAAGGTTTGCCTTTGCCTGCTTCTTCTGTGTGCTCTTGGACTGTAGGTGGGGTGTTTCTCTGTTTGTTTTAAATGAATCTCCTTTACTGGAGAGAGGTATAATAGCTTTCACTGATTTGAATGTAAGTTTCACACTAGTCAATGCAATTGTATCAAAGCAAAAAGCACCTCAGAAGATACACCTCTTGTAGTCTCAAACAACAAAAATTCCCATTTAAACAGTGTTCTTTGAATAACCAGGAACAATTGCAATATCATGAAGCTAGAAGTTAAAATGGTCTTGTAGCTCACCCTCAGTAATTAAACAGGCAACCCCACTTTGGAATATTTGCAGCATCTTAGTAGAGGATGTAGGTAGGCCCATATATAAAGAATAACAGTAATCTAATGAGGATAAAATTAATACCTGCAACACCATACACAAATCTGACAGTTCAAGAAATGGCATCAACCTCCCAAAAAAGATACAATTTGTAAAAAGAGCTCAATCACCTTGCTAACTGCGGTTTCAAAGTCAGTCTCCAATCACCTTCCTACATTCGGTCTCAAAGTCGTAAGAACATAAGATGCATACTGGGTCAGACCAAGGATCCATCAAGTCCAATATCCTGTTTCCAAGAGTGGCCAATCCAAGTCACAAGTGCGTGTCAGGTTCCCAAAAAGCATCCATATTCCATGCTGCTTGTCCAATAGGTAAGCAAGCAGTGGATTTTCCCGGTCCTCTTTAATGGTGGTTTATGGACTTTTCCTCCAGGAATTTGTCCAAACCTCTTTTAAATCCAGCTACACTAACAGCTTTTACTACATCTTCTGGTAATGAAGTCCAGAGTTTCAGTGGAAATATATTTTCTACAATTTGTCTTAAATGTGCCGCATTGTAGCTTCATTGTGTGTCCCCTAGTCTTTCTATTTATTTATTTTATTTAACTAGGCTTATATACCACTTTTCTAGTGGTCAAAATGGTGTACATTTAGGTACTATATATATATATATATATATATATATTTTCCCCTTGTCCCTGAAGGGCTCACAATCTATCTTTTTATACCTGAGGCAATGGAGGCTTAAGTGGCTTGCCCAAGGCCACAAGGAGCACCTGTGGGACTAGAAACCCCAGTCCTTCTGGCCCAAGGTTGCTGTCCTCTAGTGGGATTTGAGCCCCTGGCCCTCCAGCCTGAGGTAAGTTGTCCCAACCACTAGGCCACTCCTCCGATCTACTGTACATTTATCCATTCCACTACATTCATTATTTTAAAGACTTGTATCATATCTCCCCTCAACAGTCTCTTTTCCAGGTTGACGAGTCCTAACCTTTTAAGCCTTTCCTCACATGGATATCCTTCCATCCTCTTTACCATTTTGGTGCCTTTTCTGATTCTGCTATATCCTGAGCATCACACACACACACAATGCATTGTTGCAGTTCACATTTATCTGGACACACATACACATATAACCCCTCTATCCAAAAGAGGTGCAAGTTAGCATTTTTACTTGTCCCTTAGGCCTCCTTTAATGCTTGGATGTTGTGAATGCCTGCTCTGTGTGTGCATGCGCTATTAGCCCGCAAATTCATTATGCAAGGCTGTACAGCTGGTTTTGCTGCAGCTTACTGTATGAGTGACAGGTGAGTCTGAGCAGAGGCATGTTGTTAACGCCTGGAATAATCTCATGTGGCTTGGATGGATGTGGCACATAAGTGAATGCTTATTCAGAAAAGGGTCACTGGTTCACACACAGACCTTTGTCATCATTTGGCAACTGAGAGAGCAGTGTGGGTATTTTTTCTCTGACATGGGGTGTTATCATATTGCCTAATCGTCATCTCACTGGCATTTTTTCCCTGCACATGCATATATCCAGTCAATATGTACATGTGGGGGGCATCCTAATCCAACCCTCCCCTGTGGAAGTGCTGTGACACTGCCGATTACAGCAGGATGTTGGATCATGTATGAACACAGCCAACCTGGCCACCACTTTGGGACTGATGATGTAGCCAGGACACAGCACATGCACATTCAAGGCATGAAGGCGATAGCGGTGGGCAGTAACCACTTCCCAGTCTCTGGGTGTTATAGGTGCCACATGTGTGCTGTGTATAGGTGCCATTAATTGTGCTTGCTGCGCATTCTCTCACACTGCAGGTTAAGGGTCATGCACCATTGTGTCTCATTAGGAAATGCATGGTCAGTCTTAACTCAGCTGCTCATGGCTCACAGTACCCAGGGTGGACCATCCACTAAGCGAACTAGGTGGGTGCCTAGGTCCACCTCATCTTGGGGGGTCTCATGCCAGCTGATCCCTCCTTCCCCTGCAAGCATAGTACAGCCACTGCTTCAGGGCTGTGACCAGCCTTAAAGCAGTGGCATACATGCGGGTAGTCACGCTATGCCACTCCTGTACCTCTCCGTCGGAAGGGGCAGGAGTGGCATGCCATAAGCATGTATGCTGCTGCCTTAAGTCTTGCCACCGCATGGAAGAGAGGAATCACCCTAGGCTCCATTTTACCTGCCATGACATGCTTGGCATGCCCTTGACAGTAGACAAAGCACCATTGCACCTGACATACAGGGCTGGGACAAAGGTTTCTTCTGCACCACGCAGAAGCCACTGCCACCCCAACTTCCACCCCCACACGATGTTAACATGGTTGTATGGTGGCATGACTCCTTTATGACAGCAGTGGCATGTATGTATGGGAGCAGCGAACCAGAGAGTGTGCTGTATTCTCGATCTTGGGCTGACCGGTTGCTCCGTGTCAGGCGAAGAGCTCTTGTTGACATAGTTATTTGAGGAAGGGGAATGCCGCTCTCCGGTGTCTCAGTGGCTCTCACTTGAGCAGATTTCTTCAAGCCCATATGTTTCACTGCTGGAACCTAGAAGCCTTCTCTGTCATCGTCAGGGAATAATGCCTCTGTACCTCCATCTGCTACTATTTTGGGTAAGAAGCCATTTGCCTCTTTGTCTACTTGGGACAGATATTTATATCTAAATGAAGAGTCTTCTGGTGATTCACTCTTGGGGAAAATGGAACATATTAAGGGAACTGTTTTGAACCCTGCTGCTCCCCCTGTGCCAGTGTCAGAATAAGGATGCCAATCTTATTACTTGGAAGTTCCCTTCCAGCCAAGCCCTTTTTCTTCTCTGCAAAATGATTCAGTCCAGCTGATCTTACAGGCTTTTGCTAGGCTTGAGTCAGTTGTTCTTGAGAAAATTGAACTGCAGCATAATGAGAGAATTGACTTCTGTGAGAAGTCAGTAGAACAGATTGAAAGAAAGGTGGTGGCAATCCAATCTGCCGTCTGCTCTCTTCAAAAAAATTACCATCAAGTTGCTAAGGCAAAGTTGGCTTTTTCTCATCGCCTGGAAAATATTGAAAATATGGCCAGGAGGAAGACAGTAAGGTTACCTAATTTCCCTAAGTTGGCCAGTGTTTCCCTCCAAAGATATGTTTTATAATTACTTGTGGGAGATTCTGGATGTTCTGCCAGCTAGGATTCCTCCTGAGAAAGCTCTTAAGGTGGGAAGGGGTCAAAATTTTCTAGATGATTCCTCAGCCCTACTACCTGAGAACATTGAATTTCCTACTCTAAGGGGTCTGTTTACTAAGCGGCCCTAGCGGCTTCCGTGTGAAATCGGAGCTGTGGCCCCATTTTATTCAATGGGCCCGCTGCTCCGATTTCACATGCCGCTAGTGCCGCTTAGTAAATGGACCCCTAATTGTTACTTTTCTTATTGAATCAGATCGTGATTGGTTGATTAAAATTTTCTTTTCTAAACGTGATTGTAAATTTCTTGGCCAACTGATAAAAATTTATCCTGACTTAGCATGAGAAACCCAAAATCGTAGGAAAAAGTTTCTTACTCTTAGGTCTCAGGTTCTAGGACTGGGGGTGACGTTTATTGTTCAGTATCCTTGTAGAGTGGAGGAGTAGCCTAGTGGTTAGAGCAACTGCCTAGTACCCAGAAGATCAAGGGTTCAATTCCCACTGGCACTCTTTGTGACTTTGGGCAAGTCACTTTACCCTCCATTGCCTTGGAAGAAAAGGCTGGCAATCTACTTTCAGTGATACACTGCCAAGAAAACCAAGAGGTAGCTGGGTCGCTATGAGTCAACACTGACTTGATGGCACTAAAAAAAATAAATCCTTGTAGATGCAGGGTTTCTTATCAAGGAAAAGTGTATATATTTTCCAAACCAGAACAATAGTCAGATTTTTTTGTGCTCTCATTCACATGATGTGGAAATGGATGAAGATTTCCTATCTAACTTGGAAGTTTAGTTTTCTGATATTCACTGCATTTGTAATCTGGCTTAACAAACGTCTGGTGTCTAGGCTGTTATTTCATTTTATTAGTTTGTGTTTTATCTTTTCTCTTGGATCCCTGATTAACCTGAGTGTATAATTGCTGATTTTTGAGCACGTAATTGTGTTTTCAACTTTGAGATTAATAAACTGAAATTAAAAAAAAAAATACGACCCCGTAACTTACGTGGATAAAGTGGACATGGTGACAAGAAAGTGCATACGTTTACACGACCAGCATGTAGATGTGTTTGGGGGCATCGATTGGGAATGGCACAGGTGTTGTCACAAAGTACATACATAGTTTCTAATTAAAATATTCTCTTAGAGGAATTTAGGGTTTTCAGTTATAATGCAAAAACCCCGAAAAACGGCCCCTTCCTTGGATGACGTCACTCAGCAACTGCCATCGCAGCCAGGTGGAGTTGAGTTTTTGAAATGCGGCCTGTTGCACTTGAGGCTCAGGTCCGTTTCTGACGTCTGTGCTAATAGGGTTCATGATACTATACTGCAAGCCATGGCAGGCCCAGCCATGGTGAGGGCTGCGTGAGCAGGATGGCAGGGATTCATTCCGTACAGTATGCCATGCACTGGGTGCATCTATTGGCTCTGTGCTGGTTGGCAGGTCCATGTTGCGGATCTTGGCAGCAGTACCAGAAGAAAGTGACAGAGGGTAGATGTGAGCTGTGAGCCAGTATCATGGGCCTCCAGGATCCTCCATGCATGCCATCTTGAAGACAGTCAACAATCTTCCCCGGAATACAACTTGCAGACTCACTAGTCCCTTCTACAAAAGTGAAATTAGTGTCACATACGGGTCAGCACCTTCAAAGTACGTATGAGGCAAGGTAAGGAATGTTCTTTGCATTGTGTGGCGTGTATTGCTTTTAAGGATTCTCTTACAAAATAAGGTGCTGTGTGATGTCACTTATTTTAGCTTTCAATGTTCATTGGGATTCACTTAGAATTGTACATTAGTGGAATGCAAATGTTTTAAATAAATAAATGCTCACTGCAGTGTTCTCTTACAGTTGTATAATCTAGTATGAAACCCAGCTTGGAAATTTGAGTACCGTTCCCAGCTTGTTGCTTTTCCCCATACTTCTCCTCTGAGAGTTAAGTGTGTTTAAAGTCACACATACGCTCTTGTTAAAGCACACAGATCTGAATGTCATGCAGTTCTCAGCTAGCTACTTTTCAGTAAGGCCCCTCTCAGACATTAAGTAGGTTTAACTAGCACACATCTGCTAAGGCTTGAAGCAAGAAAAACATGTTTAAAAAACACAGCTCTCTTGCTGGCATCCAGCTGATTTTACGCAATATGATCTCTTCCTTTAGGTTAAATCCAAATGTCTTCCTTCTTCCTGCCAGATTGGATAGACTTCTTCCAGTACACTCTCAGCGGCCAGGGTCAGTTAAAACCATTAGGCAGACTAGATGGTCGCTTAGGGCGACAGCTTCTGGGGGTGGGGGGAGGCAAAGAGCAGCTATAGTCAAAGCAAAACAACAGATTTGGACAGTCATACAAACTCAAAGAACCATCAGTATGTAGTTTTACGCACAGGGGACTGGGCAATTTTTAAACAGCTATTTACATGAGTAAATGACTTTTGGGAATTGCCCTTGCTATTTACATATATATGAAACAAGGTGAAATTAGGCCTTACCTTCTAATCGATGTTCCTTGAGGAACTCCAGTCCAGCCCCAGTACCTGTGGGTAGTCACTCTCTTCCAGCAGCTTCGAGACAGAACATGTCATATTTTCATGACATCATCCTGGATAAGAAGCTGCCACCACCCTACAGCTTCCAGTATCCTATTGACAAAGCAGACTCACAGGAGCAACAAGTATTCAACATAAGCATACAAACTCCGTAACTTTTTTTTTCCCTGTGGAACTGTTCCCCATGCAAACCAAACTGCAATTCCCTGCCCCTCCCCCCCAGGCAAAGAAGTGTTCACCTGCCAGAAGGGAAAGACAACTTGTCATTCCGACCCTCCAGCCATCCCCACAGAGAGCATAGGTATACATTCTTTACTTTTTTTTGTGAAGGAGTCCTCATTCACCCTTATCTATCACACATTGTCCTCAATGCAACAGAGATGAACTTCTTCAGGCCCACAGAACACCCAAAATAGAGGGATGATTTCCAGGACTGGACTGGAGTTCCTCAAGGAACATCAATTAACAGGTAAGGCCTAATTTCACCTTCCTTATCATCCCTCCAGTCAAGTCCCGGTACCTGTGGGATGTACCATAGCAGTATCAAATTTGAGAGGGACCTGCAAACCCAGCCTGAAGCACTACCGAGCCAAAACATGCAACTCCTGCCACTTGCACATCCAGACGGTAACATTTCACAAAGGAGTGCAATGACAACTAAGTCGCCACCTTACAAATGTCTACTGGCTGCACCAAACTGAATTTTGCCCAAGATGTCTCTTGAGCACTGGTCAAATGAGCCCTCAATCCTATCGGCATGAGTCTATGCCTCAGAAGGTGGATGGAAACTTTGGTCTTCCTTATCCACCTAGAAATGGAAGCCTTGGAAGCAGCCTCCCCCTTCCGCGGCCACTCAAATAAATATATGGTCTGTTTTCTGCAAAGCCATTGTCCTATAGAGATAGTGCCTCAAAACATGGTGAATATCCAACCGGCGCAGCAGAGGATCCTCTGCTGTTCCCCCTGCACCGGAAAACACGGGCAGGGACATAGACTGATTCAGGTGAAAAGGCGATAACATCTTAGGCAGAAAGGAGGGAACTGGCTTCAGAACTACGTTCTCCTTAGACATAACGAGAAATGGAGCCTGGCAAGATAGCTCCTGAATGTCCAAGATTCTCCATGCCAAGCAAATTGCCACTAGAAAAACAGTCTTAAGAGTCAAATACTTTAAAGAGCAAACTGACAGAGGCTCAAAAGCAGCCTCTGTTAAGATGGACAGCACCAGATTAAGATCCCAAGAGGGAATTATAGATCGCACCGGGGGCTGAACCTGCTTGACTGCCTGAAGAAAATGCATGACATCCAGATGCACTCACAACAGGATGCCTTGTAGCCTCCCCCTGTAACAGGAGATGGCTACCACCTGTTCCCGCACAGAACTTGTAGTAAAGCCCTTGCAGGAAGGAGAGGACGTCTGATACCATCACCCTTAGTGGGTGACAGTTAGCCCCCTCACACCAGGTCTTCAAAATTCTCCATACCCTAACATAAGCCAGATAAGTGGACCGTCGCCTGGCCTTCAGCAATGTTGCTATCGCCACGGCTGAGTAGCTGCGTTGCATCAACCGTGCCCTCTCAAGAGCCATGCCATAAGCAAGAATCGATCCACTTGAGGCATCACCACAGGCCCATGCAACAGCAGATAGGGCCTTGCTGGCAGATGCCAAGAGGGGACGACAGCTAGCTGCAGCAAATCAGCATACCATGGCCATCTCGGCCAATCTGGGGCGATCAATAGCACAAGCCCCTGATGTGCCTCGATCCTCTGTACCACTTGGCCTATGAGTGCCCAGGGAGGAAACACATAAAGCTGTCCCTCCATAGGCCACGGTCATACCAATGCATTGAGTCCCTCCAACATGCGCTCCCATCTTCTGCTGTAAAACCAAGATGCCTTCACCGATGTGAAGGTCACCATGAGATCCATGACTGGAGACCCCCAGCACCGAACCAGTTGCACAAACACCGCGTCATTGAACATCCACTTGCCAGGGTTTATGTGCACTCTGCTGAGAGAATTGGCTGTCACATTCTCCTTGCCGGCCACATGCGCTGTTGAGAGTGCCCCCAGATGACACTCCTCTCAGTCCATCAGGAGCTGCACTTCACTTTCCAACTGCGTGCTGCTCGGCTGCTTTGCCAATTGATATATGCTACCACTGTAGCATTGTCAGAAAACACTCTCACCGCCTTCCCTTCCAGAAGGGACGGAAACTCCCGCAGAGCTAGAATCGCCACTGTTAGTTTGAGACAATTGATGGGCCACAAACTCTCCTCCGGAGACCACTGACCCTGCACAATGTTGGTCTCACAATGCGCTCTCCAGCCATAAAGACTGGCATCTCTAATGAGCGATATCCACTTCAGTGTCTCTAAAGGCATCCCGCTAAGAGCCTCGTTGGCTGCAGTCACCTTCTGAGGGCCCTCCTGACCCCTACCGGACATGTCAGTGGACGTGAGAGTGGATGGTGCTGCGCTGACCACCTCCACAGCAATGCCCGCTGTAACAGCTGCATATGTGCTCGAGCCCACGGTACCATCTCGATCATGGCCACCATGGAGCCCAAGATTTGCTGTAGGCACCTGCATGCAGAGGAAATGTTGTATCTGCTGCTGTAATATGCGAGCTCTTTTGACAGGCAAGGATACCCATCCGAGATTTGTTTTGAAGTGAGTTCCTAGATACTGCAAGTCCTGAGATGGCTGGAGGCAGCTCTTAGTAAAGTTGACAACCTAGTCGAGACTTTGTAGGCAGGTGATGACTCTCTCCATGACTTGCTCGCTTTCTATCCTGAATTTTGCCCGAATGAGCCAATGGTCCAAATAAGGATGCACCAGAATGCCCTTCTTGTGGAGAGGCACAATCACCACCACCATGACCTTGGTGAAAGTCGCTGTGCCATCGCAAGCCCAGAGGGTAGAGCCCAAAACTGGAAATGCCCCATGGGAAGTACAAACCGCAGGAACCACTGGTAATCCTCTCGGATTGGTATATGCAAGTAGACCTCTGCAACATCGAGTGAGGTTAAATACTCCCCTGCTCAAACCACCACTATGACCAAGCATACAGTCTCCATATGGAATCGCGGCACCTTTAGACACCGATTTACACCTTTGAAGTCCAAAATTGGATGTAAGGAACTTTCCTTCTTTGGGACTACGATGTAAATGGAGTATCAACCGCTTCCACACTGGTCTGCCTGTACCTCTGCCACCACACACAAGTATAATAGCCGCTGCAACATCTGTCGTATAGCGCGACGCTTTCTAGGTGCTCTGCATGGTGAGGTGAGAAAACTCTCTCTGAAGGGTCATGCAAACTCTACAGAGTAGCCCTCCTTGATGACCTGTAGCACCCACAGGTCATAAGTGATCTGGGCCCAGGTGTCATAAAAGTCCTGTAGCCGAACCCCCACTTGGACTATATCCGCCTGGCCGGATCTCACTTCCTTACGCCTTCTTAGCCCTGGACGATGCAGAGGTGAAAAACCCCCTACTGACACCCCGGAAGCCTCGAAATGCTCGACCCCTGGCCGAAAAATGTCCCTGCCGATACGGGGAAAACCTGACAGCACGAAACCGCCAGAAATCCTTGGTCTGCCCCCATCCTGGAGCCCTAGAGCGCACCTGCTTGTTTATCCTCCGACAGTCTTCTGCCTGTCGTCTTGCCAAGATCTTTCACCAACTTGTCAAGATCCTCCCCAAAGAGGAGCTTACCCCTGAAATGGAGCCTACTGAAATGGGACATAGTGGAGACATCCACAAACCAATTAGGCAGCCATAAGTAGCACCAAGCAGTGACCACCAAGGCCATACCCTTCAACGAACACCGAATAAGGTTATAGAAGGCATCTGCCAGGTATGCAGCCCCTGACTCCAGTTTGGCAGCCTCTGGCGGCTGGGACACGGACTCCTTTGAGTTTGCCAGGATCCCCTGCACCCAGCGCAGACATGCTGTAGTCACAAAAATCCCGCAAACGGATGCCTGCAAAGACAGGACATTCATTTCAAAGGCATACTTAAGGAGCGTCTTCAACTTTCTAACTTGCAGATCCTTTAGTGCCAAGCCACTCTCCACCGTAATAGTGGGGGGGTTTCGTGACCGCAGAAACTGCCACATCTACCTTAGGGGTGTGTAACAGCTCCCTATCCTTCTCCGGTAATGGTTAAAGACGGGACATCATCCTTGTACCTCTCAGGGCGGCTTCTGGTACGTCCCACCCATCCTGCAATTATCTGTCGGACCACAAGGTGGAAGGGAAAGGTCTTCTGTGTTTTTCTAACAGCCTGAAACAATGGGTCCTCCAGAGGCTGCTTGTCCCCTGGGACCTCTGTCCGAATATTAAGTACCTTGGAGGAATGCACTATCAATGCTGCCAATTCTTCCCTTCGAAAGATCCAGATAATACGAGCCTCCTCCATCCTGAGGAATTTTGCTTTCCTCCAGGTCTGACCCAGCATCCTGCTCTTCCTCCAGATTCTCTGAGGCTACGGATCCCAACTCCTACCAGGGATCCTCCTCAACTCTTTGCTTGCTGGGACACAGCTGATCTTCCCGTTGAGACCTCCCGAGTGTTTCCTGGAAAGCCTGTTTTGGTGCCTTGGCCATGGCCCCTTCTGATCTGCTCTTCCCATGCTTCCACATACAAAAAGCCTGATGCATGAGGAGGACAAACTCTGGAGTGAAACCCCTCAGCAAGGAAAGCCACCTGCTCTCCCTTAGCCAAAGTTGTTTTATAGGGCTTCTTTCCTTGGCTCTTACCTGTGTTAGTGCGAGGCAATGCCTATTCCCCGGTACCATCACCAGTCACCGGTGGTTGCATCTGCGGCAAAAGGGATATGCCCACTCCTGACAACTGTGTGGTGTCCTCCCCCGCTCCCAGCATTGCCTCTGCACCATCCAATCTCTGCTCCACTAAGTTTGTTTCAAAAACCCTGGACTCAGTCTCACAGCCTTGGCAGCAGCCAGCAGCCAAGATCGGGTCTCTACATGACCCATATGCAATGTACGCTGACTTGATGGACATGCTGGCTCCTCCCTGCCCAGCTGCAATTGCTCCAAATGCCTTGAACAGAGATAAAAGACTTGCTCTTGTATCTGTCTTTTTTTTTTTTTTTTTACGGCTTCTGATGGTTTCCTCACCTGGAAAACACAAAAAACCCACAAAAAAGAACACCCCACCTCTCCAATGTCCAATGCACTCAATACTGACTTTCTGAAGTAAAAAAGAAAAACTCGCAGCTGTCAAGCAGTTCCCGTGGGTCCCACCCTCGGTGAGAAAATGGCCTCCTCCACCGCCTGCACTAACTCATTTCCAATTCAGGGCTGTTTGAAATCCTCCAAAAAATATTAAAAAAGGAAAGTACCTCTGCTCATCTGTCAGTGCTAAGCCATTTCTCCACGACTCTAGTGCTGGTCTGCCCCCGTGACAGGCTGTTCTTTCCTCAACGGCTCCCCACTCCCATCTGAGCTCTGGAGCCACCGCTCTACTGTTCTCCCACAGAAAGCCCCCCCCCCCCACCCCCCACTACCATCCAGGCAGCCGGGTTACCGCCTGCCAGGAGAAAGGCAGATGCTCTCTCTTAACCAGAGCCCCATTCAGCCTTTTATTTATTTTTGTTATACACTTTACTGATCACTGATACTATATCCAGCCTTAAAACCTTCCCCTTAAAGTAAGAACCTAACCTAGATTTCCCAATTAGAATTCCTGATTGTCCCTTCTTGGAGACTACTGGATGCTGGAGCCAGCTACTTACCCATGATGATGTTATGAAAATATGAGATGCTCAGTCTCCAAGCTGCTGGAAGAGGGTGACTACCCACAGGTACCAGGACTGGACTGGGTGGATGATAAGGAAAGTTTAATATTTAGAAGTATGATGTCCAGTTAAGCATTTTTACAGGATAATTCTGGAAGGGATGGTATGGCATGATTATGACTGTTGAGTTTATTTATCAAAATGTAACGGGGGGAGGGGGCATATACCTGAAAGCTAATTGATGGTGATGCCAGGATGAAGGTTAGCCTAAAGTGCCTGATAACCTTGCATGGACTCTGATGGAAGCATGGGAGGAGTCCTATTCCTCAGGACTCTACCCCCAAGGCCCTTTATTCTGTCTGTTCCTTCCTGTTCATCTCCTTTGAATGACACATTCCCTTGATGCTGGAAAGTTATTTCTTCCACCTGCTGCACTGGGAATCCTAGCATGATTAGCTAGGGCAGGATATACACATCATCACATCACGTTTTCCATTTTACGAGCTGGCGGATTAAGCTGCAGTGGCCTCATTCACAGCTCCAGGAGGGGAGAGGGGGCAGGGAGCCCCAGTCATTGTGCAACGGCAACATTTACTGTCCAGATTCAGGACCCGCAATTGCAGGACCCCCATCTGTGGACTTCCACTGCAATGAACAAGTTAAGTGAGTTAGGAAAGGAAAAAAATGAGCGAAAAATCCCCAGGCACCTGTGACTAAAGACTCATGGCACCATAACTCGACAGATGCTGATTTCAATTCAGCTAGAAGCCCAAAACAGGAAGCTATTGGGCCAAAAATATGAGAATTATTTTACACAATCTAAATTGATCAGAATACTAGCATCCTTTTGATTAGTCACTCTTTGTGTGGATGCCACAACCCCATCTTTCAGCTGGAAATTTGCATTAACTGTAGCTCCATCTGCGCATCTATACAGGAATTATGAGAATTTAGTATAGCAGTTATCAGTGAGGCCACTTTCATCTGATAATTAAGTTAGAGGTTATGATTGTTTTCACAATCAGACACTTACCATTTAAAGCAAACCTCGAACAGCAAAAGGCAAAGCACAGGTGAACTGAGTTTCAATCTTTTGCCTGCTTTTATTTTTGCAACCTGTGGCGCTGGAATGAATGTGAATTGTGTGTTCTGTTTGTCAGTTTACTTCAAAACTTTGAAGCATTGAAAGGTTTGATTTATAATTTCAGAAATGGAGAGTAGGAAAGAATTTTGATAATGAAACTGAGAAATGTACATTGATAGACGACTAAGCAAGCAAGGGATATAGCAGTAGGGATGCATGCAGTAATGTTAACAGATATCTGTTCTTAAATGACATACGGCATTCTCTGTTAGCCAGATTAAGTAATAGTCGGAATAATGGGCAGTTGTACTTCCATCTTATTTTATTCACTTCAGTTTTATCCTTGTTGGTGGAAATCAGACACTTAGAAATGAGTTTTGATTAAACAGCAATTATTTGTTCAACTTATAGGTTGAAAAAGACTACTACCGTGCATTTCTATAGTGCTGCGATTCATCTGTTTTGAGGCCAGAAAGTAAGTCCCAGCGAACAGCTATTTGGGAAGTCTGGCAAATTAAAAATAAAAAATCACTGTTGAAAGCTGGAGAAGAGACTGCATGGGAGGTCAAATAGTGACAAATTGAGTGTAAATCAACCCAGTGTGAAGTATTTGGACCCTACCTTGACCCATCCTGCAGAAAGAATTAGCTGTCTCATTATATGCATGACTGTGACTACTCCCTTTTTCAGTACTTAAGGCTATTCAGATGATGATAGTCTCCTATCAAAAAAGGCGAGGAAACCATAATGGGCATGTGCAAGGGATGAGGGTTGAAACAAAGGGTTAGAATCCAAAACTGCCTGCCCACACTTCAGTCTCTCCACTGCCTCATTTACAAACTCCTTGGAACAATTATTCTCCTAGGACAAGCAGGATGAGTCAGCCACACCTGGTGATGTCATCCGACGGCGCCGAGACGGAAGTACTCTCCATAGCTCAGAAGGGCTTTCGCCCTTCTGAGCATGAGCCAACTGGCCCCACCTCCCAGCCCGCCCCTAGCTAGCCAGTTTTCAGTTCTTCCGCCTTGCCAGCAAGACGGACTTTTCTACTCTCCACCGAATCTAAACAATTAAGAAATCCTCATCTACTTCGTATGTATATAGTCAGTTTTATAACTTGCCATTAATGTTCCAAAGATTCTTTTCAGAGCTGTTCCAGCATAGCACAGATTCCTGCGAGCCGTGTGACCCCAGTCGGCATTCCCCACGGGCCATGTGCTCTTAGCCTCAGCACAGCCAGCCCAGCAGCAGACACCTTGGAGGGTCTCCCCTCCTCTGCAACACCTATCATCATATCATCGAAAGAAATACGGCTGAGAAGGAAGCAGGAAACTCCCAGGCAGCAGTGGCCCACGGCAGCCCAGGACGTGCCAGGTAGGCCTCCGTCCCCGGCCAGCCTCCTTGGAACCTCCAGTACACTGCTAGCCTCCTACCTTGCTCTCTCCCGATGGCAGAAGGATCCCAAGAGAAAAGGAGAAGGAAGCCCGCAGAGGGTACCCCTCTCAGCAGCCCGGGACGTGCCTGAGAAGGCCTCCGTCCCCGGCCAGCCTAATCCACTCACTGACACTGCTGCTACTGCGGGGATTTGGATCAGCGACTTGCTGCTGCCTCTGCTGACTACCCCAGCGGCTCTGAGTGTGCCCTCAGGGGCCTCCGCTCACAGCCCCGCGGCCCTGGACAATACTGCTCCTCCGGGTGATCTGCTTCGCCTGTTCACAGCCCCAGCTGCTCCAACCGGCCACGAGGCTCCCATGGCGGTGGCCATCTTGCTGATGACATCACAGCTCCCAGCTCCTCCCCTCTGGCGCCATTGGTCGGCGCCGATCCAAGTGCAGGAAAGGAGGAGCCGCTCGTTCAGGAGACACGCCCTCCGCCGTCGGCGCCGGCATGCCTGCCTCAACGCCAATCATGCCGGCCAGTGTGCCTGCCTCAGCACCGATCATGCCTGTGGCCCTGCCTTGATGCCAATCGCGCCTGCCTCGGCGCCTATGGGGAGGAAATCACGAAAGAACATCAACGCGGCCACGGAGGATGAGCTCATGACCCTGCTGGGGGTGAGCCGCGCCGTGGCGCAGAGCATCGTCGAGTAAAGCTCCTCCCCCTGCAGCATCATTGGTCGGCGCCGACTGACTCCACATCAACAGAATCCCAGTCTCTCCGGAGAAACAGCGCCGAAGGAGAAATCCTCTCTGGCACGTCACTGCTGAGGCTGCATCGCACAGCATGAGCCTGGCCACCGGATCTACTACTGCTCTGCTCCGCATACCCCTGTCTCGGCACCGAGATACATTCCGGAGCGCACTGGGGCGTCAGAGGCAGGCCGCCATGAGCAGGAAGTGATCCTGCACCTTCAACCGCACCGCCCGGTGTGCCACTCCCCTCAGACGCATCATCTTCGTCCCTTCGGCCTCGGCACTGAGACTCTCCAGCATGCTCAGAGTCCGAGCCGTACCTCCGGTTCGCGCATCAGTCCCCAAAACAGAAGCATGGGGCATCCTGAAGAGGCGAGGCCAGTCCAAACTCCGCCCTGTCCCAGTAAGGAGCGATATCCTGCCTATGCTGGTTCTCCCGTAGGGCGCCCTCCCCTTATGTGAGGCCAACAGGATCACACTCCGAGGCCAACTTGCATGCTTAGCTGCCTGCACTGAATCCCGATGGGAACCACTGCTCCATGAGTCCGGGAGGCTGCAGGGAAGCATCTACCCACCGAAAACCTAAGCATTGCTAAGAGGGAGCTCTCTTGCAAAAAAAAAAAAAAAAAAGAGGAAAGAGCCTCTCTTGAAGACTGTCCACATTACTGCAGCCATTGGCCCTCCGTGCTAAGACCCTCGTCGACCTCAAGGAATCAATTCACATCACATAAACAGTGCTGGGTCTGTGGGTGCGCCTAGCCACAAACAGAGCCTGCACAAAATTCATTTAACCAGAGAGAAGGCAGTGCTACCACCTGGCTGTGGGTAGACTCTGCACCCTCAGAGTTGTGGGTACACTCTGCACCCTCAGTGGCACATTGTACATTAGATGCCTCAGAGAGTAAAAAAAAAATATCAGCAAGCGCAGATACCCCCCCCCCCCCCATGCTTTCCTCACTGGACTGCATGGGGAAGAGCGCAGACACTCCCCATGGATGAAAGCCCCTGGGCCCTCCTGACTTCTTCCTCGGAGGCTGGAACGACGCACACGAGCTAACAGTGTGGTGCAGTACACACAGCCTGTGTGTCCTGGAACAGAAGGTCACAGATTCCGGTCCCAGCTGTGCAAAAAATGTCAAGTAAAATAGGAAGGGCTATGGGCGGTTAAAGTACCCTTCCTTGCCACCAGACAGATATACATAATGACACAGGTGGCAACTCGGTTCATTCACCCTCGGATTAGAACCCATGCCTAAGGCGCTCCTTACGTCCTTCAGTGGAAGGCTTGACAATCCACGCCCATTCCCGGAGAACCAGCTGCATCTAAGATTGTCCTAGGACGCAGGGGTAATCCCTCATAGCCTACTAGTCAATGCATAGGCATACAGAGGAAGATCCCCGTAGTCCACTGGCTAGTACATGAGCTTCAGGAACTAGGAAACAAAACTATTTCCAACCCCTTTTCCCTTGCCTAGACAGCCAGGGATCTCCGCTGATCGTGCGGATGCACAGGGGGCAATGCTTGCATAGGCAAAGGTCGGAGTTTGATCCTTCTAATTCTCCAGCGTGTTTTTCCCCTAACACAGGTTGCTAGACCCGTGCACCTCCACCCACAGGAAACCAATCGGAGATTGTCCAAAGGAATGGGTGGTCACTCCACACCAAAGAAAAACACAGTTCATGGACAATCAGAAGGTCCATGCAGCATCAAAAAGTTAGTTTGTGAAAGATAATCAAATATCCGTGACTCCCCGCATCTAGACCGCCATTGTGGGAGGCCCAGGCAACAACCCAGCAAACCGGGCTCCCCGGTGAACCACCAGAAGCCTCATATTGACTAGATGCTGTTGGAGTGAACATCAACACCACTGAATCAGAGTCAATCCTACCGCAGCACTGGAGGAACACCATTTCATCATCATGACAGCCTCTGTGGCTTAGCGCACAGAGTCACAGGTCCCAGCAGCCTCTGTGTCTAGGAGCACAGAGTCACAGGTCACAGGTCCAGGTCCCAACCTCGGATCTCGGGGAAGATGTCTCTACATCTCCCTGAACATCATGGCCTACCAGGTGAAACCTGCATCTCTGCCAAAACTTCACAATGCCAATGACAGAACCAAGTTCCGCAGCTCCCAGCCCAGCTGCGCTCATCACAAAGCCAAGGATGTAACCAAGATCTGCAGCTCCCAGCTGCGCCCCATTCCCCAGAACTCACCTGTGCTCCATAAACAGGGGCAACAGGCTACCACCAGGATATCCCCGCTGAGAGAATCCTACTCAAGACAGGCCCTGAAATCCATGACAAGACAGGCCCTGAGACCTGTGACACTAAGATCTGCGACACTAATCCTAAGTAACCTGTGGCACTGAAACCTAGGTTACTATGGACATGAGTGCAAGGGGGCAGATTCAAGGCCAGTTGGGGGATCGCCAGCTGGGACCCTCCTTTATGATCATAGGAATAAAGTAACAGGTTCAATACCTGGCTGCCGGTCCAGTAGAGGTATGAGCTCACAGCCAGAGTGCCACAACGGCTCTGGGCTCTACAGCCTGCTCAGACACAGCAAGGTTCTGGGCGCAAGGGAAACAGACCCTCGCTCCCCTGCAGCAAGACTCTAGACCCTGGACTTACCATCAAGCAGTACCTACTCACCACTTGAGACCCTGACTTACCTCTCTCTCGCAGTACCTGCCCATCAAGGCTGCCCCACCGCATGGTGCCCTCCCACTGGGATTCAGGCAGAGCCGCCAGGCAGACTCAGCTGCCAGACATACCTGCAGGTACAAAATCTCAACCCTTTGCCATCAGCTTCCTCCCCCTTCAGGTGGGCCGCCCACATATTGCCTGACCTACCACGTGGTGGACACGAAGGCACTGGTTTACAATGGGCTGAGCCCAGGCCATCTCCACCATCCCTCTCCACCTTGCCTTGGCCAATAGCAGTGCTATCCCTAAACATATGGCTATGGGGTACCTGCATCCCCCTCCCCCCAGTCAAGTGTGGGTCGATAATGCTTCTCCCTCCCCTCAGGTGTGGGTGGACATTGAATATATCAAGCAAGTGTGGATGGACAATGTGTAGCTCGAGAGCATGGCCCGGTCATCATGCAAGTCCTACAATTCAGACCTTACCTGTTGTCTCTTCTTAACAAAGCGGTACAAATGAAAATACATCATGCAAGACCTACAATGCCTGGCAGCAACCTGCAGGGCGATCACGGCCTCCGACGTCTGCACTCAGCAGCCTCGCTACTATATGGTGATCACCTCAAGGAGTCATCACCCCAAGGGCTCCCCTTAGGACAGCCACGTTGCCGAACTACTGCAGGCTGATATGGGATAGACCACGGCAGAAAACTGGGTTAGACCGCCAGTAGGCGTATTGGATAATGTTCCAATCTGCTAACCCTATGCTCCAAACTGGATCCCTACCTCGAGGAGCAGAGACTCCATACTCGGGATATCTTCAAAGCTCTACACAGCTACGTCCCCAGAACATGCACGAAATACTGTGCCGGCAATAATGGACCCAACCCTTCATCGCATGTGACCCCAATGGATCCAGGCCCAATTCAGCAAGGGACACAAGCAAGGTCTCAAGCCATGCCAAAGGCGAACACAGGACTCTAGCTGCGCCAAAGGTCCAAACTGCGGACTGTACTATAGCAGGGCCTCCTGCTAACACTACAGGCAGCACAGACAAACACCTAGCTGTCCCAAGATCTGAATGGCTACCCCCTGCCTGGGCACACCTGACCAACGGCTATCTCTTTTCACCAACGGCTACCTCCTGCCTGGGCACACCTGACCAGGCCAGCCGTCACGGTCTCAGTGTTTAATTTGCTTCACTCTGTAGCTCAGTTGATGTCAATGTAATTCCTATCCTTAGTTGCTGATATATGTCATATCCTTACTTATCTATTGCACTGCTCTTGTAGCATGTTCAACATTGACGCTGCAGCTATCCCTGCTCGCAGTGACTACCCTAACGCTACTGCTCATTGGACTCCATCTCCTGCTCTCTGTGGCTGCCCATTGAGATCATTCACCCTCACAATCACTGCGGTGGCGGAGATACACTCTCGCAATCATCGCAGTGGCACCTGCATGCATAGCGACTGCATGTTAAAGTACCAAAAAAGGAGCTAAGGATCCGCACAATATAGAAGAAAACAAAAAAGCGGAGCCTGGACTGGTATAGTAAACCTTGTTTATTACGCCCCAACGCGTTTCGGCCACCGGCCTTCTTCAGGGGGGTCTTAGAGAACACACCTTAGTAGGATCAAATTGAATGTTATCCCGGAATGAACCTACGGGATACTGACGGCTGTGATCTTGGAACTGGTTAAGTTTGAGGCTTCACCTCTAATTCATAACCCTTTGCTGAAGACATCATGATGTTAACTGCGTGCGCACCAGCAGTCAAAATACTTTAGAGAGCTTGATGATTTTGTTTTTTAAAGACCAACCAATGGTTTAGGCCAGCGGTTCGCAACCTGTGTCGCGGATGCGGCACGAAGGGGCCGAGTTCCCGGAAATCGGCCCCTTCGTGCCGCATCCGCGACACAGGTTGCGAACCGCTGGCCTAAACCATTGGTTGGTCTTTAAAAAACAAAATCATCAAGCTCTCTAAAGTATTTTGACTGCTGGTGCGCACGCAGTTAACATCATGATGTCTTCAGCAAAGGGTTATGAATTAGAGGTGAAGCCTCAAACTTAACCAGTTCCAAGATCACAGCCGTCAGTATCCCGTAGGTTCATTCCGGGATAACATTCAATTTGATCCTACTAAGGTGTGTTCTCTAAGACCCCCTGAAGAAGGCCGGTGGCCGAAACGCGTTGGGGCGTAATAAACAAGGTTTACTATACCAGTCCAGGCTCCGCTTTTTTGTTTTCTTCTAGCGACTGCATGTTTCCATCACCACCAAGCGATGCACCTCATGGGAGAAAAAACATTCTGTGTGCATGTTGCAGGTTGACACCCCACCAGGTGTGCTATGGCATCACCCTGCCTAACACTACGGTGTTGCCTGGTTGCCCGGGCACACCAATAAAGCTTCCAGCCTTGGTAAAGTGCCAGCCATAGAGGCTTAGCCCTCTGGCTAATACAATGGCTTCCAAGGCAGAGGTCATGGTTCGATCCCTCAGTGGCCTCATTTCATCCGGACCTGATCTGGCCCTCGGCCTCCCCCCTTCCACTGCATCACTTGCCAGCTTGGGAGGCACCAGGTGTGACTGACTCATCCTGCTTGTCCTAGGAGAAAACGGATTTACTTACCTGTAACTGGGGTTCTCCGTGGACAGCAGGATAAGTCAGCCACACATACCCGCCCACCTCCCCTGAAAGGGGGTCAACCTCCTACCAGTGCCCGCCTCCTAGCGGCTAAGGCTCAGCTAGAGACATACTGGCTAGCTAGGGGCGGGCCGGGAGGTGGGGCCAGTTGGCTCATGCTCAGGAGGGCGAAAGCCCTTCTGAGCTATGGAGAGTACTTCCGTCTCGGCGCCGTCGGATGACATCACCAGGTGTGGCTGACTTATCCTGCTGTCCCCGGAGAACTCCAGTTACAGGTAAGTAACTCTGTTTTCACCCTAGCTCTGCAATCATTAATGGGGGAAAACCCCATACTCATTCATTTAAAAAAATTTCTAATTACAAAGAGAAGAGTCATTGCCTTAGTAACTTGCAGTGCCCGAAAGCATAAAAACACTATTTCATATCTACATATTCTTAATTCTTCATCTTAATTTAATTTAATTAACACGTTTTTATATACCGCACCTTCCATTGATCAGTTGTGGTTTACATGGAACAGCAGCAAACAAGGCAATGCTGTTTTTACATATAATAATGTGAAACTACAAAAAATTCAAACTTACAATTAACAGTTGTAAACTATTTACAAAGAACAGGATTATAACTATGTACAAGGTATGTATGTTTCAAAAACATCAGTTTGGGGTTTTAGTACTTATTCTAGTTCAGAGATGGATAAAGTTAGCTGGTGAAACTATCCTTTTTCTTGTTGAAAAGGTGAATTCGACAAAGATCCGTAGTATGTTGAGAATAAATGTGTTTTGAGTTTTTTCCTGAACTCCATGATTTGAGGTAAGGATCTGAGTTCCGATGGAATGTTGTTCCAAATTATAGGGGCAGCATGGGAGAATGCTTTCATGTTTATTGATTTTTTGGCCTTTATAAATTCCTTTGGTGTTTTTAGTTTATTTAGTTGGTCTTGCCTTTGAAGGTTATGATTGGGTTCTTTATTGATAAGGTTGTTTAAAGTAAGAGGTGCTGTATTATTTAGGACTTTGTATGTAGTTAGAAGAGTTTTATACTGTATTCGGCATTGAATCGGGAGCCAGTGTAAATACTCTAAGATAGGTGTTATATGTTGGAATGGTGGGGCATTCATGATAGTCCTGGCTGCTCCATTTTGTGCTAGTTGGAGTTTTTTTAGGTTATGTTTTGTTACGCCTATTAGGGTTAAGTTCGCAAAGTCGAAATGGGGGGTTATTATCGCTTGTATTATACGTTGAAAATCCTGTAGGTGCAGTAGGGGGCGGAGTTGTTTTAATACTTTAAGTTTAAAATAAACTTTTTTTGTTATATTTCTTATATGCGTGTCCATACTGAGGTGTTTGTCTAGTATTACGCCTAGGTAACGTATTTCAGTTTTTATTTTGATATCGTTATTTTGCAATGTGATATGTGGTGGGGGGATGAAAGTTGTATTTTTAGTTACTATTAGGGCTTCTGTTTTAGCGTGATTAATGTATAAGTTGTTTTCAATTAGCCAATTGTTTATTTCATTGAGGCAGGTATTAATAAGAAGTGTGGGAATATTAGGAATTGTGAATGGGACATACATCATTATGTCGTCCGCATAAAGGTGATGATAAACATTGAATTTTTTAAATATTTGACAGATATGTTTTAAGTAAATATTAAATAGTAGCGCTGACAGTGCAGAGCCCTGGGGGAGACCTAGTTCCTGATTGTACGTTTTTGAAGTGAGGTTACCAATTCGCACCGTTTGAGTTCGGTCACTTAGGTAAGATGAAAACCAGTTAAGAACCGTGGATTTTATTCCAATTTGTCTTAGTTTGCTAATCATTGTTGAGTGGTGAACACTGTCAAAGGCTGCAGAGATGTCAATGAATATGAGTAGGAATGCCTGTTTTGAATTATCAATACCTCTTACAAGGGTATCGATTAGAACTGTTAGTAGTGATTCCACCCCGTGATGAGGGTGAAACCCATACTGTTGATCATCAAGGGGGCTGAACTATCAATGTATTCTTGGGTCTGAATTTGTACTGCTTTTTTGATTAATTTAGCCATGAACGGGATGCTTGATATGGGTCTGTAGGATTTAGGTGATGATTTGTCAAGGGTGGGGTTTTTAATATTGGGTGAATCTGTGCATGTTTTAATGAAGGGGGTAAGTACCCATTTTTTAGCGAAAGATTTATTATGGGGAGGATGAATTGTGAGAGGATAGGTAAAGAGTTCTTTATCCATGTTACTGGACAAGGGTCAAGGAGTGAGGTTGTTGTATTAATGTTTGTTATGATGTTCTTGAGTGCAATGTTAGATAGAGGTTGGAGGTCAGTCCATTCATCTGAAAAATGGGTTTGAAGTATGTGTTTAGGTTTTGGTAACTGGGGGAGGGACATGAATTTGTTAGGCCAAGTTCTGTGGAGAAATTTCTGTAATTTCATCGTTGGAGTTGTGGGTGTTATTTGTTAGCTTTTGGGCTATTGAGAATAGTAACCGGGGTATCCGGAGGGCCTCCCCGCACCCCACACATGACCCCCCCCCCATTCCCTCCACCATCCCGCCTTCACCTCTAACGCCCAAACACAAATACACTCAAACTGAGGTTGGCTTAATACTGTTACTTTATTGGTCGCAGCTACATAACCAAACAGATACCGGCCAAAACAGGCCAATTTTAACATTTTAAATCCGTATATCAACTCCCCCCCCCCCCCCGCTCCAATCCGGATGATGCCCGCCCACCAGCCGTTTAGCAAGGTGGGGCATCATCCACCCCCCGTTCCCCCTTCCGCCCGCCTCGCCGTGCTATAGCAAAGGCCGGCTCCCGTTGCTTCCCACCGGGTAGAGACCCCACAGTGATGTCTCTCCCCAACCCGGAGCACCCGCTCCCCTGCAAAGTGGCCTCAGCCGCCAATGCACCGCCGGGTCGGCGAGCACCAGCTCGCTACCCCGCTTACCCACTAGGCTCCACATCACACAACACCCCCCCCCCCAGCTGCGACAATCTACCCCAATCCGCTCCCACCCATGCCCCACACCAGAGCAAAGGGAGGGCGGGAGGGACGACCACTCGGTCCGCCGGCCACGACAGGAAGAGGGAGATCGCACGCCGGCGATCTCCCACGCTTCCTGCAGGCCCCGCCCCTACAGCACCCGCCGGGCCAATCAGCACGTCCCACGTCACGGCGTGGGTACGCTGCCGACGGTCCGGCCCGTGCCCACGTGCCCCCCCCCCCCACGCCAGTAACTCCCGCGGGCCCGGCCCCCGGGGACCCGGTTACTCTGCCGGCCTCGGGACCGGGCCCTGCGGCGCCGCGCGATTAACCGGGGTATCCGGAGGGCCTCCCCGCACCCCACACATGACCCCCCCCCCCCATTCCCTCCACCATCCCGCCTTCACCTCTAACGCCCAAACACAAATACACTCAAACTGAGGTTGGCTTAATACTGTTACTTTATTGGTCGCAGCTACATAACCAAACAGATACCGGCCAAAACAGGCCAATTTTAACATTTTAAATCCGTATATCAACTCCCCCCCCCCCCCCGCTCCAATCCGGATGATGCCCGCCCACCAGCCGTTTAGCAAGGTGGGGCATCATCCACCCCCCGTTCCCCCTTCCGCCCGCCTCGCCGTGCTATAGCAAAGGCCGGCTCCCGTTGCTTCCCACCGGGTAGAGACCCCACAGTGATGTCTCTCCCCAACCCGGAGCACCCGCTCCCCTGCAAAGTGGCCTCAGCCGCCAATGCACCGCCGGGTCGGCGAGCACCAGCTCGCTACCCCGCCACCGGCACAAGGTAACCCCTTATCCTTGTGCCGCCCCCCCCCAAAACCAGCTGCGACCAATGCCAACCTTCAAGCACCTCCTGCCAATCATTCAGCAAGAGATCTTGCCCCACCGGGGCAAGGTGCACACCGTCCAACCGGTACAGTCCTCGGCACTGCACCTCTGCCCAGGGGTGCAAGACCTGCATCCCCCCAGTCTGCGTCACCCAACGCCCTACCTGGCGATTAACCTTCACCAGACCCCGCGACCACCGTCGCTGGGACCAACACGCAGGGCGCGGGATGATGTCAGACCAGACAATAACAATCCCCGGGATCAATTCCCGCAAAAAAACAATGTCCGCCAGCACCGCTAGAATAAACTGCCGGCAGGGCCAACCGGACAAGTCGTTTCCTCCCAGATGGATAAGCAGCCCGACCGGCTGCTGGCGTAGTGCTATCTTTGCCTGGACGCAGGCTATCAACTGCTGCCATCGCATGCCACGTTGCCCCATCCAGCAAATCCGAATCCCTGCCGGAGCCAGGCCGAGATGTATGCCCAATGGCCGCACAGCTGCCCTGCGCTCCGCCCAATAGACGAAGGAATGCCCGATGATCCACCACTCTCTCGAGCACGCACCATCTGCAAGGAAACAAACTGAACTGCAACCGGCGGCATCGCCTGCAACAAGAAGCAAAGAATGAAAACCCCCCTTGCCCCGCCCCCACCCACCCCCGTTTTACCCCCTTGGTACAGTGGACACCCGTGCCGCCCTAGCACCACCCGGGAACAGTCACAGACGCACATACCCCTTGTACGCATCTGAGCGCCACCTCCCGATACGCTGAATGACGGACCCCTCGAGTCCCGCCGCAGCCGCACTTGTGGCCGCACCAATCCGAAAGGAGTGCGAAGAATAACCCCTCTCGTCACAGCCCAGGGAACGAAGCACGAGGCGCAAAACCGCCGTGAACTGGAACTGGGTAACCGGGGCTCCGTCCGCGTGCACGAAGAAATATCCCGAGGACTCCGGCCTCTGCCGCACATAACTATGCAAACAGGACACCGGACAGGAAGGTGAAGGGGAAATGGCGTTCAGAACCACCCACGCACCTCTGCCATCCTGGTCCGTCTTGGAACGTGCGACGAGGATCCGGACTCGCGAAGCCTCCACCACAACACACTTGGCATCCAGCCCGCCACCCGCACCCGGCCGCGCGGACCGGGGCACCAACTCGCAAACGCGGAAGGCGCCGAAAAAGGCCGTTGTAAACAATGCCTGAAACAAAATCGCCTCAGCTGCAGAAGTCGCAACTCGCAGCAGCGCCCTACAGATGCCAAGAAGAAGAGGATGCGAAATCGGCAACCGCCAATCCTGCGGCGCGGGGTGCGCCCGGGCCCACCCCGCTAGCAACCGTTTTACCAAGAATAATGTGCGGGGGTTGCCCCAGCCAGCAGCCTTGCAGAAGAAGGAAAACCCCGCCAAAGCAGCCACGACGGCAGACCGGGCCCACCCGCCCCGTTTTGCCCACAACACAAATTGACTGACGAGCCCAGCGTGCACCCAACCCCCCTTCCATCCACACGCGCCCAAAAAAGCACTCACCTGCGAATATCCACGCCGGTACTTCGCCCAGGTCCCACGCGTCACCGATGAGGACAACAGAGCCATCACGTCAGGGTCCCAATCCTCCAAAGATGGTCCGGCACCACCGATGCCACTGTGTCCGCCGCCGGAGCCAAAATCCTGAACTGCGCCCACTGGAAACGGGACAAAGCATCAGCAATGGAGTTGTGTACGCCCGGCACATGCCTAGCTCTAGCGGTGACATTCAAGCGCAAGCAAGCCAGGACAAATACCCGCATCAACGCAGCCACCTTCGGGCACCGCGGGGAGTTGCGATTCAGAACCTCAACCACCGCAGCATTGTCACACCAGAATAACACCTTCTTATTCCTTACACGCTCAGGCCATACCCACAGCGCGACCACTATAGGGAATAACTCCAAAAAGGTAATGTTGCGAGTCAATCCAGACGCCACCCAATCAGAAGGCCACGCCTGAGCACACCAAGATCCCTGACAGTACGCCCCAAAACCGGAACTGCCCGCAGCATCAGTAAACAAGTGCAGATCCACATTAGACAACTCCGGCCCCTGAACGACCCTGCAGCCGTTGAAGTCGGCCAAAAAGGCGTCCCACACCCGCAAATCCTCTCGCATGCCAGCCGATACGCGAATACGATGATGCGGCCGTTGCACTCCCGCCATCGCCAAAGACAACCGCCGCGCAAAGGGGCGCCCCATCGGCAGCACCCTGCACGCAAAATTAAGGTGGCCGACCAGGGACTGAAGAACCCGAAGGGTGACTTTTCCCGCAGCCCCCACTATCGCGACCATGTGCCTCAGCCGCTCAACTTTCTGCGCTGGCAACCGCAGCACCATCCGGACGGTATCAATCTCAATACCCAGGAAAATAAGGCACGTGACCGGGCCCTCCGTTTTGCCCGCCGCGACAGGTATACCGAAGTCGCCCGCCAGGGCAAGGAAAGCGCCCAACAGCCCAGCACAGGTGTCCGACGACCCGGGACCGACGAACAGAAAGTCGTCCAGATAGTGCACAATAGTGGACAAACCAGTCCGCTGTTCCAGGACCCAGTGCAGGAACGTGCTGAAGGCCTCAAAATAAGCGCACGACACCGCACAACCCATAGGCATGCACTTATCATAGTAGAACTGTGACTCAAAGCGGAAACCCAGCACCGGAAAAAAACCGACGGATGCACGGGCAACAGGCGAAACGCGGATTCGATGTCCACTTTTGCGAGCAAGGCCCCCGGCCCACATTGCCGCACGAAGTCTATCGCCGTATCGAAGGACGCATAGCGCACCGAACAGTGCTCACGTGGAATGTGATCGTTGACCGAATCCCCGGGGGGGCAAGACAAATTGTGAATTAGCCGGTATTTACCCGGCTCCTTCTTGGGAACCACCGCCAGCGGTGAGACGACGAACGGAGAAAAGGGGGGGTCCGAAAACGGACCGGCGACACGCCCCAGAGCACACTCGTCGCCGAGCTTTTTGCGCACAACCTCCGCCAAGGCTGCAACCGAACCGGCATTCCGCGAACAGGCCCCCCGGGGAAAACCCCGCAACGGGATGCGAAACCCTTCTAGGAAACCCGCCAAAATCAGTCCCCCCGCCGTGCCCCCACGGGCCCCCCCGTACAAACGCAGCCAGGGCAGCATAGCGTCGACCCTCACGGGGGTGGGGGCCAAAGCCTCAGGGACAGCCTCACTTGCCCCCACCAGGGGCCCCAGCCACACCTTTGCGGCTACACTTCGCAGCGGCATGACCTGCTCCGCACAATGAACAAGCGTGCTTGAACTTGCAGTCGGGGAAGGGGCACGACGACTTATTGAAACGCCAACAGACATCTCCTCCGCTCCCCCCCCCTCTGGGCTGCACCGCAACGGGCCCGGGAGCCCGAAAGGACCGCACCCCGGGAGGTGTAGCCCCGACCCCCACTTTGCCACCGCCGGTCCCGGCACCGCCCGCCTTACTCTTGGCAGACATCTGCGTGAGCCACAGATTGATGTCCTTTGTACCCCACGACAACCGACCGTTCTCCTCCATCATATCACGAAACTCCTCGTCGTAATTTAACCAGGCCCACCCCTCGTGCGCCTGGGATGCCGCCAGGATCGCGTCCGCATACGCCAGCAAAGCACCGTACTGATCAGGATGATAATGGCCCCATACACTGGCCAAGCGCAAAAAGGCCCTGGTCCAATTAAGAGTGTTACGCGAAGCCTTCCTCACCCTCCCCGCTTTCTCATCCTCCTTGCGCTTGCGTCTACTGTCGCCCGAAACGTTTCCTGCCCTCCAACAAACGAAAAATGTCAATATACCGCCTCCGCTTAATACGATGCCGCATCTTTTTGGGCACCCCTTCCCACAGTTCCGAGCATTGCACCACCGGGGTACCCACCCTGTCCCCTTTATCTCCCCTATCTGGTGCGGAGTCGCACGAAGACTGCGCCGACGAGGACGAAGAGGACGACGAGGAAGAATCGCGCCGCCGCCGCCTGCTACGCTTGCGCTTAGCCTTCCTGCCGTCAGCGCAACCGCTACCCACAGCAGGAGCACTCCCCAAGGCAGCATCCCCACTCCCCGCATACTCACCAGGCTCAGCCGTGGAAACCGCTGGCTGGAGGGCCGGAACCGCTCCCGCAACCCGATCCATCTGCTCCGCCGAAGGTCCAGCCGATGCCGCCCCACTCACTTGCACGGACATGTCCAGGCGACCACCGGAACTCTCGGGTACCTGCAGAGGAAAAGACGGAGAGAAGCCAGCAGCAAAAGCCCCAGACGCCCCAGCCGTCCCAGACCCAGGCCCTGCTCCCCATCGCCAGGCAGAAGAACCTTGACCACCAGCCTCCCACCCAGCCAACCCACAACCCGCCGGGGCCTGCGCCCCTGACGGCCCAGCACCATACCAGCCCCCCCAGCCACTCCCCCAAGGACCTACCGCCCCGGAAGGCTGGACCCCAAAACCCCACGGCACCGGGGGCCCCATCGCCCCCCTAGCGAAGCGCCCGCCGATCGTGCCGGACGCATAGCCAAGAGGAGAGAAGGGGGCGCCCAACGAGCCGCCTGCCAAGTACTCCCCCCCAAGCACCCCTACCGCCGGAGGAGAGAGGCCAACATCATAATTATCCGCCCCCGGGACCCCGCCAGGGGCACCAGGCAAAGCCGGGGGGGCAACTGACTCCACCCCAGCCACTCGCAGGTCAGAACTCCGCACCTCCAAACCCTCCTCGGGCCCAGTACTTGAAACGCCCGGGGGCGACCGCACACTGCCCCGTACCGCGGTCCGCCCCTGCCGCCCCCCGCCGTGCTGCTGGTGAACCCGCCCACGCCCCCGGGCCCCACCCCGGCCCCCAACAGCAGACCCACGTGCCCTTGCCGGGGCACCTCCGCGCCGGCTGGTTCCGCGCCCACCGACACGCGCTGGAGCAGTGCCCGACCCCCTCCTACCCCCCAGTCCCCGCTGGGAACGAGCCATGCCGCCCTGAACGCAAGGGCAGGCCTCCAACAAGCACGGGCGTCAACAGGCACCACTCGCCCAAGGCCTAAGCAAGACCCACACCGGAGCCTGCAGGCCCCCCTGTCCTCCAAATAATACCTGGACACCCCCAGTGAACAGAGCCCAACGCAGGGAAACCCCGAGCCCCCCGGATGCAGGCCCTATTCCCCCTTTAACCGCCGCTCTTCCCTCGTGCCCTGCTTTAACCCTTTTTTTTTTTTTTTTTTTAAAGGTGCCCAGCAAGCACGGAAACGGCAGACGGGAGTGGAAGAAAGCCTCCCCACCGACCAGCCCCCCGCAAACCTGGCACCACGACGACCGCAAAAAGACGACCACTCGGTCCGCCGGCCACGACAGGAAGAGGGAGATCGCACGCCGGCGATCTCCCACGCTTCCTGCAGGCCCCGCCCCTACAGCACCCGCCGGGCCAATCAGCACGTCCCACGTCACGGCGTGGGTACGCTGCCGATGGTCCGGCCCGTGCCCACGTGCCCCCCCCCCCCACGCCAGTAACTCCCGCGGGCCCGGCCCCCGGGGACCCGGTTACTCTGCCGGCCTCGGGACCGGGCCCTGCGGCGCCGCGCGATTTCTCTAGGTTTGTTTATTGCATTGTTTAGTATGGAGGCATGGTAATTTTTCTTGGCATTGTTAATTGCATCTTTATATGAGTTAAGGAGAGTGATATATGAATCTTTATTAATGGGGTTTTTATTTTTTCTCCATTTGCATTCCGCTTTCCTTAAATTTCTTTTCATTAGGTTTAGTGTTTTATTGTACCATGGGGCTTGATCAGCTTTAGAGTGAGTGTTTTTCTTAGTGGCTTGCTTATTAGCAGCTGCATTGTTAATGATTTCGTGCCAGTTATTTACTGCTACATCAAGATTTTGTGGTGAAATAGCTAATTTGGGAATTATCATGTCTAGGAACTCCTCTTCGTTATATTTTTTAAATCTGTAGGGTGGAAAATTAGTTGGGATTCGTTTAACTGTTGTGTTATTGATTGTCATTTTAAAGTTAATGAGATGATGGTCTGACCAGGGGGTTGAGGTACATTTGAGGGAGTTGGGGTTATAAAATTTGTAAAGTACATCTGGCAGTAGGACCAGGTCAAGTATATTCCCTTTACTGTGTGTGCTGACATTTACTATTTGGTGAAAATCCATATCTGTGGTGGATTCTAAAGAGGGAGGCATATGATGCTGGTAAGGAGGGGAGGTTAAAGTCACCAAGCATTAGTATTGGATTTTGGTCAGTGGAGGAGCTTAGGAATTCAATTAAGGGGTCCAGGTTTTCTGATTGTTGGTCTGGTGGTCTATAAATTAGACAGATTTTTAAATTAGATTTTTAAATAAATTAGACAGGTATCTTTTAAATAAATTAGACAGGTATCTTTCCATGATACCTTTGAGACATAAGAAAATGTATTCCTCTCCTTCCAAAAGGACATAGGATGGCGTTCATAAAATTAAGTAGCAAAATAATAGATAAGTTAACAGTACTTTTTTCAGAAAAGGAATACTCAGCCAAAAGCAATTTAAAACTTACCTCTTTCATTACACTAACTGGTATGCCCAGTTCTCTTCAAAAATATGCAACACAGGTAAATTTAGTCTTTCACCTTCCCACTTTCAATACAGGAAAAAGTAAGAGGTGATAGTCAATAACCATTATGCATACTGAAATAATAAAATCCCTAGTGAGAGATCCCAACCCTGAGAGAGAGCAGAACACCCTTGATCCACAGAAACTAGCCAAGTTTAAAAGAGCAAAATAAGTAACCGTACCCCCACAACGACTTCACCAGTCAATAACAATAATACCAACATCATGCTTTGGAAATTATTCAAATCAATATCTACAGAAATTCTAGAAAGTATAATCAGTCACTGGACCCTTTCCCAGTAAGCTGGATAAAAATAACTAGAGTCAAGCTCTCTCCAATACCGGTTAAAACATTACAACTCTCATTATCCCAAGGGATCATGCCCACGGATCTGTAGATGGTCTTGATACGTCCAATTTTAAAGGATCCTATAGTAGATAAAGCAAATCCAAGCTCATTTATTTATTTATTTATTTATTTAACAATCACTTATATATCGCACTTTCCCAAGGATCAGGTGCGGTTTACAGAAAACAAGTTAATGGACAGAGCATAGATCTGTTTTTACATTGAACATCCATAAAACTATGTACAGGGGCCTGAGCCTTAGTAACCATAAAACTATGTACAGGGGCCTGAGCCTTAGTAACAAAACATACTTAGTTTCCATTGAAGCTGAATCAAGGTACAGTAGCAACAAACAACAAGCTCATAAAGACCAATATCCAGTCTACCCTTCACAGCAAAAATAAACAACAAAGTAGTGCAGCAGCAGCTCCAAGAACACATTGATAAATTCGCCCCAATTGACCCACAACAGCACGGATTCAGACAACACCATGGAGTGGAAACACTACTAATATCTCTAATGGACAAACTCATCAAAGGTATCAAGAAACCAAAGCAAGGATTCATACTCATATTCCTGGACATTGTGGCCATTTTTGACTCTATATGCCATAACATCCTAATAGCAAGATTACAAGAAATTGGAATAGCAAAAACAACACTACACTGGTTCCAATCATATCTAACAGACCATAGACAACAAGTGAAAATAGGACCAATTAATTCCCAACCATACATACAACAGAAAAGAGTTCCACGAGGTTCAGCACTATCCTCCTTACTATTTAACATACACCTCCAACCAATCTGCAATATACCAAAAAAGCTCAAGATATACTATCACATTTATGCAGACAGTGTCATGACATACTTGCCATTCATTTCCTCAAACCCAAACCATACCAAGATAGTAAAATGTTTCAACAAAGTAGCACACTAGCTATCAAAACACAGGCTAATCATAAACTATGAAAAAAAACAGAGACGCTATACATATCAAGAGATAAAAACTAAACCCCTCCAACCACACCAAAGGTCAAGGATGCAACATTGAAAGTGAAACAATTAGTATGATACCTTGGAATAACCATAGATCAACAACTAAACTTACTACTCATATCAGCATGACCACTAGAGCAATCTACAACAAAATAAGAACTCTACAATAACTAAGTCCACTCCTTAAATAAATAAAAAATATTATCTGTATTGCAAAACAAATTTTTCTATTCTCCCGCTTAACAATATTTCCAGCAAAAAGCCCGCTGATTCCATTAGACCTAAGTTCTGCCTTTGATCTCATAGATCATTCTCTCTCACTTTCTGGCTTGCAAGAAATAGTTTTACATGGGACTGGTCTGAACTAGTTCAGATCTTATCTATCAGAACATCGTTTCCAAGTGTCAATTAATGGATCTCATTCTAAAATCTATCCGCCATCATAAGAACACAAGATATGCCACACTGGGTCAGACCAAGGGTCCATCAAGCCCAGTATCCCGTTTCCAACAGCAGCCAATTCAGGTAACAAGTATCTGTCAAGTTCCCAAAAGGTACACAGATTCCATGCTTGTCCCATGGCTAAAGCCCACACTAACTTCATAGTGCACTTTAAAAAAAGGATAACTTAACATATCTGGGGTTTCCCAAGGGTCTCTCCTTGCCCCTACTCTTTTTAATATTTTTATTGCCCCCTTGGTTACTGTAGTTCAATATTTAGGGATCAACCCTTACTTTTATGCTGCCGATATTCAGAAAACGTCCACCTGGTACCTGCCTTCCAGCAGCAATTATCCGCACACTTAATCAGAACAGATAACTTCACATAGGCTGGTTTTAAAGCCCCCAAATCCAAAGCTTTATGGCTTTCATCCAACAATTCATTGCCATCTTCTTTAATCCAAATGAATGGTACCCTCGCTTCCACTAAAGAAGCCCATTAGATCCCTGGGGATCATATTGGATGACAAATTATCGCTGGCACCTTTCATATCCTGTACTGTGAAGGGAGCCTTTTTTGCACTCAGATGTATTTAGGAGCACTTTTACTAAAGTGTGTTGTGGTTTTGCACCTAACATATCACTGGCATGTGAAATTGCAGCGCATCAAGTGCAACGTCTCAGCATTTCCCCGACAGGTTACGCGCAGTGTCATCCAATAACATCGGTGCGTTAGCTTCACTTATTGAGGTGGTGGTAATTGCACCTAAGCTAATTGCAAGACGCCATGAGTGTGTGGTGTTTGCCCAGGTGCTGAAGGCGTGGTGCTCACCATGCCCATTCTAACGCACAAGGCACAGTTAGTACAGGATTCAGCATGCACCGTTACAGCCGCACGTTAACATTTACTGTTAATATGCATTAACTCCATAGTGCACTTTAGAAAAAGAGCCTCTAAGTCAATTTGGCCCTTTGTTGATATTAGATCATCGAAAACCCAGCTTCATGCCCTAGTAATTCATAAGATTGACTATTGTAACGTCTTACTGGCAGGGGTGCCCTCCCATCAGACAAGATTTCTTCAACTCATACAAAATGCTGCTGTTAAAATGATTTGTCGAGCTACGAAGACTGACCATGTATCTCTCCTCCTCTTCAAACAACGCTACTTACCCATAAACTGCTACATCCAATTCAGAATTCTGATGATTACTCATAAGGTTTTCTCCATAGATTTATGCCTCTACCTCTCTCAATGCTTAATTCCCTATTATCCTACTTGTACTCTAAGGTCATCACAGAGTAATTTACTGGTAGCTCCCTTTGGTCACATGTCCCTATCTGTTTTCCTATTCTGTTTATGTCGTTCGGTAAAGATTGTTGTGCTACTCCATGCTATTATATTGAGTGTATAATTAGCTTTGAATACAATGTTGTGTGGTTTTTTTAGACTGTACACCACCTTGTTGTACCTGTGAACAGCAGTACATCAAATTACTAAATAAATCAGATAAATATCTCTTCGGGATGTGCACAGGAAAAAACATTTCCATTTATTTTCAGATCGGTGGCCTATTTTCCTAATTTCCAGAATCTTTGGTTCATTTCACACATTTGCTTTAATAAAAAAATATTAATGCATGTTAGAATGTTTTAACATGCACAAATCATCTTTACACATATTCATTTGTAGGTTACTGTGTGTTAAATCAATTTCATGTGCAGTAAATTTTTTAAGATGCACTAACAGATTCACGTGGCAATATCTCTACATGGCAACTATGTCATTTCTTACAAAGTGTTCAAAGGAACAAGTTCTAGGGCCTGTGCAACCCGTACAGTTGTACAGGGCTGCAGCTGCAGGGGTTCAGCCCCCTCAGCAGTGCCCATGGGAAGTGAGCAGCAACATAGAGAGAACCTGAGTTTTAGAAACAAAATGAGAATGGTATTCTGACAAGATATTTTATGTACGGGAACATCAGTTTCTATTTTGCAAAGATATGATGGGCAGAAATTTTGTGTACCGGGGTGGTTTGCATGGAGATCGACTATTATTGTTCTGGTCTGGGAAACTGAAAATAAAATGGCTGCCATGGCAATTATTATTATTATTTATTATTTAGCTGTATTTATATCCCGCTTTTTTCACCGGGTCAAAGCGGTCAATTGGGAGATACACTTAACACGAGGGGATATGACACACATACGCTAATACTTACAGGGAACATGGGCAATGGAGGGTTAAGTGGCTTGCCCAAGACCACAAGGAGTATCTATAGGACTAGAAGTCCCAGTCCCTCCGGCCTGAGATTGCTGTCCCCAGGTGGGACTTGAACCCCCGGCCCTCTGGCCTGAAGTACCTTGTCCTAACCACTAGGCCACTCCTCCCAAATTACCATCTTTCTTTTCACTTTGAGAAAATGCTGCAATTTAACAAGGTGTCAGTTCCAGCGTTAGGGGGTAGCATACAAGGCAATCTGCCTGGGCCCCCAAGCCTGCCTCAAGCTAAAGGGGGTATAGCCTGTCAGCGGACCTTGGGGCCCCCCTCATCAGTTTCTGCCCTGCAAGGTGTTGTAAGTAATTTGTGCTGCTTTTGTAGTATTAAATGTTTTGGCAGCTTTTTAGATGATTTATTCACTTGGGCTTGATTTTCAGTAGTAGCGGCTAACCGATCTAAAGCGGCTGCCCGTCGCTGCTGAAACTAAGACCCAGCTATTCAATGCTGGGTCCATATCCATCCACCGGAACTGAATATCTGGGTTGGTCAGATAGCAGCAAAGCTAACTGACCAGTGATGATATTCGTTTTAGCAGCAAACGTTAGACCAACCTTTACTGTACCTGACTTCTGTCACGCAGCAATAACTAGAAAGCAGCTCAATATCACTGCTGCCTGGTTATCACCGAGTACTGACCCTGGAACACCCTGATTCTAGCCGGCTAGCACAGGTACATGCAGCCGTGGACAGTTAGTGCCTTTGAATATCCCGGACAAGGCGATTAGCATGGTTAGCTGGGCTGCTCACAGCATTAATCGCTTTAGAATATCCCATCCCTGGACTTTAGCTATAGGAGTCGGTAAGGAAACCGCTCCCCGCTCCCCACTGAGGACACCCATCGAGTCAGTCACAACCGCCATTTAAAAAGAGGCACGCTCAGGCATGGTCCTCTCGAGACCTGCAGGTACGAACGATGAATGACGGAAAAAGCAACATGCCTACAGAAGGAAACACACCGACAACTACTGCCAGACCCTATACAACCCTAAGCCAGTACAACAGTGCAGCAGCCCCAATCACCACAGAAGCACTCAGTAAACAGCAAAAATCACTCACCTCTACACAGCAACAGAAAAGAAAATCAAGGTAACTGCTAAGCAGCCCAGAAAACAATCGTAATGATAAGAACATAAGATATGCCATACTGGGTCAGACCAAGGTCCATCAAGCCCAGTATCCTGTTTCCAATAGTGGCCAATCTAGGTCATAAGTACCTAGCAGTCTCCCCAAAAGACACAGGTTCCTCAATGCTTGTATTGGGTCAAGCAGTGATATCCTGGGTCCCTTTTAATAATGGTTTTTGGTCCTTTCCTCCAGGAATTTGTCCAAACCTTTTTTAAACCTGGCTACACTAACAGCTTTTATCAGTCTTCCAATTTATCAAGATCCTCTTGCAATATTTTACAATCCTCATGGGTTTTAACAACTTTGAATAGTTTTGTGTCATCTGCAAATTTGATTACCTCACTCGCTATTCCCATTGCCAGGTCATTTATGAATAATTAAAAAGCAGCGGACCCAGCACAGATCCCTGTGGTACTCCACTATTCACCTTTCACCATTGGGAAAATTGGCCATTTAGCCCTACCCTCTGCTTTCTATCTTTTAACCAGTTCCTGATCCACAATAGTAACACTGCCTCCTAACCCATGACTTTTTAGTTTTGCCAAAAGTCTCTGATGAGGGACCTTGTCAAAGGCTTTCTGAAAGTCCAGATACACTATACCAACTGACTCACCTTTGTCTACCTGTTTATCCACACCTTCAAAAAAATGTAACGGTTTAGTAAGACAAGACCTTCCTTGTCTAAAGCCATGTTGGCTGTCTCCCATTAAGCCATGACTATCTACATATTGAGTAATTTTGTTCTTTATGATGGTTTCTATCATTTTTCCGGGTATTGACATCAGACTCACCGGTCTGTAGTTTCCCGGATCACCCCTGGAACCCTTTTTAAAAATTGGCGTTACATTGGCGATCCTCCAATCTTCAGGTATTACAGATGATTTTAATGATAGTTCACAGATTACTAATAGCAGGTCTGCAGTCTCATATTTCAGTTCTTTCTACACCCTTGGATGTATACTATCCGGGCAAGGTGATTTGCTACTCTTCAGTTTATCAAATAGTTGTACTACATCTTCCTGGTGTATCAATATTTCTTTAAATTCTTCCACAGTATCACCTTTAAATACCACTTCAGTCATGGGTAACATCCCTACATCTTCCTCAGTGAAGACCGAAGCAAAGAATTCATTCAGTCTCTCCGTTATAGCCTTGTCCCCTCTTCCTGCTCCTTTTACCCCTCTATCATCTAATGCTCCAACTGACTCTCTCACAGGTTTTTTTGCTGCGAATGTACTGTACTTGAAAAAGTCTTTACTATGCGTTTTTGCTTCCACAGCTAGTTTCTTCTCAAATTCTCTCTTTGCCTGCCTTATCAATGCCTTGCATTTAACTTGCCAGTACTAGTGCTGTTTCCCGTTTTCGTCATTTGGCTCTTTTTTCCATTTCCTAAAAGATGCTTTTATGGCAACAACAGTCTCTCTGACTTCATCTTTAAACCATGCTGGCAGTTTTTTGGACTTCCTTCCACTTTTCTTAAAGTGTGTAATACAGCTGGTTTGGGCTTCCAAGATAGTATTTTTAAACAATACCCAAACTTGATGTAAGTCTTTAACCTTTGCAACTACTCCTTTTAGTAACTATTTTCCTCATTTTATCATAGTCTCTCTTTTGAAAGTTAAAAGGTAGTACTGTGGATTTCCTTATCATCCCTCCTCTATTAATTAAATCAAACGCGATCATGCTATGATCACTATTGCCAAGTGGCCCAACACCCTTATCTCTTGCACCAGATCTGGTGTTCCACTAAGGACTAAGTCCAAAATGGCTTCCCCTCTTGTCAGTTCATAAACCAGCTGCTCCAAGAAGCAGTCATTTATTTCATCTAGAAACTTTATCTCCCTAGCGTGTCCTGCCGTGACACTGACCCAGTCAATACCGGGGTAATTGAAATCACCCATTATTATTACTGTTCTGTAACTTCTGTTAGCTTCCCTTATTTCTTTGAGCATTTCATCTTCCATTTGTTCATTCTGGCCAGGCTGTCGCTAGTACTACCCCAGTGCCATTGCCTTCCTCTTTTTACATGGAATTTTAATCCATAGAGATTCTACAGCAAATTTTGCTTCCTGCAAAACTTTAATCCTTTGTGACTCAATGCCCTCTCTAACATAGAGCACAACCCCGCTACCAATTTGATCAGCTCTATCATTACGATATTGTTTGTACCCAGGTATCAGTGTCCCATTGGTTGTCCTCCTTCCACCATGTCTCTGAGATACCAATCTTATCTAACTTCTCATTTAATGCTGTATATTCTAACTCTCCCATCTTATTTTTTAGACTTTTAGCATTTGCATACAAGCATTTTAAAGACTGTATTTTATTCAAATGAATCTGGTTATTGGTAGGCAGAGGTAATTTGGAATCTTTAAGCTCTGTCTGCAAGGGCATTGGGCTACCTTTGTCTTTATTGGAACCTCTATGCTGATGTGCCCTAACTTCATTTTTGTGGTAGTATCCTTCAAGGATACATTGTTCCGAACCATGCGCTCTTGGGTGACTGTCAGCTCTCCCCTATTATCTAGTTTAAAAGCTGTTCTATCTCCTTTTTAAAGGTTAATGCCAGCAGCCTGGTTCCATCCTGGTTAAGGTGAAGCCCATCCCTTCGGAAGAGCCCCTCCTTTCCCCAGGATATTCCCCAGTTCCTAACAAATCCAAAACCCTCATTCTTGCACCATCGTCTCATCCACGCATTGAGACTCCGGAGCTCTGCCTGCCTTTTGGGTCCTGCATGTGGAACCGGAAGCATTTCGAAGAACGCTACCCTGGAAGTTCTGGATTTCAACTTCCTACCTAAAAGCCTAAATTTAGCCTCCAGAACTTCCCTACCACATTTTCCTATGTCATTGGTACCGACATGTACCAAGACAGCAGACTCCTTCCCCAGCCCTATCTAAGACCTTGTCTAGGTGGCACGTGAGGTCCGCTACCTTTGCACCAGGCAGGCATGTTACCAGGCGATCCTCACGTCCACCAGCCACCCAACAATCTATATGCCTAATGATCGAATCACCAACTATAACAGCTGTCCTAACCTTTCCCTCATGGACACATGGCTCTGGAGAAACTTCCTCAGTGTGAGAGGGTTTTACATCAACTGAAAGACAGGTCTTAGCTATAGGATCACTTCCTGCCACACCAGGGTGATGCTTTCCTGTCACGTGACCTCTCTCTCCTCCATGACAACAGGGATGCTGCCAGACTGGAGGTGGAACTTCAGGACTATATTCCTGAAGGTCTTGTCTATGTACCTCTCTGTCTTCCTTATGTCTTCCAAGTCTGCTAATCTTGCCTCCAGAGATTGGATTCATTCCCTGAGAGCAAAGAGCTCCTTGCACCTTGTGCACATGTAAGACCCCTCACCAACTGGGAGAAAGTCATACATGTGACACTCAATGCAAAAGACTGGAAAGCCCCCATCTCACTGCTGGACTGCTGACTGCATCTTAGTTTTAAGGTTGTGTTTAGATACTTACTTTACTTACTAAGGGTTCCTGGGGATACTTATACTAATAAAACTATACCTAATACGTTTAATTTAATTTGTTCACCTGAAGTTTAATTAATCTCAGGTCCTTAATGTATGCTGATGAGAATAAATAGCTGCACTTGAGAGTGAATATGGCACCTCCTTTCCTTTAAGAGGTTTAAGCACCTATAAAGCAACGATTATCCCAGGGGTGGGTGGGTGTTGGGGAGGGGGGAGGGCAGGAGGGAAAGAAGACTTATTAAAAGCTGGCTGCTACACAGTACCCTGTCCTGTGCTTCTAAGGTAATCTGTGACCAATCTTCAGGGGGAATCCCACAGCCCTTGCTTGGATAGAGGGAGTCTTGGTTTCTAAATTTAACCAGAAAGCTCTTTTCTGTGTTTTAAATTTAAACTGAACGCTCTTTGCTGCTACTAGCCCTGACTGAGTATGAAATTTAAAGTAGAAGCTCTCTGCTTGTTTTAAATTTAAACTGAAAACTCTTTACTGCTACTAGGCTCTGACTTATTTAACAAATACACTGGGTTCACAAATTAATCTGCTTTAATCTAAAGAATTCCTTTTTCCCCAAGTTTTAGAAAAAGTTCCCAGAAGTAAATACTAACAATTTCAGATCTCTCTCTAGAAGTAGCAGTCCCCTTTTGTAGTCCTTCAAGACTCCACTTATCACACTGCTATGCCTCTCCTCTCTTCTCACACTTATACTCCCCATTTCCCCATTCCCAATGCCAACATACATACCAATCATCCACACATACCCTCTCATTATATCTCCCCTCAACTATCATAGAAACAAACCCAGACATACACAACATATCAGTCAAATCAAACTGCAAACACCCACAAATATACCTCCACCACCAGTGCATGCAAGGAATTTCCTCTCTCTAAAATGCACCCTTCTAAATGCTCGATCCACAAGAAACCAGATACAGCTCCTTTCAAATGCACTAATGTACAACCACATTGATATTCTCAACATAACAGAGTTCTGGTTCACTGAGACTGACACGGTCCTACTAAACCAACTTACCCCACAAGACTACCACCTTTTCAGCTCCCTATGGACTAAACGCTGTGGTGGTGGCATCTGCACCCTAACAAAAAAACACCTGGACTTCTGCACCCTCTCAAATGCATCTGACAATGGTCTGGACACACTGACAATAACAAACAACAAAATAACCATATTCCTTGTCTACAGATCCCCAAACACTGACCCCCAACCAATCCTAGAAACCACCTGCAACAATAACTCAAACAAAAGCTACCTCATGTTACTAGGTGACTTCAACCTCTCCTCCAGATCACCAAGCAAAGCAAAAACCTTCCTAGAAGTCATGGAATCCGTGGACTACTCCCAAATCATCAGTCAAGCCACCCTCATCAAAAGGAACACCCTCAACATAATCTTCCTGCTATGAAACATACTCAATGAACACTCAATACCACCCCCCATCACTGTTGATGTCCCTTGGTAAGACCGCAAGATGATCTCAATCAACATACCACTCAACACAAACAAATTCAAATAACACATCTCAGAACATACCATATGCAGGTTTCACAAACTGGAAAAATAAAAATTTCTAGTAAACATACTACCAAAACTCCAAGACACCCCTGGAGACATTAACTCCATAATACAAAACTGGAATAAAATCATCACAGATGTTGCAACGAAACCACCTACATCCAATCAGAGCACAAGACAAAGAACAGCAACCTGGTACACACCACTGCTGAAGGACATGAAGTGAAACCTATGGATCACAAAGAGAAAATGGAGAAGCACCAGATTAAGCGACAGCCTAAACACTTAGAAGCAAAAACTACAGCCACATCTCAAGCAAAGAAAGACTACTACACAAAGCTCTTTCAATCGCCCATCAGAGCTCTTCGACATTGTGAAATCACTAAGTAAAGATACAACACACCAATCTGAAAAAAAGAATCTCACTTCACAAAAGCTGGTGGATTACGTCCAGACCCTGACTTGAGTGCATGCTAATAGCATAAACTCACTTATAACTACAACAGAACAGCAAGAAACCACATATCTGAGCACATGGAGCTTATTCAATAATATCATACCTGATTACCTAGAGAAAATCATCGACCCTTGTCCAGTCAGCAGGGTCAAGATAGCAAGACAAGAGCTCATTTTAATACTGAAGATCATCCAGCTATCATTGCAACAAGGATACGTACCCCATGAACTCAAAACCGCCTCCATTCTCCCTGTAAGGAAAGGGATTTCAAATGACATCAACCAACCAACCTCTTAGAGGCCCATAGCCAGCCTTCCATTCATGGCCAAAGTACTAGAAAAAATCATCTACCAACAACTCCAGGATCACATAGAAACACATCATCCACTTGACCACCAACAATATGATTTCAGACCACACCATGGAGTGGAATCTCTAATGACCGCCCTACTAGACAATCTAATCAAGGGCACTGACAAACCAAAAACTGGATTCATACTCATCTTACGAGACATATAAGCAGCATTTAACTCCATCCTGTACAACCTAATCATCCAACAGCAGCAAACTCTTGGACTATCAGACATACTCCTAACCTGGTTCAAATCCTACCTAACAGATGGACAGCTACATGTAAGAGCAGGCCTTACAAAATCCACCCCTTTCACCCAATATCAAGGAGTCCCACAGGGCTATACCCTCTCTTCATTAATATTCAACATATTTCTCCAACCAGTCTACACTGTCATAAAGGCATTCAACATCCTATACCACATCTATGCTGACGATGCAATCATCAACACATCAAACCCGGATATCACGCCCATAACAAATTGCTTCTCCTCGGTCAGCAAATGGCTCAAAAGATACAATATAGTCATAAATTTCAAGAAGACAGGAGCTATGTTCATCACCAGAGACAATAGCTTTAAACCACTGAGCTCCATAATTATCGATGAGACGCAAATCAAAGTGAAACAGGACATAGGATACCTTGGAGTTACAATGGATCAACACCTCACCTTCACAGTACACATACAAAACATTACAAGGAACATTTATTTCAAACTCAAAACAATCAAGCACCTCAAACCTCTTCTAACCAACTACAACATTCGCTCAGTCCTCCAAGCAACAATCTTTCCACATTTCAACTACTTTAATATCATTTTTCAAAGCCTTCCAAAAGCAGCCTCCACCCACTCCAATTCGCACTCAACAGAGCAGCACGAACCCCCTTCAACTCACAAAAAACAGAACACATAACACCCCTACTTAAACAACTTCACTGGCTACCAATAAAAGAACGCATAAAATACAAATCCATTCTCACAACCTTAAAGATTCTCAAAACTTATCCTCGCCACATTTGCAATCCCTACTTCAGGTCACACCTGACAAAAGAAAACGACGAACTGGCTCATGGAACATGCTATACATACCACCGCTATTTAAGAAAACCAGTTCTACCACCTCAAAGTGAGCCTTCTCACTTTACGCTCCCCATATATGGAACTCTATTCCTGATAAAGTAAGGGTCATAATGGACACATTAACTTTCAGAAAAGCCCTAAAGACACACATATTCAGAGACTGCTTCTCAGACAACATAACTTAACCACCCACCAGTCAACTACTCAATCCACATCCTTCCAATTTTTCTCACCCTCCCCTGTCCACCAGATGACATTAGCAATACCCTAGACTTACAGACCTAAGCTAATGTTGATTATTACCTCTATGTTGATTTCTCTGTTCAATGTATAATGTTCTGTTGCAATGTAAACCCCTTTGATTGTAAGATAAAGCGGTATAGAAAAACTGTTAGATAAATAAATTGGTTTCAATTACATTATTGAAATGCAAATTTAAAAAAAAAATGAAAATAAAGGTACCTCTGCTGGTTATCTAACTGGAAAAAGTGCCTTCTGTTTCGATGGTCAACAAAAATATTTTTGTATTTCTATATTTCTATATAGCTGTTTATGAAATGTTGCCATTTCCATCAACATTATGTTCATGGAGAGTTGTTTGGAGAGAGACTGTACTTTGGCTGCTTTTCCACCTCTAGCAAGTGCACCCCACTGTGGAGACCAGTTCTAAGATTGCTCCTCCCCACTGTGATCAGCCTTGGGGGGTAAAAGCTCAGCTCTCCTGCAGTGTGTTTGGAAACTGTGTGCTTCTGCTGCTTTACCATCTCTAGCAATTGCAGCCTGCAGAGATCAGCTATAAAATTGCTCCTCTCCCCTGTGATCAGCCTCAGAGATAAAAGCTCAGCTCTCCTGCAGTGTATTTGGAGTGAGACTGTGCGCTTTTGCTGCTTTACCATCTCTAGCAATTGCACCCCTGCGGAGACTAGCTGTAAGATTGCTCCTCCCCCCTGTGATCAGCCTCAGAAGTAAAAGCTCAGTTTTCCCATAGTTTGCGGTCGTTGGCAAATGACCATGCGCATGTGACCGAAGGAGTGTGACAAAGGGGCACGTTCTGCCTCTTTGGAGCCCCTTCGGAGCATGAAGGAGCACTGAAAGAAGCCCTGAATTGTTATGAGTAAGCTGAAGGTGAAGAACAAGGCACTGGGAGGTGCTGGAGCAACAGTCCTGTTCAAGGGGCCTATGGACCTCCATGTGCAGCCTGTTCTTTGTTTCTTTCTACAACCATGAGCAATACTTTGGATACTGAAACTTCCTTGAGTTCTGGTTGCCCTACACATCCACCCCATCTTTATTTTATTATAGGTTTATCTGCTCTGGATGCTAGCAGCGGATCTCAAAGGGTCACTTCTTCTCTGCCTGTAAGCGAGCACTCTCTGTGATCCCCTTCCCTCTCAAGTCCCCCGGCTACTGTTTGGTACCCCAAGGCATTCTCTTGCGACACCATCTTGAGGAAGGCTTTTGAGAGTGGAATCAATATTGACTGGGACTATGGGTCAACTGTGTAAGTTTTCCGAGAAGTCTGTGGACAAATTTAAACAACAGGACCCTTTCATTCCTTTTTTAGAGTCTTGTGTAATGAAACTTGAGGGCTCTCAGCCCTCATTGCAGTCTCCAGTGGGGGCAGTTGTTAAGGATAGTTTGGCTATCCATACCAAACTAGAGGCAATGGAAAATCAATTAAGGGCAAGGAATTTGCGATTCCTGAATTTTCCTGTGATGCGGCTTCTGTTCCCCCTAGAGCTGTTGAAAAAGTATTTGAAAGAAATTCTGTTGTTTAGTAACGTTGGTGCGCTAGTTATTTCTAAGCTATTTTATGTTTCCAAGGGGACTTGAGTAGAAGTGGCCAAAGGAGAGGGGTTGGAATCCATCGTCTTTCTGGACAGCCTTGATTTGACTGCTTTTCTTAAGACCTCTCAGGACATTGTCTCTGAGAGGGCGACTCTGCTGGTCACTTTTGGATCGGAGTCTGATAAGATTGCTGTCTTGAAATTATAATTCTCTATAAAGTCTGTTCCCTTTTGTGGCCAGCCGATAAACATTTTTCCTGATGTTGCTAGGCCTATGCAAATAAGGCTTTCTTGCAGTTGCAGTCTAAAGTCTTGGCTATCGGATCCACATTTTATCACCATTTCCTCTATACGTGTGTGGCTACTTATGCTGGAAATAAGTTTGTTTTCACAGATGTTTCCCATCTGGAAATTTTTCTTCAGGACAAATCAGTGGGTTAATATGGGTACTTAGGGATATGGGTATACCCTTGACTCTTGTCCTATTGTTGACTGGGGTAGTTCTAGGTATTAATACATTTGTTCTTTTCTGCTTCTCTTCCATGATGGGGGCTAGAGTATCTCTTGCTATTTTTTTTTCATATTTTTCTAATGGTAGCAGGTTATATACTTTCCTTATATACAGTGTGTATATATTTTGGTTAAAATCTTAATTTTTAAAAAATGTTATATTCATTATTCTTGATGCATGCAGTTGCTGAAATAAGTTAGCTTGATGTGCTATAGAAGCTAGCAAAACTAAAAGCAGACAAAGCAATGTGGCCTGATGGGATGCACCAAAGAGTATTGAAGGAACTGAGGGAAGTTTTGGCAACTCTGCTGACCTTTTCAATGATTCTTTAGAGTCAAGAGCGATCCCAGATGAATGGAAACAGGTGGCTGGTTCCTCTTCGGTAACGCAGGAGGAGGAAGTTGGGGCTAAACACAGTGGTGAGAAAATGAATGGAATTGTTGATAAAACATGAAATAGTGCAGTTTCTAGAATTCAGTGGATTACAAGATCTATTTCTAGTATGATCATACTAGAAATAGATCTTGTCAACATATCTGATCGATTTCTATGACTGAAAGATCAGAGAGCTGGATCAGGAGAAAGTGCAAGATGTTTTGTACTTAGATTTCGGCAAGGCTTTTGACAGCGTCCTGCTGTCAAAAAAATAAACTGAATTGAACTGAATATGATCTCTTAAGTGAATGATTGAATAAGAAACTGGTTAAGTAGGAGGCAACAAAGGTAATTGTAAAGAAGGTTCATTCTGAGAAAAGGAGCATTGCCAATGGCGTGCTGATTCTTTTCAACAATGTTATAAGTTATACTGCAGAATGGCTAACAGGAAAGTTTCATTCTTTGTGAATGAGACTAGCTGGCCATATACTCTTTATCCGCTGTCATTTTCTATTTTCTACGTGTATTACTTACATTCACCATTTTTTATTTTTGCTTTTCACCATTTGATTTTTCATTTATTTTGCATGCATTCTTTAACATATTTTAAGTGATTCTTATTTTTATCTTAACATTTTATTGTTCTCTTTTCTTCTTAGGCAGTAATTTTGATTTGGGTTATACTTGTAAGTTTATATCGCCTCAATTTATTTGTTAATTGTTTTTTCACTTTGGTGATTTTTTTCAACAAGTGGATGGTCCCATTAGCTGTCCCTTGGGAGCTATCAATCATGCAGATGTCATGCAGATGATAGCAGCCCTTGATTTTGGCAGTCTTTTTTGAGAGCAGCCAATGAGAAATGCCTGTAGATGGCAGCCCACCAACGTCTGCATTGAGTCTAGAAGGGAAGTTGATTGATGTGTTCTATCTACTGAGGAAGGGTTCAGTTGTATAAGCACTCATTGAGAAGTTGGCTATGTCTCCCTCTGCTGTCTTCAGCAGAAAGGTATTCTGTGGTTTTGGACTGAGCATACCTCTCAGAAATGTTTCACTTTAATGATGGTGTCATATGCCATAGATGCTGATGACTGTATTTGACATTTCACAGAGCTTCTAGTGGTATCTGGACTCCTTTGTTTTGGCTTTTCATTTTGTTTTCACTTTACTACTACTATTTATTATTTGTATAGGGCTACAAGGCATATGCAGTGCTGTACAGAGCATGTAAGAAACCATCCCTGCTCCCAAGAGCTTACAGTCTAGTCAAGACAGACAGCACAACTGGAGACTAGGTTAAATCTCAGGGAATGGTAAGGAAACACATAGGAGGTGAACAGGAGACTAGGGGGATCAGGATCTAAAAGCAGTCTCAAAGAAGTGAGTTTTTAGTCTGGATTTGAATACGGCCTCAGATGGCATCTGATGTACTGACTCAGGTAGTTTATTCCAGGCATAAGGAGCAGCAATGTGGGAGGATCCAAGTCTGGAGTTGGCAGTGGAAGGGCACAGATAGAAGGGATCTGCCAGAAGAGCAGAGTTCCCGAGGAGGGGTGTAGGGAGAGATAAGAGAGGAAAGGTAGTGAGGAGCTGCCATAATTTTAGTAGCAACAAAGTTTTGATGTTTTAATTCCACTGTTCTACAATTTTTTAAAAGTTATCTGCTTCAGAGACAAAATCTGCCACTTCTTATGGATTTTGATGCGCTGAATTAAAAAATTGTGATTAAAACTGCTGATTGGCTACTGTTTCCAAGATATCAAAGCTTTTCCGTTTTACAAGTATATATAGTATGTTGGTAGAGTTTTAATCACAAATTATTATAAATTTAGGTCTTTTCATATATTTATGGTTGCCATATATATGACCTTGATAATATTTTGCCTGTTGTCTTTGTTTAAAAGTTTAAAAATTGGTCGTTCCAAGATGGCGGAGGAGTAAGACACCGTTGGAAGGTGTGCGGAGAGGCTGAGACACTGATGCTGAGCCGATGGGGAAAAAGAGGAAGCAAAGAACATCGAAGGCCTGTGGGAGTTGTGGAGATGGAATCTTCCCCTGGAGCCGGCCCTGGAGGGGACCGGGTGGAAATCAGCTCGCCAGGGGTCTCGGAGATCCGGGTGGTTTGCGGCTTAAAGAAACCAGCGAAAGTTACTTTGGATAGCTTATGGGAAGCTATCTCATCTCTTCAGAGTTCCCTTGTTCCAGTTGTGGGTGGTTTGTTTCAGGAATTTCATGCTATTAAAGGACAGTGTTTGACGATGGAATCGAAGATAGCGGAACAGTCTGACAAAGTTGCGGTGCTAGAGAACAGAGTTGATAATTTACAAACTTTGGGGGAGACCTACTCCAAGGACTGTCTGATTTCAATGAGGCGCATGGAATATATGGATAATCTTTTGCGGAAAAATAATTTACGTTTCCTGAATTTTCCAAGATCACCATTGATGGAACCGCTGGTATTCGTCTGTAAGTACCTTATAGATGTCCTCCTGATGCCGCCGGACAATTTGCCGCCTATTGTTAGGGTTCAATATGGAGCTATTTCCTCTGGGACTGGGGTAGAGGGGGGAGCTGAAGGTACATCTGGGCCTGATCAGCTGGAATTATCTGACTTCTTAGAGAGTTCTTTGGAGGTAGTGACTAGTAGGGCAACATTGTTAGTTTGTTTTGCCTTTGAATCAGATCGTAACTCTGTCCTTAGGTTATATTTTCGTAGGATGCCATTTTCTCAGTTTATGGGTTTGAAAATTTTAATATTTCCTGATTTGTCAAGGGAAACCCAGAAAAGGCGGAAGGAGTTCCTGGCTTTACGCCAGAGAGCTACTGCCCTGGGTGCTCAATTTAAGTTGAGGTATCCATGTAAATGTTCATTATTGTATCAAACTAAGCATTTTCTGTTTTTTGAACCTGTACAACTGCTTCAATTCCTTCAGGCGAGGGAGGAGGGGGGGGAGGTATGATCCCTGTACTGGCTGTCATGTATATTATCTTTGCTCCTAAGATGTGGGGGGGGATTTCCCTCCTTTATTTCTCTTTTTTTTTTCTTTATTGCTTGTTTGGAACCGTTTGGGGGTTATTATGTATTGGGGTCTGATTGTTGTATATGGGCTTATACCTAGATTTATGGGGGGTCATCTTCTTTTTTCTTTATATTGTATTATATTGTATGTGGCCCAGTTGTTTTCTGTGGAATGGTATGAAAAATCTGCTAAATAAAAAATAAAAAAAATTGGCCAAAGGGTTATTTAAATACAATTTATTTAAAAAGTTCGTATGAAACACCAACTATATATGCATTAGTATTCATTTCAGACCTTATCCAGTGTCTACTCGGTGTTTCTTGGCTTGTCTCTTGTATCTCTTGTACTGTCCAGCAATAGTCTGCAAGCACTGACGGGCTCCATTTGCCGTGATATCTTTTCTCCATCACTATAATATCCTGATGAAATCACTCACCATGCTCATCGCTCACTGCTCCGCAGTTCGGTGGAAACAAATCAAGATGAGAGTGCCAAAAGTTTATGTTTAGTGACATATTGCAGCAAGATTTTTGTATGCACTGAGGAGTTTTTCCACCAACTCCCTGTAGTTGTCTGCCTTGTTGTTTCTGAGAAAACGTGTTGCCACTAACTGAAAGGCTTTGCATGCCATTCTTTCTTTGCCACATATTGCATGGTTAAATGCATCATCTTGAAGACGTTCATGAATCTGAGGACCAACAAAGACATCTTCTTGATCTTAGCTTCACTTAGTCTTGGAAATTTCTCGCTGAGATATTTGAAAGCTGGTTTTGTTTTGCTCACGGCCTTGACAAAATTTTTCATTAGACTCATCTTTATGTGTAAGAGTGGGAACAAAATCGTCCTTGATTCAACAAGTGGTGGATGCTGCACACTTTTCTTTCCAGGCTCCAATGACTGTTGGAGTGGCCAATCTCTCTTGTAGTGTGAATCGTTTGCACGACTATCCCATTCACAGAGAAAACAGCACTACTTTGTGTATACAGTCTGCAGACTGAGCAACAGAGCAACAACTTTCAAATCACTACAAAGCTGCCACTGATGTGCACCTAAACAGCTGTTTTATATTGTCATAGGCTTCCTTCATATGGACTGCATGATTGAATGGAATCGATGGCAATATATTGCCATTATGCAGCAAAACAGCTTTAAGATTCATCTTCGATGAATTGATGAATGGTCTCCACGCATCTGGATGATGAATGATGTTGATTCAGGCTATAAGATCACTTTCCATGAAGAAGAATGTAACAAGATCCTTTTGATGTTCACAGAACATGGAAACCCTAACATCAGCTGACATTCTGGAGTCTAACAGTTCTGCCTTACTCTTTAGGTAGTTCCAAATTCCTGACAAGGTCATTCAGTTCACCTTGTATTACAAGGTGTGGTTCAGAGGAGGAGGATGGGAGAAAATCTGGGTCATGTGACATTGATGATTTGGGATCAGAAGTTTCATCCCTTTCCTCTTCCTCATCTGATTCAAGTGAGAATTATTCTGAAGCATCAGGAACCGGCAGTCCTTCTCCGTAGGGTACTGGGCTGATGGAATGTTTAGATACAGTACAGTCCACTTTTTCTTCTTCAACAAACTTTTCTCCACAGGAGACACCATGCTTTTATGTTCTGTTGGCTCTCTCCAAATCATTGGCACTGCGAAAGGCATGGATTTCCTTTTTCTATTCAACCACTGGTGAAGATTTGTTGCACAAGTGTTGCAGTATATCTGTGGATCTCAGCTCTTGTCCTGATCTCCAATTTTGCAGCCACAGTAAAGGGGTAGGGGCTTGCTTAATCAAAGCGGTTATATTGAGTTTTTGTGTTGCAAAACTCACTTCATCACAAACGTAGCAGAAGTGATCTGCATTGTTCAAACAATTAAAAGGCATCGTCTCGCTTTGGTTAAATGAAAAAAATCATACACTGAAAAGACTGGTTTACAGCCAAAATATTACTGACACGCCATGTTCATTAAAAACATATTGCGCAATTGTTCTGCAGAGTGATGTAATTAAGCTGAGCTAGAATTGCATCATCTATGACATCTAGGAATAACGTGATGCAATTCATACCGTGTATGACACAATAGCACCTTCAAATTGCATCATTCATTCATTGTTTGGCCCGGAAAGCAAGTACTGTCCAAACAAAACCATAGATTTATCACAAATCTAATCGAAGATGTGCATGTATTTTAGCAATTTACTGTATGATTTTAAATTTAGATCTCTTCCCATTATAACTCACATATCCTTAGCACTTCTGAAGTCGAGGTCATTATGTATTGACCCAGTAGTGTAAATTGAAAACTAGAGCCAATGAACAATTTTTAGTATCATTTTCATTATCAGCAACCCAGACTTAGTAAAGTGTGACTGAATTTATTTCAGAAGCATTTGGGCTGTGTTTTGAGCCTTTTTATAGCATAAAAGCAACAAAGATCTGTTGACTGCACAGAGATATTTTCTTTTGGAAGACTACTGCCTGCATTTATATGTTTTCCATTTTGTACTTTGTCCCAATTACTTTCCATGACAGCCCTATTTTTTGGGGGGGTTAGCTGTTGGGTTTATAATCTACGTTCCTTCTTTATTACTGATGCGGATGCCCAGAGGTTCTGGTAAGGTAAATGAAGAATAAGTATATGAGACACTGATCAGTTTAAGGGCATAAAATAAATAATAAACTAGTGAGGGAATCAGTTACATCATTAGATGACCATGGGGTTAGAGGGGGTACTCAGGGTGGATATAGCAATAACAGAAGAACTAAAGGACATGTATACTAAAGTGCAACAAATTTCTTCCATTAATGCACATTAAGGGCAAAATTTAGCACACAGTAGCACAGAATCAGGCATGCTAAAGTTTTTTGCTGAAATGTCTGCATCAGAAAGCAGGAGCACAGTATCAGCACCATAAAACACAGTAGTGCTCAGAGGTACCATTTTGCTAAAATGCTGTAATTTACCATGCATTAGCTTTTCTTGCCTTTGCCCTAAATCTTGCTACAGAAATAAGAAAGCTGTCCTTTGCATGAATATCATTCTGTGAGGAGGGTCGAGAGTACTGGCTAGTTGGAAGGCATGACGGAGAGGCATCAAATACTTTGTTTCTGGATTTGTATGTAGTGGGGGCGGCAGTGGAAATGCAAGTTCAGAGTGCCCTGTGGTAGTCATGTTCATTTCTGTATGTTTGGTTTTTTCATTGTGCAAGGAGGGTGCTGAGTGTGAAAGGTATGTGAATGGATCACCATATACCATGGCTGGGAAGGGTGGATCCAGGAGGAGCTTTTCCCAGGACGTTCCACAGAGAAGCAAGGGGGAGGTCACAAAATAGTTAAGAACCAGGCAGTAGACAAGCGCAGGAAGGAAACGCCCCTCACAGGCCAGCCTGCCAGTCAAACATCTCACACATGCCTTCAGCTGTCTCAGCACAAGTTTGCTGTGTCTGTGTCTGCAGTGAAGATAATCGCTTGCTGCAGTAGATGGAGATTTCCACCTCCTTCCACCAGCTGCTTGGCAAGCAAAGCCTCAGAATCTCAGCAACGTATATTCAAAAGGCTATAGCGAGATCTGAGAACAGCCAGGAGTTGTCAAGCGCTTGGTGAGTCAATTCATGCAATGAAGGGGGGGGGGTGCAGAAAAGTAGACCTACAAGCAGTGAGAGAGTGTAAGGACAACATCTCAACATCGTGAAAACCACCAGACTGTCTCTAGTGGGTCAGGGATAATGTACGGCTGGTAGAAGCTGTGCCATACTGATTTCCTTAACTTTCCAAATCAAAGTTAATGCCAGGGACCACATAAAACGTTTATACCATTGGTAGGTCTAAGGCACATGACATATACATTAATTTCTGGGCAGAAGGACCACAAACAGCTGTGGATGCAATAAGAACTGAATGGAATTGTTACTATATTGGACTCGGATGTACAGCAAACTATCTAGGGACCTCCTCTCCTGTGCAACTTTGAGCAGTTGGTTCTCTCTCATGCAAGCCTTTTGAGAAGATCACAGATTACGCGCATAGATAGGCAATGAAAAAGCTAACAGCTGTGAATGTTAGCCTCCTTTTCACTAGGTGGGATAAGCATTACATGCGTTCAATCAATAGCTTCCATCACATTAGCTAAGACAGTAATAATGTTTAAACTATCCCTCCGGGCCTCTCACTGTTGCCTGTCATTGGAAAAAGAATTTGCAATCCTTATCCGACTCCTCGTGGTCTATAGCACCTGATGGAGACATCTAGAAATGGTGACATGGTTCATTCCACCAAATAGGCCCGTAGTACCTTTGTTTCTATCAGGCATCATGCCAGGAAGTGCACCATGTTAGAGAAATACACGCTGAAAAACCTGCTGCACTTTTATTGGTTGACTTGTGGGGGGTGGTGTCATAGAAAAGGTTTTTCACTCTTTAACATGTTTTCAGTGGAATGCAGCTGCTGCGGGTGCATTTAACGCCAGCTCAAAATAGCATTAAGTGTCCCGCACTATCTGGCATGTTAACTGTTAGCACATGCTAATGTACCATGCGTTAAGTGCTAAGGCATGTCCTCTGCCCCTTCCATATTCCCCTCGCACGGTAACCATGAAGCTTCCCTTTACTGCCTCGTAGCGTTTTAAGCATATGGTAACTGCTATTGCGCATCTAGACTAACAGCATTCATTAAAACGCAGAACTGCTTAACGCACTTAAGAAAATATGCCCCTAAATGAATTATTTGCTTCAGTCTTTACTATGAAGGACATTGAGGAGATATTGCTGTAAACTGCATTGTCTTTGATGGACCAGAGAGAAGATATGAGTTTTTATATATTAAATATATATGCTGAAACCATTCTTTAGTTTTTCCATATTCTACCTTTTGTTGGTGTACAGACCAATTAATCAGCAGGAAAGTAAAACACACAGACTAGAGATGTATGCTAACTTGCACAACAAAGTTCACCTTGGGCAACAAATAACTGAAAGCATAAAAATCAGTAAAATGATTACAAAATAATAAGGTAATAATTAAAGTAATAAATAAAGTGGGCATCTGTCTGCTGCCCAAGGCTCCAACCTTGAGTTAATTAAACTGTAGGACCCTACATAAAATTCAAGAAAACCTGCTCAATGAGCTGGGTTTTCAGTCCTTGTTCAGTTTCTAATTCGAGTTTTCAAACCGCAGATATGCTTGCAATGAGCTCCACAAAGAGGGAGCGAGGCAACTTACATAACTATTCCAGTCTTAATTTGCAGTCATCAGAATTAACAGAAAATTATTCTGGTAAGATCTGAGGACTCTCTGAGGACAACAGGAAATATGAGAAGATGACTAAAAAATTGGTAAACTGGTATAAGCGGCACAATGAGCCAGCATTAAAACTGTAAATTTGATTTGACAGCTAATAGCAACCAGTGCTGTTCAAAAAGCAGAACAGATACACAATCAAATTTTTCTTTACATTGTATAACAACTTAACTATGACATTTTAAACCTATTAGAAATCAGTGTGAATCTGGCTGAGATGCTACAGCAAACTGACAAACTAAACAATAATAAATCACTGGGGCCAGGTGGCAGTCATGGCACAATTCTAAAGGAATTCAAATATAAAATCACATAAGATCATAACATTTGCCATAATGGGTCAGACCAAAGGTCTATCAAGCTCATTATTCTGTTCCCAACAGTGACCAGTTCAGGTCACAAGTACTTGTCAGGTTCCCAAAAAGTAGAAAGATTCCATGCTGCTTATCCCAGGAATAAGCAGTGGATTTTCCCTAGTTCACTTTAATAACGGTTTATGGACTTTTCCTGTACTGGTAATCTGTTACATATCATTCAAAACTGTATTTGAGGACTGGAATATAGCCAAAAACGGTGGTGGGCAATGTTCCCGCTAAGTTGTGCTGAGCTCTCAACCGGCATTCCTGCTGGTGGGGAGAGGTTCAAAGTGATTGCGAAAAGATTGCTTAGGATTGCGCAGCATAGGCAGGTCTGCTGTTTAGGGTTATAGCAGCCATTATGTGTAGGTTACCCCAATGCATTCTTAGAAGCGCTGCTGCGATTATGGGCTGAAATGCCACTTTATCTAGCTGCCCAGCACCCACTAGTATCCGTCTCCAGAGATCCTCTGTATTTATCCCACTGGTTTTGAATTTCATTACTATATTTTGCCTCTACCACCTCTGTCCACTAGCATGCACTGAACGTTTTTCTTTTAAAATGTATGTTTTAAAACATCCCCTAATGTTCCAGCAGATTTCATTGGTAATAAAAATATCTTTTTTTTTCAACCTTATGAATTTATTTTGATGGATGTTCTTTGCTAACGCCCATGCAAATTCTCTGTGTATCTTAGTATGTAAAGTTAATTTTCATCCTATAAAATGATTAAAAAAAAATCTAACAAACGTGACTAAAACAGAAACATGTATGCTAATGCTAACCGTCACAAGATAGAGAGAAATATTTTATGGTCCCTGCAATACTACTATTTATTGGAAAGTAATCAAATCCACAGCATATGGGCTGTGGCCACAATTACCAGGCACGTAAAATAAGGCATCAATGAACTATAACATTTTTAATTGCCAATTTAAACAACTGGCTAAACTAAATCCGATGAATTGTTAAACTAGCTATAAGCAAGTAAATGGACCTGTTTTTCCATACCATCTGGATGCCATCAGCAATAAATACCTATTCCCAGGGGACTGTTTCTGTATAAATGTAATTCTAACATAGTTTCACAAACACAGCTGAAACTTTGACAGCAGTTTTCTCCTTACCTGTCTTTTAAAGTCTGACTACATAACATGCATTGAAAACAACCAGCAATCCAAACACTCTAGGTATGCATGCATTCATGCAATCAAAATGATCACTTTATTCCCTAAGGAAATTTAGGTACAGTTAGATTAGGGACAGGTAATAAAAGGGCCTTTGCTTTGAAGGTGCAATAAAAGGTTTCAACTGGTGAAATGAGTAGAGAAAGTAGAAAGAAAACATACTTTCGGAAGACAGCCTACTAGGTGCTTTAGGTGGCCTTCCCCTGACATTAATGAATAGCTCTGTTAATTTGATGGTTAACACATGGCATGCACAACTAGGAAAATAGCTCTTTGATTTTCTGGAAATTTGTGCTACCTTAAAAGGCTAGGCTATAGACTGGAAAGAGAGTGGAGGAGATGAGATGGTCAGATAAAGGCAATGGCAAAGCAGTTGAAAATGGAATTTAGCTCATACTTTTCTAATAATAATTCAAATTAAGTTATATTCAGGTACAGTGGGCATTTCCGTGCTCCTCGAGGACTTAGAATCTAAGTTTGTACCTGAGGCAATGGAAGGTCAACTGATTCGCCCAAGGTCACAAGGAGTACCAGTGTGATTGGACACTGGCTTCATTGGTTCCCAGCCCACTGTCCTAACCACTAGCCTTCTCCTCCATTATACTAAGCATCGCGGGAGTCATATTTAGCAATAGTGTCAGAATTTCCATTTAAAAACTGGCCAAGGCATTTAGAGAAGTACATATATACGTTGCTGCTATATATGTCAAGGCGCTTTTTAGACAGGGCGTGGAAATCGGAATTGAAACATTGAGGTCAGGATGTAATCAAGTTCTGGCGGTTTTTCAGAAAAGGCTTTGCTGAAGGTGGAGCCATTTCTAAAATACAGAGAAGGAAGCGCAGGACCTCCTGGTGATTTATATCCATGGGAGGTAAATGCGTACAAGGCTCCATTTCACAAATATGCATGTGGAAAAAATCGACAGAGGAGCCCTGGCAAACATGTAAGTACTGGCACTCAAAGACGTGCGCATGTCAATGTCCGTACTTGCACATGTGTCTGAGACATTTTGCAGACCTGGATGTGATGTGTAGATGCTGCTAAATACAAAGGACTCTGTCTTTACCCCATTTTAATTTGGAGGAGTAGCCAAAAGGAGCACTATATACGCTAGGGAGATGGTGTAAATCCAGATGTTAGCAATTTTGGACTTACATTTATATTCCCTAAATGAAATGGAGAATGCATGAATAGATTTTCATCGCCCCAGGCCAAGCCCCCAGCACACTCCCTTGTAATTTTACCATGCTATAGAAATCCACATGTAAACTGAGCCTTTTCTAAGATGGCCATTTATGCATGGGTGCAATTTACACATGTAAGTGGATGTATTTAAACGTGAATATATGTATTGGCCACTGAATATTGCTGCCATTATGAATTTAGTTTAGGCCAGCTAATTAGCTGGCCTAAACTAAACATGTAAACTATCCATATACCAGCTAAACTTCGCCACTATTTGCATAGTTTTTGGTTGGTGTCCTCCCTCCATTAGGCAAGACCATTAGGCAAGACTAGGTGGTCCTCTAGGGTAGCAGCTTCTGAGGGGTGGCAAAGATTAGTAGCAGTCAAAGCAAAAAAGAGATTGTGATAGCCACAGATATTCAAAGAGCCATCAGCACATTCTTTTACCTGCAGGGAGAGTGGGCACACACGCATACAAAGCAAAGTTAATATTAAAAAGCATGATGTTCATCCTAAAGTCGGGTCCTCGGGCCAGACTAAGGATGAATTTCCTTTGAATGACTCGGTAGGTCCTAACCTTACGGAGTTTTTTCAGGATTCGCTCGATGTCATACCAAAGCGGTGCACTTTGGTGGTGACTTTCGGGTCTGAATCCCCTTAAGTTGAGAATCATACGTGCTTACTTTAAATGTAAAGATGTGTTGTTTTGTGGGTATAAGCTTCAGGTTTTTCATGATGTGGGCAGGGTCACCCAGGCTCGAAGGAAGCAGTTCCTCGAGCTTAGAGCTAGAGTGGTGGCTTTGGGGGCTTCCTTTTTTTTTTAAGTTTCCTTACCGCTGCTTAGTAACTCATGAAGGTCATGACTATGTTTATACTGATGTGGCTTCTTTACGTCAGTTTCTTGTGGATAAGGAGGGAATTAGTGGGCAGGAAGATGTGTAGGTGGGCGGCTCTTTATTTTGGCTCCCTGAGTTGGAGTTTAATTCTCCTTTTTTCTTCTATAAGATTTTTTTTAGTCTCTCCTTTGGGAGTGTGTGGCTCTCTCTCTCTCTTGATGTGTTTTGAATGTTGTGATTGATGTAATTTTCTTGAATGTATTTTTCAGATAGTTGGGTTTTTTTCTTGTTAATGTAATATTGTATTCAAGATAATCTAAATAAACAATTTAAAAAAATTAAAAAAAGCATGATGTTCAATTATGCATTTCTACAGGATTGTTGTGGGAGGGGTGGTATTAGGATGATCATTATTGTCAGGGCTGGTGCTACCATTAGGAAAACTAGGCATCTGCCTGGAGTGTCAGCCCTCTGGGGGTGCCCATTGCCACCCCTCTCCAGGACCCACAGTGTTAGCAATGGGCTGAAACCTTAAAACATCAGCGCCACGGGGCAGTTTGCTTTGCATCCCTACCGACGCCCAATGCAGACTTCCTGTTTGCATGGGAGGTGGAAGCTGCTTCAACCCCCAAACAAAAGGAAGTCACCATCGAGAATCAGTGGGGGCGGAACATCCTCGCGGTGCTGAAGTTTTAAGGTAAATGCCATGGGTCTGTTTTAGGCCTTTGTCATCCCTGAAGGTCCTGGAGAAGGGCAGCAGCAGTAGCAATAGGGATGAGGTTCGCCTAGTGTGCCTCATTCTCCTTGTACGGCCCTGATTATTGTTGAGTTTAATTATCAAACATTTTGGGAGGGGAGGGGCATAAGCCGAGAGTGCCGGGTGATTCTCAAATTTTTACCCTGATACTCTCCATATAGCTTTTAAACATTTACAGAAAAGGAAGTCAGAGGTTTACCAGCTGCTGGTATATATCTAACTTTCTTTGAAAACTGACCCCTATTAAAGCTTCTATTTTGGCAGCAAAGATAGATATTATTTCTCACCAATTGCTGATTTTGGCAGTCATTCTCAGAATCATTTTGAGACTGCCAATAAGCTATTAAATCCATCTGCTTCTAAACAAGTCGCCTCTTCTATTCATACCCCAGACTGCAATGAGTTACCATTCTTTTTTAAATCAATAACTTTTGTATCAAACTGATATGCTGTTAACCCTATGCTAAGTGGTTACCTTCTCCGTCAATGATCTGAGGGTTAAAGCGTTTATGAATTGATGATGTAAATTGTACTGTTTGCAAATCATTTTGCGTGCTTACAAGGAGATACAATAACAAATATAAGTAAATAAAACAAATTTTGTTGAGTTATGACTTCTGTCTCATTTAATACTGGTGCTGATGGCATTTATCATAGTTTATTATTCCAAGGCCTAACCCTGACCTGATCCTCTGATTCCTGTTCTTCAATGTTGTTAAAGTCCACAAAGCTGGCCTTTTGCAACCATTGGCTATGCTCACTAACTCTTCTTTTATACTGAGCATCAGTGGATTGAAGAGTTCCCGCTACTACGCTAAGGTTTGTCTGAATGGGATTTACAAGGATACTGCATTATTACGTGCCTGTTTAATCCTTGATGAAGGCAGTGCCAAAACGTTTACCCGAGGATTAAGATTGTTTACAATAAAGGACTTCTACTTGTACCTACAGCACGCTCTGGACCAGCTTATTAAACCTCCATTAGCTGGTTCTCCCGGCACTTCCTCCAACCCCAGTTAAAGGTCCTACCTCAGAACTCCTCTGCACAGTTTGCCTTGGAAGGACTTCTGGCTCCACGGGCCTCTCTCTGTTCTGCAACCTTAACATCTCCCTGTGAGCCATGCCTTCCAAGCCGTAAACTCTGGTCTGCAGACTCTCTTACAGGGGACTTTTGATACTCTCTTTGGAGAGGGACGGGTAACACTCTATAGACACCATCACACCCCCGTTGTTTATTTCTCACTCCAAATTGAAATTAGCTAAAGATAGCAGTAGATGTAGTGAATTGGCAGCATTTAAACATATAGGTTTGCAAAATGGCCTACATACAAACTTCCACATCTAAGTGCTGTACCTACATGTGCAAGTTGCCTAGCTTCCTCTGTTGATTCTTTCCACATGTAGACTTGCAAAATGAGACCTCCAGCTTAATGTATCAGCAAAAACATATGCACTCCTGCACAGTTTTAGAACAGACTCCACATTCAGTGCTTTTCTAAAATACTGTCAAAACTGTGTACATCGCAAACTCAATGTCTCAATTCCTATGTACCTGTGCAGCGGCGGCCAAGAGAGCAAATAGAATGCTAGGTATCATATGGGAAGGAATGGAAAATAAAACAAAGGATATTATAATGCTTCTGTATCGTTCCATGGTGTGACCGCACCTTGAATATTGTGTGCAGTTCTGGTTGTTGTATCTTAAAAAGACTATAGAGTTATTAGAAAAGGAACAGAGAAGAACCACCAAAATGGTAAAGGGGATGGAAGGATACTCCTATGAAGAGAGGCTAAAAAGGTTAGGGATCTTCAACCTGGAAAAGAGACGGCTGAGGAGAGATATTATAGAGGTCTATAAATTAATGAATGGAGTGGAACGGGTAAACATAGATTGATTGTTTACGTCATCAGAATATAAAAAGACTAGTGGACATACAATGAAGCTACAGGATAACCTATTTAAGACTAATAAGAGAAAATATTTTTTCACTCAACGTGTAATCAAACTCTGGAATTTGTTACCGGAGGATGTAGTAAAAGCTGTTAGTGTAGCTGGGTTTAAAAAGGGTTTGAACAAGTTTCTGGAGGAAAGGTCCATAAACCATTATTAAAAGGGACCCAGGATATCACTGCTTGACCCAATACAAGAAATGAAGAACCTGTGTCTTTTGGGGAGACTGCTAAGTACTGTCACGGCCTTGCCCCTTACTTCCAGTATGGAGGGGCGTGGTTATCATAGAAAGTTTCACCTTTTAGCCTTTAACTGACTGGTTCTTTTGCAATGCCTCTTGGGAAAGGTAGTTCAGTCACAATTCACTTGGCTTCAGGTAAAAACACTTGTAGTTGGCTCGAATGATAAGGCAATGACGGAATTTATTGACTCAAATGCAAAGTTCATAAATACTACCCTTGGATACTTTCTCCAGGAATCTTCACAATACACATCAGGACATAAATAAACTCAAAGCAAACTTTCAGCTTATAGTGTTCTTCAGTTCAAAGATAAAGCCTTCTAACAGTCAATGCTACCAGCTTGGCTAGCATTGCTGTTTAAAGCCAACAAAAACAGCATTTCTCAATGGCAGTTTTAATTTCTCATAGTCCCAGACACTTCCAGGCTGTTTATCTCCTTACAAACAAAGTAAAGCTTTTAACAGGAACAAAAACATCTCATAAGCAAATAATGCTCTATTCAAGGCTTTAGGAATATTCAAAAAAACAAAGCCAAAAACTACACTTCCTTTCACCATTAGCTCGGCTTCTTGCCGGTGCACTGCTCTGGATAGCAGCTGTCTAACAAGCCTAATCAGAGAGCTTCAGCTTGCTCTTGCTTTCTCAGCAAACGTATTTCTTCTTTAACACAGGACATGCACAAAACCATCTACAGGCTTTCAAGGTTACCTGACTCTGAAGGTTTTCTCTTAAGGGTGGTTTTCCTTCAATCCTTCTGCAGTAAAAGATTGGTACAAGGAGCAATCCATGTATGAGTCTTCGTCATTCATAGCTAGGTCTGGTTCGCCTAGTTGCATAGGCTCTACCTCTCCTTCCAGTTCACAGGGTTCAGCTGACTGCCTTCCGTTAGAGCTGAGAGTATCCCTTGCAACTCTGCACTGCTCTGTATTAGACAAGCTTTCAAGGCTCATACCTGGGCCTGGGCTTGTAGCAGTTTCTCCTCCCTCATGCTCTGGCCACCATTCTCCTGTGCTTCCTCGTCCTGTCCTCCAGCTTGTGTTTCTGCTTGGGTCTCTCCCTGAGACTTTCTCTGGGACTCTCCTCCTCCTCCTCTCCGCTTCTTTCTCTATCCTAGACTTAAATCTCCAAGGCTCCAGCCCCACCCCTTCTCCTCTCTGGTGACGGAGATCAGTTTGCCTCCTGGCAGCTGGGTAATTAGGGAACTCAGTGACATAAGGGTCCTTTACCCTGGGTCCTGTATTCCCTCTCCTTTTCTCCACTAGGGGAGCCCTGAAACCTATCCCAGCTGGGAATTTCCTGCTTTCTAGGTGTGATTGGGGTTTTGTTCCTCTGAACTTGTAGAATAGGTCCTTTTATAAGGGTGAATTCCTTTCCTTTATCCCTTTCTCCTCTGTCATGATAAGCTTCCTTATCACAGTACTTATGACCTAGATTGGCCACTGTTGGAAACAGGATACTGGCCTTGATGGACCTTGGTCTGACCCAGTATGGCATATCTTATGTTCTTATTTAAAATGTCCACCTTAACTGTTAGTGTACATTAATTGCTGTGTTAACAGATAAAACAGCTCTGTACACTTATCCTAAATGGGAGTTACCTCTCCCACCTAAATTTTCTCATGACCAATCTAGCAGCCATATTCTGAATAATTTTCACTCCCTACAGAAGTTTATCCAACAACTCTGTATAAAATGAATTGCAGTGGAGAGGAAGTGACGTCAGCTGACTGAATGGAAGCCTAATCCAAGAACTCTTTCCCCTCGTAGCTAGAACTCAGCTAGAAGGCCAATATCTATTTATAACCTTTCTCATATCATTATTTACCTAGTGAAACAAATTAGTAGTTGCTTGTGGTGTCTGGGAAGGAAAAAAAATTAAGAGCCTCAGGATAAGGCATAAACATTGGCGTGACTGTTTGCTAAGGTCTCAACACGTGATATCTCCTCACAGCATGGCATCCACTGACTCTGATAGTCAGGGCATGAATGAGACTGGAATAAATGCAGATGTAGCTGGAAAGCTTAAAAGAAAATTTCAGCATTGTTGTGCTGATCTAGCAGTTGAATTCAGATCTATTAAAGATGAAGTGATGGGTAAGATCCATAGTAATCTGAGAGAGCTAGGAGCGAGAGTGGGAGATGGTGGAGGCTTCAGTTGAGAAAATAGAATCCTTGGCTGCCCTTCAGATTCACATGGGAAAACAAGACTCACAATACCAAGAGCTTCTTTATAAAATAGATGATACTGAAACAGGAATCAGCACAATAATGTGAGCTTCTGGGGGTCCCCAAAGCAACTGGATTGGAAAATGTGGACGCGGTGGTGCATATACTATGTGAGAATCTACTAGCACTCGGTCAAATTACAGTTGGAGCAGATGGAGATCGAAGGAGACTACAGGGTGCTGGCTGCCCCACCAAATAATAAGTCACGAGATATCACCAGGCGGTTTCTGCGCTATAAGCATATGCAGCTTATTTTGAACCGAGTCTGTGAGAAAGGAGAGATGGTGCAGGTATATCAAGACCTGTCGACTCTACTCTTGCTATGCAGCAAGAGTTAAAAGTGATAGGGGATAATAAGGTTTAGTTTAAGTGCACATACAGGAGGCCTGCACAAGGGAAATCAGAATCCTGTATATGTCTATATATGGAAAAGGAATGTGCTGTGCTAAGCTAAATTGATTGTTCTACTCAGAGAGACTCGCATTTGCATAGTTACTGATAAGCTATAGTGGGCCCCAGGAGATAGGTGGATGACGTATGAATATGTTTCTGATAATGTATAAAATACGGACAATCCCTCCACCCTATGGAATAAACTGCATACCACTTATGTGCAAGTGTGTGTGTGTTTGTTCCCCTGGATTCCAGAGAAAGAAGGTAAGGTGATTCCTCGACCCAGACAGACGTCCCAAGGGTTAGTGATAAAAGGTGCTGGGAAAGGAATAATGTACCCTTACAATTTGGTGTCAGAAGTTTGGATTTCCCCGATGCACTTTCTAAATTGAAGCAGCTTTGGTAGCTGCACAAGGATTTTTTAATTGACGTTGCTTTGGTAGCTCGTCTTGGAAAAATGCGCTTGGGTAGTGCTGGGAAAATGCGCTTGGGTAGCGCTGGGAATATGCGCTTGGGTAGCGCAGTGAATAACAGGGACGTCCTGCTGGGTCTGTGGTAATATCCTTCTCCTTCTCTGTGTGCTTGCGTGCCTGTGTGAGTTTGGCAAAACACCCCTGCCGTACTCCGAAGCGATATAGCACTAGTGACGGGTACTGTGCAGAAAGCAAGTGGCCAGACGTGCGTTTGTTGTGAATTAATTAGAGGATGGGGGGTCCCAAGGTGAGGGGACCGCTCCAGAATCCGCGGGAGTGCATGTTCAGCTAGATGTTGTGATAAGGTTTAAAACTGCAGCTAAAAAAGCCATCCTACATAAATTGTTAGTGTAGGTTACAGGACATTTGCTAATTCTGATGAAGAAGTCTGTTAGCATGTTTACTGTGCTTAGTTTATCTCTGTGCCTATACGACACCCCCCCCCCCCCGCCCCCGTCTCTAGCGAAGGTAAAACTGATGACTCAGAGTCCCTGGAATGCAAGTGACAAGTGGTGTTTGTTTATTCTTCCAAGCCTTTCCTGTCTTCTTTAGCTAAAAGGGGGGTGGGGGGAGGGGAGTTCATGGGTGAAGGGGACCAGGCCGGTTTAAATCTATTGTTAAGCAGACTTTGCATTCCAGTTGTACTCCTGTACCCCCCGGGGCCCCTCCCCGTAGATTCAGAATCTCCTAATCACTGAGGGAGTCGTTAGATTTTTAGCAATTTACTTTGTTGTTTTTATGAATACTGAAATTAAGTACAAGTAATTCTTTTAGATGCTTTTCGATATGTGCTGTAACTTGCTGCATCTGGAGATAGTAGAGCTTGAGCGACACATGCTCCACTCTTCCCTCCCCCTCCCTTCCTGTTCTTTGTTGTTCAAAGGCTACGGTCAGGCAGACAACAGAAACCTAAAGTTAAACGGCATACTAAAATGTAAATTATTATTTATTTGCAGATTGTCTATTTATTGCCATATTGTAAGAAGACAAGCTAAATAGAAAAAAAATTACTTTTGTACTCAACAACGGTATAACTGTCACTGAAATATGTAAAAGGGTGTGTCTGTATTTAGACACCCATTGCTATAGCAATGTACTGAATAATAAAAATACTAAAAGAGCTCTTAATCTGCTTCACAATATTCCTCTCCGAGTCTCATTGGCCAGGTTGGCCAAAGGTGAATTGGCCACAGGTAAAGGTGTAAATAACAGCTGGGACTCGCTGGGATTTTCCCACAGTAGAGTGACTCCTGCTGAATGGAGGTGCGAAGACGCGTCCTGTTGATTTCAACAGTCTCACCTCCTCCTCTGCGGAGAGGTCTCTCTGCTAGCTGGTAATGGTCCCGGAGTTGGAAAAAAAAAAAGGTGAACAGAGGTGTTGTGAACCAGCAAGCACTGCAGAAATTGAGTAATTCTGTGCACAGACCGTGGTAAGGAAAAGGGGGAGAATGATAAGAACTGTAAGATGCTAATGATGAAATACTGTTGTTTCCTTTGCACAAAGGAAAGTTTCCCTCTTCCTGCTGTTTTGGTTGCTTGGATTTGTTAGGTGTTAACCCTTTATGTGACTGGTAAGTCTGAAGTGGAGAAATCAAGGGAGAGGGTCTAGTTCATTATCCAGGGTGAAATTTCTTAAGAAAGCACTTGTAAGCTTTGACTTGTCTTCTGTTTAAATTAAAAACCTTTGTCATATGTTTTAGTGGCTGAGGCAGCATTTAAGGAATTTGACTAAGCGTGTCCAGACTCAGCATCCTGTGGTCCCAAACCCTTATATATAAAGTTGAGCAAAAATTTTGCATGAACACAAATGGTTCAGTATTGTAGATTTGAGGTATATGTTTGAGCCTGCTCCCTAGGCACTATGTAGATGATCTTCCAAGTTCAGGGCAGGAGAAACCAGTTGTGATAGAAGCCATTCACAATCTGCCGTATTTCTTGGATAAGAAAGGTTTCAGGGTGTCCTGAAAAAAAATTAGGCTGGGGCTATCCCTTCCCCCTACATCATCAGAATCGAAACCAGAAACTTAAAAACGAAACCAGAAACTTAACAAAGAGAACAAAGAAGAGAGAGGGAAAGGGGGCAGCCCCTCCCGTGGGCTACAGAAGGCACAAATGGTTTTGGATTATAGCACAGCCCTTCTCTGGCCATTTGTCAATGCATTTTGTAGCATGGCCATATTTACTAGCCAGGGGCTGAATTCCTTTCATCTTGAGGTGACTGCCACATTATAAGTGAAGGAAAGTGAAACTAAAAAATAAATCCGGAGAGAATAAAGGGTATTGTGGAGTTACCTTTGCCTAAACTAAGAGAGCTGATATCCGTTTGGCTGGGTGTAAAAGGGTGTGATGATGTCAGAAAGGTCTGGTGGAAGCTGTTCTGTTTTTCTTTGACCTTCAAAGTAGGGGTTGAGAACCCTGTCAGGGCAATGGGGCATCCTGAGCCAGTAATTAAAAGACTGCAACTTGAAAAAATGATTTGAATCCTGAGTGAATAAGAAGGTTATGTTATATGTCTGGTCTTTGTTTGTGTATGCTATTGAGTAAACTTAAAGAGTTTAAAAAAATGAATTTTATATATTGTGGCAAGCACCTCAGAGGGCATAATTATTGTTCATATATTAAAAAAAAACAAAAAAACATAGAGTTGTAACTATAGGAATTTAATAGCAATCACCATTAGTGACAATTCTCAAGCAACCTTTTCTTTTTAAACTCTTAGTATTTAAGACTCTTCTCTCTCTTGTTCAGCTATCTGCATTTGCCTGAAGGAATCTGGACACAAGACAGACCTGCTGTTTACTTTGCTATTTGTGTTTGCGATAACATCAAGGTTGAACTGTTACTCTAAGCAAATTGCTTTAACATAATTTCATTGTTTCAGATCAGTTTGATACCAGTCTCAAGTATTATGTATAAGGTTTTAATTTAAATGTGACAAAGTATGATTCTGAATTCACCTTTTTGCAGTTTCATGTTATTTGAATGTCTGTTTCCTGAACTGTAAGATTTTAAGTTAATTACTTTGCATTGTTAAGCTTGGTGCGGATGGCTGATGAACAGGATAGTAGCACCATGGGTGCTGGCTATATTGACCTTTCCAGTTTAATTTATTACAATATTGGATTTTAGGATAAGTTCATTTGTTTTCCTGTATTTGAATTTTATGTGTTGGGGTCCAGAGAAAAAAAATTGTACTTTGTTTTGAAAGTTTTTAACATTTCCGTTTTAGAAATACAGTATATTGTAGCACTATGACATACAAATTTTTCTTAGTTTATACACTTGCACTTTATGTTACCAAAATACTTGTAGCAGTACATTATGTAGAGGTTCAGTATACACAGAAATTATAGAATTTTGGAAAGAGGCTGATCTGAAATTGCTTTGTTCCCAAGCACATAGATCTCATTTAGTGGAAAGATGAAGCTTAGTTCCCAGGAAATATGAGAATATTTGTAAACAATAACATTAACGTGGGTTCATTGAAAAAAAAACAACCCAAACCAAGATCTTGCTTGTCAGCAATGATCCAGGGGCGGTGTGAAAAAAAAAAAAAAAGAAGCAGAGAGTGAGAGAGAGAGACAGAAGGTGAGGCTACAGCCTTGGGAAAGGCAATAAACGTGCTGCTCCGAGTGCGATGATCTGGGCCACCGGAATTCTGACTGCTTTAAGACTCCTCGAGGACCCCCAAGGCCTGAAGAACATGAACCTTGTATATTTATGCCTCGGCAGAGACATGAATAGGCAGGGGAAGGTAGGCCAAGAAGAACCCGAGGAAATATCATCATGAGGCCCAACCACAAATGCCTTGAACCTTCTTAGGCCTCTCACCTCAAAAGGATCTCTTAAACACCATGATTAGTGAGTAACTTGCACAGATCCTTGTGGGCACTGCAATTATAATATCGGTCCTCAAATATTTTTAAGTTTCCACAGCACTCTCACTGGGAACCGGGTATAAGATAGACTTTAGTCACACCTGAGAGATTATGTGGCCGTTCTGTTAGAAGCCATACTCCTTCCTATTGGGATTGATGTTATAAAATGCCGTGAAGCACTAGTCTATATTGTAAGGACTTTACCTATATTTTGTTTAGGCAGTTGCTAATTAGAATGAGCACTGTTTACTCATATTGTTATGCTTATTGAATAGGATCTACATTTATATTTTATATATACCTTTTGTTTATAAAAATACCAAGTTTTTAACAATTGTTTGATGTTCTTAGCAGCCTTGCCAAATAAGGATACACTAGTATGGTATAAAAAAGACAGAAGGACCTATGCATGTAGTTTGATGGAATGATGTACGTGGAAAAAGAAGTGGTGTTGAGAGGTGTGTGATGGAATATTCATATTGGAATAGAGAACTCAGATTGACAGAAAAAAAAAAAAAGACAATGAAGGTAAACGCGATGAAGGTAAATTGAGATGTGAAATGATGTATCCGATGTATCCACCTAGAAAGAAAACTGACAATGAATATTCTACAATATTTGATTGTGCCATCCCTATTAACTCCAATTTTGGAAGTCATCTAGCCCAGAGATATACCCAATAATTGGAAATAGACACTTGGAGATAGGCTGAGTGCACTTTTCATCCTAATGAGCTTTGGGGAGACCCACACTGGCCATGTGGTGCTTTTCAGATGCTTTTATCCCTTTTTGCCTCTATGTGTCCTGGCCCGACACATGAAGGTAAGGGAGGAAAGTTACCTACACAAAAGTTTACAAATTGGTATAATTCTAAAACTGTGAAAAAAAATGAGGAAGTGTGGGCATCTTGTCAAAAATGTAGTAGTTAAATTGAGTTGCTTAGGATTTGGCTGTTGTATGCAAACAGCAACCCACGAAGGGGGGGAACCTCCGAAACCTTAAAAAACTTTGTAAAGACACTAAACTGTCTTGCCTTTGACTCTGTTCAAAAAACAAACAAACAAAAAAAAACAAACCAAACAAATTGCCCTAAGGGAGTAGACTGAAATGTTTCTCCCTTTGAACTGTTATATGGAAGACTGCTTATTTTTTATACTCCTGAGCCTCACATTTGATCTCTTGTATTTACTAGCAGCAGAGGCAATTCTCTTCCCTCCACAGGTATGCTCAGCAGGTCCAGTCCTTTCTGCTGGATGACTCAGCTCTTTTCTTTCAATCCGGAGACTGGATTTGGTAAAGACATACCACCAGCACACAGTACAAGCCCCTTTTCCAGTATGGGACCGTTCCAAGTTCTTCTGATAACACCGATTACAGTGAAGGTGGCGGCTAAAAGATCCTGAAGCCATTGCCCTCGCTGGAAACATTCTCCATCTATAGATCTGGCTTCAGGACCAGGATGAGAAGTAGCTGACGCCGGGGCAGCCAAGGCCCTAGCAACTGGAGAGGAGAGGAGAAGACTCCTGAAGAAAAGCAGCTTTTGGCCTAGAGGTTCCGAACCAACATATATCCCTTCAAGGTTGGTGACAGGTCAGAGCACCTCACAAGCACGGTACCTTAGACCCGCTCTATGGACCTCCAAACTACAGTGATCGCCATCACATGGACAGCCATCCTGTGTGACTCCTCCCCTTCGCGGATCCATGCGTCAAGAATCAAACGTGTATCGTCTCCACTGACATCTTCGGTTCCAGCCTCCTGACCATCACGCACAAGACTGTGTTGACTCCTCCTACCACTCATGTGGTGCCTCCTTCAGCCCATCTCGGGAACTGTTAATACGGCAATACTACTTGCCCAGACTGCCTTACCTTTTGTGTGCGCAGCTCGCTACAAACTGGAGCTTTTCTCTCAACATGTCTCATTATTGTACCTTCTAATCTGTGTGAAATGCAGAAGTTTACTGTACTTGATCATTTAAACTGCACCCAGCCCCATGTTTCTTTTTCTACTTTCTTGTATAACATCGGTGCTACTCGCCCCTCTTTGGGATATGACTAGTTCCCTTGCCCATTGTAAACTGTCTCTAGTTTTAATGCTACAGATTGTTTTATTGTTTCTGCTTTTAGCCTGTCTAATACTGCTCCATACTGTTCTTCAACTACAGGGAAGTTTCTCATGATTACTCTCTGATGTATCTTTCTTTGGGGTGGTCTCAAAGGACTGCTTATTGCCCTATTGAGCGGTTTTATAATTCTTGTTCTTTTTGTTGTATATTTTCATTTGTTCTTGGCTGTTGTTGAAAGGCCCTACAAAGCTCTACCACTTTTATGTACTCTTATACACCTGTTTCCATGGTGGCTGATGTACCTGTGCATGCCTCCACTGACCTCCCCTTAATAATGTCTGCTTAACGGCCCAGTAGACTGGCTATTCTTATAGTGGGCCTATGCAGGCCCAAAGGGGGGATTGATAGGGGATAATAAGGTTTAGTTTAAGTGCACATACAGGAGGCCTGCACAAGGGAAATCAGAATCCTGTATATGTCTATATATGGAAAAGGAATGTGCTGTGCTAAGCTAAATTGATTGTTCTACTCAGAGAGACTCACATTTGCATAGTTACTGATAAGCTATAGTGGGCCCCAGGAGATAGGTGGATGACGTATGAATATGTTTCTGATAATGTATAAAATACGGACAATCCCTCCACCCTATGGAATAAACTGCATACCACTTATGTGCAAGTGTGTGTGTGTTTGTTCCCCTGGATTCCAGAGAAAGAAGGTAAGGTGATTCCTCGACCCAGACAGACGTCCCAAGGGTTAGTGATAAAAGGTGCTGGGAAAGGAATAATGTACCCTTACAAAAAGCAGGATTGAGCTCTTAAGAAAAAGATTCAATACCACTGGTCAGTTCCTTTCTGTATTACTTCAGGAAACAAAACTGTCTTAAGGATGTGACAGAAGCATGGAGAGGGTGTCCGTTGGATGGCCTAGCTTTGGGGGATTGACTGCAACCAACATCATCTAAGCAGAGAGGTATTTGTGAAGTGGCAGTGGGTCACTCACCAGAAAAAGCAGTGAACAAAGGCTGTACCAGTCAATTAGAGAATGAATATAGTTGTCCTTGGGGACTATATCCAAGTGATTTGTGCATTTATTTATTTTATTTATTTAACAGTTTTTATATACCGCACTATTCATCATCAGTGCGGTTTACATTAAACAACAAAATACCTATCAATATATAAGTGATCTAGGTGTACAGATAATAGGGAAGGTAAACTGGGAGTGAATCGGGGATAACTATATACAATTAAATATGTTACATCAAGGTTTGGTATTTGCAGGGATGCAGTATTTTCCACATTTTGAACCTTTGTACTGGGTTGTTGTTACGTGTAAGAGTTAGATGAGCAGGCGAAAGGTAATTCTAGGGTATGTATGGTAGCTTGAAGTGCAAGGTGAATAAATAGTGCTTGATGGACTTTCTGAATTGTGTGATGTCCCTGATTGATCTGATGCTGGGAGGTAGTTTGTTCCAGCACTTGGGAGCATAAGACACAAAAGCTCTGTTAGTGGTTTGTTGTGTCCATTTTGTGGAGATACTGGGAGTAACTAGAGTGTTTTCTGCTACTAGTCTCCTGGATCTATTGTTCGGTGCGTGGGTGAGGAGATTTGAAATCGATGCAGGGGATATTTTATTAATGGCCTTGAATGTGATGAGGAGGGTTTTATATATTATTCTGCAGTTTATCGGGAGCCAGTTTAGATCGATCAGTATTGGTGTTATATGATCTCTTTTTGAAGCTCCGGATAGGATGCGGGCTGCCGCGTTCATCGCCAGTTGAAGTGGGCTTAGTGTATTCTTGGGGAGGCCATGAAGGATGATATTCGCATAGTCAAAGTGCGGTGTGACTATTGCTTGGAAAATTGTACGGAAATCCTTGGTCTCCAGCATTGGTTTCAGGTGACGCAGTGTGCTCCTTAAGATTGAGTTGTTGATCGAGTATCACACCGAGGTACTTTATGGAGGCCTTGATCGGGAGTTCTGCATCTCTTACTCTGAGGGTGGTTGGTGGAGAAAATTGCTTGTTTCTTGTGGCTATGAGTACTTCGGTTTTCTTGAAATTTATTCTCATGTTCTGATTGAGAAGCCAGTCGGTTATTGCATTGAAGCAGTTGATTAGTGCAGAGTAGTCAGGATTTGATATATTGATCGGTGTGAAAATTAGCACATCATCTGCATATAATAGGCAGGATATACCAAAGTCTCTGGTGATTTGGCAGATTGGCTGCATGTATATGTTAAAAAGCAGCGCAGATAGAGATTAGCCTTGGGGTACTCCTTGTTTTTGTTGGAAGGGTTCAGATGTAATGTTGCCTATACGGACCTGTTGCCAACGCTTTTCTAGGTATGATTTGCACCAGTCCCAGGCAAGGTTATGGATGCCTTTTTCGTGGAGTCTAGCTAGCATAATCTTGTGGTCAACTGAGTCAAATGCCGCTGATATGTCCAGGAAAATCATTGCAATGGCCATGTGAATGTTGTCAATCCCGCAAATGAGTTTGTTGAATAGTGAAGTCATGAGTGTTTCAGTTCCATGAGCTTCTCAGAATCCGTGTTGGCATGGGTCCAACGGGGCTGCTGTGTCTATGTGTTGTTGGATCTGCCTCTGAGTTTCCTTCTCAAGTATCTTGGCTAGATAGGGAATACTGGAAATTGGGCGGTAAGACTCTTCCTTCTTTGGGTCCATCTGGTTATTTTTTTTAGCAGTGGGCGAATTGATGTTTGTTTAAGGGCAGTAGGGAAAATCCCAGTTAGGTAGGAGAGATTTGCGATCTTAGCTATGTAAGGGCTAAGCTCGGCACGTAAGGTTTTGATCCAGTTTGCTGGACATGGGTCATTTGGTGCCGTGGTGGTGTTTATGTTGGCGATAATATCTTCGATGGTTTTTCTTGATGGAGGCGAAAATTTATCGAGTGAAGCTTGAGCTTGGGGGAGTTGGATTACTACTTGTGATGCAGTTGCATTCGCCTTGACCAATTTGGATTGGATGAAGTTGGCATATAATTGTGGTTGTATGGATTCTTGTTGCGGTGGCGATGGTTCTTTGGTTAACGTTTTACTAAATTGAAGAGATCACGTGGTCTGTTTAGTGCTTTGCTGAGTAGATCGGAGTGGAATTCTTTCCTTGTGGACCAAGTTAATTCGAGATGATTTTTGAGGTGAGTAAGATACTCTTCTTGATCCTGGCTGTTGTGGGTGTGTCTCCATTTTCTTTCTAACTTCCTCAGTTGAAGTAGAGATGTACGTAGTTCTGGAGAGAACCATGGGGCATCCTGTTTTTTATTGGAACGATTCTTGATTGGGAGTTTCTTGTTCCTGGTTGGTTGGTGGGCATACTGATAGAGAGTGTCGTTCCAATTAGAGATCAAATCGTTCAGGTTGTCCGTTGGCTTGGATAGTTTTGGCAGCGCTTGTTTAGTGAGGATCTCTATGTCTAACGGCTTAAATCGCCCAGAGCTTGCTGTTGAAGTGACTGGCTGGGTGAGTGTGTTTGGATTTGTTGGTATCTGAAATGTGATCAGGCTATGGTCTGACCAAGGGACTGGGATAATAGATGGTTGGGTATGATTATATAAGCTTGTGACTGCTGGTGGAACGAATATCATATCAAGGACGTTCCCCTGTTTGTGTGTGGGATTGTGCACGATTTGCTTGTATCCAAGGTCTGTCATTGCATCTAGGAAGGTACTAGATAAGTCGTGATGTAGAGAGGCAAGGTTAAAATTACCTAACAACCAGTTTGGTTTGTTGGGGTTATCAGGGTTGCAGGCCAAGTTGATTATATCTGAGAAATCTTCTGATACTGCGTTTGGTGCTGAGTAAATGAGATTGATAGAGTTGCTTCTATTTGTGATACTTATAGTGTCTAGGTGCTGGGAGCTCCTGGTTAGGGACACTCGGTATTGCAGCTCGGACTTTGCTATTATGAAGACTCCTCCACCTCTTCTGTTATCTCTGTTACAAGCAAAGAGTGAGAAATTAGGGGGAGTGATTTGGTTAATTAGGGCAGTGTCTGAGTCAGAGAGCCATGACTCAGTGACCATTAGAAGGTCTAGATTGTAGTTGGATATTAGGTCTGTGATGGCTGGCCATTTGTTGCGCACGGATCGTGCGTTGATGAGTGCACACCTGAGCTCATGTTGTACGTCATTTTTGTTGATCTTTTTGTTAGTAATGGTCTCCAGTGTTATGTAGAGCAGGCGTGTCTGTCTCTTATGTTGTAGGTTTGGATGAGGTTGATGATAGTTGTAGTGATATTTTCTATTTGATCCTAGGAATACTGGGATAGGGTTGTGATCATGTATGGATGAATCAGAGTCACGGATGGTCATGGCAATGGTATAGAGAAAAACGAAGGTTAGGGTTGAGGTAGGCATGCTTAGCTTTCTTTAATGTTATCCCTGTTGCTTGTGAAGGGCAACCCAATGGTACCTGGAGATATGGTGAGGTTTGGGATAAATAGAGTATATGAAGTACAGTGTTTTCTAGTATCTATGTGAGATGGTAATGCGAGAGGGGGAGAGCTAGGGTACAACTTTGTGAGAGACTTGTCAATACATCACAGTTTATACATTGCTATAGTAGTATAGACAGCATTATTACAAGGTATTGTTACAAGGTACTGGTTACATTGTAGCTACTTAGTAGAGCAGTTAACATCCCTTTTATTTATTTATTTATTTATTTATTTTATTTAAACAGGTATTTGTATACCGCTCCTTCCAGCGATCAGAAGCGGGTATGATTACAAGAGAGAGCTGTCAGATCAAGACAGTAAAATTTATATGGTATATACATAGTTGATTTGGGAGGAAAGGATGGTATACAGCAAATTTAAAGGTATATTCATAATTGATGACACACAGGAAAGTATCCATTTCTAGTCTAAGGGGAAAAGGATTACATATATACATTTTTACATGAAATGCTCTCTGGGTCTTTGGATAGATGGTTTCCCTCAAGTGGAATTAGAGCAGGTTGAAATGAGTTTGAAATAGGTGCGTCTTGAGTTTTTTTCTAAATTCCGCTAGATTTTTGCTGGCTCTTAGTGTGGGCGGTAGTTGGTTCCATAGTGTAGGTGCTGTATATGCGAATGCCCTATTGGTGGTGGTGACTTTGGCAGATCTGATATCTGCAGGGGTGTGAAGGGCATTGGAGTTAATGGTTCTTCTGCTTCTGTTGGGGGGTTGCAAGGCAATTAGAGTGGAGAGGAAGGATGGAGCAATGCCGTGGATAAGTTTGAATGTGGTTGTCAGTATTTTGTACTTTGAGCGAGCTGTAATTGGGAGCCAGTGCAATTCGATTAGTACTGGTGTGATGTGGTCGGTAAGGTTTTTCCTCATGATGATCCTGGCAGCTACATTCTGTGCCATTTGCAGGATGTTGAGTGTTTTTTTAGGTAGTCCTTGCAGAATAGCATTGCAGTAGTCGAAATGTGGCATGATGAGTGCTTGAGCGACGGACCTGAAATCGTGGGGGTCAATGATGTTCCGTATAGGTTGTAGGACTCTCAGTTTGTGGAAAACTGCCCTGTTTGTTTTGCGGAGGTGTTTTTCCATTTTTAGGTCGCAGTCGAAAGTTACTCCAAGGTATTTTATTTCTTTCTTCGTTTGGTAGGTATTGTTGCATAAGGTTATTGTGGTTGGGGGGTCAAAGTTTGCTTTCCTGGACATATACATCACTTCAGTTTTCTTATGGTTGATGGTCATGCTGCTTTGTTTTAGCCAGTGTTGCATCTCCGTAAGGCATGCTTCAAGGGGGCTGTAGTCCGGGTTGTTAGTGTCAAGTTGTGTGTACAGCATAATATCATCAGCATATATGTGGTAGTTGATTTTGTGCTGAGTGAAGATTTCGCATAGTGGTTGCATATATACGTTAAAGAGGAGTGCTGAAAGTGCAGAGCCTTGCGGTATACCTTGTGTTTGGGGGAATGCTTCGGCTTTTTCACCATTGAACTGGACCTGTTGCACTGTTTGAGATGTATGATGTGAACCATTTTAGGGGGGTTCCTGATATTCCTATTGACTTGATCCTGTCTATAAGGGTTCCATGGTTAACTGTATCGAAGGCAGCTGAGATGTCGATGAATAGGAGTATGTACATTTTCTTTTTGTTTTCTAGGCCTTTGAGTAAGTTGTTAAGCAGAACTAGTAATAGGGTTTCAACCCCATGATGTTGCCTAAATCCGTATTGATGGGCATCAAGGGGGGCATTGTCGTTCAGGTGGTCTTGGAGTTGGAGTAGGACTGCCTTTTCTATAATTTTTGCTAGGAATGATATGCTCGATATTGGGCGGTAGGATGCTGGGTCTTCTCTGTTGAGTGTGTTGTTTTTCAGGATCGGTCTTATAATAGATTTTTTTAGTTCGGCAGGCATGATTCCTTGTTGCAGTGATAGGTTTACTATGTGGGAGATATATTTGGCTATGTCTTGTTTCACTGCCTTGACCCAGGCTGCTGGGCATGGATCGAGGGAGGATGTGGTGTTGTTTATGCTTGTGATTATGGTAACAATTTGCTGGTTTCCGATTTTGTGGAAATTGTTCCATACCTGGTCATGGGATGAGTGGGACTCAGTGTTGAGTGTGGGTGCAGGTAGCGTATTGCCTGGGCGGAGCGACGGATTTGTGGCCGTTAGTTTGCTCACGTAGTGGTTTGCCAGGGTTTGAGCCTTGATTTCGTTGTTTTGGTTGTCGGTTTGAGATATTTTGGTTAACGATTTGACGAGTTCAAATAACTCACGTGGTCTATTGATAGCTTTGTTCAGTATGTTAGTGTGATGCTTTCTCTTTGCAGCGTTGACGTCATCTTTGTATTTTGCAAGAAGAGTCATGTATTTGGATTTGAGTTCAGAGGTTTTGGTTTGCCTCCATTTTCTCTCTGTTCTGCGAAGCTCTCTCTTCGCTCTAGTTAGAGCTTCTGTGTACCAGGGTTCTGAGATGGGCTTGCTTGGCTTTTCTGAGGTTTTTGATGTTGGGTTCGATGTACTTTGTATGCCTGTGTTCCATCTACTTGTTAGTTCATTGAGGTCTGTGTGATCCAGGTTTATATGTGATGAGATGGTTGTTATGAGGTGCTCCTTGTTGAATTTGTTGAACTTTCTGAGAGTGTGTAGTGTTCTTGTGTCTTTTGCGTTTTTGGGTATAGCTGGTAGGTTTATTTTGAAGTCAATTTGGTGGTGGTCGGACCATGGGACTTGGGTTATCTTTATGGGTGGGTATGAAGACCAGATCCAGGGTATTTCCCCTATCGTGGGTGGCGCCACTTACTATCTGTTGGTAGCCAAGCTGGTCCATGGCTTCAAAGAAAGTGTTTGCGTGGGTTGTGGAAATGGATGCTAAGTTTAAATCTCCCAAAATGATTTGGAATTTCTTGTTTTGGGTGTTGGTGATGTTTTCCAGTGCTGTAGCTAGAGCTTCGTGGTGGGGTGAGGGAGGTCTGTAGATTAGGCAGATGGATGAGGTCGCAATTTCCACTTTAAGTAAATCAAGGTCTGTGTTTGTGATTGTGGACGTGTTTGTTAGCTTCAGGCTGGTTTTAGCTGCTATGAGGACGACTCCTCCCCTTTTATTGGATCGTGGGGAGTTGTATAAGTTGTAACCAGGTTTACTTAATTGGTTTATTGTTGCGGAGTCTGTGTCTGTGAGCCATGTTTCCGTTATACAGAGGATGTCTGGTTGTTCATCAGTGATGATGTTGTAAATGATGTGCGTTTTGTTCCTTATTGACCTAGCATTGATGAGGATGATGTTACATGTGTCGTATGCTGGGTGGGTAGACCGTGTGTGATTGTCTTGTATTGGTAAGGGTTTGTTTCTTCGGTTGTTCCTTGACATGATTTTAGGATGTTTCTGTGGTTTGTTTTGCTTGGTAGTTTTGCTTTTACTGATTACCGAGTAGTAATGACACAGCAGCTGAGAGTTAAGCAAAAAGCCTGCTCTACTTAGTAGAGCAGTTAACATCCCTTTTACTGATTACCGAGTAGTAAAGACACAGCAGCTGAGAGTTAAGCAAAAAGCCTGGGTACTTGATATCTAGTATACTATTTCTAGGTTACCTCTCCTGTGCCTTACGGCGGTGGAGTGTCTCTGGTTCAGGGAAGCAAATATTTGGCTGGAACACGTTTATACAGATTCTGTATACCTTCTGTTGTGGGCTTCTTTTCAATGTGTCCTTGGCAGACTGATGTTGTGGTGAGAGGGCTAGGCTTCTTAGAAGCTGTTGTTAGGAGATCAGTGGATCAGTGAAAGGACCACTGCCTAAGGGCCACGCCAAAGGGCCTTTCTTTAAGCTGTAGCTGCTTAGCCCCGATTGGGCAGAGCAGGCTGTGGGAGGTTCGTTGCTCCGGCGTGCTCTTCCCCGATCTGCATTGTGTAGTGGATGAATGTGGAAACTGTTCCAGACATGGAAGTGCTCACTTGCATGGCAAATGTAGAGAGGACTGTGTTGGTGCAGAGGAATGTACAAAAGGATTATTCAAAAAGTTTAATTTAAACTAATTGTTTGCCTTGTTAATTGTCTTTATTGGAGTTGTATATATAGCAATGGGGAGGGGCAGGCTATAGTTGGATGAAGTGCCATTTTCCTTGATTTCAGTGCTCGGTAGAGTTATGGGTCCATGGAGGGTTGTGAATCAAAGGGATGGGGCGATGGGCAATTTGGGTAGAAAAGATGGCTGAAGGCATGAATAGTTTTGGGGGAGAATATAAGAGAGGATTCAGTAAGCATAGAGATGCTTAAGTGTATTTGTTATCTGGGTAGGGGAATATTTGAGAGGGCGGAATGTGTATGTGAAAGAGTGTGGAACACTGGAAAAAAATGATTTGTCGGTGGATGATCTTAATGTGAATTGGTAAATTTGTGTATTGTCATTTTAGAAGAATAAACTCCCCTAAAAAAATTTTTTGTACCTTTAAAGAAGCATCTAATTTAAAAGCAAATGTATTATTTCTTCAAGAAACACACTTATAAAAAGAACATCATGGATGGTTGAAGCAAAAGAACTATGAGAAGCTGGAAGCAGCCTCTGATCCCTCTGCTTGTAAGAGGTGTGGTGTGGTAGTTGCATACAGAAATAGTGGGTGTGAAAAGAGATGTCCAAGGGAGATGGGCTTTGTGTGAATGCGAGGATAGACAAGGGAGGCCTACACATTTGCTAATGTATGCAGTTGTGGTCAACATTATGGCACTCTTGCATTTTAAGTATGTTGTGTACGATATCTTGTGAAATAATTGGAAATATTCCAAATGTATGTCATAAAAATATTTTAATAGTATGTTCAAAGGTTTGCAACAAAAAAAAAGATGTCTGTGCAACTTAGATGTAGTAACTTCTGAGAAAAAAAACAAAATATGATCTGGACAGGATTAATGGCACCCTTCACTATTATTTGCTTGCACAACCCTTGGCAGTGATGACAGCCTCCAAACATTTCCTGTAACCATCTATAAGTGTTGTACATCTGTCTGCTGGAAGTTTCTTCCACTCTTCAACTGTGATTTGTTCCAGCTCACGAATGTTTCCAGGATTCCTTTTACCAATGGCAGATTGCAGCTCTTTCCAAAGATTCTCGATTGAATTGAGATCAGGACTCATTGCTAGCCAATTTAAAACAGTCCATTTGTTCCTTTTTAACCATTCTTTTGTACTTTTGGATGTATGTTTTGGGTCGTTGTCCTACTGGAGGACCCATGACCTTGGGCCCAGATCTAGCTTTCTGACTCTAGGTGGCACAATCCACTCCAAAATACCTTGGTAGTCATGATTCCTTTAATATGCTCAAGGCCTCCCGTTCCTGAGGCAGCAAAACAGCCCCACAACATTATGGAATCTCCACCATATTTAACAGTAGGAAGGGTGTTTTTTTCTTGTAAACTCATTTCTTTGCCTGTAAATGTATCGTTGGTCTGCATTGCCAAAGAGCTCAAATTTGGTTTCATCTCTCCACAGAACATTTTCCAGAAGGATTGTGGTTTCTCCAGGTGGATTTGGGCAAAGATCAGGTGTGACTTTTTACGTCTGTCTTTGAGCAGTGGGGTCCTCTCCTTAGCCTTCGCCCATGAAGTCCTCCTTTATTTAGTTCACGGTATATGGAGCAGGTTGAAGCCATCCCTCCAGATTGTTCCAGGTCAGCCTTTAATTCTTTGGTTGTTGTACGTGGTGTTTTTCCAACAGTTCACACTAACCTTTGAAGACTTCTTTGATTAATTTTCCTCTTCCCACCAGGTCCTGGGAGGTTCTTGACAGTTCCTTGAGCAGAAAACATCTTAATAACATTGCAAACTGGAGACACAGGAATCCCAAAGGTCTTGTACCCCCCCCTTTGAAGTTTGATGTTTGGTGATAATGGCTTTTCTGACAGTCTCAGGCAGCTCTCTTGTCTTCACCATTGTGAAAATGGAACAGGGAGTGAATGTGGCCATTTTAAACATTAGAGCCATCACTCATTGATTCAAGTCATGTGAGTACTGACAACTGATCACAGGTGCATCTAATTTTACTACAATAGGAATATGGTTCTTCTGTTCAAACTGATTTGAATTGTTTAGAATGGCGCCACTAAAAATGTCCTAATCTTACAAAAATAACTATTACTCTACATCCAATGAACCCTAAACAAAAATAGAGTAGACCTATAAAACAGTGAGCATACATGTATGTGCATGTGTTAATGTCGGAAGATATGCCATGAGGATACAACTACCTCTTGAGGCTAAACTTCCATTTTACTCAAATTAATAAGCCCCAGTCAGAGCTTTCAAAACGTAGGCAACATAAGAACATAAGATATGCCATACTGGGTCAGACCAAGGTCCATCAAGCCCAGTATCCTGTTTCCAACAGTGGCCAATCTAGGTCATACGTACCTAGCAGTTTCCCCAGAAGACACAGGTTCTGCAATGCTTGTACTAGGTCAAGCATTGATATCCTGGGTCCCTTCTTAATAATGGTTTATGGACCTTTCCTCCAGGAACTTGTCCAAACCTTTTTTAAACCCAGCTACACTAACAGACTTTACTACATCCTCCGGTAACAAATTCCAGAGTTTGATTACACGTTGAGTGAAAAAATATTTTCTTTTATTAGTCTTAAATAGTTTACCCTGTAGCTTCATTGCATGTCCTAGTCTTCCTATAATCTGATAACGTAAACAGTCGATCTACGTTTACCCGTTCCACTCCGTTCATTAATTTATAGACTTCTATCATATCTCCCCTCAGCCGTCTCTTTTCCAGGTTAAAGAGCCCTAACCTTTTTAGCCTTTCTTCATAGGAGTATCCTTCCATCCCCTTTACCATTTTGGTGGCTCTTCTCTGAACCTTTTCTAATAACGCTATATCCTTTTTAAGATACGGCGACCAGAATTGCACACAATATTCAAGGTGCGGTCTCACCATGGAACGGTATAGAGGCATTATAATATCTGTTGTTTTATTTTCCATTCCTTTCCTTATGATACCTAGCATTCTATTTGCTCTCTTGGCTGCCACTGCACACTGGGCCGAGGGTTTTAACATGTTATCCACAATGACGCCTAAATCTTTTTCCTGGGTGGTGGTTCCTAATGTGGAACCTTGCATCGTGTAACCATAGTTTGGGTTGTTCTTCCCTAGGTGCATAACTTTGCACTTATCCACATTAAATTTTATCTGCATTTTGATGCCCAGTCTTCCAATTTATCAAGATCCTCTTGCAATTTTCCACAATCCTCTTGGGTTTTAACAACTTTAAATAGTTTTGTGTCATCTGCAAATTTGATAACCTCACTCGTTATTCCACTTTCCAGGTCATTTATGAATATGTCAAAAAGCAGCGGACCCAGCACAGATCCCTGGGGTACACCACTATTCACCTTTCTCCATTGTGAAAATTGGCCATTTAGTCCAACCCTCTGCTTTCTATCTTTTAACCAGTTCCTGATCCACAGTAGTACACTGCCTCCTATCCCATGACTCTTTAGTTTTGCAAAACACCATAAATTAGTGAGACCTACACCATAATAAAAACATTTTTTACTTCCTTTTGCATTCCATGTTTAATCGTGAGATCCTAACAGAAAGACCACCAAAAAGCTACTTATCTTGTCTGTTGTCCCGACGACTCTGAGTCTTGATAATTTTCAAACTCAGACTTAGTCCACTGGAGTCGGCAACTTTTAACCTAAACTCACAGGAGTCCAGCAGCAGTTTTTTCAAGGTACACAGCACTGCGTTTCGGGCAAATGAAATCTTAATGCCCTGTTTCAATGCTTAATTCTACTGCAAACAAATGTTCGGCTTCCCCATCTCTCCGAGACGCCAGCGCATGCTCATTGTTAATCTGATGCCACCATTGAGATTTGTGAATTTAAACGTTGTAACTAGCCAATGACAGCTTCAATCGTCATGAAATTGTAAGATACAAAAATTACAGCCACTGTAGGACCTCAAAGAATACTGATCCAATCCAATTCGTTATTAAGTCCCGCTGGTTCTACCGTGGAAAGTTTAAATATCCAAGTTTGTTCAAGCATCTGAAGACACTGCTCACGATTAACTCCCCGAGGATTTTCTGGTACATGGTCAAGGATTCTCCAAAACATGTCCTTAAATAAATGCTGGTGGTCGAGACAATGTTGAACAATAGGTGCAGATATAGTTTTGTTTAGAAAATCCATGCAAAGAAACACGTTATAAACTTTTTCTAGTTTACATCCTATGCCCGTACAAAAAGGCCTTCTGTTTGGACAATTTCTTAGATTACGACGGATTTGTTCTAATTTTGAAGATTTTTTGATGCATGCACATGAATTATCATGCCGTTTAATGCAAAGGGGGCTTACCCTAAGAAAATTATAAAACAAGCGTTTTTGAGAGCTAAATATACTCATCGTGAATGGCTGTTTCCTTCGATATCTGAAACACAAATAAATAATCTTAAACCATCTTCTCAATCTGATGTATTTGTGGGCATATTACCGTATATGTCGCATGTTGACAATATTAGGAAGATTCTTTTTAAACATTGGCACATTATACAGTTACATCCATGTTTTCAGAAGAGATTGCAAATAGCCCATACAAGAGGCCCTAATCTTTGGGATTTTGTTGGCATTACCTCTTCTCCTGTAGACAGACTGATGTCGAAGCAACATTCCAATTCTGGTCACTTTGTGTGTACTGCTTGTGATTCTTGTTCACAGTCCATTGAAGGCAAGAACTGGCATGTGCCTAATTCACATTTCATTCATGTAGCAAAATGGCATACTACTTGTTGTACTTCTTTTGTAGTATTTATTTATTTATTTATTTCATTTTCTTATATACCGCGCTATTTGTCATCAGTGCGGTTTACATTGAAACAATACAACAATTGGTCAGATATAACAGACCTATTACAAGTAACAGGAAAATTAACATGGAAGTAAACAGGGAAATCATTTATATTTCTAGAAAATACATGTTGGAGATATATAAAATCTATACAGTTAGTTAGGGTAGGTATGAGGTTAAAAGGATGGGGGAGGGGAAGGGGTGTTTAGGTGTTTGAAGTATGCGATGAAAAGGTGGTGTTTAAGGGCTTTTTTGAATTGTTTGATGTCTTTAATTGCTCTGATATTGGGAGGGAGTTTGTTCCAACATCTAGGAGCATAATTCGAAAAAGCCCTATTGATGGATGATTGATTAGCTTTTAAGGAAACGTTTGGTATAAGTAGTGTGTCAACAGCTGGAGATCTCCTGGACCTGTTATTTGTTGTGTGTATGATGAGATCAGAGATGGAATCTGGAGAAATATTATTGAAGGCCCTAAAGGTGGTAAGGATGGCCTTATATTGGATTCTACAGTTTATTGGTAACCGATGAAGCTTCTCTAGAATGGGGGAAATATGCTCACACTTTGATGATCCGCAGAGGACACGAGCAGCTGCGTTCATGGCTAATTGTAGAGGATTAATAGTTATATTTGGTAAGCCATGGAGTATTATGTTAGCATAATCAAAGTGCGGCGTGACTAGAGCTTGAAAGATGGTGCGGAAGTCATCAGACTTCATCATAGGTCTCAGATGACGAAGGGTTTTTATCTTGAAGTAAACGGCCTTTATGGTGCGTTTTATATGTTCCTTGAAGTCTAACCTTTGATCCAGAATTACTTCTAGATATCGAATATTTGATTTGACTGGGAGATCAGCATCTCTGACTTTTAGAATTGATGGAGGGGAGAAAGATTTATTCCTTGTGATTATTAGAACCTCTGTTTTTTTAAAGTTAATACGGAGGTTTTGAGAGAGAAGCCAATCAGTTATTGAATTAAAACAGTTGATATGTTATATGTTTTAGTTTGCCCTTGCGATCTTTTCTACATAGGCAGGACAATTCGCCCTATACGAACTCGATTGTGTGGACATGCATCTCGGATTAGAAAATTATCAAGACTCAGAGTCGTCGGGACAACAGACAAGATAAGTAGCTTTTTGGTGGTCTTTCTGATAGGATCTCGTGATTAAACATGGAATGCAAAAGGAAGTAAAAAATGTTTTTATTATGGTGTAGGTCTCACCAATTTATGGTGTTTTTGCCTACGTTTTGAAAGCTCTGATTGGGGCTTATTAATTTGAGTAAAATGGAAGTTTAGCCTCAAGAGGTAGTTGTATCCTCATGGCATATCTTCCGACATTAACACATTCACATACTAAAAATGTCCCGGCAATGTCCCAGTTTTAATACTATTTCCTTTTTTAACTGGTTTTGTTATATTTGATTCTTTTCGGTGTCAAATATGTGTGCATATATAATCCAAAGCCATTTACTGGCCACTTTATTTTAGGAGATATTGGACATTAGGGGACTGAACTGCAAGACTGCCAATAATGTTGACCACAATTGTATTTCTGCTTTTGTGTAAAGAGTCCACATGCTCCTTTCTCCAGTCCTCTGTGATCACCCCCAACTCTAAAGAAGCATTGATAAGGTCAGTCAGTGAAGCCACTAGAATGTCCTCAAGTTCCTTTAATATTCTTGGATGTATCCCATTTGGCCCCACCGCTTTGTTGACTTTTAGTTGGCTAGTTCCTCACGAACACAGTCTTCCTAAAATTGTTCTAAGATCCCCTTCACTTCTGTTCCTATTTGTGGGTATTTTCTGAGGTCCTGCTCCTGGCCCTTCATTTGTGAAAATAGAACAAAAATATTTGTTAAGCAATTCCATTTTATCCTCATCAGCTTCTACATATTTCCCCCATTCATCCTTGAGTTGACAATACAACTTCACTAACATATCTAAAAAATGTCTTATCCCACCATTTTATTGCATTGGCTATTTCTTCTTCTTTTAGTATCTTTGCTTTCCTGACTACTTTTCTAGCTTCTCTAAGTTTTTACAAATATAGATAGCTTGACTTCCTCTCTCTGTGATCTCTTGTATTTTATGAAGATTGACCTCTTTTTCTTCAAGTTTCAGCAACTTCTTTTGAGAACCATAGTGGTCTCCTTTTCCTTTTACATTGATTTACCTTTCTAACAAAAAAGGTTTGTTGCCCTTAAAATATCCCCTTTCAGTTTTGCCCATTGCTTTTCTATATCCCCTAGCTAGTCCCATCCTGCTAATGACTTCTTGAGGTATTGTCCCATCTTAGCACAGTTAGTTTTCCTAAAGTCTAAGACCCTCGCTTTTGAATGGATTTTATCAGCCCTAGTCCTAATACCGAACCATACCATCGGGTGACCACTGGATGTGAGATGATCTTCTACTATGACATCAGAAACACTTTCCACATTGGTAAGCATCAAGTCCAGTATGGCCCCTTGATATGTGAGTTTTGTTACCAGTTGCCGGAATAGTTCTCCTTGTGGAAAATCTAGGATCTCCTTACTTCTAGATAACACTGCAGCAGGGATGTGCCAATCAACATCTGGCATATTGAAATCACCTATCAGTAGCACATCTCCTTTCATGGCAATACTGCATATGTCTTCTATTAAATCTCCATCCACTTCTTCTCTCTCTGAGGGAGATCTGTAGGTAACACCATTGCAAATGGATTTCTCTTTCCCTCTTTCTACTTTAACCCACAGTTCTTCTTCGCTCCCATCCCAATGAATCTAGTTTAAAGCCCTCTTCGGTAGGTTAGCCAGTCTGGTACTGAAGACATGTTGACCTTTCTTGAACAAATGGATGCCTTCTCTGCTCTGCATCCCTTAGAAAATCATCCCATGGTCCAGGAAACAAAAGCACTCTTGATGACAACATCCATGCAGCTATGCATTAATCTCTAAGATGTGAGCTTCTCTGCCTCGGTCTTTACCATCAATAGGGAGGATTAAAGAGAACACCACCTACAAACCTATCTACTTCACTTTCTGTCTCAAAGCCATGAGGTCAGATATGCTCAAAAGGATACATAGCAGTATTATTTGTGCCAACATGGATAAGCAACATTGGATAGTCAAGAGGCTTGGCAAACTCTATAACATCTCAGATTTGGCACCTGGCAGACATCTTACTTCTCTGGACATCAAGCCTGGTCAACAGATGGACGCCTCAGTACCCCTCAGAAAAGAATCACCAACTACCACTACCCTTTGCTTCCTTGTGGTCACTGATTCTACAACTTTGGGGTGCTTGAGCTCTGGTTCTTCCCTTTTCTGGGATGCTTTCACCTCCTCCACTTCCAGGGCTGCATACTGGTTCTTCAATTCGAGGGCTGAGGAAGTTGGATTGTCAATTCTGCAGGCTCTGGTGATTCATGTCCAATTCTCTTCATTCTGTAGCCTCCCTTCTTCACCTCTGTCAGAAAGCTTGGATGCTTCAAGAAGCATATTATCAATGCACTTCTCACTGTCTCGAATGCTTCTCAGCCTCGCCACCTCTTCTCTGAGCTCCTCCACTTGTTTCATGAGGACTTCAGCTTGCAAGCATCTTTCAAATGGAACTGGTCCTTTGACTGGCACCAGGCTGTCTGTCTGGACAGAGGCAGAAGCAGTAACAGGGGCAACAGCTTTGGCAATATGACTTTTCCCAGGTATCATTCAGTTGGTGGAGCTTTGGTACCTATTGACGTAAAAAAAGAGACACCTACCAAAGTCCATAACTTTACCTCAGCTGTCCTTTAAGCAAAAAAAGCAGCTAATCTCTTTTATGTGTGTTGTAACAGTGCTGTTCTATGTCCCTGAGTGTAGCCTTGCTTCCTTGCTAAACAATTATCTTACACTAGTAAATTTGATGTGGAGTAGCCGCCTAGTGGTTAGAACAACTGCCTAGTACCCAGAAGATCAAGGGTTCGATTCCCACTGGTACTCCTTGTGACCTTGGACAAGTCACTTTACCCTCCATTGCCTCAGAAGAAAAGGCTGGCAATCTACTTCCAGTGATACATTGCCAAGAAAACCCAAAGGTAGCTGGGTCGCTATGAGTCAACACTGACTTGGTGGCACTAAAAAAAAAGTAAATTTGATATTATGTGTCTTTAAGGGGTTCCCTTCATAAAATTACCTAATCAAAGCTCCTTGACAAAGGGCAATTTGTTTACTTATAGTAGATATCCAAATGTGGAACTATTTGGCTAAATGGTTGCAAAGAATTTAGGATATATAATATAGCATGGAGAAATTGACAGCCCAGAGTAGAAATAAGATGAAGAGATTTGTTACAATTTGGACATCCTTCTGTAAGGTGTATGGTCTCGATAGGATGTGAGTAAAGAGTGCATTAATTATATGACTGCTATAGTGAATGATAGGCAGCTTCCCTGAGGAGACACAGAAAGGGTGGATGGGGGAAGATAGGGGGGTAAGGAAGAAGCATAGATTGATATGGTTTGTTAGAAAAGTTCAAGATAAGACAATTGTTAGCAGATTGATATGATACAGAATAATTAAGATTAGCATAATGTGCCTGCTACGTGCTAGTTAAAAGCTTGTAACTAATGTATGTTCTGCAATATTGTGAATTGCTCTGTTAGTTATGAAATAAAGTCTCAGAAAATTTTAAAAAATAAAGTGAATTGCAGTGATCTAATTTAGAAAGGAGCACTTCTCAAATATGGGAATGGGAATTTGGATTTAGCTCACATCTTCAGTAGCTCAAGGAGAGTTACATACTGCTGCAGTAGGTATTTTCCTGTCCTTGGAGGGCTTACAATTTACATTTGTACCTGAGGTAATGGAGGGTTAACTGACATGCCGAAGATCCCAAAGAACAATACCTCCCCTGACTTTCCCAGTTTCTCAGTCCCCTGCTCTAACCATTAGGCTACTGCTCCATCTACAAGAGCCAATAGCACAGCCTCCGTGCTGTTGTGACATTCAAATGCACATTTGCTTCTCCACTGGCTACATTATTGGACAGTTTGGGCATTAGATACTTCGTGGCTGTCACCGATGTCCAGTTGTGTATGTTCTAGGACACAAAGTCAGCAAAATCGGTGATTTGATGGGGTATACATCCTATCACTACACTCAGGCTGAGGAAAGGGAAAATCCTAGGGGGAAGACTCTAAACAGGCAAAAAAATCCATTTTGTTTAGTTTCTCATGTCATTTGTAGTTTATTTAAAACATTTTTTACTTGGTTTTAATTCTTATTTGAGGTCATTTCCTTATTTATGTGCACTATTCTTCAATAGGTACTTGCTGAGCAATAGTATTAATAACACTGGGAAAAAAACACGGAATTTTGTTTTTTCGCCATCATTTTGGGTTAAAAAATATATGAAATAACATTTACATTTTCCATGTCATTTCAAATAAATGCACGTCCCTGTTATTCTCTCAAGCTAAAGGAAAAGAAAAGGTAAAGGGGGAAACTACAACTGTAGAATCAAAGCCTCTGGATAAGGGAAAGAAAAAGCCAAGGGGGAGTCTACAAACGAAGAATTAAAGCCACAGCAGAGGGAACAGGGTGGGTTAGTTTCTCCAGTGACTTCAGAGGGTAGAGACTCAGGAAGGGAGGACAGGAACTATACAAGAGCTACTGCCTAGGGGAGTGAAGGGAGAGAAGCTCCAGACCAGACCAGACTATGTGAGTCAGCGTGTTCAAGGTACGGAATTGCTTCTTTAATGTAAGGGACTTTTGGACTTACCTGCTGAGGAAGGTTTTAGCTTTGGGAAGCAGTTAACGCCATGCAAACACAACCCCTTCAAAAAAGTGCAGCTGTGAACTCTGACAGGGAAGATTATGGACTCTCTTGTTTAAATCGAGTCATACTTGTTTACTGAGAGACTCAAACGTAAATTGAGACAGGAGTTTGAGAGTTGATGGTTGGACGTATTTAAACAAAATCCTGAAGAGACAGCCCAAGCTTAAGTGAGTCGAGTGGGACTCAGTATTATACTAACACTCTGTACATAAATCTAGTGGCTTATAGTGGACTGGCAGTGACCAGGAGCATCCACCCAGACCCCTACAGAAGGAGAACAGCAGAGCAGGATATCCAGAGATTGCATCCACCAGAGCGCAAGAGACAACCCAGCTGCCTTTTCAGATGGCAAGCTAAATTTGTGCCTGTGAGAGGCTGAAGTGGTAGGTTCTGAATAAATTAAAACTGAATCCAAGATAGATAGAAATAATTTTGATCATAAAACCAAAATTCACTTATCATGCCTCTTAGAATTTTTGAATGTAGGAAAGAGCCTGGAAACGCATGCTGCTATTGGGCCAGGAAGGCTTTTAGACTTATTCATAAGCTGTGCCCTTCTCTCCTTCCACAATCTTGCTACATTAATTCAGACATTTCCAATATCTCATTTAGATTATTGTAATTCACTTTACCTTGGTTTGCCCCAGTGGCTTTTTCACCATCTTTAGAAAGGCAGCTGAATTTTGGACAGTTTCATCTCTGCTATCTAGGTTATTTCATTATCTAAGGCAATGCAATTTTTTTCTCCAAATGAAACTATCTTTCTAATTGCCGAAACTATATTCCCAGGCCCAAAGTGTGTCTTTCAGAGTAAGGCTCTCTATTTGCCAGGCACTGTACATACAAGTTTATAAAATGCATCACATACACGTATTAGTCATGACTATTTTAGTATAGACATATGCTGCAATTTTATAATACCACTTATATAGCCATTAGGTGGATGTCTAGAGCAATATATCCAGGGAGCGGTGTCCAAGCTGAGCTGGAGACACTTTATCCTCCCAGCACACGTTACTGCTCTCTTCTCCCCAGTAGCCCCTTAGGCTGCTGCTGTTGTAGAGCTCCTTGCCTTCCAGCTGATCTAGCTACTCTCACTCTGGCGCCTAGCTAGCAGGCAAGCAGGTAGAAGTAGCACGCAATACAGCATCCGCGTCCTGCACAGAGCGGAGCCAGTCTTGTGGTATGCAGCATGCAAATCTCCATAACTCATACCGTGAAACTGTCCTTGCTCTTCACAGGAAGCAGACGCTCTATTAAAGACCGCTTCTCCTGCTAAATGGTAAGGAGGATCGAGGTGGTTTGTTGGACTGGGGATAGGAGGGGGGACCATGAAGCAAATGTCAGATGAGCTCTAGAGAAGGATAACAGGCATGGTGAAATCTTTGGTGGAGAGAGGGTGGAAGGAAGGTGAGAGGAGGCATGGTGAGGACCTTGGAATGGAGAAAGGTGAGAGGAGGTTCCATGAGATCTTGGGTGGTGGTGGGGGGGGGGGGGAATGAGAGGAGACATTGTGAAAGCTTTCGGGGAGGAGGTACTTTGAAAACTTGGGAGGGTGAGAAGGGACATTGTGACAGCTTTTATGGAGGATGAGAGCTTTGGGGGAGAGAGAGGAAGCACAAGAGAGCTGTGCAGAAGGGTGGAAGAGGGAACATGGGGAGAGCCTTCAAAGAGTAAGGAGATATGGGAGTAAATTTGTTGAGGTTCAAGGAGAGGTAAAAAGAGAGAGAATCGAAACTGAAAAGAAAAGTAAAAACATCAGAAAGAGAGAGAAAATAAAAAGGAATACTTTCAAAACCAAAAAATGAGAAAAAAAGACATCTTCAGCCAGAAAACCAGAGACGCCAAAGCTTAGATCTTTTACTGTTCTTAGAGAATATTGATAACCAGGGCCAGCCCAACCATTAGGCAAGACTAAGCAATTGCCTAGAGCAGCAGCTTCTGAGGAGCAGCAAAGAGTAGCTTCAGTCAAAGCAAACAGATCTTACAGTCGCACAACTCAAAGAGCCATCAGCACATTCGATTATCTGGAAGGAAAGGGAACACAAACACATACAAAGCAAAGTTGAATTTTGAAAAGTATTCTGATTATGCATTTTTACAGAATTACTGTGCTGGTATTGGTGTGATCATGATTGTTGCGTTTAATTGTCAGATTCTTAGGGAGGAAGCTAATTCTGGAGGGGGGAGTGGAAGCCTAGTGGTTGCCTCAGGCCAGGGGTTCTAAATCCTGTTGGAGGACAGCAACCTCAGGTGGAGGGACTGGGGTTTCTGGTTCCACAGGCACTCCTTGTGTCTTTGGGCAAGCCACTTAACCCTCTGTTGCCTCAGGTACAAAACATAGATTTTGAGCCCTTCAGGGACAAGGGAAACATACCGTACCTGAATGTACACCGATTCTGATCCCATGGGCACGTCTAGCCCCCACAGGATCAGAATCAGGTCTAGCTCTGTATGCCCCAATTCAGATCAGCCATATAGGGGCTGGACAGCCAGTACAGAATTGGCCTCCTGGTGGTTAGAGCACTGGCTTGGTAACCAAGAGACCAGGGTTCAATTCCCACTAGCTCTCCTTGTGGCATTGGGCAAATCACTTAACCCTCCATTGCCTTGGAAGAAAGCCCTGGCAATCTACTTCGGTCACACTTCCAAGGAAACCCAGAAGCTGCTGGGTTGCCAGGAGTCAGCACTGACGCGGAGGCACATATATACTGAGCCCATTTTTTTCTCAAACTGGTAAATGATGATACTGTATCTTACTGTCACAAGTTTCAATAAGAAAAATGACTTCTTAATTTTTCTCAGATGGCTGTTGAACATAGGTAGTGTGGCTTGTTTCCAAGCTTTCGCTATCTCCAAGTGAGCTGCAATTACACAATGAATAAATAACCCTTGGATACTCCCTCTAGCTCCTCAGATAAGCAAAGCAAAATGAAATATTTCAAGCATGGCAGAAAGCTATTGCCCCATCCTCTGCCAGTAAACCTTTACTACTGGGCAGTCCCACTATATATGTAGGAGAGCCCCATCTTGGTCACATTCTCGCCAGCAATGCTTGGTCACCATAGGCTATATCATCTGTAGAGGATTTTGGCTCTATCAGATTGCCAGAGACAGAAAACCTTGGCCTGAATCTGATATATTATCTTCTATTCATCTTCCTCTATATCCATACCCAGATCCTTTTCTCATGCTTTCTCATGGGCCATCTTTCCCATCTCAAACACAAGGAAGAGCAGAACCACTCTTGCTGGGGCAATCAGGATAAACACAAAGATCAAGAGACGTGTGGTGGTCTCAAAATTGCTTTATTAATGAACCCCAACGCGTTTCGGCGAACGCCTTCTTCAGGGGGTATGCAGCTTGTGTTCTGTGTTTTTCATATCATATTAGACATACAATGGATTTTTCTTTTTCTGTTTCTGTTTCATTAGTTTCATCAGTAGTATATAGGATTAACATATATATATGACAAGCATCACGTAGAGACTAAGTGAGTATAGTTCAAACTCTATAATTTTATACAGGTGTCACACACCACATTTTTAAAAAAACAATTTTAAGTATGTTTCCTGTCTAATTATTGTTTGTCACGCCCTTAGCCCCTTACATTAGTATGGAGGGGCGTGGGTTTATTTTTGTCACTGTGGTGCTTCAACTTTCTGGCCTTTTCTAACTGGATGCCTTTAAATGCATTCTGGGAAAGGTAGTTCCGTTAGATATCATTTGGGCTCAGATGAAAAAAAAACACCTTCATTTGTAGTTGGGTTTGAGTGAGTGCAATTTATTCATTAGCACAAAAAGACACGCTAGGATCACAGATCCACCTTTTAAGATATTTTCACCAGGGATTCTTGTAACTCTTTACAGGATAACTTGAACTGAAACAAACAGCTTTCCTCAGCTTAATTAACTGCATCTGCATTCAGCAGAGCTTTGCCGTGTAGATCAAAACAAACAGAAAGAAACTTTTAAACCAGGTTTCTTTTCCCTCTCCAGTCCAGAACAAATACCTGGCTATCCTGTATGCTTAAACTCAGCACTTCATACAGATAGTCCAATTCATACAAGCAGATAAAAAAACTCTTTTCCAGGTTTTCTCAGTAGTTAGACAAACCAAAAGCATTTCTTACTTCAACTGAAACGGCATTCAAAACTGAGCTCTGCACTGCTCACAGCTGTTTCTCAAAAGACAATCAGGAAGATTCAGCTTTGCACTGCGACACACTTTTCCTGAGCTGAGAACATTAACAAGCAAACACAACTCTCAGGGCTCTGGACACTGGAGGCTTCTCTTTACGGTTGACATCCCCCTTGCAACCATTCTTAATTGGCAGACTGGCATGCAGAGCAGTCCATGTATGAGACCCCTTCTTCACAAGGTAAATCTGGCTCCCCCAATTCCATGGGTTCACTCTCTGGCTCAGATTCAGATAGCTTACTTGACTGCCTTCTATTAGGGTTAAAGCTGTCTCTGGCAAATACGTATTGCTCCTTATTAGCTAAGCTTCTGGGGCTCATACCTTGATCAAAGCCTGTAGTAGCTTTAGTCCTTACATGCTCTGGCCACCATCTAGCATGTCCTATTCTCCAATTAGTGCTCCTGGCTCTTACTGCTCCATTCCTTGAGTAGACAAAACGTCTGCTCTCTCTTTCTCTCTGGTCAGCAGTTGCAGCACTCTCTGGTCTCAGGAGTCCTTCCAGTTTCTCTCCATGTGTCCTGCTTGTCCCTCTTCGTCCTCTTGCTCCTGCTCCTCGACTTCCTCGACTGCTTTCTGGTCTAACTAAGCTAAACTTAAACCCCTCAGGCTCCTGCTCCACCCTCTCCCCTCTCAGGTGAGAAAGATCAAACTCCCTCGTGGCAGCTGTGTGATTAGGGGATGCAGTGACGTAAAGGTTCCTTACCCTGGGCCTGTATTCCCTATCCTTTCCACCACTAGGGGCACTCTGTTCCTCATTGTAGCCAGGAATTACTGGCTTTATAGGAGCAAATGGAGTTTTAAGTCCTGGACCCTTTAAAATGGGTCCCTTAATTAAGGTAAATTCCTTCTTTTTACCCCTCTCTTCTAGGTCCTGATAAGCTTCCTTATCACATGTTTCACCACAACATCCCATTATGTTTTTGTTTTTGCCTGCCCTGCGTTTTGTGATTGGTGTTTTGATGGGTTTAATGTTCATGTTCATTATGATTTGGATTTTTATCTGCAATACATTATATTCACAGCATCAATGTACTACACCTTCATGTTATAGTTTGTATTTTTTAACTGTTCTTAATTTATAATTTTGCATATCGTTTTCATATGTATTAGCATTTTTATTTTATTTTGTTTTATTTATGTAAGCTGCATACCCCCTGAAGAAGGCGTTCGCTGAAACGCGTTGGGGTTAATTAATAAAGCAATTTTGAGACCACCACACGTCTCTTGCTCCATCTTTCCCACCTTCAGGGGCATTTAGAATTTTGCAAATTTTAGAATCACTCCATCCAATGGGTAGGTTTAGCAGATAACTGCTCAAAAGCAGATTTGGACCCCAGTAAATCCTGCAATGGACCTTTGGCCTACAAGTAAGTTCTTATTTGAACATAAGAGAAATAATTACTATGTAACATGCCCTTTTTCTCTCTTAGGACCTCAAACAGCTTATCATCCCCCACCAATTATCTCAAACTGTATAGGTCCAATCTTTCCTATTCCCTAAAGGTTTCTCTCTCCAAGAAGGGAGGGAAACACTCATTAACCCTAACGGGTATGTTCTGTGATAACATCTTAACCCCAAAGAGTGTCTCCTAAAATTTCTTCCATGTCTGGAGTGCAAGTTCCATATGATTGCCTATAGTTTCCCTATATTTAACCAGTCATAGTATATACCACAAAGGGACCCCTTAACAAAGGTTTGCTCAATAATCATCCACTGTTTAGTAGAGGGTGCAAACCATTCAACCAATGCTCTCAATTGAGCTGCAGTATAATACAGTTTTAACATTACGGACTGCTAAACGTCCCTCTTCTTAACTAAATATAGAACCCTACAGGGTAACCCTCAGTGGCTCCTCTTCCAAACACATTTAAAAAGCCTCTCCTCCAGAGATTTAACCATCTGTGCTGGAAGAGCTATTAGCAATGTCTAGAAAGGATAAAGTAGCCATTGAAAGGCAATTTTTTAAGACTGCTATCCTGCCAACCTATGAAAGATTGTATTTTTCCCATTTCTGAAAGTCTCACAACACAACCTGGATTATGGGACCATACAGTGGTGTGCAAGAGTCTGGAATCACTTGTGAGTTTTGCGTTTTTCATACTTTCTAACTTTTTTTTTAAAATTTTGCGTTAGCCCAGCATATTCATCTTTCTACCACGTTAAAAGGGATACATTTGGCTATTAGAGTTGACTTTTTTGCATTCCTTGCTTCCAATTTAAATACTTTACAGACACTGGGAGATAGCTACTGCGATTTTTGTGGATCCTGCGTCAAAACTGGATCGAAATTATCCAATATGCACACGTTATTTCTGACCAATCAGGAGGCTGGTTTCACTAACCAATCACAATGCAGATATCTAGCCAACAGTGCAGCTATAAAAATGCGCAGAATTTTTGAATTTCATACGCTTTCTGGATCGAACATGAAGATTTATTTATTTATTTATTTACATTCTCTTATATACCGCGCTATTCTGCATCAGTGCGGTTTACATTGAACAAACTGAAATTACATTGAACAGGGCATTATAACTTGGAGATAACTATTTTACAGGGAACATGGGCTATGGAGGGTTAAGTGGCTTGCCCAAGACCACAAGGAGCACCTGTGGGAATAGAAACCCCAGTCCTTCCAGCCCAAGGTTGCTGTCCTCTAGTGGGATTTGAACCCCCGACCTTCCGGCCTGAAGTACCTTGCCCCAACCACTAGGCCACTCCTCCACTCATGACTCGGGCCCTGATGTTGGAGGAGCGTGTTTGTGTGTCCTTTATGAGCGAGGAAGAATTTTCAAGCCGTCAGCCAGGAAGGTTGGCTGCAGTCAGAGCGCTGTTGCTAAGATTGTACAGAAGAAGAAACAAACAGGTTCAGTGGTGGACAAGCCTCGTTTAGGTCGTCCACATGCATCAACATCACACCAGGACCGCGCACTGCGACACATTTCACTGACTAATCGCAAGTTGACCTCTCCTTACTTCGAGAGTGGTCAGACAAGAGTGAGGTCAGTGTCAGCTCATCAACAGTTCATCGCCAGTGCCTGCAGTTTGGTCTCCGGGGCTGCAAAGCATGGAATAAGCCACTGATGACTGACATACAAAGGCGCAACCGGATCGTGTGGGCGAGAAAGAACTCAACCTGGTCGACTGAAATGTGGGAAAAGGTGCTATTCAGCGATGAAAGCACCTTCTGCCTGTTTGGTAACCAGGCCCACACCTATGGGAGGAGATTTCCTGGAGAGTAATTCAAGCCTGAGTGTCTCAACCTCACTGTGAAGCATCCTTTAAAGGTCATGATCTGGGGCTGTATGGCTGCCAGTGGCGTTGGAAGTCTTCACATCATCGATGGAATGGTCAACGGGGCCAAGTATATCACCATACTGCAAAAGTGCATGGTGCCATCAGCACACCAGCTGTTTCCTGGCCAGTTCCTGTTCCAAGATGACAATGCACCCTGCCATCGCTCCAGACAGGTGATCAGCTGGAAGCAGCGGAACAACATCAAGTCAATGGACTGGCCTGCCCAGTATCCAGATCTGAATCCAATCGAGAACCTGTGGCACAAGGTGGCCTTGGAAATATCCAAGAGGCATCCGACATCAAAGCGTGAGCTGATTGAGTCACTCATTGCAGCTTGGAACCGCGTTGTCACCAACCTTGTCAGACTGGTTAATTCAATGCTGACAAGGTGCAGTCAGGTGATCAAGAACAAAGGGTGGCCCATCAAATACTGAGCCGTCACTGACACATAAAAATGGCCTTTTTCAAGGCCACATACATTAATTTGAAGGAAACCTGGCGTGCGTCCATAATATTTTAAAGCATACTTACAATAATATATCATTGGCCAACGATGTACATTACGCGATTTTCACAGAAAATCTATCAACAGGACAACTATGGGGAACAAACTCAGAAAATAAGGGCCAAACCAATACTAAAAGTTGGCCCTAATAGCCAAATCTATCACTTATCATGAGATACACAGGAAAAGTCACTGGGAGGATAAGGAAATTAAGATATAAGGTCACAAAGTTGAAAAAAACGTCAAATTTACAAGTGATTCCAGACTTTTGCACACCATTGTAGTTAAGCTTCAGCAATTGCGTCCTGCTTGGTGAGATTATCATCTCACCAAGCTTCGATGGGAGTGGCTAACTTGGATTTAGTGGAAGTTACAGAAACATGGTTCACTGAAAACCATGACTGGGATGTAACTATACAAGGCTATACTTTATTCAGAAAGGACAGGGTAGGAAGAAGGGGAGGAGTGGCGGCACTATATGTAAAAAATAATATTAAAACTTTGTAATTACAGAGCTTAAAAGTGAGAGAGGAGGCACTGTGTGTTAAACTAGAAAGAGGTAAAGAGAAATCTATTTGCACTGGCGTGATATACAGACCTCCCTCACAAGAGGAAGAAGTGGACAGAGAGTTAATTGAAGACATATGCAGTATTGCTAGGAAAGGGGAAGTGCTACTGATAGGGGATTTCATTATGCCAGATGATTGGCACATTCATGCAGCAGTATCATCTAGAAGTAAGGAGATCCTGGATTCTCTACAGGGAGAACTATTCAGGCAATTGGTAACAGACCCCACACGTGAAGGGGCCATATTGGACTTGGTGCTTACCAATGGTGAAAGTGTTTCTGATGTTATAGTTGGAGATAATTTTGCATCCAGTGATCACCAGATGGTGTGGTTCAGTATTAAGACAAGGGCTGTTAGAATCCATTCAAAAGCAAGGGTCTTAGACTTGTGATAAAGAAGCTTATCATAGCTCAGGAAGGAGCTGTAGAAAAGGTGAAGTGACTCTGAACAAGCAACCTGTCAGTTCTGGTAGAAATATGAAAACAGAATTTTGCCATAAAAGACTACCAGTCCCAGAATGCACCAGGTTTCCAACAGCCATTAGAGGAGCTGAAGTGAGGAAACGTGTGTTCAATCAGGAGGGCTATGAGGTAATCCCTAAGCACTCATCTCAAAGGGCAGGGCCTGATTCAGCACAGCTGCGCTGTGTTAGGGAGGATCACTCATCTAAGCAGAATAAGAGTAGAGTTTATTCTACAGATGACCATCTTCATGATCACCTTGGATATCCAGAGAATTGTCCTCAGTATCCTGAGAATCAGCTTGAGTTTGATCATCAGTTTCATCTGAAGGATCATCAGAAGCAGAAGCCAAACCGGACGGACAGAGAGGGAAAGAGACCCTTTGGAAGAAGGAAGAGAAAAGCCTTTGAGAGGTCTAGAAGAGTCCAAAGCAGTACGTATACTGGGAGGTATTCCAAGGGCCAGCATACACCATTGGACTGGGGAAAGCCAGAGGAATGGTGCTGCAGAGCTAGGAATCACCAGAGGCTACCTGTGAGGGAGACGGCTGCACGTGGAAGGGACCCTAAGACCTGTGCCAGAAGGTATGTGAAGAGAGATCCAGTGTCCAGGGATCTGGATTGGAAGGCTGGACATAAGAACTGGACTACATACTGGCCAGGCTATATAGAGAGGAACTCTAGCAGCAATGGAAGCTCAGGTATGAACACTGATCTATGCCCTAGCTATAACCTTGAAAGACAGCAGGGAAACCAGTATTCTCCTGAAAATGCTCCATTGAGAGATTCATCTGTGCCAATCCATGATATTGAACCCATGCTTGTTGAACAAGGGGGAATAATAGCAGATGAGGATCCTGTTTATATGGACTGCTCTCTATCTAAACTCCGTTGGTAGCTTTCTGTTATAAAGTACAGCAACCATCACAAAGAAATACAAATTTGTTCTTTAATCTACTCAGAAAAGCTCCTGAAGCAGGATTTGACCCACACAGTGGAAGGCAAGCCAGCTAAGGGGTTTCAGCTGGATAACTGCTAGCAATTAAGCCTTACCTAATTGCTTGTGAGCTAGGAGAGAATCACTTCTGTATCTATGTGGGAAGTAATCAGAAGTTAACCTGAAAAGAACAGTTTGTTTCTTGCTTTGTGGCTTTTCATTTGTTGTTTTCCTGATTTTGACTTTGTTTTTCCAAGTTAACACTGAAAGCAAGTAACCTAATTTATGTGCTACCAAGCATATCTGTGTTGGGAGAAATAACCCCATAAATAAATATCTTATTGGCTTTACCCAAGAGCACAACTAAATTATTGTCAGCAGCTGTGTCTGGTGTGAATGAACTACATTGCCCACAATACCTTGCAAATCATATAGATATATGCACTTGACAAGACTGTGAAGATTCTCACCCAGGCAGCCGTCTGACAGACTTTAGGAAAACTAACTTTGCCAAGATGGGCCAATACCTCAGGGAGTCGTTAGCGGGATGGGAACAGCTGGGGGATATAGAAAAACAGTTGGCAAAACTGAAAGGGGATATTTTGAGGGCAACCAACCTTTTGTTAAAATGGTAAATGAAGGTAAAAGGAAAAGGAGACCACTATGTCTTTCGAAAGAAGTAGCTGAAAAGGTGAAGAAAAAGAGAGAGGCCTTCATGAAATACAAGAGAACACAGAGAGAGGAAGACAAGCAACTATATTTGGAAAAACTTAGAGAAGCTAGCAAAGTAGTCAGGAAAGCAAAGATTCAAAAAGAGGAGGAAATAGCCAATGAAATAAAATGGTGGGATAAGACATTTTTCAGATATGTTAGTGAGAAGAGGAAGGGCAAAAGTGGCATTGTCATACTCAAGGGTGAAGGGGAGGAATATGTGGAAGTTGATGAAGATAAAGCGGAATTGCTTAACAAATATTTCTGTTCTGTGTTCAAAGATGAAGAACCAGGAACAGGACCTCAGAAAACACCCACAAACAGGAACAGAAGCGAGGGGCATCTTGAACAATTTTCAGAAGACTGTGTTCGTGACCAGATAGGATACACCATAGAATACTGAGGGAACTTGGGGATGTTCTAGCAGCTCCACTGACTGACCTTTTCAATGCCTCATTGGAGTCAGGAGTGGTGCCAAGGGACTGGAGAGAGACTCATGTGGTGCCTTTACACAAAAGCGGAATTAAGGATGTGGTTGAAAACTACAGGCTGGTTAGTTTAACTTCAGTGGTGAGTAAATTATTGGAAACGCTGCTGAAAGAGAAAATAGTGAGGTTTCTGGAGTCCAGTGGATTACAGGATCCGAGGCAGCATGGATTCACCAGAGGCAGGTCTTGTCAAACAAACCTGATTGATTTCTTTGACTGGGTGACTAGGGAGTTGGACCGAGGGAGAGCCCTAGATGTGGTGTATTTAGATTTTAGTAAAGCCTTTGACACCGTTCCTCACAGGAGACTTATAAACAAACTGAGCATCCTAGGGATGCAACCTAAAGTTACTGTTTGGGTTAGAAATTGTTTGAGTGGGAGGTGACAAAGTGTACAGGTAAATGGAGCTCACTCTGAGGAGAAGGAAGTTACCAGTGGTGTGCTCCAGGGATCTGTCCTTGGTCCGATTCTTTTTAACATCTTTGTTAGTGATATAGCAGAAGGGCTGTCGGGTAAGGTTTGCCTCTTTGCAGATGATACCAAAATCTGCAATAGAGTAGACTCCCAGGAAGGTGTAGATAACATGAGGAGGGATCTAGCTAAGCTTGAAGAATGGTCTAGAATTTGGCAGCTGGGATTTTATGTTAAAAATATATAAGGTCATGCATTTGGGCTGCAGCAATCCAAGGGAGCAATATAGTATAGGGGGTGAAGTACTTTTGTCCATTAAAGAAGAGCGGGACCTAGGCATGGTTGTGTCTGAAGATCTTAAAGTAGCTAAACAGGTAGAAAAGGCAGATGCTTGGATGCATACAGAGAGGAATGGCTTGCAGAAAAAAAGGAGGTGATAATGCCTCTGTATAAATCTTTGGTGTGGCCTCATTTGGAGTATTGTGTGCAATTCTGGAGACCGCACCTTCAAAAGGATATGAACAGGATGGAGTCAGTACAGAGGGTGGCTACTAAAATGGCTAGTGGTCTTCATTATAAAGCATATGTGGACAGACTTAAGGATCTTAATATGTACACATTAGAGAAAGGCGGGATAGAGGTAATATGATTGAGACGTTTAAATACCTCCGTGGCATAAATGCACAGGGGGAGAGCCTCTTTCAATTGAAAGCAAGTTCTGCTACAAGGGGACATGGGATGAGGGTGAAGGGGATAGATTCAGGAGTGATACGAGGAAATATTTCTTTATGGAAAGAGTGGTGGATCCATGGAATAGTCTCCCAGTGGAGGTGGTAGAGACGAGGACAGTATCTGAATTCAAAAAAGCATGGGACAAACACAGAGGATCTCTAAAGAAAAAAAGGGGACTGTTGTAGTTGTTTCTTTGGAAGGACAGACTAGATAGGCCATGTGGTCTTTTTCTGTCATCATTTTTCTATGTTTCTATGTAAATATCACAACCCCATTTTATCCCATCTGAAGGAACAGTGGATCTCTAACCTAGTTAACAAATCATTTGCCAAGTTGACATTCATTTCTTCTGATTTAGTTATATTGATTTTAATCCTAGACAATTCTCCAAAACTGATTAAACGGTTTCATTAGCATTGAGAGAGTTGTCAAAGGACCAGTCTGGCTTGAAATCTCATTATCTGCAAAACCAATTTATATCCCCCCCCCCCACTTCAATCCCCTTGATGTCTAGATTGGCCCTGATTCTACAAGTCAATAGCTTTAAAGAGAGAGCAAATAGTAAGGGAGAAATGGGACATTCCTGCCTAGTTCCACGTCCTAAGGAGAACATCTCAGATACCCCTCCATTGACCTTCACACAGACTTGTGGGTTGTAGTACAGGCTTGAACCCACTTAAAAAAATTGCCTCCCAGCCCCATACAATCCAGTACTCTGAACAGATAGTCCCATCTCATCCTGTTAAATGCTTTTTCTGCATCCAGGGCGAGTAACATGGTTGATTCCCCTTTTCTTTACATCTTCCAAATCAGGTTGAGAATCTTGTGGTCACTGTCTGCTGCTTGCCTACCCATATGAAACCTGATTGGTCCAGATGTATTAAATGAGAGATCACTCTTTGAAGCCAAAGTGCTAATATTTTGGCAAAAATTTTAACATTAAAATTCAAAAGAGAAATAGGGTAGTAGGAGCCAGACTAATCCTTCCCTTCTTTATGAATGACCGATATACAGACCTCTCTCATTGTTTTTATAATTGCTCCCTGCTCCAGAAAATTGTTTAAAAGCTTTACTAACAAGTCTGGCAGCTCCTCATTGAAGACCTTGTAAACTCTTGCTGTTTAAACCATCAAGAACTGGAGCTTTACCACTAACTAATGATTTAATCACGCTTCCTACTTCCAGTATCTCTATAAGTGTGCATTTAACTGTATTTGCTCTTCCTCTTTGAATCGGCATAAAGCCACTGCATCCAGGTAGTTATTTACTAGTTCAGGGCTCTGAGCTACTTCTACCACATACAGCTCCTGATAAAACTGAGTGAATCTACCAGGGAAATCTGTATTCATCAACATCATCATCTCTTTTTGTCTCTTATTTGCAGGATCTTGTTGTGATATTTTCTCTCTTTCAATTTGATTGTTAGGAGTTTGCTGACCTTATTGCCCTCCTCAAATTAACACTATTTCACAATCCTCCATTTATTTATTTATTGATTGCATTTCTCACCCATCTATCAGAATACTTCTAAACAGTTTAACAATATTAAATACGTAATAGCATGACAAATTACAGGACAATGGAAATATAAATTAGATGCCCCATTTACAGAGAATAAAATTTAAACTATAAAGTAATTAAAGCACAAGACAAAACAATAAACTACTCGTATATTGTGATAAGGAAGCTTATCATAGCTCAGGAAGGAGCTATAGAAAAGGTGAAGTGACTCTGAACAAGCAACCTGTCAGTTCTGGTAGAATTAAGAAAACAGAATTTTCCCATAAAAGACTACCAGTCCCAGAATGCACCAGGTTTCCAACAGCCATTAGAGGAGCTGAAGTGGGGAAACGTGTGTTCAATCAGGAGGGCTATGAGGTAATCCCTAAGCACTCATCTCAAAGGGCAGGGCCTGATTCAGCACAGCTGCGCTGTGTTAGGGAGGAGCACTCATCTAAGCAGAATAAGGGTAGAGTTTATTCTACAGAGAATTATCCTCATTATCCTGAGAATCAGCTTGAGCTTGATCATCTTCATCATCAGGAGGATCATCAGAAGCAGAAGCCAAACCGGACGGACAGAGAGGTAAAGAAACCCTTTGGAAGAAAGAGGAGAAAAGCCTTTAAGAGGTCTAGAAGAGTCCAGAACAGCTAGGAATCTCCAGACGGTACCTGTGAGAGAGACGGCTACACGTGGAAGGGACCCTAAGACCCGTGCCAGAAGGCTGGACATAAGAACTGGACTACATACTGGCCAGGCTATATAGAGAGGAACTCTAACAGCAATGGAAGCTCAGGTATGAACACTGATCTATGCCCTAGCTATATAACCTTGAAAGACAGCAGGGAAACAAGTATTCTCCTGAAAGTGCTCCATTGAGAGATTCATCTGTGCCAATCCATGATATTGAACCCATGAAGAAGGGGGAATGATTGCAGATGAAGATTCTGTTTACAGGGACTGCTCTCTGTCCAAACTCCTTTGGTGATTTTCTGTTATAAAGTACAGCAACCATCACAAAGAAATACAAACTTGTTCTTTAATCTACTCAGAAAAGCTCCTGAAGCAGGATTTGACCCACACAGTAGAAAGCAAGCCAGCTAAGGGGTTTCAGCTGGATAACTGCTAGCAATTGAGCCTTACCTAATTGCTTGTGAGCTAGGAGAGAATCACTTCTGAATCTATGTGGGAAGTTATCAGAAGTTAACCTGAAAAGAACAGTTTTTTTCTTTCTTGTTGTTTGATATATGCTAAGAAAACATTAGCTAAAGCCTGACAAGTTTGAATGTTGTTTTCCTGATTTTGATTTTGTTTTTTCAAGTTAAACACTGGAAGCAAGTAACCTGATTTATGTGCTACCAAGCATATCTGTGTTGGGAGAAATAACCCCATAAATAAATATCTTATTGGCTTTAACACTTGAGCACAACTAAATTATTGTCAGCAGCTGTGTCTGGTGTGAATGAACTGCATTGCCCACAATCTCTTGCAAATCATATAGATATATGCACTTGCCAAGACTGTGAAGATTCTCACCCAGGCAGCCGTCTGACAATATCTTAACAAGCAAAGAATGTCAATCATATGCAAGAAGTTACTGACCATAAGCCAGCTGAAAGAAATAAGTCTTAACCGCTTTATGGAAGTCTAAATAATCTTGAAAGGCCCATACCACATATGGAGTGGAGGAGTGGCCTAGTGGTTGGGGCAAGGTACTTCAGGCCGGAAGGTCGGGGGTTCAAATCCCACTAGATGACAGCAACCTTGGGCCGGAAGGACTGGGGTTTCTAGTCCCACAGGTGCTCCTTGTGGTCTTGGGCAAGCCACTTAACCCTCCATAGCCCATGTTCCCTGTAAATAGTTATTTCCAAGTTATAATGCCCTGTTCAATGTAATTTCAGTTTGTTCAATGTAAACCGCACTGATGCAGAATAGCGCGGTATATAAGAGAATGTAAATAATAATAAATAATAATAATAATAAATAATGGCAAAGAATTCCATGATTTTGGTGCTATGATTGAAAAGACATAAGATCAAGCAGCCTCATCTCATGTCACTGCCATAGGTGGCAGACTCCATAGGCCTTGAAAAGCTGACATAAGGCCTAAGGAGGTATGTACAGAGTCAGGAAACAGCATAACTAATTTACAGTTCACAAGAACAAGAGCTTGAATATTAGGCATAACACTTATGATCATATGTCTTTAAACCATAGATCAATCTAGCAGCTGCATTCTGGACATGCTGCAATGGTTTCCTAACACATTGCAACAGACCAATATATATCGTATTGCACTAATCCAAATGGTGTGTAAAACTAGCATCTGTACTACCAACATGAAATCTAAAATTTCAACATACACTTTTATCCAGCCAACAAGGTGCCGCTTTAAAAAAACATTGCACACTACAGTAGCTCAGTGTGTGCAAAACAGGTATGATTCAAGAATCATGCCGAAGTAGCAAATCTTCTCTCTTACTGGAATTACATGACCATGTAAAGTAAAAGAAGATGGGACAACATACCTCGAATCTTGGCAAATGACCAAAGCCTCTGTTTTCTTAATATTAATTGAGACCATTTGCTGTCTTCTAGCGAATAAACTGTGGGAAGCTCTACAGCATCCGCAATGAAGTAAATCCTGCAGCAAAAATCAATATGGCATCGGCATTTAGCTTAAATTCTAAACCCAGATTCTGCAGCAATGAACAAAAAGGAACTAAAGAAATATCAAATAGAGGAGACGAACATGCAGACTCTTGTGGCACAGCACGCTTTAACTTGTGCTAGGTAGATGTCCAATTTGAGAGGCAAACTTGCTGTTCTATCAGTCAAAAAGGAGGAAACCCACTTCAATACACTGTCCAAAATTCCCAAAGTAGATGAATGATGCAATAGAATGGACCACAGAATCAAATGCTGAGGACACATCAATAAACAGAAGCAAGTAAGCCATCCCTCGGCTTCCCAGACCTCATAATACATTATCAATCAGTGATACGAGCAGCGTTTCTGAACTATGGCTATTTCTGAAACCATATTCCCAGGCATCCAACACTTGGCATCTTTCCACAAAATCATCCAAACTGCAGACAACCTGCTTGATTAACTTTGCCAAAAACAGCAAACAAGACACTGGATGAAAATTACTCACCTCCTGCATACTGCCAGCCCTGTCATTCGCTAGGAGTGTTATAGAGGTATTTCTCCACAAAAACAATACAGCACTCTTAAAATTTCTAACCATGGATCTAATTCAAGATAATTGAGATCTCAGCTGTAGATACTACAGCAAATTCTGTCCAGAAAAAAACAAGATCCAATTGCTCTAAAGGCACTTTATCCAGTTGGACAGATTCAAGAGACAAATCAGTGGGCAGCGAATCAATATCATCTACTTGAAATGCTCTCAGCTTCCTTCTCGCTCTGAGCAACTCCTGGAGAACACTCTCTTCCCTAAAAGCTTTATGCCTAGTTTAAGGTTCTTTTAACTCTTGTAATTTCATCTCTAACTTCACTTTCTTCTGGAAACTCCAGAATTTACCCTGCAATACCACTTTTAAACAGTCCACAAAGTTCCCAATCCCACTGCTTCAATGTTGATTATGTTCAAGTAAGAAGCTATTTCCTCTCAGACTTTCTTCACAGTGATGCTATCATTTGCAAAGACTCATTGAAAATCCAATAACCTTGTCTCTTTTCTCCTTCCTTCATGTTCCATTGCATAATTACAGGGACATAGTCTGACCATGTAATGCAGCCCACTTGAGCATCTAATATTTTTTCTCTGTCAATGCACCTTTAGTGTATGTTCTCTAGTGGATCTTCCTGCACCTGCTATCCCACTTTCAGTTGGTGTACCTTAGAGATCTGTCTTGGGACCTCTTCTTTTCTCTCCTTATTCCTTGGTGCTCTGATCTCCTCCCATGGGTTTCAGTGCTATCTTTATGCTAATAGCTCTCAAATTTACCTCTCTGAAATCTCTCCAGGATTCCAGGCCCATATCTCAGACTGCTTTTCTGATGTTATTGCCTGGATGTCTCACCACTGTCTGAAATTGACCTGGTCAAGATAGAGCTCCTTATTCCCTCTAAACTGTTCCTTCTTTCTCTGGATAACTCTAACAATATTCCAGTGTCCCCAGCTCACAACCTTGGGGTCATCTTTGACGCTTCCTTCTCTTTCTTTGTGCACATCCAACAGATATCTAAAACCTGTCTTTTTTTTTCTCTATAACATCAGCAAATTTTATCCCTTCCTTTCTGAACAGACTACCAAGATCCTTATCCATTCTCTACTCACCTCTGATTTAGACTATTGTAACCTGCTCCTCAATGATCTCACCTTGAATCATCTCAGTTAATCTTCCGCCAGGTTTGTTACACTCATGTAACCCCTCTTCTTAAGTCACTTTACTGGCTCCCTATCCATGTCCACATCCAATTCAAACTTTTACTGAACTACAAGTGCATTCAAACTGTGGCTCCTCACTACCTTTTCTCATTTCTCTCTCCCTGTATACCTCCTCAGGAACTTCACTCATCAGGCAAATTCCTTTTATCTGTGCCCTTCTCTTCAACTGCCAACTCCATATTTCGTTTGTTCTATCTTTCTGCACCGTATACTTGTAAGAGACTACCTGAGTCAGTACATCAGGTTCCATCTCTGGTTCTATTCAGATCCATGCTAAAACCCCTCTTCTTCAAAGCTGCTTTTGGATCCTGCCCCCCTCCCTTATTCCTGTTTACTACTCATGTGTGCCATACCTTTTCCCCATAGTTCTATCCTAGTCCCCTGTTTGTTGAATTTGTTTGTCTTGGATAGACTGTGAGCTCTGTTAAGCAGGGACTTTCTTTTTATATGCCCATGTATAGCACTGTGTATGCCTTGTAGCGCTACACAAAGGATAAGTAGAAGCAGTAGTAGATTTAATCCTAGACGGGGCTTGCTCAAGCCCCCACAACAGTGTCTCCTTATCTTGCCCTAGGGAATCCATAGCCAGTCTGATCTTCAGGATATTCATGATGAATATGCATGAAATACATTTGCCTTTATGGTGTCCCCATGTATGCAAATTTATCTTATGCATATTCACCGTGAATATCCTGAAAACCTGACTGGACATGGGGGAGACCAGAACAGACTTCAAAATCCCTACCCTAGGAGGATCAGTACAACTCTTTATTGATATCCTGCCTTTAAAATTTGTACACCACCCTACTGCTCATGTGAAGATGCGGTATATCAAGCCTAATAAAGATAAAGACAAATATAGTGGAGGAAAGAGGTGGTGAAACAGCAGTGGAGGGAGCTGATAGTTTGATAGCATGAAGATTCCTAAAGATGTTGGAAAAGATTGGGCGAGAGTGAGATGCGGGTGATGAAGAGTGGAGCTTAGCAGTCAATGGTTAGATAAGGGAAGAACTGAGATGCAGAAATTTGAAGAGAAGCAGTTAAAGAAGATGAGAAAATCAAGGGAATGGCCTAGCTGGTGAGTAGAGGCAGTAGAGCATAGCTGGAGATTGAATGAGGTGGTAAGGGAGAGGGGTTTTAAGGCATGAGGGTCAGAGGGGTTATCAACATGAATATTAAAATCCCCAGGAATAAGTAATGGGGAAGATGCATCCAGAAAGAGGGAAAGCCATGAGTCAAAGTCAGTGAGAAAGGTAGAGGTGTACTTATCAGGGGGTTTGATAAATGACAGCAATTTGGAGAGGTAGTGGAGTAAAGAGGTGAATGGCATGAACTTCAAAGGAAGGAAAGGAGTGTGAGGTAGAAGGGGGGGTTGAAATTGGCTGGAATAAGAGAGTAGAAACCCAACATCACCAGCATGTCCAAAAGAGGGAGACATATAGGAAAATTGGTAGCCCCCATGATAGAGGGAAGCAGCTGAAGTAGAGTCTTCACGGAGAAGATACACAGTATTAGAGTCAAAGAAATCATGAATGGTGAGCTTATTAGAAATAGAGTGTGCGTTCCACAAGGTGCATGAGAAAGGAAGATAGGATGGAGAAAGGAAAGGGATAGAAATAAGATTTGAAAGGTTACATGTGGATCTGCCCTGAGAGTGTGAAAAAATTCTAGGGGGACCAGGGTTAGGACTGATATCCCCAGATGACCGAAGGAGGAGGAGTAGGAGAGTGCAGGGGGGGGGGGAGAAGAGGGGACATGACGGTAACAAGAGTGGGGTTCTTTCAGAGAGAGGGGAGATGGCTGAATGAGAGGAAGAAAATGGTGAAGCTCAAGATCACACAACAGGGTAGATAGCAGGAGAGGTAAGGATGGTAACAAGGGGTAGTAAGGAGTAGAGGTATGAGAAAAGTTGAAATGAGGGGGGAAGGTTAGGGACTGTCAACAATAGCAAAAGAAAGTGATGCAGAGCCATTAGAATGAGATGGGGGGGGGGCAGACGTTGGAGGAGATATATGATGGATAGGTAGGAGAGAAGTCCCAGAGGACTAGAGTGCACCTGTGTGTAATACTGGTAATAAGCACAGGATGGATATAAGAGAATATTAGTCTAGTGGTCAGTGGATTGTGGGGTGAGTGTGAGAGATAAAGAAGGTAGAAGAGGTGCCAGCAGAAGATGGCAGAAAAGAAGAGCAGAATTACAAAAAGAAGCTAAGAATACATATATATTTATACAAAGACAAACTGAAAAACTTAAGACAAGCACAGGTAACAAAACTTTCTGAGCAAACCAGAGTGTAGGGCAGGGGCTTGCAATGAAATTGTTAATTTTATTTATTTATTTATGCTAAAACATTTCTAGACCGCCATATGCCTCAGCATTTGAGGCAGTTTACAACAAAATAAAAACATAAAAATACATAACAACCAACCTGGATCCCCCCACCCTCAGCACAAATCAAGGACTATAAGCACACTACCAAGACCAAAATCACTGCTAATTGCTGCCAGTTACCACCTGCTGCTGCTTAATGGGGAAAGAGGGAAGCTTTTAGAGGAAAGTTTTTAGTGCCATCTTAAACACAAGCAAATCAGTTTCCTTCCACAAGACCTCCACCAAACCGGAGCCAGACATCGAAGCAAACAAACCTGAGCAAACCGTGGGCAAAGCCAACAACTGCACCTGAGTAGAGTGAAGAGCCTCCCCAGGTTGGTACCAAGTCACAGTATCCTGCAAGTAACTCGGGCCTCAAACCCTTCAAAACCTTAAAGGTCAGCAGCACTATCAATTTCAAGATGCACCGCTGCAGTATGGGCAGCCAGTGCAATTGTCGCAGCACACCCAAGACCAAATCACACTTGCCTAACCGGGCTGCCGAGTTCTCATCAGCAGAGCAGAAGACCACAGACAATTCAAACACAACTGGCAGTGTCCACACCCAATAGATATGGGTCTATATAAAAATATCCTTGCTAGGCTGCGGTTATCCAAAATTAATCTTAAGAGGGTAAATTTTATAACCGGCTAGTCTGCTGGTACCTATTTTATAAAGACACATAGGTACCTATACAGTAGGTCTTTATAAAATTCTGTGGGTAAACCAGCAGAAATCATGGCTAGATTGAAGCCATAGATACACAAGGAGGAGCAAGTTGACTGCCTGATTCCCGTTAAAAACCGGCTTTATGCCACCAATGTAATTTAACTTCTAAGTTTGCTACAGCTAGTTTTTTAGTTTTTTATTCATGTTTATTCATTGTGCATTATGGTTCACTCACCTACAATTCAATTTTTGTCTTTTTAATCAGACCCATTACATAAACACTTTTAGTCACACTTGAGCGTTTCAAAGTATTTTTAATCATGGCCCCTTTTATAGCGTTTGACACCATGAAGGCATTTCACTTGATAGGCAATAATTTTATGGATATTTATGAAAATCTATTCTTCCCTTTTTTATATTACCCAGTTATCCTTGTACATCTGATTGATTAGTTTGGTCTTGTGAGTAACGCTACATTAATGTAATTTTGGATACATTACACTTCATGTTGTCCACCTCATCGTGATTTCTCCCCCCTTTTTTATCATTGCAGCACGTCCCAATAGTACCTTATAATTTGTCCCCTTTTTTAATGTTATTCTTAATATTTTTTTTGGTCAACTGTAGTTTCTTCAGTGTTGTTTCATATGGCCATCCAAGTAGCACTTTTTATTATGTAGTCCCGATTTCTTTAGATAACGATTATATATTTTATTCACATAATGGTATACCATGTTGGTTATCTTAATTATCTTTGATCATCCCTTCTTCCGATTGTGTTTATGTTGCATTATCAGTATATCATTACTATTAGTCAATTTGTGTATACCAGTAAGTAATCATTTTTAAATTCACATTAGGTAGCATTTTTATATATAATATGTATGACTTTGCGTGTTCTTTTTTATTGTATATATTGGTTATTTTACTCCATTATACACATAAGGTTGACATGTTCTAGCTTTTCAGTTTCCTTTTTTTTATATATTTTAAAAAAAAATTTAGTTTTTTACTGCATTATTTTATCTTTATTCTCTATAGCTTCTTGATTCATGCTCACAATAATTTATATATTAGTACGCCTGTGTTCCGTTTCTCAGCCCTACGTTTGTCTGTGTTTTATGTTTTAAATGTAATCTATGGTTTTAAAATCAACATATGTATTTATCGATTTTTTGTTATTTATATATAAGATTTGTTGTTATATATTTCATATCATGCCAATTGGTTTTAATTGTTTTTACATGTTTGTGTTATTAATTTGTTTTTATTGATTGTTTAAGTGACAATTCCCCTGAGGAAGGCGTTGCCGAAACGCGTTGGGGTCCTTACCAATAAAAGACGCATTAGTTCATCCAACGTCTCCTGCTCCTTGTGTTCCTAGATTGAAGCCATAGACATTTATTCTTGCTTGGAAGTAAGTGTAAGTCCCTGCATGCATTTTATAATATACATGTATAAATCGTGACTCTGCCCCAGATCACGTCTACACATTGGTTGCATAAAAGTACATATCTTGTTGTCATGGTGCAAACCTTTACATGTGTAACCCTTAGGATAAATTTATAACATCGATTTTACGTGCAGGAAAAGTTTAGAAATGATTGGAATCTCAGAGACATGGTGGAAGGAGGACAACCAGTGGGACACTGTGATACCTGGGTACAAAGTATATCGTAATGATATAGCTGATCAAATTGGTGGAGGGGTTGTGCTCTATGTTAGAGAGGGCATTGAGTCAGAAAGGATTAAAGTTTTGCAGGAAACAAAATTTGCTGTAGAATCTCTATGGATTGAAATTCCATGTAAGAAGGGGAAAGCGATGGCAGTGGGGGTGTACTATCGACCGCCTGGCCAGAATGAACAAATGGATGATGAAATGCTCAAAGAAATCAAGGAAGCTAACAAAAGTTACAGCACAGTAATAATAATGGGTGATTTCAATTACCCCGGTATCGACTGGGTCAGTGTCACAGCAGGACATGCTAGGGAGATAAAGTTCCTAGATGAAATAAATGACTGCTTCTTGGAGCAGCTGGTTCATGAACCAACCAGAGGGGAAGCCATATTGGACCTAGTCCTTTGTGGAACACCAGATCTGGTGCAAGAGATAAGGGTGTTGGGGCCACTTGGCAATAGTGATCTTAGCATGATCGTGTTTGATTTAATTAGTGGAGGAGGGATGGTAAGGAAAGAAAGGGACACTATGATAAAAATGAGGAAAATTTATTTATTTAGCATTTCTTATATACCGCCTTTCATATCATCAAGGTGGTTTACATTGAACAAACAAATTACATTGAACAGGGCATTATAACTTGGAAATAACTTAGTAAGAAAAAACTAAAAGGAGCAGTTGCAAAGGTTAAAGACTTACATCAAGCTTGGGTATTGTTGAAAAATACTATCTTGGAAGCCCAGACCAGCTCTATTCCATGCTTTAAGAAAAGTGGAAGGAAATCAAAAAAACTGCCAGCATTGTTTAAAGGTGATGTCAGAGAGGCTGTTTGCCAAAAAAGCATCTCTCAGGAAATGGAAAAAAGAGCCAAATGACAAAAACTGGAAACAGCACAAGCACTGGCAAATTAAATGCAAGGCATTGATAAGGCAGGCAAAGAGAATTTGAGAAAAAACTTGTTACGGAAGCAAAAACGCATAAAAAAGACTTTTTCAAGTACATTCGTAGCAAAAAACCTGTGAGAGAGTCAGTTGGACCATTAGATGATAGAGGGGTAAAAGAAGCAGTAAGAGGGGACAAGGCTATAGAGGAGAGACTGAATGAATTCTTTGCTTCGGTCTTTACTGAGGAAGATGTAGGGATGTTACCCATGACTGAAGTCGTATTTAAAGGTGATACTGCAGAAGAATTGAAAGAAATATTGATACACCGGGAAGATGTATTATAACTATTTGATAAACTGAAGAGTAGCAAATCACCTAGACCGGATGGTATACATCCAAGGGTGTTGAAAGAACTGAAATATGAGACTGCAGACCTGCTATTCTGTGAACTATCATTAAAATCATCTGTAATACCTGAAGATTGGAGGATGGCCAATGTAACGCCAATTTTTAAAAAGGGTTCCAGGGGTGATCCAGTAAACTACAGACCGGTGAGCCTGATGTCAGTACTGGGAAAAATGGTAGAAACCATCATAAAGAACAAAATTACTCAGCATGTAGATGGTCATGTCCTAAAGGGAGACAGCCAACATGGTTTTAGACAAGGAAGATCTTGTCTTACTAAATCTGTTATGTTTTTTGAAGGTGTGAATAAACAGGTAGACAAAGGTGAGTCAGTTGATATAGAGTATCTGGACTTTCAGAAAGTCTTTGATAAGGTCCCTCATCAGAGACGTTTGGCAAAACTAAAAAGTCAGGGGATAGGAGGCAGTGTACTATTGTGGATCAGGAACTGGTTATAAGATAGAAAGCAGAGGGTAGGGCTAAATGGCCAATTTTCCCAATGGAAAAAGGTGAATAGTGGAGTACCCCAGGGATCTGTGCTGGGTCCACTGCTTTTTGACATACTCATAAATGACCTGGAAAAGGAAATAACGAGTGAAGTTATCAAATTTGCAAATGACACAAAATTATTTAAAGTTGTTAAAACCCAAGAGAATTGTGGAAAATTGCAAAAGGATCTTGATAAATTGGAAGACTGGGCATACAAATGGCAGATGAAATTTAATGTGGACAGGTGCAAAGTTATGCACCTAGGAAAGAAAAACCCAAACTATGGTTACACAATACAAGGTTCCACATTCGGAACCACCACCCAGAAAAAAAGATTTAGGCGTCATTCTGGATAACATTTTAAAACCCTCCACCCAGTGTGCAGCGGCGGCCAAGAGAGCAAATAGAGTGCTAGATATGATAAGGAAAAGAATGGATAATAAAACAATAATGCCTCTGTATCGTTCCATGGTGCGAACGCACCGTGAATATTGTGTGCAATTCTGGTCGCCGTATCTTAAAAAGGATATAGCGTTATTAGAAAAAGTACAGAGAAGAGCCATCAAAATGGTAATGGGGATGGAAGACTACTCCTATGAAGAGAGGATAAAAAGGTTAGGGCTCTTCAACCTGGAAAAGAGACGGCTGAAAGAGGTCTATAAATTAATGAACGGCGTGAAACAGGTAAACGTAGATCGATTGTTTACGTTATCAGACTATAGAAATACTAGGGGACATGCAATGAAGCTACAGGGTAAACTATTTAAGAGAAATAAGAGAAAATATTTTTTCACTCAACGTGTTATCAAACTCTGGAATTTGTTACCGGAGGATGTAGTAAAGGCTGTTAGTGTAACTGGGTTTAAAAAAGGTTTGGACAAGTTCCTGGAGGAAAGGTCCATAAACCATTATTAAAAAGGGACCCAGGATATCAATGCTTGACGCAGTACAAGCATTGTGGAACCTGTGTCTTTTGGGGTAACTGCTAGGTATGTATGACCTAGATTGGCCACTGTTGGAAACAGAATACTGGGCTTGATGGACCTTGGTCTGACCCAGTATGGCATATCTTATGTTCTTAGAAAATAACCCTAAGTGTTTAGTTACTGGCATTTTGCTTAACCTATCATTTGGTTCATTGTTTTCAACCAGAAGTTGTTCAGTAAGGTGCACTCTGTTTTTGATGACTGCAAAGTAGCAAGTTCTGGTTGTTCCTGTGGTCCCAGAGAACCAAAAGGGGGCACACTATAATTATCCAAGGGGTATACCCCAGAGGCATTTGAGCAATTTAATCCATTAGTCAATTGCCTCCCAGGATTGGCTAGACCTAGAGTTCCAGAACCTGAAGTGATTAGCACAAGGAAGTTCCAGGGCTCTGCTACTTTTCCGGGGTTTAGCCCCAACAGACTGTCATCTGAAGGGGATTCAGAATACTCTATTGTAGGACAATGATGGGGTACTTGGCTTGGATAACCATGTCCATTCTCAATACACTAAAAGGAGTTGGCTTTTACAGCTAATCCTTTTACTTCACAATGCTACGTTATCTTTGACATTGGGTCATTTGAAAACTGTCAGAAGTCACTGTGTGCCCCAAACAAGGAAGGGCCTATCATAGGAAAAGTCTAAGCTAACTAATCATTTCTTTGTTTTGTGCAAAATTGTAATTCTGTATGCTTAATTTTCCTATATGTGATGGGTTTTTTCAGGGTAGTATAAAAAGGGGTCCTGGTGCAGCACCATTGAATTTGGAAATTACTAGACTAGCTAGAGATGCCATATACACCCATCACCTTATAAGGGCTAACACTGTATGTAACTTAGGACACTGTTTTGCTTAACATAATTTGCTGAAGGGATATGGAGATGAGTCAGTATCTCATAGGGAACAGTTATGTAGCATTAAAAAGCTCAGATGTGAACCTTTTCCCTGGAAGAACGCAACTACAATAAACCACAGAATGTTCCAGAGATACATGCTGTAAGGTGGGATGCGTAACTCATTGGAGAAAGCGCTTAAAGTTAAAAGGTCAGCTGCCCTCAAGTGATGCTCCTATAAAAAGTAATTTTATCTGATTGTACCTCAGGCTGGCCAAATTGGAATTAGGTTTGAAGAAATTGTCTCTTTTTATCTTTTTCTAGTTCAAAGCTTTTATTCAGCCAAGCATAAAAAATGCACTGCGAGACCATTCGACCCAGAGGTGGCTACATTTCTTTTTCCTGGAGTGTTCTAATGTAAAGAGCACGAAAATCCTATTAAAACATAAATCCAACCTATAATTTGCTTTTAGACTTGGGAATTAACTTCATGCATGCCATTTATAGTTTCAGTTAAAGAGTTGCTGAGTTAGAATTGCCCTTGTGGCTGTTAAAATCTGTGCTTTTTCACTGAAATTAACATTATCCTAGCATTGCCCTGTGAATACAGAATGCATATCATGGAGGCAGACTGTGCCAGGATGTGTGTATTGACAGTGACCTAGTCCCAGGACAATTAGTGAATAAGAACATAAGAATATAACATTTGCCATATTGGGTCAGACCAAAGGTCCATCAAACCCAGTATCCTGTTCCCAGCTGTGGCAAATCCAGGTCATAAATACCTGGCAGGTCCCAAAATGTAGACCGTTCCATGTTGCTTATCCCAGGGATAAGCAGTGGATTTCCCCAGTCCACTTTCATAATGGTTTATGGACTTTTCCTTCAGGAACTTGTTCAAAACCTCTTTAAATCCAACTACACTAACAGCTTTTACTGCCTCCTCTGGCCACAAATTTGAGAGCATAGTTACACATTGAGTGAAGAAATATTTTCTCACATTAATCTTAAAGGTACTATTTTGTTGATTTATTTATTTATTTAGACAGTTTTGTATACCGCCTTATCCTTCAATCAAAGCGGTCACAACAGAATTGGGGGATACATTTAAAACGCGGGGATATGAGACACATACACTAATACTTACAGGGAACATGGGCAATGGAGGGTTAAGTGGCTTGCCCAAGACCACAAGGAGCATCTGTGGGACTAGAAACCCCAGTCCTTCCGGCCCAAGGTTGCTGTCCTCTAGTGGGATTTGAACCCCCGACCTTCCGGCCTGAAGTACCTTGCCCCAACCACTGCCTTCCCGCCTAAACACTTCCCTCTCATCAGTTGGGTTTGTAGCTGAGACCGAAGGAGGGAAGTAGACAAATCAGAAAGAGAGAGAGAGAGAAAGAGAGCAACTCCTAGGGGAGGTGGGTGGGCTGTGAAGACTTATTCCTGCTGTTCCCAGAGATCACCTGTTACAGATAAGTAACTGTGCTATCTTCAGGAACAAGCAGGAATGAGTCTTCACATATGGGGACTCCCAAGCTAAGATGCCTGGAGGAGGCCCCAGCATGTTGCAAATCCGATGGATGGGCAATGCTTATACTTTAGAACCCCAGGCATCTAAGGGATGGAGGGTAGGAGTTGAATTAGAAAAGAAAAAAGGGTGCTGTGGAACAGCTTGACTAAACAAGGTATCCAGAGGGGGGCCCTTGTGTAGATCATAATTGTTAGAAAAAAATTGAATCCCAATTTTCTAATGTGGATCTTACTCAAAATATCGCAAAAGCATTTGTTGAGGCCAATATGGGTCTGTAATTGAGAGCCAGTATATTATCCTCAAATAAATTCCCTCACTGTGAAGTAGAGGAAAAATACATTTTGCAATACAGGAAGAGATAAGAATTCTTAATGGCTAGAACTAACCCCAGACTAAGAAGTGGGGAAGTTAATGGGGTTGGACTTTAGAGAACTAGGTAAAGCTTCTGTAAAGTCCAAGTTTGAACTCTTTGTCCTTGGAGCAGAATAAGGCCTTAGGAAAGAGTAGAGACAAATCTGACTGGTTTGAATGAAAAGGTAGAAATACCCCTTACAGAAAAAAGGGGTAGGTCTTTATGACCCCTTTTATCCAAAAGAAAGACAGTTATTTGTATTAGGCGTTGGGCCTCCAACTTCTTGAAGATCAGTAAAAATCTTTCATAAGTGATGTCACTTATGATAATGACTTTTCCCAATGGAAAAAGGTGAATAGTGGAGTACCCCAGGGATCTGTGCTGGGTCCACTGCTTTTTGACATACTCATAAATGACCTGGAAAAGGAAATAACGAGTGAAGTTATCAAATTTGCAAATGACACAAAATTATTTAAAGTTGTTAAAACCCAAGAGAATTGTGGAAAATTGCAAAAGGTTACAGTAAGAAGGTATTTCCCAATTTACCAGAGAAATTGGTTGTCCATTAAGTTTTATGATATGCTGGGACAACATTAATATGGACAGTAAACAAATCTTTCAAAGTCAGATATTGTATAGAGATTGACTCAATAACAAGAAGGATTAAGACCTACTTGAGAATATTGATGGAGAATCTCTGCTTGGTTAAAACTGGAAGAACTATAGGGAAAGTTTTGTCGAAACTGGTATTATGTTCTTCACTTACAAGGAGAGGACTAGATTTCGTTAAAAGATCTAGGTCCTGAATAACCAGATCTGGAGACATACGTGAAGGACTGCAGAGGAGATCCTTAGTCTTAAGACAGCAAGTCTGGATCCTTCTATAACTTCAGGTAGTAGCTGGAGAAAAAGACGCAATATAAGGAGATACTATGTTTGCCCCTCCATGAGGGCAATATGAGTATCATGCATCTTTTTTATTCATTATAAGCTACAATGAAGTATAGGGAATTAGAAGGAAAGTAGTAATTAAGGACCGACTGCAGTGAAAAGAATGCATCCCTGTTGTAGGAGTTCCAGTGAAATGTGGAACAACCCAAGGAATTATGTAATTTTTTACGCCTTCGCGTGGTCTAAGCCCTGGTTAGTTTTCCTTAAAAGAAAATTTTTAAGGAAGATGGTAAGAGTAGGAACAAACCAGTCATGTAGGAGCATGACTGGGCAGAGTCTACCAGCTGAAGCCCTTTTAACCATCTGGAAGCTACCTGCTAGGAGTAGCTCTTAGGCTCTCTGGCAAGGCCCATAGTTGCAGAGCTTCCTTATATAATGGCAGAGAGTATGTTGTAGGTTGGTTAGATATGGCTGTTTAATTGCCAGTGTGCAACCTAATCTATTCTGTTGGAGCCAAAAAGAAATGAAGATGGCTAAGAATAGTAGACAGGCCTGATGCCTGCAACAATAAAGTGTAACCTCTCTTGGAGTTATCTGTTATTAAGGCAGCAGAAAAAGTAGGTCCTATAGGTTGGAGAGGACCGACAGACATAATTTGGAGTGGTAATACTCAATTTCTGTCTGATAAGCTGCCTTAAAGAAGTATCTGAGATAGATAGAAAAGATGATGAACCACAAAGGGGAAGAAACCTCTGTATGGAAACTTCCCACTGGAGTAGGTATTGAAGAAAAATCCTATGGACTTAGAGAATAAGCCCTCCAGTTGATTGGTAGTACTCTTAGAGACTGAAAGTCTGGACTAAGAGGGATAGAAAGTAATACAGAGCTGAGAGGACTTACAATTTGGTAAGTCTTTGACAAGGTAGGGTCCCCTTGCGGTTAAAAGTATAAGATATCCTCGTACAGAAAAACTGTCAAGGTGAAGGGTATAGCTCACCTTGTTGTTAGTTGCTAGTTCTCCCTTTCTTTTAAAAGGAGAAACCTGTTATCTCTAGGGTATGATGGTCCTCAATAGCTCTTGGAGCTAAAAAGATGGATTCCCCTTGTAGTAAGAGATTCATGCCCAGAGTTGAGGATTGAGTCAATGTATGACTGGTATCTCAGCATAGATGAGATGAACCTTAGATGCTTCTGTTAAAAAGAAGTAGGCTCAGAGGTTCTAAACCTCACACAGAAAACAGAGAATGGAAATATCAGAAACCCTGCGACTGCTGGGCTTGCTGAGGCTGTTGAGGTCTTGATTTTCTTAGCCTGGTTTGATGTTGCCTGTCTTTGGAAACATCTGCATGATGGGTAGGAGATGGATAAAACTTTTTTCCCCTAGGGGATAAAGCTTTTTAGGAGAGTTTTTATTAGCTGGGATAGAGGAAAGTTTTGACAATCCTCTGACAGTAAGAGCATCAGTGTTTAACTGAGTAGCTTGAAATAAAGCATCCTTGTTAAAGAGATTTTCACCAGTACAAGGAGTATTTCCCAGCCTTTCTTGTACCCATCTGTCCAAGTCTGAAGCCAGGCCAGGCGTCGTGTTCCTATGGCTATAGCAGAAGTTCTGCTAATAGACTCAAAACAGTCTAGGGAAGCACGATTAAGAAACCTAGAGATATTTTGAGCATGATTGACTAGTAAGAAATAGTCAGCTCTCTTATGCTCTTGAAGAAAAGGGTTCAAAAACTTTAAGCTCTTTGTGACCTCTTCAAGAGACAATCCCATATAGAAAATATATGAGATAATTCTTGCTGAAAGCATGGATGCCTGGAAGCATCGACGTCCAAAGGCATCTAAAGTTCTAGACTCACGACCTGGCGGATAAGAGGAATGCTTCTTTGCACTCTTAATACGCCTCATTGCTGATTCTACAATAATAGAATGATGAGGAAGTTGAGTCTTTTGAAAACCTGGAGAAGGTGGCACTTTGTACCTAGTTTCAAGTGTCTCAGAATGTGGTGATACCGTTAAAGGTGTTTCCCACATCTTTAAAAGTAGATCTTGTAAGATCTGATGCAAAGGAAGCATGATTAGCTCCTTTGGCAACCAGGGGGATTGCAGGGTCTCTGAATCCCCTGGTAAGGATTCTTCACCAGGTATAGAAATGGCAAGTAACCTCGCCATATCAAGCAGAAAAGCTTGAAAAGAAATCTCCCCCGAGGAGGACCCTCTAAAATGAGGGGTAAAGGCTAGACTTGTTAAAGATTCAGCCTTGGTACCGATGGGCTCCTCCCAGTCATCGGTATCAGAAGACTTGAAAGGATGAAGCATCGGATTTTCCCTAAATCGCTGTCTTCGGTACCACCCGAAGTCGGTACCAAGACGAGTCAGTACCGAATCCTCCATGCTAGGGATCAATTCCAGGCTCGACATCGAAGGAATCGAGTCTGTCGAAGCAAGCATGGACAGTACCGACACCGATGCCGATACCGGTACCAAAGGCGATACCGATACTGGAGGAATGGTCTGCAGCCACTCTAACGGTACCGAAGTAACCAAGAGCGCTAGACTACGTTCATCGGTGAGGAGTGTTTCATCCATCACCGTAGCCGATGCCGGGGTGTCGGTACCGCTCGAAGCGGCCACAACCACCGAGCATGGCCCAGGTATGTTCACCGAGGTGAGAACCCCGGGAACGACCTGAAGCCCCGTTAATGCTTTGGAGCCCGAAGACTCTCGCCGGGGCTTTATTGCGAAAATGTCCTCGAGGGCAAAGCCGGAGATCTACCACTCGAGGACTGACTAGTCTTTACAGACTTTTGTTTGGTTACCTGATTCTGTGGAGATATTCTAGTTGGTGACATCGAGTGCAATGTGAACCGGGTATCAAGCTGTGCTCGATTCTGAAGATTTCTTCTGTTTGAACTCCAGCAGGAAAGACACTCCAGTGAGCAATGGTTAGGACCCAAACATTTTAGACACCAAGTATGGGTGTCTAAAAAAATATTTGTACCGCCACACTTAGAGCATTTCTTAAGGGTAGTGGCTGGCTTTTCCATAATGGAAAAATGGAGGCCTAGTGGCCTAGAAACTGTCCGACAATAACAGGAAAAAATTTCTGTCGAAAAGAAGAAATTATTTAGAAAAAACAAAAGAAAAGCACCGGCGGTACCGGTGGCGCCGAGGGAAGGCAGATGCGACCACAAAAAAGTAAGAATAAAAAGAAGAATTTTCTGCGGTGACAGGAATACGTCCTGCCGGCTCCGCGGAAAACGGAAAACTGATGAGAGGGAAGTGTTTAGGCGGGAAGGCAGCGCGCATGCGTGTGGGATGCTCCCAAAGGCTTTCTTTTTGGACGCTGGGGAGCGTTCCCGCACAGGCTCCATCGGTACCGACGTACCCCATAAGTGAAGACTCATTCCTGCTTGTTCCTGGAGATTGGTGTTATACACATCATGTGTAAATTTAGTCCTAAAATCACCATTTACACATAGAAACATGGCGGCAGAAAAAGACAACATGGCCTATTTAGTCTGCCCTTCCATATCAATCAACCACTATGACAGTCCCCTTTTTTCCTTTAGAGATCCTCTGTGTTTGTCCCATGCCTTTTTGAATTCAGACACTGTTCTCATCTCTGCCACTTCTACTGGGAGACTATTCAACGCATCTACCTCTCTTTCCGTATAAAAATATTTCTGCATATTACTCCTGAGTCTATCCCCTTTCACCTTCATCCTATGTCCCCTCATAGCAGAGCTTGCTTTCAATCGAAAGAGGCTCTCCTCCTGTGCATTTATGCCACGGAGGTATTTAAACGTCTCAATCATATCACCTCTATCCTGCCTATTGGGACTTCTTTTATGACCGAGCCTGATACTTGGCTATGCCCTGGTGCAGAATATGCAGCGAATAAAGTTTTATCAGTTAGTTTTACAACACTTGGAAGCCTCGAGATTCCTTAGCTTTGAAGGCATTCCTCACACAGAGTGTGCAGCAATAAAGGAACAAAAATATCCTTGTGAGCTGGAAATTAAACCGGTTGATATCTGTGGGACCATAACCGTGATGAAGAAAGCAAAATAAATCTGAGAGATCCATTGTCAAATGCTAAATATTTAAACTGGCCGTGGGATTGTGTACAAATAATTAAAAAAAATAAAACATATTCTACCTAAATTTTTATTAAACTACTTCAATCTCACAGAGGTCCCTGCAAGAACCTAGAGTGGGGGGACGGTGAAGTTCATTTTGCATGTGGTGGGGGTGACCCGAGTCTGATGTCATTTGTGTCCTAAGTGCATGTATAGCATTTTTCAGTTTTTGAAGTCACTGCAGGAGATTCAGAGTGGGTACAGTGAAGTTTATATTGCACATGGTAGTTATTTTTATAATTAATTTTACAAATATGAATTTTGGGTAATGGTATTAATACTACTTGTTTTTGGTTTTTCATTCTTTTAATAGGCTTATGTCTGTTGTGCTTCTTGATTATAAAAATGTGAAATGAATTTTCTTGAATCATCATCAGCAAAACAATGTCAGATTTGGATCAGACTTTCGTGTAATAAGAGCATACAAGCAGAAAGATTTAAATATTGCTGATAAGTAATAATTTTTTGTTTGGGGTACATATATTTTTGGCAACACAGGCAGTAGGTGATTTTTAGGACTTATGACGGCAAGGTGATTTTTAGTCTGTTTGATTTGGTAGTACTATAGTTGTTTCCTCCCACCAATAATTTTATTGGATTCTGTAGGGTTTAAAGTTGTTTTTTTCCCATTTAGAAATGTTATTGAATTTTATAACGTAATACAAACAAAACAATTGGTCAACCTTGACTAGTCAGCTACAATAAACAAGTAGAATCTCCACCTCCCCCCTCCCTTCCCCTCATTTTCCACTTGTATTTTCTCCCACATCTTCTCAAGATCAGTCATTTTTAAGTATTGCATTCCCCCCCCCCCCCGATCAATGGGTGAGTCCTCCTCCCCCATTCATTAATACCCCTTAGCATTCTAACCATTTCCACACACATCCCCATTGCTGTTCTACAGTCTCGTCCATCCATTCTTAAGAGCTGTAAGTTTGTGCATCTTGTATAGGCCTGCTAGGCGGTGCCTATAGCTAGTTACTCCAGGCAGCACTGGCTGGTTCCAATGTGCTGCTATTTTGCACCTCGCCGCTATTATACAATGTGCCATCACCCCCTGATATCACATCTGTCTTTTGGTGGAGCAGAAAATCTCCGACTGGCATGGCAAACGCCACCCCCCCCCCCAACTTTCTCCATAATTTTTATAATCATTTCCCAGTAAGTTTGGACCACCCGGCATTCCCACATGTGGGGGAAAAAGTACCTCTTCCACCACACTGTCTCCAAAATTCCCAGATCCCAAGACTCCCACCTGGAGTAGCCTTACTGGTGTGACATACTAGCGGAGGAGACGTTTATAGCCATTCTCCAGTAAGTTAACTGATACTGACAGTTTCGCCACCTCTCGCATTATCTCACCCCAGGTATCCATCTCCCAATTTGGCCCTAGGTCCTCCTCCCTCTTAGTCATATATCCCATCTTTTCCATCCCTCCCATGGAGAGTCCCTTATATAGCTGAGATAGCACTACTTTCCTTCGTAATAGACACAAACCCTCAAACCACCTCTTCTCTTTTTGCAGCTCCTCCTGGACCTCCCTGCGCTGCAAAAAATTATTAACCTGAAGATAGCTGTAGCGGTCGCATTCTTCCAGGTGATAGAGATCCCGCATCCCCCTGATGGAGCAATTGGGATGCCCATATTAAGCCCTTTGCTTCCCAATTCTGTAAATGTTGTTGTCCCAGACCTTCCCTGACCCAAAGCATGCTGTTAGTGGCATTATGATGGACACTTTCTTGCCCGCCATAAGAACATGCCTTTGTTGTTTCCATACACCCATAGTGAAGCGTACAAAGGGGTTCAGCCCCCACTGATGCTCCTCTGCTGCATTAGCACATCCAATGGTTCAGGGTCAGTCAGCGACCCTTCTATGATCACCCATTGCCGCCATTTGTCCCTTAACCAGGAGTGTATCTCCGTCAGCTGTGCTGCTTTATAATATTTCATAAAATCAGAGAACCCAAGACTGCCCTCACAGCACATCCTTTGCATATCCGACAGGGCCACTCTCCGGTCCCGGCCTTTCCAGACAAAGCACATTATTTGTGTCTGCACCCATTGTAAGATCCGAATGGGGAGGACCTGAAAAAAAACACAGGAGTAACATCATTTTTACTTCCGCGATTCTACCCAGCCACAAAAGAAACTTCCCGCCCCAGCTATATAAAAGAGATTCTACCTCCTGCATGAGTTTTTTTGTAATTTAGGGCACAAAAATCATGATGGTCACTCCCCATACGTACCCCTAAATGCTGAATATCTTTTTCTGCCCATCGAAAAGGCAGAGAGTCCTTCAATCGCCTCCTTAAGCCTTCTGAATCTTTTAGATTAAAATAGTGGACTTAACCAAGTTGAGGCAAAACCCTGACAATAGTCCATACTCTCGTAATTCCCACATGAGCAGTGATAGGGAGATATTGGGCTGAGACACCGCCAGGATAACATCGTCCGAAAAAAGTGAGATACAGCAATCCTGATCCCTCACTAAAATTCCTCGTATAACCTGGCTGAGTCTAATCTGTGCCACAAGGGGTTCCATCGTAATCGTGAATAGGAGAGGCAACAACGGGCATCCTTGCCTCGTGCCCAGAGGAAAGAACACGAAATAACACCCATTGACTTTAACACAAGCACAGGGGTTACGATATTAGGCCCACACCCACCCTACAAAACTCTCCCCAAAACCCATTTTCCCAGCACCTGGAACATGAAGTCCCATGAGACATGGTCAAATGCTTTCTCAGCATCAAGTGATACCCATAGGGTTAGTTCCTGTCTACGTTTAGCTACCCAGATAACATTAAGGATCTTACGTATGCGGTCAGCAGCTTGCCTCCCAGGTATGAAACCAGCCTGATTCTCATGAATCAAGTCCAGGATAACCTTGTTTAGACGCAGAGCAACTTGGTGAGCAACTCTGCATCTATGTTAGTAATGAAACTGACCGATAAAAGGCACATGCCTGGGGGCTTAAGGAAATCCTCACCCAACCCATGGTTTCTGCCAATACCCCCCCCCCCCCGGGTAGATTGAATAGCCGCACTAGTTTCCTTCAGGATGGTTCCCAAGTTCTTATAGAAATGGGCCATAAGGGCGTTGAATCTTGGGGCTTTGTCATTTTTCAAAGCTTTGAACGCTTGGAGCACCTCCCCCACATCAACCCCTTTATCTAGTGCCCCCCGCTCTTCTTGTCCCAGCTTGGGAAGAAAAACAGATTCAAGGTAGCTCTCTATATGGCTGTGGGGGGAGGGGCGGATTTCATACAGTCGCTTGAAGAATTTTAAACTCCTTGTGTATATCATCCCCCGAGCGAATAACTGTACCTCCCTCCCCCCCTGGAATGCCATTATGTAGGACTGCAATTTCTTTCATCTCAGTTGTCGTGCAAGATATTTACTCACTTTATTATCACCTTCAAAGTACTCTTGGTGTGCTAATTGCATCTTATAATGAATATCTGCAGATTCCAGTGCATTCAATTGAGCCCTAACTGCTAAAACCAGCTTTTCATACTGGCCCCCTGGGTTTCGGGCATCAGCGTTTTCCAGCTGCAGTAACTGTAGGTGTAATTTATACACCTGTTCAGTTTGTTCTCTTTTTTTCCAAGCCCCCCACTTAATCAAGGTCCCCCTCACCATAGCCTTGAATCCATCGCAAACCACCCCCATCCCACTTCCCCAATATCATTAATAGCAAACTATTCTGGGATTAACTTCTCTACTTCCTGAATCACTCTATTATCTTCTAGAAGGGAATTGTTTAATTGCCTGAATTTACCTCTCCTCCCCATCCTCTCCCTGTATCTTTAATCATGTCTCATAGGTACATGGTCTGATCATGTTATAGCATTAATGCTAGTGCTCTGAATTCTAGCAGCCCCTTCTTTCCCTATCCAGATCATATTGATTCTGGAATATGACCCATATACTGAGGAGAAAAATGTGAATTATCGCTGTCTCGGGAAGAACCACCAAGGATCCACCAAATCCAGGGCCCTTATGAACCTTTTCAGTCAGGCCCTGTCTGCCCTTTGGCCTTCTACCCTACTCATGCTGTCCTTCCCAGGATCAATTGTTAGATTAAAATCACCTCCATAGATATTAACTCCTCACCTAGATTGTCTAATTGTTCTTCCACTCTCCCCCTATCTTCAGGCGTGCCAACAGGTATCGCCCCACCCGATCTCTCACCACTTCCCCCACCTCTGCCCTTAAGTGCAAGGCCATCAGTATGGCCATGCCCCCCCTTTTCTGCTCCACCAGGTAGGACATGTAGAGACCCGGGGAATAACCTTTGGGATTCACTAGACGCTCATACTTCTTGAAAAGGTGTGTCTCTTGCAATACATATACATCTGCTTTCTGCCTTGTCATTTCCTTACCAAGTTGCTGACATTTAAATGGGGAGTTGCCCCCTCTGCATTCAGGGAGATTACTTTGAGCTCACGCGTTCTCATACCTACCCCCTCCTTCTACCCCTAGCTCAAGTGCATCCACCTTTCCTCCCCCCCACTATCCTCTCTACCCTCCTCTGCCAGAATAGTCCGAGCCAACATCACCAACGCAGACAGCCCTATTCCACTTCCTAGCCCACAACTATTCCTACCACCCCTACCTTCTCCCAAGCCATATACACATTCACAAATACCTATATTCATACTTTCCCAACCTCCCCCCCCAACACCTCCAAACAAGTTATCACATCAAAAATTGAACGCAACTGGAAAAACCAACCTGTTAGGTAAATAAGTCCACTTCCCACCACTGACGTGCCACGCCTGCTCAAGGCCCCGTTGTTGATTCACACCACCTGCCTATCTGTTAAACTTCTGTGGCATGGGGGGAAAAAAGCCTTTAAATAGAGGACCAGACAGTCTCGACTAGACGTGGCTAGGTCAGGTCAGGTCTGAGTTTCCGCTTCCCAACCATTATTGCCTCTTCCCGATTGTCTCCGTAGACGACTCCTGCCATGAGACACCCACTGCCACTTTGGAAGTTCTTTCTGTGTTGCTTTGTCCATCCTGGGTTCCAGCTCCAGTTCAGAAACTCCAGCCGCCAGTAGTGTGTGGACTGCCTCATTGTGGGTCTGTGCTCTCAGTTTCTTCTCTCGGATGGGAATCGAATGGGAAAGTCCAAAAATACCGAATGCCCTCCTTGCATAGTTTAAGTAATAAATCACGCATACTCTGTCTTTTCTATAAAGTCACCTGTGCCAGATCTGCATATATTTCCACTGTGTTGGACTCCCAAGAGAAGGACCCTTGAGTGCACACCAGTGCAGCCACCTGTTTTTTCACCCCAAAGTCATGAAAGCAGACAATAATGTCCCTGGGGCTATTGTTGTTAGATGGCCCCAGCCATCTCGCAGCTCTGTGTGCCAAATCTATTCGGAGATCAAAGTTCTCAGAAGGTTGTCCAGCCTGTTGCAACAGTGCTTGGGAGATTTTTTATTACAACAGCTTTGATTTTTATTACAACAGCCTTAGAATCACTAAACAGGTCTTTCTCTGCAATGCTGTGAAACCGCAAATTACTACGTCGGGACTTGTACTCCAGCTCCTCTCTAAGTTGGTCCAATGTCTGCACTCTGTTTTCTAGAGTTCCCACAGCCTTAGTGTTATCTTCAATGCGCTCCTCCACCTGCTTGCCCAGGTCTCCGAATTCAGAGCGGAGGCCTTCTATGCCTGCCACCACTTCTGCACACATCTGTGCTAAGTCCAGTTTGAGCTGTTTGACCCAAGTGTGTATTTCCTCCTGGAAGGCCCCATCGCAATCTGTCCCTGCTGTGGATGTATTTGCTGGGATTTCTGCACTTTTCCACTGCTTGCAATCTCGAGCTGGAGTTTCCCGCTGGCCCCATCATCTTATCTGGTGGTTTGCGCAGTGTGGGGGTGCCCATGTAGGGAAATCTTTTAAATCTGTGTTTTTTTGTCTTCGTTGCCATCTCGGGGAGATCAGCGCGCTTCCCCAGTGGAATAATCAACCCAAAGAAGGGCAGGGGCCAGGTTTTGAAGCTTATTTCACTGTGGTCCGACAGGAGCAAAAGCTCAGCCAGCCAGCCATCTTGCTCAGTGATGTCACCGACTCCTGGATTAAAGTTAATAAAAATTTAGGCAGAATTTTTATTTTTTGAATTTTTAGATACTACCTATTATTGTAGACTTTCATGTAATTATGCAATTCAACTAAGGTTCTTTCTATTAATTTTTCTATTGATTTACATAAATAATTTTGTGATCACTCCTACTCGGCTTGCAGCAATAAAGAATTTAAAACAAATATATAAAAAAAAACTAAAATCACCAATAAGTTCTAATCCTTATCTCTAACCCTCCTACCACTGAAAAGCTCTATATCAAGTACTTGAATAAACTAAACTAAAACCCAAATCAGCCAAAAGCTTCCGTGACTATCGAGGCTTCAACCACTGTCCCTGTCTAATTGCCTTAGATCGCTGATCCCACAGCCAAGGCTCAATTAAAGAAAAAGCGCAACCTGAATCATCTTCAACTGGCAATCATTTTTACCCCGGATTTCCAACAATTTCTTATTCACTGATTGCAAATTATGAAAAGGGACATACCCAGCTATTTAATCTGCAGATAAACTGCGCCTATGCTCTGTTGCACCTTAAATACTAATGTCAGCATTTAAACCTTATTCAGTGCTCTACTGGAAGGCAGTGCAATTTCTTCAACAGCGGCAGTATGTGATCTAAACCCTGAGGCCTAAAAACTCCACTATCCTAGCAGCAGTAGTGTCTAATCCTACCTTCAAGAGACCTTCATACAGAGCAAGACAGTAATTGATTTTTGTAATCACTAAAGTTCCTATTACTGTGGCCAGATTATCTGGAGTAAGGTACGGTTACATCTGACAAATCCCGTATAAACAACCAAACCAACTTTTATCGCAACTGCAATCTGTTGACTAAAACTGAGCTTCTGAGCGCAACAAATCATTTCATTTTAGTCTGAATTTCAATCCCCTTAATAACTGAAAATTCAGATGGTGGAGGCAAACACTCATTCACACTTATGTTTTTGTTGCATAGGGGAGTTCACTTTATATGGGTCATGTAGGAGGGGCAACAGATTTCTAAGTCTGGATGTTTAAAATTAAGCAAGTTTTTAACAAAAGGCTTGGCAAGCACTGAGCCTTTTACAAACAGCACATAGAGCTGCAAAAGATACACATACTGTATATTTGGTGTTCCCTATATGAGAGAGCTATTAACTTGGGGCAGGAGGGAGCATACAAATATAAGTGATACCGCAGACATAATAAACAGCTCCCCCTCACGTGTTTAGCCTCATAGTGCAGAGGTGGTAACTTTCAGTTTTCAACTTGATCGCCACTGAGAAGAATGCCACAGTGGAGAACTTTTTCAACCACAAGAAGAATTCATGGGTGATGGGCTTGGATGCCCTGCTTAAGGAGTAGCCCTAGGAAGGATTGCTGTATGTCTTCCCTCTGTGGCCCTTGGTGCGGTTTCTTCTATGCAGGATTTGAGCACATCCAGGCCTTGTGATTCTAGTAGCTCCAGACTGGCCTCACAGACTGTGGTACATGGATCTCTTGAACTTGTTAGTAGGGACCCCCTCTTTTTTTGCCTCAGTAGAGGGCTCTCCTTCAGCAGGGACCCCTAACGATGGAGGACTCTGGCCCTTTCTTGCCTATGGCCTAGCATAGCCTGTCAAAGAACAGCTAATCTAGAGTGACAGTAGACACCCTACTTAAGGCCCAAAGGGCCTCTACATCTTTGGCATATGTTAAGAGTCTGGAGTGTTTTTGAGAGGTAGGCTTCTCTAGTTCCCTGGAGGCTAGGAAGGAGGACAGAGTCAAGGTGTTTTTCTTCCTACAGTCTGGTATGGACCAGGGCTTATCCTTGAACTCTATTGGGGTTCAGGCAGTGCCCTTGGCCTGCATCTAAGGGATGTCATTGGCAGCAAACCTTGATGTTCCCTGCTTCCTCAAAGGAGTGAAACAAATCTTTCTGCTGATATGTTCATTTGTTCCTTCATGGTGCTTCTCTCTGACGTTGAAGGCATTGAAAGGCCTCCATTTGAGCCTATTCGCAAGGCCTCTTTCATGGATTTGACCCTTAAGGTAGTCTTTCTGGTGGTTATAGCAACCACTAGGTAGGTGCCAGAACTGCAGGCCTTGAACTGCAAGGACCATTTTTGATAATTGAAAGTTCCTATCTCATTACAGATTGTGCCATCCTTTTTTCCAAAGGCAATGTACTCTTCCATCTTAGTTCTACCCTCGTTCTCAGAGAAGAACCTTCATAAAGACCCCTCACTGCATCTAGTGGACATAAGGTGGTGTCTATCACATACCTGGAAATGATCAATTCTTTCTGCTGCTCAGATTTTCTTTTTTCCTCTTTGGTGGCCCAAGGAAGGACTGGCAGAAGCTAAGTTCTCTATAACTCACTGGATTAAGGAGACCATTGGGTCAACATACCTTCTGGCTGGGAAGCAGGTGCTGGAGGGAATCAAAGCTCACTTCACTAGAGCAAAAGCCTCCTCCTGAGCAGAATCCACCTTGGTGTCTCCAGATGATATCTGCAGGATGGCTGCCTGGTCTTCTCTGAGCACATTTATGAAGCATTACAGATTGCATATATGGGAGCAGAAGATGATGGCGCCTTTGGCATGGAAGTCCTGTCCAAAGCATAATCTTCCTCCCACCCTGGGTCCTGAATGATTGGGTACATCCCATTCATCTTGATTGTTCTAGCAGGATGATAAGGAAAGAGAAATTTTACCTGATAAAGTTTTGTTCCTTGAATCCTGCTAGACTAGTCCAGGACCCACCCTGGATGAGCCCTATTACCGGGTGAGGAGCCCCTGCTGCCTTTTGATCACATTGTCAGTATCAGTGCCTGAGAAAGAGTTGAATTGTTGGTTATTAATATCAGGTATTATGAGTTTTTCAGTTTACTGCTTGGGACGTTTTATAGTAGCTTCTCTCAGTGCTGCACAAGCATATATACCTAACGATGACATCACTGAAAGTTGCCCAAGTCTGTCTCCACCTGCTGCCAACGGAACATAACCCACTCATCTGGACTAGTCTAGCAGGATACAAGGAAAGAAAATTATCAGGTAAAATTTCTCCACTGGGTGCCTCAATTAAAAAAATCAGTGAAAACCGTTCTGCACTTTAAAGAGGAGATGGAGGGATGGGGAAGGTTAATCTGCAGGGAACAGGCCAGAATTTAGGCATAGGAAAGAAAGGTAACTACCTCTGGTGCCATTTTTTTTTAAACAGGCTCAAGAATACTGCCACTGCTGCTACGCCTCAATTTGGGTCTTGGGCCATGAATTCCTTTCTAGCACATTGGTGGTTGAGACAAACAGAAGCAGCAACACCTGAAGCTCAATTCAGTGCAGGGCATATATGTATTCCATCTGCGCAGAGAGGTCCTGCGATATCCTGCCCTCTCTGCTCACACAGGTTGCCATAGTAATAGGATGTCCATGGAAATGGAAGGGGCCGAGCTTTGCAGGGCTCTGTCACCACAGGAAGGCTTATGTGCCCCATGCTGAATTCATCTTTAGGTGCTGTTGCTGCTAATGTAAAGGCCAAGGTGAGGGCAAAATCTAGGTGGAGCGATTAGAGAGAGAGGAGAGAATCACCCCACCCCCCTAGCCATTGGGTGCCCTCTTAAAATCCATCTCTGGAAGGCAGCAGCAATTAAAACCCTCAACATCTTACTGGGTAGACTAGATGGGCTATTTTTGTTTTTAAATACCATCATCTATTATGTTACTAAGGTATACTTAAGACTTGCCTTCAGCTTTTCAATTATTGAAAAAAATAAAATGGAATTCGCTATAGGTTGGGTAGGAACAATGAAGCTTCAATGAATGTTGCTTCCAAGTAGTGAGGGGAGGAGGGGAAAGATAGACAATGATCCTAGCTATTAGAAAATGGAGCTGAAGAATTCAGACGTCAAAAAAAACGACGACTCTGCATTTTTTGATAAGTGAGAATGATCAGGATAACAGAAGGCAATCGGACTGCAGAAATGTAAGAAGGGGTACAAACTTCAAAGAAAAGAGTACACTAGCAGTGTGACACAATGATGTGTTTCCCCCATTTTCAGAATCAGGCATGTGGGGGATTCATGTGTGTGTCTCATAGGAAGTATTATGGGGGTGTGCCCTCGTGCATGTGTCAGGGATATCAGAGGCTAGGAGAGTGCATGTGTAAGTGTGTCAAGGGGAACATCATGATCTGTGAGTGTGTGTGAAGGGCTGTGTGCATACGGCTGTATCATTGGGAATTTCAGAGGGTGTGTGTGTGTGTGAGAGAACTATGGGGAGTGTTGGGACTGCGTGTGAGTGTGTATTTCTCTCTCAAGACCACCCCCAAAGCTTCATCCAATCTCTCTCTCTCTCTCTCAAATCTCTCCCAGGCTTCACCCAGTTTCTCTCTCTCTCATCCCCCCTCCCCTTCTTCATCCAAATCTCTCAGTCACCCGTTCTTGCCCATGGCTACAGCTCCTCAGAAATGCTCCAATTGCTTCTCTTGAATGGTGTAGCCCCATGATGGAAGCTCTTTGGGCTCATCTCCTGATAGGAGGGGGAAAATGTATAGTATGTCTGCTGTTTTGAGAGGCAAGGTAGATCAAGATACATGTGCTACTTTCACAAAACCAAGTATACTGCTAAAAATAAAAATGAAATGTACAAAAGGCTGATGATTTACGTCAGACATGTAGGTTAACACTACTACAAATTCAAAGATAGACTTATATAAATGAGTACATTTAAGGCGAAGGATTTTTTGATCAGTTGATATTTTATATACTGTACGCTGTTAATCTTTGTTTTAAATATGATGGTATGTTTTGGATGTATGTTCTTATCTTGTGTCTTAAATGCGAATGTTAATACATATTCCGCCTATGGAGGTCATTTTAAAAGCCTTAGTTGCGATTTGGACATCCAAAAACGTGCATGTGGATGTCCAAATAAAAGAGAAGTCCCTGGAGCCATTTTACAAATGACTTTTAATGATGTCTCCAGTCCAGAGCCGCCCAAGTAGGCAGGGGATGTGGCAGAGGCATGTCTGGAGTGGTACATTGGACGTAGACTCAGAAGCATTGGGGACATCTGCAACCCCATCCAAGTTTAGACCTGCTCCAGGCACGAATAGGCAATGGGAAAGTGTTCGTTTTGACCATAAAACATCCAGAGGGTTTAGAGAAGATGGCACTCTACCATCCCCAGAATGCTCCACAATTACAATGATAGCAGCTGTCCTAACCCACTACTCTAACCATTAGGCTATTACTAGATGTCTTGGGTCTTGAATGCTATTCTGGGGACGTCTATGCTTTAAAGCTCCTTTCTCTTACCTCATCATTCAGTCTCCAGCTTTGCTCTACTGCCCTTATTCACCAGCAAGGTCACTACCTTGACCTTGTTTTCTTCTCTAATTGCTTACCCTCAAAATTCAGTACCTCACTTCTTCCTTATTGGACCTCACCTGCTAAGATTCACCCTTCATTATTGCCTGCCTCAACCTCGCCCTGTCTCCTTCAACTAGAAATTTTAATGCTATTGACCCATTGGCTCTCTCCCTCCACTGTCTCATCACCTCTTTCCTCCACCTATGCCATCTGAGTCTGTCTTCCACTACCTGCTATCTTTGTTCTTGCACCTGCTCAGCTGAGCATGCTTGGCTGAAATCCCGCAACCTTGCGGACTTCTACCTTCAAATTCATGAGTGTCTCTTTCCAGTCAGCCATAGCACTCGCCAAACAAGACTATTATGTCCATCTGACTAACTCTCTTGCCTCTTGACCCTCACCGTCTCTTTACAACTCTCTCCTCAAGGTGCCTCCGCCTCTGATCTCTCTCTTCGTTTCTGCACAAACCCTGGCTGACTACTTCCATTACAAAATCCACAAGATCAATTCCCCACGAGGTTAGCTACTTCCCCCCTCCTCCCCCTCTTCACTCCCAACATTCCTCCTCTATCTCTGCTACCCTTTCTTCCTTTTCTATGATCTCCGAGGAGGAAACCACTCACCTTCTTTCCTCATCCAAACTCACTACTTGCTCCTCTGATCCTATACCCACCTGTCTCCTTAGTTCCATTTCCTCCACTGTAGTCCCTTCCATCTCTCATATTCTCAACCTACTGCTCTCCATGCAAATTTCCCTGCAACCTTCAATCATGCTGTGGTCACTCCTCTCCTCAAGAAATTCTCACTAGACCCCACCTGTCCTCACTATCGACCCATCTTCCTCCTCCCCTTCATTTCTAAACTACTTGAATGTGCAGTCACCCCCATTGTCTCGACTTTCTCTCCTCTCAAGCCCTTCTGGATCCTCTACAATCCGGCTTTCGTCCTTTACATTCTACCAAAACGGCTCTTGCCAAAGTCTCAAGTGACCTGTTCCTGGCAAATTCTAAGGTCCTTCTTCACCCTTCTACTTTTGACACTGTTGACCACATCCTTCTCCTTGATACCTTGTCCTCGCTTGGTTTTAAAGAGCTCCTTGCTATCCTGGTTCTCTTCTTATCTCTCCCAGCACTCTTTTAGTGTTTGTTCTGGTGGATCCTCCTCTACTGCTATCCCGCTCTCAGTTGGTGTACCCCAAAGATCTATCTTGGGTCCAACTCCCTTTCTCTCTCTATACCTAGTCCCTTGGTGCATTCATCTCTTCCCAAGGCTTTCAGTGCCATTTTTACGCTGATGGCTCCCAGATCTATCTCTCTACACCTGAAATCTCTCTAGCAATCCAGGCCAGGATCTCTGCCTGCCTTTCTGACATTGCTGCTTGGATGTCTCACCACTGCTTGAAATTGAACATGACCAAAACTGAGATTTTTCCCCCTAAACCCCCCTCTCCCCCCCCCCCCTTCCTCATTTCTCAGTCTCTGTGAATAACTCTCTACTCCTCCTTGCTTTCTCAGTTCGCAACCTTGCGGTCGTCTTTGACTCCTCTCTTTTCTTCTCCACACACATCCAACTGATAGCTAAAACCTACCGTTTCTTTCTCTACATCATCAACAAAATTCACCCATTCCTTTCTGAACATACTACTAAGACACTTATGCACTCCTTAGTCACCTCCCATCTAGACTATTGCAAACCTACTTTTTACTGGTCTCTTTCTGAATCATCTCTCTTCCCTTCAATCTGTTCAACACTCTGCTGCATGGCTAATCTTCTGCCAGCCTCATCATGCTCATATTATCACTCTTCTCAAGTCATTTCATTGGCTCCCTATCCATTTCCACATCCAGTTCAAACTTCTCTTGCTGACCTATAAGTACATTTGCTCTGCATCTCCTCACTACCTTTCCTCTCTTCTTCGGGAACCCTGCTCTTCTGGCAAATCGATTTTATCTATGCTCTTCTCTTCTACTGCTAACTCCATAATTCACTCCTTTCACCTTGCTGCTCCCTATGCCTGGAACAAACTACCTAAGTCTGTACATCAGGCACCTTCTCTGACCCTTTTCAAATCCAGGCTGAAAACGCACCTCTTCCCTGCCGCTTTCAGATCTTGACTCACCTGATCTCCTTTGTGTTTCCTTACCATTCCCCCTAGCTGTATCACATGTCTACAGCTACTGTGTTGTCTGTCTTGATTAGATTGTAAGCTCTGATGAGCAAGGACAATCTTTTACATGCGTCTGTGCAGCGCTGCATATGTCTTGTAGCACTATACAAATGTTCAGTAGTAGTCGTCTAGGTAGACACCCCACAGATGTCCATATCAGGCACATCCACAGCTGTGAAATCATGCCTGCTTTTTTTTCCCCAGACGTTCTGGCTTAGACATCCCAGATTGCACTTGGATGTCATTTGTAAAACATGCCTTTACATGTGTAACAATAGGCAGGATATAACAGCAAGGAATGAAGAAAATTCAGTGGTCTACAAAATTAGTAATAAAAAAAGAAAAAATAAATAAGGAGAAAGCTAAAATCTGAGGTCTGCCAACTTTGATTGCCCTGTCTTTGTCTTCTGCTGCAGTCAGAGCTGTAGTGTTGTTTTGTGCTAAAATAGTATATGGCTTATTCAACATTTTAAATATTCAACAAGATGTTATATGATAACGTTCAATTAGATGATATCACGGGCAGCCTGAGGGGGATGCGAGGCCATGTGCGGAAACTAATTGCAGGGCTTCATTTGCATTAATATTTGCATGCGGGATTTATTTAGTCAGCGTTATGATCAGGTTAATGATGATGAGGGAAGATATAAAATGAGAGAAAAATCCCAGTAGCTGTGAATTCAAGATCATGTGCCCAGAGTGAGCTGGACAGAACCTTGCCACCACTGGAAAAGTCCTGAAAACCAGCAATAGTGAAGCTATCAGTCACATCATAAAATTAAACTGGAATGCTCCCTTAAAATGTTAGATTTCCTTGAATCTGAACTGATAATTTTTAAAATTTTAGACTGGCAGCATCAAGAACACAAAACTGCAAATCTCAAAGACAATCCATATTCCAATATCCCCCACTAACACCCTACAGGTGACTCCAACAATCTCAGAGCTCCAACAAACAAAACTCAGTCAGCTAAGTTTCCATGTGCTTGATGCTATCTTGTAGGAGTATTAAACCATTTCCCATAAACCATATAGTACATCTGGCCAATAATATGCCCATTGTCCTATCAGTGCAAGTCTTCTACTCCGTCATTATCTTGGTCATAACCCCACATTCCATCCTGCATTCTAACACACTCATCTGGGATCAGCGCATTGCTATACCAGCTTCAAATTTAAAAAATAGGCACTAACCTACAGATTGGTTTCCTCTTAGACAGTTCTTGCCTCATGAATTGTGGTAGCCCATGCAGTCCTCTGCCACAAGCTGGCCCAAGCATTTTCTCTTCTTTCCTTCCCCCCCAAGACACGCTCTCTCTCTTCCTTTCCTTCCCCCATGCAAAGCATTCCCTTCCATCTCCCAACAAGCCCCCTCTTTTTCCTGCTTTCTTGCCCCCCTCCAAAGGCACCTTCTCCACTACAGCTCATCTGCTTTCAAAGCCTTCCTGCTACTCCTAGTATTTACAGTAGTGCTATATCACACATGTATACAAGACAGAACGCTAACGGAGTTTTCCTTTAATGGGACAAACAAGTGGCAGCTGGTGTGAAATTTAATTTATTTTATTTATTTATTTATTTATACATCTTTTCTATACCGCCACTTCCAGAGATCAGTGGCGGTTTACAGGTAACAAACATTAATAATAGAGCACTATTATTTTACATAGAACAGATTTAGAACAAAGAACTATTTTAGTAGGCAAATAGTAGGAGACACTAATTTAGTAGGCAAATAGTAGGAGACACATAGAAACATGATGGCAGAAAAAGACCACATGGCCTATCTAGTCTGCCCTTCCATATCAACCACTTCAACAGTCCACTTTTTTTCTTAAGAGATCCTTCGTTTGTCCCATGCTTTTTTGAATTCAGATACTGTTTCTCATCTCTACCACCTCCACTGGGAGACTATTCCACACATCTACCACTCTTTCCATAAAAAAATATTTCTGCATATTACTCCTGAGTCTATCCCCTTTCACCCTCATCCTATGTCCCCTCATAGCAAAACTTGCTTTCAATCGAAAGAGGCTCTCCTCTTGTGCATTTATGCCATGGAGGTATTTAAATGTCTCAGTCATATCACCTCTATCCCACCTTTCCTCTAAATACATATTAAGCTCCTTAAGTTTGTCCTCATATGCTTTATAATGAAGACCCATTAACCATTTTAGTAGCAACCTTCTGCACCGATTCCAACCTGTTCAAATCCTTTTGTCTCCAGAACTGCACAAAATACTCCAAATGAAGTCACAACAAAGACTTATATAGAGGCACTATCACCTCCTTTCCTCTGCTGGTCATTCCTCTCCCTATGCATCCAAGTATCCTTCTAGCTTTTGCCATTGCCTTTTCTACCTGTTTAGCTACTTTAAGATCAACAAACACAATCACACCTAGGTCCCGCTCTTCTTTTGTGGATAGAAGTACTTCACTCCCTAAACCATATCGCTCCCTTGGATTGCTGCAGCCCAAATGCATGACCTTGCATTTTTTAACCTTAAATCTCAGCTGCCAAATTCTAGACCATTCTTCAAGCTTAGCTAGATCCCTCCTCATGTTATCTACACCTTCCTGGGTGTCTACTCTATTGCAGATTTTGGTATCATCTGCAAAGAGGCAAACCTTACCCGACAGCCCTTCCGCTATATCACTAACAAAGATGTTAAAAAGAATCGTACCAAGTACAGATCCCTGGGGCACACCACTGGTAACCTCCTTCTCCTCAGAGTGAGCTCCATTACCTGTACCCTTTGCCGCCTCCCACTCGACCAATTTCTAACCCAAGTAGTAACTTTATGGTCCATCCCTAGGGTGCCTCTGTTGATGCTCCTTATGAGTCCATTTCTCTTTTGCCACTTCAAGTGATTGCAGTGTCCAAAAATTATTCTTTAATGAATTAATGAAGGAATTCCTATTTACTATTCTCTTTTTCTTCTTTTAACCATATACTCTGTGGGGGGGTTCTGAGAACTGTGGAGGCTTTTTCTTTTATTTTGCAAAAGATAGAGGGGTTTGAGATCTAGCCTAAGAGGAATCAATAAAAGAAGCAAAGGGAAAACTTACTGAGGCAGCCAGGAAGACAGGCAAACACAAAGGCAGTCTAATCTGAATCAAACACTGCCGACCCTACACCAACTCCTCCCTCTATCAGCTCCCATTGGTTTCCTCTTGTTTACTGCACTGAAGGAGCAGGGTCATGTGCAGGAAACACTCCCAAACATGCCTGGGGCCAGTCTTGGATGATATATGAGGAAGCTGACTGAGAAGAGCTGAAAGAAGAGGATATGGTTTCAAACGGGGAACATCTGAGAACTCAACAGAAGGATAACACAAACAATAGATAGCTGACCTGATGTTTCTGATCAAGACAGATTCTCCCAGAGCCAGTGCTAAGCCTCTTTTAAAAAGACGAGGTTCTTGCTGTTGTGAATTAAATACATTCCTGTGCCCAAACTTTCAGTTGGTTTTATATAGAGCTTGTGCCTTTTCATTGGCAGCTAAAGGAAAATTACTTTCAGGCACAGTAGGTATTTTCCCTGTCTCCAGAGGACTCACAAGTTTGCACCTGAGGTAATGAAGGGTAAAGTGACTTGCCCAAGATCCATGCGGAAAACAACATATCCCTTAGATCCTATCGCCTCCACTTGGATCTTAACCGACTCCTTAGCTCTTCTTCCTATACTTAATTCTATCTGTAATAGCTTACAATCAGGTATGGTTCCTGGAAAGCAACTTTAGTCCACCACATTTTGAAGAGCTCTGCTCTGGATAAAACTGTCCTTGCTAGTTACAAACCTGTCTCTAATCTACCTTTTCTAACCATAACACTGTTACTTCTTAAACACCACTGGCTGCCCGTACAATTTAGGATACAATATAAAACTTTGTTATTGGTCCACAAAGCAGTATACACTGGTGTTCCCTCCTAACTTTCTTCTCTATCTTCCACACCCAACAGAAGGCCTTCCCATTCCATCCACTCTAACCATCTCTTCCTTCCTTCTGCTACTCAAGCTCGGTTTGAAGCCCCAAGACATTCTGCTTTCTACTTCCTTGCCCCCTGCTGATGAAAAAATCTCACCCCAGCTATTCATTTAGAATTCTCTTATACCAAATTCAAAACAGTTCTTAAAACCCACTTGTTTCAACAGGCGTTTTCTCTCCCACCATAGAAATAGCACATGCCTTGAGCTGTGGAGGGGGGGGGGTGAGGGGGGGGTGGGCGGGTGTGTTTTATGTGCATGCATGTATGATTGTTCTTTTCTTTGAAACTATGGCGTTCTTTTCCCAACTATTTTTATGTCTATTTTAAGTCGTAAACCACCTTGTTGCTCCGAAAGGCAGAATATCAAGTTTTAATTGAACTTAAACAAGGAAAATAAGTGGGCTTGAATCCTGGTTTCCCTGGTTCTTAGCCTGCTGTTCTATCTACTAGGCTACTTGTAGAATTGTGTGACCTGGTCCAAAGTTGTGACTCAGTCTCTACTTACATTGCCTAGTAATTTTTGCTTTGTTGAGCAGTATGGATTGAATAAGAGTTATGTGCCTATAAAGAATGGTGATGGCAGCAGTGACTTCTATTTTGTATAAATAGTGAAACTTAATTTGGGTTGAGGCTCCTCCTGTTTTTATGCACTTGCTTTTGTTTTTTGAAGGTTTTCCTGTAGATTTGCCTGAAAAGGCTGGGTGCGTGCTACAGTTTACACTGTAAGATTCAGGCTAGTAGTGCAACTTTCCTTATTGAGGAAGTAGATCAAAAATTCTACTCCTAGACCTAGGGCCAGTCAAATAGTAGAACCACTAGGAGAAACATACAAAGGAGTGATACCCAGATGCCTACCGATTAAACAACTTGGACTACATCTCAGACCTTAGCATCTAGGATTTGGATTCAAAGGAGGTGTGTGGATATCTATGGACTCTTTTCCAGGGTTCCTAAATGATGTGACTGTTAACCATAGAAGTGTTGTTTTCCTGTCCAATAAACTGATTCACCTCAAATATGGTCTACTACACCATCAACCTTACCAGCCTTCTAAGAGTACCTGTAACCAGGCATGGGATTTGCATTCTGCCACCAGCAATTTGCTTTATATATTTATTTTTTAAAAGAATGCCATCTGTCAATATCAACTTTCTTTTACTTCTGCTTAAAAGTATTTCTGTATTAGTTACAAAACTTACAGAAATGAAATTCCTGGCTAGATTACTGAGCCATTGGGAAAAGTGGTCAAGGAGGACCTTCAACTGTCTATCCAAATTCAAGGATTCAAGCTGCTTTGTAAGTTTTCAGCACTGTGAAATTGGTACTAATTAAGACTGTTAACAGGATGTGCTGTTGCCGTGCCTGGGTACACAAGAGTTCTGTGAAAAAGACCCTATAGAGGCTTAGTCAGAAATATAAGATCAAAATAAGATTTCTCAAAAGTGTTTCTCTGGCAATAAAAGACTGCACAACCTAGAAATGAGAGCTATGGGATATCTGTTTGCAGCTGCTCTGTCACTTTCAGATTACATCTGCTCAGTTTGCTAGTGTTTTGTTGCTTTTTTACATACCCAGTAATTGCACAGAGAAAATTGAATATGAAGTTCCAGCTGTGTTCTCTCTGTAGTTTATGCCATTAAACAGCTCTTCTATTTGCTTATGTCAGACACTGGAGAAAAAATGCATCAAGAGCCTTGATTTCACTCTTCTTTGTGAATTAAGAGAGCAAAGGATAATTACCTGCAACAATTTTTCTTCATCACACACACATGAGGCTCCTTGACCTATGCTATCTTCAGAGAACAACTGATTACAGGTCAGTAATTGCACACACTCAAGTGTTGGGCATCTTGTATTGCGCAATCCATTGATTTATCCAGATTCTTCATGGGTGATTAGTAGAGATGTTTGACAAGACCAACTGTCCTAAAGATATTTGGGCTAAAGAATATATTTATGAAGCCCTTGAAAAAAGATAATTGGCCAACAAAAAAAAGAAGCAGTCAGACTTTCCGTCAATGCATTCACAAATTACCAAGTTCTACATGTTTAGGAATTTGAATTAGGCATTTCCTACATGGCTCACTGTTTGAATGTCCCCTTAATTGGTCTACAATGATATACAATGATCATCCATATAATACTTCCACTTAAACCTCCATTGCCTCAGAAGAATCCAAGTTATCAGTGGCTCTGTTTAATGTACCTTACCAACTTTAAGTAACAATGTAAACTACTTTGACTAAAAATGATAAAGCGGTATAAAAAAATGAAACCTGTTAAATAAATAAATAATGCACAATGCTTGCTATAGTTACACAGAGAATCCTAAGTTGCATATAAGTGAAAAGATAGAGAAGGTATGATCTAGTGAAACAGCAGACAATGTGGTATTTGGGTTGGGCAACAAACTACAAATTTCTAGTGTTCAGACAGGTCAGTGCAATGGGCTGGTCATGCTAGCTGACTGCCTGAGAGGAAGGCTAAACTTGGGCTGTTAATTTGGTCTTGTAGCCACTCCTTAATATTTTGGGTCAAGCAGTAAATTATAAGGAGTATATGGTCAGAACATCTTGAATTGGCACCAAAAGGGCTACATGTACATTGGATTGGAATATGTAGTATAGGTGCCAGCACCCCTAAGAAAGGGCAAAGTCCATTGACGTGTCTAGGAAGATGTAATCTGTGTGGTGTTTAGCACGCCAACTGTTTTGAAAAGATGACTCCTATTATATTAGGAATGAGATGAGATCAAAAGATAGCAATTTTAATCTAAAAGGACAGAACTGCACCCCCCTTTAATTCTAATTCTCAGCCACTTAGAAGAGAATGATCTTGCAATCTACAATAAAGCCAAGCTCATAGTAATGAGTTAGTGAAGACTTTATTCCGAAAAGTTAAGATTGTTTGATCAGATACAATCATGAGGAAAGAATGTAGGAATGAAAAATGATAAAGCGGATGGAATAACTCTCCTATGAGGAAAGGCTAAAGAGGTTAGGGCTCTTCAGCTTGGAGAGAATGATTCTTATGCAATTGTTATGTTGTTCATTGTAAACCACTTTGGACAAAGGCGGTACAGAAAAATTGTTAAATAAATAATAAATAAATAAGAGAAGACAGCTATGGAAAGATATGATAGAGGTCTATAAATTCTCAGAGGAATGGAATAGGTAAGAGCAAATCAATTGTTTACTCTTTGAAAAAGTACAAAGACTATGGGACGCGCCATAATGTTTCTAAATAGTACATTTAAAATAAACAGAGGAAAATCATGTGACGTGCTGAGCAAGGAGCATCTAATATTTCCTCAGTGTGCAGTCCTGACTGTGCCTTCTGCATGCTAACTGGCCCCTGGTGTGGACAACTTACCATGCAGTGGTGTCTGAAGGAGCCTCAGTTGTAGTGGTTGAGGAACAGGGATTGTTTTAAAGGAGATGGCCACAAAATCCTCAAAGGAGCATGACAAGATGAGGTCAGTGGAGAGCAAGATGGGCAGGTCGCCGCCTCTCTCCCAGCCATGACAGGACTCACCATGGAAATGACCAATGAGGTAATGGCAGTGGTCAATCTGCCCTGGATCGCAAGTTTGAAATATTAGATCTACAGGGATGGCTGGAGGCCTATGGAAGAGACTTTGGAGAACTGGTCACAAGGGTATCTATGGCTGAGGACTGTGCCCAAGTCATAGAGATGGAATGTGCGTGGCTGCAGGCCCAGGTGTGAATACTTGAGAATAAGATCAACAAGCAAGAAAATCAGACTCGTAGTAATAAACTGCATCTAGTTGATTTTCTGGCATCACTGGGGGAGCAAGAGCTGGGAAGGTTTTGGAGATTTGGATCCCCTGAGAACTGCACCCTCAAAGTATGGCAGGTGAGCTGCATATTGAGTGTGCCTATAGGATTGGGCCTGTGCGAGAGGGTAATCAGAGAGCTCGCACCATGGTCCTGTTCAACAATATCCATAAACTAGAAATTTTGCAGGCTTTGCACAAGTGGATACGCTGGACTTCCAGGGTAAAATGAATTCTGTGTTTTCAGGATTATTCAAGTCAGTTTTCCCAGAAATGTAGGGGAGCTTTCACAGGTTTGTTCTAAATTGTTTACCCTGAAAGTGAGATTTGTGCTTCAGTATCCTGCATGGCTGAAAATATTTTACCAGGGAGCTACATGGTATTTTGAGTCCCCAGAAGCTGCACAGGACCTTTTAGTGTAGTGTGAGAAAGAGCTACTGTCGGCCTTCTAATGGGATGAGGGGGCCCCTTATAGTCACGTGATGTGTCTTGCTGAAGAAGCATCACTTGCTTCAGCTCTGGGGTCTCCCACCTCTAACTAGCTGAAACTTGCATTTAATTCATTCAAATCCCCTCGATTTTTGTTCGGCTGAAGGTCTCAGTGGACCGGGAGCCTGTTTCGTGAGATCCTATCTGTGTGGCAAGTGGATGGCAGTAAAGCAGCCAGGAAGGAAAAATCGCAGCTGCTCGAAAGTAAAATGGCGGAGGCCAGCTTGATTAGCCCACACATTGATACCTCCTCCAATTTAATAGAGGAAGTATCAACACTGGTGGTTAAAGCACCAAAGAGAAGGTTTCGGAACCTCTCGACCCAGCTTAGCCAGGTGGCTCAGGGCTTGGCAAACTTCACTGCAAGAATTGATCATGTGGAATGGTGCATGGCCACAGCAGAGGAGACTCAGCACTCCCAGAGTACCAAAATCCAACACATGCATCAGTATGGAGATAAACTAAATGATATGGAGAACTGAGGCTGCAGGAAAAACCTACGAAGGAGCAGGAGGCGTGATCCCATGCCCCCTTCCTTGTTGATGTAGAACATCACTACTCGATTGTCGGTCTGCACGAGTACCAACTTTCCCTGGAGATGGTCCTCGAAGGCCCTCAGGGCCCATCAGACCACCCAAAGCTCGAGCAAGTTGATCTGCTGTTGAGACTCTTCGGGTGACCATTGCCCCTGCGTGCACAGTGCACCGCAGTGGGCTCCTCATCCCAACAGGGAAGTGTCCGTTGTCAGCACTAATTCGTGCTACGGGGTTTGGAAGGGCAGTCTCCAAAGGAGGTTTCCTGGAGGCTAGTAGGATGTCCTTTACAAGTTCATGCTGCGGGGGTCCTGCCACCAGTCTAAGACCCTGCGAAGGTTGAGGGAGACTTGAATGAGATCCCTGAGGTGATCGGAGGCCAGGCTCCACTGAGTGCTGAGGCACCACTGGGCCGTCTGCAAGTGCATGTGGGACCACATGGACGGTGGAGGCCATGTGCCCCAGGAGGCGCAACACAGTCCGCGCCCTGACCCGAGTGTTGCTCTGGATCTGGGCCGCCAATGCTCGGAGGCGAGCCGCACAGTCTGCCGGCAGAAAAGCGATCGCCCGCTGAATGTTGAGGCGTGTGCCAATAAACTCCAAGTCCTGTGCTGGCTCAAGGTCGGACTTGGGGTAGTTGACCAAGAATCCCAGGCGCTTGAGGATTGTGCGTGATGCTGCAAAGCTGAGGGCCCCATGACGAGCCAGTCGTCAAGGTAAGGGAAGACTGGTTCGCCCTTCCGTCTGAGGGAGGTGACGCCTGCGAAGAGGCACTAATGTGAGTCTGAAGGGGAGAACACTGTATTGGTAATGCTCCCCTTGCACCCTGAAGTACAGGAACTGCCTGTGCTGGGAGTGAATCAGAATGTGGGCGTAAGCATCCCTGAGATCCAAGAAGCATAGCCAGTCGCCCTGTTGGAGGAAGGGCAGCAGGACGTCAAGAGATAGCATTTTGAACTTCTCCCGAACCAGAAACTTATTTAGTTTTCGGAGGTTGAGGATGGGCCGTAGGCCCCCCGTCTTCTTCGGGATGAGGAAGTACTGGGAATAGAAGCCCCGACTTCGGAGGTACGTTGGTACCCTCTTGACCGCTCGCTGGGCAAGGAGGTTGTCTAACTCCCGCTGTAGGAAGGACTGGTGCTCGGGGACTCGAGAAGGCTCTGCTGGGGAGAAGGGAGGGGAAAGCCTGTCCAAATAGAGACGGTAGCCATCCCGGACTACTCAGAGGACCCAAGTATCTATCGTGATGGATGCCCACAGAGGGGCAAAGGAGGAAAGGCGACCCCCCACCGGCTGCGGCACTGCCAGGGGGCAAAAGGCTACGCTGCTGGCATCAAAACCCCTGGGCGGGTTGAGGTGGAGCTGAGCCTTGGGCCCTTTCGGTTTGCGATGACCGTGCGGCCCAGGCTTTCTCTGTGTCGCAGTGGTTGGCACGGGACTGGGTGGGTACGGTGGGTAGCCTTGGTAGAGTAGGCCCTTCTGCGGAAAGAACGACTTCTTAGTTTGCTGTTTCTTTCGAGGAAGGGAGGTGGTCTTGTGCGAGAGGCGGATCTGGGTGACGAACTCCGTCTCAATCTCGGCAGCCTTATCCTCCATCGGTTTACCGAAGAGCTGGTCACTAAGACAGGGTACATCTAGGAGCTTTTCCTGGACCCACTGCTTCAAGTCAGAGGACTGGAGCCATGCCTGGTGCCGGGCCCCAATGCCAGAGACCAAGACTCGAGCCGAAGACTCGAATCCGTCGTAGGCGGCACAGCAGAAATATTTTGAGCACTCCGTATTACCATAGGAAGAAAACAAAGAAGGATGAAGAAGAGGGAAAAAACATTGAAAAACACATCAAGATAACATAGGTAGATAATGAGTCTACCCCTTGGAATAAAAAGCAAATAGAAATATGTGAAGGTATATAAAATATCTTAAAAAGGTTTTCTTTCTACGATAATACAGATTGAATTGAATAAAACATACACATACAGGTATGTTTGTTTGCATTTTGGTTATCACATCCTCAGCGAGTTAGTTTTTAAATACCAAAATTTATAGAATATATATATATTTTCTAAATATACATTTTAATTATCCTATTTACACAAATTGTATTTTAGGATATTTATGTATTTATGTATTTTATTATTTATTCAGTATAAGCTATTTATACAAGCTTATATGTTTATATTTGTATTATGTTCGTATTTGCATTATTTATTCATCTCTCCGATTTTAGTATGTACAAGGCATAGGCTAGGTTTGCACATACAGTTTTATTTATTTATTTATATGTTGGTAGGTGTGTGTTCGGTCCTTAGTTCTTATGTATTAATTATTTGTTGTTTAATATGTTTTATGATTGTTTCTAGCCATTTTAAGCCCCTGAGGAAGGCTTCACGAAACACAGCCTGTGTCGGGCCAATGGCTGAAGTTGAATAATGAAATAAAGTTTAGTTTATACGTTCTTCATTTGCAGTCCACGTTTCTTACTGGGTTGGTCATTGCACATGGACTCGTGTCCTTTTTGTTGGACTACCGGAAAACAGTAGGCCAGAGGCCGGAAAATGAAACACTTTTTCCGAGGGACAAGGAAGTGCGTCTGAAGGGCTCCACGGAAAAAGGGAGACTGAGCAAGATGGCACCCTTGGGCGGGAAGAGGACCACGCATGCGTGGCAGCAATCCCAAAGGCTTTCTTTGAAAGCTGGGGAATTGCTCCATGCGGGCTCCGTCGGTGCCGACGTCACCCATAAGTGAGGACTGACTTCCTGCTTGATCCTGGAGAATACGCAGGATTTCCCCATCCCCATTGTTGTTTCTTTTATTTTTGGAACAGTTTTTATGTGCACTACAGGCCAGTGCAAGCATTAAGGGGATGTGCTGTGGTCAGGAGTTTTGCATTTTATTTATTTATTAATAAGTATTTAGCTTATGCCTTTCTGATGGTAGTTCAAGGCGAGTTATATTCAGGTACATAGGTATTTCCCTGTGTCCAGAGGACTTACAGTCTAAGTTTATACCTGAGGCAATGTAGGGTTAAGTGACTTGCCCAAGGTTACAAAGAATGCCAGTGGTAATCGAACCCAGATCTCTTGGGTACTAATCTGTTGCTCTAGCCACTAGGCTACTCCTTTAGTACATTTGACTGATCACCAGAGTTCGTTGGCAGTTTTATTGGTGGAATTTTGGGAATTTGGAGCTTGTTCAGGCCTGAAATTGAATGACGATAAATCTAAGGCACTGGCTGTAGCTCCTGAGGTTCACTCTCAGTGGCATGGACCCTTTCTGTTGAAGTGGGCATCGGATGCTTTTAAGTATCTAGGTATCTATCTCCTGCAAATTTGAAGCAGTTATATAGGCTCAAGGTATTCCCCATGTTGAGAAGAGAATGGGAACAGCTGCAAAGGTGGAAGCACCTTTCGATCTCTCTCTTGGGGCCTATATACAAAATGACGTTGCTACCGCTGTAGTTGTATATGCTGCAGGTGTTGCCGGTAAGGGTGTTGAAGTGGGAGCTATGTATCTGGAGACAACACTGGGATGTTTTTTGTGGAAGGGAAAGAAGCCCAGACTTGCGTTCTCCCAACTTTTGGGGTCAAAAGACAGTGGTTTTTTGAGGGCTCCTGATCTAAAGGCTTATAATTTGAACAGTCTCTTTAACAGTACCTGTTTTACTGCTTTGGAGATGGAAAAAGGTTTGATGACTCCTATGAATCATAAGAACATAAGATATGCCATACTGGGTCAGACCAAGGTCCATCAAGCTCTGTATTCTGTTTCCAACAGAGGCCAATCTAGGTCATATGTACCTAGCAGTTTCCCCAAGGGACACAGGTTCCACAATGCTTGTATTGGTTCAAGCATTGATATCCTGGGTCCCTTCTTAATAATGGTTTATGGACCTTTCCTCCAGGAACTTGTCCAAACCTTTTTTAAACCCAGCTACACTAACAGCCTTTACTACATCCTCCGGTAACAAATTCCAGAGTTTGATTACACGTTGAGTGAAAAAATATTTTCTTTTATTAGTCTTAAATAGTTTACCCTGTAGCTTCATTGTATGTCCCCTAGTCTTTCTATATTCTGATAAGGTAAACAATCGATCTACGTTTACCCATTCCACTCCGTTCATTAATTTATAGACTTCTATCATATCTCCCCTCAGCCGTCTCTTTTCCAGGTTAAAGAGCCCTAACCTTTTTAGCCTTTCTTCATAGGAGTATCCTTCCATCCCCTTTACCATTTTGGTGGCTCTTCTCTGAACCTTTTCTAAAATCGCTATATCCTTTTTAAGATACGGCGACCAGAATTGCACACAATATTCAAGGTGCGGTCTCACCATGGAACGATATAGAGGCATTATAATATCTTTTGTTTTATTTTCCATTCCTTTCCTTATGATACCTAGCATGCTATTTGCTCTCTTGGCAGCTGCTGCACACTGGGCCGAGGGTTTTAACAGGGTATCCACAATGACGCCTAAATCTTTTTCCTGGGTGGTAGTTCCTAATGTGGAACCTTGCATCGTGTAACCATAGTTTGGGTTGTTCTTCCCTAGGTGCATAACTTTGCACTTGTCCACATTAAATTTCATCTGCCATTTTGATGCCCAGTCTTCCAATTTATCAAGATCCTCTTACAATTTTCCACAATCCTCTTGGGTTTTAACAACTTTTAAATAGCTTTGTGTCATCTGCAAATTTGATAACCTCACTCCTTATTCCACTTTCCAGGTCATTTATGAATATGTCAAAAAGCAGCGGACCCAGCACAGATCCCTGGGGTACACCACTATTCACCTTTCTCCATTGGGAAAATTGACCATTCAGCCCAACCCTCTGCTTTCTATCTTTTAACCAGTTCCTGATCCACAGTAGTACACTGCCTCCTATCCCATGCCTCTTGTTTTGCCAAACGTCTCTGATGAGGGACCTTGTCAAAGGCTTTCTGAAAGTCCAGATACACTATATCAACCGACTCACCTTTGTCCACCTGTTTATTCACACTTTCAAAAAAACCTAACAGATTAGTAAGACAAGATCTTCCTTGTCTAAAGCCATGTTGGCTGTCTCCCATTAGGCCATGACTATCTACATGCTGAGTAATTTTATTCTTTATGATGGTTTCTACCATTTTTCCCGGTACTGACGTGAGGCTCACCGGTCTGTAGTTTCCCGGATCATCCCTGGAACCCTTTTTAAAAATTGGTGTTACATTGGCGATCCTCCAATCTTCAGGTATTAGAGATGATTTTAATGATAGTTCACAGATTACTAATAGCAGGTCTGCAATCTCATATTTCAGTTCTTTCAACACCCTTGGATGTATACCATCCGGCCCAGGTGATTTGCTACTCTTCAGTTTATCTAATAGTTGTAAGACATCTTCCCGATGTATCGATATTTCCTTCAATTCTTCCGCATCTTTAAATACCACTTCAGTCATGGGTAGCATCCCTACATCTTCATCAGTAAAGACTGAAGCAAAGAATTCATTCAGTCTCTCCGCTATCGCCTTGTCGCCTCTTAGTGCTCCTTTAACCCCTTTTTCATCTGTTGTGTGAAGGGAGGGGGAGCATTGTCATTCCTAAACATCTTAGGAGGAGTCTATTGCTGTTGCGGGGAGCCTGCCCTAAGCATCTTAAGGAGGAGTCATATTCTATTGCCATTGCAGGGAGCCTGGACAGCACTGTGTAGTAAATTTGGTCAGAATGGGGCTTGCATGTGTTTCTTGCTGTTTCAGGGTAACACAGAATTTTTACCTGGGGATATGTGGGGAGCATTTCGTCGTTGGGAGCAGCAAGGTATCCGTACTGTTCGCCATATCTTGCGCGATGATGGAGATTTGCAATCCTTCCAAGAACTAAAGGATGAGTATCAGCTGGGACAGCCAGATTTGTACACGTACCTTCAGGTGTGCTACTACACTACTTCATTAGGGAAAGGTGAATTATGTTCGCCCTTTGCAGGGAAGGTTACGTAATTCTTTGATGTAGATCATAGAGAGCGGGTATCTCTTTCCTTTTTGTATAAGGCATGGGGGTTCCTGAGCACGGGGGAGAGATATGATTGGATTGTTTCATGCTGGAATGAAGAGTTAGGCACACACTAGGGAGGAGATGATATCTGACTCATGTTGGGCAGATTGTGGTGGAGGCAGATTTGCGCAAAATGTTTTATAAAATGGTCTTGGGGGCCTATGTGGCACCTGTGCAGGCTCATAAAATTGGCTTGTCTCCGGATCCCTTGAGTGCTAAGTGTAGGTGTGCAAGGGGTACCTTGGCACATATGTTTTGGCAGCATGAACAGATACTAAACTATTGGAAGAAGATTCAGATGTATGTGCAGAGTGTGCTTCAACAGACTGTAATGATGTCAATGTGCAGTGTTGTTTTGGGAGTTGCTCGATGGATTGGAGTCTGGGATTGGGCACCCAGTTGTTTGCGCAGAAGGCATTCCTGGTTGGGTTTAAAGGATGCTCCTGGTGTGGGTGGGTTCAGATAATCCTGCTTTTTGGGCCTGCTGCTGTCCTTTGCACAGGTTAATGTAGATGGAGAACATGGCCGCCCAGCACTCACCTTTAAAGCATGCCAAATTTCTGGAGTTTACGGTTTGGTGTTGAATCGTACATTTGTAGAGAGGCTAGTTGGGGTGGGCAGGGGGATTGAGGGGGTGGGATTGACGGTCGTAGGGTAGGTTCACAGGGGATGGAGGGTGATGGGGTGGAAGAAAAATGTGGTTTTCTCTAATTTAGTGCTTCATGAGGCCTCTTATGTGTTTTGGGGCTCTCTTTCTGTAGGGCTTGGTTGAGGTACTGATGTTTGTATGTGATATTGTTTAACCCCACATGTTTTTCCTCTTGCTTTGTGTGATTAATAAAAGAGATTTGACTGTAAGGGGGAGGGTGGGTGGGGAAAAAGGGGGTTGGTTTCGGGGTTTGAGATAAAATAATAAGACTATTTGGTACTGGTTATTGCTGGGGTTGTCTCGCTACACACTGGCAGTTTTGTTTGTATACTATTTTGTTAACTCAATAAACAGAATTGAACATGCCCAGGCCCATAAGTATGACCATGGAACTCCTCTACTCTTTCTGCTTCACTGTTTGCCGGTAAAATTCTGTGTCCAATCAATACAAGATTCTTCTTTTCACCTTTAAAGCCCTATACTAACAGGCCCCAGAATACCTATTGTCACTAATCATACCCTACTGTCCAGTCCATTCTCTACGATCTTTGCATGGAAACAGGCTCTGTTTACCCTCACCAACCCAGGCTCGGTCACTAGTCATTCACAGTTCTTCTTCCTTGCCCCCCTCACTGTGGAACACCCTTTCAGCTGACCTCAGTCTTCAATTTCCCCTCAGTCATTTCAAGGCTGATCTAAAAACATACCTGTTCAGGCAAGCATTTGACCTCCAAGGATAAGCATGCTTGCTAACAGTGAATACAGGCCAGTGTACCTCATTCCAAGAATGTCAATTACAGGTAAGCAATTAGGCTATCAGTAAAGAACCTTGGGGTTGAACCTTCAGTTTAGTTTCGGTTGATATTTTTATTTATTTATTTAAATGGATTTTTATACCGCTTTATCCTTAAATTAAAGCGGTTTACAATACAACTAATAGGCTTACATAGAACAGGGAGGGGGGCATGCAGGGGGATATTGCAACAGCTCTTATAACCCAGAGGCTAGAAGGGGGCTATTGCAATATGAACTATGTACAAGATGTCTGATTACAGAGAGAGCAGTTGAGAGGAGGTTGAGCTTTTTCCTGCGGTTGAGGTTAAGTGATGTCTCCAAAGCGTTTTATACATGATAAGGCAGAGAGGGCTATGAAAGATTTTTCTTTTTGTAAATGTTTTTAGGCTATGGTATGAAACTGAATGTACATAGACTCCAGAGTAAATCAAGGAAATATTTTGTTACAGAAGGGGTTAATACATGGAAAAGCTTCCCAGTGGAGGCAAGAAAGTATTGTCGGCAAAAGATCAGCACAGAGAATCCCCTCATTTCAAGAAAGCAAATAGAACCTTGGATATCACGTATAATCTGTGTATTATTGAAACATGAGGGGGAAATGGTTAAACTAGATGAACACCTTGAGATTTTTACGCACCATTCTAGGTCCTTTTATTGATTTTTCAGATGTAAATATGTTTTCAACTGGACACACTTTCTGATTTTTTTCAGACACAAAGCGTATATCCAGAATTTATTACATCTCAACCCTACTGTACACATGTAACACCCTAAATTCTCAGCACTCAATCTCATTGTACATATGTAAGTAGTTCAGTTTGCATCCCCCGCGTTATCCAAGTTGTTACTCCTGTTCTCTGTAAAGCAAAACATGTTATCCAAGTTGTTACTCCTGTTCTATGTGAAGCCAAGCAGTTTGTTATGGTCATTTTGTTGTATGTAAACCGCGCTGACAATAGTGCGGTATATAAGAAATTGTAATAAATAAATAAAAAATAAATACATTTCTTGGAACTGTTCTTTGACTAGAATAGACCCTACTGCCTAAATTCAAACGAGATTGCTTTTGTTTTGTGCATGTGTAGGGGAAGTTGGGTAGGCGAGAAGACAAAATAAAATATTTGATCTGGGAAGTAGTATACTGGTAACTATTCTGCTCCATCACAAACAGACAGTCTAGAGAATATTTAGAACGAATATTCACCAGGCATAGGAGGCACATCCAGAAAACTGAAGGATCTTAAGGTGGCACTGACTGTAATCTTCAAAGTTCTGTTCCATTTATCACTAGAAACAGGAATGGTGCCAAGAGGCAAAGAAAAGCAGGTGTAGCACCCACTTCACAAAGATGGTAACATAGTAAGATAGTAAATGACGGTAGATAAGGACCAGTAGGGTCCATCTGGTCTGCCCAGTAAAGTGGCTAGAGTAAGTGTAACTGCCGCTCTGTGCAGCCCCCCCCCCCCCCCCCATATGCCTTCATTTAGGGTTGTACCCATTGCTCTGTGCAGGTCACCCTTCTCTATTTTTGAAGTATAAAAAAATAGTTACATTTATTTTGATTTTATCCTCTTGTTATAAAGGTATCCACTGTGTCTGTCCCATGCCATTTTGAATTCCATCACTGTATTTGCCCCCACCATTTCCATACCCTTTTAGTGAAAAAGTATTTCCTGATGTTGCTTTTAAGTTTACCTCCTTGCAGCTTCTTTTTATGCCCTCGAGTATTAAAACTAGAAACCTATTAGATATTGATAGATGGCAAAGCACTGGAAATACTGCTGAAGGACAGACTACAGCAATATTTATTATTTATGCTGCTTACTCCACTATATTGTTGGAACCACAAAGCAGATAACAGAAGATAAAACATAATACAGAATCTAATACAATGTGTGGGCGAAAAATGAATAAAATATCAATTCATCTCTTACTAGCTATAATCCAGCAACATTTCTTCTGTAGATCTTAAAAGTACCTAATAAATGTTTGTTCAAAGTACCAAGTCTTCAACTTCCTTCTAAAGAAAGGGTTCTCAACCCAGTCCTTGGGACACACCTAGCCACTCAGTTTTTTCAGAATTACCACAATAAATATGCATAAGGTAGATTTTCATGCACTACCACTATTGTTTGCAAATCTCTATCATGCATATTCATTGTGGTTATTCTGAAAACCTGACTGGCTAGGTGTGTCCTGATGACTGGGTTGAGAATTCCTGCTCTAAAGGATAAATTGGGCTTGAAATGAATATTGAGTGGGGCAGCATTCCACAGAACTAGAGTGAAACTAACAATCTTGAAACCAGTGGTTGCAGGATTATAGTCAAAATTGTTCCATAAGGGAAAGATCTTGCCAAAGAAACTTGACTGCACTGCTTGATAAAGTGGCCAAAATAGTGGATCATGGGAAGGAGGTAGCTGTGGCTAATCTGGATTTCAGGAAGACCTTTGACACTTTCACATTAAACTAGTCAGTCTGGGAGTTAGAAAAATTATAAACTGGGTGAGAAATTGGTAAAGCAACAGGACTAAGGTCCATTCTGGTGAAGGAAAAGTGACTGGTAGGGTGCCACAAGGATCAATGTGAAGCCTATTTATCCTCCATGTATTTACATAAAGGTTAGAAGAGAAAGCATGCCTGTTTGTGAATTATATGGAAATTTGGAACAGACTAGAAATATTGAGGAACAGATAAGATGAAAAATGACTTTAAAAAAGTAATGGTCAGGAGTTATGCATTTGCATTCATTCACTAAAATGTGAAATCACACATTTCGAGTACAGTAATGTACAGGTCAAACACCATTTTGAACAGAAAAAAAAGACATGAGGATTATAACCAAGGGTAATCACAGTCAGTCTGATGAAGTCATTGGAAAGGTTAATGATATATCTGAGTGCACAGAGTACCACTAGTAATAGAACAAAATCTCTTTTCTGCAGATCTTTGACAAGACCCCACACCTTGAGCCCTGTATAATTGTGAAGACCACATTTACAGTACATAAGAATATCGATAAGATGGAGGAAATTTATAGGAGGGTCACCAAAATGGTGCATGACCTACAGTAAGTCAAACAATACAAGACTTTCCTATAGAAGTAATGACATTTCATTTATGAATTTTATTGTTTTGCTTATACATTGCTTGCAGCTTTTGTTAAGTTGATGAATAAAATAAATAAATTAAGAAATTAAGAAAAGGGAAAATATGATACAATCATTCAACTATTTAGCATTCTTCAATAAAAGGGCATTTTTACATAGAATGAAAAACAAAGGGTTGCGTCATCATCTGAAGCTGCAAAAGGGGACACTGCGCAGCTAGAGTCAACCAGTTCCCGAAGATCACCTGTTACAGTTGAGTAACTATGCTATCTCCAGGAACAAGCAGGAATGTAGTCTTCACATATGGGACTCCCTAGCTCTCAGATGATGTGACCTCAGAACTGGTGGTGGTTCACCTCAGAGGTCATGGTTCCTACATGGATTTCTGGTATCGTCAAAGTTTGGGACGGAGAGTAGGAGGTGGCCTTATGTCTGAAAGAGGTGCTGGAGTACAGCTTGACCAAACATGGCATCCCGGCCATGACAATAATGGGCAACAAATGTATGGACAGAAGACCAAGTTGCTGCCTTGCAAATTTCCTCAATAGCTACAGAGTGTAGGTTTGCCATCAAGGTAGCCATGGCACAAACATTTTGAGCAGTGACATGCCCTTCCAGGGAGAGCCCTGCTTTGTCATAAACAAATGAAATGCTGTCTGCTATCCATCTGGAGAGCGTACGTTTAAGATAACGGGAGCCCCAGGTGACTAGGGTCAAAGGAAATGAACAACTGCAAGGCTTTACGGTGATCTCCAGTCCTCTGGAGATAAAAAGCCAACACACACTTGCAGTCAAGAGTATGCAGGGTTGCTTCTGCCCTAGACACATGTGGTCTAGGAAAGAATACAGGAACGTAAACTTACTGATTCAAATGAAAAGGAGACATCATTTTTGGCATGAAATACAGGTGAGTTCTAAGGACGACCTTGTCATGGTGGAACCGGGTATAGGGTGGGTCCGCTACCAAAGCTTAAAGCTCACTAATGCATCCAGATGAAGTGAGGGCAAAAAGATAGATGACATACCAAGAGAGGAACTTTAGTGAGGTAATGGCCAATGGTTCAAAGGGCAGCTTAAGAAGCTGCTCTAGAACGACACTGAGATCCAAAACCACTGGAGAAGGCTTAATGGGTGGCTTGATCAGCAAGAGCCCTCTTATAAAGTGCTCTACGAGCGGTTGTGAGGAGATGGGCTGTCCATCAGTAGATGATGAGAGGCTGCAATGGCACTGAGGTGAACTCTCACTGAGTTGGTCTTGAGACCTGTGAAGGACAGGTGGCGGAGATACTGGAGGAGTGACTCCACAGGAGCAAAGAAGGGATTAAGATCCCTTTGGGAACACCAGAGTATCTATGCCACTTGAAAGCATAGGAATGCCTGGTGGATGGCTTCCTGGAAGCCAAAAGGATCTCCTTTACCTCTTGTGTAAGGTTAAAGTCTTGTAATGCTTAGATCTTAGCAGCCAAGCTGTGAGATGGAGAGACTGTGGATTGGGATGGAGCAGTGTCCCATCTTCCTGGGAGAAGAGATTGGGCAGCAGAGGGAACCATGGTTGATGTGGCCAGTGGGGGGGGGGGGCTATGAGAATCAAGGAGCCCTTGTCAGTCTGTAGCTTGAAGAGAGTTTTGGGAATGAGAGGTATGGGAGGGAAAGCATAAAGCAGACCCTGGCCCCAATGCAGGTGGAAAGCATCCACCTGCTGGTTGCTGGATGTCGGAGTTCTGGTACAGAAGCGGGGAAGCTTGGCATTCTGTGGAGTGGCAAACAGATCTATGTCTGGAGTTCCCCAGGTCTGAAAGATGTATGACGTTGTGTCCGGATGGAGAGACCATTCATGGGGAAGAAGGATCCTACTCAGCTTGTCTGCCAAGATATTGAGCTCCCCTGGGAGATACACCTCTTGGAGATGTATTTGATGAGAAATGGCAAAGGACCACATATGGAGAGCCTTCTCACATAAGGCCCAAGAACCTGTTCTGCCCTGTTTGTTCACATAGAACATGGCCACTTGATTGTCTGTCCTGACTAGAACCCATTGTGCCCTGAGGTGATCGTGAAACACCCTGAGGGTGTTTGAGATTGCACAAAGGTCCAGGAGATTGATCTGGAGCTGTAACACCTGCATTGTCCAGAGGCCTTGTGTAGAGAACGTATCCAAGTGAGCTCCTTAATCTAGTCTGGAAGCATCCATCATCAGGGTGAATTAATGTGGAGGCATCTGAAAAGGTGACCCAATGAGATGTTCTGGAGGCCACCACCACCATTGGAGGGATTGTCCCTGAGGTGGCCTGAGGCCTGCATCCATTAGGAGGCAAGCGTCCACTGGGCTGTCCACATATGTAGGCGGGCATATGGGACAACATGTACTGTTGAAGCCATGTGCCCTAGAAGCTGTAGCATTTCTTGGGCTGTCAGATGGTCTCGGAGTAGCCCTTGAGATGTTAGCTCAATGAGACAGACACAACAGAGTTAGGGTAGAAATGCCCTGGACTGTTGTTTGTCCAGTAAAGCTCCGATGAACAGTCTGAGTTGGAGCGAGCTGGGATTCTGGAAACTTTATGACAAATCCCAAGTATTGTAGTAGTGTGATGGTACAATGCAAGGAAAGCTGAACATCTTGGGAGGTGTCTGCTCTTATGAGTCAGTCGTCTAAGTAAGGGAAGACAAATATCACCAGAGATCTTAGATATGCGGCTACGATCGGCATGCACTTTGTGAAGACTCTTGGGGTAGAGGCAAGTCCAAAGGGAAAGACTCTATTGATAATGTTTTTCATGAAAGATGAAACGTAGATATTTCCTGTGTCTTGGATGGATAAGGATATGTGTGTATGCTTCTTTTAGATCTAGAGAACTGAGTCCTTTCCTGACTCTGGAAGTAGGGTAGGGAGAGTCCCGAGAGATATCATTTTGAACTGCTCGTGGACCAGAAACTTGTTGAAGTTTCTGAGGTCCAAGATGGGCCTGTACCCACCAGCTTTATTTGATATGAGAAAGTATGGAGAGAAGAACCCCATTCCCTGTTGAGATATTGGGCCATCTTTTATGGCGCCCTAGGATAGAAGAGAAAGCATAGTTACTCACCTGTAACAGGTAATCTCCGGGAACAGCAGGAATTTAGTCCTCACATATGGGTATCGTCTGTACCGACGGAGCCTGCACAGGAACGCTCCCCAATGTCCAATTAGAAAGCTTTTGGGAGCATCCCACAGTGCCTGCGTGCTGCCTTCCCGCCTTTCCCAACTGCCTCTCTCCAGTTGAGTTTTAAAGCTGAGACAAAGAGAGAGAGAGGGAAAGGGAAATATAGATACAGAGATACAACTCCTAGGGGAGGTGGGTGGGTTGTGAGGACTAAATTCATGCTGTTCCCAGAGATCACCTGTTACAGGTGAGTAACTATGCTATCTGAAGGAACAAGCAGGAATGCAGTCATCACATATGGGGACTCCCTAGCTTTGGATGCCAGGGAGAGACCCCAGAAGTTGTGTGTCCCTGAGAAGGGCTCCACTTCCCCCCATGGATCTCTGGCATCCCACCAGGGATGGTGGGTAGGAGTTGATTAGGTATGGAACAGGTGTTAGAGAACAGCCTGACCAAACAAGGCATCCCGGCGGGAGTCCTTGTCCAAGCAGTAATGGGCTGTGAAGGTATGAACCGAGGCCCAAGTGGCTGCTCGACAGATGTCGTCGATAGACACAGAGTGCAGATGAGCCATTGAAGCTGCCATAGCTCTCACATTGTGAGCTGTGACATGGTTCTCCAGAGAAAGGTTCTTACTCTGATAGGCGAAGGAAATACATTGAGAAATCCAGTTAGGTAGTGTTCTCTTGGAGACTGGAAGTCCCAAATGAGAAGGATCAAAAGCAACAAAGAGTTGAGAGGACTTTCTATGTTGCTGTGTTCTTTGTAAGTAAAAGGCTAAAGCTCTTTTACAGTCCAAGGTATGAAGATTCCTCTCTGCATTTGATGCATGAGGCCTTGTAAAAAACACAGGTAGGTAGACCGTTTGGTTCAGATGAAAAGGCGAGACCACCTTTGGCATAAAGTGTGGATGAGTCCTAAGGACTACCTTGTCATGATGGAACCTTGTATAAGGTGGATTAGCTACTAGCGCTTGCAACTCACTAATGCAACGTGCTGATGTGATTGCAATAAGAAAGATAACCTTCCAAGAAAGGAATTTTAAGGAGGTAGTAGCTAAAGGTTTGAAAGGTGGCTTCATGAGCTGCCTAAGAACCAGGTTTAAGTCCCATGCCTAATGGGAGGCTTAGTTAGAAGAAGGCCTCTCATAAATCTTGCTATAAGAGGATGAGAGGAAATAGGCTGTCCATTTAGAGGCTTAAAGGAAGCTGTAATAGCACTCAAATGGACCCTTACTGAGTTAGTCTTAAGTCCTGCATTGGATAAATGAAGAAGATATTCCAGCAATGATTCCAGAGGTATCGCAAGGGGGTTAAGACCCTTTTGCGAACACCATATGGTAAACCTTTTCCACTTGAAAGCATAAGAGCATCTTGTGGAAGGTTTCCTGGAAGCAAAAAGAATATCTTTTACTTGCTGAGGGAGATTAAGATCATGGAGATCTAGGCCTTCAGCAACCAAGCCCTGAGATGCAGAGACTGGGGATTGGGATGCTATAACATTCCATCCTCCTGAGATAGGAGATCTGGAGCAGACCCTAACTCCAGGCAGGGAGCTTGAGAGAGATGTAGAAGCAGAGGGTACCACACTTGTCGCGGCCAATGTGGAGCTATGAGAATCATATGGCCTGTGTCTCTCTGAAGCTTGAACAGGGTTTTTGGAATTAGGGGAATGGGTGGAAAGGCATAAAGGAAGTCTTGATCCCAGTAAAGGAGGAAAGCATCCCTGGCCTGAGCCCCCTGAGCCGGAATTCTGGAACAGAACCGGGGAAGTTTGGCATTCCACGGATTTGCAAAGAGGTCTATGTCCGGGGTTCCCCAAATTTGAAAAATCTTGGTCACCCGGTCTGCATGCAGAGACCATTCGTGTGGAAGCAGAACTCGACTGAGTCTGTCTGCCCAAGAGTTTTGTATGCCTGGAAGATACACTGCCAGGAGATGAATCTGATGCTCTCTGGCGAGGGCCCATAGTCGCAAAGCTTCGTTGCAAAGCGACAGAGAGCCTGTTCCCCCCTGCTTGTTCACATAGAACATGGCTACTTGATTGTCCGTATGAATGAGGACTGTCTTGTAGCTGAGGAGGGTATGGAACACTCGAAGAGCAAGGAAGATCGCTCTGAGTTCCAAGAGATTGATATGTAGATGAGTCTCCTGTGGAGACCAGGTGCCATGGGTGGAGAGGTCTTGCAGATGAGCTCCCCAACCAATCGGAGAAGCATCTGTTGTGAGAGTTGCTTGGGGTAAAGGTTGTTGAAAAGGGGACCCCAGCAACAGGTTTTGAGTGGACTTCAACCACTGGAGGGACAAAATAAGGCAACTTGTATTTGCTATTTTGTCTGACAGGCATCCTGATGCCTGGGTCCATTGAGTGGATAAAGTCCACTGGGCTGCCCTCATATGGAGGCGAGTATAGGGCACCACATGCATGGTGGATGCCATGTGGCCTAGTAGTTGTAACATTTCTCGAGCAGTGAGATGAGACTTTAGCACTGCTTGAGAAGCTAACTGCACCATGCGAAGACAACGGGCCTGGGGGAGGTAGGCCCTTGCCTTTCTGGTATCCAGCAAAGCTCCTAAAACTAGACTGGATTTTGGGATGTTTATTACCAGACCCAAATACTGAAGGATACACATTGTGCAGGATAGGGAAGTCCTGGCCTCTGACTCTGTTGGGGCTTGATTGAGCCAGTCGTCTAAGTAGGGGAAGACTAATATCCCTAGAGTACGGAGAAATGCTGCTACAACAGCCATGCATTTCGTGAACACCCTTGGTGCTGAGGCCAGGCCAAAAGGAAGCACCCTGTATTGGTAGTGCTTTCCCTGAAAAAGGAACCGAAGGAACTTTCTGTGAGTTGGATGGATGAGAACATGGGTGTACGCATCCTTGAGATCTAGAGACTGACTCTGAAGGTATGGCAGCAGAGTTCCGAGAGAAATCATCTTGAATTTCTCTTTGACAAGGAATTTGTTCAATTCTCTGAGGTCCAAGACAGGTCTGTAGCCCCCCGTTTTCTTTGGGATAAGGAAATAGGGGGAGTAAAACCCCATACCCTGATGAGGAATGGGTACTACTTCTATTGTCCCTTGGGCAAGAAGGATAGTGACCTCCTGACCTAACAGGTTGATGAGAGGTGTCGGAGAATTGAACTGCCTTATTACTGTGGGAGGGGGCATGCTTGAAAAATGAAGCCTGTACCCCTCCTTTATGATGGAAAGTGTCCAATGCTCAGCTGTTATCTGCCCCCATATGGGGGCAAAGTTACATAACCTTCCTGGAATGGTGAAAGGCTCTGGTCCCACGAGAGCCAGGAAGACTAAGTTCTCTAGCTGAAAGTCAAAAGCCTTTTGGAGGCTGAGACTGCTGAGACGATTGAGGCTTAGCAGTCTTTGCTTTCTTCTGCTTAGGTGGTTGCTGACCATTCCTGACAAGCTGACCTGCAGAATGTCCCTGCTGAGCATAAGCAGGATAATATCTTTTCTTCTTAGAAAAGAATGGTTTCTTGAAAGATTTCTTTCTAGCAGAATCAGCTGTGGACTTGGATAATCTATCCAAGGTAGAGTTGTCAGCATCCAACTCATTGGCCTTTTCCTGCCAATCTCTACCAAACAGGTTCTCACCAGTACAAGGGATATTTCCCAATTTGTCTTGTACCCAGAGCTCCAGATCAGATGCCTGGAGCCAAGTAATTCTACGTGCGCCTATGGCAATGGCAGAAGTTCTGCTTATGCACTCAAAGCAGTCAAAGGCTGCACGGTTGACAAATTTAGAAACATCTTGGGCATGTTTGACTAATGTGAGAAAATCCTGTCTTCTATCCTCAGGAAGAATAGGACTCAAGGCCTCTAAATCATCTGTGACCTCCTTCAGGAACATTCCCATGTAAAGACTATAGGAACTGATCCTGGCAGAAAGCATGGAAGCTTGGAAGACACGACGTCCAAAAGCATCCAGGGTTCTGCACTCACGTCCTGGAGGATTAGAGGCATGCCTCTTTACACTCTTAATCCTTCTCATAGCTGATTCCACTACAATAGAGTGGTGAGGAAGCTGAGTTTTCTGGAAACCAGGACAAGGGGGGACTCGATAAAGAGTATCCAGTCTGCGAGAATGAGGAGAGGTGGTAAGAGGTGTCTCCCACATCCTTAACATGATATCATGCAAAATCTCATGAATGGGCAAGGTAGCTGCCTCCTTAGGAGTTTTGGGATATTGTAAAATTTCCAATTCCTTAGCTCTTGGCTCTGTTTCAGGGGCCACAGTAATGGACAGACCCCAAGCCACCTCCCTGATAAAATCCTGGAAGGAAATATCCTCTGGATGAGACATCTTGCGTTTAGGGGAGGAGGGCTCCTCTGGGAGAAGCATTCCTGCATCGACAGAACTGTCAGAATCCTCAGATTCTTCTGAGGACTCGAAGTACCATCTGTCCGGATGCTCTTGAAGAGACCGATACCCGTACCGACCGAAGTCGGTACCGGGGTATCGGTACCCGAGGGCATCGGATGACTGGGTACCGGCAAAGCAGACACCAATGCTGATGCTATCGGTACCGGTACCGATGCCGGGGCCGGTACTGGCCGGATTGCCTGTTGCGGTTCCGAGGGCGTCGATGCCGCAAGGAGAGCCGCCAGACTGCGCTCAATAGCCAGGACTCTCTGGTCTATCGATGCTGCCGATGCCTGGATGTCGGTACCGGAGAAGACCGCCGGTACCCCAGAGCATGGCACCAGTAGTTCTGCCGAGGTCGAGGCCTCGAGAACATCCTGGAGCCCCGATAATGCTTTGGAAGCCGAAGCCTCCCGCCAGGGCAATTTTGCCGGTGCAGAATCCTCAAGGGCAACGCCAGAGGCATCTCGATGCTTAGGAGGAGATCTACCCTTTGAGGACCAGCTGGACTTATGTTTAGTTACCTGAGATCCACGGGAGGAAGAGGAAGCCCTGGACGACGTCAATGCCACCGAAGCTGCATCAGAGGGAAACAGGGTACTGAGCTTAGCAGCTCGGTTCTGCTGACCTCTTTTAGACATGATGGTGCAGGACATACAATCCGTGATGGAGTGGTCAGGACCTAAACATTTTAGACACCATTCATGGGTGTCGGTGACGGAAATGGTACCGCCACACTTGGTGCACTTTTTGAAACCTGAAGTTTCTCCATTGTAGGAAACATTTTTGGGCCTAAGGCCCAAAAAGGCGCGTGCACCTGGGAAAAAAAAATACTAGGACTTTTTCCTTTTTTTTTTTTAAAGACAGAAAATAAGAAGAAAAAAACGGCGGTACCGGTAAAGCGTCGAGGAAGGTAGACACGACCACAAAAAAGAAAGAAAGAAAGAAGAATTCTTCTGCGGTGACAGGAACGACGACCTGCTGGCTCCGTGGAAAAAAAAGAACTGGAGAGAGGCAGTTGGGAAAGGCGGGAAGGCAGCACGCAGGCGCTGTGGGATGCTCCCAAAAGCTTTCTAATTGAACGCTGGGGAGTGTTCCCGCGCAGGCTCCGTCGGTACCAACGATACCCATATTTGATGACTACATTCCTGCTTGTTCCTGGAGATAACACCTCTTCCTGCAGGAGAGCAGTGAGTAGGGTTTGTGTGTGATATTCCCCCCCCCCCCCCCGCCCAGAAGTCGACGGGGGCAGAGTTTGCAGATGAAGTGTGTAGCCCTCATGGACTACGGTTAGGGTCCACTGCTCTGAGGTGATAAAGTGCCATCTGTGGGTGTAGTGACAGTCTGCCTATGTGGAGGGGGTGGGGGCGGCAGGGTGGCAATGTTTTCTAGAAAAAAAAGTCAAAAATCTGACGCAGACTTTGGCTGCAGAGCTGGTTGAGATTTAGCCACCTGTGGCTTCTTCTGTTGTTTAGGAGGCTGCTGCCTTTTCTGAGGGCCTTGAGCTTGGGAATTGAGAAGGAGGATAAGAAGAGTAGAAATTCTTCTTCTTATTGAAGAAAGCCTTCTTTGCAGCTGTCTTTTTTCCTAGCAGAGTTAGCTATTGTTCTAGACAGTCTGCTTGGAGTGGTATTTTCTGACTGAGAAGCTTTATCCTGCCAGTTTTTGCAAGAGGTTTTCCCTATGCAGGGTATGTTGCCCAGCTTATCTTGAAGAAGTTCTGGATTAGCCAGTATAAGATGGACCTGAAGCAGGGTTGAAGAAGTTCTGATACAAACCCAAAACGTGTGGCATGTCAGCTTATCTTGAACCTACCGTTCAAGATCTGAGGCTTGAAGCCATGCAATCCTGCATGCACCAATGCATATTGCTGTGGCTCTGCTTGTGCATTCAAATGCATCGAAGATTGCCCTATTGACAAACTTTGATACATTCTGGGTATGTTTGACTAGAGCAAGATAGTCTTCTCTCTTATCCTCTGAAAGAGGGACCATAGCCTCGAGGTCCTTGGAAACCTCCTTGAGGAACATACCCATGTAGAGTATATAGGAGTTAATCCTGGCTGAAAGCATGGAAGCCTACAAATATCGAAACCCAAAGACATCGAGGACTCTCGATTCCCTACCCAGTGGGTTAGAGGAATGGGTTTTGGAACTCTTGATTCAGTGCATTTCCGATTCCACAACCATTAAATGGTGGGAATGCTGTGGCTTTTGGAAGCCGGGATACTCCAGTACTCAATACATGCTATCGAGGTGTCAAGTATAAGGTGAGATTGTGAGGGGAGTCTCCTATATCCAGAGCATCAGATCATGGAGGATGCGGTGCACCAGCAGGGTGGCCGCCTCCTTGGGAGCTGTTGGGTTTTGGAGGATCACCAATTCCTCCGCCCTGGGCTCTTTCTCAGATATCACTGCTATGGAGAGACCTCTAGTTAGGTCTCGAATGAATTCCTGGAAGGACATGTTCTCAGGAGGAGACATGCATTGGCTCTGGAAGCAGGGAGAGCTCCAAAGGTAGGCCTCAGGGCCCCCAGGAATCGAATGACTCTGCATCCAAAACAGGGGAATCGGAATTGAAGGACTCAAAGTATTGGCGGGGATGGTGTTCGGCCTCCGCCAGGTGCCGGTACTGATGGGCACCTGTATTGGGCTTGGGGAATCATTTGGGTAGAGCCCCAGTATCGGTGATGGACTCGAGGGAGGGCATGGGTGGCAGTGAAGACCGTGCCATGTATCCTGACGCACCATGCCGATGTCAGCGCCAGTACCGGTATCGATGGCTCGGTGTCTGAGGGCAAAGGTTTGATGGAAACAGAGGCCGCCAATACAGCTGCCAAGCTCCGCTCAATGGCCAGTATACACTGGTCTATCGAGGTTGCCGAGCTTGGGTATCGGTGACGGATACTTGCGCCACTGTCCCAGAGCATGGCACCAGTAGCTGTCCTGAGGTCGAGGCCTTGGGAGCATCGTAAAGCCCCTTGATGTCTTTGGAGGGCAGGTCCTCCCGCTGAGGCTGTTTGGCAGGCTAATCCACCTCCAGGGCAACATCCAAGGCATCTCGATGCTTGGAATGAGATCTACTTCCGGAGGAATTTTCTGTCTTTGATGAAGACTTCTGCTTGGACATTTTCGATACCTAAGATCCATGGAAGGAGGATGAGGCTCTCGATGATGTCGATGCCAAAGATACCGCATCCGAAACGAAGAGAGTTCCAAATTTAGAGACCCGGTTCTGCAGGCCTCTCTTTGTCATCTTTTTAGAAAGGGAACATTCTGTTGGCTGGTGGACGGGCCCAAGGCATTTCAAGCACCAGTCTTGTATGTCAGTTGCTGAAATGGTACTGCCACACTTAGAACATTTTTTTAAACCACTAGTCAGTTTCTCCATAGCGTCGGTGGACAGTATGGTAGGTTTAAGTCCTAAGATGGCGTCAATATGCCTGAAGGGTTTTTATTTTTTTTATTTTTTTAATAGGTTAAAGAAAGAATACAAGAAAGAATAAGGGAATCAGCGGTGCCGATGTTGATGGAAAGGCAGACGCTAACCACAAAAAACAAGACAGAATTTTCTGTGATGACAGGATTTGCTTCCTGCTGGCTCTGCGGAAAACGAAGAACTGAAGAGAGGGAATTGGAAAGGCGGGGAGGCAGCCACGCAGGTGCAGTGGAGTACTCACAAAGGCTTTCCTATTGGATGCTGGGAGCGTTCCCGCACGGGCTCCCATCAGTACCGACATCACCCATATGTGAAGACTACATTCCTGCTTGTTCCTGGAGATGTATACTAATCCTTCCTGTATCTGCTGCTCTTTTTCCTTATTGTAATTTTTGCTGTAATTGATGAGCGCTAATATAAACATTTAGTTATTCTATGATTGTCTCCTAGCAGCCAAAGTAAAGTCAAAATCCCATAGCCAGAAGGATTCCCAATTGCAATACAACAATTACAAGCCTGTTGACATAGTAATCTACTATTCTCATTGGCTGATGCACTTGAACCCTGGATCTCACAAGTGAGTTGATGGAACACATCATAAAGTAAAAGGTAAGTCTTGCCTTCTGATCCAGCTGTTGCTAGGCAGCTTCCCTGAAGGTATATAACGCAGTCCTGGCAGCTACTTATTCCAATCCTGTTGTGTCTTCAGTAATGTGCTCAACCACCCATGGCTGGTTTGCAGGAGCATCTTTTCTATAGAAACAGCAACTGGATGCAATAGGCCAAAACCAGAAATGCATCAGGTCGCAATTCTACTTCATGGGATGGGCGACTTGTTTAGTCTCTTAGCACCTGAATGATCTTTATACAAATAAAACAAAGCTTTAAAACAAAATTTAAAACAAAACAAGTCAATGCTGTAGGCTCTTCCTTTCGCCCACCCAACTTGCCATAAAAACCTGGGGGGGGGGGAGGGGGGCACCATCTCATACATCAATGCTTTCCTTTCTACAGGGTAGGATTGATCTCCACTTGCTCCTGTCTCCTCCTGTCTGAAACTTGGAGCCAGGCTTTACGTCGTGCCCCTATAGCTATAGCAGAAGTTCTGCTAACAGACTCAAAGGAGTCTAGAGAAGCATGAGTAAGGAACCTAGAGATATTTTGAGCATGACTAACCAATATTTTTATTTTATTTATTTACATCTCTTATATACCGCACTATTTGCGATCAGCGCGGTTTACATAGAACAAACAATATCCGACAATAAACAAGAGTCAGGTCATTACAATGAACAGGAGCAGTAACTTGGATAACAGGGGAAACTATCTACATATGTGGAACATTGAACAAGGTAACTGTATATATGAGAGATGGAGTTATTGTGTGTTGCTCATACATGGTGGCTGGGGTTCGGGGGAGGCTGTGAGGTATTTAATGAAGAGGAAGTGTTTTAAGACCTTCCTAAACTGGCTCAAGTTGGGGATAGCTCTGATGTGTGGTGGTAAGGAGTTCCAGAGGCTTGGGGCACTCAGACTGAAGGCTCTGTTTGAAGTTGATAAGGCGCATCTTGTCATCACTTTTGGTATTGCTAGCATGTTGGCTGTAGAGGTTCTTCTTGTCCTGTTGGGTGTGGGTGGTTGTATGAGGTCACTTATTGAAGAGGCGGATAACCCGTTGATAGCTTTGAATGTCATCACTAAGGTCTTGAAGCTAATCCTGGCTTGGATGGGGAGCCAGTGAAGCTGCATCAGGAGGGGTGTGATGTGCTCTCTCCTTGGTGCTCCAAAGAGGATTCGCGCAGCGCAGTTCATGGCAAGTTGTAAGGGATGTAAGGTTGTCTGGGGGAGTCCTTGTAGGATGGCGTTTGCATAGTCAAAATGAGGGATGATGAGGGCTTGGTAGATGGTACGGAAGTCGCTCATCTCGAGTAGAGGGCGTATGTGTCTGAGGGATCTGATTTTGAAGTAGATTGCTCTTACTATTTTTGCTATGTGCTGCTTCATGTTGAGGTTCTGATCCAATGTGACTCCGAGATACCGTATGGCTGATTTTACTTGTAGTTTGGCGTTGTCTACTTCCAGTTGGTTAGGTGGAGTGAATTCTGGATTTCTAGAGATGAACAGGACCTCAGTTTTCTTATGTTGGATACGCAGATTTTGGGAGAGGAGCCATTCTGATATTGCATTGAAGCAGTTGGTTAGTGGGGTGAGGTCCGGGCAGTCCAGTGATATTGGCAGGTACAGTAGGACATCGTCTGCGTAAATCATGCAACTCACATTGAAGGACCTAATGATATTACAGATGGGTTGGATATAAATGTTAAACATAAGTGACGATAGGGAGGATCCTTGAGGGGACTCCTTGACTTTGTAGGAATGGCTCGGATGTGGTCCCGTTTGTTCGTACATGTTGCCATCTTCCAGATAGGTAAGACCTACACCACTCAAGCGCTGTTTCGGTAATGCCTTTCTCTCTTAGTCGAATCAGGAGAATCTCGTGGCGGACTGAGTCAAAGGCTGCCGCAATATCTAGAAAGATAAGTGCGAAACCTGTACGTGAGTTGTCGATGCCTGAGATTATGGTGTTGAAAAGAGTAGTGAGTAGTGTTTCCACTCCGTGTGACTCTCTGAACCCGTGTTGTGATGGATCTAGAGGTGCGTTAGTGTCCACATGATCTTGTAGTTGCCTGTAGACTATTTTTTCAACGATTTTGGCGAGCATCGGGATACTGGATATGGGTCTGTAAGACTCGACCTTTTGAGGGTCTAATTTGGTGTCTTTAAGCAGCGGTCTAACGGAGGTCTGTTTGAGCGTAGATGGGAATGACCCGGTGTTGAATGATAATCCTATCATTTTAGCTAAGATTGGGGCAAGGTCGGAACGTAGATCTTTTATCCAGAATGCTGGACATGGATCTGAGTATGAAGTGGAGGTATTTAGGGTAGCAATGGTGTCTTCGATAGTTCTCTTAGACGGAGTAGTAGTAAAAGAGGTTAGATATGCTGTGCGTGCTTTGTCATCAGGAGGGTCTGGTATCATCATCTTGTCAGTCTTGCATAATTTTGATTGCATAAATACGGCGTAATCCTGTGGGTGTATAGATCCAGTGCGTTCCGGGGTCGGTTCTTTGGCGAGATATTTGACCAGGTTGAAGAGGTCATGCGGTTTGTTTAATGAACGTTTCAGAGTGTCAGTGTGATGTTGTTTCATCTTGTCCGTGACTGCCCTGCGATGTGTGTGTAGGAGTTGGATGTATGCTGCTTGGTCACTGCTGGTACGTGATTTCCTCCAGCGTTTTTCCAATCTTCGTAGGAGGGTTAGAGACGCCCTTAGGTCAGCTGTGAACCATGGTGCGGATGGTCTTTTCTTTGGGGCTTTGGATGTGGGGGGACGGATTGCGATCGAGCTAAGTCTGCTGTTCCACGTGGAGATTAGGACATCTAGGTCTTGTGAGGTGTCATCAAGGAGAGAGTTTGTTTCAGCCAGGATGCGTTCTTTGTTAAATGGGTGAAATCTTCTGGTATTTGCGGTTGTGTTTGTTTGTAAGTTCGTAATGGGTCTCAGTGACTTGATGGGGGTCGGAATTTGAAAGGAAATGAGTTTATGATCCGACCATGGAACTGCTGTTAGTGATAACGTGATGTTTTGTGCAATAAGGAATAGTCTGCTCTTTTAGGCTCTTGAAGAAAAGGGGTCAAAAGTAGTACTTTCTTTGTGACTTCAAGAGATAATCCCATATAGAAAATATATGAGAGAATTCTTGCTGAAAGCATGGATGCCTGGAAGGTTTGGCGTCCAAAGGCATCCAAAGTCTTAGACTCACGACCTGGCGGATAAGAAGAGTGCTTTTTAGTACTCTTAACACGCCTCATTGCTGATTCTACAACAATGGAATGATGAGGAAGTTGAGTCTTTTGAAAACTTGGAGAAGGGGGCACCTTGTATAGAAGATCAGTTGCCCTAGAAGGTGGGGATACCGTTAAAGGAGTTTCCCACATTCGAAAGAGCAGATCCTGCAAGGTTTGATGCAAAGGAAGCATGATGTCCTCCTTTGGACTCCAGGGAATATACAGAGATTCTGTATTCCCTGGTGCAGGATCTTGACCAGATATAGAAATGGCAAGTGACTTTGCCATATCAAGCAGGAATGCTTGAAAAGAAAAATCCCCAGCGGGAAGTCTTCTAGAAAGGAGTACAGGCTAAATCTGTTGAAGAACTAGCATTGGCACCCAGGGATCTATCCAAATTCATTGGAATAGAAGACCCTAAAGGGTGGAGCATCAGACTGTCCTTACAGGATGGTCGGTGGTACCGCAGGAGGTCGGGACCACAAGCAGTTGGTAGGGCATCGTCCATGCTAGGGATCGATTCCAAACTCGGTACCGAGGGAAGCGAGCCTGTTGAAAAAAGCATGGAAGGTACCGACAGCGATGCTAATGCGGATACCGGTACCGACTCCGGTACCGTATCCGATACCGATACATGAAGACCAGTCGGTGACAGCTCTAACGGTACCGAAGAAACCGTGAGTTCCTGACATGGATTATCGGAACCGTGCCTTCGGTACCGTCTGGTGTCGGTACCAAGGCGAGTCGGTACCCAGTCATCCAGACTGGAGATCGATTCCAGACTCGGCATCGAAGGAAGCGAGTCTATCGATGCACATCAGGAGGGTACCGATGTCGGTACCAGTACCGAGATCGATACCGATACTGAAAGATCGGTCTGCAGCGTCTCTAATGGGCCCGAAGGAACCGAGGGCGCCAGACTGCAATCTTCGGTGAGGAATGTTTCATCCAACACCATTGCCGATGCCAGGGTATGGGTACCGCTCGAAGCGGATGCCACCACCGAGCATGGCTCAGGTATGTTCGGAGAGGGGTGAACCTCAGGAACAACCTGAAACCCCATTAAGGATTTGGAGGCCGAAGACTCCCACCGGGGTTTTAAAGCCAGTGTGTCCTCGAGGGTAAGGCCAGAGGCATCTCTATGCTGTGCATGAGATCTACCACTCGAGGACTGGCTAGTTTTAACAGACTGTTTTTGGGTTACCTGATCCTGTGAAGAAGAAACGGTGGTCGGTGCCCTGAACTTGAATGGGGACTGCGTATCGAGGTGAACTCGATGCTGAAGACTTCTTCCGACTATACTGTTGCAGGAGGAACACTCCAACGGATAGTGGTCAGGACCCAAGCAGGGTAGACACCAATTATGAGTGTCTAAAATCAATTTTGTACCGCCACAGTTTGAACATTTCTTAGGGATAGTGGCTGGCGCTTCCATGAAGGAAAGTGAGTAGGCCTAGCAGACCGAAAAAAACATCAGGCACTAACAAGGAAAAAAGTATTCCTTAAAAAGGAAAATTTACAAGAAAAAAGAAAAGAAACACCGGCGGTACCGGTGGCGTCGGGGAAGGCAGACGCGACCACAAGAAAACCAAAAAATAAAAGAAGAATTTTCTGCGGTGACAGGACGACGTCCTGCCGGCTCCGCGGAAAAACAAAAACTGAGGAGAGGCAGTTGGGAAAGGCGGGAAGGCAGCACGCAGGCATGTTGGGATGCTCCCAAAAGCGTTCTGATTGGACGCTGGGGAGCGTTCCCGCACAGACTCCGTCGGTACCGACGTACCCATATGTGAAGACTCATTCCTGCTTGTTCCTGGAGATTTCTTCTTCTTTCTGGGTTCCTTTGAGAGAGACCCCCTTTCTGAGGACCCATGACGGGGCTCAGGTTCAGAGGGTTCCGCCCAAGGCCTCAGACGAGGCCCTGGCCTTCGGAGGCACTGGGGACTCAGGGAAAAACTTGTCGTGCTGCTGCTGGTGGCTCTTGAGGGTCTTGCTGGACATTCTTTTGCAGAGATTGCAGGCTGCCGGGTTGTGATCTGGCCGAGGCACCGGATACAGCAGTCGTATGTGTCGGTTAAGGACATAATTTTAGAGCACCAATCACACTTCTTAAAGCCACTGGTAGCCATGGGGGGAAAAAAGTACCCCTGCAAGGCCAAAGACTCTCCGGGCTGCCAGTTGGGAAAAAAGGCGCGAAGACGCCAAAGAAAAGAAGAACAAAAACTTCAAAAAAACAGACCCGAACTCGAGGTCGGGTGGCAAGAAGAGTACTTGTGCGATACCGGTGGCGAGTATGAGAACTCAGAGAGAAAAATCAACTTTTTCGGGGACAAGCCAGATAGACATCTGAAGGGCTCCGAGGACAAAAGGAGACTGAGCAAAATGGCACCCTTGGGCGGGAAGGGGACACTCTTGCGTGGTGGCATCTCCCAAAGTTTTTCTTTGAAAGCTGGAGGGATGTTTCCATGAGGGCTCCGTCGGCACCGACATCACCCATATGTGAGGGCTGACTTCCTGCTTGCTCCTGGAAAAAAACAGATTAACAAACAAAGGTCATGAAGGAGTCATGAAGATTGGAGTAAGTATTCAATTTAAGATAAAGAGTAATGAAGGGAATTTGGTAACATATGGTACCTGAGAGAAGAATGGAGTAATCTACATGTAGCCATTTTGATTAAGGAGGAGGGGGTTAACTTCCTATAATATAGTCAATGCATTTTCCCTAGAAAAAACGGTCCAGATACTCATGCAGGGTTCTTTCATTAATATCTAAGGACCATAGGTAAATTTGGGCAGGAAATGAAAAAGGCGCAGGTACTCAGAACTACCATGTACCCCCTCAAAAAAACCCCTCTGAATATAGTTATATTTTTCTACCTCTATTATTATTCAGTGATCCTTAAAACGTTTAAGTAAACCCTTGGTTCAGAACACAAATAAAAGAATCAAGGCCAGAAATATAAGAAGGAAGCAGGTGTGAATATCAAGTGCCCAGGGTCTCCTGGTGTATGCAAATTCCCACCAAAAAGATCCCTGAAACTATATTCTATGAGCACAATACAAAAAAGCTCTTGGATTAGTGGCCCCCCCTCATCTACCAAGCCACTAGTAAGACAGCAGCCTTGAACACACAAAAAAAGGGAGGGTTGCATATGGAAATAGGACCTATATTCCAGGCTTTTCCAAATCTAGTTGGCTGTATCATAAATATGAGGGTGGATGAAGATTACTGCTAAGTACCACTCTGCAATAGAAAAGAAAAACTTGAAGGCATTTGTTGGCTACTAAAAATCCTGGCAATTTCAATAGTAACATCCAAGCCTGAGTGATGATAGGCAGAATACTATCTTTGCAAATTACACTCTTTCCTAATTCTTGGGAGTGCAATTCTAGCAACTGTATAGTTCCTGGAAGATGAAAAAAATAGCCTCTTAATAGGTTCTGATACCCTTCAAAGGACACACAAAAAGATCCTTTAAAAGCTTTCACAACCTGCTATGGTTCTGGCTCTCGGGAAAGAGCAGACTGCTTGCCTTAACCCTAGTGTTGACACATCCTCTTCTGGCACAGTCTTAATCTGTGGCTTCTTTTCCATTCTCTCTTATAAAGTAGCAACACTCCAGGGCTCAAGGGACCTCTTAACAGTTTTCTCTGCATATTTTTTAATGCAATGTTTACCCTCACTACATAACAAATTATATTTCTTTCAAGTATGGGAGGGATTGTACTGCTGGTTACAATTTTTACACTGCTGGGGGCAGTCAACTGAGAAAATAAATATTCTAAATACACACACAACACAAAACATTGTCAGCTATGTAATCTTTCTGAAGACCCTCAGCCAGGTCCTTTTTTCAGGACTTATACTGGGGATGGAATTAGAATTCCTGAGGTCTCTTGCAAGTCTGACTCTATGGGACATGTTTGCTGAAGTGCGCAAGTTGCGGCACATGTTAACTGCTTCCATGAGCCTGCAATTAAATGTTACTGCCCAGATGGGACATGGTGAACTGCACGGTTAATGGCATATCATGTGATGAGATAGGTGGAGAGTGGGTCTTGACCGTACACTGCCGTTAATGTGGCCACTGGTAGCACAAGTGCACTTAACTCTACCTCGACAGGAGGTGTTCGGTACACCCGCAGTAATTGCTAAAGCCTGGAACATGCGCGAAGGGTCTTGCCTGTGTGGTAACTGTCAGGCACACCCTGGCCATGCCCCCGACAATCACCAGAGAGCGGTTGTACCTAATGTATGTTGATTTTGATTCACAGTGTGTGTTAGGAGCAAAACGGTTTTTGCACTTTAGTAAACATGCCCGTTTAAAATATTTATTACATGCTTTTCCAACAAAGCTCAAAATAAATTACAGGAATTTTCATACATCTGGCAAATTTCTAGCTGTGCATTTAACTGCAGATTTACACATACAACTTAAGATAAGTCATGCTATGTATGTAAATCTTTAACAAACTGCCATCTCCCTCTCCCCACTTTCTGAATATATAGACAAAGCATTTACATTACTCGTACACATTTTTAGGCAGCTCAGAATTTACATTAAGAGGGTTATTTTAAAAGCCCTAATCACATTTTAAATGTGGATGTTGAAAGGAAGCTTGTCTGTACAGGGCTGTGTACAATGTCAGGGTACTTAACATCATATTACTAAAAGCCCTAAGAAAGTTACCACCACAGACATTCCAGAGCTTATTACTCAGCAACAACCTTGAAAGACTCTACTGAAATAACTAGGCTTTCCTAAAACAAAGGCACTAGGTTTGCTATGAAAAAGATAGTGCAGGGAGAAGTTGTTTCTCAGTCTCGATTCAGAGATATCAAAACTGCAAGTGTTAGAATTATTGTTTAAGAAGTTATGTCTAGGAATACATGTATGTCTCCTCACTTGAACCCCCGCATACCTAACTGGGTAATGGGTGACTTCAACCTCCCTGCTCTCCAGGACACCCATTCCCAAGCCTTCCTTGAAGCCCTCAAAGAGCTAGGATATGCACAGATGGTTGTCACCCCTACCCACATAAAAGGAAACACGCTGGATCTAATCTTCGCACCACAGGCAGCCCTCAACCCCTCCCACAACCTTGATCTATCAGTAAACCCGGTGTCTTGGTCCGATCACTGCCTGATAAGATTCAAGATGCCAATGCACCCTGACTCCACCAAATCCAACTCTGCTAGTGAATCTGACGCAGTACCAGCAAAGCGCTTCCGTCCGTTCAACAGAAAGGAAATACTCGATAGAGCATGGCCTCTCCAGGACTCACCTGTTCAGAGCCTCGACCACATGATTTCCACATGGAACTCAAGTCTGGACACTGTGGTTCACTCACTCCCCAATAACAAAGCACCAACCAGGAAAAAGTACGCGCCTTGTTACTCTCCTGAGCTCCGGAAATCACTCCTCCACCTTAGACAGCTTGAAAGACGATGGCACCGAACCAAGTCAACGGAGAGCCAAGAAGCGTACACTGCCCAATTACGAAGACACCGGCTAGCAGTTTCAACAGAAACGAAACGATTTCACGCAGAGTTATTGCAATGCTCCCTAAATAAACCGCACAAGCTTTTCAACACCGTTAAAACCCTGGCAAAAGAGCCCTCCCGCGGGCAATTGAGCCACCTGGGGAATATGCAGACTATCTGCGAGCCAAATCAAGCCAGTCCAGTATACCCACAAACCCCCAAATCCCAGAAGAGGCACCCCAGTTGACTCCATCACCCACACTGACGCAAGCACCAAAGGATACCCAACACATCACTGCTTTCGCAGCCCCAACCGAGAGAGACATCCAAGACATCATCACAAATATAAACACTACCACAGCTCCCAATGACCCCTGCCCAGCGTTCTGGATAAAATCCCTGCGTACTGACCTCAGCCCATTCCTGACTAAACTTTTAGGACTTTCCTTCTCGACAGGGACCTTCCCCCAAACCCTGAAACAAACAGCCATCCGACCACTACTAAAAAACAGCAAATTGGACCCTGCAAAGATGGACTCCTATAGGCCAATCTCGAGCATTCCACTTCTAGCAAAAATTATTGAAAAGATCGTCCAACGCCAACTGCAACACCACATCGAGACTAACGCACCCCTTGACCCCTGTCAGCATGGATTCCGGGAGGCATACGGCATAGAGACGCTGCTGACCACCCTAGTCAACACATTAACTATAGGTCTGGACAACATTAGACGCAGATTTGCCCTGATCTTCTTGGACATTGCTGCTGCTTTTAACTCCGTCAGCCATGATCTGCTCCTGGCACGCCTCTCTGAGAAGGGTGTACACGGCACAGCTCTATCCTGGTGTGCATCATACCTGACGGACAGATGGCAGCATGTCCGGTCTGGACCCTCCATCTCCACACCCTTCCCTCAAGAGAAAGGTGTACCACAAGACTCATCACTCTCAGCCCTATTGTTCAACGTGTACATGCAGCCCATTTGTAATATAATCGGTCCTTCAACATTGACTGCCTAGTCTATGCTGATGACGTGCTGCTATACATGCCTATCTCAACTGAGAAACCCGACCTCTCCCCGCTGATCTCTTGCTTTGATGCCATCACGGACTGGCTTCATACACAGAAGCTCAAAATAAACTTCAAGATGACGGAGGTCCTATTCATCTCCAGGAACCCAGCATTCACCCCACCCCCCACAATAAAAGTACACGACACAGAACTCCTCAGTAAACCCACAATACGTTACACCTAGGGGTCACGCTGGACCAACAACTCAACATGAAGGCCCAGATAGGCAATATGGTAAAGGCTTATTTACCACAAAATCCGGATGCTCCGCCACCTACGACAGCTGCTTGAGCCGGAAGACTTCCGGACAGTCTATCAAGCACTAGTAATACCACACTTCGACTATGCCAATGTAATACTGCATGGCCTCCCGAAAAGCTCTCTTAACCCTTTACAACTTGTTATGAATGCAGCGGCCAGAATCCTTCACGGTGCATCAAGAAGATACCATATCACCCCTGTTCTGAAACAGCTACACTGGCTGCCGGTACAGGCCAGGATATCCTTCAAGATCCTAACGATGACCTACAAAGCCATCAACAAGTGCTCCTCCTCCTCCCTTACTGATCTCATCCATACCACCCCCCTCAACAGAGTAAGGAGATCAGCTGCCATCAACACCCTTACACTCCCGAAGGCGATCACCAGATGCTCTCAGGCCACTAGAAACAGAGCCTTCGTCTTCTATGTCCCCTCCTGTTGGAACGCCCTTCCACCATCCATCAGAGCCATCAAGGACCTCTCCCAGTTTAGAAAGGCACTGAAGCACCACCTGTTCCTTCAGTACTACACCGAACCAAACAACCTCTCCCAGCCTATCACACTCATGACCCAGGCCAGCACCTCCAGCACAACCCCTTACTCACCTCCAGCCCCTGCCTTCTATAGTCCCACTCAAACCCTCCCCCCTGTGTACACCCTCCCCCCTGTGTACAGCCAACCCCACATGTAGACAATGAAGAACTGTTACCAGAGAGAATGTAAATATTGACGATGTTAGCATGTAAACAATTCTGAGCAGCCTACAACAGCCTGCTACACCCAAAAATGTACATAGTTACCCTGTTTAACCCTGTATAAAGAACCGCTATACGCAAAATGTATATAGTCACCCTGTTTAACCCTGTATAATGAACCTGTTTATTGTAAGTCCAGTAAGGTCCTTGCCTACACTAGACAAATGCGTTACTTGTAAACCGCGCTGATCTCAAATAGTGCGGTATAAAAGAAACATAAATAAATAAATGATGACCTATGCTAATAAGAACTGACCTATGATGTAGAGATATAGAGATGCATGTTATGAATATACGTGATGCTTGACATAGAAAAATATAGTGGAAATTATTCTTTGTAATGGAATATTTACCTATAAATAAAATGATTGAAAGCTGTGATGGCAGAGTAAACAAAGTGCTAACTTGGTTTGCTCTCCCAAAGCTTTGGTTGTTTTTTTTTAATAATACAAGTGTGTTGTGTATTATTTACTGATTTACCGTGCTTGCTTCCTTCTCATTGCTTTGTGTGTGGATATCCGTTACCCAAGAGCCCTGGTGAGTTACCGGTGAGGGGAGGTGCAGAGTACACAAACAGATGTAACGGCAGAAAAATGTTTAAGCTGTGCTTGTAGGTAACACCATTTTAGAATGGCCATGAGGTGCATGTTTCTGTGCCAGACACATCAATCTCTGCATGTCACCACTAGGGGTGTAGCGCTACAATATCTGGGTGCAGCTTGGGCAGCACATGTGCCTGCATGTCTATAACATTTCACATAAGAAAATCTGCCCTGCACATCTCTAGCCTAACATGCCAATCTTAAACTGTTATAAATCAGGAGTAAGGTTGGGGGCTTTGCCTTTTGGGACCGTTTGTGCTAGTGGTGACTGGAAGAGCCTGCAAGTTATTAATGTGTCAACATGACCGTCTCTTCAAATATCATTTGTTCCTCTGCAAAGTATCCCCTGCCCCTCTCAAACCTGTTATCCTCTTCCTTTCCAAGACCCTTTAGATTCCCACTCCTCTTCCTACTATGTACTACCAAAATGGTAAAGGGGATGGAAGGATACTCCTATGAAGAGAGGCTAAAAAGGTTAGGGCTCTTCAACCTGGAAAAGAGCCGGCTGAGGGGAGATATGATAGAGGTCTATAAATTTATGAATGGAGTGGAACGGGTAAACGTATATCGATTGTTTACATCATCAGAATACAAAAAGACTAGGGGACATGCATTGAAGCTACGGGGTAACCTATTTAAGACTAATAAGAGAAAATATTTTTTCACTCAACATGTAATCAAACTCTGGTATTTGTTACCGGAGGATGTAGTAAAAGCTGTTAGTGTAGATGGATTTAAAAAAGGTTTGGACAAGTTCCTGGAGGAAAGGTCCATAAATCATTATTAAAAGGGACCCAGGATATCACTGCTTGACCCAATACAAGCATTGTGGAACCTGTGTCTTTTGGGGAACCAGTACTTATGACCTAGATTGGCCACTGTGGAAACAGGATACTGGGCTTGATGGACCTTGGTCTGACCCAGTATGGCATATCTTATGTTTTTATGCTCTTACTTATTTCTATTCCACTACTAGGCATACACAGCACTGTACATATACACATAAGAGAGTTCCTACCCCACAGAGCTTACAATCTGTTCAAGACAGACAAAGAAAACAAGGGACTAGGGTAAGTTTTAAGGGAAATGATTAAAAGGCAAATAGGTGTAGACAGGAGAATAAGCTGCACTTAGCGGCCTTGTATATAGTTGCCTTTTGTACATAGTTTATTATGTTCGCTGTTTAAGAAACCTGTTTAATGTAAACCTGTTTAATGTATTGCCCTGTTCATTGTAAGCACTGATCAATGTTGTGAAGTGTAATTTCTGTTCACTGTAAACCGCGCTGATGTCGAATAGCGCGGTATAAAAGAAACTTTAAATAAATAAATAATAAATAAATAAATAAGAGGGTCAAGATCCAAAAGCAGCTTCAAAGAGATGTTTTTAGCCTGGATTTGAATTGGAACAGAGATAGAGCCTGACATACAGACTTGGATAGTCTATTCCAAGCATGCAATACAGCAAGGTAAAATGAATTGATCTATAGTTGGCAAGTAGGAGAAAAGGGCATGGATAAAAGTGATTTGCTTGATGAGCAGAGTTGCCGGAAGCGGTGTAGGGAGAGATAAGAGGAGAGGTAATGAGAAGTTGCAGAATGAAATCTACTTGTAGTTGAGTAGGAGAAGTTTGAACTGTTTGCGGAAATGGTTAGGGACCCAATGAAGTGACTTTAGAAGAGGAGTTATGTGAGCATAGCGACACTGGTGGAAGATTAGCTAGTTTTGAATAGATTGAAGGGGAGATAGAGGATTCAATGGGAGACCTGCGAGAAGCAAGTTGCTATAGTCTAGACAGGAGATGATGAAAGTGTGGATAAGGGCTTTGGTAGTGTGTTCAGAAAGGAAGGGGCACATTTTGCTAATATTGTACAGGAAGAAATGACAGTTTCAGAAATCTGTTGAATATGTGTAGAGAAAAAGAAAGAAGTGCCAAAGATGACTCCAAGGTTGTCAGTAGAGGACACAGGTAGGATGACAGTGTTATCTACGGAAATTGAGAATGGAGGAAGGGGGGATGAAGGTTTAGAGGGAAAGATAAGAAGCTCCATTTTGGCTAAGCAGTAACATCGGACAAGTGGACTGAGATTTGGCCCTGTATTCTGGTGTAGAGAGGTAAATCTGAGAGTCATCAGAATAAAGATGGTACTGAAAACCATGGGAGGAGATCAGAGCAGCAAAGGAATGAGTGTGGAGAGAGGAGGAGATGTCCCAAGACAGAGCCCTGAGGTACATCAACTAAAAGCAGAATAGCAGCAGAGGACGATCCACCAGAGCATATACTGAAATTACTATGGGAGAGGAACAGCAAACCAAGATAAAACAAATCTGCTAAATCCAAGCAAGAACAGAATATTGAGAAGGTGGTGATCAACAGTATCGAAAGCAACAGATAGGTCAAGAAAGATGAGGATCGAGTAAAGACTCTTGGATTTGGCCAGAAAGAGGTCACTGGAGACTTTGGCAGGAGTGTATCTGCAGAGTTGGCCCAAGGGTTACTGCCGCCCCAGGCAGAAATCCCGACTGCACTGCCCCCTGCTGCCACAGATTCTGTCTTGGAGGGGGGAAGGTGGGCAACGGCGAAAGCATTTTAAAAGCAGCGGCTTTGTTGCACACTTTGTTGCCTGTGGCAGGCCATGTACCTCAGAAGAACATAAGATATGCCATACAGGGTCAGACCAAGGTCCATCAAGCCCACTATCCTGTTTCCAACAGTGGCCAATCTAGGTCACAAGTACCTAGCAGTTTCCCCAAAGGACACAGCTGCTCTCTGGCTCTCCTTTAATACACCTCCACCCACCTGCTCTCCACTTTTCCTCTCCACCTCCATTCCTTTAGTTTCCTCTCTCCGCTATCTTGGAGTCACCCTTGATGTCTCCCTTTCATTCCATCATCACATCTCCGCTCTTGTTCGTCGCTCCTTCTTTTTTCTCCGTCAAATCCGAGCTGTTCGCCCTTTTCTCCCCCCCTCCTCTCTCACTTTGTTAGTTATCTCCTTAGTCCTATCAAGGTTAGATTATTGCAACACTGTTTTGGCGGGTCTCCCTAAATATCAACTTCAACGTCTTCAATTAGTTCAGAATACAGCTGCACGTTTGCTCACCCATTCCTCCACTCGAGACCATGTTACTCCCCTTCTCCTCCATGTACACCGGCTTCCACTGAACGTCCGCTTTCGCTATAAAATTCTTATTCTGACTCACAAAGCATTGCACACTGGTTCCCCTCAGTATCTAGCTGACTCCATTCGCTTACAACCTTCCCCCCGTTTACTCCGCTCAGCACATGGTTACCGTCTCTATCTCCCTGCTCCATCCTCAGCCCACTTGGAAACTACACATCACTCTGCCTTTTACTTCTTGGCTCCTGCCCTCTGGAACTCACCCCCACTGGCCCTCCATACCGAATTTATCTTTTCAAAGGTTCAGATCTCTACTCAAAACCCATCTCTTTCAACAGGCCTTTGATCTCCCAGCACCTTAAACCAACCTCCTGCTAGCATTTTCCCTCCCTTGTCTCTCCCCCTCTTTTGCCTTTCCTGTTTCTTCCTGTCCTGTCTAAACAATGGCGTTCCTTTTCTTTTCTTGCTCTTTTTTTTGATTGATTGTATTGTACACCGCCCTGATGCACCTGCCTGGGCGGTCTATCAAGTGATGAATAAAGATAAAAGATAAAGTTCCATAATGCTTGTATTATGGCAAGCAGTTGATTTCCTGGGTCTCCTTTAATAATGGTTTATGGACCTTTCCTCCAGGAACTTGTCCAAACCTTTTTTAAACCCAGCTACCCTAACATCTTTTACTACATCCTCTGGTAACAAATTCCAGAGTTTGATTACGCATTGCGTGAAAAAATATTCTCTCTTATTAGTCTTAAAATAGGTTACACTATAGCTTCATTGCATGTCCCCTAGTCTTTCTATATTTTGATGGCGTAAACAATTGATCTACGTTTACCCGTTCCACTCCATTCGTTAATTTATAGACCTCTATCTTATCTCCTCTCAGCCGTCTCTTTTCCAGGTTGAAGAGTCCTAACCCTTTTAACCTCTCCTCATAGGGGTATCCTTCCATCCCCTTTACCATTTTGGTGGCTCTTCTCTGTACCTTTTCTAATAACGCTATATCCTTTTTAAGATATGGCGATCAGAATTGCATACAATATTCAAGGTGTGGTCGCACTATAGAATGATACAGAAGCATGATAATATCCTTTGTTTTATTCTCCATTCCTTTTTTTATGATTCCTAACATTCTATTTGCTTTCTTGGCCGCCGCTGCACACTGGGCGGAGGGTTTCAGCAACGGCCAAGAAAGCAAATAGAATGCTAGGAATCATAAGGAAAGGAATGGAGACAGGAAGATGCATGAGAGGGGGATCAGAAGCAGCAGGTCATGTGTGCCGAAGCACATGGCCTGCAACAGGCAACAAAGCGATGGCACAAAGCCACCCACCTGGGTTGACTGCCCTAGGCGGCCACCTAGCTTGCCTAGTGGACAGGCCGGCCCTGGCCCTGTCTATCTGTAGAATCTCCCCCCCCCTCCTGCTGTGCCAATCCCTAATCCCCTGTGACACACTCCCTGGACCTTGGTGCATCAGTCTTCCCACCAGCCCAGTCCCATTGCCTGTCTGCATGGCCCAGTGTTCCATTCATCCTCTGTGTGCCTGTGTTTCTTTGCTGCCTGTGTGGGGGTGTGGCTGTGGGAGTGCAGGTACATGTGTATTGCTGTGGGTGCTGGTGGTGAGAGGCAGAAGCCAATTGTCGAGATGAACACATTGGTAGTGCTGGACCTACTGCTTGGGGCTTATAGGAAAGTACAGGAGAGCCACTAGGAGGCACCTATATCAGAGGGTCTCTACAGACCCAGGACCCAATTCCTGGACCTCACGGATAGGCATTGCCTCACCAAGTTCCATTTTGACATAGCAGCCATCCATCATCTATGCCAGGAGCTAGACCCACTCCTCGGAGTCACCACAAAGAGGGGACTGCCCATGCCCATCCACCTCAAGATCATCATGACCCTTCATGTCCTAGTCACTGCCAGTTTCTAAGTCTGTGTTGGCCACCATTGTGGGTCTCCACCAGTCAGCCATCTTGCAATGCATCTTACAGTTCCCAAGGACCTTGCTATCCCACACTGCTGAATACATAGCCTTCCCAGAGACTGTGCAGCAGAGCCAGCAAACCATAATCCAGTTCCATGAGATGGCCCACTTCCCATCTGTACTGAGGCTCATAGATTGTACTCATGCAGGCCTCTGGCACCCGTATGGGAGGGAGGCCACCTACCACAACAGGAAGGCATTTCCATTCACTGAACATGCAAATGGTCTGCAACACACAGAGATAAAAGATGTCTTCCCCTGCTTTCTAGGTTCCTGCCATGACTCCTTCATCCTCACTCACTCTGGCATCTTTGAGGTTTGAGAGTGGAGAGATCACTTGTGGATAGCTGCTAAGTAAGCCTCGCAGTAGCCCTCTCCATTACCATGATGACATACACCTGCTTGGAAGTTGCACTGTACTTTGGAAGCTGCAGCACTCTGTTCGAAGAGATCAGGGCTGCAGTTCCCACCTAGCACATTAAACACACTGCTGCTACATTCAGATGTTTGTCCCCTCTCCCCCTACCTATGCAGGAGATAAAGGTGTTGGCTATTGACCCCCATTATGGTACTGCACCCAGAGGCAGAGGAGTGCCACAACAGGGCCTACAGGAACACACATGGCATCATCATTGAGAGGACATTTGGTCAGTTGAAAAGTCACTTCTGGTGCCTTGAATGATCAAGTAGTGAAATGCTATAGAGCCCTGCCAGGGTATTTCAGATCTTAATGACCTGCTGCATGCTCCACAATCTGGCATTGAGGCATCATTTACCCCTCTCTGAAGAGGACAGAGCAGACCTAGACTGTGATCTGCCTGCCATGATGACTTCACATTACCCAGGCACTTCATGAAGGTAGGTGTTTAATCTGCAGACATACAGAACAAGTATAGTGAAGTGCTCACTCTTCACCAACCCTCTTCCCCTCCCCCAGGAGCACTGTGGGGCTCGAGTACCTCCTACAATAGGAGTTCCACCTCACTCTGGCAGATGTTGCCTTTTCTGGTGAGCAACCTTTGCCTTGGAGCCATGACTACTCCTGAGACAACACTGATCACAGCATTTCTAAAATGGGGCCTCATACATCTATCCTCCAGTTATAACAATATCCCCAGTGGATGTCATTCCAAAATAGGCCACAGATGAGCACGTGCATGGCAAGCATTTTAGAAAAGGGGATGGAGGAGTAGATAGGCTGCAAATTTTGTAATCCAAAACAGCTAGGTGGATGACAGTAGGTGGGTTGCTACCTCAATCACCTCACCTGATTCCAAGCTAGCAAAGGGATATGGGTGTGGTGCACCATCCCCTGTAAGGGATCACATCTGCAAGGTGTGTCCTCTATTTACTGTTTGGTATGTCATAAGATTTTGCCATACTTGCAAGTATCCACAGGAGCCTGCCTCATTACTATTTGTGGCTTGGTGTTAGGAAGGGTGGATAAAGTAGTGGATGAGACAGCTCTATGTGTTGCAATTCCAAACACTTGCTAAGAATGTTTAATGCTTATCGTGCAGGTTGCATCCTGACACGGCAAAGCTGAACACCAGGGAGGGGTGGGAGGGTTGTAGGGGGAAACGGCTTTTATGTGTTTTTTTTTACTTCTGTAGATATATGCTCTGCAGGGTTCTCACAGACTGTTTTTACTTGTACACTGGGGTCCTGACTGCTGGCATAGGTGCCTGCCATTTGCCATGTCCACTGTGAACACAAGACATCCTTTGTCATGTGTTTTTCCACTGTGTACAGGGCCTTAAAGATCTTATCAATTCTAAGTACCTGAGTGTGCAGTAATCGCATGGTGCGTCATACCACCTACCTGATGTGCTGCCTCCCTCTGCATGTGGGGCGGGCACACTGGCTGCCCAATGTGGATCCCTGAGCTGTAGCCCACTGCAAGGTAGATGAATGCATAGCCAATGGCAGTCCACAGATGCTAAGACACCTGTGTGGATGTTGGAGGCTCCCCCCACTCTAGCCACCTTTTGGCATGGTTGGCCATGGACAACCCCTGGAACTGGAGTCCTGTCCTGGTATGTATTTTGGGCAGGTATGGAGATATATTGTGCATCTCCATGCCTTATGTGCATATACAGGCATAGGTATAGGTAGGCTCCCACTAAAGCTGTAATAATATACCTGGCAGTTCCCACTGGCCATGATCTCTTGCACCTACCTGTGGATGATGGCACTGAATGTGTGCCATGGAGAGGAGATTCCCTAGGCAAGGGGTCAGGAGTGTGTCTTGTTCCCCTGGAGGACTGTTTGGAGCAACTTAGCTGTGTGTGTGAAAGGGGTGCTAGGCATGAACTATGTGCCACACTAGGTGTCTCCCAGGTGCTATGGAGTGGCTGGGGATGATGAAGCAAGGGGGGGGGGGGCCATGCCAGGAATACAGATGGTTGTGTGCACCTAGGTGGTACCATAGGGTGCATGCTGTGTATATGGGACAGTAGAGGACTAAAGTGGTGGTTAGGGGCTATGGAAAACAAAATTCTGGACATATATTGACAGACGCATAATCAAACTCTGGGATTTGTTACCAGAGGATGTAGTAAAAGCTGTAAGTGTAGCTGGGTTTAAAAGAGGCTTGGAAAAGTTCCTGGATGAAAAATCCATAAATTATTATTAAAGAGGACCAGGGAAATCAATTGCTTACCCCTAGAATAAGCAGCATGGAATGTGTCTATCTTTTTGGGAATCTGACAGGTACTTGTGACCTGGATCGGCTGCTGTTGGAAACAGGAAACCTGGCTTGAAACACCTTTGGTCTGACCCAGTATGGCATATTTTATGTTCTTATGATATACCATTTTATTGACATGATCAGCCTTTACCACTTCTTTAAATATTGAATGTGTCACGGCAGTTGATGCTGCTCTAATCTTCATCCTCCTCCCTCCTGCATGGCATGGCTGGAGCAGTGATACATGCCATGATACATGCATGTATTCACTGCAACCATGGCATATTTCTCTGCTCTCAGACCTTCCAAGTGCACAACCATAAAGTCCTCAGCCCTGCTGTATCTCCCGTTGCATGGACATATGATGAAGCAGTTCCATGGAGTCCACCAAGGCCCAGGGGACCTCATGGTGGTGGCACCTGGTACAACATGGAGGCAGGTTGGACAGGCTAGGTGGCCCGTTGCTGCATTGGTGCACTAGTCTGTTCAACTCTCATCCCTTTACACTCCTCATTCCCAAACCTCTTTGCCCTCTCTCAGTTCCCCCTCTTCCCACACTTCCCTGTCTTCTAACCCCTCCCCTACCTACTCTCCCTATCCTCCTCCATCCCCTCCCCAACCTCAAATATATCTCTTCTTCTGGCCCTTCAGTCAGAGTTCATTCATCTTTACCCTCTGCCTCAAAGAGTTGCTACTGGCCTCCTTCGCCTGGCTCCTTGACAAGGGGGATGATCACATCTATTAAGTCCTCCTACCTCCTCCTCAGATGTGGCCACCACTGTTGCTCCTGGCCTCCGCTTTGATGGTTGTGGTAGTGGTATTGTTTCCAACTGCTGTGATTGCAACAGCTGCGGCGGTACTGGCGGCAGGGGTTCAGACAGCAGTGGCGATGGCAACAGCTGGGGTCCTAGTATAGGCAGTGTTGCTGGCAGGCAGCTAAGGTCTTGGAGCAGACAATGGTAGTGTCAGTAGCTGGGATCCTGGAGCAGGTGGTGGTAATTGTAATGGCTGGGCGGTTCTGGCAGCGGCTGGAGTCAGAGTAGGCTATGGTGCTGGCAGCGGCATGATATCCATAGCTGCAAATGTATCTGCAAGACAGAGCTCCTGCTTAGTGTAATGCTGTGTGCAGGCTTTTTATAGGTATAGGCATTACAGATCTATGCTCATTAGCCCCCTGTGCTATTTGATATATGAGTTTACTCTGTTTGACCTGTTCAGGAGTTACCCATTACAGATGTAACATGGTACAGGGGGTGCCATTCCTCTGCTACTCAACATAATGGGAGGGGTGATGCCAGAGACACCAAACAGTTGATTATAGGGCCCCACTGAACATCTAAATGTTGGACTGTTGTCCCTATGTATGCCATATCAGCACCTGGTTGCTGCTGTTTTTCCTACCATGCAAATTTTGCTACCATGGCACTGACTCCTGCTGGATCAATGATCTTTCATTGGATATCATACACCCTCAGGGCCCAGGTCGCTGTGTCCCCTGGGGGGGGACATACCCATGGCCCTTAACATCTGGTACCTGTGTGCCAGAGGGGCCATTAATCACCACACTCCTAGTTGTGCATTTCATTGAATGGCATCACATTCCAACACACAACTGTGGACTACACATGTGCCTGAGTAGTGACAGTGATACCTTTACTCTACTCCTGTGTACCACCTTCTCATGCCATTATCATTCAGCATTTGTGTCCACTGACACTGCCTCTCTGTCCATGTGGCTCATCGTGTGGGTCCATTATCCTTGCTTCTGCCTCCCCCCTCTGCGACGCCATATGTTTGTAGATACCATGGTCTTGCTGGACATACCATTGGTTCTCTCTACAAAATATGCTAGCTGCTATGCAAAGGATCTCTACTGCATGCCACCATTCTGGCATATGTCATGAATGCAATGGTAGGGCAGATGGTGCCCCAGTGTGGTAATGTTATGGATAAATGGTGTTGGCATGCATCTCCTGCCATTGCAGACCGAAATCCAGAGCCCCTCTCTCTCTACATGAGACATCAATGCCATGCCTTACTTTGCTGCTATTGATGCTCCCACTGGGTCCTCCCTTATGGTGTTAAATCTGACCTTCAGCGACTTAATGTCTCTAAGGTTGCAGAAGCAGCTGCTGGAGATAAGTGGCAACATGATGCTAGCCATACAGTCATTTCAGAAGTTCTTCCCAAATCATCCATTTGACTTTCTTACACTGTTACCTTGGTGGAGGGCCAGCCCTGTCCAAGTGTACAGAGGCTGCGCCGTGTAGTTATTGGGTGCATGCTGGTATTGGGTACAGGCCACATCATCTTCCTCTCCCTTCTGACATCCTGATTTCCAGTGTGACTAATGTACATTGCTGGTGGCTGCCATCTGTGGTTGTGCACTTTCTGCCTACAGTGTGCCATGAACTGGGAGATGAGTCTTGCATGGATGCAACTGTGACCTTTTCTCTCCATTCTCATTCATTCCCTTGTGCCACCGGCCCCATATCCCAGCATACACCATATATTAGTCATGCCTTTCCAGTGTCATGCTTCATGTTTCCTTGCCACTTGCTCTGCTTCTATGTGTATGCCTACTCTCCCTGGCAAATTTTAATCATGCTTCTAGTTGTCTGTCTCTCTGTAGCTACAATGATCTCTATGATTGCTCCGATTGGTGCTGCTCTTAGACCCCTCAGAGGGTGTCACCCAGGCGCACCGGCCTGTCTTGGCTACATTTTCATGCAGCCCTATCTACCCTACTTTCTTGTTTGCACACTGGTCGTCTGCCAGCAGCTACATGGCCCCCTGTATGCTGTGTGTTTGGGTGACTTGCCTTGCTAGGACGATGCAGATCCTCTCTCAGACCTTCTTGCTACAGCATAGAGTAGCCTGCAAAAGAGGGGAGGGGGGCAGCAGCTCCTCCTCCTCAAAAACCATGCAGCAAAACTTTAGTGGAGGAGTAGCCTATTGGTTAGGAACACTGGCTTGGGAACCCAGAGACCAGGGTTCGATTCCCACTAGCACTCCTTGTGGCCTTGGGCAAGTCACTTAACCCTCCATTGCCTGAGAAAAATCCAAGTTATCAATGTCCCTGTTTAATGTACATTACCAAGTTTAAGTTTCAATGTCAACCGCTTTGATTGAAATGATAAAGCGGTCTATAAAACCTGTTAGATAAATAAATAAATAAAAATTAGTCTTTCAGCTCTGGGGATATTAGACTGCCTGCGGTAATCATCCTAATATGCTTTGCACAGAGGTTCTGCACACACGCTTGTGCCCACATTTAGGTCCCACATTGTCATTGTCATCTGTATCTTGCACTGTGCTTGCATATCTCCATGACACATGCGTGGTATTTCATTTTCTGTCATGGGCATGTGCAATCGCTACAGCTAAGGGCTTATACATATTTAGAAATGGGGCAGTGCCAATTTTAGAAGGCCTGTGCATGGCAACATTTCTGAGATTGCCATTGCATTCCACATATTTTTCTTTTTATACCGCATTTTCCAAGGTTCAAATGCGGTTTACATTAAACAAAATATTGAATTGTACAGAAAGGTACATATTCATTACATAAAACATTTAACTATGTAGAGAAAACAGAATAGCATAGTGAACAGTTTATTAGTTATAGGGCAGCCATTGGCAAACTATTTACAACTCTTCAGAGAGGCTTAGAGTGCTGGTCCCTGCAACTGCCTGGGCGGCTTTTCTAAAATGTGCCTTTAAGAGTATAGGGCTGAACTACATGCATAACCTCTTATTTTATGCACCTAAATCTCAATTAAACTTTCAAAAATGCCTATGACAAGTTAATTCTCATTTTAGGTTTCCCCAAAATCCAGATCTGGATGAGGTATGCCAAAGGTCGTTTTGATTAAGTTTTTAAAACACTGCTGTAGAAGGTAGAGGACGACGATATCAGTCTGATTTTTGACTTTGGGATTTGCCCGCATTGCAGTTTCATATCTGTCCTTATTTTACTTGACACTGATTGAAAATGGAACCTCAGAAGTACAAAAATATTTCTAATAAAAGCCACAGTAGAGTTTTTTTTGCTTTGGTGTCATGAGTTCAAAGGCTGAGTCTGTAAATGAGTCTGTATATTACTTTGTTACTGCTACTGCAAATAAAACCTATAGTTTGCTATAAGTTGTGATGTTGGCCAAAAGGTTGGGTTATGAGATGGATGTTTGAGTATCCCCTAATCTAGCATGTAATTGTCAGGTTGCATCAAGCGGTCATAATTTTTCTGCCAGGTCACTAATCCAGAACCTTTCTGAAATTGCTCCCCCCCCCCCCAATTACAGCTGGAGTGGAAGCTGGAGGCTATCATTGACAGAGTTCCTTTACTTTTTTTTCTGTAAATCTACCACTGTCGAAGAGGATCCTGACAGAGGTATGTTTTGGGATCCACACAGGTATGTGAATACCTGTGCATGCCCCAGGATGCAGGCTGCTATTGGTTCTGCATGAGACTTGTTTTCATAATGTAACATGGTGCTTGCAATTGATTCCAGTTTGTAAGAAAGATAAGAAAAGGCATGCAAGTCAAACCCACCATCTGATAGTGGCCAGTCCAAGTCACAACTATACAGCATATCCCAAAAAGCAGAGCAAACTTCTCATAGCTCATTTTCCAGGGATAAGCAATAGTTTTCCCAAGTCTTCCTCACTAATTATTTTTTATGGACTTCTAAACAGTAGCAAATGGGCTGCTGGTATCACTGCAAGAATATACACCAAGCCAATGGAGCAACAGTAAAATTATACCCACAATATTAAAAGTTGAGTTTACAATACTGCAGTATTATATGAAAAAAGCAGCAAAGGATTTATTTTAAAAACTGATTACTACTACTTAACTTGTCACCTTCCATGACAAGAGATCTGTATTCAGTTAAAACTGACAATACAATCCATCTGCTATTTACGTTTGCAATCTGTGAACACACAGCAAATCTGGCAAACCTTTTGCTTGCCTCATATGTGTGAAAATTCTTCCAGTTAAAGTGTTTGGCAAGAGAATGCCTACATCTGCCAACTAGACCTGTTGTCCAGAGAGGTTCAGTGTTTGCGAACCGCCAAATTCAAAGCCAAAGGTTGCTGAAACTCACTCACCTTCGGGATTGCAACCTCAATACTGCTCAAACATGTGGACACCATCAAATATGATGACCCTGAACAGATAAAAAAAAAAAGAGAGACTCTAGGACTGAAGATTTAAAAAGCAAGGATACAGGTGATATTCTCACTTATTTTCCCAATAAAATGTAGTATGTATTGTATATAACTTGTCTATTTTACTTCTGATACATTTTACTGTATACACCACTTAGATACTCTTTTTGCTGAGTAGTTTATCTAATAACACTGAAACCTGAAACACACTCTAGAAATTAACCTATAGTTAAGTGAATGCCATGAGCAGGATTTCGGTTTCTTAACACGTAGGGGGATGTTTACTAAAATGTAAACATGTTCAGCTCCAAAAATGAGTGTGGGGTGGCCCTCAACCCCCAGTATAAAATGGAGGCATGACTGACATGTCTCCATGTAACTAGCACAGGTTTTGTACCACCTTCACACTCATGTTTAGCACCATCAGCACTGAGGTGGTGGTAAGTGTACCCATGCTAAGTGCAACACCACCAGCGAGCATGTGCCAATAATGCCAGCACTACCTGTGATGTGCACGCTCTGCACCTACCCGCCAGTTTTCAACCCAACCCACACTCTTTAGTGCAGCTGTATTTTGGGCACAGTAAATTTTAACTCAGCCCATTCGGTGCGCATTGAATCCTGTGCTACTCAGCAGAGCACTTTAGCAAACATGCCCCATGGTGTGATATAAAGATAGGATGCAGAGTTGAAATGGGACATTATTCCCTACAACCTTTAGTTTCCTTCAGCAAGTAGTAAAAACTTCTGCAGCAATTCCATGGTATATTTGCATACAGTGAAATAATTTTGCATTTTAAATAGGGTGTTTGTTTTGCATAATAGAAAGGTTTCCAAGCTTGCTTTGTCTCTGAATAATTTTGTTTTTCTTTTGACATTTTATAAGTTTGGGATCTTGGCTATCAATGTAAGAAAAGAACAGGACGACTGGGGATGATGACAGGTTTTAGGATCTTCTGGAAAAAACGAGAATCCCAATATTTCTGTTCTTCCACACACCTCATCCCCTTCTCCTCTACTTCACCTCTATCTTCCTCTCCCCATCCTAGGTGACCTCTCTCATCTCCCTGTCTGAAGTGTGAAGTGTGATCACACAAGAAAATTTCTTAATATATATTTCCAGTGCCAGACACAGAATCATGCTTGATAAATTTATAACACCCAATTGCAGAGTGTGAACTTGTCACTGACCAGTTCCAACTGACATTGCCTATGTAAAACCCCCTCTTTTCCTTGCTGATGGTGAAGACAACCTGGCGAGGCTCTCTGCTTTCTCCTATATTAGTGAAATGTCCTTCCTATGTGATCCTAGTGATCTTCTCTCATCTGAGCTACAGGGAAAAGACAAAGGAAACTGCATCTTTCATTTCACAATTCATCCAAAAATAGATCATTTATCATAATCTGCTTTTTTATGATGAAATTTCTTAATTTTAGTTTGTTGGATCTATATTTTTCCAAAGATAATGAATGCAGCATTTGAGCTATATGCTCTACACTACAGGTATTGTTAGCTTGTATAATAAAGTCGCCAATAATAGATTTGATGTCAAAAATCCCTTTGCTAGTAGTGTCTATAATTAACATTAAATCAAATGAATACTTATGAGAATAACTACCCGTATGTCCAAAAAATCCTCATCACCTCTGTAAATCCGTCCCATCCTAAAAGGATCAAAGCTTGACCCCACCTTACCTACTTCCTATAGGCCCATCTCCAGTATCCCCTTCCTCGCTAAGATAACTGAAAAACTAGTCCAAACTCAACTTCAGAATTTCATAGATGAACACACTCCCCTTGACCTATTCCAACATGGCTTCAAAAAGAACCATGGAGCTGAAACCCTTATTGCTTCTCTCTTAGATTCATTGTACCTATGCACCCAGAATCCTACCCAAGGATGCCTTCTCATATTTCTCGACTTATCTTCAGCCTTTGATTCCCTTCCCCACCACCAACTCTTAGACAGGCTCCACGAAATAGGACTGAGGGATATAACCCTAAGATGGTTCCACTCTTACTTAGAAAATAGAACACAACAGGTCCGCATAGGTAATGACACATCCCTACCATTTATCCTAAAACAGGGAGTCCCCCAAGGATCCAGTTTATCCGCTCTACTATTCAACATTTTCCTTCAACCAGTTTGCAAGATATTCCAAAGCCATGGAATCCATTACCAATTATATGCGGATGACATTAAGTGCTTCACCCCATTAAAAATAACAAACCCTAACTTTACCAACATAAGCGAATGCCTCACAAACCTAAGGACTTGGCTCTTGCATCATAATCTCCTAATTAACCAATCTAAAACCAAAGCTCTTCAAGTATTTACCAACACTTGCTATACTCCACCAACAACCCTTACTCTTGGTGATCTCACCCTCACCATTAAAAATCAAGTGAAATATCTTGGTCTTATCCTCGATCAGAACCTCACATTCATTGAACAGATAAAAAGAACCTCTAATACAATATATGCAAAACTACGTACGCTTCGGAACCTCCAAGCTCTCCTAAACCCCGACTCCTTTCGCACTGTCTGCCAGGCTCTCACCATCCCATCCCTTGACTACTGTAATCTCATCTATCATGGCCTTCCCAAGAACAGCATACACCCTATCCAAATGGCACAGAACACAATAGCTCGTCTCATCACAAATAACCCTAGACGATCACACAACGCCAGTCCTCCATGATCTCCACTGGCTTCACATTCAGTCCAGAGTTAAATTCAAAGTAATCACCCTCATACATAAAATCATTTCCAATGAGTCAGCTCCATGCCTCTCTTCTCTCCTATCCAATTTCAACATAATAGAACACGCCGCACTACCACTAAAAACCTTCTAACTATCCCAACTACTAAGAGAAAATGCAATCAAACTACCTCTAATCGGGCAATCTCCCTTTATGCCCCCTCTTTATGGAATCCTCTACCATGTGAACTATGGAACTGCTCCAATCATAGAGTTCCGGAAGAAGCTGAAAACGCATCTCTTCCAAGAACATGTTTCCCTAAAACCATAGCCCTCCCTCTACACCCTTTCTCTCCTGTTCAACCCTCCCTCTAATACCTTACCCTATTCATTTTCCTATGACCTCTCCCTAACCTCTCCTGTAAATAAGCATGTAAATAGTTCTTGTCCATGAAGACTCCTCATGTACAAAAGTTACTTATATTAACCATATATACTCTTGTTATGTAGTTCGGTTTTATGTAATCAGTTGAAATATACTGTCATGTTATGTTCTCTGTAAACCGTCTTGAATTGAAGAAAGACAGTATATAAAAACAAATAAATAAATCTTTGAGTTGTTTTAAAACCCGTAAGCTTCTAAGAATCATCTGATGTTTCACATATTCTACTAAAGACGCAGCATGTAGTTCACTCCAAATACTTTAGTTAAATAACTGAGGAAGCCTTGGGGGTATGTTTACTAAACAGCAGTAGTGGCTTCCGTGCGATATTGGAGCTGCGGCCCCATTGAATTCAATGGGGCAATGGCTCCGTTATCACACGGAAGCCGCTACCGCTATTCAGTAAACATACCCCTTGGTCTTCACTCCCAGTCCTTGAGCGTTGCTAATATATTGGGGATTTCAGGATATCCCTAACAAGTATGAGAGCGATTTGTATGCTCACTACCTCCATTGTATTTATTTATTTTATTTCTTTAACAGGTTTTTTATACTGTCTTTCTACAAGTCAAGATTGTTTACAAGTAACTCAGTATGATAACAGGAAACATCAAACAGTGGTGCACATTATATCGAACATATTGAACATGTTATAACTGAAGCTATTATACGTGTATGCAGATTTCTCTTGTGCATATTCACTAGGGACACCCTGAAAATGTGGCCCATTGGTGGCCCTCAAGGACTGGAAGTGAAGACCAAGGAAATAAGATGTGCTTTAACAGATAAGTTATTCACATTTTCTACCTCTTAAGAGATGTCTTGAACAAGATCCTCATCCATACAGCTAAAGACTTGTTTCTACTGCGCTATACTCCATTATGCAGGTGGTGTTTGACAACATCAAATGCAGTAACAACCCACTGTAGAAACAAAATCCAACAAACTGGTCATTAAAAAAATCAATCCTGAATTAAATGGCACATTCAATCTCATAAGATGATTACTAAATGAAAAATAATTAATACCAAGGACCCTCAAGCAATGGATCTGTAAACGTATTTCTTGCTGTACACAACTAGCTGTCACCAATTGGCTTTTTTTTTTTTTTAAAGTCACTGGTCCATTCCATTCTATGAACTTATTTTTTTTTAATCATTTTTATCAACACTGCATATAAAAACAGCAATTATATCTTTCGCAACTCAGTCCAAGCGTTGAAACCACCTTCTGCTCATGGACCACATAGATGCTGTACACCCTATTGCTATGTTTTTTAATGCATTCTTTATTTATTTAAAGTGAGGATAACATTACAAACCAAACCAATATGATATAAATTTTTCAAGATATTTCTATTGTCAACTCCCAAAGCAATATTCTTTTTAAACCGCCTATTCCTACTTTAGCCCCAGGAGACCTGGCAGGAAGGCTCACTATTAATTATAAATCTGCTAAGAGAGTAAATGGGGGAAAAGAAGAAAAAGAAAGGGATAGAAAAGTAGTCATGGGACTGACATCCTCAAAACCGGAAGGTTAACACTTCCCCCAAAGAAGCAGATTCTAGTCACCTAAGGGCAGATATTCAGAGAGTATCTTAACCATTTATTTAACAATAGAAGGGGGAGAAGGTCGTGTGCAGCAAACTCGGAAACCTCTCTAGCAATGCAACAGGGGGTTAGAAAGAAGGGCATAAATATGCCTCAGTCAGGGTGACAAGAGTAGCAAAAGTAACAATCTTGGTATCCCCTACGTCAAGATGTAGCATCGTTATTAAATTCCCAGAGTGCAAGTGGAGGTGAGGCTGGACCGACTGGTAACACCACACTCCTTAGCCGTATCGTCCTGTTCGGCAAACCACACCAGGTAGGGTCTCCAAAGGGAAATATGGGTGTCCATTTGTCCTTTAACTAAATGGGCCATTTGGTCCATGGTTCATTAGTTCGGCCACACTGGTGATCCAATTCCTGATGGTTGGCTCTTCAGGATCCTTCCATAGGCATGCAACCACGATCTGCACCCCCAAGAGGAGCAGCTCCACTAAGTGTCAGGAGTTCAGCCATCCTACCACAATTATGGGAAGAAAACCAATGGACAGCCCGCAGGACTAACCTCTAGCTGCCCGTCAATAACGATGTGAGAAATCAGCTTCTCCCAAAACCCTTGTATGCATGGGCACTCCCACCACAAATGGAAGAACGTACCCATCTGCCCACAGCCCCTCCAGAAGTCATTTTATTTATTCATTTGGTTCTTCTATACTGCCCCTTCCAGAGATTAGGGACGGTATACATTTAACACAACATATTACAAAGAACAGAGGATGAACTATTTACAAAGAGCCATAGGTACATTCAACATGAAGGGAATGCTTTATATACATAGTTGTCTGAACTGACAACTAGTAACTATTTACAGTTTACTGTTTGTGTGTATTTCTGTGAGTTTAGATATGAATAGGGGATATTGATTGGGGGGCTACAGGGGGTTGGGTGGTGATCATAAGGTGAGGTGAGTTAGGTGTTTGTGACGTTGGGTTATCATTCAGTAAAGAGGTATGTTTTGATTTCCTTTCTGAATAACTATAGGTCTTTTGTCGCACGGATTGACAATAACAGTGAGTTCCAGAGACTAGGAGCAGTGTAGAAGGCTCTGCAGCTGGTGGACTGTTTTGTCTTGCGTATGGAGGTTGGTGTTACCAGTGAGTGTTTTGCATTTTGCCTATGGGATCTGGAGTCTGGTTAGGTTTGTATAGAAACATAGAAAAATGACGACAGAAAAAGACCACATGGCCTATCTAGTCTGTCCTTCCATAACAACTATAACAGCCCCCTTTTTTTCTTTAGAGATCCTCTGTGTTTGTCCCATGCTGTTTTGAATTCAGATACTGTCCTCATCTCTACCACCTCCACTGGGAGACTATTCCATGGATCCACCACTCTTTCCATAAAGAAATATTTCCGCATATCACTCCTGAATCTATCCCCATTTCACCCTCATCCCATGTCCCCTCGTAGCAGAACTTGCTTTCAATCGAAAGAGAGTATAAGAGTAGATTGGTATGATGGGGCTATGTTGTTGATCAGTTTGAATGTTATCAGCTTGTGTTTTATTTGGCTCCCTACTGGGATCCAATGAAGGTCGTATAAGATTGGGGTTGTGTGTTCAGTCGGGCCTTGTATACTATTCTTGCTGTTAAGTTTTGCAGTCTTTGGAGGATTGTTAAGGTTTTGACTGGTAGGCCCTGTAACAGGCTATTACAGTAGTCTACATGGGGCATAATGAGAGCATGGACTACTGACTGAAATCTTGAGTATGAAATAGGGGTCTTAAGGTGTTGGCTAGTTTTTAGCTTGAAGTAGACTGTTCTGTTTGTTTTAGATGGGGTATCATGCTGAGGGATTGATCTATTATTCCAAGGTATTTTACCTCCTGCTTAACTGGGAGAGTCACGTCGTTAATTCTGTGATTGTTTTGAGGGGGGGGGGGTGTGTGAAAGTTTGATTCCTTGAAACAAATAGGGCTTGTTTTTTTGCGGTTTATATTCAGATTGTTGGTGATCAACCAGGATTGAGTTTCTTTGATGCATTCTGAGAGGATGTTGTAGTTAATGTTGTCTATGTCTATTGGGAGGGACAACATAATGCTCTATTTTTTGAAAATGTTAGTAATTGGCTGTAGGTATAGATTGAAAAATAATGCTGAAAGTGCTGATCCTTGCAGTATCCCATGGTCTTGGGGGAATGTATCTAATGTTTCCTGGCCTACTTGGACACAGTTTACAGTTTGAGAGGTATATAATGAACCATTGTAGGACTATGCCTCCTAATCCTCTTTGTGACAGTCTTGTAATTAGGGTGGTGTGGTTAAGGTTGTCAAACGCTGATGCATTCCCCGCCCACAAGCCACTACGCATCATCCTAACCGGGGTCAGGTAGGCCTGCATCAGGAGCTGAACCTGGGTTTGGCGACAGTTTGCATTCCAAACACATCTGTATCCTCTCCTATGTATCGTTCGCCATTCCTTGGGTATAAACGTTCTGCCCAAACACCGATGCCAGACTTCCATATGTGGGTCTGGCCCAGAGTAAATAGCTCTTGTAAGGTTTGGTAAGTGTGGGAGAGCAGCCCTTTCCAGCACGTTACTTGGTAGAATAAAACCCGTTCCAGGTTAGTGGTGGGACGTGTGACCTGGGTACGATGTTCAGAACGCATGAGAAAGGAGTGGAGGAGCAGCCTAATGGTTAAGAACACTGGCTTGGGAACCCAGAGACCAGGGTTCAATTCCCACTAGCATTCCTTGTGGCCTTGGCAAGTCACTTAACCCTCCATTGCCTGAGAAAAATCCAAGCTATCAATGTCCCTGTTTAATGTATATTACCAAGTTTAAGTTTCAATGTAAACCACTTTGATTGAAATGATACGATATATAAAACCTGTTAAATAAATATGCAGCTGTAAGTACTGATAAAATGGGATCCGTGTCTCACCCTTTTTCTGCAATTGTGCAATACTAATGCACAAGCCTTGATCCAACATATCCGCAAAATGGCGTATACCCCGCTCCTGCCAGGCTTGACACACTTTGGGAAATGGGGAACTACTGTGCCTGTGGGAAAATCCAACAGGTCACACCCTCTTTTCCCAAACTTGGACCCACACCCACTACAATGGACACAAGAACATGTTCCTCTCATTACATCTTTGCCTACCTGGGGCCTCTTCAAAAATGGAATAGGGAGCTAACCAAGTACGCTCAAGCATCACCCAATGTGCATCAGGGGGGTGTCCATAGTGATAGCGACTCACAAGACTGCCGCTTTATAATATATGGTGAGGTGTGGGCAGCTCACTCCACCATCGTCCACATGTGGTTTTAAACATTTCCAAGCGATCTTCGCATGGGGCCTCTGCCAGATGAACCTGCTAAATTGTTTTTCTAACTTTTTGAAAAAATTGGCTGGCACTGAGATTGAAAGTTGAGAGAAGAGAAAGTAACTTGGGCATGACTGTCATTTTAAAGCCGCTATCCTACTAAGCCAAACCAAAGTGAGCCCCTCCCACCTAGCGAGCTCGTCAGCAATCTATGCAGCAAGGGCCACATAAGCTCAGACGAAACAGATCTCTCGTGGTGGCGGACATCCGTACCCCAAGATACTTAAGAACATAAGATATGCCATACTGGGTCAGACCAAGGTCCATCAAGCCCAGTATCCCGTTTCCAACAATGGCCAATCTAGGTCATAAATACCTAGCAATCTCCCCAAAAGACACAGGTTCCACAATGCTTGGTATTGGGACAAGCAGTGATATCCTGGGTCCCTTTTAATAATGGTTTTTGGACCTTTCATCCAAGAACTTGTCCAAAGCATTTTTAAACCCAGCTACACTAACAGCTTTTACTACATCCTCCTGTAACAAATTCCAGAGTTTGAATACACATTGAGTGCAAAAATATTTTCTCTTATTAGTCTTAAACAGGTTACCCTGTAGCTTCATTGCATGTCCCCTAGTCTTTCAATATTCTGGTGATGAATCGATCTACGTCTACCCGTTCCACTCTATTCATTAATAGACCTCTATCATATCTCCCCTCAGCCGTCTCTTTTCCATGTTAAATAGCCCTAACCTTTTTAGCCTCTCTTCATAGGGGTAATCCTTCCATCCCTTTTACCATTTTGGTGGATCTTCTCTGTACCTTTTCTAATAACGCTATATCCTTTTTAAGATACGGTGACCAGACTTTCACACAATATTCAAGGTGAGGTCGCATCATGGAACGATACAGAGGCATTATAATATCCTTTCTTTTATTTTCCATTCATTTCCTTATGGTACCTAGCATTCTATTTGCTCTCTTGGCCGCCACTGCACACTGGGCGGTGTTCCTAATGTGGAACCTTGCATTGCGTAACCATAGTTTGGATTGTTCTTTCCTACGTGCATAACTTTGCACCTGTCCACATTAAATTTCATCTGCCATTTGGATGCCCAGTCTTCCAATTTATCAAAATCCTCTTGCAATTTTCCACAATCCTCTTGGGTTTTAACAACTTTAGTTTCGTGTCATCTGAAAATTTGATAACCTCACTCGTTATTCCCTTTTCCAGGTCATTTATGAATATGTCAAAAAGCAGCAGACCCAGCACAGATCCCTGGGGTACTCCACTATTCACCTTTCTCCATTGGGAAAACTGGCCATTTAGCCCTACCCTCTGCTTTCTATCTTTTAACTAGTTCCTGATCCACAATAGTACACTGCCTCCTATCCCCTGACTTTTTAGTTTTGCCAAATGTCTCTGATGAGGGGGACTTTGTCAAAGGATTTCTGAAAGTCCAGATACACTATCAACAGACTCACCTTTGTCTACCTGTTTATTCACACTTTAAAAAAAACATAACAGGAGGAAGTGACATCACCCGCCAGTATGGCAGCGTGAAAGGTGAGCTCCGGACCCAACCCCGAGTAAAAGTGCATAAATCTTACCCGAACTCGACGAAGAGGACTGTGGGGAGGAGGGTAACGCTCGGTGTGGTGGAGGAGATATGGCAACACGCAAAAAGACCGCGGATTTGCGGGACTACGTGTTTGGAGCGGCGAGTGTGAGCGGGGCTACCGCCGAAGCCAAAATGGCGGGAGAGGAGCGCGCATGTAACGAGAAGGCCGAGCAGTAGGGAGCTGCCATGGAAAAAGGTTCAGGGAGCAGTGGAGATGTGGTTGCTCCAGCGGTGACTAGAGCTGAGCTGAAGGAGTGGTTTGCAGAGGTGAAGGAGGAGGTACAGTCAGCAAAGAAAGCGCTTGGTGACCTAATGAGCGGTCTGCGGGAGGAGGTGGGGGAATTGACCCATAGGATGGGAGATCATGAAAACCGTCTGCAGACGCTGGAACTGCAGCATGAGGAGTGGGAGTTGCGCAGTAAAGGAGAGGCAGACTGGAAGGAGCAAATTCAACTAAAGTTGGAGGACTTAGAAAATCGCTCCAGGAGGAATAATTTGCGAATCAAGGGGGTGCCAGAGGAACTTGAGTTCAGAGACTGTGCTAAAGTGGCGGTGGCGGTGTGCCGGGAGGCATTGAAGCAAGGAGGAGCGGGCATGGAGGTGGTGGATATACAACTGGACAGAGCGCACCGGGCCTTAGGCCCCATACGTAATAACCGGCCCAGACACATTGTCATCTGCCTCCGGGACTATAAGCTGAAAGAGAAGATTGCGGCGAAGATGAGGGGGCTGAGTACCTTTTTGTGCCAGGGCTACTCTGTGGCAATATATGCCGACTTGTCCTTAGGGACCTTACAGCGTCGAAGGGCTCTGGCACCAGTCACCAGGCAGTTGAGGAAGACGAACCTGCGGTACCGCTGGCTTTACCCCTTTGGTCTGGCATTTACTAAGGGGGAAAGGACCTGGAAGGTGCACTCCTTGGCAGAGGCTTATGCGGCGTTAACAGCGGCAGGGGTTGAGACCCCGGAGGACTCAGCAGAGGGCCAGCGGCAGATCCCAGAGGGTGAGCGGCGGCAGCAAAGGGAGATGGAGCCCGGCGACAGAAGGGACGAGATGGAGCGCGACCAGCGGAGACCACAGAGGAGAGGGGCCAAGCGTTGATCCAGAGGAAAAGGACTGTGGACATGTATTAAACCAGAGGGTTGTGGATGGGTGATTATGGGTTCACCGGGTATAAGGGGGGTTGTATGGGGTTCTGGAAGGGGGCCGGTGGGGGAGGTATGCCTCTTGTTGGGGATTTGATATCTTTTGGGGGGGAGGGGGAGAAGAGGGGTGGAGGTAGTGGTGGGGGAGTGTGGAGTGATTAGGAGGAGGGTGGGGGGTCTGAAGGATGCGGTTTTGGGGGGGGCGAAGTGGCGGGGGGTAGAGGGGGGAGTTCTGCTAAGGAGGGGGGGTCTGGGGGTGGTGGGTGCGGCACGACTCCGGGATGGCCTCAAGAGGGAGGGAGGGAGGGGGGGTGGAGAGGGGGAAGCAGAAAGGGGGTCAGGGAGCAGTTGGTGGTGGGCACCATGAATGTTAAGGGCTTGCACACCTGGCGGAAGAGACACCTCCTGGAAAGAGAAGGGAGGAGGATGAAGGCAGACTTCCTGTGTGTGCAGGAAACGCATTTGAAGGTGGGTCAAGAGGGTTTGCTGTGTTTGGCGTTGTATCCACGAGTGGTGCTTGCGGGACAAAGGGCACAGCCAAGGAAGGGGGGGGGGGGTGGGGATCATGATAGGGAAGGATTACGCAGATGCAGTGCTGGAGGAACGGAGAGATAAGCAGGGACGGTGGGTGGCTGTTAGGATTAAGGTGCAAGAGGAGCAAGTGTGGGTTGTCAGCCTCTATGTGCCGAATGCGCAACGGGGTGCGTTTTTTGATAAATTCCGGTCAGAGGTGGAGGGGTGGGGGGTAGTGCCTATGGTGGTAGGAGGGGATTTTAATCTTACCGTAAACCCCAAACTGGATAATACGGGTGGAGGAGGGGAAGGTGGGGGGATGGATAGGCGGAGCCTAATGCGCTTAATGGAGGAGTTGGGGCTGGTGGACATATGGAGGAGAAGACACCATGGAGAGAAGGGATATACTTTTTATTCCGCTCCTCATGGGACGTATAGTAGGCTAGATATGCTTTGGATTAGTGGGGTTTGGCAGGGCCGGACGCGTGCAGTGGACATTGGCACCATTACTTGGTCAGACCATGCCCCGGTGCATATTGTGTTTAATTTAAAGGACCGGGATATGGGAATTAATTTTGGAGGTTGAATGAGGGGCTTTTACAAGAGAGGAAGCATGTGGAGCGTGTGAGGGGCGTAATACAGGAGTATATGGAATATAATTTAGGGGGGGAGGTGCCGGTGGGAGTTGCGTGGGATGGGTTGAAGGCGGTGGTGAGGGGTCATCTTATCAGTATAGCTGCTCAGGTTAAGAGGGAGAGGCAGCAAGTGGAGGAGGAGCTGGTGCGGCAAATAGGGGATTTGGAGAGAGAGCATCAGGCAAGGGGGGAACCCCGGCTACTAGCTCAGCTGCGTAAATTAAGGGGGGAATTGTACCAGTTGGGGGCGGAAGAAGTGGCATATAATTTGGCAAGGCTGAAGCAGGCGTGGTTTGAAGGAGGGAACAAAATAGGGCGGAGATTGGCTAGGAGGTTGAAGGCGAGGTAAGCGCAAGCTACTATTGGGGGGATACGAAATAAACAGGGGGTAATGGTATATACACCAACGGAGATTAGGAAGGTGTTCGTGGAGTACTATGAGCGGTTGTACCGCAGTGAGATTCGGGGAGGAGGGGAGAGGGGAGAAGGGAGGAAAATTTTTAGATGAGTGTCAGCTGCCCTGCCTTACCGTGGCACCTGGGTTAGATGGATTAACTGGGAGATTTTATAAGGTTATGCAGGAGGGGCTTCAGGAATTCTTAAAGAGGGTGTTCAATGGGGTGTTGCGGGGAGAGGAGTTGCCTAGATCCATGTCTGAGGCGGGTATCACTGTTATCCCCAAGCCAGGGAAGGACGCAACGACCTGTGGAGTGTATAGGCCGATATCCCTTATCAATGTGGACGCAAAGCTGTTGGCTTCGATACTGGCAACCCGGCTTCAAAAGGTTATGCAGACACTGGTGCATAAGGACCAGACAGGTTTTATAAAGGGTAGGCAGGGAGGGGACAACATTAGAAAACTGCTGAATGTGATTTGGGAGATGCAGCGTACAGGGAGGGAAGCGGTGTTCCTCACAGTGGATGCTGAAAAGGCATTCGATAGGATGGAATTGGGGTTTATGTGGTAGGTCCTGGACAGAATGGGCCTGGGGGGGGGGGGGTGGAGTTTCATGAGGTGGGTGCAGGCACTGTACCAGAGACCGAGTGCCCGGATAAGGGTAAATGGGGGCTATTCAGATAGTTTTGGTCTTGGTAGGGGGACGCGGCAAGGCTGCCCGCTGTCGCCCCTGTTATTCGCGTTAGTAATTGAGCCCCTAGCGGCATTTATCAGACAGCAGGTGGACATTGAGGGAGTACGGGTGGGGGATCAGGTCAGCAAGGTGGCCTTGTTTGCGGACGATGTGATCTTTACGGTGAGCAGACCCATTTTGAAGTCTGCTCAATTTAGTAAAAGCTATTGAGAGTTACAGTACAGTGGCGGGATACAAGATGAATGCTAGTAAAACGGAAATCTTGGGGTTTAATTTAGCGGATGGGTTGGAACATCGTTTAAAGGAGGCGTTTCCTCTTATATTGATATTTGTTTTCCTATTTAGATTTGCTTAATTACCTTGGAAGTGTAAAGGAGGCGTTTCCATTCAAGTGGGTGCAAGGGTGTTTCCGTTACTTGGGTATACAGCTAGGGCAGGCCTGGCACAGTATTGATTGGACTTATAGGCCCCTTTTGAAAAATCTCCAGCAGGATATGGCTAGATGGCAGCGGATCCACCTATCGTGGTTGGGAAGGATTGCCACGATTAAGATGAATGTCTTGTCGTGGATTTTGTTTGTTTTTATGGCACTGCCGAGTAAGGTCCCGAGGAGGGTGTTGAAGGAACTTCAGGACTTGATTATGCGCTTCATATGGGGGGGAAAGGCCCCTAGAGTGAGCCGGGCGATGATGTATCGAGCTCGGGAGGAAGGAGGGTTGGGGGTTCCCAATATAATGCATTATTACGAGGCGGCGCAGTTGAGGGCTCTTTTCGTCTGGAGAGAGAGGGGGGAGGTCCCACAACGGGTGTGGATGGAGAAGGGCAGGGGGGACAATTTAGAGGCCAAAGTTTGGGGTAGCTTAGGGGTTCAGAGGGGCAAGAGAGGGGAAAACCCGCAGAGGGGGTTAACGTGGGAGGTCTGGGGACAATGGAAGAGCTTCTTGCTGCAGGGAAAGAGGTGGTCACGGGAAATGCACCTGTGGGGTATGCCAGGGTTTGAGCCTGGGGTAACTGGAGGGACCTTCACGGCATGGGAGCGAAGGGGACTGGTTCGGGTGGGGCAGGTGGTGGATGGTGAGGGGAGATTGGTGCCTTTTTCGGTGTTAAAGGCTAAGTTTGGCACCTTAGACAGAGAATACTATGCGCATATACAGTTGTGGCACTACTTGCAGAGGGAGGAGGTATGAAGGGACTTAGCGAGAAAAAGTACCGCTTTTGAGGAGCTTATGGAGAAAAAGGAGGATGTTAAGGGCCTGATCTCACGGTTGTATAAAATCCTGAATAGTAAAGGGGGAGGGGGGAAAGTGGGGTGGCAACAGAAGTGGGAGACCGAAATGGAGGGGTTATGGGAGGAGGCGAGCTGGCGAGATATTTATAATAATGAGCGTAGTTTAGGGTGGGGAACTTCACTGGTGGAAAATTGTATCAAATTGCGATTACGAATGGTGTGGACCCCAGCGCGACTTCAGGCGGTGTGAAAAGATGGGGAGGGTAATTGTTGGAGAGGGTGTGGGGAAAGGGGGGATTTGAGGCATATGATCTGGAGCTGTCCTAAAATGCAGAGGGTATGGATAGAGGTGGGGAAGTTCTACCAGGAGGTGACAGGGGTGCAGATACAGCCGGAGTGGCGCAGTGTTGGCCTGATGGATGGGGAGGAGGGGGCCATCTTAGGTTTTGGCATTACTGTGTGGTGGCATGTCGCTTGGCCACGCTGCAGAGATGGAAGGGGCTGGAGGGGCCCACGGTGGGGGAAATCCTGGGCAGAATAGAAAATTACTGGAGTTTGAGTCAGATGGGGGCCTGCTGCAGAAACCAGAGAAAGAAGCATTGGGAGACCTGGCAAGCCTATGAGCGGTGGTGGGAGGTGGGGTGGGGGGAAGTGGGTGGTGGGGTAGGGGGGTTGTGAAAAAGAACAAGGGGGCTCAACAGAAGTTTGGTGGGAATTTAAAGAAAAAACTACAATGTATTACTGTGCTGTGTTAAGTAACAGTTGCCTAGTTAGTTTGGAGAGAGGGAAAGGAAAATATTGTGTGTTTATACGGGGGGGGGGGGGGGGGGACCAAAAAAGTTATATGGGTGTTTGTACTGGAGATAAAGAGAGCAGTAGGTTTCTCTCTTCTTTTCTTGTCCTCTTTTCTTTTCTCTCTCGGTTCCTTGGAGGGCTTATGAAGGGTTTGAAGGGGGGGGGGGGGAAGAATATGTTTTCACTGTTCTGTTTTGTGGGTTAATGCTACTGTACTGTATTATATGGCATGTGTTAATAAAATTTAAATTACAAACCCCCCCCCCCCATAACAGATTAGTAAGACAAGATTGTGCTCGTCTAAAGCCATGTTGGCTGTCTCCCATTAAGCCATGACATGTTCAGTAATTTTGTTCTTTATGATGGTTTCTACCATTTTTTCCAGTACTGACGTCAGGCTCAGTGGTCTGTAGTTTCCTGGATCACCCCTGGAACCCTTTTTAAAAATTGGCGTTACGCTGGCCATCCTCCAATCTTCAGGTATTACAGATGATTTTAATGATAGTTCACAGATTACTAATAGCAGGTCTGCAATCTCATATTTCAGTTCTTTCAACACCCTTGGATGTATACTATCCGGTCCAGATGATTTGCTACTCTCCACTTTATCAAATAGTTGCAATCTATCTTCCCAGTTTATCGTTATTTCTTTCTATTCTTCCACAGTATCACCTTTAAAAACCACTTCAGTCATATCCCTACATCTTCCTCAGTAAAGACCAAAGCAAAGGATTCATTCAGTCTCTCCGCTATGGCCTTGTCCCCTCTTAGTGCCCCCTTTTACTCTTCTATCATTTAATGGTCCAACTGAGACACACACAGATTTTTTGCTACGAATGTATTTGAAAAAGTCTTTACTATGCGTTTTTGCTTCCACAGCAAGCTTCTTCTCAAATTCTCTCTTTGCCTGCCTTATCAATTTATTTTTATTTTATTTATTTAAACATTTTTTTATACCGCTTTGTCCTTCAATCAGAACAGTTTAAATTATAACAAGCGTTATACATGGAACAGTTGAACAGTAAACAGCACTATCTAACATTATACAAAGAACAATTGGATCTTAAAAGGGGGCAAGGTAGCATGAGGAACTATGTACATGGTCATGAGGATGTGACAACCATTTACAATTTTGGCGTCATATTTGGTGGTTATTAGTTTGTTAAATGCCTTGCATTTAACTTGCCAGTGCTTGTGCTGTTTTTCAGGTTTCGTCGTTTGGCTCTTTTTTCCATTTCCTGAAAGATGCTTTTTTTGGCAACAGCCTCTGACCTCACCTTTAAACCATGCTGGCAGCTTTTTGAACTTCCTTCCACTTTTCTTAAAGCATGAAATACAGCTTGTCTGGGCTTCCAAGATAGCATTTTTAAACAACACCCAAGCTTGATGTAAGTCTAACTTTTGCAACTGCTCCTTTAAGAGTTTTCTTAATTTTTTCCTCATTTTATCATAATCTCCCTTTTGAAAGTTAAAAAGTAGTACTGTGGATTTCCTTATGATCCCTCCTCCATTAATTAAATCAAACACGATCATGCTATAATCACTATTGCCAAGTGGCCCCAAAACTCTTATCTCTTGCACCAGATCTGGTGTTTCACTAAGGACTAGATCCAAAATGGCTTCCCCTCTGGTCGGTTCATGAACCAGCTGCTCCAAGAAGCAGTTATTTCATCTAGACACTTTATCTCCCTAGCATGACCGGCCGTGACACTGACCCAGTCAATACCGGGGTAATTGAAATCACCCATTATTATTACTGTGCTGTACTTTTGTTAGCTTCCCTGATTTTTGAGCATTTCCTCATCCATTTGTTCATTCTGGCCAGGCGGTCGATAGTACACCCCCCACTGCCATCGCTTAAATGGCATCCCGGCGGCAATTCCTGATTTGCCCCACCTCTGTTTTGTCTAGGTTGGCTATATCCCAAGACACACAAGATAGATTGAATTATCCTTAGCAAGCCAGGCACTGAATGAGCAGGATTTTCTATAAAAAAACCCAAAACCTTAGCATATCTGCTTACAAAGACACATGGTGGGGGATGCCCTCCACAACGATTGGTTGGATGTTGTGGGCGGTTCATAGCACAGCAGAGGGGCTCTATGGCCAGGGCAAACAGCAAGGGGGAGGGGGCAGCCCTGCCTTGTACCCCAACCTAACCAAAAGGGTGTCGACTACATACCATTCACCACGACTTGTGTCATGGGGGCAGCATATAGTGCCCACACCTAGCCAATGTATCAAAGCCCTAATTCAAAGCAGGCCATAACTTCGAAGATATAGGTCCATTTGATTCTACTGAAGGTGCTCTCTGCGTCTATTGACACACACCATGCCACCTTCTTTTCTCAAAACCATACAAAAAAATTGCTCCACTCTACAATGTTCCAAAAAATACCATGATCAGGGAACAGGTCTCAGACTTTAGTGAGGTGGAACCCAGGAGGTGAACCTCTGCTGTGGTTAACCAACCCCGTATCTTGCATCAAGGACCCTCCGTTCCCCTTCTTTTAAAGTTTAATCAAAAAATCCGCTCAGGCAATCTTAATTAATTCAGTGATGTCTTTTTTCAAACAGGTAGATAAGTATGTACTCTTCAGTGAGGCTAACAAAGCAGAACTTTTCTATTTTCTCAAAAAACATGAACGCTTAAAACTGAAGGCTGAAGATGAATCCAACTTATCATACTCTGATATACTGGCTTGAGTGAACTTAGTGTAAACAAACTTATCTTCAATCCCGACGCCAATCGTGCACGCTTGTGCGTTTCACCGCGCAAGCGGTTTCTTCGGGGGATCCAACTCTCACACTGTGCCAGATAAACATGCAGCCGTGCGGCTCAAGCTATTCGTTTTCTCATATGGCCTTATGGCTCCTCTGACTCATTCGTCTCTCTCCTCCATACTTCTCTCCATGAAAAAACGCCATGCACGCCAAGCGTTCATGTTTTTTGAGAAAATAGAAAAGTTCTGCTTTGTTAGCCTCACTGAAGAGTACATACTTATCTACCTGCTTGAAAAAAGACATCACTGAATTAATTAAGATTGCCTGAGCGGATTTTTTGATTAAACTTTAAAAGAAGGGGAACGGAGGGTCCTTGATGCAAGATACGGGGTTGGTTAACCACAGCAGAGGTTCACCTCCTGGGTTCCACCTCACTAAAGTCTGAGATCTGTTCCCTGATCATGGTATTTTTTGGAACATTGTAGAGTGGAGCAATTTTTTGTATGCTTTTGATATTTGCTCCAGTAGACCCGGAGATTTTTTGTTTGAAACAATGACCTTCTTTTCTCAAGCAGTCCATAACACAATGTTTAATAGTCAGCAAACATGGTCACCCACATGCACTAAACCTCTTTCCCATAACACTATTTCCCCCCCCCACAAGAAAAAAACATACAAATAAAAATGCAAACAGTCCTCTTTTGGAGACACTACCCTCAGGCTTCCTCTACCAAGGTGATCATACAGGTTTCTGGATGGGTGAATCTGATCCCAACATTCTGAGATCTCACCCATAAGCGCTACCCCTCGTCTGATCTTGAGGTGCATAAGTCTTCCTAGGAACAGTCTCAGTCTAACTCAGGGCCTGGGTGATTGGACGATCAAAGCGGTTATGGCTAGGAGAGCATGTTGCTGAAGTGGAATCCCCAGTCCCAAGCGCCTGGCAAGAGAGAATTTAAACTGCCCTCTGTGGTCCTCAAATCGTCCATCAGGGTCACTTAACTGCCAGTGCAGCACCATTGGTGGAAACCTTATCAGAGTGTAGAGGAGAGTTTTCTTCAGGGATGCCACTTAGGCCATCTGGTGTACTCCCGCTGAACGCTGGAGAGTCAGAACACCCTGTGATGGTTGGGCTCTTCCAAACTGGAGTCCCAGATGGAGATTTATGATGGTGGTTGCCAGGTCCACGTTTGGTCCCCGCTTGCTCCAATAGCTTTTTCACTGCTTCTGGAGAATGCAAGAAGAGCAGGTGTCCTTGAATCACCACTGTCAGGCGAGCCGGGAACCAGATAGCTGCCTGGATGCAGGCTTTGGTCAGTGCATCCTGGTATGGGAGTAGCGTTTTCCTTTTGCGTGCCGTCTCTGCACTTACATTGGGGAAGACAGAAATAGTCTAATGTTGACCACAACTCTATAATGTCCAATTCCAAATCTTTAATGCTTCTTGCAAAGCAAAAATAATCCAGTGGCTTCTTGTTTATGAAGGACATTACTACCTGGCTTTTTCAGGGCTCTGTTGCCCAATACATCAATGGGATCCTTTAAGACATTTAAGGTTGCTCTCAGCTCTCGTTGGCAGTCTGATCTGCCTGGATGCTGACCAGGTTCCTTGAGTGTAATAGAACAGCAGATGAGCAGCCCATTTTATGTTGACAGGATCTGTAGTGGTATTGTGGTTGCTGGGCCTTTTGAATTTAAGGGTTCTTTGAATTAAATTGCACTTTTGCAAAAACTGCTGGTGTCGCTGTGCTTCTCTCCGCTCCTTGTGGACTCTGCTGTGGTTGCTGAAAGAAGCCCTGGCATCATTTTTATCCCATAGTAGAAGTGGGCTTTGAAGATCATGCGCATAGATGGGGTGGGCTTAGTAACACTAGAATAGAACTAGCTTTACGGTTTTCCTTGCTCATAAAGCAGCTGATGATCTTCAAACTGCCCGCCCTCTGTTTTGGGAAGAAAACTTTCCCTACCTCTGAATCAGGGCTCTAATGTAGTAGGAACAAGAAATTAAAATAGTTAGCCCACAATTCAGTCAAGAGACTGCTTTAGTTAAATATGTACCAAATTACTTACAAAGGCCTCAGTTCTACAAGGGATCATAGGGATGGTTTAGATATGAGAAAGAAAAAGAAATTAAAATGATTTCATTTTTGTTTGAAGAAAATACTAGGATAATTGGGACATTAAAGATGATGCTTTATAGTATTCTGGGAAGGTTCACATATATACAGACATTAAAATGTCTAATTTCCCTTTATAATCACTATCTTATAATCCTCTTAGCTTGCATTTTACTATTCTGAAACTTCAGTTTCTATTCCCCCTCTCCTAGGGCATCATACCCTGACATGAAAACAGACTGTATGAAGCAATCCAGCAAAGTGAGGATGTATTTAAGCAGCATGGGAAAAGGTCCTGCTTAAGTGTAGTTACTCACCTGTAACAGGTGTTCTCCAGGGACAGCAGAAATCAGTCTTCACATATGGGTGACAGACGCTGACGTGCTGACGGAGCCCCAGCGGGAGCATCTCCCCAGCTTTCAAATAAAGCCTTTGGGAGATGCCACAACGTGGACAGAGGTGAGCGCCACCAGGAAGACAACCTTCCAAGATAGGTAACGCAAATGGCAGGTAGTCAAGGGTTCGAAAGGCGACTTGATAAGCTGCATCAGAAGAACCATGTTGAGATCCCATTCCATTGGATGGGAGGTTTAGAGAGCAGCAAACCCCCACATTGACCAGTTAATGAGGGGCTGCACTGAAAGAGTTTGCCCTCTGAGAGATGGTGCACGGAGAGCACACTCAGGTGTACCTTGACCGAGCTGGACTTCAGTCTGGTCAGTGAGAGGTGGAGCAAGTACTGCAGCACCATGTGTACCTGGCAGAACAGGTCAACCCATTGCTCTGCACACCATACTGAGAATCTGCGCCACTTGAAGGTGTAGGCTCGTCTCGTGGAATTCTTACCAGAGGCCAGGCGACTTCTTCCACCTCCCTGGGGAGATTGAAGGGCGCTAGGGTGACATGTTCCACAGCCATGTTAGCAACAGGGACCCCAGGTTGGGGTGGAGAAGCAAGCCTTCCTCCTGGGTCAGTAGCCCTGGGGAATTCCCCAGAGGGACCGGGAGATCCATCGAGAGGCGGAGAGACAGGGGAAATCAAGGCTGATTGGGCCACCGCAATCATGGAAGCCTTCTCCCACAGGATCTTGAAGAGGGTCTGGGCGATTAGTGGCATGGGAGGGAAGGCATATAGAAGGCCCTCCGACCACAAGATGAGGAAGATGTCTGCCAGTATCCGGGACGGGTGTGTCTAGGGACAGCAAAAGCAGGGCAACTGAGCATTGGCTGGGCTGGCAAAGAGGTCCAAGCTTGGGGTTCCCCATAGTCGGAATAGCTGCTGTGCCACCCTGAGGCACCACTCGTGGGCTGGAGAACTCTGCTCAGTCTGTCTGCTATCGTACTGTCCTGGCCTGGAAAGTATGCCGCCCTGAGGAGCATTCCTTGACTGATCACATACAAGCAGAGCGCTACTGCCTCCTGGCAGAGGTAGTAGGACCCTGTGCCCTCTTGCTTGTTCAGGTAGAACATCATGACCTGGTTGTCCATTTGGACCTGCACAGACGTGCTGCAGATGGTGTTGAAAAGCTCTGATCGCCAGAAAAATGGCTCTGAGTTCCAGCAGGTTGATCTGCTGCTGGCTCTCCTCAAGAGATCAGTTGCCCTGCGGGTGCAGTTCCTCACAGTGGGCACCCTAGCCCAGTAGGGAGGTGTCCGTAGTGAGGACCCTCTGGGGGTTTGGGTGTTGAAAGGGCATGCCCATCTGCAGGTGCTGTGTGTCCTGCCACCAAATGAGTGACTTTGCTAGTTGGCAGGACAACGAGACCCTGTCCTGGAGTTTGCCCATGGCTTGAGTCCACTATGAGCGGAGGCACTACTGAGCTGCCCACATGTAGAGGCTGGCGTTGGGGACTACATGGATTGAGGAAGCCATGTGGCCCAGCAGGCAGAGCATGGACCGCAGAGACAGCGTGATTGTGCTGCACCTCAGTTGCCATGGCCCCAAGGCGATTCGCCCTGTCCAGGGGAGGAAGGCCCTGGTATGGCGGGTGCCCAGATGAGCCCCTATGAACTCCAGGTCCTGTGTTGGAGAGAGGTGGGATTTGGGGTGGTTTATCATGAACCCCAGATGTTGTAGGACCTTGATGGTGCAGGCCACGGCCTGTTGCACCTCTGAGGCCGTGTCCCCTTTCACTAGCCAGTTGTCCAGGTATTGGAAGACGAAGGCCCCTTGGAGACGAAGGTAAGCGGCCACCACTACCAGGCATTTGGTGAAAACTCTTGGTGCAGAGGCTAGGCCAAAGGTAGTACCCTGTACTGGTAATGGTCGCCCCCGACCATGTACCTTAGGTACTGCCTGTGGTTGGGGTGAATGAGGATGAGGGTATAAACATCCTTTAGGTCCAAGGAGCATGGCCAATCTCCTTGCTGGAGGTAAGGCAGCAATATTCCAAGGGGGAGCATTTTGAACTTCTTCCGCAACTGGAATTTGTTCAGGTTTCTCAAGTCCAGGATGGGCCCTAAGCCTCCTGTTCTTTTTGGGACCAAAACGTACCTGGAGTAGAACCCCTTTCCTTTTAGGTGGGTGTGGTACGGACTACATAGCCCTGTCCCTGAGGCAGCCTGCAAGTTCCTGCAGTAGCAGGGCCTGGTGCACGGGAGTCTGAGGAGGCTCTTCTGGGAAGAAAGGGGGAGGCGTCTGGTCCAGGTGAAGGAGGTAACCATCCCTGACCAACTGAAGGGCTCAGGAGTCAGTGCTGATGGTAGTCCACCGGTGGGCAAAATGAACCAGGCACCCCCCCCCCCACATTGGTAGCAGGTCCCCCATGGGTAGAGAGGCTATCCTCAGGAAGTTAAAACCCCGACTCAGTCTGGGCTGGAGCTGGTGTCTGGGGCCCTTAGGCTTGTGTGGGCCTTGGCCCGCTCCCTTGCCTTGATGACCCTGATGTGTGGTCTGGGGGGCTTGGTATGGGGGATAGCCTCGGTAAAACTGGCTTTTCCGGTGGAATGGAGGCCTTTTTCCTGGAGGTTTCTTCTTGGGAAGAGTGGAGGCCCTCCTGGAGAGTGGAGTCCTGGTGACATACTCTGGTCTTGATCTCCGCCACCTTGTCCGCCATCGGCTTGCCGGAGAGGTTTTCACCAAGGCAAGGGACATCGAGAGGTTTTTCCTGGACCCATTGCTCAAGGTACTATGCTTGGAGCCAGGCTTAGCATTGGGTACTGTTAGGCTGCTCAAAACAAGTACTTCGAGCACTCACCGACAGACTTCGTGAGGGTTTGGAAGCACTGGAGGTGGTCCCCGCTGAGAAACCCCCAAGTTCCTTAGTTAGGTCTCAGAGATGCACACCGATATACAGATGATATGCTTGTATGCAAGCAAGCCAGCATCGAGCCCTGGTAACATTTACACTAGAGGGCATCAAACTCCCTGCCTGGGGACACTGAAGAGTGAGTCTTCAGACTTTTCTGTCGACGCATGGCCGAGTCGACCAACATGGAGGTGTGAAGGAGTTGCATCTTCCTGAAGCTGGACCCGGTACAGTGTCGAGGTGCCAGCTAACAATCAGCACTGAGGCAGCTGGAAAGGCAGCTGTGAGAGAAAGCCCCCCCTCTCCCCCTCAGGCTGCAACGAAGCAGCACTTACACATACCCTTTCGCCCAGAAAACCAGTAGACCAGAGCATACCAGTCTAAACAGGTCACTCGGGAATGCTTTATGAGAGCCCACTGTTCTCCCCCCCCCCCTCAGGGGCTACCGATTGGTGAAGAGATACCTGGGGCGAATGGGAAGGTAGCAAGGGGGTTTGAGAATGTACTGTATATAAGACAGTGTGGGACGTCATTTACTCTCTCAGATCTTTTGTCCAGGGTGCCGGCTCTGTCTATCTGAGTCTTGTGTACACAATAAAAGTTTTTGTTTGCATTCTAGTCTGTCTGTGTGTTCCTTCTGAGGATGTGGGTGACAGGGTTCCTGCTTCATTTTGGTGCATTGGCCGGGAAACCCTTTCTCCTCGCACCCACGGAGGGTCCTCTCTGCGGTTCTGCAGAACCGGGCCTCGGCCGGCTGGTGACCGGCACCCACCAGGGCATCAACGGTCCTTGGCGCCACCGGGTCCCCTTGTGTCCGGCAGGACTCCTTGACGTGTCTGGCTGGTCGGTCCCGGCGGGCTGATTACTCTGTTTGAAATCCGGCAGGATAGACTGGCATCCAAACATTCTCCGGCCGGGGGTCTGGTGAGTACTATTGCCTTTCTGTTTTGGGTAGTTCTGTGCGTCTGGTAATCTGGAAATCCTGGTATTCTGTAATCCTGTAGCGGTTTGATCACTCGCACGAGCGGTCCGAGTAAGGACCCCAGGGGTTCTGAAACCATTGCTCGTCCTGTCTGTGCTGAGGGGGGGGGGGGGAAGGAGGAGTAGCTGTGTATATGTGTACCTGTTGTTAATGTGTTTCTGTCCTTTCTCCCTTCGTTTTCTTCGTTGTCCTGTGTGTGAGGTCCGAGCTCCTGGGCTCTCCAACTGCTCCCTCCTCCCCTTGGGGAGGCGGAGTCCAGGTTCGGGCAAGCATTCTCTCTCTCCTCTCAAATGTTCAGTGTCTGTCTGTCTGTCGGTTTAACCCTGTGTGAGCTGGAAATGCTGCCAGTGTTACTGCATTGAGAATTGTGCATTGTAATTGTGATTAGAGCATATTGTGATTAGAGCCTATTGTGATTAGAGCATGGGGGCGGGAGAGTCTAAAGGGCAGACACCCCTGCAGTGTATGCTCCGTAATTTCAAGTCTGGGTTTGGAGAGGATTACGGGGTTTCACTCTCTGCCTCTCGATTGTCTGTTTTATGTGAACGGGAGTGGCCAGCCTTAATGAAGCTGTGGCCTCCCCAGGGGTCCACTGATTTGCCTACTGTGTTTTTAGTTCATCAGATTGTAGTGAAGGAACACCCGGATCAGTTTCCCTATATTGATTCATGGCTGGCCATATGTCAGAAATGGCCAAAATGGCTCCAGCGCTGCCACGAGGATCAGTGTAGTATAATGGTGGCAGCTGCCAGTCGAAGGAAGGAGCGAACACTTGCCCCTGTCTACCAGGGGTGGGATTCCCCGGAGGTCCCTGCACGCCCCCTCAATCTGCTTTACCCTACTGTCCCGTCCGCGCCCTTACAGGATCCGACCCTAAGAGATGAAGAGTCAGAAGAACCTTCCCCCGGGGCAGGTGAAGCAGTACTTGGGGAGGATTCTGCAGATTCCAGCTCCTCAGCAGATTCCCTTTCTCATAGTGATACGCCCCTACAGACCCCTCCGTCATCCTCCTCTCCTCCTACTCCCGGTACTGCCTCCAGTGTTATAGCCTCACCCCCTGAGAGCACTCCGGCTGAGCTTCAGGCGTCTACCCCACTGGCCCAGCGCCTGCGGTCAGCTGCTGCAGAGAAGCAGACAAAACAGGATTTCCAACTGCCTTTACGACAAGTACAGGGGACTCCCGTACCTTGATGCTGCCGAACGAGTGGCAGTAGGACCTTCCAGCCTGATATATGTTCCTTTCTCTACCACTGACCTGCTGAATTGGAAAACCCATTATGCCTCCTATACTGAAAAGCCTCAGGAGTTGACAGACCTTATGACCAGTATTATGCAAATGTACCAGCCTACTTGGTCAGACTGTAGACAATTGCTTTCCACCCTATTCAGCACGGAAGAACGAGCACGTATTGTGCGGGCCACCCTCACGTGGCTGGAGGCACATCCTGCAGACGCTGGGGTTATAAATCCCCAGCAGCAAGCAACTGTGGATTTCCCGAATGAAGACCCTGAGTGGAACCCGAATGATCCCGAAGGAGCACGGGCTCTCACTCGCTTCCGGAAAGCGCTCCTTGAAGGCCTCAAGAAGGGAGGGCAGCAAGATTGCAGAAATCCTCCAGCTTCTTGATGAGAGCCCAGCAGCGTTTTATGAGCGTCTGTCAGAAGCGTATCGACTGTACACCCCTTATGATCCAGCAGCTCCTGAGAATCTTCATATGGTGAATACCGCTTTCGTAGCACAGGCCCAGTGTGATATACGGCGGAAGCTGCAGAAATTGGAAAGATTTGCGGGCATGAACGCTTCACAATTGATGGAAGTGGCACAGAAGATCTTTGTAAATCGTGATCAGGAACAGAGGCAAGAATCTGAGCGTCGGATGAAGAAGGAGGCAGATTTCCTAGCGGCTGCCCTAACCGAACGGCCACCAGTATCGGCCTGGACCAAGGACGGGAGCAGGGGACGTGGACGAGGACAAAGGGGGCCGAGATTTCTCCTGGGCCCCAATCAGTGTGCATACTGTAAAGAGGAGGGACATTGGAAGAATGAGTGTCCAAATCGGAGGGGGCAATATCTGTCCATGAGGGGCGCAAGGGTACCCGTACACACCACACGATGGCGGGGCCAGCCCATGGTATATATCCACACGATACCTTCCCGCCCCCTCCACCAGATCTTGAAGGCCTCACAGCAATGGAACATTATTATTCGGATGAAGACTAGGCCAGACCGGGCTCCAAGCTTCTGTTCGGTCCCCAGGAGCCTATGGTCAAGATGAACTTAGGGGACCAAGAAATGCAGTTCATGGTTGATACCGGAGCAACACACTCAGTGGTTACTGAGCAAGTGACCCCGATTTCCTCCCGGACGGTGATTGTAGTGGGAGCCACGGGAGAAAGAGTGCAACGATCCTTTCTGCAAAACCGCATGTGTCAGTTGGGGGGACGGACTATCACCCACCAGTTCCTGTATATGCCTGAATGTCCTATACCCCTGTTGGGGAGGGATGTCCTGGCGAAACTACAGGCCCAGATATCATTCGGGCCAGGGGGCCAGGCTGAGCTCGACATACCCAGCCTGGGCCCAGCAGTTTTGGTATTGTCCGTCCCCCGAGAAGAAGAATGGCGGTTGTTCGAGGACATACTCAAGCCTGATGTGATTGCCCAGGATAAGTGGGATGCGTTACCCCCAGGAGTATGGGCAGAAGGCAACCCCCCCGGAATGGCCATCAACATCCCTCCTGTCTGTATCGAGTTGAAGCCAGGAGTCTCCCCAGTACACGTGCGGCAGTATCCGCTGCCACGGGTGGCTGTGGAAGGAATTCATCATCTGAAGCGGATCCTGCAGTACGGTATCCTGCGGCCCTGTCAATCAGCATGGAACACTCCTTTACTACCAGTCCGAAAGCCAGGTACTACCGACTACCAACCTGTCCAGGATCTCCGCCGCGTTAATGACGCCGCTGTGACTCTGCATTCCAGTGGTACCCAACCCCTATACCCTGTTGGGTCTCATCCCAGCTGCGGCCTCTCATTTCTCCGTGCTAGATCTGAAGGATGCTGCCTTTTGCATACGTCTGTCTGCAGAAAGCCAACACCTCTTCGCCTTTGAGAGAGAGGACTCTACCACTGGCAGTAAGACCCAAGTAACCTGGACTCGCTTACCACAGGGGTTCAAGAACTCCCCCACTTTCAGTACCGCTCTGGCCCAGGATCTTGCTGGTTACCCCCCGGGAGTGCCTGGGAGACGAGCCCTCCTGCAGTACATTGACGATCTGTTGGTTGCTGCTGACTCTGAGACTGAATTTATTCTGGCAACCACAGAGCTGCTACAGTTGTTGTATAACGCAGGCTACCGCGCTTCAAAGAAGAAGGCTCAATTATGCCAGTTGGAAGTGAAGTACCTGGGATTCCACCTGTCTAAAGGAAGTCGGCGGTTGGGGAAAGAACGGAAGGAGGAGGTATGCCGGATCCCTGAGCCAACATCTCACAAGCAGGTACGCGCTTTCCTCGGGGCTGCAGGATACTGTCGCATCTGGATTCCCAACTTCGCCAGGATTGCAAAGCCCCTCTATGAATTTATTTATTTATTTATTTATTTAACACTTATTTATATACCGCATCTTCCAGCGATCAGTTGCGGTGTACAATCAACAACAGTCAACAATGCAGAGCTTGTTTTACATAGAACAATAATAACTTTTTACATAGAACATCTTAACTTGTGAATCTACGAAAGGCCCCTTGAATGGGGACCAGACCAACGGGGGGCCTTCGAACAGCTAAAGAGGGCATTGCTATCGTCACCAGCCTTGGGCCTTCCGGATGTCACTAAGCCCTTCACTCTTTATGTGCATGAAGCAGCGGGCACAGCTCTAGGGGTCTTGACTCAACAGCTGGGATCCTGGCCACGCCCGGTCGCCTACCTGTCTAAACAGTTGGATCCAGTGGCCAAGGGATGGCCACCCTGTTTAAGAGCGATAGCAGCAACAGCCCTATTAGTGGAAGAGTCGGATAAACTTTCCATGGGCCAAGACCTCTTAGTCACCGTCCCACATTCTGTCCAAACTTTACTGGAACATAAAGGAAGCCACTGGTTTACCAGTTCCCGAATGTTAAAATACCAGAGTATGTTATGGGGAAACCCCAGAGTACGGATAACCACCAGTCAAGCCTTAAATCCTGCCACGTTCCTGCCTGTTGGCCCAGGACCACCTGATCACGACTGCCTGGAAGTAATGGACACGATCTTTTCCAGTCGCCCTGATCTGACAGATGTACCACTAAACAACCCGGATGAGATCTACTTTGTAGATGGAAGCAGTCTGGTAGTGGAAGGCCGCAGGTGTGCGGGGTACGCGGTGGTGACACTGGAAGTAATAGTCGAAGCTCAGCCACTGCCTTCGGGCACTTCCACACAGAAGGCGGAACTCATTGCCCTCACCCGTGCCCTAACCCTTGGGAAAAACCTTCATGTAAACATATACACAGATTCCCGCTATGCCTTTGCCACTCTCCATGCCCATGGTGCTCTTTACAAAGCTGGGTCCGAAATTAAGAATGGTCCCCAAGTAGTGGCCCTGTTAGAAGCAGTCTGGTATCCTAAAGCTGTAGCAGTCATGCACTGTAAGGGCCATCAAAAGGGGGACGACGGGATGGATAGCCAAGGGCAATAGACGGGCTGATGCAGAAGCCCGGCGGGTCGCGATTGCCTCTTTGTCCCAGCCCTACTCTGAGAGCTCCGAAGATTTGCAAGCCCCCCGTTCCCAGTCCCGTTAAGCCAATGGGCCAAAAGATACACTACATGGGAAATGGATTTCTTCTGTCAGGAGGAGGGTGGGGTATTACACTCCGATGGTTGGATAAGATTACCTGGAAAGGGAACAGCCCCAGTAATAGTCATCCCAGACAGCCTTGCCCCAGCTTTCCTGTCATCTTTCCATCAGACTACTCACTTTGGCAAGACAGCCATGGAAACTACTCTCCGCCCATATTTCTTTATTTCCTGCTTATCTTCCCTGGCAGCCGCAACTGTTAGGCAATGTACCATGTGTGCTAAGAACAATGCTCGTCAGGGTCCTTGCCAACCCCCAGGAGTGCAGTCCTATGGGGTCACCCCCATGGGAAATATCCAAGTTTATTTTACAGAAATGCCCCGAGCAAATGGATACCGATATCTGTTAGTTCTGGTTTGTACATTCACGGGGTGGGTGGAGGCCTTCCCAGTCCGTACAGAAAGAGCCAGAGAAGTGACAAAGGTGCTACTGCATGAAATCATCCCCCGTTTTGGGTTTCCAGTAGTAATGGGATCAGATAACGGACCTGCATTTGTGGCCCAGATAGTACAACAGGTAGCCAAAGCCTTGCAGATTGAGTGGAAGCTACATACAGCTTACCGCCCGCAGAGTTCAGGGAAGGTGGAACGTATGAACCGTACCATTAAATTGCATTTAGCAAAACTGTGTCAGGAAACTGCCTTGAAGTGGCCCCAATTGCTCCCCATAACCCTGCTTCGTATACGCTCAGCCCCACGAAAGGGTATTGGTGTTTCCCCCTTTGAAGCTGTGTATGGCCGCCCTGCACCCCTCATACAGGGCGTCCATGGGGACTTGATTCAGATAGGTTCAGAAATAACCCGACAGGAACTGTTGGCTCTCAGTTCTGTTTTGCAGTAATTGCACCAGTGGATTCAGGAGCGGCTCCCCATCAACCTGACGGAACCACTCCATACACATCAACCTGGTGCGCGAGTGTGGGTCAAGGAGTGGAAGAGGGATCCGCTGACCCCCCAGTGGCGAGGCCCGTATACCGTTCTGCTGGCTACTCCGACAGCTATCAAGGTGGCTGAGATTACTCCGTGGATTCATCACACCCGTGTCAAGGCCGCAGCGTCAAAACCCGTTCCAGCCTGGACTTCTGTCACGGTTCCAAACCAGCCTCTGCGTTTGACTCTCAAGAGAGATACTTCTGTCTAGAGACGGCTAACGCATCTGGACTGCTTAAGAGATGAAACCACCCCAAAATGCATAGAAGTGCTAGCTTTTTACTGCTATCCTTGATGTGGGCCTGTTTCCAGCCGAGCACGGGGACTACTAACACAGCAATATTACTTGCCCAAACTGCCTTAAACATGACAGATTTTTGCATACGTAACTCTCTACAAACTGGGGGTTTTCTGTCAACCTGTCTCATTGCTGTACCCTCCAGTATATGTGAACTGCTGAGTTTTACCATATTTACTAGTCTGGACTGTAAACAACCTGACATGTCATTTTCTACCCTCCTCTATAGTATTGGAGCCACCCAGCCTACCTCAGCTTTTAATCGAGTTCCTTTCTCCCTGCAGGTAGTCTCCACCCTTAATGCTACTGATTGTTTTATTTTTGTAAATACCAAGACAGGCGGGTTTAATGTGTCTAATACTGAATTATCATGCAACTCTGTTACAAAGGTATCTTATGTGTACTCAGAAATGTATCTACCCTTAGGCTGGTTTTTGATATGTGGGAGGATGACTTATACCTATGTTCCCATGAACGCCACCGGTGGCCCATGCACCCTCGGCAGGCTAACGACCGCTGCTTTCCTCCACACGCCCAAAGTAACTAAAGTCCGCCCCAGACCTCCCCGCTCTATCCCCATGCCCTCAACCTGTAACTCAAATGTAGAACCCTACAGTGATGAGACGGCCCTTGGCCTGTCGCTATCAATCGTTGCAACACCTGGGTTAGCTCAACACAACTCAATGGAGATAAGCCGACTTGCTTGTTCTCTAGCCAAATCCCTTATCTGACCTCAACCATACTGGCCACCATGAATCATGAAATGTCCGGCTTACGCACAGCGATACTGCAGAATAGGATGACCACTGATTTCCTACTCTTACGCCTTAACCATGGCTGTGAAGAGTTCGAGGGTATGTGTTGTTTTAACCTCACTGACGAAAGCGTGTCCATCGAACGCTCTATCCAAGACCTACGTAATTTAGCAAAACATATCACAGACCCCTCCATGGGACTGGGAACGGGATGGTTCGGGAAGTTGTTTGGTTGGCTGGGGGGCCTTAAGACCCTGATTATAGGAGTCTTCTTTCTTTTCCTGCTATGTGCTCTCATACCATGCTGCATCCCTATCCTCCATCGCTTTATCACCTCCACCCTCGACGCCTTGGTGGAACGCAAGGTGGCTGCCTCTGTCATGGCCCTAACCCCCTATATACCCCTCTGCGGCCTGCCCCTAGTAATACTGCCCTCTACCGCTCCTAGCGGTTGAGGTCCTACTCGAAAAAGGGGGGAGTGAGGCAGCTGGAAAGGTAGCTGTGAGAGAAAGCCCCCCCTCTCCCCCTCAGGCTGCAGCGAAGCAGCACTTACACATACCCTTTCGCCCAGAAAACCAGTAGACCAGAGCATACCAGTCTAAACAGGTCACTCGGGAATGCTTTATGAGAGCCCACTGTTCCCTCCCCCCCCCCCCTCAGGGGCTACCGATTGAAGAAGAAGAGATACCTGGGGCGAATGGGAAGGTAGCCAGGGGGTTTGAGAATGTACTGTATATAAGACAGTGTGGGACGTCATTTACTCTCTCAGATCTTTTGTCCAGGGTGCTGGTTCTGTCTATCTGAGTTTTGTGTACACAATAAAAGATTTTGTTTGCATTCTAGTCTGTGTGTTCCTTCCGAGGGTGTGGGTGACAGGGTTCCTGCTTCAGCACAGATACCAGTGTTTCCCACATTTGGAGAAGGAGGCGTCTGAGGACGGAGGCCTCGTATTGGAGGATCTCAGGTTCCTCTGTGCCAGGATCCTCCTCCAACTCAGTGGTGAGAGACAATGCCTTTGCCATGTCCCGTACAAACTCGAGGAACGAGGTATCCTCGGGTGGAGATGGATCCTGGGGGAGGTCATGATGTGCCTGTGTCTCTGGGGAAGCCTTGTCCTCTGATTCCCAGTCCGAGTAGTCTGTCGAGGACTTGAGGCCTGATGGCTCTAAGGGATTCGTTGGGCTGGCCTTCAGTGAACCGTGGCTGATGCATGGCCGGAGCCAGAAGCACTTGCCAAGTTGCCGGGAAGGATCGTGCTCCCAAGCACCGGGAGTGAGATCCTCGCCAAGGATCAGCTTGAGGCATGGGGCTCTCGAGGATCTCTTCGGCAGCCCGGGAAATCCTTGGCATCAAAGTCCCATCGCCTTAGTGGACATCTTTTTGCACTGGGAGCATGCCTCTAGGTCATGGTCGGCACCAAGACACCTCAGGCAACAGTGATGTGTGTCAGTAAGGAACATGTTCTGAGAACCAATCACACTTCTTAAATCCAGTGGTCACTGGGGCAAAAAGGACCCCAGCGAGGTCAAAGACCTTCAACGTGGCCAGCGGTTAGAAAAGGCACGAAACCGCACTGGATGAAAAAACCTAACAGGTTCAGTCTCAAAGCTGAGACGACGGGGCTCGAAGGCGGGAAAGGGACCATTGAGTAACCGGATGATACACCGAACGTGCACGAGGAAATCAACTTTTTTCCAGGGAAGATGAATATCCGTAGGGCTCCATGGAAAGAGGGAGACTGAGTAAAACGGCACCCTTGGGCAGGAAGGGGACTATGCATTTGTGGTGGCATCTCCCAAAGGCTCTCTTTGAAAGTTGGTGAGATGCTTCCATGGGAGCTCTGTTGGAGTCGTCACCCATATGTGAGTACTGACATCCTGTTTGCTCCTGGAGAATAGTAAAAAGTCAGTCTATCAGGCAATGAGTTTCATCATGGCAAAGTGCCTTGTAAAAGTCTTCACACCCTTACATTTTTTCATAGTCTGTTGTCTAGAAAATACAATTCGAGATGCACTGAAGTAGAAGTTTGCTTCACTGATCTTCGCAGCACTCACTACATATACTTTCAATGTGGCATTACCCTAATAGACAGTTTCTTAACATTAGGTACTGGGCAGCTTTAAGTATAGCTAAAACCATTTTCTAATAAGAGTTGAAGTGAGGAGTTTAACATTTTATTTAATTAAAAGGATTTATATACCACTTTATCCTGAAATCAAAGCGGATTAAGTTTATGTATGCAATTTGTCGTAAGTGGATCTGAGGTGCTTCGCTTTTCTCTGTATTGGCCACGTTTCATTATTGTCAGACGGAAAAATGCTTGCAAGCTTTTCATATTCAGTAATCACTCAGATACACATTGAACCATGGACAGTTAATGAGTTGCTCTGTGTATTCAATTGGGCATTTTGGAAAGTTTAATTTTTTTGAACAGGTATAGTGTCTTTGGGCCTGCCCTTGGAGGCAATTGAGTGCTCCTTACAGAGCAGTAAGAGAATTAGACCACTTCAAAAGCCAGGCATCACATAGTTACTTACCTGTAACAGAGGTTCTCCGTGGACAAGCAGGGATATGCAGCCACACTTATTGGTGATGTCCTCTGGATGGATCCAGTATGCCGTGTGCTCCTCTAGCTCTAAGAACGTTTTTGCAGGTTCTATGAGCATGTGCAGGGATTCCTGTGCACCCTGACACTTTTGAGGGAGCTTCTGTCCTTATATAGCATATAAACTAAAACCGCACCACTTGAAGGTAGAGAGATGAAAGTCTTTGGGTTTGGTGGGAAGGAAAGTATGACTGCATTCCTCTGCTGTCTACGGAAAATCCTTGTTACAGGTAAGCAACTATGCTTTCTCCATCAACAAATAGAGATGCAAGTACACTGCTGTTGGCAATTCCAAAACAAAAGGGTTGCCAAAAAAAGATGTCAAGTAATTATGTTCTAGGTGACCTGTGAAAAAAAGACATCAGTGAGAGAAGATAGGATTAGTGTAAATAAATTATGCAGCACTCAGTGTCCAAAGGCACTGTCTGAAAAGAAAGAACAGTTGAGATAATTAGCAGCTGGTGAAGGTGTGGATTGCTGACAATGTAGCAGCATTACAAATTTCTTGTACAGACTGAACATAAATTGGCTATTCTGGAAGCTTTTGCTCTGAGATGATGGGGAGTGACTTTCTGGGATGGCCTGATCTACAGTATGATATGCAATCTGAGATCTAAGTAGACAGGCTCCTCTTTTTGATGTTGGAAGGCCTGGATTGTTAGCACTGAAGTTAACAAAAATAGTTGAGAAGTCTTGAGATTATTTTATGTCACCTTGTGGAGATGATAGAGAAATGCTTTTTGACAATGAAGGGAATGGAGAGAGGTTTCTGCCTCCAATACACGAGACCTGGGAAAAAATAGGCAGAACAGATTAGTTGCAATGAAAAGGTCACACTTTTAGGTAAAAATCTGGGAGGCATGCGAAGATCAAACTTTGGTTGCCAGGATTTGCATGTATGGTGGGTAGTGAATCAAGGGTTGAAAACTTAATAATTTGGTGTGCTGATGTAATAGCTATGAGAAATATTGTTTTCCAGGAATGATGCTTAAGGGATGCCTTGCCCTAGAGGCTCAAAGATGATCAGTGAAGCTAGCATGTTGAAATCCCAGGCTGGAGTCAGCTGACAGAGTGGAAGTCTAACATTTTCTAGGTCACCCATGAATCTTAAAATCTAAGAATTTTGTGAGATGCTTGCTGTTAACACTGATATGATAGATTGCGATCACAATGAGATGCTTGCAAATCGATAGTCTATAGGCCACAGTCAAAGATGCATCACATTTGAGAAATCATCAACCAGAAGGCAGGAGAAAGGCCGAATCTGACAGTTGGTGCACCATCAAGAAAACCAATTCCATTTAAGACCATATGATTTTTTTTTGACCGCCCTTTTTGGATGCCAAAATGACTTGACAAAAGCCCTCAAATGAACTTCAGAGATTAGCTGGCTTTCAACATCCAAGATCTTAGAGACAGATTTTGAAGGTTGGGGTGAAACAAGTGGCTCTCCTGCTGGGTCGGCTAGGAAGGGTGAGTGCCGAGTGGTACTGGGTAGTCTGTCAGTAGTTATAGGAGTCAAGCATCATACAAAATTAGGTTTCAAAATTATATCCCAGAGCAACAAAGGTGGTAGAGTGTAAAGTGAACTTTGTTGTGTAGGGCTGGTACCCCTGCAATTCTACATGCAAATCTCCGGCCTGCTCAGCAACTCAGGCCTAAACCAAACTGCACAGACAAGATGGATTTTTCACTTCACTTTTGCTGTGTTCAGCTACAAACGGCCTTCAAGCAACTGCTGGTGCAGCGTTTCTAAGTGTGCATACAGAAGCTATTGTCCGTGGCTGGCCTTGGACACTGGTACATGCCCAGAAGTTACATACTGTTGCCTCTGCCTGAATTCACTATAGCTCCTTTGTTTGCAAGAAGCTGCTCATCATCTACCTCCTGATTCGCTGAGAACACCTCAGACTGCCTGGTGCCAACCAATCATCGGACCTATGACGGAGGATTCTCACACAGAATAATGCATTCTGCGCTGAAAACTTTAGTGGAGAGAGAGAGAGTTGGGGGCTTTTCCCACCTGTTCATACAGACTCCTGCACTGGTTCATCTCTGCTGTGCACTGCGCACCTGATTCCTGCGACCTGATCCTTCCGCAGGACGGCCACTAAGTGTGGGCTAGGCCGTCCTCCACAGGTCTGAGATAAGACTTTCACAGATACCTCCGGTTCGGACTTACTGCGGCTCGCCTGACGAGGCTAGAGCCTGCATTAGCTAGGAGCTGTCTTCTTGGACTGCATTGTTCCTGAGAGCCCGACGGAACTAAGGTACTGACTTATCTCTCCTCCTCCGTAAGGGAAAGGGGTTAGCAATATATTTCTTACTTTTCCTCAGTGCAGAGCGAATCAGTGACGTCTGATTACTAATCAGTGATTTATTACGTTGTCCAAGTGTACATCTGTACTATAACAAATTTCTACCTCATGTTTCTAATTATATATATATGTGTGTATATTTTTCCACCTGGTTGCCTATAATAAAGTCTAATATATATTTGCAGACCAGACTTCTTTCATGGCTCATTGCCAGAATAACTCACCGAACTTTGGGCTGTATATTAGTAGCTATCTCCCCTAGACAACAACAGAGTCTAACTTATTCTTGTGCTACGAATATACCCTACAGTTGGAATCTTTGTTGAGAAAGGCAAAATGCCATTCGAACAACAAAGTTTTATTTTTATTCTTTATAAATGACACCTAAAAAAAGAGTCAAAGCTGTAAACACACCAAGTGAAACAAGATAAAATAGAAGCGAACACTTAACTTGCAGATACAAAAAAAACATGCCTCAACGGTTTTTTGAAATCACTTGTCGATCCATATAGAATGTTGAAAACCCTGTCATTAGTCCATAACGACACAAACTGTGTTTCGATCTTCAATCTTAACAATGAGCTCTGCATCAGGCTTCTTTCTTGAATGAATTAAGATTGAAGCTAGAACTGAAACTAATTTTGAATGATGCTTGATTTCTTGAGTTTAGGTTTTTAGTTCAGTTCTATTTGAAGTAGTTATAGGAATAGCAGGAACCAGATCTTCCCTTGGCAATTTGAGCGCTTAAGGATCACTTTGGCAAGATCCTGAAGAATCTTTTGGAGTACTTTGGAGATGAGCACAAAACATGGGAAGGCATACATCAGAGCAGAGTTCTGGTTGATGGCAAATACAACATGATGAAAACGATGTGGTGCAGGTTTGAGGTAACAATTAAGACCTTTGTTATGCTCTGCAGAAGCAAAGATCTAGGGTAGAAAAACCCAGGGCTGGCCCATCTACTAGACAGCCACTAGGGCAGCAGATCTCTGTGGGCGACAGGCCTTATGCTTCAGCACAATTGGCCTGCCATCGCCCCCCCCCACGTGCTGAGCCATGCCACCCTCCCCCTCCATGATGAGCCACACGATTCTGCTGCCCCCTGCTGCCACTGATTCCGGTGGCAGGGGGACTGCTAGGTTCAGAAGCAGGCCATTTGCTTCGGCACACATGGCCTGCAGCTTTTGAGCCCCCACAGTTATGTCAGAGGGGGTCATAAATGGCAAGCCATGTGTGCCGAAGCACATGGCCTGCTGCCGAACCCCCCCCTTGAGCCTGCTGCCAGAATCGGCAGTAGTGCGCTCAGCACGTGGGGGAGGGGGGACATAGCCAGGGCTTCTGCCTAGAGTGGCAGAAATTTTTAGGCCGGCCTTGGGAAAACCCCACTTCTTGAAGATGTAACGTCCAACTGAGGTGTTGAGGGACTGTGTGTGGGGTTCCAATTGTCTGCTTGCGGAATCAGCAATCTGGTTGTGGTCTCTCAGAATTTAAGTGGCCTGAAGTGTCTAGTTCATGGCTGCTGCAAGGAATCAAATGCAAAGGGCTCCTCTGCAGAGTTGCAGGGATCCCAATCTTCCTTGTTTCATATAGAATATCGCAACCTGGTTGCACGAAGTTGGAGTATCATATTGTGCAGCCATAGGAGGAAGGTTATGAGGCTGTAGAATGCTGCCTGAAGCTCTGATTGATGTGTAGTCAACATTCTGTTTGAGATCAAACCCCTTGAGTACAGAGAGAACAGAGATGATCTCCCCAGCCTTATGGGGCAGAATCTGTGGTCAGTGTTAATTTTGGTTGTGGGACTCAAAAGTGGCAAACAGCAGACAGATTTGGAGGAGAGGTCCATCAGGCAAGATCTTGTTTGCTGTGGTCTTCTATAGGCACATTTTTTTCAGAGGGTGTGAAGCTTAGGATTCCAATACTTCTTGAAATGCTATTGAAAAGATCTCATGCTCCACTTATTTGAAATGACCTGAATTGCTGCTATGTGGCCTAGAAAGCTTAGAATTGATTTTGCAGTGGCCCTGCGAGATGTTGATAAAGAATAAGCAGCATGATCATAGCCTGCATTCTGACCAGAGGCAGAAATGCCGTGGCTGTGCAGGTATCGAGATCGGCTCAGATATAACAGATGCTGGGTCAGATGATGATTGGATTTGCTCTCGATGAGAAAAGCAAGGGGTTGAAGATGGATGGTAGCATTGATGATCAAAGAAACTGTGGCAGGTCTCTGGCTGATAAGGTCTCTGCCCAAGATCAGCCAGTCATCCAAGTAAGGATAGACAAAATGAAGATGTGAAGATGCACTACCACCACATTGAGACATCTGATGAAAACTCTTGGAGCAGATGAAAAACTGAAGTGAAGAGCATGATACCGATTATGACCTGCAAGACATGTGAAACAGATATTGCCTGTGAGAGGGAATTTTTCCTACACCCTGGAAGCACGCTCTCATACGTCCCATTCTGAAAAAACCCTCATTAGATCCTCTACTTCCTGCTCACTATCGTCCTGTCTCTAATCTTCCTTTTCTCTCTAAGCTAATGGAGAAATATGTCTTTGCTCAACTCTCCCACCACCTTGCATCCATTAATTTTCTTCACCCTCACCAGTCTGGGTTCCGTCAGGGTCACAGCGTCGAGACTGTTCTCTTGGCTTTCACGAATGCTTTACATGTGGCACATGATCGTGGTGACATTTCGGTGGCGGTTGCTCTGGATCTCTCTGCAGCTTTTGACTTGGTCGATCACTCCCTTCTCCTTCAACGTCTACGGGATGCGGGTCTCTGTAGCACGGTCCACCACTGGTTCCACTCTTTTCTCTCCTCTCGATCTTGCTCGATTCTCCCTTCCTCTTCCTCTACTCCCCCCTTCCGATCCCCACCGCCTTCTTTGTGGGGTCCCTCAAGGTTCTGTCCTTGCACCACTTCTTTTCAACCTCTTCCTAGCCCCTCTTGCTTCCCTAATACAACAGTTTGGCCTCTCTTCTTTCTTCTATGCTGACGACATTCTGTTACTTCATCACACTTCACCCTCCTGCCCTGATCTTACTGCATTGGATTCCTGCCTCTCAGCCGTAGCAAACTGGTTAACACTCAACTGCCTTCATCTAAATCTGACCAAGACTATCGCTATCTGGTTCTCTCACGGTGATCCTTCCCCTTCAATAGCCCCCTCTTTCTCTGGCTCCCCTGTACCTCTGGTCTCCACTTTCCGATATCTTGGTGTGCACTTTGATTCCGATCTGTCCTTTCATACGCACATTTCTCATATTACTAAAACATCTTTTTTTTCCCTTCGTCAACTCCGCTCTGTCCGTCCCTTTCTTTCCCCCTCTGCCCTCACCACCCTGGTGCTTTCCCTCGTTATGTCCCGTGTGGATTTTTCCAATTCACTTTTCATTGGTCTTCCCAAATCCCAACTGACTCATCTACAACGAATCCAAAATACTGCAGCACGCCTCCTTACACATACCTCCCTCCATGACCATATCACTCCTCAGCTATTTCATCTCCACTAGTTGCCTGTTCCCTTCCGCACCACTTTCAAATTATTAACTCTGGTTCATAAAGCCTTCCATGACAGCACCCCCCAGTACCTATCAGATCTCCTCTACTTTCACTCTCCTAGATATCCCCTCGCTCTTTTCACCTTAACCGTCTCACTTTGCCTTCCCCCTCCCGCTCTCATTTGCAATCCACTCGTTCCTCTGCCTTTTTCTTTGCTGGCCCCGCCCTTTGGAATGCTCTCCCCTTCCTCCCTCCGTTTAGAACCCCAATACAATGTTTTTAAATAAAACCTCAAGACCCACCTGTTTTCCCTAGCGTTTAATCTTCCCTCTCCTTTTGTGTGACTTCACTATCCCCTATCCTTCTCCCTTTTGGTGTTTCCCCATGTCGTTATGTCTCGTCCTGCCTCCCTTCTTCTGCTATCCTTTTTATAAAATTGTACATTTCTTTTCCTTCTCGTTGGCCTTTGGCCTTCTTTTACTGAATTTGTTTTAATTGTACACCGCCTTGGTTATTTTAGAAAGGCGGTTTTTATCAAATAAACAAACAAACAAACATGAATTGGGATGTGGATATTAGCATCCTTGCGGTCTAATGAAGTCAGTTAATCCTTCTGATGAACAGTAGTATAACAGCAGAAGTATTCGTTTTGAATTTCAGCTTTGTGATGTCGAGATTCAGCTGAATGAGATTTAGGACAGGGCACAGTCCCCCAATTTTCTTTTTGATAGGTGGACCATCACTGAATAAAATCCTTTTCTATGTTGAGAAGCAGGGACAGATTCTCTGTCTCACCTCTAGTAAGGTTTAGAGCTCCACTTGAAGGATCATGGAGTGAAAGCGTTGGAACAAACTCCCGTTGTGGAGGTGTTGCTAGTGGAGGACACCAACTGCAAGCAGTATCCCTGGTCCACAATATTTAGGAATCATCAATTGCTAGTGATGGATTACCAGGTTTCTTTGAAGAGCAGTAGTCTGTTCCCTGCTGGCAGTCAAAAAGAAGGGTTTGGTTAAATGGTGCTGCATCAGGTGGTGACTGGTGCTTCCACTCGTGAGGTCTTTGATGCAAGGAGCAGTTATGAGTAGCTTGATCATAGAGTGAAAGTCTTAAGTAAAAGATTGGAAGCATCGCCTCAGATAGCAATGTTGACAAAATTGCTGAGGATAGTGTTTTCTAAGGTAAGCAGCTTAGGATTTATGATATTTTGCGGAATGTTCAGGAGTTGGCAGGGAGCTGCTGTGTGTTGGTATCATACGTTTATCAATGAAGAGGATATACTATAGCCTATACAAAGGGCATCTGTGAGATGATCATGTATGGGAAGGAACAGTCATGCTGTTCTTCTGGACCTAATGCCTACAGCAGTTGAGTGAGATGTAATGTCAGACATTGCAAGTGGCCCTCAGGAGGTGGATAAGCACTCTTGAATGGCTAGATGGCCCTGAGCCAAATCTTCTCTGGAAATATTAGGGTCCCTTATTTGTTCCAATAAGGAATGATAATGGAGCATTTGTAGATAGTGCACTAGAATCTAAGGTTAGCATGGAGCTCTGGTATACCTTATGGCAAACTTGGTCTTTCCAAGGTGGGGTGTGACTGGAAGATTTAGAAGATTTTCAATGCTTGAGGGCAGCCTCAGATATGAGGAGGCAGTTGGGATTGTAAATGTCCAGAACCCCTAAGTAAGTCTATATTTTGCGTCAAAGCGACACAAAGCGGTTTTGACAGAAAGAGGCATCTGCCACTAGTAAGTTGGAGATCTTGTAATAACTCTTGAAGGTGAGTGCAAAGACCTTAAGGATGGACTGAAAGTCCTTCCTGATGGGTGGGATATCAGTGAACCCCAAAGCTAAAGTTTTAGTCTATTTGAGAAGAATCTTGGAATATGAATGCTCCTCCTGAGGTTCAGGTTGAGCCTGAAGAGTGGAGGAAAGTGGTGCATATTATGCTGTTTCTTTTTCGGAGTTGCAAGTTATGGAGGATGTAATGATAGAGCTAATGTCATCTGAGTGTCCATGAAGCACTGGGAGCATAGGGTGACTGAAAACCCAACTTGGTAGGCAGATTACGAAGTGGACAGCCTCCAAATGAGGCAGTGGATGGGGGGCAAATGCTGATTATATGGTTCTAACAATGTGGACCCCTGAAAGGGCTGTGTTGGAGAGACAGCAGGAGGGACCACTATATTCTGTAGCATAGTAATGGGGTTTCAAATAAATATTTCTGCATTAGTGATAGTTGAGAGCTTTGCTGTGAAGCCGGTGTTTGGGCACAGCCAATATTGGGAATCCTGAAGGAAGAGCTGAAAAAGGGACTTGAATTGCAGAGGGAACTGCAAGTATAGATGTTTTCATCAGGGCACTTACCGAAGCTTGAGTTGGAGGATACTGTTTTAAGTGCCTCTCAGTGTTGAGCCATGCAGGGAGTCTGAAGTGGCAATGTGCTTAGTTTATATGCTTAACATACTACGAACTTTCAGTGACCGGCACTATGGAGCACTGGGGGAGAGGTGGGTCGGGGGGGGGGGGGTCGTCAGAGTTGAAGGGCAGTCCAGGGATTTATGGCAGTCAGTACTGTATGGGGTTTTCATCTGGTTAGGCAGACTTCCTTTCTTTTTTGGATTTCCTATCTCCCAGTGGTACACTGAAAAGTCCCAGAGGGGGAAGAGGGACGGAAGGACTGTTCAAGTTCCTGAACAGTTTTGGCATCAAGAGGGGAAGTCAGCATGAGAGAAAATTAAAGATAAAACATTGAAAAATACAGATGGCAATTAGTGCAAGAGAATTTTTTTTTGCAAACAGTCAAAGGAGAGCCTGTAGCTGCATCAGGTTCATTCCACAGAGGATAAAGGATTAAGTCCCCTCAGAGCATTAAGGCACTGATAAGATTCTTGCTAAGAAGCTGCCTCTAAAGGTATCCTTGGGGAACTGGCAGAGGAAAATCTGTCTGCAAGTTCACAGGGTCTACAAAACATTTAAGCTTCTTGTTGCTCCAGAAAAAGCCAGTCCTGCAGGAGGAATCAGAATCGTCTGTGAGGCAGAAAGTCAGAAGGCATCAACATTCTGCACTGGGTAGGGGCTGGAGCTATGAATTCCCTAAGCAGAGCAAGGCTGTGCTGTTACCTTTGGGGAAAAGGAAGGAGAAGAAACTCAGTCAGAAGAGAAGTTGGCTCATTGTAAATTCATATGTAAATAGTTGATCTTTGATCTTTGTAATTAGTTCTTCTCGTTACCATATTTATTCATCGTTATCTTGTTCCATGTAAACAGTTGAAACATACTGCTAAATATGTTCTATGTAAACCGTCTTGACTTGTAGAAAGACGGTATATAAAAATTGTTAAATAAATAAATAAATTGCTTCCTGCAGACTTTCTGTGGCTGCAAAAACACGTCAGGAAGTCAGAACTGCCAGATCTAAAATGTTCTCTTGTAGGAATTTTGAGGCTTTAAGCTGCGCTCTGGAGAAAGCTATTTGTGTTCAGAATAATCTGTTGTCTTACCAGACAGCTGGCTTACCTGGTAAAGCTAAAATTTTGGAAGAAGAGAATGTTAATAACCAAAGAATTGCGATATTAGAAAATCAGATGTAGGTGGTCATATTCATGAAGGACAATACAAATTTAAGATTTAAATTGGAAATATTGGAAAATGTGCAGAGGAAACTGACAGATTTTAAACTTTCCTAAAGTTTAACTGCTTCTTTATACCTTCTTAAAACATTTTGAGGTTTTGAAAATACTAGAAGCTGCTTGCCCACCTACTGCTAGGGCTTATTTACCAGTATGTTTCAATCTGTTTACTGGTTTATCAAGGAGGAACAATACAGTTAGACAAACTATCTTCCAAATAAACATCCATTGACCTCCCATCCCCCGTCCCTCTATTTTACAGAACAGCAGCTGCAATTATTTCACTCCTTCATTTAACAGATGGCCAGGAAGGGTTGCCAAATATACAGGAACTGTTTCTTCTTCCATCCTGTAGTCTATGCAGCCAACCACTCCATCTAGAAAAGGGTGTACATCTGCATCTGCCATTGATACACCGGTGGTGCCTCCGATCCCAGCCACTACACCATCAAGCAGCCAGACAAACCTTCCGCACCAACAGAATATGGGCCCCCCTCACGAAAGGGAACTCCTGCCATCACTCTGTTTGACAATGTAAATAATTTTCGAGCCCTCGAACCACTATACTAACCTTGACTTGTACACAAGCTATTTACCGTTTACGATGGTTATATTTATTAACTGCTATCCTCATGATGTACATAGTTTAACTATTGTTACCGCTGTTAAATGTACATAGTTTGTTTTTATTGTTATCGCTGTTATATGTAACTGCTATAGTTGCAGAACCGATTTGTTAAAATGTAAACCACGACTGATCACTGGAAGGAGCGGTATAGAAATATATGCAAATAAATAAATAAATAAATAAAAGGCATACCTCCGTGTCAAGACTGCAGCCGCTTCCCAAAAATATCAAATTCTTAAAAATCCCTCCTCAAAACTCAGCCATCCCCGCACATTCCCACATTGCATGCAGAACAGTCCCCAGGCTCACGCTACATTTCATAAAAACAAACAAACACATCCATGATACCCATTCAAAAGGCCTTTGCAAAGGCCATGAATACAATACATAAACTTAAAATGTAATTCCCTCTATATCATACTCTCAGTCAGCTGACCACTGCCACACACTCGCACCAAAGTCATCTTCATCCAACTCCACTCTAGTTCCTTGACCCACTTGTGCACAACAGGTACTACCAATCCCTCCTTTAGTTCCCTCCTCAGCTGACTATATATATCCATGATATCAGACCAGTCTTTGGCAGACACCTAAGGATAACACGATCGCACTGCCCCTCCCATAGAAAAGGAAACTCTTCCCTCAGTTGGGACCAGAAAAAATGCCCGACCTGTAAATAGATATAATGGTTTTGCCTTGGTAGTGAAAAGCTTGCCTCCAAGTCTGCATAGGCCTGCATCCCCTATCCTGCTGGATCAAAATCTGCCCCACCCATTTAAAACCTCTGCCCCCCCCCCCACTGCTCAAACACCCCCTTTCCTAACCCCCAGTGTAAAATCCCAATTACCAGTTACTGGAAAATACAATGATGTTCTGGAAGAGACCCTCCCATCTTCTTCCTCACCAATTTCCACGCCCAATGCAACATCCTTACTACCATACTTAAAACCCCTTCCTAACTATAGATGCTTAGCATAGCTAAGGGCATAAGACCGCATTAATTCAGATTCCAAAGAGAAATCTACATATCTCAATTCCCCCCATCCACTTCTGTAAAACTAGCCACATTATGAAGGACACATATCTGGCACGCCCATCCCCCCATCCCAGGGGCCCCTCTTCAAAATTGCCAAACTAATCTTGAGCCTCCATGCACGCCATAAAAACTGATTCACCATCTTGCCCATTCATAACATGTTGCGTTTCAATATCAACACTGGGAGGAATTTTAACACACAACCACCTCTGCAACATTACCATCTTGAGCTTGCACCCATCCCCACAAAGACATGGGCAGTTCATCCAAGCTGTCAGCTGCTCCTCGGATTTACCTAATGCCTCTCCAATATTCAGACTATATAAACACAAATCTAAGTTCAGAGGTACTTTAACCTCCAAGTCAGTACTATCAGGGCCCACTATAGAGGCAAACTACCATCCTAATCCACTTTCACCTAACCACTCAGAATCTAAATGCCAATATATCCCAGTCAACTTTCAGACCAGATAAAACACTACATTCTTCCATCAACTCTAAAACATTCCAATATAGATACTAGGCTCAGCAAACATCAGATCATCAGCAAAAAGGGCTGTCCGTATCTTCCCCTCTCCCAATCTGATTCCCACCACTCCCAGAGCCTGTGCCAGTCTCCACATCAATGGCTCAATGCATAATGCAAACAAATCTGGGGGGAGGGGGCATCCCTGTCTTGTGCCCCAACCGAACTCCCAAACTTCTGTCACGCCCCCCACCCCTTTTAAATCGATAAGCAGGCTTTGGGGTGGTCATACACAGGACCGTACCTAGCCCTGTGAAAGGCTTAAGGGGTGCATGCCAGTTGTCTGCCGTTGCCTGCTGCCGCCACTACTTTTTATTTTCTCAGCAGCAGCAGGCAACGGCAGACAGATGAAATGCGCCCCTTAAGCCTTCTCGCGGCATGCTAAGCAGGTCTGGTCCTGAGGGAGGGACAGATCTGCTTAGCGCGCCTGTGACTTCCACATCGAGCGCATCTCTTCTCTCCCGTCGGCCTCCAGAAAGTGGCTAGATGGAGGTGCGGGGGAGGGTGGGCGAACGCCCGATGTGCAAGTCACACAGGGCACGATTCATGTTCGGTACAGCCCTAGTCATGCATAGCCCTGACCCCTACTAAAAATAATTCTCCAAAGCCAAACCCCCAGAGCACACCCAAGATATGCCAAGCAACTTTATCAAAAGCCTTTTCTAAATCAAAACTGACAGTCAATGCTTTCTCCCTATGCTGTTATGGTATTTCAATCCCTATCAATATCCTGTGCATATTTATTGCCCCAGTTCGACCCGGAAAAATCAGACTGGGAAGATCTCATGTAACCTATTCGCAAAAACTTTAGCAAAACTTAAATCTATGCTCAATAAAGAGATTGGTCTATAGGAAATGGGAAACTCAGCATCGACCGACCCTAGAGGCTGTCCGTCTATGGTCACCATGAACAAAGCCTGAAGTGGGTTAGCAAGCTGAACAGTTTATAAACTCGGCCTGTAAACCATCAGACCCAGGTGACAAAGTTCAACTGTTTGATCGCCTCTTAAATCTCTTCACAAGAAATAGGGGCATCCAACCGGACTTTCTTCCCCAGTAAGCTGAGGTAGCCCCAAACCTCTCAGATATTCCTCCACCTTTGGAATTATCTACCACCACACCCCTATACCAGGATTTATAATAAGTGAGAAACACATCCCTAACACTCTCATTGGACTGTTGTCTCTTCCCCTCCCCATCTTCAATCACTAGGATGAAACGTGTCCCTTTGGGTGTCTGCAACATCCTTGCTGATCATCAGCTTGTGTTACCATACATAAACAGATGTTTTTGCACTAGCAGGGCATTCATCACCCTCTGGTGCATCAACATCCAGAATTCTGTCTGCAAATGAAACAGTCGCTCCCACATGCCTTCCTCAACCCACTGCACCAAAGACCTCTACAGGCACCATATCCACATCCCCAAGGCTAACACCATGGCATTCACTGGTTTCCTCCTAGGCCCCAAATAGGCAATAGCAGTGACCCTCATTACCGCTTTCCCAGAACCATCACGTTCGAGGCTCCTGATTGAATTCAGCATACTCCTTCCATAACTGCGTCATGTACTCTGCAAACGCTAAACTTGTCCTGCAATCCCACCAGCATAGTCCAGGACCTATCCCTTTACCGCTCTATGAAACAAGAAATGCACCACCACTAGAGCATGGTCCGATGCAGGTGTTTGGCCAATCTCCTCCCCATCATACGCAGCAAGGCTGCAGATGCCAGGATATAGTCCAGATGACTGACACGGGTGAGCTCTAGAAATACAAGTAAGCTACTGACCATTAGGGTGAAAAGCACAGTTACTTACCTGTAACAGGTGATCTCTGGGAACAGCAGGAATAAGTCTTCACATATGGGTACATCGGTACCGACGGAGCCTGCGCGGGAACGCTCCCCAGCTTCCCAAAAAGGAAAGCTTTTGGGAGCATCCCACAGCGCCTGCGCGCTGCCTTCCCGCCTTTCCTAACCAACTCTCCTCAGTTCGAGTTTAAAGCTGAGACAATAGAGAGAGAGAGGAAAGGAAAGATAGAAAAGAGATACACAACTCCTAGGGGAGGTGGGAGGGTTGTGAAGACTTATTCCTGCTGTTCCCAGAGATCACCTGTTACAGGTAAGTAACTGTGCTATCTCCAGGAACAAGCAGGAATGAGTCTTCACATATCGGGACTCCCTAGCTAAGATGCCTGGGAGATCCCCAAGGATATGAGACCCTGCAAGGGGGTCTGCGTCCTCCTATGGATCTCAGGCATCCATTCAGGGAAGGAGGGCAGGAGTTGTTTAAGAATGGAACAGGTGTCTGAGGACAGCCTGACCAAAGAAGGCATCGCGGCGGGAGTCCTTGTCCAAGCAGTAATGGGCTGTGAAGGTATGAACCGAGGCCCAGGTGGCTGCTCGACAGATCTGGTCGATAGACACAGAATTTAGATGAGCCATAGAGGTGGCCATGGCCCTCACATTATGAGCTGTGACATGGCTCTCCAGAGAAAGGTTCTTAAATAATACACTGAGCAATCCAATTGGACAGTGTTCTCTTAGAGACTGGAAGTCCCAAATGAGAAGGATCAAAAGCAACAAAAAGCTGGGAAGACTTTCGATGTTGCTGTGTCCTATGTAAGTAAAAAGCAAGAGCTCTTTTACAATCCAGAGTATGAAGATTCCTCTCTGCACTGGATGCATGAGGAGCTGGAAAAAAGACAGGTAAATATACCTCTTGATTAAGATGAAAGGGTGAGACCACTTTAGGCATAAAGTGTGGATTTGTCCTAAGGACTACCTTATCATGATGGAACCTTGTATAAGGTGGATTAGCCACTAATGCCTGCAGTTCACTGATTGCGGCGAGCTGAAGTAACTGCAATGAGGAAAATAACCTTCCATGAAAGAAATTTCAAGGAGGTAGTGGCTAAGGGTTCAAAAGGTGGCTTCATGAGCTGACCAAGAACCAAATTTAAGTCCCATGCCACCGGAGGAGGCCTAATGGGAGGTTTAGTTAAAGTTAGGCCTCTCATGAATCTTGCAATGAGAGGATGAGAGGAAATAGGTTGTCCATGATGGGCTTAAGGGATGCTGCAATAGCACTCAAATGGACTCTTACTGAATTGTTTTAAGGCCTGCATTGGAGAGATGCAGGAGATAGTCTAAAAGAGAATTTAAAGGTAGTGCTAGAGGGTCAAGACCCTTTTCAGCACACCAAATGGAAAAACCTTTTCCATTTAAAAGCATAAGAACGCCTGGTGGAAGGTTTTCTGGAAGCATGGAGGATATCCTTCACTTGTTAAGAAAGATTCCAGTCTTGAAGGTCTAGGCCTTCAGTAACCAAGCTCTGAGGTGTAGGGACTTGGGGTTTGGGTGCCACAAAGTCCCTTCCTCCTGGGACAGAAGGTCTGGAGCAGCTCCCAAGTCCAGAGAGGGGGCTTGGGAGAGATGTAGAAGTAGAGGGTTACCACACTTGGCGTGCGCCAGCGTGGAGCTATGAGGATCATAGATCCTTGATCCCTCTGGAGTTTGAACAGAGTCTTGGGAATCAAGGGAATGGGTGGAAATGCATACAGGAAGCCCTGACCCCCATGGAGGAGGAAGGCATCCTTGGCCTGAACTCCCTGACACGGAATTCTGGAACAGAACCGGGGAAGTTTGGCAGTCCACGGACTTGCAAAGAGGTCTATGTCCGGGGTTCCCCATTCTTGGAAGATTCTGAGTACCTGATCCATGTGCAGGGACCATTCGTGTGGAAGCAGAACTCGACTGAGTCTGTCTGTCCAAGAGTTTTGGACTCCTGGGAGGTATACTGCCAGGAGATGGAGATGGATTTGATGCTCTCTGGCGAAGGCCCATAATCTTAAAGCTTCGTTGCAAAGCGACAGAGAGCCAGTTCCTCCTTGCTTGTTTATGTAAAACATGGCGTACTTGATTGTCCGTATGAATGAGGACTGTCTTGTAGCTGAGGAGGGTATGAAAGACCTTGAGAGCTAGAAAAACTGCTCGAAGCTTCAAGTGGTTGATATGAAGGGAGGTCTCCTGTGGGGACCAAGTGCCTTGAGTGGAGAGGTCCTGTAGATGGGCTCCCCAACCTGTTTGGGAGGCATCTGTTGTAAGGGTTGCCTGGGGTAACAACTGTTGGAAGGGGGACCCCAGCAACAGATTTTGAGTGGACATCCACCATTGGAGAGACCAAAAGAGACGTTTGGAGGTTGCTATTTGGTCTGAAAGAGCACCTGAAGCTCGAGTCCACTGGGTGGACAAAGTCCATTGAGCTGCTCTCATGTGTAGGCGAGCATAGGGTACCACATGCACTGTGGGAAGCCATGTGGCATAGCAGTTGTAGCATCTCCCGGGCAGTTAAGTGGGTCTTTGACTGAGTCTGGGAGGCTAACTCACTAGACGTTGGCAACGGGCCTGAGGAAGGTAGGCCCTTGCAGTAGTGTTATCCAACCAGGCCCCTATGAATTCTAGGGACTGAGTAGGGGTGAGCTGAGACTTTGGGAGGTTTACCACAAGTCCCAGATACTGCAGAATGCGCCTTGTGCGGTCCAAGGAATTCTGGGCCTCTGACTGAGATGGAGCTCGAATGAGCCAGTCGTCCAGGTATGGGAAGACAAATATACCCAGAGTTCGTAGAAATGCAGCAACTATTGCCATGCATTTGGTGAACACTCTTGGAGCAGAGGCCAGGACCGAAAGGAAGAACTCTGTATTGGTAATGTTTTCCTTGGAAAAGAAACCATAGGAATCTTCTGAGAGAGGGATGGATGAGGACATGGGTGTACGCATCCTTGAGATCTACAGAACAAAGCCAATCCTGACTTTGAAGGTATGGAAGGAGAGTGCCCAGAGAAAGCATCTTAACTTCTCCTTGCATAGAAATTTGTTCAATTCCTCGAGATCTAAGATGGGTCTGTATCCCCCTGTCTTCTTTGGAATGAGAAAATAGGGGGAGATAGAACCCTGACCCTTGATGAAGTAGAGGAACTTCTTCTATTGCCCCTTGGGCAAGAAGGGTAGCTACCTCTTGACCTAGAAGGTCGAGAAGAGATGTGGGAGAATTGAAATGTCTCACCATGGTGTGGGGAGGAAGGTCTGAAAAATGAAACTTGTAGCCCTCTCTTATGATGGAGAGGGTCCACTGCTCTGATGGTATTTGCTCCCATCTGGGAGCAAAATGAGCCAACCTTCCTGGAATGGTGAGAGGCTCTGGCTGCTTTAGAGCCAGAAGGCTAAGTTCTCTAGCATCAAGTCAAAAACCCTGAGGAGGTTGGGCTGCTGAGTGGCAGCAGCCCCTGTAGGCTTAGGCCTGGCCTGTTTAGGTTGCTGACGCTTAGTGGCAAAGCGACCTGTAGAAGATTGTTGGCCAGAAGTAGAAGGAAATCTGCCCTTTTTAAAGAAAGACTTTTTTAAAAGGCTTTTTCTTGGCAGGAATGGAGGTTGACTTTGAAAGTCTATCCAGAGCAGAGTTTTCTGCATCCATTTGAGTGGCTTTTATTTGCATTCTTGTGCCAAATAGGTTTTTACCTGTACAGGGAAGATTTCCTAAGCCATCTTGAACCCAGGGATCTAAAATCAGAAGGCCTGGAGCCAAGCAATTCTGCGAGCAGCTATGGCAATGCCTGAGGCTCTGCTGGCACCTTCAAAAGAGTCAAAGGCTTCCCTGTTGGAAAACTTTGAAATGTCTTGGGTATGCTTAATATAACTTATCTTGCTTGAATCCAGCCAACAAAGAATTCAAAGGACAAAAACGTGCCACGTTTCTTTTTTTTAGCCTACAGCACCTGGTATTCCCAGGAAGGTCACCCATCCAAGTACTAAGCAGGCCCAACCTGCTTGGCTTCCGAGATCAGACGAGATCGGGCACACTCAGAGTGTGCCCGATCTCGTCTGATCTCGGAAGCCAAGCAGGTTGGTCATGCTTAGTACTTGGATGGGTGACCTCCTGGGAATACCAGGTGCTGTAGGCTAAAAAGAAACGTGGCACGTTTTGTCCTTTGAATTCTTTGTTGGCTGGATTCAGCAAGATAAGTTTTATTCTCAAGCATTTAAAACGATTTAAAATGGAATGACCACGGCGAGGGACGGGTTGTATTTCCTGCCTCCTCTGCTGGCGGTACTCCGACAAAAAGAAAGTGTTTCTTATGAGTAGATTATAAGGGTTGCATATGAAATATCACATACGGAGGTTTGGAGCCGGGCTATTTTTTAGATTTGGAGTATCTCCGCCTTGTGCTGGGTTGTTTTTTCTTTGGGTATGCTTAAGCCAAATGAGGAATTCCTCCCTTTTATCCTCTGGAGAAAAAGGGAGGAAAGTGTGCAGTTTTTGTGCAACTTCCTTTAGAAACATACCCATGTAAAGGCTATATGAGTTGATTCTGGCAATAAGCATACTGGATTGGAAGATTTGCCCTACCAAAGGCATCCAAGGTCCTGCATTCTCTTCCTGGAGGATCAGATGTGTGTCTCTTTGTACTCTTTATCCTCTTCATAGCTGTCAGCACCACTATGGAATGGTGAGGAAGCTGAGTTTTCTGAAATCCAGGACTAGGAGGGACACTATACATAGTGTCCAATCTACGAGGAATGAGGAGGAGAGGAGAGTGAGAGGAGTCTCCCATAGATCAATGGGTTCATAAAGAATCTCATGAATTGGTAAGGTGACCGCCTCTTTAGGAGCTCTAGAATAGCCTAAAATATCCAATTTTTTAGCTCTGGGCTCTGATTCAGAAGTTACTGAAATAGAAAGTCCTTTAGCTACTTCTCTTATGAAGTCTTGAAAGGACAAGTCTTCTGGAGGAGACATTATTCTTTTTGGAGTAGGGGGCTCTTCAGGATGGGCTTTGGTTACTTCAGGAGACTCGTTGATGTATCAGAATCCATCAGAGGAATCGAAGTATCGACTGTCAGGGTGCTCTTCCAAACGCTCGATACGCGTATCGAGCAGTATCGACAATCGAGCGTCCCTGGTACCGGATCGGTAACGTTAAGTAGCCCTGGACAAGGAACCGCTGCAGCCGGTATCCTGGTCGATGTCGATGCAGTCGGTACCGGTATCGGTGCTGGTGCTGGTACCGGAGCCAATACCGAAACGGAGTTTGTTTCGGTACCAGCGGCGTCGCAGCTTGAATGAAGGCCGTAATAGCCTGCTGCATGGATAGAACATTGTGATCCATCGACGCCATGAATGCCTGGAAGTCGGTACCGGGAGATTGTGCCGGTACCCAAGAGCAATCTAACAGGTGATCGGTCGAGGCCGTGCCATCGATGTCAACCTTAACCCATAGGAGGAGCTTAGGAAGCTGGAGCTTTCCCGCCGGGGTTGTTTTGCTGGCGCAGGATCCTCGAGGGCAAGCCCGGAGGCATCTCGATGCTTAGAGGGAGATCTACCCTTCGAGGATTATGTTTGGTTACCTGAGATCCATCAGGAGAAGAAGACCTGGAAGATGTCGGATGCTACCGACGGTGCATCAGCGGGAAACAGCACAGGGAGCTTGGCTGCTCGGTTCTGTAACCCCCATTTAGACATTAGAGAGCAGGACGGACAATCCGGAATGGAGTGTTCAGGACCCAAACATTTAAGACACCATTCATGGGTATCTAACAAATAGTACCGCTACACTTAGTGCATTTTTTGAACCCGGAGGCTGGTTTTTCCATGAGGGAAATTTTCTTGTGGGCCCTGAGGCCTAAGAAGAAAAATGCACCAGGTGAGGAAAAATATTGATTTTTTTTTTTTTAAAGAAAGAAAGAAAAGACAGACGGTACTGGTCCGGAGTCGGGGAAGGCAGACACGCGACCAAAGAAATAAAATAAAATAAAGAACTTCTTTAGCGGTGACAGGAACACGACCTGCTGGCTCCGCGGCAAAGAAGAACTGAGGAGAGTTGGTTAGGAAAGGCGGGAAGGCAGCACGCAGGCGCTGTGGGATGCTCCCAAAAGCTTTCCTTTTTGGGAAGCTGGGGAGCGTTCCCGCGCAGGTTCCGTCGGTACCGACGTACCCACATGTGAAGACTCATTCCTGCTTGTTCCTGGAGATTACCCGCCACATGTCAAGTAGCAGTCCAATATAAGAAAAAACTCCACCAAACCCCTTAATTGGTCCCATATCCTCCTCCCCTTCAACCAGTCTTTCCAGAATGTGTTCCACCACTGCATTATAATTCCCTGCACAAATCAGAGGAACTTCATTCAGTTGCAATGCTAAATCACTGCAACCCCCAAAAGCTCATTGGTCTCATGGGGAAATACAGAAAGAAATCCACAGCATCTCACCCACCCAAACCCCAATGTAGTGGCCCACCACATCCCTCAACACTTTATGTTCCAGAAAAGGCACATCCTTATGGATTCGGGATAGCTACTCCAGCTTTTCTGTACCTTGGAAACTGAAGATGCTTAACACCAACCCACTCAAGAATTTGATATACCACCAATGGTTAGTAACATGGCAGTTTACCAAAAATGTTTAGTCGAATTTCAGAGAAACTGAGAAAACAAAAAGGACAGGATAATAGGGAAAAGGGAAGAGACAAGGAAGGGAGATGTGGTAGCACAACAATTTCACCTACAGCATTCTTTTTCTGAATTACGGTGTTTCGTCATTGAACAGGTCATTTTCCCCAACTCGAGGGAAATCAATAGATCAGACCTTACTATACCGGGAACAACGATGGATCCACACTCTGGCTTCTACAGTGTTTTCGCTCTCCCTTAGCCTTAACTCCACCAGCAACTGGAGGCCACACACGCTGCGGAGATTGCAACCTTTGTTCGATCACCTTAGAAATTACCGATTTTTATTATCAGAACACATGTTACTGTTTACGCAATAGAACCACATGTAAGTCTACACAAGTCATTTATGCAATTCGTTTGTCCCTGCTGCATCTCTTGTATGTGGGAAAGACAATCCGCTCTCTACAGGTGAGAATCAATGAACACAAAAGCAAGTTAAAATGTCAAAGACGAATTACGGTGTTTGGTCATTGAACAGGTCATTTTCCCAAATCGAGGGAAATCAATAGATCAGACCTTGCTATATACCGGGAACAACGATGGATCCACACTCTGGCTTTCTACAGGGCCCCAGGGACTAAATTCCCCGAATAGAATGGGGAAATGTGCCTATAAGAGGCAAGATTGATGAAACTAATATATTCTGTTCCTTGTCGATGGGTGATAATACCTTTTTTAGTGTTGATATGAAAAATTCCCCCTGATGAAACCTGTTGGAGAAATGCATCTCATAGCGCATGAAATAAGCGTCGGGAATTCCATCGCACAGCTAAGCACTGTCTATTATTTCTAAACCAAGTAACATGTTTAAAAGGCTTGTCAAGAATATCGTCAAAGTTTAGAAACATTGAAGAATAACCTATAAAAAATTATTTTTGGAGAACACTTATATGGCTAACAGTTTAAGTAAGAGGTCATTGATGTATATTTAGGCATTAGTCCACTGGAGAATTTATAAAACAGTGGCAGCCTATGGTATCTGAGACCTCGCTAGCCATGAGTCTAAGATGATATATTAACTGCTTCCCCAGATGTATTACAGAGTAACTACCATTTGCATTATAGACTCTGTGATAACCATATTAACATTTGTCAATCACTCATCCACCCTGCCAACTACCTACTCCACTTTCCCAAAAAACACACAATCTATCAACCCCTACTGCAAAGCATCCCAGAGACAAAACATAAGGAACATACACATTAACTCCTTAACTTCCCCAAACACCACCCCCAAATAATATAAAGCATAGTTACTCACCTGTAACAGGTGATCTCCGGGAACAGCAGGAATTTAGTCTTTCACATATGGGTATCATCGGTACTGACGGAGCCTGCGCAGGAACGCTCCCCAGCATCCAATTAGAAAGCTTTTGGGAGCATCCCACAGCGCCTGCGTGCAGCCTTCCCCAACTGCCTCTCTCCAACTGAGTTTAAAAGCTGAGACAAAGAGAGACGCGAGAGGGAAAGAGAAAGAGATACAACTCCTAGGGGAGGTGGGTGGGTTGTGAAAACTAAAATTCATGCTGTTCCCAGAGATCACCTGTTACAGGTGAGTAACTATGCTATCTCCCAGGAACAAGCAGGAATGTAGTCTTCACATATGGGGACTCCCTAGCTTTAGATGCCAGGGAGAGACCCCACAAGTTGTGTCTCCCTGTGAAAGGGCTCCACTTCCCCCATGGATCTCTGGCATCCAACCAGGGATGGTGGGTAGGAGTTGATTAGATATGGAACAGGTGTTGGAGAACAGCCTGACCAAAACAAGGCATCCCGGCGGGAGTCCTTGTCCAAGCAGTAATGGGCTGTGAAGGTATGAACCAAGGCCCAAGTGGCTGTTTGACAGATGTCGTCGATAGACACAGAGTGCAGATGAGCCATTGAAGCTGCCATGGCTCTCACATTGTGAGCTGTGACATGGCCCTCCAGAGGAAGATTCTTACTCTGATAGGCAAACGAAATACACTGAGCAATCCAGTTGGACAGTGTTCTCTTGGAGACTGGAAGTCCCAAATGAGAAGGATCAAAAGCAACAAAGAGTTGAGAGGACTTTCTATGTTGCTGTGTTTCTTTGTAAGTAAAAGGCTAAAGCTCTTTTACAGTCCAAAGTATGAAGATTCCTTTCTGCATTTGATGCATGAGGCCTTGGAAAAAACACAGGCAGGTAGACCACTTGGTTTAGATGAAAAGGCGAGACCACCTTTGGCATAAAGTGTGGATGAGTCCTAAGGACTAAAATGTCATGATGGAACCTTGTATAAGGTGGATCAGCCACTAGTGCCTGCAACTCACTAATGCGACGTGCTGATGTGATTGCAATGAGAAAGATAACCTTCCAAGAAAGGAATTTCAATGAGGTAGTAGCTAAGGGTTCGAAAGGTGACTTCATGAGCTGACCAAGAACCAGGTTTAAGTCCCATGCCACCGGTGGTGGCCTAATGGGAGGCTTAGTTAGAAGGCCTCTCATAAATCTTGCTATAAGAGGATGGGAGGAAATAGGTTGCCCATTTAGAAGCTTGAAAGAAGCTGCAATAGCACTCAAATGGACTCTTACTGAGTTAGTCTTAAGTCCTGCATTAGAAAATGAAGGAGATACTCCAGTAATGATTCCAGAGGTATCGCAAGGGGGTTAAGACCCTTCTACGAACACCATATGGTAAACCTTTTCCACTTGAAAGCATAAGAGCGTCTTGTGGAAGGCTTCCTGGAAGCAATAAAGGATATCCTTTACTTGCTGAGGGAGGTTAAGATCATGGAGATCTAGGCCTACAGCAACCTAGCCCTGAGATGCAGAGACTGGGGATTGGGATGCCATAGCATTCCTTTCTCCTGAGACAGGAGATCTGGAGCAGACCCTAACTCCAGAGAGGGAGCTTGAGAGAGATGTAGAAGCAGAGGGTACCACACTTGCCGTGGCGAATGTGGAGCTATGAGAATCATACGGCCCTCTGTCTCTCTGAAGCTTGAACAGGGTTTTGGGAATTAGGGGAATGAGTGGAAAGGCATAAAGGAAAGTCTTGACCCCAGTGAAGGAGGAAAGCATCCCTGGCCTGAGAGCCCTGAGCAGGAAGTCTGGAACAGAACCTGGGAAGTTTGGCATTCTACAGACTTGCAAAGAGGTCTATGTCCGGGGGTCCCCAAATTTGAAAAATCTTGGCCACCTGGTCTGCATGTAGAGACCATTCGTGTGGAAGCAGAACTCGACTGAGTCTGTCCGCCCAAGAGTTTTGTATGCCTGGAACATACACTGCCAGGAGATGAATCTGATGCTCTCTGGCGAGGGCCCATAGTCGTAAAGCTTCGTTGCAAAGCGACAGAGAGCCTGTTCCTCCCTGCTTGTTCATGTAGAACATGGCTACTTGATTGTCCGTATGAATGAGGACTGTCCTGTAGCTGAGCAGGGTGTGGAACACTCGAAGAGCAAGGAAGATTGCTCTGAGCTCCAAGAGATTAATATGTAGATGAGTCTCCTGTGGAGACCAGGTGCCTTGGGTGGAGAGGTCTTGCAGATGAGCTCCCCAACCCATCGGAGAAGCATCTGTTGTGAGAGTTGCCTGGGGTAAAGGTTTGTTGAAATGGGGACCCCACCAACAGGTTTTGAGTGGACTGCCACCATTGGAAGGACAAAATAAGGCGAGTTGTGTTTGCTATTTTGTCTGACAGGCACCCTGATGACTGGGTCCATTGAGTGGATAAAGTCCACTGGACTGCTCTCATATCGAGGCGAGCCTAAGGAACCACAGGCCCGGTCGATGCGATCTGGACTAATAGTTGCAGCATTTCTCAGGCAGAGAGATGAGAATTTAGCACTGCTTGGGAAGCTTACTGCACCATGCTAAGGCAACGGGTCTGGGAAAGATAGGCCCTTGCTTTTCTGGTATCCAGCAAAGCTCCTAATGAACTCTAGAGACTGAGTGGGAGTTAGACTGGATTTTGGGTTGTTTATGACCAGACCCCAATTCTGAAGGATACACATTGTACAAGATAAAGAAATCCTGGCCTCTGATTCGGATGGGGCTCGAATGAGCCAGTCGTCTAAGTAGGGAAGACGAATATTCCTAGTGTGCGAAGAAATGCTGCTACCACAGCCACGCATTTCGTAAACACCCTTGGTGCTGAGGCCAGGCCAAAAGGAAGCACCCTGTACTGGTAGTGCTTTCCTTGAAAAAGGAACTGAAGGAACTTTCTGTGAGTTGGATGGATGAGAACAAGAGTGTACGCATCCTTGAGATCTAGAGAACAAAGCCAATCCTGACTCTGAAGGTATGGCAGCAGAGCTCTCAGAGAAATCATCTTGAATTTCTCTTTGAACAGGAATTTGTTCAATTCTTTGAGGTCCAAAATAGGTCTGTGTCCCCCTGTTTTCTTTGGGATAAGGAAATAGGGGAGTAAAACCCTGTACCCTGTTGATGAATGGGTACTTCCTCTATTGCCCCTTGGGCAAGAAGCATATTGACCTCTTGGACCTAACAGGTTGATGAGAGAGGTCTGAGAATTGAACTGTCTTTACCATTGTGGGAGGGGGCATGCACAGAAAGTGAAGCTTGTACCCCTCTTTTATAATGGAGTGTCCCCCAATGTTCTGCTGTTAATCTGCCCCATCTGGGGGCAAAGTGGGGCAAAGTGAGACAACCTTCCTGGAATGGTGCAAGGCTCTGGTCCATTGAGAGCCAGGAAGGCTAAGTTCTCTAGATGGAAGTCAAAGGCCTTGTGGAGGCTGAAACTGCTGAGACGGTTGAGGCTTAGCAGTCTTTGCTTTCCTTTGTTTAGGTGGGTTGCTGACTCTTTTGGGCAGACTGACCTGCAGAATGTCCCTGCTGGGAATAAGAGGGATAAAACCTTCTTGGAGAAGAATGGTTTCTTGAAAGATTTCTTCCTTGCAGAATCAGCTGTGGCTTTGGATAATCTATCCAAAGTGGAGTTGTCAGCATCTAATTCATTGGCTTTCTCTTGCCGAATAGATTCTCACCTGCACAAGGGATATTGCCCAGTTTGTCCTGCACCCAGAGCTCCAAATCGGATTGCCTGGAGCCAGACAATCTACGTGCACCTATGGCAATGGCAGAAGTTCTGCTTATACACTCCAAACAGTCAAAAGCTGCACGGTTGACAACTTAGAAAACATCCTGGGCATGTTTAAGCCGTGGTGAGAATATCCTGCCTCTTATCAGGAAGAAGAGGGCTCAAAACCTCAATCTCCTGTGATTTCCTTAAGGAACATTCCCATATATAAAATATAGGAACTGATCCTGGGCAGAAAGCATGGAAGCCTGGGAAATGTACGGCCAAAGGCATCCAAAGTTCGACACTAACTTCCTGGAGGATTAGAGCATGCCTCTTTGCACTTCTGATCCTTCTCATAGCTGATTCCACTACAATAGAGTGATGAGGAAGCTGAGTTTTCTGGAAGCCAGGACACGGAGGTACTCGATACATGGTATCCAGTCTACGAGAGTGAGGAGAGGTGTTTCCCACATTCTCAACATGAGATCATGTAAGATCTCATGGATAGGCAAAGTAGCTGCCTCCTTAGGAGCTTTGGGATATTGTAGAATCTCCAACTCCTTCGCCCTGGGAGAAGTACTCCGGTACCGACAGAGCTGTCAGAATCCTCAGATTCTTCTGAGGATTGAAATTACCTTCTGTCCGTATGCTCTTGTAAAGCCCGATACCGTACCGACCTAAGTCGGTACCGGGGGGAATTGGTACTGGTGTATTGGTACCGGAAAGCATAGCATGAATGGATGTCGGCAATGCAGACACCGATGGTCGATGCTGTCGGTACCGGTACCAATGTCGGTGCCTGTTGAACTGACACCCACGGTTTCTGAGGGCGTCGACTTGCCCGCAAGGAGAGCCGCCCAGACTGCGTTCAATAGCTAGGAACCTCTGGTCTTTCGACGCTCTGCCGATGCCTGGGCAGCGGTACCGAGGAAAGCAGCCGGTACCCCAGAGCATGGCACCAGTAGTTCTGTCAAGGTTGAGGCCTCAAGAACATCCTGGAGCCCCGATAATGCTTTGGAAGCCGAAGCCTGCCGCCGGGGCAATTTTGCCGGTATAGAACCTCAAGGGCAACGCCAGAGGCATCTCGATGCTTAAAAGGAGATCGACCCTTTGAGGACTGGCCAGACTTATGTTTAGTTACCTGAGATCCATGGGAGGAAGACGAAGCCTTGGAAGACGTCGATGCCACAGAGGCTGCATCGGAGGGAAAAAGGGTGCTGAGCTTAGCAGCTCGGTTCTGTCGACCCCTCTTGGACATCATGGCACAAGCCATACACTCCGAAATTGGAGTTGGTCAGAACCTAAACATTTAAGACACCACTCATGGGTGTCGGTGACGGAGATGGTACCGCCACACTTGGTGCACTTCTTGAAACCCGAAGCGGGTTTTTCCATGATAGAGGAAATTTTGGGCCTAAGGCCCAAAAAGGCACGTGCACCTGAGGAAGAAAAGTTTGGAAAAGAGATTATATATATATATTTTTTTTTTAAAAGGAAGAAAGAACTGGCGGTACTGGTATAGCGTCGAAGGCAGACGCAACCACAAAAAAGAAGGAGAATAAGAAAACATTTTCTACGGTGACAGGAACGACGACCTGCTGGCTCCGAGGAAAACGAAGAACTGGAGAGAGGCAGTTGGGAAAGGCGGGGAAGGGAGCACAGAGGTGCAGTGGGATGCTCCCACAAGCTTTCTAATTGGACGCTGGGGAGCATTCCCGCACAGGCTCTGTCGGTACCGACGATACCCATATGTGAAGACTACATTCCTGCTAGTTCCTGGAGATTACAAAAAACAACGCCTCCCAGATATAGCCAAGTGGAAACATACAGAACAATGATTTCTTTCAGATTGAGGCATAAAGACTAATCCACATTGCACCCGATACATAATTGCCCTCCCTCTCTATACCCTCCCCCATTTACATCTCTCAGCCCTCCCTACCAAACAGAACTAACCCTGAATTTATCAGAAAGTCCTCCTTTCTCAACTCAAGTCCTCCCCCTCTAAAAAGAGATGGAGTGGAAGGAAGGAAACAAAGGGGGGAGGGGGACCTTGAGACCCATACCATCCTTAAAACAAAAAGTCCACATTTTTCTTGTCAGTTTTAAGCAAAACGCTCCTCCCATCTTCCAGTCCCCACAATGACTGTCAGGTCACAAACAAGGTCAAACAGGCTGCCATTCAGCAATGTATTCTTCTGTGATCTGTCTGACTGCCTCTTCAATCTTTGGCCTCCCACAGAGAAAGACTGCCATTTTGGCTGCACTTGCGATACCTGCGTGGCCACTTCAGATCCCTGCTTTATAGTGTGATCCAGACCAGCTTCTTTCAACATTCTAATAGCTTCATCAAATAAAGTGCACTTGTAAGTGATGCCACTCTTGGTGACTGCCAATCCATCTGAGAGTAACCACCGGTAGTGCAGGTCCCCTCGACGTAGCACTGCTGCAATTTTCTTGATATTCCCAATGGTTTTGCAAAGTAAGCTCTGAACAGGATGTGGTCTTTCATCGGAAATCAGTGGAGGCATACTACAATGTCTTGCAGAGGAGGCCTAGCGCCAATGAGCTGCTCAATTTCAATTCTGCTGGGGTCAATTTCCTTTCTCCAAATCCTGCCTGCAGCACAGCCTGCACAAAGACTCTCTGTCACCAGCCTCCCAAGACAGAGAATATCCAACTCTGGCTGTTTTCAGTTTCTTCCACTTTACTTTGTAGCTCCCGCCATGCAATCTTTACTTCATATGCTCTTTGTGCCACCCTCACCAGCATTTCCTCCTGAGCTTCCACCTTCTGTTCTGCCTCTTCTACTCAATTCCTTAAATCCATAATGTCCCGCCCGCATCGTCGCCACCAAATCTTTAATCTCCTCCAGCTCCATCATTAAATCATTGAGTTCCCTCCATAGCATGCACTTAGCCATGACTGTCACAAGCTGCCAGCTCGATTCCAGTTCGCCATCGCTTGATGAATCGGAGGCACTTCCGTCCTCTTCAGCTCAAGCCTGCAAGCAGTCAGCTTTAGCACCGCTCACAGGCCCTTTCCTGCTGGGATGGAAAAAGTTTTTAAAATCGCCTGTCTTGCTTTTTGCCATCTCCTAAACTGGAGTGGGAGTCCCCACGCACAAAGAGCAGCTCTTTTAAACTGAAAAACTCCAAGAAGCCAAACAGAGCATAAAAACTAGGTTGCTATTTTGCAAATAACACTTTTTCCTCCATTTGCCTGTCTTAAAATAGAAAACCTCTCTTCCCTGTTCAGATGAAGCTATGCAAATATTTTGATTCTTTATATCCCTTGGAAGTATACGAGTCATCGAGAGACATGGAAGGTTACCTGGCACCTTAAAAGTGGACTTTGTTGCAGAAAAACAAGTCTCGATCTGGTTCCAACACAGATAGAATAATTTTTTGGATAACAGAATTTATGTATACCATGATGTAGCAAGAGCCACTGAAAAGAATAAGAGACCATTCCTTCTGACGCATCCCAGATTCTTCAGATGGGAGCTCAATTCTGTCTGAATTTTCCATGTAAGTGTGTTGTAACATTTAAGGGAATTAAATATGCATTTTAAGAACCTCTGCAGCTTACTGCATCTTTGGTCATCATTAATCCTCAAGTGGTAACTCCCCCCCCTCCTCCTGTTCTTTCTGAGGAGGAAGGTTAACAACCTTCCTTAGTTGGATATTAGCAGGCTCGTCATGCATATTTGTTTGAAGATTATTTTTCTTGTAATTGTGTAAGCTCTTCTTCCCATCGAGGGCTTCACAGCAGTTTATTTGAAGTGTTTTGTTAGATCTGATTAAGATAGCATACAAAAGTTAAAAATAAGCCTTAATAGTTTGTGATTGATATTGTAAAATTTCTATAAATATTAAAAAACCATTTCTTGATCAGGGCACATGAGATGGTGATCCACCACATTCTCAGTTTTAAAACCTTTGAACAGTCTGCAATACCATAACAGCTTCTTTTGAAGCATGCCAAGGATGTCTGATCTTGGCTCTACCTACTATAGAGTGAAGAGAACCACCACTACTGCCATCCTCTATAAATGTTGCATAATATATCCTCCTGGGCAAAGCTAGAAAAAGCAGACTGATCAATTCCTCTCCTCCCTACCATTCCAGAAGCCCCCCGTGAATTGTAACTTTAAAAAACTTAGCTACCTGGTTGCAGCGACGATAGCAAGGGTGTTTGGGACAGTCCCTCAGTTTTTATCTTTAGGAGAATCTGGCCTAGACTGTGGCAGGTGCAGGCCTGTGACCCACGGTGTCTGACATAGGCAGGCCAGCATGGCTAGCTTGACCTGTAAATGAGGCCTGTGGAGAGGCATATAGGATTGCACATCCCCCAATATGCTGCTATTGTAAGAAAGAACTCAGTAGAAATATTGAATTAGCTTAGGTAAGCAGAACTGCAGAATTAAGAAATGGAAAAATACAGAAAAGACATGTTTAAAAGTTACTGATAAGAAAAAGTACATTTGCAGAGAAATAATGAGGAGTGCTGACAGATGAGTTTACAGAACCTTGCTCTTCTGCACGCACAAATTGGTCCCATAACCTTGAGAGTGTGAAAGTAACAAGTTGATGAACTGACCATTGTAATTGGGACTAGAAGGGGGCAGGCAGGTGTCATGCCCACAGAAGGGACATAATTGGAGAAACTTAGCAGTACCGGGACCAATAGAAAGGTACGAGAGGTACGGGAGGTTACCGGGACCAATTAAATGTTTTTCTAAACCTAGAAAGGAAAAAAAGTCTATAAAAGTTGTTGTAAAGATTGAAAACTTTGCTCAGCCATTTTGAAATTGCCTTGCTTGAGACTTGTGCACAAATACATGATTTGGACCTTCTGAACAGACTCCTGGTATCATTGGTTTGTCTGCGCTTTGCTGCTACATATTCCTTGGTGCGTTGGCCGGGAAGTTGTGGAATCAAAGTGTATATAGGGCAATCTACCACGACTTTCCGCCTCGATAGGCTTGGTCCTGCCGGGATCGCGCCCTTCCGACGAGGGCCGCTCCCTGGCGCCACCGGTCCCTTGTATCGGAGGGAGCTGGTCGGACCTCGGCGGGTGCCGGGCCCGGTTGGAGCCAACGCCTCGAACCCGAGTGAGGGGAGTCCGAGGTCCAACTCATGCGCCTGCTTGGGAAGTTTGAGGACCGGATCCGGTGAGTATAGTTTTGATTTTGGGTCTAGACAGAAATAGAAAGAGCAGTACTGCCATTGGAATTTGGAATTTGTAATCTCGAGAGATTGGGAATGGTAAGAGAGCATGATCAACTCTCAAGGAAGAGCCGAGTAGCCTGGCATGGGAATTCGCTAGGTGAAACCCTCATCCTTTTTGTAATTGGGAAAAGACTAGTCAGAACAGATAGAAACGAATGCATTCTGGGATACGTTGCTAGCATGATTGTGTGAACGAAGTGTGAATGAGAGGTCTGGCAGCACGGACCAAGTGAAGGCGGACCCCCTGATTAGCGCATTTCCTGACCGGGCGACCGCGTTCAGGTCGCGAAAAGGGGGAAAGCGATTGTCGTCTTGTCTTGTTATTTGTATTCCCTATACGTTTCCAGGGCCGTGAGGACCCCTTACCCACGGTCCGCCCTCCTTTTCCCTTCTGTCTGTTGTTGCGCGCACACATCGAAATGGGAGGGGCGGGGTCTACTAGAAACACTCCATTAGAATGTATGATCGCACATTTTAAAGAGGGATATTCAGGAGATTATGGTATTAAAATGACAGCAGCCCGTTTGCAGATTTTGTGTACTAGGGAGTGGCCCGATCTAGACCCCATCTGGCCCCGAGAGGGAACGTTCACTGTAGAAATTATTCAGTCAATACACCGTAGAGTGCGGGTAGCGCACCCCGATCAGTACCCCTATATAGATTCCTGGTTAAGTATTTGTGAAGATCCGCCCTCCTGGGCGCAGCGCTGTTATGAGGAACAGTGCAGAATAATGTTAGCTAAAACAGATTCTAGACAGAAAACGGAACAGCCTAGAATGAAAGAGCAGGATAAGAAAGCCACGAAGAAGAAACCCATCTTGGCAGATCCCTGATTCCCCAGAAGTAGTCCTCAGGCAGCCCCGAACCCCAGGTCCAGTAAGAGTAGCCCGGCGGCGTCCTGCCCCAGAACCCCAGAGACGGCCAGAGCCGAGGAGGGACCCAACCCCCGGTCCCCCTCCTAGAGAAGAGAAAGAGGAAGAATTAGTGGAAAGAGAGGTGGAGGACGTAAAAAGTGAGTCAGAAGCGGAGATAGAAGAAGGAAATTCCCCAGAAGAGGAGGAGGACAGTGTACAAATAATTGAGAAAGCCAGCGCTAGCACTAGCACGCCAGCGAAAGAAAAACCCAAAGCAAAACCAGTTGAGAAAAAGAAAGCGACTCCTGCAAAGGCAACGACAATAACCCTTAGATCCCAAACAACGCCTGGGAAAGCCAAACTGTTTCCCTTAAGGCATGTCCCGTGAGTGCCCGTAAATAATTATAATGATGAATTGGTAGCGGGAACCTTAACTTATGTGTTATATTCCTTTCTCTACAACTGATTTATTAAATTGGAGGGTCGCATTATGCCTCCTATACTAGTAAGCCCCAGGAGCTGACAGAATTAGTAACTAGTATTATGGAAACTCACCAACCCACTTGGCCAGATTGCCGTCAGCTCCTGACCACCCTATTCACTACAGAAGAACGAGCGAGAATTAGGAAAGCAGCTATTGAATGGATGGCAGAAAACCCTGCAGCTCCGGCACAGGGGCAGAATATAATAGATCGTCGGGAGCAGCTCAGAGAGAATTCCCGAATGAAGACCCCCAATGGGATCCAAATACAGATGAAGGATCCACAGCCCTAGCCCGCTTTCGCCAAGGCTTTTTACAAGGCCTGAGAAGGGGGGGCCAAAAAGCTATGAACCTTTCCAAAGTTGCAGGAGTTATCCAAGGGATAGATGAGAGCCCAGCAGATTTTATGAAAGATTAACTGAAGCATACAGAATGTATACTCCCTATGATCCCGAGGCACCAGGAAGTTTATGCATGGTGAATTCTGCTTTTGTAAACCAGTCTCAACCAGACATTAGACGTAAATTACAGAAATTAGAAGGGTTTGCGGGCATGAATGCAACACAGTTATTGGAAGTCGCTCATAAAGTGTATGTGAATCGTGATACTGAAAGACAGAGAGAATGTGATAGAAAGATGAAGAAGAAAGCTGATTTTTTGGCTGCGGCCATAGTTGAAAAGAAAAGGGGAGGTGTCCCTAGTCGAAGGAGCAGAGGAAGAGGGCGGGGTCAAGGCGGAGGCCGGACCCAGAGACTAGGCGTGAACCAATGCGCCTATTGCAGAGAGGAAGGACATTGGAGAGATACGTGCCCGCAACTCGAAGACGCCCAGCAAGATGACGACAACGATCATCAGTGGCGAGAAGAAAGACGAGGCCGTCCCCGAGGCCGCGGAGGAGCCAATCGAGAACAATTCCAGCGAGAGAGAGGAGGAGGGAGCCATTCCAAGCATTGGCCACACCAAGCCCATGATGAGGATGACGTGGATTAGGACAGACCGGGCTCCAAGTTTGCTTTAGGTCTCCAGGAGCCTATGGTCGGAATACAAATAGGAGACCAAATTATGAACTTTATGGTTGATACTGGAGCAGAGCATTCAGTAATAGACAAAAAGATAGCCCCATTTACTACTAAAAAAGCAGTCACCATTATAGGAGCAACTGGTGCCAAAGCCACAAAGTCTTTTCTTCAAAACCGAATATGCAGTCTAGGAGGACAGCAAGTAACTCATCAATTCCTTTACATGCCCGAATGTCCAGTACCACTACTGGGACGAGATATGCTAGCCAAGCTTCAAGCACAAATATCTTTCTCTGAACAAGGAGAAATGCAAATGACAGTAAATTCCCAAGCCAAGCCAGCAGGATAATGCTGCTGACAGTTCCCCGAGAAGAAGAATGGAGATTTACATTGATGATTCGATTCAAGACACCTATTTGAACAAACTTTAAAGAACATTCATGCACCACCTGGAGTATGGGCAGAAGGCAGTCCCCCAGGCCTAGCCCAGCATATAGCTCCAGTGATTGTAACCCTCAAGCCTAGTGCTACACCAGTGCACGTCAAACAGTACCCTCTCCCAAGAGCCGCAATTGAAGGCATCCATCGCCACCTACAGAGATTGCTCGAGTATGGCCTACTAAAAGTATGTCAATCCCCATGGAACACCCCACTTTTGCCAGTAAAGAAACCTGGGACAGATGATTATCGCCCAGTGCAAGATTTGAGAAGAGTAAATGATGCAGTTGAAACTATACATCCAGTTGTATCCAAGCCTTACACTCGTCTAGGACTGATACCTGCTGAAGCTACCCATTTCACTGTACTGGATTTGAAAGATGCATTCTTTTGCATAAGATTAGCCCCTGTAAGCCAAATATTATTTGCATTCGAATGGCAGGACCCCATCTCTGGAAGAGGGGGCCAACTCACCTGGACAAGATTACCCCAAGGATTCAAGAATTCACCTACCATCTTTAGTGCTGCACTAAATCAAGACCTTTCAAGCTATCCAGTAGCCCCGGGAAAGAGAGTGCTTCTCCAATACGTGGATGATCTGTTGATAGCTGCCGTATCAGAAAGTGAATGTATACTAGCCACCAAAGATCTCTTGCAGTTACTAGATGAAGCTGGATACAAAGTTTCCAGAGCCAAAGCACAGCTATGTCAAAAAGAAGTGAAATACTTGGGTTTTCGTATTACCCAAGGAAGCAGAAGATTAGGCAGAGAAAGAAAAGAAGCCGTATGCAGAATTCCAACTCCAACAACCAGCAAGCAAGTCAAAAGCCTTTCTGGGAGCAGCAGGATATTGCCGAATCTGGATACCCAACTTTGCCCAAATTGCCAAACCACTGTATGAAGCCACAAAAGGAGAAGAGAAGTCACCACTGGAGTGGGGACTTGAGCAGGATACAGCCTTCCAGAAGTTAAAAGAAGAATTGATGTCATCACCAGCACTTGGACTACCAGATGTCCACAAACCTTTCCACCTGTTTGTACATGAAGCACAGGGAAATGCCTTGGGCATGATGACTCAGAAATTTGGAAATTTGGAACGACCTGTATCCTACCTATCGAAACAATTGGACCCTGTGGCCAAAGGATGGCCACCTTGCTTGAGAGCAGTTGCAGCTACAGCGCTACTAGTGAGTGAAGCAGACAAACTCACCCTAGGACAGAACATACGAGTCACTGTGCCACATGCAGTCCTTGCCCTTATGGAACAAAAAGCAAATTATTGGCTCACCAATTCCCGAATGTTGAAGTACCAGAGCATGTTATGTGAAAACCCACAGATACAACTTGAAGTGAGCCATGCCCTGAATCCAGCCACCTTGATACCCATCAGTGAAGAACTCCCAGAACATGACTGTATCGAAGTCATGGAAACTGTGTTCTCCAGTCGACCCGACTTGACAGATGTGCCCATAGACAATCCCGACCAGATCTATTATGTTGATGGGAGCAGTCTCATCCTTGATGGACGACGCTGTGCCGGATATGCAGTCGTCACTCAACACGAAGTAGTTGAATCATCAGCTCTAGCCTCAGGCACATCAGCCCAGAAAGCCGAATTGATAGCACTCACCAGAGCATTGTTGTTAGGAGAAAAACTTGTGCTAAATGTATATACAGATTCCAAATATGCCTTCACTACTTTGCATGCCCATGGAGCTCTCTATAAAGAGAGAGGACTCATCACATCCGAGGAAAATCAGTCAAGTATGTCCCGAGATATTGATGTTACTTACTGATGCAGTTTGGGCCCCAACACGTGTAGCTGTCATGCATTGTAGAGGACATCAAGCAGGAAAAAGGAGAAGTTGCCCGAGGGAATAGATTTGCAGATGCCTCAGCACGACAAGCAGCTATGACAGGACAGATTGCCCCACAAGCCTATGCCAATTGCAAGCAGCATTGTTTCCAGTACCCTTGAATCTATGGACCCCACGATATACCACCAAGAATTGGATTACTATTGTGACAGAGAAAAGATGGAATACTGAAAGATGGATGGATTGAGCTGCCACCAGAAGAGGGCAGTCAACCTCCTGGACGAATAGTAATTCCAGAATTGTTAGGACCATCCTTTGTCAAAGCCTTCCACGAAGCCACCCATTATGGAAGAGTGCTATGGAGAAGCACTCAGACCACATTTCTACATCCCTCTGATGACAACCATATCAGCCTCAGTAGCACGTCAATGTCTAACTTGTGCCAAAATAATGCCAAGCAAGGCCTTATTACAGCACCCCGAGTTTCAGTCAGGAGGTGTCACCCCCATGCACAACCTCCAAGTTGATTTTACTGAAATGCCAAAAGCCAATGGATACCATTACCTATTAGTATTAGTTTGTACTTTCTCTGGGTGGGTAGAAGCATTCCCAACCAGAACTGAGAAAGCCCGAGAAGTTACCAAAGTCTTAATGAGAGAGATTGTCCCTAGATTTGGAATCCCAGCAGTAATAGGGTCAGACAATGGACCCTCATTTGTCTCCCAAGTTACTCAGCAGTTAGCAAAAGCTTTGCAGATACAATGGAAACTCCACACTGCATACAGACCCCAGAGTTCAGGGAAAGTTGAGCGAATGAATCGTACCTTGAAAGCCCAAATGTCCAAGCTTTGTCAGGAGACACACTTGAAATGGCCCCAAGTGCTCCCCATAGCTTTACTCAGAATACGCTCAGCTCCTGTAAAGTCAACAGGATTTTCCCCTTTTGAAGTTTTGTATGGTAAACCCCACACCACTAGTGCAGGGAGTCAAAGGAAGTTTAGCCCAGATTGGTTCAGAAGTAACCAGACAAGAACTCCTAGCTCTTAGTTTTGTTCTGCAGACTCTCCATACGTGGATCCAAGACCAGTTGCCTATCAACTTGACGGAACCCTTGCATCCCTACCAGCCTGGTACTTCGGTGTGGATCAAAGATTGGAAGAAGACACCGTTGGAACCCCATTGGAAGGGACCGTACACCGTCATCCTGTCTACCCCAACTGCAGTAAAGGTAGCCGAGATCGACGCCTGGATCCACCACAGCAGAGTCAAGCCCGCCGCCGATCCTGAACCAGAACAGTGGACAGCAGAACAGCATCCTGATGTACCCTTGCGAGTTACTCTGAGACGGCAACCAGCAGCTTAGACACTTCATCACAAGTGCTTTGCAGTAGCCAAGTCTTTCGAAGAGGAGGATTGCTGTTTTCCATGCAGCAACAGTTTTGTTTCAACGAACCCAATTTGTGTGCGATTTGACACACTACTTTGAGATTACATTGACTAAGCCAGATTTCACAAGCCAACTGAAATTGCTAAAAAGTTGGTCAATGTGTACTGGACATCTTGAGGATCTTCAATCAACACTCAGCACCCGTAAATTGCTTCATTAGCAAACGGGACGAAGAATAAAGACCGTCGTGATCAAGATCAGCAAGCTGAGGATTCAGAAGAACTCCAATCAACATCAACATGTATCTTTGTTTTTTGCTTTGCCTTGGTTGCCTTCTTTGGAGGTTTTGAACTGACTTATGCTTTACCTCCATGCACTGCTTGCATTACTTCTACTAGAACTGGACTGAAAGTAACTCAGACTTTGCTTTACCATTCTTACTATACCTGCAAGGGAACAGTAACTCGGTGTATCTATAACACCACTGAACTAAATGTTTGCACTCATGGCAAAATCAAAGCATGCTATAATCCGCATCAGAATCCATCCTATTACACGTTGGAAATAAGATGGAAGGATGCAGATGGACCTATATTAGCTGCTACACCACCACTTAAGGACATTACTAAACCTGCTGTTTTGAATTTTTGATGCATGTAATGCCATTAATAGAGATAGTCAGTCCACCTGTGGTACATGGGAGAAAGCGTATCGAAATGATCATAAGTATATGTGTCCAGAAGGTGCCACAAATTGGTGGAAGTGTACAGGTAAAACAGGATCAGGCTATAGTACTGCTACAGCGGCAGATTACTATTGCCCGTATTGGGGATGTGTTTTTTATGCTACCTGGAACACTGGTATAACTGATGAGAAAATAGATAAACGGATGGCTACTCTAACCAAGCCAACCACTAATGATAAATGTCAGAAAGATGCTTGTAACCCCTTACACTTACGTATACACAATCCCCATGCATGGAAACAAGGATACAAGTTTGGTTTACGTATTGCTGGAGGAGCAATAGATCCAGGGACCATTGTGTATATCAGATTGAATACCCAAGCCCACAAGTCATCTAAGTATCATATTCATAATACCTTTTATGAAGCCATGCATGTAAATAAGTTTGAGATCCCTCACCCCTCACAGAATTTATTTCTAGGATTAGCCGGAGCAGTAGTATCTAGTCTTAAGATCACAGATTGTTATTTCTGTGGCGGAACCCAAATGGGAGACCAATGGCCATGGGAAGCCCAAGAATTGAATTATTCCATGATTTACAATCAGACTGAATTACACAAGACTACCAGTGAATGGGTGTTAGCGCATTCAATCGTTGGACGTCTTTGCTATGCCAGAACTGGACCCCAGTTCACCCAAAAGGTAGGACAGCTGGTCTGTCTTAGCCAGAAGTACTATAATGCCACACCAAAAAGACAGCATGGTGGTCAGGAATCAGACATCCTGAACCTCCTAACCCATTAGCCAGATTTCCTGAACTTGCTGGTCTATGGACTAACCTTGCCAAAGTCCAAGCCTGGCAAGCCCCACTGGCCTATATTGGATCTGTGGAAACCGAGCATATGCACAACTCCCGCCACACTGGGGAGGAGCATGTGTCTTAGGAACCATCAGACCTTCTTTCTTCCTGTTAAACACTGAACATGGAGAACAATTAGGATACCTGTATACACTACCCACCAACACAAAAGAGCATTGAGACAGAAAAGAGAAGCCTTACAGATAGGCAAGTGGGAGAAGTGGCAAGGTGATGATTGGCCACCAGAAAGAATTATTGAATATTATGGACCTGCCACTTGGAATGATGATGGTATGTATGGTTATCGTACTCCAATTTATATGATTAATCGTATTATTCGCTTACAAGCAGTAGTTGAAATAATAACCAATGAAAACTAGTCATGCTCTTACGCTTTTAGCTAGACAAAGTACTCAGATGCGCACTGCTATATATCAGAACCGCTTAGCACTTGATTATTTGTTAGCAGCTGAAGGAGGAGTATGTGGTAAACTGAATTTAACTAATTGCTGTTTGAAAATAGATGATAAAGGTCAAGTAGTTGAAGAAATTGCTAAAGATATGCAAAGACATGCTTATGTGCCAGTACAGACTTGGCACGCATTGAAATTTCCTAACTGGTTTGCTAACCTTTTCTCTTGGCTGGGAGGATTTAAGACTTTCATTGTTTTAGTACTAATCCTTGTTGCTGTTATTTTCTTATTACCATGTTTAATCCCATGCTGTATGCGTTCCATTCATAATGCTATTGATAACACAGTAGAGCGGAAGACCGCAACTAAAATAATGGCTTTGTATAAAGCCAGCCCCAGTCGTAATCCTTCAAACATGATGTGATTCTTTTAATGGTGATTTAACTCTCACACCTTATTGAGTAATAGGGTGAGATTAATCAAAGGGGGGAATGTGGCAGGTGCAGGCCTGTGACCCACGGTGTCTGACATAAGCAGGCCAGCATGGCTAGCTTGACCTGTAAATGAGGCCTGTGGAGAGGCATATAGGATTGCACATCCCCCAATATGCTGCTATTGTAAGATAGAACTCAGTAGAAGTATTGAATTAGCTTAGGTAGGCAGAACTGCAGAGCTGAAAGATGGAAAAATACAGAAAAGACATGTTTAAAAGTTACTGATAAGAAAAAGTACATCTGCAAAGAAATAATTAGGAGTGCTGACAGATGAGTTGCAGAACCCTGCTCCTCTGCACGCACAAATTGGTTCTATGGCCTTGAGAGTGTGAAAGTAACAAGTTGATGAACTGGCCATTGTAATTGGGACTAGAAGGGGGGCATGCAGGTGTCATGCCCACAGAAGGGACATAATTGGATAAACTTATCAGTACCGGGACCAATGGAAGAGGTACGGGAGGTTACCGGGACCAATGAAATGTTTTTCTATACCTAGAATGGAACAAAAGTCTATAAAAGTTGTTGTAATGCTTGAAAACTTTGCTCAGCCATTTTGAAATTGACTGGTTCGAGACTTGTGCACAAATAAATGATTTGGACCTTCTGAACAGACTCCTGGTATCATTGGTTTGTCTGCGCTTTGCTGCTACAATACTAGTGCTGCTTCAGTTATTCTAGGATTTGGTTTTACTATCTATTTCTCTGTTGTGCTAGTAAATTGCTATGCTGTGGCAGGCAGTACATGGAAAGTGAGGCTCTGCTATCAGGGAACCTCTCATCTAATCCCAAGGCCCTATAGACGTCCAGTGATTGTGGTCAGATTCAAAAAAGTTGCTAAAGAGTGCTTGACTCTGGTACAGAGGGCAGTACACTGGTTACATTATATCTGGCTATCGCTAATGTTGAAATGCTGCAAGAAACCATATTCAGCCACAGTGATGCTTTACTTTATATATAAGCCTCTGTGTGTCGATAAAGAGATGACCGGATAGGGGATGCAGCAGGAGATAAGCCTTTGTCAAACATTTAGCCTCCACCAGGGAACAAAATTTCCCAGTATCATAAACAAGGTAAACCTTGGATACAATATCAGGCTGCATAGCAACAGTTGCCTATGCAACTTTCTGCCATCATTCTCTAATCTCAAGAATGGAGCATGGTCATAAAATATACACATTTCAACACAGTACAGTTTTCCTGCCAATAGATGGAACTAGGGCTAGCCATGTCTTTTACCCCTCCCATAAGGATTTCTAGTTCAGATTTACCTATGGAAAGCAAGAGCACAAATTCATTTGTGCAATGAAATAAAATCAGAACGGGATCACCTGCCAGAACAGCCTTGGGGACTCAGAAGAAACAAGCTGCAGGCATAGGATGGGGAGGAAAAGAAAGGGGATTGGAATTATGTCCTATAACACACTGAAAGAGGACAGATGGAAAGGGAAAGACACAATGCAGGCCTGGGTATCTTGACCCCTATTGGAGGCAGAAGAGCCAGAATGGGGACTTATAGGTGCAATGCGTACCTGTGGCAGGCTATGGCCTAGCATGGCCTGCTACTGTAGCAGCAAAGCGCAGACAAACCAATGATACCAGGAGTCTGTTTGTAGCAGCAAAGCGCAGACAAACCAATGATACCAGGAGTCTGTTCAGAAGGTCCAAATCATTTATTTGTGCACAAGTCTCAAGCAAGGCAATTTCAAAATGGCTGAGCAAAGGTTTCAAGCATTACAACAACTTTTATAGACTTCTGTTCCATTCTAGGTATAGAAAAACATTTCATTGGTCCCGGTACGCTCCCGTACCTCCCGTAGCCCTTCTATTGGTCCCGGTACTGATAAGTTTCTCCAATTATGTTCCTTCTGTGGGCTTCTGTAGGCATGACACCTGCCTGCCCCCCTTCTAGTCCCAATTACAATGGTCAGTTCATCAACTTGTTACTTTCACACTTTCAAGGCTATGGGACCATTTGTGCGTGCAGAAGAGCAAGGTTCTGTAACTCATCTGTCAGCACTCCTCAATATTTCTCTGCAAATGTACTCTTTCTTATCAGTAACTTTAAAACACATCTTTTCTGTATTTTTCCATTTCTTAATTCTGCAGTTCTGCTTATCTAAGCTAATTCAATATTTCTACTGAGTTCTTTCTTACAATAGCAGCATATTGGGGGATGTGCAATCCTATATGCCTCTCCACAGGCCTCATTTACAGGTCAAGCTAGCCATGCTGGCCTGCCTATGTCAGACACCGTGGGTCACAGGCCTGCACCTGCCACATTCCCCCCTTTGATTAATCTCACCCTATTACTTAATAAGGTGTGAGAATTAAATCACTTTCTAGAAGATTCACATCCTGATTAAAGGATTCTTACTAGTTCCATTAGGGCTGACTTTGTATAAAGCCATTATTCTAGTTGCGGTCTTCCGCTCTACTGTACTATCAATAGCACTATGAAGGGAACGCATACAACATGGGATTAAACATGGTAAGCAGAGGACAACAGCAACAAGGATTAGTACTAAGATAACGAAAGTCTTAAATCCTCCCAGCCAAGAGAAAAGGTTAGCAAACCAATTAGGAAATTTCAAGGCGTGCCAAGTCTGTACTGGCACATAAGCATGTCTTTGCATATCTTTAGCAATTTCTTCAACTACTTGACCTTTATCATCTATTTTCAAACAGCAATTAGTTAAATTCAGTTTACCACATACTCCTCCTTCAGCTGCTAGCAAATAATCAAGGGCTAAGCGATTCTGGTATATGGCAGTGCGCATCTGAGTACTTTGTCTAGCTAAGAGCGTAAGTGCATGACTAGTTTCATTGGTTATTATTTCAACTACTGCTTGTAAGCGAATAATACGATTAATCATATAAATTGGGGTACGATAACCATACATACCATCATCATTCCAGGTGGCAGGTCCATAATACTCAATAATTCTTTCTGGTGGCCAATCATCACCTTGCCACTTCTCCCACTTGCCTATCTGTAAGGCCTCTCTTCTCTGTCTCGATGCTCCTTTGTGTTTGTGGGTTGTGTATACAGGGTATCCTAATTGTTCTCCATGTTCAGTGTTTAACAGGAAGAAAGAAGGTCTGATGGTTCCTAAGACACATGCTCCTCCCCATTGTGGTGGGAGTTGCGCATATGCTCGGTTTCCACAGATCCAATATAGGCCAGGTGGGGCTTGCCAGGCTTGGCCTTTGGCAAGGTTAGTCCATAGACCTGCAAGTTCAGGAAATCTGGCTAATGGGTTAGGAGGTTCAGGATGTCTGATTCCTGACCACCATGCTGTCTTTTTAGTCGTAGCATTATAGTACTTCTGGCTAAGACAGACCAGCTGTCCTACCTTTTGGGTGAACTGGGGTCCAGTTCTGGCAAAGCAAAGACGTCCAACGATTGAGTGCGCTAACACCCATTCACTGGTTGTCTTGTGTAATTCAGTCTGATTGTAAATCATGGAATAATTCAATTCTTGGGCTTCCCAGGGCCATTGGTCTCCCATTTGGGTTCCGCCACAGAAATAACAATCTGTGATCTTAAGACTAGATACTACTGCTCCGGCTAATTCTAGAAACAAATTCTGTGAAGGGTGAGGGATCTCAAACTTATTTACATGCATAGCTTCATAAAAGGTATTATGAATATGATATTTAGATGACTTGTGGGCTTGGGTATTCAATCTAACATACACAATGGTCCCTGGATCTGTTCCTCCTCCTGCAATACGTAAACCAAACTTATATCCTTGTTTCCATGCATGGGGATTATGTACACGCAAATGTAAGGGGTTGCAAGCATCTTTCTGACATTTATCATTTATGGTTGGCTTGGTTAGAGTAGCCATCCGCTTATCTATTTTCTCATCAGTTATACCAGTGTTCCAGGTAGCATAAAAAACACATTCCCAATACGGGCAATAGTAGTCTGCCGCTGTAGCAGTACTATACCCTGGTTCCTGTTTTACCTGTACACTTCCTCCATCCCGTGGCACCTTCTGGACACATATACTTATGGTCATTCCGATACGCTTTCTCCCATGTACCACAGGTGGACTGACTATCTCTATTAATAGCATTACATGCATCAAAATTCAAAACAGCAGGTTTAGTAATGTCCTTAAGTGGTGGTGTAGCAGCTAATATAGGTCCATCTGCATCCTTCCATCTTATTTCCAACGTGTAATAGGATGGATTCTGATGCGGATTATAGCATGCTTTAATTTTGCCATGAGTGCAAACATTTAGTTCAGTGGTGTTATAGATACACCGAGTTATTGTTCCCTTGCAGGTATAGTAAGAATGGTAAAGCAAAGTCTGAGTTACTTTCAGTCCAGTTCTAGTAGAAGTAATACAAGCTGTGCATGGAGGTAGAGCATAAGTCTGTTCAAAACCTCCAAAGAAGGCAACCAAGGCAAAGCAGAAGCAAAGATACATGTTGATGTTGATTGGAGTTCTTCTGAATCCTCAGCTTGCTGATCTTGATCACGACGGTCTATTATTCTTCGTCCCGTTTGCTAATGAAGCAATTTAACGAGTGCTGAGTGTTGATTGAAGATCCTCAAGGTGTCCAGCACACATTAACCAACTTAGCAATTCAGTTGGCTTGTGAAGTCTGGCTTAGTCAATGTAGTCTCACAGTAGTGTGTCAAATCACACACAAATTGGGTTCGTTGAAACAAAGCTGTTGCTGCATGGAAAACAGCAATCCTCTTCGAAAGACTTGGCTACTGCAAAGCACTTGTGATGAAGTATCTATACTGCTGGTTGCCGTCTCAGAGTAACTCGCAAGGGTACATCAGGGTGCTGCTCTGCTGTCCACCGCTCTGGTTCAGGATCGGCGGCGGGCTTGACTCGGCTGTGGTGGATCCAAGCGTCAATCTCGGCTACCTTTACTGCAGTTGGGGTAGACAGGATGACGGTGTACGGTCCCTTCCAATGGGGTTCCAACGGTATCTTCTTCCAATCTTTGATCCACACCGAAGTTCCAGGCTGGTAGGGATGCAAGGGTTCCGTCAAGTTGATAGGCAACTGGTCTTGGATCCACGTATGGAGAGTCTGCAGAACAAAACTAAGAGCTAGGAGTTCTTGTCTGGTTACTTCTGAACCAATCTGGGCTAGATTTCCTTTGACTCCCTGCACTATTGGTGGGGGTTTACCATACAAAACTTCAAAAGGGGAAAATCCTGTTGACTTTACAGGGGCTGAGCGTATTCTGAGTAAAGCTATGGGGAGCACTTGGGGCCATTTCAAGTGTGTCTCCTGACAAAGCTTAGATATTTGGGCTTTCAATGTACGATTCATTCGCTCAACTTTCCCTGAACTCTGGGGTCTGTATGCAGTGTGGAGTTTCCACTGTATCTGCAAAGCTTTTGCTAACTGCTGAGTAACTTGGGAGACAAATGAGGGTCCATTGTCTGACCCTATTACTGCTGGAATTCCAAATCTGGGGACAATCTCTCTCATTAGGGCTTTGGTAACTTCTCGGGCTTTCTCAGTTCTGGTTGGGAATGCTTCTACCCACCCAGAGAAAGTACAAACTAATACTAGTAGGTAATGGTATCCATTGGCTTTTGGCATTTCGGTGAAATCAACTTGGAGGTTGTGCATGGGGGTCACACCTCTTGACTGAACTCGGGGTGCTGTAATAAGGCCTTGCTTGGCATTATTCTTGGCACAGATTTGACATTGTCGGGCTACTGAGGCTGATATGGTTGTCATCAGAGGAATGTAGAAATGTGGTCTGAGTGCTTTCTCCATAGCACTCTTTCCATAATGGGTGGCTTCATGGAAAGCTTTAACAAAGGCTGGTCCTAACAATTCTGGAATTACTATTCTTCCCGGAGGTTGACTGCCTTCTTCTGGTGGCAGCTCAATCCATCCATCTTTCAATACTCCCCCTTCTTTGTCACAATAGTAATCCAATTCTTTGGTGGTATATCGTGGGGTCCATAGATTCAAGGGTACTGGAAACAATGCTGCTTGCATTGGCATAGCTTGTGGGGCAATCTGTCCTGTCATAGCTGCTTGTCGTGCTGAGGCATCTGCGAATCTATTCCCTCGAGCAACTTCTCCTTTTCCTGCTTGATGTCCTCTACAATGCATGACAGCTACACGTGTTGGGGCCCAGACTGCATCAAGTAACATCAATATCTCGGGACCATATTTGACTGATTTTCCTCCGGATGTGATGAGTCCTCTTTCTTTGTAGAGAGCTCCATGGGCATGCAAGGTAGTGAAAGCATATTTGGAATCTGTATATACATTTAGCACAAGTTTTTCTCCTAATAACAATGCTCTGGTGAGTGCTATCAATTCGGCTTTCTGGGCTGATGTGCCTGAGGCTAGGGCTGATGATTCAACTACTTCATGTTGAGTGACGACTGCATATCCGGCACAGCGTCGTCCGTCAAGGATGAGACTGCTCCCATCAACATAATAGATCTGGTCAGGATTGTCTATGGGCACATCTGTTAAGTCAGGTCGACTAGAGAACACAGTTTCCATGACTTCGATGCAGTCATGTTCTGGGAGTTCTTCACTGATGGGTATCAAGGTAGCTGGGTTCAAGGCATGGCTCACTTCAAGTTGTATCTGTGGGTTTTCACATAACATGCTCTGGTACTTTAACATTCGGGAATTGGTGAGCCAATAATTTGCTTTCTGTTCCATAAGGGCAAGGACTGCATGTGGCACAGTGACTCGTATGTTCTGTCCTAATGTGAGTTTGTCTGCTTCACTCACTAGTAGTGCTGTAGCTGCAACTGCTCTCAAGCAGGGTGGCCATCCTTTGGCCACAGGGTCCAATTGTTTCGATAGGTAGGCTACAGGTCGTTCCCAATTTCCTAATTTCTGAGTCAACATGCCTAAGGCATTTCCCTGTGCTTCATGTACAAACAAGTGGAAAGGTTTATGGACATCTGGTAGTCCAAGTGCTGGTGATGACATCAATTCTTCTTTTAACTTCTGGAAGGCTGTATCCTGCTCAAGTCCCCACTCCAGTGGTGACTTCTCTTCTCCTTTTGTGGCTTCATACAGTGGTTTGGCAATTTGGGCAAAGTTGGGTATCCAGATTCGGCAATATCCTGCCGCTCCCAGAAAGGCTCTAACTTGCTTTCTGGTTGTTGGAGTTGGAATTCTACATACTGCTTCTTTTCTTTCTCTGCCTAATCTTCTGCTTCCTTGGGTAATACGAAAACCCAAGTATTTCACTTCTGTTTGGCATAGTTGTGCTTTGGCTCTGGAAACTTTATATCCAGCTTCATTTAGTAACTGCAAGAGATCTTGGGTGGCTCGTATACATTCTTTTTCTGATATGGCAGCTATCAACAGATCATCCACGTACTGGAGAAGTACTCTCCTCCCCGGGGCTACTGGATAGCTTGAAAGGTCTTGATTTAGTGCAGCACTAAAGATGGTAGGTGAATTTTTGAATCCTTGGGGTAATCTTGTCCAGGTGAGTTGGCCCCCTCTTCCAGAGATGGGGTCCTGCCATTCAATGCAAACAATATTTGGCTTACAGGGGCTAATCTTATGCAAAAGAATGCATCTTTTAAATCCAGTACAGTGAAATGGGTAGCTTCAGCGGGTATCAATCCTAGTAAAGTGTAAGGATTGGGTACAACTGGATGTATAGTTTCAACTGCATCATTTACTCTTCTCAAATCTTGCACTGGGCGATAATCATCTGTCTCAGGCTTCTTCACTGGCAAAAGTGGGGTGTTCCATGGGGATTGACATACTTTCAGTAGGCCATACTCAAGCAATCTCTGTAAGTGGCGATGGATACCTTCAATTGCAGCTCTTGGGAGAGGGTACTGTTTGACGTGCACTGGTGTAGCGCTAGGCTTGAGGGTTACAATCACTGGAGCTATATGTTTGGCTAGGCCTGGGGGACTGCCTTCTGCCCATACTTCAAGTGGTGCATGAATGTTCTTTAAAGTTTGTTCAAAATAGGTATCTTGAATCGAATCATCAATGTAGTATCTCCACTCCTCTTCTCGGGGTACTGTCAGCAGCATTATTCCTGCTGGTTTGGCTTGAGAATTCACTGTCATTTGCATTTCTCCTTGCTCAGAGAAAGATATTTGGGCTTGAAGCTTGGCTAGCATATCTCGTCCCAGTAGGGGTACTGGACATTCGGGCATGTAGAGAAATTGATGCGTTACTTGCTGTCCTCCTAGACTGCATATTCGGTTTTGTAGAAAAGACTTTGTGGCTTTGGCACCAGTTGCTCCTATAATGGTGACTGCTTTCTTGGTGAATGGGGCTATCTTTTTGTCTATTACTGAATGTTCTGCTCCAGTATCAACCATAAAGTTCATAAATTGGTCTCCTATTTGTATTTCGACCATAGGCTCCTGGAGACCTAAAGCAAACTTGGAGCCCGGTCTGTCCTAATCCACGTCATCCTCATCATGGGCCTGTGTGGCCAATGCTTGGATGGCTCCTCCTCCCCTCTCTCTCGCTGGAATTGTTCTCGATTGGCTCCTCCTCGGCCTCGGGGACGGCCTCGTCTTTCTTCTCGCCACTGATGATCGTTGTCGTCATCTTGCTGGGCGTCTTCGAGTTGCGGGCAAGTATCTCTCCAATGTCCTTCCTCTTTGCAGTAGGCGCATTGGTTCACGCCTAGTCTCTGGGTCCGGCCTCCGCCTTGACCCCGCCCTCTTCCTCTGCTCCTTCGATTAGGGACACCTCCCCTTTTCTTTTCAACTATGGCCGCAGCCAAAAAATCAGCTTTCTTCTTCATCTTTCTATCACATTCTCTCTGTCTTTCAGTATCACGATTCACATACACTTTATGAGCGACTTCCAATAACTGTGTTGCATTCATGCCCGCAAACCCTTCTAATTTCTGTAATTTACGTCTAATGTCTGGTTGAGACTGGTTTACAAAAGCAGAATTCACCATGCATAAACTTCCTGGTGCCTCGGGATCATAGGGAGTATACATTCTATAAGCTTCAGTTAATCTTTCATAATAATCTGCTGGGCTCTCATCTATTCCTTGGATAATTCCTGCTACTTTGGAAAGGTTCATAGCTTTTTGGCCTCCTCTTCGCAGGCCTTGTAAAAAGCCTTGGCGAAAACGGGCTAGGGCGGTGGATCCTTCATCTGTATTTGGGTCCCATTGGGGGTCTTCATTTGGGAATTCTCTCTGAGCTGCTTCTCTACGATCTATTATATTCTGCCCCTGCGCTGGAGCTGCAGGGTTTTCTGCCATCCATTCAATAGCTGCTTTTCTAATTCTCGCTCGTTCTTCTGTGGTAAATAGGGTGGTCAGGAGCTGACGGCAATCTGGCCAAGTGGGTTGGTGAGTTTCCATAATACTAGTTACTAATTCTGTCAGCTCCTGGGGCTTGCTAGTATAGGAGGCATAGTGCGACCTCCAATTTAATAAATCAGTTGTAGAGAAGGGGATATACACATAAGTTAGGGGTCCCGCTACCACTTCATCATTATCATTCTTTACGGGCACCCCCGGGACTTGCCTTAAGGGAAACAGTTTGGCTGTCCTAGGCGTCATTTGGGTCTGGGATCTAAGGGCTATTGTCGTGGTCTTGGCAGGAGTTGCTGTCTTTTTCTCAACTGGTTTTGCTTTGGGTTTTTCTTTCACTGGCTTGCTAGTGCTAGCGCTGGCTTTCTCAATTATTTGTACACTGTCCTCTTCGTCTTCTTCTGGGGGATCCTCACTTTCCTCTTCTTCTAGCTCCGCTTCTGGCTCACTTTTTACATCCTCCTCTCTTCTTTCCGCTAATTCTCTCTTCCTCTTCTCCAGGAGGAGGGAGGTCAGGGATTGGGTCTGGCCTCGGCTCCGGCGGTCTCTGGGGTGCTGGGGCAGGACGCCGCCGGGCTATTCTTACTGGACCTGGGGTTCGGGGCTGCCTGAGGACTACTTCCGGGGAATCGGGATCTGCCAAGATGGGTTTCTTCTTGGCTTTCTTATCCTGCTCTTTCATTCTAGGCTGTTCCTTTCTCTGTCTAGAATCTGTTTTAGCTAACATTATTCTGCACTGTTCCTCATAACAGCGCTGCGCCCAGGAGGGCGGATCTTCACAAATACTTAACCAGGAATCTATATAGGGGTACTGATCGGGGTGCGCTACTCGCACTCTACGGTGTATTGACTGGATAATCTCTACGGTGAACGTTCCCTCTCGGGGCCAGATGGGGTCTAGATCGGGCCACTCCCTAGTACACAAAATCTGCAAACGGGCTGCTGTCATTTTAATACCATAATCTCCTGAATATCCCTCTTTAAAATATGCGATCATACATTCTAATGGAGTGTTCCTAGTAGACTCCGCCCCTCCCATTTCGATGTGTGCGCGCAACAACAGACAGAAGGGAAAAGGTGGGCGGACCGTGGGTAAGGGGTCCTCACGGCCCTGGAAACGTACAGGGAATACAAATAACAAGACAAGACGACAATCGCTTCCCCCTTTTCGCGACCTGAACGCGGTCGCCCGGTCAGGAAATGCGCTAATCAGGGGTCAGCTTTCACTTGGTCCGTGCTGCCAGACCTCTCAATCACACTTCGTTCACACAATCATGCTAGCAACGTATTCCCAGAATGCATTCGTTTCTATCTATTCTGACTAGTCTTTTCCAAGTACAATTACAAAAAGGATGAGGGTTTCACCTAGCGAATTCCCATGCCAGGCTACTCGGCTCTTCCTTGAGAGGTGATCAGGCTCTCTTACCAATTCCCAATATCTCGAGATTACAAATTCCAAGTTCCAAGTTTCAATGGCAGTACTGCTCTTTCTATTTCTGTCTAGACCCAAAATCAAAACTATACTCACCGGATCCGGTCCTCAAAACTTCCCAAGCAGGCGCATGAGTTGGACCTCGGACTCCCCTCACTCGGGTTCGAGGCGTTGGCTCCGACCGGGCCCGGCACCCGCCGAGGTCCGACCAGCTCCCTCCGATACAAGGGACCGGTGGCGCCAGGGAGCGGCCCTCGTCGGAAGGGCGCGATCCCGGCAGGACCAAGCCTATAGAGGCGGAAAGTCGTGGTATATTGCCCTATATACACTTTGATTCCACAACTTCCCGGCCAACGCACCAAGGAATATGTAGCAGCAAAGCGCAGACAAACCAATGATACCAGGAGTCTGTTCAGAAGGTCCAAATCATTTATTTGTGCACAAGTCTCAAGCAAGGCAATTTCAAAATGGCTGAGCAAAGGTTTCAAGCATTACAACAACTTTTATAGACTTCTGTTCCATTCTAGGTATAGAAAAACATTTCATTGGTCCCGGTACGCTCCCGTACCTCCCGTAGCCCTTCTATTGGTCCCGGTACTGATAAGTTTCTCCAATTATGTTCCTTCTGTGGGCTTCTGTAGGCATGACACCTGCCTGCCCCCCTTCTAGTCCCAATTACAATGGTCAGTTCATCAACTTGTTACTTTCACACTTTCAAGGCTATGGGACCATTTGTGCGTGCAGAAGAGCAAGGTTCTGTAACTCATCTGTCAGCACTCCTCAATATTTCTCTGCAAATGTACTCTTTCTTATCAGTAACTTTAAAACACATCTTTTCTGTATTTTTCCATTTCTTAATTCTGCAGTTCTGCTTATCTAAGCTAATTCAATATTTCTACTGAGTTCTTTCTTACAATAGCAGCATATTGGGGGATGTGCAATCCTATATGCCTCTCCACAGGCCTCATTTACAGGTCAAGCTAGCCATGCTGGCCTGCCTATGTCAGACACCGTGGGTCACAGGCCTGCACCTGCCACATGTTCAGAAGGTCCAAATCATTTATTTGTGCACAAGTCTCAAGCAAGGCAATTCAAAATGGCTGAGCAAAGTTTTCAAGCATTACAACAACTTTTATAGACTTCTGTTCCATTCTAGGTATAGAAAAACATTTCATTGGTCCCGGTACTCTCCCGTACCTCCCGTAGCCCTTCTATTGGTCCCGGTACTGATAAGTTTCTCCAATTATGTCCCTTCTGTGGGCTTCTGTAGGCATGACACCTGCCTGCCCCCCTTCTAGTCCCAATTACAATGGTCAGTTCATCAACTTGTTACTTTCACACTCTCAAGGTTATGGGACCATTTGTGCGTGCAGAAGAGCAAGGTTCTGTAACTCATCTGTCAGCACTCCTCATTATTTCTCTGCAAATGTACTTTTTCTTATCAGTAACTTTTAAACATGTCTTTTCTGTATTTTTCCATTTCTTAATTCTGCAGTTCTGCTTACCTAAGCTAATTCAATATTTCTACTGAGTTCTTTCTTACAATAGCAGCATATTGGGGGATGTGCAATCCTATATGCCTCTCCACAGGCCTCATTTACAGGTCAAGCTAGCCATGCTGGCCTGCCTATGTCAGACACCGTGGGTCACAGGCCTGCACCTGCCACATTCCCCCCTTTGATTAATCTCACCCTATTACTTAATAAGGTGTGAGAATTAAATCACATTTGAGAAGAATCACATCCTGATTAAAGGATTCTTACTAGTTCCACTAGGGCTAGCTTTGTATAAAGCCATTATTTTAGTTGCGGTCTTCCGCTCTACGGTACTATCAATAGCACTATGAATGGAACGCATACAACATGGGATTAAACATGGTAAGCAGAGGACAACAGCAACAAGGATTAGTACTAAGATAACGAAAGTCTTAAATCCTCCCAGCCAAGAGAAAAGGTTAGCAAACCAATTAGGAAATTTCAATGCGTGCCATGTCTGTACTGGCACATAAGCATGTCTTTGCATATCTTTAGCAATTTCTTCAACTACTTGACCTTTATCATCTATTTTCAAACAGCAATTAGTTAAATTCAGTTTACCACATACTCCTCCTTCAGCTGCTAGCAAATAATCAAGTGCTAAGCGATTCTGGTATATGGCAGTGCGCATCTGAGTACTTTGTCTAGCTAAGAGCGTGAGAGCATGACTAGTTTCATTGGTTATTATTTCAACTACTGCTTGTAAGCGAATAATACGATTGATCATATAGATTGGAGTACGATAACCATACATACCATCATCATTCCAAGTGGCAGGTCCATAATACTCAATAATTCTTTCTGGTGGCCAATCATCACCTCGCCACTTCTCCCACTTGCCTATCTGTAAGGCTTCTCTTTTCTGTCTCGATGCTCCTTTGTGTTTGTGGGTTGTGTATACAGGGTATCCTAATTGTTCTCCATGTTCAGTGTTTAACAGGAAGAAAGAGGGTCTGATGGTTCCTAAGACACATGCTCCTCCCCATTGTGGCGGGAGTTGCGCATATGCTCGGTTTCCACAGATCCAATATAGGCCAGGTGGGGCTTGCCAGGCTTGGACTTTGGCAAGGTTAGTCCATAGACCTGCAAGTTCAGGAAATCTAGCTAATGGGTTAGGAGGTTCAGGATGTCTGATTCCTGACCACCATGCTGTCTTTTTGGTCGTGGCATTATAGTATTTCTGGCTAAGACAGACCAGCTGTCCTACCTTTTGGGTGAACTGGGGTCCAGTTCTGGCAAAGCAAAGACGTCCAACGATTGAGTGCGCTAACACCCATTCACTGGTAGTCTTGTGTAATTCAGTTTGGTTGTAAATCATGGAATAATTCAATTCTTGGGCTTCCCAGGGCCATTGATCTCCCATTTGGGTTCCGCCACAGAAATAACAATCTGTGATCTTAAGACTAGATACTACTGCTCCGGCTAATTCTAGAAACAAATTCTGTGAAGGGTGAGGGATCTCAAACTTATTTACATGCATAGCTTCATAAAAGGTATTATGAATATGATATTTAGATGACTTGTGGGCTTGAGTATTCAATCTAATATACACAATGGTCCCTGGATCTGTTCCCCCTCCAGCAATTCGTAAACCAAACTTATATCCTTGTTTCCATGCATGGGGATTATGTACACGCAAGTGTAAGGGGTTGCAAGCATCTTTCTGACATTTATCATTTGTGGTTGGCTTGGTTAGAGTAGCCATCCGTTTATCTATTTTCTCATCAGTTATACCAGTGTTCCAGGTAGCATAAAAAAACACATCCCCAATACGGGCAATAGTAATCTGCCGCTGTAGCAGTACTATAGCCTGATCCCGTTTTACCTGTACACTTCCACCAATTTGTGGCACCTTCTGGACACATATACTTATGGTCATTTCGATACGCTTTCTCCCATGTACCACAGGTGGAATAACTATCTCTATTAATAGCATTACATGCATCAAAATTCAAAACAGCAGGTTTAGTAATGTCCTTAAGTGGTGGTGTAGCAGCTAATATAGGTCCATCTGCATCCTTCCACCTTATTTCCAACGTGTAATAGGATGGATTCTGATGCGGATTATAGCATGCTTTGATTTTGCCATGAGTGCAAACATTTAGTTCAGTGGTGTTATAGACACACCGAGTTATTGTTCCCTTGCAGGTATAGTAAGAATGGTAAAGCAAAGTCTGAGTTACTTTCAGTCCAGTTCTAGTAGAGGTAATGCAAGCAGTGCATGGAGGTAGAGCATAAGTCTGTTCAAAACCTCCAAAGAAGGCAACCAAGGCAAAGCAGAAGCAAAGATACATGTTGTTGTTGATTGGAGTTCTTCTGAATCCTCAGCTTGCTGATCTTGATCACGACGGTCTATTATTCTTCGTCCCGTTTGCTAATGAAGCAATTTAACGGTTGCTGAGTGTTGATTGAAGATCCTCAAGGTGTCCAGCACACATTAACCAACTTAGCAATTCAGTTGGCTTGTGAAGTCTGGCTTAGTCAATGTAGTCTCAAAGTAGTAGTGTGTCAAATCACACACAAATCGGGTTCGTTGAAACAAAACTGTTGCTGCATGGAAAACAGCAATCCTCTTCGAAAGACTTGGCTACTGCAAAGCACTTGTGATGAAGTGTCTATGCTGCTGGTTGCCGTCTCAGAGTAACTCGCAAGGGTACATCAGGGTGCTGCTCTGCTGTCCACCGCTCTGGTTCAGGATCGGCGGCGGGCTTGACTCTGCTGTGGTGGATCCAGGCGTCGATCTCGGCTACCTTTACTGCAGTTGGGGTAGACAGGATGACGGTGTACGGTCCCTTCCAATGGGGTTCCAACGGTATCTTCTTCCAATCTTTGATCCACACCGAAGTTCCAGGCTTGAAAGGATGCAAGGGTTCCGTCAAGTTGATAGGCAACTGGTCTTGGATCCACGTATGGAGAGTCTGCAGAACAAAACTAAGAGCTAGGAGTTCTTGTCTGGTTACTTCTGAACCAATCTGGGCTAAATTTCCTTTGACTCCCTGCACTATTGGTGGGGGTTTACCATACAAAACTTCAAAAGGGGAAAATCCTGTTGACTTTACAGGGGCTGAGCGTATTCTGAGTAAAGCTATGGGGAGCACTTGGGGCCATTTCAAGTGTGTCTCCTGACAAAGCTTAGACATTTGGGCTTTCAAGGTACGATTCATTCGCTCAACTTTCCCTGAACTCTGGGGTCTGTATGCAGTGTGGAGCTTCCACTGTATCTGCAAAGCTTTTGCTAACTGCTGAGTAACTTGGGAGACAAATGAGGGTCCATTGTCTGACCCTATTACTGCTGGGATTCCAAATCTGGGGACAATCTCTCTCATTAAGGCTTTGGTAACTTCTCGGGCTTTCTCAGTTCTGGTTGGGAATGCTTCTACCCACCCAGAGAAAGTACAAACTAATACTAGTAGGTAATGGTATCCATTGGCTTTTGGCATTTCGGTAAAATCAACTTGGAGGTTGTGCATGGGGGTGACACCTCCTGACTGAACTCGGGGTGCTGTAATAAGGCCTTGCTTGGCATTATTTTTGGCACAAGTTACACATTGACGTGCTACTGAGGCTGATATGGTTGTCATCAGAGGAATGTAGAAATGTGGTCTGAGTGCTTTTTCCATAGCACTCTTCCCATAGTGGGTGGCTTCGTGGAAAGCTTTGACAAAGGATGGTCCTAACAGTTCAGGAATTACTATTCGTCCCGGAGGTTGACTGCCCTCTTCTGGTGGCAGCTCAATCCATCCATCTTTCAATACTCCATTTTCTTTGTCACAATAGTAATCTAATTCTTTGGTGGTATATCGTGGGGTCCATAGATTCAAAGGTACTGGAAACAATGCTGCTTGCATTGGCATAGCTTGTGGGGCAATCTGTCCTGTTATAGCTGCTTGTCGTGCTGAGGCATCTGCAAATCTATTTCCTCGGGCAACTTCTCCTTTTCCTGCTTGATGTCCTCTACAATGCATGACAGCTACACGTGTTGGGGCCCATACTGCATCAAGTAACATCAATATTTCGGGACCATATTTGACTGATTTTCCTCCGGATGTGATGAGTCCTCTTTCTTTGTAGAGAGCTCCATGGGCATGCAAGGTAGTGAAAGCATATTTGGAATCTGTATATACATTTAGCACAAGTTTTTCTCCTAACAACAATGCTCTGGTGAGTGCTATCAATTCGGCTTTCTGGGCTGATGTGCCTGAGGCTAGAGCTGATGATTCAACTACTTCGTGTTGAGTGACGACTGCATATCCGGCACAGCGTCGTCCGTCAAGGATGAGACTGCTCCCATCAACATAATAGATCTGGTCGGGATTGTCTATGGGCACATCTGTTAAGTCAGGTCGACTAGAGAACACAGTTTCCATGACTTCGATACAGTCATGTTCTGGGAGTTCTTCACTGATGGGTATCAAGGTAGCTGGATTCAAGGCATGGCTCACTTCAAGTTGTATTTGTGGGTTTTCACATAACATGCTCTGGTACTTCAACATTCGGGAATTGGTGAGCCAATAATTTGCTTTCTGTTCCATAAGGGCAAGGACTGCATGTGGCACAGTGACTCGTATGTTTTGTCCTAGTGTGAGTTTGTCTGCTTCACTCACTAGTAGCGCTGTAGCTGCAACTGCTCTCAAGCAAGGTGGCCATCCTTTGGCCACAGGGTCCAATTGTTTCGATAGGTAGGCTACAGGTCGCTCCCAATTCCCTAATTTCTGAGTCAACATGCCTAAGGCATTTCCCTGTGCTTCATGTACAAACAAGTGGAAAGGTTTGTGGACATCTGGTAGTCCAAGTGCTGGTGATGACATCAATTCTTCTTTCAATTTCTGGAAGGCTGTATCCTGCTCAAGTCCCCACTCCAGTGGTGACTTCTCTTCTCCTTTTGTGGCTTCATACAGTGGCTTGGCAATTTGGGCAAAGTTGGGTATCCAGATTCGACAATATCCTGCTGCTCCCAGAAAGGCTCTGACTTGCTTTCTGGTTGTTGGAGTTGGAATTCTGCATACGGCTTCTTTTCTCTCTCTGCCTAATCTTCTGCTTCCTTGGGTAATACGAAAACCCAAGTATTTCACTTCTTTTTGACATAGCTGTGCTTTGGCTCTGGAAACTTTGTATCCAGCTTCATCTAGTAACTGCAAGAGATCTTTGGTGGCTAATATACATTCACTTTCTGATACGGCAGCTATCAACAGATCATCCACATACTGGAGAAGTACTCTCTTCCCCGGGGCTACTGGATAGCTTGAAAGGTCTTGATTTAGTGCAGCACTAAAGATGGTAGGTGAATTCTTGAATCCTTGGGGTAATCTTGTCCAGGTGAGTTGGCCTCCTCTTCCAGAGATGGGGTCCTGCCATTCAAATGCAAACAATATTTGGCTTACAGGGGCTAATCTTATGCAAAAGAATGCATCTTTTAAATCCAGTACAGTGAAATGGGTAGCTTCAGCAGGTATCAGTCCTAGAAGAGTGTAAGGATTGGGCACAACTGGATGTATAGTTTCAATTGCATCATTTACTCTTCTCAAATCTTGCACTGGGCGATAATCATCTGTCCCAGGTTTCTTTACTGGCAAAAGTGGAGTGTTCCATGGGGATTGACATACTTTTAGTAGGCCATATTCAAGTAATCTCTGAAGGTGGCGATGGATGCCTTCAATTGCGGCTCTTGGGAGAGGGTACTGTTTGACGTGCACTGGTGTAGCACTAGGCTTGAGGGTTACAATCACTGGAGCTATATGCTTGGCTAGGCCTGGGGGACTGCCTTCTGCCCATACTCCAGGTGGTGCATGAATGTTCTTCAGAGTTTGTTCAAAATAGGTATCTTGGATGGAATCATCGACGTAGTACCTCCATTCTTCTTCTCGGGGTACTGTCAGCAGCATCACTCCTGCTGGTTTGGCTTGAGAATTCACTGTCATTTGCATTTCTCCTTGTTCAGAGAAAGATATTTGTGCTTGAAGCTTGGCTAGCATATCTCATCCCAGTAGTGGCACTGGACATTCGGGCATGTAAAGGAATTGATGAGTTACTTGCTGTCCTCCTAGACTGCATATTCGGTTTTGAAGAAAAGACTTTGTGGCTTTGGCACCAGTTGCTCCTATAATGGTGACTGCTTTTTTGGTGAATGGGGCTATCTTTTTGTCTATTACTGAATGTTCTGCTCCAGTATCAACCATAAAGTTCATAATTTGGTCTCCTATTTGTATTCCGACCATAGGCTCCTGGAGACCTAAAGCAAACTTGGAGCCCGGTCTGTCCTAATCCACGTCATCCTCATCATGGGCTTGTGTGGCCAATGCTTGGATGGCTCCTCCTCCCCTCTCTCTGGAATTGTTCTCGATTTGCTCCTCCTCGGCCTCGGGGACGGCCTCGTCTTTCTTCTCGCCACTGATGATCGTTGTCGTCATCTTGCTGGGCGTCTTCGAGTTGCGGGCACGTATCTCTCCAATGTCCTTCCTCTCTGCAATAGGCGCATTGGTTCACGCCTAGTCTCTGGGTCCGGCCTCCGCCTTGACCCCGCCCTCTTCCTCTGCTCCTTCGACTAGGGACACCTCCCCTTTTCTTTTCAACTATGGCCGCAGCCAAAAAATCAGCTTTCTTCTTCATCTTTCTATCACATTCTCTCTGTCTTTCAGTATCACGATTCACATACACTTTATGAGCGACTTCCAATAACTGTGTTGCATTCATGCCCGCAAACCCTTCTAATTTCTGTAATTTACGTCTAATGTCTGGTTGAGACTGGTTTACAAAAGCAGAATTCACCATGCATAAACTTCCTGGTGCCTCGGGATCATAGGGAGTATACATTCTGTAGGCTTCAGTTAATCTTTCATAATAATCTGCTGGGCTCTCATCTATCCCTTGGATAACTCCTGTGACTTTGGAAAGGTTCATAGCTTTTTGGCCTCCCCTTCTCAGGCCTTGTAAAAAGCCTTGGCGAAAGCGGGCTAGGGCTGTGGATCCTTCATCTGTATTTGGATCCCATTGGGGGTCTTCATTCGGGAATTCTCTCTGAGCTGCTTCTCTACGATCTATTATATTCTGCCCCTGCGCCGGAGCTGCAGGGTTTTTCTGCCATCCATTCAATAGCTGCTTTTTCTAATTCTCGCTCGTTCTTCTGTAGTGAATAGGGTGGTCAGGAGCTGACGGCAATCTGGCCAAGTGGGTTGGTGAGTTTCCATAATACTAGTTACTAATTCTGTCAGCTCCTGGGGCTTACTAGTATAGGAGGCATAATGCGACCTCCAATTTAATAAATCAGTTGTAGAGAAAGGGATATACACATAAGTTAAGGGTCCCGCTACCACTTCATCATTATCATTCTTTACGGGCACTCCCGGGACTTGCCTTAAGGGAAACAGTTTGGCTGTCCCAGGCGTTGTTTGGGATCTAAGAGTTATTGTCGTTGCCTTTGCAGGAGTCGCTTTCTTTTTCTCAACTGGTTTTGCTTTGGGTTTCTCTTTCGCTGGCGTGCTAGTGCTAGCGCTGGCTTTCTCAATTATTTGTACACTGTCCTCCTCTTCTTCTGGGGAATTTCCTTCTTCTCCTCCTTCTATCTCCGCTTCTGACTCACTTTTTACGTCCTCCACTTCTCTTTCCACTAATTCTCCCTCTTTTTCTTCTCCAGGAGGAGGGGGGCCAGGGGTTGGGTCTCGCCTCGGCTCTCGCCGTCTCTGGGGTTCTGGGGCAGGACGACGCCGGGCTACCCTTACTGGACCTGGGGTTCGGGGCTGCCTAAGGACTACTTCTGGGGAATCAGGATCTGCCAGGATGGGTTTCTTCGTGGCTTTCTTATCCTGCTCTTTCATTCTAGGCTGTTCCGTTTTCTGTCTAGAATCTGTTTTAGCTAACATTATCCTCACAACAGCGCTGCGCCCAGGAGGGCGGATCTTCACAAATACTTAACCAGGAATCTATATAGGGGTACTGATCGGGGTGCGCTACCCGCACTCTACGATGTATTGACTGGATAATCTCTACGGTGAACGTTCCCTCTCGGGGCCAGATGGGGTCTAGATCGGGCCACTCCCTAGTACACAAAATCTGCAAACGGGCTGCTGTCATTTTAATACCATAATCTCCTGAATATCCCTCTTTAAAATGTGCGATCATACATTCTAATGGAGTGTTTCTAGTAGACCCCGCCCCTCCCATTTCGATGTGTGCGCGTGACAACAGACAGAAGGGAAAAGGAGTGCGGACCGTGGGTAAGGGGTCCTCACGGCCCTGGAAACGTATAGGGAATACAAATAACAAGACAAGACGACAATCGCTTCCCCCTTTTCGCGACCTGAACGCGGTCGCCCGGTCAGGAAACGCGCTAATCAGGGGTCCGCCTTCACTTGGTCCGTGCTGCCAGACCTCTCATTCACACTTCGTTCACACAATCATGCTAGCAACGTATCCCAGAATGCATTCGTTTCTATCTATTCTGACTAGTCTTTTTTTCCAATTACAAAAAGGATGAGGGTTTCACCTAGCGAATTCCCATGCCAGGCTACTCGGCTCTTCCTTGAGAGTTGATCATGCTCTCTTACCAATTCCCAATATCTCGAGATTACAAATTCCAAATTCCAATGGCAGTACTGCTCTTTCTATTTCTGTCTAGACCCAAAATCAAAACTATACTCACCGGATCCGGTCCTCAAACTTCCCAAGCAGGCGCATGAGTTGGACCTCGGACTCCCCTCACTCGGGTTCGAGGCGTTGGCTCCAACCGGGCCCGGCACCCGCCGAGGTCCGACCAGCTCCCTCCGATACAAGGGACCGGTGGCGCCAGGGAGCGGCCCTCGTCGGAAGGGCGCGATCCCGGCAGGACCAAGCCTATAGAGGCGGAACGTCGTGGTATATTGCCCTATATACACTTTGATTCCACAACTTCCCGGCCAACGCACCAAGGAATATGTAGCAGCAAAGCGCAGACAAACCAATGATACCAGGAGTCTGTTCAGAAGGTCCAAATCATTTATTTGTGCACAAGTCTCAAGCAAGGCAATTCAAAATGGCTGAGCAAAGTTTTCAAGCATTACAACAACTTTTATAGACTTCTGTTCCATTCTAGGTATAGAAAAACATTTCATTGGTCCCGGTACTCTCCCGTACCTCCCGTAGCCCTTCTATTGGTCCCGGTACTGATAAGTTTCTCCAATTATGTCCCTTCTGTGGGCTTCTGTAGGCATGACACCTGCCTGCCCCCCTTCTAGTCCCAATTACAATGGTCAGTTCATCAACTTGTTACTTTCACACTCTCAAGGTTATGGGACCATTTGTGCGTGCAGAAGAGCAAGGTTCTGTAACTCATCTGTCAGCACTCCTCATTATTTCTCTGCAAATGTACTTTTTCTTATCAGTAACTTTTAAACATGTCTTTTCTGTATTTTTCCATTTCTTAATTCTGCAGTTCTGCTTACCTAAGCTAATTCAATATTTCTACTGAGTTCTTTCTTACAATAGCAGCATATTGGGGGATGTGCAATCCTATATGCCTCTCCACAGGCCTCATTTACAGGTCAAGCTAGCCATGCTGGCCTGCCTATGTCAGACACCGTGGGTCACAGGCCTGCACCTGCCACACTACTATGAAAGGCCTGTAAGTTAGGCCTGGATCCTAACTCCCATTATAGCTAGAAAAGAACCAAAAATCTGTGAGAAATGAGAAAACTGTTTTAAACTGCTTAATAAGAAGTTTTACATGAATTCATAAGTCTTTCATTATTCTCTTGTGTGCAAAAGAAAGAAATGTTTCAATACATGCATTCCTGAAGCTAGGGATAACCTTGCCGTAGAGAAGTATCAAAATCAAGAACTGCACCATTGTTAGAATAATCCTAAGGGAGGGGGCTGGTTGCTAGGCCCCGGAGGGATTTCTGATTGGACAGGTGCAGGGAGCGTGGAACCAATGAGAAGTTTGCATGTATCAAGCTAGAACCAATAGAAAGTTCTCATGTATCAAACTGAAAAAGAGGTATAAATGGTTATGTCTCTGTAAAAACTTTGCTCAGTTCCTTTTGAAGCTTTGACTGACTGGGCCTGTGCACAATAAACTGACTTGGACCCTATCAATTGACTCCTGGATTTATTCATTTATTGCACTTTGCTGCAGCATATTCTTGGTGCTTTGGCCGGGAAGTGCGAGTAGTAAATGGTACTCACGTGAATAATCTACGAAATTAGCCTTGAGGTTTGGCCCGGTTGGAACCGTGTCTGTCCGACCGCGGGGGAGACCTCAGGCGGCGCCGGCCCATTTGTGCCGGAGAGGGTTCCACCTGCCTCGGCGGGCCATCGGGTCCAGCTGGCCAACACCTCCGACCCGGGGGGAGTCCAGGATCCAACCCAGGAGCTGGTGTGGTATAGGGAACCGGATCCGGCGAGTAGACATTTATGTGATTTGATAGTCAGAAAGTACAGCCTGGGACAACGTCTTGCATGCACAGGACTGATTCTGTATATTTGGTATAGACTAACTGGGAAAATCTCGCATGAGTGTGCGAGAGACAAGGGAGCCTGATCACCTCCCATAAGGGCGGTCCTAGTAAGCTCCGCGTAAGAGAAAGCGGAAGCCGAAGCCATCGACCCTTCTTGTTTGAAATAGTCAGTTAGTCAGAAAACCTGGGCATTTGAAAAATGATTTCTTGTTGAAATATGCTTGCTTGTGTGATTGAGAGGTCTTGAAATACAGACCGAGCGAGAGCGGACTCCTGAGTAGCGCAGTTCCTGGCCGGGCGACCGCGTCCAGGTCGCGAAAAGGAGGAAGCGAGTGGTGTTTGTCCCCCCCAGTGTTCTGTGGGCTGTACGGACCCCTTACCTACAGCCATACTACCTATCCTTATTGTTCGTTGTCTTGTACGTCATTACGTGTACGTAGAGTACGTAGTTAGTGTACGTAGTTACGTTCAGATTATGGGAGGGGCGGAGTCCACGCAAACTCCATTGGAATGCATGATCAAGAATTTCCGTAAAGGATTTTTGGGTGATTATGGTATGAAAATGACTCTGTCTAGATTAAAAATGTTATGTGAAAGGGAGTGGCCCGCGTTAGCTGCTTCATGGCCCCGTGGGGGCACCTTTGATTTAGAAACAGTTTTTCGAGTTCATCAGCTTATACAAAGAGTGTATCCTGACCAGTTCCCCTATATAGATTCCTGGTTAAGTGCTTGTGAACAGCAACCCTCATGGATGAAGCGCTGCTATGAGGAGCGCTGTAGAATATTTGTAGCTTCCACTAGGGGAACCAGAAAAGTTAAGGAGGAGAAGCCACCTGTGTATTCTGCCCCAGAGTCCCCAGATATCCTGGCTAGGTTACCCCAGTACCCACAGAAGTTAGTTCCCCCAGCACCACGGCCTGAAGTGGAGCCAGATGAGGAGCCTCAGAAAATACCGCTGCAGCAGCCTAAGAAGCACCCTACCAAGAGTGATAGTCCCGAGTCAGGCCCAAGCACGTTGGGGGGACTAGAGTCCTCTGACGAGATAGAAAGCAGAGGCTCTCCTGCCAGTTCAGGGTCACCCACCAAGGAGATTTGTGCCCGGGAGTCTTATGATTTAAGAAGCATAACTCCCAAGAAGAAGGAGAAAGCAGGGCACCTAATGCCATTATGCCAAGTGCCTGGAATACCCGTTTTAAATGATCAGGGCCAGATGGCGCCAGGACCAACCAGCTTAGTTTACGTACCCTTTTCCACCACTGATTTATTAAACTGGAAAACGCATTATGCATCTTATACAGCCAAGCCTCAGGAATTAACAGAATTAATGTCTAGCATTATGCAAACCCATCAGCCTACTTGGGCCGATTGTCGCCAGCTCCTGTCCACCCTCTTTACTACTGAGGAGCGAGGGCGAATCGGGCAAGCAGCCCTCCGTTGGTTAGAAGAGAACCCTGTAGAAGAGGGAGGAATAAACCCCCCACAAGCAACTGTTGCAGAATATCCAAATGAAGATCCCGGGTGGGACCAGAATGATGAAAGGGGGGCGGCGGCCCTAACCAGATTTCGCCAGGCCTTATTGCAGGGCCTGAAGAAGGGAGGCCAGAGGGCCATGAATATCGGGAAGGTATCAGAAGTTCTCCAGGGTCCAGATGAGAGCCCAGCGGCCTTTTATGAGCGGTTGTCTGAAGCTTATAGATTGTATACCCCATATGATCCCGCCGCTCAGGAAAATCTACACATGGTAAATGCGGCCTTTGTCAGTCAGTCCCAGAGAGACATAAAACGAAAACTGCAGAAATTGGATGGATTTGCGGGCATGAATACAGCACAGTTAATGGAAGTCGCTCAGAAAGTATTTGTGAATCGTGAAAATGAACAAGACAGAGAAAGTGAACAAAAGATGAAGAAGGAGGCAGATGATCTTGCTGCTGCCATAACCGAACGACGTGGAGGAGGTTTTCCTAATCAAAGGACCAGAGGACGTGGAAGAGGCCGCGGAAGCGAAAGGCCTAAATTGGGTGCGAATCAGTACGCCTACTGCAAGGAAGAAGGACATTGGAGAAGTGAATGCCCGCATCTGGACTCCACCCCCGCGAGGGGAGGAGGGAGTCCCTGGAGGACGATTTCGAAGGAGGGGAGGAATGAACCGAGCACAGTTCCAGCAAGAGAGGGAGGAAGCCATTGAGGGAGTGGCAGTAGCAACAGGCTATGACCTGGATGACGTGGATGAAGACTAGGCCAGACCAGGCTCCAAGTTCACCCTGGGTCCCCAGGAGCCTATGGTCAGTTTAAAGATAGGGGACCAATACATGGAATTTATGGTAGATACAGGAGCAGAACATTCAGTAGTAGCCAAGCCAGTAGCTCCTCTTTCCTCTCGATCTGTTACTATTGTTGGAGCCACTGGAAATAAAGCTACAAAGTCATTCTTACAGAACCGCATGTGTGAGTTAGGGGGACAGAAAATAACGCACCAGTTCTTGCATATGCCTGTGTGCCCTATCCCACTACTGGGCCAAGACATACTTGCTAAGCTCCAGGCACAAATATCTTTTGCTGAAGGGGGAGAAATGAAAATGACTGTGAACCCAAAGCCTGCTGGATTGATGGTGCTCACTGTTCCGAGAAGAAGAGTGGCGGTTCTATAGTGCACCTCCAATAAAGTCAACTAGTCCCTGTATACCTACCAACCTTATAGCCCCACCTGAAGTATGGGCAGAAGATAATCCACAGCCCCTGTCATTGTCACCCTCAAGCCAGGAGTGGAACCAGTGCATGTGAAGCAGTATCCTCTCCCTCAACCAGCCATCGAAGGTATCCACTGCCATTTAATGAAACTGCTGAAGTATGGACTTCTCAAGGAATGCCAGTCACCTTGGAATACCCCCCTTCTCCCAGTTAAGAAACCTGGGACAGGGGACTGTCGCCCAGTACAAGACCTAAGACGAGTGAATGATGCAGTTGAAACTATACATCCTGTAGTACCAAATCCTTATATCTCTTGGGACTGATCCCCGCTGAGGCTACTCACTTCACCGTCCTGGACCTGAAAGATGCCTTTTTCTGTGTACGCTTAGCCCCCACTAGTCAACTTTTATTCGCTTTTGAATGGCAAGACCCCACAACAGAAAGGCGGGGCCAGCTCACCTGGACGAGATTACCCCAAGGATTCAAGAACTCACCTACTCTTCAGTGCTGCCCTGAATCAAGATCTTTCAAGTTACCCAGTGGACCCAGGAAAGAGGGTTCTTCTTCAGTATGTAGATGACTTGCTCATAGCCATTAACTCAAAGTGAATGCCTACAAGCCACTAGTGAACTCTTGTACCTTCTCAAAGAGGCTGGATACAAAGTCTCAAGAGCCAAAGCACAACTATGCCAAACTGAAGTCAAGTATCTAGGATTCCAGTTGTCCAGTGGGATCCGACGTCTAGGACCAGAACACAAAGAAGCTGTATGTAGTATCCCTACTCCAACCACCAGGAGGCAAGTAAGAGCCTGCCTGGGGGCCGCGGGGTACTGTCGCATATGGATCCCCAATTTTGCACTGATAGCAAAACCACTGTACCAAGTCACCAAAGGAATGGAAAAGTCTCCACTGGAATGGGGACCTGAACAAGATGCTGCATTCCAGTCTCTGAAAAATGCTGATGTCATCTCCAGCTTTAAGTCTTCCAGATGTTCAGAAGCCTTTCCATCTTTTTGTCCATGAGTCACAAGGAAATGCGTTGGGAGTATTGACTCAATCTCTTGGATCTTGGCAACGACCAGTAGCCTATCTGTCAAAACAATTGGATATAGTTGCAAAAGGATGGCCCCCTTGTTTGAGAGCTGTTGCAGCAACAGCCCTTCTAGTGGGCGAAGCAGATAAGCTCACACTGGGGCAAACTCTTCAAGTCACCGTACCACACTCTGTTCTGACTCTCATGGAACACAAAGGAAACTTCTGGCTGACCAATGCACGAATGTTGAAATATCAGAGCATGCTGTGCGAAAACCCCCAGATACAGTTGAAAGTCAGTCAAGCTTTGAACCCTGCTACGTTGTTTCCAATTGGTCCTGGGCCCCCTGATCATAACTGTTTAGAAACCATGGACACTGTATTTTCAAGTCTCCCTGATTTGACCGATGTCCCTCTAGAGGACCCTGAACGGACTTTCTTTGTGGATGGAAGCAGTTTGGTCATCAATGGACATCGTTGTGCTGGATATGCAGTGGTGACCCTTGATCTGGTAGTTGAGTCCTCAGCCCTGACCCCAGGAACTTCTGCACAGAAAGCTGAATTGATAGCCCTCATCAGAGCCTTGACATTAGGAGAAGAACTCCGCTTAAATGTGTAAACAGATTCCAAATATGCTTTTACCACTTTGCACACACATGGAGCCTTGTATAAAGAGCGAGGGTTGATCACCTCAGGGGGTAAGGCCATTAGGTATGGGCCCGAGATATTGATGTTATTAGATGCTGTGTGGGCCCCCAAACAAGTGGCAGTCATGCACTGCCGAGGTCATCAGGCAGGAACAGGAGAAGTCACCCGAGGGAATAGATTTGCAGATGCCACAGCCCGAAAGGCAGCCACCACAGGACAAGTTAGGACCCAAGATACTGTAATGCAAGCAGCCCTATTCCCTGTGCCCCTCAGTTCCTGGGCACCCCGATACACTACAAGAGAGTTAGACTATTATTGTGAAAAGGAGGGAGGAGTCTTGACAGAACAAGGTTGGATAGTGTTGCCACCCCCAGAAGGTAGTCCACCTCCAGGTCCTACAGTCATCCCTGAAGCATTAGGGCCAGCCTTTGTTCAAGCTTTTCACCAAGCCACACATTATGGAAAAACAGCTATGGAAAAAGCCCTGAGACCCCATTTCTGTATTTCACTGCTAGGATCCCTGACCGCCTCGGTGGCACAGCAATGTCTGATATGTGCCAAAAGTAATGCCAAGCAAGGTCCCGTTCCACCCCCAAGAGTTCAGTCAGTAGGGGTGACCCCAATGAGTGATATACAGGTAGACTTTGCGGAAATGCCCTGTACAAATGGATATCACTATATGTTAGTGTTAGTCTGTACATTTTCGGGATGGGTGGAAGCCTATCCCACCCGAACTGAGAAAGCCCGAGAAGTCACTAGGGTATTGCTTCATGAGATCATTCCCCGATTTGGAATACTATTAACTATAGGGTCAGATAATGATCCATCATTTGTATCCCAAGTTACCCAACAGTTAGCTCGAGCTTTGCAAATACAATGGACGTTACACACTGCTTACAGACCCCAGAGTTCAGGAAAAGTGGAACGTATGAATAGAACCTTGAAAACTCAGTTATCCAAGCTTTGCCAAGAAACACACCTAAAGTGGCTCCAAGTTCTCCCTATAGCCCTTCTTAGGATACGTTCAGCTCCCACCAAGTCCCTAGGAGTCTCCCCTTTTGAGATATTGTATAGGCGACCTCCACCCCTTGTGCAGGGAATAAAAGGAGATACGAGACAAATAGCATCTGAAATAACTAGACAAGAACTATTAGCTTTAGGTTCTGTCTTGCAGAATCTCCAAACATGGGTGCAAGATCGACTAACCATCAACTTGACCGAGCCTCTGCATCCCTTCAAGCCAGGAACATCCGTGTGGGTGAAAGAGTGGAGAAAGACCCCGCTGGCGCCGCATTGCAAGGGACCATACGTCGTCATTCTGTCAACCCCCACTGCAGTGAAAGTTGCAGAATTTGAACCCTGGATCCACCACAGTCGAGTGAAGCCGGCAGCTGCACCTGATCCTGACCCTGACCAATGGACGTCAGTGAATGATCCCGAGACTCCATTGCGACTTACATTGCGGAGACAGCCGGCGCTATAGAGAATCTTCAGAATCTATCTTCGTCACGCTAGAGTGACCATCGCAGCAGGAGAAAAGAAGACTCAACAAGTTCACCATACCCAACTTTCCAGTTGATCTCCAAAGGCTGTAATCACAATGTTCTTCCACTATTGCCTTGTGGGAGTGGTAATCCTGGGAATCCTGGAAAAGACTTTTGCCCTACCCCCTTGTGCAGCCTGCATAACCACCACCCGAACGGGACAAAAGATTACTCAGACTTTACTCTATCACTCCTACTATACTTGCACCAGTACAGTCAGCCGGTGTATTTATAATGGCACCGAACTGAATATTTGCACAAAGGGGAAAAGTAAGACTTGTTATAACCCCCGACAAAACCCTTCATATTATACATTTGAGATACGCTGGAATGATGAAGATGGAGCCATCCTAAATGTGACAAAACCCCTTGCAAACCCCACAAAACCTATTATCTTGGACTTTGATGCTTGTGATGCAATTAACAGAAATGCTTACCACAGATGTGGGTCATGGGAGCGAGCATACTACCATGATGATAAATATGTGTGTCCAGAAGGAGTATACGGATGGGGACAGTGTACAGGAAAGAACTCTGCAGCCACCACTTACACCACTACATCTAAACATGATTACTTTTGCCCAAAATGGGACTGCGTATATTTTGCTACATGGAAGAATGCACCTGTGGGACGAGATGGTGATAATCGCAAAGGCAATCTGACGAAGATCAGATTACCTGAGCCCAAGAAATGCCAGAAAGGTGCCTGTAATCCTCTGCAACTCCTCATAGTCAACCCTAGCCAATGGAAGCAAGGATACAAATTTGGGTTGCATATAGCAGGAGGAGGTATAGATCCTGGGACTATCCTGTATCTGCAATTAAACACCAAGACCCCTGTATTCTCACCCTATCGTATACATCACTCCTTCTACGAGGCCATGAAAGCAGAGTTTGAAATTCCTCCTACCTCCCAGAACTTGTTCCTTGAGCTAGCGGGAGCAGTTGCATCTAGTCTCCACATTTCAGACTGTTTATTTTGTGGAGGAACTACGATGGGAGACCAATGGCCTTGGGAGGCACAAGAACTGAATTATTCTGTTCCATATAATCAGAATGATATACACAATACAATGAGTGAATGGGTATTGGCCCACTCCATTGTGGGTAACTTATGTTTTGCTCGCTATGGACCATGGTTTAATATGGAAGTGGGGCAGCTGGTCTGTCTCAATCAAAAGTTCTACAACAGTACCACTAAGAAGACGTCTTGGTGGTCAGGAGTCAATGCTACTGAACTTTCCAATCCTCTAGTTCGTTTCCCCCAAATTGCCAGTATCTGGACAAACTTAGCAGCATATAATTCCTAGCAAGCATCACCTGGACTGTACTGGATTTGCGGGACCCGAGCATATGCTAGGCTCCCTCACCATTGGGGAGGCGCATGTGTATTGGGAACCATACGACCTTCCTTTTTCCTTTTGCCTACCTCCCATGGAGAACAACTGGGATATCCTGTGTACAGAAGTCAACAGCTGAAGGAGGCTTGAAGATAGGCCAATGGGACAAATGGGATGCGACATCCGAAGAATGGCCACCTGAGAGAATTATCTCATACTATGGACCTGCTACTTGGGAGCAGGATGGGACATGGGGATATCGTACTCCTGTTTATATGATTAATCGAATAATACGTTAGCAAGCTGTTGTTGAAATAACTAATGAAACTAGTAAAGCACTAACCCTTCTGGCAAAGCAAAGTACGCAAATGCGCACAGCCATTTATCAAAATCGTTTAGCTTTAGATTATTTGTTAGCAGCTGAAGGTGGGGTATGTGGAAAGTTGGACTTAAGTAATGCTTGTTTACAGATTGATAATAATGTGCATGTAGTTGAAGATCTAGCCACCCAGATGAGAGAGCAGACATTTGTGCCTGTCCAGACCTGGCACAGTTTGAAGCTGGATGGGTGGTTTGGTTCACTATTTTCATGGATCGGTGGTCTAAAAGCCCTTATGTTTATTGTATTATTCATATTAGCTATGTGACTATTGCTCCCTTGTCTCCTACCCCTTTGCTTACGCATGGTAACTTCAGCAATTGATAACACTATAGAGCGGAAGGCAGCTGCGAAGGTATTAGCTATGTGGCAATATTACCCTATACCCCACGATGATGCTATTACACCAGTATAATGTGTTCAATGACAATGAGTGATTTAATTCTCACCCTTTCTCACTTGTGGGTGAGAATAATCAAAGGAGGGAATGTGGCAGGCTATGGCCTAGCATGGCCTGCTACTATGAAAGGCCTGTAAGTTAGGCCTGGATCCTAACTCCCATTATAGCTAGAAAAGAACCAAAAATCTGTGAGAAATGAGAAAACTGTTTTAAACTGCTTAATAAAGCAGTTACTTACCTGTAACAGGTGATCTCTGGGAACAGCAGGAATTAGTCCTCACATATGGGTACGTCGGTACCGACGGAGCCTGCGCGGGAACGCTCCCCAGCTTCCCAAAAAGGAAAGCTTTTGGGAGCATCCCACAGCGCCTGCGCGCTGCCTTCCCGCCTTTCCTGACCAACTCTCCTCAGTTCAAGTTTAAAGCTGAGACAATAGAGAGAGAGAGGAAAGGAAAGATAGAGATATACAACTCCTAGGGGAGGCGGGAGGGTTGTGAGGACTAATTCCTGCTGTTCCCAGAGATCACCTGTTACAGGTAAGTAACTGTGCTATCTCCAGGAACAAGCAGGAATGAGTCCTCACATATGGGGACTCCCTAGCTAAGATGCCTGGGAGATCCCCAAGGATATGAGACCCTGAAAGGGTTCCGAGTCCTCCTATGGATCTCAGGCATCCATACAGGGAAGGAGGGCAGGAGTTGTTCAAGAATGGAACAGGTGTCTGAGGACAGCCTGACCAAACAAGGCATCCCGGCGGGAGTCCTTGTCCAAACAGTAATGGGCTGTGAAGGTATGAACCGAGGCCCAGGTGGCTGCTCGACAGATCTGGTCGATGGACACAGAATGTAGATGAGCCATAGAGGTGGCCATGGCCCTCACATTGTGAGCTGTGACATGGTCCTCCAGAGAAAGGTTCTTACTCTGGTAAGCGAAAGAAATACACTGAGCAATCCAATTGGACAGTGTTCTCTTAGAGACTGGAAGTCCTAAATGAGAAGGATCAAAAGCAACAAAAAGCTGGGAAGACTTTCTATGTTGCTGTGTCCTGTGTAAGTAAAAAGCCAGAGCTCTTTTACAATCTAGAGTATGAAGATTCCTCTCTGCAGTGGATGCATGAGGAGCTGGAAAAAAGACAGGTAAATATACCTCTTGATTAAGATGAAAAGGTGAGACCACTTTAGGCATAAAGTGTGGATTTGTCCTAAGGACTACCTTATCATGATGGAACCTTGTATAAGGTGGATTAGCCACTAAGGCCTGCAGTTCACTGATGCAGCGAGCAGAAGTGACTGCAATAAGGAAAATAACCTTCCAGGAAAGAAATTTCAAGGAGGTAGTGGCTAAGGGTTCAAAAGGTGGCTTCATAAGCTGACCAAGAACCAAGTTTACGTCCCATGCCACCGGAGGAGGTCGAATGGGAGGTTTAGTTAAAGTTAGGCCTCTCATGAATCTTGCAATAAGAGGATGAGAGGAAATAGGTTGTCCATTGAGAGGCTTAAGGGATGCTGCAATAGCACTCAAATGGACTCTTACTGAATTTGTCTTAAGGCCTGCATTGGAGAGATGCAGGAGATATTCCAACAGAGAATTCACAGGAAGTGCCAGAGGGTCAAGACCCTTTTGAGCACACCAAATGGAAAATCTTTTCCACTTAAAAGCATAGGAATGCCTAGTGGAAGGTTTTCTGGAAGCATGGAGGATGTCCTTCACTTGCTGAGAAAGATTTAAGTCTTGAAGGTCTAGGCCTTCAGTAACCAAGCTCTGAGGTGAAGGGACTTGGGGTTTGGATGCCACAAAGTCCCTTCCTCCTGGGACAGGAGGTCTGGAGCAGCTCCCAAGTCCAGGGAGGGGGCTTGGGAAAGATGCAGAAGTAGAGGGTACCACACTTGGCGTGGCCAGCGTGGAGCTATGAGGATCATAGATCCTTGATCCCTCTGGAGTTTGAACAGAGTCTTGGGAATCAAAGGAATGGGTGGAAAGGCATACAGGAAGCCCTGACCCCAATGAAGGAGGAAGGCATCCTTGGCCTGAACTCCCTGACACGGAATTCTGGAACAGAACCGGGGAAGTTTGGCATTCCACGGATTTGCAAAGAGGTCTATGTCCGGGGTTCCCCATTCTTGGAAGATTCTGTGTACCTGATCCATGTGCAGGGACCATTCGTGTGGAAGCAGAACTCGACTGAGTCTGTCTGCCCAAGAGTTTTGGATTCCTGGGAGGTATACTGCCAGGAGATGGATTTGATGCTCTCTGGCGAAGGCCCATAATTTTAGAGCTTCGTTGCAAAGCGACAGAGAGCCAGTTCCTCCTTGCTTGTTTATGTAAAACATGGCTACTTGATTGTCCATATGAATGAGGACTGTCTTGTAGCTGAGGAGGGTATGAAAGACCTTGAAAGCTAGAAACACTGCTCGAAGTTCCAAGTGGTTGATATGAAGAGAGGTCTCCTGTGGGGACCAAGTGCCATGGGTGGAGAGGTCTTGTAGATGAGCTCCCCAACCTGTTTGGGAGGCATCTGTTGTGAGGGTTGCTTGGAGCAACAAAGGTTGGAAGGGGGACCCCAGCAACAGATTTTGAGTGGACATCCACCATTGGAGAGACCAAAAGAGACGTTCGGAGGTTGCTATTTGGTCTGAGAGAGCTCCTGAAGCTTGAGTCCACTGGGTGGACAAAGTCCATTGAGCTGCTCTCATGTGTAGGCGAGCATAGGGTACCACATGTACTGTGGAAGCCATGTGGCCTAGCAGCTGTAGCATCTCCCTGGCAGTTAAGTGGCTCTTTGACTGAATCTGGGAGGCTAACTGCACTAGACGTTGGCAACGGGCCAGAGGAAGGTAGGCCCTTGCAGAGGTGGTATCCAACCAGGCCCCTATGAATTCCAGGGACTGAGTAGGGGTGAGCTGGGACTTTGGGAGGTTTACCACAAGTCCCAGGTATTGCAGAATGCGCCTGGTGCGGTTCAGGGAGATCTGAGCCTCTGACTGGGTTGGAGCTTGGATGAGCCAGTCGTCCAGGTATGGGAAGACAAATATTCCCAGAGTGCGTAGAAATGCAGCAACTATTGCCATGCATTTGGTGAACACTCTCGGAGCAGAGGCCAGACCAAAAGGAAGCACTCTGTATTGGTAATGTTTTCCCTGGAACAGAAAACGTAGGAATCTTCTGTGAGATGGATGGATGAGGACATGTGTGTACGCATCCTTGAGATCTAGAGAACAAAGCCAATCCTGACTCTGCAGATATGGAAGGAGAGTCCCTAGAGAAAGCATCTTGAACTTCTCCTTGCATAGGAATTTGTTCAATTCTCTGAGATCTAAAATGGGTCTGTATCCCCCTGTTTTCTTTGGAATGAGAAAATAGGGGGAGTAGAACCCTGACCCCTGATGAAGAAGAGGAACTTCTTCTATGGCCCTTTGGGCAAGAAGGGTAGTCACCTCCTGATCCAGAAGGTCAAGGAGAGATGTGGGAGAATTGAAGTGTCTCACCATGGTGTAGGGAGGAAGGTCTGAGAAATGAAGTTTGTAGCCCTCTCTTATGATGGAGAGGGTCCACTGCTCTGATGTGATTTGCTCCCATCTGGGAGCAAAATGAGCTAACCTTCCTGGAATGGTGAGAGGTTCTGGCTGTTGTAGAGCCAGAAAGGTTAAGTTCTCTAGCATCAAGTCAAAAACCCTGAGGAGGTTGGGACTGCTGGGCTGCAGCAGTCCCTGCAGGTTTAGGCCTGGCCTGTTTAGGTTGCTGACGCTTAGCAGCAAAGCGACCTGTAGAAGATTGTTGGCCAGAAGTGGAAGGAAATCTGCTCCTTTTGTAAAAAGGCTTTTTGAAAGGTTTTTTCTTGGCTGGAATGGAGGTTGACTTGGAAAGTCTATCCAGAGCAGAATTCTCTGCATCCATTTGAGTGGCTTTTATTTGCCACTCTTTGACAAAGAGATTTTCACCTGTACAGGGCAGATTTCCTAAGCCATCTTGAACCCAGGGCTCTAGATCGGAAGCCTGGAGCCAAGCAATTCTGCGAGCAGCTATGGCAATGCCTGAGGCTCTGCTGGCACCTTCAAAAGAGTCAAAAGCTGCCCTGTTGGAAAACTTTGAAATGTCTTGAGTATGCTTAAGCCAAAGGAGGAACTCATCCCTTTTATCCTCTGGAAGAAAAGGGAGAAAGTTTATTTATTTATTTATTACAAGTTCTTATATACCGCACTATTCGGGATCAGCGCGGTTTACATTATAACATAAAGACCATAACAACAAGCTGTTTGGTTTACATCGAACAAGAGTACCAACTTGTGCAGCTTTTGTGCAACTTCCTTTAGAAACATACCCATGTAAAGGCTATATGAGTTGATTCTGGCAATAAGCATGCTGGCTTGGAAGATTTTCCTACCAAAAGCATCCAAGGTCCTGCATTCTCTTCCTGGAGGAGCAGAAGAGTGTCTTTTTGTACTCTTTATCCTTTTCACAGCTGACTGCACCACAATGGAATGGTGAGGAAGCTGAGTTTTCTGAAACCCAGGACAAGGAGGGACACGGTACATAGTGTCCAATCTGCGAGAATGAGGAGAAAGGGTGAGAGGAGTCTCCCATAAGTCAATCATATGTTCATGAAGAATTTCATGAATAGGCAAGGTGACTGCCTCTCTAGGAGCCTTAGAGTATCCTAAAATATCTAATTTTTTTGCTCTAGGTTCTGTTTCAGAGGTTACTGAAATAGAGAGTCCTTTAGCCACTTCTATTATGAAGTCTTGAAAGGACAAATCCTCTGGAGGAGACATTCTCCTTTTTGGAGAAGTAGGCTCCTCAGGAAGGGTAATGGATACTTCAGGAGACTCATCTGATGAATCAGTCATCAGAGGAATCGAAGTATCGTCTGTCAGCTTCTAACGATCGATATGCGTATCGATCAGTACCGGCATCGGGCGTCCCCGGTACCGGATCGGTACCGAGAAATAGCCCTGGACAAGAAACCGGAGTCGGTATCCTGGTCGATGTCGATGCAGTCGGTACCGGTATCTGAGCCGGTACTGACAATGGGGCTCGTTGCGGTACCATCGCGTCGCAGCTTTAATAAAGGCCGTTATAGCCTGCTGCATGGATTGAACAGTGTGATCCATGGACGCCACGACTGCCTGGATGTCGGTACCGGGAGAAAGTGCCAGTACCCCAGAGCAATCTAACAGGTGATCGGTCGAGGCCGTGCCATCGATGTCAACCTGTAACCCCATAGGAGGAGCTTTGGAAGCCGGAGCTTCCCGCCGGGGTTGTTTGGCTGGAGCAGGATCCTCGAGGGCAAGCCCGGAGGCATCTCGATGCTTAGAGGGAGATTTACCCTTCAAGGACCTGCTAGGTTTATGTTTGGTTACCTGAGATCCATCAGGAGAAGACGACCTGGAAGATGTCGATGCCACCGCCGGTGCATCAGCGGGAAACAGCATATGGAGCTTGGCTGCTCGGTTCTGTAACCCCCGTTTAGACATTAGAGAGCAGGACTGACAATCCGGAATGGAGTGTTCAGGACCCAAACATTTAAGACACCATTCATGGGTATCTGTAACAGAAATAGTACCGTTACACTTAGTGCATTTTTTGAACCCGGAGGCTGGTTTTTCCATGAGGGAAAATTTTCTTGTGGGCCCTGAGGCCTAAGAAGAAAAATACACCAAGTGAGGAAAAGTATCGATTTTTTTTTTTTTAAGGAAGAAAAGAAAAGACCGGCGGTACCGGTCCGGAGTTGGGGAATGCAGACACGCGACCAAAGAAATAAATTAAAACAAAGAATTTCTTCAGCGGTGACAGGAACACGACCTGCTGGCTCCGCGGAAAAGAAGAACTGAGGAGAGTTGGTCAGGAAAGGCGGGAAGGCAGCGCGCAGGCGCTGTGGGATGCTCCCAAAAGCTTTCCTTTTTGGGAAGCTGGGGAGCGTTCCCGCGCAGGCTCCGTCGGTACCGACATACCCATATGTGAGGACTCATTCCTGCTTGTTCCTGGAGATGAAGTTTTACATGAATTCATAAGTCTTTCATTATTCTCTTGTGTGCAAAAGAAAGAAATGTTTCAATACATGCATTCCTGAAGCTAGGGATAGATAACCTTGCAGTAGAGAAGTATCAAAATCAAGAACTGCACCATTGTTAGAATAATCCTAAGGGAGGGAGCTGGTTGCTAGGCCCCGGAGGGATTTCTGATTGGACAGGTGCAGGGAGCGTGGAACCAATGAGAAGTTTGCATGTATCAAGCTAGAACCAATAGAAAGTTCTCATGTATCAAACTGAAAAAAAGGTATAAATGGTTATGTCTCTGTAAATACTTTGCTCAGTTCCTTTTGAAGCTTTGACTGACTGGGCCTGTGCACAATAAACTGGCTTGGACCCTGTCAATTGACTCCTGGATTTATTCATTGATTGCACTTTGCTGCAGCACTCCTACTAAACAGGTTCTTAGTTACCTCAATCTCATGCAGCAGGAGAAACTGGAAAAGTTGCAGGGCCTGATTATATGCCTCAATTCACAAGACCTGTGCTCAATTTGCGTCAGGTTTAGTGGTGGTGGTGGTGCTGCCGGTTCCATGCCAGATGAGGCCAGAACAGACTGAAGACACCAAGCCAGGAGTTATCCTCACCTCACTCCACTAGGTTCCACCACTGGAAACTACACCCTCTTTGCATATTCCCCCCCCCTCAAACTCTACCTATTGCACAGGCCTAGATCTCAGCCCTGCAATCTGTAGGAGACTGCCTAAGGAGGATGTGAAAGGAATGATAGAGGGAGGGAAGTCAGAAAAAAAGGTTAGAAATCCAAGTTATTTGCCTGTAGCAAGTATTCTTTGTGAACAGCAGGATACAAATCCTCACAGATGGGTGACATCATATGATGCAGCCAGGGCCAGCCCGCCCACTAGGCAGTCACCTAGGGAAGAAAGGCCCTGGTGGGCAGCATGGCTGCTGCTTCAGTGCCGTGGCGGGGCTTAAGGCAGTGGCACAGGTGCATGCAGTCACAGCATGCAATTCCTGTCCCTCTCCGACAGTGCTGGAAGATGGCAGGAGCTGCAGACCATGAGAATGTGTGCGGCTGGCATAAGGCTTGCTGTGGCTCTGAAGCCGCCGCTGCATTGCCATGCTCCTCCCCAAGATGAGAAGATGGATATAGGGGGAGGGGCTGCTTAGGATGGCAAAAACCCTTGGGCCAGCCCTGGACAGAGCCCATGAGCAGAAAGCTTCCCGAGTTCGGATTTCTCTAGAAGATGTACAGCATTTCCTGCTCATCACTGCTGCATGGGACCTCTTCCCATCTTTAATATAGTTTGGAGTAGAATACTACTTTCCTTGGGGAGGCAAGTGGGAATGAGGACTTGTTCACAGAAAATACCTATTATAGGTAAGTAACTCAGAGGACAAGCAGGATAGTAAGTCTTCACAGATGGAGTTCACTAGCTACAGGCTGCATTCAAAAGAAAAAGGGAAAATAACTAACAAGAAGTGCAATACAATCAGCAGATATATTTTTGGAGGCAATGATACTTTTCACGTTTTATCTCTTTTTTAAAAAAAGGCAGCCTGGGCATGAAGAAAAATGGGCCTGGGGGGACTGAACTGGATTCTAATCCCTAAAGAGATTCTTTTGGACCAACTGGCTAAAACATACTGTCATGTTGGGAGCAGTGAGATGTGAATGCATGGATTGATATTTATGTTGCAGCCCTACAAATCTCCTCCACAGTGGCTGATCTCAAGTGAGCTACCAATGTATGAGCTATGGCTGCAATATGAGCCTTGACATGAATTCAAGAAAGCATGGGACAAACAGATCTCTACAGTAAAAAAAAAGGGTGTATAGTATTTGATATGGAAGGGGCATAGTCTTTTTCTGATGACATGTTCCTATGTTTTCTATGATCCTCAAGAGTCAACCTTGCCAGAACATAAGTGAAAGAAATGCAGTTTGCTAGACAATTAGATAAAGTGTGTTTGGTAATGATGCAGTCAAAACAAACAAAACACTAGATAGACTTTAAGGGCTTTGGTCCACTCCAAATAGAAGGCTAAGGCTCATTTACAATTCAAGTGTGCAAGACATTGTGGGCATGAGGCCATGGGCAAAAGGTTGGCAGGATGACTGATAAAAGTGGAAATTTGACACCATCTTAGGAAGGAACTTCAGATTGGTGCGCAGAACCACCCTACCTTTGAAAGGTTGGTGCAGGATGGATCAGTCACTATAGCCTGATTCATTATTTATTTGTGAGTTTTTCATACCGCAATATCTTGTAATCAGAATGGTTTACAGATATAACAACAGATACATTGAACAATTAATCAAATATGTGCTGAAATCAAAAAATTTACATGATTCTAACAAAATAACCTACATACAATTAATGGTTGAGATCTTGATGTGGGATTGGAATGTGAGGTGTTTATCGAATGTTACTCCCAAATTCTTAACTTCATTTTTGACTTCAAGTACAACATCATCAAATGAGATGTTTTGTGGTGGCTTGTATGTTTGATTCCTAATGATAACATTTCAGTTTTTTTGTAGTTAATGTTCAGACCAACTTCCTCCTCTTCATACTTCCTGTTTCCCCTCTTACCAGCACCTTCACTCCTCCCCTCCTTATCTCCCCTTTACTGTCCTCACTTCCCCCTCCATTCTGTCTTCTACCCTATCATCAGCTCTTGAGCTTCATCCCTTTCTCCCTCTCATTCAACCATCTCCTCTCTCTCTAAGGCAACCTCACCCTCATTTCCGCCGTACTGTCTCCTCTCTACCCCGTATTCTGCTACTCCTTCTCTCATCCGGAGATATCAACCCCAATCCTGGCCCCCTAGACTTCTGTCTCACTCCGAGAAGAGATCTTCACGCAACATGTCTAATCTTATCTATATCCCTCTCCTTTCCCCTTCCACTCTCCCTTTCTCATGTGCCTTGTGGAACACACACTCTGTCGCTAATAAACTTGCTTTTACTCATGATCTCTATCTCTAATGCTCTGCATCTTCTTGCTCTAAGACCTGGATCCTCCCAGATGATACTGCATCTACTGCTGCTCTCTGTCATGGGGGCTATCAGTTCTCCCACACGCCTCGTCCCACTGGCTGTGGTGGTGTTGGGCTTCTACTTTCTCCCTCTTGCCAATTCCAACCCCTCATGCTGCCTCAGTCTCACTCCTTTCTCTCTTTTGAAGTCCACTCCATCCGCCTTTTCACTCCACTTCCTCTCTGGGTAGCTGTTATTTATCGACCTCCTGACAAGTCTGCTTCTACCTTTCTCACTGACTTTGACTAGTGGCTTTCCTTCTTTCTGGATTCCTCTTCCCCCACTCTTATTTCTTGGGGATGTTAACATTCATGTCTATAACCCCTCTGATCCTTATGCTTTAAAGCGCCTCTCCCTTACCCCATTTGACCTCCAACTTTGTTCCACTGCCCCCACTCACCAGCATGGCCACTGCCTTGACCTGATATTTTCTCTAGTTGCTTACCCTTGAACTTCTGTAGCTCAGTTCTTTCCTTATCTGACCATCACCTTTTAAGCTTTAATCTTCATCACCCGTTGCCTCAGCCTCGTCCTGTCTCCTCCAACCTATTTAGAAATCTTCATGCTATTGATCCCTTGGCTCCCTCTTCCACTATTTCTCCATCTCTTTCTTCCACTATGTCATCTAAGTCTGTTGACGAGGCAGTAACTTCTTATAATGCTGCACTCTCCTCGGCTCTGGATGCTCTTGCTCCACCCATGCCACGTCTTTGAGACGTTCTGCACCCCAGCCCTGGCTTTCATCCACTACCCGCTATCTACGTTCCTGTGCCCATTCTGCTGAGTGTGCTTGCTCAAATTCCGCTCCTCTGCAGACTTTCTACACTTCAAATTCATGCTTGTCTCTTTCCAGTCAGCCCTAGCTTTTGCCAAACAAGACTACTATGTCCATCTGACTAACTCTCTTGCCTCTGATCCTCGCCGTCTCTTTACTACTCTCAGCTCTCTTCTCAAAGTGCCTCCACCTCTGATCCCTCCCTCCCTTTCTGCCCAAACCCTGGCTATTTTCATGGAAAAATCCACAAAATCACCCTCCAATTCCTCACAAAGTCAGCTACTTCCCCTCCTCTTCACTCCCAACTCTCCCCCCCTACCTCTGCTACCCACTCTTCCTTTCCTTGGATCTCTGAAGAGGAAATTGCACACCTTCTTTCTTCCTCCAAACTCACCACCTGCTCCTCTGATCCTATCCCCACCCGTCTCCTAAGCCCCATCTCCTCCACCGTTGTCCCTTCCATCTCTCATATTCTCAACCCATCGCTCTCCACTGCAACAGTCCCTGCAGACTTCAAGCATGCTGTGGTCACACTTCTCCTCAAGAAACCCTCACTTGATCCCACTTGTCCTAATTATCGACCCATCTCTCTCCTTCCCTTCATTTCTAAACTACTTGAACGTGCGGTTCACCGCCGCTGTCTCGACTTCCTCTCCTCTCATGCCCTCCTGGACCCCTTACAGTCTGGCTTTCATCCTTTACAATCTACTGAAACAGCTCTTGCCAAGTCTCCAGTGACTTGTTCCTGGCAAAATCCAAGGGCCTTTATTCTGTCCTCAGCCTTCTTGAACTCTCTGCTGCTTTTGACACGGTTGACCACAACCTTCTCCTCGATACCCTGTCCTCGCTTGGTTTTAGGGGTTCTGTACTATTCTGCTTCTCCTTCTATCTCTCCCATCGCTCTTTCAGTGTGTGTTCTGGTGGCTCCTCCTCCTCTGCTATCCCGCTCCCAGTTGGTGTACCCCAAGGATCTATCTTGGGTCCGCTCCTTTTCTCTCTACACCCAGTCCCCTTGGTGCGCTTATCTCTTCCCATGGCTTTCAGTACCATCTGTATGCTGATGACTCCCAGATCTACCTCTCTACACCTGAAATCTCTCCTGCAATCCAGACCCAGATCTCTGCCTGCCTTTCTGACATTGCTGCCTGGATGTCTCACCGCCGCTTGAAACTGAACATGGCCAAGGCTGAACTTCTTATCTTTCCCCCTAAAACCTCCCCTCCTCTTCCTCCTTTCTCAGTCTCTGTGGATAACTCTATACTCCTTCCTGTTTCCTTGGCCTGCAATCTGGGGGTTGTCTTTGACTCCTCTCTCCCTTTCTCCACACATATCCATATGATAGCTAAGACCTGCCGTTTCTTTCTCTATAACATCAGCAAAATTCGCCCTTTCCTTTCTGAACACATTACTAAAACGCTTATCCACTCTTTAATCACCTCCCGTCTTGACTATTGTAACCTACTCCTTGCTGGTCTCCCTTTGAATCATCTCTCTCCCCTTCAATTTGTTCAACACTCTGCTGCGCGGCTAATCTTCCGCCAGCCTCGCCATGCCCATATTACTCCTCTTCTCAAGTCACTTCATTGGCTCCCTATCCGTTTCCGCATCCAGTTCAAACTTCTCCTGCTGACCTATAAATGCATTCACTCTGCGGCTCCTCACTACCTTTCTTCTCTTATCTCTCCTTACAACCCCCCTCGGGAACTCCGCTCTTCTAGCAAACTGCTTCTATCTGTGCCCTTCTCTTCTACTGCTAACTCCAGACTTCGCTCCTTTCACCTTGCTGCGCCTTACGCCTGGAACAAACTACCTGTGTCTGTATGCCAGGCACCTTCTCTAACCCTCTTCAAATCCAGGCTGAAAACTAACCTCTTCGCTGCTGCTTTTGGATCTTGACTCACCTGATCTCCTTTTTCTTTCCCCTTGCTTTATCCCTGCCTACACCTTCTGTGTGTCTCTTGACTAGATTGTAAGCTCTGATGAGCAGAGACTGTCTCTTACATGTCTGTGCAGCGCTGCGTACGACTTGTAGTGCTATATAAATGCTCAGTAGTAGTAGCAGCAGTCCTTAAAGCAATCAATTAAAGGCCTGAAGTTAGGGGAAGTTATATTGACAAGCATAAAGAGCATTATGTCATCAGCATATAAGGAATAATCAATCTTAAATTGTTTTATTAATTGAGAGATTGGTTGTAAATATATATTGAACAACAGAGCTGAGAATGCCGAACCTTGCAGAAGACCTGTGGTTTGAGGGTAGGAGTTTGAGGATGTGTGACAAATGGTTACTTGCTGGAATCTATCAGAGAGATAGGAAGTGAACCATTTTAGGGTTATATTACTTAAACCTATTTGTTTCAATCTTTGTATTAGAAGAGAATGGATTACAGAATCAAAAGCTGCAGCAATATCAAGAAATATTAGGATGAAGGCATGATTGATGTTATCTATTCCCTTTATTATTTTATTTATTAGAACTAGTAGCAAAGACTCGACATTGGTAGGGTCTAAATCCGAATTGGTTGTTATTGAGCGGTGCATGGAGATCACGTGGTCTTGCAATTGCATGTAAACATTTTTCTCTATTGTTTTGGCAAGGAAGGGGAGGCTGGAGATAGGTCTATATGAGGAAGGGTATGATTTGTCAAGGGCTTTGTTTTTTAGGATTGGACGTATTGTGGCTCTCTTTAGCTCGAGTGGCATGTAGCCTTGGGATAAAGACTCGTATATTATTGAAAATATAATAGGGGATACTCTGTTAATTGCATCCTTTAACCGGGCATGCAATAGAAGCTTAGTGTGATAGTCCTTTTTGGTTATGTTAATCTGCTTACGGTATTTGTTACGCATGATTAGGTATTTGTTTCTGTTTTCAGTAGTCTTCATGGTTCGCCAGGTATGTTCAAGTTTTATGAGTTGTTTTATTAATCTTAATTCAAGAGAGAACCATTGTTTGGAGGGGTTTCTTAAGCAGTTTCGGGTGTTCTGCGGTTTGGCAGCAATATTAGTTATTGAGAAGTTCCAATGATTAACAAGTACGTCAAGATCATTTGTGCTTAAGTCCACAGAATTTAGGAGCTCGACAGTGAAAGTATCTTTATTGTATTGTTTGTTAGAGTACGTTTTAGGGAGGTTTCTTTCTGTAAGAGTCAGGGATTGTTTAGTCTCGAGGGTGAATTCAATGAGGTGATGGTCAGACCATGGACAAGGCGTTATAAGGGGTGAGGTATTATGTAGTAATTGGATTTCATGGGGGTAAGAATATTAAGTCAAGGATGTTAACTTTTTTGTCGGGACTCCCTCTCCAGGCAGTAGTGAGCTGCGGAGATATGGACTGAACACCAGGTGGCGGCTCGACAGATTTCCGTCACAGGTACGGAACGCAGACTTGCTACAGAGGTAGCCATGGCTCTGATGCGATGCGCCATGACCCAGTGGTCTAGTGAGATCCCAAGCCTGCTCACAGGCAAGGGCAATGCAGTCTGCCACCCAAGTGGACAGAGTCTGCTTGGTTACTGGAAGCCCCAGTCGACTGGGATCATAGAAGACAAAGGGCTGAGGTGCTTTGCAGTGGCCCTGAGTCCGCTGCAGATAGAACAGGACCCTCTTATAATCCAGAGTATGGAGAACGGTCTCTGCCTTGCCAGCGTGAGGCCTCGGGAAGGTGGTGGGGAGCATCACCTTTGGCAGAAACTTGGGGTGTGTGTGGAGCACCACCCAGTTCTTATAGAACCTCATGTAGGATGGCTCTGCCATCAGAGCCTGAAGCTCGCTGACCCTGCGAGCCAACGTGAGTGTCACAAGAAAGACAACCTTCCAGAAGAGGTATCGCAGGTGGCAGGTAGCAAAGGGCTCAAACGGCGGTTTAGTGAGCTGTGAGACCACCACATTGAGATCCCTCTCCGCCGCTGGTGGGCGGACAGGGGGCTTGGACAACATAAGACCCCACAAGAAACAAGAGATAAGAGACTTGCTCTCACAGCATAGTGGTCCACCACAATAATGCTCAGGTGCACTATGAGTTGGCTTCAGTCCCATCTGGGACAGGTGGAGTAGGTACTGGAGCACCAGCTGCACCAAGCAAGAGAATGGTTCCCTGCCTCTCAGTGCACTACACCGAAAATCGATGCCATTTGAAGGCATATGCCCTTCTCGTGAAGACCTTACGGGAGGCCAGAAGACCTCCTCCATGTCATGCCATTTTACCTATCCTTGCTGTGTAAATAGCTTATGTATATAGTTTACCCTGTTATCCAAGTTTGTATCCCTGTTCGATGTAAAACCTGACAACTTGTCGTTATGGTAGTTATGTTATGATGTACACCGCGCTGATACCGAATAGCGCGGTACATAAGAAACTGTAATAAATAAAATAAATAAAAATAAAATGTGGGAGGTTGCAGGGAGTTAGGGTTACCCTTTCAGCACCCACGCCGTGCGCGAAAGGGACCCAGGGTTGGGGTGCAGGAAAGAGCCCTCCTCCTGTGAGAAGAAGTACTGGGGTGCAGCCCAGGGAAAACAGAGGCGTTGCCAACAGAGAAGCAGCAGGAACCACAGTTGCCTGGGCGGTGACCAGAATCAGTGATGCCTTGTCACGCTGGGACTTGGAGAGTCTTGGTGACCAGTGGTTTTGGTGGGAAGGCATAAAGGAGGCCTTCCATCCATGGGATGAGGAACACATCTGCTGCCACCTGGGATGGGTGCAGTTGGCAGGAACAGAAGTGGGGCAACTGTGTGTTGTCTGAGCTGGCGAACAGGTCCACTAGGGGGATGCCCCAGAGTCAGAAAAACTGGGAGGCCACGCTGTGGTCCAGGCGCCACTCGTGTTGCTGGAGGACTCTGTTCAGCCTGTCCACCAGGGCGTTGTCCAGGCCCAGGAGGTAGACCACCCGCAGGAGCATCCTGTTGCGTGTCACATATGAGGAGAGGACTAACGCCTCCTGGCAGAGAGACTACAACCCTGTGCCTTCTTGTTTGTTGACATAAAACATTGCGACTTGGTTGTCCGTCTGGACCGGCACCGACTGGTGCTGCAACTGGTGGTGAAAGATTCAGAGGGCCAGAAATATCGCCGGGAGCTCCAGGAGATTGATCTGCAACTGACACTCAGTCTGGGACCATGTGCCTTTGGGAGTGGAGGTCCTCGCAATGAGCTCCCCATCCTTGCAAGGAGGCGTCTGTATTAAGGACCCTCTGGGGGGTCATGGAAGGACATCCTAGCCTGAAGGTAGCAGATGGAGGGAGTCCATCAGTTGGCGCGTCACTTTTACCTTGTCCTGAAGTCTGCCCGTGGCTGGTGTCCACTTGGAGTGGAGGCATCACTGAGCTGCCCTCATATGTAGGCAGGCATATGGACCATGGAGGCCATGTGACCCAGCAGATGGAGAAGAAGGCAAACGGGCACTGAATGGCGGTGTTGCACTTCTACGGCTAGCGTCCTGAGGTGGTCTGTCCTTTCTGGTGGGAGGAAGGCCTTGGCTTGGAGGGTGTCCAGCTGAGCCCCTGATGGGATTTGGGGTAGTTGATGATGAACCCCAGTTGCTGCAGAACGTGGGTGGTGCACTCGGTGGCATGATGCACCTCTGCAGCTGTGTCTCCCCTTATGAGCCAGTTGGCCAGATAGGGAAAGACGAAGGCCCCTTGGAGACAAAGGTGGGCTATGACCACCACTAGGCACTTGGTGATGATGCCAGCCCAAAGGGTAGCGCCCTGTAGTGGTAGTGACCTCCTCCCACCACGAACCGGAGGTGTTGTCAGTGTGTGGGATGGATCAGGATGTGTGTATAAGCATCCTTCAGGTCTAAGGAGCATAGCCAGTCTCCCTGCTGGAGGTAAGGCAGCAGTGTTCCAAGGGAGAACATCTTGAACTTCTCCCTTATCATAAATCTGTTCAAGTCCCATAGGTCCAGGGTGAGCTTGAGGCCCCTTGTCTGCTTAGGAATAAGGAAATATCTGGAGTAGAAGTCTTTGCCCCAGAGGTGTTTGGACAATGGCTCCACCGCCTTGTCCGTGAGGTCTGCGAGCTCGATGAAGAGCAGAGTTTGGTGAAAGAGAGGCCTTATAGGTTCTCCTGGAAAGAATGCAGGTGGAGGAGGTATCCCGCCTTTTATTTTTATTTATTTATTTAACAATCATTTCTACACCGCGCTTTCCACAAGATCAAGCACGATTTACATGGAACAGAAATTCTGAATAGGACAAGGAACATATTGTTATTCAGTTACATAGAACTAATTTAACTATTTACAGTTAAAGTTACACATTGAACCTTCAACTCATAGCAAAACTATGAACTATGTACAGTATCAGTGATGTTCTCGAATTAAGAGACATCTATTCGTGTGTCGCTGTTGTCTATTGGGTTTGTAATTGTGTTGATGTTTGTACTGTTCTGTATATGTGTTACTGTTTGGCTAAGTTGTGCATCATGGGTCCGTTGAGTAGGTTGAGTGCCATAGTGGGATATAAATAGGTATGTTTTCAGCTGTTTTCTAAATGATTTAATATCATTTTGTGCCCTAATTTCCTCTGGGAGTTCATTCCAGAGTGCTGGAGCTGCATGAGAAAATGCCTTTTTGTTTGTTAGTTTTATGGCATGTCTGAAATCGTTTGGGAATTCCAGTTTGTTTTTATGTTGCACTCTTTGGCTTCTGTTTGGGGTGTCGTTAGAGATTAATGTGTTGAGGAAGGATGGAGCTATATTATGTATTATTTTGAATGTGGTGACAAGTATTTTGTGTGTAATGCGGCAATGGATTGGTAGCCAGGGGAGGTCAGATAAGATGGGCATTATGTCTTCTGTGGATTGGATGTTTAAGATTGAGCGAGCTGCATCATTTTGTGCTAACTGCAAACGTCTGATGGTTTGTTTTGGGAGACCCAGTAAAATGGTGTTGGCAAAGTCAAAATGTGGAGTGATAATTGAATGTATAACTGATTTATAATCTTGTTGGTGAATCAGGGGGCATAGTTGTTTTAATAGTCTTAGTTTGTAGTGTATTTTTGTTGCAATGTTTTTGACGTGGGGTTCCATGCTTAGGGTCCAGTCAAGGATGAGTCCTAGATATTTTACCTCCGTTTTTACAGCAATGTTGGTATTCAGGAGTGGTATTGTGTGTTAGGTGGAGCAAAATTATTGTTTCTTGTGACATATAGGATTTCAGTTTTGGAGAAATTGATGTGTAAATTATGGTTTTTGAGCCACTGTTCAGCCTCACTGAGGCATTCTGATAGGCGTTGAATTGGGGAATTCGGTATTGTGAATGGGAGGTATAACATTATGTCATATGTCATTATGTCCTTGACTACTTGCAGCACCCAAGAGTCAATGGTGATGGAGGGCCACTTGTGGGCAACCAGAGCCAGATGCCCCTTCCCTGTGGGCTGCTGAGGGCCTCCTGGGGGAGAGGCGGCCATACCCCAGGAATCAAAAGCTCCCTCCAGGCTGGGCTGGGGCCAGTGCCAGTGTCTTAGTCTTGCAGGGGCTGTGCCCTTGCCCCTTGGACTGTTACCCCTGCTGTGGGGCAGGGAAGGCCTGATACTGTGGGGCTTTACCAAACACCCCTTTTTCTTTCTTGGGAAGAAAGGCTTCTTCCCCGGGGCCTTCTTACAGAGGTGCACCGAGGTCTTCTTCGAGAGTCTGGTCCTGGTCAGGAACTCAGTATCTATCTCAGCAGCCTTGTCTGACATGGATTTTCGGAAGAGGTCCTCTCCAATGCAAGGAACATTGATGAATTTGTCCTGGACCCACTGCTCAAGGTCAGATGACTGCAGCCATGCCTGGCATCGGGCCCTGATGCCCATGGTGGCCACTTTGGCTGAGGATTCAAAGGCATCGTATGCTGCTCGAGACTGAAACTTTGAGTACTACTTGACTGCCAAGGCCAGTGACTTGAACCGCTGAAGACACTCTCCATCGAGGCCTGCAGAGAAACCTGCGAGCTCCTTCACCAGTTCCTTTAGGTATATGCTGATGTACAACTGGTAGGATTGGACTCAGCAAACCAGTATTGAGCCCTGGTAGCATTTTCAGCTTAGGGCATCCAAAGTCCGGGCTTCTCTACCCGTGGGCATCGAGGAATAAGTCTTTTGACTCTTGAGTCGCCACATGGCTGACTCGATGACCACAGAATTGTGAGGGAGCTGGGTTTTTTGGAATCCCTGGACTCGGTACATGGAGTCGAGCCATCTGCTCACAATGGGCACCGATGCCGGTATTTCCCACATACGGAGGAGGCGCTCGAGGATTGGAGAGATGGGCACCGAGAGGGCCTCCTTCAGGGGGACCTTGTACTGGAGGATCTCAAGTTCCTCTGTGCAGGGGTCCTCCTGTACTTTGGTCTTTAATGAAAGCGCCTTTGCCACGTTCCACACAAAGTCGAGGAAGGCAATGGCGCTAAGGCCCCAGTGGATATGGGCCCAACGGCATGTCTCGGTGTCACCAAGTGTCCGGGGACTCCTCACCCTCAGTCTCTCAGTCTGACTCAATGTCAGAGGAAGAATCCAAGGCTCCGTGGCTCCCATGGTCAGACCCCGAGCCTGAAGGTCCATGACCCCAGGGAGACCTGTGGTCCGAGCCGCGTGCACTAGCTAGAGAGGACTGGTGTCCTGAGGAATGGGACTGGGACCTCATCCGATGCCAATGGGTTTCTTGAGATGGGTGGCTCTCAAGATCGGCTCGACGACCAGAGAAGCCCTCATTGATCAAGGGTCTGGTTGCCGTGGTGGATGAACTGGAGGAATCAGACATCAATGCCTGCTGCTATGCCAGGAGGGCATTGATACTGTGCTCCAAGGCCACTATTCTGGTCTCCATGCCAGATGGCTCTGCAGCCTTCGATATGGATGCTGATGACTTTGGGCCTGGTGTTGGTTGCATCAAGGGGGAATCCTCAACCAAGATGGCCTTGGGGGTCTGAGGCCAGTCACCCGATGTTGACGACTCCTTCCGGGGCAGCTTGTGAGGCCATTCCCACTCCAACCCCTTGGACTCACACTAGGGACTGCGGGGCCTGGTGTAGGATTTACCCACTTTTCCAAACCCATCCTCCAAAGTGGCCTTCGAGGTTTTCGATCTCTTCTTGCATTCCATCTCTGGGAAGTTCTTTTCAGAGAAGCTACAGCTGTAGGACTCCAAGGCGGCCCGGGCATCGCAGGGCACCTAGGTACTGGAGGGTGCCCTAGAGTGTGGTGTCGCCGAGAACTCCGGCGCAGAGTCAGATCTATGGAACAACTTCTCCTGCTGCAACGGATAGCTCTTGATGGCCTTTACGGTCATGGACTTCCAAAGGTCGCAGCCTGAGTTGTCGTAGTCTGGCCCGAGGCAATGGAGGCTGCAGTCATGTGGGTTGGTGAGGGACATCATCTTAATACACTCATCACATATTTTTTAGCCACTGGAGGCCATGGGGAAAAACAGGTCCTTTAACCTGGACAAGGGTCCAAGGCCTACCGGCCAAAAAAGAACACGAAGTGCCAGTCAAGGGACACCTCGAGAAGAAACAAGAAAACAAACCTGAGGAGCGATGCAGAGGCGAGTTGGCTCGGGGCAGGAAGAGGAACCAGTACGCTTACCAGAAAGGATAATTTTAAGACAAGATCTACTTTTTCCAGGGAAATGGGACAGTCCAGTGGGTTCCACGGAAAAAAAGGAGACTGAGGCAAGATGGCACCCTTAGGCAGGAAGAGGACCATGCATGTGTGGTGTATCTCCCAAAGGCTTTCTTTGAAAGCTGGGGAGATGCTTCTGTGCAGACTCTGTCAGCGCAGTCACCCATATGTGAGAACTGACTTCTTGCTTGTTCCTGGAGAACATGAGTCTAGTGGCTCAAAAGAAGCTTTCATCAGTTTGGTTAGAACAATGTTGAGGTTCCATGACACTGCAATCGGCTTGATAAGAGGCTTCAACAGAAGCAAGTCTCGCATAAAGCAAATCAAAGGCTCTACAGAGATGGGTTTACCTTCTACACGGAGGCAATATGTGCCAATTGCACTAAGGTGGACCATAATTTAATTGTTTTTTTAAACCTAACTCTAAAAGAATGATTTATTAAATTTGTTTGACTGGTTCCCATTAGAAGCATCACTGTGGTTTACAAAAAAACACAAAGTGAGGTGTTCCGGTTCCTGCTGCCATTTGAGTAGGAGACAGTTAGTGGAGCTCGCTAAGGTCTTCCTATAAAGCTGATGTTTAATCAACCTTATCACCCCAAGGATGAAAAGAGACTGTGTACGGCATGCTGAAAGCATCAAAGGGTAAAGTCATAAATCCATCACAGAAATGTACACAGAGAAAGCAAAGTAAAGATTGCAGAGTCTGGGACAGTGGCAATGAGCACATGCAGAGTAGACAGTGGTAAATCTCAACAGGGTGTTGCAGGAGATCCAAGAGTCCAAGACAGAGTGTGGCCCATATGCTTGAGAAATTCGAGGGGTGAATGCTCGACTAGATGAAGTGGAGGAATGAGCAGGAGTGCTGGAGGATGAGAAGAAGAGAGTGGGAAGAGATAAGCAAGCTCCATAAGATTGCTGATTGGCTGAGAGATAAGGCAGAAGATCAAGAGAAAAAGGGACTGCAGAGCGAACCTAAGGATTTTTGGGGTCCTAGACGGCGCAAAGTTACTTGATGTGTGAATCTTTGTGAACATTATTACTCTCAGAAACATAGAAAAATGACAGCAAATAAAGACCATATGGCTTATCCAGTGTGTCCATCCATACCAAACACTAAGCTCTTCAATCTCCTCCTTTACCTTAGAGATAATCTATGCTTTTGCCATGCTTTTTTGAATTTATACACAGTCCCTGTATCTGCCACCTCCACTGGGAGGTTATTTCACGAATCCACCATTCTTTCCATAAAGCAATATTTCTTTTGATTACTCCTCAGTCTATCTTTCATCTTCATCCTATGCCCCCTTGTTCCTGAGCTTTCTTTCAGCTGAAAGAGGCCCTCCTCCTGTACATTTATGCTACAGAGGTATTTAAATGTCTTTATCATATCTCCCTTCACCCACCTTTCCTCCAGAGTATACATACTGAGCTCTTTAAGTCTGTTCTCATATGCTTTATTATAAAGACTACAGGCCAGTTTAGTAGCTGTATTCTGCACCAACTCCATCCTACCTATACCTGTATATTTAAGAAAATAAGAAATGTCATACTGGGTCAGACCAATGTCTAATGTCCATCAAACCCAGTATCCTGTTTCCAACAGTGGCCAATCCAGGTCACAAGTACCTGACAGGTTCCCAAAAGGCATACAGGTTCCATGATGCTCATCCCGGGGTAAGCAGTGGATTTTCTGGGTCCTCTTTAATAATGGTTTATGGACCTTTCCTCCAGGAACTTGTCCAAACCTTTTTTTAAACCCAGCCACACTAACAGCTTTTACTACATCCTCCGGTAACAAATTCCAAAGTTTGATTACACATTGAGTAAAAAAAAATATTTTCTCCAATTAGTCTTAAATGGGTTACATTGTAGCTTCATTGCATGTCCTCTAGTCCTTCTACTTTTTGATGGCATAAATAACCGATCTACGTTTACCCATTCCACTCCATTCATTACATTTATAGACCTCTATCATATCCCCCCCCCCGCCTTCAGCCGTCTCTTTTCCATGTTGAAGAACCCTAAACTTTTAAGCCTCTCCTCATGGCGTATTCTTCCATCCCCTTTACCATTTTTGTCGCTCTTCTTTGTAACTTTTCTAATTCTGATGTATCCTTTTTAAGATATGGCAACCAGAACTTTTGACTGTGCAGTCTCCAGACTTGTACATGGTACTCAAATGAGATCTCACAAAGGACTTATACAAAGGCAGTATCTTCTCTTTCCTGCTGGCCATTTCTCTCCCTATACACCCAAGCATCTTCTGGCTTTTGCCATGACCTTTTCTACCTGTTTGGCCACCTTATCATCAGATAGGATCACCCCCAGGTCCTGCTTTTCTTTCATGGGCAGAAGTACTTCACCCCCTATACTGTACTGGTCCCTTGGGTTTTTGCAACCCAAATAAATGACCCTGCATTTTTTAGTATTAAATCTCAGCTGCTAAATTTTAAACCATTCTTAAGCATCACTGGATTGCTCTTCATTATCTACACCTTCCAGGATGTCTACCCTATTGCAGATTTTGGCATCATCTGCAAAGAGGCAAACCTTATCTCTTATAAAAATGCTAAAAGAAAAGAACTAGGCCAGGCACTGATCCCTGTGACACACCACTGGTAACATCTTAATCCTCAAATGAATTCCTTTGTCATCTCACACTCAACCAGTTTCTAATGCAGTCAGTCACTTTAGGTCCCATCCCAAAGGCGCTCAGTTTATTTATAAGTCGCCTACGCAGAACCACACAAAGGCTTTGCTGAAACCAAAGTACACTACATCTAGCTCTCTCCCCTCAGTCTAACTCGCTGTTCACCTGGTCAAAGAAAATAGTCAGATTTGTCTGACAAGACCTACGTCTATTAAAACCATGCTGCCTTGGATTCTGCAATCTGCTGGATTCCAGAAACTACACTATCCTGTTTTAGCAGTGTTTCATTAGTTTACTCACCACAGGAGGCGAGATTAATTGGCCTGTAGTTCCCAACCTCCTCAATTGCGCTTTTATGTAGAGGGACCAAATTCAGCTTTCTCCAGTACTCCAGAACCATTCCCATCTCTAATGTAAAGGCCAGACAGCAGAGTTGCCAGAACTTAACCGCAGATTCCATGATGAAACTTCAGATGGGTTGTAGACTAGAATGGAGGAACTCAAGGAAAGAAAACTAGGAGTTAAGACCCAATTTCACCTTTTTTATCGCTCCTCTCATCAGTCCAGACGTGTGCGAAGCACCAAAGCAATATCTAACAATCGGTGGGGAGGGCTGCACAAAAGCATACTGAAACTATCAAGTGGTTGGCCTACAAATTTCCAGAGGTAGTTCCAGACTATGTTCTACCCAAGATGACTCGTGTCCAGGCAGAATGAACTCTCAACCCCACCAGTACCTACTGACTATGCAACAAGTAAGCAGACCAAATCACTTCCTTCAGCCACCTGGCAATTTTTCACCTTTGGGGCTATGATGCCTTTCTTCTGGCCTCCAAATAGCATAAACAAGCTAGCTTGTAAAGCTTCTAAGGGGGTCTAAGATGTTTCACCCCTTGCAAAAAACAACCAATATCCAGATAAGAGGAAATCACCTGGCCCTGAACACAGCCCCAATAGCATGGGATGGTGTCACTCAGGGCCAGGTGATTTCCTCTTATCTGGATATTGTTTGTTTTTTTGCAAGGGGTGAAACATCTTAGACCCCCTTAGAAGCTTTACAAGCTAGCTTGTTTATGCTATTTGGAGGCCAGAAGAAAGGCATCATAGCCCCAAAGGTGAAAAATTGCCAGGTGGCTGAAGGAAATGATTTGGTCTGCTTACTTGTTGCATGGTCGGTAGGTACTGGTGGGGTTGAGAGCTCATTCTGCCTGGACACAAGAGTCATCTTGGGTAGAACATAGTCTGGAACTACCTCTGGAAATTTGTAGGCCAACCACTTGATAGTTTCAGTATGCTTTTGTGCAGCCCTCCCCAAGTGACAAACCTTTGTCCAGGCCATCTTTCAAAAATGTCAAAGATATCTGTAAGAGTAGATCCAAGAAGATGAAAACCTCAAGACTGACACCAGTCCTCAAAGATTCTCCAAACTTGTACATAGGCCTCGACCTCAGAGTAGAAATCACTGAAGCCTCGTCCTCTTCAGAGTCAAGCTGTAAGCAAGAACCAAGCCGCAATAGGCATCCTGATTGGTCCCTGTTGCAGCAGATCCTTTGTTGCCAAAAACAGTAGAGGATCTTTCACTTTCGGCCAGATGAGATTTGCATACCAGAGCCTTCTCGGCCAATCCAGGGCTATTAGGGATCACCAGATCTGGATGATTCTTTATCCGCTGTACCACTTCACCCACCAATAGCCACGGAGGAAACACATACAGCAGAAATTCCCAAGGTCACCTATGGGCAAGCACATACAGACCTTCTGACGTATTTTCCTTTCTGCAACTGAAAATCCTGGATACCTTGACATTCTCACTTGTGGCCATCAGATCCATGGCCTGAAGCTCCCAATGCTGCACAATCTGCACAAATGTTGAATTCAGTAGCCACCACTCCCCTGGATCTAATACATTCCTGCTTAAGAAGTCTGCATGAACATTTTCTTTGCCTGCCCCATGAGCCACTGACAGCACCACCAGATGACTCTCTGTCCAAGCTAGCAGAAGAACTGCTTCTTTGACCATCTGCTGACTCTTGATGCCTCACCGATGGTTGATGTAAGAGACCACTGTCACACTGCCCAACATTCTGTTCTACATTAGAGGCAGAAAGGCGTCTAATTCCAACCAAACTGCTCTGTCTTCCAACCGGTTGAAGAACCCCCTGCTCCTCGGCTACTTAGGATTGACAATAGGCCCCCCCAACTAAATAGACATGTGCCTGTTGTGACTAGAACCCAGTCCAGTGCCTCCAATCCCACTCTTAACTTTTCCTTGTCCAAACCAGGCTGCTCCTTACTTCCCCTGGTGTGGGCGACCTCTTCACTAGGACTTATGACTGTGACGCCAGAAGAGACCTCTGAAGATGACACATATGGGCCCTGGCTTATGGAACTAACTCCAGCATTGCTGCCATCAAACCCAGGACTCACAAGCTATCTCATGCCCATAGGCATCCTCCCCCTGGGCAAATCCCAAATATGGGCCTGCAGTTTCTGGATCCTGCCTTCTGGCAAAAGTCTGCTTTCTTTGGTGTCAAAACTGGGACCAAGGTAATTCCAGGGAATGGGAAGTTATCAACTTACTGTAGGCAAAACTGACCACCCCTGTCCAACTCCTGCTAGAAGTTCACCTGCGCCATAGCTGATTCTCTCCTGTGCAGATTTTACACAAATCATTCAATTGTCTAGATTTGCATGTACCAGGATTCCTTCCTTCTGTAATGTTGTTGCCACTACCACCAAAACCTTGGAAAAAGTTCCTGGATCCGTGGCTAGAGCAAAAGGTAGTGTCCAGAACTGAACATGAGGCCCTCTGACTGCAAAATGCAGAAACCTTGGATACCACTGCTGGATGGGGACATGCGGGCAAGTTTCTGTCAGATATAAGGATGTTAAATATTCTCCTTGTTGCACAGCTAAAATCAATCATCGAACACAGTTTTCTTGCAAAAACTGGAAAAACTTGCAATGCCCTGTTCATTTGTTTTTAAGTCCAGCATAGGTCCAAAAGTGCTTTCTTTCTTCGGGACTATGAAGTAAATGGAACATTTTGAGCCTCTGCTCTAACAAAGGAACTGAACAAGGGCCTTCAAGCTTAACAGGCAGGGGGATTCCATCAAGATATTGAAAAGGAGCGGATATTGAAAAGGAGCGGAGAAAACTCAAAGGCGTAATTCTGACAAATAACCTCTAGCCTCTGCTGGTCTGATGTGATAAGGGCCCATCTCTGCTAAAATTGCTGCAAGCACCCCTCCCCCCCCCCAAATCAGATGCAACAGAAGATCCCTAAAACCTCACTGCAAAGTGCAGGTACTGGAGATATCCCCAGAATCTCTCTTTCCACCTCGGTGGCTGCCTCGAAAGGACTAGCATGACAGGAATGTAGATTACTGAAGATGAACCTGGTTGTTAAAGCAAAATCTTGAAGTATCCTGAAAACGTCCTCTGGACAACTGAAAATGTTTATAACCCCTTAGCTTATCTCCAGGGAGCCCAATCTTCCACCAGCTTTCTTATCCTTACCAAAAAGCAGGTTTCCCCTAAAGGGGAGATTACTTAGATGAATTTTGGATGCCACATCCATTGACCAGTTATGGAACTAAAGATGAGGTGCCATTACAAATGGTGGCCACATTTTTCACTGCAGTTCAAATGAAGATGTAATAGGCAGCAGCCAAAAAGGCTGATGCAGACTCCAAATGCACCGCTTCCAAATGGTATCAGCTGACTCCAAGAAAATTCTCCAGCAAATGCTGTGCCCATCTCAGACACACACAAACCACATAACTTCTGCAGATAGCTACCTGTAAGGCTAAAGCAAACACTTCAAATGATTACTTCAATAGGGCCACTATGTATTGATAATCCTGGGGATCCTTCAGAATTGCACTTCCTTCTACAAGGATTATAGTCTTCTTTGTAACTACTGTGACCAAAGCATCTACCTCAGGTTGTATATCCCTATACTATATTTCCACCATTGCCCGTCCAGCAACTTGTATTTATTACACTATTTAGTCCCACCCTATTCACAAATCTTTGAATGCACCTTATTCCATCCCACCTACCTTCATTGGAAATGATGTTACTTGTGTCCAGAGATGCTAGCTCTGCTGCTTCCTCCCGTTTCAGTCGCACGATCTTACACTTCTCCAATGTAGGGTTACCTTTTGCAGAAACACACATGAAAAAGGAGTTGTGTTTTCAGTGCTAATTATTGGCTCTACCACTGACAGTGTGGGCAATCTGTCTGAACTCACCTTTCACTCCCAGCTCCTCCAGTTCCCTCTTAAGTACTTCTACCTTGGCTTTCACTGAACGCTTTCCCTCAAAGAGCTTTTTGTAGTTCCTGCGGACACCACAGGCTAAGATGCAACGCTTCAGTCGCCGGATGGAGGGATGTTCATCCTTCCCAGAATTCTTCTCATTAGCAGAACTCAACTGTGAAGAAGGGAGAAAGGCACTGTGAGCAAGGACACAGGCTCTGGGGTACAAATTTTACTTGTGACTGTAGGGAAGGGTCCATCACAGAGACATCAGACTGGGGCTATGATTTTAAAGAAACTTTATTGGGAGACAGGGTCTAGGATCTATTTGAGAGCTAGGGAAGGCTAATTGTAAAAGTAGTGTCATAGGGCCCCCTCCACCCCCAATTTCTCACCTTCGCTGCTTTCTTTCCGCTTTGGTTCTTCTGGATCTCTTCTTCCTCGGACGTGCTATCTGAATCTTCTAAAGAATTTCCCTGCTCCAAACAACCCTTCTGCCCTTCAGATCCGTCATCATCACCTTCCTTACTTCTGCTGCTGTTCCTTACCCTCTTTCTTTTCTTTTTACGGCTTTTCTTCTGATCCTCTTCACTGCTACTACTGCTAGCCTTCTTTTCTTGATCCACTTCGCTGCTACTGCTCCTTGACTTTTCCCCTTTCTTGCTGGGACTTTTCCCCTTATCCTTCTCACTGCTACTGCTCCTTGTTTTCTTCCTTCCGTCTTCCTCACTGCTGCTGCTGCTGCTCCTCTTTGCTGCCTCTCCTTTCTTCTCAGGGCTTTCCCTCCTATCTTCCTCACTGCTGCTGCTGCTCCTCTTTGCTGCCTTTCCTTTCTTCTCAGGGCTTTCCCTCCTATCTTCCTCACTGCTGCTACTGCTCCTCTTTGCTGCCTCTCCTTTCTTCTCAGTGCATTCCCTCCCACCTTCCTCACTGCTGCTCCTCTTTGCTGCCTTTTCTTTCTTCTCAGAGCTTTCCCTCCTATCTTCCTCACTGCTGCTACTGCTCCTCTTTGCTGCCTCTCCTTTCTTCTCAGGGCTTTCCTTCCTATCTTCCTCACTGCTGCTATTCCTCTTTGCTGCCTCTCCTTTCTTCTCAGGGCTTTCCTTCCTATCTTCCTCACTGCTGCTATTCCTCTTTGCTGCCTTTCCTTTCTTCTCAGTGCGTTCCCTCCTATCTTCCTCAATGCTGCTGTTCCTCTTTGCTGCCTTTCCTTTCTTCTCAGGGCTTTCCCTCCTATCTTCCTCACTGCTGCTGCTGCTGCTCCTCTTTGCTGCCTTTCCTTTCTTCTCAGGGCTTTGCTCGTCTTCCTCACTGCTGCCGCTGCTCCTCTTTGCTGCCTTTCCTTTCTTCTCAGGGCTTTCCCTCCTATCTTCCTCACTGCTGCTGCTCCTTCTCTTTGCTGTCTTTGCTTTCTTCTCATGGCTTTGCTTGTCTTCCTCACTGCTGCTCCTGCTCTTCCTTTTCCCACTCCCTTTCTGCTTCTGGCATGGCAACCTTTTACTGGCCCTCTCATGCTTGAAATTGGACTCTGTTGCCTTAGGGGGCTTTTTTATAACACTGTCCTCCTCCTCCTCACTGATCTCTTTCCCACTATCTGCCTCCTTTCTACCCACTCTTCTCTTCCTTTTCTTTATCTCCACACTAGAATCCCTCCCTTCCCCATTTCTTGCACATCTCTCCCTCCCACAAACTGAATCCCCAGAAACTACTTCAGCTTTTACAGCCTTCCCAGAACCCCTCCCTGGAGCAGATCTTGGAGAAGGCTTCTTCTGATCCGTCCCAGAATCTTCCTCGTCTGAGTTTTCTTTTAAGAAAGAAAAAAAGAATTAGCTCAGAAGGGTCAGGGGTCATCTGATCTCTTGCAAAACAGTCCTCATACTTCTTTCTAAATATGTTTCAAGCTGCTGCTAAATGTTCTAATCTCCAGCTCTACTATTACCTGTGTGTTATGTTGGAATAAGTCACTATGGGTCAAGATGTGCTAAACATCATTCCCCATAGACATAAAGGGGCTGATTTAATAAGGGAACCACATAAAAATATGGTGAAATTTTTACTTACCAGATAATGTCCTTTCTTTGAGCCTTGCTAGACCAGTCTAGAGAAGTAGGTTGTGTCACTCTACTAGCAGAGGTGGAGACAGAAAAAAATTCTAGAGATTTCTTATGACCTCATGCTGCAACCATATCTGATATATCACCAGCAGCTAGGGGCATACTACCCTAATATTCATACCCAAGCCATGGTCAAGATCTGACTGCACATAGCCTTAATGAGGGTAACAAGGACCAACAGTCCAAGGAACATAACTATATACAAAATACTCTTTGGATAGACGGTCTGCCAAGAGAAATATAGCCACACTGCAGAAAACAGCAGATCAAAACAGAACATAGCAGATCAGAATGGATCACAGCAGATCATAGGGGCAGATCCTAGACTGGCCTAGCAGGACTCAAGGAATGAACATTATCTGGTAAGTAAAATGTCACCTTCCATATCGTCCTGCTAGGCCAGTCCACACAGGTAGGACGTACTAAAGCTACGACTCCACTGAGTGGGAAGAAGACACGATAGACTTCTCTGCACCGAAAGCTGCGTCCACCTGAGCATGGACATCCAAGCGGTAATGCTTGACAAAAGTGGAAAGTGATGTCCATGCTGCTGCCCAACAGATGTCTATGGGAGTGACAGACCTAGTTCTGCCCAGGAGCAGGACCAGCCCAAGGGTTTCTGCTGCCCCAGGCAGAAGCCCTGGCCATGCCGCTCGCCCCATGTGCTGCCACACCTTTCCTCCCCCGTACTGAACTGTGCTGCTGGCCCCCCCCCCACCTGCTGCCACTGATTCTGGCGTCGGGGGTGGCTAGGCTGGGTGGCAGGCCAGGTGCTTCGGCACACATTCTGCTGCTTCTGACTCCTAGACGCCGTAATCAGCAGGGTGGGGTGGCGGCACAGCTCTGCACGAGGGGGGGGGGTGAGCCATGCTGTGCCACCCACTAAGGTCTGTTGCCCTAAGTGGCCTCTTAGTGGATGGGCTGTGTGGAATGCGCATGTAAACTCTCCTTTAACCAGTAGCCCAAGTTAGAGTGTGGCCGCTTTATCCTTACACAAGACTGCAAAAAAGACTAAGAGTCTGTCTGACTCACTCTCCTTAAAATCCACCAGGCGAAGGTCCTTATCCTTCCCCTGTTCCTTCAGGAATGAGGGCAAAACAGACCACCTGACTGACATGGAAAAATGACACCACTCTGGACAAGGAAGGTAGAAACGGGCTGTAAATATATGGCCTCTTCTGAAAATGACAGGTAAGGATCTTGGCACAAGGCTTGCAATCCTGAGATACACCTTGCCGAGTAGACCACAACTAAAAAGACAGACTTGAGGGACAAATACTTGAGCATAGTTCTCCTCAAGGGCTCAAATGGCTCAGCCATCAAGGCCTAAAGAACCAAACTGAATTCTAAGAAGGAACAACCGATTGCAGGGAGGACATACGTGTTTAATTCGCTGCAGGAAAGGGGCCACACATCCAAGTGTTTCAGAGCACTCCACCACCAGCTCTCTGAAACAAGACAAAGCTGTCACCTGAACTCTCAGCAAACTGAGGGAAAGACCGTTGTCAAATCTGTCCTGAAGGAAGGAGAGAAGAGCCAACAACTCAGCATATGGGCCGACCTGATGTTCATAACACCAGTGGCTCCAGACTTCTGGTAATGCAGAGGAGTTAGGAAGTCGCATTTTGAAAAGGCTCCTGCAAACCCCTCTCCCCTCATACTTTATAAACTTCAATTCCAAAGATGGAAGTGCATACCGAATCCATATTAACATATTGCTCTCTGCTGATATTGCAAATTCACGTAGAAGTAAGTGAGTAATGACTTCAAAATGCAGCACGGCACTAAGGACATGGCCAAAGTGCCAGAAACTAAGATGGCGGTAGCCAAAAGGAAAAGTGAGTTGGCTACAACCAGAGACTTCATCGCAGAAATTCAAAGAGTGCGTTAATTATGCTGGAAGATCGTTTAATAAAACTCCAATCGGCAATGGACAAAATAAAAGAAAATCTGGACTCAAGTGCAAAGGATAGGTGAAGTAGAAAACTGGGTGAGCCAACAGGAAGACATTACTAATCAACTGCATCAGCAAGTGGGGGATCTTCGACATACGAATGTGGCATTAACTGATCGAATGAAGGACCAGGAGAAAAGGAACTACCACAACAGCCTCGGAATGGTAGACCTCCTGAAATTGGTGAAGGAGGGTGATCTCACAAAAATCTTTAACAATGGCTGCTGGACAAGGTAGGCTTGCAGAAGGCCGCAAACTAGTTTTGCTGTGAGCGGACCCACAGGATCGGGCCATACAGAGAGGGCAATGCCAGGCCATGGATGGTAATTGTAAAAATGCTTAATTGGGCAGACAAAGTGTCACTGATGAAAACCTTTTGCAAAGATAAGGAAGTGAGTTACAATGGAACAAAAATCGTATTGTTTAGCGACTATTCAGAAAATCTCGTGGCACAGCAAAAAGAAATGGTGCCATTATACTCTACCTTGCACCAGAAGGGGGTGAGGTTTGCATTACTTTTCCTGGTCAAGCTTAAAATTCAGGCTGAGGATGAACAATATTTCTTCATACACAGGGCCAAGAAATAAGACCGAGATAAACAGATTTAGCACACAGGATAGCACTAATTAATGGACAGACTAAACAGGACTTGTGTGAAAGAGACGAAAAGGAAATATTTTTGAATCAATCAAGTATGGGTCAGTAGAGCTCTGGAACATGATGGAATTACCAAAGGCTTTTGGAACTGATGGCCGCTGATAAAGATGGCTGCTGATGAAGATGCCTTCCCTTACAATGCAAACATGGCAATGTTGTTGTTGCTGTTAAGTGCCATCGAGTCTGTGTCGACTCATGGCGACCCTCTGGATAGTTGTCCTAAATTGTGTTCAGTCTTCAGTCAGGCGGCTCATTGTTGACAGACTGGCACTCGTAGCTGCTGTTATTGTATCGATCCATCTCATTGTTCGTCTTCCTTTTTTGCATTGACCTTCTATCTTGCCAAGCATGACGTCTTTCTCTAATGATCTCTCTCTTCGGCATGATGAGTCCAAAGTATGAAAGTCAAAGTCTTGTCATCTGAGCTTTTAAAGAAAGGTTAGGCTTGATCTCCTCTAGAACTAACTGGTTTGTTCTTCAGGCAGTCCATGGTATACACAGTATTCGCCGCCAGCACCATAATTCAAAGGCATCAATTTTCTTCCTGTCCATCTTTTTCACTATCCATCTTTCGCATCCATATGATGTTATTGAAAATACCATGGCTTGAATGAGTTGAATCTTTGTATGGAGAGAGACATCTCTGCTCTTGAGAATCTTGTCTAGGTCCTTCATAGCCATACTGCCAAGAGCAATGCGTCATCTGATTTCTTGACTGCTTGTTGCTTCTTTATGGATAGTTGATCCAAGTAGGTTAAAGTCGTCCTCGATTTCAATTACTTCTCCATCAACGATGAACTTATTGATTTTGCAAGCTGTCATGATCTCTGTCTTATTTACATTAAGGTGCAGGCCCATTTTAAGACTATGTTCCTTGATCTTGAGAAGCAAATGTTTCAGATCGTCTTCACTTTCAGCCAGTAATGTGGTATCATCAACATAGCGAAGGTTGTTGATGAGTCTTCCACCAATTTTCACACCTTTGTCTTCATACAATCCTGCTTCTCTGATGATTTGTTCTGCATATAAATTAAACAGGTTGGGGGAAAGTATGCAGCCTTGTAATACACCACTGCTGATTTTAAACCATTCTGTTTCTTGTTTTTCCGTTCAAACTGTTGCTTCTTGATCAATGTAAAGATTGTGCAAGAGAACAATCAGGTGTTCTGGTATACCCATGCTTCTTAATGCGGCCCAGAGTTTCTCACAGTTTACACAGTCAAAAGCCTTGCTATTGTCAATAAAGCACAAATAGATATCCTTTTGGTATTCTTTAGTCATTCAGGATCCATCTCACATCCACGATGATGTCTCTCGTTCCTTGCCCTTTCCTGAACCCTGCTTGCACTTAAGGTAGTTCTTGTTCCAGATATGGCTGTAGTCTCTGTTGACTAATCTTCAGTAGAATCTTGCTGGCATGTGGGATCAGAGTGACTGTGCGATAATTTCCAGAGTCAGTCAGATCACCTTTCTTTAGTACTGGTACAAACACAGACCTTTTCCAGTCAGTTGGCCATGATATTGTCTTCCAAATTTCCTGGTAGAGCCTTGTAAGTATGGAACCAGCTGCATCAGATTGCTGTAATACTTCTATGGGAATGCCATCAATGCCTGGTGTTTTGTTCTTTGATAAGGCTTTCAATGCTGCTTCGACTTCTTTCATCACCAATGGTTCCGGATCATAAGGTATAGGTTGAAACAGCTGTTGGTCCATTTGATCTTTATCATATAAAAACTCTGTATATTTTTTCCATCTTTTTTTGATCTTCTCAGCGTCATTCAACATAGATCCTTGAGCATCTTGTAACATTCCAATTCGAGGCTGGAATTTTTTCTTTAACTCTTGCAGCTTTAGGAAAGCCAATCTTGTCTTTCCTCTAATAGTTTCTGCTTCTATTTCCTTGCATGCATCATTGTACTACTTTTCCTTGTCTTGTCTTGCTGCACGTTGGAAATCTGTTGAGTTCTGTGACTGCCTCTCTTTCTCCTTTGGCTTTAGCTTCTCTGCGTTACTGGTCAATTTTCAGAGTTTCTTCTGTCATCCATTTTGGCCGTTTTTGCTTTTTCACCTTTTGTAGAGACTTCTCGCTTTCTTCCAACACAACCTTCTTGACGTCATTTCATAACTCTTCTGGAGCTCTGTCATTTGTATCTAAAGCAGCAAATCGATTTGCAAGCAGTCTTTAAATTCCAGTGGTATATTCTCAAGGTCATATTTTCCTACATTCATGAATGGCTTGCTCTTTTTCAACGGTAGCTTGAGTTTGCATACTAGTAGTTGGTGATCTGTACCATAGTCAGCTCCAGGTTTTGTCAATGTTGATGTTATAGAGCTTTTCTATCGTTGACTTCCACAGATGTAGTCAATTTGATTTTTGTACAATCCATTGGGTGAAGTCCATGTGTACAGGCACCGCTTGTGTTGCTGGAAGAAGGTGTTTGAGATGAATAGATCTTTGGTCTTGCAGAATTCTATCTGTCTTTCTCCAACTTCATTTCTGTTACCAAGTCCATAATTTCCAACCATTTTGCCTTCTTCTTTGTTGCCAACCTTTGTGTTCCAATCAGCCATGACTATCTGGATATCCTGTTTGCATGTTCTGTCAATTTCAGTTTGTACCTGTTCAAAGAACTCATCAACTTCATCCTCTTCTGCAGCTGTTGTTGGGGCATATACTTGAATTATAGTTGTGTTGATAGGCATTTCTCGTAGACGAACAGAAATTAAGCGTTCACTGACTGCACTGTATTTCATTACGGTTCTTGCAAGTTTCTTCTTAATTATAAATGCAACACCATTTCTTCTGTCTTTCATTTCCAGTATAGTAGAAAGACTATGTGATCATCTGATGCTAACTGCCCGATGCCAGTCCATTTCAGTTCGCTGACACCCAACAGATCAAGGTGTACATGTTCCATTTCATTCTTGACCACCTCCAACTTCCTTGTAGAGACCAGCCAAGAACATGGTGAGTTCCTTCACCAAGTCTCTCAGGTACATGCCCTTATACAGCTGGTAAGCCTGGATGCGGCTGATCAGCACTGAGCCCTGGTAGCACTTTTTGTTGAGGGCGTCCAGGCTGTGGGCCTCCCTGCTGGGGGGCACCAAGGAGTGCATCTTCTGGCTTTTCAGTTGACACATGACCAACTCCACCACCATGGAGTTATGCGTCAGCTGTGACTTTTGGAATCCCAGGCTCCAGTGAACTCGATACATCGAGTTGAGCCGTTTGCTACCGCTGACACCGAAGCTGGTGTCTCCCACCATTCAGAGCATCAGCCATTCCAGGATGGGAGGGATTGGCACCGTGAGCGATTTCCAACTCATCTGCTCGAGGGTCCTCCTTCAACTCGGTCAGGAATGCCAGGGCCTAAGACATGTCCTTGACCAAATCAAAAAAGCCCATATCCATGGGTGGGGACCGCTATTGAGGCTCTAAGATGGGAGAGTCAGATGGGATGTCGCGGTGGCAATGGGTATTGGGGGACTCCTCATCCTCCATCTCCCACTCAGAGTAGTCCGTCGAGGACTCGTAAGAGGGCTGCTCTGCAGGTTTCGTGGCCCCCAATGCCCTGCGGCCGGTGCCTGGCAAACTTGCCAGGGATGTCCGCGGTCCTGTCAAGCGGGACTCTGATCGCAACCTTGGCCGAGGATCGACTCGAGGCCTAAGGACCTCGAGGATCGGCTTGGCCTCCAGGGACATCTTGGAACATTGAGGGCCCGGTGGTCGGGGCAGAGAAACTGGTCATGCCGGACAACAGCGCCCGCTGCTGGTCCATGAAGGCAGACAAACTGTGCTGCAGGGCCACCATTCTGGACTCCAGACCAGAAGCCTCCACAGCCTTTGGCGTGGGCACCAAGGGACTTGGGCCCAATGCCGGCTCCCCTGAAGGGGAATCCTCGACAAGGATAGTGTCTGGGGTCCAAGGCCAGTCCATGGTTGGGTCTTTCCGAGGAACCTTTGCAGACCGCTCCTTCTCCGACACGTTGAACGAACGTGTCGGACTGCGGGATCTGGCCCGGGGAGTCCCCGACAAGTTGGAACCATCCAAGGACGCTGCCTTCGAGAGTTTCTTTTCTTCCTGGATTCCCTCGAGGGAAAACCCCCTTTCTGAGGACCTACGACGAGGCTTGGGTTTGGAAGGATCTGCCTGAGATGTCGGGGCTTCAAAAGAGGCCCTGGCCTTAGGAGGCACCAGGGACTCGGGGAAAAAAACAAAACAAAACTTATTGTGCTGCTGCTGACAGCTCTTGAGAGCCTTACTGGACATCTTCTTGGAAAGACCGCAGTCTGCCGGGTTGTGGTCTGGCTCGAGTGGAGACAGCAGTCGTGTGTGTCAGTCAAAGACATGATTTTGGAGCACCAATCACACTTCTTAAAGCCACTGGTAGCCATGGGGGAAAAAAGTACCCCTGTGAGGTCGAAGACTCTCTGGGCTGCCAGTGGGAGAAAAAGGGCGCTAAGACGCCAAGAAAAGAAAAAACGAAAACTACAAAAATTAGACCAAACTCAATGCCGAGGAAACAAGGTCGGTAGGCGGGAAGAGTACCGGTGCGATACCGGAGATGAGTGTGAAACTCGGAGAGAAAAATCAACATTTTCCAGGGACAAGCCAAACGTCTGAAGGGTTTCACGGAAAAAAGGAGATTGAGCAAGATGGCACCCTTGTGCGGGAAGGGGACCAAGCATGCATGGTGGCATCTCCCAAAGGCTTTCTTTGAAAGCTGGGGGGATGCTTCCACGAGGGCTCTGTCGGTGCCGACGTCACCCATATGTGAGGACTGACTTCCTGCTTGTTTCCGGAGAAGTAATGTCTTCTATTTACCTCGGGGTAGGCAGACTGCGGCTGAGGGGGAGATGCAGCAAGTTTCAAAAGTAGATAGTTTAGATCTATCTAATTTTTTGGAATCGTCCTCTGACTTAATTAGTTCTCATGCAACATTGGTAGTTTCCTTTGTATTACAGTCTGATGTATAAAGTGTTGAAATCTTTATTCTCAGGCGGTCTATCGGGAGGAAGGCCTGAACCTGAGGATGTCGAGGAGGCCCCTGTGAACTCCACCTGTTGGGAGGGCTGGACGTGAGACTTGGGGTAGTTGACCACAAACCCCAACTGCTCGAGCACCTGGATAGTCAGCTGAGCTGACTGATGAACTCCATCAGTCAGTGGAGTGGAGTGGAACTCTTTATGAGCCAGTCATCCAAGTAAGGGAAGACGAATATCCCCAGAGTTCACAGATAAGCGGTCATCACTGCCAAACACTTTGTGAAGATTTGGGGTGCTGATGCTAGTCCAAATGGAAGAACCTGGTACTGGAAGTGCTGGTCTCCCAGGATGAACCTGAAGTATTTCCTGTGAGCGGGGTGGATCAGTATGTTCGTATATTGTGGTGGCGAGACTGTAGTGGAGCCCAGGGAAATGGATAGAAAACAGACATTTACCCCTAAGCAGAAGAATAGTTCAGGGAGTTTTGACTTTGAAACTCCAGCCAAGGAAAAAAAAACACACACAGAGTTGCTGAGTGCAAGCCATGCCCTATCTCCAAGGCAACCAGGGTAGGTAATGGGGAACACCCGGGGGCGGAGTTTGAAGCTATAGGGCAGCCCCAGTCATTTAAGCCTGAGGAAACAGGAAGAGAAGAGACAACCAGGGGACCTGGAAGAGAAGAGACAACCGGGGGATCTGGAAGAGAAGAGACAACCGGGGGGACCTGGAAGAGAAGGGAAAGGTTCTTGCAAGAAAGCTGAGAGAGAGAGGTGCTCTAGAAACAGCCTCAGGAAAGGTTCTTGTTGCAGCCGGCACACAGGAAACTACAGCTCTGAAGGAAGCCCATGTTGTAGGAGCATTACAGCAGGCCCTGAGGACAGGAGAGTTTATCCTGAGGAAAGTGCTGTCTTTGAGCAGAGCACGGGCGTGGTCCTGCCAGAACCTGGGGGAAGAGTTTCACCTCAAGGAAGGTCTGTAAAGAGCTCTGTTACTAGAAGTAAGGTGAGCCCATTTGAAACCTTGCATAGTTTATTGAAGGATAAGAATCCCCTCAGCCATTCCAGCATTCCTCAGCATAGAAAGAGGTCTCATTGGGAGAAGGTTTTAAAGTTATTAGAAGAAATAAAACCTGAAATCCCAGAAGCTGATTCCAGCCAGATGCTAACTGACCCCGAGTATGAGAGCATGCAGGTAGATAACTATGATTCTGATAATAGTGCTGCCGACTCTCAAATGGACTGTTCTTTGTGTGTAAAGCAAAGGTGAAGAAGCTGTAAGGTTTAAAACTAAGAAATCCCAGAAGCTTTGTACTTGCCTGTTCTGCTAGAAATGTTTGGAATGAAGTGCTAACATTTTAAAGCTGGCAGAGAATGTTCAGAAGTGCTGATTTGAATGCTTAAGAAGTCCTTACCTAAGTGCATAAACAGCCAGAAGTAAAGTGGGTTGGGCTTTGCATAGTGCTCAGTTTGGAAGAGCAGTTATTTGGGCTGAACTGAGCCAGGAACCCTTAAGCTGTATTCTTGAACTCTGGAAAAAGATATACTACTGGTATAACAAGCTGAGTGAAGCAGTTGCTACCGGTGTTACTGTGAAAGTTCCTTTTTCTTTATTTGGAGAAGTATCCTACTTTTGTTGCTGTATGTTTGAAAGGACAAAAGAAAATAATAAATTTTTCCTGTATTTGCCTTCAACCCTCGGCTACTCATTTTTTCACAACTACAATCCCCAGAAGCCCTTGGCTCTGGAAGCCCATAATACCAAGGGACAATAGGAGGTACGTCCACTGCCTATAGGCAACCGCCTAGCCAGCAGTGGGTGCAACAATATGCATCCTTGAGATCCAGGGAGCACAGCCAATCGTCCTTTAGGAGGTACGGGAAGAGGGTTCCCAGCGAGACTATCTTGAACTTTTCTGTAATTAGGTAGATGTTAAAGTTTTGGAGGTCCAGGATGGGCCGAAAGCCCCGTTTTCTTGGGGACCAGGAAGTACCTGAAGTAGAACCACTACCCGACCTCAGCTGGAGGCACTGGCTTGATGACGAGATCTTCAAACAGGACTGAGACCTCTCCCTGCAGCATGCTGAAATGCAGGGGATCTAGAGAGAACTCTCTCAGGGAGAAAAGGGGTGGGCAGCTCGACAAAGTGCAGCATGTAGCCACTTGCGACTATCTGCAGCACCCACACATCTGAGGTGATGAAAAGCCACCTGTGGGTGAAAAGGATGAGCTGTCCCCCACCTCCACTAGAGGACTGTCCCCTGTGGAGACTGACAGATTGGCTACGCTCCAGAGGACAAGTCAAAACCCCACCCCCAGTTTTTGGTTGCAGGGCTGGCTGGATCTTCTGTGTTTTCTCACGACGCTGCTAAGGAGGAGCCTGTGCTCTCAGCTGGGAGCCCTGTGGGCTTGGAAGGTACCAGCACTTATGTTGCAAGTAGGTCTTCTTAACCTGGTTTTTCTTATGAGAAGGATCGGCCATCTTCCTCGAAAGCCTGGTGAGGATAACATGCTGCATCTCAATCTCACCAGCTTTAGCCTCCACCTGCTTCCCAAAGAGGTTCTCGCCCTGGCATGGCAAGTCAGCCAGCTTATCCTGGACCCGCTGCTCCACGTTCGAGGACTGAAGCCAGGCAAGTTGGTGGGCCCCAATGCCCCACCACTGAGACCCTGTAGGCTGACTCAAAGGAGTCATAAGTCACCCAGACCATGAATTTGGAACAGTCCTTGCCATGACCCATCAGGACATGGAAGGCATCCAGGCGCTCCGGGGGGAAGGAGTGGGCCAAACTCGGCCAGATCTCACATATCATCCTTGAGAAACATGCCCATGTACAAATGGCATGAAAGGACCCTGGCCACCAGCAAGGAGCTCTAGAAGCATCGCCTGCCAAAGGAGTCAAAGGTTCTCGCCAACCTACCTGGAGACATCAAGGAGTGCGTCTTGCTGCTCTTGATCCTTTTCATGGCTGACTCCACCCCCAAAGAGTGGTGTGGGAGTTGAGGCTTCTCAAACCCTAGGGCCTTCTAGACCTGGTAGATTTGTGTCCAGCCGCTTGCTGACCACTGGCACCATAAGGGGTTTTCCCCACATCCTCATTTGCAGCCTCTGGAGGATCTGGTGCACAGTCACCATCACCGCCTCCTTGGGGGCCAAAGGATACTGGAGGATCTCCAGTTCCTCTGCCCTGGCTCGTCCTCTGACTCCAGGGAGAAGAGAATGGCCTTGGTCATACTCCGCATAAAGTCCTGGAAGGAACTATCCCCTGGGGGTAAATTCCACTGCCTGTGAGGAGGAGGGGGGTCCAAGTGGAGCTCGGGAGATCTGCTCCCGGACATCTCTGATTCCACCTTGGTCTCCCAGCCATTGGATTCCAACCAAGAGGAAGTAACATCGGACCTCATCCTGGCATCAACTCTGACTGTGAGGTGAGGAAGAGACCAATGGAGCATAGAGTGTTTCCATGGCCTCACTGGAGCATTGGACCCCGATACTCTCGATAGGGAGATGGCTATAGGAACCAGTGTGGATTCCAATCGCCAGCCCAATATGCCTGCATCAGCAGGCAGTGCATGAGTCTTGAGGATCGGCTGCACTGCCTGTGGTGGTGATGGTTGAGGCACCGAAGGGCCTGCAGACTGTGTGGCCAACACTGCTGCCATATGGGCCTTGAAGGCTGAAAGAGATTCTTCCATGACTGCCATCTGCGAAGGCAATGTGGCCAGAATTACAACTTTGGCCACTGACTCCAGCGCCCCTGTAGGGTAATCCATGATGGTGGGGACATTGGAGAATTCCCAGTGCCCCTCTGGTAACTCTAGATGATGATTCCTCTTATCAGGATACTTTAGTGGGCCGCTCCTGGCCATCGCTCTACACTTTGCATCACGAAGGGCGCCAATGGTGCACGTGGACCTTGGCCCAGTGCTCTCCTTCAACGACGACAGGGTCTGGGTGATTCTGGGCAAAGGTCAACAAAGACCCTTCGCTCCAGGTACCACGGCCCCTCGGCTCAGAGTTCGCTCAGGCTCCTCTCTATGCCAATGTCTCCACGGTTCTCCAGGACACTGGGGTTGATGCTGTGGTCAAAGATGCAGAATCTGTCAGCCTAAAGAGGAACTCCTGCTGCTTCTTTAGACCCTTCACGCAGGTTACAAGACGCGGGCTGGTGGTTGGAACCAGTGGTGTCGATCCATAACCAAGATGATCCGGGCACACTTGTTGCACTTTTTGAACCCGCTTGCTGGCTTCTGGAACATGTCTGGGAACACAGTCGTGACAAGGTCAAATGGCTTAATGGTGCCAGCAGTGGGAAAACGTAACAGAAGAAAAAAGGGACAAAAATAGAAAAAATGAAAGCAACAGCACCGGGACCAGTGCTACAGATGAACAGGCAGTGAAAACCAGATGAAAGAGGACCCCTAAAGGGGCAAAAGCAAAAAAGACCTTTTTCCAGACAGTGCCAGAACATGCCCGAGACACATCGCGGAAAAAGACAACTGGAGAAGATGGCGCCACGGCAGGCTGGAAGCCAGGCACACAAGAGCCTCCCAAAAGCTTCTAGTACAAGCTAGGGAGCGTTCCCACGCGGGACTCCGTCGGGGACATCACCCATACTTTAGGACTTACTTCCCTTATGACGCAAACATGGCAAATGTTGTTGTTACTGTTAAGTGCCATCGAGTCTGTGTCGACTCATGGCGACCCTCTGGATAGTTGTCCTAAATTGTGTTTGGTCTTCAGTCAGGAAGCTCATTGTTGACAGACTGGCACTCGTAGCTGCTGTTATTGTATCAATCCATCTCATTGTTCGCCTTCCATTTTTGCATTGACCTTCTATCTTGCTAAGCATGATGTCTTTCTCTAATGATCTCTCTCTTCGGCATGATGTGTCCAAAGTATGAAAGTCGAAGTCTTGTTATCTGAGCTTTTAAAGAAAGGTTAGGTTTGATCTCCTCTAGTACTGACTGGTTTGTTTTTCGGGCAGTCCATGGTATACACAGTATTCGCCGCCAGCACCATAATTCAAAGGCATCAATTTTCTTCCTGTCCATCTTTTTCACCATCCAACTTTCACATCCATACGATGTTATTGAAAATACCATGGCTTTAACAAGTTGAATCTTTGCATGGAGAGAGACATCTCTGCTCTTGAGAATCTTGTCTAGGTTCTTCATAGCCATTCTGCCAACACCAATGTGTTGTCGGATTTCTTTTCTTTATTGATAGTTGATCCAAGTTAAAGTTGTCAACTATTTCAATTTCTTCTCCATCAACAATGAACTTATTGATTTTGCCAGTTGTCAGGATCTTTGTCTTCTTATATTAAGGTGCAGGCCCATTTTAAGATTATGTTCCTTGATCATGACTCCCCTTTTCTCAATTCATCCGATATCGCCGTAATTGTTCTATCATGGTGAATTTTGTTGATCAGTCCAGATAGCTGAGAGAGGCTTTTCTGATGAGGGGATATCCTGGTGAAATTGTTGAAAGGACTTTTAGACATACTAAATTTCATAGTAGCCAATGGTTGTTATCTATTCATGCTAAAGAAAGCTCCTGTGAGGATAGTGAATATGTGCATTTTGTAACTAACTTTTCTCCGCTCTGTTATCGGTTACAACGGATCATTCAACGGTTTTTTCAGGTGACCAGAGTGATTCCAGTTTGTGAAATGTCACTCCCCGCTGTGTATGGTCTCGTAATCAAAATTTGAGAGATTTGCTTAGCCCTAGTGTGCTGAGGAGGTCAGACATGATGTAGAGACCCACATTGGGCATAGACCATGTTGTCACTGTTCAGTTTGTGAGATCACAGAAACTGTCAGCATGTTTACTTACAGAGGCTGGAAACACTGGCTGCATTGTAACACCACATGTGATTCTTGCTTTGTGGTCTATGTGATTAGATGCCCTTGTGATCTGTTATATATTGGACAGACCACTTGACCTTTTAGGTTGCTTATGGGAGAGCATAAAAGTAGTCTGCGTTGTGGGAGACTAGAGGCTCCGATTGTCCAACACTGTAAGGAGAAGGGTCATGTATTTGCCGATCTTGTGTGTTTCTGAATTGATCAGATATGGACAGGTATAGGTGAGTACACTAGAGAACAATCCTTGCTCTTTAGGGAGCAAAAAATGATTTTTTGTTTAGATACTGTATATCCTAAAGGTTTGAACTCTCAAATTGATTGGCATTTGTGTCTGATTGGTGGGAGGGAGGTTTTGTTGTTTTGTATACACTTTTGAAATTGAAGACTTTTTATAGTGTTATAATGACATCTCCCCCTCCTACCTATCTACCCTAATACAATCACAAACGGACAACAGGCACAGGAGGAAAAACGCACAAAACATGCTGAAAATACTATCCTCTATATGAAAAAGTAAACAGTTCACAAGCAATAGAGCATTCAGATTTAGAGCCAACCAACTCAGAGCAACCAAAGACCTTCTAACATTCCGCAAGGAATTAAAAACTCTATTCTCAGAATATTACAATATACTCTCCTCCAACAATACTTCCAATTCATCAACCTTCTCTTCTGCCAACCAAATATCTTAATCCTATCCTTATCCTTAATGTTTATCATTTTGTAAATAGCTAAGAAATCCAGCTATCACTATGCCTATGCATGTGTATACAGGTATGTATATAGTCTTGGTTTCAACTAGTTCCTAGTTCCAATTATGTTATTAAAGATGTTCCATGGCCATGTATCTTCAAATTATTGTTCCAAATAAACCACTCCTGATCGCTGTAAGAATGGGTATAAAAAACTGTTCAAAAAAAATAAATAGCATATGAGGAGGGGCGTGGCAAGATGGCGACAGCACCCAGGCGTGTGGAATGGTTGCTCCCATGAGAATGGGGAAATGGAAGGCCAAGACCCGGGTTGCACCAGCCAAGGTTTCAGGTTTGGGCCCCGGGGGAACATCGACGTCGACCCAGCCACCCATTACATTCTTTTTCGTTGGGAAATACTTCCGGTGGTGCCTTGCTGGAGTCCGCGGTTATTTTGGAGAATTCGTCGGGCTCGTTGGAGGCGGTGTCGCTATCTCCCGGAGGGAGAGTTGTTCCTGGGCCCTCGGCAGTGAGATCTGTGCAGGCTGTAATATAGGGCCCTAGAGGAGCCAGCACAGACACTGCTGTTTTGGAGGGGAGAGGTAGTGCAGCAGGAGTGGCTGGTGGAAGAGCTATGGCGGCCATCCCAGTGTTGGAAGATCCCTCGGGACAGCATTTGGGAGGATCAGAGAGTTTGATGCTTACCTCTTCTGCAACTGTAAGTGTGCTTTCACCCACTGTTTCAACTGAGGTTTCTTCTGTTTGCCCATTGGAAATTACTTTGCAAACTTTGTGGGAAGCCATTCAAGGTCTCCAGGCTTTAGTTATTTTGTTATCCTAGAGTTTCACTCAGTATACTACACAGTACTCTGCTGATTTGGTGCGGGTTTGTTCAGACTGACTCTTTGGAAATGAGGTTTGCTGCACAATATCTACAAATTAAGGCTTTGGAGTCACAGAATGCAGTTTTGATGAAGGATAATTTGGCGATTCATTTGAAAATGGAAACTCTGGAGAACACTGATCAGCGTAGGAATCTTTGTTTATTGAATTTTCCTAAATCTGGTGTTTTTTCCCCATATGAGATGTTCAAGAAGTATTTGTCCGAGTGTTTAAAGGTTCCTGAGCAGTCTGTCCCACCTACTGCAAATGTATATTATATTCCGCATGGAAAGGTTTCCTTTGAAGGCGTTCAGGCTTCTGGTAATGACCTTTTGAACATTACAGACATACTTGAGCGTTCTGTGGAGGAAGGGGCACAGAAGACTACTTTGTTGGTACAATTGGCCTTGGATGTTGATAGTGACTGGCTTCTGAAATTGTTCTTTAAATATAAAGATGTGTTGTTTATGAATTGTAAAATACAGATGTTCCCTGATGTGGCTAGGAGTACCCAGCGATGTAGAAGACAGTTTCTGTTGTTCAGACCCCAAGTCTTACAGCTTGGGGCAAGCTTTAAATTATGTTATCCTTGTAAATGTTTAGCTATTTTTCAGGGCAATAGATACATGTTTTTTGACCCTACACACTTAACTGCCTTTATTTCCTCTAAGTCTATAATAAATCTCTCTCCTCTTTGTAGAGTTGGAAACCACACTCTTATGAAGGATTTGGCTAGGGTTGCCTGTTATGCTATTGCTTTGTTTTCCTATACCTATTTCTTTTATTGCGTCTCCGAATTGTATCCACGTCCCTCCATATTGTGGACTAATGAGCTGTTAACTTGTACATATTTTCCTGGTGCGTTTGTGCATTTGTTTACTTTGCTCTTTTCTGTAGCAGTTTCTTGCTGTTATTTTGAAATGTAAAATATAATAATAAAAATAAATAAATAAAAATGAGTAATGGCTTTTGGGCGAGTGAAGATGTTCCTGTGTTTCTTTTTTGGTGAAGCTTTATCTGTTTGGCTACGTGCGATCCAATTAGATTCATGCAGGTCTATTATTTAAGCACTGCTCATGTGCGGTGTTTTTAGCCAGTTAAAACAGCTGAGCATGTCGAATGATAATGGCAGTCAGTTGAGGTGAGAATTTTTTTTCGGTCCCTCTATGGGGAGGAATCTTTTGCTGTACTATTTGCTTTTGGAGGGTATGATCTTTATAGGTTTGCTATTTTTCAGATTGGTATTGTCTGTTGATTAGTGGAAAGTACGTATGTAGTGTGGTTCAGGGTTACTAAATATGCGGTTGGGGCCTGTCGGTAATTATTTTGAAAAATCTCCTTTAACAGGTTTTTCTGCCCTCTTCTACATCATTTTGTATTCCTTTGGGACCCCTTGAAAAAGTGCTATGCGAAACGCTTAGTCAACAGAATTGCTGGCGTTGGGGTGGTGTTTGAAGTCCTGGATATTTAAATGCAATCGCTAGACTGCTTCAGTTAAGTTTTTTAATGACATGCTTTAGAGGAGAACGTTATTAACTTTAAAATGTTTATGTTGAAATTTGAAAATATGATTGAAAATTTGAAAACCTGAAAATATTGAAAAATGTCTTTAAGGAGGAGTTTTTTCTGGCCGTTGATGTTATGGATGGAGGCATAGTTATGCTTTGATGCTCTAGACCAGGGGTCTCAAACACGCGGCCCGCGGGCCGCAGAACATTGTGCAGCCCGCGACGGAGGGAAAGAAAAAAGCCTTGCTTCTGCTTCTACCGTTGCTGCCGTGGCAGCGGCAGAATCGACTGTCAATTTTTTTTTTTTTAAACCTGGCTTCTGCTGCTCAAGCAGCAAAATCAGCTGTGCTGCGGTCCCTTCCTCTCTGCCCGGAGATCCCTCATTGTGCTCCATCAGCGTGTGCTTTTCAAGCCGCGAAGAGAGTATTCCCCTCTCGCGAGGCTTGAAAAGTGAATAGGATTAAGCCGCGCGAGAGGGAAATACTCTCTTCGCGGCTTAAAAAGCACGCCGCTGATGAAGCACAATGAGGGATCTCCGGGCAGAGAGGAAGGGGCCGCGGGACAGCTGATTTTCTGCTGCAGCAGCAGAAGCCAGGTGTTTTTTTATTTACCGGGGGGGGGGGGGGGGGGAGGACTGGAAATGGGCTATTGGCAGGGGGGGGCTGTAGGACTGGAAATGGTCTATTGGCAGGGGGGTAGGACTGGAAATTGGCTATTGGCAGGGGGGTTATGACAGGAAATTGGCTATAGGCAGGGGGGGTTATGAATGTAAATGAGCTATTGGCAGGGGGGGGGGTTATGACTGGAAATGGGCTATTGGCAGGGGGGGTGTAGGACTGGAAATGGGCTATTGGCAGGGGGGTTATGACTGGAAATGGGCTATTGGCAGGGGGGGGTTATGACTGGAAATGGGCTATTGGCAGGGGGGGTGTAGGACTGGAAATGGGCTATTGGCTGGGGGGGATTAGGACTGGAAATGGGCTATTGGCAGGGGGGTTATGACTGGAAATGGGCTATTTGATGGGGGGTGATATGACTGGAAATGGGCTATTGGCGGGGGGGTTATGACTGGTAATGGGCTATGGTGGGGGCTAGGACTGGAACTGGGCAGGTGGGGGCTAGGAAGGACTGGAGGTGGGCTGATGGGGGGAGTTAGGACTGGTAATGAGCTATGGAGGGGCTGACAGAAATGGTGTAATGGGGGTTAGGGCAGGAAGTGGGCTATTGGCAGGGGGGGTTATGACTGGTAATGGGCTATGGTGGGGGCTAGGACTGGAAATGGGCAGATGGGGGTTAGGACTGGAGGTGGGCTGATTGGGGGGTTAGGACTGGAGGTGGGCTGATTGGGGGGATAGGACTGGTAATGGCCTATGAGGGGAGGTAAGACTGAAAATGGGGTGATGGGGTAAAACTGGAAGTGCGCTATGGGGAGGTTAGGACTGGTAATGGGCTATGGGGGGGTTAAGACTGAAAATGGGGTGATAGGGGGTAAAAGGTGAAATTAGACTTACCTGCTAATTGTAGTTCCTGGAGTGTAGCCAGGCTAGTCCCGGACCTCTGGGTTCCCTATCTCATCCAGCAGCTTTGGAGACTGAGAAAACTCCTCCTCTTTTTTATGATGTCACCGGTATATCCATTCGGGATCTGCCTCCTGCCATCAGTAACCTATTGACAAAGCAGACTCACCGGAGACACAAGTAAGCGTATAAACACTAAAAAGAATTTTGGCTTAACCCGCTATATTAAGCAAGTAACAAATGTATAGACATATCAGAAACCTCTGATATCAGCAACTTTAAGAGAAGCAGGCTTCCCCCTTAAGAGCAAGGAAGAAAGAAAGAAAGCCCCACAGACAGACCACTATGCACGCACCCCCCAGAGCCCATGTGCCCGCAAAAACAGAAGGAATCCTTACCAGTAAATGCCATCAAGACTCATGCGGCAAACACGTCAGGCGAGAAAACACATGATAGCTCCAGGGTAGGGATACGGGACTAGCCTGGCTACACTCCAGGAACTACAATTAGCAGGTAAGTCTAATTTCACCTTCCTGTTCGTGTAACCAGGCTAGTCCCGGACCTCTGGGTAAGTACCAGAGCAGTAAACCAGTCAAGTATGGGAGGGTCCTGAAACACCAGCCCGAAGCACCGCGGACCCGAAGGCAGTATCCGCTGCTCCTTGGACGTCCAGGCGATAATGTCTGGCAAAGGTGTTTAAGGAGGACCACACGGCCGCCTTGCAAATCTCCAGTGGCGGAACCCACCGAAACTCCGCCCAGGAAGACGCTTGCGCCCTGGTAGAATGAGCCCGAAGACCAATCGGGACCGACTTGCCTTTGAGCATATACGCGGAAGCAATAGCCTCTTTAATCCATCGGGCTATGGATGCTTTGGAAGCAGCTTCGCCCTTCCGCGGACCGGCAAAAAGAACGAAGAGCCTGTCGGACTTACGGAAACTAGCCGTCCGAGCAAGATACTTCTTTAAGGCCCGACGAGCATCCAAACTGTGAAAATTGCCGCCATAGTCCGCCGAGCGGCGCGAAAAAACTGGCAATGAAATCTCCTGATTCATATGAAAAGGGGAAACCACCTTAGGAAGAAAGGACGGGACTGTCCGGAGGACCACCTTGGACGAGAAAAATACCAAATAGGGCTCCCTGCAAGAAAGAGCCTGCAATTCAGAAATTCTTCGCGCTGAACAGATGGCCACGAGAAACACCACCTTCAAAGTGAGATCTTTCAGCGACGCCCGGGAGAGAGGCTCGAAGGGCTCGCCCTGCAAGGCGTCGAGGACGGAGGGAAGATGCCACTGAGGCACCACGGGACGTGCCGGAGGCCGTAGGAGCGACCCTGCCCGGAGAGAAAACGCTTCACATCACCATGACACGCAAGCGATTGTCCCCCGATCTTCCCTCTGTAACAGGACAAAGCGGCGACTTGCACACGCAAGGACGCCGGAGCGAGACCTTTCTCGAAGCCATGCTGAAGAAAATCCAAGATCTGAGGAATGGAGGATCGCAAAGCCACATACCGCCGGTCCGCGCACCAAGCCTCAAAGACACGCCAGACTCTCACGTAGGCTAAGGACGTAGACCGCTTTCTGGCGCTCAACAGGGTGGAGATAACGGGGGTCGAGTAACCCCTTTGTCGTAACCGTGCCCGCTCAAGAGCCAAGTCGTAAGCGAGAACCGACCCACGTGCGGCATGAGAAGGGGCCCCTGCGACAGGAGGTCCGGCCGACTCGGAAGCCTCCACGGCTTCGCCACCAGAAGTCTCACCAGATCTGCGTACCAAGGTCTGCGCGGCCAATCTGGGGCAATCAGGACGACGCGTCCGGGGTACCTCTGCACCCGCTGAAGAACTCTGCCGACGAGAACCCACGGAGGGAAGACGTACAGGAGCTGGTCCGGCGGCCAAGACTGGCTGAGGGCATCGAGACCCTCCGACATGCGCTCCCGCCGCCTGCTGAAGAAGCGCTCCACCTTCGCCGAGGCGAACGTCGCCATGAGGTCCATGGTGGGCAAGCCCCACCTGCGGACGAGCAACTGGAAGACTTCGGGATGGAGGCTCCATTCCCCTGGGTCCACCCGAAAGCGACTGAGAAAATCCGCTTGCACGTTGTCGACCCCGGCCACATGCGCCGCTGACAGGGCCAGTAGATTTTCTTCCGCCCAAGCACACAGAACCGCCGCCTCGTCCTCCAGCGGGATGCTGGAGGTGCCCCCTTGTCTGTTGACGTAAGCCACCGCGGATGCATTGTCTGAAAACACGCGAACCTCCGCATCCTGAAGCAGTGACTGGAACGATAGAAGCGCTAGGAAGATTGCTCTCAACTCCAGCCGGTTGATGGACCAGGTCCGTTCTTGAGGAGACCAAACCCCTTGCGCGAAGCGGCCTTGGCAGTGCGCACCCCAGCCGGAGAGACTGGCATCGGTCATCACTGTGATCCAAGACGGAGCCACCAACGGCTGTCCCCTCGCGAGGGAGGTCGGACACAACCACCACCGGAGGGACCTGCGCGTCACAGGCGGACAGGGGAGAGTCCGGGACAGCGGATCCTCCTGATGCGACCACCGGCGGAGTAAAGACCGTTGTAAGGGTCGCATGTGCGCCCTCGCCCAGGGCACCGTCTCTATGGCCGCGGCCATCGTCCCCAGCAACTGAAGATAGCGCCAGGCCGACGGCGCGCGGAGCCGCAGGAATCGAACCACCAACCGGCGGAGGTTCCGCGCCCGGACGGTCGTGAGGAACACCTTCCCGAGCTTTGTGTCGAAACGAGCCCCGAGATATTCGAGGTTCTGCGAAGGCGTTAAATGACTCTTCGCCAGGTTGACCACCCAGCCAAGTTCCTCCAGAAAAGCCACCACCCGAGCCGTGACTGCCACGCTCTCGGCCCGTGACTTCGCTCGAATCAACCAGTCGTCGAGGTAGGGGTGTACCAGAATACCTTCCTTCCGGAGGGCCGCCGCCACCACCACCATGACTTTCGTGAAGGTGCGTGGCGCCGTCGCCAAGCCGAACGGCAGGGCGCGAAATTGAAAATGTCCGAACGGCACAGCGAAGCTGAGAAATTGATGGTGATCCTGATGGATGGGAATGTGGAGGTAAGCCTCCGACAAGTCCAGAGAGGTAAGAAACTCCCCCTTTTGGACCGCCACTATCACCGAACGCAGTGTCTCCATGTGGAAATGCGACACGCGGAGACACCGGTTTACACCTTTGAGGTCGAGGATGGGGCGGTCCCCGCCGCCCTTCTTCGGGACCACAAAGTAAATGGAGTACCGACCTTCTCCGCATTGGTCCGAGGGGACCGGCACGATAGCCCTGAGCTGTAACAACCTTTGAACGGTAACTCGCATAGACGCGATCTTGGAAGGCGACTTTGCGGGGGACCGCACGAATGCCGGGCGGACGGGCTTCCGCAACTCCAACGCATAACCGTGGCGAATCACGTCCAGGACCCACTGATCTGACGTTACCCGGACCCAGGCAGGATAAAAATCTTGCAACCGGCCTCCCACCGGCACCAAGCTTGCCTGGGCCCCCCGCATCTCATTGTTGCTTTTTGGCCGGGAAGGTAGAGGATGAGGCAGGACCAAACCCTCTGCCTGCCCCCCGAAACCCCCGGAAGCCCTGGTTCTTACCAGGGTAGCGGCTCCGCTGACTGGGAAAGAATCTCTGCGACCGAAATCGTCGAAAATCACGGGGCTGGCCTCTACCCCCCTGAAAGGGGCGGGCCGGCTTGGCTTTATCCTCGGGTAGCTTGCCGCCCTTAGACTCGCCGAGATCTTTGACCAACTTCTCCAAGTCCTCGCCAAACAACTGCCTCCCTTTAAAGGGAAGTTTGCTGAGACGAGCCTTAGAAGAAGCGTCCGCGGCCCAGTTACGAAGCCACAAGTAACGGCGGGCCGCTATAGCGGACGCCATGCTGTTGGCTAGACTACGCATCAAGTCATACTGCAGGTCGGCCAAGTAGGCTGCTCCCGATTCTAACTTAGCAAGTTCACCGGGCCCGTCGGGTTCCTGGTCACCCTGCACCCGCTGGGCCCAGCGAAGACAGGCTCTAGCCACCCAGGCCCCACACATGGCAGCCTGGAGGGACAAGGCATTGACATCGAAAATCTGGCGCAAGAGCACCTCCAATTTCCGATCCTGCGGATCCTTGAGAGCTGCACTACCCTCCACGGGGATGGTAGTTTTCTTAGTAACCGCTGCGACGGCTGCATCAACCTTGGGGGACTTAAACACTTCTCTATCCTGATCCAGCAGGGGATACAGGCGGCCCATGACCCGCGACCCCTTCATGGGAGCTTCTGGGACGTTCCACTCCTCCTGAATCATTTCCCGGAAGACCCTGTGTACCGGGAACGCCCGTTGAGACTTGCGGAACACCTGCAGCAAAGGATCTTCCAGAGTCTCATCCTCCGATACACCGGGAACCGGCATATTGAGGACTTTAAGGGATTCTGCTATAAGCGCAGGCAGTTCCTCCTTGCGGAACACGCGAACTACCCTGGCCTGATCTTCCTTTTCCGAAAGTTCTCCTTCTTCAAGCTCCTCTTCTGCTTCTAAGTCACGGACTTCCTCCTCGGACAACTGACCCTCAGAGGCCACAGAACCACCTGCCGATGATGCTTCAGTCCGTTGCCGCTTGGGCCGGACAGCGGGCTCCTCGGCTAGGGAAGACATGGCAGCTCTTTTTAACCCCGCCACGGGTTCCTGCCGCTGCCCGTGATGTGGACCCGCAAGAAATGCGTTCTGCAAAAACAGGACAAAATCGTTGGAAAATATAGTAGTCCAGTCCTTGGGCAACGGAACAGCAGGTCCACCCCCATCCGGTGCTGAAGAAGGTCCTGCCACAGGCTCCTCCCGGACCGCCTCCACCACCGGTACGGAAGGACCGCCGGGCTCATCCAGGTGGGCCTCCTCTCTGTCACTTCTAGAGGGGTCCAGGCCCGAAGAATCTTTAACACAGGCCTTACAGACGCCTGAGGAGCTCTTCCTTAAACCACAAACCAGACAGAGTGGTTTAGAAGACATGTCAGCTCGCAGGAGTAGAGGCAGAGGGTAAGGTCCCCTCTGAGCTGCTTAAAATGGCTGCGAGCTAAACTGGAGCTCTCGAGAGCGATGTCGCCGGTTTTTTTTTTTTTTTTTTTTTTCCAAGCGCACACCCGAGTGGCCTAAGGAATCGCAACACAAAACAAAAAACCCCTCCGGAGTAGTAATAAAAACAAAGGAGGGCCCCCCGGGCAGAGCAGACAGAGGAAGAAAACAGTTAACCGGGCCGCGAGCACCACGCGGGTAGGCCCGGCACGCGGAGCAGCGCGCCAAAAAGATTTCTTGATAGAAACAGCTAAAGTCAAGCCCCCTTACCTGGAAGCGCCGCGTGCAATGCAGCTGCAGTGGAACGCACACCCAGAGACCACAGTGCCTCGCTGAGCCGCCACGGAGAAAGACTGTCCCCTCTCGCAGTCTGCTCCGTGAAACGCAGGTGGTAAATTCCCGAGCCTGCCAGCGCGCTTACAGGCAGGCTTCTGTGTGGCGCTGGCTAGGCCGGTCCGAAATGCGTTCCTCTCCTCGATGCGGCCAAACCCCAGGTACTGACCAAAAATAATAAAAGAATAAAGGAAGCCTTGCTGCAAAGCCGAAGCAAGAAGGGGACACAAAAGAGAAATAACAAAGGCAAACCAAAAGAAGTGAAGGAGAGAAGGAGGCAGGGGGAAAAGGTAAGCGAGGCGCCTGCCCTAATGCCCTTAAAGAGACAGTACCGTTTAGCAAGGGCTACCCTGCCCCAGAACCAAATTCAGCAGTGCAAACCAAAGAAAAACCCCAAACTGCTTGGAGACTGAGGTAACTGATGGCAGGAGGCAGATCCCGAATGGATATACCGGTGACATCATAAAAAAGAGGAGGAGTTTTCTCAGTCTCCAAAGCTGCTGGATGAGATAGGGAACCCAGAGGTCCGGGACTAGCCTGGTTACACGAACAGGAACTGGAAGTGCGCTATGGGGAGGTTAGGACTGGTAATGGGCTATGGGGGGTCTAGGACTGGTAATGGGCTGGGGGGGGGGTTGCTAGGACTGGAAATGGGCTGAGTGGAAGGGGGGCTTGAACTGCAAATGGCTGATGGGGAGGGGGGCTTGGAATGGAAATGGGCTGTGAGGGGAGGGAGCTAGGATTGGAAATGGGCTGATGGTGAGGCTATGATAGGACTGGAAATGGACTGATGCAGGGACTAGAAGGGAGCGGATGCTGGGTGGGGCTGGAACTAGAAGGGAGCTGATGTTGGGGGAGGATTAGAATGGGATGGAGCTGGGAAAGTGAAATGGAGAGGGGAAAAATATTTTGTCTAGGAGAGAAGACAAATCTACAATTGGCCAGGTATTGGGAGAGTAAGTGGGGATTGAGGATGGAGGGGTAAAATTGGAGTGGATGAAATAGGAATGAGGAAAGAGAAAAAGGAGAAAGATTAGTATGTTAAAGCAGATGTAGAGAGAGAATGGAAAAAAAACTAGGAGAGAAGAAAGGGCAAATGGACAGCAGACGATGGAGAGTTAGCAGAAGACATGAAGAAACCAGAAGAAAGTGGCTGGAACAATTGCAACTGAAAAAAAAATGCACAAAAGGTAGAAAAATCTCTCTTTATTTTGAATTTATTAACTGGAATATGTCAGCTCTGGGAAATGTGCATCATTAATGTTTGCGCTTTGTTTAGTACAAGAGGAAATTAATTTATAGTTTTATTTCTACAGTGTTGTTGTACATTCCAAGTTTGGCTTTTGGGGTTCCCAGTTTAATTATTGTCTTCCTGTTTCTAAATCTTTTAGTCTTTCTTTATCCATACTCATTAAAGAGGCATGTTTACTAAAAGTTAGTGTATGGTAACATTATGCAAATATTTATGCAAATGAGGCCCCTTATGCAAATGAGGCCCCGCGTCTTATGCGGCCCCCGGGTTACTTTACAAGTCCTCATTTGGCCCTCAAAGCAATTTGAGTTTGAGACCCCTGCTCTAGACTGATCCATGTATTCTGAGGCCTTTTTCTCCTCTTTTTAATGCCTGTGAAAGGGATGTTATTGGCATTTGATACTTATCCAAGTTTGTAAATTTAGTAGAGTGGATTTTGTTTTTTTTTGAACTTAGTTCCCTTCACTCTGGAAGTGACAGTTTTTATATTGTGCCTTGATCATGAGAAGCAAATGTTTCAGATCGCCTTCACTTTTAGCCAGTAATGTGGTATCAGCAGCATAGCGAAGGCTGTTGATAAGTCTTCCACCAATCTTCACACCTTGGATGTCTTCATACAGTCCTGCTTCTCTGATGATTTGTTCTGCATATAAATTAAACAGGCAGGGGGAAAGTATGCAGCCTTGTGCTGATTTTAAACCATTCTATTTCTCCTTATTCCATTCGAACTGTTGCTTCTTGATCAATGCAAAGGTTGTGTAAGAGAACCATCAGGTGTTCTGGTATACCCATGCTTCTTAATGTGGCCCAGAGTCAAAAGTCTTGCTGTAGTCGATAAAACACATATAGATATCCTTTTGGTATTCTTTTATTTTTTCAAGGATCCATCTCACATCCACGATGATGTCGCTTGTTCCTTGCTCTTTCCTGAACCCTGCTTGTACTTCAGGCAGTTCTCGTTCCAGGTGTGGTTGTAGTCTCTGCTGAATAAACTTGAGTGGATTCTTGCTGGCATATGGAATCAGAGTGATTGTGCGATAATTTCCACAGTTAGTTGGATCACCTTTTTTTAGTATTGGTATAAACATAGATCTTTTCTAGTCAGTTGGCCATATTGTTGTCTTCCAAATTTCCTGACAGAGCCTTGTAAGTATGGTAACAGCTGCATCTGAATGCTGTAATACTTTAATGGGAATGCCATCAATGCCTGGTGCTTTGTTCTTTGATAGAGCTTTCAATGCTGCTTTGACTTCTTCTTTCATCACCAATGGTTCCGGATCATAAGGTATAGGTTGAAACAGCTGTTGGTCCACTTGAACTTTATGGTATAATGATTATGTATATTCTTTCCACCTTTTCTTGATCTTTTCAGCATTATTCAACATGTATCCTTGAGCATCTTGGAGCATTCCAATTTGAGGCTGGAATTATTTTTAACTCTCGTAGTTTTAGGAAAGCTGATCTTGTATTCCTCTAATAGTTTCTGATTCTATTTCCTTGCATGCGTCATTGTAGTACTTCTCCTCGTCTTGTCTTGCTGCACATTTGAAATCTCTGTTGAGTACTGCGATTGCCTCTCTATCCTCTGGCTTTAGCTTATCTGAGTTTCTCTGGTCATCCATTTTGGCCATTTTTGCTTTTTTATAGAGACTTCTCACTTTCTTCTAATGCAACTTTCTTGATATCATCCCATAACTCTTCTGGAGCTCTGCCATTTCTATCTAAAGCAGCAAATTGATTTTGCAGGCAGTCTTTAAATTCCGATGGTATATTCTCAAGGTCATATTTTGCTACATTCATGAGTAGCGTGCTCTGTTTCAACTTTAGCTTGAATTTGCATACTAGTAGTTGGTGATCTGTACCAGTCAGCTCCAGGTTTTGTCTTTGTTGATGCTATGAAGCTTTTCCATTGTTGACGTCCACAAATGTAGTCAATTGGAGTTTTGTACAATCCATTGGATGAAGTTCAAGTGTACAGTTGCCGCTTGTGTTGCTGGAGGGTGTTTGAGGCAAATAGATAGTTAGGTCTTACAGAATTCTATTAATCTTTTTCCAGCGGCATTCCTGGAACAAATCCATATTTTCCAACCACTTTGGCTTCTTCTTTGTTGCTAACTTTTGCATTCCAGTCACCCATGACTATCAGGATATCCTGTATACATGTTCCGTCAATTTCAGCTTGTACTTGTTAATAGAACTCATCAACTTCATCCTCTTCTGCAGCTGCTGTTGGGGCATATACCTGAATTATAGTTGTGTTGATGGGCATTATTTGTAGATGAATAGAAATTAAGCGTTCATTTACTGCATTGTATTTCATTACAGTTCTTGAAGATTTCTTCTTGATTATAAATGCAACACCATTTCTTCTTTGTCTTTCATTTCCAGCATAGTAGATCATGTGATCATCAGATGCAAAGTGCCCGATGCCAGTCCATTTCCGTCCACTGACACGCAACAGATCGAGTTGTGCACGTTCCATTTCATTCTTGACCACATCTAACTTCCCTTGGTTCATGTTTCATACGTTCCATGTCCTAATATGTAAGATGTCTTTGCAGCTTCTGACTCTTATTTCATGTGCAGCTACATCAGTAGTCAGACATCCCGAGGGCTTTGATCTAATCACATCATAAATTCTGGCTTTACTCTGAAAAGTCTTCAGTTCCTCCCCAGTAGCCAGTTGTGTGCCTTCTGACTTGGGGGTACAAACTATATGGTAATGATAGAACTGATCAAATTGGTGGAGGACTTGCGCTCTATGTTAGAGGGGGCATTGAGTTAAGAAAGGATTAAAGTTTTGCAGGAAACAGAATTTGCTGTAGAATCTCTATGGATTGAAATTCCATGTAAAAAGGGAAAGGCGATGGCAGTGGGGGTGTACTATCGACCGCCTGGCCAGAATGAACAAATGGATTATGAAATGCTCAAAGAAATCAAGGAAGCTAACAAAAGTTACAGTGCAATAATAATAATAATGGGTGATTTCAATTACCCCGGTCTCGACTGGGTTAGTGTCACGGCAGGACATGCTAGGGAGATAAAGTTCCTAGATGAAATAAATGACTGCTTCTTGGAGCAGCTGGTTCATGAACCGACCAGAGGGGAAGCCATATTAGACCTAGTCCTTAGTGGAACACCAGATCTGGTGCAAGAGATAAGGGTGTTGGGGCCACTTGGCAATAGTGATCATAGCATGATCGCGTTTGATTTAATTAGCAGAGGAGGTAAAGTAAGGAAATCCACAGTACTACCTTTTAACTTTCGAAAGGGAGACTATGATAAAATGAGGAAAATAGTTAAGAAAAAACTAAATGGAGCAGTTGCAAAGGTTAAAGACTTACATCAAGCTTGGGTGTTGTTGAAAAATACTATCTTGGAAGCCCAGACCAGCTGTATTCCACGCTTTAAGAAACGTGGAAGGAAGTCCAAAAAACTGCCAGCATGGTTTAAAGGTGGGGTCAGAGAGGCTGTTTTGCCAAAAAAGCATCTTTCAGGAAATGGAAAAAAAAGAGCCAAACCTGGAAACAGCACAAGCACTGGCAAGTCAAATGCAAGGCATTGATAAGGCAGGCAAAGGGAGAATTTGAGAAGAAGATTGCTGCAGAAGCAAAAACGCAAAATTAAGACTAAGTACATTCTTAGCAAAAAACCTGTGAGAGAGTCAATTGGTCCATTAGATGATAGAGGGATTAAAGGGGGACTAAGAGGCGACAAGGCGATAGCGGAGACACTGAATGAATTCTTTGCTTCGGTCTTTACTGAGGAAGATGTAGGGATGTTACCTGTGACTGAAGTGGTATTTAAAGGTGCGGAAGAATTGAAGGAAATATCGATACATCAGGAAGATCTATTACAACTATTAGATAAAATGAAGAGTAGCAAATCACCTGGGCCGGATGGTATACATCCAAGGGTGTTGAAAGAACTGAAATATGAGATTGCAGACCTGCTATTAGTAATCTGTGAATTTTCATTAAAATCATCTGTAATACCTGAAGATTGGAGGATGGCCAATGTAATGCCAATTTTTAAAAAGGGTTCCAGGGGTGATCTGGGAAACTACAGACCGGTGAGCCTGACGTCAGTACCGGGAAAAATGGTAGAAACCATCATAAAGAACAAAATTACTCAGCATGTAGATAGTTATGGCCTAATGGGAGACAGCCAACATGGCTTTAGACAAGGAAGATTTTGTCTTACTAATCTGTTATGTTTTTTTGAAGGTGTGAATAAAAAGGTGGACAAAGGTGAGTCGGTTGATATAGTGTATCTGAACTTTCAGAAAGCCTTTGACAAGGGCCCTCATCAAAGACTTTTGGAAAAACTAAAGAGTCATGGGATAGGAGGCAGTGTACTATTGTGGATCAGGAACTGATTAAAAGATAGAAAGCAGAGGGTAGGGCTAAATGGCCAATTTTCCCAATGGAGAAAGGTGAATAGTGGTGTACCCCAAGGATCTGTGCTGGGTCCGCTGCTTTTTGACATATTCATAAATGACCTGGAAAGGGGAATAACGAGTGAGGTTATCAAATTTACAGATGACACAAAACTATTTAAAGTTGTTAAAATCCAAGAGGATTGTGGAAAATTGCGAGAGGATCTTGATAAATTGGAAGACTGGGCATCAAAATGGCAGATGAAATTTAATGTGGACAAGTGCAAAGTTATGCACCTAGGGAAGAACAACCCAAACTATGGTTACACGATGCAAGGTTCCACATTAGGAACCACCACACAGGAAAAAGATTTAGGTGTCATTGTGGATAACATGTTAAATCCCTCGGCCCAGTGTGCAGCGGTGGCCGAGAGCGCAAATAGAATGCTAGGTATCATAAGGAAAGGAATGGAAAATAAAACAAAAGATATTATAATGCCTCTATATCGTTCCATAGTGAGACCGCACCTTGAATATTGTGTGCAATTCTGGTCACCGTATCTTAAAAAGGATGTAGCGTTATTAGAAAAGGTTCAGAGAAGAGCCACCAAAATGGTAAAGGGGATGGAAGGATACTCCTATGAAGAAAGGCTAAAAAGGTTAGGGCTCTTTAACCTGGAAAAGAGACGGCTGAGGGGAGATATGATAGAAGTCTATAAGTTAATGAACGGAGTGGAACGGGTAAACGTAGATTGTTTACGTTATCAGAATATAGAAAGACTAGGGGACATGCAATGAAGCTACAGGGTAAACTATTTAAGACTAATAAAAGAAAGTATTTTTTCACTCAACATGTAATCAAACTCTGGAATTTATTACCGGAGGATGTAGTAAAGGCTGTTAGTGTAGCTGGGTTTAAAAAGGTTTGGACAAGTTCCTGGAGGAAAGGTCCATAAACCACTATTAAGAAGGGACCCAGGATATCAATGCTTGACCCAGTACAAGCATTGTGGAATTTGTGTCTTTTGGGGAAACTGCTAGGTATGTATGACCTAGATTGGCCACTGTTGGAAACAGGATACTGAGCTTGATGGACCTTGGTCTGACCAGTATGGCATATCTTATGTTCTTATGTTATGTTCTTATGATCTTCCAGCACTATAGTGCAATTTGTTTTGTTGCGACTATCTATTGGGTTTTTGTGGCAAGTAGATTGACAGACCTTTCTTCTGCACCGGTAATTCTAGTGTTGTTGCTGTTGTCACAGAAATGTGATCCTCCGCCACCAACATCGTTCCATTCTGCTGCTGCCCAGATGGGTGATATGTCTTGGTCTGGCACTTCAGCTGAGACCTGTCCATCCTGGGAAACCATGCCAGTAGTTAAGCTACCGATAGCTTAACTGTCAGCATCACGGATGCACACAAGCCCTCACAGCATGACAAGCTGCAAACCTAGTGAGGCATTCGTATTTAGCTCATGCCTTTTAAGTAGTAGTTCAAGGCGAGTTTCATTCAGGTACAGTAGGTATTTCTCTGTCCCCAGAGAGCTTACAGTCTAAATTTGTACCTGAGGCAATAGCAGCAACAGTGCTGGGTTCAATGCTACTCCCCTGCAACACATACTTCTCAAAATCTTCACCCAATCTTCAGGGGAGAGCCAGGGAAGGAGGAGGGGAAGTTGTCACTGAGGAGCTGCTAGGCTTGGGGTCATGATCAACAATTTTGGTTGTTCAACTGGCCCTTAACAGGATAAGGACAGGAAATTGAACTGACACCTCTCCTCCTTTAGCACTAGTTTTAAGGGTAACCCAACTGGTGCCTCCCACACTGAGCTCAAGTGAAGAAGTTGCCCCTAAGAGTGGTTACTTGCGTTACATCAAATTTTCTTCAAAGTTTTCTCACAGCTGCTCAAATGTGTCCACACTGCTGGAGACAGAGAAATACTAGGCTAGTATCAATGTTCCCTCTAATTTTCTGTAGGCTGTGTGCGCATAAAATATCAGCTGTGTGCAGCTTTTGAAGGAAGGTTAAATTTTTGTGCGCTACATAATGACACTTGGAGCTATATACTTTAAAATTTGACTACACGTCAGAATACAGTATGTACACCACATTGATTTTAATCAAATTAAATGAAAAGACGATTACTAAATGAAGCGGGAAATTTCTAGTAATTACAATCATAACTTTTAAATTTTAAGACGTCTGTGTTGTTTTCTATCAGAATCAGAGCCGTCATTCTTGTGCGCTCTCTTGTAAAGTATGTGCGCTCGCTCGGCGAGGTGTGTGCGCGCGCACACGTGCACAGCTTAGAGGGAACAGTGGCTAGTATGCCCCTAGCTGCCTCAGATACAGTTTCAGGATGAGATCATAAAAGCGTAGTTACTCACCTTTAACAGGTGTTCTCCTGGGACAGCAGGAATCAGTCCTCACATATGGGTGAAGTTGGCACCGACAGAGCCCTCGTGCGGAGCAAATCCTCAGCTTTCTTAGAAAGCTTTTGGGAACTGCATCACGCATGCGCGGTCCTCTTCCCGCCCAAGGGTGCCATCTTGCTCAGTCAAATGACATAGCTAAAAAGACGGCAAAAGAACAAAATAATAGGACTGCAACTCCAAGGGGAGGAGGGAGGGTCGTGAGGACTGATTCCTGCTGTCCCTATAGAACACCTGTTACAGGTGAGTAACTACGTTTTCTCCGGGAACAAGCAGGAAGTCAGTCCTCACATATGGGACTCCCCAGCTATACAGTAGGCTACTGAGAACCCACAGCTGAAAAATAGGCTCCCTCTACGAGAGCCACATTAGGAATCTAACTGAGAGAGTAGCACTCCGGTAGCCTGACACGGAAGGGTCAGAGGGCAGGAGCTGCCTAAACCTCAAACAGGTACGGAGTACAGCCTGGCTGAAAGCACTGCCCCGTCGGGACTCCTTATCCAGGCAGTAATGGGTTGCAAAAGTCTGACCCGAAGACCAGGTGGCGGCCCGGCAGATGTCTACCAACGGAACAGAGCGGAAGTGAGTCACTGATGCTGCCATGGCCCTTTACGACCCTCCAACGGAAGCTCAGCTGCCCTGTATACCCAGGCAATGCAGTCTGCCACCCATGTGAACAGCATACGTTTTGGAACAGCCATCCCCTGCTTACTGGGGTCATAGGACACGAAGAGCTGAGAAGCCCTCTGATGGCTCTGCGTATGCTGCAGATAGAAGGCCAACACCCTCTTGCAGTCCAGGGTGTGCAGAACTGCTTCTGCCCGACTGGCATGGGGCCTGGGAAAGAAGGTGGGCAGCACCACCTCCAGATTGAGGTGGAAGAAAGAGACCACTTTTGGCGGGATGTGTGCGTAGCACCACCCTGTTCCTATAGAACCTTGTATAAAGGCCTGTCGAACACCAGGGCCTGCAGTTCACTCACTTGGCGAGCCGATGTGAGTGCCACTAAGAACACTACCTTCTGAGAAAGGTAGCGTAGATGGCAGGTGGCCATCGGCTCAAAAGGCGGCTGAGTAAGCGCCCTAAAACCACATTCAAATCCCACTCGGTTGCCGGGGGGCGTACCGGAGGCTTCAGAAGTAGGCCTCTCAAGAACCTAGCCACCAAAAGGATGGGCGGAGAGAGGCTTCCCTTCCACTGGGAAGTGGTTTGCTGCAAGGGCACTGAGGTGCACTCTGATGGAACTGGACTGAAAGCCCAACTCCGAAAGGTGGAGAAGATATTGCAGTACCACTGCAACCTGGCAAGAGAAAGGGTTTACCTTCTGTTTCTCACGCCACAACCCAAACCTACGTCATTTGAATGTGTAAGTCCGTCTAGTTGAAAGCCTCCTTGAGGCCAGCAACATCTCTTCCACATCTTTTGGAAGAAGGAGTGGTGCAAGCACTCCCTTTCAGAAGCCATGCCATCAGCCTGAGGGAACTGAGATTGGGGTGCAGGAGACTGCCCCCCTCCTGGGACAGGAGGTTCGGCGAGAACCCCAAAGGAATGGGGGACTCCACTGCTAGCTGAAGTAGAAGCGGAAACCAGGGTTGTCTCGGCCACCTGGGGGCTATCAGGATGACCAAGGCCCTGCCCTGGAGAACCTTGAATAACGTTTTGGCCACTAGAGGCATTGGGGGAAATGCATAGAGAAGGCCCACAGACCAGGATATCAGAAATGCGTCGGCAGCTACCCTGTTTGGGAGCAGAAGTGGGGCAACTGGTAATTTTGTGGACTTGCGAACAGGTCCACCACTGGCCACCTCCAGGTCTGAAAAAGCCATTGGACTACTCCCTTGTCCAGCTGCCACTCGTGGGGCTGCAGGATCCTGCTTAGTCTGTTGGCTAAGTAGTTTTCCTGGCCTGGCAAGTACACTGCTTTGAGTTGCATGCCATGTTGGACTGCAAAGGAGCACAGATCCAGGGTCTCTTGACACAGTGGGCAGGACCCCGTGCCCCCTTGTTTGTTCACATAGAACATGGCTATTTGGTTGTCTGTCTGTATTAAGACCGGCTGATGGGCCAGAGTCTGACAGAAGACTCACAGAGCCAGATGGATGGCACGCAGTTCCAGAAAATTGATTTGTTGCGTGCTCTTTTTCAGAGACCACACACCCTGAGTATAGAGACCCTGGCAATGGGCCCCCCAGCCCAGCAAGGATGCATCCATGGTTAGAATCCTTGTATGACGAGGAGCCTGGAAGGGCATCCCCACCTCCAAGTGTGATGGATGAAGCCACCACTCCAAGGATTGCACCAGTCTACTGGATACTTTGATTCTGTCTCTGAGGCAGCCTGTGGCCTGTGTCCACTGATCTCTGAGGCACCATTGAGCTGTGCGCATGTGGAGGCGGGCATGTGGTGTTACATGGACTGTAGAGGCCATGTGCCCGAGGAGGCACAGAAAGTGCCTTGCTGATATCTGAGATCGGCGACTTATTTGCCTTGCCAGGGCCAGAAGCCTGTTTGCCCTGTCTGTTGGCATGTAGGCCCTTGCCTGCAGAGTATCTAGTCTTGCCCTATGAACTCCAGTTGTTGAGTGGGCACTAGGCTGGACTTGGGATAATTTATCACAAACCCTAGCTGCTGAAGCACCTGGATGGTGCAAAGTGTAGCCTGGTGGACCTCCATGGCTGACATGGCTCTCACGAGCCAGTCATCCAGGTAGGGGAAGACGAAAACTCCTTGCAGTCTGAGGAAGGCAGCCACTACTGCCAGGCATTTTGTGAATACTCTGGGAGCAGAGGCCAGGCCGAAGGGAAGTACCCTGTACTGGTAGTGATTGCCTCCCACCACAAAGCGTAGATATTGACTGTGGTCTGGGAGGATCAGGATGGATGTGTGTATACGCATCCTTTAGATCTAAGGAGCATAGCCAGTCTCCCTGGTGGAGGTAAGGCAGCAATATTCCAAGGGAGAGCATTTTGAACTTCTCCCTCACCAGGAATTTGTTGAAGTTGCGCAGGTAGAGGATGGGTCTGAGGCCTCCTGTCTTTTTTGGTACCAGAAAGTACCTGGAGTAGAAGCCCTTTCCCTGCAGGTGGTGGGGCACCGGTTCTACTGCCTGATCCTCGAGAAGACCTGCTAACTCCTTGGGGTTTAGGGGGGGCTTTCTGCTTACACGGGCCATGCCCCTGTCCCTTGCCCTGCTGCCCCTGTTGGGGAGTCGGGGAGGCCTGAAAAGAGGGGTAGCTTCGGTAAGCAGTACCTTTCCTCGAGTAAAAGGGCTTTTTACCGGAGCCCTTCTTTTTGGAAGGGGCAGAAGTCTTCTTTGAGAGTCGTGTCCTGATCATGTACTCGGACTCTATCTCAGCAGCCTTGTCGGTCATGGGCTTGCCAAAGAGGTTCTCTCCCTGGCAGGGGACATCGACCAACTTGTCTTGAACCCATTGCTAGAGGTCGGATGACTGTAGCCAAGCCTGGCGGCATGCACCGATGCCTGCCGCAGCTACCCTCATTGCCACCCCTGGTTCCACCCCGGTCTCTCCCTTCTTCGCAGGCATCTCCGTCATGCTGAAAGACTCTGGCGCAAACATCCCTCTCCCCTTCTTCTGGACCGCTTCCATATCTGTCACCGTCATTACAGTCTCTCGCTTCACACTGCCAAAAAGGATTATTTTTCCTCCCTTATTTCCACTTCCGCCAACTCCTCCCACCAATTGTACTCTACCCTTTACTCCCTACCTGCTCCTCACTCTTTCTCTACTCCTTCCCTCCCCCCAGTCACTCCTGAGCTGCCTCCCTGGCAACCTACTTCTCCTCTGAAGTCCTCTCCCTCCGCCTCTCATTCCCTTGCTGCCCTCCCCCACCGGTCCCAGATCATATTCCTCCTTCCTCTTCCCCCTCCCTCTCTCATCGATGGTCCTCTTTTGAACCCATCTCTGCCTCCGCCCTCTCCAAGACCTTTAACTCCGTTCGGAAAACCTTCTGCTCTTCTGATCTCATTCCCTCCCACTGGCTCTTCAATCCCTCTCTAGCTCTCTCCCCCCACATTCTCTCTATCTTTAATTCTAGTCTCTCCACAGGTGTCTTCCCCTCTCCCTGGAAACACGCTATCATTCACCCCATTCTGAAAAAGGGTTCACTAGATCACTCTTCCACTTCTAGCTGGCGCCCCATTTCTAATCTCCCTTTCCTCTCCAAGCTTTTAGAAAAACTTGCTTTCACCCAACTGTCATCACACCTTGAAGTTTCTGTCACCCTTCACCCTCGACAATCAGGTTTCCGCCCCAGTCACAGCACAGAGTCTGTTCTTCTTTCTCTTCTAAACGAACTACACACCGCTCACGATCATGGCCTTGTCACTCTTGCTGTCTCTCTGGATCTCTCTGCTGCATTTGACCTCGTTGATCATCGCACTCTCCTCTCACGCCTCCAAAATGCCGGCATCACCGGCACAGTTCTTCATTGGTTTCACTCCTTCCTCTCGGGCCGTTCCTTTTCAGTTTCCACCAGTTCTCTCTCTTCACCCTCCACTCCCCTTCCCTGCGGTGTAACATACCCGCAGGGCTCTGTCCTTGCTCCCCCTCCTCTTTAATGTCTTTTTGGCTCCTCTCGCACTTTTAGTCCAACAACACGGTGTTTCAGAATATTATTACGCTGATGATATCTTTCTTCTTTATCACACTAACTGTCTCCCCCGATATTACCCCCTTCAACAATTGTCTCTCCTCGGTAGCATCCTGGCTTTCCTCCAACTTCTTGCATATCAATCTCTCCAAAACCTCAGCCATCTGGTTCACTGCCGGTAGCCCTGCCCCTTCCCTCATTCCATTGCTCTCTTCCGTTCCAATCCCCATCGTCACCTCTCTATGCTACCTTGGTGTGACCCTCGACTCCTCCCCATCGTTCAAAGCACATATCTCATTTGTAGTTCAGCTCTGCTTTCTCACCCTAAGACAACTTCGATCTGTACGCCCTTTCCTCTCTTTCTCCTCTATGTCCACCCTCCTCATCTCCCTAGTTGTCTCCCGCCTCGATTATTGTAACGTCTCCTTAGCTGGTCTCCCCCAATCCCAATCCCCTCCTCCCTGTCTGCCCAATCCTGGGACTCCTTATTAGCCACCATTACTGAAATTTCCCTTCTTTATCCTCACCTCCTAATTTTAGGAGATTTTAACATTCATGCTGACTCCCCATCCACCCCCCGCGACTCTGCTTTTCTAACACACCTGTCTGATCTCTCCCTTCACCAACTAGTCTCCTTTCCCACCCATGCCGCTGGCCATTCCCTAGACCTTCTTATTTCTCATGATCCTTCTCCTTTTCTAACTTCTTCCCTTTCAGCCTTATCTCTTCCCTGGTCTGACCACTCCTGTATCCTTTTTTCCTTTGCTACCCCATCGCCTCCCCCATCATGTTCTCCCACCTCCGCTCCTAGTCCTGCTTCATCCTCCCAGTCTCGTCGTATTACCGCAAGCACTCTTCTCCAGTTCCCATCATCTGATACCCTTTTCTCCCCAGATTTTTACTCTCTTTCAGTTGATTCCCAGGTACATACCTGGCATATGACCCTTGTCTCTGCTCTTGATACCCTTGCCCCACTCCGCCCTCTTCGCACCTCTCCTGCCCCCACTCGACATCCTTGGTACCACCCCGGTCTCTATCTCCATTGTCAATATCTCCATCGGGCTGAGCGCTCTTGGCGTAAGCACCCCTGTTCTTCTACTCTCTCACATTTTCACTACTGTCACAAATTCTATCGCTCTCTTCTTCATTCCGCTAAACAAGATTATTATTCCAAGCTTATTTCTTCATCAGCTAATTTCTCTTGTACTCTTTATTCTGTTCTTCGCTCCCTCTCAGTCCTGCAGTCATCGCCCGCTCCCTCTCTCTCCCTCCCCTCTCCTGACCACACTACTTTAGCATCCTATTTCTCCTCTAAAGTCCTCTGTCTTCGTCTTTCTTTTCATGTCCCTCCCCTCTCTCCCCAGTACTCTCATCTCCAACCTCACCATCCTTTTTGTTCCCACCATCATCCCACCTATCCTCTGCCTCCCCCCCTCTCTCATCGTTGGTCTACTTTTGACCCAATCACAGCTTCTATGCTCTCTAAGGTCTTCTCTTCTTCACGGAAAACTACCTGTCTTTCTGACCCCATCCCCTCCTATTGGCTTTTAGAACCATCTCTTGCTTTGTCCTCTTTCATCCTTTCTATCTTTAACTCTAGTCTTGCCTCTGGTGTCTTCCCCTCTTCCTGGAAACATGCCTTGGTCCGTCCTATCCTGAAAAACGGTTCCCTGGATCCCTCTTCCCCTTCAAATTGGCGCCCTATCTCTAACCTTCCTTTCCTCTCCAAACTCTTAGAGAAATTGGTTTTCCTCCAGCTCTCCACGCACCTTGAGGCTTCCCTTACCCTTCACCCCCGGCAATCTGGCTTCCGTCCTGGTCATAGCACCGAATCTGTTCTTTCACTCCTCAATGAACTGCATGCTGCCCATGATCACGGTTCTCTCTCCCTTGCTGTCTCACTAGATCTTTCCGCTGCCTTTGACCTTGTTGATCATCACACCCTTCTACTTCGACTTCAAGATGCTGGTCTCTCTGGTCTGGTCCTAAAGTGGTTCCACTCTTTTTTCTTGTCGTTCTTTCTCTGTCCTATCTGGTGTTGCTTCCTCCCCCTCCACCCCCCTTTTGTGTGGGGTTTCTCAAGGCTCTGTCCTCTCTCCTGTTCTCTTTAATGTCTTTTTGGCCCCCTCACTCTCCTGGTTCAACAGTATGGTGTTTCCGCACATTATTATGCTGACGACATCTTTCTCCTCCATCACACTGATTCCTTGGCTCCAGACATCACCCCTCTCAACAACTGTCTCTCCGCCGTTGCTTCTTGGATTTCTTCCAACTTCCTCCATCTCAATCTCAAGAAAACTGCGGCGATCTGGTTCACCTTTGGTCACTCCCCTCCTCATCTTGTACCAGTTCTCTCTTCCTCTCCTATCCCCTTAGTCTCCTCCCTTAGATACTTAGGTGTTACTCTTGATTCTGCCCTCACCTTTAAGAGTCACATTTCATCCTTGGTCCAACGTTCCTTTTTAGTGTTAAAGCAACTCCGTGCTGTCCGTCCTTTTCTCTCCTCCTCCTCTCTGGCTACCCTTCTTTGCTCCTTAGTTCTCCCGCGCTTGGACTATTTTAACATTTGCTTAGCTGGTCTCCCTCAATCTCAACTGTCCCGCATCCAACGTCTCCAGAATACAGCTGTCCGTATCCTCTCACATGCATCCCGCTTTGATCATATCACCCCCCTCCTTTTGCACCACCATTGGCTTCCTGTTTCATATCGCATAAAATTCAAAATTCTTATCTTTGTCCATAGAACTATTCACACTGGTGTTCCTTTGTACCTTGCTGATCTGATACACCTTCATACCCTCCACCGTTCTGTTCACTCCAACCGCTTGTTCCTTCCTTCCCCGTCCCAAGCCCACTTAGAATCTACACGGTCTTCCGCTTTTAACTTTCTGGGGCCCCGCCTCTGGAACTCGCTCCCCCCTGCCCTCCAATTGGATTCTTCTTTCAAATCCTTTAAAACCCACTTAAAAACTCACCTTTTTTGTATGGCTTTCAACCTTCCGCCCCCTCCCTCACCTCCTACTACCTTTCCCCTTAACGAGTACTGTAATTAACTTTATTGGTTGTCTTGTCGTTTTTTTACTTTTCTGTTCTCTTTCCTTTCCCCCTCTTGGAAACTTCTAAATTGGCGTTCTCTTTCCTTTCTGCAGCCTTTTATGATTTTATGATTGTAAGCCGCTCTGATACCCTGTGACGGGCGGTATATAAAGTTTTAAATAAACAAACATAAACGTCAACGTCTGTAACGAGTCTACAACACTGCTGCCCGTATCCTCACTTGCTCTTCCCGTTTCGACCATATCACCCCTCTTCTCATTCGCCTGCACTGGCTTCCGATTCCCTTCTGTATTCAGTACAAATTTCTTCTTTTTGTTCACAGGTCTATTCATACTGGCACTCCCCTTTACCTTGCCGACCTGATCCACCTCCACACTCCCTACCGTTCCCTCCGCACCATCCACATGAACCGCATAACCTTACCCTCCCCATCCCAGGCCCACCTAGAAACCACCCGTTACTCTGCCTTTTACTTCCTTGGTCCCCGCCTATGGAATTCGCTCCCCACAGACCTCCGCTTGGAACTCATTTAAAACATTTAAGGCAAATCTAAAAACCCATCTCTTCTGTCTAGCTTTTGGCCTCTCTCACCCCCCCCCCCCCCGCGTCCCTTTTCACCACCCCCATGATGTTGTTTTCCCTTGTTTCTGTTACTATAATCTAGCCTCGACCTTTTACTCTTCTCTCTTCTTTCCTATCACACTATGGCGTTCCTTTCCTAATTTTCTAAGCAGCCTTTTGTATTTTGTAAACCGCTCAGATGCTATTGTGATGGGCGGTCTATTAAGTTCCCAATAAACATAAACATACCCGGGCCGCCAACTCGTAGCCGTCATAGGCCGCTCGAGTCATGAACTTCGAGCACTCATGGACCCCAGTGGACAAACTCATGAAGTGCTGCAAAGGTCCCTCGGAGAGTCCAGCCGAGAACCCTGCGAGTTCCTTCGCCAGGTCCCTTAGGTACATACAAATGTACAGCTGGTATGCTTGGATCCGACATGTCAGCATAGATCCCTAGAAGCACTTCCTGCCAAGGGCATCCAAGCTGCGGGCCTCCCTGCCAGGAGGCACCGAGGAGTGCATCTTCTGGCTCTTCAGCCTGCGCATGGCCAATTCCACAACCATGGAGTTGTGCGGCAAATGTGCTTTCTGAAACCCAGGGCTCTTATGGACTCGATCCGCTTGCTGACCACCGGCGCCGACGTCGGTGTCTCCCACATGCAAAGCATGAATCTCTCCAGGATCGGAGGCACGGGTACAGTAACGGCCTCCCGAGGGGGAGAGTCATACTGGAGGATCTCGAGCTCCTCGGCTCTGGGATCCTCCTCGGACTCCGCAGGAAATGACAAAGTCTTTGACATGTCCCTCATGAAATCCAAGAACCTAGTGTCCTCCAGGGGAGGGGGGGGGGGAGGGGGGAGGACCTTCTTCGAGGCTCGGACACTGGGGAATCGGGGAACCCTATGCCGGCGGGCGTCTGGGGACTCTTCCTCCTCCGTCTCCCACCCCGAAGCCTCTGAGAAGGAATCGAGGGGCTCCGGCCTCGAGGACCCCGGTCCTGACTGCCCCGACGACCTCAGCCCCAAACGTGAGGTCGCGGGAGACCTTGGTCGAGGATCGACTCGGCCTCTAGGGTCGACTTGGACGTCGGTAGCCCGGTGGTCGGGGCAGATGGACCGATAAGGCCGGCTATCAATGCCTGCTGCTGCTCCATAAGAACATAAGATATGCCATACTGGGTCAGACCAAGGTCCATCAAGCCCAGTATCCTGTTTCCAACAGTGGCCAATCTAGGTCATACGTACCTAGCATTTTCCCCAAAAGACACAGGTTCCAGAATGCTTGTACTGAGTCAAGCATTGATATCCTGGGTCCCTTCTTAATAATGGTTTATGGACCTTTACTCAAGGAACCTGTCCAAACCTTTTTTAAACCCAGCCACATTAACAGCCTTTACTACATCCTCCAGTAACAAATTCCAGAGTTTGATTACACGTTGAGTGAAAAAATATTTTCTTTTATTAGTCTTAAATAGTTTACCCTGTAGCTTCATTGCATGTAAGCTGCAGAATCTTATATAAAGTCCTACTTATTACCTTCAAGGCCATTAACAAAATAGCTCCCTCCTCAATCTCGACTCGACCACCCACCCAACAACAGACCCAGGAGATCAGCAGCCACTAACACTCTAACCATTCCAAGAGAAACTATAAAATGCGCACTTTCAACTAACAATAGAGCATTCGCGTTCTACGCCCCCAGATGCTGGAACAACCTCCCACCCCCAATCAGAGCATCCAGAGACCTCATGCAATTTAGAAAAACCCTAAAGCACTACCTTTTCATTACACACTTCTCACTACCTGGAAACACTTCTCCATCTCTGCAACACAGTTCAAGCTTGTAATATGAATCGGCAGCGGTCCTATATCTTGATGCACATCACTGATATAGAATCCATTCACTGTAAATAGTCTACCTCACAATCTGTAAATAAGTTTCCCAAAGTTGAAATCCCAGTTGCCTTCCCTGTTCTTTGTAAACTCAGGACAGCTTATTTGTCTGAGAGTCATTTTTGTTTCATTGTAAACCGCACTGAAAACAAAGAGGGGGGTATAAAAGAACTGTCAAATAAATAAAATAAATTAAAAAAAAAAGTCCCCTAGTCTTTCTATATTCTGATAACGTAAACAATCGATCTACGTTTACCCGTTCCACTCCGTTCATTAATTTATAGACTTCTATAAGAACATAAGAACATAAGATATGCCATACTGGGTCAGACCAAGGTCCATCAAGCCCAGTATTCTGTTTCCAACAGTGGCCAATCTAGGTCATACGTACCTAGCAGTTTCCCCAAGGGACACAGGTTCCACAATGCTTGTATTGGTTCAAGCATTGATATCCTGGGTCCCTTCTTAATAATGGTTTATGGACCTTTCCTCCAGGAACTTGTCCAAACCTTTTTTAAACCCAGCTACACTAACAGCCTTTACTACATCCTCCGGTAACAAATTCCAGAGTTTGATTACACGTTGAGTGAAAAAATATTTTCTTTTATTAGTCTTAAATAGTTTACCCTGTAGCTTCATTGCATGTCCCCTAGTCTTTCTATATTCTGATAAGGTAAACAATCGATCTACGTTTACCCGTTCCACTCCGTTCATTAATTTATAGACTTCTATCATATCTCCCCTCAGCCGTCTCTTTTCCAGGTTAAAGAGCCCCAACCTTTTTAGCCTTTCTTCATAGGAGTAGCCTTCCATCCCCTTTACCATTTTGGTGGCTCTTCTCTGAACCTTTCTAAAATTGCTATATCCTTTTTAAGATACGGCGACCAGAATTGCACACAATATTCAAGGTGCGGTCTCACCATGGAATGATATAGAGGCATTATAATATCTTTTGTTTTATTTTCCATTCCTTTCCTTATCATACCTAGCATTCTATTTGCTCTCTTGGCCGCCGCTGCACACTGGGCCGAGGGTTTTAACATGGTATCCACAAGGACGCCTAAATCTTTTTCTTGGGTGGTGGTTCCTAAGTTGATAAGGCAGGCAAAGGGAGAATTTGAGAAGAAGCTTGCTGCAGAAGCAAATATGTGGAACAAAGGTCATGACTATCTATATGCTGAGTAATTTTATTCTTTATGATGGTTTCTACCATTTTTCCCGGTACTGATGTCAGGCTCACCGGTCTGTAGTTTCCCGGATCACCCCTCGAACCCTTTTTAAAAATTGGTGTTACATTGGCGATCCTCCAATCCTCAGGTATTAGAGATGATTTTAATGATAGTTCACAGATTACTGATAGCAGGTCTGCAATCTCAAATTTCAGTTCTTTCAACACCCTTGGATGTATACCATCCGGCCCAGGTGATTTGCTACTCTTCAGTTTATCTAATAGTTGTAAGACATCTTCCCGATGTATCGATATTTCCTTCAATTCTTCCACACCTTTAAATACCACTTCAGTCGTGGGTAACATCCCTACATCTTCCTCAGTAAAGACCGAAGCAAAGAATTCATTCAGTCTCTCCGCTATCACCTTGTCGCCTCTTAGTGCTCCTTTAACCCCTTTATCATCTAATGGACCAACTGACTCTCTCACGGGTTTTTTGCTACGAATGTACTTGAAAAGGTCTTTATTTCGCGTTTTTGCTTCCGCAGCAAGCTTCTTCTCAAATTCTCTCTTTGCCTGCCTTATCAATGCCTTGCATTTGACTTGCCAGTGCTTGTGCTGTTTCCAGGTTTCATCATTTGGCTCTTTTTTCCATTTCTTGAAAGATGCTTTTTTGGCAACAGCCTCTCTGACCTCAGCTTTAAACCATGCTGGCAATTTTTTGGACTTCCTTCCACTTTTCTTAAAGCGTGGAATACAGCTGGTCTGGGCTTCCAAGATAGTATTTTTCAACAACACCCAAGCTTGATGTACGTCTTTAACCTTTGCAACTGCTCCTTTTAGTTTTTTCTTAACTGTTTTCCTCATTCTATCATAGTCTCCCTTTCGAAAGTTAAAGGGTAGTACTGTGGATTTCCTTACTATCCCTCCTCCACTAATTAAATCAAAGGCGATCATGCTATGATCACTATTGCCAAGTGGCCCCAACACCCTTATCTCTTGCACTACATCTGGTGTTCCACTAAGGACTAGGTCTAATATTGCTTCCCCTCTGGTCGGTTCATGAACCAGCTGCTCCAAGAAGCAGTCATTTATTTCATCTAGGAACTTTATCTCCCTAGCATGTCCTGTTGTGACACTGACCCAGTCGATGCCGGGTAATTGAAATCACCCATTATTATTACTGCACTGTAACTTTTGCTAGCTTCCTTGATTTCTTTGAGCATTTCATCATCCATTTGTTCATTCTGGCCAGGCGGACGATAGTACACCCCCACTGCCATCGCCTTCCCCTTTTTACATGGAATTTCAATCCATAGAGATGCTGCCAGACTGGAGGTGGGACTTCAGGACTATATCCCTGTAGGTCTCGTCTATGTACCTCTCTGTCTGTCTTATGTTTTCCAAGTCTGCTACTCTAGCCTCTAGAGAACGGACTCGTTCCCTGAGAGCAGAGAGCTCCTTGCACCTATAGTGCACACGTAAGACCTCTCACCAGCTGGGAGAAAATCATACATGTGACACTCAATGCAAAAGACTGGAAAGCCCACATCCCGCTGCTGGACTGCTGTCTGCATCTTAGTTTTAAGTTTGTGTTTAGATCTTTAAGTTCTATATGTACTAAAGGGTGCAATGGATATTTATACCACTAAAACTGTACCTAAGAAGTTTAATATACCTTGTTCACCTGAAGCTTAATTAATCTCAGGTCCTTGGTGTATGACTGATTTGGGTAATGAGCTTCACCTGAGAGCACCTCCTGTCTTTTAAGTTGTGCAAGTACCTATAAAGCTGTGATTTTCCCAGGGGAGGGTGGGTGTGGGGAGGGAGGGAGGGATATAACACTTATTAAAAAAGGGCTGCTACACAGCACCTTGTCCTGTGCTGCTGAGGAAAACCACATTCTGATTTGATCCAAATCATAGCTCCTTGCTGCTACTAGGCTCCAACCCATTATGAAATCTAAACTACAAGCTTCTATCATATCTCTCCTCTGCCATCTCTTTTCCAGGTTAAAGAGCCCTAACCTTTTTAGCTCTTCTTCATAGGAGTATCCTTCCATCCCCTTTACCATTTTGGGGGCTCTTCTCTGAACCTTTTCTAATAACGCTATATCCTTTTTAAGATACGGCGACCAGAATTGCACACAATATTCAAGGTGCGGTTTCGCTCTCTTGGCCGCCGCTGCACACTGGGCCGAGTGTTTTAACATGTTATCCACAATGACGCCTAAACCTTTTTCCTGTGTGGTGGATCCTAATGTGGAACCTTGCATCGTGTAACCATAGTTTGGGTTGTTCTTCCCTAGGTGCATAACTTTGCACTTGTCCACATTAAATTTCATCTGCCATTTTGATGCCCAGTCTTCCAATTTATCAAGATCCTCTTGCAATTTTCCACAATCATCTTGGGTTTTAACAACTTTAAATAGTCTTGTGTCATCTGCAAATTTGATAACCTAACTCGTTATTCCCTTTTCCAGGTCATTTATGAATATGTCAAAAAGCAGCGGACCCAGCACAGATCCCTGGGGTACACCACTATTCACCTTTCTCCATTGGGAAAATTGGCCATTTAGCTCTACCCTCTGCTTTCTATCTTTTAACCAGTTCCTGATCCACAATAGCACACTGCCTCCTATCCTATGACTCTTTAGTTTTGCCAAAGGTCTCTGATGAGGGACCTTGTCAAAGGCTTTCTGAAAGTCCAGATACACTATATCAACCGACTCACCTTTGTCCACCTTTTTATTCACACCTTCAAAAAAACATAACAGATTAGTAAGACAAGATCTTCCTTGTCTAAAGCCATGATGGCTGTCTCCCATTAGGCCATGACTATCTACATGCTGAGTAATTTTATTCTTTATGATGGTTTCTACCATTTTTCCCGGTACTGACGTCAGGCTCACCGGTCTGTAGTTTCCCAGATCACCCCTGGAACCCTTTTTAAAAATTGGCATTACATTGGCAATCCTCCAATCTTCAGGTATTACAGATGATTTTAATGAAAATTCACAAATTACTAATAGCAGGTCTGCAATCTCATATTTCAGTTCTTTCAACACCCTTGGATACCATCTGGCCCAGGTGATTTGCTACTCTTCAGTTTATCTAATAGTTGTAATAGATCTTCCCGTTGTATCAATATTTCCTTCAATTCTTCCGCACTTTTAAATGCCACTTCAGTCATGGGTAACATCCCTACATCTTCCTCAGTAAAGAACGAAGCAAAGAATTCATTCAGTCTCTCCGCTATCACCATGTCGCCTCTTAGTGCCCCTTTATCCCATCATCTAATGGACCAACTGACTCACAGGTTTTTTGCTACGAAAGTACTTGAAAAAGTCATTTTTTCGCATATTTGCTTCTGCAGCAAGCTTCTTCTCAAATTCTCCCTTTGCCTGCCTTATCAATGCCTTGCATTTGACTTGCCATTGCTTGGGCTGTTTCCAGGTTTTGGCGTTTGGCTCTTTTTTTTTCCATTTCCTGAAAGATGCTTTTTTGGCAACAGCCTCGCTGACCTCACCTTTAAACCATGCTGGCAGTTTTTTGGACTTCCTTCCACTTTTCTTAAACCAAGATAGTATTTTTCAACACCCTCCAAGCTTGATGTAAGTCTTTAACCTTTGCAACTGCTCCCCTTAGTTTTTTCTTAACTATTTTCCTCATTTTATCATAGTCTCCCTTTCGAAAGTTAAAAGGTAGTACTGTGGATTTCCTTACTATACCTCCTCTGCTAATTAAATCAAACGCGATCATGCTATGATCACTATTGCCAAGTGGCCCCAACACCCTTATCTCTTGCACAAGGACTAGGTCTAATTATGGCTTCCACTCTGGTCGGTTCATGAACCAACTGCTCCAAGAAGCAGTCATTTATTTCATCTAGGAACTTTATCTCCCTAGCATGTCCTGCTGTGACACGGATCCAGTCGATACCGGGGTAATTGAAATCACCCATTATTATTAATGCACTGTAACTTTTGTTAGCTTCCTTGATTTCTTTGAGCATTTCATCATCCATTTGTTCATTCTGGCCAGGCGGTCGATAGTACACCCCCACTGTCATCACCTTCACCTTTTTACATGGAATATCAATCCATAGAGATTCTACAGCAAATTTTGTTTCCTGCAAAACTTTAATCCTTTCTGACTCAATGCCCTCTCTAACATAGAGCGCAACCCCTCCACCAATTTGATCAGCTCTATCATTTCGATATAGTTTGTACCCAGGTATCACAGTGTCCCACTGGTTGTCCTCCTTCCACCATGTCTCTGATATTCCAATCATATCTAACCTCTCGTTTAGTGCTATATATTCTAACTCTCCCATCTTGTTTTGTAGACTTCTAGCATTTGCATACAAGCATTTTAGAGACTGTATTTTATTCATATTAATTTGGCTATTGGTAGACATGGGTAATTTGGGATCTTTAAGTTCTGTCTGCTCCATACTCGAGGGCATTTGGGCTACTTTACTCTTTTTTGGAACCTCTCTGCTTTTTGTAGTATCCTTCAAGGATACATTCTTCCGAACCATGCGCTCTTGGGCGACTGTCGGCTTTCCCCTATTATCTAGTTTAAAAGCTGCTCTATCTCCTTTTTAAAGGTTAATGCCAGCAGCCTGGTTCCATCCCGGTTAAGGTGAAGCCCATCCCTTCGGAAGAGCCCCTCCTTTCCCCAGAATGTTCCCCAGTTCCTAACAAATCCGAACATCCACGCATTGAGACTCTGGAGCTCTGCCTGCCTTTTGGGTCCTGCGTGTGGAACAGGAAGCATTTCGGAGAACGCTACCCTGGAAGTTCTGGATTTCAACTTCCTACCTAAAAGCCTAAATTTAGCCTCCAGAAACTCCCTACCACATTTTCCTATCTCATTGGTACCGACATGTACCAAGAAAGCAGACTCCTCCCCAGCACTATCTAAGACCTTATCTAGGTGGCGCATGAGGTCCGCTACCTTCGCACCAAGCAGGCATGCTACCAGGCAATCCTCACGTTCACCAGCCACCCAGCTATCTACATGCCTAATGATCGAATCACCAACTGTATCGGCTGTCCTAACCCTTCCCTCATGGGCACATGGCCCTGGAGAAAGTTCCTCGGTGCGAGAAGGTTTTACATCACGTGGAAGACAGGTCCTAGTTACAGGATCATGTCCTGCCACACCAGGGTGATGCTCTCCTGTCACGTGACCTCTCTCCTCCATGGCAACGGGGATGCTGCCAGACTGGAGGTGGGACTTCAGGACTATATCCCTGTAGGTCTCGTCTATGTACCTCTCTGTCTTTCTTATGTCTTCCAAGTCTGCTACTCTAGCCTCTAGAGAACGGACTCGTTCCCTGAGAGCAAAGAGCTCCTTGCACCTAGTGCACACATAAGAGCTCTCACCAACTGGGAGAAAGTCATACATGTGACACTCAATGCAAAAGACTGGAAAGCCCCTATCTTGCTGCTGGACTGCTGTCTGCATCTTAGTTTTAAGCTTGTGTTTAGATCTAAGTTCTTTACTTACTATGGGTTGCTCCATGAAGACAGACATGCTGCGCTCCAGGGCCACCATTCTGAGACCGAGCTCAGAAGGCTCCCCAGCCCCCGGGTCGGGTCTTGACGCCGTCGAGCCCGATGCCGGTTCCCCCGGAGGGGAGTCCATGACAAGAACTGGAACTTGCCTCGGCTGTTCTGCATCCCTTCGAGGAAGCTTCGCTGGGTGCTCCATCTCCGAGGATCCGGGCCGGCGCTTGGGGCTCCGCGACCGATCCCGGGCGGGACCTGGCTGTTCGGAACCATCCACCGAGGCCGCATTCGAGGATTTTTTCTTCCTCCGGTGTTCCTGCAAAGGAGACCCCCTCTCCGAGGAACCTCTACGATGCTCGGGCTCGGAGTGCTCCCCCTGAGATGTAGAGGCCCTCAGACTAGGTCCGGGCTTGCAAAGGCATGGACTGATCAAAAATCCTATCATGCTGCTGCTGGTGGCTCCTCAGGGCCTTCGAGGACATTTTCCTGCATGGGACACAGACCTTCAGGTCGTCGTCAGGCCCGAGGCACCGGAGACAGCAGTCATGTGTATCGGTGAGGGACATTAGTTTCGTACACCGAACACATTTTTTTGAACCCGCTGGCAGCCATCGGGGAAAAAAGAGCCCCTGCTAGGTCGAAGCATCGGACTGCCAGTGAAATAGAAAAAGAGCGCGAATGCTAGTCACGAAGGACAAAAACCGAAAAAAAGTCAAACAGACTCAATACCGATGTACCGAGCCGAAGGCGGGGAGACGATCTGGTGTCGATCTAGTAAGAAAAAATAATAATTTTCTTCACTTTTAGCATTTTTTCGCGGTGACACGAGGACAACGTCCGGAGGGCTCCGTGGAAAAAAGGAGAGACTTTTGGCAAAACTAAAAAGTCATGGGATAGGAGGCAGTGTACAATTGTGGATTGGAAACTGGTTAAAAGATAGAAAGCAGAGGGTAGGGCTAAATGGCCAATTTTCCCAATGGAAAAAGGTGAATAATGGAGTACCCCAGGGATCTGTACTGGGTCCGCTACTTTTTGACATATTCATAAATGACCTGGAAAAGGGAATAACGAGTGAGGTTATCAAATTTGCAGACGACTCAAAACTGTTTAAAGTTGTTAAAATCCAAGAGGACTGTGGAAAGCTGCAGGAGGATCTGGATAAATTGGAAGACTGGGCATCCAAATGGCAGATGAAATTTAATGTGGACAAGTGCAAAGTTATGCACCTAGTAAAGAACAACCCACACTATGGTCACACAATGCAAGGTTCCACATTGGAAACCACCACCCAGGAAAAAGGTTTAGGAGTCATCGTGGATAACATGTTAAAACCCTCTGCCTAGTGTGCAGCAGCAGCCAAGAAAGCAAATAGAATGCTAGGTATCATAAGAAAAGGAATGGAAAATAAAACAAAGGATATTATAATGCCTCTATATCATTCCATGGTACGACTGCACCTTGAATATTGTGTGCAATTGTGGTCGCCGTATCTTAAAAAGGATATAGCATTATTAGAAAAGGTACAGAGAAGAGCCAGCAAAATGGTAAAGGGGATGGAAGGCTACTCCTATGAAGAGAGGCTACAAAGGTTAGGGCTCTTCAACCTGGAAAAGAGACCGGCTGAGGGGAGATATGATAGAAGTCTATAAATTAATGAATGGAGTGGAACGGGTAAACATAGATCGATTGTTTACGCTATCAGAATATAGAAAGACTAGGGGACATGTAATGAAGCTACAGGGTAAACTATTTAAGACAAATAAGAGAAAATATTTTTTCACTGAACGTGTAATCAAACTCTGGAATTTGTTACTGGAGGATGTAGTAAGAGCTGTTAGTGTAGCTGGGTTTAAAAAAGGTTTGGACAAGTTCCTGGAGGAAAGGTCCATAAACCATTATTAAAAAGGGACCCAGGATATCAATGCTTGACCCAATACAAGCATTGTGGAACCTGTGTCTCTTGGGGATACTGCTAGGTACGTATGACCTAGATTGGCCACTGTTGGAAACAGGATACTGGACATAGATCTGGCCCAGTATGGCATATCTTATGTTCTTAAGATGGCACCCTTGGGAAGGAAGAGGACCGCGCATGCGTGATGCAATTCCCAAAAGCTTTCTTAGAAAGCTTGGGGATTTGCTCTGCACGAGGGGTCTGTCGGCGCCAACATCACCCATATGTGAGGACTGACTTCCTGCTTGTTCCTATACCTCAGCTGATAGGGCACATAAAGCGTAGTTACTCACCTGTAACAGGTGTTCTCCAGGAGCAGCAGGAATCAGTCCTCACATATGGGTGACGTCAGCGCCGACGGAGCCCTCGCGGAGCAATTTTCCCCAGCTTTCAAAGAAAGCCTTTGGGAATTGCAGCGCGCATGCGCGGTGCTCTTCCCGCCCAAGGGTGCCATCTTGCTCAGTCAGATGACATAGCTAAAAGACAGCAAAAATTAGCAAAAACGAAAGCATATAACTGCAACTCCAAGGGGAGGAGGGAGGGTTGTGAGGACTGATTCCTGCTGCTCCTGGAGAACACCTGTTACAGGTGAGTAACTACGCTTTCTCCAGGACCAAGCAGGAAGTCAGTCCTCACATATGGGACTCCCAAGCTTAAGGCTACCGGAGACCCTAAGCACAAAAATGAGCTCCCTCGAGGTCAGTAGCACAGAAGGAAGGAATCTTCTCTGAATATGTCTCCAACCGGTAGCCCAACATCCGGGACGGAGGGTAGGAGTTGCCTATACCTCGAATAGGTTACGGAGGACTGCCTGTCCGAAAGCACTATCCCTGCGGGACTCCCTCTCCAGGCAGTAATGGGCTGCAAAAGTCTGGCTTGAAGACCAAGTAGCGGCCCGGCAGATGTCTGCCAATGGAACAGAGCGGAGGTAAGCTACTGACGTAGCCTTCGCCCGAACACGATGAGCAGTGACTCTACCTTCCAGCACGAGGCCCGCAGCCTCGTAAGCCCAAGCGATGCAGTCCGCAATCCAGATGGACAGAGTACGCTTGGAGACAGGGAGCCCCAACCTGTTGGGGTCATAAGACACGAAGAGCTGAACAGCCTTTCGGTGCTCCCACGTACGGTCAAGGTAGAAGGTCAACGCCCTTCTACAGTCCAGGGTATGCAGGACCATTTCAGCTCGGCTGGAGTGCGGCCTGGGAAAGTAGGTCGGAAGTACCACCTCCTGGTTGATGTGAAAAGGGGAAACCACTTTGGGAAGAAATTTGGAGTGAGTCCGTAGGACTACCCGGTTCTTGTAGAACCTAGTGTAAGGAGGATCAGAAACCAGGGCCTGCAGCTCACTAACGCGTCTAGCAGAAGTGAGGGCTACCAAGAACAAGGTTTTCCAGGAAAGAAAACGTAGTGGACAGGTAGCCATAGGCTCAAAAGGCGGACAGGTAATCCGCTGCAACACCACATTAAGGTCCCAGTCTGGGGCTGGCAGGCGCAAAGGTGGCTTAATGAGAAGGAGGCCTCTGAGAAACCGAGCCACCAGAGGGTGGCTGGAAAGAGGTCTACCATCCACCGGCATGTGATGCGCAGAAATAGCACTGAGGTGGACCTTTACCGAGTTGGACTTAAGTCCAAGGTTGGAGAGAGAGAGCAAGTACTGCAAGACCACTGATGCTGAACAGGAGAAAGGATCTTGAGACTGCTGAGTACACCAGACGGAGAACCGACGCCACTTGAGAGCATAGGCCTTTCTGGTGGAGGGCCTCCTGGAGGCCAAGACGACCTCCTCCACATCTGGAGGTAGCTGCAGAGGAGCAAGGACTACCCTTTCAGCAGCCAGGCCATCAGATGAAGGGACTGGAGATTGGGGTGTAGGAGAGTCCCCTGATCCTGCGACAGGTCGTCGGGCTGAAATCCCAGTGGAAGAGGAGTGTCCACGGCTAGCTGCATCAGAAGCGGGAACCAAGGTTGTCTCGGCCACCGGGGAGCCACTAGGATCATCGATGCTTTGTCTCTGAGGACCTTGAAGAGCGTCCGAGACACCAGTGGCATGGGAGGAAAGGCATACAAGAGGCCGGTGGATCATGGAATTAGAAAAGCATCCGCCGCTACCCGAAGAGGATGCGGCTGTCGTGAGCAGAATCTGGGCAGCTGCCGGTTCAGAGGACTGGCAAACAGATCCATGGTGGGGAGGCCCCACTTGAGAAAGATCCACTGAACCACCAGCGGATCCAACCTCCACTCGTGTGGTTGGAGGATCCTGCTGAGCTTGTCGGCCAGGTAATTTTCTTGACCTGGGAGATAGACAGCCTTGAGGATGATGCCGTGGTGGACTGCCCAAGAGCATAGTTTTTGTGCCTCCTGACAGAGAAGGAAGGAGCCTGTTCCGCCTTGTTTGTTCACGTAGAACATTGCAACCTGATTGTCGGTCTGTATCAGCACAGACTGGTGAGAAACCAGGTGAGAGAATGCTTTGAGCGCTAGGCGGATGGCTCTGAGCTCCACTCCCAAGGAGTCCAGAGGCCTTGAGTACATGTCCCTTGGCAATGTGCTCCCCAACCCAGGAGAGAAGCATCGGTCGTCAGGACCTGAGAAAGCATAGGGGACTGAAAAGTCACTCCTAGTACCAGGTCGGGCAGATGAAGCCACCATTGTAGAGAAGAGACCAGCTGGTCGGAGATATGTACGGAGTCTGCTAGGCTCCCCGTGGCCTGATACCATTGATTGCGAAGGCACCACTGAGCAGGACGCATGTTCAGTCGGGCATTGGGGGTCACATGGACCGTGGAAGCCATATGGCCGAGCAGTCGCAGAAAGTGCCTGGCTGAGACCAGCGCATTGCTGTGAAAGTGGCCGGCGAGATCCATGAGCCGCTTGGCCCTGTCCAGAGGGAGGAAGGCCCGCGCCTGAAGTGTGTCCAACCGGGCGCCGATGAACTCGAGATTTTGAAAGGGGAGCAAAGTGGACTTTGCGAAGTTTATGACAAAACCCAAGTGCTGGAGCAGAGCCACAGTGCGATGAGTGGCTTGAGTGGCCTCTTGGGAAGACTGGGCTCTGATGAGCCAGTCGTCCAGGTATGGGAACACAAACAGACCTTGAAGTCTTAGATAAGCCGCCACCACTGCGAGGCATTTGGTGAACACCCTGGGTGCGGAGGATAGGCCAAAGGGCAGCACTCTGTACTGGTAATGATTTCCTCCCACAACAAATCTGAGATATTGTCTGTGGTCCGGATGAATGAGGATATGAGTATATGCATCTTTCAGATCCAAGGAGCATAGCCAGTCTCCCTGCTGGAGGTAGGGCAGCAGGATTCCAAGGGTAAGCATCTTGAACTTTTCCTTTGCAAGAAACTTGTTGAGGTTTCGCAAGTCCAGGATGGGTCGGAGCCCTCCTGTTCTTTTTGGAATCAGGAAGTACCTGGAGTAAAACCCCTGGCCCTTTAGGTGGTGGGGCACCGGTTCCACGGCTTGTTCCTGAAGGAGACTTGCTAACTCCTGAAGTAGTAAGTCCCTGTGCAAAGGTAGTCGGGGAGGCTCCCCTGGAAAGTAGGAGGGAGGTACCTGGTGAAAGTGAAGAGGATAACCCTTTTGAACTATGTGAAGTACCCAGGTATCTGTGGTGATGTTGGACCACCTTTGGGCAAAGTGGACCAGCCGGCCTCCTGTGCTGAGAGAAACCAGCTGAGGGGGAGAGGCTATGCTGAGGAAGCCAAACACCCCCACCCTGGCTGAGCAGGGGCCGGTGGTGCAGGCTTGGGGGCTTGCTGCCTACGGGACCCAGTACCCCGTCCCTTGTCCTGCTTTCCCTGTGGGGGAGCCGCTGAGGCCTGATATTGAGGGTAGTATTTATAGGCAGCACTTTCCTCGGGTAAAAGGGCTTTTTCCCCGAGGCCTTCTTCTTTTGAGAAGGGGCAGAGGTCTTCCTCGAGAGACGAGTCCTGGTAAGAGTCTCCGTCTCGATTTGTGCAGCCTTCTCATCCATGGGCTTGCCAAAGAGGTTATCACCTCGGCAGGGGACATCGACCAACTTGTCCTGTACCCAGGGCTCGAGGTCGGACGTCTGAAGCCAAGCCTGGCGGCGTCCACCGATGCCGGCCGCAGCTACTCGAGCCGACGCCTCAAAACCATCGTAGGCTGCTCGAGAGAAACTTGGAGCACTCTCGAATACCAGTAGACAAGGATTGGAACCTCTGCAAAGGTTCGTCGGAGAGACCAGCAGAGAACCCGGCTATTTCCTTAGCCAGGTCTCGGAGATACATGCCCATGTAGAGCTGGTATGTCTGGACTCGACAAGCAAGCATAGAGCCCTGGAAGCACTTCCTACCAAGGGCATCCAGGCTTCGGGCTTCCCTACCAGGGGGCACCGAGGAGTGCATTTTTTGACTCTTAAGTCTATGCATGGCCGATTCCACCACCATGGAATGGTGCGGTAGTTGTGCCTTCTGGAAGCCGGGGCTCTTGCGGACTCGATAAATGGAATCGACCCGCTTGCTTAACACCGGCGACGACGCCGGGCTCTCCCACATGCGGAAGAGAAGTCGTTCCAGCATCGGAGGAACCGGTACAATAAAGGCCTCCTTCGGGGGAGAGTCATATTGGAGGGCATCGAGTTCGACTCGAGGCTCCTCCTCGGGATCCGCAGGGAAGGCCAAGGCCTTGACCATATCCCTCACGAAGTCCGAGAACCGGGTATCCTCCGGGGGGGACTGTCTCCGAGGTTCGGACTCGGGGGAGTCCGAAGGGACACACCGAGTCCGAAAGGAACCAGGTGACTCTTCGTCCTCAGATTCCCAGGCCGACTCCTCGGAGGAGTCGACGATTGGCTCCGGTCGGGCGGGCACCGATGCTATCCGCTCCGACGCCGAGGGAGTCGGCGTCGACGACCTCAGTCCCGAACGGGAGGCCGAAGGAGACCTCGACCGAGGATCGACTCGAGCCCTCATGGACTCGAGGATCGGCTCGGTCTCCGGGGTCAATTTGGAGGTCGACGTCCCGACGGTCAGGGCAGAAGCACCGGCGAGGCCAGCGATCAATACCCGCTGCTGGTCCAAGAAGGCAGTCAGACTGCTCTCCAAGGCCGTCAACCTGAGTCCGAGCTCAGGAGATCCAGCAGCCCCCGACTCGGGCCCCGACGGCGTCGGGCCCAACGTCGGGTCCTTCGGAGGCGAGTCAACGAGGACAACAGTACTCACGTGAGCGGGCAAGTCCACCTCGAGTCGAGGATGTTTTGACGGCCTCTCCGTCTCCGAGGACCCAGGACGGGAATCGGGGCTATGCGACCTGGCCCTCGAGGAACCAGGAGCGTCCACCGAACCCGCCCTCGCGGGTTTCTTCTTCCGATGATGTTCCCGGGTAGGAGACCCCCTTTCAGAGGAACTTCGACGATGCTCAGGACCAGAGTCCAGAGACGTCGAAGCCTCTGACGAGGTCCGAGCCCGACCGGAGTCAGAGAAGATACGCTCCCGCTGGTGCTGCCGACTCCTCAATGCTTTTGAGGACATTTTGCCGCATGGCCCACAGATCATTTTTAAAGCCGTTGGCAGCCATCGGGGGAAAAAGGGCCCCTGCGAGGTCGAATGACCGGGCTGCCAGGGAAAAAGGAAAAAGGCGCAAAATCTGTCACGAAGGACAAAAAACCGAAAAATAAGGGACGGACTCGCAACCGGCGTCGCGAGTCCGGGCGGGAAAAGAACCGGCGTCGAACCGAAGAAAAATAGAGAAAAAAATCAACTTTTCTGCGGGGATTCACAGGCAACGTCTGTGCAAGATGGCACCCTTGGGCGGGAAGAGCACCGCGCATGCGCGCTGCAATTCCCAAAGGCTTTCTTTGAAAGCTGGGGAAAATTGCTCCGCGAGGGCTCCGTCGGCGCCGACGTCACCCATATGTGAGGACTGACTTCCTGCTTGGTCCTGTAGAATGCACTTGTCTGGACTGGCCTAGCAGGACGATATGGAAGTGCCATTTACATGTGTAAGTCACTATTTTCAAAGACTTGTGTGCGTACTTTAGGTGGTTGCTATTCTGTAAACATGCACATAAGTTGTATCATGTGCACTTTCATTTTGTGTGTGCAGAGGGCTAGAGTTTGGGCAGAGTGCAAATTTATGTCCATAAGTTATAAAATACTATAACTTACGTGTGTTTCTGAAAAATCTAGGCACGATCATTTACACGTGCCATAGATCAGGTTTAACTGCCTAGACTAGTTTGATGCATACTTTTACACCACTTATGCCCCTATTTTATGAAGTAACGTACATAAAAGATAAAATAAGCCTCAAGTACTTACGTAGTTAACGTGCCTTTGCACTGCGAGAGTTTATAAAATTACCAAAAAGAATAATTAAATAGTGCAAGAAGTTTGAAAGACTACAGATACTTTATACTGTTGGGCTGGGAAGTTAATTTTTGAAGGGAAACTTCATTTGGAGTTACCTTTTGAAAATGTGCCTGCGCTCACAGTGCAGTACTTTGCACCTACACTGTATCATAAATGTTTTGATTATTACCACCCAAACAAGAAATACCCTTTAGTACATCAAGACTTCCTTCCTTGTGCTTTGATTTTTACTTCCAGGCTCTACCAAGAATCTCACCTAATTCAGAGCATGGATGTCGCCTCTTCTTCTGAAGGGTCTTGCCCATGTTTCTCTGCCTATTCTGACAGTCCAAATCAAAAGGCTTGTTCTCTTTCATTGCCATAGACGTGGGGAGGGGCTGATGACAGAGAGAAGCCAACTTTTTGCTGTGCATCAAGGCAGCCAGGGGTTCTTCGTCCGAATCATCCATCTGGCAGGGTCAAAGAGGAAAGTATGGAAACCACTGTTAGCAAACTATGTTGGGGGAATCTTCATACAATGGAAAAATTGTAATCATATATGATAATTTGCTTTCCTTAAATCCTGCTAGACCAGTCCAGATGAATGGGTTATGCTCCCTTGCCATAGGTGGAGGCAGATTTGAGCAACTTTCAGTGATGTCATCAGGAGGTATAACCATTGGTGCAGCACAGAACTAAGAGAAGCCAGTAAGATTTATCAAGATCTGTTTCAATTCCTCTGATAAATCACCTTTGAATATCATTTCCAGCATGGGTAAGTTTCGTACATCTTCTTCAGTAAAGATTCAAGGAAAGAATTAATTCAGTCTCTCCGCTATGGCCTTATCCTCTTAGTGCCCCCTTTACCTCTCTATCATCTAATAGTCCAGCTGGCTCTCAGAGATGTTTTGCTACGAATGTATTTGAAGCAGTTTTTATTATGCGCTTTTGCTTCCATGGCAGGCTTCTTTTCAAATTCTCTCCTTGCCTGCCTTATCAGTAGCTGCTAGTCTCTGCTGGGCGAGAAGTTCTGCTGTGGCTCTAAAAGGCCCACGGGGCCTCTCTGGCTGGAGACCGGGGCCTCCTTTTCCTTCTGTGGGGCCCCCTTGGGGGTTCCCAACAAGTGATGCCCCAGTCAAGATTCGCTGAAGGCCTACACAGGCCATGAAAGCTCTACTGTTAAATTAAGCCTAAACAGACTTTTTTTAAAAGTTGCTTTATACAGTAAAACAGCCAATTCAGCCCATTAAAATGGATTGGGGGGGGGGGGGGGGGGAAGCAGAAAAAATTTGAAAAAAAAAATGATCAACTTGAACCCCAAAATGATCAAGGATCAAAGGGAGATACAACAGGAAGGAAGAGGTCTTGGGACCAACCTACTAGCTGCAATCAGGTGTCCCGCAGCATCCAACTGTCCTCCTCAGCCTACCACATGCTCATAACCCATGGGAAACCATGATGGATCCTAGGCAGCTGTCAGCTCAGAAGTCAAAGGCATCCAGAATCCATCTTTGCTTGGAGCTGCAAGAGCTCTCAGGCTAAAACCAAGGCCTCTGTATCATGGTGTGGGTGAGTAGAGTCAGGCCTATGAGCATTACTGTACCAGTTCACACACACCTTGCCACCTGCTGGAGGCAGACATTTACTGGCTTCTCTCAGCGTTACAACAATGGTTATATCTCCTGATGACATCATTGAAAATTGCTCAAGTCTGCCTTCATCTGCTGGCAAGGAGGCATAGCCCACTCATCTGGACTGGTCTGGCAGGATAATGAAGCATCTCTTAAAATCTAGTTTCTATTGTTCATATTTTATCTCCTTCAGAAGAACATCTCTAGATAGTCAGTGATTTTTATGGCTTAGGAAACTTGAGAGATCAAACTTAGTTAAGAGAATTGTATTCCAAATTTACTCACTGGTGTCAGCTGGAACAGCAGTGAGCAAATGAGAGTTTAAGGGTCAATGGAAAAAGGGATTAAAACAAAAATAGATAAAAATATCAAATGAGAAGTTAAAACAAAACAAAACATCAACATCAGGATTTATTCTTAGTTTTAGGAAGCAGGGGATTCTGCTTTTACACATCTGCATACTAAAGAGGTTCACTAAAACAGAATGGATGTGAAGAGAAATTATGGAGTCCCAAATATTCAAAGCACAAAAATTGTAAAAATGCCGATATGATTAAAAAAGAACAAACTACGTAAATAGGCAGAAAGGATTAGAACCACCCCTCACCAAAGCAATACAATGTCTGAACTGCAATCAATCCAAGGTAAAATATTTAAACTGCTATATATGTAACATCAAATTCTAAAGACAAAATAAAACAAATTTTGAAATCCTGCAAGCCACAGTGCTGTTTAGCACATGCATGCTGTTCTTCCATAGACAAAGTTTCAGTATCTCAAGTAGCAGCACCAGTCAAAGCATCAACCTTTGCTATTGTCCCTTTGTATATTTTTCATATAACTTCATTATTCAACTGTCTTAAGAAAAAAAACTTTCTATAGTGGACAGCATCTCATATTTACTTACCTCATATGCTTGGATCAGACATGGCTGAGCATTCAGGCTCTTGAGGCATTTCCTCAAGCAATTTAAATGTCAAAAGGGGAACAGTTTGTAGGTGGATGTGATTATCCAGGGAAGGAAAAGTAGATGTTGGGATATTTTATTTTCAAGCAGCTGAGGTACTATCCTATGGACTGAGGCTAAAATCAGAAAATAGCAAGAATCATACATTGCTGCGAACAAGCCACAGTCGTAGCCCACTTTATATATAAAACACTAACGGGCCAATGCAGAAATCCGGCGCTAGACCCGCACTGGATCAATTTTTTCACATTCCTGACAATGCACACATTTGAATGTGCAATGCAAGGATAGGGTATGCAAATGCCCACTGTGCGCATGCAAATGAGTCACTGCAGCATTAAAATGGGAGAGCAAGCCAAACACATGCGCACAAGAAGTATGTGCTAGTTTGGCTTGCTCTCCAGGCACCGCATGGCTAATCTGCATATCAGCCCAGACAGTATTTTGATGGAATCAGGATGATCACAGCATCCAGAAGAGCCCCCAATGCCATCAAAACACTGTCGTGGACCAGTACCCCAACAGAAAGAATTCACCTGTACCCCCCACACCCATCCCCAAGTAAAATAAAATAAAAGCCTGATGGTCTAGTGGCCCTTGAACCTCCCACCACCCAACCCAAAGTAAAATCACCCCCAAGTAAAATAAAATCCAAGTGAAATAAAGTAAAAATTATCTGGTGGTCTAGCGGCCTCTAAATCCAGCCCTCCATACCGTAAAATAGGCAGGAATGCTGCCTATGTGTTCTCGCTCTGATCTGCCATCTTGTGAAATGGTGATGCCTGGCCCCACGCTTATATGGCATTCTAACCCCGCCTGGTGCATCCTAGGGTGCACCATACAGGGCCAGGCACACCATTTTACAAGATTGCGGACCAGAGCAGGAGCATGTAGGCAGCGCTCCTGCCTATTTTAAGGTACCGGAAAGGGGGGGAAGAGGGGTTGGATTTAGGAGCCACTAGACCGCCAGGTAATTTTTGCTTTGTTTTAATTTTACTTGGGCTTTATTTTACTTTACTTGGAAGTGATTTTACTTTTACTTTGGGTTGGGGGGTTCAAGGCCACTAGACCACCAGGTAATTTTCACTTTATTTTCTTTTACTGGGGATGGGTGTGGGAGGTACAGGGGCCCCTAGACCATCAGGTGATTATTTTCTGTCAGGGCATCAGCCCCAACAGTGTTTTGATGGCATTGGGGGCTTTTAACGATGCTGTGATCGTCCCCGATGCCATCAAAATATTGGGGGGGGGGGATGGGGTTGCTGGGCCACCAGGGATTCTTTTTTGTCGGGCACAGCTTGATCATCTGAGAAGATGATCTATGCATTGGGGAGAACACCCGGTGCCATCAAAATACTGTCGGGGGCATGCGTTAGAGGTTTACTGCAGACCCTGCAGTAAAAATTTGGCCTTATGGCTGGTTGTGAAATCCTCTACACCCGTCTCTGCATCGGGTATAGCCATGATTGGCATACCAAACCAGCTGATTAAAATATATTTTAATAATTTAAATACATGTGGCATTAATTGGGCACTAGTTTTTCTGTCAGCGTTTCCGTCTATTTTCTACATTTAAAGGATTGTAAAGGGTGCTTAAATGTGCCATTATGAGCTCGTAAAGCCCGCGCTAGTTTTCTGCATCTGCCTGACAGTCCTTTTCAATGCCTTCCTGAACTCCGAGAGGTCATCCAGAGTGCAAGGTCACAAGTAAACCTTTCCACAGGAAAGGAAGTGTACAAGATAAAGCCTTAACTCTTAATCTAGCCAAATGAAACATTTTAGCCCTTTGGACAGCAAATAATCTAGCATCTTGAGAACGTACGATACACGGATAAATCTCTCTGCAAATGAGAAGTTGGATCTAATTGATTAAAGATCTTTAACAGTAAAACTAAAACTATACTGGGTGAACTACTGGCATCGATGGAGCATATTCACTAATCCTGTCCCCACCACTAGCATGGGTCCTTTGCAAATGCCTCACAGTCTTCGTAAAAAATCCCAAGTATAGGGCATTGCAATAGTCCAGTCTTGATAGTGCCTATGATGCACCATGTTAGCCAGGCAGAAATTTACATACTTGAAATTTCTTTTCTTGTATCCTGCTAGACCAATTCAGATGAATGGATTATACTCCCTTGCCAGCAGGTGGAGGCAGACGAACAACTTTCAGTGATGTTATCATTTGTTATATCCTCTGATGCAGCACAGAGAAGCCAGTATAAAACTTCCCAAGCAGTAAGCAAAACTGAAAACCTCTGAAACATTCAGCAACTATGAACATTAATATTGGAAAAAACATTTGGAACAAATATTTTGATCTCTTACTATAGACTAAATCTGCGTCAGGCACCAATACGGACAATACACTCAAAAGGCAACAGGGCTTCCAAACCTGTTAGAAGAGTCTTCCAGGGCGAATCCTGGACTAGTCTAGCAGGATTCATGGAAAGAAAATTATCAGATATATAAGTTCCTCCTTCCTCATCATCCTGCTAGACCAGTCCAGATGAGTGGGATGTACTCATGCAGTCAGGACCCATGGTAGGAGGAAGACTATGCTCTGGATAAAGCTGTCCTACCAAAAGCGCCGCCCACTCCAGCCCCCACATGCAACCTGTAGTGCTGCAAAAAGGTGCTCAGAGATGACCAGGTAAACTGCTTTATAGATGTACTCCAGAAACACCAAAGTGGACTCTGCCCAGGAGATGGCCTGTGCCCTAGTGAATGAGCTCAGACTCCCTCCGTTACCTGTGTCCTAACCAGAAGATTTGCTAATCTAATGACCTCCTCAATCAGCAGGCAACTGAGGACTTAGCTGCTGCCTGTTTTTCTTTGGACCACTGAAAAGAATTAGTAATCTCCAGGTATCTGAGTAGCACACTCGTAACATCCACCAGACACAGAGAGGTACATCCAAAGGTTCTTCTCTAAGGAAGAGGGTAGGATGACGATCTGATGCAGATGAAAAAGGGACAGCACCTTTGGAAGAAAATAAGGCACAGTCCTTGCTGGAAGCAATCAAGATGATCAAAAAGGGGTCTAGAGGAAAAGGCTTGCAGCTCTGACAGCCTCCTGGCAAATGCAATAGCCACCAAGAAAACCACCTTGAAGGTCAAATCCTTGAGATGCCCTATGAATGGGCGAAATTCAATGCCTTTAACACTAGAGAAAAACTCTGAGGAGCCACTGGGCGCACTGGGAATGAATTTGCTTTACGCCCTTGAGGAAATGAGACATTAATACAGTCAAACCTCGGTTTTCATGATTAATCCGTTCGAAAAAGTCTGACTAAAACCGAAACGTATGAAAACTGAAGCAATATTTCCCATAAGAAATAATGTAAATCCAATTAATCCGTTCCAGACACCCAAAAATATTCACAAAAATACATTATGTTAGGTTGTATTCCTTTGGGTAGTGGCTGCTTTAAGGCCTTAGGCTCAGCTGGATCCCACAGGGCTTTGAGCTGGCTAACTGGTACGAGATGTTTTTATATTTCTTTCTTCTTTTTTTTTATTATTTTTGCTTAACCTACAGTAGCTTATGAGCTTTCTCTTTCTTCCCCTTCGCTGCTGGATGCCACTCGGGTTTCACTGCTCCTTTTTTCCCCTCCGATCTTCCTGCCACGTTCTTGCTCTCGCTACTCCCCGCAGCAGTCCCCCGACTCACTTCGCCTGTTCACAAGGCTGTCTGCTACGCAGTCCCGCTCCCCGCCGGGTCTCTTACGTGGCTCCTGGTGCACGTTTGTTCTCCGACGCTCTCCCCAGCACTCCGTTGCCTTCTCATTTGCACTATCACGCGGTTCTGCACTATCACGCGGTTCCCCTCTCCGCTGCCACAATCTTCAATTTATGAATCCTCCGTTGGTTTCTGCGGCCCCTTCATTGCTCCGCTGCCCGATCGCTGCTAGGGAAGCACAAATTCCTCTTTTGGCAGGCTTTGTAATGGAGCTCTTCTACAGCCCCGCCATGGAGCCCGATGATGTCACCGGACCATTTCAAATTGTACGAAAACCGAGCGGACGTACGAGAACCGAGACAACATAGCAATGAAAAAAATCATCGAACACCGAAGCTAACGAAAACTGGGGCATACGAAAACCGAGGTTTGACTGTATGTGTTGCCAAGGACATACCTTGACTATGCCCCTGACAGCATGTCAGGGGCACCATCTAAACCTTGAGTGTTCAGGGCCAAACCTTGGTCCAAAACAGACTGTTTTTTTTTTTAGTGCCGTCAAGTCCATGCTTACTCCTGGCGACCCAGCAGCCCCTGGGTTTTCTTGGCAAGGTATGACTGGAAGTAGACTGCCAGGCCATCACCAGAGGCTCTTGTCAAAGAAGGCTCTTCTCTTACGGTAACAAGAGTACGAACCCCGCCAACAGACTCAAGAGATCCATGTACCATGGTCTGCACAGCCAGTCTGGGGCCATCAGAATCACCAGTCCTGGTTCCTGCATGGGAGGTGGCTCACCAAAGGCCAAAGGGAGAGGGGGAAAGACACACAGAATCCTCTCAGGGACAAACTGGGAGGGCATCAAAGTCCACTTCCTGTGGGTCCCTCATGCGGATGAAAAAAGTTCTCCACTTTAGCTTTCTCCTAAAGGAATCATATTTCTACTACTGATCATTTGTATAGTGCTAAAAGATGTACACAGAGTTGTATAAGAGACTTGTAAGAGATGGTCCCTGCTCATTAAAGCTTACAATCTAGTCAAGACAAACACCACAACAGCTGGGGACAAGGATATGTCTAGCCATCAGATCGAATACTGGACATCCCACACCTTCCCCATTGTGAGACTGATTGCATGAGGGCTCAGCTCCCACTTTCTGGGATCCACAGTTTTCTTACTCATGAAGTCGGCCTTTATGTTGTCAACACCAGCTATGCAGCCTGCCAACAAAGCATAACATAAGAACATAAGATATGCCATACTGGGTCAGACCAAGGTCCATCAAGCCCAGTATCCTGTTTCCAACAGTGGCCAATCTAGGTCATACGTAACTAGCAATTTCCCCAAAAGACACAGGTTCCACAATGCTTGTACTGGGTCAAGCATTGATATCCTGGGTCCCTTCTTAATAATGGTTTATGGACTTTTCCTCCAGGAACTTGTCCAAACCTTTTTTAAACCCAGCTACACTAACAGCCTTTACCACGCCCTCTGGTAACAAATTCCAGCAATTAGATGCTGTCCAACAACACAGTTCTATCACCTCAAAAGCTGCCCCGGAGTTTTGAGTTCCATCTTGCTTGCTGACATACACCACTGCTGTGGCATTGTCTGAGAGCATGTAGACCGACTTGCCCGCTAACAAAAACTGAAACCTCAGAGCCAGGTAGATCACTCTGGCCTCCAACAATCTGATAATCAAGGACCTTTGGTCCCCTGAAGAAGCCCCTGGTAAATCTGACTTAGACAGTGAGCCCCCCCATCCCTTTAGGCTGGCATCAGTGGTGACTATCATCCAATCTGGAGCTTCCAGAGGCATCCCACTCATCAGATGGCAAGACTGAAACCACCATGCTAACTGATCTTTGATCTCAAGTGTGTGGTCAAACAGCTCAGAGCAGGGAGACCAGAGAAGTAGCTGATGCTTCTGCAGTGGGCACATGTGAGCCCTGCCCCAAGGAATCAGCTCCAGGATTAACATCATGGACCCTATTAGTTGAGGGTAGTCCAAAGTTTGAGGAGCAGATTGTGCACAAAAAAAACCCCTCAGTTGGTTCTGCAACATAAGCAACCTCTGGTGTGAGGAAGACCTGGCCCAGAAGAATGCTGAATTGAGCTCGCCAAGTCCTGGGAGGAATTCAGGCTGCTCTTCGGATAACTGATCACCAAACCCAACCAATCTAACCACAGAATCACCAGGACTATGTCCTCTCTGGACTTCTTCAGGGGAATCTAACCAAAATCAGCCAGTTGTCCAGATATAGGTGAACTCGGACCCATTACTGGCACAGGAATGCTGTTGCTACCACTACCATGACCTTCAAGAAGGTGCGAGGAGTCATGGCCAAGCCAAAGGGCAGAGACCAGAATTGGAAGTGGTGCCCAGGACTCAGAAGCAAAGAAATCGCTGATGCTGCTATGGATGGGAATATGGAAGGTAAGATCTAGGGAGGTAAGGAACTTCCCTTGCCAAATAGATGTAATAACCAATCTGATGGTCTCCATGTAGAAATGGGGGACTCAAGAGTTTGGCACCGACCATGTTCAGGTCCAGGATAGATCAAAAGGAACCACCCTCTTTTTGGGCACCACGAAACAAATGAAATAACGCTCCTGACCTTGCTCTGTTGCAGGCACGGGCAGAATAGCTTGTGACTGTAGAAGGCACTGTAGGGTTTTTTGACTGCTACCCACTTGAGCAGGAAACTGCAGAGAGTCTATAGAAGCATCTCTTAGAGGCTGTGCAAACTCCAATGCACACCCCTAACTCAAAACCTCTAGGACCCATTGGTCTGATGTGATATGAGAGGATGACCCAGAGCCACGTCCAACCAGCTGTCTTTCGGAAGGGAGCTGCAAGATCAGATTGAGGAGCTTATCGACCCCGGCAGGAGCTACCGCTGCATCTAGAGATCAGAGAGAGGTCAGAATGGACTGCCCCTATTTAGGTCTAGGACCACAGCAGAAATAGGCTCTATCTGGACTCCTAGCAGCCCAAGGGATTCGCCAAGCTTCACATGAGACCCTTTGAGAGGCAGACCTAGATCTCCTGGGCCTGTCTTTCCAAGGTATTTCGCAAACCTTGAGATCCCTTAAAGGGGAGCTTGCTTAGTCACAACCTGAAAGCAAGGTATGACCGGAAGTAGATTGCCAGGCCTTTTCTTCCAAGGCAATGGAGGGTAAAGTGACTTGCCTAAGGTCACAAGGAGTACCAGTGGGAATCAAAACCCAATCTCTTGGGTCTAGGCTACTGCTCTAACCACTAGGCTACACTCTGGATCCAACTTACCACTCCCCAAAAGGGTCCAGTGGAGTCTTCCTGTCCACTCTCTGGCCCACCATTGCTGGAGCCGATGGATACAGGGGCATAACCAAGCTCTGAGCAACAGTGGGTCCACAGATCTCAGTTACACAGGCCACAGGACTGTGGTCTGGCCAGGGGAGACTGGCCTATCTGCATTGTTGTCCCAGTCCAAATACCTTACTAGCTGGAGGTAGGCAAATACTGGCTTCTCTCTTGGTGCTGCATCAGAGGATATACTAAATGACATCACTAGGTTACTCAAGTCTGCCTCCACCTGCTGGCAAGAAAGCATAATCCACTCATCTGGACTAGTCTAGCAGGATAAAAAGAAATCCTATTGAATAAAAAAAGAAGTACACACACTTTTCTCAATGGCTGAAGATTTAAAAAGAAAATATCCTAAGCACTTTTGAAATCAAGTGTCAAAGCTCCCTCCAGATCAATCCTAAACTGTGCACATGATCCTTTACTTCACTGGTGACAGAGTACAATCTGCTTGATATATCAAAGGATCTCAGCTTGCTAACATTGAAAAACAATTTATTAAACCCCATCCACTCTTCAATGGTTCGTTAACAATTACCAAACCTAGCCAACAGAACAGTGTGAGACTTACCTAAAGGAGTAATAAAAATGTATATCATGGGTGAACATTTGAAAGCAAATGACAATCACTAAGAGAGGCCAAAGGGCAAACAAAGATTAAACACAAAAGGAGACAGCACTGTTCCTTATCGAACTCCAAAGGATATGGCCCAAGTCCTAGATGAAGCAATCCCAATTTCTATTAATTGAAACAGTTGAAAAAAAAAAAAAAAGATCAAAGCCACATTAGATGTATACCCCTCTCATCCCTAAAGCTGCAACAAAATAGTATTATCTAATGTACTGAATACTGCACTGAGATATAATAATAAAAATAACACATCATTGCCTTTATCCAAACAAGATAATAAATATTTATGACTTGCTAGTAGAGCAGTCTCTGTACTATAATGGCGCCTGAACCCTGACTTGCAGTCATGAATGCCCCCTTTTGTTTCTACAAATTCATGTAACTAAAGCAATACGGCTCTCTCAATTACCTTAGACAGAAATGGTAAATTAGAAACTGGTCTAAAATTCTTTGGCGCAGGACTCAACAAATCTCAGGCATTAGGTTGCCATGGTGACTAAATATTTCTTTCTATCTGGCCTCAGATTTTTCTGCCCCATCCCCACTTTTTCTTTTTTTTTTGCCAGAGTTGTTCCCAGCCTCCTCCCTGTACAGAGTTACTCTCTATCACCTCATCCAGGCTCTAAAAGCCCTCTAGAAATCTTAAAAATTTCTTGAGAATACTGAAAAAAAAAAAGAGTCAGCACAATGTTTACCATAATATGCCTTTTTGGCTGCCATAATCTCAGCTCTATAATGTCTAGCCTTATTCTGCCATATAATCTTTAGATTTGTGCCAACCTCTCTCAAGCCTTTAGAGGCTGCGCTTAATTGGCAGCATGTGCTTGTTGTACCATGTTGTTGTTGTTGTTGTTAAGTGCCGTTGAGTTGGTGTCGACTCCTGGCAACCCTCTGGATAATTGAACTAAACTTTGTTTAGTCTTCAGCCAAGCGGCTCATTGTTGATAGAGTGGTATCCATAGCTGCTGTTATTGTATCGATCCATCTCATTGCCAGCCTTCCTCTTTTACAGTGAGCTTCTACCTTGCCAAGCATTATTTATTGATTTTATTTAACAATTTTTATATACCGCCTTATCATTGAATCAAAGTGGTTTACATTATAACTCACATTTACAGAGAATTTATTATGGAACTCAGGGAGGGATGTCATGCAGGGGATGCTCTGAAGCATAACTTATTTACAACGGAACCTATGTACATACAGTATGTGGTGGACGTCCAGCTGTTACGGTGTCAAGTGGCTTCATTGAACTGGTCAATGAAGAGGAAGATTTTTAGTTGCTTTCTGAAGTCCTTCATGTCAGTGGTGGTCCTTAATTTCCCAGGGAGAGAGTTCCAGATGGCAGGTGCAGCAAAAGAGAATGTCTTTCTGCAATGATCTCTCTCTTCGCATGATGTATCCAAAGTATGAAAGTCGAAGTCTTGTCATCTGAGCTTCTAAGGAAAGCTTAGGTTTGATCTCCTCTAGTACAGACTGATTTGTTCTTTGGGCAGTCCATGATATACACAGTATTCGCTGCCAACACCATAATTTAAAGGCAACAATTTTCTTCCCTGTCCAACTTTCACATCCATATGACATTATTGAAAATATCAGCCGAAAGGTGTCCGCTCAGCATTGCATCATCACGTGACCCCAGAGGGCTACCAAGGCATTTTGGAGTGAAAGGTGTTACCTAGGGACAGAAAACTAGGTCTGGATTGAAGGTCATGGGTCCTCCAGCAGGACAATCAAAATTACAAATGATTAAAAAGGAACAAATGGACTGTTTTAAACTGTCCAGCAATGACTTCTGATCTCAATCCAATTGAGAACCTTTGGATGAGCTGAAATCTGCCATTGGTAAAAGGAATCCTAGAAACATTCATGAGCTGGGACAAATTGCAGTTGAAGAGTGGGAGAATCTACCAACAGACAGATGTATGAAACTTACAAATGGCCACAAGAAACGTCTGGAGGCCGTCATCACTGGCAAGGGTTGTGCAACCAAATATTAGTGAAGGATGCCTCCGGTAACAAATTCCAGAGTTTGGATTACACGTTGAGTGAAAATATATTTTCTTTTATTAGTCTTAAATAGTATACCCTGTAGCTTCATTGCATGTCCCCTAGTCTTTCTATATTCTGATAACGTAAACAATCGATCTACGTTTACCCGTTCTACTCCGTTCATTAGTTTATAGACTTCTATCATATCTCCCCTCAGCAGTCTCTTTTTCAGGTTAAAGAGCCCTAACCTTTTTAGCCTTTCTTCATAGGAGTAGCCTTCCAGCCTCTTTACCATTTTAGTGGCTCTTCTCTGAACCTTTTATAATATTGCTATATCCTTTTTAAGATATGGCGACCAGAATTGCACACAATATTCAAGGTGTGGTCTCACCATGGAACGATATAGAGGCAAGATAATATCTTTTTTTCCATTCCTTTCCTTATGATACCTAGCATTCTATTTGCTCTCTTGGCTGCCGCTGCACACTGGGCCGAGGGTTTTAACATGGCATCCACCTTGACGCCTAAAACGTTTTCCTGGGTGGTGGTTCCTAATGTGGAACCTTGCATCGTGTAACCATAGTTTGGGTTGTTCTTCCCTAGGTGCATAACTTTGCACTTGTCCACATTAAATTTCATCTGCCATTTTGATGCCCAGTCTTCCAATTTATCAAGATCCTCTTGCAATTTTCTACAATCCTCTTGGGTTTTAACAACTTTAAATAGGTTTGTGTGATCTGCAAATTTGATAACCTCACTCGTTATTCCACTTTCCAGGTAATTTATGAATATGTCAAAAAGCAGCGGACCCAGCACAGATCCCTGGGGTACACCTCTATTCACCTTTCTCCATTGGGAAAATTGGCCATTTAGCCCTACCCTCTGCTTTCTATCTTTTAACCAGTTCCTGATCCACAGTAGTACACTGCCTCTTATCCCATGACCCTTTAGTTTTGCCAAAGGTCTCTGATGAGGGACCTTGTCAAAGGCTTTCTGAAAGTCCAGATACACTATATCAACCGACTCGCCTTTGTCCACCTGTTTATTCACACCTTCAAAAAAACATTACAGATTAGTAAGACAAGATCTTCCTTGTCTAAAGCCATGTTGGCTGTCTCCCATTAGGCCATGACTATCTACATGCTGAGTAATTTTATTCTTTATGATGGTTTCTACCATTTTGCCTGGTACTGACGTCAGGCTCACCGGTCTGTAGTTTCCCGGATCACCCCTGGAACCCTTTTTAAAAATTGGTGTTACATTGCCGATGCGCCAATCTTCAGGTATCAGAGATGATTTTAATGATAGTTCACAGATTATTAATAGCAGGTCTGCAATTTCATATTTCAGTTCTTTCAACACCCTTGGATGTATACCATCCGGCCCAGGTTATTTGCTACTCTTCAGTTTATCTAATAGTTGTAATACATCTTCCCGATGTATCGATATTTCCTTCAATTCTTCCGCACCTTTAAATACCACTTCAGTCATGGGTAACATCCCTACATCTTCCTCAGTAAAGACCGAAGCAAAGAATTCATTCAGTCTCTCCGCTATCGACTTATCGCCTCTTAATGCCCCTTTAACCCCTCTATCATCTAATGGACCAACTGACACTCTCACATGTTTTTTACTACGAATGTACTTGAAAAAGTCTTTATTTTGCGTTTTTGCTTCCGCAGCAAACTTCTTCTCAAATTCTCCCTTTACCTGCCTTATCAATGCCTTGCATTTGACTGGCCAGTGCTTGTGCTGTTTCCAGGTTTCATCGTCTGGCTCTTTTTTCCATTTCCTGAAAGATGCTTTTTTGGCAACAACAGCCTCTCTGACCTAACCTTTAAACCATGCTGGCAGTTTTTTGGACTTCCTTCCACTTTTCTTAAAGCGTGGAATACAGCTGGTATGGGCTTCCAAGATAGTATTTTTCAACACCCAAGCTTGATGTAAAAGTCTTTAACCTTTGCAACTCCTCCTTTTAGTTTTTTCTTAACTATTTTCCTCATTTTATCATAGTCTCCCTTTCGAAAGTTAAATGGAAATTACACTTACCTGTTAATTGTGGTTCCTTGAGGGAATCCAGTTTAGTCCTATACTTCTGGGTAGTGCACCTCCTCCTGCAGCTTGGAGACTGGGCATGTCCAAAAACGTGACATCACTACATGTAGCTCCTCTGCTCTCCCAGCAATTCCCAGTGAACTACTGACAAAGCACACTCAAAGGAGCAACAAATATCTAAAATCATCTGTATCAAACATAACAGAAAAAACTCCTAAGAACAAGTACTCTAAAATTTCTAAAAATTCCTTTTCCTTTCTTTTTTTTTTGTAGACAGGCTTATTTCTTATGCCTGCCCCCAGCTGTTTGCGCAAAGCCACAGAAAGGGAAGAAAAGGCAAACACACTGAACCGTTACTTACCTGTAACTACAGCTCCTTAAATCATCCCGGGTGGGCATGAGGATTAAACTGGATTCCCTCAAGGAACCACAATTACCAAGTAAGTGTAATTTCCATTTCCTTTTCGGTCATCCAGTTTAGTCCTATAGTTCTGGGATGTAACAGAGCAGTAACTATTGGGCGGGACCTTTCCAACCGGCCTGCAACACCGCCGATCCGAAAACAGCATCTTGTGCTGAAAGCACATCCAATCGGTAATGTTTGCTGAAAGTATGAAGAGACAACCAGGTGGCTGCTCTACAGATTTCCACCGGAGGTACCAAGCTGTGTTCTGCCCACGATGCAGCCTGTGCCCTGATGGAATGAGCCCGCAAACCTGCTGGCACCACTCTGCCCTCCAAGAGATAAGCAGAAGCAATGGTTTCTCTAATCCACCGAGAAATAGACGCCTTAGCCGCCACTTCACCCTTGCGGCTACCACCGAACAAGACAAATAACCGATCCGATTTACGAAAGTCCTCTGACACCTTTAAGTACACTCTTCAAGTCCAACCGTCGCAAACTGCGGTCCATCGCACTGTCTTCCAGCGAACCCAGGACTGGTAAAGACACCGTTTGATTCAAATGAAATGGGGAGACCACTTTTGGTAAAAAAGAAGGAACAGGCCGCAGCACTACCTTTTCCTTATAAAAGGACAAAAATGGCTCTCGACAAGACAATGCTTGGAGCTCCGAAATTCGCCTTGCCGAGCAAATGGCTACCAAAAACACTGTCTTCAGCGTTAAATCCTTCACTGATGCCCGGTGCAACGGCTCAAAGGGCTCCTTCGCTAAGGCCCCCAAAACCAAATTGAGATCCCACAAAGGAACTATGACTCCACGAGCCGGACGTAGATTGGATACGGCCTTCAGAAAACGCAGCACATCTGGGTGTGCCCTTAGCGCCACCCCCTGCACTTTGCCCCTATAGCATGCCAATGCCGAAAACTGGACCTTTAAGGAACTAGCAGCCAGACCCTTCTCAAAACCGTCTTGCAAAAAACTGAGCACCACCGGAACCGACGCCGTCGCCGCCCGGATCTGCCCTCTGGAACACCAATCCTCAAATACCTACCATATGCGAATGTATGCCAAAGATGTAGACCTTTTCCGTGCTTTGAGCAAAGTCATTATTACTGCTGATGAATAACCTCTCTTCTTTAGCCTCGCCTGCTCAATGGCCAGACCGTAAGCGAGAATTGATCCACCTGCGGCATTCGAAGCGGACCCTGCTGCAATAGATTCTCTGACACCGGTAATCTCCACAGATTTCCGCTGAGAAGCCGAACGAGATCTGCGTACCACGGATGCCTCGGCCAGTCTGGGGCCACCAATAACACTCTCCCCCGATGAGCTTCGATTCTTTGCACCACTCTGCCAATTAGCGCCCACGGAGGAAACACATAGAGAATACCCGACGTCGGCCAAGATTGCATCAGGGCGTCGATCCCTTCCCACATCCTCTCTCGAAGTCTGCTGAAAAATCGACATGCTTTTGTTGACCGGAAGGTCGCCATGAGGTCCATAACAGGCATCCCCCATCTTTGAACTATCTGAGCAAAGACCTCGGGATACAACTCCCACTCCCCGGCATCCACCTGCACCCTGCTGAGAAAGTCCGCCTTCACATTGTCCTTCCCGGCAATGTGCGCCGCCGACAGTGCCAACAGTTGCGTTTCCACCTAATGAAAAAGCTCTTCTGCCTCTGCTTCCTTGGGCAGACTTCCCGTGCTACCCTGACGATTGATGTAGGCCACTGTCGCCGAGTTGTCGGACAGCACTCGTATCGCTCTTCCTGTCATGGTGGACTCGAATGCCTGAAGCACCAGGAATACTGCTCGAAGTTCCAATCTGTTGATCGACCAATTGGCCTCCTGGGCCGACCAAAGCCCCTGCGTGAAGAGCTCCCCAGCCCGCTAGACTTGCATCTGTCAACAGCAGAAGCCACTCTGGTTGTTCCAGACTCATCCCTGAGGTCAAGGACCCGGGAAGCAGCCACCAACGAAGTGACCTCTTGACCATGGCAGGACAAGGAAGCCTCGCGTTTAGTGAGTCCTCCTGGTGGGACAAGCGGCGAAGTAGCGCCCCCTGCAACGGACGCATATGAAACTTGGCCCAAGGCACTCCTTCCAATGTCGCCGCGATGGTTCCCAGAACCTGAAGGTAACCCCAGGCCGACGGAGCTGGAGACACCAGGAACCGACAAATCAACGCCATTAAACCTTGCACTCGCCGGGACAGCAGAAACACTCTCCCTACTCGAGTGTCGCACCGTACCCCCAGATACTCGAGATCCTGTGAAGGTACCAGGTGACTCTTTGCCATATTGACAACCCAGCCGAGCCCCTCGAGAAACGTTACCACCTTGCTTGTAACCTGAATGCTCTCGGCTTCGGACTTCGCCCGAATCAACCAATCTAGATATGCAACGCTGCCGCCGCCACCACCATCATAATCTTGGTAAAAATTTGTGGCGCCATCGCGAGGCCAAAGGGCAAGGCCAGGAACTGGTAATACCCCCACAGTAGAGCAAAGCGAAGATATCTGCGATGGCCTTCTCTGATTGGAATATGCAGATATGCCTCCGTCAAATCGAGAGATGTTAAGTACTCCCCTTGCCGCACTGCGACAATGACGGACCGTAAGGTCTCCATCCTGAAATGCAATACGCGGAGACTGCGGTGCACTCCTTTTAGGTCCAATATGGGTCGCACTGAACCTTTTTTGGAACTATGAAATAGATGGAGTATCGACCCCTGCCATAATTGTTTGAGGGCACAGGACCGACCACCTCCATCTGCAATAACCGAGCGTCTGACGGATCACCAAGGTTTTCCTTTGGCCTTTGCAGGGAGAGAGGACAAAGGAATCCCGTACCGGCTGTACAAACTCCAACGCATAGCCATCTCGAATTATCTCTAAAACCCACTGATTTGTCGTTATTTGGGCCCAAGCCGGAAGAAAAGCCCAAAGCCTCCTGCCTATCGGTTGACTTCTGACCAGAGCCCGCCGCACTTCATTGCGACTTTCTGGCAGGAGCTGAGGAAGCCGCCGCAAAACTTCTACAGACTACCCGAAACCCCTTCGTTCGTGGAGCAAATCGTCCTCGTTGGAAATACCCCAACCGAGAAGATTGAAACCTCCTGAAGTCACGGAACTGCCTTCAAAAAGACTGCGAGGACCTTCCCTGCTTAGGCTTATCTTCCGGGAGTCTTCCTCCCTTAGACTCCCCCAAATCCTTTACCAGTTTATCTAGATCCTCACCAAACAACATGGTTCCTCTAAACGGCAGCTTACTGAGCCACGCTTTAGAAGATCCGTCCGCCGCCCAATTCCTCAACCAAAGGGACAGGTCTGCGAGCAGCCACCAAGGACGCCATACTATTAGCTAGGGCTCTGATTAAATCATAATGCACATCGGACAAGTAAGCTGCCCCGGACTCCAGACGGTCTAATTCCCGCAGTCCCTCGGGCTCTAGTTGCATGATCCGGCGCAACCCGAGTCCATCTAAGACAAGCCCTAGCCACCCAAGCTCCACAGATGGACACTTGTAGCGACAGGGCATCCGCTTCAAAGGACTGCTTCAACAAACCATCCACTTTTCTATCCTGTGCATCCTTTAGCGCAGCGCTGCTTCCACCGGAATGGTGGTCTTCTTCATTACCGCCGAGACCGCAGCATCAACCCTCAGTGAATGAAACTTTTCTTTGTCCGCATCTGCCAAAGGATACAATCTATACATAGTCCTAATGCCTTTCAGGTAGATCCCATTCATCCTGAATCATTCGGTCAACTACCCGATGCACGGGAAAAACCACCTGGGAATGTCTCACCGCCTGAATAATCGGGTCTTCCTCACCTTCGTCCTCCACCGGTTGTTCCGCCAGTAATTTCAGTGTTCTCAGAGACTCTGTTATAAGCGCCACCAATTCCTCTCTTCGAAACAACCTAATAATCTTCGCCTGATCCTCTGGTTCGGGAATCTCTCCTTCCTCTAACTCTTCCACATCGGCCTCTAGCTCCGTCTCACGTGCCTCTGAGTCCTGCCAATCGGCCTCAGGAGGTGAAAGATCCCAAACCTTGACTCTCTTAGGCGGTTGCAGGGAACCGCTGCCCAACTCTGCCGCCGAAGTTTGCGGAGACGGCGTGGCCAACGACAAGGACTCTGGAACTCTACCCTGCCGCCGCAGACAGAATGCCTGATGCATAATTAAGACAAAATCTGGACAAAAATCACCGAGTTGCAGTTCTGCTCCCCCCGACAGAGGAGTCAAAAACTTTGCCCCTCCTGGGGACCCTGTATGGGTGTATGCGACGACGCAGACGGAGGACTCCCCTCCATTATCGGCGCCAAGGCTTGAACCTCGCTGCAATTCCCAAAGGCTTTCTTTGAAAGCTGGGGAAAATTGCTCCGCGAGGGCTCCGTCGGCGCCGACGTCACCCATATGTGAGGACTGACTTCCTGCTTGGTCCTGGAGAAAACAGGTTTCCCAGTCTTTCTTCGCCGCCTGAACCTTTGCTAGCTGCCTGCACGCGGCTCCCACAAGGCCAAAATGGCCGCCGCTGCCAGAGTGCAGGAAATGGTGCCAGAATCGCCCCGTCCACAGAAACGGCGACGAATCCAGTCGTTCTATGCCTGCCAGCCCCCCCCCTGCTTACCTTGCCTCGATGCTTGATTGCAAGGATGGAGATCGCAGGGCTCCAGTGCCCGCAGCTCCGCTTCCTCCAGGGTAACTGAGGAGCCGCCGTACGAACAACCGGCATGTCAGCCTTCTGCTTCAGCCGGATCGGGGTGTCTGACCGGCAAAAGTCAAAGCAGCGTCCCGCTGGTGACTATAGAGCTCTCCCCCCGAACTGGCAAGGGTGGAGAGATCTACGCTGTGAGGAAAACGAGCACACTCACACAAATGAAATACAAGCAGGGACCGGCAGAAGAAAGTTTCACTCCCGTCCTTTCGGGTTTTTTGTTTGTTTGGTTTTTTTTAAAAGACGCAGAACCCATTGGTTGACAGTTTAATCAGAATCAAGAAATAGCCTGAAAGTAAATTAAAACTAAGCAATTGCTATCCTAATGCTCCTGAATCTAACCCTAAAGTGAGCCCAGCACTAGGCTCACACGTCCTCCTGCTGCATGGAGACTGGACACACTGGGGATTGCTGGGAGAGCAGAGGAGCTACATGCAGTGATGTCACGTTTTTGGACATGCCCAGTCTCGAAGCTGCAGGAGGATGTGCACTACCCAGAAGTATAGGACTAAACTGTATGACTGAAAAGGAAAAGGTAGTACTGTGGATTTCCTTACTATCCCTCCTCCACTAATTAAATCAAAGGCGATCATGCTATGATCACTATTGCCAAGTGGTCCCAACACCCTTATCTCTTGCACTAGATCTGGTGTTCCACTAAGAACTAGGTCTAATATGACTTCCCCTCTGGTCGGTTCATGAACCAGCTGCTCCAAGAGCAGTCATTTATTTCATCTAGAAACTTTATCTCCCTAGCATGTCCTGCCGTGACACTGACCCAGTCGATACCGAGGTAATTGAAATCACCCATTATTATTACTGCGCTGTAACTTTTGTTAGCTTCCTTGATTTCTTTGAGCATTTCATCATCCATTTGTTCATTCTGGCCAGGCGGTCACACATCGCTCAAACTGCATGAGGAAGAAATAAAAACCCTCAAAGAATAAAGGAAGTCCTACGTAATCACAGCAGACTGTAAATACTAAAATATGGAAACAAAATAGGAATTACACTTACCTGGTAATTGTGGTTCCTTGAGTGACTCCAGTGTAGTCCTCAACCTCTGGGTAGTGAACCTCCTCCTGCAGCTTGGAGACTGGGTATGTCAAAAACTCATGACATCACTGGATATAACCTGCTGGTCTCTCCCATCAGCCCCCAGTGAACTATTAACAAAGCAGACTCAAAAGGAGCAAAAAATCAGTAACTTTTCTTTTAAAAATTATATTCAAGGGCACGCAGAACATATAACCTATCTACCTACTACTCCCCTTCCAGAAGGAAAGGTATTGCTTCCTGCATGCTCTCCTTTCCGTCGAATGCCTAGCCCTAAACAATCCAGAGCAATATAGTAATATATATAACAATATCATAATATAATAATATAACAATATAGCACAAAACAAATGGAAGCATCAAAACGACTGAACACGATTGAAGGCCTATATCCACTTTTAACCTTGCACTTCCCCTAACAGAAAAACCACTGCTAAGACCCCATCCCACTAAACTGGAGTCACTCAAGGAACCACAATTACCAGGTAAGTGTAATTCCTATTTCCTTATCATTCCTCCAGTTTAGTCCTCAACCTCTGGGATGTATCAGAGCAGTAATCATTGGGAGGGACCTTTCCAGCCGGATCTCAACACCGCCTCCCTGAAAACGGCATCCTTAGCCGCCAGAACATCTAGGCGGTAGTGCTTACTGAAAGTATGGAGAGACAACCAAGAAGCCTCCCTACAGATGTCCACTGGCAGAACCAAACTGTGCTCCGTCCAAGAAGACGCTTGCACTCTGGTAGAGTGAACTCGTAAGCTCCCTGGGACTGTACGGTCCCGTAGAAGATAAGCCGACGCACTCGCCGCTCCAATCCATCAAGAAATGGGCTCCGCCACCATTTCCCTTTGCGGGGCCCTCTGAACACCCCGAAGAGAGACGATCCGCCTTGCAAAAGTTTCTGAAACCTTTAAACACTGCTGCAGTGCTCTCTTGACGTCCAAACAGTGCAAGCTATGGTTCAATACGCTCCCCTCCGCCGCACCTAGCGCTGGAAGAGAGACCATTTTGGTTAGGTGAACATAGAAACCACCTTTGGCAACAACGACGGAACCAGCCACCAGGCCACCTTCTGTCTGGAGACAGACAAAAAATGATTCCTGACAGGTCAACACCTGCAACTCCGAAAATCGCCTCGCCGAACAGATGACCATCAAACATACTGTCTTCAAGGCAAAACCCTTAACCCAAGCCTGTTGCAAGGGCCCCAATGGTGCGTTAGCTAATGCTCCTAAAACCAACTTGAGCTTCCACGGTGGAATTAATATCCTACGACAGGGCTACATTCTGGTAACCGCCTGAGAAACCGTACCACATTGACCTGTGCATGAGAGCCACTCCCTGTCCTTTGCCCCTATAGCAAGACAGAGCTGCTAACCGAACTCTCCAGGACCTGCCTTTACCAAATCCGTCCTGCAGAAAACTTAATACCAAGGGAACTGACACTGTTGTCACGCGAGCATGCCTCCGCGAGCACCCGTCCTCAAAGATGCGCCATATACGCACATATGCAAGGGACGTAGACTTTTTTTTTTGCGGCAAGGTGGCAAAGACTGCTGTCGAGCAACTCTTTTTCCTTAAGCTTGCCCTTTCAATGGCCACCCCGTAAGCAAAAACCGATGCACCTGAGGCATTTGAAGGGAACTCCATAGCAACAGAATCTCCAATGTCGGAAACCCCATGGATTCCCGTCGAGCAACTGTATGAGGCAGACACACCACAGGCACCTCGGCCAGCCCGAGGCCCCCAACCACACTTTTCCCTGAAGCGCTTTGATACGCAGAACCACTCGACCTATGAGTGCCCCCGGTGGAAAGACAGAGAAGACCGGACTATGGTCGCCGTTGAAACAGTGCCCCGATGCCTTCCAACCTCCTTTTGTGTCGTCTACTGAAGAAGCGACTCATTTACGCAGAGTGAAAACGCCGCCATGAGGTCCATTACTGGCTGTCCCCATATGCGACCGATCTGTGCGAACACCTCCGGATGCCACTCCCATTCTCTGGCATCTACTCGGACCCAGCTGAGGAAATCCGCCGTCACAATGCCCTTATCTGCAACATGCGCCACCGAAAACGCTGACAGCCAAAGCTCTATCCACACACACAGACCCTCTGCCGTGGCCTCTATGGCCACACTTCCGGTTCTGCCCTGCCAATTGATGTAGGCCACCGCCGCAGAGTTGTTGGACAGTATTCGCGCCGCTCGACCTGTCAACGTAGCTTCGAACGCCTGCAATGCCCGGCGTATTGCTCGCATTTCCAGTCGGTTGATTGACCACTGGGTCTCCTGTGTACTCCAAGAGCCTTGCGCGAAATGATCTCCGAACGTAGCGGAGTTTAACAAAGTTTTTGGCCAAGCTCCCGGAGGAAAGGTCCATAATCTTTTATTAGAGAGAAGCTGGAAAATTATAATTTATTTTTTATACCAACTTTCACCAATTCAAGATGCTCTACAAGGCACACAACCCAATAGAGCATCACATCTGTTGTACATGCAACGGAACCCTTAAAATATGAACATACATGAATCCACCGCTTGCCCCGATACAAGCATTGAATAGCCTATTCGTCTTTTTGGAAACCAGCCAGGTCCTTAAGACCTGGACTGGCTACCCTAGGAAACAGGATACTGGACCTGAAAGAGCTTGGTCTGACCCAGTATGGCATTTCTCGTATCCTTATGAACGGAACCTCCCCAAGGTCTCTGCCTTGGAAGTAACAGGCTGCGCCTGGCCCTATGGCTAGCTCACACAGAGCAGTGCAGCCTAGTGGTTGAGGCAAGTTGCCAGAGGACCAAGGGTTTGAATTCCAATCGAGACCACCAACCTTGGGCCATAAAAACTGGGGTGTCTGGTCCCACAGGTGGTCCTTCTGGCCTTCGTTAAGCGACTTAACCCTCTGCCTCAGGTACCAAAACATAAATTGTGAGCCCTTCAGGGACAAGGGAAATAGAAATACCATAATCGACTGTATGCCACCCTGACCTGTAGGCAATCAGTATACTCAAATATCTGAATGGGAATATGTGACCGTAGCAAACACTGGCAGTGGAGAGACATCAGAGCTGGTGCTGGTTCCTGGTCTTCTTTTCTCACTCTCCCAATCCTTCTGCCAGCATTGAGAAAAGGGGACCTTGCGTCCTGGACATCAGAGAGAAAGAGGGGCTAGGATCTAGGAGCAAAGCCCAAAGAGAAAGGGAAACTGGTGACTGACACTGTAGCTCCTCCGGACGGCTCATTCCACAGCAGATCCCATGACTGCATCTCCAACCCCATGTGGGCCGGGGACCTTGCGTCCTGTCCAGTGGGCCGGGGACCTTACGTCCTGGACATCAGAGAGAAAGAGGGGCTAGGATCTAGGAGCAAAGCCCAAAGAGAAAGGGAAACTGGTGACTGACACTGTAGCTCCTCCGGACGGCTCATTCCACAGCAGATCCCACGACTGCATCTCCAACCCCATGTAACACCATGAGGACCTCACGCACTTTATTACAATCGACATCCCCCCACCATTACTGGAGAAATTACCTTAGCCTGATAATACAATCCGAGCAAAGAAATGCAGTCTCACTCTGCAAAGAGTGCACCCAAAAATCATGCCTAAGCAATTGTGAGCACATACAAAATGCACATCTACATATACGAGTGACCCAGCACCTGTCACCCAAACACAGTGCAGTGAGCACGCTTGAACATAGGCTGAATGCATGGAGCATACACAGAGTATTGATTTCCTCTATGAAACCTTCCAGTGCCCTGGAGCGCTAAGCCCCTGACTGTGCTACCTAGACGTCCTTCTCTTCACCCTCAGCACGGGCCCTTTAACAAGATGGCACAGATGGGTCAGTGCCCCTGCTAAGTTCTTAAAGCCCTGCTCTGACAGCACAGGCTCTAGAAATAGATGAGAATTTCCTGAGAAGGGCATGCTAAGTGGAGCTATGAAACACACAGCACCCCCCCCCCCCGGCCTTCCTGCAGTCAGAGAAATAGCAGTGGGATACACCGACAACCTTGCAAGTGGAGGTCTTAGAGGTTGCTGCCTGTGTGAACCTGATGAGGAATACGATTTCATATTTTACCACCCCCCTCCCCAGGGATGGGAGCACTGAATACTATATGTGATTCATGAGCAGCGCCTTTAGGGCACCAGAGCCTGACAAACGATACAGAAGTTAAGAGCTTTAAATCTTGGTCATATAATCTTGATTTGCAGAACATTACAATCACTAACCCCTGAGTGCCCATGAGGTGGCCCTGTGGTTATTTCTTCCCTGACTTGCAGAGATCAATCTGATGACGATGGCTGCATACACACGGTCACAGAAAGGCACTATTGAGTGTACCAGCTGCCCTCTGGTGGCCATAGACCGTAGCACAGGCACTTCTTGGTTGACAGTTTAACTGTCATTATTATTATATATATATATTTTTTTATATCCTAAGGTTTCCTAAACATGTCCCTGTGAAACCACAGGCGTTTGGGCAACTTTCACTATAGAATACACAAAAGCACACTTCCAGCCTGTCCCTCCTTCCACCTACAAGTTAGGGCTCTGCTCTTGAAGAACCTAAAAGCTGGCAATTTGCCTAATATCCTGGGACTTAACAGATGCTCCTCAGAGACATGATTAGGAGGGAAAAAACATGTGGCATCAGAGATCAATGCCAAAACTGCTGTCCTATAAAACTAAGAATAAACTTAAAAATAAAGAGGATTGACAACAGCCCCCTTAAGGCTGAGGAACCCCCCGAGCCTCAAAAAACCTACAAACAAAAGAAAGAAACACTAGACCTAAAAATCTAGCTATCCTGCCTGTCATCTTCCTCACACAGGCAGCTCACTGCAACTCTCGCCATGCGGTCCAAATACCTAGAGAGAAAATGGCCGCCCCTTTGCCAATGAATTTTGGTGCCAAGAACAACAGCTGCTGCAAAAAGGAGTCCTCAGCAGACCGACAGAGCCCGAAGGCCTTACCTGCAGGGCCGAAAGCCACGCAGCCTGCTCCTACCGCCTTGAATTCATCCGATCCTCAAGCCGCGCTGCCGTGCCTGGCAGTCGCAGCGAGATCCGCTCAGCCGGTTCCAAAGAGTAAAATTAAAATCCCACAGCAACGGAGAGGCTCCGTCTCACACAGCTTCAGTGTGGCTGTACGGGTCCCGGACAGTCAAGGGAGAGAGATCCGCACCGGCGAATGCCTGCAGCAAGTGAAAATAACTGAGAAGGAGGGAAGGCGAGAGCTGCTACTAATTTAAAGATCCAGGCTCAAATTTAAAATTACTGTAAATATAAGGAAATCTGCTCCTAACAACTAAAGGGAACTAATCCCTGATTGCCAATTAACCAAAGATAACTGAATTAAAAGTAAAATTAAAAGCAAAATTAAAGGTAAAAATCAAAAGTAAAATCAGAATAGAATTTGTCACACTAAATGCTCCTTATCTGTTCCCCCAAGTGAGCCCAGAAGCTAGGCTCACTACGTCCTCCTGCTGCATGGAGACTGGACACACTGGGGGCTGATGGGAGAGACCAGCAGGCTATATCCAGTGATGTCATGAGTTTTTGACATGCCCAGTCTCCAAGCTGCAGGAGGAGGTTCACTACCCAGAGGTTGAGGACTAAACTGGAGGAATGATAAGGAATGTGCATTTAAGAAAAGGAGAAGCAGCATTGCACTGTGAAAAATATAATGGGGCTCAGATATAGTGAATGAACACCATAAAGAATATATGAGAACAACAAGAAAAAAAAAAAGAGGAGGGGGAGGGAGAGGGGAAGGGAAGAGAAAGGAGGAGAAGAAAGAGGAGGAAAGAAGGGAGGGGAAGAGGAGGGGGAGGAAAGGGGAAGGAGGGGAGAAAGGAGAGGGGAGGAAAGGAAATGGAGAATAAAACCAACAACCAAAAAAAGGGAAAACGATGTTTAAAAACCAAGAGACTTAAAACCAGATTTAAGACCAAATGTAAAAAGATAATAACACCAAAAACCAATATGTATAAATAAAATCTTATACTTAAAAACTATTGGCCATAAAAATAAATGTAAAAAATTAACAAAATACAATATATAAAAACTAAACAAACATGACGGCTAAAAGGTCTAACATGCATTAAAAGAGCATAGAAAAACCTTAATAAGTGAAAATAATATCCAAAACACAAACAAAAAAAGAATAAAAACCTACAGACATCAAAAACAAAAAATAAAAATGAAAAACACAAAACTAAGGGGGGGGGAGAGGAGGAGAGGCAGGTGGGGAAATGGGGAAGGGGGAGGGGAAGGAGAAAAGAGCAGGGGGGAAGGGGGAGAGGGCGGTAACGGGGGAAAAGGGGGAGGAAAGGGGGAAGGCAGCAGGGAAAGAAGGGAAGGAAAGGGAGGAGAAAGAGGGGAGAGGAGAAAGAGGGGAAGAGGAAAGAGGGGGAAGAGGAAAGAGGGGAAAGAAGGGGGAAGGGGAAGGGAGGAGAGAGAGAGAAAAAAGAAAAGCAGGGGGAAGGGGAGGTGGGAAGGGAGGGAACAAAGGGCATCATGGCAATGACAAAAACGGGGAGTCATGGGGCACTGAGGGCGCAGATCACGAGGAAGAAGTGCTATATGGATAATAAATAAATAAATTAGTAAAATGAATAAAGGATAAAAAACATATAACAAAAAGTAAAAATAGGCTGGTGTGCTAATAAAATATTAAATAAAAAAGAAAACATAAAACATAAAAGCATACTGGGAAAGCATAGTTACTCACCTGTAACAGGTGATCTCCGGGAACAGCAGGAATTTAGTCTTCACATATGGGTATCGTCGGTACCGACGGAGACTGTGCGGGAACGCTCCCCAGCGTCCAATTAGAAAGCTTTTGGGAGCATCCCACAGCGCCTGCGTGCTGCCTTCCCGCCTTTCCCAACTGTCTCTCTCCAGTTGAGTTTAAAGCTGAGACAAAAAAAGAGAGAGAGAGGGAGAGAGAAAAGGAGAGAGAGAGATACACAACTCCTAGGGGAGGTGGGTGGGCTGTGAAGACTAAATTCCTGCTGTTCCCGGAGATCACCTGTTACAGGTGAGTAACTATGCTATCTCCAGGAACAAGCAGGAATGTAGTCTTCACATATGGGGACTCCCTAGCTACAGATGCCAGGGAGAAACCCCAGAAGTTGTGCCCCCTTTTGAAAGGGCTCCACTTCCTCCCATGGATCTCTGGCATCCTACCAGGGATGGCGGGTAGGAGTTGATTAAGTATGGAACAGGTGTTGAAGAACAGCCTGACCAAACAAGGCATCCCGGTGGAAGTCCTTGTCCAAGGAGTAATGGGCTGTGAAGGTATGAACCGAGGCCCAGGTAGCTGCTCGACAGATGTCGTCGATAGACACAGAGTGAAGATGAGCCATAGAGGCTGCCATGGCTCTCACATTGTGCGCTGTGACATGGCCTTCAAGAGGAAGGTTCTTACTCCGATAGGTAAAAGATATACACTGTGTGATCCAGTTGGATAGTGTCCTTTTGGAGACTGGAAGTCCTAAATGATTAAGATCAAAAGCAACAAAGAGTTGAGAGGACTTTCTATGTTGCTGTGTCCTTTGCAAGTAAAAAGCCAAAGCTCTTTTACAGTCCAAAGTATGAAGATTCCTTTCTGCATTAGAGGCATGAGGCCTTGGGAAAAAAACAGGAAGGTAAACTGCTTGGTTTAAATGAAAAGGTGAAACCACCTTTGGCATAAAGTGAGGATGAGTCCTAAGGACTACCTTATCATGATGGAACCTTGTATAAGGAGGATCAGCCACCAATGCTTGCAATTCACTGATGCGACGTGCTGATGTGATTGCAATAAGAAAAATAACTTTCCAGGAAAGGAATTTCAAAGAGGTAGTAGCTAATGGTTCAAAAGGTGGCTTCATGGAGCTGGCCAAGAACCAGATTTAAATCCCATGCCACCGGTGGTGGCTTAACGGGAGGCTTAGTTAGAAGAAGGCCTCTCATAAATCTCGCTATGATAGGATGAGAGGAAATAGGTTGCCCATTTAAAGGCTCGAGAGAAGCTGCAATAGCACGCAAATGAACTCACTGAATTGATCTTAAGCCCTGCATTAGACAAATGAAGGAGATATTCCAGAGGTATTGCAAGAGAGTTAAGACCCTTCTGCGAACACCATATGGTAAACCTTTTCCACTTGAAAGCATAAGAGCGTCTTGTGGATGGTTTCCTGGAAGCATAAAGGATATCCTTTACTTGCTGAGAAAGGTTAAGACCATGAAGTTCTAGGCTTTCAGCAACCAGGCCCTGAGATGTAGAGACTGGGGATTGGGATGCCACAGCATCCCGTCCACCCTGGGATAGGATATCTGGAGCAGATCCCAACTCCAGAGATGGAGCTCTCTTTATCTTTATTCAAAGTATTTGATAGACCGCCCTTTACCGAGGCATTAGGGCGGTGTACAATACAATAGACTGCTGGAAAATAAAGAGAGAGAGGAACGCCAAAAAAATGATAGGAAAGAAGTGGGAGATAAAGGAGGAAGGATAGAACAGGACAGGTAACACAGATAGGAAAAGAGAGATAAAGGAGAGTGGACGAAATGGGGGTGAAGGGGTGGGGGTAGGTAAGGGCTGAATGGTTAGAGCAGGTGGTGTCCAAGAGTCCATAGAAGGTTATGGGGGGTAGAGGAATCAGGGACCTTGTAGTCGATGGGGAGTAACGGAAGGCCTGGTTGGCGATATGTGGATGACTAGTGGATGGCATGTAAATGACTAGGAGGGGTCGGGGAGATTGAAAGCCTGGTGAAAAAGATAGGTCTTAAGAAGGGTCTTGAACCGGAGAAAGGACATTTCAGTATGGAGGGAGTGCGGGAGAGAGTTACAGAGAGCAGGACTTGCAAAAAGGAAGGCGGCACGGCGGGTTGACTCAAGGTGTGCATTTGTGGGGGAGGGTAAGAAGAGACGATTGCCATGAGAGGAACGAAGGCGGCGAGGTACGGGTTGAAGATAGATGAGATCGGATAAGTACTGGGGTGTGTTAGTATGAAGGGCCCTATGTGTAAGAATAAGAAGTTTGTAGAGGTAGCGAGCTTTGATAGGGAGTCAATGAAGGGAAAGAAGGCGGGGGGGGGGGGGTGATATGATCCCGAGGCGAAGAGAAGGTGAAAGACGGGCAGCAGTATTTTGAATGAGCTGTAATCTCCGGAGTTGATAGTGTGGGAGGCCTGCGAGGAGGAAGTTACAATAATCGAGTCGGGTGATCACCAAGGAAAGCACAAGGGTGGTGAGGGATGTGACTGAAAGCAGTGGTTGGACAGCCCTGATCCTACGGAGATGAAAAAGAGAGCTGCGCACCACACCAGAGATATGCTGATGGAACGAGAGAGATGAATCGAGAGTAACACCAAGATAACGAAGAGTTGATACCAAGGGAATGGGAGAGCTGGACATGTGTGGTGACAGAGTGGGGGGGGGGGGGGGGGAAGCACCGAAGGTGAACCATATAGCTGTGGACTTGGAAGGATTGACCACAAGGAAGTTGTTGAGGTACCAGTCAGAGACAGCGGTTAAGCAGGTATTGAGGAGAGTGAGGTCCGGAGCTGAAGAAGAAGTGTGGTGAATTAAGAGAATATCATCTGCGAAAAAATAAGCGGAAATACCATGCTGCTGTATTAGAAGGGCAAGAGGGGCAAGAAAGATATTAAAAAGGAGAGGGGCAAGGATAGAGCCCTGGGGGACACCACAGGGAAGAGGAAGGGATGTGGAGGAGGAGGAACCAGTGTGAAACGCGAAAGATCGAGAGGAAAGAAAGGAATGAAACCATTGATGAACAGTGCCCTGAATACCGAGGTCTGAAAGACGAGTGAGAAGAGTATGGTGATCAATAACATCGAAAGCCGCAGAGAGATCCAAGGAAACAGCTAATGAGAAATCACCCTTGAGAGAGATGTAAGAGCAGAGGGTACCACACTTGTCGTGGCCAATGTGGGGCTATGAGAATCATATGGCCTCTGTCTCTCTGAAGCTTGAATAAAGTTCTGGGAATTAGGGGAATGGGTGGGAAGGCATACAGAAAGTCCCAACCCCAATGGAGGAGGAAGGCATCCCTGGCCTGACAATCCTGAGCCGGAATTCTGGAACAGAACCGGGGAAGTTTGGCATTCAGCAGACTTGCAAAGAGGTCTATGTCCGGGGTTCCCAAAATTGGAAAATTTTGGCAACCTGGTCTGCATGGAGAGACCATTCGTGTGGAAGCAGAACTCGACTGAGTCTGTCTGCCCAAGAGTTTTGAATGCCTGGAAGATACACTGCAAGGAGATGAATCTGATGCTCTCTGGTGAGGGCCCAAAGTCGCAAAGCTTCGTTGCAGAGCGACAGGGAGCCTGTTCCGCCCTGCTTGTTCACACAGAACATGGCTACCTGGTTGTCCGCTTGAATTAGGACAACTTTGTAGCTGAGCTGGGTGTGAAACACTCGAAGAGCAAGGAAGATTGCTCTGAGCTCTAGGAGACTGATGTGTAGATCGGTCTCCTGTGGAGTCCAGGAACCCTGGGTAGAAAGGCCTTGCAAATGGGCTCCCCAACTCACCTGTGAGGCATCTGTTGTTAGAGTTACTTGGGGTGGGGGTTGCTGAAAAGTGGACCCCACCAACAGATTCTGGGGTGACTGCCACCACTGGAGAGACAAAGTAAGACGATCTGAGGTTGCTATTTTGTCTGACAGGCAACCTGATGCCTGAGTCCACTGAGTGGATAGAGTCCACTGGGCTGCCCTCATATGGAGGCGGGCATAAGGGACCACATGTATGGTGGATGCCATGTGGCCTAGCAATTGTAACATTTCCCGAGCAGTGAGGTGAGACTTTAGCATTGCTTGGGAAGCTAACTGCACAATGCGAAGGCAGCGGGACTGTGGAAGATACGCCCTTGTCTGTCTGGTATCCAGCAGGGCTCCTATGAACTCTAGAGACTGAATGGGAGCTAGGTTGGATTTTGGGAAGTTTATGACACTACGGGTACCAGTCTGTCATCAATGAGCCGCCTGACTGAAGACCGAACACAATTTAGGATAGCTATCCAGAGGGTCGCCATGAGTCGACTCCGACTCGACGGCACTTAACAACAACATGACAAGTCCCAAATATTGAAGGATGCGCATTGTGCGAGATAGAGAAAACCTGGCCTCTGGCTCTGATGGGGCTCGAATGAGCCAATCGTCCAAGTAAGGGAAGACAAATATTTTTAGGGTGTGGAGAAATGCTGCCACCACAGCCATGCATTTTGTGAACACCCTTGGTGCTGAGGCCAGGCCAAAAGGAAGAACTCTGTATTGGTAGTGCTTCCCTTGAACTAGAAAGCGAAGAAACCTTCGGTGAGTTGGATAGATGAGAACATGAGTGTACGCATCCTTGAGATCGAGAACAAAGCCAGTCCTGACTCTGAAGGTATGGCAGTAGAGTTCCCAGAGAAATCATTTTGAATTTCTCTTTGAACAGGAATTTGCTCAATTCTCTGAGGTCCAAAGTGGGTCTGCGCCCTCCTGTTTTCTTTGGAATAAGGAAAAAGGGGGAATAGAACCCTGCACCTTGTTGATGAATAGGTACTTCTTCTATTGCCCCTTTGGCAAGAAGCAGACTGACCTCATGATCTAACTGGGAGTTGAGAGAGGTCTGAGAATTGAACTGTCTTACCACTGTAGGAGGGGGCATGCTGAGGAAGTGAAGCTTGTATCCCTCTCTTACAATGGACAGAGTCCAACTTTCTGCTGTTATCTGCCCCCATCTGGGGGGAAAATAACATAACCTTCCTGGAATGGTGGAAGGCTCTGGCCCGTTCAGGGCCAGGAAGACAAAGTTCTCTAGATGAGAGTCAAAGCCCCTGTGGAGGCTGAGTCTGCTGAGCCGGTTGAGGCTTAGCAGCCTTTGTTTTTCTTTGCTTAGGTTGTTGCTGACCCTTTTGGAACGATGCCCTTGCTGGGTATAGGATGGGTAGAACTTCTTCTTTCTAGTGAAGAATGTTTTTTTTTTTAGGACTTTTTCCTTGCAGGATCAGCTGTAGATTTTGATAATCTATCCAAGGTGAGATTATCAGCATCTAGCTCATTAGCTTTCTCTTGCCAATTTTTGCCAGAGATTCTCTCCTATGCAAGGAATATTCCCCAGTTTGTCCTGTACCCAACGTTCCAAGTCAGATGCCTGTAGCCAGGCAATCCTGCGTGCGCCTATGGCAATAGCAGAAGTTCTGCTTATGCACTCAAAACAATCAAAAGCTGCATGATTTACGAATTTGGAAACACCCTAAGCATTTTTTATAAGTGCAAGATAATCTTGTCTCTTATCATCAGGAAGGAGAGGGCTCATAAGCTCTAGATCTCCTGTAACTTCCTTAAGGAACATTCCCATATATAAAATTTAGGATCTAATCCTGGCAGAAAGCATAGAGGCCTGGAAGGTTCGACGCCCAAAGGCATCAAGAGTTCTACATTCACGTCCTGGAGGATTAGATGCATGTCTTTTTGCACTCTTGATCCTTCTCATAGCTGATTCCACTACCATGGAATGGTGGGGCAGCTGAGTTTTTTAAAATCCAGGACAGGGAGGAACTCAATAATGGTATCGAGCATACAAGAATGAGGAGAAGTGGTGAGAGGTGTTTCCCACATCATTAGCATGAGATCATGCAAGATCTCATGAATAGGCAAAGTAGCTGCTTCTTTGGGAGCTTTAGGATACTGTAAAATCTCCAATTCCTTTGCCCTAGGCTGTTTCAGGAGCCACTGTGATGGAAAGACTTCGAGCCACATCCCAGATAAAATCCTGGAAGGATATATCCTCTGGAGGAGACATCCTACGTTTAGGAGAGGAAGAATCCTCAGGAAGAAGTACTCTGGTATCAACAGAGCTATCGGAGTCTTCAGACTCGGAGGATTCAAAGTATCTCCTGTCCGGGTGTAATCGTGCAGCGCACGATACCAGTACCAATCGAAGTCGGTATCGACAGGGTCCGGTACTGACTTGTCAGTACCAGAGGGCACAGCATGCATCGGTACCGGTAGTCCACCTGCCGACGTCGATGCAATTGGCCCCGGTACCGATGTAGGTGCCAGTACCGGTACCGGTTGAACTGTCTGAAGCGGTTTCGGGGGCATCGATGCCAAAAGAAGAGCCGTCAGACTGCGTTCAATAGCCAAGAATCTCTGGTCTATCGACGCCGCCGATGCCTGGGTATGGGTATCGGTACCGGACAAAGCGGCCGGTACCCCAGAGCATGGCACCAGTAGTTCTGCTGAGGTTGAGGCCTCGAGAACATCCTAGAGCCCCGATGATGCTTTGGAAGCCGAAGCCTCCCGCCAGGGCATCTCGATACTTAGAAGGAGATCTACCCTTTGAGTTCCGGCTAGACTTATGTTTAGTTACCTGAGATCCATGGGAGGAAGACGAAGCCCTGGAAGATACTGATGCCACAGATGCTGCATCGGAGGGAAAAAGGGTGCTAAGTTTAGCAGCTCGGTTTTGCCGACCCCTCTTCGACATCATCCCACAGGCAACACACTCGGAGATAGAGTGGTCAGGACCTAAACATTTGAGGCACCACTCATGGGTGTCTGTGACGGAGATGGTACCGCCACACTTGGAACACCTTTTAAAACCCGAAGCGGGTTTTTCCATTGTAGAGGAAAGTTGGGCCTAGAGGCCAAAATGGCGCATGGCACCCGAGGCGAAAAAAGCTGGAAGACTCCAGGAAAAGATTTTTTAAATTTTTTTACAAGGAAAAGAAAGAACCGGCGGTACCAGTGTAGCGTCGAAGGAAGGCAGACGCGACCACAAAAAAGAAGAATAAATGGGATATTTTCTGCGGTGACAGGAAGTGCGACCTACCGGCTCCGCGGAAAACGAAGAACAGGAGAGAGACAGTTGGGAAAGGCGGGAAGGCAGCACGCAGGCGCTGTGGGATGCTCCCAAAAGCTTTCTAATTGGACACTGGGGAGCGTTCGCACACAGGCTCCGTCGGTACCGACGATACCCATATGTGAAGACTACATTCCTGCTTGTTCCTGGAGATTACAAAAAAATATAAAAAAATCAGAGAAAAACAGCAAGGTTAATTTCTTGGTTCAAACCATATGGCTCTAAAGTCTGTAATTCATGAATATATCGTTGTTCCAGGTTTAGCAGGACTATCAATATCACCGCCTCTCCAGTGATGCTTGACAGCCTTCAATACCAAGTACTTCAAATCAGAGATGCAATAGTTCTTCTCTTCCCAGTGTGTTACCAACGGTTTATCCTGAACACGTCTGTACAAACAACTCTTATGTTCTATGATTCTGGTCTTGGTCTCTTGGTCTTACCCACATAAACAAATTGCATGGACAGATGATAAGATATATGACATTTGCAATACTGCAATTCGAAAAGCTTTGTAGAAACCTTTCCTATGTAATGTTGGGTGTTCAAAGAAATCCTTCGAAATTAGAACATTCGTACACACTGAGCACCAGCCACACTTAAAGTGGCCTTTGACTTTATATATAGGCCTGGGTTTAGACAGGGCTGAGGGGACGAGAATATTAGCTAGGTTACGATTCCTTTTGTGCGCTATAGTTAATATTTTGGGAGCAAAACCAAGTAAGGAGGACAAGAGGCGCCATTCTTGACAGAGGATACTAGCAATATCTCGGGAATAGTTAGAAAACAACAGGGCACACACAACCCTCTCTTGTATTGGACGTGTTGTACACTTCAAAAGGGTAGACCTATCCAAAGTCTCGGCTCTCTTATAGGCTTTCTGAATGCAGTCTGATGGATAGCCTCTTTCTGCAAACCTTTTGCCCATGTCTACAGCGTTGTGTTTAAAGTCTGTTTCCAATGTGCAAAGTCTTCTCATCCTAAGAAATTGTCCAATAGGAAAGTTTTGTTTCCGGGATATGTTATGGAAGCTGTCATATCTCAGTAGTGGGTTCCTATCTGTCTTCTTACGATGGAGGTCAGTGATGAACCCATCCTGGTTCTTCTTGATTACAATATCCAGATAAGAAAGGTGCTGATACTCATATACTGGGCTCTTTCATCAATACATGAGGACCATGGGACAATTTTAACAGGCAGTGAAAAAGGTGCTGGTACTTCATACTACCAAATACCCCCCCCAAAAAAGCCTGAATCTGCATACACTGTCTACAATGTATGTAAATCTCTCATATGAAAAATTATTAGGGATTCTGTTAAAAAACTGGCTAGGGAAGGGAGATACCCACTAGGTTGGATGCCACTGTCATAGAGAAGCCATCTTCTAATTCTAGCCCAGGCAAGCAATTTCAACTTTCCTTACCACATTTTGACAACACTGCTGTTGCTCTATTTATACTAGTTGATGAGAAGCCTCTTTCAACCTCACCTGGATTTTTAGCAGCTCATCTTCCACGATTTCCTTCAGCTGCCGCCGCTCCTCTGGCTCCAGGGATACCCTGCCTGTATGAGCCAAGTACTTTTTCCGCACCAGCAAGTGGGTGAGTGCACTGTTAAGGGAAAGCAACAGAGGAAGTCCATCAACACTGAGGGCACAATCCAAACCCATGCTCTGAAGACTGGATTGTGCCATATTGGATCAGACCATTGAGACCAGTATCCTCTCTCCAACACTGGCTAATCCAATTAACTTGGTAGTAGCTGACAGATCACAATGAAGAACCTCATGTATGGTTGCTCATTCCCAGAAGAGATAGATGGACAGACTCTGGGACCACTATCAGGCTAATAAATGTTAATGGGTCTACCATCCAGAAACTTGTTAAAACCTTTTTAAACTCAGCTATACCACCAAAATGTGACCAGCAAAATATTCCAGTTTAACTGTGTATTGATTGTAAAAATAGTTGTTTTTTTTATACTTTCTATTGAATGAGCCCTTTGTAACAGTATCAAAATCCAGCTCCCCTGCTCAGTCTAAACAGGACCAAAATATTAAGTGTCATATAACTGATATATCTTATGTGCATAATTTTTCTCCCATTTCTCACCTCACCCTCTCCTTCTCTACTCTCCCTATACCAGTTCAAATTAAAACCATACTCTTGAAGTTGTCACTGCTGCATCTCTCTCAAACTATGAAGGCTTTTCCAAGCATCCACATACTCCTCAGGAACCACTTGATGTGCATAAACCATGGCTATTCACTCTAAATCCATATGTTCTTGCATTTGTTGCAACCACTACCGTATCCATCTTGTAAGTATGCACTTTCCACTCCCATGCAAACAGGAAGTCAGCATTGGGCATCAGAGGGGACAGAAGCCAAACAGCCTTACACTGCTGTTTGGCTTCCATCCCCTCTGCTATAGAGCTGTTTGAAGCATTGCTGCTGCTGTAGGTCTTGAAGGGTAACAGCACTGGCATTGGGGGCCAAGAGGGTGCAAGGGATGAGGTTTGCCTAGGGCAGCTCATATCCTTGGCACCACCCTGGCAACAAGACCTCATCTGTCTCGGCACAGGCACTCCCACACACTCTTCCATCATTTGCTGAAGATTTTCCCTAAAGTCCCTAATTCTCTGCAGCATAAAAAGCTATGTATTAATGTACTCACATCCATTTGGCATGTAATATAATTAGCTGACTCCATTTTGTGCCTTTTTGCCAAATTTACATAGCAATGATGTCATTAAATTTGTTTCAAAGCTCCTACTGGTTAGTTTGATGGACTTTGTCATTTAGTCCTGGTAATATCTGAAACAAGAAAAGAGAAATTAGACTTACCTGCTAATTGTTGTTCCTTGAGGAACTCCAGTCCAGTCCTGCATCTCTCGGACAATGTGACCACGGTGGCTTACATCAACCGGCAAGGAGGCATGGGCAGTGCAGCCCTGGAGGAGGAGGAGGCCAAAAGGCCGTTCGGATGGGCAGAGATTCGTCTCCAGGAGTTATCGGCGGTGCACGTAGCGGAAGTTGACAGTGTGATGGCAGACTACCTCAGCCAAGTGTGCATGGACCCTGGAGAGTAGCAGCTCAATCAGGAGGTGTTCAAGCAGGTGGTCAGCTGATGGGGCACACCAGTCATGGACCTAATGGCAATGTTCGAGTCGGCCAAGGCCTGCCGGTTTTTCAGCAGAAGAAAAGAGGAAGTCCGAGAGCCTGGATGCTCTAATTCAGTAGTGGCTCGAAGAGGGTCTTCTGTTTTCCCCACGTGGGCGCTCATAGGCTAGTGCAACAGATAGAGGCGCACCAGGGATTTGTAATTCTGGTGGCACCAGACTGGCCGAGGTGCCCATGGTATGCTGACCTGATTCGGATACTGGCAGATTGACTGTGGTGGCTTCCAGTTCGGAAGGACTTCTTGACGCAGGAGCCGCTTCGCATGCCCCAGGTGGATCAATTCTCGCTTACGGTATGGCTCTTGAAAGGGCGAAGTTGAAGAAGAAAGGATAATCTGGCTCAGGGATAGTGACCTTGCTACAGGCCCAGAGGAGGTCTACAGACCTGGCGTGCATCTGCGTAGGGCGCATCTTTGAATTGTGGTGCGGAGAGAGGCAGGCGTGCTTTTCCACTGCCTCCGTCCCGGACATCTTGGTGTTCTATAATCCGGTTTTGATACGGGTCTAGCCGCCAGTTCCTCGAGGGTGCAACTGGTGGCGATTTCCGGTTATTGCGGGAAAGTCCACGGAGTACTGTTGGGTACACACCCAGATGTGCTGAGCTTTCTAGGGGCGGTGACCCACCTCCGTCTGCCAAATAGGGCAGTGGTACCGCCTTGGGATCTCAATCTGGTGCTGATGGTTCTGTGTGGGGAACCCTTTGAGCCATTGAATCAAGCTTCCCTGAAGGATTTGACTCTGAAAATGGTATTTCTGGTAGCGATTTGCTCGGCATGCAGGATTTCGGAGCTTTGGACCCTGTCATGCCAGGAGTCATTCCTTTCCTTCTCCAAGGAGAAAGTGGTCCTTCTCCCGGTACCTTCATTTTTGCCCAAGGTGGTGTCAGCATTTCATGTAAATCAGGCAGTTTCTTTACTGGCTCTGGCAAGCGCGGATGTGGGTGAGAGCGGATATGGGCCCTGCCACTCCACAGCTGTGCCACCTGGATGGTAAAAAGAGTCCTGCGAAGGTATGTGAAAAGGGCATCGTTCTTTCGGAGATCGGACCATCTGTTGGTTCTGTTTGGCGGGCCGCGCAAAAGTGAGGCGACAGCTAAGGCCTTCATTTCCAGATGGATCAGTGAGGCAATCACGTTGGCATACATCTTGAAGGGTAGAGCAGTGCCGGCGGGGCTGCGGACTCATTCCATGAGGGCTCAGGTAGCATCGTGGGCAGAGTATAGTTTAGTTCCGCCGGTGGAGGATCTGTAAGGTGGTATACTTTCTCTGAACATTTTTCACTGGATGTCCAGGTGGCGGGGGACGCTCGTTTCGAATCGGCAGTGCTTCAGGCTGGTTGTGCGGGTCCCTCCCGTTAGTTTAACTGCTCTGATACATCCCAGAGGTGCGGGACTGGACTGGAGGGACGATAAGGAAAGAGAAATTAGACTTACCTGCTAATTGTTGTTCCTTGAGGAACTCCAGTCCAGTCCCGGAACCCTCCCTGAGTGCTTCCTGTGATTATCTGTCCACACCCCGGTCCTGAAACTGGTTCCCTTGGTGGAGGAAGTGGCCAGGAGGAGCCGGGGAAGGGTGTGTAATCAGTGTTTGGGGGAGGGGCGGATCAGAAGAGCTGTCGGTTGCTCACTTCCTGCTGGTTGGAGGTGCTCAGGCGCTCAACAGGTAGGCCTCTTCATCCTGGAAGGGGGGGGGACGGGTTATCCTTCCCAGGGGATGGAGGGGGTACTAGTTTATTTAGACGTAGATGTGTTTGTTGCATGTTTAACTACTTATTTGTTGCTCCTCTGAGTCTGCTTTGTCAATAGGTATCGGGGCTGGTAGGCGGTGCCAGCTGCATATGTACACTAGTGTCACCAAAAAGATGACATGCTCAGTCTTCAAGCTGCTGGAAGAGGTACAGTACCCAGAGGTGCGGGACTGGACTGGAGGACGTTAAGGAATAACCCTTATCTATTAACTTGTCTTGTACTACACCATTTACGATACTTTCTTAATTGTCTTTTCTTCAAGATGACGAACTCTAGTCCCACTGATCTCCTTTTTCTTTCCCCCTTGTTTTATCCCTGCCTTCATCTTCTGTGTTATCTTTCTTGACTAGATTGTAAGCTCTGATGAGCAGGGACTGTCTCTTACATGTCTGTGCAGCGCTGCGTACGACTTGTAGTGCTATACAAATGCTCAGTAGTAGTAGTAGCACTATCAGCTCAATGCAGAAACCCAAAGGCTGACACTAAAGCTCTAGCGCCGGTTTAGCACAGACTTTTTACGTAGCGATGCTGTAAGCAAACATAATGCAAATTATCGCTGCACAAAAAGTCTGTGCTAAAGCAGGAGAGCAAGCCAGACACACGCGCACAGGAGGGGTCTGCATTAGCAACACCTATATCCTACGCACAAAAAATCATTTGTGCTGGATTGCTATCTGACTCATAGTGATACTACTCTGAGCAGAAGTTCTGCTCAGAATAAAATAGAAATTACACTTACCTGGTAATTGTCGTTCCTTGAGTTACGACAGTTTAGTCCTCTACTTCTGGGTTGTGCACCTCTTCCTGCAGCTAGGAGACTGGGCATGTCAAAGTCGTGACATCACTGGATATAGCCTGCTGGTATCTCCCATCAGCCTCCAGTGTACTATTGACAAAGCAAACTCAAAGGAACAACAAATAAGTAACTATACCATAACTTTAAATAACCCCCCATTCTTCAACCGGAGGAGCCTTTTAAACCGTATCCGTCTTATATTTTCTTTTCTCTCTTTTTTTTTTTTTTTTTTTAACTTTACATTCATGTCCTCCCTATGCGAACAAGTATCCTATACCATCACCTCGTTTAAATAAGAGAAAAGAAAGAAAGAACAGAGAGGGATACTCACTGCGATCTAGAAACTGAAAGGATCTGTCTACTCCTTGAGATTGATGCTTCACTCCGCCTGAAAATAAACTCTGAAGAAATCACACTCCTGGGCGGGAATGAGGACTAAACTGTCGTAACTCAAGGAACGACAATTACCAGGTAAGTGTAATTTCTATTTCCTTATCGTTCCTCCAGTTTAGTCCTCTACTTCTGGGATGTAACAGAGCAGTAATCATTGGGAGGGACCTATCAAGCCAACTCACCACACTGCCGACCCGGAACAGGCCTCCTTTACTGCCAAAACATTTAGGCAGTAGTGGTTACTGAGGAAATGAAGAAACGACCTGGAAGCTGCTCTACAAATCCCTCCTGGTGGAATGACACGGTGATTCACCCATGAAGCCGCTTGTGCCCTGGTAGCAAGAATCAGAAAGCCCCCCGGAATCATACAACCTCGCCAGCAGAAAGCTGAGGCAACCACCATCTTAACTCAGTGCAAAATGGCCGCCTTCGCTGCTGCTTCCCCTTTGTGGGGACCTCCAACCAGCACACAAAAACAAAGAAACGAACATCGCACCCTGCATGTAATGTTTCCTATCGGCGTAAACTACGAATAAAAACCTCCCTTTCCAGAAAAACCGAGAACTGGAAGAGAAACCAATAGGCTCAGGAGAAAAATCAGAAAACCACCTTTTGGAAGGACGACAGGACTGCTCGCAAACACCACCCTCTATCCAGAAAGGGTGAAAACGGCTCATTAGATAACACCTGAAACTCCGAAACTCGTCGCACCAAACAACGAGCTATCAAAGCCACTGTCTATAACAGCAAATCCTTTACCGACGCCTGGAGTAAAGAATCAAAGGACTCTTTAGCTAACGCCTCTAAGGCCCAATCGGGATCCCCCGGCAGCACCCGAACTCTCCTTGAGTAGCGCAGTCGGATCCCAACTTAAGGAAACGCTACACATCGATCTGAACACCTAGCGCTATTCCCTTCACAGACTCCTACAGCCGGAAACAGTCGCCCGCTGGATCCTCTAAGGAACTGGCCGCTAGTTCCTTCAGACACTGTCCTGCAGAGAACTCAGACCAAGGAAACAGACACCTTTGTCGCCCGGTCTTGCCGCCGTGAACAGCAGCCTTCCAAAAGGCGCTAAGCATGGACCTACGTAGCAGAAGCAGCCTGCCTCCTTGCTCTCAACAAGGCGGCGAAGACTGCCGCAGACTAACCCTTCTACTTGAGCCCCGCCCATACAAAGGCCAAACCGTAGGCGGGCACCGATCCACCTGAGACATTCGTCATGGACCTAGCCGCAGCAGAACGTCCGCTACCGACAACTTCTAGGAAAAGCCTGTCGAGTAGATGAATGAGAAAAACCTAGTACGGCCGTCTCGCCCAACCAGGCGCTACCAAGAGCACCTTTCTCCGAAAGCCCCGATACGCCAACTAGTTGCCCTATGAGAGCCCACGGGGAAAGGACAAGAAAAAGACTTAATGGGAGCTTACTGACCCTCGACTGGGACGAACCATCAGCTGCCCCATTCCTCCACCACAGAGACCTCTGGGTGAACCCCAAGGAAGCCAATAATATTAGCTAGCGCTTGAAGTAAGCCATAATGCACATTTGCCCCATAAAGCAAATCAGGCTGTAGTCGATTCAACTCCCTGATCCTTTCCTGTTCCAGGCAAGTAGACTGCTGTAACACTGCGACCAGCGGAAGCATGCTCTCTCCTCCCCAGGCTCCAAAAATGGGAGCTTGTAAGGCCAGAGCGTTGCCCCCAACGATCACTTCAGTGAACCATCTACTTTCTCATCTTGCGATAAAGAAGATTGCTAGGGCTCTGTTCCATACAGTGAGTCCGCACACCCTGAAGTGCAAAGTGTGCACCCACCCACGTAGTACCCAGGCGTGCCCCTGCTTAGCCTCAAAATGTCAATCAAGAACAGGCGAATTCAGGACAGCTGAATACTTGCTTTATTTTCCTTCCTTATTTATTTATTTTTATTATTTATTTATTTATTTATTTTTATTGCAAAGACACCTCTAAACCAAAAATGCCTTTAGCATATGTTAAGAGACGCTCTTTCCGTGCCAACAATATGAAGCAGAAAGAACTCCCAAACACAGGCATACTAATCCACGGCCGTCCTGCTAGAGTAACGCCCCATTCCGTCTGACTGCACAAAGATGGACTTTATATTTTAAGTTAAACTAGCACCTGGTGATATGAAATACAGCTCTCATTCTGCAGTGGCAATTGAGTCAGCAATAAAGAAGCCGAGAAACTGCATACAAGTTCCCATTATACCACCTGGTAAAGACTCCACTTTTAGACCACTGAAGCAAAAAAGCATGCGAGCGTGCCTTGTGTCCTGCCAGCAGCTGATCAAATTGAAGGGATTCAGTGTATGCAGGGCATTGTCCAGAGAACGCAAGGCCCCTCCTCCAGGCTGACTCCACATTCACAGTCTAAACCAGCAGTCACCTTGGCTGATGCTGATCAGCGCAGAAGCCATCCCGTAAGCCCAGCATATGAAGTATGCCTACTAGAGTCTGAGCCGCTGCCATTGCTGCTAGAGAACTAGCCTAGCTGCTTCTGGCCCCCCATTAAGGCATTCACTGAACACTAGCAGAGACTCTCCGTACTGGAGAACCTTTGATAAATGGAATAGGAGCATAGATAGCTCCAAAGGCCAGAGTTCTATTTTGCAACCCCTCTCCGCTGAGCTACCTTTTCCATAGGTAAAATTAAACCACATATAGCCAAAATTAAGACATTACAAATCTACCGTAAAATCTTATAATTTGGCAAAGTCAAACTAAACGGGAACATTTTCCATTAAGAAACCACACAACTATAAAATTCCTCCCATGACATAATGCTTATGGCAGAGCATTCCACATCTGTGGACTGGCCATGGCGCTCACCCAAGCACCTGTTACAACTGTCCAAGAGAGTTATCACCATAATTCCTTTTGACCTGAATAGGTTTACAGCGGAACATAGCGCTATATCACAGCAGCTAAGGCAAAATATTATCCTACCATATAAACCGACTTTAACGCTGTATAGGACCTTCTATGGATAGCGGAAGGAGATTCTGGTAAATCAACATAGCTATGCCCTTTTTTCTTTGCTTTTTTTTTTTTTTCAAGATAGGACTCCAAAAACCAAGTTTCCGCCAACTCCAATGAAATCAAAGCAGATCCGCTAAAATTACCCAAACTGCTACTATAGCCTTGCAAGAAGCTACCAGCCCCCGCTGCACCCAGTGGTCCTTCCCCCCCGTATCCTGGGAGAGTCTGCATTGCAGGAGGCGTTGCCCCCCCCCCCCCCGCCAGCCTACTGCATCTGCCAGGGAGCTGAAGATCAAAACAGAAAGTAGAACCCCTGGAAGCAAATAGTGTCCCATCCTTGGGATCCAGGCGCAAAAGGGAAAAATCAAAAGTAAAATCAACAGTGTTAGCTAAAAATGAACAAGGCTATCTCTCACTAAAGCGAGTTTCTTTTTCTTTTTGAAATCCCACCGAAGTCCGTGGGACCCAAGCTTTTGAACACAGCCCCTGACGCTGTGCATTAACCGCAACCAGAGAAAGGAAATGAAATGAAACCCTGCTCTAGTAATAGATGAGAATTTCCTGGGAAGGACCTGATAAGTGTTGCTATGAAACCCACAAGCACCTCACCAGGCCTTCCTGCAGTCAGAGAAATCATAATTACACTTACCTGGTAATTGTAGTTCCTTGAGTGACGACAGTGCAGTCCTCTACGTCTGGGTTGTCAATCTCCTCCTGCAGCTTGGAGACTGGTATGTCAAAACTGATGACATCACTGGATATAGCCTGCTGTACTCCGCCTTCCATCCCAGTGTGAAACTATTAACAAAGCAGACTCACAGGAGCAACAAATAAGTAGCCAACTACAAAGCAATGCAAATAGGTGAACCCAAAATAACTAAACACCTAAACCACCACCCCCTCCGAGCAGGCTTTCGTACTCTTTGCCTTGCTATAGAGAAAGTGAATACTTCAAAATAAGAGAAAGGAAAAACAGATCTCACCTGGAACTGTCTCCTGTCCCGTACCCTGGCTGGAACCTCCTAGAAATCTCCGGGCGGGAATGAGGACTGCACTGTCGTCACTCAAGGAACTACAATTACCAGGTAAGTGTAATTATGATTTCCTTATCGTTCCTCCAGTGCAGTCCTCTACGTCTGGGATGTACCAGAGCAGTAATTAGTGGGAGGGACCCTTCCAGCCAGCAGACAAAACCGCCGACCCAAAACGAGCATCTGCTACCGCCGCGACGTCAAGTCGGTAATGTTTGCTGAAAGTGTGTAACGACGACCATGTCGCCGCTCTACAAATGTCACCCGGTGGAACCAAACCGTGTTCTGCCCAGGAACACGCCTGCGCTCTTGTAGAATGGGCCCGTAAGCCGACAGGAACCACTCGACCCTGAAGCAAATAAGCGGAGGCAATCGCTTCCTTCACCCACCGAGCGATGGAAGCCTTCGCCGCTGCCTCCCCTTTGCGTGCTCCGCCGAACAGTACAAACAACCGATCCGACTTACGAAAGGACTCAGTAATCCGTAAATATTGACGCAAGACCCTCCGAACATCCAAAAGATGAAGATTGCGATCCGAACCGCCGCTCTCCAGCGTGCCAAGAACGGGCAAACAAACCGCCTGATTCAAATGAAAAGGGGAAACCACCTTCGGTAAAAAGGACGGCACTGGGCGGAGAATCACCTTCTCCCGCGAAAAAGATAAGAAAGGCTCCCGGCACGATAACGCCTGCAACTCGGAAATCCTTCTAGCCGAACAAATGGCCACGAGAAACACCGTCTTCAACGTCAAATCTTTAAGGGATGCCCGGCGCAAAGGCTCAAAGGGTGACTTAACCAAAGCCGCGAGGACGAGATTGAGGTCCCACGGCGGAATGTACACCCTACGTGCTGGCCGCAACCTAGTGACCGCCTTCAAGAAACGAACTACATCAGGATGCGTCCCTAAAGGCACCCCATTGACCTTACCCCTATAGCAGGCCAGAGCCGCCAACTGGACGTGCAAGGAACTGGCGGCCAGACCCTTATCAAAACCATCCTGCAAAAACTCCAATACCACCGGAATGGACACAGTGAGAGCTCGGACACGACGACGAGAACACCAATCTTCAAAGATACGCCACACGTGTACATACGCCAAGGATGTCGAATGCTTCCGCGCCCTAAGCAAGGTTGCCACAACCGCTGACGTATAGCCCTTCTTTCTCAGCTTAGCCCTCTCAAGGGCCATACCGTAAGCGAGAATCGATCCACCTGCGGCATGAACAGTGGTCCCTGTCGTAACAGATCCGCCCGCTGCGGAAGCCTCCAGGGTACGCCCTCCAACAGGCGCACCAGATCCGCATACCAAGGCCGTCTCGGCCAGTCGGGCGCCACCAACAGAACTGTCCCCTGGTGCGCCCCAATCTTTTGTACCACTCTGTCGATCAACACCCATGGGGGAAAGACATACAGAAGGCCCGAAGGCCACGGGCGCAACAACGCGTCTATGCCCTCGGACATCCGCTCGCGCCTCCTGCAGAAGAACTGGGCGACTTTTGCTGAGCGAAAGGTTGCCATGAGATCCATCACCGGTGGACCCCAACGCTCGACTATTTGCACGAAGACGTCGGGATGCAGCTCCCATTCCCCTGCATCCACGTGCACCCTGCTGAGGAAGTCCGCGGTGACATTGTCCTTTCCGGCTATGTGCGCTGCCGAGATCACTGGCAACCGAAGTTCGACCCAAGCGAACAACTCGTCTGCCTCCGCCTCCAGGGCGGCACTTCCCGTGCCGCCCTGTCTGTTGATGTACGCCACTGTCGCTGAGTTGTCGGATAGTACCCTTACGGGCCTGCCGCGGAGTAGGACTTCGAACGTCTGCAGTGCCAGGAACACCGCTCTCAGCTCCAGACGGTTGATCGACCATGATACTTCCAGCGGAGACCAAAGCCCCTGCGCAAACTGACCTTCGCAATGAGCTCCCCAGCCCGCTAGACTGGCATCCGTCAACAACGGTACCCATACCGGCTGCTCCAGTGGCATGCCCGCTGCTAGGGACGACCTGAGCAACCACCACCGAAGGGAACGCCGGGCTGCGAGCGGACAAGGGAGCCGCTTGCTCGAGGAATCGGACTGATGTGACCACCGACGAAGCAGAGCTCGTTGCAGAGGCCGCATATGGACCTTGGCCCAGGGTACCGCCTCCAACGTGGCCGCCATTGTGCCTAGGACTCGGAGATAGTTCCACGCTGACGGCGCACCCACCGACCGAAACTGTCGAACTAAGTATCGCAACCCTTCGGCCCTTTTGTGCGGCAGAAACACTTGCCCTCTCTCGGTGTCGAAGTGAACCCCGAGGTATTCGAGGACCTGGGTTGGTTTCAACTGACTTTTTGCCGTGTTGACCACCCAACCGAGGCTCTGCAAAAAGGTCACTACCCTGTCGGTAACCCGAAGACTCTCTTCCTCGGACTTGGCCCTGACCAACCAATCGTAGAGATACGGGTGAACGAGAATGCCTTCCTTGCGCAACGCCGCCGCCGCCGCCACCACCACCATGATCTTGGTGAAGGTCCGCGGCGCAGTGGCCAACCCGAAAGGCAATGCCTGGAACTGATAGTGCCAAGGAAAGGCGAACCGCAGAAACTTCTGATGTTCGAAACGGATGGGAACGTGCAAATACGCCTCCATAAGGTCCAGAGACGTCAAGAACTCTCCTTGACGCACCGCCACAATGACCGACCGGAGAGTCTCCATCCGGAAATGTGGGACGCGCAAGCAACGATTCACGGCCTTCAGATCTAGGATAGGACGCTAAGTGCCGCCTTTCTTTGACACGACGAAATAAATCGAGTACCGACCCGAACCGTACTCGGCTACAGGTACGTCTACCACGGCCCCCAGTTGAAGTAGACGCTCCAGGGTTTCGCGAATCGTTGCCGTTTTCTGTGGACCTCGGCACGGCGACAGGACAAACGAATCCAGCACGGGTTTCGAAAATTCCAGGGCATAGCTGTGCTGCACGATCTCTAGTACCCACTGGTCGGAAGTGATGTGGGTCCAAGCGGGAAGAAACTCCCGAAGGCGTCCGCCTATTGGAGTATCCACCACCGGGACCCGCCTCGTTTCATTGAGACTTACGGGCAGCGGTCGAAGGGACGGAAGCAAAACCTCTGTTCGCTCCGCGAAACCCGCAAAAGCCCTGGGCCCGAGACGGAAACCTGCCCCTCTGGAAACTTCTGAAACGAGGGGAACGAAATCTCCGGAAATCGCGAAACTGACCACGAAAGCCTTGGCCAGACTTGGCCTGCTTCGGTCTATCCTCCGGAAGACGACCCGCCTTGGACTCTCCCAGATCTTTCACCAACTTATCCAAGTCGTCACCAGAGCAAACCTCCCCTAAAGGGTAGCTTGCTAAGACGGGACTTCGAAGGGCCATCCGCCGCCCAATTCCTCAACCACAGTAAACGCCGGGCAGCTACTGCGGACGCGGTACTATTAGCCAGTGCCCTGATCAAATCATAATGAACATCAGCCAAGTAAGCTGTCCCTGACTCCAGGCGATCCAATTCTTTCAGCTCTTCGAGATCTAAATGAGGAGACTGACGTAACCGCTGAGCCCAACGTAGAGCAGCTCTGGCCACCCAGGCCCCACAGATGGACGCCTGCAGCGACATAGAATCCGCCTCAAAAACCTGCTTGAGTAAACCGTCCACCTTACGGTTCTGATTATCCTTCAAGGCCGCACTGCCTTCCACCGGAATGGTGGTTTTCTTTGTAACTGCCGAAACCACCGCATCCACCCGCGGAGACCGGAACCGCTCCTTATCCTTATCGGCAATGGGATATAATCTCTTCAAGGTCCGCAAGCCTGCTTCCGGCTTGTCCCACTCATCTTGAATCATTTTGTCCACCACTTTATGTACTGGAAACACCACCTGAGTCTGTCGGACTGCCTGGATAACCGGGTCCTCCAGCTCCTCCTCCACCGATACCTGCGGTGCGAGATGCAACATCTGCAATGTTTCCGAGATCAAGGCAGCCAACTCCTCTCTACGAAAGACCCTAACTATCGTAGCTTGATCTTCAGGTTCAGGAATCTCCCCCTCTTCGAGATCTTGGGTACCCGCTTCCGGATCCCAGTCCGGGACGGAAACCTCAGGCCAAGACGCCTCAGGCAGCGCAGGGTCCCTGGTTCTCGCCCGCTTAGTCACCGAAGGACCCTCACCCAAATCTTCTGCGGCCTCCAGCTGCGGAAGGTGCGACGCTATCGACGCAGAGCCCACTGCTGCCCCTTGTCGCTTTAGGCAAAAAGCCTGATGCATGAGCAGCACAAACTCCGGACTAAATTCACCGAGGGCTGGCGACGGTATGGGTAGGGAGATTCCAGAAGGCCCTGGCAACTCCTCTACCGGGGTCCCCTGTTGCACAGAGCGTGGGGACACAGCCCGGCCATCAGCAGGCGCTCCCTGCGTCTCAGGGGACTCCTGCAGATCCATCTGCTGTTCCACGGTGGATGATAGCGTTGTACAACCCCGACAAACGCCAGTATCCGGCACCGTCCCTCTTCTGGTGCCACACACAAGACACTGGGGTCTGGCCGCCATAAGGGCAACTAGCCAAGGTCACAGAGCCCAACCGCCTTCTTTTTTTTTTGTTGTTTTTTTTTTAATATGTACCTTATATATATATTATGATATATTATTATTATTATTTTTTTTTTTAACAGACTATCAGCACCAGGAGAAAAAATTCCTGCCAGCCAGCTGCCCCCCCCCCCCCTTCTTGTGGGAAAACTGAAGGAAGAGGAGACAACGATGAAGGAGACCCCTAAAACGAAAATTAAGCAAACCCAAAATAAAGGCAACAAAAAGTAAGTAAAGAAAAACAAAGGAAAAATGAGCCCCCGAAGCTGACTGTCCTGCTACCCGCAGCTGCATGGCCGGCGGCTCTCCTACACGCGGTCTCTCCTGCGGCTCAGAAAATGGCCGCCGAGAGACGCCGCGCCGGCAAGAAAAAGGGCGCCAAACACCCCATGTGAAGCCTCCCTGAATAGAAGACTTTCCCCCGCAGCCAAACAGGCCGAAGCCGACAAAAGGCTTACCGGCTCTCTCCGCAGCTGCCCGGACAAAAATGGACCTGCTGGGAACTTACCGCACCGGCCTGAAGGCTCCCCGACGGCTGCAGCGCTGATAGGGGAGCCGCGGCAATGTCGACGAACAGGAAATGCCGCCGAGGTCAAAAGAGGCGCTCCCCCGACAGTCCTGGGGGAGAGACCTCCGTGCTCCAAGGGGGGAGGGGGGGCTCGAAATTCCTGAGTCCGCACCCCCAAAAGACTCCTTATACCAAGGCAAGGAGCAAAAGAGCCGGCCTGAGCAGAGGTGCTTTTCCTGTTTGACTTTTTTTTTTTTAAAGATAGTACCCAAATAATAATAATGGTAATAATGATGTTAACCCTAGCTACACTATACCAACAGCTCCTTATCCATTCTTCCAGAGAGCCCTGCTACAAGGCTCGTCAAGTCCTCCTGCTGCATGGAGACTGGTAACACTGGGATGGAAGGCGGAGTACAGCAGGCTATATCCAGTGATGTCATCAGTTTTGACATACCAGTCTCCAAGCTGCAGGAGGAGATTGACAACCCAGACGTAGAGGACTGCACTGGAGGAACGATAAGGAAATAGCAGTGGAATACACCGACCACCTTGAAAATGGAGGTCTGAGAGGTTGTTGCCTGTGTGAACCTGATGAGTAATATGATTTTGTATTGTACCACTCACCCCCCAGGGATGGGGGCACTGAATACTTTATGTGATTCATGAGCAGCGCTGTCATTCGGTGGCCTTTAGGGCAGCAGAGCCCGACCAATGATACAGAAATTAAGAGCTTTAAATCTTGGTCAGATAAACTGGATTCTCAGACCTTACATCACATCACCGAGGCTCTGTGGTGATTTCTTTCCTGACCTGCAGATAATGGCTGCATGCACAGTCATAGAAAGGCACTATTGAGTGTAGCAGCTGCCCTCTGGTGGCCATAGACCGTAGCACAGGCACTTCCTGGTTGACAGTTTAACTGTCTATTTTTGTACATCCTAAGGTTTCCTAAACCTGTCCCTGTGAATTTTGGGCAACTTTCACTATAGAATACATAAAGGCACACTTCTAGGCTTTCCCTCCTGCAAACTACAAGTTAGGGCTCTGCCCTTGAACCTAAAAACTGGCAATTTGCCTAATATCCTGGGCCTGAACAGATGCTCCTCAGAGACATGATTAGGAGGGAAAGAACATGTGGTATCAGGGATCAATGCCAAAACTGCTGTCCTGTTTTTAAGTTTATTCTTATTTATTCTATAAAGAGGATTGACAACAGTCCCCCTTAATGCTGAGGAACCCCCTGGCCTCAAAAAAAAAAAACTACAAACAAAAGAAAGAAACAAACACTAGGCCCAAAAATTTAGCTATTCTGCCTGTTGATTTCCTCATGCAGGCAGCTCACTGCAACTCTCGCCATGCGGTCCAAATACCTAGAGGAAATGGCCGCCCCTTCGCCAATGAATTTTGGCGCCAAGAACAACAGCCACTGCAAAAATGAGGCCTCAGCAGACCAACAGAGCCCGAAGGCCTTACCTGCAGGGCCAAAAGCCACACAGCCTGCTCCTACCTCCTTGAATTCCTCCGATCCTCAAGCTGCGCGGATGCGCCTGGCAGCCGCAGAGAGAATCGCTCAGCCGGTTCCACAGAGTAAAATTAAAATCCCGCAGCAACGGAGAGGATCCGTCTCACACAGCTTCAGTGTGGCTGTACGGGTCCCGGAGCTCTCTCCCGTACCGTCCAGGGAGAGAGATCCGCACCGGCGAAGGCCTGCAGCAAGTGAAAATCAGACAAGGAGGGAAGGCGAGAACTGCTACTAATTTAAAGAACCAGGCTCAAATTTAAAATTACTGTAAAGAAGGAAATGTGCTCCTAACTAAAGGGAACTAATCCCCGATTGTCAATTAACCTAAGGTAACTGAATTAAAAGTAAAATTAAAAGTAAATTAAAGGTAAAAATCAAAAGTAAAATCAGAATTTGTCACACTAAATGTTCCTATCTGTTCCCCCTAAGTGAGCCCAGAAGCTAGGCTCACTATGTCCTCCTGCTGCAAGAAGACTGGACACACTGGAGGCTGATGGGAGATACCAGCAGGCTATATCCAGTGATGTCACGACTTTGACATGCCCAGTCTCCTAGCTGCAGGAAGAGGTGCACAACCCAGAAGTAGAGGACTAAACTGGAGGAACGATAAGGAAATTGCTGTTTATATGCTAGATAACAATCTAGCATACAGTATATGCATAACATTGTTCCAGCACGCTTCCCCAGCTGGTATTTTCTTCAGCAGTCTCTTCAGCAAAGCTAGGAAAAAGTTGCAAGGGCTGTATACTGAAGAAACAGGCATAAATTCTTCACCAGCCCTGACTGCAGACCTTGAGCTAACCCTTAACACCTTTTGAGACCCTGCATTAAGTTCAACCTTCTGGTCTTCTGTGCATTTCACTATATCTGCGCTGCATAGCTAATTGCTTCATTACCATCTATCTACATGGATTTAAATGCACGATGTGCTGTCGTTAGCACAGGCATCTGTGTAGTATCTAAGCTTGCAATATATGCATTCTGCTCCCACACTAGTGCAGAAAATTTAGCATAAACACTGTGCAGATGCTTGTGTTAACAGTAGTGCATGTTTGCATCAGGCTATATCGGTCGAGATGGGGTGGCCAGAACTGCACACAGTAATCAAGATGTGGTAGCACCACAGATCTCTACAGAGGCGTAATGATATTTTAAGTTTTGGTCTCTATCCCTAATATTTTATTCATTTTTTTTAAACTACTGCAGGACACTGAACCAAGGATTCCAACATATTGTCCAGAAAATTAGAGCATATAGCTAATTATAACTAGATTCCAGAGAATTATGCACCAACATTATGCCAGAGTAATAGTTGACATAATATATAAACTGGAAGAGAATTCGAACACTTTAAGAAACATACCCAGGTACTATCTACACATTAAAATAATGTAACAAATACTTATATTATTCCAAATGGACAAACTATTTTTGAGACAAAACCCCGTAAGCCACTTACTCTCTTGTTCAAACCCCCCCCCCCCCCCCACAGCTGGTGTGAAAATTCCACACACAACATGGCTCCATGACACACTTAATGCAATACAAGAATAAAATAATTTTGCAGTGACTGAAAATTCCATAGCAAATTAATTTTAAGTAGCACTGAATCAACATCTCTGTGTAATCTGTTATTTCTTTTCCTACAAATCACCCCTTTCTCTTTTCCAGTTCCCCTTCTGCCATATGAATGGTTCTCTCCCTCCTATTGATATCACACTTTCCTAGGAAACTTAGCTGCTGTTGCCTCCTCAGGCCCTTCCCTCCTTTGCCATCAAGCAACCCTTTACCCTTTCCATCTTTCTCATAATGGCTCCCTCGTCGCTATTGCATAATTCCTCCTCTCTCCTCATCAGATAACACCTCGCCACCTCCTCCCTCAGGGGACCATCCTCTCCCTCTCCCCCCCCAAATCAGATATGCAACCCTCCTCAGGGACCCTCCTTTCCTGTCAGTCCCTCCCTCATCTTCATCAGGACCCCTCTTCTACCTATGCACCCATCATCTATACATAAGAAAAACGGATGTTTCTTTTACCCCTTGGCAGGGGCAGGCCAGTTCCCAGTGGATGCCCAGAATGCTAGCGCGCCCGAGGAAGAGATACACACTTTGTTGTTTTGTTCCGTTAACTGTTTAAAAAGGCTTGTGGCAGAAATAGAACCAGATCAACAGACAGAGAAACACGGTGGGAAGGCTTTGCTGTTCTCACTGGTATCAGCATGCAAGAAGAGATCATAGATCATCCATCAGCAGCTTACTGTGAACTTGTACAATTGTGGTCAACATTATTGGCACCCTTGCATTTTAGGTATGTTGTGTACAATATCTTGAGAAATAATTGAAAATATTCCAACTGTATGTCATCATAATATTTTAATTGTATGTTTGAAGGTATACAACAACAAAAAAAAGATGTCTGTGCAACTTAGACATAGTAATTTCTGTTAATTAGCTTTCCTTGAGGAACTCCAGTCCAGTCCTGCACCTCAGGGTTGAGCACCTCTTCCAGCAGCATGGAGACTGAGCATGTCACACTTTTGATGACATCAGGATACTTAGTCAGCTGGCACCACCCCCAGCCTTCCAGTAACCTATTGACAAAGCAGACACATAGGAGCAACAAATAAGAAGTTAATATCTTAAGAAATATAAGAATCCTATCACTCAATTTTTTCCAGGAAACTCCACTTCCTCCAGGCAGCCCCCTTTCTGGCGCACACCAAAAATGGCACCCCAATCACCCAAGAGAGACTACCTGGAAATGTAACAAATGTCCCACCCGTCCCCGGCAGTGGGAACATAGCCTAACTAGAAGAACCAACAACAAAACACACAAACATCTTCAAAAACTGTGCGCCACATAAGTAAAAGAACCAACGACACCCTTCGTTCCTGGCCAACTCACCATAGTTGAACTTCTTCTGGCCCGAGATTGCTTAAGCAGACAGAATTACAGAAGGGAGGGTTCCAGGACTGGACTGGAGTTCCTCAAGGAAAGCTAATTAGCAGGTAAGGCCTAATTTCACTTTCCTTATCATCCCTCCAGTCCAGTCCCGCACCTCAGGGATGTAACAGAGCCCCCTAAACACGGGAGGGACCCGCGAGCCCGGCCTGAATAACTGCTGAACCGAACCTCGCATCGTTCCTAGCTTGCACATCCAGCCGATAGTGCTTTACAAAGGTATGCAACAATGACCAGGTGGCCGCCCAACAAATGTCTTCCAGCGAAACAGAACTCCACTCTGCCCAAGAGGCCGCCTGTGCTCTAGTGGAGTGAGCTCGCAAACCCTGTGAGACCTGCTTGCCCTTCAGAAGATATGCCGATACAATTGCTTCCTTGACCCATCTGCAGATTGAGGACTTCGCCGCAGCCTCCCCCTTATGTGAACCACCGAACATGATGAATAACCAATCCAATTTCCGAAAGGAAGCAGTCCTTCTCAAATACCATCTGAGAGTATGCCAGAGATCGAGGAGATGCAGCTGTGGATCCTGTGAATTCGCCGACAAACCAGGTAAGACCGGCAAAAACACAGGTTGATTCAAATGAAACCAAGATACCACCTTTGGTAGAAAAGAGGGCACCGTTCGCAACACCACCTTTTCCCTAGAAAAAATAAGAAAAGGTTCTCTACACAACGCCTGAAGTTCCGAAATTCTCCTGGCTGAAGAAATTGCCACCAAAAATACTGTCTTCAAAGTCAAATCCTTCAGGGTACAAGATGCTAATGGTTCAAAAGGCTCTCTTGATGAAAGCACCAGGTTAAGGTCCAAACTCGGAACGAAAACCTTTCTTGGCGGACGGATCTGCCTAACAGCTCTCAGAAACCGAACTACCTCCGGCTGCGTACCCAAGGACATCCCCTGAACCTTTCCTCAATAACATGCCAACGCTGCTACCTGCACCCTAAGGGAGAGCCCCAAGCCAAACCTTTATCAAGACCAGCCTGCAAGAAATCCAACATTTCTGGAACCGAAGCAGCCAATGGCCTGCAACCGTTCTGAGCACACCAACCTTCAAAAATTCTCCAGACTCGAATGTACACCAGGGAAGTAGATCTCTTTCGAACCCTAAGCTAAGGAGAGTGGAAATTACTTGAGCGGAATAACCATGCTTCGTTAACCTCGCCCTCTCAAGGGCCATGCCATAAGCGAGAACCGATCCAGCTGTGGCATTACGATTGGTCCCTGCACCAACAGGTCTGGCCTGACGGGAAGTCTCCATGGCTCGGCCGCCCTCAGCTGTACCAGATTGGCGTACCACGACCGCCGAGGCCAATCTGGGGCAATGATCACGACCATCCCCCGGTGAGCCTCCACTCACTGCATCACGCGACCTATGAGCGCCCATGGCGGGAAGACATAGAGAAGACCCTGATTCGGCCATCCTTGTACCAGCGTGTCTAGTCCCTTGGACATTCTCTCTCTTCGTCGACTGTAAAACAGACTTGCCTTGGCTGATGCGAAAGTCGCCATCAGATCCATGACCGGCTCCCCCCCACCGGTACACGATCTGTTCGAACACCTCCTAGTTCAGCTGCCATTCCCCGGGATCTAATCGTATCCAACTGAGATAATCAGCCGCAATGTTCTCTGTGCCAGTCACGTGCGCTGCAGAAATTGCCTGCAGGTGAGCTTCTGCCCAAGACATCAGGAGCTCCGCCTCGTTCTCTAATCTGGCACTGCCCATGCCGCCTTGTCGACTGATGTATGCTATCGTGGTAGCATTGTCTGAAAAGACTCGAATCGCCCTAGTGCGGACCCTTGGGAGAAACTCCTGAAGGGCTAAGCACACGGCTCTCATTTCAGCTGATTGATGGACCAAGTCTTTTCCACCGGAGTCCAACAACTCTGCGCCACTCAACCCTTGCAATGGGCTCCCCATCCTGAGAGACTTGCATCCATCGTCAGTGGAAGCTAGCACAGCGATTCCAGTGGGACTCCCACTTTCAGATTCTCCTCTCTCAGCCACCATCGGAGGGCTTTCTGCACTTCCCGTGGACATACCAACCTGCAAGTTAGCGGCTGATGCTGATGAGACCAGCGCCTTAACAGAGCTCTCTGCAACAGCCTCATGCGAGCTCGCGCCCAAGGAACCAGATCGATCGCCGCCGCCGCCGCAATGGTCCCCAAGAGCTGAAGATAATGCCATGCAGTCGGTTCCGGCATATGCAGAAACTGCCGAACCAGCCCCTGCAGAGCGACCACTCTCCTTTGAGGCAGGAACACCCAGGCCCTGAGTGTGTCGAAACACGCTCAAAAGGTACACGAGATCCTGTGAAGGGGTCAAGTGACTCTTGTCTACATTGATGATCCAGCCTAACTCGCTCAAGAAATGAACTACCCGCCCCATTACATGAGCACTTTCCTCCTCAGACTTTGCTCGAATGAGCCAATCGTCCAGGTAGGGATGTACCAATATACCTTTGCGCCGCAAGGCTGCTTCTACCACGACCATCACTTTGGTGAATGTCTGAGAAGCCATTGCCAGACCGAACGGCAAGGCTTGAAACTGAAAGTGACCCATGGACACCGCAAAGCGAAGAAACTGATGATGATCCGGACTAAGTGGAATATGGAGGTACGCTTCTGTGTGGTCTAGAGAGGTCAAGAACTCCCCTTCTTGCACAACCATCATCACCGATCAAAGAGTTTCCATATGGAAACGTGGGACCTGGAGACAGCGGTTTACGTGCTTGAGGTTGAGAATCGGTCGAAAGGATCCTTCCTTTTTTTGGCACTATGAAATAGAGTAGAGTATCGACCGGTACCGCACTGCTCTGCGGGAACCGGAACCACCGCCCGTAGGTCTAACAGGCGCTGCAGCGTTTGCTGCACCCCGTACGCCTTTGTCTGTGCACGGCAGGGGGAACAAACGAAGGCTGGTGCCAGAGGTTTGGCAAAGTCCAGTGCATAGCCTTCCCGAATTACTCATAGAACCCATTGATCCGACATAACTCGGACCCAGGCATGGTAAAAATCCCGTAACTTACCTCCCACCGGAACTATCACTGCCTGGGTCCCTCTCACTTCATTGTTGTTTTCTCTGGGCCGAGGTAGAGGCAGGCGCTCCATAATAACCTCTGCCTGCCCCCCGAAAGGTCAGTTACCTAGTTGCAAACCGACCTCTGAAAGGGGGAAAACCTTACCGATCGAAAACACCTAAACTCCCGAGCCTGACCCCGGTTTGATGCTGAAGTTCGAAGTTGCTTTGGTTTATCCTCGGGAAGATACCCACCCTTGGACTCTCCCAAATCCTTCACCAACTTTTCCAGGTCCTCTCCGAACAACTGCCTCCCCTTGAAAGGTAGCTTACTCAAGCGAGTTTTCAAGGACACATCTGCTGACCAGTTGCGGAGCCAGAGGTAATGCCAAGCCGCTACCATAGAGCCCATATTGCTGGAAAGCGCCCTTACCAGATCATAGAAAGCATTCACAAGATAGGCTGCCCCCGATTCCAGCCTCGTTGTGTCCTCCGGACTATGTGCCTCCTGAGACGACTCCGGAAGGCCTTGTGCCCATCTTAAACATGCGCGCCACTAGTGCTCCACAAGCCGAGGCCTGAAGCGATAGAGTGCTCACATCAAAAGCTTGCTTCAACATAGAATTCAGGTTTCTATCTTGAACATCCTTGAGGGCCGCACTACCCTCAACCAGAATAGTGGTCTTCTTAGTCACCGCCACATCGATCCTTGGAGACCTAAACATGTCTCTTTCCAGTTCTGTCAAGGGATACAAGCGGGATATAATGCGAGACCCCCGAGCCCCATCTCAGGGAGCTCCCACTCTTCCAGAATCATCTGCTTAATGATCCTATGCAGAGGAAAAACCTTCTGAGACCTATGAAACGCCTGAAGTATTGGATCTTCCAGTGCCTCTTCCTCGACACCTCCCGCCGGAGGCATGTTGAGTGTCTTGAGCGATTCGGAAATGAACCCGGCCAGTTCCTCCTTCCGGAACACTCTAACAATCCGGGACTCATCTTCCTGCGGGATCTCTCCCTCCTCAAGATCTGCCTGCTCCACACCAAGCTCCTGCTTCCCCTCTGAGGAAACAGAATCAGTCTCCTCAGCTAACTCACTCTCCAGATACCTCTTGGCACAAGGTAGTGCTTGATCCGGATCCGTGCCTAGCACACCTACCGGAGCCCCTCTCTTCTTTGCCTTATGGCCCTTAGATTGAACATGTTGCTTTAAACAAAACACATTATGAAGCAACAACACGAACTCGGCAGAAAGATCGCCCGGCACCACTGCTTTGGGCTTTCACATAGACGAAGGCCCAGGGGAAGCCTCCTGCTGCAGTTCCAGCGGAGTCAAACTGAGATTTCCCTCTCTTTGAGGCGAGGGGCCCGATGGTTAAGATGCTGGCTCCCCCAGCATATCCTGTTCCGCTGAGCGCAACCCTTGCAGACCCCTTCCGCCGACAGCGTTCTTCTGCGCACTCCACATTGAGGCCTAGAAGACATTGCTGACCGAATTTATACCAAAAGGAAGAGAACAAAAAAGGTTGTTCCTCCCTTTGTTCTCTTTCTTTCTTCCTTTTTTTTTTTTTTTAAATTGTAACGCGAAAAAAACCCCAACATAAAACTGCTCCTTTAAAACCTAAACTGGGACTTTAAAAACAAGAAAAATGCAGCAAAAGGGCCACATACAAACTCAATACCTTAAAACTTTTAAAACTAAACTTTTAAAGCTAACCCGAGACTGCGATGATCTCTTCCCGCGCAAAAGAAATGGTGCTGGAAACACCGGATGACTGCTGCCCCGTTCCCCGCGGCTGAACCCTCCATGGCAAGAGAACCCGGAGCTCCAGCTTTTGCAACCCTCCTACCTTGCAAGCAGAAAATACTCCTGCTGCTGTTCCACCAAGAAAACAACACCGCCGAACCTTTCAACAGCGGCTGCCTTCCTGCCTCCACAACCACTCTGCACCCGGCCCCAGGGAGGGTTTTGGAGCGGCGTGAGACCGGGACTCACCGGCTGGCAGATCCTCGGCACTCAGAGCCAGATCTAAGAGGCGTCTGTCTGGCTTTTCCTTTTTTTTTCTGCCAGAGTGGAGGAGCCCATCTATCACCAAACCTCTCTCTTTTTATTTTCTCAATAAACTTTATAGTAGCCCAACGAGGAAGGAAGGAGCACCCACTAAGCAAATTTAAAGAGGAAAACAAAAAACTAAACTCTTCCCAGTTGTCCCTTCAGTGAGTCCTACCCCAGGAATCACCTGCTCCAGCTGCTTGGAGACTGAGCATAATGGAAGGCTGGGGGTGGTGCCAGCTGCCTAAGTATCCTGATGTCATCAAAATTGTGACATGCTCAGTCTCTATGCTTCTTGAAGAGGTGCTCAATCCTGAGGTGCGGGACTGGACTGGAGGGACGATAAGGAACACAAAATATGATCAGGACAGGAATAATGGCACCCTTTACTAATATTTGGATGTACAACCTTTGGCAGTGATGACAGCCTCCAAACATTTCTTGTAGCCATCTGTAAGTTTTGTACATCTGTATACTGGTAGTTTTTCTCACTCTTCAACTGCAATTTGTTCCAGTTCATGAATATTTCCAGGATTCCTTTTACCAAATGGCAGATTTCAGCTCTTTCCAAAGGTTCTTGATTGGATTGAAATCAGGAATATTTGCTGGCCAGTTTAAAACAGTCCATTTGTTCCTTTTTAACCATTCTTTTGTACTTTTGGATGTCTGTTTTGGGTCATTGTCCTGCTGAAGGACCCATTACCTTCGACCCGGACCTAGCTTTCAGATACCAGGTAGCACATTTCATTTGAAAATAACTTGGTAGTCCTCTGACTTCACGATTCCTTTAATACATTCTAGGTCTCCAGTTCCAGAGGCAGCAAAACAGCTCCACAACATTATGGTACCTCCACCATATTTAACTGTAGGAAGGGTGTGTTTTTCCTTATAAGCTTCATTTCGTCGCTTGTAAATGTATTGCTGTTCTGCATTGCCAAAGAGCTCAAGTTTGGTTTCATCTGTCCAGAGAACACTTTCCCAGAAGTATTGTGGTTTCTCAAGGTGAGTTGAGCAAAGATCAGGTGTGCCTTGTTATGTCTGACTTTGAGCAGTGAGGGGTCACTCCTTGGCCTTTGCCCATGAAGTCCTTCTTTGTTTAGTGTGCGGTGTATGGTGTGGATTGAAACCACCACTCCAGATTGCTCCAAGTCAGCCTTAAGCTCTTTGGATGTTGTACGTGGTGCTTTTCCAACAGTTTGCACTAACCTTTAAAGACTAATTGGATTGATTTTCCTCTTCCCACCACATCCTGCAAGGTTCTTGGCAGTTCCATGAGCAGAAAACTTCTTAGTCCCAAGGTCTCTTGTAGCCCTTTGAAATTTGATGTTGGTCATAATGGCTTTTGTGATGGCTCAGGCAGCTCTCTTTTCTTCACCATTGTGAAAATGGAACAGAGAGTGAATGTGGCCATTTTAAATATTACAGTCATCATTCATTGGTTGATTCAAGTCATACGAGTACTGATAATTGATCACAGGTATGTCTAATTCTATTGCAATGCGAAGGGTTCTTGTGTCCGAACTGATCTGAATTCTTTATAAGGATGCCAATAATCATGTCCTGGCAATGTCCCAGTTTTTACACTATTTCCTTTTTTAATTGATCTTGTTTTATTTATTTTTTTATTTGATTTTTTTTTGTGTGTGAAATATGTGCGCATACATAGTCCAAAGCCACTTCACTGGTCACTTTTTTTTAGGAGATATTGGACATTAAGGGATTGAACTGCAAGGGTGCCAATAATGTTGACTACAATGGTATGTAAAAAGCTAGGTTTCTGAGAGCCACTAGTAGGAGAAGCAATAAGCGGCTGACTTAAGGGCATGAACCAGTTCCTGCTGCTCATATGTTTTCCTCATTCAGTCCAGCTTTCCAATTTTATAAATGAAACCTTTCTGGCTTTTATAGTCTTTTTTGCAGCACAGTTTAGCTACACTGGCAGGTATCTCAGCTACCTTTGACATTTTTTAAGCTTGTGGGATATATTTAGCCAAGTTTCCAAAATGATATTTTTAAAGCATCTCTATGTTTATGCAACTGCTCCTTTTAGTTTCCCAATAACTACTTTCCTTATGTTATCAGTCTCCTTTAGTGAAGTTAAATGGTACTGCAGTAGTTTTATTTCTTATTCTCCATTCATTGATAATTGCATTTTAAATAAACTAAACTATTATAATCACTATTACCAAGTGACTCTACCACTATTATCCACTGCAACGGGTTCTACATTCTATACCAAAGTACATCAAAGAAGTAATTCCATTGTCAGTGCCAGAACCAGTCACTCTAGGAAGCGGTCATTTACAACATCTAGAAACTTTATCTGCTAAGAGGCCAGTCAGTATTAGAGTAATTAAAATCTGAGTTATTGTTTTTCCATTTTGGTCCATGGTTTAATCTCTGTAAGCATTTCACAATCTGTTTTACCATTCTGGTGAGGTGGACAGCCTTATACTGCTTTATTCTTTTCCAATGACACATGGAATTTCAGACTGAAGTTAATTTCCTGCAAAACTTTCATTCTATTTGATTCTAAGCTGGGCAGTTATTAAGGTGCAATAAATTACCTCAGTGAAATTTGCCACAGAAATCATTAATCTACTTGGTTATAAATTTCACTTTGTGTTGCTGCATCCAAGAACAATTATTGGCTGCAGCAACATAGAAAGTGGGCCTCAAAATAAACCTGCTCTCTTTGAAAGGGGCTGAGGCTGGCACCAAACCAACACCACAACAGCACATCCACTCTCCAATCCCCGACATCAAAGAACAACACTTATTTGACAGCTTAATCGCCAGCAGGAAAACACAAGACTAATTTCTAGGATTCGATAAATGCCATTTTGAACCCAAACACCCAATAGAGTATGAAAGACTAGGGGCTGCTCCTACCCCGCCTGCTAGACACTATGGAAACCCCTGATGGGTCTTGGAAGGGGAACAGGAGGAGGGGTCCTGAATCAAAGGCGTGGAGATGTGTTTTGGGGAGTAGGATTGTAATTGGTACGAACTTCTGTAAGAGGCTCCCTGTGCGCAACAGACCACATCACTACTTCTACTACTACTGATTTGTATAGTGCTACAAAGAATACACAGCCCTGTACACATCTCTTCTCAATAAAGCTTAAAATCTATTCAGGAAAGAGACAAAAACAACAAATAGGGGATTAGGAGGAGAAACTAAGGGGAAATGGTTATAACACACAAGGGCGATAGATAGGAGAATAAGGGAAGCCAGGATCCAAAAATAGCCTCGAAGATGTAGATTTTTTTAGCCTGGATTTGAATAGGACTACAGATGGAGAATGAAGTACAGACGCAGGCAGTCTATTCCGGGCATATGGTACAGAATGGTGGAACGAACGAAGTCTGGGCAGCGAAAGAGAAGGGCACAAATAAATGTGATTTGCCTGATGTTTGGCACTGCCAAAGAGGAGTACAGAGAGAGATAAGAGGTAATGAAGAACCGCAGAATAAATATACCTGTAGGTCAGTAGAAATTTGAAATGGATGTTGAAACAGATAGAGAACCAATGAAGCAGACTTGTGAAGGTGAAATTGTAATCATATTTGATCATTTCCTTTCCTTGAATCCTGCTAGACCAGTCCAGACAAATGGGTTATGCTCCCTTACCAGCAGATGGAGGCAGACTTGAGCAATTTTCAATGATGTAATCAGGAGGTATAACGAGAAGTGCAGCACTGTGAAACATCAGTAAGAGTCTTTTCAAGCAGTAGGCAAAGACTGAAAAACTTATAGAATCTCCAAAATGATTAGAACAATCAGAATTCATACAATAAGACAGCCAAATATCTTACAGTTGGATCAGGCATTGCAAAAGCTAAGAATTGAAAATGGTAGTAGGACTCCACATCCCATGGCAAAGTCTTCTAGGGCAGGACCTGGACTGGTCTAGTAGGATTCAAGGAAAGAAAATAATCATCAAGTATGATTACAGCACATTCTGAACATACTTTAAAGAGATTCAACTGCTTTTTCTCTGAAAGGACAGCTGGGAAACCGACTGGTACTTTGGTAGGTCTCTCTTTTGCTTCAACAGATGCCTAAGCTCTACAAACTGAACAATGGCTGGGAAAAATCGTATCGCCAAAGCTGTTGCCCCTGTTACAGCTTTTGCCTCTGTCCAGACAGAGGTCCCAATGCCAGTTGAAAGACCGGCTCCATGTGCAAGATGCCTGCATGCTGAAGCTCTCAAGAAACAAGTGAAGGAACTCAGCTGCCAATCACCAGGCCAGCACAACGGCTTTAAAACCGTCGCTTCTAAGGCACCTAGCAGAACGGGGAGAGCAGCAGCCACGATCGGAGAGTGTGGGCGGGAGCTCCTCCTCACTTCCACAAGCTGCCAATCACCAGGCCAGCACAACGGCTTTAAAACCGCCGCTTCTGAGGCGCGCCCGCGCCTAAGGGCCTCGCCAGAGGGCCCTTTGGCGTGGCCCTTAGGCGTGAGACCGTGGCGAATGATCAATAGTTAAAAATCGTGAGCATAATTGTTTTGCTGGTATCTCGTGGATGAAATCTGCTATTTCCTCCCTTCCTGTATCTTCTTTCTTTTCTTTAACTGTCACTGTATCTCTTATTCTATCCTATTATATAACTGGCGTTCCTTTCATATTTTCTGTGACATTATTATATATTGTAAACCACTCTGATGCTTAGGCCTGAGCAGTATATCAAATGTAAAGAATAAAGAATAAGGAGCATTCAAGACAGTGAGAAGTACATTAATAAGATGCGTCCTGCAACATCCAAGCTCTCCAGCAGAGGAGAAGATGGGAGCCTACAGAATGACAAAGGTTGGACACAAGTCACCAGAGCTTGCAGAATCACCAATCCAACTTCTCCAGCCCTTGAATTGAAGAACCATTATGCAGCCCTGGAAGTGGAGGAGGTGAAAGCATCCCTGGACAAGGAAGAACCAGAGCTCGAGCACCCCAAAGTTGCAGAATCAGCGACCACAAGGAAATAAAGGGTAGTGGTGGTTGGTGATTCTCTTCTGAGGGGTACTGAGGTGTCCATCTGCCGACCGGACTTGATGTCCAGAGAGGTATGCTTTCTGCTAGGTGCCAAAATCCAAGGCTGCAGAGAGTTTGGAGAGACTCATCAAGCCCATTGACTATTACCCAAAGTTGCTAATCCATGTCGGCATAAATTATACTGCCAGGTGCCCCTCTAAGCATATCAAAAGTGACTTCATGGCTCTGGGACAGAGGGTGAAGCAGATAGGGGTGCAGGTGGTGTTCTCTTCAATCCTCCCTGTTGATAGTAAAAGCCAAGGCAGAGAAGCTCACATCTTGGAGATTAATGCATGGCTGGGTGGATGGGGTCACTGAGAGTGTTTTGGTTCCCTGGAACATGGGATGCGATTCCAAGGGTTGCAGAGCAGAGATGGCGTCCATCTGTCCAAGAAAGGTCGACGCATCTTCAGTAGCAGACTGGCTAATCTACTGAAGAAGGCTTTAAACTAGATTCATTGGGGATGGGTGAATAAAGCCCCCAGGTAAGTGAAACATTAAATACCTTTATAGAAATGGGTAAATGGGGCAACATTAACCCTCCATTGCCTCAGAAGAAAGGCCTGGCAATCTACTTCCGGGCATAATACCGAGAAAACCCAGGAGCTTCTGGGTTGCCAGGAGTCAGCATTGACTTGAAGGCACACATTGCATTTGCATGATCAGGAGATCCTGTATTCTCTACAGGGAGAACTATTCAGGCAATTGCTAACAGAAACCATACGTGAAGGGGCCATACTGGACTTGGTGCTTACCAATGGTGAAAGTGTTTCTGATGTTACAGTGGGAGATCATTTAGCATCCAGTGATCACCAGATGGTGTGGTTCAGTATTAGGACTAGGGCTAGAGCTGTTAAAATCCATTCAAAAGCGAGGGTCTTAGACTTTAGGAAAACAAACTTTGCCAAGATGGGCCAATACCTCAGGGAGTTGTTAGCAGGATGGGAACAGCTGGGGGATGTAGAAAAACAGTGGGCAAAACTGAAAGGGGATATTTTAAGGGCAACTAATCTTTTTGTTAAAATGGTAAATAAAGGTAAAAAGAAAAAGGAGACCGCTATGGTTTTTGAAAGAAATAGCTGAAAAGGTGAAGAAAAAGAGAGAGGCCTTCATGAAATACAAGAGATCACAGAGAGAGGAAAACAGGCATCTATATTTGGAGAAAGAGAAGCTAGCAAAGTAGTCAGGAAAGCAAATATTCAAAAAGAGGAGGAAATAGTCAATGCAATACAATAGGGGGGGATAAGACATTTTTTGGATGTTAGTGAGAAGAGGGGCAAAAGTGGTATTGTCAGACTCAGGGAGAAGGGGAGGAATATGTAGAATCTGACGAGGATAAAGTGGAATTGCTTAACAAATATTTCTGTTTTGTGTTCACAGATGAAGAACCAGAAGCAGGACCTCAGAAAACATCCACAAACAGGAACAGAAGCGAGGGACATTTTGAACAATTTGCAGAAGAGAGTGTTCGTGAGAAACTAGCTAAACCTAAAGTAGACAAAGCGATGGGACCATATGGGATACACCCTAGAATACTGAGGGAAGTTTGGGACCTTCTAGTAACTCCACCGACTGACCTTTTCAATGCCTCGGAGTCGGGACTGGTGCCAAAGGACAGGAGAGAGGCACATATGGTCTCTTTACACAAAAGCGGAAGTAAGGATGTGGTTGAAAACTACAGGCCGGTAAGTTTAATTTCGGTGGTGAGTAAATTATTAGAAGCGCTGCAGGAAGAGAAAATAGTGAGGTTTCTGGAGTCCAGCGGATTACAGGATCTGAGGCAGCATGGATTCACCAGAGGCAGGTCTTGTCAAACAAATCTGATTGATTTCTTTGACTGGGTGACCAGGGAGTTGGACAGAGGGAGAGCCCTAGATGTGGTGTATTTAGATTTCAGCAAAGCCTTTGACATCATTCCTCACAGGCGACTTATAAACAAACAGAGCACCCTAGGGATGGACCCTAAAGTTACTGTTTGGGTTAGAAATTGGTTGAGTGGGAGGTGACAAATGGTACAGGTAAATGGAGCTCACTCTGAGAAGAAGGAAATTACCAGTGGTGTGCCTCAGGGATCTGTCCTTGGTCCGATTCTTTTTAACATCTTTGTGATATAGTGGAAGGGCTGTCGGGTAAGATTTGCCTCTTTGCGGATGATACTAAAATCTGTAATAGAGTAGACACCCAGGAAGGTATAGATAATATGAGGAGGGATCTAGCTAAGCTTGAAGAATGGTCTAGAATTTGGCAGCTGGGATTTAATGTTAAAAAATGCAAGGTCATGCATTTGGGCTGCAGCAATCCAAGGGAGCAATATAGTATAGGGAGTGAAGTACTATTGTCCACCAAAGAAGAGCGGGACCTAAGCGTGATTGTGTCTGATGATCTTAAGATAGCTAAGCAGGTAGAAAAGGCAATGGCAAAAGCTAGAAGGATGCTTGGGTGCAGAGGGAGAGGAATGGCCAGCAGAAGAAAGGAGGTGATAGTGCCTCTGTATAAATCTTTGGTGCGACCTCATTTGGAGTACTGTGTGCAATTCTGGAGACAGCACCTTCAAAAGGATATAAACAGGCTGAAGTCAGTACAGAGGCTAGCTACTAAAATGGTTAGTGGTCTTCATTATAAAGCTTATGAGGACAGACTTACAGTAGGAGGAGAGCCTCTTTTGATTGAAAGCAAGCTCTGTTACGAGGGGGACATGGGATGAGGGTGAAAGGGGATAGATTCAGAAGTGATATGCGGAAATATTTTTTTACGGAAAGAGTGGTGAATCCATGGAATAGTCTCCCAGTGGAGGTGGTAGAGATGAGGACATTATCTGAATTCAAAGAAGCATGTGACAAACACAGAGGATCTCTAAAGGATAAAAGGGGATTGTTGTAGTGGTTGATACGGAAGAGAAGACTAGATAGGCCATGTGGTCTTTTTCTGTTGTCATATTTCTGTTTCTATGTAATTTCTCCTTCCTTAGCACCCTGTAGACTAGTCAAGATAGTTATTTATTTTATTTATTTATTTAACCTGTTTTGTATGCCACCTTATCCTTCAATAAAAGTGGTTAGGAACATAACATGGGGATCTACATTCAACAGGAGGGGGGGGGGGATGACAGAACATACACATAGACTATCGGGAGTTGGTTCTTGGTTTTCATTCGGGCGTGCAGGCTGTTTGAAAGTTATGTTACTTGTCCATAGGAATCCACAAACAGGTGGGTTTTGAGGGATTTGCGGAAGTCCTTGAGGTCACTTTGGGCTCTTAATTCTTCAGGGAGGGCGTTCCATAGATCCGGCGCTGAGGGTGAAATAGTCCTTTTAGATGTTGCTTGTTTTGTCTTATGGTATCCTGCAGGAGTGCGGAGTCGGTTGTTGCCTTGGGTTCACCTAGGCCTGCTGTTTGTGTCTTTGGTTATTATGGCCTGTAATACATCTGCTGAACAATGATGTATGACTTTGACTATGATTAGTATTGCTTTGAATCTCGCCCATGCAATTATGGGTAGCCAGTGCAGCTGTTGAAGTACGGGTGTGATGTGTTTGTATTTGGCGGTACCTGTGATAATGCGTGCTGCAGTATTCTGAACCAGTTGAAATGGATGGACAGTCTGCTTGGGTAAACCCTGGTATAATGAGTTTCCTTAGTCCAGTATCGGGGGGATGACTGCTTGGCATACGGTGCGGAAATGCTCCTGGCTGAGGATTGGTTTAAGTCTCCTGATGAGTTTTAAACGGTGGTAGGCTTTTGCTGCAGTCTTATTTATGTGTAATTGTAGATTCAGGTCCTTGTCTAAGGTGATGCCTAGGTACTTTACCTCTTCCTTTATTGCTATTGTCCTATTTAGGATGTTGATTTCTTGGGGTTGGTTGAATGTCTGGCTTCTGGAAATGAACATTGCTTCTGTCTTATCAAAGTTCACCTTCAGGTTATTGTTGGCGAGCCAGGCGTTCATACTGTCGAGGCATTTGGTCTTCGAGGTTATATCAGGTGCACTCAGGTCAACTGGGGTATTCACCATGATAGCATCTGCATAGAGGTGATATTATATTCAGTGTTTGATGATGCTGCAGATGGGTTGGATATATATGTTGAATAGGATTGATCATAGGACCGATCCCTGAGGTATTCCTTGCGTGCTGGGAAACCGAGTTGATTTTCTCTCTCCGCATTTGACTTGCTGTGTTCGATTGCTCAGGTAGGAGGTGAACCATTTTAGTGTCTTTTTGCATAGTCCGATTTCTTGTAGGCACTGTAGAGTATGGAGTGTGATACTGTGTCAAAGGCAGCCGAGATGTCGATGAAAATTAGTAGGAATTCATTCTTTATGTTGTCTAGACCCCTCAGGAGGTTGTCAAAGAGGGAGATGAGTAGAGTTTCTACGTTTCTAGCTGGCTATAATCTATTCAGAAGGGACCGAGAAAATGGAAAAGGAGGAGTAGCAGCCTTGTATGTCAAAAGCAATATTAAAGCTACTGAAGTGCAGGGGACATGGGGAAAAGAAGAAGCGCTCTGGATTGCGTTGGAGAGAGGAGATGGCACTGTCATCCATATTGCTGTAGTCTATAGACCTCCGACTCAAATTGAAGAGAGAGACAATGAATTGATTATAGATATTGCCAAGATAGCATCAAAGGGGGAAGCAATCATATTGGATTACTCCTTCTACACATCTGGAAAGAAGCAAAAAAATTGTGGATGCTCTCCAAGATGCATTATTTAGACAAATGGTGATGGAACCAACCAGGGAAAGCTCAACGCTGGATGTAGTGCTCACCAACGGTGATAGAGTGTCGAATGTCTGCGTGAGTGCCCCTGTGAGCAACAGCGACCATCACACGGTGTGGTTTGAAATAAAAGCCATGGTACAGGCCAATCATAGCAAGCTCAGAGTCCTAAACTTCAAATACACTGACTTCAATAAAATGGCAGAGTACGTAAAGGAGGAGATGACGGGGTGGGAAGAGATAAAGGAAGTGGAATTGCAATGGGCTAAACTAAAGGAGGCAATAAAAGGAGCAACAGATAAATATGTAAGAAAAGTAAATAAAAGCAAGAGGAAAAGGAAACCTATTTGGTTTTCCAAAGAGGTGGCTGCTCATATAAAGGCAAAAAACACAACTTTTGCAAAATTCAAAAGCTTGCAGACAGAAGAACATAGAACTGAATACAGGATCCAACTCAAAGAGTCTAAAAGAGTAATAAGGATAGCAAAATCAAAAGCAGAGGAAAAGATGGCTAAAGATGTTAAGGGTGGCAACAAAAATTTCTTCAGGTATATTCAGGAAAGGAAAAAGATCAGAGTTGGAATTGCAGGACTCAGAAGTGCTGGGAAAGGACTCGTGGAAAGTGACACTGAAAAAGCAAAATTGCTAAACAATTACTTCTGCTCTGTGTTTACTAAAGAAGATCCTGGGGATGGACCAGCTGTGACTCCCAAATATAAAAATGGGAATGAAGTAGATACCACACCATTCACAGAAGAAGAGGTGTTAGAACAACTTGCTAAACTGAAAGTGGACAAAGCCATGGGACCGGATGGGATACATCCCAGGATACTGAAAGAGCTCAGAGAGGTTCTTGCAGGACTGTTAAAGTATGTCTTCAACAGATCCTTGGAAACAGGAGAGGTTCCTCAGGACTGGAGAATGGCTGATGTCGTACCTCTACACAAAAGTGGTGACAGAGAAGAAGTGTCAAACTACAGGCCCGTGAGCCTTACCTCGGTGGCGGGAAAAGTAATGGAGGCGCTCCTGAAAGAGCGAATAGTGAACTTTCTGAAAACCAACAGCTTGCAAGACCCGAGGCAACATGGTTTTACCGAAGGACGATCTTGCCAAACAAATATGATCGAGTTCTTTGACTGCGTGACCAGGGAACTAGATCAGGGGCATGCGATGGATGTCATCTACCTGGATTTCAGCAAAGCCTTTGATACTGTTCCTCATAGGAGGCTTGTCAACAAACTCAGTAGCTTGGGGATGGGTCCCAAGATGGTAAACTGGATTAGAAATTGGTTGACTGACGACAGAAGGTGATTGTACATGGAGCTCACTCGGATGAGAGGAAGGTGATTAGCGGGGTGCCCCAGGGTTCGGTCCTGGGCCCAGCACTGTTCAATGTATTTGTGAGTGATATTGCTGAAGGACTGAATGGAAAGGTCTGTCTTTTTGCAGACGACACAAAAATTTGCAACAGAGTGGACTCCCCAGAGGGAGTGGTTAACATGAAGAAAGATCTACAAAAGCTGGAAGACTGGTCTAAAGCTTGGCAACTACGATTTAATGCAAAAAAGTGCAGTGTCATGCACTTGGGTAGCAAAAATCCAAGAGAAATGTACGCGATAGGGGGAGAAAGGTTGGTATGCACAGTTCAGGAAAAAGACCTTGGTGTGATTATCTCTGCTGATCTCAAGGTGGCAAAACAGTGCGACAAGGCGGTGGCAAAAGCCAGGAGGATGTTGGGCTGCATACAAAGAGGGATTACCAGCAGAAAAGAAGAGGTACTTATGCCACTGTATAGGTCACTGGTGAGGCCTCACTTGGAATACTGTGTTCAGTTTTGGAGACCATATCTTGCAAAGGATGTAAAAAGACTGGAGACTGTTCAGAGGAAGGCGACCAAAATGATTTGGAGCCTGCATTAGAAGCCTTATGAGAAGAGAGACTTGAAGACCTAAATATGTACACTTTGGAGGAAAGGAGGGACAGGGGAGATATGATTCAGACCTTTAAATACTTAAAGAGAAATGATGAACAAACAAACCTCTTCCAAAGACGGGGAACCTGTAAAACTAGAGGGCATAACATAAAACTGCAAGGGGGTAAATTGAAAGGCAATGTCAGGAAATATTTTTTCACTGAAAGGGTGGTGGATGCTTGGAATACCCTCCCGATGGAAGTGGTAGGGACGAACACGGTGACGGAATTCAAAAAGGCATGGGACAAACACAGAGGATCCCTTTACAGAAATAGGAAAAAAACAAAATAAACGGTACCATCTAACTTCTGAACCATATAACGTCTCAACAAATAGGGGTGTCCTACATGGAGTGGTGGGTTTACCCCTGAACAAGGATATGGGGAGGCGTGGCCTGCGCGGAGCGACAGGTGCACCTACTCTTGCCATCTTGCTGGGCAGACTGGATGGACCATGCTGGTCTTTATCTGCCGTCAACTACTATGTTACTATGTGGTTTAAAACCATGTTGGTGCGCGTCCAGCGGAGCATGAAGATAGACGTGATCCTGCAGTTGTCTTTGTATTGCTTTTTCGGCGATTTTTGAGATAAGTGGTAGGCTTGAGATAGGGCGGTAAGATTTTGGATTGGAGGTGCTCAGCGTGTTGCCTTTGAGGATTGGTCGTATGATGGCTTGCTTGAACATTTGTGGTAGGTGTCCTTATTGGAGGGACTCCTTCACGATTTTGTGTAGGTGGTGGCTTAGTTGGTTCTTGGAAGCTTTGATCCATTCCACTAGGCATGGGTCGGCTGGGGAGGTTGTTGTATTAAGGGTGCCCACTATATTTTCTATTTGCTGTGTCGTTGGTATAGTGAAATCATTCCAGGTTTGGTGGGATTCCATCGCTATTGGGTTGTATTCTGTGGAGGGTATGGTGTGTGCTGAATTGGAGCTCTTGTTCATTATGTAATTTGCAAATTCTTGGGGGTCTATTTGATGGACACTGTGGAGAGGGGTGTCTCTAGTGAGTTGTTGCACGATGTTGAATAACTCCCTTGGTGTGTTGGCTGATTTCATGATTAGGTTGGTGTGATGTCATTGCTTGTGATTGTTGATCAGGTTGTTGTATGCTAGTTGTTTAGCTCTATATTGGAGCGCCGCATCTTGTGACTTGCTTTGTCTCCATTTTCTTTCAAGTCTTCTGAGCGTACGTTTTGCTTCTCTGACTGCATTTGAGTACCAGGGAGCATTGGTTTTCCTGCATGTGTGCGTCTTTTCCTTATTTGGAGCTGATGCAGCTTTGAATATGGTGGAGTTCCATTTCTTTATGATTTCATCTAGGCCATTGCATTCTTGTTGTACTTGTGGCATTATTTCCTTTAGGAAAGTTTCCTTTTGGTAGGCTCTCAATCTTGTTTTGTTTTCCCCTTCTGTGTGGTGTGGAGGGGTTTCCAGGAGTAAGGTGAAGGGTGGTCCGACCAGGGAACTGGAGTGGTCATTAGGGTTGTGACTTGGTTCTGTTTTATTAGTTGTATTGAGATGAAGACAAGGTCCGGTGTGGTTCCATGTTGGTGTATTGGATGTACCCAGGCAGTCAGGACACCAGGTGGGAGGAAAATGATGTTCTGGCCAGAACAGCCTTGCCAAAGACACCATCAGCACTTGATCCCATGTGCAACCAGTAGTGCTTCATGTAGGTACTCAAGGAGGTCCAGGTAGCAGTCTTACAGATGTCCTCTGGTGTCTCCAAAGCAAACAGCCCAGGAGGAGACCTGCAACCTAGTCGAGTGAGTTTAACTGCCTCTGGCATCTGCTTCCTGGCCAACCAGTATGCTGAAGTAATGGCTTCTCTGATCCTATGTGACATGGAGGATTTGGCCACTGCCTGAACCTTCCTCAGCAAAATTTTGCAAAAAAAATCGTTCATGTATTAGTACATAAAAATGAGACTATTCTTCCAACTAGCTCAAATGATAATTGTATTTTTGAAATCAACGAGGTCTCAGACTTATTCGGCTCTGCCACTAGGACTTGCGTCCGTTCTCAAGCAGGTTACCTATTTGCATCAACGACCTCTAGGAATCAGTGTGGTTATATTTCTCAGGTTATAGTCTTCATAAATCAATGTAGAATAATACAAACTTCACTTATCTCATTAACCTGAGGTAACACACATAATGTGTCTGAGACCTCGTTGATTTCAAAAATACAATTATCATTTGAGCTAGTTGGAAGAATAGTCTCATTTTTATGTACTAATACATGAACGATTTTTTTTGCAAAATTTTGTTGATCTAATCGTTCGAGAGTTGACCACTATTTGGTGAACCTTCCTCAAGTCACTGAAAAGCACAAATGTTCCAACCACCGAAAATCATTAGTCACCCCCAGGTATTGCAGCAAAAATCTCCTCATATTGAGGAGAAGCAGCAAGGGAACTGACTGGAGATCATCCTCCACAGAAAGAAAGCAAAAACGCTTCCTGATTTATTTAATTATTTATATTTAGCTCATACCTGATGGTTCCAAGAGTGTCTTTGGGGGAGAGAGATGAGATGGGGGAGAGTGAAATGGGAACTTCAGCTGGGACCTCCACTGTAATGAGTGCGGCTGTGACTGGAATTTCCCCATCTGTGTTGATGATGGAAGACTAGTAGTTTTTACCTTGAAGAAGTTATGGGACGCTACTGCCAACTTGACTTTGACATTATCATCACAGACTCAGTTACTGCAATCATAACTATAGGAGCAAACTGGTGTGGTTGCCTCCATACAACAGATATTAGAAACATAGAAATATGATGACAGAAAAAGACCACATGGCCTATCTAGTCTGTCCTTCCATAACTACAACAGTCCCCTTTTTACCTTTAGAGATCTTCTGTGTTTGTCCCATGCTTTTTTGAATTCAGTTACTGTCCTCATCTCTACCACCTCCACTGGGAGACTATTCCACGGATCCACTACTCTTTCTGTAAAGAAATATTTCCGCATATCGCTCCTGAATCTATCTCCCTTCACCCTCATCCCATGTCCCCTCGTAGCAGAACTTGCTTTCAATTGAAAGAGGCTCTCTCCCTGAACATTTATGCCACGGAGGTATTTAAACATCTCAATCATATCACCTCTATCCCGCCTTTCCTCTAAGGTGTACATATTAAGATACTTCAGTCTGTCCTCAAATGCTTTATAATGAAGATCACTAATCATTTTAGTAGCCACCCTCTGCACCGACTCCATCCTGTTTACGTCCTTTTGAAGGTGCGGTCTCCAGAATTGCACACTATACTCCAAATGAGGTCGCACCAAAGACTTATACAGAGGCACTATCACCTCCTTTTTTCTGCTAGCCATTCCTCTCCGTATGCACCCAAGCATCCTTCTAGCTTTTGCCATTGCCTTTTCTAACTGTTTAGCTACATTAAGATCATCAGACACAACCACGCCTAGGTCCCGCTCTTCTTTAGTGGACAAAAGTACTTCACCTCCTATACTATATTGCTCCCTGGGATTGCTGCAGCCCAAATGCATGACCTTACATTTTTTAACATTAAATCTCAGCTGCCAAATTCTAGACAATTCTTCAAGCTTAGCTAGATCCCTCCTCATGCTATCTACCCCTTCCTGGGTGTCTACTCTATTGCAGATTTTGGTATCATCCGCAAAGAGGCAAACCTTACCTGAAAGCCCTTCCGCTATATCACTAAAATTGAATGCATTGAAAGTTTCAGTAGTGGATCATATGATTCGAATTGACTCAGTCTGTGATTGTAATTTTTCCATTCTTAAAGATTTGACCTCTGCTCATCTGAAGTTAGAGACTCTTGAAAATGTTTCTTGGGCTTCTAATTTGCATTTCATTAGTTTCCCGAAAGTTTCAATGACTTTGCCTCATGAAATGTTTCATAGGTACCTAACGGAAGTATTGCAGGTTTCCAAGGATGCAATCCCCCTGGTTTCTCAAATATTCTATCTAGGGCTTACCGGATCACTCTGGCCTCCAGCCAGTTAACAGGATAGGAGGATTCCCAAGAGGACCAAACTTCCTGCCTCATCTGATTAAGGTAGTATGCACCCAGCCCCTTCAGGCTAGAATCAGTCACCAGGACCACCAAATCCAGGGCTTCCAGTAGCATGCCACATATCGGATGGCAGTCTTTCCACCACCAAGCCAAATGATCCCTCTGAATCCCTGGAATGGGAAGACCTTGCTAGAACAGCTATGAGTTTGGAGACCAAAAACACAGAAGGTGCTTCTGAAGTGGACACATGTGCTCCCTGGTCCACTGGACCAACTCCAGGCTTGATATCATGGACCCCAAAAGCTGTAGATATGTCAGTGGTTTGCTCCATAGGTGTGGAACTAACTCCATCAGCTGGGTCTGTAGATTGAGCCTCCTCTCCGTTGAGAAGAACACACGCCCCTGTAGGGTGTCAAAACATGCCCCCAAATGCTCAATCTTCTGCAAGGGATCAAGGTTGCTCTTGTGGCAGTTGATCACCAACCCCAAACATTTTAGCCACTGGATTACTAAGGCCATGTCTCTCCCTGGACTCCTCCAGGGTATCCAACCAGATGACCCAGTTATCCAGATACAAGTGCACTCGGATGCCCTGCTGACACAGGAAAGCCACTACCACCATCACCACTTTTGAGAAAGTGTGGGGAGATGTGGCCAAGTAGAAAGGCAGAGCCCTGAACTGAAAATGTTGGCCCAGGATGCAAAAGTAAAGAAATTGCTGATGTTGGTCCATGATAGAAACATGAAAGTAGGCCTTGGCTAGGTATAGGATGGTGTGAAACTCCCTGATGCAATGAAAATTAGGAACTTTTAGTTTCACATTGACTGCCTTTTAATCGAGAATGGGACCAAAAGGGTCCTCCTTTCTTGGGCACCATGAAGCGGATGGCATAGCAACCCTGACCTTGCTCTGTGAAAGGCACAGGTACGATAGCCTGCAACTGAAGGAGGCATTGCAGTGTTTCTGTGACCTCCATCCATTTGTGCAGGCTGCAGGGAGGCTCCAGGTACATCTCCGAGCAACTCTGTAATCTCCAGTGCTTACCCCGACCCAGAATCTCTAGCGGCCACCAGTCTTAAGTGATCAGGGTCTATTTCAAGAGAAAATGCTGGAGCCGTCCCATCCTTTGGAAGGGATCCACCTGATTTCACTGTGAGGATCTGCTGGCTCCAGAAGCCGTTCCTCTGAAAAGACTGGCCCTTTCTGGGCTGAGATCGATAGGAGCAAAGGGCTGAAGTGGAACTCTTAACTTGCAGGCACTTCCAGGCTCCCTGAGAATTCCTCTGTACTGCCAAGCTCTTCCAGCAGCCCCTGTGGACAGGCTTTGCCCATGTCTTTTACCAGCTTCTCTAGATCCTCGTCAAACAGCAGAGCCCCTCCCTCCCTCCCCAAAAGGGAAGCTTGCTGAACTGTGACTTGGAGGCCACATCCACCAGTTGTGCAGACAAAGCCAATGCCTGGCCACAACCGCTGCAACCATAGAACTGGAAGCTTCCCTGATCAAATCATGCCTCTGCCACAAATGCGGTCTATATCTCCAGGCAGCAAAAGTACCTTGGCCACAAGACTAGCACATAGGACTATCTGGGAACCCAAGACTGAAGCTGCGAAAGTGTTCTTCAGGAGAGTCTCCACCCTCCATATCTAAGTTCTGTCCAGAGGGTGTCAGAGTTAGGAACCAGAACTTATCAATAAAAAACATATTTGTAGAGGCAATTTAAAGAGAACATTCATAGGAAGACAGAGATCCACATCTAAGTTCAGTTCAGTTCAGAGGGTGTCAGAGTTTTAGGAACCAGAATTTATAAGATTACGATAAGATTTGTTGTTCTTACTCCACTATGTCACTATGTACTGTAGATCCACAAATAGGCATTTGTGGATACCTGTTGTGATTTTCACCATCAGCAAGTCCAACATGCTGATCTTTGATGATTTTGTTCAGTTTTATTAAGGATCATCTGTCTGTCTCCTTCCCTTTCCCCTTCTCTTATTATATTATGGCATAATACATATTTATGTTTTCATGTTATTTATTTTTTTTATGTTTATTCATTTATGTTTATGTTTATTCATTTGCTTGACCGCCCTTCAGTGGTAAACAGAGCGGTTTACAATAAAATCTTCAGTACAGTAGGGCACAAGGCCAGAAGATGAAAAGGAAAGTACAATTCAATATAGGACAGAGAAGAGAGAGCAGGTAGAGAGCAGCAGACACAAGGGAAGAGGCTAAGGCTGGGAGGAGGGAAGGTCGAAAGCAAGGGAAAATAGGTGGGTCTTCAGGGCATGTTTGAAGGTTGGGTGATGTGGTTCAAGACGGAGGGCAGTGGGAAGGGAATTCCAGAGAGCGGGACCTACGAAAAAAAAGTAATTCATATGGTGAAATTAGAGACTTACCTGCTAAGTGTTGTTCCTTGAGGAACTCCAGTCTAGTCCCGAACCTCTGGGTTTAGTACCTCCTCCCGCAGCTTGGAGACTGAGCACGTCACTCTTTTGATGACAGTGGTATAAATAGACCAGGAACCGCCTCCTTGTCCCAGTAACCTATTGACAAAGTAAACTCACCAGAGCAATAATTAACACAACTTTTCAAAACTAACACTATCTAAAGACAATTCCTTAAAACTTTCATTGAACAGAACTTCGTGAATGCACTTAACAGGCAATCCGCATTCCTTGCACTGCTTAGGCCTGCTCTCGCCCTCTACTGAGAACCCCCAAATACCAGGGCCAGACTAACTCGCTTTGAACTACTACTGGAAAGACATGAGCTAAATGTTAGTTAATAAGTAAGTAAATAAATATTTCATATGCCCTTCAAACCAAGATTTTCTCCCCACACAGCACTTCCCCCCACTGGTATGGTCATGGGTTTTCTCACAGCTGTGAAGCAGACTTCTACCCCAAGGGGTCAATGGGCTAATCCAGTCCGCCTTGGACAAGGGGACAGCCGAGAGAGGACCTTAAGAGCCTGGTGGCCCAGACTGAGGATTCTTCTCCTTAAAAGCCCATGCACTACTGCTTAGGACCATTGAGAAGTGGTAATATAGTACAGCAGCAGGCCTACCTGCCTGGTGTAAAGAGAACTACCTGTAAGCCAGCTTTGCAGCCTGCAGCGCCACTCTAATATCCTGTGCAGCCTAAACAGACCTAGTGGGGAGGGGGAGGAGAAAAAACAGATCCTGTAGGAATCTTAACTGGCTCCTAAGGGAACCACTACTCCATCCTCCTCAGACTTACTTGCTGACAATCTGAACTCTTTGAGACCTTCAACTCCCACAGAGGAAGGCTGGGCTCACAGAGGAATGGAGAATCACAAGGACAAAGCAGGGGCCATGACTTCTCTAGCCGTCAATAAGATATGGCTCAGGGTCCCTGGGTCCCTGAGGCATACCCCAGGCCCCAAACCTTCCCCCAAGGGGGCTGCCAAGCAGCTAGCCAACCAAATACAGCCATAGGGGCAAGCTGGCTCACAAGAGGGGCCCCAAAGGGTCCCCCCTAGGGCCACTGGCACTTAGGTGGTTGCACCCTGCTGTGCTCTGTTCTCACTGGGCCCATGTCGCCCCTCCCAAAGTGGCTGTGGAGCTCACCAGTAGAAAGAAAAACTAAAAACGTTGTGACAGGAGCCACAGGCATAGCCATTGGGCCCAGGCCCCATGTGGGGGAGAGGGAGGGGTGTCTCAGAATGCAAGCCAAAAAGTGCTCTGGGCATTACAGCCCTAACATAGCAAACAATTGCTAGGGACTGCAGGTTGCATGGCTGAGAACTGTGGCAAAAATATCTATGGGGGGAAAAAAGACCCACCAGAAAAAAAAGCCTCAAAGCCACGGCAAAATCGGACGTCTCAAAAAAAGGGCATCCAGGGACTCCCTATTCAGGAAGCCTTGGATGCCCACACAAACGTCGGGAGGCCCCAGCTGAGTAAGGGGGTTTTTTTTTGTTGTTTTAAATTGAAGCTGCTTTATTCAAAGCAGCAGAGAACCAATTGTTTCTCATTGAAATGAATGGGGGAAAATGGGACTTGGAGAAAAAAAAAGGGAGCAAAGAGACAGCAAGAGGGAAAGAGGACCTGGGCCCAACTTACCGACCCCCATTAGGAGCCCCATGGGGCTCTCCTGCTGTTCTTCCAGTCCACCAGTACTGACAGCCCATAGGAAACAGGGTTGACACAGGGTAGCTGTTTGCTCCCAGAGACATGGCATACTCAAACTCTGAGCAATGATGGACCCTTCAGACTCAATCCAAGCCCATAGTCTGAGCAAGGAGAGTCCTGCCCATCTTCACTGCTATATCAGGCCACACACCTTGCCACCTGCTGGACGCAGATAACACTGCTTCTCTCATTGCTGTTTCAGAGGATATACAGTGATGACATCACTGAAAGTTGCTCAGGTTTGCCTCTACCTGCTGGCAAGAGAGCATAACTCACTCGTCTGAACTGGTCTGGCAGAATACGGACATCCACGTTATTTACAATAACGCTACTGTAACCTACATGGTACCTTCTAAGCTGCGCAATTTCCTGAACCCTCATAAAGTGTACCGAGAGCTATGCTGTGGCCTGAAGTAATACACTGACAATGGTCTGGACAGTAAGGACAAGGAATGATTTTCTGATCATTGGAGTTGAACTTCCATTCAAGACTTAATTCTACCCAACATTTCTTTAGCTCCTTAAGAAGATGCCTTGCCCCGTCGCCACCCAGATGCGTTCTACAAGGACAGCATGGGGTTTTCAGTTTGGGGCCCCATGCTACTTTTTAGAATGGCACAGGTACTGTGAGATAACCCTGAGCTACGAGGGTAGCACATGTTGATAAACATATCCCTTAGAGTTGAAATGCCACACCACTGGATGTGGAATGCAGTGTGTGAGCATGGCACTGGTTGTTTGTGCGTGTTGCTTTCTAGAGCTTTGTGAGTGTTTTCCTATGTTCTGAAGCATTTATTTATTTATTTACATTCTCTTATATACCGCGCTATTCTGCATCAGTGCGGTTTACGTCGAACAAACTGAAATTACATTGAACAGGGCATTATAACTTGGAGATAACTATTTTACAGGGAACATGGGCTATGGAGGGTTAAGTGGCTTGCCCAAGACCACAAGGAGCACCTGTGGGACTAGAAACCCCAGTCCTTCCGACACCATTTGAATGGTGTCTTGGCATGCATGTATGTGTATGTTTAATTCCTCTATACATGAGACATGTATGGGTTTATTGGGTGGGTGACTGCTTGTTGTGGTTACCCTTGTCCTGCTTGTTTGTTATATTGGGACGATATAGCATAGTTACTCACCTGTAACAGGTGATCTCCAGGAACAGCAGGAATTTAGTCTTTACATATGGGTATCGTCGGTACCGACAGAGCCCAGCGTCCAATTAGAAAACGCTCCTTGGGGCCGCTCCGGCCGTGCAGGCTCTGCCATTCGTTGGTTCTCTTTGCTTTTTGCCTTGCTGGTCCCTTCTTGGCACTTTGCACTGTCTGTGCATCTACTGCCTTCTTCGGTTTACTCCTCCCCAGGATTTTCTACAACAGCGCCCTCCCTACTTTTCAGTGGGCTTCCCTTTCCCTCCCACTCCCCCAATTTTCTCTGTCCTCTCTTCTCGGTCCGTTCTGATGACCTCCATACCTGTCTTTTGGGGACGTCGTCCCACGCTTTCCGCAGCCACCCGCTCTCGTTGTCCGGCTTATCTCCTTCCCTGTCGCACTACCACTGTTGCTTCTCGGGACTTTCCCCCCTACTTGCCTCCCCCTCCCCCTCTTCTAATGGGACTTCTAAACTGCAGGTCACTAAGGTCTAAATCTCTCCTTATTCTAAACTGCAGGTCACTAAGGTCTAAATCTCTCCTTATTCAGGACCTTGTCGTCCAAAACTCCTTGGATCTCCTTCTTCTCACCGAAACCTGGTTAAAGGAAGGTGAGTCCGCCCTCCTTGCCCGCTGTCTCCCTCCCGGTTATTCGGCTGTCTCTGTTTCACGCCCGGGCCGCTCTGGTGGCGGGGTGGCCGCCATTCTGCACCCTACCCTCTCATTCACCCAAGTTTTTTCCCCTCTGCTCCATTACCCGGAGGCACTACTCCTCCACCTTCATCTCCCTTCCCCATTACACCTCCTCCTCGTCTACTCCCCTCCAACCTTACGTTCAGATCTCTGGGACTCTTTAATTCTCACCATTTCTGACTTAACTCTTGCTTTTCCCCAGCTTCTTATTGCTGGGGACTTTAACCTTCACCTTGATTCCCCTGCTTCTTCTAGGGACCACACTTTCATCTCTCTCCTATGCGATCTTTCCCTTACCCAGCATGTCTCCTGCCCTACCCACACAGCTGGTCACACCCTAGATCTCCTCCTTACTCTTCCCTCTTTCTCGTACGCTCTCTCTACAGTATCTTCTCTCACTCTCCCCTGGTCGGATCACTATTGCTTGCTCTTCTCGTGCTCCTTTTCTGGGTCTTTGTCTCAGCCATTTACTCCAGGATCCCCTCCTTCCCAGCGTCTCTCTCGTCGCATTACTCCTTTTACTATCCAGCAATTTCCCCCTGCGTCCCTCCTTCTTCCTCCTGATTTCCCTTCTCTTTCCCCTAACTCCCAAGTTACCCATTGGTCTTCTGCTTTATCTGAGGCTTTTGATGTCCTGGCCCCCCTCCGGCCTTGCCCCTTAAAACGTCGTCCCTCACAGCCCTGATACCACCCTGGCCTCAGACTGCTCCGCTCTCAGCTCCGTAGGGCCGAACGAAGGTGGCGTAAGGCTCCTTCTCCGTCTACTCTCTCTTCATTCAAGGCTCTTTGCTCCCATTACCGCTCTCAGGTACACTCAGCCAAAAAGGATTTCTTTTCCAATGCCATTTCGAGCGCCCCGAATCAGACTCGGCACATCTACAATACGCTTCACTCACTTACCTCCCTTCTCCCTTCCACCTCTGCCCTTCCCCCCCATCCATCTCCCTCCCCCTCACTCCTTGCCACCTTTTTTAGTGATAAGATCCTTAATCTCAGAGCCTCCCTCCCCTTTTGTCCCTTGCCTATTCTTTCCCCACCCCCCATCGTGTCTCCTCCTCTGTCCCTCACCCACTCTCACACCTGGTCTTCCTTCTCACTAATAACCTCTGCTGAACTTCATCAACTTATCTCATGCAATATCCAAACGAGTTCATAATATTGTATATAGCATTAAGTTAACTTGTACATAGTTCTCCCGGTTGTCCCTTGTTTAATTCCCTGTTCATTGCAAACTCAATGTTGCCTGTATGCATTGTAGTATGTTTCTTGTTCAATGAGTGGAGGAGTAGCCTAGTGGTTGGGGCAAGGTACTTCAGGCCGGAAGGTCGGGGGTTCAAATCCCACTAGAGGACAGCAACCTTGGGCCGGAAGGACTGGGGTTTCTAGTCCCACAGGTGCTCCTTGTGGTCTTGGGCAAGCCACTTAACCCTCCATTGCCCATGTTCCCTGTAAAAGAGTTATCTCCAAGTTATAATACCCTGTTCAATGTAATTTCAGTTTGTTCAATGTAAACCGCACTGATGCAGAATAGCACGGTATATAAGAGAATGTAAATGTACACCGCACTGATTGTAATAGCGCGGTATAAAAGAAATGTTAAATAAATCTCCTCCTCTAATAAGACCTTTTGTTCCCTAGACCCTATCCCTTCGACTTGGTTGTTGGATCCATCTCTAGCACTTCTTCCTCCTCTCCTCTCTATGCTCAACTCTAGTCTTACTTCAGGCATCTTTCCCCGCTCCTGGAAGCACGCACTAATTCGCCCTATTCTTAAAAAACCCTCTCTTGATCCTATGATTCCTTCACACTATCATCCAGTCTCTAATCTTTCCTTCGTTTCTAAACTCTTGGAAAAATTTGTATTTACTCAACTCTCTCACCACTTGGATGATATCAATTTTCTTCACCCACGTCAATCTGGTTTCCGTCAGGGTCACAGTGTGGAAACTATTCTTCTTGCTTTCACTAACGCTCTACACGTAGCGCACGATTGTGGTGACATCTCGGTGGCGGTTGCACTTGATCTATCAGCTGCTTTTGACCTTGTTGATCACTCCCTCCTTCTTCTCCGTCTTCAAGAGGCGGGCCTTTGTCACACGGTACTTCATTGGTTTCACTCTTTTCTCTCTTCACGTTCCTGTTCAGTTCTTTCCTCTTCCCCCCTCCGTCCCTCCCTCTGATCCTTTTCCTTTGGTATGTGGCGTTCCGCAAGGCTCTGTACTTGCCCCTCTTCTTTTTAACCTTTTTCTTGCCCCCCTCACCCTTCAGATCCAGCAAACTGGGATCAGTGCCTTCTATTACGCCGATGATATTGTTCTCCTTCACCATACTTCCCAATCTCACCCTGATCTCTCTCCTCTTAACTCCTGTCTCACCGTGGTTGCTAGTTGGTTGTCACAAAAATGTCTTCACCTTAATCTCGCAAAGACCACAGCTATTTGGTTCTCTTGTAGTGGTTCCCCTCCCTCTCTAGCCCCTTCTTTTTCAGGTTCTTCCGTCCCATTAGTTTCTTCTTTCTGCTACCTTGGCGTTATTTTCGACTCTCACCTTTCTTTTCATGATCATATCTCATGTCGCTAAAACCTCCTTCTTTTTCTTACGTCAAATTCGTGCTGTTCGGCCTTTTCTCACTCCTTCTGCACTCGCCACTTTACTTCTCTCTTTGGTTCTATCCCGTGTCGATTTTGCTAACTCCCTTTTTCTTGGTCTCCCTAAGTCTCAACTATACAGTCTTCAACGTATTCAATACACTGCCGCTCGCATCGTCACCCATTCTTCCATTCGCGATCATGTCTCACCTCTTCTCTTCCGTCTCCATTGGCTGCCCCTACCTTTTCGTTTTCACTACAAACTGCTTACTCTGGTCCATCGAGCTTTCCATACTAACACCCCGCAATATTTGGCCGATCTCCTCACCTATCACACTCCTAGACGCACACCTCGTTCATTTCACCTCAACCGCCTCACTCTTCCTTCCCCTTCTTCAGCGCACCTCCAATCTACCCGTTCCTCGGCCTTCTTTTTCACAGCTCCTGCCCTCTGGAATTCCCTTCCCCCCTCCCTCCGGCTTGAACCTCACCATCCTACCTTTAAATGTAATCTAAAAACCCACCTCTTCTCCCTTGCCTTCGACCTTCCCTCCCCTTTTGTATGAGCTATCTCTTACATTGTCCATATTGTGCTCTTTAACCCCCCTCTCTCCTATTAAGATTGTATTTCTCTTCCTCTTTTCTGGCTATGGTTTTTATGATTGTTTTTATATGTGATATTTATATTGTAAACCGCTCTGATCTTCTTGAACGGGCGGTATATCAAATTTTAATAAACAAACAACATACATAAAGCTTTTGGGAGCATCCCAAAGTGCCTGCGTGCTGCCTTCCCGCCTTTCCCAACTGCCTCTCTCCAGTTGAGTTTTAAAGCGGAGACTAAGAGAGAGAGAGGGAAAGAGATAGAGATACAACTCCTAGGGGAGGTGGGTGGGTTGTGAGGACTAAATTCCTGCTGTTCCCGGAGATCACCTGTTACAGGTGAGTAACTATGCTATCTCCAGGAACAAGCAGGAATGTAGTCATCACATATGGGGACTCCCTAGCTTTAGATGCCAGGGAGAGACCCCAGAAGTTGTGCTTCCCTGAGAAGGGCTCCACGTCCCCCCATGGATCTCTGCCATCCTACCAGGGATGGTGGGTAGGAGTTGATTAGGTATGGAACAGGTTTTGCACCTGACCAAACAGGTGTTGGGCCTGACCAAACAAGGCATCCCGGCGGGAGTCCTTGTCCAAGCAGTAATGGGTTGTGAAGGTATGAACCGAGGCCGAGGTGGCTGCTCGACAGATGTCGTCGATAGACACAGAGTGCAGATGAGCCATTGAAGCTGCCATGGCTCTCACATTGTGAGCTGTGACATGACCCTCCAGAGAAAGATTCTTACTCGGATAGGCAAAGGATATACACTGAGCAATCCAGTTAGATAGTGTTCTCTTGGAAACTTGAAGTCCCAAATGAGAAGGATCAAAAGCAACAAAGAATTGAGAGGACTTTCTATGTTGCTGTGTTCTTTGTAAGTAAAAGGCTAAAGCTCTTTTACAGTCCAAAGTATGAAGGTTCCTTTCTGCATTTGATGCATGAGGCCTTTGAAAGAACACAGGTAGGTAGACCGCTTGGTTTAGATGAAAAGGCAAGACCACCTTTGGCATAAAGCGTGTATGAGTCCTAAGGACTACCTTGTCATGATGGAACCTTGTATAAGATGGATCAGCTACTAATGCCTGCAACTCACTGATGCGACTGCAATGAGAAAGATAACCTTCCAAGAAAGGAATTTCAAGGAGGTAGTAGCTAAGGGTTCGAAAGGTGGCTTTATGAGCTGACCAAGAACCAAAATTTAAGTCCCATGCCACAGGAGGTGGCTTAATGGGAGGCTTAGTTAGCAGAAGGCCTCTCATAAATCTTGCTATAAGAGGATGGGAGGAAATAGCTTGTCGATTTAGGGGCTTGAAGGAAGCTGCAATAGCCATCAAATGGACCCTTACTGAGTTAGTCTTAAGTCCTGCATTGGATAAATGAAGGAGATACTCCGGTAATGATTCCAAAGGTATGGCAATAGGATTAAGACCCTTCTGCGAACACCATATGGTAAACCTTTTCCACTTGAAAGCATAAGAGTGTCTTGTGGAAGGCTTCCTGGAAGCATAAAGGATATCCTTTACTTGCTGAGGGAGGTTAAGATCATGGAGATATAGGCCTTCAGCAACCAAGCCCTCAGATGCAGAGACTGGGGATTGGGATGCCATAACATTCCATCCTCCTGAGATAGGAGATCTGGAGCAGACCCTAACTCCAGGGAGGGAGCTTGAGAGAGATGTAGAAGCAGAGGGTACCACACTTGCCATGGCCAATGTGGAGCTATGAGAATCACACAGCCTCTGTCTCTCTGAAGCTTGAACAGGGTTTTGGGAATTAGGGGAATGGGTGGAAAGGCATACAGGAAGTCTTGACCCCAGTAAAGGAGGAAAGCATCCCTGGCTTGAGCCCCCTGAGCCAGAATTCTGGAACAGAACCGGGGATGTTTGGCATTCCACGGACTTGCAAAGAGGTCTATGTCCGGGGTTCCCCAAATTTGAAAACTCTTGGCCACCTGGGTCTGCATGCAGAGACCACTCATGTGGAAGCAGAACTCAACTGAGTCTGTCTGCCCAAGAGTTTTGTATGCCTGGAAGATACACTGCCAGGAGATGAATCTGATGCTCTCTGGCGATGGCCCATAGTCGCAAAGCTTTGTTGCAAAGCGACAGAGAGCCTGTTCCCCCCTGCTTGTTCACGTAGCGTAGAACATGGCTACTTGATTGTCCGTATGAGCAGGGTGGAGCAGGGTGTGGAACACTAAGAGCAAGGAAGATTGCTCTGAGCTCCAAGAGATTGATATGTAGATGAGTCTCCTGTGGAGACCAGGTGCCTTGGGTGGAGAGGTCTTGCAGATGAGCTCCCCAACCCATCGGAGAAGCATCTGTTGTGAGAGTTGCCTGGGTAAGGGTTGTTGAAAAGGGGACACCAGCAACAGGCTTTGAGTGGACTTCCACCACTGGAGGGACAAAATAAGGTGACTTGTGTTTGCTATTTTGTCTGACAGGCATCCTGATGCCTGGATCCATTGAGTGGATAAAGTCCACTGGGCTGCCTTCATATGGAGGCGAGCATAGGGAACCACATGCACAGTAGATGCCATGTGGCCTAGTAGTTGTAGCATTTCTCGGGCAGTGAGATGAGGCTTTAGCACTGCTTGAGAAGCTAACTGCACCATGCGAAGGCAACGGGCCTGGGGGAGATAGGCCCTTGCCTTTCTGGTATCCAGCAAAGCTCCTATGAACTCTAAAGACTGAGTGGGAGTTAGACTGGATTTTGGGATGTTTATGACCAGACCCAAATACTGAAGGATACGCATTGTGCAGGATAGAGAAGTCCTGGCCTCTGACTCTGTTGGGGCTCGAATGAGCCAGTCGTCTAAGAAGGGGAATACGAATATCCCTAGAGTGCAGAGAAATGCTACCACAGCCATGCATTTCGTGAACACCCTTGGTGCTGAGGCCAGGCCAAAAGGAAGCACCCTGTATTGGTAGTGCTTTCCTTGAAAAAGGAACCGAAGGAATCTTCTGTGAGTTGGATAGATGAGAACATGGGTGTACACATCCTTGAGATCTAGAGAATAAAGCCAATCCTGACTCTGAAGGTATGGCAGCAGAGTTCCGAGAGAAATGATCTTGAATTTCTCTTTGACAAGGAATTTGTTCAATTCTCTGAGGTCCAAGATAGGTCTCTATCCCCCTGTTTTCTTTGGGATAAGGAAATAAGGGGAGTAAAACCCTGTACCCTGCTGATGGATGGGTACTTCTTCTATTGCCCCTTGGGTAAGAAGCATAGTGACTTCCTGACCTAACAGGTTGATGAGAGAGGTCGGAGAATTGAACTGCCTTATCATTGTGGGAGGGGGCATGCTGGAAAAATGAAGCTTGTACCCCTCTTTTATGATGGAGAGTGTCCAATGCTCTGCTGTTACCTGCCCCCACCTGGGGGCAAAGTGACACAACCTTCCTGGAATGGTGGAAGGCTCTGGTCTAACGAGAGCCAGGAAGGCTAAGTTCTCTAGCTGAAAGTCAAAGGCCTTGTGGAGGCTGAGACTGCTGAGGTTTAGCAGTCTTTGGTTTTCTTTGTTTGGGTGGTTGCTGACCTTTCCTGACAAGCTGACCTGCAGAATGTCCCTGCTGAGAATAAGCAGGATGATATCTTTTCTTTTTAGAAAGGAATGGTTTCTTGAAAGATTTCTTTCTAGCAGGATCAGCTGTGGACTTGGATAGCCTATCCAAGGTGGAGTTGTCAGCATCCAACTCATTGGCCTTTTCTTGCCAGTCTTTACCAAACAGGTTCTCACCAGTACAAGGGATAATTCCCAGTTTGTCTTGTACCCAGAGCTCCAGATCAGATGCCTGGAGCCAAGCAATTCTACGTGCACCTATGGCAATGGCAGAGGTTCTGCTTATGCACTCAAAACAGTCAAAAGCTGCACGGTTGACAAATTTAGAAACATCTTGGGCATGTTTGACCAATGTGAGAAAATCCTGCCTTCTATCCTCAGGAAGAAGAGGACTCAAAGCCTCTAAATCACCTGTGACTTCCTTTAGGAACATTCCCATGTATAGACTATAGGAACTGATCCTGGCAGAAAGCATGGAAGCTTGGAAGACACAACGTCCAAAAACATCCAAAGTTCTGCACTCACGTCCTGGAGGATTAGAGGAATGCCTCTTTGCACTCTTGATCCTTCTCATATTTTATTTATTTATTTATTTACATTCTCTTATATACCACACTATTCTGCATCAGTGCGGTTTTACATTGAACAAACTGAAATTACATATCTTATCTTACAAATATCATATCTTATCATATCATATCTTACAAATCATAGCTGATTCCACTACAACAGAGTGGTGAGGAAGCTGAGTTTTTTGGAAACCAGGACAAGGAGGGACTCGATACAGAGTATCTAGCCTACGAGAATGAGGGGAGGTGGTAAGAGGTGTCTCCCACATTCTTAACATGAGATAGCGTAGTTACTCACCTGTAACAGGTGTTCTCCAGGAGCAGCAGGAATCAGTCCTCACTTATGGGTGACGTCGGCGCCGACGGAGCCCTCGCGGAGCAATTTTCCCCAGCTTTCAAAGAAAGCCTTTGGGAATTGCAGCGCGCATGCGCGGTTGTCTTCCCGCCCGAGGGTGCCATCTTAGCCAGTCAGATGACATAGCTAAAAAAGACAGCATAAAAAATTTGCAAAAAGAACATAAGCAGACGATTGCAACTCCAAGGGGAGGAGGGAGGGTAGTGAGGACTGATTCCTGCTGCTCCTGGAGAACACCTGTTACAGGTGAGTAACTACGCTTTCTCCAGGACCAAGCAGGAAGTCAGTCCTCACTTATGGGACTCCCAAGCTCAAGGCTACCGGAGACCCTAAGCACAAAAATGAGCTCCCTCTAGCTCAGCAGCACAGAAGGATAGAATCTTCGCTGAATTATCACCCACCGGTAGCCCACATCCGGGATGGAGGGTAGGAGTTGCTCAGACCTCAAAGAGATTACGGAGGACTGCCTGTCCGAAAGCACTGTCCCTACGGGACTCCCTCTCGAGACAGTAATGGACCGCAAAAGTCTGGCTCGAAGACCAAGTAGCGGCCCGGCAGATGTCTGCCAGCGGAACAGAGCGGAGGTAAGCCACTGACGTGGCCTTTGCCCGAACGCAATGAGCCGTGACTCGACTTTCTAAGGAGAGTCCGGCTGCCCCATAAGCCCAAGAGATACAGTCCGCAACCCAGATGGACAGAGTACGCTTGGAGACCGGGAGCCCCAATCTATTGGGGTCGAAAGACACAAAAAGCTGAGCAGCTTTACGGTGCTCCCGCGTACGGTCAAGGTAGAAGTTCAGGGCCCTTCTACAGTCCAGGGTATGGAGGACCGTCTCAGCTCGGCTGGAGTGTGGTCTGGGAAAGAAGGTTGGAAGTACCACCTCCTGATTGATGTGAAAAGGGGAGACCACTTTAGGCAGAAATTTCGGATGAGTCCGTAGGACCACCCTATTCTTGTAGAACCTAGTGTAAGGGGGATCAGACACGAGGGCTTGCAATTCACTGACGCGTCTAGCGGAAGTGAGGGCTATCAAGAACAGTGTTTTCCAAGACAGAAAACGGAGAGAGAACAGGTAGCCATAGGTTCAAAAGGCGGACAGGTGATCCGCTGCAAAACCACATTCAGGTCCCAGTCAGGCGCTGGCGGGCGCAGAGGTGGTTTAAGTAGAAGGAGACCTCGGAGAAACCTCGCTACGAGAGGGTCATTGGAGAGAGGTCTGCCGTCCACCGGCACGTGATGTGCTGAAAGAGCACTGAGGTGAACTTTGACGGAGTTGGACTTAAGTCCCAGATTAGAGAGGTGCAGCAAGTACTGCAAGATCACCGACACCGGGCAGGAGAAGGGATCCTGAGACTGTTGGGTACACCAGACTGCAAAGCGACGCCATTTAAGGGCGTAGCATTTGCGGGTAGAAGGCCGTCGCGAAGCCAAGACGACCTCCTCCACCTCCGCCGGCAGGAGAAGGGGAGCAAGGACTACCCTCTCAGCAGCCAGGCCATGAGGTTGAGAGACCTGAGGTTGGGGTGCAGGAGGGACCCCTGATCCTGAGTGAGGAGATCCGGTTGTACCCCCAGAGGGATTGGATCCTCCACCGCCAGTTGCAACAGGAGCGGAAACCACGGCTGCCTGGGCCAGCGAGGGGCCACCAGGATCATGAAGGCTTTGTCTCGGAGAACCTTGAAAAGAGTCCGAGAGACTAGCGGGATGGGAGGGAAAGCGTACAGAAGGCTCCCCGACCACGAGATCAGAAAGGCGTCCGCCGCAACCCGAAGGGGGTGCGGCTGACGAGAGCAGAAGCGAGGAAGCTGCCGGTTGTGAGGACTGGCAAAGAGATCCACCGTGGGGAGACCCCACTTGAGGAAGAGCTTCTGAACTACCAAGGGATCCAGACGCCACTCGTGCGGCTGGAGGACCCTGCTGAGTTTGTCTGCAAGGCAATTTTCTTGGCCCGGGAGATAAACTGCCTTGAGGAGAATGCCGTGACTGACGGCCCAAGAGCAGAGCTTCTGTGCCTCCCGACAGAGGAGGAAGGAGCCCGTGCCCCCCTGCTTGTTCACGTAGAACATGGCAACTTGATTGTCCGTCTGGACAAGGACGGACTGTTGGGAAGTCAGGTGGGAGAAGGCCTTGAGAGCTAGGCGGATCGCCCTGAGCTCCAGGAAGTTGATCTGCTGAGCAGACTCCCACGTGGTCCAGAGGCCCTAAGTACGTGCCTCTTGGCAATGTGCTCCCCAGCCAGGAGGGATGCATCGGTGGTCAGCACCCGGGTCGGCTGAGGGGACTGGAAAGGCATTCCGAATAGCAGGTTCGGCTGCCGGAGCCACCACCGGAGAGACGAGACCAGCGGCTCGGAAACGCGCACTAGGTCTGCTAGGCCGCCCGTGGCTTGTCGCCACTGCTGGCGGAGACACCATTGAGCAGACCGCATATTCAGGCGGGCATTGGGGGTCACATGGACGGTGGAAGCCATATGGCCGAGCAGTTTCAGGAAGCGCCTGGCGGAGACCAGGGGCTGCCTGCGAAAGCGGTCGGCTAGGTCCATGAGCCGTTGAGCCCTGTCGAGCGGTAGGTACGCTCGCGCCTGAGGAGTGTGCAGCCTTGCGCCGATGAACTCGAGATCCTGTGAGGGGAGCAAAGTGGACTTTGCGAAGTTTATAACAAAGCCCAAGTGCTGCAGCAGAGTCACCGTGCGGCACGTGGCGTTGGTGACCTCCTGAGCGGACGCTGCTCTGATGAGCCAGTCGTCGAGGTACGGAAAGACATAGAGGCCGTGAAGCCGGAGATGGGCCGCCACGACCGCGAGACATTTTGTGAAGACTCGCGGTGCGGAGGACAGGCCAAAGGGCAGTACTCTGTACTGGTAATGATTTCCTGCCACCACAAACCTTAGGTATTGGCGGTGGCTTGGGTGGATGAGGATGTGCGTGTAGGCATCCTTTAGATCCAAGGAGCATAGCCAATCTCCCTGCTGGAGGTAGGGCAGAAGGATTCCAAGGGTAAGCATTTTGAACTTCTCCCGTACAAGGAACTTGTTGAGGTTGCGCAAGTCCAGGATGGGTCTGAGGCCCCCTGTTCTCTTTGGTATCAGAAAATACCTCGAATAAAAGCCTTGACCTCTCAGGTGGTGTGGCACCGGTTCCACCGCCTGTTCCTGCAGAAGACCTGCTAACTCCTGAAGGAGCAACTCCCTGTGCAGAGGGGGGCGCGGAGGCTCTCCGTGAAAATAGGAGGGAGGGACCTGATGGAAGTGGAGAAGGTAGCCTTCTCGCACGACCTGAAGCACCCAGGCATCTGCGGTGATGCTGGACCACCTGTGGGCGAAGTGAACCAGCCGGCCTCCGGTGCTGGGAGGAACCAGCGGGGGGGGAGAGGCTATGCTGAGCGAGTCAAAAACCCCCACCCTGCTGAGCAGGGGCTGGTGGTGCAGGCTTGGGGGCTTGCTGCCTACGGGACCCGTTACCCCGTCCCTTGGCCTGCTGGCCCTGCTGGGGAGCTGCAGGGGCCTGATAATGGGGGTATTGTTTGTAGGCAGCCGCCTTCCTCGGGTAAAAGGACTTTTTCCCCGAGCCCTTCTTTTTCTGGGAAGGGGCGGAGGTCTTCCTAGAAAGCCTGGTCCTGGTGAGAGTCTCAGTCTCAATTTGTGCAGCCTTTTCCGCCATGGGCTTGCCAAAGAGGTTTTTGCCTCGGCAGGGGACATCGACCAACTTGTCTTGTACCCAGGGCTCAAGGTCAGACGACTGAAGCCAAGCCTGTCGGCGGGCCCCGATGCCGGCTGCGGCCACTCGAGCCGAGGCTTCAAAGCCATCATAGGCTGCTCGGGACATGAACTTTGAGCATTCCCGAATGCCCGTGGACAAGGCTAGGAACCTCCGCAAGGGCTCCTCGGAGAGACCAGCGGAGAATCCGGCTAGCTCTTTAGCCAGATCCCGGAGATACATGCCCATGTATAGCTGGTAAGTCTGGACACGACATGCGAGCATAGAGCCCTGGAAGCACTTCTTGCCAAGGCCATCCAGGTTACGGGCCTCCCTTCCAGGAGGCACCGAGGAGTGCATCTTCTGGCTCTTAAGACGATGCATGGCCGATTCCACTACCATGGAATGGTGTGGCAGCTGCGCCTTTTGAAAGCCAGGGCTCTTGCGGACCCGATAGATAGAATCGACCCGCTTGCTCAGGACCGGCGAGGAGGCCGGACTCTCCCACATGCCGAAGAGTAGTCGTTCCAGCATAGGAGGAACCGGCACAGTAAAGTGTTCCCTCGCGGGAGAGTCATACTGGAGGGCGTCGAGCTCTTCGGCTCGAGGCTCCTCCTCGGGATCCGCAGGGAAGGCCAAAGCCTTGGCCATATCCCTAACAAAGTCCGAGAACCGGGCATCCTCCGGGGGGGACTGCTTCCGAGGCTCGGACTCCGGTGAGTCCGATGGGACACACCGAGTCCGGAAAGAATCAGGTGACTCTTCCTCCTCAGACTCCCAGACCGACTCCGACGAGGACTCGGTGGGGTCGGCCCGGGCAGGGTGCGGCGCCAGCCGCCCCGACGCCGAGGGAGTCGGCGTCGGCGACCTCGGTCCCGAACGGGAGGCCGAGGGTGACCTCGACCGAGGATCGACTCGAGTTCTCATCGACTCGAGGATCGGCTCGGTCTCCGGGGTCGACTTGGATGTCGACGTCCCGGCGGTCGGGGCAGCGGCGCCAGCGAGGCCAGCGAGCAGTGCCCTCTGCTGGTCCATGAAGGCAGACAGTCTGCTCTCCAAGGCTGTCAACCTGAGTCCGAGCTCAGGTGACCCAGCAGCCCCCGACTCGGGCCCCGACGGCGTCGGGCCCGACGTCGGCTGTCGCGGAGGCGAGTCCAGAAGGACCACAGGACTTACCCGGGCAGGCATCTCCGACTCCAGGCGAGGTCGCTTCAGGATGTGTTCCTTCTCCAAGGACCCGGGGCGGCTGTCGGGGCTATGCGACCTGGCCCTCGCGGAACCAGGAGCGTCCACCGACGCCGCCCTCGCGGGTTTTTCCTTCCGACGATGGTCCCCGGAGGGAGAACCTCGGTCGGAGGAGCTCCGGCGACGGTCCGAGCTGGAGCCTTTCGACACGGAGGCCTCCGACGAGGTCCGGGTACGGCTGGGGTCAGCGAAGATTCTCTCACGCTGATGCCGCCGACTTCTCAACGCCTTTGAGGACAGTTTGCTGCAGGGCCCACAGATCAGTTCCTCATGATCCGGGCCCAGGCAGCGGAGGCAAAAATCGTGTGTGTCGGTTAGTGACATATTTCGGTCACACCGACCACACCGCTTAAACCCACTGGCAGCCATCGGGGGAAAAAGGGCCCCTGCGAGGTCAAAGGACCGGGCTGCCAGGGAAACCGAAAACGAAAGCTGACCAAGTCAGAAAAACCGAAAAAAGTAAGAGGACTCGAGACCGGCGTCGCGAGTCCGGGCGGGAAAACGATCGGCGTCGAACCGAAAGAAAAAAAGGATAAAATAAAGAAGAAAATCAACTTTTTCGCGGGGACAAGACGGGGACGTCTGTAGGGCTCCGCGGAAAAAAGAAGACTGGCTAAGATGGCACTCTCGGGCGGGAAGACGACCGCGCATGCGCGCTGCAATTCCCAAAGGCTTTCTTTGAAAGCTGGGGAAAATTGCTCCGCGAGGGCTCCGTCGGCGCCGACGTCACCCATAAGTGAGGACTGACTTCCTGCTTGGTCCTGGAGAACATGCAAGATCTCATGGATGGGCAAGGTAGCTGCCTCCTTAGGAGTTTTGGGATATTGTAAAATTTCCAACTCCTTTGCTCTGGGCTCTGTTTCAGGGGTCATAGTAATCGAGACACCCCGAGCCACCTCCCTGATAAAATCCTGAAAGGAAATATCTCCTGGAGGAGACATCCTGCGCTTAGGGGAGGAGGGCTCCTCTGGGAGCATTCCTGCATCGACAGAACTATCAGAATCCTCAGGATTCTTCTGAGGACTCGAAGTACCGCCTGTCCGGGTGCTCTTGAAAAGCCCGATACCCGTAGCGACCGAAGTCGGTACCGAGAATAATCAGTACCGGAAGGCATCGGATGACTGGGTGCCGGCAATGAGGACAACGATGTCGATGCTATTGGTACCGGTACCGGTTGAAATGTCTGACGCCTTTCCGAGGGCATCGATGCCGCAAGGAGAGCCACCAGACTGCGCTCAATAGCCAGGACTCTCTGGTCTATCGACGCTGCTGATGCCTGGATGTCGGTACCAGAGAAGATCGCCGGTACCCCAGAGCATGGCACCAGTAGTTCTGCCGAGGTTGAGGCCTCGAGAACGTCCTGGAGCCCCGATAATGCTTTGGAAGTCGAAGCCTCCTGCTGGGACAATTTTGCCGGTGCAGAATCCTCAAGGGCAACGCCAGAGGCATCTCGATGCTTAGAAGGAGATCTACCCTTTGAGGACCGGCTAGACTTGCGTTTAGTTACCTGAGATCCACGGGAGGAAGACGAAGCCCTGGAAGACGTCGATGCCACCGAAGCTGCATCAGAGGGAAACAGGGTACTGAGATTGGCAGCTCGGTTCTGTCAACCTCTCTTGGACATCATGGCACAGGCCATACATTCCGAGATGGAATGGTCAGGACCTAAACATTTCAGACACAACTCATGGGTGTCGGTGACTGAGATGGTACCGCCACACTTGGTGCACTTTTTAAAAAACCGAAGAGGGTTTTTCCATTGTAGAAAAAATCTTGGGCCTAAGACCCAAAATGGCGCGTGCACCTGGAAAAAAAAATGGAAAAAAGTACTAAGAATTTTTATTTTTTTTTTAAAAAAAAGAAAGAAAGAAAGAAAGAAAAACCGGCGGTACTGGTAAAGCGTCGAGGAAGGCAGACACGACCACAAAAAAAGAAGGAAAATTTTCTGCGGTGACAGGAACACGACCTGCTGGCTCCGCAGAAAACGAAGAACTGGAGAGAGGCAGTTGGGAAAGGTGGGAAGGCAGCATGCAGGCACTGTGGGATGCTCCCAAAAGCTTTCTAATTGGACGCTGGGGAGCATTCCCGCGCAGGCTCCGTCGGTACTGACGATACCCATATGTGATGACTACATTCCTGCTTGTTCCTGGAGATACTGTTATTCTTATGTTTTATTTGGTACGATGGATCACTTCCATTTCCATAGCCCTGCCAGTAATGTGTTTAAACTATTATTAGCCTTTGAATTATTAATGGCTGCCTTCAAAGAGATTTTTCTAAATGTTAACAGACTTAACCATCCCATCAAACAGAAAAAAGTGTTTAAACTACTTGAAAAACATGCTGATGTTACACTGCTGCAGGAGACCCATTTAACAGCTGTTTCACTCAAAGTTAGTTGGGTTACTAAGCATGTCAAGTTTCTCCAGCAGTAGGCAAAAAAGAGAGAGAGGGGGGTGTCCATATTATTTCATATGGCCTTGCAGATACAAGTGTTACATCAAGCCACTGGTCTCAGTGATCAGTGGGCCTTGGTGGTAGCTGAAATAGGTTGACACGTTTCTTTGTCCATTTATGTTCCCATCACTAATGCTCCAGAATTTATATGGGATATAGCAAAAAACTTCTGGGAACATTCAGATTGCATCTTGATAGAAGCATGGCATTTTGATCAGTCCCTTGATTTATTTTTGAATAGCAATAAAGTTGTTAGCCAGTGTACACAAAAACCTGCATGATTTGATAAAGTCTATGGAAGTAGCTGGCTCGTGATGTATAGAAAACCCAATGGGGAGAGAATACCGTATATACTCGAGTATAAGCCGAGTTTTTCAGCACATTTTTTGTGCTGAAAAACGGCCCCCTCGGCTTATACTCGAGTCAACGTCTTGCAGATGTCTAGCAGGGGGCAAGAATGTTTTTTGCACAGGGCCCCGCGTTTCAGGGGGCCCCGCGCAAAAAACATTCTTCATCCCAAGTTAAAAAAAAAAAAAACCAACCCAGCTGCTTCTGCCGCGGCAGTATCAAGAGTGCCGCGGCAGTATCAAGAGTGCCGCCGCCGCCGCAGGGCCCCCCCGGCAGAGCCTCCCTGGATCGCCTCCCTGCATCGCAGCCTATCCCCGAACGCGGGCTTCTTCCAGAGCCGCGAGAGTTTCCTTTCTCGCGGCTCTGTTAATCCCGCCGGGGCTGATGGGAAATCCCATCAGCCCCGGCGGGATTAACAGAGCCGCGAGAAAGGAAACTCTCGCGGCTCTGAAAGAAGCCTGCGTTCGGGGATAGGCTGCGATGCAGGGAGGCTCTGCCGGGGGGCCCTGCGGCGGCGGCGGCACTCTTGATACTGCCGCGGCACTCTTGATGCTGCCGCGGCAGAAGCAGCTGGGTTGTTTTTTTTAAAATTTGGGTTGATAGGGCGGAAGGGGGTTTAGGACTGGTAATGGGGGGGAGGCCAAGACTGGAAGTGGGCTGATGGGGGGGGGGGGGGTTAGGGCTTGTAATTTGCTATGGGGGGGGCTGACTGGAAATGGGCTGATGGGGGGGTTAGGACTGGTAATTGGCTATGGGGGGGGCTAAGACTGGAAGTGGGCTGATGGGGAGGTTTAGAACTGGTAATGGGTTATGGGGGGGCTAAGAATGGAAGTGGGGTTATGGGGGGGCTAAGAATGGAAGTGGGCTGATGGGGAGGTTTAGAACTGGTAATGGGTTATTGGGGGGGGCTAAGACTGGAAATGGGCTGATGGGGGGTTAGGACTGGTAATGGGCTATGGAGGGCTAAGACTGGAAATAGGCTGATGGGGGGCTAGGCCTGGAAATAGGGTGATGGGGGGCTAGGACGTAATGGGCTGATGGGAGGGGTTAGGACTAGTAATGGGCTATGGGGGGGCTAGGACTGGAAATGGGCTGAAGGGGGGTTAGGACTGGTAATGGGCTGGGGGGCTAAGACTGTTAATGGGCTGGGGGGGTTTCTAGGACTGGAAATGGGCTGAGTGGAAGGAGGGCTTGAACTGCAAATAGCTGATGGGGACGGGGGCTTGGAATGGAAATGGGTTGTGAGGGGGAGGGAGCTAGGACTGGAAATGGGTGAGTGGGGGGGGGGCTAGGACAGGAAATGGGCTGATGGAGGGGCTAGAATAGGACTGGAAATTGGCTGTTGGGGGGGTGCTAAGATTGGAAATGGGCTGTGGTGGGGGTTTGGATTGAAATGGACTCATGAAGGGGCTAGAACTGGAAGTAGGCTCATGGGGGGCTTGGATTGGAAATGGGCTGAGTGGAGGGGAGCTAGGATTTGACATGGGCTGATGGGCTCATGGGGGGCTGGGATTGGAAATGAGCTGATGGAGAGACTCGGATTGGACTGGAAATAGATGGGGGAGCTAGGACTGGAAATAAGCTGATGGTGGGTCTAGGATAGGACTGGAAATGGGCTTATGGGGGGCTAGGACTGGAAATGGGCTGATGCGGGAACTAGAAGGGAGCGGATGCTGGGTGGGACTGGAACTAGAATGGAGCTGATGTTGGGGGAGGATTAGAATGGGATGGAGCTGGGAGAGTGAAATGGAGAGGGGAAAAATATTTTGTGTGGGAGGGAAGACAAATCTACAATTGGCCGGATATTGGGAGAGTAAGTGGGGATTGAGAATGGAGGGGTAAAATTTGAGTAGATGAAATAGGAATGAGGAAAGAGCAAAAGGAGAAAGATTAGTATGTTAAAGCAGATGTAGAGAGAGAATGGAAAAAAACCAGAAGACAGAAGAAAAGACAAATGGACAGCAGACGATGGAGAGTTAGCGGAAGACACAAAGAAACCAGAAGAAAGTGACTGGAGCAATTGCAGCTGAAAAAAAATGCACAAAAGGTAGAAAAATATCTCTTTATTTTGAATTAATTTATTTAACATTTCTTCTATACCGCGCAATTAAAATCAGCGCGGTGTGCATCGAACAAAAATACTGCAATGTACAGAAACAACATTGAGTTTACAAAGAACAGGGAATTGAACATGGGATCGAAACCGGGGAAACTAAATACATGTTAACTCAAAACTATGTACAATACTCTAATATAAATGGGTGTTGCATTGATTTTGTGAAGATGAAGATTAGTGGTTGGTTGGGCTTGAGTGGGGACTACCTATTATATCTGTGGTATTGACGTTCAGGGGCGGCTGGGGTATGAGGGAAGCTTGCTGGTTGTGCTTCTATCACTGGAAGTTTCTGGGTAACATTTTGTGAACAGGTGGAGTTTTAAGGCTTTTCTGAATAGGAAGAGGCTTTTAATACCACGGATTTCATGGGGGAGTGCATTCCAGTTTAAAGGGGCGAATATGGAGAAGGCTCTGTTGGAGGTAGCCTTTGTGCATGTAGTTATTAGCTTGGGGACTACTAATGTGTTCAGTGCAGTAGACCTTCTGTTTCTATTTTCCAGGGTACCATGGACTAGCTTTCTGATTGGCGTAGGGGGGTAGTTATTTAGGGCTTTGAAGGTGAGGACCAATGACTTGTATTGGAGCCTGGCATGTAAAGGTAGCCAATGCAAATCCTTCATGATGGGCGTTATGTGGTCGGATCTTGACGATCCAGAGAGGACTCTTGCGGCTGCATTCAAAGCTAGGTGGAGCGGGTTTAAGGTTTGATACCATATTGTTTTTGTTGACCCCATTTTCCACTTACAGAGCTATTTTACTGTTTTTCGTTTAAATAAATATTCATGTAATTTTATTGGTCTCTATCTTTATTTTTTACATTGACTAGTAGGTGCCTCATTTCCCACCCTCGGCTTATACTCGAGTCAATAGTTTTGCCCAGTTTTTTGTGGTAAAATTAGGTACCTCGGCTTATATTCAGGTCGGCTTATACTCGAGTATATACGGTATACCTTTTACTTGGCTAGATATCCGTCATACTTGTGTATTGACTATTTTCTTGTTTCCAAACATCATTTGCCCATTATACGGGAAGCTTATATTAATCCGATTTTAATGTCCGATCAAGTTGCTGTCTCCCTACAAATTGATGAAGGGAACTCTCCTCCTCATACTGGAGTCTGGTGGTTTAACAATTATCTTTTGATTACCTTTATGAAAGATTTTTTTTGATAGACATGCCAATACTAACACTCAGCCTCATTTAATATGGGAGGCTTTCAAGGTCACTGCTCATGAAGAGATATTAAGCTGCACTAGTTGGAAACAAACAGTGAAATTGGCTATAGAGAAGTAAGAAGAAACTATAGAACCGGAGCAATAATACATTCAGAGGCAAAATACCACTTTCCCATACCAGTTTCTACTCATATTTACAGCACACATAGTAACATAGTAAATGACGGCAGATAAAGACCAGTATGGTCCATCTAGTCTGCACAGTAAGATGGCAAGAGTAGGTGCACTATATAGTAATTACACTTACCTGGTAATTGTAGTTCCTTGAGAGATGACAGCTTAGTCCTCGACGTATGGGTAGTGCACCTCCTCCTGCAGCATGAAGACTGGACCAATCAGATTTCAGCTCCACTGGAACCAGCATACCCTGCAACTCAGGAACTCCAGTGAACTACTGACAAAGCAAACTCAAACACGTAGCTAACCTTTAGTAAAATCGCTCTCACAGGAAATATATTCCTTAACAGGAACTGAGCTTGTGGTTTTCTTTTTTTTTTTTTTTTATTACTGGTGGCGTAGCCCACAAACCAAAAAGTATGACTAACAGGAACGGAAGTCCCGCCCCTGCCACAGCAGAAACGTAGAGACAAAAAGAAAAACATTGGATCGAAAGAAAGGACAACAAAATGAAATGCACTCACCTGGGAATACGGACTTCTTCATCCAAGGCGTGCCGTGCGAAAAGAAATCAGGGAGAGGCAGGAGGACTAAGCTGTCGTCTCTCAAGGAACTACAATTACCAGGTAAGTGTAATTACTATTTCCTTATCGTTCCTCCAGCTTAGTCCTCGACGTATGGGATGTATCAAAGCAGCCTAACGGGTGGGATTGTGCCAGCCGGCACGCAGAACCGTGGAACCAAAACCGGCATCGCTCGCCGCCAAGACATCAAGACGATAATGTTTACTGAAAGTGTGCAAAGACGACCACGTGGCCGCTTTACAAATATCTACCGGCGAAACCAAACTGAATTCCGCCCAGGACGTCGCCTGTGCTCTCGTAGAGTGAGCACGCAGTCCAGGCGGCGGCGTTCGACCGTGCAAAATATAAGCCGAACCAATCGCCTCTTTAATCCACCTGGCAATAGAAGCCTTCGCTGCCGCTTCCCCTTTGCGAGGACCACCAAACAGCACAAACAAGTGGTCTGATTTACGAAAATCATTGGTAACTCGTAAATAGCGACGCAGAACCCTTTTGAGGTCCAACCGACTCAAACCACGATCAGAAGCATGCCCTTCGGACTCCGAAAAAACCGGAAGGGAAACAACCTGATTCAAGTGAAAAGGAGAAGTCACCTTTGGCAAGAAGGATGGAACAGGCCGCAGAACCACTTTGTTAGCGGAGAAAGACAGAAAAGGCTCCCTGCAAGACAGAGCCTGGAGTTCGGAAATACGGCGTGCGGAACATATCGCCACTAGAAACACCGTCTTAAGAGTCAAATCCTTCACCGAACTACCAGAAAGCGGTTCAAAAGGAGCTGCACTTAGGGCACGCAGCACTAAATTAAGATCCCATGAGGGTACCGATACTCTATGGGCTGGCCGTAACCTAGACACAGCACGCAAAAAACGAACCACATCAGGATGCGCACCTAAAGCCACGCCCTGAACTTTACCGCGATAACAAGACAGAGCCGCCAATTGGACCCGCAAAGAACTGGCGGCGAGACCCTTAGTAAAACCGTCTTGCAAAAAATCCAGTATTACCGGCAGAGAGGCCGTAGCCGCTCGGATCTGGTTTCTGGAACACCAGTCCTCAAAGATACGCCAAACCCGAACATAGGCCAGCGAAGTGGATCTCTTGCGCGCCTGTAAGAGAGTCGCTACAACCGATCGGGAGTAACCGCGTTTTCTTAGCCTAGCCCTTTCAATAGCCATGCCGTAAGAGAGAATCTCTCCACTTGCGGCATGCGGAGTGGACCCTGACACAACAGGTCCGGCACTAAGGGAAGTTTCCAGGGAGGACCGTCGACTAACCGCATCAGATCGGCATACCAAGGACGACGCGGCCAATCCGGCGCTATCAAGAGCACCCGACCCCGGTGGGCTTCGATACGCTGAATAACGCGCCCCAGCAGAGGCCACGGAGGGAATACATAGAGAAGACCCGTGGAGGGCCAAATCTGCAACAGAGCATCCAGGCCTTCGGACATCGGCTCTCTTCGCCGACTGTAGAACCGAGCCGCTTTTGCTGAGCGGCACGTGGCCATTAGGTCCATGAGTGGTTGACCCCAACGCTGAACCAGCTGCGCGAAAACCCGGGGATGTAGCTCCCATTCTCCGGGATCCACCTGAACTCTGCTGAGGAAGTCCGCCGTCACATTGTCTTTTCCGGCGATATGTGCTGCGGAGATGGCTGACAGACGAGGCTCTACCCACTCGAACAACGTCCGAGCCTCCGCCTCCAGGCCGACGCTTCCGGTTCCTCCTTGTCGATTGATGTAGGCCACGGCCGCTGCATTGTCGGATAGGACCCAAATCGCTCGAGTCGATATCCGAGCCTCGAAGCTTTGCAGTGCCAAGCGAATGGCTCGAAGCTCCAATCGGTTGATCGACCAGGCACTCTCCTCTGGGGACCATAGCCCCTGGACAAATTGGCCCTCGCAGTGAGCGCCCCAGCCCGTCAGGCAGGCGTCCGTTAAGAGGGGAACCCAGTCCGGCTGCTCCAATGGCATCCCCACTCGCAGAGTGAGCGGATTCAACCACCAGGATAGATCCTTCCGAACCGTCATCGGGCAAGGTAGACGTTTGCTCAGTGGATCGGACTGGTTGGACCAGCGGCGGAGTAAGGCCCGCTGGAGAGAACCGCATGTGAAAACGCGCCCAAGGCACCACCTCCAGGGAGGACGCCATCGTCCCCAACAACTGCAGGTATCGCCAGGCCGACGGGGCTGGAGATCTTCGAAACCTTCGAAACCAGAGACTGAAGAGTCAACACCCTGCGTTCGGGTAGAGAAACCAACCCCCGGCACGTCTCGAATTGCACCCCCAAATATTCGAGAATCTGTGTCGGTACCACATGGCTCTTGAGTGGGTTGACCACCCAGCCGAGAGACTGCAAGAGCGTGATGACTTTTTCCGTCGCTGCCAAGCTCTCTGCGCGAGATTTCCCGCGAATCAACCAGTCGTCCAGATAGGGATGAACCAGCACCCCGTCCTTGCGGAGAGCCGCGGCAACCTCCACGATCTTGGTGAATACGTGAGGTGCGGTCGCTAGACCGAAAGGCAATGCCTGAAACTGGAAATGACCCCACGGAAGCGCGAAGCACAGATACCTCTGCTGGTCTTCCCGAATAGGGATATGGAGATAAGCCTCCGTGAGGTCGAGGGACGTGAGAAATTCGCCTCGGCGAACGGCCACTATGACAGATCGTAGAGTCTCCATCCGAAAGTGGGGGACCCTCAGACAACGATTCACTCCTTTGAGGTCCAATATGGGCCGCAGATCGCCTCCCTTCTTTGGCACCACGAAATAAATGGAATACCTTCCCAGACCATATCCCGCTTGCGGAACTGGAATGACCGCCCCCAGCTGAAGAAGACGGTCGAGCGTTTGGCGCACCTGAAGGGTCTTTTGAACCCCTCGACAGGGAGACGCTACAAAAGAGTCGAGCACAGGACGGGCCAAATCGAGAACATACCCGTCTCTGATAATGTCGAGAACCCACTGATCGGAAGTAATTTGGATCCAAGCGGAGAGAAAACGTCGAAGACGTCCTCCGATCATCGGCAGCTCCACCTGGACCCGCTGTCTTTCATTGGGGTTTGCGGAGGCCCGGGGAACCCCCCGCCGAGAACCCTCGACTGGCTCCTCGAAATCCGCGAAAACTCGACGCCCGGGAACTATATCTACCCCGCTGGAAGCTCGCATAACGGGGTGACCGGAACCTACGAAAGTCCCGAAATTGACCCCTAGCGACCGGAATTGACCTACCCCGCTTGGGTCTATCTTCCGGTAAGCGACCGCCTTTGGAGTCACCGAGATCTTTGACCAACTTATCCAAATCCTCACCAAAGAGCAATTTACCCTTAAAAGGCAATTTGCCTAACCATGACTTGGAGGAACCATCGGCCGCCCAATTTTTTAACCAAAGAGCTCTACGTGAGGCCACTACCGATGCCATGCTATTGGAGAGAGCCCTGATGAGATCGTACTGGACATCCGCCAAATACGCCGTACCGGATTCCAAGCGGTGAATTTCCGTCAGCGTATCAGAGTCCAAGGAAGGAGCGTGCTGAAATCGCTGAACCCAGCGTAAACAGGCACGGGCTACCCAAGCCCCACAAACGGAAGCCTGTAAAGCAATCGCATCCGCCTCAAAGGCCTGCTTCAACAGACCGTCCATCTTCCGGTCCTGCGGCTCCCTCAAAGCCGCACTCCCTTCCACCGGAATGGTGGTCTTCTTCGTCACCGCAGACACGGCTGCGTCGACCTTGGGAGATCGAAAACGCTCCATATCCATTTCCGACAAAGGATAAAGACGACGCATGATCTTAACTCCCTTGAGACCAGCCTCAGGAGTGTCCCACTCAGCCTGAATCATCTGGTCAATAACTTTATGAATGGGAAAAACCACCTGAGTTTGTCGTACCGCCTGAATGATGGGATCTACTCCGTCCGCCTCCTCCGCCTTAGGCGTAGAGGCCAAACCTAGCGTCTGAAGCGCTTCCGAAACAAGAGCCGGAAGCTCTTCACGCCTGAACACCCGAATAATCTTCGCTTGATCCTCCGGCTCCGGAAGTTCCCCTTCCTCCAAGCCGTCTGCATCCCCCTCCGGATCGAACTCGGGATCATCCCCCTCAGGCCAGTCCGCCTCCGTAGAACCAGGGTCGTGCAACCGCGGCCGCTTAGGAGCTCTGCATTCGGACAATGGAGGCTCTCCCGGAGAGGGCTGGACGGGTAGCCCCTGCGGTGGTAGAGGCGCCACTCCCATAACCTGGCGCCTTCGGCAGAACGCCTGGTGCAGGAGCAAAACAAAATCTGCAGAAAAATCCTCCAAGGGCAACGACTCCCCCAGACCTAGCTGCGCCACAGGCGCCGAACCACTGTTAGGAGAAAGCCCCGAGGGTCCCTCTAGCGGCAATTCTAAATCTCCTGAAGTGGCACCCGACTGTGCCGTTGCAGGTAAAGGATGCTCCAGGCGCTGTTCCATGCTGCGAGACAGTGAGGCGCAGCGAGGGCACACGCCGGTCTCTGCGTCGGCACCCCGCCGAGATCCACAAATGAGGCAAAGAGATCCCGTGGACATGGGGAGCCTAGCGCTTGGCGAAGCCAGCCGACAGCAGACAAAAAAGGCAGAGGAACCGACAGCTCACTGACCCAGAAGTACCAGGCGGGAACTGGGCAGTCGCTAATAATGGAAAGCCTCTGCAAGCAATGAGGAAAGGTCTGACCTGCACGTGGTGAAAGGAGGTTATGCCTGCTTTCCCTCATATACATACATATCTTTTTTTTTTTTTTTTTTTTTTAAAGAATAAGAGCAAAGGAGATCAAAAAAATCAAAGAAACTAAAGAGGTTAGTGCCTCAGACAGCTGTCACTCTTAAGATCACCGGGGGAATTAAACTCACAACTCCTGCCCCATAAAACACTGCATGAAGCATTGTGCTAAGACACTGCTGAAAAGCAAAATAAACCAAATAAAAATAAAGTCACTGATATTAAACTTAAATTAAACTCAAAGTAAAAGAAACAAAAATCTACCGCGGGACACCCTAAAGAAAAAACCGCGAATCGGGAAAAAATGGCCGCGGCAGACCAGCAAGCGTTTTGGCACGCTTTTGCACCTTCACGTTGAGGAGAAGGGCCCGAGGAAAAAGAGACCCGTTGCGGCCGCGAAACGGGACCCCCTGGGATCCCCCCCCCCCCGAACCAGGAGCAATGGTTGTGAGAACCCCCGAACTCGGCTCAGCAGCCGGTCAGATTCCCCTCAGCTGTAAGAACTCACCGGCACACACGCAGCTGTCTTCTCAAGCCTCCGGAGACGAGCTGCAGCACAGCCGCCGCTGGAGCTCTGCCCCGAAGAGCCCTGGGGCAGAGATCCACTTCCCCCAAAGCAAAATAGAATAAACAGAGGCGGCAAAGGCTGAGCAAGAGAGGGAGCTTCCTCCGGGTTCCCCCCCCCTCCCCCACTGAGTGCCGAGATATCACAGACAAATTTAAAGGGACAGCGTACTAATTGGCAAAAAAGTAAAAGAAGCCCTAATAGGACCCAAATAAAGGTTAGCTATAGACAAAAACTACTATCTGACTAACTAGTGAGCCCAGCTATGCTCACTAACGTCCTCCTGCTGCATGAAGACTGGACACACTGGAGTTCCTGAGTTGCAGGGTATGCTGGTTCCAGTGGAGCTGAAATCTGATTGGTTCAGTCTTCATGCTGCAGGAGGAGGTGCACTACCCATACGTCGAGGACTAAGCTGGAGGAACGATAAGGAACAGTTATCTAGTCAGCAAGGTGGACAAAGTTATTTGTTGTCCATACTGGGCAATATGTGGAAGGCAATAGGGCCAGTCGTCTATTGACCCAATTTTTTTTTTTTTGAAAATCATTTTTATTAGAATTTCACAACCATAAACAAGCAATAACTCAGTGTATATGCCTTATACAAACCCTGTACAATACCATATACATACCCCACTCTCCACATTACATAGCACAACTGTCGCTTACTCTCAGTCACAGTATGCTGGTTGCATCCTCCAACGAATATACCTCTCCCCCATCCTAACATCAAAATATAAACCTCAGCCAGACAAACAAAGCGAATGGCTAAACAATCAAGAAGGTAGAAAGAAAAGAAGAAAGAAGGAAAATAAAGAAGAAAGAAGAAAGGAAGAAAACCAAAGGACGGAAGAGGTCAAGAACAACAAAAACAGCTCTGCTCAACAATCCCCGAGCAGGTTACCTGCACTGCCCCTGCAGCTCCACACTCATACCACTCACACTGCATGTTACCGAGAAATTCAACTACCCCCCCTCCCACCCCCTCTAACCGCATGGGCCCTCCGGAGCCCGATCCCCCCTTTAGCCCCCCCCGAACCCCCCCCAACTCACCCTTGTCCCCCCCTAGACTGTATCGTTGATCCGTGTGTGTCTCACCATCACCTCCTATCTAGCCCACCATATCCAGTATCAGGACCATCCATGCCCCTATCCTACTGACCCCCCCAAGTTGCCCGAGCCTACAGGCCCTCCGGTTCAAGAGGCTCAATTCCATTCCGGCCTATGCAGGGGCACCCATCCAACGGGGGATTATCCAACCCCTTCCCATATTATACCAACCGCCTCCAACTTCCTTCCTCCCAGAAGCCGTACCGTAGCCCGCTCCATTAATTGTAGTTCCCGCATTCCCTGCTCCCACTCCTGGACTCCCGAGGGCTTGTCTGCCAACCAATGTCTCAATATGCATTGTTTCGCTATGATAAACCCTCTCTCATATAAGTCCCTACACTCCTTCCGCATAACTTCTCCCCCTTGCTGGACACCAAATAGGCACCACTCTGGTGAGAGCGCCCTATCCTGCGGCCTCCAACCCCTCAGCCTGATCCACACCACATTCCAGAAATTGCCAATTACTGAGCAATACCAGAATCGATGTATTAATGTCCCTCTTGCCACCCCGCACAACGTACACAAATCTGTTGAGGTCAGCCCCATCCTAGCCGCCCACACATTTGGTACATAAGCTAGCCACAAGAATTTATATTGGATATCTTGCAAGCGCATAGATTCTGAAATAGACTTGATCTTCGAAAACGCCTCTTGGAGCATAGCCGGGGTCATCTGCGGCATAGTATCTCGGGCCCACCTCCATGCTAACTTTTCCAACTCACTCCACTCACCTGCTGGCCGGAGCTCCTGTCGCAAGTTCCGTACTGAGATAGCTCCCTCCATTGAGCCTAAGAAGTCCTACATCGCCCCCTGCCCAACTGCAATCCCATGGTTCTTTGAAGGTCCCTTACGTAATGTCGGGCCTGTAGGTAAAAGTAAAATGTTTTATTCTCTATTTTGTATCTCTGCAGCAGGGACTGAAATGAGTCTAACTCCTCGGCCCCTTCCATCCGCAACTGTCCAATGTATTCTAATCCTTTCCTAACCCACCCGTTTGACACTGTCCCCTGTCTACCAGGGACAAAATCTTTGTTCCCCGTGAGAGGGAGACAATCAGTGCACTTCCAACTAAGGCCTTTCTGCTGACATAGCAACCTCCAGGCCTGTCTTAGAGTCGCCATGTACACCGACTGCTTCCAAGTGGTCGGAAGAGCCCCACCATCTGCATGCAATAAATATACTCTATGAAGAGGCACAGACATAGCATCCACCAACTCCAGAGGTAGAATACCCCCCACAGTCCTCACCATGTCCCGAAGAGGCCTGAGGAGACAGGCCAGATTGTATGAACGCAGAGAAGTCAGACCAGTCCCCCCTCCTCCCTAGGCCTCATAATCGCCGAGAGAGCAATGCGAGACCTCCACCCCTTCCAAAGGAACTTGGCTATGTGTTTCTGCAGTATCAGCAGATTCCTATGCCTCACCCATAAAGGGAGGTGACGTAATAAGTACACCCACCTAGGAATCTCTACCATTTTTATGAGCGCTACTCTTCCCAGGAACGTCAGTGGGAGGTCCCGCCACTTCTGCAGCCCACCAACCGTTTTATCAATCATCGGTCTAACATTCACTTCATATAACTTTGCAGTATGATCTGGTATTTGGACACCGAGGTACCTAAATTGCCCCTGCGCCCATATCAATGGAAAAGCCCCTTGCCAGCTATCTCTAACATTCCCTCCCACATCGAGCGCCAAAGATTTATCCCGATTAATACGCAGCCCCGAAAAGGATCCATATGTCTCCAATATATGCAGGGCCGCCTCTAGTGACCTTTGTGGATCACGTAAACAAAGTAACATGTCCTCCGCAAATGCACCGAGTTTAATACCTCCTCCAGCCCACGATATCCCCTGCACCCTCCTCTTATTGATAAGAGTCACTAGCAAAGGCTCCAATTGCAACACAAAAAGCAGTGGGGACAAGGGGCATCCTTGCCTCGTACCCCTTCCCAAAGAAAAGGACTGAGAATACCTACCCCCACTCGCGACACATGCCAGCGGATTCCTATATAGTGCCTTCACCCATTCAAAGAAGGCCCCCTCAAATCCATACTTATTCAATACCTCAAACATATAGGGCCAGGATACGCAATCAAAAGCCTTTTCAGCATCAAGGCTCACAAGCAACAGGGGGGTATCATGTGCTATGCACTGTTCCATTCCTAAGATGACTCTACTGATATTCACAAAAGCATCCCTCTCTCTGACAAAGCCAGACTGATGTCCCCCAACCAACACCGGCAATTTTTGCAGCCTGGTCGCCATAACTGATGCAATAATCTTCATATCATAATTAATTAGTGAAATGGGCCTATATGAGGCCGGATCCTCTGGATCCCTTCCCGCTTTTGGTATGATGGTTATTGCCGCCGTCCTCATCTCTCTCGGGAAGGAGCCAGCTTCGTCCACCTCCCCGTAAAGAGCCATCAGAGTGGGGGTAAGCGAAAACATCAACATTTTGTAGAATTCCACCCCGTACCCATCAGGTCCAGAAGCTTTATGCGGCTTCCCCTTAGTGATCACTCTTTGTATTTCTTCTCCCGTAATACTCGCATTTAACTCTTGCCTTTGCACATCTGTCAACCTCGGAAGCTGGACTTTCTCTAAAAATTCCCGTTCTCGCTCTCTACTCTCTGACTCCGGAGTATACAGTTCTCGATAATACTGCCCAAATACTTGCAGAATTTGCTCCCCTTCAGTCTGCCTCACTCTCCAGTCTTATCTTTAATGACATTTATCGCCTGCACCCCTCCCTTACCTCCTACTAATCTTGCCAGCAACTTCCCTGTACGGTCCCTATATCGAAACAACTGATGTTTATAGTACTGAGCCGAGTACACCGCCCTCTCCTGCAACGCAGCATTCAGAGCTCTCTGCGTGTCTAGGTAAAATTTCAATTTCCCTGGAGTCGCAATTGCACTTCTCTTAGCGTCCTGGAGAGTACGAGCCAATTCCAAAATAGTTGCATTAACTCTTCCTTTCCTTTGCCACATAAGCTATGATATGGCCCCGCATAACTGCCTTCCCAGCTTCCCAAAATGTCACCACCTTTATCTCCGGAGAGTCATTGAACATTACCGTATTCCTCCCATTTCTGGGCCAAATACTTTCTCAACTGTTCATTGTGCCCGAGATGTCTGGGGAACGCTCATCTGTTCCCCGGGGGGGGGACCTTCCTTTAAGATCTATAGTTACTTTAGCATGGTCTGATACTATTATCGGCTCGATCTCCGAGAGCACCACCTTATTAAATAGATCCCTCGAAGTTAATATGTAGTCAATCCGGGACCAAGACTGGTGCGCCCTCGACAGATGGGTGTAATCTCTCTTCTCCATGCAAAACCCGCCACACATCCAGCAAATCCCCCATTTTGCACAAAAGCCCCACTCCTTTATTGTCCCAGTCTCCCCCCTCCCTCCTCTCACTCCTTGTGACCTATCAAGCGCCAGGTCGTGTGGACAATTGAAGTCCCCAGCCAAGATCAATGGTATTCGTGGTGCTCCCAATATCTTTTGCAAAATTAGCTTGAAAAATTTATGATCATAGCTATTGGGAGCATAGATGTTCCCCAACATCATTTCATCCCCATTGATCTTGGCATGCAGAAAGAAGAATCTTCCCTGAGGGTCACACTCCTCCGTCATAACTTCTAGGGAAATCCCTCTCTTTACTAAGATCGCCACTCCCCGCTTCCTTGCACCTGAGGAAGCCGAAAAAACATGCCCCACCCAGTCTGTATGTAGCTTACCATGTTCTTTTTGGCTCAAATGAGTTTCCTGCAACAGTGCTATGTGTACCCGCCCTCTCTTTAAAGCGTGCAGGATTTTCGTCCTTTTCACCGGAGTGCCGATTCCCCCCACATTCCACGAGGTTATTTTCAAATCATGCTGCATAGACGCCTCTTATTGGCACCATAGTAGCCAAGGTTGTTCCTACTGTGTCAAACATTCCAGGCTGCCCAGCCTCAGCCCAGAACTTTGCTCCTCTCAGTGGACTGGTGCGCATACCCCGTTCCTCCCCCCAGCTCTTTCTCCAAAAAGTGGACCTGTTAGTAGTATACTGACCCATAGTGACACACAGACTTCTAGTATACAGTCCTCCCTCCCCTCCCCTCCCCACCCCCCAACCTCCCCACCCCCCCTTCCCTACATACATTAGCATTCAAAATCAAACCCTCAGCCTACTCCGCTGAGGTCTGATCCCCTAACCCATGCAACAGGGCTGCCCTCAGGTACCCTTCCGGTTACCACAACTTTTAAAGTCACATTTGCATTTACAGAAAATGTGAACAAACATATATACAAAATACGTGCCCTGGCATACTGGCCCTTCAGTTGCCTACTTCAATGTCCGCTGAACTAACCACAGTGTACACTGTCCTTACTAGGCTTTCATCTCGTCTTCAACCCTGCCTCTCCCATTACGGTCATCTCCCGGCGGCTCAACTATTGCAGGCCTCGACAGCATCCCCCGTTCCCTCACTGCCTCCTCTCACGGCCTCCAAGAAACGCTTCGCCTCACTCGGGGACTGAAACACGAAACTCTTTCCTTGGTGCCATACTCTTAGGACCGCCGGAAAAGCCAGTGTGAAGCGGATCATTCTGTTGAACAGTTCTGTACACACGGGGGTGAACTTTCCTCTGATCGGCCACAGTCACGAGTAATCCTGAAATAGCAAAAGTCTATGATTGTCCAGCTTTAAGTCCCCTTTCTCTCAATAGGCATGCAATAGCTGAACTTTGTGTTGGAAATTGAGTATCTTCATGATCACCACCCGCGGCTTCTGTTGGTACTCCCGCCACCTGCCCAGACTGTGCGCACGCTCAATCCTCAACTCTCCCACCAGCGCGGCTAGGCCCAATTCCTTGGGGAGCCATTCCTCTAACAACGGCAAGAGCATGCGATCAGTCGTGGTTTCAGGCACTCCAACTACCCTTAAGTTGTTTCTTCTGGATCTATTTTCGAGGTCGTTGATTTTCAAACGCATGGCCTCTATTTGTTTCTGCTGTTCAGCACGCTCTCGTTCCTGCCACCCTTCTCCGTCTTCGACACTCGATGTTCCAGTTCTTCCACTTTTCTCCCGATCTCTGAGAGTGAGTCCCTCAAGGTTTCAAGCTTTTTAATAACTTGATCAAATTTAGGCTCCAACAGGTTTGCAACCTCTCTGGCCAGATCTTCCGTCGCTGAGTCTATGTTTCCCACACTCGAGACAGGCGGCTGCGCCATTGCTGTAGACGAGGTGCTCGGCCTGCCAGGCTTCTCCCGGTCTTTCTTTGTCGGGTTCGGCATAGCTCTTTCCACTCTTGGCCCCCATTTCATGTACCTGTGTGGAGGTACTACCTATTTCACTGCAGTTTGCCTTGTAGTTTATTGAGAGATCAGTAAAAAGCAGTATATTCCTCAGGGCAGCCCCGGAGCGAACAAGAACCCGTCCTGCTCACTCACGCATCACGTGGGATCTCCTCAGACCCAATTTTTAAAAGCTTAAAAGGAATGTGGGTTGATTGCTACACTGCAAGATTCCAACTTCACATTAGTCACTATAGTAAGATGAAATTAATTTGAGGAATACTATGCTGAATTGCTTTCATCTAAAACAGAGGCCTTTTTAGTTTCTATAGAGCATCCCCCTAAGTCAGCAAGGGAGATCTTAGGTGCCTCTATTCTTCTAGATGAGATCAACTGTGCAGTTCACCTCTTTCCTACTGTCATGAGGTGGATCAAATAGTACCTATGGAAATAGGAAAAACTGAGCAGAGCAGTTCTAATAGTGACAGGTTAGAGCAGCACATGGATCAGGGTTGCTATGGGCAATGAACACAAACTGAAGTACCAGGTGTAAGAGCACGCCCAAGCAGTAGATTACCTCATAGCCCATTAGGTAATGAGGGACAGCTGGGGGAGGCGAGGCTCAGAGAAACACCAAGAGTGACGCAGTTAAAAATCACTCACCAGAGGTCAGACTTAGAGCTGGTTGGAGAGCCGTGGAAAGAGCCTACGGGAGAGCCGAGGGAAAAGCTGGTTGGGAAGCCAACAGGAGAGCTGATTGAAGACCTGACCACAGAGCTGGACACGAGGTCAGAGCTTCACACGGAGACTCACACAGAATTCTACAGGAAGAAGCCCCGGAGAAAATACCAGAGATTTGTTTCAGGGAGCAGTGCAGGACTGAACAAAAGCCCAGTGGTCTGAGCCACGGAGGTATTTCTGAAGGCAAGCTGAGAAAAGCTGTGGGAAAGAATCTTCCTAAGAACAGGTACCAAGAGGGCAAATGTTTTTATCAGGAGGATACTTTTGTGCCCAAAGAGAAGTGGAAAGAGAAAGGCAGTGAGAGGCTTTCATCTGAGAAAAGCTCCGTTAAGTTTCCTGTGCCCCGAAGCTCCGTGAAAACTAAGCCAGAAGGTAGGCTTATTCCTCATAATAGAAGGGAAGCTGAAAGTCAGAGTTTTTTCTACACTTACCCAAGAGTGTGTGGCTCTCAGGAAAGAAACTCTGCAGTGTGTGGTAACCTCCCATTTTACTCCGGTAGAGAGGAGGAGGGGAGCCCTCTTAACAGAGAAGAGGGATTGTTTAAAAGTAGCCTGAGTTACAATCCTATAGAAGATAGCTTCGGGGAAGCTTGTGAGGATATGCAATGTGATTTTTGTGATGAAACACCTGCTGAGTCCTACATGGATTGTACACTGATAATTTCAGATGATATTTCTTCACTGTGCTGAACTGGCCAGAGAGAGAATCTGTTTAAGGAAACAGAAGTGAAGAAACGTGCTTGTTTTAAGAATAAGGACTGTTTTGCATTACCTTTGTTTTGTCAGGCTGAAGATACAAGCATTCATTTTTGTTATAGTAGTTTGCCTTTAATTTATACCAGAAGTATGGTTTTTGTCCTTTGTTCATATGTGCTGAAATTCACCCGGGAAGGGTAAATAAAAAGACCTCTTTTGAAGCCTTGCTACTCGACTGCAACTACACTCTTAGATTAGCTTGTGGGACTACAAATCCCAGGGGGCATTTCAACACCTGCTTGATACACCCTCGCTGTTTAAGAAGAGGCCCCACTGTAGCTCCCATGCTATATGCCTCTGGGAACCTATAGGTGGGTGACACTACTTATAAGGCCCTTGGGTCCGATTGATAATAGTATTGAATTTTATAAAACAAATTAACTCCACACTTTCGGGGCAGCATGCATTGCTTTTCAGCATCTAATGAGACCTTCTTGAATAAGGGTGCCTTTACTGAAGCACATATTGTATTGATCCCAAAACCAGGCAGAGAAGATAGACAAGTTCAAAATTATCATTCGATATCCTTGCTAAGTGCTGATTATCATCTGATATCTTTGCTACGATATGGCCAAGGTACTGGCATCAAGACTTGGTACGGTTTTGGAGTCACTTATAAGGCCAGAGCAAGTTAGTTTTATGTCCGGTTCCTACAGTGGAGATAATGCTAGACTTTTTCATGCCTTATTCGTGTTTACTAAGGGCAAGGACTTCCCAGTTTGGTGGTCTCATTGGATGACAATAAAGCTTTTCAGTTAAATGGAAATATCTGTAGAAAGCTTTAGTACGGTTCGGTTAAGGGGTGGATTTTCTCAAATGGAATTCAGTCCTATAAGTTAGTAATTCATAGCTGTCCGAACAGGGTGGGCTACATGGGCCCTGGCCCTACCAAAATTTCCCTGCCGATTATGGCCCAGAAGCAAGCTATCTCCTGCCGGTAGAAGAGAACAGCACTGTCATGATCGTGGCAAAGACTCCTGTCTACCTGCAGGAGATTGGATCCCTGCAGGAAGAACAGGAAGGGAAGGCCACGATTGCAGTCTCAATGCAGATTGTAATTAATAGACTATCTACTTCTATTAAATTACATTGCAGAACAAGGTAAGGCTGTCTCCTTTCCCTATTATTGTTCAATACAGCCTTGGAACCCCTTTTGCTTGTGTTAGGCAAAACCCTGAAATCATATATTCAGACATTTTTCTTTGTATAAGTTGGCAGCTTATGATCTCTCATTGTTGTTGGATAAACCTAAGCTTTCTGTGCCTGCACTTATGAAAGGTAATACATACCTTTTCTTATTTTTCTGGATAAGAAAACCTCCATTAACTGGGAATAAATGGAGGTTATGCCAATGAATTACTTTATTACCCAAATTGATGCAGGTCCTTTTGCTTTCAAGTGTGCTCTCCTGCAGCTAAAATATTTAGGTGTATTGTTTCACAAGGATGTGGAACAACCTTTAGAGTTAAATATTAATAAGATAATGGAGATAATGCTACCTGAGCAAGATTTCTGATCTAGCACTGCAAAGATAAGTTTCTACAGGTACTATTTTGGCTGTTTTTTTATATATGTTTTCCCTGCCTAGCTATTACCTGTTTATATTCTCTTAGATTTGAGTGTGCCCTCCTTTCATAGAAGGTCTACTGACCAGGGACACAAATTAAATTCCGTCCCACGCTACCCCCACTCCACCCACCCCAGGGCTGCATTGCCTATATAGTCAATCATATAAATTGACATCTGTCCTTTAATTCAGTGTAACACCCATCTTTTCTCTTTGTCCTAGAACTGCTTTATAGCCATATTAATCAGCATGTTGTGTATTCAATGCAATAGTTGTGGTGCCTTCATTCTAAGAATCATTTGGAGCCCAAGAGCTTGCCCTGTGTGTCTCAAGTTATCTGCCATGCATATAGAACTGATTCTATTAAGGGAAGAATTAGCTGCAATTAAACACACCTCTTCTAGAATACAAATTGAAAAAAATCCACCACCACTCCCACAAAGAATCAAACCCAGGAACAAATGGATCACAGTAGGCTCTGGTAGGTTGCGACCTGTAATAAGGAGACACCCTTGCCATCAAGAGATATCCATGTATAACGCCTGAAGTGTCCATAAAAGAAAAGGTTAATGCACAATCTACTGATAATGCCCTGCATATAAAGAAACTGACAAAACAGGAAACTACCACTACATGGGGATTCCATCATCAGAGGCATCAACTTGGGAACACAGTTCAAAGGGGAGAAGATGGTCAAATGCCTCCCAGGCTCTTCAGCCAGCAGGAATACAAAGCAAATTGCTGCCATAGTTAGTGCATAAAGTGAGCACTCCAAAATTGATGTTGTCATCCACTTGGGTACAAATGACCTGGCTAGAAACAGTGCCTCTACATTTCAGAATGACTTCCAGATTCTGGGAGAGAAACTCAAACCCATTGCTAACACTATAACATTTTCAGAAGTTCTACCTGTTCTTGGTAAGGGGGCAGAAAGGCTGCATCGTATAATCAACTTTAATACATGGCTCCAAACCTGGTGCAAAACAAGAAGGATATAGATATATAGGCGACTGGGGAAATAGATGGAACAATAAGAGGCTATACTGTGTTGATGGACTACATCTCTCTGCTGCAGAGAAACGGATCCTAAGTGCAAAATTCAGGCATTATGTGGACAGGCATTTAAACCAGGGAAAGGGGGTGACGGCTAGAAAAGAACAAGTTCAGGACGTCACTCCCAGCAAAAACATAATAACATTGGAAACAGCCGCACTATTAACCCACACATCAATGCCAAGTGGGAAGAGGCATGTAAAACAAAATCCAGGCAAGCCAATCAACAAATGCTGGAAAACAATGAGCACAAATGCTCAAAGTCTAGCCAACAAGGTTCCTGATCTGGAAGCCTTAATGGTGGAAATGGACTTTGACATTGTGGTATTACAGAAACATGGTTTAACGAGTCACATGAATGGGATATAGCCATAGCTAGCTATAATCTATTTAGAAGAGATAGAGGGGGCAGAAAAGGAGGAGTAGCCCTATATGTTAAAAGCAATATTAAAGCTGCTGAAATGCAGGGGATGTGAGGAAAAGAAGCACTGTGGATTGTGTTGGAAAGAGGAGATGGCACTGTCATCCATACTAGTGTGGTCTACAGGCCTCCAACTCAAACCAAAGAAATGAATAGCAAATTGATATTGCAAAGATAGCCATGAAAGGGGAAGTGATCATATTGGGTGACTTTAATCTACCCTATGTGGATTGGCATATTCCTTCTGTAAAACTAAAAAGAAGTAAAAAAATTGTGGATGCCTTCCAAGATGCATTACTTAGACAAACGGTGATGGAACCAACCAGGCTGGATTTAGTACTCACCAAACGGAGATAGCGTGTTGAATATCTGGGTGGGTGCCCATATGAGCAGCAGCGATCACCACACGGTGTGGTTTGAAATAAAAGCCAAGGCGGAGTCCAATCACAGCAAGCTCAAAGTCCTAGACTTCAAAAATGCTGACTTCAGTAAAATGGCCAAGTGCCTGAAGGAGGAGTTGGCAGGGTGGGAAGCAATAAAGGAAGTGGAATTGCAGTGGGCTAAACTAGAGGCGGCAATAAAAGGAGCAACAGATACATATGTAAGGAAAGTAAAGTAAATAAAAGCAAGAGGAAAAGGAAACCTATTTGGTTCTCCAAAGAAGTGGCTGCACAAATAAAAGCAAAACACACAGCTTTCACAAAATTCAGAAGTTCGCAAACAGAGGAACACAGAAAAGAATACAAGATAAAAGGAAGGTGATTAGAGGTGTGCCCCAGGGTTCAGTCCTGGGACCGGTACTGTTCAGTGTATTAGTGAGTGATATTGCTGAAGGACTGAATGGAAAAATCTGTCTTTTTGCAGATGACATGAAAATTTGCAACAGATTGGAGTCCCCAGAGGGACTGAATAACATGAGGAAAGATCTACAAGAGCTGGAAGAATGGTCTAATGCTTGGCAGTTAAGATTTAATGTGAAGAAGTGTAGTGTCATGCACTTGGGAAGCAGAAACCCAAGGGAACTGTATGCGATAGGGGGCGAGAGGTTGTGTGCATGGCCAGGAGAAGGACCTCGGAGTGATTGTTTCCGAGGATCTCAAGGTGGCGAAACTGTGACAAGGCGATGGCAAAAGCCAGAAGGATACTGGGTTGCATACAGAGAGGAATTAGCAGTAGAAAGGAAGAGGTACTAATGCCATTGTACAAGTCACTGGTGAGGCCTCGCTTGGAATATTGTGTTCAGTTTTGGAGACTGTATCTCTCAAAGGATATTAAAAAAACTGGAAACGGTTCAGAGGAAGGTGACCAAAATGAATTGGAGCCTACATCAGAAGACATATAAGAGACTTGAAGACCTAAATATGTACACTCTGAAGGAGAGGAGGAACAACAGGGGCGATACGATTCAGACCTTTAAATACTTAAGAGTATTAACAAACAAAGAAACCTCTTCCAAAGACGGGGAAGCTGTAAAACTAGAGGGCATAATATGAAGTTGCAAGGGGGTAAACTGAAAGGCAACATCAGGAAATACTTTTTCATTGAAAGGGTGGTGGATGCTTGGAATGCCCTCCCGATGGAAGTGGTGGGGGCAAATACAGTGACGGTATTCAAAGTGGCTTGGGACAGACACAGTGGATCCCTTTATAGCAACAGGATAAAAGGGAAATTTTCACTTACCGTTAATTTCCTTTCCTGGAATCCTGCTAGACCAGTCCAGACAAGCGGGTTTAGTCCCCCTACCAGCAGATGTTGGAGACAGAGAAATAGAAAAAAAAACTACCAGCAGCCTGATTGGCTGTTCCCTGGTAACATGTAGCTGAACCTAGTAGAGGGCGCTCCAGTAATGTAAAAAGCCATACTCAAACAGATGTAACCATGAACCAAAAACTAAGGAAAAGAGAAACCATACTATGTACAAGAGGCGATAACACTCCGCTGCAAAGTCTTGGCTCCTCAGCAATACATCTCTGAACCAGATGTCCAGAATAGGGAGGGTCCTGGACTGGTCTAGCAGGATTCCAGGAAAGGAAATTAACGGTAAGTGAAAATTTCCCCTTCCAGTACATCCTGCTAGACCAGTCCAGACAAGCGGGAAGTACCCAAGCTAACTGCTCTTTGGGTGGGCCATTGAGACAACTTTTGCCTCGAACTGCGCCTCTTCCCGAGATTGAATATCGAACCGATAATGAAGCACAAAAGTGGACACGGAGGACCAGGTGGCCACCCTGCAGATATCAAGAGGATGAACGTGAGAACGCTCCGCCCAAGATGTAGTTTGTGCCCGCATAGAGTGCGCCCAAAGACTGAGAGGGACAGATTTTCCCTTAAGGATGTATGCAGGTTCAATTGCTAACCGCAACCAGCGAGAGACCGTGCGTTTAGAAGCAGCTTGACCCTTACGGGGTCCCGCAAAAAGCACAAAAAAGTAATCAGAGGTATGGAAAGGATTCGTCACCCGAAGAAACCTACGAAGGATCCTGCCAAGATCCAGAGAATGGAGTCCCTCATTCTTGCCTGTAAACGGATCCTCAGAAAAACAGGGTAGGAAAATTGGCTCACTTATATGAAAAGGCGTAAGTACTTTTGGAAGGAATGAAGGAACAGTACGCAAGAAAACTCCTTCTTTCGAGAAGGCAAGATAGGGATCCCTGCATGAAAGTGCTTGTATTTCGGATACCCTTGGTGCCGAAGTTATTGCTGCTAGAAACACTGCCTTAAAGCATCAAATCTCTCAACGTGATGTGTTTAAGTGGCTCAAAAGGCGCCTGCATCAAGGCTTTTAGGATGAGGGACAGATCCCATGTTGACACCGGAGGGCGAACAGGTGGTTGAACTACCCTAGTTGTTTTAAGGAAACGGGACACCTCCGCATAGGACGCTATAGAGCGACCCCCAACAGGACCTCTGAAACAAGTTAATGCCGCTACTTGAACCCGAAGAGACTCCAAGGCTAGACCTTTATCCAGGCCGTCCTGGAGGAAGGTAAGGATATTCGGGATTCCCGACCTCCAAGGAAAGATATGGTGCCGCGTGCACCAGGACTCGAAGACTCGCCAAACGTGGGAATACGCTAGCGAAGTCGACAGGTGGCGCGCCTTCAGAAGGGTCGCGATTACGCGACTCAAGTAACCCTTCTTGCTTAGGCAGCGGCGTTCAAGAGCCAGACCGTAAGCGAGTAAGGAGCTGGATCGTCCATCACAATTGGACCCTGACGTAATAGCCCCTGGCGAGACCCCAGAGGCAGTGGTGGGACTCACGTTAAGTGGATGAGGTAAGCATACCAGGGCCTCCGAGGCCAGTCCGGAGCTATTAGGATCACTCTCCCCCAGTGTGCAAGAACTCTCTGAAGCACTTTGCCGATTAGTACCCATGGGGGAAAGATGTACACAGCAGAGCCTCCTACGGCCATGGTAGAGCCAGGGCATCCAATCCGGAGGACTAAAACTCCCTCCTGCGACTGAAAAATTCCGGTACCTTGGTATTCGCTGATGTCGCAATTAGATCCATTACCGGTTGCCCCCATGCTCACAAAATCTTCTGAAACGACCAAGGGGCTAGCTCCCATTCTCCGGTATCGAGAGCGTGTTGGCTGAGGAAATCAGCCTGAAAGTTGTCCACCCCGGCGATATGCTGTGCCGAGACAGTCTGCAGATGTGCCTCTGCCCAGGGAAGGAGAAGGGACATTTCCCTGGCTACACCTAGGGACTTGATGCCACCCTGGCGGTTGATATATGTCACCGTGTTGTGTTGTTGAATAGAACCCGCTCCGCCTGATCCTTGAGAAGAGGCAGAAAATGTCTTAGGGCGAGGCGAACCGCTCGCGCTTCCAGTCGATTTATGGACCAGTGCGCTTTGTGAATCGAGCAAGTACCCTGCGTCGACTGATGCTGGCAGAGAGCACCCCAGCCATAGAGACTCGCATCTGTTGTTACTAGGACCCAACGAGGGTTCTCTAGGGAAACACCCCTGAGGAGATGACAGGGCGTCAGCCACCACTGGAGGCTGCATCGAGTCTCTGGGAGGAGCGGAAGCCGGATGTCCTAGACTTCCGACACAGGTGACCAGCATGAAAGGAGAGACCTCTGAAGCTCCCTCATGTGCGCTCTGGCCCAAGGCACGACTTTGATAGTGGCTACCATGGACCCCAGGACTTGAAGGTAATCCCAGACCCACGAAGCTGTCTGAAGAAGAAACAACGAAGCAAGCCTGTGAATTTGCGAAGCCGCTCACATGTCAATAAGACTTTCCCCTGTACGGTGTCGAAACAGGCTCCTAGAAACTCTAGTTGCTGGGCCACCCATCCGAGATTCGAGGAAAGAAACTACTTGAGCCACTGCTTGATGCGCTTCCAACATGGAGTCTGCCCAAATCAACCAGTCGTTCAGGTAAGGATGCACTTGGATTCCCCGTTTGCGCAAAGCTGCTGCGACCACTACCATAACCTTGGAAAAGGTGCGTGGAGCCGAGGCCAGGCTGAAAGGCATTGCACAAAACTGAAAGTGCTGACCCAGAACTGCAAACCCTAGGAAACGCTGCTGGTCGTCTCTGATGGAAATGTGAAAATAAGTTTCTGCAAGATCTAGAGAGGCGAGGAACTCGCCTCCGCGTACCACCTGGATCACCGAGCAAAGTGTCTCCATTTGGTATCGTGGCACCCACAGACATCGATTTACGCCCTTGAGATCCAGAATTGGGTGGAAGGACCCATCTTTCTTGGGAACCACGAAATAAATAGAGTAACGACCACAGCCTCTCTCTTTTCTCGAGGGACTGGTCGAATAGCCCTTAGAAGAAGGAAGCAGTGCACGGTAGAGCGAATCAAATTTCTCTTCAGGGATCTTCCCCTGGGTGAGAAGACGAACGCATCAGGAATGGATCGGAACATTTGAGAACGTAACCCTGGGAGACTATGTTGAGGACCCATCGATCCGAAGTAACGAGAGACCATTGACGAGAAAACAGAGCCAAACACCCACCCACCAGAGGAGTCTCTCCGGATGGCCCAACCTCCAGAAAGGCTCCTGGGGTAGACTGTCCGGCCAGTCAGTGGGAAGATCTCGCGGGGCCAGAGAACTTGGAAGGCCCTGAGTAGGACTCAGCTCCCTTGTGGGCACCCCGAAAGGACTGTGCCCTCTGACCAAAACGTCCAATTGTTGAAGAGGCGGAGGGCTTCCCAGGACGGTAGTGCCAAGCGTCGCGATACCTGGAGGTGCGCCGCAAGGTAGGCGAATATCGACGGGAGGAATGCCTAGTATCAAATTTAGGCTTATTTTCCGGAAGACGTTGGGGGGGGGGGGAGGGGTCGAAGCTCCCCTAGGTCTCTGACCAATTTGTCTAGGTCCTCCCCAAAGAGAAACTTTCTCCTGAAGGGAAGCCTAGAGAGGCGTGCTTTAGATGCAGAGTCAGCCGACCACTGGCGAAGCCAGAGCTATCTGCGAGAAACTGTGACCGCCGCCACTGATCTAGCCGAGAGGCGCAGGAGATTGTAAAAGGCAACTGACAAAAAAGCTGTGATCGATTCCAGAAGAGCCAGAGCTGGATCCTCTGGCAGACACTGAATCCAGCGCAGAAGAGCTCGAGCTGCTAGACCCTCGCAGAGGCCTGGAGAGATAATGAAGAAGCCGAGAAGACAGTCTTGAGAAGGCTCTCAACTTTCCTATCCTGTTGATCACAAAGTGTTGCACCACCCTCCACTGGAATGGTGTGCTTCGTTACTCCGGTCACAAGGGAATCCACTTTGGGGTTTGTCAGCCACTTCTCCAAGTCAGGCGGTGCCCAGACGTAAAGCTGACCTAGGCAGCAGGCTGTATGGAGGGGAATATCCAGAGAGTCCCATTCTCGAGACACCCATTTATTGTAGCTACACCAGGAATGAAAAAGCTCTAGAAGGCTTGCGAATGCCTTGTAATATCAGTTCTGGCTGTGGAATGGCAGAAGGCTGAGGATTCGGCTGATCCATCAATCGTAGGGCTTCAATCACCTGCATAACTAGGGCCGGCAATTCTTCTTTGCGAAACAAGCATATGTCCTGTGTCTCGCTTCAGCCCTCCACAGAAAACTCTGATGGGGACCATTCCCCATCCCCCCGGTCCGACAGGCTTTCGCTGTCATACCCCAAAGACGGCCCTTCCTCTGGTGCTTTTGGCCAAGCTGTAGTAGCCCAGGAGACCTCTTTAGGTGGCTATGCATTCACCTTGGACATGTCCTCTTGTCTAGAGCATCTGTGGGGTCCAGAACCAGAAGACTGAGGGATTTGAGTCAGGGTATCCACTGTGTTACTGAGAGAATTAGTCTGCCAAAGATCCCAGGCTTGTCTAAAGAGGGCCAAAAACTGGGTATCTGAGGCATGCTTTGGCTCCTGCTACCTGGAGCAGGAGGAGTTAAGAGGAGAGAGAGACTCTCTTGCTGGGGGAAGCTGTCTGGGTTCCTATAGCAGCTGAGGACGTGCAGCAGGACTGCTTCTGTCCTGAGCTCCCTTGGCTAGTGTCGCCGAAGTCTCTCCAGGATGAGCAAGACATGCAGCACAAATGCCATCCCTCAAATCCTTATGCTTCTTTGTGCAGACCATGCATCACTGAAGGGAAGGCATCTCACAGGCGACGTGCAGCTGACCGCAATCCCCAGTGACCAGAAAAAAATCAAAGAGTAAAAAAATAGGAGTTGAAAGTGACCAGACTGTTGAAAACTAGCAGGGAAGACAGAAATTAAGAACTTAAAGTTTCTTCACAAAGCCTGCCAAAAACGGAGCTGTGCAGCAAAAAACCGCTGAAACAAAATGGCCGCCGCTATTAAAACCATCAAAATAAAATCACTCCAAACGCTGTGAAAACGCGGTAAAAACATAAAATTAATCAAATGGAGAGTTAGGGCAGTAAAGACATGAAGAGAAAACTCTCCAGGCGGACAGAGGTTGCCCCGACGGCATCCCGATTAAAATCGGGAGGGGGGAAAGGAGGAGGATCATTGAAGTTTTCTACTCACTGCACTGGAACAGTGCTGAAGAGCCAAGGCTGCCGATAAGCTACAGACTCCCCTGATGACGAGCTGCTCAGGTCCTCATGAGCTGAGGCCAATTTTCTCCCCTGACAGAGAGGGAACCTCACATGGTCCTCCTGACCAGTTCAACCTCAATCTGTCCCACAAAATGTAGCTGGGAAACCCAGAGGGGCAGCTCAAGTGCGCCCTGGGTGCATCCAGCAAAATTACCGCAAGTACTAATTAATAAAAATAATCAGAGAGAAAAAGGTTAAACCCCTACATCTGCTGGAGACAGAGAAATGCTGGAGTGCCCTCTACTGAGTTCAGCTACATATTACCAGGGAACAGCCAATCAGGCTACTGGTCGTTTTTTTCTATTTCTCTGTCTCCAACATCTGCTGGTAGGAGGGGACTAAACCCACTTGTCTGGACTGGTCTAGCAGGATGAACTGGAAATCAAAATAATCATAACTCTTACACCTCAACAAATAGGAGTGATTTACACTGAGCGGTGGGTACACCACCAAAGGCATGGGGAGGGGTGACCTGAACAGAGCAGCAGGGGCACCTACTCATACCACCTTGCTGGGTAGACTAGATGGACCATACTGGTCTTTATCTGCCGTCATATACTATGTTACTATGAGAGATTATATGAGATGATGCATTGCTAGTCTCCCCTTGTATTATGAAGTGGGCGTGCAAATGTTATTAAAATGATGCAGATGCCTCAGATTACATACATTTTGAGCATGTTGCCCAGCCTCTGTTCAAAATATTTATCTTCTTGCTTAGAGAGTGCCCTTTCCAAATTTTTATGTAAAAGGTAAGCATCCAAAGTTAGTACTCTGTACATTAAAAGCAACTAGGGCCAACAGAGGTATTGGTTTCCCCGATTTCTACTTGTATCATCTAACATATCTGGCTAGATATGGTGTATTTTGGATCAATAAGCTGCCCAATGATTTGCTTGCTCCATAATGGATGAAAATTAAAGAGGAATTAGCTGCTCCCATCCCTTTCTAGTTAATGCCTGGGCTCGGGCCTCTATAAGTCAAGTGCATTGTGCTACTAGGCAGGCTACCCTGCAGATCAGCAGTTGGCCTCCAATTCCAGTCTCATTTGGTATAATCCCAGGTTTAAAATAGCAGAAAAGTCATTGTATGGCCAGACTGGCAAACTCATGGACTGTGGATTTTAGAGCAATTGGTTGAAAATGGCAACCTCTTGAATGATCAGGATTTCAGCTCTCAATTTGGTCTTCCAGCTTCACAATCCATCGCTGATAGCAATTAACTCACTGCATATGACAGTGTATTACAGACTATACAGCTTTAACAACAGAACCAGACTTGCAGCATTTGTGCTTTTTGGCCTTCATGTCGGGATATAGTGTCTTCTTTTTATATAGGAGGTTGCGATAATTTATCAGACCTCTAAAAGGACTTGAGAAAGTGTGGGGAAAAGATGCTGCTGTGCAGGAGTATGAAATTGCTTGGTCTAAATTCTGGTTCTGGGTGAATCACCCTTCACGTTCGGCTAAGTCACAGCCAATCAGGTGTTGTGGACACCATGGAAAATGTGGAGAGCTGGTCTAAAACAAACTAATTACTGTTGCCATTGTCAATTGGAGCTCGGCACTTTAATCCATACAGTACATGAGTGTTACTACATTCAATCTTTCTGATCCGAGATATGGCAGATGGTACAATAGGGATTAAATTTTTCCCCAGGATCTATTCCTTTACTCTTATATTTTTTCCGTCTCTTAGACTGGAGGCAGATCTGTCTATAAAGGGCAACACGTTTTTTTATTTGCTTATTTCCTTAGCACTGCAGATATTTGTTAATTAGTAAAATGCCACCATGCTTACAGTGAAATTTTACTTACCGATAATTTATTTTCCTGGAATCCTGCTAGAACAGTCCAGACAAGCGTGTTACAGTATGTCCTCCTGCCAGTAGATGATGGAGACAGAGAAAGACCAGAAAATGCCAGACACACCAATCACTGGTACTAAGGCTGGAACAGCTAGGGGGCACTCTCCAGTATTTGTTTAACAAAGCATATGGTAGATAGCCTCGAGAAACAAACTATAGAATACTCTCAAGAACACCAAAATGAACAAAACTCTTTTTCAATTGCACTCATTGCGATGAACTTTGTATAGTGGAGCTGTGAACACAAACTGTAACCCAGTTACACCACAGAAAACTGCATTAGGGTAGGTCCTTACATCTTTCAGGAAGGCTGCAACAGACTCAAGATGGGCAGCAAAAAAAAACTTTACAGAAGAGATGAATCTAGCAAAGAAGAGCTCAAGCTGTGAAATCCCTACAGGCAAAGGCCTGCAGACTGAGGGAAGAGGCAAAGAAGTCAGTCTTCAAGAGAACTGCAACCTTCCTGGAATCGTGGCCTGCTTTGTAACTGCCATCACCAAAGCATCCACCTCAGGAAGTTGAAGTCCTTTGTCCAAATTAGTTTGGTGCCAGGCATAGAGCCAGCCCAACAGCTTGATGACAGAGTGGCATCAGGAGAATCCCACTTAGAGTGAACCATCTCCGCAATGCTGATAGAAAAGGAAAGACTGTAGAGGGCCTATGAAGCCCCCTCTAGGATAGGATCTGCCTCCACCTTATCCTTTTCTTCGGGCTAATTTTTAACCACCATATCAACGCGGGTAGCTCCTCTAGGTGAAGCAGACGATCATGGAGGAATCTTCCTCATCGAGGAGAATTCCATTTCTGCCCAACTAAGCACTTCCAGAATTCCTCAACCTGGATGTCTCATATTGATCCTCCTCTGTGCTGTTAGGGCCCGTCTGCCCAATGAAGCATGGTTTCCCATTTCACAGGGACTGCCATTGTTAACAACAGGAGCAGTAGTGCTGTTCCTCAAGGACACTGTATGCTGTTTTAACTCAAAATCCCAGATGACCAATACTAGGCTCCGAAAGGAGGGACTTTATAGAAGGTCACCGCCCCCATGTATCCCAATTCAAGCAGCAGCCACGTCGGGTGCTGCTGAGCCACAACCAAGAGAATAGCAGCAATCCTGGCCAATCAGCACATGGACTTAGCAAAGGTTGCTCCCAGTTCCTCAGCAGAAGCCACCTGGGCTCCCTCAGGCCAAGCCACCGTCTGCTGCAGGAGTGGCTGCTGAGGCCCAGCAAGATAAAAATCAAAACTGTGGGGTCTCTCCTGAAGTGGCTGGCCTATATCATCGCTGGCACTGCACATGCTGAGATGCAGGCACAACCACAGGTGAGGGGACCCATGCCAAAACAAGCCTGATAATGCTGAGGAAACCCTGATACTGGCAACAGAGCAAGCTGAGCCGGGGGGGGGGGGGGGAGAAATCTCACCAGACAGGAAGGGTGTTGCCTTGGCTTGGGCATGTAAGCAGAAAGAAGCACTGAATCCGCCAGGCCCCTCCTCCTGGGCCCACAGCTGTTGGCGGCATGCAGTCACCAGGAAGCAGCATACAAAATATCCTTGGCAGCCATCACTAAGAGGCCAGCTCCTCCACAGAAGCATCCACCACCCCTTTCTGCAGCCCGAGCCATGAGGAAACCCACCAGGAAGGCTGGGCAATGATGCTACCTCAGCTGGATTTCCCCAGCTAGAATGCTCCTCAGACTCCAGAAAAAGGAGTTTCACTTTTTTTTCTTCTAAGGGGAGGGGAGTCAGGTTGGAAGGGGAACTGAGAGGGGATAATGGAGGAGGCGGTGCGATGGGAGCAAAATACAGGCTCTAGCCTTCATGAGCCAATCGTATAGGGACCTTGACACAGGGCCCACAGGGCTCAACCAGTCATCGAGCTGATGGGGAGTACCAATGTCAAGAGCTCCCCCTCCCCAAGGGGGGCATTCGTGAGCCCGAGAATGATGGCCACATTATAGGACAGCTCTTCTGATTCGGGCAGAGAGCCATAAGCTGCCACTCTGTGAGCTCAAAAGTGGCTGAAAATCATCGTTTTCCCTGATGTCATGCCTCACAGGATGAAAGATTTTGGTCCTCTCTGATATCTCTCCAATCTTCCTCAGCATGCCTTCACTGCTTCTCTTACGGCATCTGGCTCACAGCTGTCCTGATCTTCACTAACATGCAATGCCTCGGTGCAGAATAAATCAACTACTGATCTCTCCTCCTGTCTCCGGTAAGCCAGCAGAGCCTCCACCTGCAGTAAAATCAATGTTTGAGCATACCTTCCGTTACTCACGAAGTCTACCCCATTTACTTAACTAATGGCACGCCATCAGTACTTCAACCTGCAATCACCCAGCACTGGAAATTACACTTTCCTGGTAATTGTTGTTCCTGGAGTGACTCCAGTTTAGTCCTCTACCACTGGGTTGTGCACCTCCTCCTGCAGCTTGGAGACTGGGCATGTCAAAAATGTGACATCACTGGATGTAGTCTGCTGGTCTCTCCCATCAGCCCCAGTGAACTATTGACAAAGCAAACTCAAAAGGAGCAACAGATAAGTAGCTATGAAATACAATCCAACTTTAACCAGTAACTGAACTTAACTTAGCCCTACCAGGGAATTCCCTCTGTATGTAAATACCCGGGTTCCATGAACCTGTCTCATTCCTTCTTCGCAAACCCAGCCACAGAACAGAAGAAGAAGAAAGGATAGTAAAGTCAAGCAAGCAACAGTACCTACCAGTAATGGCCTCTCACTCCTCAAAGAACTCCACTGCTAAGTGACAAACCCCGGGCGGGAATGAGGACTAAACTGGAGTCACTCCAGGAACAACAATTACCTGGTAAGTGTAATTTCCATTGCCTGATTGTTCCTCCAGTTTAGTCGTCTACCACTGGGATGCAACAGAGCAGTGCTCATTGGGAGGGACCCTTCCAGCCAGCTTGCAACACCGCTGATCTGAATATGGCATCCTTCACTGCCAACACATCCAGGCGGTAGTGTTTGCTAAAAGTATGTAGCGACGACCAGGTGGCCGCTTTACAAATCTCTGCAGGCGGCACCAAATTATATTCCGCCCATGAAGTTGATTGCGCCCTGGTAGAGTGAGCGTGCAACCCTGTGGGCACTGCTTGCCCACAAAGCAGATATGAAGACGAAATTGTCTCTCAAATCCATCTAGAAATGGATGCTTTCACCGCCGCTTCTCCTTTACGGGAACTGCCAAACGAGACGAACAACCGATCCGACTTGCGAAAGTCTTCAGATACTTTCAAATAGCGCCGTAGCACACTCCCCTCCAGAGAACCTAAAACAGGGAGAAAAACTGTCTGATTCAGGTGAAAAGGAAAAACGACTTTAGGTAAAAAGGAAGGAACGGGCCGCAACACGACCTTTTCCCTAGAAAAGGACAAAAACGGTTCTCTGCATGACAACGCCTGCAGTTCCGAAATACACCTCGCCAAACAAATGGCTACCAAAAAGACTGCCTTCAGAGTCAGATCTTTAACAGAAGCCCTGTGTAATGGCTCAAAGGGTTCTTTGGCCAATGCCCCTAATACCAGGTTGAGATCCCACGGTGGAACCATAATTCGTCGCGAAGGGCGCAGTCTAGACACTGCCTTAAGGAAACGTAAGACATCCGCATGTGCCCCTAATGCAACCCCTTGCACTTTACCTCTATAGCAAGCAAGGGCTGCCAACTGCACCCTTAGCGAACTGGCAACCAGGCCCTTCTCAAAGCTGTCTTGCAAAAAACTTAATACCAAAGGCACTGAGCCTGTAGACGCACGCTCCTGTCTACGTGAGCACCAATCCTCAAAAATGCGCCATATGTGAACATACGTCAACGAGGTAGACTTCTTCCTGGCTCAAAGCAAGATCGCAATAGCAGCCATGGAGTAGCCCTTTTTCTTCAGCCTCACCCTTTCAATGGCCAAACCGTAAGCGAGAACCGATCCACTTGAGACATCCGTAGGGGACCTTGCCGTAACAAGTTCTCCGATGCCAGCAACCTCCAAGGCTCGCCGTCGATCAACCGGATCAGATCGGCATACCACGGACATCTTGGCCAGTCTGGAGCCACCAGCAGCACTCTTCCCCGATGAGCCTCGATGCATTGCACCACCCGACCTATGAGCGCCCATGGGGGAAACACAGAGTAAACCTGTCGTCGGCCAACTCTGCATCAACACATCGATCCCCTCCGACATCCGCTCTCGCCGCCTGCTGACGAAGCGATCCACCTTCGCTGACCGGAAGGTCGCTATCAGGTCAAAGATTGGCAGCCCCCATCTGCGAACTACTTGCGCGAACACGTCCGGCTGCAGCTCCCATTCTACCACATCCACGTGAACTCTGCTGAGAAAATCCGCCATCACATTTTCTCTTCCTGCAATGTGCGCTGCCGAAATCGCTGGTAAAAGAAGTTCTACCCAAGCGAACAGTGCTGCCGCCTCGGGTGCCACCCTGCCGATTGATGTATGTTACTGTCGCTGAGCTGACCGACAGCACTCACACCGACCGTCCCTTCACCGTCGGCTCGAACTTCTGCAGTGCGAAGAAAACCGCCCTCAGCTCCAGGCGGTTGATTGACCATGTGCTCTCTGGAGTGGACCAAGTGCCTTGCGCGAAGAGCTCCCCGCAATGTGCCCCCCTAACCTGAGAGACTTGCATCCGTCAACAATGGGAGCCATTCCGGCTGTTCCAGAGGCATCCCGGCTTTCAACGACCCTGGCAACATCCACCAGCGTAGCGCCTGTCGAACCCTGAGGGGACAGGGAAGTCGTTTGTTCAAAGAGTCGCCCTGATGTGACCACCAGCGGAGCAGGGCCCACTGCAAGGGCCTCATATGGTACCTGGCCCATGGTACCGCCTCCAAAGTTGCCGCCATTGTTCCCAACAACTGAAGATAAGTCCACGTCAAAGGCGCCGGCGCGGCTCTGAACTTGCACACCAACTGCCGAAGAGTCTGAATCCGGCGATCCAGTAGAAACACCGCTCCCTTCTGAGTGTCGAACCACATCCCCAAGTATTCGAGCTGCTGGGACGGCACCAAGCGGCTCTTGGTCGGATTGACCACCCAACCAAGACTTTGTAAGAAGCTCACCACCTGGTCCGTGACCTGAGCACTCTCGTCTTTGGACTTCGCTCAAATCAACCAATCGTCCAAATAAGGATGGACAAGAATTCCTCTCTTTCGCAACGCCGCCGCTACCACCACCATTATCTTGGTGAAGGTTTGTGGCACCGTGGCCAACCCGAAAGGCAACGCTCGGAGCTGATATAGTGTCCCCAGGGTAAAGCGAATCGCAGAAACTTTTGATGAGCTGCTCTGATCGGAATGTGTAAATATGCTTCTGTAAGATCGAGGGATATCAAAAACTACCCATGGCGCACCGCTACAATAACTGACCTTAGCGTTTCCATCTGGAAATGCGGTACCCGAAGACAACTGTTAACCCCTTTGAGGTCCAAAATAGGTCTTAGAGTTACGTCTTTCTTTGGCACCACGAAATAAATTGAGTATCGTCCCATGCCGTAATCTCCAATCGGTACCGGTACTATTGCCCCTAGTTGTAGCAACCGATTTATCATATTGCCTACACCCAAGGTTTTCTGTATACCTTTGCACGGGGACATTACAAAGGAATCCCAAACCGGTCTTGCAATTTCTAATGTGTACCCTTCGCGAATTATTTCCAAAACTCACTGATCGGACGTTATCTGGGTCCAGGCAGAAAGAAAATCTCGAAGTCCCGTCATTGGCTTTCCACCGGGACCCGCCACCCTTCATTGGGGTCTCCGAGGGGTTGCCGCGGTCGCTGCTGAGTAGCCTCTGCCTGATCCATGAAACCCACGGGTTCTTGAACCAAACCTTCCTCTCTGGAAACCCCCCAGGCGAGAAGTTTGAAACCTTCTAAAATCTCTAGACTGACCCCAAACGGCCTGCGAAGCCTTACCCAGTTTAGGCTTATCCTCCGGGAGTCTTCCTCCTTTCGACTCCCCTAAATCCTTTACGAGTTTGTCAAGGTCTTCGCCAAACAACAACTTTCCCTTGAACAGACGTTTACTGAGGCGTGACTTAGAGGAGCCATTCGCCGCCCAGTTTCTCAACCAGAGGGACCTACAGGCAGCCACCAGAGAAGCCATGCTATTAGCTAGGGCTCTGATAAGGTGGTAATGAACATCTGCCAAATAGGCTGACCCCGACTCTAACCGGTCCAGCTCCATCTACGACACCTGCCTTAGCCATTGAGACCATCTGAGGCATGCTCTTGCCACCCATGCTCCACAAATGGAAGCTTGCAACGACAAAGCATCGGCCTCAAAAGATAAATGGATTATTGAAATAATCTTTCTATCCTGAGCATCTTTTAAGGCCGCACTTCCTTCCACCGGAATCGTGGTCTTCTTGGAAATGGCCGACACAGCTGCATCAACCTGCGGAGACCGAAACTTTTCCTTGTCCTTATCTGCCAAGGGATACAGTCTATTCATAGTCCTAATCCCTCGCAGACCAGTTTCCGGTTGGTCCCACTCGTCCTGTATCATCCTGTCAACCACTCGATGAACAAGGAATACTATCTGGGTCTCCCTGACAGCCTGGATAATAGGGTCTTCGCCATTCTCCTCCACCGCTAGTTGTTCCATAGCGAGATGTAGTGTCTGCAAGGATTCCGTGATAAGCGCGGTGAGCTCATCCTTCTGGAACACCCGAATAATTTTAGCCTGATCCTCAGGCTCCCCCTCCTCCAATTCTTCCATTCCAGGATCGAGGTCAACCTCCGTCTCCTGCCACTCCAAATCTGACAGCGAAGAATCGCGTGGCCGGGGTCTTTTAGGAGGCCTCGGAACATTGCTGCTGACTCTGGCTATTCCAGCTGGTTGCAGCACCGGAGAGAGCGGCCAGGGGTCGAGGACTTTCCCATGGCGCCTCAAGCAGAACGCCTGGTGTAATAGAAGAACAAAGTCCAGACAAAAGTCTCCTGGCTGTGCCCCAGGTGTCACCATCGCAGGCACCCCAGACGGTCCGGCTTGTGTGTCCTGGCTAACGTCAGGCGGAGTGGGCAGCAAGGGCCCCCCAGGGCCTGCATTACCCTCCATCTGCTGCTCAACGCTGGTAGAGACTGCCGTACAGCCCCGACAGACTCCTGAATCAGCAATGGCCCCCTCTGCGGGTCCCACAGACCACGCACTGGGGTCTCGATGCCATCAAGCAGCTGTATTTACTATGAAATGAATAATGGCACTCAGGAACCAAAATGAACGTAGAACTGTATATATTATCCTTTTTTTTTTTTTTTTAAAGTGGCAATCACCCTAAAAAAAAAAAAAAAAGAAAAAAAAAAAGAAGAAACCTACACTGAGCTGACCCCAGCTAGCCGTTTGGCATCCCAGAGCCCCCCAAACAAACGCAAAAATCAATTTACAAAGAAAAGGGATAAGGGCAGCCTCAAACAAGGAAACTCCACACGAAGGGCATCAAGAAAATAATAAATTCAATAGCGGGCGCTCAAAATGGCGTCTGCCAACGCTGAAAAAAATGCTTTCCCTCACAGCGTGCTCCTGCCTTCGCCACGCGGCGAGCACGCCAAGAAAATGGCTGCCGTGCGAAGGAGGAAATGGCGCCAAAACTGCTAGAACCAGCCATTTGCTGACACGGAGCAGTTCTCTCCTGCCGGCCTGATCCCCTTGCCCCCGCACAGTACCTTTGACTGCCGCTCTTCAGACGCTCCGATCCGGATGGTACCACCCCGCTCAGCAAGAGAACGAGCGGAGGACCGCCGGACCAACTTCCCGCCATTCAGCGGCTGTCAGCAAACAAACAGCTGCCTCGGCACGTCGGCAAGGGGATCGCAAGGTCCAGAGCTCTCCTCCGAAATGTCCAGGAAGAGAGATCTGACCCCAGAGAGCAGCGGGTAAAGTAAATTGAGGAAGGAGAAACCGGAACCGGCAGGACCCAGAACTGTCTGTCTATCAGCTTTTTTTTTTTTTTCAAACAGACAGTACTCAATTTAGATAAATTTAAGCTATAGAAAACCAAATTAAATCAAATTAATCAAATTAAATCCTCTCTATTTTAATGCTCCTTATATATGTCACTCCATTGAGCCCAGCACTGGGCTCACACGTCCTCCTGCTGCATGGAGACTGGACACACTAGGGCTGATGGGAGAGACCAGCAGACTACATCCAGTGATGTTACATTTTTGACATGCCCAGTCTCCAAGCTGCAGGAGGAGGTGCACAACTCAGTGGTAGAGGACTAAACTGGAGGAACGATCAGGAACAGCTATTATAACCTACCCTTAAGGGGGATGTCCCAGAGTTCAGTAATTTTCTGTGGGATTATCAGCTTCTTTTGCTGCATAGTGCCCTGAAAATCAGTCAGCCTCACTTATCTGTCCTTGAAAGTTCCTCCATCTCTCTTCATCAAAGGGTGGAATGCATGTATGGAACGCAGGAGGGGGGCTGACTTTGGCGGGAAATGCTGTGGCGGACGCTATTTCGCACATAACTCCAAAGGCACAGCGTGCGGCGCTTCACTAAAAGTGTGATTGCTTAGTCTCCACTACTGGAAGGCTTCTTTAATTTCGGGTGCTTTGTGCGGTAAAACTCAACACCGGTGCCGAAAAGAGAGTGCAGATACAGTCAGTAAGCCACTGTTATTTTTTGCTCTGAGGGGTTATTGACGATCTATAATGCTGTCACTTGGTATATTCCTCTGGCCTCAGATCCATCTGTTCTAAGCACCATAACGCCTGAAACAGTCCATGATGGATTCGGCTCGCTGAAAATCCATCTGTAGCAAGCCAATGTAAGACTGTTCGTGTGGCTTCATTGTCCATGCTCAGCATTGAACCGTAGAGTTTTAAGCCCAGCAGATATAGCAGCTATCATGTGGGAGATCTGCAGGGTTTGATCTATTTTTTCCCACTTGAAATGGAGGGGAAGCACTGACAGTTAATAATTTCCAGACAGACATCTCTCAAGCTCAGCTTAAAAGAAAAGCATCTGAAGCAGAGAGAGAGAGAGAGAGAGAAGGAAAGGAAATAAAAGAAAAAAAGAAAGGAAGAAAGGAAGAAAGGAAAAAAAGTGAAAGGGAAAGGAGAGAAAAGGAAAAAGGGAAGGAAAAAAAAAAAGAGAGAAGGGAGAGGAAAAAAAAAAAGTAAGGCTACCACATGGAAAACTAAAATCAAAACTTGCATATTTCCATAAGAGAGACTGATACAGCTGAAAATTGCTTCTTTCCTGCTTTGTTTTGATCTGCTCTTAAAAGCTTCTTCCCCAGAATTTGAAGGCCCACAAGTTGAACTCCACGATTTGTCATTAGCAATAGCTTCTTTCTGCAACTAGAGCTCCATCCGTTGGGCAAATCCCAGTACTACCTGCAGGAACTTTTGGATTTAATCTCTCTAAGTCTTTGAGTTCTGGAGAGCTGCAACAACTCCCCCCCCCCCTTCTACCATGTCCAGCTCCAAAACTTATGCTACTGCTTTATCCAAATATGCACGATCTACTGACTCTACCTCTGCAACATCTCATAATCCAACACCAAGTGGTGCCTCAGCTTCTTCAAAGGTGGGAACTTCGGGATCCGCTTCACCGGAGACAAATGCAGATCTAGTAGAAATTCTTCAAGAACTAAAGCTCCTCCATTTGGAGGAGTGACATCAGGGCAGCAGTGAGTGACATCAGGGCAGATCTGAAATCACTCGATGTTAGAGTGACACAGAACAAAAATTAACATCGGTGAACAAATTGATTCAACAGCTCTCTTTCAAGCTAAATTGAAAAAAAAAAAAAAAAAAAAAAAAAAAATCGAACAACTCAAAGACTTACAAGACGAATATGATGATCTTGAGAATCGCCAAAGACGAAAAAAGTATCAGAGTCCTAGGTATACCTGAACCAACAGAGGGGCAGGAGGATATTGGCTCGCTCATTCAGGAACTGTATGCATTTTGTGTGCCGAAGGCTCATGGGCCCGTTAAATTTTAGAATAAACACTGAAGTTTGAGAGCTCGGATGAGCCCCAGGTCCCGTCCTCGACCTGTAATTGCCTGTTTTAGTTTTTGAGGACAAAATGGTTCTCATGCAAAATCTGCATGGTAAGCGATCTCTTCTCTTCCGAGGCCAGGAAATTCAGATCTTTCATGACTTATCGCAATACACAATGGAAAGACCGAAAAGTTTCAAACCCCTAACACAGATGCTGCAAAGAAGGTCGGTGCGTAATCAATGGGGAGTCCCTTTCTCTATCATTTTTGAGTGGAACACCACGACACACCGAATTCAAGAACTAGCAGAGACTGTATGAATTTTCTGGACTCGCTCCAAATAGGGGATGATCACTTGCCACGTTCACAAAATGCCCATGGAGACTGGGAAGTGTCAACACCCAAGAGGCATAAAGTTCCTAGTTCCCGTCACACATTGGGCAGTGACCAGGATGGCACTCTTACTAAAGATATGGATGCTACTGCTCCACTCTAAAATGTATTGTTCCTATTTACTTTATGCCTTAAGGTTGCAGGCTGGACTTTAGTACGAGGGACTATTGCCCTCTACTTCGTTCCTGAGTTTTGGTTATTCTTATTGAGGGGAAGGTGGGAGCAGAGAGTTGTGATAGCAATGTTCCAGGTTATACAGGAATGTTGGGGATGGGTCTGAGTGATATATGAGTGAAATGTATTGGGAGAATTGGGGTGGTTGGTAGTTTTTTTTCCCTTTCTAGTTTTACTGTGGTAACTTTTGGATGAAAAGGATTGGGGGGAGGGGGACTGGGCTTTCCTCTCTCTCTTCTCTTTATCTTTCAGTGTCTTTGCTGCCTGCCCTTATGACACCTTTGGTGTCAATTATTGCATTAGTGTTTCTATTTCTGTTTTCTTCCTGGAGAGGTAGGACGGCTAGGGTTTGGGGGATAGGGGTAGGGGGTTGGACGTTGGGAGACGTGGGGGGGGGGCATGATAGGTAGGTATTTTAAATCTATTTCAGGGGGCTTGTGAAGCTTTCTAAGAATAGGAGCATTAATCCGGCACTGGGCTAATAGGGAAAGGGGATTTAGTCAAATCGCCCCAGTCTATAGGTACATCTATAGACCTGCCCTTCACTGCATATCATAATGGTTAAAATAATTTTGTGGAATGTCTATGGCCATAATAGCCCAGTTAAGTGACAGAGTTTTGGATCAGCTTGCTTGTGAGAAAGCAGATCTAGAGTTTTTGCAAGAGACAAATCTTGCCCGCCAGGGTCATTTACAATTTGCCACGCGGAAGTTTCCTCAAACTTTCCTTGCTAACTTTTCCTCACAGCGGAGAGGGGTTGCTATTCTCTGCTCCCCTATGTGCTCTTTCCAGGTCATAGAACAGATCGTGGACCCAAAAGGTAGGTTTCTCATTCTTGTGGTTTCTATTAATGATTCGTTTTTCACCTTTATTAATGTTTACATGCCACCCTTGATGACTGCATCAATTCTAAAACCTCCCGGAGAGTTTTACCAATCTTCTCGTCAAGGGGAGGTAATAGTCGGTGAAGACTTCAACTGCGTGCTATCATAGCTGGATCACACTGACCCTGGGACCACCTCTTTTAGACCCCTGTCCCAGTTAGTGGAATTAAATGTTGAACCTGGATTTATGTGATGCTTGGCGGAGCACACATGATGGGGACAGAGATTATACCTATTTCTCACATGTCCATGATAGTCACTCCCATATAGACATGTGGCTGGTTTCCAGGTCACTTTTACCCTGAATGTCACAGGTGCGTATCGGTACTATGGGCCTGTTTGATCATGCTTTAATTTCTTTGAACATGACTGGTAGATTTGGAACACCTTCATGGACATGGTCCTTACAGCAAAATCTCTTATTAAATATTGAATTTGTAGCAGCCATACGTTCAAGTTGGAAAGAATATTTAACTTTTAACGATTCCCCGGTCACATCATCTTTTTCTCTCTGGGATGCTGGGAAGGTGGTATTACGAGGATATTTAATTTCTCTCTCCAGTGCGTATAAAAATAAAAATTTAGCTAGACAAGAAGAGTTAATGCCATAATATTCTCACTTTGGAGCGTAAACACAGACAAGGAGGCGGCCATCGAACTTGCTGCCAGTTAACTTGTTTGTAAGGCGAGTTGGTTGCTCTGGACACAGGTTCTGTAGCATCACTGTGCTTCAGAGGACTTAAAGACGCTTTTATGAACAAGGAAATAAAGCTGGGAAGCTACTTTTATGGTAGTTTAAAAAGCAGAGATAAAAACACGGAATTTTTGCTCTGCATCTAGTGTACCCATCCGTCGTTCGGGAGAGATGGCTACCCTCTTTGCTAAATTATATAGCAATCTTTATTCCTGTAATCTGTGCATGGATACCTCCTATATCCGTGGCTGGTTTCAAGAGGTGGCACTTTCACAACTATCTCAAGAGGATAGGGAGGCTATTGACCACCCTTTCTCTCTTCAGGTAATCTACTGTCTTAAGTCCTCCAAAGCTACAGGTCCTGATTTGCTTTCTGCAGAGGTATATAAAACCTTTTCTGATACTGCCCCTGTCCTGGTGCGAGTATTTAATGATATCCTACCGAGGAAGTACTTATCTGCAACCTTTTACCAAGCCACTATCACTGTTATTCCTAAAGGAGACAAAGATCCTTTGGTATGTATAATCACCGCCCCATATCTCTCTTGAATACTGATAATAAAATATTTACTAAAATACCATCAAATCGCTTTGACTCCAGGAAATCATGCACCTGGATAAAACAGGATTTATCAAACACCGTTATGGCTTTTAAAACATGTGGTGTCTTGTCAACATAATGCAGAGTCTCCGAGCCAAGGAAGGTTGCTTGACACAGAAAAAGCTTTTGACAAAGCAGAATGGCAATATTTATTTGAAGTCCTTAATTCTTTTAGCTTTGGACTTTCCTTCTGTTGTTGGATCTCGGCCATGTATGCACAACTGCAAGCCTCTGTAGTGGTTAATGGCTTCTTTTCTTCCACCTTTCACCTAGGACGAGGCAATAGACAGGAGTGCCCTGCATCTCAAATTTTGTTTGCCTTCGAACCCTTAGTGGTCCATATTAGACAACAGGGCTTGGAGATTGGCATTCCCTTGGGAGCTGCAAAACACACAATTTCTTTATATGCAGATGACACTGATATCTGAAAAACCCTCTGTGACTCTTCCTATACTTGCGGATGTCTTAGACCGCTTCTCATATGTCTCCGGGTTCACTATTAATAATAAACAGAAGTCTATACTTCTTCCTTGCTTATCTGGGACTGCCGCATCAGTTGAGGACTATCCAGGGGACTTCTAGGTGGTCCACCAGTTTCATTACCTAGGTATCATCATTCCTCGTGATCTCTTCTGACTATATTCTCTGAATTATGACCCCCTTAGCAACTGGCTAGTTTTTCTGCTCCCTCCCCCCTTCCCTATTGTTTGATCCCTGCTTTTTTATTGTCCTATTATTTTATGGCGTTCTTTTCCTTTTATGATAAATTGTGATTTTAATTGTACACCGCTTCAATGTCTGAGAGGTGGTATATCAAGCTTTTAATAAACCATAAACGATATTGCACAGCAATGAAAATTTAAAACCAAAACTGGCAAAAAAATCTCCCTCCTAGGATAGGGTAACTTGGCAACTCTGATGGTGATATGTGAAGTATAAAAGTAAATCACCTCAGGTGCAACTATAAAAGGCCACCGATATGCTGTCAATAGAGTGCTTGTTGGGGGAGGTGGGAGGAGGAGAGGGGGCCTCCACCTTCTGTTGGGATGCTAAGGGTCCGAAATATTAAGCTTTGTTTTCCTTTAGGACAGTGCTTTACAAACTCTTATCCCATCTGACCCCATTTTAGAAACTGAAAATTCTTGTGACCCTAGATGATGAAATCAAAATAGCAAGTTTCCAGCCTTCTTCCTCTCCATCTACAGATCTAAAATAGAAAGCACTGGCAACAGTAGTAGCAATCAGTACAGCGTCCTTTGTGCCAGAATGCAGTGTGTGCTTACAGGCCATGATACTCAGAATGGGTTTCCAGTCTAACAGGAAGCTTATCCAGGGGGGGGCAAGGACCTATCAACGTTCACTGGTTCACAAGTCACATGATGACTGGTGAATGACACGACTTGGCATAGAAAACCCCCCAGAAACTCCAAAAAACTAAGGAGAAAGCTACCAAAAAAGATTTCTTTAAACTTGTTGAAACACCAAAAGTCTACTAAAAATACCATGTTGTTGTTATTCAGCGCCGTCGAGTCTGTCGACTCATGGCAATCCTCTGGATAGTTGTCCTAAACTGTGTTCGGTCTTCAGTCAGGTGGCTCATTGTTGACAGAGTGGCACTCATAGCTGCTGTTATTGTATCAATTCATCTCATTGCTGGCCTTCCTCTCCTGCGTTGACCTTCTACTTTGCCAAGCATGATGTGTTTCTCTATTGATCTCTCTCTCTCTTCGCATACGTGTCCAAACTATGAAATTAGAAGTCTTGTCATCTGAGCTTCTAAAGAAAGCTTAGATTTGATCTCCTCTAGTACTAACTGGTTTGTTCTTTGGGCAGTCCATGGTATACACAGTATTCGTTGCCAGCACCATAATTCAAAAGACATCAATTTTCTTCCTGTTTATCTTCACTGACCAACTTTCGCATCCATATGACGTTATTGAAAATACCATGGCTTGAATGAGTCAAATCTTTGTATGGAGAGAGACATCTCTGCTACTGAGAATCTTGTCTAGATCCTTCATACCGATTCTGCCAAAAGCAATATGTCATCTGATTTCTTAACTGCTTATTGTTTCTTTATTGATAATTAATCCAAGTAGGTTAAAGTTGTCCACAATTTTGATTTCTTCTCCATCAAGAGAACGATCAGGTGTTCTGGTATACCCATGCTTCTTAATGTAGCCCAGAGTTTTTCATGGTTTACGCAGTCAAAAGCCTTGCTGTGGTAAAAGACATATAGATTTCCTTTTGGTATTCTTTAATCTTTTCAAGGATCCATCTCACATCCACGATAATGTTTCTTGTTCCTCGCCCTCTTCTGAACCCTGTTTGCACATCAGGCAGTTCTCATTCCAGGTATGACTGTAGTCTCTGCTGAATAATCTTCAGTAGAATCTTGCTGGCATGCGGGATCAGAGTGACTGTGCAATAATTTCCACAGTCAGTTGGATCACCTTTCTTTAGTATTGGTATAAACACAAATCTTTTCCAGTCAGTTGGCCAGGGATGATTACATAGGGGAAATCAATAGGCAGTTGCATGACAAGGAGTTTTATAAATGGTTGGACTGGAACCCTACTGAACCATTAAAAAGAACTATAGATAATTTAATAAGACAAGTTTGAGATAGGATCTCTCACCCAGAAGGAGCAAGATTTCCTTACCATTTCATATCCTATAGTACCTACAATATATATACCTTGTCATGCACTTGGGTAGCAGAAATCCAAGGGAAACGTACGCGAAAGGGGGCAAGAGGTTGGTGTGCATGGTTCAGGAGAAAGACCTTGGTGTGATTATCTCTGAAGATCTCAATGTGGCAAAAGCAGAAGGATGTTGGGCTGCATACAAAGAGGGATTACCAGCAGAAAAGAAGAGGTACTTATGCCACTGTACAAGTCACTGGTGAGGCCTCATTTGGAATACTGTGTTCAGTTTTGGAGACCATATCTTGCAAAAGATGTAAAAAGACTGGAAACTGTTCAGAGGAAGGCGACCAAAATGATTTGGAGCCTACGTCAGAAGCCTTATGAGAAGAGACTTGAAGACCTAAATATGTACACTTTGGAGGAGAGGAGAGGAGGGACAGGGGAGATATGATTCAGACCTTTAAATACTTAGAGAAATGATGAACAAACAAACAAACCTCTTCCAAAGACGGGGAAGCTGTAAAACTAGAGGGCATAACATGAAGCTGCAAGTTGGTAAATTGAAAGGCAATGTCAGGAAATTATTTTTCACTGAAAGAGTGGTAGATGCTTGGAATGCCCTCCCGATGGAAGCCGTGGGGGCAAACACAGTGACGGAATTCAAAACGGCATGGGACAAACACAGTGGATATCTTTACAGCAACAGGATAAAACCAAAATAAACTGAAACATATAACTTCTGAACCATCTAATGTCTCAACAAATAGGGGTGTCCTACATGGAGTGGTGGGTTCACCCCTAAACAAAAGGCATGGGGAGAGGTGGCCTGCACCTACTCTTGCCATCTTGCTGGACAGACTAGATGGACCATGTTGGTCTTTATCTGCTGTCATCTACTATGTTACTTTACCAAAAATTCACAAATCACTGAACAAATGCCAGGTCAGCCCATAATTTCGGCAATTGGTTCCTTATCTGTGGTGGTAGGGTAGTGGTGGTTGGAGACTCTCTTCTGAGGGGTACTGAGGCGTCCATCTGCCGACCAGACTTGATGTCCAGAGAGGTATGCTGTCTGCCTGGTGCCAAAATCCAAGATGTTACGGAGAGTTTGCCGAGACTCATCAAGCCCACTGACTATTACCCAATGTTGCTAATCCATGTTGGAACAAATGATACTGCCAGGTATACCTCGGAACGTATCAAAAGTGACTTCATGGCTCTGGGACAGAGGGTGAAGCAGTTAGGTGCACAGGTGGTGTTCTCTTCAATCCTCCCTGTTGAGGGTAAAGGCCAAGGCAGAGAGGCTCGCATCCTGGAGATGAATGCATGGCTGCGTGGGTGGTGTCATCGAGAGCGTTTTGGTTTCCTAGACCATGGGATGCTGTACCAAGGATTGCAGAGCAGAGATGGCATCCATCTGTCCAAGAAAGGTCAACACATCTTTGGTAGTAGACTGGCTAATCTACTGAAGAGGGCTTTAAACTAGATTCGTTGGGGATGGGTGAAGAAAGCCCCCAGGTAAGTGAAAGCCCCCAGGTAGGTGATACATTAAATACCTTTATGGAAATGGGTAACAGGGGTAACATATGGAAAGCAGTGTGTATAAATGCCCGTAGCATGGGAAATAAGATCCCTGATGTTGAAGCTTTGGTGGGAGTGGCTGACTTGGATTTAGTGGCAGTTACAGAAACATGGTTCACAGAAAACCATGACTGGGATGTAACTATACCTGGCTATACTTTATTCAGAAAGGACAGGGTAGGAAGAAGGGGAGGAGGAGTGGCACTATATGTAAAAACTACTATTAAAGCTTTGGAATTACAGAGCTTAAAAGGGAGAGAGGAGGCATTGTGGGTTAAACTAGAAAGAGGGAAAGAGAAATCTATTTGCATTGGTGTGATATACAGACCTCCCTCACAAGAGGAAGAGGTGGACAGAGAGTTAATTGAAGACATATGCAGCATTGCTAGGAAAGGGGAAGTGCTACTGATAGGAGATTTCAATATGCCAGATGTTGATTGCACATTCCTGCTGCAGTATCATCTAGAAGTAAGGAGATCCTGGATTCTCTACAGGGAGAACTATTCAGGCAATTGGTAACAGACCCCACACGTGAAGGGGCCATACTGGACTTGGTACTTACCAATGGTGAAAGTGTTTCTGATGTTGTAGTGGGAGATCATTTTGCATCCAGTGATCACCAGATGGTGTGGTTCAGTATTAGGACTAGGGCTGTTAGAATCCATTCCAAGGTGAGGATCTTAGACTTTAGGAAGACTAACTTTGCGAAGATGGGCCAATACCTCAGGGAGTCGTTAGTGGGATGGGAACAGCTGGGGGATATAGAAAAACAGTGGGCAAAACTGAAAGGGGGTATTTTAAAGGCAACCAACCTTTTTGTTAAAATGGTAAATAAAGGCAAAAGGAACAGGAGACCGCTATGGTTTTCGAAGGAAGTAGCTGAAAAAGTGAAGAAAAAGAGGGAGGCCTTCATGAAATACAAGAGATCACAGAGAGAGGAAGACAGACATCTGTATTTGGAAAAACTTAGAGAAACTAGCAAAGTAGTCAAGAAGGCAAAGATTCAAAAGGAGGAGGAAATAGCCAATGCAATAAAGTGGGGGGATAAGACATTTTTCAGATATATTAGTGAGAAGAGGAAGGGCAAGAGTGGTACTGTCAGACTCAAGGGTGCAGGGGGGGGAATATGTAGAAGCTGATAAGGATAAAGCGGAATTGCTTAACAAATATTTTTGTTCTGTGTTCACAGATGAAGAACCAGGAGCAGGACCTCTGAAAACACCCACAAATAAGAACAGAAGCGAGGGACATCTTGAACAATTTTCAGAAGACTGTGTTCGTGAGAAACTAGCTCAACTTAAAGTAGACAAAGCGATGGGACCGGATGGGATACACCCTAGAATACTGAGGGAACTTGGGGACGTTCTAGCAACTCCACTGACTGACCTTTTCAATGCCTCGTTGGAGTCGGGAGTGGTGCCAAAGGACTGGAGAGAGGCTCATGTGGTGCCTTTACACAAAAGCGGTAGTAAGGATGTGGTTGAAAACTACAGGCCGGTTAGTTTAACTTCGGTGGTGAGTAAATTATTGGAAACGCTGCTGAAAGAGAAAATAGTGAGGTTTCTGGAGTCCAGCGCATAACAGGATCCGAGGCAGCATGGATTCACCAGAGGCAGGTCTTGTCAGACAAATCTGATTGATTTCTTTGACTGGGTGACCAGGGAGTTGGACCGAGGGAGAGCTCTAGATGTGGTGTATTTAGATTTCAGTAAAGCCTTTGACACTGTTCCTCACAGGCGACTTATAAACAAACTGAGCACCCTAGGGATGGACCCTAAAGTTACTGCTTGGGTTAGAAATTGGTTGGGTGGGAGGCGACAAAGAGAACAAGTAAATGGAGCTCACTCTGAGGAGAAGGATGTTACCAGTGGTGTGCCCCAGGGATCTGTCCTTGGTCCGATTCTTTTTAACATCTTTGTTAGTGATATAGCAAAAGGGCTGTGGGGTAAGGTTTGCCTCTTTGCGGATGATACCAAAATCTGCAATAGAGTAGACACCCAGGAAGGTGTAGATAACATGAGGAGGGATCTAGCTAAGCTTGAAGAATGGTCTAGAATTTGGCAGCTGGGATTTAATGTTAAAAAATGTAAGGTCATGCATTTGGGCTGCAGCAATCCAAGGGAGCAATACAGTATAGGAGGTGAAGTACTTTTGTCCACTAAAGAAGAGCGGGACCTAGGCGTGGATGTGTCTGATGATCTTAAAGTAGCTAAACAGGTAGAAAAGGCGACGGCAAAAGCTAGAAGGATGCTTGGGTGCATACGGAGAGGAATGGCTAGCAGAAAAAAGGAGGTGATAATGCCTCTGTATAAGTCTTTGGTGCGACCTCATTTGGAGTATGGTGTGCAATTCTGGAGACCGCACCTTCAAAAGGATGTGAACAGGATGGAGTCGGTGCAGAGGGTTGCTACTAAAATGATTAATGGGCTTCATTATAAAGCATATGAGGACAGACTTAAGGATCTTAATATGTACTCCTTAGAGGAAAGGCGGGATAGAGGTGATATGATTGAGATGTTTAAATACCTCCGTGGCATAAATGTTCAGGGAGAGAGCCTCTTTCAATTGAAAGTAAGTTCTGCTACGAGGGGACATGGGATGAGGGTGAAGGGAGATAGATGCAGGAGTGATATGCGGAAATATTTCTTTACAGAAAGAGTAGTGGATCCATGGAATAGTCTCCCTGTGGAAGTGATAGAGATGAGGACAGTAACTGAATTCAAAAAAGCATGGGACCAACACAGAGGATCTCTAAAAAGGTAAAAAGTGGACTGTTGTAGTTGTTATGGAAGGACAGACTAGATAGGCCATGTGGTCTTTTTCTGTCATGATGTTTCTATATACCAGTTTCACAGCTCTCTGATGTACTTCTTAGACAGCTTGTGTGTGCTGTACCATCATATGTTCAGGACTCCTCATATAATTAATATTCTTGAAGGTTTTCAAGGATATCATAAAAATCTGATCCTAGTGACTATGGATATAGTCTTGTTATGTACAAATGTGCCACAAGATGGGGCACAGAGTATTGGAGGATATTCTATTACAAAGAACTGGGGTGAGGAGATATCTCCATCAGAAAAGGTGTTGGTAAACAAGATTGTCACTTACAATTCCCTAAAAACAAAATAATTCTCAGTATTATAAGCAAATCAAGGGAGTGGCCATGGGGTCCTCCATGGCCCAGATATCGCTAACCTGTACATAGCTAGATTTGAAGATCAATATCTTCAGAAACATCAGTTTAAGGAAAACATAAAAAATGGCTATGATACACAGACGACGTATTGATTATATGGGACGGTTCAGTTGCTTGGTTGGAAGAGTTTTTCCAATGGATCAACACTCTAGACCCTAACATCAGGTTTGAATATACATTTAGTGATGTATCAGTTTCCTATTTGGACATCATAATAAGGAAAGGTCAGTCTTGTTTTCTTATGGATTTATATCACAAGCCAACTGATAGAAACCAGCTTATTGTATTATTCAAGCCATCATAATAGGTCTTTGAAACAGAATCTTCCCGTTTCCCAACTTTTAAGGGCATGCAAAATATGCTCAATGACCAAGGATTTTGAGAAACAGGCATAAGACATGAAAAAACATTTTCTGGCACGGGGCTATCCAAAACAGTGTGTGCAGAAGGCATATGTACGTGCCAAATCTTCAACACGTCAATCTCTTCTTCAAAAACCTAGTAGGCGTTATGTTGAGCAGATTGTGTCCCCCCCCCCCTAACTTTTTTCTGGCTTTTTGAGAGGCATTGCGATTATTATCAATGAAGTATAGCATATGCTCCAGACTTTACCTTTGAAGATCAAAGGGTAATGATAGCCCATAATGATAGTCCAACATGCTGGTATTCTCAATACTCCCAGAGAAACACTCAATTCCAAGACTAAGGGGCCATTTTAAATGTGGTACCTGTTATGTGTGTGTTCATGTTATTTCAATAAAAAAAATTTTATACACCCTGTGACAAGAAAAAAATATCAACTTTTGGACTTTTCAAATTGTGCGAGAGAACCTTGTCTGTTATCAAATGCCCCTGCTCACTATTATATGTAGGAAAGACTAAAAGGCCGTCCGTACCCACATCATTGAGCACGAGCTGCATCAAAAAGTCTATACCTGATAAACCACTGGTATCATACTGGACTGAGAAGAACCACAAGGTCTCTGCTTTGAAGTTTTTCATTTTGAAAGTGGCGAGACCGAATAAGAGGGGAGGTGATCTTGATAAGACCCTCCAACGGTTGGAGCAAAGATACATCTTCAATTTAAATACCTTGGCTTCCCTTGGGCCTAAATACAGACACAGATTTTTCTATATTTTTATAAATAAATATACAAGGTGGTTTGCTTCTCCGCCTTCCTTCCCCCTTCTCTCTTCTTCCATCCCCACTCTCTTCTCCCCCCGCTCTCTTCTTCCCTCTGTGTCCCCCTCCACCCTCCCCCTTCATCCCCACTCTCCCCCCCCCCCCCACCTCCCCTTTAGGTTTACATTAGTTTTTACATTGACTTGATAATATTACCTTTTATTTAATTTTTAAGAGAGATATACTATTTATTCATATAAATTTCATTCAGGGGTTTTAAATAGAAGGAATGGAATGCTTAATTAAGTGGTTCCTGTATGGATCTCTTGTAATGCTCTAAAATTCCTGCTATGATTGGTTGAGCGAAACTGGCGGGAATGGCCCTTTAAACTTCCAGTGCCTTATTGCTCTTCACGGACAGAGTTATACAAACAGAACCTTTATTTTACAAAATTCAAATTTTAAAACTTTTGGTGCTTTACAAATTGAAATTCTAAAACCTTTTGCTGCTTTACTGCTCTACATTGATCTTCATGGATTGAACGGAACCATTAAAGCAGCAGCTTCTGATAGAGTATTCAACTGGGGGGGGGGAAAGACTACATGCAGAAGGTTATAAAACAATAGAACTTCTAGTTTTAAAGCTTTTTAAGTACTGTTATTTAACCTTTGTATTAGCGGCTGCACAATACTGCATACAGAGTTGTATACTGACTGCCGCAGGAATTATTATAATATTGGCAGTGGCAGCAATGGGAAGGATACCACAGAAGAAAGGCGTCCTGCGACTGTGGTGTCCTGTGTCATTGTTTTTCGTTCATGTGTAATGGTGAATGTAAAACCTAACAGGTACTATTATTTATGAGATAGAAAACAGTGTTTATTTTGTATATTATACAGATTTAATTTAATTTAACTAACAAGTTTTTATATACCGCACCTTCCAATGATCAGTTGCGGTTTACATTGAACAACAGTAAACAAGGCAATGCTGTTTTTACATATAACAATGTGAAGCTACAAAAATTCAGATCAAACTTACAATTAACAGTTGTAACTAGATGGTTGTCTTTTTTCTTTTAAATGCATTATCTGTAGTGGTCCCATGTCTGGATTGATATTTTGGATATTAAAATAGGGCACAGTCCATGTGAAAAGCTGGCCGTGTAGAATATGACTAATTAGAGTTTATTATTTGGTTGGATGCCATCTATTTCCAACTCTTTTTAATTTAATCTTGTGGTGGATGTGACACCTTCCTTGGTCTTATGTATCAATTATCTTAACCTCTTCCTCCAGTGATGTCTATTTTTATTTTTTCACTTGTTCAGCTTTTTAGATAATGTGGCTGCTGTTTTTCGGGTGATATTGATGGACTCCAATTAGATGGGTTATAGATGAAGTCTAAAATTGTCCTCCCAGGGTTCCATTGCAGTTGGCTCTGGATTGCGATCTTCTCACACAATTAACTTATATATGTCCCACATATATATCTGTCCAAGATTGACAAGGTTTTTGGTTTTTCTCCCTCCTACATCTAGAGGTATGTTTACTAAACAGCGATAGCATCGCCACGATAACATTACATTTCGCATGACCTGCCTCCGTGACAACAGTTTGGTGCAGCACACACAGCCAGTGTGTTCAGGGGCAGAAGGTCACAGGTTCAAGTCCCAGCTGTGGCTCCTGTAGAACATGTCCCTATATTTTACCCTACAGCGCACATACACCATAAACATGTGCACTCCCTAGAGCAGAGGTTCCAAACTGCAGTTCTGGAGGGCCAAACACCATTCAGGTTTTCATGCTGTCCCTAATAAATATGCATGAGATGCATTTGTATGCACTGCCCCCATTGTATGCAAATGTATTCATGTATATTCATTAGGGACAGCCTGAAAACCTGAATGGTGTTTGGCACCCCAGGACCGGAGTTGGGAACCTCTGCCCTAGAGCATCCAGACACCCACACCCACAGGCTCCACTATCCAAAGCCTCAAGGAGAATCAGGCTGTTGGGCCCTGCACGGAGCAGCAGCTACCACGACTAGCCTGCATACCTTAGCAATGCCATCATAAACATGGAAACACGCTCCATATATATCAAAAGGTTGCTATGATTAATTTTAGATAATAAATCCTAAATTAAGCACAATTTGTGAACAGAGATTCATCATAGCAGCCTTTCTGATATATGTGGAGTGTGTTTCCTGTTTTCTGTTCTCTGACAGCATTTACCACCCTGGAGAGTGACCCTAACAGTATTGAATACCTTAGCAATGCCTGCACTGTGCCCAGGACTGGTGTGGCAGCCAGGGCTGCCAACCACCTCTATCTTTGCACAATGCTGAAATAGGTGTGGAAGTGTGTGTATGTCTATCCAGTGTTTAGTGGCTGCCTACACCTTACAGAGCTCACAATGCTTGCAGTTTCCAGCATTAGCCTGCCAATGTGCATAATGAGGAGCAAGATATTGTGAGTATGGGCTGGACAGGGCGGTCTGGGCAGGATGCATCTGCACAGGGCAATGGCTGGGATATTGTAGTGGCCGAACACTACCTGCATGGACAGGGTGGCCACAGCATGTCATGCTGGGAGGTCACTCTCACTCTGACTGAGCAGTGACCATGGCATGTCTAGAGTCCCACATAGTGCTATACAGTGTTTCTCTCCAGTGATAACTGCGAGTTCCCTTTTCAGGGGCCCAATCACTAGCATACCTGCTTGGTGTTTGTGCTTACATCCCACATCTTGGTGTGCACCTAGTTCCTCTGGGAACATGTACTGGCTAGCAGACTCTCTGCAGTTAGCATGTGTATGGCTGGAACACCTTGCAGGGTGCAGACTGACTGTGCCCTCTGCTGGTGAATGTCAGATTGTGGTGGGGTGCAGCTGAGCTTTGCCAGGCCCGTCTGCCAGTGCCCTATGTGATAAGTACAGTTCTGCATCACCTGCCATGTATGGTGTCCATTCACCAACTGGACTGGAGTTGCTGGTCCCACAGCCCTTCACCATGTCCCTCTACTGCCTCCATTGCAAAGATGTACAGTGTGGGTCGGTTGGGGGCAGATCCTGTCCACCACCTTGACCCAGAGAGTATGATACGTGATGCTATATAATCCACATGTGAGTCCAGACACACCCCTGCTCTTACAACACGTGACCATGGCAACCACACTGGATATGCACTATTCCGGGTGAGTGTCTTACTTCAACAAAGGCTAACACCTTGTAATGAAGACGTGCAGTTTATTTACAAACAAAGTAAGGAGTCAGAAAGACAAGTAATTCTCTTAGTTAGTTAGAAAAGATATCTAGAATGCAACTAATGCACTTAATTACAGCACTGAAAGAATTATGAGAGAATGCAGCTATTTACAAAGAATATACTTCACCAAACTTGTCATAAGCCCTTTACACATCAGCTGGGAGCGCTCAGCGAGAGGAACTGATGACAGTCTAGGATCCTTCATGCTTGGCCAAGCAGATCTACGCTCTGTCTGTTCTGGATATTCTCTGTACTTATATAGGCACAAATGTGTTGCAGCCAGCTCTCACCCATGAGCTTCTCTCCACCCCATCCACCTTTTTTGCTTCGGTTTCCGGGCAGGCTTCTGATTACCCCCCTTGGTGTTAGAAGCTCAAACTTACACAATCAGACATGGTCAGACATCTGAGAATGCTCAAAGGACACATCCTCCATGGCCTACATTCCAAGGCTAGATGAAGTGTTCTTTTGTTATCATTAATGGGTCTCTGTCAAGGGAGACACCCCCCATGGTTTTAGAAGCATCTCAAAGCTTTTACATTATAATTGATGAATTCTTATCCTGTCTACATTGGCTAGGCAAATGTTTCTATATTGGCCAAGAGAATTGTTCAAAGGCCAAGGGAAGAATTCTGTCTCCCTCTCTGGCCTCTTAACACTCCCCAGGCTAGATGTGTAAAGATCTCTCATCTCTGGAGCAAGTTGGCTCAGATAAAGTACAATATCCTTTGCTGATCCAAAAATCCATATAAATCTTTAATTAGTAATACAGTGAGTCATGGTCCACAAGGGCCAGATGTGACTGGGGAATGCAGATGGACACAGGATTATCCTAGGTGGGACTGCGAGGAATACCTGACACACACTGGAACTGATGGGGACTTGCAGCAAAGGCTATCTCAGCCAACTCGGGTACTGCGGACCTGGTGCTGGCGACCCACCTCATCCTCAGGGTGAGCACAGGACCCACACAATGTCACAGTCTGTAGCTACTTTGTGCCAGTAACACACACACGGTCAGTTCCCCCTAACAGGCTGAGGTGCTGTGGAGATGCATACTCCATCCAGTGATCAGATGTAGACTGCTGTTCTGCATGTGCAGTGCATCATGGGTACTGGTGGGTTTACCCTATCTCGGTAACCACAGCAGAGTTTGTGTGGTGATCTGCAGTCTTTCTGTAGCCAGCCAGCACTATGATAAAAGCTATAGAGTTGTAGCCCACTGGTTAATACAATGACTGCTGAGGCAGAAGTCATGAGTTCGATCCTGCAGTGGTGTTATTTAATAAGGCTGTCCGAGGCATTTCCTTTTAATTCCTGTAACAGTCAGACACATCTCTACAATCTGTGCTGCCTGCCAAAAACACCCTCACCTCAGTGCCGTAATCTATAGGGCACATTATAAAGTGCCTTGTCAGCCAGGGCACTGTATAAGGTGCCCTAAAAAGCGCCCTACATGGTGCCCTATAGGGCACATTATAAGGTGCCTTGACAGACAGGGCACTTTATACTGTGCCCTACGGGGGTGCCTTAGCTTACAGCACTGAGGCGAGGGTGTTTTTGCTGGCAGCACAGATTGTAGAGATGTATCTGAGTGTTACAGGCAGGAAAAGGGATTGCCTCGAACAGCCTTATTAGATGAGACCTCTGAGGGATCGAACCCATGACCTCTGGCTTGGCAGTCATTGTATTAACCACTGGGCTACAACTCTACAGCTTCTAAACACAGCGCTGGTATGAAATTAAGGTTACCATGCATTAACAAGCCAAGGCGCCCTCTATCGCGCGTTAATCGGCCATTGCTACTTCAACGCCAGTATGCCTACTTCCTTATAAGGCATTACTCACATTAATGCTGCACCTAGCGCCAGTAACATTAGCACAGTTTAGTAAACATACCCCCTAGTGTTTATCTTTATGCTAAAAGGCAAGATTCTATGTTCATCCAAAAGTTTATAAGTCTTTTTCTTCTCCTTCTTTTCTCCTACATGGGTACATAATATTCATTTCATCATTAATAATTGGGCCTGGCTAATTCAAATAGACTAAATTAAGGATTTTGTAAGTCAAGCCATTTTTATATTATGTATGATATCATTATCCTTCTTATTTTTGTATGTATACCTTTCATATTTATCATGTGATGTTTCATATATAGATCAACCTATTGATCCATAAGGTTATTCAAAACACAGAAGAAACCAAGATAGAGCACAAGTACCTGCAGCGTAGTACTACGGTACAAAACAGCTGGTACAAAACTGGCAGTGAAAACAGGTCTTTATTAATCCGACACATTTGGCCTCTAAGGGCTTCTTCAGGGGGAAACAAATCTTGAAGTAGTACAATAAAAACATTAATAAATAAAAGAAAAACTCATGCATGCAACGATAAATAAGCATATAAATCCAAATAGATATTTTAAAAAAGTATAAAACACAAAATTCATTGATATTAAGAACATTATAAATACTAAAATAAATATCACGTGTGACTAAATGGAACCATAAACTTGGTGTTTAAAACAAGTTAAAACATATTGTGCTAATAAAACTAACACATGAGGCTAAATGACGAAAACAATAAAATACAACACTTAAAACAGATAAAAACAAAATGTGCTGATGAAGCTTCCATGCATCACCCAAGTGAAGCACACGCATAAAATTATCAAACTGTATTACCAGGCCAAAAATTGCCACAAAATAAAAAAAGAAATGAGGATCAAAATTTGAGTGTGAATGAACATTACAAATAATTATAATTCATGAAACCAACGGAAGGTTGATGAGAAGGAAGAAAGGAGGAGATTGTAGGTACCTGTGTTTTGTACCGCTAACAAATTGAAAGGGGAAAAAAATCTCCACAAAATCAAAAAACAGTATCACCACTGCAACAAAAGGGTAATAAAGTCATGTAAATATTATCTGGCTTAGCAATATGCCACGATAAAATTTTACCCGACAGTAGAGCTGTAAAACTCACTCTAAGTGAAAAGAAGCCGTGAGTGTTTGACAAGCGCTTTTAAAACCGGCAGGCGCGATTCGCGACAAAGAAAGGGTCAAAGGGCAAGGGTAAAAACATGAGGCAACCGTACATCATAAAACAGAAAATAAAAATGATCAAATAAAAATTGCCATAAATGAGTGAAGAATTGAAATTGCATAAAACAGATAACATTCAAAAGGTTACGCGGGCAGTATAATAATGCGTTCTGCAAACAGATAACTAACCTGCAGCAATGATACAAACGTGACACATAATATCTATACATAGTAGTGGCCAAAAATTAAGGCAGGTATCTTTTTCTACAATTTATTGTTAAATAATGTACTGTGGAGATGTCATACGTGCTTACTTATTTAATCAGCATGGCGATTAGTCACACCATGCGTCTGGCGTCCATTTTATTTTATTTATTTATTTATATATATCTCTTATATACCGCGCTATTATAATCAGTGCGGTTTACAGTTGAACAAAACATACTACAATGCAGCAGGTCACACTGAGTTTATATTGAACAGGGGTAGTAAACTTGGAAGAACCGGGAGAACTATATACAGATTATGGACATTCTTACAGGACATATAAAGATCGTAAACAGATGCCTAAGCTCCTGGGTCAGGGAGAGAAGGTAGGGGACAGGTGATTAACCGTTCTCTAAGGGAGGCTGATCAATGGGGCGGGCTAGGTAGGAGGGTAAGGTGATGGCTGTGTGCTTTCCAGAGTTATCAGGGTAATGTAGCAGGAACAAGTGGTGTTTGAGAGCTTTTCTGAATAACGGTAGATTGGAGATAGCTCGGATTTCTGCTGGGAGGACATTCCAGGCCATAGGTGCGAAAATGGAGAAGGCTCTACTGGCTGTTGTCTTTGTACATTTTATCACTTACTTAGGGACTTCAAGGGTATTCATCAATGTAGATCTCCTGATTCTGTTGGTTGGAGTGCTGTGGAGAAGTTTACTGATGGGCGTGGGTGGCTGGTTCTTGAGGGCTTTGAATGTCAGGACAAGAGTCTTGTAGTGGATTCTGGCCTGCAGGGGTAGCCAGTGTAGGTTCTTCAGGACTGGCGTTATATGGTCTGACCTTGATAGACCTACCAGAACCCTTGCAGCTGAGTTCATGGCAAGTCGGAGCGGACTTAGTTTACTTACACTCTGTAGTAAGTTTCTTGGATGAAGTTTTGAATTTTTACAACTAGGAAAAGATTGAAAGTTACATGTAAAATATACAATCAAGATGGGTAGAAAGTGCGATATTAATGACTTTGTAAAGTTGTCCCACTCCATGCTGAAAGATATTCGCAATGTGCTATTGCAAAACATTTGCATATATCAAGGTGTGCAGTTCAGAATGTTCTGAAATCAGGTGGTCGTACACATCGTTCGAAATGTGGGCGCAGACGGATAACTACTGGATGAGATGACCGATTCCTCAAAAGCATTATTACATCTGGTCCACATACTTCATCTCAACGTGTGGCTCAGTTATCTTTATTCCTCGATCATTAGCTAAGTGCCAGATCTGTCCGATGACGGCTTGTGGATGAATTCAAACTCGTGGCCAGAAGGCCTGCCAAGAAGCCTATGATGACCAGGAAACAAATTGCTGCCCGCATACAGTTTTGTAGCAAGATGAAAGACAAATCTGCTGAATGGTGTGAGAGGGTAATGTTCACAGATGAAAGTACATTTCAACAAAGTACGTGGGAGTGGTTACAACTATGTCCGTCGACCAGCAGGCGAGAGACTAAATCCGAAGTACACGATCAAGACTATTAAACACCCACCATCAATCATGGTATGGGGTGGTATCTCGGTGAATGGACGATGTGGCCTGCACATTTTTGAGAAAGGTGAAAGAGTAAATGCTGCAAAATACATATCCGTGCTGAATAGTAAAGTTAAAATACACATGAATGTTTCTGGCACCACTATATTTCAGCAGGATTCGGCACCGTGCCACACTGCAAAAACAGTCAAAAAATGGTTCATGGACAACAAGATCGAACTGCTACCAAGTTGGCCATCAAACTCTCCGGATCTCAATGTAATTGAAAACTGTTGGAATCTTATGAAGAAAAAGGTGGCAGCACACCATCCAACTTCAGAAGCAGATTTAAAGGACATACTCAAGCATGTATGGGTCAATGAAATCACTCCGGCATACTGTAAAACGCTAGTTAACAGTATGTCTACAAGAATCCAGGCTGTGCTGAAAAATCATGGACACCCTATCAAATATTGACACATATATTGTTTCCTGAATAAAACTTCGAAAATGACACATATCTTTGGTTCTTAAAGCTTTTGACCATGAAAGTGACAATAACACATAGTTTTCTAATAAAATTCTGATATTTTGGACTCTGCCTTAATTTTTTGGCCACTACTCTAAAGGGAAACCCAACAAAGGGGCGATAGTAGATAAAATTATACAACAAACAGAAGAAAACAAGTATAATAATTAATATTGCAATGAACGGCTGCGGACAGATTGTTAAGTGGTGGGGAAAGGAACCAGGTAAGGGGACAGAAAATCAGTTGTGGTTGTAATGCTTATATGGCAGAGAAATGTGTCTTGCGGAGGGAACAAAAATCATTTGTGGCCACGATGCTTGTATGTGCTGATCACCGGCAGAGAAGTCTTGCAGAGGGAAGGAGTAGTTAAAACCAAGTGTATAATGTGATGTTGAACGCCCATGCACGGACAATTAACCTGGAATGGCTGAAACAGGTGCTGAGTGTCATCATGTGTGTGTATATGTTGAACTATCCAAGATGCGAAAGAGACCAATAAATTGAACAGGACGCACCTGGACCCATGCAAATGTTATCAAAATGTTCCAAGTAAATATGACTGCCTGCCTACCATGTTACCAGGCAAAATAAAAGAGAAAAAAAAAAGGGCAATTAATTGATATGTGCTGTGAATGAAAGTGTGTATGTTAAAATATGGTAAAAGATATGTGTAAAAAGGCGTACAACCCTAGTGATTGGGGAGAAAGAGAAGGGGGGGAAGGAAGAGGGAAAGTGGAGGGGGAAGAAGAGGGAAGGGAAGGCATAAATAGGGAACAAGGGGAGGGAGGAACATATAAGCTAAAATAATTAATTAAATAAATGAATTTAAAAAAGCATATAAAAAGGGAAAAAATAAAAATAGAAATTTAAAAATTAAAATGAAAAGAGACCAGTATATACTCCAAGAATGATAAAAGAATTTTAAAAAAGTAAAAAGATAAAGGGGGGTGACACAGGGGTGCCCATGGGAGCCTGTCCAATAAAAATGTCAAAAATACAGACAAATCGAAATCTTGATTCAAACAATGAGGATGCAGGGTGTGCAACTCATATCAACTATTGTTCCATATGGAGAAGTAGTCTGTCTATATCACTATCTGAATTCAAAAAAGCATGGGACAAGCAAAGAAACTCTTTGAAGAAGGGACTGTAGAGTTTAGTAGTTATATATAACGCTATACAAACGATAAGTAGTGATAGGTTCTAGGTTCCCTTTTGCAATATTCTAATGGCCCTGTTTTGACACTCACTTCAACCATGTGGTCTTAACCAACTATAACGTAGTTCTCACCTGTAGCAGGTGTTCTCCATGAATAGCAGGAATGTCTTCACATATGGGAGACGTCACCGATAGAGCCCCGCACAGAACGCTCCCCAGCTTCCAAAAAAGCTTTCGGGAGGTATGTCGCAGAGGCGCGCCTGCCTTCTCTGCTCACCACAGTGTCATATTCTCCAGTATGATAACATAGCAGGAGTCAAAAGGCAACTCCCCAGAGAGGTGGGAGGGTTGTGAGGACTTATTTCTGCTATACACAGAAAATACCTGCTACAGGTAACTACGCTTTCTCTCTGAACAAGCAGGAAATAAGTCCTCAAGTATGGGACTCCCAAGATCCAGGCTATCAGAACCTGAAGAGAAAGAATAGCCCAACCAGGCATCGAGAACTAGAAAAGTCAGGAAGACCAGAGAGACAGTCTTGTCGAGGAACTCATCTGATGCAGTATCCACAGTCAGCATCGACCAAGGGAATTTTCAGTGAGTAGCCTGGATGGACAGAAGGGCCAGAAGGCAGGAGTTGATCCTCAAGACCCAAAGAAATACCAGAGTATGGACTGGCCAAAATTGCTGTCCCATCGGGAATCCCCATTAAAGCAGTAATGGGCTGTGAAGGTATGGATTGAAAACCATGTTGCAGTTTTGCAGATCTCTTCTGCGGAGACAGAACAGAGGCTGGTTATCGATGTAGCCATCACATGGATATTGTGAGCCGTGACATGGCCCTCAAGGCTCAGACTAGCCAAGGAATATGCATGAGCGATGCAATCAGCAAGCCAGAGGGATAGCACATTCTTTAAAACAGCGACTGCCAGCCTACTGGGGTCAAAGGGGCCAATGCTAGCCCCCCATCAGTCCATTACCAGTCCCAACCCCCCCTTGATCACTCCATTCCCTAATCAACCCATTACCAGTCCTAGCCCCCTCTCCATCTGCCCATTATAATCCTAACCCGCACTGTCTGTCCAGCATTTATCCCGTCTGTCCAGTATGTCCCCATCTCTTCCCTCCGTCCATGTCAGCCCCCCCCCTCACTCCCTCGTCAGCCTCCCTCCATGTCAGTCCCCCCTGTCCATGTCAGCCCCCTCTCCTTCCATCAGCCCCCCTCTGTCCATGTTAGCCCCCTCCCTCCATCCATCATCAGCCCCCTCCCCCATATCAGCCCCGTTGCAGGTTCCCTGCTCCCCTCTCTCCATGTCTGCCTCCTTCTGCAGCCGCGGCTACCTGCCTCTTAGGGAACGGCGGCTATGCCTGTAAAACCGTTGCAGAGCCTTCCTGCCTCTCGACGGGCTCAGTGCAGCATTGTCCCGCCTCCAAAGGAAGTTGTTTACCACTTCCTTTGGAGGCGGGACAATGCTGCACTGAGCCTGTTTAGAGACAGAAAGGCTCTGCAATGGTTTTACAGGCATAGCCACGGTTCCCTAAGAGGCAGGGAGCCGCGGCTGCAATAGAAGGGAAGTGGTGAGTTTGCCACTGCCGAGAAGCGGATTTGGCAGCAACTTGTGCGCTTTTTTTTTTTTTTAAATGGCGGAGTGAGGCGACCCCCGCTAAATCCTGTGGTGACTCCCGTGGGGGTCGCGACCCACAGGTTGAGAACCGCTGCCATAGAAGCAGTTGCAGTGGAAAGAGATAGGTTAGATATGACAGATGGAAGGGAATGGTGGAAAACACAGAGCTTAGCAGACAGGTGGGGATAGATCAGAAGAGCAAGTAGCGAGTTTGGAAGAGGAGAGAAAATTTGCACTTTCCTCCTCAGTGATTTCAGAAAAGGAAGAAAGGGTGACCGAAGGCGAGGAAGGGATAAAGGATTTAAGAGAGGGAAGATGAGACGGAGGTGACCCACCAGAGAATTCAAGGCTAATCTTCTGGACTTTGTCATGGAAATAGCCAGCTAAGGTCTGGGCAGACAGTGAAGGAGGGATTGGGGGAAGAGGAACCTTGAGGAGAGTTGAGTGTCGCAAAGGGATGGCGAAGGTGCATGCAGAGCACCACCCGGTTCTAGTGGAACCTGGTGTATGGAGGGTGTGCAACCAGAGCCTGGAGCTTACTCATTAACCGAGCTAATGTGACAGCCACCAGGAAGAGGACCTTCCAGATCAAGAACTTCAGCAGACATGCGTCCAGTGGCTCAAAAGGAGAATCGCATGAGCTGGCACGGACCACATTCAGATCCCATGCAACTATAGAGGACTTAACTGGAGGCCTCGAAAGAAGCAAGCTCTGCATGAATCTGTGTAGCAGAGGCTGAGCCAAGATGGGCTTCCCACTGCAGTCACGATGGAATGCTCCTATCGCACTGAGGTAAACACACAGAGTTGGACTTGAGCCCAGAATTGGAAAAGTTCAAGAGGTACTCTTAACAGCTGGTCCACGGGGCAGACAAAGGGGTCCAATGCCCAACCAGTGCACCAGATGGCAAACCATTGCTATCTGAACACATAGGCTTTACACGTTGACTCCTTGCGAGATGCTAGCAGGATCGCGGTGAGACCCTCGAGGAGGGCAAGCTCTGTAAGAGTTACCCGTTCAGCATCCATGCTGCAAGTGCTAGGGAGCGGATGTTGGGATGCAACAAGGAGCTGCCCTCCTGTGAGACTAGGTCTGGGTCGGAGCCCAGGCGAAGTTCCTTCTGCGAGAGCTGCAGCAGTAGCGGGAACCACGGCTGTCCCCTATCAGCCTGAAGCTTCCGGAGCATCTTTGCAATGAATTTGGCAGGGGGGGGGGGGGGGCGGGATGGGTGGAAAGGCATAGAGTAGGCCTCTCCCCCAGTGGATAAGGAAGGCATCTGGAACCAGGCAATCGTTGGCCAGACTCTGGGAGTAGAACCGAACTACTTAGGCATTCTGTGCCATAGCAAAGAGGTGCACGTCAGGGGTGCCCCATTCCTGAAAAATCCGGTCCACTACCGCCCTCTTGAGGGGCCACTCATGTGGCTGAAGAACCCGGCTGAGGTAATCCGCTAAGCTGTTGCTCTCGCTGGGTAAATACGTTACCTTGAGATCCATGTCATGAAGCAGGGCAAACAACTTCCCAACACAGGAGGTACAAGCCTGTGCTCCCCCGCTTGTTTGCATAGAGCATGGCAACCTGGCTGTCCGTATGGATCAGGACCATCTGATTCACCAGATGTGCCCAAAAGGCATAGAAAGCATTTGTGATGGCCCCAAGCTGGAGAAGTTGATCTGATGGAGACTCTTGCTCTCGGACCACAGGCCCTGGGTGCAGGGACTTTCTAGGTGTGCACCCCAGCTGAGCATGGAGGCATCCATCATGAGCAGCCTGCAGAGCACTGATGGTTGGAACGGGAGACCCCGAAGCAAGTTTGCAGGCACGAGCCACCATATCAGGGACTGTGCAAGTGACCATTACCCCATCCCACAGGCAGCCCAAGGTTTGCTGCCATTGTGCTCACAAGGTCCAATGAGCCTGCAGCATGCAGAGGCGGGCTTGAGGGATGACATGCATCGTGGCCACTATGTGTTTGAGGGCTCTCAGCAGCTCAAGGGCCATGATGTGGTGCTGGAAAGCACCCACCACCTCAATGAGACGCTAAAGACGGTCTGCAGGCAGGAAAGCTCTCACCTGATTGGTATCGCAGAGGGCCCCAATGAACTCCATTTGCTGTTTCAGCTGGAAGCGAGACTTTGGATAGTTGATCATGAAGTTGAGGCCTTCAAGCACCTGAATGGTGAGCTCGGTGAACTGCCATACACTGGCTGGCGTGGAACCTTTTACAAGCCAGTCATCCAGATACAGGAAGACAAAAAACCTCCGGGTCCAAACGAAGGCGGCCACGACCACCAGGCACTTTGTGAAGACCCTGAGGGCTGCAACCAGCCCGAAGGGAAACACCTGGTACTGACAGTACTGGACTCCCAGCACAATGCAAAAGAACTGTCTGTGATGTGGGTGGATCGGAATATGCACGTACGCATCCTTCAGATCCAAGGAGCATAGCTAGCCATCTTGTAGGAGGAATGGGAGCAGCGTCCCCAACGAGACCATTTTGAACTTTGAGCACCAAGAACCAGTTGAGGTTTCACAGATCCAGAATGAGGTGGAACCCACCGGTCTTTTTGGGGACCAGGAAGTATCTGGAGTAAAACACCTGACCAATCTGGGCCAGGGGAACTGGCTTGATGGCAAGATCTGCTAGCAGGGCCACGACCTTCGTCTGCAGGAGGCTCTTGTGTGCGGGGTCCATGGGGTACTCCCCAGGATTGTAAGGAAGCAGCAGCTGGCTGAAATGCAACAGATAGCCACTTTAGACAATCTGTAGCACCCAGGCATCTGAGGTGACAAAAGGCCACTGGTGGGTAAACTGGACGAGCTGCCTCCCCCCCAACCTGACTATGCTCCTGAAGACCCCATCAAAAACCCCCACCTGGCTTTGGCTGGGTGATGGGATGTGCCATTGGGGTTTACTCCCTCCACTGTGAGCAGAGAGCTTGGGCCTTAGGCTGCACCTGCAGTTGGGATGGAAAGTACTTCCGCGGGTGTGGGAGGAAAGCCTTTTTGACTGGTGCTTTCTTCCGCACAGCATCCACAGTCTTTCTGGAGAGTCTGGTGAGGTCACCTGCTCATTTTCCAGCTCTTTGGACTTTTCCTCCACGGGCTTGCCAAAAAAGTTTTCACTCTGACAGGAGATGTTGGTGATCGTGTCCTGGACCCACTGTTCCAGGTCAGAGGACAACAACCAGACCATTCACCGTGCAGCGATTCCCAAGGCCGACATCCTACTAGTAGATTTGAAGGAGTCATAAGTGCCCCGGAATATAAACTTCGAGCAATTCTTGCCATGATCTACAAGACCTTGAAAAGACGCACGGTGATCCTCGGGGTCAAGGGAAGTGAAGGCCTCGATGTCCAGCATGGCATCCTTGAGGAACATGGCCATGTAAATTTGGTAGGCTAGGATCTGGGCTATCAGCATAGAACCCTAGAAATGCCTCCTCCCGAAGGAGTCCAGGGTCCACGCTTCCTGCGTGGACGGCACTGAGGAGTGCCTTTTGGCACTCTTTGCCTGCTTCAAGGCAGACTTGACCACAATAGAATAGTGGTACAACTGAGGCTTCTTAAAGCCCAGGGCCTTCTGAACGTGGTACAGGAAATTTAGCCGGCTGCTGATGGCTGTAAACATGAGTAGCACCTCCCACAGCCGCAGTAGCAGCCTCTACAGGACATAGTGAATGGGAACAGTCACTGCCTTACAGGGGGGGGGGGGGGCCCGAGGGGTATTGGTGGAGTTCCAGTTCCTCAGTCCCTTGAAGGACTAGAAAAAGGGATTGCTACTTCTGGAGAGAGATCTGCAATTGTGAGTATATACTTCTGGGAATTTTCTGAAAGGACTTCTTTGTTATTAAAACTAATTAATCTGTGAAACCAGTGTTTGTTAAATCAGTTAGGGCCTAGTAGCAGCAATTTAATTTTAAATTTAAAACACAGAAGAGAACTTCTGGTTACATTCCATACCCAGCAGAGAGCTTGTAGTTTAAATTTAATAGTCACTCAGGCACTTTTAGTTTAAATTTAAAACACAGAAGAGTTTTCTGATTAAATTTAGAACCCAGCAGAGAGCTTGTAGTTTAAATTGCATAATAAGTCAGAGCCTAGCAGGAGCAAAGCTGTAATTTAAATCAAATCAGAATCTAACTTAGCATAAAAGGCAAAACAGGGTCAGTACTCTATGAGCAACAAATAAAGTCTTCTAGAGACCTTTACAAAGAGGCCTTCTACATAGGGGGCAAGAGACCCGTGAAACCTTTTCAATAGGTGTTAAGCACCAGGTGGCAGGTCAAAAGGCCATTTTGAAAGACTCCTTCTATCCAAGCAAGGGCTGTTATACCAGGAAGTTGGTCACAGCTTACCTCAGCACAGGACAGGGTACTGTATAACAGCCCTCTTTAAATAAGTGTTATTAAAACTGCCAGCATGGTTTAAAGGTGAGGTCAGAGAGGATGTTGCCAAAAAAGCATCTTTCAGGAAATGGAAAAAAAAAGAGCCAAACAACACAAGCACTGGCAAGTCAAATGCAAGGCATTGATAAGGCAGGCAAAGGGAGAATTTGAGAAGCTTGCTGCAGAAGCAAAAACGCGAAATAAAGACTTTTTCAAGTACATTCGTAGCAAAAAAACTGTGAGAGTGTCAGTTGGTCCATTAGATGATAGAGGGGTTAAAGGGGCACTAAGAGGCGACAAGGCGATAGAGAAACTGAATGAATTCTTTGCTTCGGTATTTACTGAGGAAGATGTAGGGATGTTACCCATGACTGAAATGGTATTTAAAGGTGTGGAAGAATTGAAGGAAATATCGATACATCGGGAAAATGTATTACAACTATTAGATAAACTGAAGAGTAGCAAATCACCTGGGTCGGATGGTATACACCGAAGAGTGTTGAAAGAACTGAAATATGAGATTGCAGACCTGCTATTAGTAATCTGTGAATTTTCATTAAAATCATCTGTAATACCTGAAGATTGGAGGATTGCCAATGTAATGCCAATTTTTAAAAAGGGTTCCAGGGGTGATCCGGGAAACTACAGACCGGTGAGCCTGACGTCAGTACCGGGAAAAATGGTGGAAACCATCATAAAGAACAAAATTACTCAGCATGTAGATAGTAATGGCCTAATGGGAGACAGCCAACATAGCTTTAGACAAGGAAGATCTTGCCTTACTAATGTTATGTTTTTTTGAAGGTGTGAATAAAAAGGTGGACAAAGGTGAGTCGGTTGATAGAGTATCTGGACTTTCAGAAAGCCTTTGACAAGCTCCCTCATCAGAGACTTCTGGCAAAACTAAAGAGTCATGGGATAGGAGGCAGTGTACTATTGTGGATCAGGAACTGGTTAAAAGATAGAAAGCAGAGGGTAGGGCTAAATGGCCAATTTTCCCAATGGAGAAAGGTGAATAGTGGTGTACCCCAGGGATCTGTGCTGGGTCCACTGCTTTTTGACATATTCATAAATGACCTGGAAAAGGGAATAACGAGTGAGGTTATCAAATTTGCAGATGATACAAAACTAATTAAAGTTGTTAAAACCAAAGAGGATTGTGGAAAACTGCAAGAGGATCTTGATAAATTGGAAGACTGGGCATCAAAATGGCAGATGAAATTTAATGTGGACAAGTGATGCACCTAGGGAAGAACAACCCAAACTATGGTTACACGATGCAAGGTTCCACATTAGGAACCACCACCCAGGAAAAAGATTTAGGCGTCATTGTGGATAACATGTTAAAACCCTCGGCCCAGTGTGCAGCAGCGGCCAAGAGAGCAAATAGAATGCTAGGTATGATAAGGAAATGAATGGAAAATAAAACAAAAGATATTATAATGTCTCTATATTGTTCCATGGTGAGACCGCACCTTGAATATTGTGTGCAATTCTGGTCGCCGTATCTTAAAAAGGATATAGCGTTATTAGAAAAGGTTCAGAGAAGAGCCCCCAAAATGGTAAAGGGGATGGAAGGATACTCCTATGAAGAAAGGCTAAAAAGGTTAGGGCTCTTTAACCTGGAAAACATGGCTGAGGGGAGATAAGATAGAAGTCTATAAATTAATGAATGGAGTGGAACACGTAAACGTAGATCGATTGTTTACATTATCAGAATATAGAAAGACTAGGGGACATGCAATGAAGCTACAGGGTAAACTATTTAAGACTAATTAAAGAAAATATTTTTTCACTCAACGTGTAATCAAACTCTGGAATTTGTTACCGGAGGATGGAGTAAAGGATGTTAGCGTAGCTGGGTTTAGAAAAGGTTTGGACAAGTTCCTAGAGGAAAGGTCCATAAACCATTATTAAGGATGTCAATGCTTGACCCAGTACAAGCATTGTGTAACCTGCGTCTTGGACTAGTGCTGAGAAGAATCAGAGTTAGAAAAATTTGCTTTAAAATTGCTGTTCTGAAAGCTCCCTCCCTCTTCCTAGGAGGTTTGTTTTATCTCTTCATGCATGATTTATTCCTGCATTCCTCGAGCTAGCAATGTCCTTGCAGTAGAATTGTATCCATGTTTAAGATTATGTCTCTGTTAAAACAGTTTGAGCAGAAAGGATGGGGGACCGGGCCCAGACCGGGTCACCGACTGGACAGATGTAAGGGGTGTCAAACCAATAGAAAGTTATGCTTCTATCAAACTGCAAAAACTGTATATAAGGAATTGGCTATCATACGTCATTGCTCATTCTTTTCAGACACTAAAGTTGTCCGTTTGAGCCTGTGCACAATAAATTGGCTTGGATCCTTGAACTGACTCCTGGTATTATTTATTGCATACAAATCAGCTGCTACAATAGGAACATTGGGAGACATCCGGCAGCCCTCCTGGGCACTGGGAATGGACTCCATCATTTGGGTCAGGTGCTCCTGCTGGGGAAGCTTGGTCAGCCATTTCCCATCCTCACTGTCTGTCTGTTTCATAATGATGGGCTGTGATATGCCCCTTTCTGCTCTGACTGAGCCCTCTGCTCTTTTCCTTTGGCCACCTCAGGTGTGGATAAGGAGGTCGGTACTGAGGATACTGAATCAGATGGGCCGGGGGACTTCTGCTTTTCCCAACCCTTCAGCCCTCAATGCGTCATCTGCAAGCAGAGTTTGCAGAACGCTGGCTGGTGGTCGGGTCCAAGGCGCTGCAAGCACCAATTATGGAGGTCAGTGGCAGAAATGGTCTTGCCACATTTGGTGCATTTTTTAAATCGGCTAACCAGCTTAGACATGCCAAAAAAAGACTGCCTTGGCAAAAATCAAACTGAAAAACAGCTGTGGGCAGGAGAAACCCCCAAGGGGGAAAAGAATGCTAAAAAGGCACAAAAGAAAGAGAAAAACTACAGAAAAAAAAACACACCCAAAGGGTAAGAAAAAAACCCTAACCGACAACAGCAGGTGAAAAATGAGCAAAAGCTCAGCCATAAGGGCAAGAAATTCAAACTTTTTTCAGGACAGCAGAAACATGTTCTGGCTCCGTGGAAAAAAAAAGACTGGAGAATATGGCACCATGGAGGGCACGCATGCATGGCATACCTCCTAAAAGTTTCCTTTGGAAGCTGAGGAGCGTTCCATGCGACTCCATCTGTGATATCGGGAAGCGGCCCAGAGAGAATTCCCGAATGAAGACCCCCATTGGGATCCAAATACAGAGGAAGGATCCACAGCCCTAGCCCGTTTTCGCCAAGGCTTTTTACAAGGCCTGAAAAGGGGGGGCCAGAAAGCTATGAACCTTTCCAAAGTTGCAGGAGTTATCCAAGGTGTAGATGAAAGCCCAGCAGACTTTCACGAAAGATTAACTGAAGCATACAGAATGTATACCCCCTATGATCCCGAGGCTGCCACCAGAAGAGGGCAGTCAACCCCCTGGACGAATAGTAATTCCTGAACTGTTAGGACCATCTTTTGTTAAAGCTTTCCACGAAGCCACCCACTATGGGAAAAGTGCTATGGAAAAAGCACTCAGACCACACTTTTACGTCCCTCTATTGACAACCATATCAGCTTCAGTAGCACGTCAATGTCTAACCTGTGCCAAAAATAATGCCAAGCAAGGCCTTATAACGGCACCCCGAGTTCAGTCAGGAGGTGTAAACCCATGCACAACCTCCAAATTGATTTTACCGAAATGCCAAGAGCCAATGGATACCATTACCTGTTAGTATTAGTTTGTACTTTCTCTGGGTGGGTGGAAGCCTTCCCAACCAGAACTGAGAAAGCCCGAGAAGTTACCAAAGTTTTAATGAGAGAGATTGTCCCTAGATTCGGAATTCCAGCAGTAATAGGGTCAGACAATGGACCCTCATTTGTCTCCCAGGTTACTCAACAGTTAGCAAAAGCTTTGCAGATACAATGGAAACTCCACACTGCATACAGACCCCAGAGTTCAGGGAAAGTTGAGCGAATGAATCGTACCCTAAAAAGCCCAAATGTCTAAGCTTTGTCAGGAGACACACTTGAAGTGGCCCCAAGTGCTCCCAATAGCTTTACTCAGAATACGCTCAGCTCCTGTAAAGTCAACAGGATTTTCCCCTTTTGAAGTTCTGTATGGTAAACCCCCACCAATAGTGCAGGGAGTCAAAGGAAGTTTAGCCCAAATTGGTTCAGAAGTAACCAGACAAGAACTCCTAGCTCTTAGTTTTGTTCTGCAGACTCTCCATGCGTGGATCCAAGACCAGTTGCCTATCAACTTGACGGAACCCTTGCATCCCTATCAGCCTGGTACCTCGGTGTGGATCAAAGATTGGAAGAAGACACCGTTGGAACCCCATTGGAAGGGACCGTACACCGTCATCCTGTCTACCCCAACTGCAGTAAAGGTAGCCGAGATCGACGCCTGGATCCACCACAGCAGAGTCAAGCCCGCCGCTGATCCTGAACCTGAGCAGTGGACAGCAGAGCAGCATCTTGATGCACCCTTGCGAGTTACTCTGAGACGGCAACCAGCAACTTAGACACTTCGTCACAGTGCCTTGCAGTAGCCAAGTCTTTCGAAGAGGATTGCTGTTTTCCATACAGCAACAGTTTTGTTTCAACGAACTCAATCTGTGCATGATTCTGCACACTACTTTGATACTACATTGACTAGCCAGACTTCACAAGCCAACTGAAATTGCTAATAAGTTGGTTAATGTGTACTGGACAACCTGAGGATCTTCAATCAACACTCATTAAATTGCTTCATTAGCAAACGGGACGAAGAAAAGAGAACGTCGTGATCAAGATCAGCAAGCTGAGGATTCAGAAGAACTCCAATCAACATCAACATGCATCTTTACTTTTGCTTTGCCCTGGTTGCCTTCTTTGGAGGATTTGAACTGACTTATGCTTTACCTCCATGCACTGCTTGCATTACTTCTACTCGAACTGGACTGAAAGTAACTCAGACTTTGATTTATCATTCTTACTATACCTGCAAGGGAAAAGTGACTCGGTGTATTTATAACACCACTGAACTAAATATTTGCACTTATGGCAAAAATTAGAGCATGCTATAATCCGCATCAGAATCCATCCTATTACACGTTGGAAATACGATGGAAGGATGCAGATGGACCTATAATAGCTGCTACACCACCACTTAAGGACATTACTAAACCTGCTGTTTTGAATTTCGATGCATGTAATGTCATTAATAGAGATAGTCATTCCACCTGTGGTACTTGGGAGAAAGCGTATCGGAATGATCATAATTATATGTGTCCAGAGGGTGCCACAGGATGGTGGAAGTGTACAGGTAAAAAGGAACCAGGCTATAGTACTGCACCAGCAGCAGATTACTATTGCCCGTATTGGGGATGTGTTTTTTATGCTACCTGGAATAATGGTATAGTTGACGAGAAGATAGATAAACGAATGGCTACTTTAACCAAGCCAACCACAAATGATAAATGTCAGAAAGATGCTTGTAACCCTTTACACTTACGTATACACAATCCCTATGCATGGAAACAAGGATACAAGCTTGGTTTGCGTATTGCTGGAGGGGCAATAGATCCAGGAACCATCGTGTATATCAGATTGAATACCCAAGCCCACAAGTCATCTAAATATCATATCCATAATACCTTCTATGAAGCCATGCATGTAAATAAGTTTGAGATCCCTCATCCCTCTCAGAATTTATTTTTAGAATTAGCCGGAGCAGTAGTATCTAGTCTTAAGATCTCAGATTGCTATTTCTGTGGCGGAACCCAAATGGGAGACCAGTGGCCATGGGAAGCCCAAGAATTGAATTATTCTTTGATTTACAATCAGACTGAATTACACAAGACTACCAGTGAATGGATGTTAGCGCACTCAATCGTTGGACGTCTTTGCTATGCCAGAACTGGACCCCAGTTCACCCAAAAGGTAGGACAGCTGGTCTGTCTTAGCCAGAAGCACTATAATGCCACGACCAAAAAGACGGCATGGTGGTCAGGAATCAGACACCCTGAACCTCCTAACCCATTAGCCAGATTTCCTGAACTTGCTGATTTATGGACTAACCTAGCCAAAGTCCATGCCTGGCAAGCCCCACCTGGCCTATATTGGATCTGTGGAAACCGAGCGTATGCACAACTCCCGCCACAATGGGGAGGAGCATGTGTCTTAGGAACCATCAGACCTTCTTTCTTTCTTTTAAACACTGAACATGGAGAACAATTAGGATACCCTGTATACACTACCCACCGACACAAAAGAGCACTAAGACAGAAAAGAGAAGCCTTACAGATAGGCAAGTGGGAGAAGTGGCAAGGTGATGATTGGCCACCAGAAAGAATTATTGAGTATTATGGGCCTGCCACTTGGAATGATGATGGTATGTATGGTTATCGCACTCCAATCTATATGATTAATCGTATTATTCGCTTACAAGCAGTAGTTGAAATAATAACCAATGAAACTAGTCATGCTCTTACGCTCTTAGCTAGACAAAGTACTCAGATGCGCACTGCAATATATCAGAACCGCTTAGCACTTGATTATTTGTTAGCAGCTGAAGGAGGAGTATGTGGTAAATTGAATTTAACTACGGTAATTGTTGTTTAAAAATAGATGATAAGGGTCAAGTAGTTGAAGAAATTGCTAAAGATATGCAAAGACATGCTTATGTGCCAGTGCAAACTTGGCACTCATTGAAATTTCCTAACTGGTTTGCTAACCTTTTCTCCTGGCTGGGAGGATTTAAGACTTTCATTGTCTTAGTACTAATTCTTGTTGTTGTTATTTTCTTATTACCATGTTTAATCCCATGTTGTATGCGTTCCATTCATAATGCTATTGACAGCACAGTAGAGCGGAAGACCGCAACTAAAATAATGGCCCTATATAGAGCCAGCCCTAGTCGTAATCCTTCAATCATGATGTGATTCTTCTAAAGGTGATTTAATTCTCACACCTTATTAAGTAATAGGGTGAGATTAATCAAAGGGGGGAATGTGGCAGGTGCAGGCCTGTGATCCCCGGTGTCTGACATAAGCAGGCAGGCCTAACTAGCTTGACCTGTAAATGAAGCCTGTGTAGAGGCTCATAGGAATTGCACATCCCCCAACATGCTGCTATTGTAGGATAGAACTCTGTAAGAGAACTAAACTAACTTAGGTAAGCAAAACTGAGAGATGGAAAAGTACAGAAAAATATGTTTAAAAGTTACTGATAAGAAAAGTACATCTGCAAGGAATATAATTGGGAGTACTGACAGATGAGTTGCAGAGCCCTGCTCCCCTGCATGCACAAATTGGCTCTATGGCCTTGAGAGTATGAAAGTAACAAGTTGATGAACTGACCATTGTAATTGGGACTAGAAGGGGGGTATGCAGGTGCCATGCCCACTGAAGGAACATAATTGGATAATCTTATCAGTACCGGCACCAATGGAAGGGGTACGGGAGGTACGGGAGAGTACCGGGACCAATGAAATGTGTTTCTATACCTAGAATGGAACAGAAGTCTATAAAAGTTGTTGTAATGCTAGAAAACTTGGCTCAGCCATTTTGAAAATTGACTTGCTTGAGACTTGTGCACAAATAAATGATTTGGACCTTCTGAACAGACTCCTGGTATCATTGGTTTGTCTGCGCTTTGCTGCTACAATACATGCAGACTTATTGCCTGCTAGCTCACAGAGAACAGTATTTTCCCACAATCAAATTCATTATCCCACATGATTTCTTGATATCACACACAGTCCATACTCTGAGTCCAGAACCCCAAAGCATAAAACGAGGACCTGGCTGGCAGGAATGCTAAACAGTTTGTTTAAAGCAGATGGTTTCCTACTTCCATGATTCTCTACAGGATGTGGAGCCAACTGATCTTATCTTAAGAATTTTTAACTTGGGGCGTTAAGAGCCTCCGAAGGCATCCACTAAGGCATAAAATCTTTTCGTGCGTCATACTCAAAATCGCAGCTCCCACTCTGGCTTTGGCGTCACACGCTAACAAGATCCAGTAATCATCATCCCTTAGATAACCCAACTGAGATCGCACGCATTTATCCTCTTTCTCTCATTACCTGAGATCCGGACTATTGCGGAACAAGTCCTGCGTAAAGCGCCGCATATCAGGCACGCTCCCATCAGTCGCTGCCATCAGCTTATTTTTCAAAAACACAAAAAATGCGCCACTAATGTTACCACACTCCCGCTCTAGAAGTCGAGGGCGTCCCGCCTCCTACCGCGGTCGCCTTTTTTGTAAGTGAGAAACGAACTCGTCCAATGAAATAGTACAAATTCTATTCCTTTAGTAGATTTGACTTTTTTTCACATTGTCTGCAGCTTCCTATTTGTTTATTTATATTGCTTAAGTCTCTTCACTTATTGGAATCGGAAGTGACGTCAAAGACGGAACGAATGTTGCTCCTCGCCCCGGGCGTCGTACTTTTACGCTCCTCCCCCGAAAGAGCGTGGAGAGGATCTTCCGGATGGAGGAGTGCATAAAGCAAGAACGGTGGAGTTAAAGGAGCGTGTTCAACATTAGGGGGAAGTAGTGGAGCTTTTTACTCTCCCTTGCTCGAACGACGGTAGGTGCCGGGAAAAGCAGAGACCTATTCTTTTTGCTTTTTCCAGTGCTGCAGCACCCTGTGAACCGGGGTGTATTTATAGAGAGGCTTCCCTGCAACTCCCAAAATTCAACCGTTATGGACTGTTTATTTCTTTAAAAGCCAACTTGTTACGAGTTTCAGAAAACATTTGAGGGTAATTCACAGCAGAAAAAAGTAAGCCTTAAGATATCGACTTCTTGTAGCATGTAGGAGTTTACAGTTTTGCTTTTGGTAGGAAGGCTATACATAGGGTCTAAATGACAGTCCCAGCTGCTGCTTGCAGGTTTCAAACTTACACCTGTTCAGTTCCGTTGTGCCTAGTACATGCGCACCTATATTTCTCATAGAGCAGTCTTTGATATATAGACAGAGATGCCAAGTGTGTACCATCTGAAAATGAAATAACATTGGCCGGAGGAGCTACCCATCAATTCTGTTCAAAGGATGCATGTAATAAATCACACAACAACATATTAATGGATCAGTAGGCTGCAGCTTTATTGAATGCAAAAGAAGGTTTGAGGGTAAGGTAGTTGCCATGCTGATGAGATACCAAATTGCTAGTCATATGTCTATCAATGAGGCAGCTGCCAGAGAGCTATGGGGTTTGCCTTGCCGTGCTAGCTAGGCCCCCAACTCTGCCCCCTTGTTGTCTGTACAGTTCTGAGGTTGCTTTCCCTGGGATGGTCACAGTCTTCAAGGAGACTTGCCAGGGTACTCTGCACTCTAGCTAACAGCAAAGCAGTGCCCTGCCCCTCAATCGGGATCATCAGCCTGTTGGTCAGGATGGGTAGCTGCCCATAGTTGCGAAGACTAAAGGAAAGGGTAGCGGCAAAAGTTACAGTACACGGTTCTGATTTTGGGTTTGGTGCTTGCAGCTGTGGATGCAGCAATGTGTGCTGCTGTTAGTGCAGTGTATGTGTTCAATTTTATATGCTAGTGGGTGTGCAGAAAGCAAGAAAGGGTATTAGATCTTATCTTTGACACTATGAAACACTCCCTTCTAATGTATAGGCTTGTTGAAATTGGTATCGCTGGATGTTAGCAGGCAGGATGGCTGCATGTTGAGGGAGCTCTGCGGCAGCTGATCTCTAAAAGTGCAATAAAGGTGGCAGGATCCAACCCCACTAGCTCCGAGCAGCACCAGAGCGATGGAGAAATCAAAGGGAGGATTGTCAGTGAAAAAAAAACTGATAGCGTACCACTCTACGTATGCTATTGCAGAAGCAGCACGGGCAACTGAAAGAGTTGGCAAGATGGCTGCCAGGAGGGTGAGCGATGCAGAGGACAAGGTCGATGAGGCCTTGAGCTACGGGGCAGCAGAAGTGTTAAAAATTTGGCTTGATGAGCTAAAAGCAGAAATCAGCGGGGTTAAAACTGAAATTAAAGAAATCCTGGGAGCATTGAGGCAAGGTATAGTGGACCTCAGAGGCAGCACACTAAAGCAGGAGAAAATGATGCTACTATCAATAGATGCTGAAAAAGCATTTGACCGCGTAAACTTCTTGTTTGCGGTGATGCAAAGAATGGGATTTGGGTCAGACTATTTAAGATGGGTGCAGGCCCTATATCAGGAACCCCAGGCCAGGGTGAGAATCAATGGTAGATATTCATAGGCCTTTAAGTTAGAGAGAGGCACCAGGCAGGGATGCCCAATGTTTCCACTACTTTTTGCATGAGCAGTTGAGCCCTTAGCACAGACCATAAGAATGGATGCAAGGATCCAGGGACTAGAGGTAGAGGATCAGCAACATAAAATATCCCTATCTGCAGATGATATACTATTAATGATATCGCAGCCAGAGAAAACATTACCAAGAATATTGGAAGTAATAGAGAGGTATAGAGCTGTATCAGGCTTTAAAGTGGACATGGATAAGAGAGGTACTTAACATCACCCTAACTAAGGCAGTGGTATCCAAACTAAAACAGAAGTACCCCCTTAAGTGTGCTCGCAAGGCCATCTAATATCTGGGAGTGAAGATAACAGCCCACCCCCAGACATTATATAAGGAGAACTATCCCCCACTGTGGAAAAGGGTGGCTCATGATTTGGGGGAATGGACTGAGACTGAAATATTGTGGATGGGACATATAGCAGCAGTCCAAAATGAATATTTAGCCCAGGGTGTTATATTACTTCCAAGCTCTTCCCATAGTGATTCCAGCAGGACACATGAGAGAACTCCAAAGGATAGTGTATAGATTTATATGGAAAAAAAAAAGGCCACCACAAATTGCCTGAGCAATAATGTACAGGCCCAGAGAGAAGGGAGGATTAGGGGTACTGGATTTTCAGTCATAAACTATTAGGTGGCGCAGGTTAGACATTTGGTGGACTAGCTAGAGGGAGGAGAAAGGAAAATGTTCGTGAATTTGGAGGGGGTGGAAAATATGGGGGTGGCCATTGGGTGACCTCCCATGGATGGCTAGGGAGGAACGGGGGCATCAAACACAAGAGAATCCATATGTGCGACATATCCTTCAGATGTGGGATAAGGAAAGGGGGACATTAGAGGGCATGAGAGATACAGAATTCTCGGTAATGAAGGCTTTATGCTATGCAAGGGACTTTGACACGGGGCAAGAGGGAGGCATGCATAAAAAATGGGAGAGATAGGACTACGGTGGTTTTATCAATTTCTGGTTGGGGGAGATTGGCTCCCCTTCAGAGAATTAAGAGAGACGTATCAATTAGGGGCAGGAAGTATCTTCCATTATGTGCAGAGGATCCATTTTTAAAGCAGAAATTAGGCAAAGAAGGATTAGAGCAGGACTATATGTATCTAGAAGCTATATGGTATGGGAAAAAGCAGTCCTTGGGGTTAGTGTCCATATTATATAAAGCAGTGAGGGGGGGGGGGAGAGATAAACTTGGATATATACTGACTTGGGAGAAGGAGCTAGGATAAAAATAGAAATACAACAATGGAAAACCATTTTTGATCAAGTCGGACAATTACCCATTTCGATGGCTATTAGAGAAAATTGGCATAAAGTCTTAATGAGATGGTATTACACACCAGTTAGATTAAACAAAATGTTCCCATCAGCGTCAAAAGGGTATTGGAGAGAATGTGGAGAAGAGGGGTCAATGTACCATATTTGGTGGATGTGCCCCCGGATTAAACTTTTCTGGGAGCAGATCAAAAAGTGGATACAGCAGGTAGTAGGGGTGGAAGTACGGAGGGAGCCTGAATTATTCTTATTGGGATGGTGGAGAGAAGGAAGCCCAAGTAAGGAAAGGAGGCAAATTATGGCCTTAAGTGCAGCGAAATGTGAAGTAGCATATAGATGGAAGCAGGTTGGGCCACCCCTAATAGCACACTGTGTGGAGAGGCTCCGTCAGATTTATGTAATGGAAGAATTGACAGCTATTCGCAGAAGCGGAGGATTACGTTTGAGAGCGAATGGCAGAGCATGCTGGATTACCTATGTAGGGAAGCAGGGGTGGGAGGGGGGTAGGTATAACAATAGCAGAAAAGAAGGAATAAATTGAAAATGCTGTTGCAAGTTGAATTGATCTATGCTGTGAGTAGTTATTGATATTGTGGTGTAAAGATTGGACTATTCTTTCAATATAAAGTTTAAATAATAAAAAAGAAAAAAATTGGTATCACTGACATGGTCCTTAAACGGCTTTTATCATTTCAAATTTCAACTGAATGTAAGTCCAGTCTTCACTCTCCTTAATGCCCTGTAGTTTTCCTCAGGGATCCATACTGTCCCAGTGTTTTTAATATTTTTCTGGCATTACTTACACTAACACAAGGTTCATGGCAACGATCAAAGGAAGCGCCTTCCGGCTCCACCATCACAGCGCTCCCTGCACGCCGTGCAGGCAACGATCAAAGGAAACACCTCCCGGTGCCACCCTCACAGCGCTCCCTGCATGCCGTGAAGGCAACGATCAAAGGAAGCGTCTCCCAGGGCGCCCGTGCCAGAAGGCCCTTAGGCGTGGCCCTTCGGTGCGGGCCCGCCAGATGCTTTAGCACGCTGCTCCTCCACACCTCGCCACCTGACCCTATCCAACTTCCTCACGAGGTAAGCACCCCTCTCCTAATGCCACCCACAGCCACTTGACTCCACAGCTACCATCGCTCCCTCATTACCTCTCCCCTGTACTGCAGCTAACCCTCCATTGCACTAATCAGGTTACCTGCTGCTTGCACTGAACTGGTTACCCACTGCTACCCACTGAACTGGTTACCCGCTGCTACCCATTGTTTGCATAGAACTGCTACCCATTGTTTGCTTAGAACTGCTACCCACTGCTTGCTTGTTTGCCTAGAACTTGCTATCCATTACCATGGCCCCACACCTCATCGCCCTTCTCTTCCTCATCCTCCCCAACTGCCTCCCCTCTTACCAACACTCTCCCTCCTCCTCCCCCTTCCCTCCCCCTACCTTCTTCACTTCTCCCTCCGTTCTGCCCCCTAGCCTAGCATCTGCTCTTGAGCTTCTTCACACCATCCCCTGCATTCAACCAGCCCCCTCTCCTTAAGGCAACCCCACCCTCGCTTCCGCCGTACTATCTCCACTTTACCTCGCTCTCTAATACTCCTCCTCCTCATCAGCTAATATCAACCCCAACCATGTCCCCCCCCCAAATTTCTTTCTCACACCAAAAGGTTCCTCACGTACCCTATCTAAGCTCATCCACATCCTGCTCCTCCCTCCTTCCGCCCTCCCTCATTCACCCCACAATCACTCATCCATAGATATCAACTCCAGCCCTACCCCCAAAAATAATCCCTCACATAACCTACCTGATACCATCAATTTACCCCTTTCTTCCCCTCCCTCATGTCCCTCTTGGAGAGCATACACACCCAGACATACCCACCCACACCCTGCTCCCTCTAAATCTCGTTATTACCCTAGAAATAGACCCCTACGCCACTCTGATAAGAAATCCACACGTAACTTATCTAACCTTATCCATATCCCTCTCCTCCTCCCCCCCCTGCTCTTCCATTTTCATGCGCTCTACGGACGCATGCTCATTCATTAAAAAAACCACTTTTATTCACGACCTTTTTATCTCTAATGCCCTACACCTTCTTACCTTGACTGAAACCTGGCTCCCCCCAGATGACACCGCATCCATTGCCTCTCTCTGCTATGGGGGCTACCAGTTCTCCCATACACCTCGATCTACTGGTCGTGGTGGTGGCGTTGGCCTCCTACTCTCTCCCTCCTGCCAATTCCAACCACTCCTGCCGCCCCAATCACACTCCCCCCTTTCCTTTGAAGTCCACTCCATTCGCCTCCTCACACCACTTCCCCTCCGAGTAGCTGTTATTTATCGCCCACCCGACAAATCCAAATCATCCTTCCTCACTGACTTTGACTCCTGGCTCTCTGCCTTTATGGATCCCTCCTCCCCCACTCTTATTCTTGGTGATTTCAGTACTCACATCGACAACCCCTCTGACCCCCATGCCTCAAAGTTCCTCGCTTTTGCCTCCTCGTTCAACCTCCAGCTTTGCTCCACTGCCCCCACACACCTACCACGGCTACTGCCTTGACCTAATACTCTTCTCCAATTCCTCTCCCTCAAACTTCCGCAAATCAATCCTTCCCTCATCTGACCATCACTTCTTAACATTTACTCTTCAGCTTCTGCCGTCCCAACCTCGTCCTGTCTCCTCCGACCTATTTAGAAACCTTCATAATATTGATCCCCTGACTCTCTACTCCACCATCTCTCCATCTCTTTCCTCCATTTTATCCTCCGAGTCCATCGACAAGGCACTATCCTCAGCCCCTCCCACCCCACGTCCTGTCAAACGATCTACTCCCCAACCCTGGCTTTCACCTACAATCTGTCACCTACACATCTGCGCCCATTCTGCTGAATGAGCTTGGTCCAAATCCCGCTCCCCGGAAGACCTTTTACACTTCGAATTCATGCTTGGCTCCTTCCAGTCAGCCTTAGCACTTGCCAAACAAGATTACATAAGAACATAAGAACATAAGATATGCCATACTGGGTCAGACCAAGGTCCATCAAGCCCAGTATTCTGTTTCCAACAGTGGCCAATCTAGGTCATACGTACCTAGCAGTTTCCCCAAGGGACACAGGTTCCACAATGCTTGTATTGGTTCAAGCATTGATATCCTGGGTCCCTTCTTAATAATGGTTTATGGACCTTTCCTCCAGGAACTTGTCCAAACCTTTTTTAAACCCAGCTACACTAACAGCCTTTACTACATCCTCCGGTAACAAATTCCAGAGTTTGATTACACGTTGAGTGAAAAAATATTTTCTTTTATTAGTCTTAAATAGTTTACCCTGTAGCTTCATTGCATGTCCCCTAGTCTTTCTATATTCTGATAAGGTAAACAATCGATCTACGTTTACCCGTTCCACTCCGTTCATTAATTTATAGACTTCTATCATATCTCCCCTCAGCCGTCTCTTTTCCAGGTTAAAGAGCCCCAACCTTTTTAGCCTTTCTTCATAGGAGTAGCCTTCCATCCCCTTTACCATTTTGGTGGCTCTTCTCTGAACCTTTTCTAAAATTGCTATATCCTTTTTAAGATATGGCGACCAGAATTGCACACAATATTCAAGGTGCGGTCTCACCATGGAACGATATAGAGGCATTATAATATCTTTTGTTTTATTTTCCATTCCTTTCCTTATCATACCTAGCATTCTATTTGCTCTCTTGGCCGCCGCTGCACACTGGGCCGAGGGTTTTAACATGGTATCCACAAGGACGCCTAAATCTTTTTCTTGGGTGGTGGTTCCTAATGTGGAACCTTGCATCGTGTAACCATAGTTTGGGTTGTTCTTCCCTAGGTGCATAACCTTGCACTTCTCCACATTAAATTTCATCTGCCATTTTGATGCCCAGTCTTCCAATTTATCAAGATCCTCTTGCAATTTTCCACAATCCTCCTGGGTTTTAACAACTTTAAATAGTTTTGTGTCATCAGCAAATTTGATAACCTCACTCGTTATTCCACTTTCCAGGTCATTTATGAATATGTCAAAAAGCAGCGGACCCAGCACAGATCCCTGGGGTACACCACTATTCACCTTTCTCCATTGGGAAAATTGGCCATTTAGCCCTACCCTCTGCTTTCTATCTTTTAACCAGTTCCTGATCCACAGTAGTACACTGCCTCCTATCCCATGACTCTTTAGTTTTGCCAAAAGTCTCTCATGAGGGACCTTGTCAAAGGCTTTCTGAAAGTCCAGATACACAATATCAACCGACTCACCTTTGTCCACCTGTTTATTCACTCCTTCAAAAAAACATAACAGATTAGTAAGACAAGATCTTCCTTGTCTAAAGCCATGTTGGCTGTCTCCCATTAGGTCATGACTATCTATATGCTGAGTAATTTTATTCTTTATGATGGTTTCTACCATTTTTCCCGGTACTGATGTCAGGCTCACCGGTCTGTAGTTTCCCGGATCACCCCTCGAACCCTTTCTAAAAATTGGTGTTACATTGGCGATCCTCCAATCCTCAGGTATTAGAGATGATTTTAATGATAGTTCACAGATTACTGATAGCAGGTCTGCAATCTCAAATTTCAGTTCTTTCAACACCCTTGGATGTATACCATCCGGCCCAGGTGATTTGCTACTCTTCAGTTTATCTAATAGTTGTAGGACATCTTCCCGATGTATCGATATTTCCTTCAATTCTTCCACACCTTTAAATACCACTTCAGTCGTGGGTAACATCCCTACATCTTCCTCAGTAAAGACCGAAGCAAAGAATTCATTCAGTCTCTCCGCTATCGCCTTGTCGCCTCTTAGTGCTCCTTTAACCCCTTTATCATCTAATGGACCAACTGACTCTCTCACGGGTTTTTTGCTACGAATGTACTTGAAAAGGTCTTTATTTCGCGTTTTTGCTTCCGCAGCAAGCTTCTTCTCAAATTCTCTCTTTGCCTGCCTTATCAATGCCTTGCATTTGACTTGCCAGTGCTTGTGCTGTTTCCAGGTTTCATCATTTGGCTCTTTTTTCCATTTCTTGAAAGATGCTTTTTTGGCAACAACAGCCTCTCTGACCTCAGCTTTAAACCATGCTGGCAATTTTTTGGACTTCCTTCCACTTTTCTTAAAGCGTGGAATACAGCTGGTCTGGGCTTCCAAGATAGTATTTTTCAACAACACCCAAGCTTGATGTACGTCTTTAACCTTTGCAACTGCTCCTTTTAGTTTTTTCTTAACTGTTTTCCTCATTCTATCATAGTCTCCCTTTCGAAAGTTAAAGGGTAGTACTGTGGATTTCCTTACTATCCCTCCTCCACTAATTAAATCAAAGGCGATCATGCTATGATCACTATTGCCAAGTGGCCCCAACACCCTTATCTCTTGCACTACATCTGGTGTTCCACTAAGGACTAGGTCTAATATTGCTTCCCCTCTGGTCGGTTCATGAACCAGCTGCTCCAAGAAGCAGTCATTTATTTCATCTAGGAACTTTATCTCCCTAGCATGTCCTGTTGTGACACTGACCCAGTCGATGCCGGGGTAATTGAAATCACCCATTATTATTACTGCACTGTAACTTTTGCTAGCTTCCTTGATTTCTTTGAGCATTTCATCATCCATTTGTTCATTCTGGCCAGGCGGACGATAGTACACCCCCACTGCCATCGCCTTCCCCTTTTTACATGGAATTTCAATCCATAGAGATTCTACAGCAAATTTTGTTTCTTGCAAAACTTTAATCCTTTCTGACTCAATGCCCTCTCTAACATAGAGCGCAACCCCTCCACCAATTTGATCAGCTCTATCATTTCGATATAGTTTGTACCCAGGTATCACAGTGTCCCACTGGTTGTCCTCCTTCCACCATGTCTCTGATATTCCAATCATATCTAACCTCTCGTTTAGTGCTATATATTCTAACTCTCCCATCTTGTTTTGTAGACTTCTAGCATTTGCATACAAGCATTTTAGAGACTGTATTTTATTCATATTAATTTGGCTATTGGTAGACATGGGTAATTTGGGATCTTTAAGTTCTGTCTGCTCCATACTCGAGGGCATTTGGGCTACTTTACTCTTTTTTGGAACCTCTCTGCTTTTTGTAGTATCCTTCAAGGATACATTCTTCCGAACCATGCGCTCTTGGGCGACTGTCGGCTTTCCCCTATTATCTAGTTTAAAAGCTGCTCTATCTCCTTTTTAAAGGTTAATGCCAGCAGCCTGGTTCCATCCCGGTTAAGGTGAAGCCCATCCCTTCGGAAGAGCCCCTCCTTTCCCCAGAATGTTCCCCAGTTCCTAACAAATCCGAACCCCTCATCTCTGCACCATTGTCTCATCCACGCATTGAGAGTCCGGAGCTCTGCCTGCCTATTGGGTCCTGCGCGTGGAACGGGAAGCATTTCGGAGAACGCTACCCTGGAAGTTCTGGATTTCAACTTCCTACCTAAAAGCCTAAATTTAGCTTCCAGAACCTCCCTACCACATTTTCCTATGTCATTGGTACCAACATGTACCAAGACAGCAGACTCCTCCCCAGCACTATCTAAGACCTTATCTGACCAACTCCCTTGCCTCTGATACTCGCCGTCTCTTTAATACCCTCAACTCTCTCCTCAAGGTCCCCCCGCCCCCAATCCCACCCTCCCTTTCTGCCCAAACCCTTGCCGACTACTTCCACAACAAAATCCACAAGATTACCCTCCAATTCCCTACCCCCCCTCATCTAGCTCCCCTCCTCTCCAATTCTCCTCCCCCATCCATATTCCCCCGCCACCCTCTCCTTCTTCTCTCCGATCTCTGAAGAAGAAACCACACTACTTCTTTCCTCCTCCAAACCCACCACCTGTTCTTCAGACTCTATCCCCACCTATCTCCTACGTTCCATCTCCCTCACCATTGTCCCCACCATCACTCATATCCTCAACCTTTCACTCTCCACTGCAACGGTCCCCCTCGACTTCAAACAAGCTGTTGTCACACCTCTCCTCAAGAAACCCTCACTTGATCCCACCTCTCCTAACTATCGACCCATCTCCCTCCTTCCCTTCATATCCAAACTATTAGAACGAGCAGTCCACCGTTGCTGCCTCGACTTCCTCACCTCCCAGGCCCTCCTGGACCCACTACAATCCGGCTTCCGTCCCCTACACTCCACTGAAATGGCACTCACAGAAGTCACCAACAACCTGTTCCTGGCTAAATCTAAGGGCCTCTACTCTATCCTCATCCTTCTTGACCTTTCTGCTGCCTTTGACACCGTTGATCACAACCTTCTCCTCACCACCTCCTCGCTTGGCTTCAGGGACTCCGTACTATCATGGTTCTCCTCCTACCTCTCCCATCGCTCATTCAGTGTTTGCTCTGGTGGCTTCTCCTCCTCCCCTACCCCGCTCCATGTAGGTGTACCCCAGGGATTTGTCTTGGGCCCCCTCCTCTTTTCTCTCTATACCCAAGGCCTTGGTGCGCTTATCTCCGCCCATGGCTTTCAGTACCATCTCTATGCTGATGACTCCCAAATTTACCTCTCTACACCTAATATTGCTCTGGCAACCCAGTCCAAAATCTCTGCCTGTCTTTCGGATATCACTGCCTGGATGTCTCATCGCCGACTGAAACTGAACATGGCCAAGACGGAACTCCTTGTCTTTCCACCCAACTCCTCCCCCCCACTTCCCCCCCTCTGTCCATGTGGATGCATCTACTATCCTTCCTGTTCCCTCCGCCCGCAATCTAGGGGTTATCTTTGACATCTCTCTCTCCTTCTCCGCTCATATCCAGCTTGTTGCTAAGACCTGCTGCTTCTTTCTCTACAACATCAGCAAAATCCACCCCTTCCTCTCTGAACACACTACCAAAACGCTTATCCACTCCTTAATCTCCTCTCGCCTCGATTACTGCAACCTACTCCTCGCTGGTCTTCCCTTGAGCCACCTCCTTCCCTTTCAATCTGTACAAAATCACGCTGCTCGGCTAATCTGCCAGCCTCACCATGCCCACGTTACTCCTCAAGTCGCTTCACTGGCTCCCTGTCCAATTCCGCATCCAATTCAAGCTTCTCCTACTGACCTATAAATGCATTCACTCTATGGCCCCTCAATACCTCTTATCTCTCCCTACGTCCCCTCTCAGAATTTGCGCTCCACTAATAAATTACTTCTATCAATGCCTTTCACCCGCACTTCGAACTCCCGACTGCGCTCCTTTCATCTTGCTGCACCATACGCCTGGAACAGCCTACCTGCTTCTGTGTGCCAGGCATCCTTCCTGGCCCTCTTCAAATCCAAGTTGAAGACCCACCTCTTCACCGTTGCATTCAGATCCTGACTTCCATCCTCATCTCACCCTAACCCCCATCAACGTTTATGACCAAACTGTACCACACCGCACCTTGCGCAGAACGGACCAACGCTCTGTACTGTTCTAATTCTAATTAGATTGTAAGCTTCGATGAGCATGACTATGATGGGCAGGGACTGTCTCTTATATGTTGGCTATCTCTTGTAGGTTAGTTGTGCAGTGCTGTGTGCGTGGCGCTCTATAAATGTTGAATAGTAGTAGTAATAGTAGCATCACTTCATTTTGCTATGCTGATGATGTTTTGCTTGTTTATTATTTCTCAACTCGTCTGTCTTCGGATCTTTCATCTGTCAGCTTATGCCTAACCTTAGTTGCAGATTGGCTAGCAATTCATCATCTGAAACTAAATCCTGAGAAATCTCAGGTGCTGTGGATCACCACTATATTAACACACGGCCCTCAAATATTGGGTACCTCGGTACCATTGGTAAGTAAGCTGACACACCTTGGAATCATCTTGATACTCAACTTTCTTTTAACGCTCAAGAGGCTGTGACAATTTGATCCTCATTTTTTCCTTAATGTCAAATTTGTTTTGTCAAACCTTTCCTCACTTTTAGTACTTTACTGTACATTCTCTTCATGCCATGGTTGTTTTGTGACTATTATTGTAATGCAATTTACTGTGGCCTTCGTTTTACCAATATCAAAAAATTACACTTAATATGGAATACTGCAATTCGCCTCTTATCTAATGCTACTAAGTATGATCATGTCTTTCCTCTTTAAATGACTCCCTCTCTCATTTCGCTACCATTTTAAGGTTCTTGTGTTAACTCACAAGGCTTTCTATACAGGTTTGCCTCTTTATCATCTGTACTCACACCATACTGTCCTGCAAGGTTCCTCCGTTCACAAAACACTAATCTATTAATTTATGAGGCCTTTGACAGATTTTGTGAATATTTAGGAATCAGGTCAAAATCTTAGCCCGTGACCACCTCGTGCCACCCCCGTCCCCTTGTTCTCTCACGCTGGTCTCATGTTCCCAAGTCTCCTGAGACCAGTGCCAAAGTTCCTACACAGTGAGTCAACTTTAATAACAACAGCTATAGTTTCAGATAACAAGTGTCTGTGTGGGTGTGTGGTGCAGCAGTGATGTGCCAGTCTGCATGGTATGTGGTGGGTGGTTTGCAAGGCTGTGGTGTGTGTGTGTGTGTGTGTGTGTGCGTGCTGCAGAGCTGAGGAGCTTCTGTGTGTGCAGTGCAGAGGTGAGGTTCCTGTGTGTGTATATGTGGGTATATATAGTGTGGAGCTGGGGTACGTGTCTGTCCTGTGGAGGTGGGGAGCTTGTTGCTTATGTGTGGTGTGGTTTGCTTGTGTATGTGTGTGTATTCTTGAGGGAGGGGAATGCACCTTTTAGGTAAATAGGCCTTGTGCCCTTTTGCCCCCATGCATTCATCCCTTTAACCTTTCATGCTTCCTTCTCTGCTTCCAGCCCCTCCCCACTCTCTGTTACCCTTCTAGACTCCCCTTCACCCTCCCCCATCCTCTTTATCCTTCTTTTTTTAGTTTCTGGACCTTTAAGATTTGTCATTCCCCCTATCCTCCCTCCCCAGTCTAAGGTTTGTTTTTTTTTCTTTTTTATTGCAGGTCCCGACTGGCTCAGATCCCTGCAGGCAGCCTGCTTCCCCTTCCTGTTCTGCGTGCAGGAATCCGATCTCCTGCAGGCAGAAGAGAAGGTGAAGTCTATCGTAGTTCAGATGTAAGTTGTCTACCTGCGGGGATCCTATTTCCTGCAGACAGCTTGCATTTGTCTACGTTCGCGACTATCCACTTTTTATTACCTGAAAGATGGAAACTGCTTTGGATACTTGCAAAAAGTGGTATATCGAATATAATAAATCAAAAGCCTTCTGTCTTGCCCAGGGGAGATTGGATCCCCATGGGCAGCCAGAGCCAGTACTGCCATGATCACGGCCTTGGGCAGCGCTTTTGCCTGCATGGGATGGGCTCCCCATGGGCAGTCAGGTTCAGTCATGCTGCTGCACAGGTCTGAATTTTTTTTTTTTTTTATCGCCATGGTGATCTGGCACCTGGGGCTTGTTGAGCCCTATGTTATACCACCCATTTCATGAGCACACCTCGAGGCAGTGGTCATGCAGCATTCTACTTTTTAGCCCCTTTCCTGTGGAATGGTTTTCCTATGGAGCTGTGGATGGCATCATCATTGCGAAAATTTAAATCACTTTTGAAGACCCATCTGTTTCCTGTGGTATTTCAGGGTATGACATGATAGGGTGGGCTGGATACTAAATTGTTTTGTGTTGTCTGTCTTCTTACCTGTCTCTAATCTTTTCTTTCCTGTTTTTATTATAGCTCTGTTCCTTTTTGTGTATTGTTTTTAGAATTTGTAAACCACTCTGGTACCCCGTTGCACAGCGAGATGTAGAAAGTTTTAAATTTAAAAAAATATATATTTCCTTATCGGTCCTACAGTTCAGTCCTCCACCACTGGGTAGTGCACCTCCTCCTGCAGCATGGAGACTGGACAAGTCAAACTTGTGACATCACCGGGTATATCCTGCTGGTCTTCTCCCATGATCCCCCAGTGTGTCCAGTCTCCATGCAGCAGGAGGACGTAGTGAGCCTAGGTGCTGGGCTCACTTGAGAAGCAGTTTAGGAGCAGTTAGTCAGGATTTGATTTACCTTGATTTTCTTTTTCCCTTCTTTAGGTTAAACCCTTTAAATGGTATTCAGTTTCATTTTAATTTAATTTTATTTTCAATTTATACTTCCTTTATTTATTTATTTTCTTATAGCCTGCCTTAGTATGAAGAGAGGATCTGTCCCTTTTAAAAGTACATGCTGCCAGCTAGCCTCTCTGCTTGGGCTCCTTCGGGGTCTCTGTGCCCGGTGATGATCTCTCCCCCAGGACTGTACGGGGGAGAGCTCTGTGGATCACACCTGCATTCTGGCGGTGTGCATGCGGCAGATCCCCGTCGCGGCGGGAGCCTCAGGCTGTTGGGGGTTCTTCAGCCGGCGGACCTGGTCTCGCAGCGTCTGCTATTTCCGGTGGTGCACGGCTGCAGCATGTCTTGACAGCTTTTCACCCCGGAGGTACAGCGGGGTAACGGCTGAATTCCGACACCGCAGAAGAGGCTCTTGAGCCCGACTGGAGGGGCTCGGGGCTGTTCCCGCAGCTGTGGTGTTTGGCGCCAATCGGGCCTGCTTCAGATTGGCGCCATTTTCTCTGCAGGGCTGAGGCCTCGTGGCGGAGAGCAGAGTAGCCCGCGTTTGGGCGGACGACGCTGTTCCATACTGCTCAATCCAGATAAGAACTTCATTTTACTGTTAATTTAATTTTAAGTTAATTTTACTTTCATTTTAATGTACTTATTAAGGTTGCGTGATTTTCCAATGTGATTTGGTTGGGGTTTACGTCATGTGGTGTGTTTTTGCCTTTGCCTGCATTCTGGCAGTTCGCAGCGTCTGTCAGCAGCAGGCTTCAGTAATTGGTTTTGGCCATGCAGCTGCCTCTGCGGCCGGTTATAACAGCGGTTGAGCGAAGCCACCTATTCTGTGTTCTACTTTTTGGTGTAAGTTTGGGGCTGTAAACCCTTCCCGTGGAATAGAGGTTCACCCTGCGCTTTTCTTATGTTCTGGAGGGAAAAGCAGGGTGAATATTCTCACACACTTCATAGGGCAGCTGAGTTTCTTGGCTGTAAATTATTTTCCACCTAAAAGTTTATGATAGCAGAAGGTCTTTTACATTTTATGGGGTGGTTCGTCCTATGTCTTGGCATTTAGGGAATCTTTGGATGATCAATGCTAATAATCACAAGAATTAAACTGTAAACCAATAGAGGCTGACACGGTTGTCCGTGGCCACCAGAGAGCAGCTGGGGCATTTATAATGCCTTTCGGTGACTGACTGTAGTTGTTTTTTGCCTCTTCTCTGGAAGTTAAAAAAAAAAAAAAAAAAGATTTAGCGCCAAACATGCAGCTGTGAGATTCTGCAAATCCAGATGGTGTGACCAAGGATTAAAATCCTTCTCTGCTGTATCGTTTTGCGGGGTCTTGTGTTCTAAAGGCCATGAAGCATACATACTGTTCATGAATTATCTATACTAGTCAGTGCTCCCATCCATAGCGCTGGGTAAATTACGAAATCTCATTCGTTTTTTGGGTTCACGCTAGAGGCAACCTCTAACGTTTCCGGGCCCAAGGCTGTTGGTGTTTCCCGCTGCTATTTCTTCGCTGGCAGGAGTGCCGGAGGGGGTGCCGGTGTCTCACAGCTTCTGTAGCAGGTCCATCCCGGGATCAGAGGTTCCCTCCCCGATTTGTTGACAACTGTGAGATGCTGTATGTGATGTAGTTCTGGAGCCTATGCACTCAGAGCGCAGCTTTGCCCACTTAGCGGGAACACTGGCCCGTCTGGGCCATCTGGGGAAAGGCCCATGCTGGAGATAATGAGACGTAATGTTGGATAGCTCAGTTCGGGACTTAGCGGTCCAGGATTCTGGAAGGTTTGATAGCGGCAGTCAAGCCTCGCTGTCTTTGCCATGTCGGTCTCCTAGGTTCAGGTGTGCTCGCTGTCCTGTGTTTTGGGTGACAGGGGTGGGACACCTGGACGTGTGGAGCTGTATGCGGGAGGTGCTCGCATTGCCTTCGGCATAATTATTCGGTGCATTCACCTTTGAGTGCATCTGCCCTGTCTGTGTTCCGTCTGTGGTCTTATGCTCAGGTAATTGGTGCAGCAATGAGAGAGGTCCATTGGGATAACGTGAGAAGGGTTGTCATTGTGTTGCAGGGGGTTGCAGCTGCAAGTGGGAGCCGTCCTGATGGGTTCGGGCCACAGTCATCAGTTTTCCCTTCTGCATCCCGGCTGCCCAGTAGGCATGCTTCCAGGTCCGCCACTCAAGTTATTCTCAACCTCTTCTCATTACGGGCAGGGGGGCTGGGAGGGCAGGACAATCCCGTCCTCTGCAAGTCCTTCAGTCATTCCACCGACATCGGTTTCTAAGGTCACACATTCCTAGTCATTTATTTGGTTTGGTTCTGCTGTCTGTTGGTGCAAGACCGCGTGTCAACAGTCGGATGCTGTAGTCTATTCCCCTTGCCCTTGAAGGCGCTCGCAATTTACTTGTTTGTACCTCCGGAAGGGTATGTCGGTCAAGTCTAGAAGGCACTCCTGTGGGACCAGGATCCTCAGTCCTTCCGACCCTACATTGAGGTACCCGAGGGGGATTCACTCCGTTGATCGGCTGGCAACTTGCTCCATCCTCTAGGCCCTCCCTTCCCTCCAGGCATCGCTGGGTCTTGCTGCTTCGTTGGGGCTAGCCGAAGGCCCATAGAGTTATGCTCAGCCGGCCCTGCCAAGGCGGGGACCTTGGGGGAGGATCAAATCCTACGGATACAGGGAGTGCTGGGCTCGGTTAGGCTAGGGTCCTTCGGGCCCAGTGTCTGGCTCCTTTTGGGGGCCGGTTCAGGTCTTCGGGTCGTGACAGTGCTCCGAGAGGACCGGTAGGCTACACGGGGCTTGTCTCGGAGCAAGCACTGGATGTCTGTAGGCTTATAGTCAGCCGTCCTTTACATGTCCATCCATGGTGGCATGCTGTTAGGTGTGCCTTGTGGCCCTTATGGAATTGTAAAAAAAACAAACAAATAGAAACAAACAAACAATAGAAAGCCTTAATTGTTGTCCCAACTTATTTCATGTACGGTTCTCCACTTTTCCTCCGGCAGCCTGGCCGGATCGTGATTAGACTCAGCTACATTTGGGAGGCCCTTTTGCGCAAGGCGCTTGGTGTACGCTGCAGGCCCAGTGTTCAATTGTCTGACTTGTCCGGCGAGCGGTACATCGGGCGTGGCAGGCGTTCGCGGCCACGGTGACAGATCGAGCGGTGCAAGTGCTGTCCGAGTACTCCGGGATGGTGGCCTACATCGATCGGCAGGGTGGTGTCGGTCGGGTGGCCAGGGTAGCCCGAGCGGAGGGGCAGCGTGCGCGCTTACTACCCCGGCGGCCTGCGTCTTCGATGGGGCCCGTGTCGTGGCGGATTTCCTTCACGGAGTCCGAGTAATTGCCGGAGAAGGGGGTTTGCATCCGGCGGCGTTTGCATAGCGTATGCTCGGGTGCGGTCAGCCTATATTGGACCGCTTGGCGACGTTCAGTCTGCGACGACGGGTTGATGTTTCGCAGGTGACATGTGAGGATGCCGGAAAGCATCGACGTGTTGGTTCAACAGAGGCCGTAGCGGGTCCTTTCTATGACTTGTCCCTGGGGCTCTTGTAAGTCGTCCGTTTTTTGCGAGTCCAAACGCTTCAGGGAAAGGTTTTGATGCGGGGTCTCGGGCTAGCTGTGACTCTCATCATCTGTCGCCCGCATACGGATACGCCTCGGGACCCCGGGAGGTTGCCGACGTTGGAAGCGCTGTTGCTGCAGGTTTTCCTTTGACTATCTCCGGTGGATCAGTTATCCCTTACGGGGTGGTCATGGCTCGGTTAGGTTTCAAAAGAATCGGTGTGAGAGAGTCCTGTATGTATTTAGGGCGCTTCTGTTAGACCGTTGCCCACTTACGGATTCTTGTCCAGAACCCTGGCTGGTGGCTGACATTGGCGAAGTGGTTGCTGCAGGGTCTCCTTCGTCTGTCTCCGGTGGATCGGTTATCCCTTATAGGGTGGCCGTGGCTCGGTTGAGTTTTAAACGACAATAAGAAACAGAGGCTTGAGTGCTTTTCAAGCGCGTCGGTTAGACCGGAGGTTCGCGGAGGCAACTTCATGCGTTAGCAGTGTCTGTCCTTCTGGGATGGAGTTTTCCTGCGGGACGGGTTGCTTCGGAGTTCGCAGCCGGATCCTGGGGAGTTCCATTGCCAGCTCTGCCCTGCTATGGGGTCATCAAGCAGGGAGTAGCTGCGGTGCCCAGGTCAAGGTGGTACGCTTGCTCTGTTGGTTACCAGACTGCTGTCTCCTCGGAGGCTAGGTATTCCGCCGGGGCTGCTCAGTTTGGAGGACAGTAGGTTGGTGGTCTTCAGTTCAGCGAGGCGCATTTAGGAGCTGCAGGCATGGGCTTGGCAGGTACTCTTTGTCTTATCCAAGGAAAGAGTGGCCTGGCGGCCAGTTCCATAGGTTTTTTTGCCGCACGTGGTTTTCCATTCCGCCCATGTTGCATCCCGCCTCTCTCTCTGGATGGGCCTTGGTTCAGTTTTCCCTCGTGGAATCCGCCTGTGCCTGTCTTGTTGCTGGTTGTGAGACTTACGCAAGAACACTTCCTCATAACCTGCGTTCCTTGGTCCTTAGGAGAATGTGACTTCGCTGCCTGTCCCTCCGCGGGGGCGGGTCATGCAGGAGAGAAGCGGTAGCTCCGCCTTGACACCCTGGTGAGATCGTGTACCTAGGGGGGTCTCTCGCGGTTTTTCCAGCGGGGCTCAGGTAGCCTTTTCAGTGAGTCTGTTTCTGGGGCGTTCAGTATGTTTACGGTGGAGAGCGTGTCCTTCTGGGGCACTAGTGATGCTTCGGGCAGAGTTCAGTGCTGTTTCGCCAGGGAAGAGGGTCGGAGTGGGCTCTCGGTCGTGTCTTCCTGGTTTTCATAACGTCTATTGACGGGAGGAGCAGGCAGGGGTCGGTGTCTGTTCTGTTCGTTTGGGTGGCGAGCCGACTGGAAAGGTCCCTCCCAATGATTACTGCTCTGGTACATCCCATTGGTGGAGGACTGAACTGTAGGACCGATAAGGAAATGGAAATTACACTTACCTGGTAATTGTTGTTCTTTGAGGGAGTACAGTTCAGTCCTCATTCCCGCCCAGGGATGGTTATCTCAGACGCGAGGCGTCGGTTAGGGGAGTGTTTCCGGTTCCTGGAGTCGGCTCGGTAATCGCGAGAGCACTCTTTTTGCCTATGCTCTTCCTTAGTTCTCCTTCCTTCTGGCTGTCTGTTTTCCGCTGTTTGGTGTGCAGGAGGACAGGGGCACGGAGGAGGGTGTTTTCGGCCCTTTCTCTTGGGGCGCTATAGTTTTAAAGTTGAAGTTTAGGCATAGCATTGTATTTTGTACCTTAAATGGTTGTTTGCTCCTTTGAGTCTGCTTTGTCAGTAGGTCACTGGGGGATCATGGGAGAAGACCAGCAGGATATACCCGGTGATGTCACAAGTTTGATTTGTCCAGTCTCCATGCTGCAGGAGGAGGTGCACTACCCAGTGGTGGAGGACTGAACTGTACTCCCTCAAGGAACAACAATTACCAGGTAAGTGTAATTTCCATATATGTGAGTATAATGAATGCGTACATGGCTGCACTAACAGCAGTGCAAGGCATATTCAAATCCATTTATATGGATGGTAATGAACCAATTAGCTATGTAGTGCAGATACAGAGAACTGCACAGAAGGCTGAGCGCAATGCTGGGATTTTAATGCAAGGTCTCAGGAGATGTTAAGGTTAGCTCATAGGCTTGCGGTCAGCACTAGTAAGGACTGTATGCCTGTTTTCTAGAGCGTACAGCACCCACAACCTTTTCCTGACTTTGCTGAATAAAATGGCAGGGGACGTGTGCTGGAACAATATTTTCATTAGCGGCTCTCAAGTCTAGTCCCGACCTCTGGGTTTTGCTCCTCCTCCAGCAGCTTGGAGACTGACAAACGTCATCCTTTTTTGGTGACACTGACATATCCTGTGAGGATCCGCCTCTCTGCTCCAGTTGCCTCAGTCTCCAAGCAGCTGGAGGATCAGTGAACCAGGGCTCCTGGTTCACTAGAGGAGCAATTAAGTAGAGACAGTTTTAAATTTTTGGTTTGGAATTTTTTATTATTACTTAATTTCTGTTATAGGATTTGAGAGTTTAGGTGTTATTGTAAGGGCTTTGTACCTTTTAAGAAGCCTTGAGGCCTGCTCGCTCGCTACCTTCTCCCTCCGTTCCCCCCCTCCCCTCCCCGTGTATTTGCTCAGCGGAGGCAGGGGACACGGCTGCCGATTGACAGGGCCTCAGGGAGAGAAGGAACACTTCCTTTTATTGGCGGCAGGGGCAGATGCAGAAGTTTTGCCTGCGACCCACTTAAACGAGACTGCATCCTCTGACAAGCGCGGAAAAACGGGAGCTTGCAGGTCAGTCTATTTTCTCCCCCGCTGATCTCCCGACGCTGACAGCGGCTAGTTGGTGGAGCGCGGAGGCGGCAGCGTGGAGGACACGAACACTGGGGCCAGCGAGAGGAGGTAAGCGGGCTCCGGAGCTTACATCGTCTCCAGGCAGGAACATTTGGGCGCGAAACAGCGCAGAGCGCCTGACCGCGTGGCGGCCGACAGCGGGAATGCAGTCAGCTGTTTGGGGCCTGTGTGGGCTTTTAGCGCGGGAAGCTTCGTTTTTTCTGAAGAGTCAGTTTTTTCAGCTCGGGGGAGCTGCGGAAGTTTTTTGTTTTGGTTTGCTGGTACTTTGTAAAAAAAAGAAAACGGGCCTCAGTTGTTCTGGTGGGGGGTGCCTTAGACAGTGAGCAGGAGGCCACTACTAGGATAATGCCATGCAAGTCCCTGTGCCTGGTATGCGGCTCTCGGAAAGGCGAGCTATCTGAAGCAGGAGTCTGTCGGAGCTGTGTGCAGGAAGCGAATGCAATGGAGAGTCCCTTGAAGGAGGGAGCCCTACCGCAGCCTCCGGACGCAGAGCGAGAGTCGGGTTCTGCAATTGGTCCAAGTCTGGAGCCGGTAGCGGGTACTTCGTCCGCGCCGGATCCGCTATCCTCGCAGGCATCCTTGCCGGAGGGTTATGCGGCATTTCTCTCTCAACAGTTGGTGGCCTTGTTGAAGCAGGCCTTGGGGGGTCAGCTGACGGGGCACACGTCAGGCGCAATAGGAGAAAAGAGGACGGAAAAGAGACCGGGTACTCCTCTGGCCTCCGGAGTGGTGGGCAGCGGAGGAAAGAGATCCAAGCAAGAGGTAGAGTTGAAGGAAGCGTCTGTGATCTCAGAGGAGGTTCCCTCAGATGAGGAGGTCCCTGATTTGGACATCGAGAGCGAAGTGGAGGAAGGCGAGATCACTGACAAGGAAGATCAGGCTAGAGTGGTCCGTTTGTTCAGGAGGGAGGAGTTGCCAGCGCTCATCGTGGAGGCGCTGAATATGCCAGCGCCCGGGCCTGCAGAGGACTAGACCTTGGAGGATCCATTGCTGCAGGTTTTTCGTAAAAATCAGAGGGCGTTTCTGGTTCATAGAGTCATTCGGGAGATGATCCAGGAAGAATGGGATACGCCGGAGGCGAGTCTCAAAGGTTCCAGGGTTATGGGACGACTGTATCCACTGGTAGAGCAGGATAGAGAATTGTTCAAGACTCCAAAAGTGGATGCCGCCATTTTGGCGGTGACGAAGAGGACTACCATCCCGGTGGAGGGCAGTACTGCTCTCAAGGATTCCCAGGATAGGAAACTGGATGCTTTGTTGAAGTAAGTGTTTGAAGTGAATGCCCTTTCCATTCACGTGGCGATCTGTGGAGCGTGGGTGGCGTGAGCCTGCCTTCGTTGGTCTCAGCGCCTGCAAGGAGAGCTTGGAGAGAGTATCATTGGGGAGTCAGCTAGATTGGAATCGGGGTCCGCTTATCTGGCTGATATACACTACGACCTCATTCGGAGCATATCAAAGAGCATGGCGTCGGTGATATCGGCCCGTCGGTACCTGTGGCTGCGCAATTGGGCAGCGGATGGGTCGTCTAAGGCCAGGCTCAGTAAGCTTCCCTTCAGGGGGCGCCTACTGTTTGGAGAGGATTTGGAGAAGTTAGTTAAGGACTTGGGTGAGTCCAAGGGGGGTAGACTGCCGGAAGATAAGCTGAAACAGGGGCAGCAGAGAGAGTTTCGGCGCTTCCGTTTGCCTAGGTTCAGCCAGGCTCAGAGGGGTCGGTTTCCCGGGCGTAGCCAGGAATTTTGTCACAGGGAGAGGTTTCGCGGCCTCTTCTTCCCCCTCTACAAATCTCCGAAAATCCCAATGAAGTGAGGGGGGCCCAGGTGGGGGTGGTGCCCATCGGAGGTCGGTTACGGGATTTTTACGCTGCCTGGGCCCAGATAACGACAGACCAGTGGGTCTTAGAAGTGATTCGAGAAGGTTACGCGTTGGAGTTTCAGAGGCCGATAAGAGATTCGTTTGTGCAGTCCCCTTGCAAAGTGCCGAGCAAGGCAGCAGCGGTGAGGGAAACGGTACAGAGGCTACTGGAATTAAACGCAATTGTGCTGGTTCCCTTAGACCAATGCGGCTGCGGTCGGTACTCCATTTATTTCATAGTGCCGAAAAAGGGGGGAACTTTTCGGCCGATTCTGGATCTCAAGAGGGTAAATCGTTGTCTACGCGTGTCCCATTTTCATATGGAGACACTGTGATCCGTAATTGTCGCGGTGAGACAGGGCGAGTTTCTTATGGCGCTAGACCTTTCGGAAGTGTACCTGCACATTCCGATTCGGAAGGAGCATCAGCAGTTTCTCAGGTTTGTGGTCCCAGTAGGCCATTTTAAATTTCGGGCATTGCCTTTCGGACTGGCCACTGCTCCACGGACGTTCACCAAGGTGATGGTAGTGGTAGCTGCAGCTTTGCGAAAGGAGGGCATCCTCGTGCATCCATACTTGGACGATTGGTTGATCCGAGCGAAGTCGAGAGCAGAGAGCGTGGCGGTGACGCAGAGAGTGGTAGAGTTTCTGCAGAGTCTAGGCTGGGTAGTCAATGTGGCAAAGAGCCAGTTGACTCCTTCGCAGCATCTGGAATATCTGGGTGCCCGTTTCGATACGGAGGCGGGTCGGATTTTTCTGCCCCGATAACGGGCGATCGGGCTGCGAGCCCTAGTCCAGCGGTTTCTCAGCAGAGTGAGGCCTACGGCATGGCATTACCTACAATTGCTGGGCACCATGGCAGCAACTTTGGAGTTGGTACTGTGGGCGAGGGCTCACATGAGACCATTGCAGTGGGCCCTACTCAGGCAATGGTCGCACCAAAATGGTGTCCGGCGGAAGCGCGGCAGTCTCTTCAATGGTGGCTGCGTCCCGGGATTCTGGAGAAAGGAATGCCATTGGAGCCGCCTTCTTAGGTACCTCTGACGACGGATGCCAGTCTGTCAGGATGGGGAGCTCATTTTCAGGGAAGCTTCGCGCAAGGGCAGTGGAGCGAGCAGGAAAAGAGTTGGGCGATCAACAGATTGGAGTTGAGAGCGGTAACAATCGCGCTGTGGGGGTTTCAGCGGAAGCTGTGCGGGCAGGCGATCCGCGGATTTTCCGACAACGCAACCGCAGTGGCCTACATCAATTGGCAGGGCGTCACGAGCAGCGTTAATCTGGAAGCCGAAGCCGAAATGTTGTTCGAGTGGGCCGAAGATCATCTGACAGTGATATCGGCTGCACATGTAGCGGGGGTAGACAATGTGGAGGCCGATCTTCTGAGCCGTGTCAAGGTAGACCCAGGGGAGTGGGTCCTGCAGCAGGACGTGTTCGAGATGCTGGTGAATCGATGGGGGACGCCGGTAATGGATCTCATGGCAATGTTCCAGTCGGCAAAAGCCGAGAGATTTTACAGCAGAAGGAAAGAACGAATGTCTGAGGGCCTCGATGCTCTCATTCAGGTATGGCCGGAGGAGCAGCTGCTTTACGTCTTTCCGCCTTGGGTTCTGATCGGAAAGGTGCTGCAGCGCATCGAAGGTCACCAGGGCCGGGTGATTCTGATAGCCCCAGATTGGCCCAGACGAACCTGATACGTGGACTTGCGTCGTCTGCTAGTAGCGGAGCCCTGGAGGCTTCCTCAGCGCAGGGATCTTTTGACGCAGGGGCCTCTCCGCATGCCGTTCGTGGATCGGTTCTCGCTTACGGCCTGGCTATTGAGCGGGCGCAGTTAGCAAAGAGCGGCTATTCAGCAGCGGTGATTGACACATTGTTGAAAGCGCGGAGAAGATCGACTTCATTGGCATACATTCGGGTCTGGTGCGTGTTTGAGCAATGGTGTTTGGAGAGGCAGTTGCAACTGTTGTGAGCATCTATCCCGCAACTGTTGGCCGCCTTGCAAAACGGAGTGGAGAAAGGCTTAGCGGCGGCATCCCTGTGGGTGCAGGTAGCGGCGTTATCCTGTTACAGGGGGAAAGTAGCAGGTATGTCGGTAGGTTCTCACCCGGATGTTAAAAGGTTTTTGAGGGCGGTGAGCCTTCTTAGGCCTCCGTGTAGGCAAATAGTACCGAAATGGAATCTTCCGTTGGTGCTGGAAGCGTTAGGCCGGGAACCATTTGAGCCTCTGTCGCGGGCGTCCTTGAAGGATCTCACTCTCAAGGTGATGTTCCTAGTAGCAATTTGCTCGGCTAGGAGAATTTCCGAGTTACAGGCCTTGTCCTGTAAAAAGCCGTTTTTGTCTTTCTATGAGACGAAGGTGGTGTTGAGACCTGTTCCGTCGTTTTTACCCAAGGTGGTTTCGCCGTTTCATTTGAGTCAGGAGATAGCCTTGCCGGTGTTCAGGGATCAGAGGTTGTCTTCCCCCGCCGATAAGGCTCATGTTTTGGATGTCCGTAGGGCCTTGAAGTATCTCAAGAGGATGGAAGGGTTCCGCAGAACAGATAAGTTATTTGTGTTTGGGGTCCGAGAAAGTGGGAGTCGGCATCCCGAGCTTCCATTGCCAGGTGGATTAAAGAGGCCATAGCATCCGCCTATGTTTTGAGGGGGAAGACAGTTCCAGAGGGCTTGAGGGCTCATTCCACTAGAGCGCAAGCGGCTTCTTGGGCAGAATTTGGTCTGGTGACGGCGGTGGAAATTTGTAAGGCGGCGACGTGGTCGTCACTAGGTCCTTTTGTCAAGCATTACCGTCTGGATGTTCAGCAACACGGGGATGCATGTTTTGGGTCGGCAGTGCTTCAGGCGGGGTTAGCGGGTCCCTCCCAATGATTTACTGCTCTGTTACTTACCCAGAGGTCGGGACTAGACTTGAGAGCCGCTAAGGAAAGGTAAATTAGTCTTACCTGCTAATTGTAGTTCCTTTAGGGACTCAAGTCTAGTCCCGGATCCCTCCCAGATATTTCTTTCAGAATGCTATGCCTGAAGATGGAGAAAAGCACCGGTAGGTACTGCCTGTTAGCGATCAGGATTTTCAGTAGAGCGCTCTCCTCGGTTTATCGGGGGAGCAGGCCTGAATGTTTTACTATTGGTTACAAGACAAGGTTGTTTAAAAAAAAAAAGAAAAACAGGTTATTAACCTTTGTGTGTTAGCTGGTGTTAGTATTGGTTCTGTGAGCTACTTAATTTTTGCTCTGGTGAGTTTGCTTTGTCAATAGATAACTGGAGCAGAGAGGCGGATCCTCACAGGATATGTCAGTGTCACCAAAAAAGGATGACGTTTGTCAGTCTCCAAGCTGCTGGAGGAGGAGCAAAACCCAGAGGTCGGGACTAGACTTGAGTCCCTAAAGGAACTACAATTAGCAGGTAAGACTAATATACCTATATGCATGTGCTGGGATGCTATCTGGCGCATAATACCATTATTCCATGCAGAATATCAGTGTTTTTGAACACTGAAATGATTCTGAGCAGAATAATATTGCTTTATGTGCCAGATAGTCTGACACGCATGTGCAGGAATACTATTTTTTGTGTGCGTAAAATATAGATGCTGCCAATGCAGACCCCTGTGCTCATGTGCCTGGCTTGCTCTGTTTATTTAGCGCAGACCTTTTGGGCACCTCTTATTTGCGTGCACTATGCGTATGGCATTGCTGAGCAAAACAACTGCATTAAACTTCCTCTAAAGCTTTAGTGCATGAGGTTTCTTCATTGAATTGTTAGTGTCTAACATACGCCCATGGGTTTAAAGCATGCATGCTTCAGCTGCATAGAAAAGAGAGAGAGCAGGAGAAGACAGAGTACACATGAGGATTTGATTCTGTGATCCTTGTTTGCATTTTGTTGATGTGCTTTACTTCTACAGCAAAGCAGGAAAGAAACGCAGGCAAATCGAGACGGAGATGAAGAAGAAGAAATGGATCAAAACAGAAACATAGACACAGAGATGGATGGGGAGACACAGCAACAGATGTAGATGGAGAAGGGATATAGACGCACAGCTTTGATGAAAAAAAAACAGTCTCCTGCTCGGCTCTCCCTCCACACCTTTCGTGTTTCTGAACAGTTATTTGATTCCAGCCCCTCAGTACTGATTAGTTTTCAGGAGCTAAGTAAACCAATCAGCCACCTGAGTCAGGAAGTATTCTTGGATTTCTTCCTATCAATGGGGTGAATTTTCTAACTCATGAAAGCAGTGAGCAGAAACAGTGCACTGGAACTGAGGTTCTAATTGGTGAGAGAGCCTTCAAATGAATGTGATGCATTCACAGCTGGACTAAAGGGTACTGGGCACCCTAGGCAAATCTTAAGCCATATTATACCCACTCCCTCAAGATTCTGATAATGAAACTCAACAGTCATAATCATCAAAATGCTTCTCCTACCATAGCAAAATGTAATGTGTGCCATCAAGTCAATGCTGACCCTTGGTGATCCAGCCCCTGGACTTTTTTTCTTGGTATGTTGTGACCAGAAGTAGATTGCCAAGCCTTTCTTCTGCATAGTGAGTTTACAGCCCCTGGTATTCCAACATGGTCTCCAATCCAAATACTAGTCAGGCCTGGTCCTGCTTAGCTTCAGCCAAAAGCAGGTTCATTCAGGACAGCTGAAGATTCACAAAGTAGTAAATTTTAAGTAAGTTTATAAAGATGATTATGTGCATATGTTGCCTTTATAAAGTAGGGACAATACATGCACAGATTATAAAGTAGGCATCCTCTTATGAAATTGCTATCATAGTGATTCCGTAAAAATGCGTAATTGGGCATCATGCTGAATAGCGCGGTATAAAAGAGACTCTAATAAATATTAAAATGTTCTTTGTATAGAAACATGATGGCAGAGAAAGACCATATGGCCTATCTAGTCTGCCCTTCCATATTAACTACTGTAGTCCCTTTGGTTCCTTTTTTGTGTATGCATATTCTCCCTGCAGGCAAACAAATGTGCTGATCTCTCTTTAATTTTGTGTGGCTGTCCAGGATCTCTTTTGCTTTGACTGTTTTTTGCTGCTGCTGTAGGTGGTTGTCTAGTCTTGCATAATGGTTGGGTCGACATAGATGCACTTGTAATGAGTGAGACTTGGTATCTCTGAGTAAACAAAATCTACTGCAAATATATAAGGCAGTAGACGTGTGTTTTGGGATTTGATATGCAACTTAAGGCGGTCAGCACTTGTAAAGCTACTGGTTGCCACTGGCAAAAATGAAACTGGATATTCAGCAGCAGATCCTGGATATCTGCAGATGCCCAATATCCATTTTCTCCACCATCCTCATTTATTATCTGGCCAGCAGTGATATTCATCCGTTAACCGGATAGGAAAACCACTTAAAAGTTGGGACAACTTGTCCTGTCCTAACTTTATGCAGTTACTTATTTGGTTAGTCGACTGAAAATTGCTGCTGACTGGATAGATGCTGGGACTGCTCCCACACTATCTGGATTGTGCATAGTCTGTGGAGATATTCAACGGCTCCGGCTGGCCAGTGCCACTGAATATCGGGCTTGGTGAGGTTTATGTGGTTAGCATAGCTGCATAAACCTTTTGGAATATTGGTCCCTTGGTTGATTAATATGCCTTTAAAAAGTTTAGAGTGTGCTAAATGGTTTGAATGCACACAGGAATGGAAAATAAAACAAAAGATATTATAATGCCTCTATATCGTTCCATGGTGAGACCGCACCTTGAATATTGTGTGCAATTCTGCTCGCTGTATCTTAAAAAGGATATAGCGATATTAGAAAAGGTTCAGAGAAGAGCCACCAAAATGGTAAAGGGGATGGAAGGATACTCCTGTGAAGAAAGGCTAAAAAGGTTAGGCCTCTTTAACCTGGAAAAGAGACGGCTGAGGGGAGATATGATAGAAGTCTATAAATTAATGAACGGAGTGGAACGGGTAAACGTAGATCGATTGTTTACGTTATCAGAATATAGAAAGACTAGGGGACATGCAATAAAGTTACAGGGTAAACTATTTAAGACTAATAAAAGAAAATATTTTTTCACTCAATGTGTAATCAAATTCTGGCACTTATTACCGGTGGATGTAGTAAAGGCTGTTAGTGTAGCTGGGTTTAAAAAAGGTTTGGACAAGTTCCTGGAGGAAAGGTCCATAAACCATTATTAAGAAGGGACCCAGGATATCAATGCTTGACCCAGTACAAGCATTGTGGAACCTGTGTCTTTTGGGGAAACTGCTAGGTACGTATGACCTAGATTGGCCACTGTTGGAAACAGGATACTGGGCTTGATGGACCTTGGTCTGACCCAGTATGGCATATCTTATGTTCTTATGTTCTTACTTGACATGTGTATTAAAGGACACACTGGTAACTTGCATTTGAGCATAGAGGACTGTGCTAAGTTCAGGGTGTGTGTGCCTCTTCCATCTGCTGTTAGTGTATTGCTAACATGCTGATTGGCACATGGGTGCACGTTCTGCCATCCCTTGAGGTGGTACACATGCTAATGCCATTTATAGTTAGTGTGCACCCATAATGCCTGCTTTAATCACCGTGTGCCATCAGCGCCACCACCTGCCCAGTCCTTGCCCAGTTGAGCGCTGCCCAGTTAGCATGGGATTTTTAACTTGGGGCCTTGCGCTGTTAGAGTGGCATGCTTACTGTGCGGTATACCCCATGCTAATGGTTAGTGCATGTTACTAAACATGCCCTACTCTGCCTTAATTCATCAGTTAGTGTGCATTAAATTAATTTAGCATGCACTAAAAACTCTCTATTAAAATACCTGAAAATCATGGAAAAATGTGTGTGGGGAAAAAAAATTAAAAGTAACAATTTTTCTTTCCTGTGCACATCCCTATAAAACAGGACCTCTGAAAACTGTCCTGAAGACCTGATGGCCAGTTAGCTTGAGATAAATTTGAATGCCTTGGGAGACCCAAGATATGCAGATTTATCTCATTCATGTTCATTGTGGACATCTAGAGAACTATCAGTAAAGGACAGGTTTGTAGGTAGATGTGCTTAGAACGGGTCTGGTAGAGAAGCATTTTAATTTTTTTTTCTGTTCCTTATCGTTCCTCCAGTTCAGTCCTCTACCTCTGGGTTGTCAATCTCCTCCTGCAGCTAGGAGACTGGTATTTCAGAATGATGACATCACTGGATATAGCCTGCTGCACTCCTACTTCCATCCCAGTGTAACCAGTCTCCTTGCAGCAGGAGGACTTGATGAGCCTTGGGGAGAGGCTCTCTGGAGGAATGGATAAGGAGCCAGGAGGAAATTAGGATAGCTAAGTGGGTTAGATTGGTTATTGGCAGTCTCTTTTTAAAAAAAAAAGCAGAAAAGAAGAACCGCACGGCTTTCTTGTTCCCTGCCTGTGCCTGTGCTGGGGTTTCTTCCTGGGGGTTCTGACTCATGCCTTCGAGTTCTTCCCCCCCCCCCCCCCCGGTGGCCCAGATATCTCACCCCCCTGACTTTACGGGGGTGAGCCCTTTTGCGGTGTGCATCTCGGAGCTGCAGTGTCTGTACTCTAGCGGTGAGCGGACGGCAGTACATCGCACCGGCTGAGCTTTGGGCCCGGGTTTCAAGGCACTACCAGCGGCGATCTTTGCTGGAGAGTGGCAGACCAGGCCGGTAAGTGATTGACCGGCGTCCGGCTGCCCTTTTTTTCGAGGAAAAGCTGGTCCGGGAGGGCAGAGGCGCCGCAGTGCTTTTGGCGCCCTTTTTTCCTTCGCTGTCGGCACTCGCGGCGGCCATTATCTCCAGGAACAAGCAGGAATGAGTCTTCATATATGGGTACGTCGGTACCGACGGAGCCTGCGTGGGAACGCTCCCCAGCGTCCAATCAGAAAGCTTTTGGGAGCATCCCTCAGCGCCTGCGTGCTGCCTTCCCGCCTTTCCAACTGTCTCTCCTCAGTTTTCGTTTTTCTGCGGAGCCGGCAGGACGTCCTCCTGTCACCGCAGAAAATTTTTTCTTTAATTCTTTGTTTTCTTGTGGTCCCGGCTGTCTCCCCGACTCCACCGGTACCGCCGGTGTTTTTTCTTTTTCTTAAATTCAGGGAATTTTTTTCCCTCAGTTTCTGTCTTAAACGTTTTGGGCCTTCTAGGCCTCTCCATCATGGAGCCGCCGCCTTCTTTTCCTACGAAGTGTCTAAGCTGTGGCGGTACAGTTTTGTTTTTAGACTCCAAGAACTGGTGTCTAACCTGTTTGGGTCCTGACCATTTTCCTCCGGAGCCATTAGGCTACAATATTGTGAGAAGAGTTTTTCCATTTCGAGTTTCCCTCGATACCGAGTTCCCTTCCAGTGTCAGGGCACCAATTATTTCTTCTTCTCCACAAGATCAGGTAACCCACAAACAGTCTGTTAAGACTAGCCAACCCTTGAGTGGTACACGTCATGCACAGCATGATGACGGCTCCGGCCTTGCCCTCAAGGGTCCATTGGCTTCAAAACCCCGGCGGGAGTCTTCGGCCTCCAAAGCCTATCAGGGGTTTCAGGTTGTTCCTGGGGCTCACCCCTCACAGAACATACCTGAGCCATGCTCGGTAGTGGCATCTGCTTTGAGCGGTACCGATACCCCGGCATCGGCACTGGTGTTGAGCGATTCACTCCTCACCAGGGATCGTCATCTGGCTTTCTCGGTACCTTCGGGACCGGTCGATACGCCCCAGATTGACTTTCCAGTATCGGCATCAACGCCGAAACTACCACCGATGTCGGTACCCTCTAGACATTTATTTATTTATTACAGTTTCTTATATACCGCGCTATTTAGCATCAGTGCGGTTTACATTATAACTTAACGACCATAACAACAAGCTGTCAGGTTTACATCGAACAGGAGTATAAACATGGAAAACAGGGTCAACTATATACATAATCTATTTACATTGGAAGGATATGTATCAATAGACTCGCTTCCTTCGATGCCGAGTCTGGAATCGATCTCTAGTCTGGAAGACTGGGTACCGACACGTCTCGGTACCGACGCTTACCGGTTCCGGATGCTCGGTACCGAGGGTGATTACCAAAGGCTTTCGGTTACCTCGGTACCGATTGAGCAGCCACCGATGACTGCTTCAATGTTGGTGTCGCCTTCGATTCCGACACAGCTACCGGTATCGGTATCGGTGCCAGTACCCACAGTAACATCGGGGCCAGCTCCTTCCATGCTTCTTTCACCAGGATCGCTCCTTTCTATACCAAGTTTGGAGTCGATACCTGGCATGGACGATGCAGTACTGACTGTCTCAGGTCATGACCTCCAGTACCAGCATCCATCCCTTAAGGATCCCTTCTTGCACCGTGCAGGATCTTATATTCCTATATTCTCAAGTAGATCCTCCGGTGCCCAGGCTAGTTCTTCAGGTCTAGCCTGCCCAGGGACGGTTCCCTTTGGAGATCCTTCTTTTCAGAATTTTCTCCAGAATATGGCAACATCTCTTGCTATTCCTATCCCTGGCTATGATCCCACACAAGGCTCTCTTTCTACTGGAGAAAAGGAAAATATAATGCTTCCTTTACATCATTCCTTGCAGTATCTTCTTCTAAGAATGTGGGAAGCACCTTTAAGGGTTCCCTCACCTTCTAGAGCAACTGATCTTCTGTATCAGGTGCCCCCCTCTCCAGGGTTTCAAAAGACTCAACTTCCCCATCATTCCATTGTGGTGGAATCAGCAATGAGGAAGGTGAAAAGTAAGAAGAAGCACTCTTCTTACTTACCAGGTCGTGAGTCTAGGACACTAGATGCCTTTGGACATCAAACCTTCCAGACATCCATGCTGTCAATAAGGATTCTCTCATATATTTTTTTATATGAGTCTATCCCTTCAGGAGGTCACAAAGAAATTATATCTTTTGACTCCTTTTCTTTCAGAGCCCAAGACTGCAGACTATTCCTTACTACTTAGTCATATTCAAAGTATCTCTTGGTTTCTTACTCGTGCTTCCCTAGACTCCTTTGAGTCTGTTAGCAGAACTTCTGCTATAGCCATAGGGGCACGACGTAGAGCCTGGCTCCAAGCTTCAGACTTAAGCAGATGGGCACAACAAAGACTGGGTAATACTCCTTGCACTGGGGAAAATCTCTTCAATAAGGTTGCTCAGTGGTCCACTGACTTCCCTGTTTCTGGAGGCTATTCTAAGCCGCCTCCTTCCCCAGTAGGTAGGAAATGCCCTACCAAACCTTCTTTCCCTAGGAGAAGAAGGTTTCACTCTTTTCCTGCCCATCATACAGATGTTCCCAAGCAGGGGAAACCTCGCCCTGGTCTGAAGAATCCAAACTCTAGCCAGGCTGAACAAACCCAGCAACCTGAAGTTTACAACCTACAGTTGACTTCTTCTCAGTAGAAGTTTTTTCACTGTTTTTTCATTCAAAACTCTACACATGGATTCCTTTTCTCAGGACATCCATTTGCTCCTAGGTATGCTGAGCTGTCAGGATATTCATGTCTATGGGTTACAGGTTTCTCCTCTTCTTCCTACCAAGAAGAGAGGTTTAACAACTATCCCATGATAGTTTTCTGTTCCAACATGAATTTTTTCCTTCCACAGACTTACCATATGGTAAGTCACCCTTCAGCTCCTGTTTCTCTACCCTCTTATCCAGGGTTTCCCCTGAAAGAGTGGTAACATACCACTGCAGGGCTTCTTTAGCATTTCTAGTCATTTCTTTCATTCCAGTGTGGAGTTTTTTCTCTTGAATAAACTTCCTTCTTTGGTCTGGGCAGCTCATCAGACAGTGACATGAATTTCTCCTCTTATTCTGTCTGTTCTCTCTGTTTTACACAGAAAGATTCTCTCTGCTGTCTTATTCAGCAGCTGCCCTTGCAGGGATTCCAGTGATTGGACTACTGGTACTTTTCCACAAGTTTCCAGTCTTGTTCTCCACTACTTTCTGTCTGGCCTTAGTAGTGATTCCAAGATAGTGCTTTCATCTATCTTGGATAATCCTAATCACTTCAGGCTTATCACACTATCTTCTTTTCTTGCCATCTCCAATTCCTTTGGATTTGGCAGCATAGTTGACGTGCAGCTGGTTTTTTCCAACAGCCAGTTTTATTTCCCAATTCTCCTGCATAATGCTCTCTGCAATCTTACAGAGAAGCTTTCTACTATGGGCCCTTGCTAGAGAGCATGGGGTTTTGTCTCTAATGACTATCCTATATGGTTGGAAAAGGCTTCCTCAGTCATTTTCCATGACTGTGAGGGTTCTCCACACCCTACTATCTCATTTTATAATACAGGACATGAGCCTTTTCTACGTGAACGTCTAAAGAGTTCTCCAATTCCTACAAGGAATATGCTCTTTTTTCCTTGCAGCTTGTCCTCATGGTATCCTACTCCTTCATGGACAGTACATATTTAACTAATAACGCTTGATACCCTTTGTGTCCCTCCAGTGGGTCAACCTGGTATCTCATCCTATGCGTTTTCTGTCCATTTACCATGCGAGAGTTCTACATGTCTACATGACTCAGGACTTGCTGTTTACAGACTGATATTATCCTCTGTTTTTTCACACAACCATCCTGGTTATTTCACTGGATAGCATTCCTGCACCATCTTAGCCAGGCGTAATAGATTCTCTATATATCTTCTCAAGTAGGTTCCACCTTCTTGTTGTTAGATGAATCTTTCCTCTTCACGTCTCCCATGTGAATGTTCTTATGGGCATATCTCTATCTGCTTAATTGCAGACATTTATCTTTAGACATATATATTCATGTATGTATATATCTCTATATACTTCTCTATAGATACATACGTCTGTAAGCTGCGTGTGCATATGTTATGCCCCTCCAGATCCCTCTATAGACATATATATACACACACATACACACACACACATATATATATATATAATGTATCTATCGAGATGCTTCCTTATCGGTAGATATGTATTTACATATTTATCTGTCTAACTGTCTATGCTTATAAAGGTTTTTCCTTAGCGTCCCTCTAGTCCAGTCCCGGAACCATAGAGTTGTCAACCTCCTCTAGCAGCTTTGAAATACATCATCGCTTTGCTGGCACCAGTATAAGTAGGCAAGGACCGCCCCCTCTCACCAGTACTTTCAGTCTCCAAGCAGCTGAAGGAGATTCTGAGCCTGCTTCTGGGCTCAGTTAGGGATATAGGCAGAGCTAAATAGAATACATTTACCTTTTCACTTTGACTTTATTTTTATTGATTTGCCCTTTTGGGTTTGTTATTGCAGGCGCTGTGTGACTGGTGCAGGAGATTTCTTCCTCTGGCTCCATTTGTCCCCCCTCCTTTTCCCCCCTCCCTCCTCTTACTTTTCCTCTGACTTTACATTTTTCTTTATTTGCCCCATTGTTTTAAACGAGCACCAGGATATTTCTGTGCCTCCCTGCTCCCGAACCCGCTTGGAAGGGTGAGGAGCAGGTTGCAGGCTAACAGCAGTGGCCCCGAGTGGGCAGGGCAGCTGACAGATTGCTGCTAGTGTTGGAGCTGAAGCCACAGGCAGGCTGAGCTCCAGCGAGGCTGCTGCATCTCTCCCTCTCTCCTTCACCTCTTCTTGCTGTGGTGAGTAGAAGGGGTTATTTCTCTATTTTTTGGGGTCCCCCCTTTGGGGTTAGCAGGGGGGGGTGCCTAGGTTTGCCTTTTAGTCCTCTCGGGGTGGCCTGTCGTGTGGTTTTTTTGGCGGGAATCGGCAGCGGCGGCCATTTTGAATAAATCCCGATTTTAATTTTTGCTTTTAATTTGCTTTTTCTGGGCTTTCTAACCCTCGTTTTGGCTGCAGACCACCTGGGTTTGGCTGGGGGGTGTCTTAGCATCATAGTTTGTGAAGAATTTAAAAAAAAAAAAAGTTACTTTTAAACGGGGGTTTTCCTGGCTTCAGCCTCACAAGCTTTCTTTTTGCTGGGCTGTGCTGCGGACCCACGGGCAGGGGGTGGCAGGAGAGCTTCCCTCTGAGTATGCCTGCGAAGCCCCGCTGTGTGGTTTGTGGGGCTAAGCGAGGTTTGCTGACAGGGTCCAGCGTGTGTGGGTCCTGCACTCTGGCTTCCAATGTTATGGAAGCTGCGGCTCCTTCTCCGGCTATCGCAGGAGAAGAGGTTCCGCTAGGTGAAATGCCAGCTTTACCTCCGACTCTGGATTTTCAGGGGTCGGAGTCTTCCCCTGGGGAGGGGTTCTCGGCTTCGCAGGGTCAGACTTCGGTGGCCCTTGCCCCGGGGATTCCGCCAGATTTTTTCTCTCTCATGCAACAAGCCTTTGCGCTCCTGCAACCTGGCTTAGTCTCTTCGGCTCATGCTCCGGAGGGGCTTAAGCGTACGGGGCCCCTGCCTCGGACGGAGGACGGCGCTCCTCCTGTGAAACTGGCCAGGGGGTCTGCGGAGGAGGGGTCTCCGTCTCCCCTGGGGGACAACCTCGGGGCGGAGGACGGGGATCTAGATGACTCCTCCGGTGGGGAGCTCGAGGAGGGAGAGTTACCTGATGCTGAGCAGCATAGTCGGCTCGTCAGGGTGTTTCGGAGGGAAGAGCTTCCGGCCTTGATTGCCGAGACTTTCAAAACGTTGAATATGCCGGCGGAGGCGACGGCGTCGGAGGATGCTCTGGAGGATCCTCTGCTCCAGGCGGTGCGAAAGTCTTAGCGGGTCTTTCCTCTGCATAGAGTCTTTAGAGGGATGATTCAGGAGGAGTGGGACTCGCCCGAATCGGCGCTACGGGGCTCTCGGGCCTTGTCGCGCCTTTATCCGTTGTCGGATCAGGATAGGGAGCTTTTTCGGTCTCCCAAGGTGGATGCGGCGGTATCAGCAGTCACTAAGAAGACTACGATACCGGTTGAGGGCGCCGCGGCCTTGAAAGATGTGCAGGATAGGAAGTTGGATACCCTGTTGAAGCAGGTGTTTGATGTATGTGCCCTTTCTATGCAAGTCGCCATGGCGGGGGCTTGGGTTGCGAGAGGTTGCTTGCGCTGGTCCCAGCGATTGCAGGGCGATGTCGGGACAGCGCAGGTAGAGGATGCGGTGCGTTTGGAGTCGGGAGCCGCCTATTTGTCGGACATTCATTATGATCTCATCCGTAGTGGGGCTAAGTCAGTGGCCTCTGTGGTGGCGGCGCGCCGGTATTTATGGTTGCGCAATTGGGCGGCCGATAGTTCCTCCAAAGCTTGTCTTAGTAAACTTCCCTTTCGGGGGAAGTTGTTGTTTGGTGAGGATTTGGAAAAGCTGGTTAAGGATCTCGGTGAGTCTAAGGGAGGCCGGCTTCTGGAGGATAAACCGAAGCTGGTCAGGGCTGCCTCTGGCTCTCGAGCTGCCCCTAGGGATTTTCGCTGTTTTCGGGCGGCTCGTTTTGGTCTGCCCCAGCGGGGTCGGTTCCCGACTCGAAACCACGGGTTTCATGGCTTCAGAGGAGCCGGCAGAGGCTTCTCCACCTTTCCTTCCGCCTCTGGTAAAAAGCCCCAATGAGATGAGGCGGGCTCAGGTGGCGGTAGTTCCCGTAGGAGGGCGGTTGCGGGAGTTCTACCCTGCCTGGGTCCACCTTACGTCAGATCAGTGGGTTCTGGAGGTAATTCGGGAGGGCTACGCTCTCAAGCTCTATTGTCCCGTCTTAGATTCCTTTGTTCTTTCGCCCTGCAGTGCTCCGCTCAAGCGGAGGGCCGTCTGCGAAACATTGCAGCGATTGCTGCGCCTCAGGGCCGTCGTTCCGGTGCCGGAGGACCAGTACGGTTCCGGTCGGTACTCTATCTATTTTGTGGTGCCGAAAAAGGAGGGGTCCTTTCGGCCTATCCTCGATTTAAAAAGGGTAAATCGGTGCCTCCGGGTAACTCACTTTCGCATGGAGACCCTTCGATCTGTCATAGCGGCCGTCCGGCAGGGGGAGTTTCTGACTTCGCTCGACCTCACGGAGGCCTACCTGCATATTCCGGTTCGGAAGGAGCACCAGCGCTACCTGCGCTTTGCGGTTCCCATGGGGCATTTTCAGTTTCAGGCGTTGCCTTTCGGTCTGGCGACGGCGCCGCGCACGTTCACAAAGGTTATGGTCATGGTAGCGGCGGCTCTTCGCAAAGAGGGGGTGCTTGTGCATCCCTATCTAGACGATTGGTTAATTCGGGCAAAGTCTCGGGCGGAGAGTGCGGAGGCCACCGCCAAGGTGGTTCGGTTGCTACAGAGTCTTGGCTGGGTGGTCAACTTTGCAAAGAGCAGGTTGACTCCCTCGCAGTCGTTGGAATACCTGGGGGCGCGCTTTGAGACGCTCCAAGCGAGAGTGTTCTTGCCGGATCAGCGGGCGCGAGCGTTGCGGGAGCTGGTGCGGCGTTTTCTCCGGCAGCCTGCGCCCACGGCGTGGCAGTATCTCCAGTTGCTCGGCACGATGGCAGCGACAATCGAGGTAGTGCCCTGGGCCAGAGCGCATATGCGGAAACTTCAGAGTGCGCTCCTCCGGCGTTGGTCTCATCAGCGCGATGCGTTGTCTCGGCGTTTGATCTGTCCCCTGGTGGTCCGTCGGGATCTTCGGTGGTGGTTGCGCCCGGAGAATCTTACCGCAGGCATGCCCTTGGAGCCCCCGTCCTGGAAGCTGCTGATCACGGATGCCAGCCTTCTGGGGTGGGGGGCATGCTGTGGGGACGCGTATGCCCAGGGTCTGTGGTCGATGGTGGAGAAGGAATGGTCCATCAATCGGTTGGAGATGCGAGCGGTGTTCCTGGCTCTGCAGGCGTTTCGGGAGACTCTTGCACGGCAGGCGGTTCGGGTTCTCTCGGACAATGCGACCACAGTCGCTTACATCAATCGGCAGGGCGGCACCGGCAGCGTGGCGTTGGAGCAGGAGGCGGCTCAGTTGCTAGCTTGGGCCGAGTCACATCTGCAGTGTCTGTTGGCACAGCACGTGGCAGGCGTAGAGAACGTAGCGGCCGATTTTCTGAGTCGCCGAAGGGTGGACCCGGGAGAGTGGGTCCTTCACCCCGAGGTCTTCGCACTTCTGGTCGGGCGCTGGGGGATTCCCCTAATGGATCTCATGGCGACCTTCCAATCGGCTCAGGTGGATCGCTTTTTCAGCAGACGGCAAGAAAGGATGTCGGAAGGGCTCGACGCCCTGGCGCAGCCCTGGCCGCAGGAGGTGTTGCTCTATGTCTTCCCACCTTGGGCGCTGATAGGCCGGGTAGTGCAGCGCATAGAGCGTCATCGGTGCCTCGTGGTGCTGGTGGCACCCGATTGGCCCAGGCGACCGTGGTACGAGGATTTAGTGCGACTGTTAGCAGATCGCCCGTGGAGGCTCCCTCAGCGAGCCGATCTCTTGACTCAGGGCCCGCTGCGCATGCCTCAGGTAGCTCGGTTCTCGCTTACGGCATGGCTCTTGAGAGGGCTCGGATGACCGCTAAGGGTTATTCGCCGGCGGTCGTTTCGACCTTGCTGAGGGCTCGTAGACGATCGACTTCTTTGGCGTACATTCGCGTCTGGCGCATCTTCGAGGCTTGGTGTTCAGAGCGTACCATCCGTCCGTTGGGAGCTTCCGTGCCGCAGATCCTTTCATTCTTGCAGGATGGTGTGGATAAGGGTTTGGCGGCTAGTTCGTTGCGTGTGCAGCTTGCTGCCCTTTCCTGTTACCGCGGGAAGGTGCAGGGTCAGTCTCTCGGGGCCCACGCGGATGTCCGGCGGTTTTTGAGGGCGGTGTTGCTCATGCGGTCGCCTCGGCGTTGTGCTGTTCCTCCGTGGGATTTAAATTTGGTTTTGGAGGCCTTGCTGGCTCCCCCGTTTGAGCCATTGTCTACTGCTTCGCTAAAAGACCTCACATTGAAAACGGTGTTCTTGGTGGCGATTTGCTCGGCTAGAAGGATCTCGGAGCTACAGGCCTTGTCTTGTAGGGAGCCCTATCTCTCTTTTACTGACCACAAGGTGGTTCTCCGTACCGTTCCGGCGTTCTTACCCAAGGTGGTGTCCGCGTTTCATGTTAACCAGGTAGTCTCCCTTCCAGTGTTCTCCGATCGCGATGGGGCCGGACCGGGGGGTCGGTTGCGGCTGTTGGACGCCCGCAGGGTTCTCAAGAAGTATCTCGCCTGGACGGCGTCCTTCTGGCGGTCTGATCGACCTTTTGTGGCGTTTGGGGGTCCGCGTAAGGGAGAAGCGGCGGCAAAGTCCTCTATTTCCCGCTGGTTGAAGGAAGCTATCGCATCTGCTTACCTCTTGAAGAGCAAGTTGGTTCCGCTGGGTCTTCGGGCTCATTCCACTCGGGCGCAGGCGGCGTCTTGGGTGGAGTTCAGTCTGGTCCCGGTGGCCGACATCTGTAGGGCGGCGACTTGGTCGTCCTTGCATTCCTTTGCTAAGCATTACCGCTTGGATGTTTTGTCAGCGGAGGATGGGCGTTTTGGCTCGGCGGTGCTTTAGGCTGGGCTGGCTTGTCCCTCCCGTTGATGTGCACTGCTCTGTTACATCCTCTATGGTTCCGGGACTGGACTAGAGGGACGCTAAGGAAGGGTAAATTAGACTTACCTGCTAATTGTTGTTCCTTGCGGAACTCTAGTCCAGTCCCGGATCCCTCTCTTGGTTTGAAGTGTTGCCAGCCTGATTGTTTCGGCTCCCGCGGGTACTCCGTGTTACCTTTTTTTCCGTGGGGCGCAAGATGAAGCCATTGGAGGACCCTCTTGCGTAGCGCTCTTGTCTGGCCATCCTCTTCGGAGGTGGGCTGGTGGGGCGCTTCTGTCTGGTCAGAGGATATTCTTATTCAGACACAGTCCATGAATGCAATTTCTTTCCTTGCAAAAAAAAAAAACAAAAACATTTTTTACTTGGAGTGGAACAGGGCATACTCTGTTCTGTATATATCTCTATTGCTATGTTGAATGTATTCTGGTTAATTCTCCTTATGTGATGTTCTGCTTAGTGTGCTTTGTCAATAGGTACTGGTGAGAGGGGGCGGTCCTTGCCTACTTATACTGGTGCCAGCAAAGCGATGATGTATTTCAGTCTCCAAAGCTGCTAGAGGAGGTTGACAACTCTATGGTTCCGGGACTGGACTAGAGTTCCGCAAGGAACAACAATTAGCAGGTAAGTCTAATTTACCCTTACCTTCCTAGAGGTTCCAGACAGTGGGCTTGCATATGTTCATACTGTCCCACAGTATGTCTGGGGTATTATGCACACAACCACTACTGTGGTACTGACAGCTCCTACCTTAACCCTAGGTTTAGGTATCGCTGAAGCTCCATGCTCCAATATCTTTCCTATCTCTCACCATTTAGGAAAGACAGGGTGGATCTTCAGTAGATCTGAGGTTTCAACCCTTCAGACATCTGTCCTTCTTGGGAATACAGGCTTTTTTCCCATACCCCTTCTTCCCTCCAGGACTGGGCTAGTTTGTCCAAATCGGTCAGTCTTCCTCTTTTGCTCCTAACTGTGAGTAACTCTGTAGCCAAAAGAGTTCCCAGCTTTTTACATAAAGCTTTCCACTAAAGACCTACCGTTTTTGTACTACCCCAGTTGACACCTGGGTCACCTGTCACTTCCAGATTTAGACCTTCACCTTCACTTCAGTGAGGTCACCTTGAAGATTCCTCTACTGGATCCCCAGTAGACTCCATCAGCCTCTCTGCTTCCTGCAATCCAGTAGGTGAGGTCCATATTGTGATTGTTCATTTCAATATTTTTCATGATAATTATCATACATACAAGGACTCCTTACCTGTAGTCCTATTTTAGGTTAGCTGTTTTTCTACAGCTCCTCTCTTTTCAACTCCTAACCTCCATCCTCAGGATGCCTGGCCATATGAGGTGTAGCATGTTCCAATCCCCACCATGCTAGGGCTCCAGGCATCTTAGCTTGGGAGTCCCCATATGTGAAGACTCATTCCTGCTTGTTCCTGGAGATAGCACAGTTACTTACCTGTAACAGGTGATCTCTGGGAACAGCAGGAATAAGTCTTCACAACCCACCCACCTCCCCTAGGAGTTGTATCTCTCTATCTATCTTCCTTTCCTCTTTCTCTCTCTTTGTCTCAGCTATAAAACTCAACTGAGCAGAGACAGTTGGAAAGGCGGGAAGGCAGCACGCAGACGCTGAGGGATGCTCCCAAAAGCTTTCTGATTGGACGCTGGGGAGCGTTCCCGCGCAGGCTCCGTCGGTACTGACGTACCCATATGTGAAGACTTATTCCTGCTGTTCCCAGAGATCACCTGTTACAGGTAAGTAAATGTGCTTTCTTAGCCGCGAAGCAGCCGCGTGTCAGCTAATCCTCTCCCGTTCCCAGGACAGAGTACAGCTAAGTGTTTATTTTCGTCGTTTAGGTATTTGGGGGGCTTCCTTTTGATTTTGATTTATTTTATTTGTTTGCCTTGTTTGATTTGTTTCGTTCTTTAGTAGTTTAGGCCTCTTCAGTCATCCCTTCAGGTTCGGGGGGTGGGGGCTGAGGGGAGATCGTTGCCCAGGAGCGAGTTTATTTAACAACACAAAAAAAAAAAAAAAAACACGACCATGCCAGAGCCAACCTCATCAGCGGGGTCAGAGGCTAAGGTAAGCCCCGGGGGAAGTTCTGGTTTGTCTGCTTATGGCTGCCCGGCCTCAGTGCATCGTGTGTGGCACTAGGAGGGGCACGGTTGCTGACACCGGGGTGTGCCGGGGCTGTGCTGCCCTATCATCTGCAGTGGAACTTCAAATGGAAGCCCACGAGTCCCCGGAGGCGCAGTGTGCGCCAGTGGGGGTGGAGGCTGCTTCTCCGCGTCTCTCGGCGCAAGGGCCAGAGTTGGAGGAGCTGGCGGGGCCCTCCGGTGAACCTTTGCCAACCCAGGCGTCGGGTCTCGGAGTCTTTAGTCCTGAGTCGGTCCTACTTATGCATCAAGCCTTTTGCCTGCGGCAGCAGGGCAAGAGGCCGCGCTCCGCGTCTCAACCTCCGCAGCTAGTGGCGGATGGGGTGGTAGGCAAGGATCAGCCAGCGCCGAAGCGAGCGAAACTTAGAGACCCGGTGGAGGGCGCCTGGCCGGAAGCCCAAGATCCGGAATGGGATCCTGAAGAGGGTTCGCAGGACCTGGAAGAAGGTGAGATCCCGGAACCCGAGGATCAAGCGAAAATCATTAGGGTGTTCCGCAGAGAGGAGTTGGCAGTCTTGATTTCGGAGACATTGCAGATGTTGAATCTTGCTCCGCCGGCTGCGGTGGAGGACGACATGGAGGATCCTGTCATCCAGGCGGTTCGACAGACACAGGTGGTGTTTCCAGTGCACCGGGTCGTCGAGAAGATGATTCAAGACTAATGGGATAAGCCGGAAGCAGGGCTTCTTGGCATTCGGACGATGAATAGATTATATCCTTTGGCGGATAAGGATAAAGACAGGTTCCGGGCACCGCGGATAGACGCGGTGGTGTCGGCTGTTACGAAGAAGACCACCATTCCGGTTGAAGGGAGTGCGGCTTTGAAGGATACCCAGGACTGTAAAGTTGACGGTCTACTAAAGCAGGCCTTTGAAGCGGATTCTATTTCGCTGCAGGCCTCCATCTGCGGAGCTTGGATAGCCAGAGCGTGTCTGCACTGGGCCCAGCGGCTGCGCCAATCTTCGCACGTGGATCTCGAGGAGGTGAAGGAGCTGGATCGCTTGGAGTCCGGGGCGGCCTACCTCGCAGATGTGCATTACGACTTGATTAGGGCGCTGGCCAACAGCACGGGGTCGGTGGTAGCTGCCCGTAGATCTTTGTGGCTCCGCAATTGGGCATCGGACGGCCCTTCTAAATCCCATCTCAGCAAGCTTCCATTTAAGGGAGGTTTGCTGTTTGGGGAGGATTTGGATAAGTTGGTGAAGGACCTGGGTGAGTCCAAGGCGAGCCGGCTGCCCGAGGATAAACCGAAGCAAGCCAAGTTCTGGCCAAGGCGTTCGGGGTCAGTTTTGCGATTTCCGAAGATTCCGGTCGACGCGGCTTGGTACTTTCCAGAGGGGGCGGTTTCCCTCTAGAGCCCAGGGCTTTCGCGGGTTTCGGGGAGCGAATAGAGGATTCTCCTCCAACCCTGCATCCACTTCGCGTAAGACTCAATGAAGCGAGGCGGGTCCCGGCGGGGGAGCCTCCCATAGGTGGACGGCTTCGGGAGTGTCTTTCCGCCTGGACCCACATCACCTCAGACCAGTGGGTGTTGGAAATAATTCAACACGGCTACGCGCTGGAGCTGGCTCGGCCCGTGTGGGACTCCTTCGTCTTGTCTCCTTACAGGGGTCCCAAGAAAACGGCGGCGGTTCGCGAGACTTTGGAAAGACTCATTCGGTTGTGAGCCGTGGTGGAAGTTCCCAAAACCGATTACGGCATGGGTCGCTACTCCATTTATTTCGTGGTGCCCAAAAAGGGCAGAACGTTAAGGCCCATACTCGACCTGAAGGGGGTGAACCGGTGCTTAAGGGTACCGCACTTTTGAATGGAAACGTTGAGGTCAGTCATAGTGGTGGTGAGGCGCGGAGAATTCTTGACATCTCTAGATCTGTCGGAGGTGTATTTACACATTCCCATTCGAGAAGCTCACCAGCGGTTTCTGCGGTTCGCCCTTCCCTGGGGCCACTATCAGTTCCAGGCGTTGCCGTTCGGCTTGGCAACGGTGCCGCGGACCTTCACCAAAATTATGGTGGTGGTAGCGACGGCGTTGCGCAAAGAAGGGATTCTGGTCCACCCTTATCTCGACGATTGGTTGATTCGAGCCAAGTCCGCGGAAGAGAGTCTCCGGGTGACAGACAGGGTGGTGAATTTTTTGCAAGAGCTTGGTTGGGTGGTCAACCCGGCCAAGAGCCGTTTGCAGCCCACTCAGGACCTCGAATACTTGGGGGTCCGGTTCGATACAAAGAAGGGGCAAGTGTTTCTGCCGCACAAACGGGCCGATGGCTTGAGGGCCCTGGTGCGGCAGTTCCTGTCAGTGTCGGCGCCATCGGCGTGGGATTATCTCCGGGTGCTGGGCACCATGGCGGCGATGTTGGAAGCGGTGCCTTGGGCCAGGTTTCATATGCGACCTCTCCAAAGAGCACTGCTCCGCCGTTGGTCGCATCAGAACGATTTGTTGAGCAACCGTCTCTCTTGCCCGAGCAAAGTCAGGCAGTCTCTTCGTTGGTGGCTTCGCCACTCGTCGTTGGCTGCCGGCATGCCGCTGGAACAGCCGGAATGGCTTCCGTTGCTGACGGATGCTAGTCTAGTAGGATGGGGAGCCCACTGCGGGAGCCAGTTTGCGCAGGGGCTTTGGACTCCCCTGTTGGCCTCATGGGCGATAAACCGCTTGGAGCTTCGAGCGGTGTTCTGGGCCCTTCAGGCATTCGAGGACTTGGTACGCGGTCAGCCCGTGCGAGTGCTCTCCGACAACTTGGCAACGGTGGCGTACATCAACCGCCAGGGCGGCACCGGGAGTGCCGCGATGGAGGAAGAGGCTGACGAGTTATTCGCGTGGGTAGAGCTTTGCTTGTCCGCGATTTCGGCAGCACACATTGCAGGGAAAGACAATGTCATCGCGGACTTCCTCAGCAGAGTGCAGGTGGATGTAGGGGAGTGGGAACTGCATCCCGAGGTTTTCAGACAGATAGTCTGGCGCTGGGGGACTCCGGTCATGGATCTCATGGCGACCTTCCAGTCTGCCAAGGTCGGACGCTTCTTCAGCAGACGGCGGGAAAGAATGTCGGAGGGCATCGACGCGTTGCTTCGTCAGTGGCCGTCGGGCGGCCTCCTCTGTCTTTCCACCATGGGCGTTGATAGGCCGAGTGATTCAGAAGATCGGGGCGCATGCAGGGAAAGTTCTTTTGGTGGCACCCAATTGGCCGAGGCGTCCTTGGTACGCGGATCTGATACGTCTCTTGGACGGGGAGCCCTGGCGGCTGCCGGCGAGGTCGGATCTGTTGCTCCAAGGGCCTCTGCTCATGCCTCAGGTGGATCGGTTCTCGCTTACAGTATGGCCATTGAGAGGGCTAAGCTCATGAAGAAAGGCTACTCGGCGGCGGTTGTGGCAACCTTACTTAGGGCTCGTAAGCATTCAACCTCTTTGGCATATGTGCCCGTCTGGCATATCTTTGAAGATTGGTGTTCGCGGCGTCAGGTTCGGGCGGCCTCTGTTTCGATCCCGTTGGTTTTGGAATTTCTACAGAGCGGATTTGACAAAGGTCTTGCGACCAGTTCCTTGCGCGTCCAGTTGGCAGCCCTCTCCTGTTATCGGGGCAAGATCAATGGCGTGCCTTTAGGGGCTCACCCTGACATAGGTCGCTTCCTGAAGGCGGTCGCTCGTTTACGCCCGGTGCGCAGGGTGTGCGTTCCGCCGTGGGATCTAAATCTCGTTCTCACAGCGTTAGCCAAGTTCTCCTTTGCGCCGTTGCGTCGTGCGTCAGTGAAGGATTTGACGTTGAAGACGGTATTTCTGGTGGCGATTTGTTCTGTGCGGAGAGTTTCGGAACTACAAGCGTTGTCGTGCCGAGAGCCATTCTTGTCTTTTTCCAGGGAAAAGGTGGTTTTACGTCCGGTCCCGTCCTTTTTGCCTAAGGTGGTATCTCCCTTTCGTTTGAACCAGGCGGTGTGTTTGCCCGTTCTGGGGTCTTTGGGGGGCGGCGACTCGGATCGCAGTCTTCGTCGTCTCGACGTGAAGAGGGCCTTGCGTCAGTATTTTTTTTTTTTTTTTTAATTTATGTAATTTCACACTATAATACAAGAAAACCCTTGTACAAAGAAAACAATCCATCGTCCTCATGTTTAACAGGAAAATAAATCAAAAGAAAAATGCTAACACATGGATTCCTGAATAGGCCTCAAATAAGTAGACAGTAGACAAGATGGGTCACAAAACAAAGGATAAATTACAAACATAGCCATAAAGGTAATAGAGCAGGCACCAAGGCGGTAAACTACACCTATTTCACACTAACTCCCCTATACATGAGAGCTATTTATAGGAGCTATATGGGAAGGGTCCTGCACCAAAGCTAGCCTAGAAGACAAGAAACTGGCCAATTGGGAAGGTTAAAAAAAAAGGTAACTATGCCCATCTAATTTAACCAAGCACTTGCAAGGAAACCGAAGGAAAAATAAACCACCCAACTGTACCACCCCGGGACGATATAATAAAATCTGACGCCTCTTCCTCTGTGTGGCCCTACCAACATCAGGAAAAATACGTAAATGAGAATCAAGGAACACCTTGCAGGGCGACTGAAAAAATAACCTTAATAGCCAGTCCCGATCTGCCTCCAAAGCAAAGGTGACCAGTAAGGTTGCAACCATACCAGCCGCCGATGGAGATCTTTCTAAGAAGGCAGACAGGTCAAGACTATCAGCAGATAATGCCTGATTCTCCTCATGGACTACAGGAGCAGACTTAGCAGTAGGTAGATAATAGGCCTTTGAAATAGGGGGAAGAGATTCAACAGGAATTTTAAGAGTAGTCAACATGAACTTTTTAAACAGTTCCATCGGAGTAACCGAGGGAACCTTAGGAAAACTTAATACCCTAAGATTCCTGCTCCTAGCGACATTCTCAAGAAATTCCAATCGCCTATATAATATAGCAGAGTCCTTTGGAAATGTTTGAGCAAGTTCTTCGAGCTGCACCAAACAACCCTCACAAGAGAACACCTTAGCAGCACAAGCAATTTGTCCCGATTCATATAACTTCAACTGTTGCCCAAAAGTTTGAAACTGCTGCACAATAGACTGCAACTGCTGATTAATATTCAGAGACATCTTAGAAAAAGCAGACCACAGAGAATCAAGAGTCACTTGTGTAGGCTTCACCAAACAATGTCCCGATCCTTCTGAAAAAATACCTTGCACAGACCCCAGAGAAAGAGGAGACAGCTCTCCCGGGTGGTGAACAGGATCCGATGACTGCTGCATAGCACTCCTATCTCCTCCAGCGCCATTCGCCTTAAAGGTCGGCGTCTGCACATTTCCCACAGCGCCGACCTGCTCAGCACACGACTCCTCACCACCAACCCCGGGCTGCAGCTTGTAGCTCAGGCTGAACTGGAGGCGTGCGAAGCTCCGGGCTGAGAGAGACCTCAAAGTCCTCAGCACTGTAGGGCCGTCCTTCCACCTCAACAGTGCATAGCGGACTCACCGGAGCGACAATACCAGCCTTGGCCGGAACCACGAAGGAATCCATGGGTCCGGAGAACGCAGCTTTCTCAGCAACGGAGCTCCCCTCCTTTAATTCAGAAGCCAGCTTTGCCTTTCTTTTCCTACCAGAATGCGGCATGAAAGCAGCGCCAAAAGGTAATCCCTAGTAGAAAGGAGGAGGGAAAAACACAGAGCTGTGCTGCGAACAACTGCTCAGAATGCCATCTTGTTGGAGGAAGTCACAGTTCTCCTTGCATCAGTATTTAAGGGTCACGGAGTCCTTCCGCAGGTCCGAGCGGTTGTTTGTTCTGTTCGGAGGAGTGCGCAAAGGTGAGACAGCGGCTAAGGCGTCCATCGCCCGCTGGCTTAAAGAAGCGATTGCGTCCGCTTATTTGCTTCAAGGTCGTGTTGTGCCTGTGGGGCTGAGGGCGCATTCCACCAGGGCGCAGGCGTCTTGGGCGGAGCACAGTTTGGTTCCACCAGGGGACATTTGTAGGGCGGTGACTTGGTCGTCTCTGCATACATTCAGCAAGCATTACCGACTGGATGTTGCAGCGGCTTTGGATGCTCGTTTCGGATCGGCGGTCTTATCTGCCGGCTGGAAGGGTCCCTCCCATTGATTACTGCTCTGGTACATCCCAGAGGTAGAGGACTGAACTGGAGGAACGATAAGGAAATGATAATTACACTTACCTGGTAATTGTAGTTCCTTGAGTGACGACAGTTCAGTCCTCCTTCCCGCCCGGATGTGTCGAGGGGGTTCCCGATTGGTGGCAGGCGGCAGATGGTTATAGGTGAGTCTGGATTCCTTCAATTCCTTTGGTTGTTCCCTTCTCAATGGCAGGGCAGGCAGTAAGAAAGCCTTGTCGGAAGGGGTGGATAGTTTATGGTTTGTGGATGTTATTATGTTTAGCTACTTATTTCTTGCTCCTTTGAGTCTGCTTTGTTATAGTTCACACTGGGATGGAAGTAGGAGTGCAGCAGGCTATATCCAGTGATGTCATCATTCTGACATACCAGTCTCCTAGCTGCAGGAGGAGATTGACAACCCAGAGGTAGAGGACTGAACTGTCATCACTCAAGGAACTACAATTACCAGGTAAGTGTAATTATCATTTTTTGCTATTTTTCTGTGAAACAAAATGAATATGGGATACTATGAAAATATGGGGCTATTGCCTAGTGGCAGGTAACCTTTTTTTTTTTTTTTTTTTAAATTTCAGTTTCAGACTGCTGCAAGTACAGAAACTGGATGCATCCCATTTGATGTTAGACAGTGAGGGGGTGGAAACCACTTTTTGGGCTTGATGTGCCTGAGCTGGTGCTGATTGAGACGGCGTTTTTTAACTTTTGCCTCTTTCCTCTCTTCTCCTTCAGGAATGAATGGGCAGGGAGAGGTCGGAGTGGACTATAGAAGAAAGTACAGGAATCTGAAACGGAAGCTGAAATTTCTCATTTATGTAAGTTCATGCTAGAAGGGAGGATCTGAGTCCTCACTGAACTAAGTTATGGGAGTCTAAATAGGAACTGGCTTTTATTAAATGTGCATGGGTGACGCATATTTGTAGAGTTGGGATGTGCTGTTCATTTGCATTTAGTATCTCTTATTTTTCAGCCTCTACATTCATCACACACATGTCACTAGCTAGAGGGTTTGTCTTCAATCGCATAGATCTTATTACTTGTAGGGATTGCCTCCTATAATGTATGTCGCTAATCTAAGGACCATTTCTTGTCACACATGTGTCATTGGTAATTGAGGCTTTTTCTCATGCATCAACAGCAAAAGCGCCATTTCCTATTGCACACATGTCACTATCTGGGCAGATGCCCTTGCTACTTTTTTTTTAAATATATCAAAAGTAGCTCGCCTCAGGACGATATTTAGCTTACCCCACTAATTTTAAGTTCTTATGCTAGGAAGGTCTCCTTTCTGCTGAGTAGTGATGATTTTGATTGGAAACCTTCCTTAACAGGAAGCTAACTCAGTTTCTCTGACAAAGGCTATGAATATGGTCTTTGTCTATGGCATTGGATCCTATCCCTTCTTCCTTCATTAAAATGCCAGAAGTTGGACTCTGTCCCTCTATCCTCAGCATGATTAATATCAGCTTAGATAGTGTATATGTTTTTTCTGTGGTTGGCCTCTCTTAAAGAAACCTTCTCTGGATGCACGAGATCCAGCAAAGTTATCGACCTGCCCCCAACATTCCTTTTGTGGTGAAAAATCACTACATTTTATACAAAAAACAATTTTGCATACTTGTCATCACTGTCCCTTAGAACATATCGATTCAGTACAGAATAACAGATTTTATGTGTCTTTATCCCCTTCACAGATCATATTGAACATTTCCAACAGATCTTTTCCATCTTTTCCGGAGTGGAGGAGTGGCCTAGTGGTTGGGGCAAGGTACTTCAGGCCGGAAGGTCGGGGGTTCAAATCCCACTAGAGGACAGCAACCTTGGGCCGGAAGGACTGGGGTTTCTAGTCCCACAGGGTGCTCCTTGTGGTCTTGGGCAAGCCACTTAACCCTCCATAGCCCATGTTCCCTGTAAAATAGTTATCTCCAAGTTATAATGCCCTGTTCAATGTAATTTCAGTTTGTTCAATGTAAACCGCACTGATGCAGAATAGCGCGGTATATAAGAGAATGTAAATAAATAAATAAATCTCATTCTTGTCCAGCACTCCCCAGGGTTGTTTCTTCTCCTAGGCGTGCTTTCTCCATAATCTATCCTTTTTCATAAATTCCTGCCTCTTCCCTCCCCCCTCCCTCTGTAGGAGTGGAACATTGATATACCCCTTTACTCCACCTCCTATTCATTCTCTTTCATTCTCCATTTGGCCCAGAACCTGAGCCGTAGTGTTTTTATAGTCCACAGTTGGTTATCTCAGGTCCATCTTTAGTGAGTGACCTTCCATCTCTTTCAATACCAACATTGAGTCCATCCACCTCTGAAAAGACAGTGCATCTCCTGTATCCAGTGCTGCAAAATTGTCTTTATCAGTATCTACCCTATATTCACGCTTAACCAATTTGGGTATGGATCCATTCTGATGACCATATTTCCCCAACATTAATAACTCAGTTCCGTTCTATATTCACTCTTACCACCCCCTCCAGGGCGTCCAGCATTTGAGTCCACATCCCTTGCAGTTTGGGGCATCCTAAAAAGTGTGTAACAACGTTCTCCTCCCACTCGTACACTGAAGACATTCCTCCCCTTTTCACATCTTCATTTTTATCCCTTTTTCCTCGTAATATAAATTCTGTGTAGAAGTTTAAATTTGTTTTTCTTGTAATGCTACACCAGGGATCGTGACTTCCACTCCCAAGTCCCGAGACCACACTTGGACCAGTTGTTCCAAATACCTAGAGCTCCTTGCATCTTGACAGTAGTTCCTCCACATGGGCAATTTATTTATGTGGGGCCATTACCTGAACAAAATCCTCATCTTGTTCCTGTATTTGCATCCCTTTTTTTGATGTCTTTGCTAGATCCCCTACATAATTCCTAATTTGTAAATAATGGCTCAAATGAGCATTGGGGATATCCCGTTTTTCTGACCCTCTCGAAGCTGGGAAAGCCGTCCTCTTCCTACTGTATTAAATCCTGCAGCCTTTTACACTCTTGTTCCATCCAAAGAGCATGTGTCAAGCCTAACCCCGGCAGAAACCCTAGATTTCCCCATATAGCCACATGTATGAAATTTCACCCAGCAGATACCACAACTTGCACCACCTTCGCCACAGAGAAAGCATAATTACTCACCTGTTGTAAGTGTTCTCCATGGACAGCAAGAAAAGTCCTCGCAACCCTCCCTCCTTCAGTTGGAGTTAAAGTCTTCTCAGCTAGTCAGGAATGAGGATAAGATGATGCCGTGGCAGCAGGTGGGAATGCACGTTCAGGGCAGCAAAGCTCTTCCAAAATCTTTGAGGAGTTGGGAATGCGCCCACATGGGGCTCATCAGAAGACATCACTGTTATGAGGACTTTTCATGCTGTCCACTGAGAACTCCTGCTACAGGTGAGTAACTATGCTTTACCATCACAGATGTATGGTCAGATAAGGTAATCTGACCTATCTCTACTTCTTTCACTGTTGATAGAAGAGATCCATTTACCCATATCTCCAGGAACAAACAGGAATGTAGTCTTCACATATGGATATCGTCGGTACCGACGGAGCCTGCGCAGGAACGCTTCCCAGCGTCCAATAGGAAAGCTTTTGGGAGCATTCCACAGTGCCTGCATGCTGCCTTCCCGCATTTCCAACTGTCCTTCGTCAGTTCTTAGTTTTTCGCGGAGCCGACAGGACGCACACCCTGTCACCGCAGAAAATCTATTCTTACTTTTTTGTTTTGTGGTCGCGTCTGCCTTCATTTCGATGCCTACCGGTACCACCAGTTTTCTTTCTTTTTCAAAAAAAAAAATAGCTTCTAAAATCTTTTCTTTAGGAGCCTTTCCCCTCTCAAGGTTAGGCGCCATTTTGGGCACTAGGCCCATTTTTCCTCAGACATGGAAAAACCAGCTAGTGGTTTTAAAAAATGTTCTAAATGTGGTGGTACCATATCTGTCACCGGCACCCATGAATGGTGTCTTAAATGTTTAGGTCCTGACCATTCTCCATTGGAATGTCTCTCCTGCAGAAAGATAACCAAGAGGAGCCTGCAAAATAGAGCTGCAAAACTCGGTACCCTTTTTGCCGCTGACACGATGTCCGTTGCATCAATGTCTTCCAGGGCTTCATCTTCCTCCCATGGATCTCAGGTAACTAAACCTAAGTCTTTTAAGACTGGCCGGTCCTCAAAGGGTAGATCTCCTTCCAAGCATCGAGATGCCATTGGCGTTGCCCTCGCGGAAAGTTCACCGGCAAAATAGTCCCGGCAGGAGACCTCGGTCTCCAAAGCATTAATGGGACTCCAATTCTGATGACTCTGCCGGTACCAGAGCAATCCTCCCCGAGGATCCATCTCCTGTTCCTCAACGCAGAACGTCTCCTCCAGAAGACATGTCCTTCCAGGATTACATATGTGATGTAGCTCGAGGTCTTGCAATCACGGTGACTCCAGAAAAGGAACCCAGGGCAGAAGAATTAGAAATTCTTCAGTACCCTAAAGCTCCTAAAGAGGCAGCTACCCTGCCCATTTATAGGATCTTGCAAGATCTTATGCTCAGAATGTGGGAAACCCCTTTAATGGTGTCTCCACACTCCCGACGACTCAATACTATGTACCGAGTTCCAAGTTGTCCTGGTTTTCAAAAAACTCAGTTACCACACCATTCAATGGTAGTGGAATCGGCAATGTGTAGGATTAAGAGTGCTAAGACGCATTCCTCTAATCCTCTGGGCCGGCGGTCGAGGACTTTCGATGCCTTTGGGCGTCGATGCTTCCAATCCTCCATGTTGGCAGCCAGGATCAGCTCTTACTTCTCTATATGGGAATGTTCCTCAAGGAAGTTACAGGAGACTTGGAGCTTGTGAGCCCTCTTCTTTCTGAGGACAAAAGAGGGGATTTTCTTACTCTGGTCAAACATGCCCAGGATGTCTCTAAATCTGTGAACCCTTTGATTGCTTTGAATGTATTAGCAGAGCTTCTGCTATTTCAATCGGTGCATGTCGTATTGCCTGCTCCAGGCATCGTACTTAGAACAATGGGAAATATTCCTTGCACAGGAGAAAATCTCTTTGGCAAGGATTGGCAGGACAAGGCAAATCGGCTTGAATCTGAAAATACTATCTTGAATAGACTATCTAAGTCTACAGCCAACCTAGCAAAGAAAAAGTCAGTCAAAAAAAACTTTTTTTGGTAAGAAAAAGAAGTTTTACCCATCCTATACCCATCATACTCATTGTCCAGTTCATGTTCCCCAAAAGGGACAACAACAGAACAGACAGCAGAGGAAGCCACAAGTTCCAAGAACTCAATCGGCTCCACAAGTTCAGCCCCCTCAGGGGCTTTGACTCCTTCCTAGAGAACTTAGTCTTTCTGCCCCTGAAAGGTCCAGAACCCCTCACCATTCCAGGAAGGTTATGCCATTTTGCCAGCATATGGCATCAAATAACATCAGAAAACTGGACTTTGTCCATTGTACGAGAGGGGTACAGACTCCACTTCCACAGGCTGCCCCCTCCTACAATCATAAAGCAGTTCAATTCTCAGGTCCCTGTCACCAATCTCTTGGGTCAGGAGGTCACATCACTTCTTGCTCAAGGAGCAACAGAAGAAGTACCAATACCCCAATAGGGGATGGGGTTTTACTCCCCCTATTTTCTCATTCCCAAGAAAACAGGGGGACACAGGCCTATTCTGGACCTCAGAGAATTAAACAAGTATCTGTTCCGAGAAAAATTCAAATTGATTTCCCTCGGAACACTCTTGCCATACCTTCAGAGTCAGGATTGGCTATGTTCTCTAGATCTAAAGGATGCATATACGCATATTCTCATCCATACAGATCACAGGAAATTCCTTTGATTCCTTTTCCAGGGAAGACACTTCCAATACAGGGTTCTTCCCTTCAGGCTGGTTTCTGCCCCAAGAGTCTTCACAAAATGCATGGCAGTAGTAGCAGCATTTCTGAGAATATTTGTCTTCCTACTTAGACGACTGGCTCATTCGAGCATCGACAGCTCCAGAAGCCAGCTTCACTCTTTCTCGCACGATGCGAATTCTTCGCTACTTGGGACTGGTCATAAACCTCCCAAAATCTCAGCTCACCCCTTCTCAGTCCCTGGAGTTCATTGGGGCTTGTCTAGATACCAGACAGTCGAGGGCTTTCCTACCACAGCCCCGCTGTCTTCGTATACTGCAGCTGGCATCCCAAGCAGCTATGAAAGTCTTCCTGACTGCTCGGGAAATGCTTCAGCTTCTGGGGCATATGGCATCCACTGTCCATGTGGTTCCCTATGCTTGCCTTCACATGCGAGCAGCCCAGTGGTCCCTCTCCTCTCAGTGGACACAGGCCTCGGGTCGCCTGTTGGACAAAATCAGAAACGCCACACATCTCATTTTGTCCCTTCAATGGTGGCAATCTCTGGAAAACCTTCTAGTAGGCTCTACTTTCCCGCAGTCTCTTTTGCAGGCCACTCTAACAACGGATGCATCCAAGTTGGGTCGGGGAGCTCACTTGCACGATCTCTCTACTCAGGGTCTGTGGATCCCACAGAAGGCTTGTCTTCACATAAACCTCCTAGAACTCAGAGCCATCTACTATGCTCTTCGAGTATTCCAGGCCCAGCTCAGCTACAAGACAGTCCTGGTTCAAACCGACAATCAAGTAGCCATGTTCTATGTGAAAGGTTCTCTGTCATTATGCATGAAGCTTTGCGACTGTGGGCCCTTGCTAGAGAGCTTCAAATCCAACTCCTAGTGGTATATCTTCTGGGCATTCAAAATCTTTGGGCAGACAAACTCAGTCGAATACTGCTGCCACACGAATGGTCTCTTCACTCAGACCAGATTGCTCGAGTGTTTCAAATCTGGGGAACCTCAGATATAGACCTCTTTGCAAGTCCACAGAATGCCAAACTTCCCTGGTTCTGTTCCAGAATTCCAGCTCAAAACTGTCAGGCAAGAGATGCTTTCCTCCTCCACCGGGGGCAGGACTTCCTCTATGCCTTCCCACCCATTCTCCTCATTCCCAAAACACTATTCAAGCTTCAGAGAGACAGAGGACATATGATACTCATAGCTCCACGTTGGCCACAGCAAACGTGGTATCCTCTGCTTCTACGTCTCTCTCAAGCCATGCCACTGGAGTTGGGATACGCTCCAGATCTTCTTTCCCAGGAGAACGGGACGCTATTGCACCCGAATCCCAGTCCCTACATCTCAGGGCCTATTTGCTGAAAGCCTAGAGCTTCCAGATATCAACCTTTCTCAACAGTTAAAGGATATCTTGGTGGCCTCCAGAAAACCCTCCATAAGGCGAACATATGCCTTCAAGTGGAAAAGGTTCTCTGTATGGTGTTCTCAAAGGGGGCTTCATCCCCTTTCGGTGCCTCTGGAATTGCTACTGGAGTATCTCCTCCATTTATCAAATCTGGTCTTAAAACCAATTCATTAAGGGTCCATCTTAGTGCCATTGCAGCTTCTTGCAAGCTTTTGGATGGATACACGATGCAAGGTTCCACATTAGGAACCACCACCCAGGAAAAAGATTTAGGCGTCATTGTGGATACCATGTTAAAACCCTCGGCCCAGTGTGCAGCAGCGGCGGCCAAGAGAGCAAATAGAATGCTAGGTATGATAAGGACAGGAATGGAAAATAAAACAAAAGATGATATAATGCCTCTATATCGTTCCATGGTGAGACCGCACCTTGAATATTGTGTGCAATTCTGGTCGCCATATCTTAAAAAGGATATAGCGATTTTAGAAAAGGTTCAGAGAAGAGCCACTAAAATGTTAAAGGGGATGGAAGGATACTCCTATGAAGAAAGGCTAAAAAGGTTAGGGCTCTTTAACCTGGAAAAGAGACGGCTGAGTGGAGATATGATAGAAGTCTATAAATTAATGAACGGAGTGGAACGGGTAAACGTAGATCGAATGTTTACGTTATCAGAATATAGAAAGACTAGGGGACATGCAATGAAGCTACAGGGTAAACTATTTAAGACTAATAAAAGAAAATATTTTTTCACTCAACGTGTAATCAAACTCTGGAATTTGTTACCGGAGGATGTAGTAAAGGCTGTTAGTGTAGCTGGGTTTAAAAAAGGTTTGGACAAGTTCCTGGAGGAAAGGTCCATAAACCATTATTAAGAAGGGACCCAGGATATCAATGCTTGAACCAATACAAGCATTGTGGAACCTGTGTCCCTTGGGGAAACTGCTAGGTACATATGACCTAGATTGGCCACTGTTGGAAACAGAATACTGGGCTTGATGGACCTTGGTCTGACCCAGTATGGCATATCTTATGTTCTTAGGTCTACTCAACAAAACCTCCCATTAAGCCGCTGCCGGCTTATCAAACTGCCCTTTGAGCTCTTAGCCACAACGGACCTGAAGTTTCTTTCCTGGAAAGTGTTCTTCTTAGTAACAGGTGATCTCCAGGAACAGCAGGAATTAAGTCTTCACAACCCACCCACCTCCCCTAGGAGTTATCTCTGTCTCTCTTTTTCTCCCCTTTTCTCCTTTTGTCTCAGCTATAAACTCAACTGGCGAAGGAGAGTTAGAAAGGCGGGAAGGCAGCCCAGAGGTGCTGTGGGATGCTCCCAAAAGCTTTCCTATTGGACGCTGGGGAGCGTTCCCGCACAGGCTCCGTTGGTACCGACGATACCCATATGTGAAGACTTAATTCCTGCTGTTCCCAGAGATCACCTATTACAGGTGAGTAACTACGCTATATCAATTCTGCTGTATGAATTATGTGGCTGCGAGTAAAATGCGAACTGTTTTTCCCAGAATATAAGATGTGGTTTTTTTTACATTGGGAAGTGATAGCGTGACCTGTACAATGGAGCGACCTATCTAATAACGTTACATGGTGGACCACACCCCTCAAACTGTGAGCGATAAAATAATAAAATCAGGTTTTGTGAAGACTGAGATACTAAAGAACCCTGATTTTAATTGTGAAGATGAAGACTACGACGATGACAATAATGAACATGAACTGACACCTGAAATTGCAGAACTATTTAACAGTGACACTGAAGATGAGGACTTCAACAGCTTTCCTGAAAGTGATACAGAACAAGTCTGAGGTGTAATATTAGCTGTTATGTTATGCACTTAATTCAAGAATGTTATTGTGAAGTGATAAAGAATAAATTGGGTTTTAAAAAAACAGCAGTGTTGTCTCGAGCTTTATTTTTAGTACCAGCAGCTTATAGAACGGGGCGACTTTTATACTATGATTTTACTGGCAAAATGCCTCATTTTGGCCTCTGCGATTTATACTCAGGAGCGACTTATAATCTGGGAAATATGGCAATCCCTTTTTATTTTCTGATTTTTGACTCCAAACATTTACCACCCATAAATTCTTCATTATCTCTTTCAGATTTTATGGTGTCCCTTTCTCCTCATATCTTCCCCTCTAAAATTTATCTAATGTAGGGTTTATTGTTAAATTAGTCTCCCCCCATAATGATTGGCAAGGAATTAAATCCCTCTACCTTTTCCTACACCCTATCTGAGAACTACCCTTGATTAATATTCAGGGCTAATATACTCACCAACACCATCTCCTCCCATCAGTCTTCCCACTCCACCATTCCTTAGAACACATTGCTCTTCTACCACCTTGCCTTTTGAAATCAGTATACCTATCCCTCCCTCCTTTTGGGCTTTTTCTATTTCATTGATGCCATCATTAGTCAGTGGAGTTGGACACTAGATTTTAGAGCTCTAAATATATCTCAACACAGTTTATAAAAAATTCCTTTTGTGTTGCTGTGCAGTTCTATAAATTGAATTGTTCAGTAGATACGTTTTTTGGTTTGATTGTGTTTTTCTGTTTCATGCTAGATAAACATGAGGGTATCGTTTAGACTAACTACTTCCCCTGATTATGTTTCAGTTGTGTTTCTTCAATCAACATTATATCTGTCTATCTCCAGGAACAAGCAGGAATGAGTCCTCAGATATGGGTACGTCAGAACCGACGGAGCCTGCGCGGGAAAGCTCCCCAGCTTCCCAGAAAGGAAGCTTTTGGGGCCTCCCACAGCGCATGCGCGCTGCCTTCCCGCCTTCCTGACCAACTCTCTTCAGTTCTTCTTTTTCCGCGGAGCCAGCAGGTCGTGTTCCTGTCACCGCTGAAGAAATTGTTATTTTAATTTGTTTCTTTGACCGCATGTCTGCCTTCCCCGATTCCAGACCGGTACCGCCGGTCATTTTTTCGTTTATTAAAAAAAAAAAAAAAAAAATATATATATAATTACTTTTTCTACACTCCGTGTATTTTTTCTGTGAGGCCTCTAGGCCTTCTCAGGTCTCCCTCATGGAAAAACCAGCTTCTGGTTTTAAAAAATGCACTAAGTGTACCGGTACTATTTCAGTTACAGACACCCATGAGTGGTGTCTTAAATGTTTGGGGCCTGACCATTCCATTCCGGATTGTCCATCCTGCTCTCTGATGTCCAAAAGGGGCTTACAGAACAGAGCAGCTAAATTTCATATGCTGTTTTCTACCGATACTCCAGCATCAACATCCTCCAGGTCTTCTTCTCCTGATGGATCTCAGGTAACCAAACATTCTTCGGCAAGTCCTCAAAAGGCAAATCTCCCTCTAAGCAGCGAGAGGTCCTTGCAATTGACCCTGAGGACTCTGCCCCAGCCAAACAACCCCGGCGGAAAGCTCCGGCTTCCAAAGCTCCTATGGGGTTACAGGTAGACATCGATGGCACGGCCTTGACCGATCTCCTGTTAGACTGCTCTGGGGTACCGGCTAACACCGGTACCGACTTCCAGGCAGTTGTGGCGGCTATGGGTACTACGGTACAATCCATGCAGCAGGCCTTACTGACTTTCATTAATGCTGCACCGCCATCGGTACCGCGACAATCGGTTCCGACTCCAATTCCGGTACCGCAACCGATACCGGTACCTAGAGCATCTACTTCCAGTAGCATGCCGGTTCCGGAGCTTTCTTCGATACCGCTCCGATACCCGGTACGCCCGATGTCGGTACCGATCGGTACACGTATCGATCTCTGGAAGCAAATAGACGATACTTTGAATCCTCTGAAGATTCTGATACATCAGATGATTCTGCTGACGTCTCTTTTACTCTTCCTGAGGAGCCCTCTTCTCCAAAAAGGAGAATGTCTCCTCCAGAGGATTTGTCCTTTCAAGACTTCATTATTGAAGTAGCTAAAGGACTCTCCATATCTGTATCCTCTGAAAAGGAACCTAGAGCAAAAAAATTAGATATTTTAGGATACTCTAAGGTTCCCAAAGAGGCGGCCACCTTACCCATACATGAAATTCTTCAAGAACACATGATGGATTTGTGGGAGGCTCCTCTCACCCTATCTCCACATTCTCGACGTTTGGACACCATGTATCGGGTTCCCCCTTCTCCTGGTTTTCAAAAAACTCAGCTTCCTCACCACTCTATTGTGGTGAAGTCTGCTATGAAAAAGATAAAGAGTACCAAAAGACACTCTTCTACCCCTCCAGGAAGAGAATGTAGGACTCTGGATGCTTTTGGGAGAAAAATCTTCCAAGCTAGCATGCTTATTGCCAGAATCAATTCATACAGCCTCTATATGGGCATGTTTTTGAAAGAGATTGCATTAAAGATACGTCAGTTTCTCCCCTTTATCCCAGAGGATAAACAAGAGGAATTCCTTCTTTTGCTAAAGCACACTCAAGATGTTTCAAAGTTCTCCAACAGAGCAGCCTTTGACTCTTTTGAGGGGGCAAGCAGAGCCTCTGGCATAGCCATAGCTGCTCGCAGACTGGCTTGGCTCCAGGCCTCTGATTTGGAACCCTGGGTACAAGAAGGCTTGGGCAATCTGCCCTGTACAGGTGAAAATCTGTTTGGCAAAGAGTGGCAAATCAAAGCCACTCAAATGGATGCAGAGAATGCGGCTTTAGATAGACTTTCTAAGTCTACCTCTACCCCTGCCAAGAAAAAACCTTTTAAGAAAACTTTCTATAAAAAGACCAGATTTTCCACAAATACTGGCCAGCAATCTTCCCAAGTTCGCTTTGCTCCTAAGCGTCAGCAAACTAAACAGGCCAGAACAAAGGCTACAGGGGCTGCTACAATCCAGCAGTCCCAACCTCCTCAGGGTTTTTGACTTGATTCTAGAGAACTTAACCTTTCTGGCTCTGCAACAGCCAGAACCTCTCACCATTCCAGGAAGGTTGGCTCATTTTGCTCCCAGATGGGAACAAATCACATCAGAACCGTGGACCCTCTCTACATTTCTCCAGCCTTCCTCCCAATACCATGGTGAGACAATTCAATTCTCCCCCATCTCTCCTGTACCTGTTGGGCCAAGAGGTGGCCACTCTTCTCGCCCAAAAGGCAATAGAAGAGGTTCCTCTTCCTCAACAAGGGTTAGGTTTCTACTCCCCTTATTTTCTCATTCCCAAGAAAACAGGGGGGGTACAGACCCATTCTGGATCTCAGAGAATTGAACAAATTCCTATACAAAGAGAAATTCAAAATGCTTTCTCTAGGTACTCTCCTTCCATACCTACAGAGTCAGGACTGGCTTTGTTCTCTAGATCTCAAGGATGCGTACACACATATACTCATCCATCCATCCCACTGAAAATTCCTACGGTTTTTGTTCCAGGGAAAACATTTCCAATACAGAGTACTCCCCTTCGGTCTAGCCTCTGCTCCAAGGGTGTTTACCAAATGCATGGCAATAATAGCTGCATTTCTACGCACTCTGGGGATCTTTGTCTTCCCGTACCTGGACGACTGGCTCATCCGAGCTCCATCTCAGTCCGAGGCTCAGACTTCCCTGGACCACACCAGACGCATACTGCAGTATCTGGGACTTGTCATCAATCTGCCAAAGTCTCAACTCACCCCTACTCAATCCCTAGAATTTATAGGGGCCTGGCTAGATACTACCACTGCAAGGGCCTATCTTCCTCAGACCCGTTGCCACCGTCTAGTGCACTTGGCCTCTCAAATTCAGTCCAGAAGCCACTTGACTGCCAGAGAGATGCTACAACTGCTAGGCCACATGGCATCCACAGTTCATGTGGTGCCCTATGCTCGCCTACATATGAGAGCAGCTCAATGGACCTTGTCCACCCAGTGGACCCAAGCATCAGGAGCTCTCTCAGACCAAATAGCAACCTCAAAACGTCTTTTTGGTCTCTCCAATGGTGGATATCCACTCAAAATCTGTTGTTGGGGGCCCCCTTCCAACCTTTGTTACCCCAAGCAACTGTCACTACAGATGCCTCCCAAACAGGTTGGGGAGCTCATCTCCAAGACCTCTCCACTCAGGGCATTTGGTCTCCACAGGAGACCACCCTTCATATCAACCTTTTGGAGCTGCGAGCGATTTTCCTTGCTCTCAAGGTCTTTCATACCCTCCTCATCAACATGACAGTCCTTGTTCATACCGACAATCAAGTAGCCATGTTCTACATAAACAAACAAGGAGGGACTGGCTCTCTGTCGCTTTGCAATGAAGCTCTAAAACTGTGGGCCTTCGCCAGAGAGCATCGGATCCATCTCCTGGCAGTGTACCTCCCAGGAATCCAAAACTCTTGGGCAGACAGACTCAGTCGAGTTCTGCTTCCACACGAATGGTCCCTGCACATGGATCAGGTACTCAGAATCTTTCAGGAATGGGGGACCCCGGACATAGACCTCTTTGCAAGTCCGTACAATGCCAAACTTCCCCGGTTCTGTTCCAGGATTCCGTGTCAGGGAGCTCATGCCAAGGATGCCTTCCTCCTTCATTGGGGTCAGGCCTTCCTATATGCCTTTCCACCCATTCCCTTGATTCCCAAGACTCTCTATTCAAACTTCAGAGGGATCAAGGATCCATGATCCTCATAGCTCCACGCCAAGTGTGGTACCCTCTACTTCTGCATCTCTCCCAGACACCCTCCCTGGATCTGGGAGCTGCTCCAGACCTTCTGTCTCAAGAGGAGGGGACTTTGTGGCACCCAAACCCCAAGTCCCTTCACCTCAGAGCTTGGTTACTGAAGGCCTAGACCTTCAAGACTTGAATCTTTCTCAACAGGTGAAGGATGTCCTCCATGCATCGAGGAAACCTTCCACCAGGCGTTCTTATGCTTTTAAATGGAAAAGATTTTCAATTTGGTGTGCTGACAAAGGTCTTAACCCTCTAGCACTACCTTTGAATTCTTTACTCGAATATCTACTGCATCTTTCCAATGCAGGACTTAAAACCAATTCTGTAAGGGTCCATTTGAGTGCTATTGCAGCATCTCTTCAGCCTATCAATGGACAATCTGTTTCCTCTCATCCTCTTATTGCAAGATTCATGAGAGGTCTAACTTTAACTAAACCTCCCATTTGGCCTCCTCCGTTGGCATGGGACTTAAACGTAGTTCTTGGTCAGCTTATGAAGCCACCCTTTGAACCCTTAGCCACTACCTCCTTAAAATTCCTTTCCTGGAAAGTCATTTTCCTTATTGCAATCACTTCTGCTCGCCGCATCAGTGAACTGCAGGCTTTAGTGGCTAATCCACCTTATACAAGGTTCCATCATGATAAGGTAGTCCTTAGGACAAATCCCCACTTTATGCCTAAAGTGGTCTCACCTTTTCATCTTAATCAAGAGGTATATCTACCTGTCTTTTTTCCAGCTCCTCATGCATCAAATGCAGAGAGGAACCTTCATACTCTAGACTGTAAAAGAGCTCTTGCCTTTTACCTCCACAGGACACAGCAACATCGAAAGTCTTCTCAACTTTTTGTTGCTTTTGATCCTTCTCATTTAGGACTTCCAGTCTCGAAAAGAACACTGTCCAATTGGATTGCTCAGTGTATTTCTTTTGCTTATCAGAGTAAGAACCTTTCTCTGGAAGGCCATGTCACAGCTCACAATGTGAGAGCCATGGCCACATCTATGGCTCATCTTCATTCTGTATCCATTGACCAGATCTGTCGAGCAGCCACCTGGGCCTCGGTTCATACCTTCACAGCCCATTACTGCTTGGACAAGGACTCCCGCCGGGATGCCTTGTTTGGTCAGCCTGTCCTCAGACACCTGTTCCATTCTTAAACAACTCCTGCCCTCCGTCCCTTAATGGATGCCTGCGATCCATAGGAAGACGAGGAACCTTTCAGGGTCTCATACCCTTGGGGATCTCCCAGGCATCTTAGCTGGGGAGTCCCCATATGTGAGGACTCATTCCTGCTTGTTCCTGGAGATAGCACAGTTACTTACCTGTAACAGGTGATCTCTGGGAACAGCAGGAATTAGTCCTCACAACCCACCCACCTCCCCTAGGAGTTGTATCTCTCTCTCTCTTTCCTTTCCTCTCTCTATTGTCTCAGCTTTAAACTCGAACTGAAGAGAGTTGGTCAGGAAGGCGGGAAGGCACCGCGCATGCGCTGTGGGAGGCCCCAAAAGCTTCCTTTCTGGGAAGCTGGGGAGCTTTCCCGCGCAGGCTCCGTCGGTTCCGACGTACCCATATGTGAGGACTAATTCCTGCTGTTCCCAGAGATCACCTGTTACAGGTAAGTAACTGTGCTTTACTCATCCCCTCCCTGGTTACACTTTTTATTGCTCTTCTGCAAGGAGTTCAGTCCCTTAGTGTTGATAGCTTAAAACCACCGTTCCTTCTCCATGATCACTCCTATTTCCCATGTCACCTAATTTCCTCCTATCTTTCCCACTTCAAACCACCATTTTTTCCTCTCTCTTGCCTCCCATTCCCCACAATCTGCAAACAATCCAGTCTATTCACTTGGAGAAATGAACCTGTCCACCCAAACTTCAACCCGAACACCAGTGTTAATTGCCCCTCCCCCTCTATTTTCACCCTTGCCAGACATTTGTTCCTCTTTCTATCACACTGCCTTTTTTTTAACCCTTATCAGCCATTCAGCCAAGCCCCCCTTTCACATACACTGTATCTTCCCTTCACACATTCGCTGTACCCTCACACACTCATCTACACCTTTTCTACATGCCTCATTCCTTTTTTCCCTACACCCATGATTCATTCAAAATTATAATGCCCTTCAGAGATCCTGGCTGCTTTAAGTCATTATCAAAAACAAATGTCCATTTTACTCTCTCAGGTGTCCATATCCTTCCAAATTAGCTTATTTTCCTTGTCCATTTTCTTCACAAGCTGCCACTTGATCCTCTTTCCTCTGCTGCCTTCTGACCACTCTCCGGTGCTGACAATCCTTCCGACCTGCCCCTCCCAATGCTTGGGCCCTTCATGTGATGACTTTAATTTTAAATGCTATGTCAAAAGGATACAGCCATCTGTATATAATGTTTTCTTCCCTCATCCGCTCAGTGTAACTCTTAAAACTCCCTTCTTTGTTGGATAGTCGCTATAAAAAGATTACATAAATGACCACCTTATGACCCTGCCATTCAAAACTATCCATTATGTCCAGGACACAATTTCATTGACATTTCAGCCTTTTAATTTAAAAGGACAGGTGCCTATTTTTGTCAGGTTGGGTTTTAATGTTGCTATCTTCTTCTTTTTTTTTTTTTTTTTCCCTTATTTTCTATCTTTGCGTGTTTTAGGTGCCTTGAAGATGGCGCTTATCTGTTTTTCTCAAATTGGGTTGTTTTTAGTAGATACTGTTTTCATCAGTTTTGCTGACCCTCGGGCCATTTTTAAAGATATTATTTCTCTTTTTAATTCCTTCTTTCCATATCATCCCTCCAGTCCTGGCTAGACTCCTGGATTGTGCTCCTGTTCCAACAGATGGAGGCTGAGCTTTCCAACTTTGTCACCACATAAGGAGGGAGGGACAGCCCCCTCTAGACCAGTACAGCTCAGTCTTCAGGTGGAAGAAACTCAGTGCAATGGCTCTGCACTGGAAGGACTATTGGTTTCTAGAGAAAATTTAGATTAGATCAAGATAGTTAACTAGACCATTTGGTGGAGCAGATCAGTGCCCAATAATTAAAAAAACAAACAAACAAAAAAACAGATTCAAGAGAGGACCGGCACAGCTCTCCCTAACGTCAGCAGCAGTAGCAGCTGGATCCCTCCTGGGGAGTGCATGCTGTTCGTTCAGCCAGTTGCCTTCAGTGAGCCTAAGGGTGTTGGTGTTGGGTGGCAGGGTCACGTTCAGTTGGGTCTTCTGCTCCCGGCGGTGGTGCGCAGGTAGGAACCTTACTGGGGTTTGGTCCTTCGGGCTTGGGGGTTGTTGGTGCACTTGGCTGCCTCGCGGTTTCACAGTACGGCAGGGTGGGGAGAGTAGGATTCAGACTTTCACAGTGCCCAAATCAGGATGTGCGGCTTGCTGCGCAATCAGCTTTTGGGTTCCGGGGTGTGAGGCAAGAGAAGGCTTGGTTCTTCTCTGTACTCGGGGTGAGGATCTGGGGGCAGTGAGCTCTCCTGAATCAGCGCCTCCGCAGGACAGCAGAGAGACTCTCCATGGCGGCGGCCCAGGTTTTTTCAACGAGAACTGTGGCCATTTTGGATGTCTCCGCTCCAGCAGTGGTAAGTGGGGGAAGCAGGAAGGATTCAGTTCCCACGCTTATTCAGAAGCCTGGAAAGCCAGGTGGAGAGCTGCAAAAGAAGGGGCCGCAAAGAAGGATTTGAATGAGGTGCACTTCTCTCCGAAGTTTGTGCTTTTGTTGCATAAGGCATTTTGCCTGAAACAGGGCAAGCCTGGTGGCAACAGGAAAGCGTCTGCCCCCCCCCCCCCCAGTGCGGGAAGTCTCCATGAGCGCTGGGGGAATGGGCCCTGTGGAGGTAGACCAGGACTTAGTTCAAGAGCTGCAGACTGATGACTGGAGCTTGGTGGAGCCTGACTCGGAGTCTGACTCATCAGAAGGGTGTTGGGAGGGCCCTTTGGGGTACAGTGGAGCCAGAGAACATGGAGGTCCCTCAAGGTGAGGACCCCTCCATCATGTGAGTATTTTGGTGGGAGGAATTGCCGCTGCTCATTTATGCAGGCATTGGCCACTTTAAATATTTCACAGACACCTTAGGAACTGGAGATACTGCTCAAGGATCCTATGCTTCCAAGGTAGCAGGAGGTAGGAAATTGCCTTTTCAGTCCACAGGGCACTGAAACAGATGATGGAGCTCGAGTGGGAGATTCCCAAAGCGGGATTGAGGGGAGGTCATGTGATGGCATGCCTTTATCCCGTTCTGGTGGAGGAAAAGGAGTTGCTGAAGGTCCCCAACATTGACGTGCTAGTAGTGGCTGTGACCAGGAAGGCTACTGTTCTGGTTGAGGGCACTGCGACTCTTAAGGATGCACAGGATAAGGAGTTGTAGACATTGTTGAAGCAGGCTTTCGAGGTGAATGCTCTGGCGCTTCAAGCTTCAGTGTACAGAGCTTTTGTAGCTCAGGCCTGTATGCCTTGGTCGCAAGGAATCACAGGGGGAACAATTCCCTCTGAGACGGCTCAGCTGGAGTCCGGCTGTGTATGTATTTGGTGGATGCCTTTTATGATCTGCTAAGGGCCTTCTCAAAGAGCAGGGTGACGGTGGTGGTGGCGTGCCGCTTTTTGTGGCTCCACAATTGGTTGGCGGACATATCCTCCAAAGCCCGTCTTAGCTTCCCTTTAAGGGGCAGTTGCTCTTTGAGGAGGCGCTAGGAAAACTGGTTAAGGAACTCGGAGACAAAAAGCTGGTTCGGCTTCTGGAGGATAAGCCAAAGAGCAGTAAGAATCCGCCTCAGGCTAAGGGCTCTCGGAGTTTCTGGAGGGCTAGGTCGAATTGGTTTGCCCCTTATCCGAGGACACACTATCATGTTTCGGGGGCAGTCCTTTTGCATGAGTTGTGGAGGTGGCTAGGGTTTCTATTCCGGTACTTTCGCAGGTCCTAAAAAGCCCCAATGAGATGCAGAATCTTGGGCGGAGTTGATCCTGGTGGGCGGTAGGCTGCATCACTTTTATTCCGCCTGAGTCCAAATCACATCGGACAAGTGGATCCTCTAGGTCATCCGTGAAGATTACGCACTGGAGTTTCTGCGACCTTTGCCGAATGCCTTCCTGATTTCGCCTTGCAGAACCCTAGACAAAAGACAGGCGGTCCAGGACACATTGCAACGTCTCCTCAGTTTCGAGGCTGTGGTTATGGTGCCCACCGAGCAATTTAGGTACTGGTTGATACTCCCATTTACTTTGTAGTTCCCACAAAGGAAGGGTGGTTTCGGCCCATCGACTTAAAAGGGGTCAACAGAGTGTTACGGGTGCCGAACCTCCAGATGGAGACTCTCCATTCCGTGATCTTTGTGGTGCGGCAGGGGGAGAATCTAACAGTGCTGGATCTGACAGAGGTGTATTTACATGTGCCAATCCATCTGGAACATCAGCACTTCTTGCGCTTTGCGGTGCCGATGGGCCATTTCCAGTTTCAGGCTCTTCCATTTGGACTGGTCACCGCTCTGCGCACGTTTACCAAGATTATGGTAGTCGTGGCGGTGGCATTACGGCAGGAAGGGGTGTTGATGCGCTCCTACTTGGATGACTGGTTAATACGAGCAAAGTTGGCCGAGGAAAGTGTCGTCCGAACACAGCAGGTGCTTGAGCTGCTTCGTGGCCTCGGTTGAGTAGTCATCTTTGGCAAGAGCAGGTTGACTGTATCATCTTCTGTACTGGGGAGCATGTTTAGACATGCACAGGAATGAGTGTTTCCTCCTCTAGACCGGGCTCAGAAGATTCGGCTGCTCTTGAGCCTGGCGGTGCACTCAGTATGGCAATACTTGCAGGTACTGGGGTTGATGGCAGCGACTTTGGATTTGGTTCCTTGAGCGCGAGTACACATGAAGTCGTTATAGAGGTCTCTCCTGTCTCGCTGGTTGCCTCAACTTCATCCGATGTCCAAGCACTTGCCCTGTCTGCAGGACATACGGACCAGCCTTCAGTGGTGGCTAAGTCCTGCGAATCTTCTGGCAGGGATGCCCCTGGAAATGCTGGTATGGACGGCAGTGATGACAGATGCCAGCCTGGCGGACTTGGGGGGAGGGGCACTGTCTTGCCCGGGTGGTGCAGGGCCAGTGGACGCCTGAGCAGTAGCAGAGGTCCATCAACCAGCTAGAAATTCGGGCCATGTTTTTGGCGCTCCAAGCCTTTCAAAGGCTCATTCAGAAGAAGGCTGTGCGAGTGTTCTCAGACAGTGCCACAACAGTAGCTTACATCAACTTCCAAGGGGGCACAGGAAGTGCAGTATTGGCATGGGAGATTGGACCGCTTCTTCAGTGGGCGGAACTGAATCTCCTGGCATTGTTGATGGTGCATGTAGCGGGAAAAGGCAACATCTTGGTGGACTTTCAAAGTCAGCAGAGGTTGGATCCCGAGGAGTAGACCTTACGGGACTCCATCTTTCAGGCCATCACATTGCACTGGGGAACGTCGGTCATGGATCTGATGGTGACTGCAACAAATGCCAAAGTACCTCGCTTCTTCAGTTGGTGCAGAGAAAGGATGTCTGAAAGTCTTGACATCCTGACACAAATCTTGCAGACGGAGTGGCTTCTCTCTGTCTTTCCACCATGGCTGCTCATAGATCAAGTGATTCAGAAGATTGAAGCGCATCATGGCTTCGTGATTCTGGTGGAACAGGATCTGCCATGCTGGCCCTGGTATGCCGACCTGACTCAGCTGTTGGTATCGGAACCCTGGCGACTGCTGGCCAGAGCCAATCTTCTCAAGCAGGGGCTGATCCACATTCCTCAGGTGGATCGATTCCTGCTTACGGCCTGGCTCTTGAAAGGGCACAGTTGAAGAAGAGAAGATACTCTTCACAAGTGATTGCAACCTTTGCTCAGGCACAGAAGAGATTTATGTCGCTCTCATACGTGCGGATGTGGCATGTCTTCGAGGACTGGTATGCCACACAGGGACTCTGGGCCCTCCCGGCATCTCTGCTGCGGATTTTAGCCTTTCTACAGGCCGGCGTGGACAAGGATCTCGCCTCAACTCGTTGTGGGTACTGGTGGCGGTGCTCGTATGCTATTGGGGGCACATGCAAGAGGTCTCTCTGGCAGCCCATCCGGATATGGCTTGGTTCCTGCAAGCCATAAAGAATCTGCAGCCGCCTCTTGTGCTCTCTGCGTTGACAGAGGCTCCATTTGAGCCGCTGACAACAGCAACCCTTAAGGACCTTATACTAAAGGTGGTAGTTTTGTTGGCAATCTGCTCGGCGAGATATGTTTTAGAGCTTCAAGTACTCTCATGTCAGGAGTCCTTTCTGGTGTTCGCCCAGGAAAAGGTGACTGTGCGGATGGCGCCTTCCTTTTTGCCTAAGGTAGTCTTGGCCTTTCATATGAATCGGGCAGTGGTCTTGCCAGCAATTCTGGCTTTGACGGACCAATAGTTATGCAACTTGGACATTCGTAGGGCACTCAAGTGCTATCTCTGACGTACACAAGATTTACGAGCTTTTGATCGCCTCTTTGTTCTTCATGGGGGCGTGCAAAGAGGAGAGGGTGCTTCTAAGATAATCAATTGCGTGTTGGGTTAAAGAGGCCATTGCATCAGTGTATCTGCTACGAAAGCGTAAGTTGCCAGAGGGTTTGCATGCTCATTCTACTCTAGCGCAAGCTTCTTCCTGGGCCGAATGTAGCTTCGTGCCAGCGGGAGAGATTTGCAAAGCAGCTACTTGGTTCTCGTTGCACACTTTTTTGCTCACCATTATCACTTGAATGTACAATCGCGGGAGGATGCACGGTTTGGGCCACGGATTTTGCAGGCCGTCCTCGTGGGTAACTCCCTGATTTGAATACTGTTCTGCTACATCCCAGGAGTCTGGCCTGAACTGGAGGGACGATATGGAAGTTGAAATTAGACCTTACCTGCTAATTTTTTTTCCATGAGGCACTCTGGTCCAGGCTAAAACCTGCCCTGCTTAGTGTGGATAGGCGAGGTGGCCTGGGAGTTTATAGTCAGGTGTTAGACAGCACTGGCGGTCTGTTGTTCCCTGGTGGGGGGAATAGTTGCTAGCTGATTGTTATGTTTGATTGGATCTGTAAATAGCTCTTGGTTTACTTTGGCGGGTCTGCTTTGCCATATGGTACTGGTCTAGAGGGGGTTGTCTCTCCCTGCTTATGCGATGACAACATAAAGTTGGAAAGCTCAGTCTCCATCTGCTGGAACAGGAGCACAACCCAGGAGTCTGGCCTGGACCGGAGTGGCTCATGGAAAGAAAGTTAGCAGGTAAGGTCTAATTTCACCATACAGTGTCCTAGGGGAACCTTCACCCATGAACCCATTGAATTGCTGTTTCACTTTAATAAATATGTTTTGATGTATTGTCTGATCAGGGGCATGTATAAAACATAACTATGTCAAGCTGTATGTGTCTTAATATGGCCTTAAGTTAATGCTTGTTATATATTCTAATGACTAATGTGTGTGGTGTTTTTAGCATTTTGTTTTCTATAGTTTATGTATTTATTATACTTTATCAATTTAAATTTTTACCTTGATGCAGAACTCAATATTTGAATGAAATTTGAAACATGACATTATGTCTGTTCTGTTGAACCTGAATAAAGTATGGTTAAAAATATTGAGTATAGTGTGTACAAACAAATGAGGACCCTCAAAAATATATTAAAAAATTAAAACATGCCCATGAGGAATAGGGATCTTGCTTATATGCTAGGTTTCATATGAATAAAATCCAACAGAGGTTTTCCCATTATGTCTAAATTGTTCGTCATAATATTGTGAAAGGACTTGCTGAATTTTGGGGATTTTTGAGGTTCACTAAATGGATTACCGTACTTTATTCGCAAATACGATCTACTTTTGTCGTGGTGAGATTCAGAAACCGCCCAGCAGCCCTCATCTGTGCTGCTATTTTCTCGTAGATGGCGTATTTGTGAATTTTTTGTCAGACCTTTACCTAAAAGATACCAGCTAATATAAAGCTAGCTCTATCCAGTGTCCTTTTTACTTTATTTTAATGAATCCAATATTTTGAGTCTTCATACAAAACAAATAGTCTTGAAAAAATGCCACCGATGCAATACTGAAAACCAACACAACATTGTGTTTTGAACTAGTTACAGTTCTGCATCAGGGTAATCACTTACCTGAAAGGCATCTTCCATTAAAATATCCTTTTATGATGCTCAATTGCAACTGCTTACAAGGGTGATTCAACTGTCTCTGGCTTAACTCCCAAAATGGCTGTGGCGTCTTTTTTTCTGACACTGCCCGCCCTTGAGATTTTCCAAAAATTTAGACACTGAACCCTTTTTTCCATTGTCAAAAAGAATTAATTCTATGTATGACAATCCACTTGTTGGTTCAGACCGGCTGGATGTACAGCGCCCAAACTTCCTCAGACAGGCCTCACGATCGTCTCCTCTCCAAAAATTTGGAACATGATTGATAATTCTCCAACGCAGATGTGTAAAAAGAATGGTTATGCCATATGCATTGTTCCACTATTGGTGCTGAACATGTTTTAATATTCAGCTGAGAATGATTTCTTGTAATCTCACTTTCACCATTCTTCGAGTCTGGCCTATATACACCTTGTTACAAGGGCACACCATTTAGACAACATAAGTTGTCAAACATATAGTTTGATCCAGATTCTTGATTTGTTTTCCAGATGAAGGACATTTCCATTCTTCACCTTCAATGGTCTTTTCACAGAAATCACACGAACCACATGCAAAGTGACCCAATGGTGTGTACTTTCAACTTCCCACGTTACAAATTCACTTACAAAGTTGTCTATGCTTTTACCTCTGTTATAGGCTATTATAGAAGGATCTATAAGGCATTGATGCGCCCTCAAAATTTGCCAATGTCTGTAAATGACAGAAGTACCAAAGGGAGCTAAGGATCCGCACAGCAAGAAAGAACAAAAGAGCGGAGCCTGGACTGACAAATCGTGAACCTTGTTTATTACGAAAGGGGTTGTCTTTTGTTCCTTCAGTTCGACACGACCGTTTCAATACCCAAGTAGAGTTGTTTAAATTTTTCAGAAAGCTTCATATTAAAGATTTTTTTAAAAATCAGGAAGCAGGTAATGGGGATCTTTCTGTTATTAAAAACCACTCTACTTGGATGCCTAAAGCTGATAATGCTATTATTAATACGTTCCAGCAAGTGGTACTTCATGAGATACAAAAAATGTATGACACAAAAAAGACGCATACTTAATTTAAGTAAAGAGGAAAAGCATGCACTTTCCAGTTTAAAAACGAATTTTGAAATCATCATAAAACCGGCAGATAAAGGTGGAGCGCTCGTTATTCAAGACAGAGATGATTATATATTATATTCAAGAAATTTTACGACAAATTAAGGATACAAGATATTATACAAGATTATGTGAAGATCCCACTCCGGCTCTTAAACAGGCTGACACGTTAATTTATATTGGTATACAAGCTGGGTATCTTACACCTAAGGAAGCACAGTTTCTCACAGTATCTCATCCAGTGATGCCTACGATATATGTTCTACCCAAAATTCACAAATCTTTAGATAATCCCCCTGGCAGACCCATTGTCTCTGCCATAGGGTCCTTGTTTGAGCCCATATCGAAATATCTGGACGTGTTTCTTCGTCCATTCGTACAACTCACTCCGTCATTTGTGCGAGATTCATCACATATGATTCATTTACTCAGTGCCTATGATGGTGTTCATAATGGGATTTTTCTTGTCACATTGGATATTAAATCTCTACACTAACATTCCTCAGAAAGCTGCGATTGAAGTTATAGCAGATTATTTGATCACTAGGATTACACCTGTTCGCACTCCTACCAGTTTTCTTATTCAATTAGCGTCTTTAATACTATGTAATAATTTTTTCTGTTTTCAGGATCTATATTACCATCAAATACAAGGAGTTGCAATGGGCTCATCGGTAGCACCAGATGTGGCCAACCTTTATGTCTCACATTTTGAATCAGTCTTTCTAAATGCACACCCTTATAAGCTGAATATAAAAATGTGGAAACGCTATATTGATGACGTGTTTCTCATTTGGGAAGGCACAGAAAACTTGTTGTTAGGTTTCATTCGGTGGCTTAACTCCTGTGACCCGCACTTACAGTTTGAGCATACATATAGCCCAAATGAAATAGCGTATCTGGATATATTAATTAAAAACACTCCAGAAGGTTTCATTACTACCTTGTACCGTAAACCTACCGATAGAAATTCTCTTCTACACTTTAGTAGCTTCCACAACCGGTCGTTGAAAGAAAATCTTCCCATGAGCCAGTTCCTGCGAATCCGACGACTCTGTACTACAGATGAGGATTTTACAATCCAGGCTGGCATCTTAGGCCAAAGATTTAAAGATCGTGGATATCCAGATGCCTGTATTACTAAAGCCTGCCAACGTGCTTGGTCAGCTGATCGAATGTCCTTGTTACAGAAACGTGTGCCCAATGCATCTAATAATATTGTCTGTACAATTACGTTTTCAGAACACTCAAAGGAGATTGCTAGTATATTAAGGAGAGCATGGCATATTTTAGATCCTCTTTCCTCCTTAAGTGCGACAAGACTTTTGGTTGCATACAAGAGAAATTCGAATATAAGAGATATTTTAGTACCATCTGCTTTAGGTAAACCGAAATTTATTCCAAAAGCGTGTGGACATTTCAAATGTGGCACATGCTGCGTTTGTGAAAATGTTCTAGTAACTAAGAAAGAGTTCTCTAAGCCGAACTCAACATATAAAGTATTGTTAAAAGATTTCTCAAACTGTAACACTCAGAATGTCATCTATTTGGTTCTTTGCCCGTGTAACCTCTGTTACATTGGAAAGACCAAAAGGTGCATCAAGACACGAATTATCGAGCACAAGAGTAACATTTGGAGACAGGCGGTGGACAAACCTTTAGTAGATCACTGGTTGGCAGCTCATCACACTCTTTCAGATCTGAAATTTTTGGTATTGAAAGTAGTGCGGCCTCATTGGTGAGGGGGCAATTTAGATAAACTCCTCCTACGTCTTGAGCAGAGATTCATTTATGAATTACGTACATTACATCCATTGGGTTTAAACCAAGAAGTTGATCTTTCTGTCTTTTTATAAGGTTGGTTCATCTCTTTTCATTTCCTTTTCTTCTCTCCCTTTACCCCTCCCCTTCCCCCTTCTTTCCCCTTTTCCTTCCCTCCCCCCTCTCCCCCCTCCCCCTCCCCCCCTTTCCCCTCCCCCCCTCCTTCCCCCCCTCCCCTTTCCCTTCCTCCCTCCCCCCTTCCCCCCTTTTCCTTCCCCCCTCCCTCCTCCTTTTCCCCTCCCCCTCCCCCCTTCCTTTCTCCCCTCTCCCCTTCTTTCCTTCCCCCGTCCTCTTCCTTCTTCTCCCCTCCTTCCCTCTCCCCTCCCCTCCCCTTCCTCTCCCTTTCCCCCCCTTCTCCCCCCTTCTCTCTCCTTTCCCCCCTTCCTCCCCCCTCCCCTTCCCCTCCCCTCCCCCTCCACTCCCCCTCCTTCCCCCCTTCCTTCTGTCTTCCTCTACCTTCCCTCCCCTTCCATTTCCCCGTTCCTCCCTCCCTTCCCTCCCCTCCCCCCTTTCCCTTCCCTCCCCTCCCCCTTTCCCTTCTTCTCCCCCTCCCCCTCCTCCCCTCTCCTCTTTCCCCTTCCCCCATCTCCCCCTTCCTCTCCCCTTACTTCCCTTTCCTTCCCGTCCCCCTTCTCCCTCCTTCCCCTCTTCCCCCCTTTCTTCCACTCCTTCCCTTCCTTCCTCCTTCCCCTTTCCCTCCCCTCCCTTTCCCCCCTTCCCCCTTCTCCCTTCCCCCCCTTCCCCTTCTTTCCCCTCTTCCCCTCCCCCCCTTCCTTCCCCTCTCCTTTCCCCCCTCCCCCTTCCCCTTTTCCCCCCTTCCCCTCCCTCCCCCCTCTTCCCCTCCCCCCCTCCCTTTCCCCTTCCTTCCCTCTTCCCTTCATCCACTCCCCCCCTTCCCCTCTCCCTTCCTCTCTCCCCTTTCCCCCCCTTTTTTCCCCCTTCTCCTCCCCCTCCTTTCCCTCCCTCTCATTCCCTCCCTTTCTCCCTTTCCTCTCTTCCCTTCCTCTCCCCCTTCCTTTCTATCTCTTCCCTTCTTTCCTGTTTCTTTGAGTTCATATATATTTTTTCTTCAGATTCCTTTTGCTCCATAGCTTTTATAATTGATTGATGTGCATCCAACATAAATAGTATTTTTGTTAGCATTTATACATTTATTCGTTATTTTGAGTCAGTGACCCTTAACCTGCACGGGCGGGAAAATGCCAGTATTTAGGCGTCCATTCATAGTATGTCCTACTACGTTATTCAGCAGTGCAGAACGCTGTTCTTTGGTAAGCTTGGACTTTTATTTATAATTTCTTGACATCCTTTTAGATTTTCTAAAAAATATTACACAAACCTGAGCGACATAATTAGATGCTTCTGCTACAGGTCATTATATATATTCTTTTATTTTTTCAGCGTTCTTACGCTGCGATCACGGGTTCAAAGTTCTTTTTTGATCATCCGGTTTATCTGACTTCACGAGGTGCGTTTTTACTTTTTGTGAGTTTTAAAAGGGGCAAGCCAAGCAAGTAGGAGTAAGCAGCATTTCTACATGATCTTCTCCTTTTTTAATATATTGGCTGGGCCGTGCCAACATCACTTATGTTTCTGCAAAGAAACCGTGTACATATTTTTATTTTGTTCTACTAGCATTTCTAATATGGAAAAACGCTGCGTGGCTGTGAGAAGCCTTTTAATTGCCGATCTCTGTTTATTTAAAAAGTGCCGGTATCAACATTTCATGATTTATTTTTTAACATAATATATATTTGTTTAATTTTTAAGAATGACTTTTGCATTTTTAAGAATTCATTTTTGCTTCCTTGTTTTAGTCGGTTATCCGTTGCCTATATAGGTGGGAAATCGTTTATTTTTAGACGTTTTACTAGCTGTAAATGTCACTACATTGTTTTAACAGTTCTACTGTGCAGCACGCCTTTGTGTCTGACTTATGTTTGTTTCATTCTACAAAATGTTTTTACAACTGGTAATCTATTTTGTTTACCATTTGCGATCATTCTGGAATATATGTCGTTTGAATAATATGCATGTTATAGGTGCCCATATAGGTCACTTAATTCAGACACATAATTCTTTGTAAGGCTCCTTAATGCGTTTGTATAAACGTTTAATATATTGGTTTTTATTTTAAGAGCGTCTCCACCTTTTTTGTACACTTTATTTATGATGTGGTTTCCATTTAGCTGGTTTTTATTTTTATATTATTTTCAAATATTTTTTCAAAATTTTTTTATCTTTTTTTCTATATATTTTCATATTTACATGCTTTTCTTGCTTTTCAAGTGCCTTTTTGATGATCATATACGGAACGTTATGAATTATCAGTTTTGAAATTGTATATATATGTTTTTTCATATATTTTATGTATATGTATATTTATTTATGTAATTAATTATTTATTATTAGCTGGTTATATATTAATCAATATGGAATGTCAGTTTTAGAATTGTATATTTGTTTTACAAATGTACACTTACCTATTTATTTATTTATTTATTTATTTATTATCAGCTGTTAGCACCTTACAGGTTTGATCCATGATAATATTCCAATTGACCATATTAAGGTATTTACTCTCTTTTGGTTCCTCCTCGTCTCTCTTTCTTCCTTTTTAGTTGTTTAATATGTTCTTCTTATATATTATTTTTAATAATTTCTTAACAATTTTTGTCTACAAGTTGTTTTTTATTAAGTTTTACAAATTAATTTTTACAGATTAATAGATTGTCCTTTATACATTTTGGAATATTATATGTTTTTAATCTTTTTTACTGATATATGATAGTTCATTTTATGTTATGTTGTATTTATTTATTTATATGTTTATGTTTATTAATTATTTTTGAGGTGTGCTCTTCAAGACCCCCTGAAGAAGGCCAGTTGGCCGAAACGCGTTGGGGCGTAATAAACAAGGTTCACGATTTGTCAGTCCAGGCTCCGCTCTTTTGTTCTCTCTCTCTCTCTCTCTGTAAATGACAGAAGCCATCATCAGGGCTTTAACCGAAAAAGGTAATACACACACCACTTTTTCCACTGGGTATTCTACCTTATCCATCAACAATAATTCATGCTAGGCATATAAGCCTTTCAGAAATGCCCCCTTAACAACCAAAAACGGATATCTCCATATCATGTTTTTCAGACAAAACCTGTGCCTGTACTTTGTAGTTTTCCTTAGTCGTACAACCCTCCATATTCAAAGGAACTGACTTACAGGCAAATCCTCTTTCACTTTCTTTGGGTGATGGTTTCCAAACATTAATTTTGAGGGATGATTTCCTAGTAGCCAACCTCTCAAAATGGATCCCTATGGACCAATAGATCCACTGATTTAGCATATTGTTTCCATTACACAGCAATGTGAGTCAAAATCATTATTCACATTTAATGGAATAGGCACAAAATAGATCTATAATTGTCCGAAGAGCAGATAAGGGTGGAGAAATAGTGATTCAGACTAAGCAACAATATGACAATGAAATTTATCAGCAACTGGGAGATATTAAATACTATGAAAAATTAAGCAGTAATCCAACCTCAGGCGTGCAAATATTAGTTTCTGATTTAAATAAATAAACTCTTTTTCTGAGTAAGGTAACCCTTTTCTTGTTGATAAACATCCACAGATTCCATTTTTTATACCATCCCCAAATGACACAAATCTTTGGTGGATCCTGCAGGGTGCTCGATAGTTTTGGGGAATGTGTCCATTTTTGGGAGCATTGTCTCAATCTGTTGATGTGATTTTGAATTCATTAGCAAGAAGGGCTAAGCCCTATCTATGGGACACCACGTTTTGAATCTTTTGGCCATCTTCCATGATTTGGAAGGAGAAATATGGTTGGTAACTTTTGATATAACATAGTTGTATACAAGTATAGACCAATAGGAAGCGTTGGAGGTGATGGAGAAGTTGATCCCCCAGGATTCCCAAAATATGTGTTGGGCAGTTGTTACAAATGGTCCTTTTATAATAACTATTTTTACTTCAATAATTAATTTTAACATCAATGGTTTGGGGTGCCAATAGGTGCTACTGTTGTCTCCACCGTGGCAGCATTATATATGGCAGCGTTTGAAGAAGATTTTATATATAATTCATGATGGGAGAAGCATATGAAATTATGGAAATGCTACTTGGATGATATTTTTTGCCTTTCGGAGGGGACCTATGAGTTGTTGCAACAATTTATACAGTGGCTAAATATGCAGAAAGAGAATTTGAAATTTTAGTATACCTCCATCCTGGAAATGGTTCTTCTTTTTTAGATGTAAAAATTGCAGTATATGATAAAGATTCACACTTGTTTCATCATTATATCAAAAACTGGGAAAATGGAATAAATTATTAACGTTTGGAAGCCATCACCCAACGAAATTGAAAGACAGTTTGCCTGTAAGTCAATTCCTTCGAATACGGAGGGTTTGTACGACTAAGGAAGATTATAGTACAGGTTTTATTTGAAAAATATTTGATGTGGGGCTATCTGTTTTCAATGGTTAAGAAAGCATATTTGAGAGGCTTATATGCCCAGCATTAATTATTGTTGATGGATAAGTTGGAATTCCCACTGGAAAAAGTGGTGTATGTATTATCTTTTTGAGTTAAAGCCCCGATGATGGCTTCTGTCATTTACAGACATTGGCAAATTTTGAGGGTGTCTTGTAGATCCTCCTATAGTTGCCTATAGAAGAAGTAAACCATAGGGGTTTTTTTGGGATTGGTATAGAAGAAGTAAAAGCATAGGCAACATTGTAAGTGAATCTGTAACATGGGAAGTTGAAAGTTCACAAGTTGAGACACCATTGGGTCACTTTGTGTGTGGTGCATTTCTGTGAACTGAACATTGAAGGGGAAGAATGGAGATGTCCAACTGGAAAACAAATTAAAAATATGAGTCAAACTACATTTTTGACAACTTAGAAGCAACATACAGAACAAAGAACAGCAGGAGGCCATGTTCGCTCATCAAAATTAAAACATACCAATTCACAGAAACACTTAACTACTTGTATAATCCTCAAACAACCATCCTCAGCTAAAATGCGTCCAACTCAATGTGCGCTCCACCTGCAGCAAAATCTCACTTCTATCAGACTACCTCCAAGATCATGACCTTGATACAATGTGTGTAACAAAATCTTGGTTCACCAACACACACAACGGCCTAGTGAACCAACTACTAACACCAAAAACAACCTCTTCAAAGAGGAGGCATAACATCTATAGTTTCACACTACTGGCACAGTCTCAGGGCGTGGCTTGGACATGATCGCAATCACAAACAAACAGTATTATTCTTAGCGTAGAGGACACTAACCTCTCCCACTGACAAACTGTCACTCCTTCTGCAGTCAATCTGCGACCAATCCACTAACAGCAAGCAGGTCCCATTGCTAGACTACCTAAACTTACCCTCGGCACCTCATAAGGTTGCGAGATCTTTTATGGATGCTATGGAAGTGCTGGAATGCACCCAGATAGTCAATGAACCTACCCATGAGAGCGGAGGCCTCCTTGACCTCCTCTTCATCTCAAACCACATGCTCACAAGCACTCAACCATCACCCCCTGGTCCCCTGGTCGGCCCATAAGACTGTCAACTTTCACTTTCCCCAAGGCCTGCCTATGGGCCCCAAACATCCACTCGCACAAGAGAAAATACAAATGATGGGGCAAGGAAGCCTTCATACACACAATAACCCCCCAACTTAACCTGGTCTCGCAGAACCTGAACACCCTAGTCAACAACTGGAACCTAACAATACACAGTGTGGCAAAGCACCACAATCAATGAAACCTGCTATAAGACACGCTACGGCCACCCCAGAGCTAAGGAATCTTAACAGAAAATTTGAACAACTTGAGAGAGAATTTATTTATTTTTATTTATTTATTTAACATCATTTTGATATGGTCTTTCTACAAGTCAAGACTGTTTACAGAGAACTATGTGATTACAGCATTAAAAGATAGAAATGGTTGTGCACATTACATTTAACAAATCTTAAACCACATGCAGGGTTCTGGGATACAGGGTAGTAGCAAACTAAAAAGGAGACATTAACTATGTACAATCACATGAATTTAAAAGTTTTGTATTTATCTAGTAGTGGTTAATTCCTCCATAGTATTCAAGGAACAGCTAAGTTTTCAGCTTCTTACGAAAATCTCTCATGGATTTAGAGGATATTAGTTGATAAGGTGTATCGTTCCATATGGTTGAGGCATATAGAACGCCCTATTGCATGTCCTTTGGCTTTTGGTGATTTTTGCGTTTGGTATGTCCAGTAAGTTGATTGTGTTATTTCTTCTTGGTCTATTGTTGTTGGGTTTTCTTATTAATAATTGGAGGCATTCGGCTGATTGGTTGTTCAGAATTTCTTAGATGTTAAGGATTAACTTGTATTTGATTCTCGCAGTAATGGATAACCTGTAAAGTTGCTTGAGGATTGGGGTGATGTGATTCTGGCAGGAGGCTCCTTGATGATTCTTGCAGCCATGTTTTCAGCTAGTTGTAGGGGATATATGGTGTGTTTTGGGAATCTGTGGTACATTTGTGTTTTCAATAATCCTATCTGATTGCTGGGTGTGATGATGGCCTGGCATACTGTGCTGAAATCAGATGTGTCAAGTAGGGGATGTAGGTGCTTTAATATTCTGAGTTTGTGATTATACTGATTTGGTAGTTTGTTTTACTTGCGCTTGTAGATTTAGTGCTTCATCAAGTATTACGTCTAAATATTTAACCTCCCTCTATATTGTTATCTCTTTGTTATCCATCATGGTTGTTGAAGATGGCATTGAAGTTAGGGTCTCTTGTAATATGCAGGACTTCGGTCTTGCTATAGTTTATGTGGAGGTTGTACTCTTGTAGTCATTCAGTCAATGCTGCAAAACATTTGGTTATCGCGTGACCTACACGGCCAAGCTACAAAAATACCAGGACACAGTGAATAAGAGTACCACTCCAAACTCATCTTGACTGCCCTAAGTTGCCCCAGGGACCTATACGACATAGCTAAGTCATTGATCGGGAATCTCACCCAAACAAGCACGAAACCATATTGTCACAAGTAATGGCAGATTACCTACAAAGCAAGTTTTGCAGAACTATCTCCATACCAGCCAACAACCCTGCAACACATGCACCCTGCATTACTCCCCCCCCCCCACCCCCCGGCATACCTTCCAACAAATTTTCACAGAGCAGCTAAAGAATATTATTTCTAATCTCAAGCCATCACCTCGTACCTAGATCCATTCTCAGTAAGCTGGAGCAACCTAGCCCATACCGATCTATCCCCACACTGCTCAGAATCACTCAGCTCTCACTGACACAAGGCTACATGCCAACAAGCCTCAAGCAAGCATCCATACACTTAATAATAAAACACCCCACATTAGTCCCTACCATCCCCAGCTCATATTGTCCCATCTCCAGCTTACCATTTCTGGCAAAAATCATTGAAAAGATTGTGCAGCTTCAACTCCACGATCACATCAACCTGCATGCACTCCTTGACCTGCAACAACACAGCTTTAGGCCCATTCACAGTGCTGAGACTCTCCTTACAGCCCTCATAGACTTAGACAAGGCATCCAGAAGCCACACCAAGGTTTTATTCTCATGTTCTTGGACATAACATCCACATTCGATTCAGTTCCCCATGATGCTTTACTTGGCCGCCTACAGGCCATAAGAATATGCGGCACGGAACACTGAAATGGTTTACCTCCTACTTAACAGACAGACTACAGCAAGTAAAGGCTGCAGGAGCTGCCTCAATCCCATTTCAGCTTAAACAAGGCATTCCCCAAGGATCTTCATAATTGGCACGCCTCTTCAGCATCTTTATACAGTCTATATGCTCAGTCATACAGGCACACAACATATTATATCACATCAACACCAATGATATGCTCTACATGCCCTTCTCCATACTACATCTGACCTACACATCCCTGACAGCTTGGAGCAGCTAGTTCACGAACAGACAAGAGGGGAAGCCATTTTGGACCTAGTCCTTAGTGGAACACAAGATCTGGGGCAAGAGATAACGGTGTTGGGGCCACTTGGCAATAGTGATCATAGCATGATTGTGTTTGATTTAATAAATGGAGGAAGATCGGCAAGGAAATCCACAGTACCATCTTTTAACTTTCAAAAGGGAGACTATGATAAAATGAGGAAAATAGTTAAGAAAAAATTTAAAGGAGAAGGTTAAAGACTTACATCAAGCTTGGGTGTTATTGAAAAATACTATCTTGAAAGCCCAGATCAGCTGTATTCCACGCTTTAAGAAAAATGGAAGGAAGTCCAAAAAACTGCCAGCATGGTTAAAAGGTGAGGTCAGAGAGACTGTTTTTTGCCAAAAAAAAGCATCTTTCAGGAAATGGAAAAAGGAGACAAATGACAAATTGGAAACAACATAAGCACTGGCAAGTCTGATGCAAGGCATTGATAAGACAGGCAAAGAGAGAATTTGAGAAGAAGCTTTCTGTGGAAGGAAAAACGCATAATAAAGACTTTTTCAAGTACATCCATAGCAAAAAAAACCTGTGAGTCAGTTGGACCATTAGATGATAGAGGGGTAAAAGGGGCACTAAGAGGGGACAAGGCCATAGCAAAGAGATTGAATGAATTCTTTGCTTCAGCCTTTACTAAGGAAGATGTAGGGATGTTACCCATGACTGAAGTGGTATTTAAAGGTGATTCTGCAGAAGAATTGAAAGAAATATCGATACACCAGGAAGATGTATTGCAACTATTTGATAAACTGAAGAGTTACAAATCACCTGGACCAGATGGTATACATCCAAGGGTGTTGAAAGAATTGAAATATGAGATTGCAGACCTACTATTAGTAATCTGTGAACTATCATTAAAATCATCTGTAATACCTGAAGATTGGAGGATAAACCAATATAATGCCAATTTTTAAAAAGGGTTCCAGGGGTGATCCGGGAAACTGTAGACTGGTGAGTCTGTCAGTACCAGAAAAATGGTAGAAACCATTATATAAGGACAAAATTACTGAACATGTAGATAGTCATGGCTTAATGGGAGAAAGCCAATATGGCTTTAGCCAAGGAAGGTCTTGTCATACTAATCTGTTATGTGTTTTTGAATAAACAGGTAGACAAAAGTGTATCTGGATTTTCGGATGGCCTTTGACAAGGTCCCTCATGAGAGACTCTTGGCCAAATTAAAAAGTCATGGGATATGAGGCAGTGTACTATTGTGGATAAAGAACTGGTTAAAAGATAGAAAGCAGAAGATAGGGCTAAATGGCCAATTTTTTCCAATGGAGAAGGGTGAATAGTGGAGTACCCCAGAGATCTATGCTGGGTCCACTGTTTTTTAACATATTCGTAAACGACCTGGAAATGGGAATAATGAGTGAGGTAATCAAATTTGCAGATGACACAAAATTATTCAAAGTTCTTAAAACCCAAGAGGATTGTGAAAAATTGCAAGAGCACCTTGATAAATTGGAAGACTGAATGTTCAAATGGCAGATGAAATTAAATGTGGACAAGTGCAAAGTTATGCACCTAGGAAAGAACAACCCAAACTATGGTTACACGATGCAAGGTTCCTTATTAGGAACCACTACCCAGGAAAAAGATTTAGGCGTCATCGTGGATAACATGTTGAAACCCTCTGCCTAGTGTGCAGCGGCAGTCAAGAAAGCAAATAGAATGATAGGAATCATAAGGAAAGGAATGGAGAATAAAACAAAGGATATTATAATGCCTCTGTATCGTTCCATGGTGCGATCGCACCTTGAATATTGTGTGTAATTCTGGTCACCATATCTTAAAAAGGATAGTGTTATTAGAAAAAGTACAGAGAAGAGCCACCAAAATGGTAAAGGGGATGGATGGAAGGATACCCCTATGAGGAGAGGTTAAAATGGTTAGGACTCTTGAACCTGGAAAAGAGATGGCTGAGGGGATATATGATAGAGGTCTATAAATTAATGAATGGAGTGGAACAGTTAAACATAGATTGATGGTTTACGCCATCGAAATATAGAAAGAATAGGGGACATGCAATGAAGCTACAATGTAACCTATTTAAGACTAATAAGAGAGAATATTTTTTCACTCAACATGTAATCCAACTCTGGAATTCGTTACCGGAGGATGTAATAAAAGCTGTTAGTGTAGCTGAGTTTAAAAAAAGGTTTGGACAAGTTTTTGGAGGAAAGATCCATAAACCATTAATAAAGGGGACCTGGGATAACCATTGCTTGCTCTAATACATGCATTGTAGAACCTGTGTCCTTTGGGGGAAACTGCTAGGTACTTGTGACCTAGATTGGCCACTGTTGGAAATAGGCTACTGGGCTTGATGAACCTTGGTCTGACCCAGTATGGCATATCTTATGTTTTTATGACTTACTAACCATAACTTAGCCGAGAATTTCAGCAAAACGGATATGTTATTCATCACTAGGGACATCAACTTCCATCCTCCAAGACACATTAAGGTACCTGGTGCACAATTGCAAGTCAAATCGGAAATACACTACCTTGGGATAATTTTGGACTGATACCTAACTCTTCAGGCACACATCAGTAACACAATCAGACACGCATACCAGAAGATGAAAATAGCCCAATTTCTGCAACCCCCCCCCCCACTAAGTCCACATGACCTCCATACTGTCTTCCAAGTATTTGCATTCAAACACCTGTACTACTGCACTATCCTCCTTTAAGGCTTATTGGACTATGTGATTCACCCTTTACAGCCTGCCCAAAACACGGCAACCTGGATACTATACTGCGCTTCCAGACATGAGTGCATAATGCCACTCCTCACGAGCCTATATTGGCTACCGATTGCTGTCCACATTAAATACAAGGTCATACTTACCAACAGAGGTGTGAAGGGTGGCGGAAGACTCATCAACGACCTTCACTATGCTGCTGATACCACATTACTGGCTGAAAGTGAAGACTATTTGAAACATTTGCTTCTCAAGATCAAGGAATATAGTCTTAAAATGGGCCTGCACCTTAATGTTAAGAAGACAAAGATCCTAACAACTGGCAAAATGAATAAGTTCATTGTTGATGGAGAAGAAATTGAAATAGTTGACCACTTTAACCTACTTGGATCAACTATCAATAAAGAAGCAACAAGCAGTCAAGAAATCCAACGACGCATTGCTCGTGGCAGAATAGCTATGAAGGACTTAGACTAGATTCTCAAGAGCAGAGATGTCTCTCTCCATACAAAGATTTGACTTGTTCAAGCCATGGTATTTTCAATAACATCATATGGATGTGAAAGTTGGACTGTGAAAAAGATAGACGGGAAGAAAATTGATGCCTTTGAATTATGGTGCTGGTGACGAATACTGCGTATTTCATGGACTGCCCGAAGAACAAACCAGTCAGTACTAGAGGAGACCAAACCTAAGCTTTCTTTAGAAGCTCAGATGACAAGACTTCGACTTTCATACTTTGGACGCACTATGCAAAGAGAGAGATCATTAGCGTCCTCTTCAACCCTGCAGCTCCCAGGAGGGAGTGCTGCCGCGTGTCTCCAAAGGGCTTCATCGCCGGACGTCCCATCCACCACCTCGGCCCAGTCGGGGCCCAGCTGAGCACCTAAAAGCAAGCGCCAGCGGGCGCGCCTGCGCCTGAGGGCCGCGCAAGAGGGGCCTTTGGCACGGCCCTTAGGCAAAGGCCTGTAAAGATCTACAAAACGGCAAGACAACTTTGAAGAAAAATCGTCGCCGACACCAACAACTGCCACAGGGTACAGCTGAGCTCCCCTAGGGTCGAGCTCGCGTACCACATCTTCGCTGCAACTCCTCAACCGCAAGTATACCTACTACAAACATTTAAACAGACTTTCCTCCAACAACTGAACTTTGTGCCTTAAATTGTTTAACTCCATTACATTAGCTCATATCACAAACCTAACAAATACAACTCACTGTGCATTAATGATATACTGTTGCCAGTAATCTACAATTGTGATTACATTTAACCACTAACCATTGTACTGTATTCCATATTATATTGTTACCGTTGCCAGTAATATATTCTAAAGAAATACCATACTGTTACCAGTTACACAACTAATTATCCTAGCTCAGAGTATTCTCTTAGCAAATTCAATCTCACTGATCATACTGTCGTCAGTAACTACAATTGACTGTTGTAATAGCTGATATCATCATTACATCACTACTGTTGTCAGTACTACATCTTATAGGAATGCTTTACTGTCTCACTATTACACCTTAAAGGAATACATTACTATAGTCAGAATTAACATGTTTAGCCATTTAAATTTCTCTGCCTAATGTAAAACTATTGCCAGTGACCATCTCACCCTTTGCTCATTTTCTACACACCTGCCAATAGCCCTGATTCACAACACCCAGCCTGATTCTGTTACTGTTGTCAGTAACACATCTAATTACTGTTGTCAGTAGCTTTCCCCTACATTACCCCTTACTCTGTTACCGCAGACAGTAGCCTATATCTACTTTACTCCAGCCAAAATGTTATTACTTAACTCTTCCAAATCTAGAATACCATTAACTTGCTTCACTTTTTCTATCCTAACTATTCTTGCCCACAGCCTAAATAATAATAACTTTAAAAACATCCCGATCATACACACACCAATAAGAAACAGTCTCTCAGCATGGCAACCCTACATAGAACACTATCCCAAAGTAAACCACCATAGATTAATTCATATAAACTACATTTCACCCCCGCAGCCTAATAACCTTAATCAATGTAAAACCCCAGATTCTTTATCAATAATTCTAATTAATGCCAGATCAATGAAAAATAAGTTGCCTATATTCACAGATATACTAGACAACCAAACACCAGACATATTATGTGTAACAGAGACATGGTTAACAGACTCAGATAACGTATACTTAAACCAACTGAGCAACAATGATTATGACACCTTTTATACACATAGAACTCACAAAAAAGGTGGTGGAGTACTAATAATGTTAAAAAAAGAACTAAAAGCAAAAAGACTACAATCACACTTACCCACAAACATTGACACAATCATTATGAAAATTGGCAACATAAAAATCTGTCTAATTTATAGACCACCAGACCAACAATCAGAAAACCTGGACCCCTTAATTGAATTCCTAAGCTCCTCCACTGACCAAAATCCAATACTAATGCTTGGTGACTTTAACCTCCCCTCCTTACCAGCATCATATACCTCCCTCTTTTTATAATCCACCACAGATATGGATTTTCACCAAATAGTAAATGCCAGCACACACAGTAAAGGTAATATACTTGACCTGGTCCTACTGCCAGATGTACTTTACAGATTTTATAACCCCAACTCCCTCAAATGTACCTCAACCCCTTGGTCAGACCATCATCTCATTAACTTTAAAATTACAATCAATAACACAACAGTTAAAAGAACCCCAACTAATGTTCCACCCTACAGATTTAAAAAATATAACAAAGAGGAGTTCCTAGACATGATAATTCCCAAATTAGCTATTTCACCACAAAATCTTGATGTAGCAGTAAATAACTGGCACGAAATCATTAACAATGCAGCTGCTAATAAGCAAGCCACTAAGAAAAACACTCATTCTAAAGCTGACCAAGCCCCATGGTACAATAAAACACTAAACCTAATGAAAAGAAATCTAAGGAAAGCTGAATGCAAATGGAGAAAAAATAAAAACCCCATTAATAAAGATTCATATATCACTCTTCTTAACTCATATAAAGATGCAATTAACAATGCCAAGAAAAATTACCATGCTTCCATACTAAACAATGCAATAAACAGACCTAGAGAACTATTCTCAATAGCCCAAAAGCTAACGAATAACACCCACAACTCCAGCAATGAAATTGCAGAAATCTCCCCACAGAACTTGGCAAACTACTACATGAACAAATTCATGTCCCACCCCCATTTACCAAAATCTAAACACCTATCTCAAACCCATTATGCAGATGAATGGACAGACTTCCAACCCCTATCTAACGTTGCACTCAAGAACATCATAACAAACATTAATACAACAACCTCACTCCTTGACCCTTGTCCAGTAACATGGATAAAGAACTCTCTACCTATCCTCTCACAATTCATCCTCCCCATAATAAATCTTTCGCTAAAAAATGGGTACTTACCCCCTTCTCTAAAACATGCACAGATTCGCCCAATCTTAAAAAACTCCACCCTTGACAAATCATCACCTAAATCCTACAGACCCATATCAAGCATCCCGTTTATGGCTAAATTAATCGAAAAAGCAGTACAAATTCAGACCCAAGAATACATTGATAGTTCACCCCCCCTTGATGATCAACAGTATGGGTTTCGCCCTCATCACGGGGTGGAGTCACTACTAACAGTTCTAATTGATACCCTTGTAAGAGGTATTGATAATTCAAAACAGGCATTCCTACTCATATTCATTGACATCTCTGCAGCCTTCGACAGTGTTCACCACTCAACAATGATTAGTAAACTAAGACAAATAGGAATAAAATCCACGGTTCTTAACTGGTTTTCCTCTTACCTAAGTGACAGAACTCAAACGGTACGAATTGGTAACCTCACTTCAAAAACTTACAATCAGGAACTAGGTCTCCCCCAGGGCTCTGCACTGTCAGCGCTACTATTTAATATTTACTTAAAACACATCTGTCAAATATTTAAAAAATTCAATGTTTACTATCACCTTTATGCGGACGACATAATGATGTATGTCCCATTCACAATTCCTAATACTCCCACACTTCTTATTAATACCTGCCTCAATGAAATAAACAACTGGATAATTGAAAACAACTTATACATTAATCACGCAAAAACAGAAGCCCTAATAGTAACTAAAAATACAACTTTCATCCCCCCATCACACATTACATTGCAAAACAATGATATCAAAATAAAAACTGAAATACGTTACCTAGGCGTAATACTAGACAAACACCTCAGTATGGACACGCATATAAGAAATATAACAAAAAAAGTTTATTTTAAACTTAAAGTATTAAAACAACTCCGCCCCCTATTGCACCTACAGGATTTTCAACGTATAATACAAGCTATAATAACTCCCCATTTCGACTTTGCGAACTTAACCCTACTAGGCGTAACAAAACATAATTTTAAAAAACTCCAACTAGCACAAAATGCAGCAGCCAGGACTATCATGAATACCCCACCATTCCAACATATAACACCTATTTTAGAGTATTTACACTGGCTCCCGATTCAATGCCGGATACAGTATAAAACTCTTTTAACTACATACAAAGTCCTAAATAATACAGCACCTCTTACTTTAAACAACCTTATCAATAAAGAACCCAATCATAATCTTCAAAGGCGAGACCAACTAAATAAACTAAAAACACCAAAGGAATTTATAATGGCCAAAAAATATCAACAAACATGAAAGCATTCTCCCATGCTGCCCCTATAATTTGGAATAACATTTCATCGGAATTAAGATCCTTACCTCAAATCATGGAGTTCAGGAAAAAACTCAAAACACATTTATTCTCAACATACTACGGATCCTTGTCGAACTCACCTTGTCTCCAAGAAAAAGGATAGTTTCACCAGCTAACATAATCTATCTCTGAACTGGAATAAGTACTAAAACCCCAAACCGATGTTGTCGAAAACATACATACCTTGTACATAGTTCTAATCCTGTTCTTTGTATATAGTTTACAACTGTTAATTGTAAGATTGAATCTCTTGTAGTTTCACATTGTTACTGTTGAATCTCTTGTAGTTTCACATTGTTACTGTTGTTCCATGTAAACCGCAACTGATCAATGGAAGGTGCGATATATAAAAACTTGCAAATTAAATTAAATCATGCTTTGGAAGGTAGAAGGTCAACGCAAAAGAGGAAGGCCAGCAACAGTCGTCTTGCACCCCCCTTATGCTTTTCCCCGACCACTCTACCCTCTTCGCCCACTAAAATTGCCCCCTTGCTGTTTTCCATCGCCATCCCATCCCTGCCCCCCATCCCACCTCTTCCTACCTAGAGTACAAAGTTGATTCAGTTACTTGCTTGATTGTTAAGCTAAGTTGAGTCTCTCACATTATGTTACCTATTTTCCATGTAATTTTTTTGCCTCATTCCATCTAAACCTTAACGTTATGTTCCACTGTTAAAGCTTTGTTATTGTTAACATGTTCTCTGTAAACTGCCTTGACTTTGAGATAAGAGGGATATAAAAACAGTTAAATAAATGTTGTCTCTGCACTGGTATGCCCTTGTAACAAGGTGTACGAGAGGGTACCCAAAAAAACCAGGAATAACATTGCCCTGGGCGGAGCTTGTGTAGTACGCACCTCTGCCGCTAGGCGTGTATAGTGCAACTCATTGTCAGTTCAGTGCCGCCTGTGTTGTCGACCTGGCTTGTTCTGTTCATCTGCAGTGATTATTTTTGCTAGCGCTGTTTTGTTCTTGTTTCTTTTTTTATGATGACAGGTTTAAGTGAACAACGTGCAGCTGTGAAATTTTGTTTTCTACTCGGTAAAAATGCTGCTGAAACTGTTTAATGTTGAAAACAGCTTATCAAGATGACGCTATGGGAAAAAGTCAAGTGTACCAGTGGTTTGCTCGGTTTAAAAATGGCGACATGTCGATTGATGACAAACCTCGTTCTGGGCGTCCATCAACTGTCCGAATCGACGAAAATATTGAAAAAATTAGAGAGCTTGTGCTCACAGACCGTCGACAGACAATTGATCAACTGTCAGAGATTAGTGGGTTATCTTGGAGCTCGGTTCAGCAAATTTTAACAGAAGATTTGGGAATGAAAAGGGTTGCTGCCAAGTTTGTTCCTCGGGTTCTGACTGACAATCAAAAGGAACATCGAGTTGAAACATGTCGTGTTTTGAAACAACAGCTTGAAACTGATCCAGATTTTCTGTCAAAGGTCATTACAGGTGATGAGTCATGGTGCTATGGTTACGGCCCAGAAACAAAGCAACAGTCAAGCCAATGGAAGATGTCATCGTCACCCCGTCCAAAAAAATGTCGTCAAGTCAAATCAAACATCAAAACAATGCTGATTTGCTTTTTTGATGCCAAGGGGGTAGTTCATTCAGAATTTGTTCCCCCAGGTTAGACCGTCAATCAAACCTTTTATTTGGAAGTTTTAAGAAGATTGCGCAACAGTGTTCGTCAAAAAAGACCCGATTTGTGGCAGACAGACTGGTTCTTCCACCACGACAACGCACCTGCACACACAGTCATCTCTGTTAGACAGTTTTTGGCTAAAAATGGCATGGTTCCGCTGCCCCACGCACCTTACTCGCCTGACCTGGCTCCGTGCGACTTTTTCTTATTTCCACGCATGAAAAGGGGCATGAAAGGACACCGATTTGACAACATTTTGAAGAAGTCAATAAAAAAAAGAGGGAGGAGCTGTCAGCCGTTTCTAAAGATGGCTACAAAAAATGTTTCGAACAGTGGAAGCACCGGTGGGACAAATGTATCAGTTGTAATGGAGAGTATTTTGAAGGGGATAAGGTTGTTTTGTAAAGAATTTGAAATAAATAGCTTTTAAAAAATAATTCCTGGTTTTTTTGGGTACCCCCTCGTATATAGGCCAGACAAAGAATGGTGAAAGTGAGATTACAAGAAAATCATTTTCGGCTGAATACTAAAACATGTTCAGCACCGATGTGGAACATTGCATACGTTATAACCATTTTTTTACAGAGCTGTGTTGGGAGAATTATCGATCATGTTTCAAATTTTTGAAGAGGAAGTGATCGTGTGGCTCGTCTGAATTGTAAAGAACAATTTTGGATACTGAGTTTGGGCATTGTATATTCAGCCGGGTTGAACCAGCAAGTGGATTGGCATGCATTAATGTAATCTTTTTCACAGTAAAAAAGGGCTTTGGTCTCTATAAACCTTTGGAAAGTCTTGAGGGTAAGGCAGTGTTAAAAAATACTGCAACCATTTCGCTTTTTTAAGCCAGAGACAGCCTTTGTAAGCAGTTGGAATCGGGCATCATAAAAGGTTGTTTTAATAGAAGACACCTTTCAGATAAGTGATTACTCTGATGCAGAACTGTAACTAGTTCAAAACACTATGTTGTGTCGGTTTTCAGTATTACATTGGTGGCATTTTTTCAAGACTGTTTTGTATGAAGATTCAAAACATTGGATTCATTAAAATAAATTAAAAAGGACCCTGAATAGAGCTAGCTTTATATTAGCTGGTATCTTTTATGTAAAGGTCTGACAACGTTTTTTTTATAGGACTGTATATAGTTATTGGACTATGTTGATAGACATGGTGAACAAGGTCTCCATAATCAATTCTACTTTGATTTGTAACATATTTGTGAAAGTAAATAAGTATGTCTCAAAGCAGCCCTCTGGCTGGACGCAGGACCCTGTGTTCACATTCTGCTTTATTCTCTACAATGTCCTATGATCCACCTCTTGACTCCAACAAGGACTGGCATTTCTCTTGCGCCACCTTTTTACTATCAACAAATTCTGCTGTCTCTGGAGTACCTTTTATCCTTAAAATTATTTTCCTTAGCGTCCCTCTAGTCCAGTCCCGGAACCATATTTATTTATTTATTTTATTTATTTAACAGCTTTTATATACCGCACTTTTGACATCAGCGCGGTTTACATTTTAACAAGTTTTGTACTTAAACATAAAAACAAATGTTAAGTTTACAGAGAACAGGGAATAAAAACATGGATAACAGGGATTAACAATTAACAGATATTTTCAATTATTTACAATAGGTTCTTAAATGCTTGAGTTTTAAAGGTAGGGTTTGTGAGGCCTGGTCTAGATCAAGTGGTAAGATTTCAGGAGCTTATTTGGCTAGCCGTGGTCAATGGTCTGTGTGGGAGGGGGGTCAGTATATTGAGAGAAGTGTTGTAGGAAGAGATGTTTTTATGGATTTTCTGAACTGGGACAGGTCCTTTTGTGCTCTAATACTAGGTGGTAGCGTGTTCCAGCATCTAGGGGCGAAGGAAGAGAATGCTCTTAAAGTGGTTGTTTGAGTGAGTTTTTTGCTGTCTTTTGGGATTGTTAGCAAGTTCTCTGTTACAGAACGTCTAGATCTGGTGTTCTGTGTGTGTTGGAGGAGATCAGATAAGGAGGATGATGAGATATGGTGGAATGCTTTAAAGGTAAGGATGAGAGCTTTGTATAAGATTCTGCCAGCTAGTGGGAGCCAGTGGAGGTCAAATAGTATGGGAGTAATATGTTGACTCTTTTGGGATCCATGAAGAACTCTGGCCGCTGTATTCATGGCCAATTGAAGCGGGTTTAGAGTGCTCTTGGGTAGGCCATGAAGAACGATATTTGCATAGTCAAAATGAGGAGTGACTAATGCCTGGAAGGTTGTACGAAAGTCAGATGGTTCAAGCATAGGTCTGAGGTGTCGAAGGGTCTTGATTTTATAGTAAATGGCTTTTACAGTATTTTTTATGTGTTCTTTGAATTCAAGTCGTTGGTCAAGTATAACACCCAGATAACGTATAGAGTTGTGAACCTCCACCAGCAGCTTTGGAGACTGAACATCTTCATCTCTTTGATCATCCAGCTATATGCAGCCCCAAGGACCGCCCACACATCAGTATCTCAGTCTCCAAGCAGCTTGGAGGTTAGAGCCCAGAACTGGGCTCCTTAGGAACAAATAAGCAGAGCTTTAGTGTTTTATTATTTTCTAGATTTCGGTGCTGGGCTGCTGCTGTGGAGGAAGTCTTTGGCTGTGTCCCTTCTGCCTTTTCTCTAATCTGTTTTTTTCTCTCTGTCTCTCCCTGTCAGTCTCCCCATAGCTCAAACAAGCAGGGGAGCTGCACAGGACACAGGTCTCCTTTCTACCGAACCCCCTTGGTGGGTGAGGAGAAGGTTGAAGACAATTACAGGCAGCACTTAAATACAGCAGTAGGCTCTGAGGGTCCCCTAACTGATTTAGGGGTTCCCCGAGCTGCCTTCAGCGGTTATTACTCTGTTCTTGACTCTGATAACTGCTACTCAAAGCTTGTGGCAGGCACGCTGGACAGCACTCTCAGTGTTTTGAACCCCCCTCCACTCCTGTGTGTGGGTGAGTAGGGTTTGGGGCTTTTTCTTTCTAAAGGCAGTGTTAGAGGCCTTGGGGTAGCCTGGAATCAGCTCTGGGGAGTTTTTTAGGCGTTTTGGGTGCTTTTTCTGGTCCTTTTTTTGGCGGGATCGGGTCCGGCGGCCATTTTGGATTTTTTTCAAACTTGTTTTTCTTCGTGTTTTTTTTTTAGGGATAGGAGCTTCGTTTTTGCATTTCTTGGTCAGATATCAGCTAATTGACTCCAGCTCTATCTAATCCTGCAATTTGGAGCGTTTTTGAGCACTTTTAAAATCGCGATTTTTTTTCTGCTCTGTTTGCTTCAGCACGGTGTTCCTGCTTTGCTGGCAAGGGGCTGTGTGCATAGCCATGCCTCCTAGTCCTCGGTGTCTGGTCTGTGGCATTCGTAGAAGTAGTAATTTGGAAGCCCGAGTCTGTGCCACTTGTTCTGCTGTGGGTGCTGTCATGGAGGATCCTCTGGAGGGCTCCAGTGCGGATCTTCCACCTGTCTCTACCGAAGGGACATCAGGGCAGGCAGAGACGGTCCTTGGTCCGGGGATTTCTGCGGTGCCGGAACACCTGTTGGCGGGGGCGTCCAGGAGGGATCCCTGGGAATTCCACCCGCCTTTTTCTCTCTCATGCAGGAGGCTCTGGCTCTCTTGCAGCCGGCGGGGGGAGGTTCGGTCCTGCCCCGCCGTGGGCTAAAGCGTCCACATTCAGTAGAGGGAGACGCTGGTCCACAAAAGAAGAGCCGGCCCCCGAGTGTTGCGGATTCCGCGCCTCCTGGGGATGAGTTCCACGAGGGGCTGGGGGAGGCTCTTGAGCTGGAGTCTGCGGAGGATTTAGAAGACGGCGAGTTGCTGGACGACGAGCGGAGTAGTAGAATAGTGCGGGTATTTCGTAAAGAGGAACTTCCGGCACTGATTGCTGAAACCCTCAGGGTATTGAACATACCCGTGGAAGATGCCGCTGCGGAGGACAAGTTGGAGGATCCTTTGATGCAGGCGGTGCGCACTTCCCATAGAGTCTTTCCGCTCCATAGGGTTTTTAAAGCTATGATCCAGGAGGAGTGGAACAGTCCAGAGTCTGCTTTGCGCGGGGCTAGACTGTTGCCTAAGTTGTATCCTCTGTCGGAGGCTGATAGAGAGCTCTTTAGTTCGCCGAAGGTGGACGCGGCAGTTTCCGCGGTTACTAAACGGACTACTATCCCGGTGGAAGGTGCTGCGGCGTTGAAGGACCCGCAGGATCGGAAAGTCGATAGCTTGTTGAGACAGGCGTTTGATGTTACTGCCCTGTCAATGCAGGCAGCGGTGGCTGGGGCCTGGGTGGCGCGCGGCTGCCTCCGCTGGTCTCAACAGTTCCAGGGGCCCCAGTCGGCGGAACAAGAGGCCGCGGGGTCCAGATTGGAATCGGGTACCGCTTATTTGGCGGATATCCACTATGACCTCATTAGGGGGTTAGCTAACGGCATGGCGTTGGTGGTGGCGGCGGCGCGTCGTTCTCTTTGGTTACGCAATTGGGCGGCTGATGGTTCTTCTAAAGCTCGCCTTAGTAAGCTGCCGTTTAAGGGCAGGCAGTTATTTGGGGAAGACTTGGATAGGTTGGTAAAGGATCTCGGGGATTCTAAGGGGAGTCGGCTTCCGGAGGATAAACCCAAGCAGGGTAAGCCGACCTTCTCCTTCCGGGGGTCTCAGCAGTCCTTTCGGAGATTTCGTGCCTCCCGCTTTGGTCAGTCCCAGCGTTCCAGATACCCGGGGTGCGGACAGAGTTTCCGCGGATTTCGGGGGGCAGGTAGAGGTTTTGGTTCCTTCCAGGCGCAGGTCCCCAAAAAGTCACAATGAAGCGAGGCCGGCTCCGGTGGCGGTGATTCCCGTAGGGGGCAGACTGCGGGATTTCTACCCTGCCTGGGCCGCTATCACATCCGATCAGTGGGTGCTAGAAGTGATACGAGAGGGGTATGCGCTCGAGCTGCATCGACCGGTGCTCGATTCCTTCATTATGTCCCCGTGCAGCGCTCCCTGGAAACGACGAGTCATATCAGATACGCTTTCCTGGCTGCTTCGGCTCCGGGCAGTCGTCCCCGTGCTGGAGGAGCAGTTAGGGTCCGGTCGATACTCCATCTACTTCGTAGTGCCGAAAAAGGAGGGCACCTTTCGTCCAATCCTGGATTTAAAGAGAGTGAATCGCTGCCTCCGGGTGTCGCATTTTCGCATGGAAACGCTGCGCTCGGTCATAGCGGCGGTCCGCGAGGGGGAATTCCTAACGTCCCTAGACCTTACGGAGGCCTATTTGCACTTTCCCGTTCGTCAGGAACATCAAAGATTTCTGCGGTTTGCGCTGCCGATGGGCCATTTTCAGTTTCAAGCCATGCCCTTCGGCCTAGCGACGGCGCCACGGGTCTTCACGAAGATCATGGTGGTGATAGCGGCGTTCCTGCGGAAGGAGGGTGTCCTCGTGCATCCCTATCTCGACGACTGGTTGATCCGGGCGAAGTCGAGGGAGGAGAGTCTCCGGGCGACGGCGCGGGTCGTACAGGTTTTGCAGTCGTTAGGCTGGGTGGTCAATCGGGCGAAGAGCAGCCTTCTTCCCTCGCAGACCTTGGAGTATTTGGGGGCGCGTTTCGAGACCGGCAACGGGAAGGTTTTTCTCCCAGTGCACAGAGCGCGGGCCCTGAGGCGGCTGGTGGAGCAGTTTCTAGCGAGACGGCTGTCCTCGGCTTGGCAATACCTTCAGCTTCTCGGCACGATGGCGGCGACCATCGAGGTAGTTCCGTGGGCAAGGGCGCACATGCGGCCCCTGCAGCGAGCGCTGCTGTGTCGATGGTGTCATCAGTCTGACTCGCTGGCTCGTCAGTTGGTTTGCCCCTTGGGGGTTCGGCGCAGCCTTCGCTGGTGGTTGCGTCGGCGCTCTCTAGCGAACGGTATGCCCTTGGAGTCTCCCGTCTGGCGTCTGCTGATGACGGATGCCAGTTTGAGCGGCTGGGGGGCTCATTGCGAGGGCCAGATTGCTCAGGGCCAGTGGTCCTCGCGGGAGAGCCGGTGGTCCATCAACCGACTGGAAATGAGAGCCGTGTGGTTGGCTCTGACAGCGTTTCAGCCTTGGCTGCAGGGAGCGGCGGTCAGGGTGCTATCCGAAAATGCCTCCACGGTAGCCTACATAAATCGCCAGGGAGGCACAGGCAGCGCGGCGTTGGAAGCAGAGGCGGATCTGCTTCTGGAATGGGCAGAGCGGCGTCTTCAGTGTCTGTCGGCCCAGCACGTCGCGGGGGTTCACAATGTGGAGGCGGATTTTCTGAGTCGCCGCAGGGTAGACCCCGGAGAGTGGTCTCTACATCCCGAGGTTTTTGCGTTGCTGGTCCGTCGTTGGGGTCTGCCGATAATGGACCTCATGGCGACCTTCGAGTCCGTGCAGGTCGAACGGTTCTTCAGCAGGCGTCGGGAACGCATGTCGGAAGGCCTCGATGCATTGGCACAAAGGTGGCCAAGGTACGGGCTGCTCTATGTCTTTCCTCCGTGGGCTCTGGTGGGTCGCCTGGTGCAGCGGATCGAGCGGCATCCGGGTCCCGTGGTTCTGATTGCCCCGGACTGGCCTCGTCGGCCTTGGTATGCGGATCTGGTGCGGTTGAGTGTGGCCGATCCGTGGCGCCTTCCTCCTCGGCCGGATCTCCTTCGGCAGGGGCCGTTGCAGATGCCTCAGGTGGCTCGATTCTCGCTTACGGCATGGCTATTGAGAGGGCGCGAATGAGAGCCAAAGGTTATTCTCCGGAGGTCATTGCTACCTTGTTGCGGGCGCGGCGTCGGTCCACGTCGCTAGCGTATGTCCGGGTCTGGCGTATTTTTGAGAGCTGGTGTGCGGATCGCGAATTGCGGCCTTTGCGGACCTCCGTTCCTCAGATCCTCTCCTTCTTGCAAGCAGGGGTGGACAAGGGCCTGGTGGCAAGTTCGTTGAGGGTACAACTTGCAGCTCTGGCGTGTTTTAGAGGCAAGGTTCAGGGCCAGCTATTGGGGTCCCATGCTGACGTGAAGCGCTTCTTGCGAGCGGTGTTGCTTATGCGTCCTCCGTGCAGGGCTTTAGTGCCCTCGTGGGACTTGAATTTGGTGTTGAGGTCTCTGGTGGCTTCGCCGTTTGAACCCTTGGCGCAAGCTTCGTTGAAGGACTTGACGTTGAAAACGGTGTTTCTGGTAGCGATCTCATCGGCTCGCAGGATCTCGGAGTTGCAGGCTCTTTCCTGTAGGGAACCCTATCTGTCTTTCTCTGCCGACAAGGTGGTATTGCGACCGGTTCCCGCGTTTTTGCCTAAGGTAGTTTCAGCGTTTCACATGAATCAGGTGGTGTCTCTCCCGGTGTTTGCCAAGGAACGGGGCAAGCAGGCGGATAACTCCTTGCACGCGTTGGATGTCCGTCGTGCCCTTCGTCGGTATTTGTGGGAAACGGCGGCCTTCCGTAAGTCCGATCGACTGTTTGTCGCATTTGGCGGTCCGCGCAAGGGGGAAGCGGCGTCTAAGTCTTCCATTTCCCGCTGGTTGAAAGAGGCGATTTCGTCGGCATACCTTTTACACGGCAGGGTGGTTCCTGCCGGGCTTCGGGCTCACTCGACTAGGGCGCAGGCGGCGTCTTGGGCAGAAGTTAGCTTAGTACCGGCGGTTGATATTTGTCGGGTGGCGACGTGGTCGTCCTTGCACACCTTTGCGAAGCACTATCGTCTGGATGTGCAGGCGGCGTCGGATGCGCGGTTGGGTCTCGGGTGCTTCAGGCTGGACTAGCGAGGCCCTCCCGTTGAGATTTACTGCTCTGTTACATCCTCTATGGTTCCGGGAATGGACTAGAGGGACGCTAAAGAAGAGTAAATTAGACTTACCTGCTAATTGTTGTTCCTTGCGGAACTCTAGTCCAGTCCCGGATCCCTCCCTGTCTCTCTGTTCTCGCTGCCAGCCAAGAAGGTACATTCATTATAGGAGTCTGCTAGGGTTTCTGTTCTCTATGCTTTCGGTCAGAGCTCCTCTGCTTGCAGCACGCCTTAGTTCCCTTTCGGGGTCAAATTTTAAGGGTGAGCGGTGGCGCCTCTTGTTGCATGTGTTTTGCACAAGGGTCGCCACGGCCGTTCTGGTCCCCCTTCCCGTCGGCGGGAGATTGTTCATACGCAATTTAAAAAAAATAAAATAAAATAGTTTTTGCTAGTAGTGGGAACTTTAGGGTCAGGATCCTTTTTTTCCACTGTGTTGTTATATCTACTTATTTGTTGCTCTGCTTAGTATGCTTTGTCAATAGGTACTGATGTGTGGGCGGTCCTTGGGGCTGCATATAGCTGGATGATCAAAGAGATGAAGATGTTCAGTCTCCAAAGCTGCTGGTGGAGGTTCACAACTCTATGGTTCCGGGACTGGACTAGAGTTTCGCAAGGAACAACAATTAGCAGGTAAGTCTAATTTACTCTTGTCGCAGCCTATTTTCAAAATCCTCAAGTTTTAGTGTGGTCGCCTCCCTTGCTTCCTCCAGGGCCTCCACCTGCTTCTGTAGCTTTTTGACACCCCCTACTATCTCCTCCATCTGCTCTTCGACATTCTCCATTGTTTTCCCAATATCAAGCACCTTAGACCGCAACTCCACCAATACGTCTCCCATCTTTTGTTTTCACACCGGCAGTCTCTGTGTGGATCTCTCCCCCCCCCCAACCAATTGCATAACTCATCTTTAGTAATCTGCTCCAAAGTTCCTTTACCAAAGAGTAGTTGGCTGATTTTCACCATGCTATGCTTGTTTGTTGTCCATCTTGCCTTCTGCATGGTCTTTTTATGTCCTTGGCAAGTGAACTCCTTCAGGTCTGCCATTTTTTGGCAGGTGGCTGCCATTCTCTGGATCCTTAACCTTACTAGATCTGTTCACCACTCTTAACTGAGTATTTTAGGGAGCTGGGGATAGCTTATTTCCAACTTTATCAAGCTCTGGCAACAGAGCTTGCCACTCAGCCTTCCATCTGGACGGATGATGTCATTTCCTCCCCTCAGCTAACTTTTTTTGATAATGTTACCTCACTACTTATAGAGAACCATTGGCTTCTGGTAGGCTTTAGAATTTAAATTTAAACTTCTTAGCCTGTAGCCTAGGATATTATAGATCCACTGCATGATTGTTTAATTCTCTGGGAACAAGCAGAAAGTCAGTTCTCACATATGGGAGATGTCGGCACCAAAAGAGCCCTCGCGGAAGCAGCCTCCCAGCTTTCAAAGAAAGCCTTTGGGAGATGCCACCATGTATGCGTGGTCCCCTTCCCGCCCAAGGATGTCATCTTACTCAGTCTCCTTTTTTCTGTGGAGCTCTTCAGATGTTTGTCTGGCTTGTCCCCGGAAAAAGTTGATTTTTCTCTCTGGTATCGCCCTCGCCATCTGGTATCGCACCGGTACTCTTCCTGTCACCGACCTCGTTGCCTCGGCGTTGTTTGGTCTATTTTTGTAGTTTTCGTTCTTTTCTTGGTGTCTTCGGGCCATTTTTTCTCCCACTGGCAGCCCGGAGAGTCTTCGACCTCGCAGGGGTACTTTTTTCTCCCATGGCTACCAGTGGCTTTAAGAAGTGTGATCGGTGCTCTAAAATTTTGTCTTTGACTGACACACACGACTGCTGTCTCCACTGCCTTGAGTCAGGCCATGACCTGGCATCCTGCGGTCTCTGCAAAAGGATGTCCAGTAAGGCCCTCGTCTCGGGCGGAGCCTCCCAAACCCGAGCCTTGTGGGTCTTCAAAATGGATCTCCCTCGAGGGAATCCAGGAAGAAGAAGAAACCCTCGAAGGCGGCGTCCTTGGATGGTTCCAACCGGCTGGGTGCTCTCCGGTCTCGCAGTTGGAGACGCTCATCCGAAGAGTCGGAGAAGGAGTGGCCTGCGAAGGTTACCCGAAAGGATCCGACTGCGGACTGGCCTCTGTCCCCAGACACCATCTTCATCGAGTATTCCCCTTCAGGGGAGCCGGCATCGGGCCAGAGTTCCTCGGTGCCCTCGCTGAAGGCTGTGGAGCCTTTTGGTCTGGAGTCCAGAATGGCGGCCCTGGAGCGCAGTTTGCCTTCATGGATCGGGCATGACTGGTTCATCTGCCCTGACCACTGGGCCTCGACATCCAAGACGTTCCCGGAGACTGAACCGATCCTTGAGGTCCTTTGGCCTCGAGTCCATCCTCGGTTGAGGTCATATTCTGAGTCCTGCTCGACAGGACCACGGTCATCCCCGGTAAGTATGCCGGCTGCAGGTCATCGGGTGGCCCCAGGGCCCGCGGAGCTGCCCTCCTATGAGTCCTCGATGGGTTACTCTGAGTGAGAGATGGAGGACGAGGAGTCCCCCGATAACCGTCGCCACCGCGATGTCCCATCTGACTCTCCCATCTCGGACCCCCAATGCCGGTCCCCACTGGAAGATATGGGATTCCTTGATTTTGTCAAGGGTATGTCAAAGGTCAGAGGAGGACCCTCGAGTGGATGAGTTGGAAATCTTCCAGTACGAGATTCCTCTGAGGGAATCGCACATGGTGCCCATCCTGGAATGGCTGATGTTCCGAATGTAGGAGACACCAGCTTCGGTACCGGTAGTGAGCGAATGACTCGACTCGATGTATCCCGGTCTTCCAAATGTCATAGCTAATGCATAACTCCATGGTGGTGGAGTCGGCCATGCGTCGGCTGAAAAGCCAGAAGACACACTCCTCAGTGCCCCCCGGCAGGGAGGCCTGTATCTTGGACGCCCTTGGCAGAAAGTGCTACCAGAGCTCAATGCTCATCGGCCGCATCTAGTCCTACCAGCTGTACATGGGCATGTACCTGAGAGACCTGGCGAAGGAACTCGCCGGGTTCTCAGCTGGTCTCTCTGAAGAACCCTTGCAGCGGTTCAAGAACCTGGCCAAGGCAGTCCATGAGTGCTCCAAATTCATGTCTCGAGTGGCCTTTGATGGGTTAGATAAGCAGCTCGAGTAGCATCGGCTGGCATCGGTGCATGCCGCCAAGTTTGGCTAAAGTCGTCCTACCTCGAGCAGTGGGTTTAGTACAAATTGGTCGATGTCCCCTGCCAAGGAGAGAACCACTGGCAAACCCATGACCGACAAGGCTGCTGAGCTGGAGACTTAGTTCATGACAAGGACCAGGCTCTCCAGAAAGACCGCTTCCCCTCCCTGACGGAAGGGCTTGGGCAAAAAGTCCTTTTACCTGAGGAAGGGAGCTTCTTACAGAAATGATCCACCCTTTCAGGCCTCCCCAGCTCCCCAACAGGGTCAGCAGGCCAAGGGACATGGACATGGCCCTCGTAAGCTAAAGGCTCCAAAACCTCAGTCTCCGGAAATTAGCAGCACACGGGTGGACGTCTGGCCCTCTATGCCCAGAGGTGGTTGACCATCGCCACTGACTCCAGGGCACTTTGGGTAGTCAGGAAGGGTTACCTTCTCCACCTGACTCGTACACCTCCCCCTTATTTCTTGGGAGAGTGCCTCAGGTTTCCCCTCCACTGGGACCTTCTACTGAAGGAGTTGGGAAGGTCTTCTCGAGGACAAAGCAGTGGAACCGGTGCCCCACCATCTCAAGGGCAAGAGGTTCTACACCAGGTACTTTCTCATGCCAAAAAGGACACGGGGCCTAAGGCTCATCCTCGACCTGTGCAACCTCAACAATTTCCTGGTGAAGGATAAGTTCAAGATGCTCTCACTTGGAACATTGCTGCCAGACCTCAAGGATGCTTATACCCACATCTTCAGTCACCCCAACCCCAGGCAGTACCTGCGGTTTGTAATGGGGGGGCAGGGATTTTCAGTACAGGATGCTCCCTTTCGGCTTGGCCTGCCCCAAGAATCTTCACAAAATGCCTGGAAGTCATTGCCACCTTTCTCCGTCTCCAGGGGGTCTTCATCTTTCTCTACCTGGACGACTGGCTCATAAAATGCGGCATGGCCTCGGAGGTGCAACAGGCCACCGTACGCACCATCCAGATTCTGCAACATTTGAGGTTTGTCATAAACTACCCAAGTCTCACCTCCTCCCGACACAGTGTCTGCTGTTCATTGGGGAAAAGACTGACACTCTCTCCAATCAAAGGCATTCTTGCCCAGGGACTGGGCCGATTGTCTTAAGACTCTGGCTCGGGACATTCAGTGCCGTTCCTCGGTACCCGCTCGGCTTCTTCTGCGCCTCCTCATGCACATGGCCTCCATGGTCCTTGTTGCCCCCGACGCCCGCCTCCACATGAGGATGGCGCAGTGGTGTCTCCAGAACCAGTGGTCTCAAGCCACAGGTCTCCTCCGAGACAGAGTCCCTGTGACCTGCCAACTGGCAGAGTCCCTGGTCTGGTGGCAGTCTTTCCAGTATCTCGAGCCAGGCATGCCTTTTCAGGCCCCATGCCCCTCAAGGGTCCTCCCACGGATGCCTCCCTGCTCCACTGGGGTGCTCACTGCAAAGATTTCCGCACCCAGGGCAACTGGTCACTAGGCGAGAGCACATAGCAGATCAACCTCCTGGAGCTCCGAGCCATACACCTAGCCCTGCGAGTCTTCTGTCACCACCAGCGTCGTCAGCCGGTGCTGGTCCAGACGGATTACCAGGTGCCAATGTTCTACTTGAACAAACAGGGGGCACGGGGTCTCATACCCTTTGTCAGGAGGCACTGGTCCTCTGCTCATACGCAATCCAACAGGGTATCCTCCTGTGGGCAGTGTACCTGCCAGGCCAGGACAACATTCTGGCTGACAGGCTGAGCAGAGTCCTCCAGCTGCATGAGTGGCAGCTGGACCCCAGCGTAGCCAGTCGGCTCTTCCAGCTCTGGGGGGAATCCGTGATGGACCTGTTCGCCAGCCCGGACAACTTTCAGTTTCCCCGCTTCTGTTCCCGACACCCCACCCCTCCAGTGTGGCAGCAGACGCGTTCCTTGTCCGTGGTCGGAAGGCCTCATGTACGCCTTCCCTCCTAGGCTGTTGATCACCAAGATCTTGTTCAGGACCCTCCGCAACGGGGCCTCACTCATTCTGATAGCTCCTCGGTGGCCCAGGCAACAATGGTTCGTTGCTCCTGTAGTTGACAGTGGAGACCCCCATTCCCTTAGGGACTGCCCTGGGATTCCTATCTCTGGAGGGGGGCTCTCTCCTGCACCCCATCTGTCGCTGACAGCATGGCTGCTGAGAGGATGACTCTGGCCCCTTTCAACTTTCCGGTTGAGGTGGAAGACATTCTGCTGGCCTCTCGCAAGACCTCCACCCGAAAGGCTTACACCCTCAAATGGCACAGGTTCTCGGTTTGGTGCGCCGAACACGGGGCTGACCATTTCTCTTGCCCAGTGCCACTGGTGTTACTGTACCTTCTCCACCTCTCTCAATTCGGGCTCAACTAACTCCGTCCGAGTGCACCTTAGTGCCGTGGTGGCACACCGCCATCCAGTGAATGCTAAGCCCCTCTCGGTCCAACCCTCGGTGACCCGTTTTCTTTGGGGCCTGCTCTTATCGAAGCCCCCAGTTCACCCTCCGGCAACCAAATGGGACCTCAACGTAGTGTTGGAGCAGCTCACTTGCCTGCCCTTCGAGCCTCTGGCTACCTGCCACCTTCGCTACCTCTCTTGGAAGGTGGCTTTCCTAGTCACGCTCACCTCTGCTCCCAGAGTTAGCGAGCTTCATGCCCTTGTGGCGGAGGCGTCCTGTACCAGGTTCTACAAGAACAGAGTGGTGCTTTGCACGCACCCCAAATTCCTGCCGAAGGTAATGTTGCCCTTCCATCTCAACCAGGAAGTGGTACTCCTACCTTCTTTCCAAGACCCCACTCCAGTCGGGCGGAGACGGTCCTTCACACCTTGGACTGTAAGAGGGCTTTGTTTTTCTAGATCCAACACACTCAAGGCCACCGCAAAGCTGCTCAGCTTTTCATCTCCTACGACCCCAGTAGGCTGGGGGAGGCGGTAACCAAGCATATGCTGTCCACATGGGTGGCTGACTGTATCGCCCTCGCTTATGAGCAGGCGAGGCTCCCACTGAAAGGTTGCATCACGGCGCACCGTGTCAAGGCCATGGCGTCCTCTGTGTCAAACTTGCGCTCTGTCCTGATGATGGACATCTGCCGAGCCGCCACCCGGTCTTCAGTCCATATCTTCACAGCGAGAGTCGCGACAGGATAGTGCCTTTGGCCAGGCTGTGTTCCGTAACCTTTTTTGGGTTTAGACAACTCCTACCCTCCGATCTTTCTGTGTTCAGGCTACCGGAATGCTGGTTTCATCGGACACCTAGGAAAGAACAACCAAAAACTATGGTTACATGATGCAAGGTTCCATATTAAGAACCAGCACTCGGGAAAAAGATTTAGGCGTCATGGTGGATAACATGTTGAAACCCTTTGCCCATTGTGCAGTGGCAGCCAAGAGAGCAAATAGAATGCTACACCCTTCTGCAAATTAATTGAAGCAAACCATATTTTTTAATCTTTTCAACCTACGAATTGTATATGCATTTAATTTTTATCTTTTTTTTAATCAACTGGGTTAAATCATCACGTATGAGATTTTTCATCATTATTTGTAGGCTTATGGGTTAAATGACGTAATAGATGATGTGATATGACGTAGGCATGACTTATTGTGTATGCGACTATAATATCAGCCAACATTTTATTATATTTTCTCCTGAGTGTATTCTGTTAATCCAGCCATTGTGCATGATGGACGCGACACCCGGAAAGATTGTCACCCTGCATGAACACACAGGGAAGACCTATGGAGATATAGCAAGTATAGTTGGTGTCAGTCTCGCAATCGTCAGTCGTGTGATCAAATCTATAAAGCAGACAGGATTCGTCTCGCCTAAACGAAAGGTAAATTGTGGTCATAAGAGGAAAACCACACCCAGAGACGACACCTATGTTCTCAGGGAAAGTAGAAAAGACCCTCAGAAGACAAGCAACGCATTAAAAAGAGATTTAGAAGAGAAAGGTATAATGGTCAGTTCTTCCACAATTCCTAGGCAACTTTTGGAAGTTGGTCAAAAAGCACGATGACCTCTGAAAAAACAACTTCTGACAAAGGTTTTGAAAGAGAAGTGCTATAAATGGGGACTGAAACATAAAGAGTGGACTAAAGAAGATTGGAGAAAAGTAATATTCAGTAATGAAAACCATTTCTTTGTCCAGGGTCAAAGAAGCCAACATGTTTGGTGTTCACCCGGAGAAAAGATTTGTGATTCCCACATCAACCAGTACGTGAAACACCCCCAAAAGAAGATGTTCTGGGGGTGTTTCAGTTATTATGGAGTCGGCAGCTTGCATCCAGTTGAGGGAATGATGCGTTCACAACAATATGTCAGTGTTCTCCAAAGAAGAGTTGTTTCAGAGCTAGAGAAGACATTTCCTGATGGATCTGGCATCTTTCCGCAGGATCTTGCCCCATGCACACATCGAAATTGGTGAAAAGCTTTGTTTTTTTTTTTCTTCAAAAGAAGCAAATAAAGATACTGGACTAGTCAGGAAACTCTCTGAATTTAAACCCCATAGAGAATCTGTGGTCCATTTGTAAACTTCGCCTTCGTAGAGTGGACTGTACAACAAACGAGAAGCTTATTCAAGCTCTGATTCAAGTCTGGTACAGAAATCATTGCAGACTGCTCGAAATTATTGGGCTCCATGCCAACTCATGCCCAGATGCTGGTAAAAAAACAGAGGAGATCATATTATGTACTAATGTGGCTATTAATAAGATTTTCAATGGAAATTTCAGTTTTCACTTATTTTTCAGTTTGTTTCAATTAATATGCACAAGGTTGTACATATCATAAGGAAAGGAATGGAAATAAGACAAAGGCTATTATAATGCCTCTGTATTGTTCCATGGGGCGACCACACCTTGAATATTGTGTACCATTCTGGTCACCGTATCTTAAAAAGGATATAGTGTTATTAGAAAAGGTACAGAGAAGAGCCACCAAAATTGTAAAGGGGGATGGAAGGATACTCCTATGAAGAGAGGCTAAAAAGGTTAGGGCTCTTCAATCTGGAAAATCTCTTTCCTGGCGTTCATGCGGGACATGGCTCGGGCCCTCAACCTGCTGACGCAGACCGAGGAGGAGCCAAGGGCAGAAGAACTGGACATCTTGCAGTACAAGTCTCCACCCAGGGAGTCTCTTACTGTTCCGGTACTGTCCATTCTATCCCGGCTGCTGCTCTGCATGTGGGAAGCACCCATCTCCGGTCCCTATTGTCAGTAAAAGACTTGATGCCATGTATAGGGTCCAGCGCAGCCCGGGTTTTCGGAGGACCCAGCTTCCTCATACCTCCTTGGTAGTCGAGTCTGCGATGCGGAAATGGAAGAGCCTGAAGTCGCACTCTTTCGTCCCGCCTGGTAGGGAATCCTGAGCCTTCAACATCCTCGGGCACAAGGCTTACCAGGGATCCATGCTGGCGTGTCGCATCCAGGCTTACCAACTATATATGAGTATGTTCCTTCGCAACCTTGCCAAAGAGCTCGGTGGGTTCTCTGCGGTCCTCTGTGGAGAGCACCTTCTCAGGTACCAGACTCTCCTGAGGTCTGTTGCAGACTGCTCTAAATACCTTTCCTGTGCCGCATATGACGGGTTTGAGTCTTCTGCCCATGTAGCAGCGACCGGCATTGGAAGTGGAACCCGTCGCCAGGCATGGCTCCAGTCTTCGGACCTGGAGCAGTGGGTCCAGGAGAAGCTCCTGGATGTCCCCTGCCTCGGCGAATGGCTTTTCGGCAAGCCCATAGAGGACAAGGCAGCCGAGATCGAGTCGGAGTTTGTGATGCGCACACGTCTCTCTCGCAAAACCTCCTCACTTCCACGGAAGAAGCAGCACACTAAAAAGCCTTTCTTCCAGACGAAAGGGCTTCCCTACCAGGGATACCTGCCTACCCCTGTGCCGACGACAAGCGCTCAGGGCAAAGGGGGGGGGGGTGCCCAGGGTCACCGGAAACCCAAGGAGCCCAAGGCCCAACCACCAGCACCACCCCAGCCAACCCCAGGGTTTTGATGCCGAAAGCATAGCCTCTCGCCCCCTGGGGACACTTCGACCCATGGGAGGATGCCTGTCCCTTTTCGCCCCTGAATGAACAGCTATTACATTGGACACCTGGGTCCTGCAGGTGATCCAGGATGGGTATTGTCTTCGTCTAGACAGACTCTCTCCTCCCTTCTCCCCGGTGGAGCCTACTCGGCTTCCCTCACACCAGGCTTGCTTACAGCAAGAGCTGAACAACCTCCTTGGTCAACAGGTGGTCGAAAAGGTTCCACCGCACCTCTGGGGTCAGGGATTTTATTCCCGGTACTTCCTCGTTCCGAAGAGGATGGGAGGCTTGCGCCCCATCCTCGACCTCGGAAATCTGAACAAGTTTCTGGTATGGGAGAAGTTTAAAATGCTATCCCTTGGCATCCTGCTGCCCTACCTCTGGCATGGCGATTGGCTATGCTCCTTGGATCTTAGAGACGCTTATGCCCACATTCCGGTCCATCCCAAGCACAGGAAGTACCTGTGTTTCAGGGTGCAGAGAGAGCACTTCCAGTACAGAGTGTTCCCCTTCGGGCTGGCGTCTTCCCCTCAAGTTTTTACCAAGTGCCTGTCAGCAGGCGTGGCCCACCTCTGGCTGCATGGCATGTCAGTCTACCCTTGCCTAGATGATTGGCCCATCTCGGGCACCTCTGAGGAGGAGGCTCACCTTGCGGCGTCGCGCACGGTGGTCCTCCTTGAGCATCTCAGTTTCCTGATCAACTACTCCAATTCCCACCTCACTCCGGTGCGGACCCTGGAATTCATTGGTGCTCTTCTCGACACAGAACGTGCAACCGCCTTTCTCCCTCGAGCATGTGCTGATCAGCTCTGCGCTCTGGCTGCCGAGGTCCAAGGCCAACCCAGGGTCTCGGCGCAGACTATGCTGAACATGCAAACGGCCCAATGGTGCCTCAGAGCGCAATGGGCCCAGGCCTCGGGCCGCCTCAGCGACCCTGTCCGGGTGTCTCGCGGCCTAGTCGAGTCCATAGTCTAGTGGCAGGACCCCCAGAGCCTCGCTGTTGGGCTGAGGAGCCCACTTCGACCATCTTTGCACCCAGGGGCGGTGGTACCCGAGGGATCTTAACAGTAGATCAACCTGCTTGAGCTTCGAGCGGTCCGGTTGGCCTTGAAGGTCTTAGAGTACCACCTGAAGGACAGATCGGTGCTTGTGCAGACAGACAACAGAGTTGCAATATTCTACATAAACAAGGTGGGGGGCTCCCGCCTTCTCTTGCGGGAGGCAGTCCTCCTCTGCTCCTTCGCAGTGCGCTGGGGCATGACCCTAAGAGCTGTCTATCTCCCGGGCCAAGACCATGTTCTCGTGGACAGGCTCAGCAGGCTTCTCCGCCCGCACGAGTGGCGCCTGAGTCCAGATGTGGTTCTCCACCTGTTCCGCCTCTGGAGGACTCCATCCATGGACCTGTTCACTAGCCCGGCGAACCCGCAGCTCCCCCGCTTCTGCGGGCCAATAGCACACCCAAGCAGGGTGGCCCCAGATGCGTTCCTCCTGAACTGATCCTCCAGGTTTCTGTATGCATTCCCTCCCACTCCTCTCCTTGTGAGGATCCTCAACAAGATCCAGCACGACCGAGCCTCGGTGATCCTCATGGGTCCTTCGTGGCCTTGGCAACCTTGGTTCCTGCTTCTACTCCGGCTCTCGTCAGAGCCTACAGTCCCCCTGGGCAGTGCCCCAGGTCTGCTGACGCAGGAGGAGGGACGGGTGCCTCACCCAAACTTGGTCTCACTATCCCTGATAACCTGGTGGCTGAACGGGTCTCTTTAGCCTCGTTGTACCTCCCAGCGGAGATAGAGGACGTCGTCCTCACGTCGAGGAAAGACGTGACGAGGCGGGCCTACACCTTGAAGTGGTGGCGGTTTTCGGTCTGGTGCTCCGAGCTCCAGATTGACCCTTTCTCCTGCTCTACCCATTGGGTTCTCCAGTATCTTCTCCACCTCTCGCAGGTGGGACTGAAGTCCAACTCGGTCAGGGTTCAACTGAGCGCCATCTCGGTCAACCACTTGCCCGTTAAAGGGAAAACACCTCTCGGTCCAGCCGCTAGTCTCCTGCTTCATGTGGGGCCTCCTGCTTTCCAAATCCTCCATCTAGCCTCCCCCGGCGGAATGGGACCTGAACATCGTGCTCATGCAGCTGACACTGCCGCCCTTCGAGCCGATGGTGACATGCTCGTTCTGGCACCTCTCCTCGAAGGTGGTTTTCCTGGTGGCATGGACCTCGGCGTGGTGAGTCAGCGAACTTCAAGCCCTCATGGCCGAGGACCCCTACACCTGGTTTTACAGGAACAGGGTGGTCTTTCGCACCCACCCCAAGTTCCTACCGAAGGTTGTCTCGGACTTCCACCTCAATCAGGAGGTGGTTTTGCCGACTTTTTTCCTGAAACCTCACATCGACCGGGTCATCGGAGGTCCTGCATACACTCGACTGCAAGAGGGCTCTTGCCTTCTACCTGCAGCGCACCCAAGGTCATCGCAGATCCGTCTGGTTCTTCATCGCCTATGATCCCAACCGCCTGGGGCTAGCAGTCACCAAGCGCACCCTCTCCATCTGGGTGGCAGACTGCATTGCCTTCGCACAGATAAAGGTGGGCACCTCGCTGGATCGTCAGGTCACCGCACACGTTGTCCGCGTCAAGGCGGTGTCAGTAACTTCGCTGTGCTCGTTGCCTCTCACGGACATCTGCCAAGTTGCGACCTGGGCTTCAGCAAATACTTTCGCTTTGCACTACTGCCTGGAGAGGGAGTCCCGCCGGGACAGCACCTTCGGCCAGGCTGTACTCCATAGTCTATTTGGGGTATAAGCAACTCCTGCCTTCCAACCCTTCTTCTGCAGCTACCGAGAGCTTGCCCCAAAGGCCCAAGGACCCTGTCTTTGTTCGGACATTGGCTGCTGCTCACGACCTTGTGGAGGAGATTTTGGCAAATGGGCCCAGTCCTATTTACAGTGGACCCAGTGTCACTGCAAAGCACCTCAGCTTTTCGTGTCTTATGACCCCAGCAGACTGGGACTTCCTGTGACCAAACGTATCTTGTCCTCTTGGATGGCGGAGTCTATTGCCCTCGCTTATGAGCAAGTGGACCTCTCCCTTGAGCACAGGATCATAGTGCATCAGGTAAGGGCGATGGCCACTTTGGTGTCCAACCTCCGCTCTATGCCAATGACAGAGATCTGCAGAGCCGCTACTTGGTCTTCAATTCCCATGTTTGCAGCTCACTACTGCCTGGAGAGTGAGTCCTGCAGAGACAGTGCCTTCGGCCAGGCAGTACCCCGTAACATTCTCAGGATGTAAGCAATTCCTGCCCTCCGACCCTCTGTGTTCAGGCTACTTGAGTGATAGTATCGCTGGATGCTAGGGTCTTGCAGAGTCCCTCAGCAGGGACTTACCTCCTGCAACGCACAGCTACCTAACTGGTCGCCACTGGTGCTGTCGTGGTTTGGTCCTTGGCAGCCTGGAGCTGGGGAGTCCCATATGTGAGGACTGACTTCCTGCTTGTTCCTGGAGAAAACACAGTTACTCATCTGTAACAGGTGTTCTCCAGGAATAGCAGGAATCGGTCCTCACAACCCTCCCTCCTCCCTTGGGAGTTGCCTTCTGTACCTTATTTTAGTTCTTACTGCCGTCTTAGCTATGTCATTGACTGAACAAGATGGCACCCCTGGGCGGGAAGGGACCAGGCATGTGTGATAGCATTCCCAAAGGCTATATATATAGAGGCACTCTAGCATTGTCCCCGAGCACCCTGAAGACATCCAAGCATCCAATTCCCCTTCTCCAAATGCTTAGTAGAAAGGCCAGGTTCTGAGAGCTTTTTTTAAACTTGGGGTTGGAAGAATCTAACTTGAAATATAAAGGCATGGCATCGCAAAAAGAGGGATTCACAAAAAAGAAATGCACTATTTCTAATGGCATCCAATCTAGCCTTTGAAGGCAGAAGGCTTGAAAGACGATTAGTTTGCAAAGATCTTAAATTTTGTGATGGGTATATGGGAACAATATCTGTAGTAAACTACATTTTAGCTATATATAAGTCCCAGAATGTCATAATCAGAATTTTGAATTGAGATTACAGGGCGATGAGCAACCAGTGTTGCTTTTTAAAGATAAAGGTAATATAAGATTAAGGGTACTTCTGTACAAAAGTATAATGGCCATATTCTGTATTAATTGAATGCATTTAAGAAAGATTTAACCTGTGAAGCCATCAAATCATGAATCAAAACTAGTTGCACTGTAAATGCAACTATTTACACGGTACATAATTAATTATTATTTTGATGTACAAAGTTAACCCTGTTGATTGTAAAGATTTTAAGTTTTGTTCAATGTAAATCGCTTTGATTGCCTGATAAGGCGGCATAAAAAACTTTGAAATAAATAGTTATAATCAATCTTGATTTATTTATCTATTCAGAATTAAGGCGTGCAAAAGAATTTTCATATCAGAAATTGAGAAAAAAACAAAACAATCCGAGTGCATAAAACAGTGTATTACCTTGGAAATGTGGGGTTCAAAGTGATGACTGTCCAGTTGGGCTACAAGTACTCTAATAGATTCTCTTATTACCACGGGATACTGCACATTAGTAGGGCTGAAAAATCAAATGATGAATAATGCCTAGCGAAGGCTGTAGCAATAGATTCTATGGGATAGAACTTCCATTTATGCTCACTAAGCCATGTAGCCACTTTATCGTTTAAAGCTTTGGTGGAAGATGTTTCAGTAATATCAGTGTGTCAGAAATTTGATGTCATCTGAATATACTGTATGAATACGGTTAATCTCATGGACTGGATCAAAGTTGACCATGAAGCCAAGAATAACTCGAAAAGAATTGGGGATTAAATAGTGCCTTATAGAACTTCTGAAAGGAAAAATAATTTGATATGGTCTCATGCCAGTATACTGTGAAGGTTTTGTTAGAAAGATATGACATGATACATTGGTATTGGAAAAATAGCATTAAAATGTATTGAGGTGAGTTTGCAAGAGTGTACAAAGTCTATATACCATGTAGCTCATGCTTTCCCTACTTACTAATAAATTTGTGATTACTTTTAGAGATGTATGCGCCATTCACCAGATGAGGAAACAGTGCAGTTGCACTGGTTTTAAACAATAGTCAGACAGTCTTTAGGCTGTCTGAATATGCTAGTACAGCTCAGTAAAGAGAATGAGAGGGTTGACAGATGACTGAGACAACATTTTACTGTTCAGAAGGGGGTATCTGGTAATAGGGATGTTGTCTTTCTCATCAAAGACCCCTTTTACTAAGCTGTATAAAAATTTTGCAGTTACTGCACATCTCATACAGTTTATTTAGAGTACACCAAGGGGGTCAGTCCAGAACATGAATAAGGGGTCTGTATATGTGGTAGGATCATTTATGTGCTGAAGACGTCCCCAACTATATTTTGAAACACTGCTGACATGCACGTCAATGTACTAGCGCAGGGATCTCAGAATGTGCCCAGAAGGGGCAGAATGAGGGCGTGGTCAGCCGCGGAGATGTAGAAAACATATTCAGGAAAGGCCTGTGTACGTATTAAGTGTTTCCCGGAAACGTCCACATTATTCCTGCTGAAATGTGAAATAAGGCCAGGACTTAGAAAGCATTTGGCTCTTCTCTGCAATGTGTCCCATATTAAAGAATGGATGTGAAAGTATGTTTTGAAGGGTGTGACTGCAGTCTGGAAAAACACAAGATGCAGCTCTAAGGTACAGAGAGCAGAGGTGAGGGAATGTTGTAAGGTCTAGACACATTAATAAACACCCTTACAGAAATATTAAGAACAACAATAGTGTTTATTCAGGCTATGCACTAATGTGCTGTTTGTGCTAAAGGAGCCAATCTAGGGGACCCTAAGAATTCTCATGTTCTGAAAAATGGGGCTGCTGATGCAGGGATTGTATGGGTGTGATTAGGGAAAGGATTATTTTTGGATGAGAACCGGAGATCATATTTGTAGTCGTGGTACCTATGCTATTATGTTATGTCATTGCTGTTATGTATAGAATCTCCAGGAACAAGCAGGAATGAGTCTTCACATATGGGTACGTCGGTACCAACGGAGCCTGCGCGGGAACGCTCCCCAGCTTCCCAAAAAGGAAAGCTTTTGGGAGCATCCCACAGCGCCTGCGCGCTGCCTTCCCGCCTTTCCTAACCGCCTCTCTTCAGTTCTTCTTTTCCGCGGAGCCAGCAGGTCGTGTTCCTGTCACCGCTGAAGAAGTTCTTTATTTTATTTTATTTCTTTGGTCGCGCGTCTGCCTTCTTCGACGTCGGACCGGTACCGCCGGTCTTTTCCTTCTTTTTTTCTCAAAAAAAAAAAAGAATACTTTCCGTTCCACTTCAGTGTATTTTTTCTTCGTTGGGCCCTAGGCCTAACAGAAAATTCCTCATGGAAAAGCCCGCCTCCGGGTTTAAAAAATGCACTAAGTGCAGCGGTACCATCTCTGTTACCGACACCCATGACTGGTGTCTTAAGTGTTTGGGTCCTGACCATTCCATCACGGATTGTCCGTCCTGCACCATGATGTCTAAAAGAGGTTTACAGAACTGAGCAGCCAAGCTCAGTACACTGTTTCCCTCTGATGCAGCTTCGGTGGCATCGACGTCTTTCAGGGCTTCTTCTTCCTCCTATGGATCTCAGGTAACCAAACATAAGTCCAGCCGGTCCTCGAAGGGTAGATCTCCCTCTAAGCATCGAGATGCCTCCGGGCTTGCCCTCGAGGATCCTGCACTGGCAAAAGTACCCCGGCGGGAAGCTCCGGCTTCCAAAGCTCCTCCTATGGGGTCACAGGTTGACATCGATGGCACGGCCTCGACCGATCACCTGTTGCAATGTTCTGGGGTACCGGTGGAATCCGCCGGTACCGACCTCCAGACATTCATGGCGTCGATGGATCAGAATGTTCTGACCATGCAGCGTGCCATTACGGCATTCATACAAGCTGCGACGCCGCTGGTACCGCAATAAGCTTCGTTGTCGGTACCGTCTCCGATATCGGTTCCGGTGCCGGTACCGATTGCATCGACATCGGCTTCGGTGTCGACTGCAGCGGTACCCTGTCCGATGATGCCTATCGGTACCGATCCGGTACCGATGACTCCCGATGTCGATACCACCCGTTATGCGTATCAGGCTTTACAAGAGCATCCAGACAGGAGATACTTCGATTCCTCCGAAGACTCTGATGCATCGGAGGCCTCTGTCGAAGCATCGGTACTTCTTCCTCAGGAGCCTTCTTCTCCAAAAAGAAGAATGTCTCCTCCAGAAGACTTGTCTTTTCAAGACTTCATAAGGGAAGTGGCCAAAGGGCTTTCTATCTCAGTAGCCCCTGAGACAGAGCCTAGAGCCAAAAAATTGGATATTTTGCAATATCCTAAGGCTCCTAAAGAAGCAGCCACTTTGCCAGTTCATGAGATCCTTTATGACCACATGATAGGCATATGGGAGACTCCTCTCACCATCTCTTCTCATTCTCGTAGGTTGGATACCATGTATCGTGTCCCTCCTTGTCCTGGATTTCATAAAACTCAGCTTCCTCACCATTCTATTGTGGTGGAGTCTGCTATGAAAAAGTTAGATTGCAAAGAGGCACTCATCTGCTCCTTCAGGAAGAGAATGTAGAACCTTAGATGCTTTTGACAGGAAAATTTTTCAAGCCTGTATGCTTGTTGCCAGAATCAACTCCTGTAGTCCTCTATATGGGGATGTTTCTGAAGGAAGTTACAGATCATCTGCAAACTTTCCTCCCTTTTCTTCCAGAAGATAAAAGGGAAGACTTTCTTACCTGGCTTAAGCATGCCCAGGATGTTTCCAAATTTTCTAACCGTGCAGCCTTTGACTCTTTTGAGGGGGCCAGCAGAGCCTCGGCTATTGCCATAGGTGCACGCAGAATTGCTTGGTTACAAGCTTCTGATTTGGAACCCTGGGTCCAAGATGGATTAGGAAATCTTCCTTGTACAGGTGAAAACCTGTTTGGCAAAGATTGGCAAGCAAAGGCCACTCAGATGGATGCAGAAAATTCTGCTTTGCATAGTCTTTCAAAGTCTACCTCTAATCCTGTCCAGAAGAGGTTGTTCAAAAAGACATATTTTTCCAAGAAGGGAAGATATTATCCTGCTTATGGTCAGCAGACATCTTCTGCAGGTCGTTTTGCTGCGAAGCGTCAACAACCTAAACAGGCCAAGTCTAAGGCTGCAAGGCCTACTGTAGCCCAACAGCCTCAGCCTCCTCATGGCCTTTGACTTGCACCTAGAGAACTTAGCCTTTCTGGCTCTAAAAGAACCAGAGCCTCTCACCATTCCAGGAAGGTTAGCTCACTTTGCTCCCAGATGGGAGCAAATCACAGCAGAACAGTGGACCCATTCCATCATAAGGGAAGGGTACAAACTTCATTTCTTAAACCTTCCTCCTCAAACCATGGTGAGACAGTTCAATTCTCCCACATCTCTCCTCGATCTTCTGGTTCAAGAGATTTCCACCCTTCTTGCCCAAGGGGCAATAGAAGAAGTACCTCTTCTTCAACAGGGCTCAGGGTTCTACTCCCCCTACTTTCTAATCCCAAAGAAAACAGGGGGTTACAGACCCATATTAGATCTCAGAGAATTGAACAAATTCCTATGCAAGGAGAAATTCAAGATGATTTCTCTGGGTACTCTCCTTCCATTCCTTCAGAGTCAGGATTGGCTTTGTTCTCTAGATCTCAAGGATGCGTATACCCATATACTCATCCATCCAGCACACAGAAGGTTCCTTCGGTTCCTTTATCAGGGAAAGCACTATCAATACAGGGTGCTTCCCTTTGGTCTGGCCTCTGCTCCAAGAGTGTTCACAAAATTCATGGCAGTAATAGCTGCATTTTTACGCACTCTGGGAATATTCGTATTCCCATACCTGGACGACTGGCTCCATCCCAGTCAGAGGCCCAGACTTCCCTAGCCTGCACAATGCGTGTCCTGCAGTATCTGGGACTGGTTATAAACATTCCAAAGTCCCAACTCACCCCTACTCAGTCTCTAGAGTTCATAGGGGCCTTGCTGGATACCACAACTGCAAGGGCCTATCTTCCCCAGGCCCGTTGCCTACGCTTAGTGCAGTTAGGTGGGTTTTTAACTGAATCTGAGAGGCTAACTGCTCGAGAGATGTTACAACTGCTAGGCCACATGGCATCCACGGTGCATGTGGTCCCTTATGCTCGTCTTCACATGAGGGCAGCTCAATGGACTTTGTCCACCCAGTGGACTCAGGCATCTGGAAGTCTGTCAGACAAAATAGCAACCTCCAGGCGCCTCTTTTGGTCTCTCCAGTGGTGGAAGTCCACTCAAAATCTGTTGCTGGGGTCCCCCTTCCAACAGTTGTTACCCCAAGCAATCCTTACAACAGATGCCTCTCCAAAGGGTTGGGGAGCTCATCTCCAAGACCTCTCCACCCAGGGCATTTGGTCTCCACAGGAGACCTCCCTACATATCAACTTCTTAGAGCTCAGAGCAATCTTCTTAGCTCTCAGAGTCTTCCATACCCTGCTCAGCTACAAGACAGTCCTCATTCATACGGACAACCAAGTAGCCATGTTCTATGTGAACAAGCAGGGAGGAACTGGCTCTCTGTCGCTTTGCAACGAAGCTCTGAGATTGTGGGCCTTCGCCAGAGAGCATCAAATTCATCTTCTGGCAGTATACCTTCCAGGAGTTCAAAACTCTTGGGCAGACAGACTCAGTCGAGTTCTGCTTCCACACGAATGGTCCCTTCATATGGACCAAATAGTCAGAATCTTTCGAATTTGGGGAACCCCGGACATAGACCTCTTTGCAAGTCCGTGGAATGCCAAACCTCCCCGATTCTGTTCCAGAATCCCGTGTCAGGGAGTTCAGGCCAGGAATGCCTTCCTCCTTCATTGGGGTCAAGACTTCCTGTACGCCTTTCCACCCATTCCCCTAATTCCCAAGACCCTGTTCAAGCTTCAGAGAGATCAAGGGACTATGATTCTCATAGCTCCACGTTGGCCACGCCAAGTGTGGTACCCTCTACTTCTGCATCTCTCTCAAGCTCCCTCCCTGAACTTGGGGTCTGCTCCAGATTTCCTGTCTCAGGAGGGGGGAACGTTGTGCACCCAAACCCCAAATCTCTCCATCTCAGGGCTTGGTTGCTGAAGGCTTAGACCTTCAAGATTGGCATCTTTCTCAGCAAGTAAGGGATATCCTTCATGCTTCCAGAAAGCCTTGTACTAGACGTTCCTATGCTTTTAAATGGAAAAGGTTTACCATTTGGTGTGCTGAGAAGGGTACCTGCATCTTTCCCATGCAGGCCTCAAGACAAATTCAGTAAGGGTCCATTTGAGTGCTATTGCAGCATCCCTCAAGCCTCTCAATGAACAATCTGTCTCCTCTCATCCTCTTATTGCAAGATTCATGAGAGGCCTTCTTTTAACTAAACCTCCCATTAGACCACCTCCAGTGGCATGGGACTTGAATCTGGTTCTTGGTCAGCTCATGAAGCCACCCTTTGAACCCTTAGCCACTACCTCCTTGAAATTTCTTTCCTGGAAGGTTATCTTTCTTATTGCAGTCACCTCAGCTCGCCGCATCAGTGAACTGCAGGCCTTAGTGGCTAATCCACTTTATACAAGGTTCCATCATGATAAGGTAGTCCTTAGGACCAATCCACACTTTATGCCTGAAGTGGTCTCACCTTTTCATCTTAATCAAGAGGTATATTTACCTGTCTTTTTTCCAGGTCCTCATGCATCGAGTGCAGAGAGGAATCTTCATACCCTGGATTGTAAGAGAGCTCTTGCTTTTTATTTACAAAGGACACAGCAACACAGAAAGTCATCTCAACTCTTTGTTGCTTTTGATCCCTCTCATTTGGGACTTCCAGTCTCTAAGAGGACACTGTCCAATTGGATTGCTCAGTGTATTTCTTTCGCCTACCAGAGTAAGAACCTTCCTCTGGAGGGCCATGTCACAGCTCATAATGTGAGGGCCTTGGCCACCTCTATGGCTCATCTAAATTCTGTGTCTATCGACCAGATCTGTCGAGCAGCCACCTGGGCCTCGGTTCATACCTTTACAGCCCATTACTGTTTGGACAAGGACTCCCGCCGGGATGCCTTGTTTGGTCAGGCTGTTCTCAAACACCTGTTCCATGCTTAACTCCTACCCTCCATCCCTGGTTGGATTCCTGAGATCCATGAGAGGAGATAGAGCCCTTCTCAGGGTCTCACAACCTTGGGGATCTCCCGGGCATCTCTAGCTGGGGAGTCCCCATATGTGAAGACTCATTCCTGCTTGTTCCTGGAGATAGCACAGTTACTTACCTGTAACAGGTGATCTCTGGGAACAGCAGGAATAAGTCTTCACAACCCACCCACCTCCCCTAGGAGTTGTATCTCTCTATCTATCTTTCCTTTTCCCTCTCTCTTTGTCTCAGCTTTAAAACTCGAACTGAAGAGAGGCGGTTAGGAAAGGCGGGAAGGCAGCGCGCAGGCGCTGTAGGATGCTCCCAAAAGCTTTCCTTTTTGGGAAGCTGGGGAGCGTTCCCACGCAGGCTCCGTCGGTACCGATGTACCCATATGTGAAGACTTATTCCACCTGTTCCCAGAGATCATCTGTTAAAGGTAAGTAACTGTGCTTTCAGGGCATCTTTTTGGCAGAATCATGTTTTTGTGACAGACAAAGTGTGTGTATTGTTTGAGGGGTGCACAGGGGATCTAGTGTGCTCATCCGCCATTTAGGGGGGACATTAAAGCCTGGCCAGTACCTGGACCGTATGGATGACTGCAGCATTACCAGGTGCCAGTGTGATTGGGCAGTCAAACTCAGAAAGCGTTCGCTATAGTTAAATGTCAAAACATATCCCTGTCAATAATAAGGGACCCTCAGAATGAGGACGCTCAACAGTGAAAACAGCACTAATGCATGTCCATAATGCACATTTTTGGGACCAATGGTGTTGCTGTTGAGCATGTATTAGTGCTGTTTGCACTGTTGGATGCCCTAATTTAGCTAATGGGAACCTATGCGGATTCCTTCTGGATTATTTTTCATAGGGTACTATAATAGTGCCAACATTCCCCAGATTGTCCCATGTGGCCTACATCTCTACCCAGGCCAGGATCAGTGAGAGTGGTGATTATATCTGGAGTCTGGCTATTTGGTATGATGGCACAGGGATCTCCCCTCCCATGCCTACTCAGCCCTGACCAGGGGAGCAGTGCCACAAAGCTAACTGTGGGAAGGCAGGCAGAGTTGCCGCACAGATAGCCGATGTATACAGACCGACATACACCACAATGGGACAGGTGTAGCTGCTGTGAGAAATGCCAATACCCATATATGTGAGCCTCAGCTCCCATAGCCAGAAGGCCCTACTACTACTACTACTCCTGATCATTTGTATAGTGCTACGAGATGTACGCAATGCTGCACAGGCACACACAAAAGATGTTCCCAGCACAGCAGAGCTTACAATCTATCTAGTCAAGACAGACAACACAGCAGCTGTGGCCAGAATACATCCAGAAGGAATGGTCAGGAACTGCAAGTAGCTTAGGCGGATCAGATCTAATCGCGGCAACGATGAGGTGAGCACTCAACCTGGATTTGAGAGGGGCCAGAGACAAAGCCTGATGTACAGACTCGGGTTGTTTGTTCCTGGCATAAAGAGCATCAAGGTGAATGGAGTGATGTCTGAATTTGACAGTAGAAGAGAAAGGCACAGATAGAAGCAATCTGACAGAAGAGCGAAGTTCCTGGGGAGGGGCTTAGGGAGATATAAGAGGGGAATGGTACGAAAAGGGCATACATTTGTTGCTTAGCAATATTATGCATCCTTTGGGGAACTGCAAGGTTAATTCGGGGTTTTGTGCACTTGGTGAGGGTCCATCCCTAGCAGTTTTAAGGCGTGTTTGTAAAGATGACCAGGGCAGGAATTGCTGGAGCCGGTTCCTAATGGCATGTACCATTTGATGCAAGGCATGTCCTGACATACATGTTCAAACTTACATTCTCGTATACCATATTGGGATGCACTGGGCATACCTAGCACTTTTCAAGGAATGAGGGGGACTGGTATGTAGTCTACAGTAGGTTGCAGCAGCTTTCATTTTTCATTGGTATTTATGTCTAGTGTACATCAGCAAACTACTGTCTATGATGAGCAACTTAGGAGAATGCACATTTTTCCTAAGGGGCATGGCGTCTTCAGGTACATTGTAGGGAAGGGCAGGATACTAAACGTGTAACTTTTCAAAATACAGTGGGCACGGGGACGTCCAAAAATTTACCTGCATTCAAAGCATGGACCGGCTGAATAGCGCTTGCATGTGCCGTGCCAAAAACGTCTGTCTCATCAGTTCTGGACACACGGGCACATACGGACCAGAGGATGCGGAATTAGGTTCAAAAGGGTCCTGGTTTTTTATTTAGATGTGTGTGCAGGCTGGATATGCACGTAATGGAATTGCGTTCCACCTATATATTTGTATTGCAGATAATGTGGATGCACTTTAACACTACCTACTGAGGTGGTAATAATTGCTGTGTGCTATCTTCTGTGTTAATGCACAATACTGTGTTGCACGCCAAGTATAAATCAGAGCCCCTGCTCCAGTCAACATTCATCAGTTAACACAGGAATTAGTATTTCCTTATCCTGCTAGACCAGTCCCAATGAATGGGTTATACCCCCTTGCCAGCAGGTGGAGGAGGCAGACTTCAGCAACTTTCTGTAATGTCTTCAGGAGATCTGACCACCAGTGTCACACTGAGAGAAGCCAGTATTGTCTGCCTCTAGCAGGTGGCAAGATGTGTATGTGAACTGGTGCAGCATTGTGATAGGCCCAGCTCTCCTCTTGCACACCTTGGCGCAGAGGCCTTGGATTGAGCTTGGAGAGCCCTTCAGAGCTTCGTGCAAATGTAAGCCTTTCACGCTTTAGCTGACAGCTGCCCAGGATCCAGCATGGTTTCCCATGAGTTACTAGTGCTTGGTGGGCTGTGGAGGAACAGGTGGACCCTAGTCCCCCTTTTCTCCTACTGCCCCTTTGTTATCCTTGGCTCCCTTTGGGTCCAAGTTGATCCCTTTTTTTTCTTCCTCTTTTTAAACTTTGGGGGTTCAGTTGGACGACTTGCTGCATAAAGCAACTTCAAAAGGGAAAAAAAAGGCGAATTGGGCCTGAGCCGGCAGTGGGGCTCTATCTGCCCTTGTAGGCTTTTGGGGGGGATCCAATTCAGGTTTCCCTGACTAGTCTGACAGCCACAAGGACTTTCTTTTCGGGTCTCCCAACTTCAGTGGTTTTTGCTGCTGTTGTAGGTTTTTTTCACTGTTTTCATTGTCTTGTTTCAGCAGACTTTTCTGTGCCTTTTTGTGTGGTTTTTTATCACAGCAATGTGGAGCAGGGTATGCATACCATGTGCCTGCAATTGTGCCCAGTGTGGCACCTGCAGAGTGAGCTCCGCACTGGGCTCTTTTTGCCTCCAGTATGATGGGGAAGTAAGGAGCTCAGATTTATCTCCAGGAACAAGCAGGAATGTAGTCTTCACATATGAGTGACGTTGGCACCGATGGAGCCTGCTCAGGAATGCTCCCCAGCGTCCTATAGGAAAGCCTTTGGGAGTATTCCACTGCACCTGCGTGACTGCCTTCTCGCTCTTCTGACTCCCTCTTCTCAGTTCTTTGTTTTCCACTGAGCCAGCAGGATCGGGTTTTTTTTGCTTTTCCTGTCACCGTAGAAATATCGGTATAGTGCTTCTGCCTTCCTGGTTTTTTTTTTCACTGGCATTGCCCCCAATTCTGGTACTCTCTTCCAATTTCTTTTTATCTCATGGTTTTTTTCTTTTTTTTTCGAGGGCCTCAGGCCCCGCATAGGCCTTTGGCCTATACTGTCCGCCATGAAAAAAAATGCACCAAGTGTTCCCGAACAATTTTGGTCACAGATGAACATTAATGGTGCCTTAAGTGCCTCTGTCCCAACCATGACCCAGATTCTTGCTCCCTCTGCATCTGTCCTTTGAGAAGAGCAGTGTTCCTCCTAAAGGCTGTGCTGGAAAGGTGAATTTCACCTCTTGTGAGTGAATTTGCTGGCTTTCTGTGAGTTCTCTGTCTCTCTCCACGTATCTATTTATTTGACATTGTTAGTGTGCTCCCTTACCTCACTGCCTCCTTATTTTGCACTTTTGTTCAGCTTTTCCCAGCTGAATATCTTATACCCCACCCCTCCCCTCTACCCACCCACCCCGTGACTAGCTGGCTCTTATAGCTGTCATCTGCTTATTACCTCACCTACGCACAGGTGCACCTAATCCCTTTGTGCTCTCTCCCACCATCTATATCCTCTGGCCTTTGTTCTCCTCTCTATTCTTCCTTTATGGCTCCTCATCACATTGTCATCCTTTTCTTCATACTCCCTAACTGTCTCCCCTCCTTCCAGCACCCTCACTCCTCCGCTCTATATCTCCTCTTTACTATCCTCATGCCCACTTCCATTCTGTCCTCTACCCTGTCATCAGCTCTTGAGCTTCACCACCTTCTCCCTCTAATTCATCCATCTCCCCTCTCTCTAAGGCAATCTCACCCTTGTTTTCACCGTACTGTCTCCTCTCTGCCCCATACTCTGCTACTCCTTCTCTCATCCGGAGATATCAACCCCAACCCTGGCCACCTTAGACTTCTATCACACTCCAAGAAGAGATCCTCACGCAGCACCTCGAATCTTATTCATATTCCTCTTCTTTCCCCTTCCACTCTCCCTTTCTCATGTGCCTTGTGGAACGCACACTCCATCTCTAATAAACTTGCTTTTACTCATGATCTCTTTATCTCTAATGCTCTCCATCTTCTTGCTCTGAGACCTGGCTCCTCCCAGAAGATACCTCATCTGTCGCTGCTCTCTGTCATGGGGGCTATCAGTTTCCCCACACGCCTCGTCCCACTGGCCGTGGTGGTGGTGTTGGGCTTCTACTTTCTCCCTCCTGCCAATTCCAACCCCTCCTGCTGCCTCAGTCTCACTCCTTTCCCTCTTTTGAAGTCCATTCCATCCACCTTTTCACTCCACTACCTCTCTGGGTAGCTGTTGTTTATCGTCCTTCTGACAAGTCTACTTCTACCTTTCTGACTGACTTTGACTCGTGGCTTTCCTTCTTTTTGAATTCTTCTTCCCCCTCTCTTATTCTTGGGGATTTTAACATTCATGTTGATAGCCCCACTGATCTTTACGCTTTAAAGCTCCTCTCTCTTACCACCTCATTTGACCTCCAGCTTTGCTCTACTGCTCCCACTCACCAGCATGGCCACTGCCTTGACCTGGTATTTTTCTCTAGTTGCTTACCCTCTAACAAGGGAAGAACTGAGCTGAGCTTTATCTAACCATTACCTTTTAAGCTTCACTCTTCATCACCTGCTGCCTCAACCTCGTCCTGTCTCCTCCAACCTATTTAGAAATCTTCATGCTATTGATCCTTTGGTTCTCTCTTCCACTTTTTCTTCATCTCTTTCCTCCACTATGCCATCTAAGTCTGTTGACGAGGCAGTAGCTTCCTATAACGCTGCACTCTCCTCTGCTCTGGATGCTCTCGCTCCGCCCATGCCTCGTCCTGTGAGGCGTACTGCACCCCAACCGTGACTTTCATCCACAACCCACTATCTTCGTTCCTGTGCCTCTTCAGCAGAGCGTGCTTGGCTTAAATCCCGCTCCCTTGATGACTTTCTACACTTCAAATTCATGCTTGTCTCTTTCCAGTCATCCCTAGCTCTTGCCAAGCAAAACTATTATGTCCATCTGACTAATTCTCTTGCCTCTGACCCTCGCCGTCTCTTTACTACTCTCAGCTCTCTCCTCAAGGTGCCTCCGCCTCCGACCACTCCCTCCCTTTCTGCCCAAATCCTGGCTGACTATTTCCATGGCAAAATCCACAAGATCACCCTCCAATTCCCCACAAAGTCAGCTACTTCCCCTCTTCCCCCCCTTCTACCTCTGCTACCCTCTCTTCCTTTCCTGTTATCTCTGAAGAGGAAACTGCACACCTTCGTTCTTCCTCTAAACTCACCACCTGCTCCTCTGATCCTATTCTTACCCGTCTCCTAAACCCCATCTCCTCCACTGTTGTCCCTTCTATCTCTCATATTCTCAACCTATCTCTCCACTGCAACTGTCCCTGCAGCCTTCAAGCATACTGTAGTTACACCTCTCCTCAAGAAACCCTCACTTGATCCCACCTGTCCTCCTAATTATCAACCCATCTCCCTCCTCCCCTTCGTTTCTAAACTACTTGAACGTGCGGTTCATCGCCGCTGCCTTGACTTCCTCTCCACTCATGCCCTCCTGGATCCTTTACAATCTGGTTTTCGTCCTCTACATTCTACTGAAACGGCTTTTGCCAAAGTCTCCAGTGACTTGTTCCTGGCTAAATCCAAGGGTCTTTATTCAGTCCTCATCCTTCTTGACCTCTCTGCTGCTTTCGACACTGTTGACAGCAACCTTCTTCTCAATAACCTGTCCTCGCTTGGTTTTGAGGGCTCTGTACTATCCTGGTTCTCCTCCTATCTCTCCCATCACTCTTTCAGTGTTAGTTCTGGTGGATCCTCCTCTGCTGCTATCCCGCTCTCAGTTGGTGTACCTCAAGGATCTGTCTTGGGTCCGCTCCTTTTCTCTCTATATACCCAGTCCCTTGGTGCGCTCATCTCTTCCTATTGCTTTCAGTACCATTTTTATGCCGATGACTCCCAGATCTACCTCTCTATGCCTGAAATATTCCCGGCAATCCAGACCCGGATCTCTGCTTGCCTTTCTGACATTGCTGCTTGGATGTCTCACTGCCACTTGAAAATGAACTTGGCCAGGACTGAGCTTCTTATCTTTCCCCCTAAAACCTCCTCTCCTCTTCCTTCCTTCCTTAGTCTCTGTTGGACAACTTTCTACTCCTTCCTGTTGCCTTGGGGTTGTCTTTGACTCCTGTCTCTCCTTCTCCACACACATCCATCTGATAGCTAAGACCTGCTGTTTCTTTCTCTATAACATCAACAAAATCCACCCTTTCCTTTCTGAACACACTACTAAGACGCTTATCCACTCCTTAATCCCCTCTCGTCTTGACTACTGCAACCTACTCCTTGCTGGTCTTCCTTTGAATCATCTCTCTCTCCTTCAATCTGTTCAGCACTCTGCTGCGTGGCTAATCTTCCGCCAGCTTCGTCATTTTATTTATTTATTTAGACAGATTTTTATATCACCTTATCCTACAATCAAAGTGGTTACATGACATCACAATTGGGGTTACATTTGACATGAGGGTGTTTAACAACATTTAGACAGCACAATTGGAGGGTTACATTTAGCATGAGGGTACCTTTGTGAGTCTAGATGGGCTGATTGGGCATCGAGTCATACCCATATTACCCCTCTTCTCAAGTCACTTCATTTGGCTCCCTGTTTCCGCATCCAGTTCAAACTTCTCTTGCTGACCTATAAATGCATTCACTCTGCAGCTTCACACTACCTTTCTTCTCTTATCTCTGCTTAGACCCCCCCCCCCCCTCGGGAACTCCGCTTTTCAGGCAAATTGCTTCTATCTGTGCCTTTCTCTTCTATTAACTCCAGACTTTGCTCCTTTCACCTTGCTGCACCTTATGCCAGGAACAAACTACCTGTCTCTGTATGCCAGGCACCTTCTCTAACACTTTTCAAATCCAGGCTGAAAACTCACCTCTTCTCTGCTACTTTTGGTTCTTGACTCACCTAATCTCCATTTCTTTACCACTCCCCCTTGTTTTATCCCTATCTGCACCTTCTGTGTTGTCTGTCTTGGCTAGATTATAAGCTCTGCTGAGCAGGGTCTGTCTCTTACATGTCTGTGCAGCGCTGTGTATGACTTGTAGCGCTATACAAATGCTCACTAGTAGTAGTAGTACTCTGCAAGCAGATGACGAAGAGAGGTCTGGGAAACCGGGCCAGGAAGTTGTTGAGCTTTTCCCATCAGATTTATTTTCATTGGCATCGACACCCTCCTGCACATCATCGGCTTCAAAGGTATCTAAAACCTCGAAGACCTCAAAGCATAGTTTGGACTCTAAGAGAAAGAAGACTTCAATATCCCCACAAAAATCTCCAAAGAATCCGAAGGAGCTTCGAGCTTCATCCAAGGAATCCAAAGAGACATCGAGAGGGATCGAGGGAGAGAGGTCCTGTTCAAATCACAGACTCCCCAAAGATATCTTCTGAGGCTAGCCGCCAAACCGAACAACTCCGACGAGAGGACTTGTCCTCCAAAGCCTCCGTGGGCAACCGGGAGGCCTCTGAGGCTTCAATCTTGGCAGTGCCGTGCTCTGGTATGATGGCTGTAAACCCTCTTCTGTCTCTGGACCAGACACTGGCAATCTCTGAATCAGGGCATGCTATCCATCGAGAAGACCTTGGTAGCTCTCCTTGCAGCCTTGGTACCACAGGCACCAATGACTGCAGAACCGCTTTCATCGGTATCGCCGCAGGTGCTTCCACTGGATGTCCACCTCTGCTCCATCACTGGAACCAGGGTTTGGAGCCCCATTGACGTGGTCAATTCCAAGTTCAGCACTACTGCCCAGGCAGCAAAGAGAGAGAGCATTGAGCATGATTGGTATCAACCACACTGTTCACACAGTCATCGACATCAACACCGACAACGCTCACCGAGCTCAGAGTCTGAAGAGCTTCTGGATATGACGTCGGTATTGGAGCCGTCTCCTCCCAGCACTACCTCCTGACGAAAGGAGGATATGTCCTTCCAAGAATTTTTTCGGGACATGGTGGCAGGGCTCTCGATTCTAGCTGTGGAGGAACCGGAGCCTCGGGTCCTTGAAAAGGAATTTCTTCTCCTCTGGGAGCCAGAATGGAGGTCTGTGTATCATGGCCTGCATGGCCAGTCTGAGGCAACTACTATGCCTGGATGCGTTCAAATCCTGTGGATGAGGTGGCTCACCAGAGACCATAGAGAAAAACGTAGAGCACCTCCTCCTGGGGCCATGCTTGAAGCAGGGCATCCAAGCCCGCCACTTGTGGGTCTCTGCAGCGACTGAAGAAGCTGCTCATCTTTGTATTGTTGTGCATGGCCATGAGATTGAGTATTGAGAGACCTCATCTCCTCACTATGAGATGGAATGTGTGAGGGACTCGGCTCCCACTCTCCAGGAAACACTGCATTCTGACTGAGAAAATCAGCCTGAGTGTTGTCCACACACACTATGTGTGCCGCTGATAGAGCCACTAGGTACTCCTCTGCCCAGCTGCAAAAAGTAGCCACCTCGCGCACCACTCCAGCACTCTGGGTCCCTCCCTGATTGTTGACATAGGCCACTGCCGTGACGTTGTTGGAAAAGACCCAATCAGCTTTGCCCTCCAACAGTGGATGAAATCACTCCAGGTCCAAATGGGTCAGTTCTGGCCTCCAGCTAATTGATAGGCCAAGAGGCTTCCTGTGAAGACAAAACTCCTTGCATCATTGACCAAGGATTGCGCTCCCCAGCCCTTCAATCTGGCATTGGCTGTCAGGACTACCCAAATCCAGGGGCTTCTAGTGGCATATACCACACATCAGATGGTGGTCTGCACCTGGAAATGGGAATAACGAGTGAGGAAATTACATTTGAAAATGACACAAAATTATTCAAAGTTGGTAAAACACAAGAGGATTGTGAAAAATTGCAAGAGAACCTTGAGAAATTGAGAGACTTGGCATCCAAATGGCAGATGAAATTTAATGTGGACAAGTGCAAACTTATGCACTTAGGGAATAACAACCCAAACTACAGTTACAAGCTGCAAGGTTCCACATTAGGAATCGCCACCCAGGAAAAAGATCTGGGGCATCACCATGGATAATACGTTGAAACCCTCTCAAGTGTGCAGCAGCAGCCAAGAAAACAAATAGAATGCTAGGAATCATAAGGAAAGGAATGCAGAATAAAACCAAGGATATTATAATTCCTCTGTATCGTTCCATGGTGAGACCACACCTCGAATATTGTGTGCAATTCTGGTTGCCATATCTTAAAAAAGGAGAGCGTGGAAGAGCACCAAAATGATAAAGAGGATGGAAGGATATCCCTTTGATGAAAAGCTTAAAAGGTTAGGGATCTTCAAATTGAAAAAAAGACGACGGAGGGGAGATATGATAGCGGTTTATAAAATAATGAATACAGTGAAACGGGTAAAACTAGATCGGTTATGTACTCCTTCAAAAAGTAGCAAAACTAGGGGATATGCAAAGAAGCTACAACGTGGCAAATTTAAGACTAATCATAGAAAATATTTTTTCACTCAACACATAATCAAATTCTGGAACTCTGGAATTGCCGGAGGGCATAGTATAAGCTGTTAGCGTAGCCGAATTTAAAAGAGGTTTGGACAGGTTCCTGGAGGAATAATCCATAAACCATTATTAAAGTGGAGTGGGGAAATCTTCTACTTACCCCTGGAATAAGCAGCATGGAATCTGTGTACCTTTTAAGAACCTGACAGTTACTTGTGATCCAGATTGGCCGCTGTTAGAAACAGGATACGGGGCTTGATGGATCCTTGGTCTGACCCAGTATGGCATACCATAAGTTCCTATGTCTTCCCGCCACCAGACGAACTGAACCTTGAGGATCCCAGAAGGGGAAGCTGTGAGCTCAGCGACCATAGGAACACAAGGTATGCCTGAAGCGGTCGCATGTGCATCCTGGCCCACAGAACCAACTCCATGGTCAATGTCATGGATCCCAGAAGCTGCAGATAGTCCCATGCCTGAGGAGCAGGCCGCTGTCAGAACTCCGCCAGCTGTAGACTGAGCATCCTTTCCTCCATGAGGAACATACACACACCTGTAGGATGTCAAAATGTGCGCCCAAATATTAAAATTCCTGCATGGCATCAAGACTGCTCTTAGCATAATTGGTCACCACCCCAACACTCCAGTCACTAGGTCACCAAGGTTGAGTCCTCCAGTGAATCCTACCAGATGAGCCAATTGTCCAGATACGGGTGCACCTGGATATCTGCCAGTGCAGGAAGGCTGTCACCACCACCATCACTTTCAAGAAAGTGCAGTGAGCTATGGCTAGGTCAAAGTGCAGAGCCCTGAACCGAAATTGATGACCTAGGATGCAAAAAAAGTGGAGGAATCACTGATGCTAGTCCCTGATGGGAATATGAAAGTAGGCCTTGACGAAGTCCAGGAAGGTGAGGAACTCCCCTTATCACACAGACATGATGACAGAGTGGTGGTCTCCATTCAAAAGTGAAGAACTCTGAGCTTTGTATTGAGCACCTCTAGATCAAGAATAAGTTGAATTTCCCTTTCTTGGACACAACAAAGTAGATGTAATATTGCCCCTGACCTCATTCTGCTAAAGCTACACGTATGATAGCCTGCAACTACAGAAGGCGCAATAGCATGTCCTCAACCGCCTTCCGTTTGCATAGGCCACAGGCAGGCTTCATGAAGGCATCTCCGAGTGACCCTACAAACTCCAATGCATAGCCCTGACCCAGAAGGTCTAGTAGTACCCACTGGTCCAACGCGATCTGGGTCCATTTCAAGAGAAAATGCTGCAGCCGTTCCCCCAATGGTAGTCCCTCAGAAAGATCCCGTCGGATCTCAGTGTAAGGATTTGACAGCTTCCAAGGCAGTTGATGAAGCCTGTGTATGCTGATTCCCCTGAAACGGCTGGTCCTTTTAGGGCCCTAATCTATAAAAAGACTGGGCAGGCGTGGGACCCTTGGTCCCCTGTGGACACTTCCAGGACCCCAAGAATGCTTCCGATTTGCTCAGCGAACACCTTTCATCATTCCTCTAGCAGCCTTTGTGGATGGGCTTCACCCAGATCCTTCAGCAGTTTCTCCAGATCTTCACCAAATAGCAGACCCCCTCAAAAGGGGAGCTTCCTAAACCATGACTTGGAGGCTACATCCACTGACCAGTTGCATATCCAAAGCCATCGCCTGACCATGACCATTGCCACCATAGATCTGGAGGTTTCCCTGATCAAATCATACAAGGTGTCTGCCTGAAATATAGCTAATGACTCCAGGCAGGCCACCTCCAAACTATGTGTTATTTGTTGCACAGATCGCAAACATATCAGCAAAAGGGCTGTCTGGGAGCCCAAAGCCAAAGCTGCAAAAACATTCAGAATATGCTCCACCCTCCTATCCCACAGCGCTACTCTGCCTTTCACTGAAATAGTGGTCTGCTTTGTCATCACAGAGATTAGGGTATCCACTTGTGGCATCCCAAAAAGATGATTTAGCTTGCCCTGAGGCAGTGGCTACAAATGGGCCAGGGCCTTTGGCACCTTGAGAGCCAACTGTGGTTGCTTCCACTGGGAGACCAGAAGCTTCTCCTGTGTCTGAGGGCGTGGGAAAATGCAGATCCGCTACCTGCTATCTATGTTCCTGTGCCCGCTCAGCTGAGTGCATTTGGCTCAAATCCCACATCCTTGCAGCCTTTCTACACTTAAAATTCATACTTACCTCTTTCCAGTCAGCCATAGCACTTGCCATACAAGACTATTATGTCCACCTGACTCTTGCATCTGACCCTCGCCGTCTCTTTACAACTCTCAACTCTCTCCTCAAGGTGCCTCCACTTCTGACCCCTCCTTCCCTTTCTGCCCAAACCTTGGCCGACTATTTCCATGAGACAGTCCACAAGATCACACTCCAATACTCCACAAAGTCAGCTCCATCCCCTCTTCCCCTCAACCTCTGCTGCCTTGTCTTCCTTTTTCTATGATCTCTGAGGAGGAAACCACACATCATCTTTCCTCCTCCAAACTCACTACCTGCTCCTCTGATCCTATTCCCACCTGTCTTCTAAGCTTCATCTCCTCCACTGTAATTTCTTCCATCTCTCATATTCTCAACCTATCGCTCTCCATTGCAATTGTTCCTGCAACCTCACTAGACTCTACCTGTCCTAATTATCGACCCATCTCCCTCCTCCCCTTCATTTCTAAACTACTTGAACATGCAGTTGACCACTGTTGCCTTGGTCTTTCTCTCCTCTCAAGCCCTCTGGATCCTTTGCAATCTGGCTTTCGCCCTTTACGTTCTACTGAACGGCTCTTGCCAAAGTCTTCAGTGACCTGTTCATGGCAAAATCCAAGGGCCTTTATTTGATCCTCATCCTTCTTGACCTTTCTGCTGCTTTTGACACTGTTGACCACCACCTTCTCCTCGATACCTTGTCCTCGCTTGGTTTTAAGGACTGTGCTATCCTGGTTCTCTTCTTATTTCTTCCATCGTACTTTGTGTTTGTTCTGGTGGGTCCTCCTCTACTGCTATCCTGCTCTCAGTTGGTGTACCCCAAGGGTCTGTCTTGGGCCCACTCCTTTTCTCTCTCTATACAGAGTACCTAGGTGCGCTCATCTCTTTCCATGTTTTTCAACAACATCTTTACGCTGATGGCTCTCAGACCTACCTCTCTACATCTGAAATCTATCCAGCAATCCATGTCTGGATCTCTGCCTGCCTATCTGACATTGCTACTTGGATGTCTCACCACAGTCTGAAATTAAACATGGCCAAAACTGAGCTAAAACCTGCGTTTCTTTCTCTATAACATCAGCAAAATTCATTCATTCCTTTCTGAACACACTACTAAGACATGTATCCACTCTGTAGTCACCTCCCATCTAGACAATTGCAGCCTTCTCTTTGTTGGTCTCCCTCTGAATCATCTCTCTCCCCTTCAATCTGTTCAAAATTCGGCTGCATGGCTAATCTTCCGTCAGCCTTGATATGCTTATATAACCCCTCTTCGCAAGCCCCTTCATTGGCTCCCTATCCATTTCCGCATCTAGTTCAAACTTCTCCTACTGACCTATAAGTACACTCATTCTACTGCTCCTTACTGCCTTTTCTCTCTTCTCCCCCTACTTGGGAACTCCACTCTTCTGGCAGATTGCTTCTATTTTGTGCCCTTCTCGTCTACTGCCAAGTCCAGACTTTGATCCTTTAACCTTGCTGCTCCTTATACCTGGAACAAACTACCTGAGTCTGTACATCAGGCGGCTTCTTCTCTGGCCCTTTTCGGATCCAGGTTGAAACCTCTCTAAGGGCGCTTTTCCATCCTGATCCACCTAATCTCCTTTGTATTTCCTTACCATTCCTCCTAGATGTATCCTTGTCCACAGTTGTGTTGTCTGTCTTGACTAGATTGCAAGCTATGATGAGCAGGGACTGTCTTTTACATGTCTGTATAGCACTGCATGTGCCTTGTAGTGCTATACAAATGATCAGTAGTAGTAGAAAATGGGGTTTCTCTTGGACGGTGGGTGGGGAACAGGCTCTTCAAGCCCCAAAATTGACATGGTATTGCGAATCAATGCTGGGAAGATCTTCCCAGAGGAAAAGATGGACCACTGATGGGCCCTTGCCCTCCAGAAGGGGAAGCTCCCCTTCATCCTCCAACTCACCACCCAAATCAAGAGACTCCTTTTCTGCTGCCCAGCTGACCCCCTCAGGGGACAAGGCCACACTGTCGGAGGAGCATTTAGCCCCAGACATGGTAATGGCAGCACCACCTGTGGACCTGGATGCCTCCATGGGTGAGGCCTGTGCTTTGGACCCTCCTACAGGGAGTTACCATGCAGCTAAACAAGACTGAAGATAGCGCAGGAGCAGTTTCAGCAGCTTCTGAGCTTCACAGGGTTAGAAGCTCTCCTGTGGCCCTCAAGGGCTCACAGATCCTCTCTGGCCAAAGGCCGGGACCCTCCTCTCCCGTGGGACCCCGACAGATGATGCCTGCTCCACAGCAGCTGCAAGTGCAGAAGGCAGAACTGAGGAGGTCCCAATGTCAGCATTGGGCCCTGGACCACCCAGGGGGCCCTGATGCCAAAAAAACGTAGTTACCCACCTGTAACAGGTGATCTTCGGGAACAGCAGGAATTTAGTCTTCACATATGGGTGACGTTGGCACTGAAGGAGCCCGCGCGGGATCACTCCCCAGCGTCCTATAGGAAAGCTTTTGGGAGTACTCCACTGCACTTGTATAACTGCCTTCCCGCTCTTCTGACTTTCTCTCCTCAGTTGGGTTTGTAGCTGAGAAGGAAGAGTAAAAATAATCCTACAACTCCAAGGGGAGGAGGGTGGGTTGTGAAGACTAAATTCCGGCTGTTCCCGGAGATCACCTGTTACAGGTGAGTAACTATGCTATCTGCAGGAACAAGCAGGAATGCAGTCTTCACATATGGGACTCCCTAGCTCCCATATCTTCAGGAGTCTTGGAAACCAGGTCAGAAAAGTCGGAATGGTTTTAGTTTGACATAGACATCCCCACCATAGAGATCTGGATAAACAGAGAGGGCAGGGAGAGGAGTTGTAGCTATGTTTCAGAGAGATGTTGAAGGACTGGCTGGCTGAAGATTTCATCCCTGTGGGAGTCCTTGTCCAAGCAATAGTGGATGGCAAAGGTGTGGACGGAGGACCAGGTTGCTGCCTGGCAAATTTCGTCAATGGCCACTAAGTGTAGATTGGCTACAGATGCTGCCATGGCTCAGGCAGTTTGACCAGTGATGTGGCCTTTGAGGGAGAGTCCTGCTTTATCATAAACAAAGGTGATGCAGTCCGCTCTCCATCTGGAGAGCGTACACTTTGTTAAGTGAGTGGGGTCAAAGGAAACGAACAATTGAAAGGACTTGTGGAGATCCCGAGTCCTTTGCACAGAGAGAAGGCCACGGCCCGAGTCCTTTGCACAGAGAGAAGGCCACGGCTCATTTGCAATCTAGTGCGTGCAGGGCTGGTTCTGCATGGGAAGAGGGTGGTCTTGGAAAGAAGACTGGAAGTATTACTGATTGACTGATATGGAAGGGAGATACCACCTTCGGCAGAAAGTAAGGAGGTGTCCGTAGGACAACCTTGTCATGATGGAATCTGGTGTATAGTGGATGGGCCACTAAGGCTTGTAATTCACTGATGTGCCTAGCCGAGGACAGAGCAACCAGGAATATGACCTTCCAAGACAGGTAATGCAGATGAGCAATAGCTAGGGGTTCAAAGGTGGGTTTGAGAAGCTGTGCCAAGACCACATTGAGATCCCACGCCACTGGAAGTGGTTGAATGGGTGGCTTAGAGAGGACAAGGCCTCTCGTGAAATGCGTTACTAGGGAGTGCACTGAAATGGATTGGCCATCGATTGGTTTGTGAAAAGCTGCAATGGCCTGGAGGTGAACTCGAACCAAATTAGTCCTGAGGAAGACAAATGCATTAGATATAGCCCGCCTGGTTGATTTTGGGATCCACGGGTCTGTTCTTTCATGGTTTCGCTCCTTTCTCTCTTCTCGTACCTGCTCGGTCAAGACCAGCTCAGCCTTCTCTCCTCCCCTGGCCCTCCTCTGCGGGGTTCCTCAGGGTTCGGTTCTCGCGCCTCTCCTTTTCAATATCTTTCTCACCCCCCTGGCACTCATTGTTCAACAGTCCGGTATTTCTGGCTATTTCTATGCAGATAACATCCTTCTTGCGCACCACACCAGTTCCCTCTCTCCCGATCTTTCTGCCCTTAATCTTTGTCTCACCCGTGTCGCCTCGTGGCTAAGCAGTAACTTCCTTCACGTTAACCCTTCCAAATCAGCTGCCCTGTGGCTTTCATTCAGTATTCCTCCTCCTACTTGTTCCCCTCTCTTCCTATCTACCCCTATTCCCCTGGTCTCTTCCCTCCGCTATCTCGGGGTCACTCTCGACTCCTCTCTCTCCTTTCATCACCACATCTCATCCGCCGCTCCTTTTTCCTGTGCCAGATCTGCGCTGTTCACTCCTTCCCTCCTCGTCCCTCACTTCACTGGTCTTTTCACTTGTTATCTCAAGGCTGGGCTATTGTAATACCGTCCTGGCAGGCCTTCCGCAATATCAATTCCGGCGCATCCAATTGGTTCAAAACACAGCTGCACGTCTGCTCACCCACTCCTCCACCCGTGACCACATCACCCCCCTCCTTCTCCGTTTGCACTGGCTCCCACTCACCTTTCGTTTCCTCTACAAGAGCCTCACTCTTACCCATAAAGCATTACATACCGGCTCCCCCCAATATCTAGCCGACTCCATCCGTCTGCAGCCCTCCCCCCGTCTCCTTCGCTCTTCTTCCTGGCTCCTGCCCTCTGGAACTTCCTCCCCCTTGCCCTCCGTACCAAACTGTCCTATCAATGCTTTAAGGGCTCACTGAAAACCTCTTTTATCTGGCATTCAGCCTCCCTGACCCCTAAGGTTACCACGTCCCACCAGTCTCCCCTTCCATCAATCCTCCCTTCCTCCCTCCCCTGCTCTGTCTGACTGTCCTCTTCTGTCCCTCTCTTTCCTATCCAATCGGTGGTGTTCCTTTCTCTTCTGTTTTCCAATTTGATTTTATTGTACACCTCCCTGACGCATATGCTTGGGCAGTATATCAAGCGACGAAATAAAGATAAAGGCATTGGTGCGTCGAAGGGATTGAGGATGTCTTGTGAGCACCACGATCCAAATCTGCACCATTTGAAAGCATAGGCCCTCCTGGTGGATGGTTTTCTTGAAGCCAGGAGGATGTCCTTTACCTCCTGAGGATGGTGGAGATGCTGGAGCATCATCCCTTCAGCAACCATGCAGTCAGATGGAGAGATCGCAGATTGGGATGTAGGACTGTTCCGTCATTCTGGGTTAGAAGACCCTGATTGCCGTGCAGACTGATTGGTTGAGTCTGTTGCAGTCGAAGTAGAAGGGGAAACCATGGTTGACTGGGCCAGAAAGGGGCTATGAGAATCATAGTGCCTCTGTCGAGTTGGAGTTTGAAGAGGGTCTTTGGAATTAGAGGTGTGAGGGGAAATGCATAAAGCAGTTCCTGGCCTCAGTGTAGGTGAAAAGCATAGTTTTCTTGGCTTAATTTGGACGGAACTCTAGAAACAGAACTGTGGGAGCTTGCTGCTCTGTGGAGTGACAAAGAGGTCGATGACTGGAGGTCATCAGGCCTTGAAGATCTGTGCCACTGAGTGAGGGTCTAGACTCTACTCATGTGGGAGGAGAATCCGACTGAGCCTGTCTGCCAGGTGATTCTGATCGCTGGAGATTTACACTGCACGAAGGTGTATGTGGTGAGAGATGGCAAAGTTCCACAGGCGACAGGCCTCTACCAGAGGGGAAGTGAACCTGTCCTGCCTTGCTTGTTCACATAGAGGTTCGAGAGGTGGTGCTGAAACACCTGCAGGACATTTGTGATTACATAGATTTCCAACAAATTGATTTGTAAGGAAGACTCCTGAGTTGTCCACCTGCCTTGAGTGGATGCTGACTCCAGGTGGGCTCCCCAACCCAGTTTGGACGTGGTCAGGGCATGTTGAGGTTGAGGTATCTGAAAGGCATTTTAGTTCAGCCCCTACCTGGACGACTGGCTAATCAGAGTGTAGTTGCCGGCCGAGACTACGGATGCCACTCAGGGAAGTGGTTGCTTTTCTTCAGGGCCTGAATTGGGTAGTGAGCCTGACCAACAGTCAGCTCGAACTGGTCCAGGACCTTGGGTACTGGGAGCGCACTTCGACACCAAGCTAGGATGCGTATGTCTTCCGCTAGAGAGGTCGCAGAACTCCAGTCTCAGCTGCAGAACGTCTTGGGTACGAAAGCGCCCTCGGTGTGGCATAACCTAAAACGTCGGGGTTCCATGGCTCCCCTGAGGCCCCTGCAGGCTGCCCTACTATTTCGGTGGTTGCTGCAACACCACTCAATGTTGCGACGGTTGATTTCCCTGCTAGCAACAAGAGCACGGTTCTCTTGGTGGCTGCAGCTAGACCAGGGGTGGGCAATTCCGGTCCTGGAGGGCCGCAGACCATTCAAGTTTTCATGATGTCCCTAATGAATATTCATGGACCTATTTCCATACAATGGAAGGCAGTGGATGCAAATAGATCTCATGAATATTCATTAGGGATATCATGAAAACCTGACTGGTCTGCGGCCCTCCAGGACTGGAATTGCCCACCCCTGAGCTAGACCATCTGATGGCAGGCATGCCACTGGAGCCTCCGGACTGGGTGTAAGTGATGATGGATGCCAGCCTCATAGGGTGGGGCATACATTACAAGTCACAGGTGACGCAAGGGCTGTGGTCTCTGGAGGAGAGGGCCTGATCCATTGATAGGTTGGAAAAGAGATCTGGGCACTCGAGTACTTACTGCCTGTGATTTCCAGGAGAGCTGTGCAGGGCTGTTCTGATGACATTACAAGGCGGGCGTACCTCAACCGCCCCGGCGGGTGGGGGGGGGGGGGGCAAGGGCAGTCCAGCGCTGGCAGAGGAGGTGTCGTCTCTGCTGCTCAGAGTGGAGGAGCATCTGAGGCGTCTCTCTGCAGTTCAAGTGGCAGGAAAGGGGAAAATATTTAAGCTGGCTACTTCAGTTGGCACAAATTAGACCCGGGAGAGTGGGAGCTCAATGCGGCCGTGTTTCATGACCTGATGGTCCATGAGAGGGAGGTGGGCAGTCATGAATCTCACGGCCTCGGTGGACAATGCCAAGGCAACACGGTTCTTTAACAGGCGCAGGGAACCCATGTCTGAAGTTTTCAATGCCCTGGCCCAGCCGTAGCCAACGCAAGGTCTTCTGTATGCCATTCTTTTGTGGCCTCTATTAGGACCGCATAGAGGTTCACGAGGGACTGGTGATTCTGATTGCTTCGGACTGGCCTTGTCGACCGTGATATACCAATCTGCTCCAGTGGCTAGTGGCACACCCCTGGCGGCTCCCCAACAAGATAAACCTGCTCTCTCCTTCTATCACAGGTGGATCAGTTCTTGCTTACAGCCTGGCTCTTGAAAGAGCACGGCTGAGGGATAAAGGATATTCAGTGGCAGTGAAAGCTACCTTGCTTAAGTCTCGCAAGCGCTCTACCTCGTTGGCCTATATCAGAGTCTGGATGTGTTTGAGAGTTGGCGAGCATAGGGACTCCGGCCTTTTGTCACTTTGCTTCTAGACATCTTGGCTTTGCAGGTGGGACTAGACAAGGGGTTGGCTTTACGCTCCTTGCGGGTCCAGATAGCATCTCTCTCTCTTGTACAGAGAGAGATGGGTACAGGGTTGCTCCTTGGTCGCTCACCTGGATGTGGTCAGTTTTTTACGAGCGGTGAAACAGGTCCGTCTGCCCTTCTGTATCATGGTGCCACCATGGGATCTCAACCTGGTGCTAGTGGCCTTAACTGATGCACCATTTGAATCCCTGTTTCGGGCCCTACTGAAGGATGGCACTCTGAAAATGATGTTCTTGGTTGCCATTTGCTAGGCTCATCATGGCTCCAAGTAGCAAGCCCTATTTTGAAGAGCCTCCTTTATGCTCTAGTCCAAGGATAAGGTGGTTCTGCAGCCGGTACCGTCCTTTCTGCCTAAGGAGTATTGACTTTTCAGCTAAATAAAACTGACCCTGCCGAGTTGTTTCCATGTCACGGACACTGAGAAGGATTGTCAACTTCCCCAACTGGATGTGCACAGGGTCCTATGCCATTGCCTTAAGCAGACGGAATCTGTCCATGGATCATACCATTTGTCTATTTTATGGCAGTTTTCGCAAAGGGGATGTGAAGTGTGGCAACAAGGCTTTCTTCAGGTATTTTCGGGAGAGGTGGAAAATCAGAGGTCGAATTGCAGGACTCAAAAGTGCTGGGAACAGATTTTGTGGAACGTGACATTGAAAAAGCGAAAATGCTAAACAAATACGTCTGCTCTGTTTTTACTAAAGAAAATTCTGGAGAAGGACCACCTGTGATTGCAAATATACAAATCGGAATGGAGTAGATACCATACCATTCACAGAAGATGATGTGTTAGAATAGCTTGCAAAACTGAATGTGGACAAGGCCATGGGATCGGATGGGATACATCTCAGGATACTGAAAGAACTCCGAGAGGTTCTTGCAGGGCCTTTAAAGGATGTTTTTAATAGATCTTTGGAGACAGAAGTTCCACAGGACTGGAGAAGGGCTGATATGGTACCTCTTCACAAAAGTGGTAATAGGGAAGAGGTGACAAGCTACAGGCTAATAAGCCTTACCTTGGTGGCGGGAAAAGTAATGGAGGCACTCCTGAAAGAGCAAATAGTGGACTTTCTTGAAATCAATGGGTTGCATAAGCCAAGGCAATATGGTTCTACCAAAGGACGATCCTGCCATACAAATCTGATTGAGTTCTTTGACTGGGTGACCAGAGAACTAGATCAAGGGCATGCGATGGATGTGATCTACTTAGATTTCAGCAAAGCCTTTGATACTGTTCCTCATAGGAGTCTTATCAAGAAACTCAACAGCTTGGGGATGGGTCCCAAGGTGGTGAAATGGATCAGAAATTGGTTGACTGACAGATGACAGAAGGTGATGGTAAACAGAATTCACTCAGATGAAAGGAAGGTGATTAGCGGTGTGCCCCAGAGTTCAGTCCTGGGACCGGTACTGTTCAATGTATTTTGTGAGTGATATTGCTGAAGGACTGAATGGAAAAGTCTGTCTTTTTGCGGACGATATGAAAATTTGCAACAGAGTGGACTCCCCTGAGGGAGCAGAGAGCATGAGGGAAGATCTACAAAAGCTGGAAGAATGGTCTAATGCTTGATAGTTAAGATTTAATGTGAAGAAGTGCAGTGTCATGCACTTGGGAAGCAGAAATCCAAGGGAATTGTATGCGATAGCGGACGAGAGGTTGGTGTGCACGGACCAGGAGAATGACCTCGGAGTGATTGTTTCTGAGGATCTCAAGGTGGCAAAAACAGTGCGACAAGGCGGTGGCAAAAGCCAGAAGGATACTGGGTTGCATATGGAGAGGAATTACCAGTAGAAAGAAAGAGGTACTAATGCCACTGTACAAGTCGCTGGTGAGGCCCCTCTTGGAATATTGTGTTCAGTTTTGGAGACCATATTTTGCAAAGGATATAAAAAGACTGGAAATGGTTCAGAGGAAGGCGACCAAAATGATTTGGAGCCTGCGTCAGAAGATTTATAAGAAGAGACTTGAAGAACTAAATATGTACCCTCTGGAGGAGAGGAGAGACAGAGGAGATATTATTCAGTCCTTTAAATACTTAGGAGTATGTTTACTAATCAGCAGTAGCGGCTTCTGTGTGATATCTGAGTGGGGCCATGGGTCTGATATCGAGCAGAAGCTGCTACCGCCGATTAATAAATATACCCCTTAGAGTATTAATGAACAAACAAACTTCTTCCAAAGATGGGGAAGCTGTAAAACTAGAGGGCATAACATAAAGCTGCAAGGAGGTGAACTGAAAGGCAAAGTCAGGAAAGACTTTTTCACGGAAAGGGTGGTGGATGTTTGGAATGCCCTGCTGATGGAAGTGGTGGGAGCAAATACAGTGACAGAATTCAAAATAGCATGGGACAGACACAGTGGATCCCTTTATAGCAACAGGATAAAATCAAAATAAACATAATTATCTCTTATATCTCAACAAGTAGGGATGACCTACACGGAGCAGTGGGTATACCCCTAAACAAAGGCACGGGGAGGGGTGACCTTCACGGAGCAGCAGCCACACTTACTCTTGTCGCCTTGCTGGGCAGACTAGATGGACCATGCTGGTTTTTCTCTACCGTCATATAATATGATACTATGTAAAAGAAGCTTGCCTTAGAGACAAAAAACTCACAACAAAAACTCTGTGTAGCATTGCACTGAGCCACTGGGAAGGCCTAGAAATGTAGGTTTAGGTTTATTTGCTCTTGTTTCGTTTGATTGTATTTTCTTTCCTAATGGGCAAAACCATTTCTAAAGCATTTACATAAGTAAAAATTCTAAATTAGGTGTCTGAAAATTGCCCTCCATCGACGGAGGTATACTTTCAACTACGTGGAGGTATGTTTTAGATGGGGAAGAAAAAGTATGTATATACAGGGCATTTTTGAATCTTCATGCATACTTTTCAAGCCAAACAGTCCACAGAAAGAAGTAGCCGCAAGAAGCAGCCGCAAGAGATCATATGTACTTTGTACCTGTGGCAATTTCAAAATGAAAGTATGCAAGGATCTTTGAGCGTTGGTGCAAAGTCCTCAGCTAATAGTAAAAAATATGCACGATCTTTGCCTCAATTCAAATAGTTTTGAAATTGACCCCCTTAAGATGTGTTGGTCTTACAGTGGGTCTTTTTATTTTAATCCAGGTCTTCACAAATTTTCTTTGGGTGTTGATGCCAGTCCAAACTCTCTGGATTCAGCAGCTGAGATGTCTTCTCTCCTATGCCTCCCCCCTTGCCTCCATTGAAGTTGAGGAGAAAGAGCGTGGGATCGTTTCCTAGGTCTACTGCACTTCACTAGACTGTTTCCCCCCCCCCCCCCTTAGGTTGTTCCTCTTATTATGTCCATAAAGGAAAATATAATAAATCAGGCCCTTAATGCACCCCTACAGGCCACTGGCAGAATTGAGCTATCCCCTTCCCCATCACTCATCTGCGCCCCCCCCCCCCCCATTCTTCCTCCTCCCTTAAAATCTGGCACCCTCTGCTCAAACACCCTCACCCCAGCTAACCTTTTCCATCCAGCAAGCCAGTCAGCCACTTCTACACCAACTCCAGTAACCAGACAGCCATTCCATGCCTCTCCAGCCAGCCCCAGTAATCAAACTAGTCAACCATTCCACCACTTCCTCACAAGTCCTTCAGCTTTCCTCCTCCCTAGCTAGCTATGGAGCCAAAAACTCACTCTGCTTTCCATGGCCATGGGAGCAGGATCATCCTCCTCCATACAAGCTTAGCTCTATGTAAATCTGAGCCATGAATGTAGGAACACTTGCAATGGTCGCCAGTTTGAATCTTGCGAGACCGGTGTGAAAGTTCCTGCATCATGCAGCGGAGACTCGTACAGAACTGCACATGCAGGAAGGAAGATGTTCATGCTCCAGCAGCAGCACTGCAATTTAAAAAAATAAAAACTTAAGGGCACAAAAATGCTGGGTTCCTACAACAAATTTCTAGTCACACGGCAACTTGGTGCCTGGGATTTGTCATGCCTTCATTTAACTCGCTGTTTTACTTCAAGATCTCTCCACCCTGCTAGTGCCACTTTAAGGTATAACCCCTTTTTACTCAAGTATACTACTTACTACTTATTTAAATAACGCTACTAGGCATACACAGCATTGTACAAGTACACAAAAAGAGACAATACCTGTCCCACAGAGCTTACAGTTTGCTAAGACAGATAAACAAAAAACCAGGCACAAAGGAATTTTGGGGACATGATTAAAATAGAAATGACTGAAGACTACTACTACTATTACGTATGGAGACAAAACCAGCCTGAATCCTGACCTGTCTGTGACCCCATTCCTGTCCTGATTGTTATATTAAACTAAATCAAAATTACTACACAAGAACATACAACTAACCAAACACAAGTTTACCCCACCTAAATCCAGACTTCATTTGAATATCCCCTCAAGTCAACATCCTCCCAATATTGTACTTATGACTGCAAATAACTCTTGCTAACCATGTAAATAACTTGCCATTTTTGGCTCCTTGTAACATAGTTATGTTCCTTTTATTAATAGCTTACACACTGTTTTCCATGTATCATAGTTCTTATGTAATACTTAATGTTTAATGTAATGCAATATTGCACTATTCTGCTGTATTGTTGTTTTAAGTTCCTTGTAAACCGCCCTTGATCTCTGGAAGGGGCGGTATAGAAAAGCACATAAATAAATAAAATAAAAAAAAAAACCTGTCTAGAGATTCTCCGGGAACAAGCAGGAAGTCAGTCCTCACATATGGGTGACATTAGCACCGAAGGAGCCCTCGTGGAAGCATCCCCCCAGCTTTCAAAAAAAGCCTTTGGGAGATGCCACCACGCATACGTGGTCCCCTTCCCACACAAGGGTGCCATCTTGCTCAGTCTCCTTTTTTTCTGCGGAGCCCTTCAGACGTCGTCCGGCTTGTCCCTGGAAAAAGTTGATTTTTCTCTCCAAGTTTCACGTTCGCCTCTGGTACCACACCGGTACTCTTGCTGCCTACCGACCTCTTTGTCTTGGCATCGGGCTCTGTTTATTTTTCCTTAGTTTTCTTCTTTTCTTTTCTAGTGTCTTTGTGCCTTTTTTCTCCCACTGGCAGCCTAGAGAGTCTTCGATCTCACAGGGGTACTTTTTTCCCCCATGGCTACCAGTGACTTTAAGAAGTGTGATCGGTGCTCTAAAATTATGTCTTTGACCAACACACATAACTGCTGTCTCCGTTGCCTTGGACCAGACCACGACCCGGCAGACTGCGGTCTCTGCAAGAGGATGTCCAGGAACGCCCTCAAGAGCCACCAGTAGCAGCATAATAAGTTTTTTTTTTTTTTTTTTCCCTGAGTCCCTGACATCTCGGGTGGAACCCTCCGAGCCCAAGCCTCGTCATGGGTCCTCAGAAAGTGGGTCTCCCTCGAGGGAACCTAGGAAGAAGAAGAAACCCTCAAAAGCGGTGTCCCTGGACGGTTCCGACCAGCCGGGGATCCCATGGGCCCGGTCCCGCAGTCCGAGGCGTCGGGGAAGGAGCAGCCTGCGAAGGTCCCTCGGAAGGATCTGACTGTGGACCGGCCTCAATCCCCAGACACCATCCTCATCAAGGATTCCCCTTCAGGGGAGCCGAGATCAGGCCCAAATCCCTTGGTGCCCGTGCCGAAGGCTGCGGAGCCTTCTGGTCTGGAGTCCAAAATGGTGGCCCTGGAGCGCAGCTTCTGCCTTCATGGACCAGCAGCAGGCGCTGTTGTCTGGTTCATCCGCCCTGACCACCGGGCCCTTGACGTCCAAGATGTCCCCGGAGGCCGAGCTGATCCTCAGTCAAAGTTGCGCTCCGAGTCCCATTCGATGGGACCGTGGTCATCCATAGCGAGTTTGCCGGGCACCGGCCTCATGGCATTGGGAGCTTTGAGGCCTGTGGAGCAGCCCTCCTCGATGGACTACTTCGAGTGGGAGACAGAGGACGTCCCTTCCAACTCTCCCATCTCGGAGCCTCAACGGCGGTCTCCGCCCGAGGACATGGGCTTCCTGGACTTTGTCAAGGACATGTCTAAGGCCCTAACATTCCTGACCGAATCGGAGGAGGACCCTCGGATGGATGAGTTGAAAATCCTCCAGTATGAGGCCCCTCCATGGGAATCGCTCACGGTACCCATTCCTCCTGTGAGAGCCAGGGGAGAAGGGGTTAACACAGTAACACAAAAAAATCATCAAAATGTCTGAATGCTGAAATTGTACTGAGATGCGTACGTGAAGCTTTCAGAGGTATGTGACATCATATGGAAAAGATGTGAAAACACACTTATCAGGAAATGGTGGACCTTGAGAGAGGGTAGAAAGGCAATCATGAGAGAGAAACATGCCAGCTTAGCATGAAGAAGAACATATGCCTTCAGTATAGTTATCAGAAAACGGAGAGTTGAAGCGAGATATTTCTTGGGAACTGAGGGGTGGGAGAGAACCAAGCAAGAGAACCAGGTGAAAAACTGAGTGAGGGGGCAGAGGTCAATTAACAATATAAATCTGACAAAGCCCAGGCCCTCAGAAGAAGGTCAATGGAGAGGGGTACAGATATGAGTAGAATAACATGGCAAATCACACAAGTGGGGGGCCCCAGACAGCTGGAACAAGAATTAGCTAATTAGAGAAGAATGCCCCGAATAGTAAGTATGGTCCTAAGCAAGGGTATATAATGTGACAGGACCAGATAGGCGATGAGTTTGTTTCCTGCTCAGTGAAGACTGTGTGGGGTATGGTTCCCATGGGTTCCCTATGTCCCCTGTATCCCTGTTGTCATGTCTGAGAGTTTTGTGTGCATGCTAGTTTGTCGTTTGTATGTCTGTTACACTGATCTCTTGTGTCTAGGAAGGCCTGTCATACATTTTCTTACTGGCTGTTGAGTCAGGAAGTAAGACAGAATCATGCAGGCAGGACCAGATATTCTGGCTTGTAGTTGTTTAGAGATCTGAGATAAGACAGAATGACCTTGTTTGCCTGCTGTGAGAGGTAGCAAGATCTGTAATTCCATTAGACTGTTTTCCTTTCTTCTTAGTTTTCTGTTTCTGTGATAAGGAATAATAAAAGGATCCTTTTGGAAGAAAACTCTGTGAGATAGTTATTGCCATGTATGAGCGTGTTGTCCTACATAAGGTTAGATTTTATTGGGAAGTGTAAGTCCTCTCTGTGATGTTTCTTTTATTGGGAAGTGATATGTCCTCCCTGAGTGGTTCCCCTTTTGGATGGAGCAAAGTATCTGCTTGGGAACTGTCTGGCCCACAGACCAGCTGACCCTTTGCCCCATACATTCCCATCCTGGAACGGCTCATGCTTCGAATGTGGGAGACACCGGTTTTGCTGCCGGTGGTGAGTAAATGGCTCAACTCAATGTATCAAGTCTGCCAGAGCCTGGGTTTCCAGAAGTCACATCTACTGCATAACTCCATGGTGGTGGAGATGGCTATGCGTCGGCTGAAAAGCCAGAAGATGCACTCCTCGGTACCCACCGGCAGGGAGGCCCACACCTTGGACGCCCTCGGCAGAAAGTGCTACCAGGCCTCAATGCTTATCTGCCGCATCCAGGCCTACCAGCTGTACATGGGCATGTACCTGAGAGACCTTGCAAAGGAACTTTCTGGTTTCTCGGCTGGTCTCTCCGAGGAACCTTTGCAGCGGTTCGAGAACCTGGCCAAAGCAGTCCATAAATGTTCCAAATTCATTTCTCGGGCAGCCTATGATGGGTTTGAATCGGCGACTGGCATCGGTGCACGTCAGCAAGCTTGGCTATAGTCGTCCGACTTCGAGCAGTGGGTTCAGGACAAATTGGTCAATGTCCCTTGCCAAGGAGAGAATCTCTTTGGCAAACCCATGACTAAGGCTGCCGAGCTGGAGTCTGAGTTCATGACGAGGACAAGGCTCTAAAAAGTCTGCCCTTCACTGATGGAAGGGCTCGGGTAAAAAGCCCTTCTACCCGAGGAAGGGAGCTGCTTACTGAAACTACCCACCTTATCAGGCCTCCCCAGCTCCCCAACAGGGTCAGCAGGCCAAGAGACATGGGCAGGGCCCACGTAAGCAGAAGGCTCCAAAACCCCAGGCACTGGCCCCGGCCCAGCCAGGGGGGAGCTTTTGACTCCTTGAGCATAGCCTCTCTACCCCAAGGAGATCAGTAGCCCACAGGGGGACGTCTGGACCTCTATGCCAGACCATCACCATCGATTCCTGGCCCCTAAGGGCAGTCAGGGAGGGTTACCTCCTCCACCTGACCCAGACACCTCCCCCTTATTTCCCAAGAGAGCCTTTCAAGTCTCCCCTCCAACGGGACCTTCTTTTGAAGGAGTTGCCAGGTCTTCTCAAGGACAAAGCAGTGGAACCGGTGCCCCACCACCTCAAGGGCAAGGGGTTCTACTCCAGATACTTCCTGGTGCCAAAGAGGACAGGGGGGGGGGCCTAAGGCCCATCCTCGACCTGCGCAACCTCAACAAATTCCTGGTGAGGGAGAAGTTCAAGATGCTCTCCCTTGGAACATTGCTGCCATTCCTCCAGCAGGGAGGCTGGCTATGCTCCTTAGACATCAAGGATGCTTATGCCCACATCCTCATCCTTCCCAACCACAGGCAGTACCTGCGGTTCTCCAGGAACAAGCAGGAAGTCGGTCCTCACTTATGGGTCACGTCGGCACTGATGGAGCCCGTGCAGAGAAATTCCCCAGCTTTCAAAAAAAGCCTTTGGATTGCTGCCACGCATGTGTATTCCTCTTCCCGCCCAAGGATGCCATCTTGCTCAATCTCCTTTTTTCCGCGGAGCCCTTCGGACACATGTCCCTGTCCCTTGGAAAAAAGTATTTCATTTTTGGCCTACTGGCCTATTTTCCGATTGCACCGGTACTCTACCCGTCCTTCGCCTGCTCTACTTTTTTAGAGCTATTAGGGGACGGTTTTCTTCATCTTTTTTGCTTTACTGGCTTTGTGTCCTTTTTTCTTTCAACCGCTGGCTGCGTGGGTCTTCGACCTCGCGAGGGCCATTTTTTTCCCTATGGCCACCGGATTCAAAAAATGCGATAGATGCTCTAAGAACATGTTGTTTACCGACACCCATGACTGTTGCCTGGGGTGTCTCGGGGCTGATCATGATCCGGAGCTCTGTTCGCTTTGTAAGAAAATGTCCTCTAAAGCCCTGCTCAGTAAGCAGAAGTCCAAAGACATTTTCAGAAAGGCCACCGTGGCGTCCCCGGTGACACCCTCAATCATCTTTCCTCCGGTGGGATCCCCCATCTCAGCCCTGCGCTCTCGACGGAACTCCGACCAGGGGTCCCCTGAAGTGGAGTGGCGCAAGAAGAAGAGAGCCTCGAAGTCGCTGTCGGGGGCTCCTGACAAGCACGAGCGCTCCCGCACTCGGTCGCTCAGCCCCCTTCGGTGTTCCCGAGAGTCAGACAAGGAGTGGCCCCGCAAGGTACCCCGCACAGATACGGAGGCCTCTGGTGAAGGTGCCCGGTCTCCTGAGGGCCATTCCGGCAAGGACCTCCTCCTCCTCCTCGATGCCTGACCTGGTGACCCCGGGGTCGGCGTAACAGGGCCCCATGCCTGCATGGGAGTCCCGCATGCTGGCGCTGAAATGCAGCGTTTTTGCGTTCATTGCTTCCCAGCAGGCGCTCACAGCCAGCTTTGCTGACTTGCGCCCAGAAACCATTGTTCACTCGCATGGGACGCCAAAATCCGTCCAGGAAACCCCCGAGAGCCGCGGGCCTTGTGAGGGTCCTCGAAGTCGGTCTCGCTCGCCTACCCGTTCCTCGGGGGCGAGATCATCAAGGGCCCCCGGCTCCAAGCGGGCCTCGGTCGCTGGACAGGGCGACCTGCCTGGTTCGGATTCCTCATCCGAGTTCTCGGCCTAGCAGTCCGATGGGGACACCTCCCTGGAAACCCGTACCCACTAGGACCTTCCATCGGACCCCTCTCCGCCTGCATTTCAGTGGTGCTTGCCGCCCGAGGACACCTCCTTTCTGGTATTCATTCAGGAAATGACACGGGCTCTTAACTTGGTCACCCAGGCCAAGGAGGATCCTCGAGCTGAAGAGCTCAACATCCTCCAGTATGAGTCCCCACCTAGGGAATCTCTTACTGTCCCGGTGTCTCCCAACCTGTCCAGGCTGCTGCTTCGCATGTGGGAGGCACCCTCCTCGGTCCCCATTGTGAGTAAGCGCCTCGACACCATGTACAAGGTACAGCGCGGCCTTGTGTTCAGAAAGACCCAACTCCCCCATACTTCCATGGTGGTGGAATCGGCCATGAGAAAGCAAAAGAGCCCGATATTGTACTCTTCTGTCCCTCCAGGCCAGGAGTCGAGAGCCCTTGACGCCCTAGGCCGCAAGGCCTACCAGGGTCCATGCTCTCCTGTCGCATTCAAGCATACAAATCATACATAGGCATGTTCTTGTGCGACCTGGCCAAGGAGTTCGGAGGTTTCTCCACAGGCCTCAAGAGCGAACCCCTCAATAGGTTCAGCATCCTGCTGAAGTCTGTCGCAGACTGCTCAAAATACCTCTCCCGTGCTGCCTATGATGGTTTTGAGTCCTTGGCTCTGGTGGCAGCCACGGGCATCGGGGCTCGTCACCAGGCATTTCTCCAATCCTCAGAGCAGTCGGTGCAGGAGAAGCTCCTGGACCTACCCTGCCTCGGCAAGCAGCTCTTCGGCAAGCTGATGGAAGATAAGGCCACGGAGATAGAGACTGAGTTTGTTACCAGAGCCCGTCTCTCGCGCAAAACCTCCACCCTCCCTTGGAAGAAACAACAGGCCAAAAAGCCTTTCTTCCTGAGGAAAGGCCTTCTTTACCGTGGCTACCCGCCATACCTGACTACCCCCACACCAACCACTCCAGTACAAGGGAAGTCCGGCCAGGGTCACTGCAAGCTGAAAGGGCCAAAAACCCAAACCCTGACTCCGCCGCAACCCGCACAGGGGTTTTGACGCCAGCCGCATAGCCTCTCGCCCTTCGGTGACTCATCAGCTGTTGGGGGGGATGCCTGTCCTCTTTCGCCCCTCAGTGGGCTTCCATCACCTCGGACACCTAGGTCATCCAGGATGGCTGCGTCTCCGCTTGGACAGGCTTCCCCCTCCCTTCTCTCCGGCGGAGCCTCCTCAACTCCCCGCGCACCAGGCCTTCCTGTAGCGGGAATTAGTCAACCTCCTTGCCCAAAAGGCAGTCAAGAAGGTGCCATCGCACCTCCGAGGTCGGGGCTTCTATTCCCGGTGCTTCGTCCCGAAGAAAACAGGGGGTCTGCGGCCCATCCTCGACCTCCGAAAGTTAAACAAGTTCTTGGTGTGGGAGAAGTTCAAGATGTTATCCCTTGGTGTTCTGCTGCCCTTCCTCTAGCAGGGCGATTGGCTATGCTTCTTGGATCTAATAGACACTTACGCCCAAATTTTGATCCACCTCTAGCACAGGCAATACCTACGCTTCAGGGTGCAGGGAGAGCACTTCCAGTACAGGGTGCGGGGAGAGCACTTCCAGTACCGGGTGCTCTCCTTTGGCCTTGCATCCGCCCCAGGTGTCTTCATGAAATGCCTCTTCGCGGTCGCTGCCTGTCTCAGGCATCAGGGCATACTGGTCTTCCCCTACGTCGACGACTGGCTCATCTCATGGTACTCGGTCGAGGAAACTCACCGGGTGTCGTCGCGCACGATTCTTCTGCTCAAGGGCCTGGGTTTCATGGTCAACTATCCCAAGTCCCATCTCAAACCGTTGCAGACCTTAGAGTTCATCGGGGCATGCCTCTAAACTGTGCGGGCGACCGCGTTTCTACCAGCGGATTGCGCCGACCACCTCTGAGCCCTGGCAGCCCGGGTCCAGAGCATCACCCGGGTCATGGCCCGAGCTATGCTGCGCCTCCTGGGCCACATGACCTCCACCGTCCATGTAGTTCCCCACGCACACCTGCAAATGTGGACAGCTCAGTAGTGCCTCAGCGCCCAGTGGAGCCTGTCCGTTGGCCACCTCAGGGACCCCGTAAGGGTCTCCTACAGCCTTTGCCTGTCCCTGGGCTGGTGGCAAAACCCCTGCAGCCTCCTCCGGTGGTTGCCCTTCCAGGCCGTGCAGCACAACATAGTGCTGACAAACAGATGCCTCCCTACTGGGGTGGGGAGCCCAGTGCAGTGCGTGGTGCACGCAGGGGCAGTGGTCGCCCGAGGAGTCTCAGCAGCAGAAAAATTTGCTCGAGCTCTGGGCGATTCGGTGGGCCCTGAGGGTCTTAGAGGACCACCTCAAGGGGAGGTTGGTGCTCGTGCAGACCGACAACCGCGTGGTGGTGATCTACATCAACAAGGAAGGGGGGTACCGGATCACACTCCCTCTGCCGGGAAGCGGTCGTCCTCTGCTCCTTTGCCTTCCATTGGGGGACAACCCTCAGGGCAATCTACCTCCTGGGCCAAGAGAATGTCCTAGCGGACAAGCTCAACAGAATCCTCCACCCTCACGAATAGCGGCTGGATCCGGAGGTGGCCTGCTGACTGTTTCTTCAGTGGGGGACTCCGGCTATGGACCTATTTGCCAGTCCGCTGAATGCACAGCTCCCCTGCTTCTGTGGGCCGGTGCCGCTCCCGAGCAGGGTGGGCCCGGATGCGTTCCTTCTGAGCTGATCCTCCGGTCTGCCATATGCGTTCCCTCCCACTCCTCTCATTGCGAGGACCCTCCTTAAGGCTCAGCGGGACCGGGCATTGATGATCCTCGTAGCCCCCTTGTTGCCTCGACAGCCTTGGTTCCCGCTCCTGCTCTGGCTGTCGACAGAGCCTCGAGTCCCCCTGGGCTGTGCCCCGGGCCTGCTAATGCAGGAGGACGGATGGGTGCGGCACCCAAACCTGGTCTTGTTATCCCTCACAGCCTGGTGACTGAACGGGTCTCCCTAGCCCCGCTGGATCTCCCGGAGGAGGTTCTCCTTGCGTCGAGGAAGACCTCGACTAGGTGAGCTTACACCTTCAAGTGGCGGCGTTTCTCGGTCTGCTGCTCCGGGCTCCAGATTGACCCATTCTCCTGCTCCACTCGGTGGGACCTTCAGTACCTCCTCTATCTCTCTAAGGAAGGTCTGGAGTCGAACTCTATCAGGGTGCATTTGAGCGCCATCTCAGCAAATCATCTTCCCGTCGAGGGAAAACCCCTCTCGGGGCAGCCCTTGGTATCCCGCGTTATGCAGGGTCTCTTGCTGTCCAAGCCGCTGATCTAGCCTCCCTCAGCGGAATCGGACCTGAACGTAGTGCTCATGCAGCTTACGCATTCACCCTTCGAGCCGATGGCGACGTGCTCACTTCGGCACCTATCCTGGAAGGTGGCCTTCCTGGTGGCTCTGACCTCGGCCTGCCGAGTCAGTAAGCTCCAGGCTCTCATGTCTGATGCCCCTTGCACTAGATTGTATAGGAATAGGATGGTCCTCCGTACCCACCCCAAGTTCCTGCCGAAGATTGTTTCGGACTTCCATCTCAACCAGGAAATGGTCTTGCTGACTTTCTTTCCGAGACCCCATGCCAACCAGGCATCAGTGGCTCTCCATACACTCGACTGCAAAAGGGATTTTGCCTTCTATTTGCAGCACACCCAGGCTCATCGCAAGTCTGGCCGACTCTTTTGACCTACAATCCCAAACGAATGGGGCTGGCAGTCACTAAATGCACTCTCTCCAGCTGGATGGCGGACTGCATCACCTTTGCCCACACAAAGGCGGGTGCCCCACTAGATCGTCGAGTCACCGCACAGGGGGTCCGGGCCAAAGTGGCTTTGGTGGCCTCGCTGCGCTCTGTGCCCCTGATGGACATCTGCCAGGTGGCGACCTGGTCTTCAGCGAACACCTTCGCTGCACACTACTGCCTGGAGAGGGAGTCGCACCGGGACAGCACCTTCGGCCAGGCTGTACTCCGTAACCTGTTTGGGGTATAGGCAACTCCTGCCCTCCAACCCTTCTTCACGGCTACCGAGGGCTTCGCCCCAAGGACCTGAGGACTCGGGCTCCTTCGGGCATCGGCTTCTGCTCATGACCTCGCGGAGGTGTTTTTTGGTTACAGGTTCGGTATCCTGTAGCTGGGAGTCCCATAAGTGAGGACTGACTTCCTGCTTGTTCCTGGAGAAAGCGTACTTACTCATTTGTAACAGGTGTTCTCCAGGGACTGCAGGAATCAGTCCTCACTACCCTCCCACCTCCCCTGATGAGTTGCAATTTTATTATCCTTCCCTTGCCATCTGCTTGGTAGGGCTCGAGCTGAGGGACCTGACTGAGCAAGATGGCACCCTTGGGCGGGAAGAGGACCACGCATGCGTGGCAGCAGTCCCAAAGGCTTTCTTTGAAAGCTGGGGAATTGCTACGCACAGGCTCTGACTTTGCCGACGTCACCCATAAGTGAGGACTGATTCCTGCTGTCCCTGGAGAACACCTGTTACAGGTGAGTAATTACGCTTTCATAGTGGGGGGGCAGGCACTTTCAATAAAGGGTGCTCCCCTTCGGCCTATCCTCTGCCCCAAGAGTCTTCACAAAATACCTGGTAGTCGTGGCCGTCTTCCTCCGGCTCCAGGGGGTCTTTGTTTTTCCCTTCCTGGATGACTTGCTCATAAAGGGGGAGGCACAGCCTCAGAGGTGCAGCAGGCCACCGCACTCATCATCCAAGTTCTACAGCACCTGGGTTTTGTCATAAATGACCCCAAATCCCACCTCCTTCCAACACATTGTCTGGAGTTCACTGGGACAAAGATCGACACTCTTCAGTCTACGGCTTTCGTGCCCTGGGACCGAGCCGATCGTCTCATGTCCCTAACTTGGGACGTTCAGTACCATCCCCTGGAGCCCGCCTGGCTTCTCCTGTGCCTCTTCGGGCACATGTCCGCCATGGTCCTCGTCACCCTTGACGCTCGCCTCCACATGAGGGCGGCGTAGTGGTGTCTCCGGGACCAGCAGTCTCAGGCTACGGGCAGCCTCTGGGACAGAGTTACTATGACCTGCCAATTGGCAGACTCCCTGGCCTGGTGGCAGTCGCTCCAGCACTGAGCCCCTTGAGGGTCCTCACCATGGATGCCTCCCTGCTCGGCTGGGGAGCTCACTGCAGAGATCTCCGCACACAGGGCAACTGGTCACTGGACGAGAGCACCCAGCAGATCAACCTTCTGGATCTCCAAGCCATACATCTATCCATGAAGGTCTTCTGTCACCACCTGTGTCACCAGCCGGTGCTGGTCTAGACAGATAACCATGTGGTGATGTTTTACATGAACAAACAGGGGGGTACGGGGTCTCGTACCCTTTGTCAGGAGGCACTGGTCCTCTGCTTGTACATGATCCAACAAGGTATCCTCCTATGGGCGGTGTACGTGCCAGGCCAGAACAATCTGCTGGCCGACAGACTCAGCAGATTTCTCCAGCCGCACGAGTGACAGCTGGATGCCAGGGTAGCCAGTCGACTTTCCGGGTCTAGGGGGAACCTGTGATGGACCTTTTTGCCAGCCCAGAGAACTTTCAGTTTCCCAGCTTCTACTCCTGGCAGGCCCACCCCTCCAGGGTGGCAGCGGACTCATTCCTGGTCTTATGGTCGGAGGGCCTCATGTACGTCTTCCCTCCGACGCCGCTGATCACAAAGACTTTGTTCAGGACCCACTGTGACAGGGCCTTGCTCCTCTTGATAGCTCCTCAGTGGCCCAAGCAAATGTGGTTCCCACTGCTTCTGCAGTTAATGATGGAGGCCCCCATCCCCTTGGGTACCGCCCCTGGACTCCTATCTCAGGAGGGGTGGCTCCCTTCTGCATCCCAACCTGGGGTCCTTGTTGCTGACAGCGTGGCTGCTGAGAGTGTGACTCTGGCCCCTTTCAACCTTCTGGTTGAGGTGGAGGAGATCCTGCTAGCCTCTCACAAGGCCTCTACTAGGAAGGCTTATGCCCTCAAATGGCACAGGTTCTCTGTTTGGTGCGCCGACCACGGGGCTGATCCCTTTTCCTGCCCAGTGGCTCTGGTATTACAGAACCTTCTCCATCTCTCTCAGTCCGGGCTCAAGTCTAACTCTGTCCAAGTGCACCTTAGTGCCCTGGCGGTGCACCACCATCCGGTGGATGGTAAGCCCTTCTCGGTCCAACCGTTGGTGACCCGTATCAAAGCCCCTGGTTCGCTCTCCAGCAACCGAATGGGACCTCAACATAGTGCTGGGGCAGCTCACTCGCCCACCCTTCGAGCCTCTAGCTACCTGCCACCTTTGCTGTTTCTTGGAAGGTGACCTTCCTGGTTGCACTCATCTCTGCTCGCAGAGTTAGCGAGCTTCAAGCCCTTGTGGCGGAGGCACCTTATACCAGGTTCTACAAGAACAGAGTGGTGCTTTGCATGCACCACAAATTCCTGCCGAAGGTAGTGTCACCCTTCAATATCAACCGGGAAGTGGTGCTCCCTACTTTCTTTCCACGACCTCGTTCCATTCAGGCGGAGACGGTCTTTCACACCTTGGACTGTAAGAGGGCTTTGTCCTTCTACATACAATGCACTCAAGGCCACTGCAGAGCTTCTCAGCTTTTCATTTCCTATGACCCCAGTAGGCTGGCGGAGGTGGTGACCAAGCGTACGCTGTCCACTTGGGTGATGGACTGTATCACCCTCACTGAACAAGCAAGCGGGGCTCCCGCTGGAAGGCTGCGTCACGGCACACCGTGTCAAGGCCGTGGCAGCCTCAGTGGCAAACTTGTGCTCTGTCCCGATGGTGGACATCAGCTGGGCCTCCACCTGGTCTTCATTCCACACCTTTGAAGCCCATTACTACCTGGAAAGAGAGTCCCAACGGGACAGTGCCTTCAGCCAGGCTGTGCTCTGTAACCTTTTCGGGGTCTAGGCAACTCTTACCCTCCGACCCTTCTGTGTTCAGACTACCAGAGTGCTGATTTCACCGGATACAGGGTACTACTGTGGTCTGTGGGCACCGACTTAATTGCTGCTTGTTGCTGCTCCCCCTGAGGGAGCCCCATTTTTCCTATGGACTTTCAGTAGCCTGTAGCTGGGGAGTCCTATATGAGAGGACTGACTTCCTGCTTGTTCCTGGAGAAACCGTAGTTACTCATCTGTAACAGGTGTTCTCCAGGGACAGCAGGAATCCGTCCTCACAACCCTCCCTCCTCCCCTTTGGAGTTGCTCCTTTACCATCTTTTATTTTTGCTGTCTTTTAGCTATGTCATCTGACTGAGCAAGATGGCACCCTTGGACGGGAAGGGGACCACTCATGCGTGGTGGTATCTCCCAAAGGCTTTTTTTGAAAGCTGGGGAGATGCTTCCATGAGGGCTCAGTCGGTGCTGACGTCACCCATATGTGAGGACTGATTCCTGCTGTCCCCGGAGAACACCTGTTACAGGTGAGTAGCTACGCTTTACTGGATCTTAGGTAGCCATCTTATATCTCATTATAAGCATATTCCAATTAATGAGTATTAGATCCAATACTGCCCCCTCCTTTATGAGTTCCATTGCTATTTGATTAGGTGAGCCCCTTGAAGAGAGTCCAGGGTCCTCTATACTTCTGATTCTGCAGTGGGACTGCTCCAGTGAATATTTGACAATTAAGATCTTGAAACAGCAGCTCCTTCCCTTTCATTGCAATATTTTATGTCTTTGATTTAATATGCAGTGCCTTTTAAACCTTTTCACATTGTGCTGTCTAAAAATACAATTTAGAAAGTATTTAAGTAGAAGTTTTTCACTGATATATAAAATATACTCTACACTTTCAGCATAAACAAACAAATGCATAGGTCACCGTGAGGCCTAAAATTACTTTAAAAGAATTACTGAGGTCCCTGGCTGAGACTGAAAAAAAGTTCATTGTTCAGCACTTTCTAATCTAGATAAAGCCACCAAATGTGGCCTGTAAAGTGGAAGATGGCAAGAAAGAAGCTACTGCTAACGAAAAGCCATATTATATGCCACATAGTGTTTGCAAAGACACATTTAGGAACAGTGCACAAACATGGGAAAAAATCGTAGTCGGATGAGACCAGTGTGTAATGTTTTTTTTGGTTTCTGTGCTAAGAGCTATGTGCGTTGTAAAACAGATATATCACATCACCGTGCTTGCACCATACTACAGTAAAACATGGTAGTAACAGTAGAAACAGGGCGTTTTGTGACGATCAAGGGAAAGATGGACGGTATAAAGTACAAGGAGATTCTGAAGGAAAATCTGTTCTAGTCTTTGATAGACCTGGGACTGAGGAGAAGTTTCACTTTTCAGCAGGACAGTGATCTTAAGCACAAAACTAAAGCAACAATGGAGTGGTGCAGGAAGAAGAAAGCAAAAGTCTTTGCTCAGACCTGAATCCAATAGAAAATCTGTGGCAAAACTTGAAAATTGCAATCTACAGATGATCCCTGCAACCTTGAATGTGCTCAAACTATTCTGCCAAAAGGAATGGGTAAAAACGGCACCATCACAAAGTTGGTGGACGGTTCCTAAAGAATTCAAGGTTGTTAATGCTGCAAAAGGAATATCCTTTACAGAAAGTACTGAATCACGTAGTGTGAAGACTTTATGCAATCTAACATTTTTATTTTACTCTTATTAATATTTCTGGGATATTTCTTTACACCTTCAGAGGATAATTTTATAACAGGTTTCCTATGTGTGAAGGGCAAGTTTCTGACTATATTCAGTGTTCTCCACAGAAATTTTTGCCAGCCCGGTGGCATGGAGTATCCGGGCCATACTATAAACCGGCTGGCAGCAGGCAATGTAACTAGTCATCTTTCAGGAACATCCATATACAATACATTTATTTGTTACTGTTTCAAATTCATTAAAGTGACTAATTCATTCATATTATATTTATACTGCTATGTTTAAGTATTAATTACAAAATTACTTAAATCATTTTTCCACTCCTGCTCATTATTTTGCCATATCAATTTATCAGATTAAGTTAGTGAAGTGGCACGCTCATTCAGAAGGTCCTGGGGAGAACATTGCATATTGTATAAAGACACATAGGCACCCGTGTGCCTATATAAAATATCAGGGATAAACCATAGAAACATGATGGCAGATAAAGACCATATGACCTGTCTATTCTGCCTTCCCTACCAACTATTAAGCTCTACTGTCCCATTTTTTCTTTAGAGATCTTCTGTATTTGTCCCATGCTTTCTTGAATTCAGATATGGTCTTTATCTCTATTACCTACACTGGGAGACTATGCCACGCATCTACCACTATTTCTGTAAAGAAATATTTCCACATATTCTTGAGTCTATCCCCTTTCACCCTCATCTTATGTCCCTTCATTGCAGAGCTTACTGTCAAAGGAAAGAGGCTCTCCTGCTGGCATTTATGCCAGGGAGGCATTTAAACATCTCTATCATATCTCCTCTATCCTGCCTTTCCTCTAAAGTATGCATATTGAGATCTTAAGTCTGTCACCATATGGTTTATAATGAAGCCAATTTTGATAGCCATCCTCTGCACCGTCTCCATCCCGTTTATATCCTTTTGAAGGTGTGGTCTCCAGAATTACCCACAATACTCTAAATTAGGTCTCACCAAAAACTTATATAGAGGCACTATCACCACCTCTTTTCTGCTGGCCATTCCTTTCCCTATGCACCCAAGCATCCTTCTGGCTTTCACTGACTCCTTTTCTACCTGTTTAGCCACCTTAAGATCATCAAACAATCATGCCCAGGTCCCGCTCTTGTGTGGTCAGAAACACTTCACCCCCTATACTATACTCTCTCTTAGGTTTTTGCAGCCCAAATGAATGACCCCTCATTTTTTAGTGTTAAATCTAAGCTGCCAAATTCTCAACCATTCTTCAAGCTTAGCTAGATCCCTTCTCATGTTATCTACACCTTCTTCTGAATATCAGCTCTATTGCGGATTCTGGTATCCTTTGCAAAGAGGCAAACCTTACCAGATAGCCTTTCTCCAATATCACTTACAAAATTATTAAAAATAATCGGACCAGGAGCAGTTTCCTGTAATTCACCTCTGGTAGCATCCTTCTCCTCTGAGTGAGCTCCATTTACCTCTCTTCTTTGTTGCATCCCACTCAAGCAATTTCTAGCCCATTCACTTAAGGGTCCATCCCTAGTGTGCCCAATTTATAAGTCGCCTGTGCGGAACAATGGCTAGATTGAAGCTGTGGGTATTAAATACCTGTTTAAGAGCAGGCATATATGTTAGAGTGTGAAGTATGTGTGTACATACATATTTTATGAAATGCGCATGTAAACTGTAATTCTGCCTGCATTCTGCTTAAACTCCACCCCAGAATTCCTTCTTCACATGGATTGTGTAAATGTATGCATTGTCTTGTCACCACGCATATGCTTTACATATGTAAGCTCTGGGATACTTTTATAAAAGCTCTTTTAAATGTGTTAAAAGGCCTTTATGGGCAAAAATACTTTATAAAATTACTATTTCATTCTGAAAGAACAAACTCCTACTGTAATGCCTTTTGAATTGTACTTTTTAGGCAACAGACTATGAAAAATGTACATCGATATGAAGACACTTACAGGGCACTGTAGATAACACCATTTTCCAACATGTCACTAGTCATCATCCTTTGCATATCACTAGTCACAGGAATTGTCTTTGATTGCATGCATTCCACTAGTTACCATCTTACAGCTCTCACCACTCAACCTTTGCCATTCACATGTGCTGATAGACTGATCTTGTGTGGCACTGCAGGAGCAGGAATGTTTCCAAGAAGAGCTAAGGAAGGCCCAGAGGAAGTTGCTGAAAGTCTCACGGGACAAGAGGTAAATTCTAAAAATATTCTTTTTGTGCTGTTCTGTATTCCAGGGCTGTAGCCACAGAAGGGGGAGGTGGATAGGGGGGACAAGCCTCTCCACTTTTGTCTCGGGCCCCTCCATTTCCTGTCCAATGCCTTTTCTTCCTCGCCACTGACCACTGCCTTCTGTTGGAAGCCATCCCTCTGCTCCATGCTTCCCATTGCTCCATGTGCAGTTCACTGCAATATTATGAATCTGTGTGCATGCGCAAAATCGAAAGCTCAAGAGTGGTGCATCCCATTGATGATATCAGGAAATCAACAACGAAGTCGCTCCCAAGGTTTCAGTGTGTGCATGTGCACATAGCTTCACAATATTGAAATAAATTGTGAATGGAGCAATGGGAGAGCACAGAGAAGAGGCATAGCGTCCAGTAGAAAGTGTCAGTCAATGGGAGGAAGGGAGAAAGGCACAAGACTTGAAACTGGTGGTCTGATGGAGATAGGATTAAAGCAGAGGTTCCCAAATCTGCCTCTCAGCCAGTCAGGTTTTCTGGATATCCATAATGAATATGCATGAGAGAGATTTGCTTGCATTGCCCCCATTGTGTGCAAATCTCTCTCATGCATATTCATTGTGGATATCCAGAAAATCTGACTGGCTGGGGAGGCCCCAGGACAGGTATGGGAACCTCTGGATTAAAGACATGGAGCAGGTGTTGATGGGGAGCAAATGGAAAGGTGGAAACTAAAGGGAGAGGTGAGGGCAAGATGCTGGTGGAGCACAAGAAGAGAGATGGGAGAATAGATATCAGGGAAAGATGGGGGAATACAAGGGAGGGAAGAAAGAGGCAAGTGCATGGAATGGAGGAGAGGCAATGAGGATGGTTACAGGGGATGAATGCTTGTGAAGGAGACAGGAGGATAAGTGCAGAGATTGGGAAATGAGGTAGAAAGTGGGTACTGGAGACAAGATGATAGAACAGAGGAATTAAGAATTAAATAGGAACTTGGGGATTGGTTATGCTTTTATGTTTGGTGGGAGAAGATTGGTGTTTGAGTCTGAGCAGAGACTCTGATTAGGAGGACACTAGGGAATAAGTGATTGATTTGGTAGGAGGGTAAAAGTATGGGTGGGTTAGATGGAGTGAGGAAAGGTGGGGAATAAATTGTGAATCAGTAGAACAGAGCAGTAGGATATGAAGGGGGGATAGATAGAGGAGGAGGATCAGAGAGGGTAGAAATAGAGAAGGCTGGTTAGGGTTAAGAGAAATAAAAAAGGTCCTGGGAACGGAAGAGGACATGGGTGATAGGGATGGAGCCAAGACTGGAGAGAGGAAGAGAAAGGTAAATGAGTTCTGAGGACAGATTAGTGGAAAGTAGCATTGAAAAAGTGAAAATGCTAAACAAATATTTTCTATATTCACTAAAGAAAATCTTGGGGGAGGACCACGTATGATCGACACACACAAATGGGAATGGAGTAGATGATACACCATTCACAGAAGATGTTTTTGAAGAGTTTGAAAAACTAAAAGTGGACAAGGCCATGGAACCAGATGGGATACATCCTAGGATACTGAAAGAGCTCAGAGAGGTTTTGGATAATAGATCCTTAGAGACGGGAGAGGTTCTGCAGGACTGGAGAAGGGCTGATGTAGTATCTCTTCACAAAAGTGGTAATAGGAAAGAGGTGACAAACTATAGGCCGGTAAGCCTTACCTCGATGGCAGGAAAAGTAATGGAGGTGCTCCTGAAAGAAAGAATAATGGATTTTAAAGAAACCAATGGGTTGCATGATCCGAGGCAACATGGTTTTACCAAAGGACAATCGTGCTAAACAAATTTGATTGACTTCCTTGACTGGGTGACCAGAGAACTAGATCAAGGGCATGCGCTGGATGTGATTTACCTAGATTTATTTATTTATTTAGTTAGTTAACATGCCTTCTATACCGCCTTATCATACATTCAAAGCGGTTTACATAGAACAGTTACAGCAACCAGCTTTACATAGAACAAGGAAATACAACTTGGGGGTTAGTTGGGGTATAACTGGCAATTAACAATTGCTAACTATATACAAACAGATTGTTGCAGTGTGATGAGGTACACTTTATTATGGATCATGATCTTCTGGGGTAGGGCCAAAGTATTCTAGGAAAAGATGAGTTTTTTTATGGCTTTTGTAAAATCCATTAGTTCTTTCATTGCATGTTTTGAGGCAGGGAGATCATTCCACAGCTGGGGTGCGTACAGGGAGAAGGCTCTACTGCAGGTGGATTGATTTTCTATTCTGAAGTTTGGTGGGGTTTCCAGGATGTTGTTGTCTGCTCCTCTTGTTCTGGTTGAATGGATTGTAACAGCCATAGTTCTAATACTGAACCACACCATCTGTTGATCACTGGATGCAAAATGATCTCCCACTTTAACATCAGAAACACTTTCACCATGGTAAGCTCCATATCCAGTATGGCCCCTTCACGTGTGGGTTCTGTTAGCAGTTGCCTGAATAGTTCTCCCTGTAGAGAATCCAGGATCTCCGTACTTTTAGATGATACTGCAGCAGGAATGTGCCAATCAACATCTGGCATATTGAAATCCCCTATCAGTAGCACTTCCCCTTTCCTGATAATGCTGTGTATGTCTTCAATTAACTCTGTCCACCTCTTCCTCCTGTGAGAGGGAGGTCTATATATCACGCCAATGCAAATAGATTTCTCTTTCCCTCTTTCTAGTTTAACCCATAATGCCTCTTCTCTCCCTTTTAAGCTCTGTAGTTCTATAGCTTTAATGTTATTTTTTACATATAGTGCCACTCCTTTTCGTCTTCCTACCATGTCCTTTCTGAATAAAGTATAACCTGGTATAGATACATCCATGTCATGGTTTTCTGTGAACTATGTTTCTGTAGCTGCCTCTAAATCCAAGTCATCTTCTCCCATTAAAGCTTCACTTCTGGGAACTTATTTCCCATGCTACGGGAATTTATACACGCCGCTTTCCATATGTTGACCCTTTTACCCATTTCCATAAAGGTATTTAATGTTTCACTTACCTGGGGGCTTTCTTCACCCATCCCCAATGAATCTAGTTTAAAGCCCTCTTTAGTAGATTAGCCAGTCTGCTACTGAAGACTCGTTGACCTTTCTTGGAGAGATGGATGCCATCTCTGCTCTGCAACCCTTGGAGCAGCATCCCATGGTCCAGGAAACCAAAACGCTCTAGATGACACCATCCACGAAGGGCTTCTCTGCCTTGGCCTTTACCCTCAACAGGGAGGATTGAAGAGAACATCACCTGTGTCCCTATCTGTCCCACCCTCTGTCCCAGAGCCATGAAGTCACTTTTGATATGTTCAGAAGGATACCTGGCAGCAACATTTGTGCCGACATGGATTAGCAACATTGGATAATAGTCAGTGGGCTTGATGAGTCTTGGCAAACTCTGTAACATCTCGGATTTTGGCATCTGGCAGACAGCATACCTCTCTGGGCATCAAGTTTGGTCAGAAGATGGGCTCCTCAGTAGTACCCCTCAGAGGAGAGTCACCAACCACCACTACCTTTTGCTTCCTTGTGGTCGCTTGATTCTGCAACTTTGGGGTGCTCAAGCTCTGTTTCGTCTCTTTCCAGGAATGCTTTCACCTCTTCCACTTATAGGGCTGCATAATGGTCCTTCAATTCAAGGGCTGGAGAAGTTGGATTGGTGGTTCTGTAGGCCTTGGTGACTTGTGTCCAACCTTCATCATTCTGTAGGCTCCCATCTTCACCTCTGCTGGAGAGCTTGGATGTTGCAAGAAGCATCTCATCAGTGTACTTCTCACTGTCTTGAATGCTGTTCAGCCTTGCCACCTCCTCTCTGAGTTCCTCCACTTGTTCCATGTGCATGCAGGCATCCTTCAACTGACATTGGGACTTCTGTCTGGACAGAGGCAGAAGCTGTAACAGGGGAAAGGCGATAAGATTTTTCCTAACCATTGCTCAGTTGGTGGAGCTTAGGTATCTACTGAAGCAAAAGAGAGAGAGACCTACCAAAGTATCAGCCGGTTTCCCAGCTGTCCTTTCAGTGAAAAAGCAGTTAAATCTCTTCTAAGTGTGTTCAAAATGTGCTGTTCCAAGTTCCTGTGTGTAGTTTATTCGGGGAGGTGCCCTATAAAGCAAGTATTTCCTGGTATAATAACATTCTAGTCATGGTTGTCCATGAACCATGTCTCTGTAACTGCCACTAAATCCAAGTCGGCCTCTTCCATTAAAACCTGAACATCTAGGATCTTATTTCTCATGCTACAGGCATTTATGCACACCGTTTTCCAGATTTTTCCCCTTTTACCAATTTCTGCAGAAGTATGTAATGTTTCACTTACCTGGGGGCTTTCTTCACCCATCCCTAACAAATCTAGTTTAGAACCCTCTTCAGTAGGTTAGCCATTCTGATGTGGAAGATACTTCGACCCTTCTTTGACCCACTGGCTAAGGATCTTAGATCTTTGGATATGGTTGGTAAGCAAAATTCTATGCTTAACATGTGCATCACATCTCATCTCCAAATGCTGTGGTATCAGAAAACTTGTTTTAGCAGTTAATTGATGCCACGAAGACGTTTCCTGAGCATTCAACCTACAGATCCTTTTCCTTGTTGACTGAGATAGAGAATTAAGAGTACCAAAGTATTCATTCACTTGATGCATATGATATGTCATCTAGCGTTGCTGTTGGAACTTGCAGGATGACATGGTTGCATGCTTCTGGATTTTGTGAAGACTTGCATGGTAAGCTGGCAGATGTGCCTTGTCTTGGCGGTGATCTCTTTGGTGAGAAAGTTAAAGATGCTGTCTTAGACATGAAGGATGATAACGCAATAGCAAATGAACTTTCAGCTCATCCTTAAGATCAAGCCACATCTTTATGCAGACACTATCCGTTCCAATTTTTCCAAGTTCCCTACTATCATAGGTGGTATCAGCCATATGCTCAGCCTCCACCACAGAGGCAAATGATGCCCTTGTATGCTCCATGACCGTGACAAAGAGACAGAAAACAGGTGGTTTCTACCTCCTATTCCAGTCAGAAGTGCCTTCCTAGTTTTTAATGCCTTACCTGAGTAGGGAGGAGGAGAAGATGGCTTCAGTACTACCTGTCATCTTGGCAAGTGATCACTTTAGACCATTGGGTCCTGAATTATATCCCATGACTACAGGCTCAACTTCCAACAGTCTTTTCTGATGTGCCACCCACTGTAGTAATTTTGCAAGCATCCTCATTCCCATTTCCCTCAGCTTGATACAGAGGTTCACACCGTCCTTTGAGCACAAGCAATAAGAATTGGCCCCTAAGAGGCCTGAGGTCATTAAGAACATAAGATATGCATACTGGGTCAGACCAAGCTCCATGAAGCCCAGTATCCTGTTTCCAATGGCGGCCAATCCAGGTCACAAAAACCTGTTGGGTTACTTAAAAGGTACATAGGGAGGTCACGTGATGCATGAGCGAGTGAGGACACTTCTCTGCTCGCTCCGGGGCTGCCTCTTGAATTAATCTTTATTATTTATCGCTTCTTCTCCCAAAAAGATTGAAACTGAGCAAAAGGGTGCAGGAACGGCTGGAGTACAGCTTGTGGAGTTAGTTGAGGCACATTTCCCTTATCTGCAAGGAAAGACCATGACTGAGTAAGCAAGGCTGGAACTTCGGTCCTGGCTGTGACCCAACCTGCATCACCCGGAGCAGAAAGTATGGATTCCTCGACAGAAGAGGTAGCAAAAGAAGTGGTGAAGTTATTGGACCCTAAATTTGTCCAGATACTTAAAAAGCTGGTGGAGGTGGGTGATTCGTTGGTGGAAGTAGACCGGAGAGTGGAAGAGCTGGAGCTCCGTGTAGCCGCCATAGAGGATGTGGAGGGGTGCCGAGCACGGGAAAGCATAGCAAACGCAGATAGAGGCCCTAGTAGCTAAAGTGGATGATTTGGAAAACAGATCGAGGAGGAACAACCCGTGACTAGTAGGGGTCCCAGAGTCTGCAACTGACTGGATGCTGCCATCCCTGATTGAATCTTGGCTGCCGAAAGAACTGGGTTTGTGGAATCCTTGGTGGGCTTAATCCAGGTGGAACGAGCACACCAGTTGGGGATTAGGATGGAGACCAGACAGAGCCCGAGAGTGGTAATAGCTCGCATTCTGAACTTTCAGCATAAGGCACAACTGCTCCACGCTTACCGTAAGAAAGGGGACCTGGTGCTAGAGAATCGGCGGATTTTGCTATTCCAGGATTACTCTGCGGCAGTGGTGGTGAAGAGAGATGAATATGCTCCACTTTGTGCCTCTCTGTTTAAGCGGACGATTCGATTTACACTTGCCTACCCAGCAGTGCTTAGGGTCTCTAACTATGGCCAGAATCACTCGTTTGATACGCTGGCTGCAGCGAAGCGGTTTATGGCAGAATTGGACAAAGACTTGGAGTTTTCGAATTGAGAGATTCATGCACCCCTGGTGGGAGATAAAGGGGTGCTGTTGACTCAATCACAGAACTTGGGGGAGAGGACGGAACTCTGTGTTGGTGCCTTGTCCCCAATAAATGTTAAAGGTCAGTGGTCACCATTTGAACATGGAAGAGAAATGAGGCAGTTTGGTGTTCAGTTGCAGAGGAAGATGCGCCCTGGTAGAAGATCGAGAGGAGGAGGTAGTACTGGTGAATCGAGGCATCCCTGCAGTGTCGAATATGGACCTGACCTCAGCTGAGAGGTGCTGAGGAGTGGAAGGACTGGTACATTACTTGAGATGTGCTGGGGGAGGGAGGAGGGACGTGTGGATGGAGGGGAGAGAGTGTTGTTCGTATGGAAGTGGGGGAATGGGACTGGATGGGGAAGGGGGGTGGGTTGGGGGAAGGAGTGACTAGTGTAGTATCTTTGCATCACTTGGTCGATACGGGAGTCATGTGTGAACAGATGATGCTCTCTCAGAACATGCATGCCAGAAGCCCTGGAGCTGAGGCTGGGCAGCTCGGGGCAAACCAATTACACATGTATGTAACTGATGGGACTTTGCTAACTCCCTCTTTATCGGTCTTCCAAAATCTCAACTTACCCGTCTCCGTCGTATCCAGAACACTGCTGCACGCTTGGTCACTAGTTCCTCTCCCCGGGATCACATAACTCCTTTGCTTTTTCACCTTCACTGGTTGCCTATACCTTTCCGGTTTACTTTCAAGCTTCTGATACTGACTCACAAAGCTTTTCACACTAGCACTCCTCAATATCTAACAGACCTTCTTTTCTTTCACTCTCCTAAATACACTCCCCGTTCCTTTCACCTCAACCGTCTTACCCTTCCTGCACCCTCTCGTGCTCACTTGCAATCTACCCGCTCCTCCGCTTTCTTTTTTGCCGCTCCTGCCCTGTGGAATGCCCTCCCTCCCGCCCTCCGTCTTGATCCACAATTCACCAGCTTCAAACAACAGTTAAAAACACATCTGTTCTCCTTGGCGTTTAATGTTCCCTCTCCTTTTGTATGATACCTCTGCCCTCCTTTCGTTCCTCCCAGCTTACTCCTTGTCTATGTCTTGTCCTGTCTCTCTTGATTTTAGCTGTCCTGTCAACCATTGTATTTCTTTTCCTTTTCCGTTGGCCTTGGCCTCCTTTTATTGAATTTTAAATGTACACCGCTTTGCTTTCCATGAAAGGCGGTTTTTATCAAGTGTAATAAAACATAAAACATAAAACATGTTAAGATATCAATATGTCAGGTGATCTACGTATGGTTACTTGGAATGTGGGAGGGGTAAGCACGCCTGTTAAACGTACTAAGATACTGCAGGCCCTAAAGCGGAAAGGGGCTCAGGTGGCTTTCCTCCAAGAAACACACCTAAATGAGCGGGAACATGACAATTAAAGCGGGACTGGGTGGGGCAGGTGTATGGGGCTTCTTCGGGGGTGCGAAAGAAGGGGGTAGCAATTTTGATACGAAGAGGCATTCCTCTGGAGCTTGTGTCAAAGGAGGTTGATATGCAGGGCCGATATATATTCTTGCATGTTAAGATGTTCGGGGAAGAAATGTTGCTAGGCAGTGTGTACGCCCCTAATACCTATGACCATAAATTCTTCAAGTGTATTGTCGAAAAGCTAATACGGCCCCCAGATACCTGTGGTTTTGGCAGGTGACTTCAATTGCCTGCATGATCCTGAGTTAGATAAGACTGGCTTGGTAGGGCGAAGGGGGTGGAAACATAGAGGAGTGGGTTATGTTTTTAAAATGGGGGAGGTAGTTGATGTATGGAGAGTGTTACACCCGGGAAAGAAGGATTGAACACATTTATCTAGAGCGCATCAAACTTGGTCCCGCATTGACTACATTGTAGTGTCGAAGCATAGCTTTGGAAGAGTGGTGAATGCAGAGATTGAACCGATCATAGTGTCTGATCATGCGGTGGTTTGGATAGATTGGCGAGGGAGGGGCCCCCCCGGATCGTAGGTGGTCTTTCCCAAGACACTTGTGGAAAGATGAAGCTTTCCAGGAGTATCTGGTGTTGAACTGGGGAGAATATGAGCATTTTAATGCAACGTGTGCTAGTATGCCTACTTTATTTTGGGAGGCTGGGAAAGCTGTGATGCGGGGGCATGTTATTGCTTACGTAGCTGAAAGAAGGAAACAGATGGACCGCCAAATTCTGCAGTTGTCACAGGAGCTGCAGAAGCTCAAATGGGCAGCCTTGTCAAGCCCAGATGTGGCTCATAGGAGGGCATATACGCAACTACAGGCCCAGCTCAATGCAGTGCTACACAATAGAGCAGTGTACTCCATGAAATTCTATAGGCATCAATTCTTCCGTTATGGAGATCGGACGGGAAGGCTCTTAGCGCGATTGGTAAGGGACTGGGGCAGTACTAAGTTGGTGGCAGTGATTAAAGATGCGAGAGGAGTGAGACATAATGAGCCACAGAAAATAGTGGAAGTTTTTCGTAAATTCTATAAGGAGCTGTACACCACAGATATGGAGGATCGGGAGAAGGAGAAAAGCTGCTTAGATGCTGTACCGCTCCCGACTTTGACTAACGCAGAGCTATTAGAACTTAACAAGCCCATAACGGGCAGGGAGATTCAAAGAGTTATCAGGGCAGGAGTCCCGCATAAAGCACCGGGGCCCGATGGATATGGAGCAGACTATTACAAAATTCTGGCGTCTCAGGTGACACCGACATTGGCAGCCCTAAATGTGGAGGTGCTGGAGGTGGGACAGTTTCCGAGGGACACGCGGACAGCAACCATCTCAGTTATCCCAAAGACAGGCAAGGATCCAGAGGACCCGGCCTCATAAAGGCCGATATCTTTGATCAATTATGACATGAAACTCTTGGCCTCGGTATTAGCCAGTCGTCTGCAGAGTATTCTCCCTAGGCTAGTAGGACTACACCAATTGGGATTTGTGAAGGGAAGGGAAGCGTTCCTAAATATTAGTAAAGTTTTGTTGGGTATGGAGTCTTGCTTGCTTAAGAAAAGCCCTCTAATGTTAGTCCGTCTTGACGCCGAAAAGGCTTTTGATCGGGTTTCGTGGACCTATATGTTTGAAGTGATGCAACATTTTGGATTTGGGGGAGCTTTTCTCAATTGGGTTAGAGCTTTATATGCTGATCCTCTGGCCTACATTTTGGTTGAATGCAGTCTCGGACTTTCTCACTTGGAAGAGGGACACGTCAGGTTGCCCCTTGTCTCCCCTATTATTTGTTCTTCAATTAGAGCCTCTATTGATCTCATTAATCAACATGGAAGAGGTGAGAGGTATACAGTGGGGGACAGGAGGAATCAAGTTAAGTGCATTTGCAGATGATATGCTTCTCTGCCTCCAGAACCCTCCCCAGTCCTTGGAGGCTGCACTGCGGCAAACTGAGCTTTTTGGTACATTCTCCGGGTTGAAAATTAATAAGGCTAAGTCAATGGCGCTAGATGTAGGAGGATTGGTTAGGAAACAGTGGCAGGGGAGTTTCTCCTTGGTGTAGGCAGAGAGTCAACTGTAATACTTGGGTATCCAGCTGCCAGAGAGGATGTCGCAGCTTTATAGTGTAAACATCAAACCCCAGATAGTGCGGATGATTGAGGGAATGGCAAAGTGACGTGATCTTCTTATCTCTCGTAAGGGACAGATTGCCCTCTTTAAGATGATGGAACTTCCCCGATGGATATATCTGTTGTGCCATGTTCCATTATGGGTTATGAGAAGAGACCTGGTACTTCTACAGAGCCATATTGGCAGATTCTTGTGCAGAGGGCAGAGGCCACGTATTGCATTCTCCATGTTGTTGCGGCCGGTGAAAGCGGGAGGGGCAGGCTTACCGTCAATACGAGCTTATAACCTGGTATGCCTGGTCCGACCGTTGAGGGATCTATTAGAGGGTTCGTCGGAGACATTGCCGGTAGATATAGTGGACGACATGTCAGGGCCACTGCATAGGTCTTTCCTATTGCATCAGCCGAATAGTGCGTTGCCTCCAGCGTGGAGGGCATCTGTCTACTTGCACTCCCTCCGGCAGGCATGGAGGGTTTTGTGTCAGCATAGGCGAGTTGGGTGGCGAAGGACGGATTGTCTGCCCCTATTGGGGAATAGTGATTTTCCCCCGTGTATGCAGGGGAGGGGTCCCTAGGAGATGGGCGCAAGGTGGTGTGACATGTATAGGACAACTTAAGATGGAAAGTGAACCGGAGATTAACTTATTTCTGTCATTGCAGAGGAGATACCACTTGATGCCGCATGAGTTCTATTTCTATTTGCAAGTGAGGCATTACGTGCGAGGTCTGCAGAGGGAAGTCTCAGCGCTTTTCCATCCAGGGGGGCATGGTGGAGCTGCTAAGAGCTCTGGAGGGGCAGATAACTATGCGAAGACTATGGGGGGAATTGTCCTTGGGTTTGGACCTGGTGACATTGGAGGGCTTGGCGAGTCGATGGCAACAAGATGATCTACCTGGAGTAATGGTAGATGTGTTGCAGCGGGCCTTTGCGGGTGTGACCAGCCTCTCTGAATCAGTACGTCTCCAGGAAGTCCAATATAAGTTTTTATGGCAGGCATATGTCCATGATGTTTGGGCCTTGAGGGCTGGATTGGCTCAGACTGATTTGTGCAGACTGTGAGAGAAGAGCAAGGGCACGTTGGTGCATCATTTTTGGAAGTGTGCACAGATTCAGATCTTTTGGAGGGGGATTTGTGCCAAGCTGAGTGGGTGGCTGATGCGGAGAGTGGCTCTAACCCCAGAGTGGTGCCTGTTTGGGTCCTATGGGATAGATGGGCCTTTACAGAGCCATCAAAGGAAACTATGTGAGAAGGGTTTTGTCTTAGCTAAGCAGTGTATCCTGCAGCAGTGGATGACGGAGAACTCCAGAGGTTTGTACATGGGAGCGGGTAATGATGGCCTTAATTATCATGGAAAAGAGAACAGCTCAATTATTGGGGGCGAACAAATTAGTATCATTTGGGAATATTTGGGACCCAGTTGTTACTCACGACCATTGTGGAGCACAATTCCACAGTCATGGATGGTGCTGTGTCCTCTGGACGGTTATGTTCACGGAGTAATTAGGGAGGAATGACTCCTAAGGAGAGGGGAATAGATGGAGATAGTCACTCTGGGGGGAGGTAGGAGGGTAGGTCAGGTGGGTAGGGAGGGGGGCAGAGGGGGGGGGGAAGGGTGGGGGGAGGGATATAGAGCCAAGGGGGGGGGGGTAGGTAGGGAGGACGTAGATTGAGAGTCTGGCTCCTTGCAGCTTTGTGGGTCCCTCAATCTAGCGGACTATATGGGGATAGAATCTGGAAGTGGTGTAACAATGTGTAGGCATTTGATGGGTTTGAGTGGTTCAGAGAGAGATGATTGATTGTGTTGTCCAAAGAATTCTGTTTTCTACTTTTTGGATAATTGTTGTTAAACTTATATGTTTAGGTAAGATTGTAAGCTGAAGAACATGTTAATCCTGGATTAGAGTCCATTGGTTCTAGGGGTTGGCAGGTTGCTTATAAGTAGAGATGGGAACAGGAATTTTAACAGGATGATAATTCTGTAAACCACTGAGGGTAGTTGTTGACTGTCTAGATTTACCCCCCATCTGAATGTTTTGCATGTTAACATTTTCCGTAGTAGACTGGCTAATCTACTGAAGAGGGCTTTAAACTAGATTCGTTGGGGATGGGTGAAGAAAGCCCCCCCAGGTAAGTGAAAGCCCCCACGTAGGTGATACATTAAATAACTTTATGGAAATGGGTAACAGGGGTAGCATATGGAAAGCAGTGTGTATAAATGCCCGTAGCATGGGAAATAAGATCCCTGATGTTGAAGCTTTGGTGGGAGTGGCTGACTTGGATTTAGTGGCAGTTACAGAAACATGGTTCACAGAAAACCATGATTGGGATGTAACTATACCTGGCTATACTTTATTCAGAAAGGACAGGGTAGGAAGTAGGGGAGGAGGAGTGGCACTATATGTAAAAACTACTATTAAAGCTTTGGAATTACAGAGCTTAAAAGGGAGAGGGGAGGCATTGTGGGTTAAACTAGAAAGAGGGAAAGAGAAATCTATTTACATTGGTGTGATATACAGACCTCCCTCACAAGAGGAAGAGGTGGACAGAGTTAATTGAAGACATGTGCAGCATTGCTAGGAAAGGGGACGTGCTACTGATAGGAGATTTCAATATGCCAGATGTTGATTGGCATTTTCCTGCTGCAATATCATCTAGAAGTAAGGAGATCCTGGATTCTCTACAGGGAGAACTATTCAGGCAATTGGTAACAGACCCCACACGTGAAGGGGCCATACTGGACTTGGTGCTTACCAATGGTGAAAGTGTTTCTGATGTTGTAGTGGGAGATCATTTTGCATCCAGTGATCACCAGATGATGTGGTTCAGTATTAGGACTAGGGCTGTTAGAATCCATTCAAAGGCGAGGATCTTAGACTTTAGGAAGACTAACTTTGCGAAGATGAGCCAATACCTCAGGGAGTCGTTAGTTGGATGGGAACAGCTGAGGGATGTAGAAAAACAGTGGGGAAAAACTGAAAGGGGATATTTTAAAGGCAACCAACCTTTTTGTTAAAATGGTAAATAAAGGTAAAAGGAAAAGGAGACCGCTATGGTTTTCAAAAGAAGTAGCTGAAAAAGTGAAGAAAAAGAGGGAGGCCTACATGAAATACAAGAGATCACAGAGAGAGGAAGACAGGCATCTGTATTTGGAAAAACTTAGGGAAGCTAGCAAAGTAGTCAAGAAGGCAAAGATTCAAAAGGAGGAGGAAATAGCCAATGCAATAAAATGGGGGGATAAGACATTTTTCAGATATATTAGTGAGAAGAAGAAGGGCAAGAGTGGTATTGTCAGACTCAAGGGTGCAGGGGAGGAATATGTAGAAGCTGATAAGGATAAAGCGGAATTGCTTAACAAATATTTTTGTTCTGTGTTCACAGATGAAGAACCAGGAGCAGGACCTCGAAAAACACCCACAAATAGGAACAGAAGCAAAGGACATCTTGAACAATTTTCAAAAGACTGTGTTCGTGAGAAACTATCTCAACTTAAAGTAGACAAAGCGATGGAACCGGATGGGATACACCCGAGAATACTGAGGGAACTTGGACGTTCTAGCAGCTCCACTGACTGACCTTTTCAATGCCTCGTTAGAGTCGGGAGTGGTGCCAAAGGACTGGAGAGAGGCTCATGTGGTGCCTTTACACAAAAGCAGAAGTAAGGATGTGGTTGAAAACTATAGGCCGGTTAGTTTAACTTCGGTGGTGAGTAAATTATTGGAAATGCTGCTGAAAGAGAAAATAGTGAGGTTTCTGGAGTCCAGCGGATTACAGGATCCGAGGCAGCATGGATTCACCAGAGGCAGGTCTTGTCAGACAAATCTGATTGATTTCTTTGACTGGGAGAGCCCTAGATGTGGTGTATTTAGATTTCAGTAAAGCCTTTGACACTGTTCCTCACAGCCGACTTATAAACAAACTGAGCACCCTAGGGATGGAACCTAAAGTTACTGCTTGGGTTAGAAATTGGTTGGGTGGGAGGCGACAAAGAGTACAAGTAAATGGAGCTCACTCTGAGGAGAAGGATGTTATCAGTGGTGTGCCCTAGGGATATGTCTTGGTCTGATTCTTTTTAACATCTTTGTTAGTGATATAGCGGAAGGGCTTTCAGGTAAGGTTTGCCTCTTTGCGGATGATACCAAAATCTGCAATAGAGTAGACACCCAGGAAGGGGTAGATAACATGAGGAGGGATCTAGCTAAGCTTGAAGAATGGTCTAGAATTTGGCAGCTGGGATTTAATGTTAAAAAATGTAAGGTCATGCATTTGGGCTGCAGCAATCTAAGGGAGCAATATAGTATAGGGGGTGAAGTATTTTTGTCCACTAAAGAAGAGCGGGACCTAGGTGTGGTTTTGTCTGATGATCTTAAAGTAGCTAAACAGGTAGAAAAGGCGACTGCAAAAGCTAGAAGGATGCTTGGGTGCATATGGAGAGGAATGGCTAGCAGAAAAAAGGAGGTGATAATGCCTCTGTATAAGTCTTTGGTGCGACCTTATTTGGAGTATAGTGTGCAGTTCTGGAGACCGCACCTTCAAAAGGATGTGAACAGGATGGAGTCGGTGCAGAGGGTGGCTACTAAAATGATTAGTGGTCTTCATTATAAAGCATATGAGGACAGACTGAAGGATCTTAATATGTACACCTTAGAGGAAAGGCGGGATAGAGGTGATATGATTGAGATGTTTAAATACCTCCGTGGCATAAATGTTCAGGGAGAGAGCCTCTTTCAATTGAAAGCAAGTTCTGCTACGAGGGGACATGGGATGAGGGTGAAGGGAGATAGATTCAGGAGTGATATACAGAAAGATTTCTTTACGGAAAGAGTAGTGGATCCGTGGAATAGTCTCCCAGTGGAGGTGGTAGAGATGAGGACAGTAACTGAATTCAAAAAAGCATGGGACAAACACAGAGGATCTCTAAAGGTAAAAAGGGGACTGTTGTAGTTGTTATGGAAGGACAGACTAGATAGGCCATGTGGTCTTTTTCTGTCGTCATGTTTCTATGTTTCTATTTTTATTGGGAATGTTTGTCTCAAGGGACTATTTGCTTTAGCATGTGCTTGGTTAAGTACCAAATGGGGTAGAGGGGAGATGGGATAGGATTGGAAAACATTGCTGTATCCTTACAATGATTTGTGTTGTTCGTGTAAGTGCAAATAACTGTTAAGGGATTGTGATCTGGAACACTTGTTGACTCTGTTAATCCAATAAAAATGAGTTTCCATAAAAGGTACACAGATTCCAAATTGCTTATCCATTGGTGAGCAGTGGATTTCCCTGGTTATCTTTAATAATGGTTTATGGACTTTTCCTCCAGGAACTGGTTCAAACCTTTTTTAAATCCAGCTACACTACCATCTTTTACTACATTCTCCGATAACGTATTCCAGAGGTTGATTAGACGTTGAGTGAAAATTTAATCTCCAGGAACAAGCAGGAATGTAGTCTTCACATATGGATATCGTCGGTACATACAAAGCCTGCGCGGTAACACTCCCCAGTGTCCAATAGGAAAGCTTTTGGGAGCATCAAACTGCACCTGTGTCGCTGCATTCTCGTCTTTCCAACTCTCCCTCTTCAGTTTTTCGTTTTCCGCAGAGCCGACAGGCAGCAAACCCTGTCACTGCAGAAAATTCTCTTTTTGTGGTCGCGTCTGCCTTCACCGTCGACGCCTATACCGGTTACATAGTAACTTAGTAAATGACAGCAGATAAAGACCAGTATGGTCCATCTAGTCTGCCCAGTACAATGTCAAGAGTAGGTACATCTGCCGCTCTGTGCAGGTCCCCCTTCCCCATGTCTTTGTTTAGGGGTGATCCCACAACTCCTTGTAGTACACCCCTATTTGTTAAGGAATTAGATGGTTCAGATTATTTTGATATTTTCTTGTTACTGTAAAGGGATCCACTGTGTCTGTCCCATGCCCTTTTGAACTCCGTCACCGTATTTGCCCCCACCACTTCCATCGGGAGCGCATTCCAAGCATCCACCACCCTTTCAGTGAAAAAGTATTTCCTGACATTGCCTTTCAATTTACCACCTTGTAGCTTCATGTTATGCCCTCTAGTTTTGCAGCTTCTCCGTCTTTGGAAGAGGTTTGTTTGTTCATTATTTCTCTTTAAGTATTTAAAGGTCTGAATCATATCTCCCCTGTCCTTCCTCTCCTCCAAAGTGTACATGTTTAGGTCTTCAAGTCTCTTCTCATCAGGCTTCTGACGCAGGCTCCAAATCATTTTGGTCGCCTTCCTCTGAACAGTTTCCAGTCTTTTTACATCCTTTGCAAGATATGGTCTCCAAAACTGAACACAGTATTCCAAGTGAGGCCTCACCAGTGACTTGCACAGTGGCATAAGTACCTCTTCCTTTCTGCTGGTAATTCCTCTTCGTATGCAGCCCAACATCCTCCTAGCTTTTGCCACCGCCTTGTTGCACTGTTTTGCCACCTTGAGATCTTCAGAAATAATCACTCCAAGGTCTTTCTCCTGATCCGTACACATCAATCTCTCGTCCCCTATCGCGTACATTTCCCTTGGATTTCTGCTTTCCAAGTGCATGACTCTGCACTTCTTTGCTTTAAATCTTAATTGCCAAGCATTAGACCATTCTTCAAGCTTTTGTAGATCATTCCTCATGTTAACTACTCCCTCGGGGGGAGTCCACTCTGTTGCAAATTTTTGTGTCATCTGCAAATAGACAGACTTTTCCATGCAGTCATAAGAACATAAGATATGCCATACTGGGTCATACCAAGGTCCATCAAGCCCAGTATTCTGTTTCCAACAGTGGCCAATCTAGGTCATATGTACTGTGATGCAGCGGACCCTCTTGCAGAGAGAAGAAAAGTTTTAAATCCAGGAAAAAACGGGTATAGCCTGCAATGTCCTGAGGATCCACCTAGAGGGAGCACGAGAGTCAGTACAGAGTCTGAAGAACCACGCCTCTATGGGCAGGACTTGGGCCCAATCAGTTTGGATTTAAACAGAGACAGGTCTGAATCAAGGAGGAAGGAGGACGGAGACCCAAAAGCCGAAGAAAGAGCAGTCTTGAAAGGTAGAGAGAAAGGAGGCCTGAGAGGCAAAGAGAGTGCTGGCCTTGAAGACAAATGGAGAACACAAAGGACCGGTGTGCACAGAAAAGCTGAAGGAGCTGGGCCACCAGGCAACGACAGCCTCAGGAGTAAAGGCAAGGGCAGAGGCAGAGAAACAAACTGTAAGCAAATATCTGGCAGATGGCAACAGCTGCAACCTTGGAACAGAGAGATTCTTCCCTATACGAAGGAAGCAGAGATATCCTTGGAGAACCTGGACCATCCTAAGCTAGAAGCCAACCGTGATAGGCCTCAAGCCTTCTCAGAGAAGGAAAGGAGAAAACTTAAAGGTAAAACTTTTATTACTTGTAATTGTCTGCATAATCCTAACACAAGAGAAAGACAGTGGAAGGAAGTTTCTCCTTGTAACAGAGATACTTATAAGCAAAAGCTTGAAAACAATTGCTCTAAGAAGAGGACTGTAAATGCTAAGCATTGCGCTGAACAGGCTTTTAAAACTCTAGCTGAAGAGGAGCCTCTGTTTTATCCGGTAGCCAGAAACCGGCGCCCTAAGCTATCTGCCAGACACTGGGAAACAGTACAGCAAGCTTTTAAAAAGCCAGAGTATAGTTATGTGGAGACCCCAGATTCAGATCTGTCAGAGATAGAATTCATGCAAGAGTCTGACCAGCCTATGGAATGCACGTACTGTACAGCAGAGAATCTGCAGTCTATCCTTAGCTCTGTGAATGAATAAATGAATACCGTTTATGGTGTTGCCTTGAGCTACTGTGAAGTTAACAGTCATTGCTTTGATCTTTTTTTATGATTTAAACCTGATGCAAGGACTTGTTCAGTTGTAATACCATCCAATCCGTTTATCCTGTTTTTGAACCATTTGTGGAAAAGGGGAAATAAAGCCTTTCATTTTCCCTCCATTCTCGTGCGGACTTGTTTCTCTTTGGGAAGTTGGTTACGAGGTCGGCACAAGGGACTGCCACCCTTGACCCTTGCACCTTTCCAACCCCAATCACCGCAGTCTTGTGTCCCCCAGCCCTTCCGTGGAAAACTACGCCGCCACTAGGGGGGGGCTGCGGGGGACAGTACCTAGCAGTTTCCTCAAAGGACACAGGTTCCACAATGCTTGTATTGGTTCAAGCATTGATATCCTGGGTCCCTTCTTAATAATGGTTTATGGACCTTTCCTCCAGGAACTTGTCCAAACCTTTTTTAAACCCAGCTACACTAACAGCCTTTACTACATCCTCCGGTAACAAATTCCAGAGTTTGATTACACGTTGAGTGAAAAAATGTTTTCTTTTATTAGTCTTAAATAGTTTACCCTATAGCTTCATTGCATGTCCCCTAGTCTTTCTATATTCTGATAAGGTAAACAGTCGATCTAGGTTTACCCATTCCACTCCGTTCATTAATTTATAGACTTCTATCATATCTCCCCTCAGCCATCTCTTTTCCAGGTTAAAGAGCCCAATCTTTTTAGCCTTTCTTCATAGGAGTATCCTTCCATCCCCTTTACCATTTTGGTGGCTCTTCTCTGAACCTTTTCTAAAACCGCTATATCCTTTTTAAGATACGGCGACCAGAATTGCACACAATATTCAAGGTGCGGTCTCACCATGGAACGATATAGAGGCATTATAATATCTTTTGTTTTATTTTCCATTCCTTTCCTTATCATACCTAGCATTCTATTTGCTCTCTTGGCCGCCGCTGCACACTGGGCCGAGGGTTTTAACATGGTATCCACAATGACGCCTAAATCTTTTTCCTGGGTGGTGGTTCCTAATGTGGAACCTTACATCGTGTAACCATAGTTTGGGTTGTTCTTCCCTAGGTGCATAACCTTGCACTTGTCCACATTAAATTTCATCTGCCATTTTGATGCCCAGTCTTCCAATTTATCAAGATCCTCTTGCAATTTGCCACAATCCTCTTGGTTTTTAACAACTTTAAATAGTTTTGTGTCATCTGCAAATTTGATAACCTCACTCGTTATTCCACTTTCCAGGTCATTTATGAATATGTCAAAAAGCAGCGGACCCAGCACTGATCCCTGGGGTACACCACTATTCACCTTTCTCCATTGGGAAAATTGGCCATTTAGCCCTACCCTCTGCTTTTTATCTTTTAACCAGTTCCTGATCCACAATAGTACACTGCCTCCTATCCCATGACTCTTTAGTTTTGCCAAAAGTCTCTCATGAGGCTTTCTGAAAGTCCAGATACACAATATCAACTGACTCACCTTTGTCCACCTGATTATTCACTCCTTCAAAAAAACATAACAGATTAGTAAGACAAGATCTTCCTTGTCTAAAGCCATGCTGGCTGTCTCCCATTAGGTCATGACTGAGTAATTTTATTCTTTATGATGGTTTCTACCATTTTTCCCTGTACTGATGTCAGGCTCACCGGTCTGTAGTTTCCCGGATCACCCCTGGAACACTTTTTAAAAATTGGTGTTACATTGGTGATCCTCCAATCTTCAGGTATTAGAAATGATTTTAATGATAGTTCGCAGATTACTAATAGCAGGTCTTCAATCTCGTATTTCAGTTCTCTCAACACCCTTGGATGTATACCATCTGGCCCATGTGATTTGCTACTCTTCAGCTTATCTAATAGTTGTAATACATCTTCCCGATGTATCGATATTTCCTTCAATTCTTCCGCACCTTTAAATACCACTTCAGTCATGGGTAATATCCCTACATCTTCCTCAGTAAAGACTGAAGCAAAGAATTCATTCAGTCTCTCCGCTATCGCCTTGTCGCCTCTTAGTGCTCCTTTAACCCCTTTATCATCTAATGGACCAACTGACTCTCTCACAGGTTTTTTGCTACGAATGTACTTGAAAAGGTCTTTACTTCGCGTTTTTGCTTCCGCAGCAAGCTTCTTCTCAAATTCTCCCTTTGCCTGCCTTACCAATGCCTTGCATTTGACTTGCCAGTGCTTGTGCTGTTTCCAGGTTTCGTCGTTTGGCTCTTTTTTCCATTTCCTGAAAGATGCTTTTTTGGCAACAACAGCCTCTCAAATTTTTGTGTCATCTGCAAATAGACAGACTTTTCCATGCAGTCCTTCAGCAATATCACTCACAAATACATTGAACAGTGCCGGGCCCAGGACTGACCCCTGGGGCACCCCGCTAATCACCTTCCTTTCATCCGAGTGAGCTCCTTGTACCATCACCTTCTGTCGTCTGTCAGTCAACCAATTTCTGATCCAATTTACCATCTTGGGATCTATCCCCAAACTACTGAGTTTATTGATAAGCCTCCTGTGAGGAACAGTATCAAAGGCTTTGCTGAAATCCAGTTAGATGACATCCATCGCATGCCCCTGATCTAGTTCCCTGGTCACCCAGTCAAAGAACTAAATCAGATTTGTTTGGCAAGATCATCCTTTGGTAAAACCACGTTGCCTCGGATCTTGCAGCCTGTTGGCTTTGAGAAAGTTCCAGTTAAATCCTGGAAAGCAATGAGCACTAATGCTCGAAGCTTAGCCAACAAAGTTCCGGACCTGGAAGCCCTAATGGTGGAAATGGATTTGGACATTGTGGCCATTACAGAAACTTGGCTAAATGAATCGCACGATTGGGATATAGCCATAGCTGGCTATAATCTATTCAGAAGAGACAGAGAAAATGGAAGAGGAGGAGGAGTAGCCTTGTATGTCAAGGGCAATATTAAAGCTACTGAAATGCAGGGGCATGGGGAAAAGAAGAAGCGCTCTGGATTGTGTTGGAAAGAGGAGATGGCACTGTCATCCATACTGCTGTAGTATACAGACCTCCGACACAAACTTAAGAGATAGATAACAAATTGATTATAGATATTGCCAAGATAGCCACAAAGAGAGAAGCGATCATATTGGGTGACTTTAATCTACCTGATGTGGATTGGATTACTTCTGCAAATCTGGAAAGAAGCAAAAAAATTGTGGATGCTCTCCAAGACGCATTACTTAGACAAGTGGTGATAGAACCAACCAAGGAAAACTCAACGCTGGATTTAGTGCTCACCAACGGTGATAGCGTGTCAAATGTCTGCATGGGTATCCCTGTGAGCAGCAGCGATCATCACACGGTGCGGTCTGAGATAAAAGCCATGGTACAGGCCAATCATTGCAAACTCAAGGTCCTAAACTTCAAAAACACAGGCTTCAATAAAATGGCCGAGTACCTAAAGGAGGAACTGACAGGGTGGAAGGAGATAAGGGAAGTGGAATTGAAATGGGCTAAACTAAAGGTGGCAATAAAAGGGGCAACAGATAAATATGTAAGAAAAGTAAACAAAAACAAGAGGAGAAGAAAACCTATTTGTTTTTCCAAAGAAGTAGCTGCACAATTAAAGGCAAAAAAACACAGCTTTCGCAAAATTTAAAAGCTTGCAAACAGAGGAACACAGAAATGAATACAGGATCAAACTCAAAGAGACAAAGAGAGAAATAAGGATAGCAAAATTAAAGGCAGAGGAAAAGATGGCTAAAGATGTGAAGTGTGGCGACAAAACTTTCTTCAGGTATATTGGAGAAAGGAAGAAGATCAGAGGTGGAATTGCAGGACTCAGAAGTGCTGGGAACGCACTCATGGAAAGTGACATTGAAAAAGCGAAATTGCTAAACGAATACTTCTGCTCTGTTTTTACTAAGGAAAGTCCTGGAGAAGGACCACCTGTGACTCCCAAATATAAAACTGGGAATGAAGTAGATACCACACCATTCACAGAAGATGAAGTGTTAGAACAACTTGCAAAACTGAAAGTGGACAAGGCCATGGGACCAGATGAGATACATCCCAGGATACTGAAAGAGCTCAGAAAGGTTCTTGCAGGGCCGTTAAAGGATGTTTTCAACAAATCCTTGGAAACAGGAGAGGTTCCTCAGGACTGGAGAATGGCTGATGTTGTACCTCTACACAAAAGTGGTGACAGGGAAGAAGTGTCAAACTACAGGCCTGTGAGCCTTACCTCAGTGGCGGCGGGAAAAGTAATGGAGGCGCTCCTGAAAGAGCGAATTGTGAACTTTCTCAAAGCCAACAGGTTGCAAGATCCGAGGCAACATGGTTTTACTGAAGGACGATCTTGCCAAACAAATCTGATTGAGTTCTTTGACTGGGTGACCAGGGAACTAGATCAGGGGCATGTGATGGATGTCATCTACCTGGATTTCAGCAAAGCCTTTGATACTGTTCCTCATAGGAGGCTTATCGATAAACTCAGTAGTTTGGGGATAGATCTCAAGATGGTAAATTGGATCAGAAATTGGTTGACTGACAGACGACAGAAGGTGATGGTACAAGGAGCTTACTCGGATGAAACTTCCACTGGTGTTTTCTTCCTTTTCTTATTCTTTTCCTAAAAAAAGAAAAAAAGCATCTTTTTGGAGGGTCTGTCCCCTCTTGGTGCCACGCGCCATTTTGGGCACTAGGCCCTCTTTTCTTCCAAAATGGAAAAACCTTCTAGTGGTTTCAAAAAATGTTCAAAGTGTAGCAGTACCATCTCTGCTACCGACACCCATGATTGGTGTCTCAAATGTTTAGGTCCTGACCATTTACCATCGTAGTGTCTCCTTTGTAGAAAGATGACCAAGAGAGGTCTGCAGAACAGAGCTGCAAAACTGGCCACCCTCTTTGCCTCGGATGCAATGTCTGTTGCATCAATGTCGTCCAGGGCTTCATCTTCCTCCCATGGATCTCAGGTAACCAAACCCAGGTCTTCCAAGACCGGCCGGTCCTCAAAGGGTAGATCTCCTTCTAAGCATTGAGATGCTACTAGCGTTGCCCTCGAGGAAAACACACTGGCCAAACAATCCTGGCGGGAGACTCCGGCCTCCAAAGCATTAACGGGGTTCCAGGATGTTCCCGAAGCTTCCACCTCCGGTGAACTCTTGGTGCCATGTTCTGGTGTCATTGCTTGCTCTGCTGGTACCGACATCCAGGCATCGGCGGGCTCCATGGATCAACGTATCCTGGCCATCGAGCGCAGTCTTGTGGCTTTATTAGCAGCCTCGGTACCGCTAAAGCCGCTTCAATCAACGCAGTTGTCTGTATCGGTATCGTTACCGAATATGCCTGCATCGACCGATGTGCCTCTCTCCATGCTTCCTCTCATGCTGGCACTGGAATTTGTTTCCGGCATCGAGGGTCCGGTATCGAGACAGTCCAATGCTGACTTCGATCGATACCGTCGACAAGCAATGCGAGAACATCCTGCCCAACAATACTTTGAATCTTCCAATTTTGATGATTCTGATGACTCTTTTGGTACCGGGGTAGTGCTTCTGGAGGATCCCTCTTCCTCACTACAGTGTCGAATGTCTCCCCCGGAAGACATGTCCTTTCAGAACTTTATTCATGATGTAGCAAGGGGTCTCTCGATGTCCGTGACCAATGAGAAGGAACCGAGAGTTGAAGAGTTGGAAATTCTTCAGTATCCGGCAGCTCCTAAGGAGGCTGCTACCCTTCCCATTCATTGAATTTTGCATGATCTCATGCTTAGAATGTGGGAAACACCTTTAACGGTGTCTCCACATTCTCGGAGACTCAATACAATGTACCGGGTACCGCACTGTCCTGGTTTCCAAAAAAACACAATTACCACACCATTCCATGGTAGTGGAATCGGCAATGCTTAGTATCAAGAGTGCTAAGACACATTCATCCAACCCTCCAGGTCATGAATCGAGGACACGCGATGCTTTTGGGCGTTGATGCTTTCAGTCCTTGATGCTATCAGCTAGAATAAGCTCTTACATACTTTATATGGGTATGTTCCTTATCGTTCCTCCAGTTTAGTCCTCCACCTCTGGGTTGTGTACCTGCACCTGCAGCTTGGAGAATGGGCATGTCAAAATCGTGACATCAATGGATATAGCCTGCTGGTAATTCCCATCAGCCCCAGTGTGTCCATTCTCCATGCAGCAGGAGGAAGTAGTGAGCCTAGGTGCTGGGCTTACTTGAGGAACAGATAGGAGCAGTATAGTCAGAATTTAGGTTTTTAATTTTCATTGGCAGGAATTAATTTAAATCCCTTTATTTGCTTTAATGATTCTATTTCCTTTAATTTCATTCACTTCACTTCAAGGCATTATATTTTAATTGGAGGAACTGTCCCTAAGAAGGACTTCCATTTATTTCAACTCGATCTGTCATCTTACCGCTTAGGATCTCTCCCCCTGGACTGTACGGGGGAGAGCTCCATGGGCCGTACCGACACACTGAGTGTGTGCGCTCCGGCAGCTTACCTTCGTGGCAAAATTATCTTTTTACTTTCTTTATCCCACAGAGCAGCTCTCATCACGGCTGCCGCAAGTGGCAGCGCGGCTTGAGAGACTGTTTTCCCCAGGGTAAGAGGAGCGTGGTTCTTGAATTTTGGAACCGCAAGTAAGGCCCTCGGACTAGGAAGGGGTGATTTGAACAGTTTCAGCAGCGGGGGTTTTTTGGCGCCAAACAAAGCCAACGGAGATCGGCGCCATGTTTTTCTGTACGCTCGGTGTCGCGTGCCGGTGTTGCAGCGCCCTGCATTTGGGGAGAAAGCACCATGGCACAAAGATACAGTTTGTATTAATTTCTTTGATTTAGAATATTTTGGATTTGAGTTTTATGTTCATTTGGTTTCGTGTAAAAAAAAAAAATGCTACCTGCTCTCCCTTACTGAACTGCAAGGAGGGTAGCCGTCCTGGGCCACAGTGATGGTGGCTCTTGCTTTGGCAGGCAGTGGCGCTTAACGCAGGCATTACAAGGCGTCACGGAGCTTCAGTGCGGCTTGTCTTAACGGCGCAGCTGTCACCCCTCTGTCGAGTAGAGCTGCTGGGGCTACAATCGATTAGCGGTAGGACAATGTTCAGTTATTCTGGCCGGGGAGCAGTCCCCGGTAACATCTTGTTTGCAGAGCGGGGCTCCTTTCGGCCGGAGGCCGCGAGTGCAGCGCTTTAGCAGTTGTGGCCGGCTAAGGGGCTTTGTGAGCAGTTCCTTCCCGCGTTTTTTGCCGCCAACTATGAAACGGGTTTGGGAACTGAGTTTTTGGTGCCGTTGCAAAGGCAGGTTAATTGTGTGAGTTTACTCGTACAGTCTTAAAGACAAAGTAAAAAAAAAAAAAAAAAGGAACATGGAAAGCCTTTAGGCTAGTAGTTGAGGCTGCCTGTGGCAGCTTTGTTTTCTTTAGAGTACACGGGCGGCCTTGCTGGCTAGGTCCTGTCCTACCCTGATGTGTTACCTGGACGGACCTGATAGTTTCCTTGCTAGGCTTGAAGTTACATTTCTTACAGGTACCCTTTAGATGATCATTTCTTCTAATCTCTGGATATTAGCAACAAACCAGGGCTCTGTAATATGGGAACAAAAAGTTCTGGGTACCATAAGCTGTCAGGGGATTTGTTTTTTTCTCATCTCAGATAATGCAGCTCGAGTACCATCGAGGTATTCTCATCGGAAGATCAGGCATTAAAAAAACAAAACAAAACACATCTGGGTTTGTTTTTATGCTTTGCCTGCATAATCTAGTATTTGCCCCTATCACAAGGCGGTGACTCTGACTTGCTGGGAATTTCAGTAGGAATAGGGTTGTGATTCCTTTTGGAAACAGAATCTCAGCAGGGTCTCAGATCTGCTATCAATTGACCTTGCTACAGCTGATCATTGGAAGGCTAGAATATGATTTGATCCAGGTCTAAAGCATTGGCCACATTACAGGCAAGACTTAAATGTTAGGGTGCTGCACATACTAGGTATTCATTCTTCTGGAAGGGCAAAAATGCAATGTGTGCCTTCGAGTCAGGGATGACTCCATTAATTCTTTGGAATTCTGCAGTGGTAGCTTTATTTCAAGCAGAGCATTCTCACAATTCGGGATTTCTTACTAACTAGACAATTAGACTTAAAGTTCCCCTTTCGTTGCAGGATTAGGTTGTCTATTGGTAACCTGGCCAGCCATTATGTCATCTCCAAGCTTCAAAGTGCCTTTCTACAGGACTGGCGAGAAGGTCTGAAAAAGGGCCTTTCTAATGGGCTTTGCCGAAGATGATGTCTTTGGTTGGTAAGGAAGTGGTGCAGAGTTTCTTTGGGGGGGATAATTGTCATTGCTCCATGGCAATACCTGCGTGCACATTTTTAAGAAAGCTTATTGAGCATTTAAATATGGATGTTTTACCGGTGTGGGAGTATATGAATCACTTCAGGGGTGGTTCTGCGGCTCAGTATGAAAGCTTCCAAAATATCTACGCTTTGTAATCATAACAATTTTCATGTTACAAGTGAATGTTACGGATTTAGCGCCAGCCATAGGAACTCAGCTTTTGATAGGTTTCGCAGAACCATTAAAATGTTTAGTCGTCCAGTTTAGTTTTGGTGTCCTCTCAGAGATCAAATGTTGACACCAAAGAATCCATTTGACCTTGGGGAAAAAAAAATATGTCCCTGGTGTCAATTAATTGAAAGTCTTATCTGCACATTCCCATCAAGGCTGTTTTATTAAACGCCTCAGAGGTTTGCCTTTCCGTGGGGGCACTACAAATTCCAGGCGTCGCCCTTAGGTCTGGCAACGGCTCCGCGCACCATCACTAAGATTCTAGGGGTACCGGCGGCAGCAATGCGGACAGAAGGTATCTTAGTGCACCCCTATCTCGATAACTGGTGGTGTCGGGCGAAGATCGAGAACGAGCAGCTTACGGGCAAAGTGCTACAGTTTCTAGAAAGACTTGGCTGAGTGATCAATCCGGTTAAGAGTTGGTTGGTTCCGACTCAGGCTCTGGAATACCCGGGGGGTACGTTTAGACACCCGGAGGAGAGCTGTATTTTTGCCGCTTCGGCGAGCTTAAGCGCTTCGACGGCTCGTGAGCCAGTTTTTATTCTCCCGGCACCATCGGCCTAGAGCTACCTTCGCTTGCTGGGGACAATGCACGACCCTGGAAGTAGTTCCTCGAGCCAGATTTCTCATGCGACCATTGTAAACACCGCAGCTCAGCCATTGGTTTCACCAGAGCGGGTCGCTGAGCAAGCGTCTTCTCTGTACACTTCGGGTCAGGAAGCCCCTCCAATGGAGAATCGTTATGGGACATCTGGTAGCGGGCCTGTCCTTGGAGCAGCCGCAGTGCCTCCCAGTGGTGACAGACGCGGGTCTCGCGGGTTGGGGAGCACAGGGCGGAGATCTCTTTGCGCAAGGGCCTGGTCGGTTTGGGAGAGGCAATGGTAGCTCTCCCGGCTCGAGCTGCTAGAAAGAGCTCTGGCGTTGCAGGCGTTCAAGATCACGGTAAAGGTCTGGGCCGTTCAAGTGCTTTTGCACATTTCGGCAAAGGTGGCTTGCATCATCCAGCAAGGCGAATCGGGAAGTATGGCCACGGACGAAGAAGCAGTAACGTGGTTTGCTTGGGGTAGAGCTCCGGCTGCTTGCGATATTGGTGGCGCACATCGCAGGAAAGGACATAGTGAAGGCAGACTCCCTTAGCGGGGTCCCAGTGGATACCGGAGAATAGGAGCTCCATCCAGAAGTGTTCGCTCAAACAGTCCGCAGATTGGGTTCGCCGATAATGGATCACATGGGGACTTTTCACTTAGCAAAGGCAACTTGCTTACAGCAGGAATCGAGAACAAAGGTCGGAGGGGATAGACGCCTTGAGCCAGCCTTGGTCAGCGTCGGGTCTCCTCTACGTTTTTCCGCCATGGGTGTTTGTTGGACAACTGGTTCAGCGCATTTAGCCCATTGAGGGAGAGTGCTGTTGGTGGCCTCTGATTGGCCGAGGCAACTGTGGCATGCTGATCTGGTTTGACTGCTCGAAGGAGAACCCTGGAGATTCCGATATGGGAAGATCTGCTCCTTCAGGGTCTACTTCGAATGCCTTAGATAGTTCAGTTCTCGCTTACAGTTGGGCCATTGAAAGAGCGATGTTTAAAAAAAAAAATCGAAAACAAAAAGGTCACTCGGGAGCAGTCATTCCAACCTTACTAAGACCCAGACAGAAATACACCTCCTTTGCTCTTAGTGGCACGTGGCGTATATTTGAGGACTGCTGTTCATGCCACCAAGTTCTGGCCGCTTCAGTTCCGTTCCCGTCGTGTTGAGTTTTTTGTTTCCTTTTTGCTAGATGGTTTCGAGAAAGGACTAGCAGCTAGTTCTTTAAGAGGGCTGCTAGCAGCACTGGTGTGCTTTAGAGGACAGATTTAAAGTGTGGTCCTGGGTTCTCACAGCGACATAGTGCGTTTCCTTAAAGCGGTGTTTAGGTGGCGGCCTGGTTGCAGGGTCTTCATACCGCCGGGGAGGTCTCAACCTAGTGCTAGGGGCGTTGAGTAGGCAACCCTTTGAGACTTTACCCCAAGTTTCCCTCAAGGATCTGCCGTTAAAGACGGTGTTTTTGATGGCCATTTGTCCAGCAAGGCGGGTGTCTGAGCGGCAGGCGTTTCCTGTCGCAAATCATTTTTGTCATTTTCTAAGGAATAGATGGTGTTGCGTATTGTTCCGTCGTTTTTACCCAAAGTAGTCTCTGTTCCACTTGAATCAAGCGGGGTCCTGGCCAGGATGGGGTTCTGCAGATGGGAGCGGACCGAGCTGTAATCTTCGTCACTTGGACATACAAAGAGTGTTGTGGTAATACTTAAAGGTTTCAGAGGCCGTTCGTAAGTCAGAGCGGTTCTTTGTTCTCTTTGGAGGTCGCCATAAAGGGGGAAGCGGCTGCTAGAGCCACTATCTCCAGGTCGGTCCGGGAAGCGAGTGGGTCAGCATAGAGGTCCAGGCGCCGCAGGGGCTACGGGCTCCCTCTACTGGAGCGCAAGCAACGTCATGGGTGGAACGCAGCTTGGTTTCGCCAGTGGAGGTGGGCAGAGCAACCACCTGGTCTCCTCTGCATACCTTCAGTAGGCGCTACCGACAGGTCGTTCTGGTAGCAAGTGATGCCTGTTTCGGGTCGGTGGTGTTGCGATCTGGGTGGAAAGGTCCCTCCCAATGATTACTGCTCTGATACATCCCAGAGGTGGAGGACTAAACTGGAGGAACGATAAGGAAATAGAAATTACACTTACCTGGTAATTGTTGTTCCTTGAGGAACTCCAGTTTAGTCCTCATTCCTGCCGGGGGGGGGGGGGGGGGAGGGTGATCAGTTCACAGATTAATTTCAGATGGTGAGGAAAATCAGTTTCGAAAGAGTAGAGAAATCCTTCCGGTCTCTGGATCGCAGTGAGTATGAATGTCTGTACTGTTTTACTTTCCTTCTCTCTTGGTCGGTCAGGAAGTGGAACAGGGAAAGTAATAGATTAAAAAAAAAAGGCAATGGTCTTCTTGTGGAAGATTTGAGAGTTTGTTTTCGCCTAAGGGTATGGTTGTCGTTGAAATTAAATTATAGCTACTTATTTGTTGCTCCTTTATGCTTTGTCAATAGTGCACTGGGGCTGATGGGAGTTACCAGCAGGCTATATCCAGTGATGTCACGATTTTGACATACCCAGTCTCCAAGCTGCAGGTGGAGGTACACAACCCAGAGGTGGAGGACTAAACTGGAGTTCCTCAAGGAATAACAATTACCAGGTAAGTGTAATTTCTATTTTCTTCGAGAGGTTACAAGAGACTTGGAGCTCATGGCTCCACTTCTTCCCGATGACAAAAGGGCTGACTTTCTCACTCTGGTCAAACATGCCCAGAATGTTTCTAAGTTCATGAATCGAGCAACTTTTGATTGCTTTGAGTGCATTAGCAGAACCTCTGCTATTTCCATCAGTGCATGTTGCATTGCCTGGTTACAAGCATCTGATTTTGGAACAATGGGTGCAAGACAAGCTGGGGAATATTCTTTGCACAGGAGGAAACCTCTTTGGCAAGGATTGGCAGGACAAAGCTAATCAGCTTGAGTCCGAAAACATCACCTTGAACAGATTATCAAGGACTACAGCCAACCCAGCTAAGAAAAAGACAGTTAAGAAACCCTTTTTCAACAAGAAAAAGAAATTATATCCATTTTACACCCAAGCTGTCCACTGTCCAGTTCATGCTCCCCAAAAAGGGCAGCAACAACCCAGACAACAGAGGAAGGCCCAAGTCCCCAGAGCTCAACCGGCTCAGCAGACACAGCCTCCCCAGGGGCTTGGACTTCTTCCTAGAGAACTTAGTCATCCTGCCCCTGAAGGGTCCAGAGCCTCTTACCATCCCAGGCAGACTCTGTCATTTCGCCGAGAGGTGGCAACAGATAACATCGGAGCACTGGACTCTCTCTATTGTAACAGAGGGGTACAAACTCCATTTTCACAGTATGCCCCCTTCCACCATCACAAGACTGTTCAATTCTCGGGGCCCCTTCACCACTCTCGTGTCAGGAGGTCACCTCACTACTTGCTCAAGGGGCAATAGAAGAGGTACCCATATACCAACAAGGCATTGGGTTCTACTCCCCCTACTTCCTCATTCCAAAGAAGACAGGGGGATACAGCCCCATACTGGACCTCAGAGAGTTGAACAAGTATCTGTTCCGAGAAAAATTCAAGATGATATCCCTCGGAACACTTCTTACTTACATTCAGAATCAGGATTGGCTATGTTCTCTAGATCTAAAGGATGCATACACACATATTCTCGTCCATACATATCACAGGTTTCTTCGATTCCTCTTTCAAGAAAGACATTATCAGTACAGGGTTCTACCCTTTGGGACTGGCTTCCGCCCCAAGAGTCTTCACAAAATACATGGCAGTAGTTGCAGCATTCTTGAGAACTCTGGGGATATTCGTCTTCATCCTACTTAGACGACTGGCTCATCCGAGCATCAACAGCTCCAGAAGCCAGCTCCGCCCTCTCCTGTACAGTGCAAATCCTGCAGTACCTGGGACTGGTCATAAACTTCCCAAAATCTCATCTCACCCTTTCTCAGTCCCTAGAGTTCATAGGGGCTCTTCTAGACACAAGGCAGTCAAACAAGGGCTATTGTAGTTTTGTGTTTGCACAAGGCAGTCAAAGGCTTTCCTGCCACAACCACATTGTCTTCGAATACTCCATCTGGCCTCTCAAGCAGTTATGAAAACTTTTCTAACTGCTCGAGAAATACTTCAGCTACTGGGGCATATGGCATCCACTGTCCATGTGGTTCCCTATGCTCGCCTACACATGCGAGCCGCCCAGTGGACCCTAGCTTCTCAGTGGACACAGGCATCGGGTCACCTGGGGAACAAAATCAGAAACTCTACACGCCTCATTTTGTGCCTACAATGTTGGCAATCGCTGAAAAACCTTCTCGTAGGGTCTCCTTTTCAGCAGCCACTACACCAAGCCACCTTGACGACAGATGCGTCCAAGTTAGGTTGGGGGCTCACTTGGACAATCTCTCCACTCAAGGTCTCTGGACCGAGCAAGAGGCTTGTCTTCACATAAACCTCCTGGAACTCAGAGCCATCTTCTATGCTGTTCAAGTATTTCAGGACCGCCTGAGCCACAAGACGGTTCTTGTCCAGACCGACAATCAAGTAGCCATGTTTTATGTGAACAACAGGGTGGGACAGGTTCTCTGGAACTTTGCAATGAAGCTCTGTGTCTCTGGGCCTTTGCCAGAGATCTCCAAATCCACCTACTAGCGGTGTATTTACCAGGCACACAAAATCTCTTGGCAGACAAACTCAGTCGAGTTCTGCTGCCACACGAGTGGTCTCTTCATCCAGAGCAAACTGCTCGAATCTTTTAGATCTGGGGAACCCCAGATATAGACCTCTTTGCAAGTCCTCAGAATGCCAAACTTCCCGATTCTGTTCCAGAATCCCATCTTAAAATTGTCAGGCAAGGGATGTCTTCCACCTTCACTGGGGTCAGGACTTCCTCTATGCCTACCAACCCATTTCCCTCATTCCCAAAACTCTATTCAAGTGTCAGAGAGACAGGGGCCATATGATCCTCATAGCCCCACACTGGCCACGACAGACATGGTATCCACTGCTTCTACGTCTCTCTCAAGCCAAGCCTCTGGAGTTGGGATGTGCTCCAGATCTTCTTTCCCAGGTGAATGGGACATTACTGCACCCGAATCCTCAGTCTCTACATCTCAGGGCGTGGCTGCTGAGAGCCTAGAATTCCAGGATATCAACCTTTCTCAACAGGTTAAGGATATCCTTTTAGCTTCAAGAAAACCTTCCACAAGGCGAGCCTATGCCTTTAAGTGGAGAAGGTTCTCTATCTGGTGTTCAAGGAAGGAACTTAATCTCTTCTCAGTTCCTGTGGAGGCGTTGCTGGAGTATCTCTTCCATCTTTCATCCTCTGGTCTTAAGACCAATTCAGTAGGGGTCCACCTTAGTGCCACTGTGGCTTTCCACAAGCCTTTGGATGGACAACCTGTCTCCTCTCAACCGCTAGTAGCGCAGTTTATGAGAGGTCTACTCTTAACTAAACCTCCCATTAAGCCACTACCTGTGGCAAGGGATTTGAATCTTGTCCTTGGGCAGCTTATGAAACCGCCCTTCGAACCCTTAGCCACTACATCTCTGAAGTTTCTTTCTTGGAAGGTAATCTTCCTAATTGCCCTCACTTCTGCAAGACACATCAGTGAGCTACAAGCTTTAGTGGCTGATCCTCCTTATACAAGGTTTCACCATGATAAAGTAGTTCTTAGGACTCACCCTCACTTTATGCCAAAGGTGGTTTCGCCTTTTCATTTAAAGCAGTCGGTTTACCTTCCTGTATTCTTCCCTAGGCCTCACACCTCAAATGCAGAAAGGAATCTTCATACTCTGGATTGTAAAAGAGCTTTAGCTTTTTACCTTCAGAGAACTAAGCAACATAGAAAGTTTATGTTTATGTTTAGTTATTTGATAAAAACCGCCTTTCTAATTCCAATCAAGGCGGTGTACAATAATAAAAATTCCATAAAAATTGGCCGGTAAAAAGAAAAGGAAATGTACAAAATTATAAAAGGACAGAAAAGAAAAAGATAATAGGGACGGGACAAGACACGGAAGGCAGACTCAATATACAAGAAGGGGTAGGACTCATACAAAAGGAGAAGGGACATTAAATGCTAAGGAGAACAGGTGGGTCTTCAGGTTTTGCTTGAAAGTGACGTATTGTGGTTCCAGGCGGAGGGAAGAAGGAAGAGAGTTCCAGAGAACAGGACCGGCAAAATAAAAGGCAGAGAGGCGGGTGAACTGCAAGTGGGCACGGGAAGGATGAGGAAGGGTGAGACGGTTAAGGTGGAAAGAACGGGGTGTATGCCTAGGAGAGTGAAAAGAAAGGAGATCAGCCAGATATGATGGGGTACTGGTGTGGAAGACTTTATGTAACAGAGTCAACAACTTAAATTGAGAACGAAATGGAACAGGCAGCCAGTGAAGACGAAAGAGCAAAGGAGTGACAAGATCTCGGAGAGAGGAATGTGTAATAAGACGTGCGGCAGTGTTCTGTATTCTTTGGAGTCTGGTTACCTGATTTTTAGGGAGACCGAGGAACAGTGAGTTGGAAAAATCTACCCGCGACATAACTAAAGATAATGCCAGAGTGGTCAGAGCTGAAAGAGAGAGGAAAGGGCGGACTGAGCGAAGTTGGCGGAGGAAAAAGAAAGAGGTTTTGGTAATATGGGAGATATGGGTACAGAAAGATAGGTCTGAATCAAAGTGGACACCTAGGTACTGAAATGTGGAGACCAGGGGAACTGAGGAGCCAGTGAAGGAAGGAGCCAGTGAAGGGGAAGGACCACCATAGGTGAACCAAATAGCAAGAGTCTTGGTAAGGTTTAAGTGAAGACAGTTTTGGGTGAGCCAGTTTGCAACAGATGAAAGACAAGAGTTCAATGGAGTGAGGTCGGGACAGGAAGAAGAAGTATGATGAAGCAGAAGAATGTCGTTGGCATAGAAGAAAGCTGATATACCTGACTGCTGTATAAGAAGAGCAAGAGGGGCCAGAAAAAGGTTAAAGAGAAGAGGGGCAAGAACAGAACCCTGTGGGACCCCACAAGAAAGGTGCTGTGAGTCGGAAGAGGGGACAGCAGGTGAAGAGGAAAGAACTGCACAGGAGCGGGAAGAAAGGAAAGAGTGAAACCAGTGGTGAACCGTACTACAAAGACCAACTTCCCGAAGACGATGGAGGAGAAGAAAGTGATCAACCAGATCAAAAGTAGCCGAAAGATCCAAAGCAACCGCCACCGAGATATCACCACGATCGTGAGCTGCATATAGTGCATTAGTGAAAGCTAAGAGAACAGTATCGACACTATGCCCAGGACGGAACCCGGATTGACGGGGGTGAAGAAAGTTTGTGGAATCAAGGTGATGGGAGAGTTGAGCAAAGACAAATTTTTCCAGAAGTTTAGACAAGAAAGGAAGGCTGGAGACAGGTCGGTAGTTAGAAGGAAGTGAAGGATCAAGAGAGGGATTCTTCAAGATGGGGCGGACCAGCGCATGCTTCCAAGATCTAGGAAAAATCCCTGTAGAAAGACTAGAATTAAACATAGTGAGAATGTAGGGGAAGAAGCCAAGAGAGGGAGTGATAAGCCAGGAGGAAGGGAATAGGGTCAAGGCTTTAGAAATATAACACACCTATTAACACAATACCATTTTAAGAACCTTTATCAAGCAATAAGCTACAAAATCTACTTAAAAATCAAACAATGCCTACTCAATCTCCCTCTCCCATCAGGATTATACTGATTAGTGTCACTATCCTCACACTGATAGATCTAACAAAATGTATAAAAAACAATTATAATAGACCAATCCCTATAATACAAGGTACATCACGTTATGACCACCACATATCTCCATTCAAAATTGGACCCAACCCCAGACCCAAACAATCTAGACTTATATATATAGCAATCGCACCAGAATGTGACCCAACACAGCCACAACCACTCTATACACAGAAATACACAACCCTCACCTGCCAACTCATCAACGCAAGATCCATGAAAAACAAACTGCCAATTTTTACAGACATCATCAATGACAATAAATCAGATATTGTCTGTATAACTGAAAACCCTGGCTCAAGGATACAGACTCTGTCTTCATGAACCAATTAATGACCTGAATATGAGATCTTCCATACCAATAGAACACTTAAAAAAAGGTGGAGGCGTGCTCATAATAGTAAAGAAAAACCTCAATGCAAAACTAATCTCATCTAGTAACATTGATAATGTTGACATACTAACTATAAAAATTAAAAACATAAGGATATGCCTAATATATAGGCCACCAGAATACAATATAGATAATACCGACAATCTAATTGAATTACTAGCCTCATCCACAGACACAAACCCAGTAATACTAATGGGTGATTTTAATCTCCCCTCAACACCCAACACCCAATCAACTCACTTCTTAGATGCAATAAGCAACTTGGACTTCCACCAAATAATAACAGAACAAACACACAATAAAGGAAAAACACTTGACATGGTCTTCCTACCAAACTCACTCCACAACTTATATAACACTGAATCACTCTCAAACATACCAGTTCCCTGGTCTGACCACTACCTCCTGAAATTCGATATCACCATCCCTGACAACTATCAAACTAAAAGACCACAACCCCCACAAACTAAGAGATTTATAAAGTTCAATGAAGAAGAATTCCTAGATCAAATAATTCCACACCTTACCCTAACACCCACAAATCTTGAGGAATCTATCAAAAATTGGAACAAAACTATCTCCATGGCTGCAGAAAGAAAACCAAACCCATCACCCCATAATAGCAATGACAATAAAACTGAAAAAAGGAATGCCCCATGGTTTAATATGACACTCAAAAAACTAAAAAGACAATTAAGAATGGAAGAAAGGAAATGGAGACAAACCAAAACACTAACAAATTATGAGAAATACATAAATACCCTACATATATATAAGGAAACAACAGACAGTACTAAGAGAAACTATTACTCTAACATACTCAATAATTCCATTAACCGACCAAGGGAATTGTTCTGCATAATAAAGAACCTAACAAACAAAACATACAACTCAGATGAAATTTCCATAGATATATCTCCACAAGAATTAGCACAATATTATATTAATAAAACAAAACTACAAATGACCCCCCCAATAACACACATTGAAATGACGCACACTACACTAGATAACTGGTCCAACTTCATTCTAACCTCAAAGGCCACTCTCAAAACTACTATATCTAACATCAACACAACTACATCATATCTTGATCCATGCCCAGTGGATTGGATAAAAAAGACATTCTCAATACTCTCTTCTTTCATCCTCCCTATGGTCAACCTATCACTAGAAAAAGGATATTTACCACCATCTCTCAAACATGTTCAAATACGACCAATACTTAAAAATAACACATTAGACAAATTATCACCAAAATCATACAGACCCATATCGAGTATTCCTTTCATGGCCAAACGTATAGAAAAAATAGTCCAAACTCAACTACAGGAATTCATTGATACATTGAACCTCCTTGACGAACACCAATATGGCTTCCGGCCATTCCATGGGGTAGAAACATTACTAACAGTCCTTTATGATACTTTATTAAGGGGAATTGATGACACTAAACAAGCATTCATCCTAGTATTCCTCGACATCTCTGCAGCTTTTGACAGTGTCAATCACGTAACAATGTTAAACAGACTTCAACAAATTGGAATAACATCTACTGTTTATAACTGGTTCAAATCCTACCTATCAAACAGAACCCAAACAGTGAGAATCCTCAACCAAACATCTACTACTTTTAATCAAACACAAGGCCTTCCACAGGGATCCGCGCTATCAGCACTACTATTTAACATTTACCTACAACCAGTCTGTAGCATCTTTAAACGTCATGGCGTCTATTACCATATTTACGCCGATGACATAATGTTCTACCTCCCATTTAAAATACCGCACCCTCCACTACAACAAATAACAGAATGTTTTAAAGAACTAACAATATGGCTTAAGGATCAGAACCTACACATCAATTTCTCAAAAACTGATGTACTATATATCACTAAAAACCAAACATACACACCTCCAAGCACCATCACACTAGACAACCATGAGATCAACATAAAAAAAGAAATAAAATACCTAGGTGTGATACTTGACAATAAACTTAACATGGATTCACACATAAAATATCTAACAAAAAACATACATTACAAACTCAAGACATTGAGACAATTAAGACCATTGATTCACTTACAAGACTTCATAACTATAATTCAAGCCATCATAACCCCACACTTTGATTTCGCAAATATAATCCTTAATGGCATCACAAAGCAAAATATGAAAAAGATACAACTAACTCAGGACATAGCAGCAAGGATAATAATGAATATAAACTCAACAGAACATATCACACACCGATCCTGGCTGAACTTCATTGGCTACCCATTTACTGCAGAATAAAATACAAAATTATTTTAACCACATTTAAACTAATAAATAACTTAGCACCATCTGTACTCAATACACTCATTAACGTAGAATTAGATAAACGATCACAAAGGAGCAGATACACAAACACTATAACAGTTCCAAAAGATTACACAAAAGCTAGAAAACAAACCAACAAGAGGGCCTTCTCCCATTCGGCACCTATCCTATGGAATAATCTGCCTGACAACATTCGTCAACTATCAGACATAAAGGAATTTAGAAAAAAACTAAAAACCCATTTATTCTCTCTACACTACAATACACTACCTAATCAGAATACACAAAGAGACACAGGTTAACAACCATACTACAACACTACATAACACACAAAATATTTTTATGCATCACAATTATGTTCCATGATATAATTTGTAAGTACCCATAATGTAAATACGTTCTAACTTTTTTACCGTTCAAATGTTATATTGTTACTTGAAAATAGTTCCACCTGTTCTATGTAAAACGACTAGGTATGCGCTTTCACATACCATATAACTTACTGTTCCTTGTAAACCGCACTTGATACTTGGGAAAGAGCGGTATAGAAATATTTGTTAAATAAATAAATAAGTGGACAAGAAGTTTTCCTGGAGGAAGAAAGAAGGTGATGAAGTTCAGGCGCGTTGATGGGAGAGAAGGTAGCCCAGAAATGAGAAAGTTGGGAGACAGGTGGAGGAGAGGGAACGGGGGGGGGGGGGGGGGTAATAGGAGCAGGTCTTCACAGCTTTTTGTTGCCTTTGACTCCAGTCATCTTGGATCACCTGTTTCCAAGCGAACTTTGTCTAAATGGATTGCAGATTGCATATCCTTTGCCTATGAAAGTAAGGGACTTTCTCTCGAAGGTCATGTCACAGCTCACAATGTGAGAGCAATGGCAGCCTCTATGTCTAACCTTTGCTCAGTGTCCATTGACAATATCTGTAGAGCAGACTCCAGACTTCGCTCCTTTCACCTTGCTGCACCCTTTGCCTTGAACAAGCTACCTGAGTCTATACGCCAGGCACCCTCCATGGGCCCTATTCAACTCCAGGCTAAAACCCCATCTCTTCACCATTACTTTTAGATCTTGACCCCTGTCTTTGGTCCTGTCTAGACTAGAAGTTCCATATTTTGTGTTTTCACTTTGTATTATATGTTAACTGTTACTCTGTTACACTGTGTTTTGTCTTGACTTAACTAGATTGTAAGCTCTGACGAGCAGGGACTGTCTCTTTTATGTCTCCACAGTGCTGCGTACGAATGGTAGCGCTATATAAATGATAAATAGTAGTAGTAGTAGAGCAGCCACTCGAGCTTCAGTACACACCTTTGCAGCCCACTACTGCTTAGACAAGGACTCCCGTCGGGATGCCTTGTTTGACCAGGCTGTTCTCCAGCATCTCTTTCAGACTTAGAACAACTCCTACCTGCCGTCCTGGAGTTTGATGCCAGAGATCCATGGGAAGAAGCATGACCCATCTCAACCTGGGTTTCGCAGCTTTCTGGGGTCATCTCCCTGACATCTATTAGCTGGGGAGTCCCCATATGTGAAGACTACATTCCTGCTTGTTCCTGGAGATAGCATAGTTACTCACCTGTAACAGGTGATCTCCGGGAACAGTAGGAATTGTCTTCACAACCTGCCCACCTCCCCTAGGAGTTGTATTTCTCTCTCTCTCTCTCTTCCTCTCTCTTCTCTCCTTCTCTCCTTTGCCTCAGCTATATACTCAACTGAAGAGGGAGATTGGAAAGGCAGGAAGGCAGCGATGCAGGTGCAGTGGGATGCTCCCAAAAAGCTTTCCTATTTGACACTGGGGAGCGTTCCTGCGCAGGCTCCATCAGTACCAACGATACCCATATGTAAAGACTCAATTCCTGCTGTTCCTGGAGATCACCTGTTACAGGTGAGTAACTACGCTTTTTCTCCTGTTCATCTTAAATGGGCTATACTGTAGCGTCATTGCATGTCCCCCCTTTCTGCTTTTTGAAGGAGTAAACGACTGATCTAGGTTTACCTGTTCCACTCCATTCATAATTTTATAGACCTCTCTCATATCTCCTCACTGTCATCTTTTGTCCAAGTTAGAGCCCTAACCTTTTAAGTCTTTCCTCATAGGGGTATCCTTCCATCCTTTTTACCATTTTGGTGGCTCTTCTCTGTACGTTTTCTAATTCCATTATATTCTTTTTAAGATATGCACACAATATTCAAGATGCAGTTGCACCATGGAACAATACAAAGGCATTATAATATCCTTTGTTTTATTTTCCCTGTAAAATAGTTATCTCCAAGTTATAATGCCCTGTTCAAGGTAATTTCAGTTTGTTCAATGTAAACCGCACTGATGCAGAATAGCGCGGTATATAAGAGAATGTAAATAAATAAATAAAAATAAATAAATAAATACATTTTCCATTCCTTTCCTTACGATGCCTAACATTTTATTTGCTTTCTTGGCTGCTGCTGCACACTAAGCAGAAGGTTTCAGTGTATTATCCACAATGATGCCTAAATTATTTTCCTGGATGTTGGTTCCTAGTGTTGAATATTGCATCGTGTAACCGTAGTTGGGATTGTTCTTCCCTAAGTGTATATCTTTGCACCTGTTCATATTAAATGTCATCTGTCAATTGGACGCCCAGTCTTCCAAGAGCTAAATGTATTTGAACTAAGAATGTAAATAGTTCCCCCAAGTTACCTCCATGTTAACTCCCTGTTCTATGTAGACGACGGTCTAATTTAACTGACCAAGTGTTATATTGTTCTATGTAAACCGCACTGATGACAAAGAGCGCGGTATATAAGAGATGTTAAATAAATAAATAAATAAGGTCTTGCAGTTTTTCACAATCCTCTTGTGTGTTAACAACTTTGAATAATTTTGTCTCATCTGCAAATTTAATCACCTCACTCGTTGTTTCTATTCCCAGTTCATTTATGAATAAGTTAAAAAGCAGCAGGCATAGTAGAGATCACAGGGTTACTCCACTATTCACTCTTCTCTATTGAGAAAATTGGCTGTTTAGTCTTACTTTGTTTTCTATCTTTTAACCATTTCCTGGTCCACATTAATACACTGCCTCCTATCACATGTCTATTTTAAATTTTGTCAAGAGGGACCTTGTCAAAGGCTTTCTGAAAATCCAGATACACTATATCAACCAGCTCACCTTTATCTACATATTTATTCACGCCTTCCAAAAAATGTAACAGATTGGTAAGATAAGACCTTCCTTGGCTAAATCCATGTTTGCTTTCTTACATTAAACCATGACTGTCTACATGTTCAGTAATTCTGTTCTTTATAATGGTTTCTACCATCTTGCCCAGAACTCATGTCAGGCTCGCCAGTCTGTAGTTTCCCAGATCACTCCTGGAACCTTTTTTTAAAAAATTGGTGCTACATTACCCATTCTCCAAGCTTCAGGAAGTACAGATGATTTTAATGATAGTTCACAGATTACTAATAGTGGTTCTGTAATCTCGTATTTCAGTTCTTCCAGCACCCTGGGATGTATACCATCTGGTCCAGGTGATTTGCTACTCTTCAGTTTTGTCAAATAGTTGTAATACATCTTCCTGATTTATTGAGATTTGTTTCAATTCTTCCAATACATCACCTTTAAATACCATTTCAGGCATGGGTAACTTCCCTACATCATCTTCAGTAAAGACCGAAGCAAAGAATTCATTCAGTCTCTCTGCTATGATCTTGTCTTCCCTTAGTGCCCCTTCTACCCCTTAATCATCCAATGATCCAACTGACTTTCTCACAGGTCTTTGCCTTATCAATGCCTTGCATCTAACTTGCCAGTGCTTATGATGTTTCCTGTTTTCATCATTCTGCTCCTTTTTCCATTTCCTGAAAGATGCATTTTTGGCTGCAACAGTCTCTCTGACCTCCTCATTAAACCATGCTGGCAGTCATTTGGTCTTCCTTCCACCTTTCTTAAAACATGGAATACATCTGGTCTGGGCTTCCAAGATAATATTTTTAAATAACACCCATGTCTGATGTAAACTTGTTCCTTTTAGTCTTTTCTTAACTATTTTCCTCATTTTATCATTGTCTCCCTTTTGAAAGTTAAATGGTAGTACTGTGGATTTCTCCAGGAACAAGTAGGAAGTTGGTCCTCACATATGGGTGTAGTCGACGCCGACGGAGTCCCCACAGAAGCATCTCCCCAGCTTTCAAAGAAAGCCTTTGGGAGATGCCACCATGCATGCGTGGTCCCCTTCCCGCCAAAGGGTGCCATCTTACTCAGTCTCCCTTTTTCCATGGAGCCCTACAGACGTTAGTCTTCCTTCCATGGAAAAAAGTTGATTTTCTCATGCAATAAAGTGTATCATCCATTTAGCACCGGTCGCTTTTCTGCCTCTGAGCCTCATCACCTCAGCTTCAAGACTCAGAAACTGTTTAATTTAGGTTTTTTCATCCTGCATGGTTTCATGCCTTTTCTAACCGTTGGCCGCATCGAAGGTCTTCAACCTAGCTAGGGTCCTGTTTGCCCCAATGGCCAGTAGCTTTAAGAAGTTTGATCGGTGCTCAAAGAACATGTCCCTTACTGACACACGACTGTTGCCTCCAGTATCTAGGTGCCAACCAAGATCCATAGGTGGGCTCCCTGTGCAAAAAATGTCCACTAAGGCCATCCAGAGTCGCCGGCAGAAGCAGAAGGACATCTTCCATAGATCAGATTCAGCTCTGATATCCTTGGTAGTCGCGCACTCTAAGGGCCCGCATGGATCCTCGGAGTCGCGTAAAGCCCCACGGTGCCCAAGCAGGCATCTGGATACTCTAATAAGGGTTCCCCAGAGTGAGAGCATAAAAAAAGAAGAAATCCTCAAGGACCTCTTCCTTGGAAGCGGACACGCACAGCAAGTCTCATGCAAGGTCCCACAGCCCCCAGAGGGTATCTGAGGAGTCAGAGTAGGAGCGACCGGTGAAGGTACCCAGAACAGATGCCGAGGCCTCTGGTGATAGATCTCGGACCCCTCAGGCCCATCCTGTTGAAGACTCTCTCTCCTCACCAACACCCGACCCGATCACCACAGTATCGGAGTCGAAGGCTGCAACTCCTGAGTAGGAAGCCAGTATGATGGTTTTGGAACCCAGCATTTCTGCCTTCCTTGCCTCACAGCAAACATCGATGCACGGCCCTGCCGGTGCATGCGCTGAGACCGCAGGGACCTCGATGCCAAGGACTCCCCAGGGTGCCGAAGAGATCCTTGAGAGTCCTATGCCTCGAGCCGATCTTTGGTGAGGGTCTCGATCCTGCTTCGGGTCATTTGGAGCGAGATCCTCCCCGGCAAGCACTTCTGGCTCTGGCTAAGCAACAGCCACGGTTCACTGAATGCTGGACCAGACAATGTTCCTAGAGCCATCAGGCCTTGAGTCCTCAATGGACTACTCTGACTGGGAGTCCGAGGATGAGGCTTCTCTGGAGACACGAGCACATTGTCATTTCCCCTCGGATCCATCCCCGCCAACGTCAAGGCACTGGTCCCGTGTTTTCCCTCACCACAGAGTCAGAGGGGGATCCTTACATGGAGGAACTCGATCCTCCAATACAAAGTCCCACCTAAGGAGGTCCTTACGGTCCCCGTCCCCAGCTCCTCTGGTGCCTCCTTCTCCAGCATCTGTGCCGATTATTAGCCAGTGCCTGGACACTATGTATTGGGTCCAGCGGGGCCCTGGCTTTAGGAAGGCACAACTCCCTCACAGCTCCATAGTGGTCAAGTCGACCATGTGTCAACAGAAAAGTCAGACTCACTCTTCAGTGCCCCCGGGCAGGGAGTCCTGTGCTCTCGACGCTCTCAGGCGAAAATGTTACCAGGGCTTGAAGCTGGCTTGCTGAATAAAAGCATATCTGCATGTATCTCTGAGACTTCACTAAGGAACTCTGAGGTTTCTCAGCGGGGATCACCTTCAGCGATTCCAAACCTTCACAAAATCAGTCGGGGAGTGCTCAAAGTACTTGTCTTGGGCAGCATACGACGGCTTTGAGTATAACATGAGGGTGGCTGCCGCAGGCATCAGTGCCCGATGCCAGGTCTGGCTCCAGGCATTGGACCTCGAGCAATGGGTCCAGGAGAAACACCTTGCCGTCCCTTGCCTTGGTGAAAACCTCTTCAGCAAGCCAGTGGAGGATAAGGCGACAGAAACAGAGACAGTATGTCACCAGAACTCGACTCTCCAGGAGGACCTCCACTCTTCCCAAGAAGAAACCACTGGGGAAAAGGCCTCCCTTCCACCGGAAAGGTCAACCTTACCAATGCTATCCCCCATATCAAGCCCTCCAGACCTCCCAGCAGGGTCATCAGGCCAAGGGAGTGGGCCAGGGCCCATGTAAGCCTAAGGGCCCCAAGCCTCGGACACCGGCCCCAGCCCAGCATGGGTTGGGGTTTTGACTCTCAGAACATAGCTTCTCTACCCATGGGGGACCGGCTATCAACGGGGGAACGTCTGACTCAATTTGCCCACTGGTGCTCTGCCACCACCGCCGACTCTTGGGCACTCCAGATGGTCAGAGAGGGTTACCTCCTTCACCTGGACCAGACGCCTCACCCTTCTTTCCAGGAGAGCCCCCCGACATCCCCTGCACCAGGCCCTGCTACTGCAGGAACTTGCAGGCCTTCTCAGGGATAAGGCTGTGGAGCTTGTACCACACCACTTAAAAGGAAAGGGGTTCTACTCCAGGTACTTTCTGGTCCCAAAAAGAGCAGGAGGCCTAAGGCCCATCCTGGACCTGTGAAACCTGAACAAATTTTTGGTGCGGAAGAAGTTCAAAATGCTCTCCCTTGGAATATTGCTATCCTATCTCCAGTAGGGAGATTGGCTATGCTCCTTGGACCTAAAGGATGCTTATACCCACATCCTTATCCACCCCAGCCACAGGGTACTACCCTTCGGCCTAGCCTCCGCGCCAAGGCTATGATTACCTCAATTGCAAGCCTACGCTCTGTCCCTATGGCAGACATCAGCCAGGCCGCCACCTGGTCCTCAGTTCACACCTTTGCAGCTCACTATTGCCTGGAGAGGGAGTCCCGATGGGACAGTGCCTTCGATCAGGCTGTACTTCATAATCTGTTCGGGGTTTAGGCAACTCCTGTCCTCCGACCCTTCTTCTTCAGGCTACTGGAGCCATAGTTCTCCCTGGACACTGGGGTCACCAGAATCTTTCCTCTGATTTGCTTGTGTCTGCTCATGGCTGGGCCGTGTTTTTTTTTTTTTTTTTTTCTACAGGTTCTCGGTAGCCTGTAGCTAGAGAGTCTCATATGTGAGGACTTCCTGCTTGTTCCTGGAGAAAGCATAGTTACTTACCTGTAACAGGTGACCTCCCCTTGGAGTTGCTATACAATTTTTGCCATCTTCTTTTGTCGGCTCTAGCTATGTCATCTGACTGAGTAAGATGGCATCCATGGGCGGGAAGGGGACCACGCATGTGTGGTGGCATCTCCAAGAGGCTTTCTTTGAAAGCTGGGAAGATGCTTCCGTGGGGACTCTGTCAGCATCGATGTCACCCATATGTGAGGACTGATTCCTGCTGTCCCTGGAGAACATCTGTTACGGGTGAATAATTATGCTTTCCTTGCTGTCCTCCCTTCATTTATTAAATCAAATATGATCATGTTATGATCACTGTTACCAAGTGGCCCCAACACCCTTACCTCTTGCACCAGATACTGTTTTCCATTAAAAACTAGGTCTAAAATAGCTTCCCCTTGTGTTGTTGTTATTATTATTATTAAGCATTTATAAAGCGCTGCAAACATACAAAGCGCTGTACACACAAATAAGAGAGACAGTCCCTGCTCATCAGAGTTCACAATCTAGTCAAGACCAAAAAAAAATTACATAATACAAATTACAGATCAACAGGACAAAGTATACATCTAATGTTAGAGCAAGCACAGCATATATAAAATAGACATATCACAACACAAGAGTCAAGAATGAAAAGCAGTAGTGAAGAGGTGGGATTTCAACCTGGACTTGAAAATGGCCAGGGAGGACGCCTGGCGCACAGAGACAGGAAGGCTCTTCCAGGCAAAGGGTGCAGCAAGGTGAAAGGAGCAAAGTCTAGAATTAGCAATACGAGTGAAAGGCATAGATAAACGAAGACTATTAGAAGAGCGAAGTAACCGAGAGGGAGTGTAAAGAGAGATAAGAGATAAAAGTACTGGGGGGTAGAAGAGTGAATACATTTATAGATCAGTAGGAGAAGCTTGAATTGGATACGGAAACGGATGGGGAGCCAATGAAGTGACATGAGGAGAGGAGTGATGTGGGAAAAACGAGACTGGCGGAAAATCAGACAAGCAGCAGAATGTTGAATCGACTGAAGGGGAAAGAGGTGGTTTGTGGGGAGGCCGGCAAGGAGAAGGTTACAGTAATCAAGGCGGGATGTGATTAAGGAGTGGACAAACATTTTAGTAGTGTTAACAGAGAGGAAGGGGCAAATTTTTCAGATGATATAGAGAAAGAAACGGCATGATTTAGTAATGAGTTGGATATGTAGAGAGAGTTACAGAAGTTGGAGGGTGAGCAGTTAGAGAAGAAAATCAGGTCAAGGCAGTGACCATGTTGGTGAGTAGTGGCAGTGGAGCAGAGTTGAAGGTCGTAAGAGGAGGTAAGGGAGAGGAGCTTTAAAACATGGGGGTCAGAGGGGACATCAACATGAATGTTAAGATTCCCGAGAATAACAGTGGGGGAGGAGGAGTTAAGAAAGGTAGACAGCCAAGAATCAAAGTCAGAAAGAAAAGTAGACACAGAAATGTCGGGAGGCTGATAGATAACAGCTACCCGAAGTGGGAGAGGAGTGAAGAGGCGGATGGAGTGGACCTCAAAAGAGAGAGATGAGTGAGAATGAGGTAAGATGAGGGTCTGGAAGTGACAAGAGGGGGAAAGAAGAAGCCCAGTACCCTTGCCATGTCCAGTGGGACGAGGAGTGTGGGAGAACTGAAAGCCCCCATGACAAAGAGCGGCAATAGAGGCAGTGTCTTCAGGAAGAAGCCAGGTCTCAGTTAAAGCAAGGAGGTGAAGTGCGTGAGAAATAAAAAGGTCATGTATAAAAGCAAGTTTGTTAGAGATAGAGTGAGCGTTCCACAAGGCACATGAGTGCGCCTGTTGCAGATGCCGTTAAAGTGAGGATTGAGAGAGTCTGATTGGTCCCGCAGTGGAGGGGGAGGAGCTAGAAATCAGGCTGCTCACACTCTGCCCCGATGATCACTGAGGCTGCTCACGCTGTAAAGGGATTCCTTTCCCTTCAATAAATGCCTGTTGCAGTTGCCGTTAAAGGGAAGATTGAGAGAGTCTGATTGCTCCTGCGGTGGAGGGGGAGGAGCTAGAAATCGGGCTGCTTACACTCTGCCCCGATGATCACTGAGGCTGCTCACGCTTTTGTTGGTTCATGAACCAGCTGCTCCATGCAGCCATCATTTATTGAAACTTGATCTCCCTAGAATGTCCTGCTGTGGCATTGACCCTGTCAATACCGGGGTAATTGAAATCTCCCATTATTACTGTGTTGTAAGTTTAGTTTGTTTCCCTGATTTCTTTTAGCATTTCATCATCCGTCTGTTCATTCTAGGCACATGGACAGTAGTACACCCCCACTGCCATTGCCTTCCCCTTTTTACATGGAATTTGTAGCCCTAGTGATTCTACAGTGTACTTTGTTTCCTGCAAAACTTTTATCCTGTTTGACTCAGCACCCTCTCTAACATGGAGTGCAACCCCTCCACCAGTTTGATCTACCCTATCATTGCAATATGGTTTGTATCCAGGTATCACTGTGTCCCATTGGTTGTCCTCCTTCCTCCAGATCTCTCAGATGCCAATTATATCTATTTTTTTTAGTGCTTTATATTCTAACTCTCCCATCTTATTTTTTAGACTTCTAGCATTTCCATATAGGCATTTCAGAGGTGGTATTTTGTTCATATTAACAATCTAGTTATCAGCAGACAGGATAATTTGGAATCTTTCAGCTCTGTCTGCTCTATACTTGAAGCATCTGGGTTACTTTTACCTTTATTGGAACCTCTCTATTGGGATGCCCTAACTTCCCTCTTATGCTAGTATCCTTCAAGGATACATCATTCCGAACCATGTGCACTTGGGCGACTGTCAGCCTTCCCCTATTATCTAGTTTAAACGCTGCCCTGGTTTAGGTGGAGCCCATCCTTTCGGAAAATCCCCCACCCTCCCCAGAATGTTGCTCAGTTCCTAACAAATCCAAAACTCTCTTCCTTTCACTATCCATGCATTGAGACGCTGGAGCTCTGCCTGCCTTTTGAATCCTTTGCGTGGAATGGAAAGCATTTCCGAGAATGCTATCCTGAGAGTTCTGGATTTCATCTTTTCACCTAAAAGCCTAAATTTGTCTTCCAGATCCTCCCTCCTATACTTTTCTATGTAATTTGTACCAACATGTACCAAGACAAGCAGGTTCCTCCCCAGCACTATCTAAAATGTTGTCTAGGTGGTGTGTGAGGTCTGCTACCTTCGCACCAAGCAGGCATGTTACCAGGCAATCCTCACATGCACCCAGGTATCTACTTGCCTATTGATCGAATCAGCAAGTATAACGGCTATCCTAACCCTTCCCTCTTGGTCACATGGCCCTGGAGAAATCATCTTGGTGTGAAAAGGTTTTATGTCACTTAGACGACAGGTCTTAGCTACAGAATCACTTCCTGCCACACCAAGGTAATGCTATCCTTTCATGGGACCTTTATCCTCCATGGCAACAGAAAGGCTGTCTGACTGAAAGTGAAACTTCACTACTATTTCCCTGTCGAGTTCATCTATATACCTCTCTGCCTGCCTTGGAGGAGCTAAGTCTACTGCTGTAGCCTCCAGAGATTAGACTCATTCCCTGAGAGCAAAGAGCTCCTTGAACCTACTGTAGTGTATATCTAAGACCTGTCAGCAACTGGGAGAAAAGCATGCATGTGATTGGATAGCCTCCATCTCAATGCTGGACTGCTGCTTGCATCTTAGTTTTTTTTTTTTGTAACTTTATCTTTATTGAAAGAAAAAAAGTTTTTTCCCCCCCATACAGTTTGGGAGCGGTTACAGAAGAACAGCACACTCAAGAAGTGAATCAGACATACAAAGAGAACACAAGGTTCATATCAAACAACCAAATAATCCTGCTCAACATTCCAATACACTTATAAACAGAACAAAAGCAGGTTCCCCCTCCCAACCTCGTTGCTTCTCCTCACATCCCACCCTTCCCCCTCCCCGACCCCCCGCGCCTAACCCCCCCCAAACCTCCCCCTTACCCCCCCCCCATCGCTCACCCATTACTCCTCCTTCTTCAAATAGTCCAATAAGGGTTTCCACTGCGTATCAAAGCTGGCCTCCTTAGCTCTACGCAGCATCGTCAGACGGTCCATCATGACGACCCTGCGCAGCCGGGTCACCCATGCCTCCAAGCTGGGTGGTTGAGGCTGCTTCCATCGCCAAGCTATTTCACACCGAGCCGCTATTAAGCAGGCCCGTATTGGTCTAGGCCAACAGCGTGGTAGCTCCTCCGGCCAGACCCCCAGCAGAAAGAAAGGTGGAGAAAGGGTGAACTCTATCCCCAAGGCAAAGATCTCGCGAATTTTGTCCTTAATCCCCACCCAATAGCCATGTATGATTTCACATTCCCACCACATATGCAGATAAGTCCCCTGTGCCCCACATCCCCTCCAACACCGATCTGAAGCTCCCGACCCCATCTTACTATAGCGGACAGGAGTATAGTACCAGCGCATCAGTATCTTATACGAATTCTCTTTTATTATCGTACAGATGGAGGAGCGCTTGATCTCCTTAAAGAGCCTACTCCACTCCTCTTCGCCCCAGGTCACCCCCAAGTCTCTCTCCCAATCCGCCATGTAGCGAAATTTCTCTCCCTCCGCCCTGGAGAGGCACAGAGAGGCATATAGCACCCGAATTAGGCCCCGGGATTGACCATGTCCCCACCAAATCCCCTCAACCCCATTAAGGCCATCTTTAATCACTGCCTGATTCTGTTTAGTTTGCAAAAAATGAACCAGCTGTAAATATGCAAAGACGTCACGGGTTCCTAATTGGTACTCCCCTTGTAGCTGAGAGAAGGATTTAACCTCCCCGGATTCAAGCAGATGGATAAATCTATCCAAGCCCTTCGCCACCTATTGACGGAAAACCCCCTCCCTCCCTGGCCCAAAAGCCTGAGTGGAGCCTATGGGGGCTAGCATGGAGATCGAATCGCGGGGCCTGGTATTAAGCCTTCGCCACCTGGCCTGCCACACCTCCCACAGATGCCGAAGATATGGGTTCTCCGTCCAGTTCCGGCGCACCCCCCCCCCCCCTTGTGACATCCACGGAAGAAACTGCAAATTATACTCCCCAGCCCAAAACTGCTCAATACTCCCAAACCGCTTATTTCCCTCTGGCTCTCTCCAGTCCATTATTTGATGCAATTGCGCAGCCAGATAATAAGCCCCTATCTCAGGCATACCCAATCCCCCTATATTGGTGGTACCATATAACACCCTCCTCGCTACCCTAGGTGGTCGGTGTCGCCACACAAATAGAAACATCTTCCGCTGTAGGTTTTGCAACACCAATCTTGGCACCCGCAACGGTAATACCTGGAAGAAATATAGCAAGCGCGGCAACACCACCATCTTTAAGGCTGCTATACGTCCTAACCAGGAAAAATCATCTTTATGCCATCGCATAAGATCTTTTTCAATTTGGACCAACAGAGGTGGATAGTTTGCTCCATACAGGCCCTGAAAATCCCTATGCAACTGAACACCAAGATACTTAATGGACCTCTGAGCCCAGCGAAACTTAAATGTCTGCTGAAGATACTGTTGCAAACCACTACCTAAAGACACATCCAAGGCTTCTGTCTTGTCCCAATTAATTTTAAACCCGGACAGCCTTCCAAATCGTTTCAATTCCAACATATAGTTAGGCAAAGCCAACAGCGGCTGAGTAATAAACAGCAAGATGTCATCCGCAAATAACGCTATCTTATGTTCCTCCCCCCCTATCCTCACTCCCGATGCATCGAGGTTCCTCCGCAACCGTTCAGCAAGCGGCTCCATCACCAATGCAAAGAGCAAAGGAGACAGAGGGCACCCCTGCCGCGTCCCCCTCTGCAATGGAAAAAATTCCGAGTAGCGGCCATTAATCTTCACCGCTGCCACAGGTTGCTCATAAAGCGCCTTGATCCATGCCATTAAGCCCGGTCCCACCCCAACCCTATGTAGCACTGAAAACATGAAACCCCACTCCACTCTATCGAAAGCTTTTTCCGCGTTGACTGCTACGAGTAACATTTCTTGCTTTAAAGTCTGAGCCGACCACATGACCTGCAGAGCTCGTCTAATATTATCCCCCGTGCATCGCCCTTGGACAAAACCGGTCTGATCCGGATGCACCAATTTCGGTAATATCCGGCCCAACCTAGTGGCCAAGACCTTCGCCAGTATTTTGCCGTAAGTATTTAAGAGTGATATGGGTCTATAAGACCCGCATAAGGCCGGGTCCCGACCGGGCTTGGCCAGGATCGATATTCCCGCCTGTAACATAGAAGGCGCTAAGCAATGCCCTTCAAGCACTCCATTGTACACCCTCTGCATCACCGGTGCCAAACGCTCACAAAACTTTTTATAAAATCCCGCAGGGAGTCCGTCCAATCCGGGGGATTTATTACTCGCCAGATTTTTAATGACCGTAATTATTTCCCCGAGACCTATCCGCTCATCTAACAGCTCTCGCTCGCCCTCAGTCAATATTCCCAGCCCTTCCGTATCCTTCAAGTACTCTTCCACGTCCCTGATCGAGCTCTGCGTCTCACTGGTATAAAGACTTTGATAATATTGTCGAAATTGCTCGCGAATACCGCCGGTCTGAAAAATAACTTTATCCTTCTCCCCCTTAATTTTGATAATATTGGTCCGGCGCTCCCGCTCTCGCAGCCGCCTGGCCAATAAAGAGCTTGCCTTATTATTAAACTCATAATAATGTTGATTAAGCCTATTCAATTGAAATTGTATTTGCACCAATTGAAGCTCCCCCAACTCAGCCCGGGCGCGCTCTAGTGCCTGCTGAACCCGTACCACCCCCACTCCGCTTATGTTGCTGCTCCAAATCTATGATCAAGCTGGTGAGGCGCTCAACCTTGTCTGTGCGTTCCCGTTTTTTCCTAGCCCCCCATTTCACTAATACCCCCCGCAGCACTGCTTTCAGCCCATCCCATAATATCCCCACGGAAACCTCGTCTGTGTCATTCTCCACCAAATAGTTGGCAATTGCGTCCTCTACCTCAGACCGCACCCTTTGATCCTGCAGTAGGCTCTCGTTAAGCCTCCAAAATGTGCGCCCTCCCCTGTCCACATCCCCCAGGAAGTCTCCCCACAGTGGCCCGTGATCGGACCAGGTTTTCGGCCCTATCTCCACCTGCTCCACTTTTTGCCCCCATGACTCGTCACCCAGGAAGAGATCAATCCTGCTATAACTACAATGCGCCGTGGAGTAATATGTATAATCCCTTCGCTGCGGATACCTAGTCCGCCACAGATCCAGTAACTGATAGCGCTGTACCAGCTCCACTAATCCATCCCTCCCCTTATTCCCCCTCTGTTACCTCCCCCAGACCTATGCAACCCAGGATTCAGAACTTCATTGAAATCCCCCCCCCACCAGCAAAGCACCATGTATCTTGCCCTCCAACCAATCCCCCACCTCCTTCCAGAAAGCTGTCCCAGATTCATTGGGGCCATAAATATTAACCAACGTGACCTCTTGGCCCTGCAGCTCCCCCCAGATCAACAACACCCTTCCCTTGATCCCTTTCAGCACCCCCCCTAGTTGAAAGGGCACATCCCCCCCGTATTAAGGTCGCGACTCCCGCCTTTTTAGTATCACCCTCGGCATTAAAAAACAGATGGGGAAAGGCCCCACTTCGCAGTAAATGTTCATCCTTTGGCAACAGGTGTGTCTCTTGGAGAAACACAATTTGCCATTGCCAACTCTGCACCTCAGCAAATAGCAGTTTCCTCTTCTGAGGAGTATTTAGCCCACGAACATTCAAAGATCCTATACGCAACCCCCCCCTATCGTTTCTCCGCCCCCCCCGCACCTGCTGTACCCGCCTCCCAGTAGCCCCCCGTTGGACCCCCCTCCTTCCCTGCGCAGTATGCCCCAACCCCTTCCCTCCCCCTCCCCCCCTCCCCGACCCACCAGCAGACCCTCCTTCTGCTGCGCCTATCCCAGAGGACATGACCCCCACCTCCCGGGACCACCCACAACTATAAAGTGAACCTCTCACTCCCCAATCCACCCCCAAACCTCCCCATAAACCCAACGATAGGCACCCCACAACATCCATCCACCAGATTTGTAACAAATTAACAACTTAACAACATACATACATTCCCCGCTGAGCCCCTTTAGTGGTGTTTTTGGTTTTCGTATTCCCCCCCCCGACCCCCAACAGAGGAAAAACAGTAAGGAAAACAGTAAGAAAAAGACCAGCAGCATCACAGCCATACACTTAACCCTCACCTCCCCTCGCCCTTATATACCACCGTGCCCACTAAACAAAATGCCATCCAACAGCTTTTCCTTCGCAGTTCAAGTATTTCCAGCCAGATGGCTGCTGCAGTCACTGTCGCATCCATTCGCCTGTTCCTTGGATAAGCGCCGTAGTTGGTGCCCCTTCTCCGGGAGGCGCTGCCATCTCAGTTTGTCCAGCACAGTCCCTTGCACACGCTCTGATTCAGAGGGCTTTCGAGGCCGTTCCGGCAAGTTGGGAGCCTTGCTCTTCTCCAAAAACCTCCCACGCTTCCATCTCAGTCCGAACTCGCTTAGGCGATCCCTTAATTTCAAATTGGATCCCAAAGGGAAAGAGCCACTTATATTTGATATGTTCGCGCTGCAAATATGTCGTCACGGATCGAAGGGCTCGCCGTCGTTGCAAAGTGGAGGGCGCTAGGTCCTGAAAAATCTCAATGTAGGCATTCCCCCAAGTCATCTTGCCCTTCTTTGCTGCCCTGCACATGATGTCTTCCTTCAGCCTGTAGCTCAACAGGCAAGCAATAATATCTCGGCCTGGTGGGCAGCTTGGGTCCCAATGCCCTATGAGCGCGGTCTATACCGATGTCTGGGAGCTCGGCCGTCGCGCCTTCCTCACCATCACGCAGTAGGGCCTCACATATATCTTTGACAATCTGTCCCGCTTTCTGAAATTTAGCGCCCTCCGGAACCCCTCGTATCCTAATATTGCAGCGCCTTGATCTATTCTCTAAATCCTCCAACTTATCTCTCAGTTCATCCCGTTCTTTCTCCCAGCTGCTAAGGGATGCTTGTGCAGTTTGCGCCGCCATCACCACCGCATCCACGTGCTCCTCGAGATAATCAACCCTGTGGCCCAGCGCTTGCAAATCTTGGTGCAGTTCTTTAACCACTTCTTTAACTTCCATCTTCCCGACGATTACCTCTCTCTTAAGCTCCTTGCACCAGCGCCAAAGGTCTCCCCTCGTGCACTGCTCCTCCGCATTGTCAGGCTCCTCATCGGTATCAGCCTCCACTCCAACACTGCTTTCACTTTGTGACGCCAGTGGGGCATAGGAGGATCGGAATTTATCCAACTTTTTCCTCACAGACATTCTAGAGGACTCCACGACCACGATCCGTGGCACAAGAGAACAAATAGAGGCCAACTGCACCAGCTAGTAGCTCTTAACTCTCCGTCCCGAAGAGAGCTCTCGTCTCAGGCGGCCATACCAGTCGGTGACGTCACGTCCTCTCCTGCATCTTATTTTTAAGGACTTGTTTAGCTATTTAAGTTGTTTTACTTATTTAAAGTTGCTATGGGAATAGGGATACTTGTACCAATACAACTATACCTAATAAGTTTAAGGGGTTTTGTTCACCTTAGGATGAATTTCATGGCTTTAATTAATCTATTCCTGATGAGGATAACCAGTTAAACCTGAAAGTGAATTAGACCACCTCTTTCCTCTTAATAGGTTTAAGAGCCTATAAATCTACAATTATGCCTGGGGTGGATGAGTTGGAAAGAAAGACTAACTGAAAACTGGCTTGCTACTCAGTGACCTAACTGACTTTATAAAACATAGAACTTTAAAATAGACACATATTTTATCAGCTTAAATCCAAAGAGTGGAGTGGAGGAGTAGCCTAGTGGTTAGAACACTGGCTTGGTAACCAAGCAACCAGGGTTCAATTCCCACTAGTACTCCTTGTGGCCTTGGGCAAGTCACTTAACCCTCCATTGCCTCGGAAGAAAGGCCTGGCAATTTACTTCCAGTGACACTGCCAAGAAAACCCAGGAGCCTCTGGGTCGCCAGGAGTCAGGACTGACTCGAAGGCACACATTGCATTTGCAAATCCAAAGAATTTCCTTTAACCCTAGAATCTGAGAAATTCACAGCAGGTAAATACTTAAAAGTACAGATTCCTTCCTAACAAGAGCAACTTTTCTCCATAGTCCTTCAGACTTGGGTATTTATTTATTTATCATTTCTTATATACCGCCTTTCATGATATCAAGGCGCGGTATATAAGGTACTTCATTTCGAAAGTATCAGACTGTCTACACGCAATTGGGATCTCAGAAGCCTGAATCATTCCTTAAAGAAGAAGAAGTTCCAGATGTTTTCTTCAGGACTATATTACCACTGCTTCGCGAAGACGATTGGCTTGTGTGCCTGGATTTGAAAGACGCACATTCAGATGTATCAGAAGCATTGGAAATTTCTCCATTTCACTTTCAAAGATCAACATTATGAATTCAGGGTGCTGACCTTCGGGCTTTCATCAGCCCCCAGGGTATTTGTAAAATGTCTAGCTCCGGTAATAGCACATTTGAGGGAGGCAGGCCTGAATGTTTTCTCTTACTTGGATTACATTCTTCTCTCTGTACAGCCTTCAGGAGCTGTAAGGGAGACCCTTCAGGTCTTTTTGGACACCTTAAATAATTTGTGGTTTCTCATCAATTTCGAGAAATCTTTCCTTGTTCCTTCTCAGGTTTTTTAGTTTATAGGAATATGACTTCAGATTTAAGCAAAGCAAAACTTTCCTTCCCAAGGATCGGCGCTCTGCCTTTGTTTCATTCTCTCAACATCTAGCCAAGAAGCATTTTGCTTTAGTCCACTTCATCCTCTGCTTATTAGGTCACATGGCAGCTGCGGTACATGTCCTTCCTTTAGCAAGACTCTGAATACATCCTCTGTAGTAGTATTTAAAGTTATAGTGGACTCAACTCTGTCATCCATTGTTCATAAAAGTCTTAATCATAAATGTTATGTGTTGTCCTCTGCACCGATGGAAAAATCCCTTAAATTTGGAAGACGATTGCCACTTTTAACCTCCATCTCACCACCTAGCTTTGACAATGGATGCCTCCACCATGGGTTGAGGGGTGTACTTTGCCCACCTCTGTGCTCAGGGTCATTGGACAATCCAAGACAGATGACTTCATATCAATCTTTTGAAACTTTGAGCCATTTTCCATCTGCTGAATACCTTTCACACTTGGCTTGTGGGAAAGGTAATTCAAATCCAGATGGATAACCAAGTTGCAGTGTTTATGTGAACAAGCAAGATGTCTTAGGTTCCCTACTTCTATGTTGTGAAGCTATTTGCATATGAGACCTGGCTCTCCACATGTCTGCAACATTGCAAGTTATTTATCTCCCTGGAGAGCAAAACTAGATGGTGGACAACAAGTCGCTGTTTGAACACTAATGAATGAACTCTAAATGATTGGGTGGTTCAACTTCTCTTCCTAGATTTGACATGTTTGCATCCCAGCAGAATCACAAGTGCCCTCTTTTGTTCTAAAACACTGGCCATAGACAAGCTTTCTCACGATGCCTTTTTTCATAAATGGATTTACGATCTCCACTACACCTTTCCACTGTTTCCTCTTCTGTCGAGAGTAGTTAGAGAGGTCCTGCATGGCAGAGCCTGAATTATTCTGGTAGCCCTGTACTAGCCATGCCAGTTTTGGTTTCTGTGGCTTGTCAATTTAGACCAACAGGAGCTACTCGCCTTGGGAGCCCACCCAACTCTTCTTACTCTGAAGAATGGCACTCTGCTTCATTCCAGTCTCAAGGAGTGGCCTAGTGGTTAGGGCAGTGTCCTACAGCCAGTAAGATCAGGGTTCAAAACTCATTGGCACTCCTTGTGGCCTTGGGCAAGTCACTTAACCTTCCATTGCCTCAGGTACAAATTTAGATTGTGAGCCTTTTGGGGACAGAGAAATGCATACTGACCTTGATTTCCACTTGGAAAGGCGTGAGCTAAATACTAAAATAAAATAAAAAGTCCCTCTCACTGACATCGTGGATCTTGAAAGCTCACTAATTTTTCTTTGCCTGTCTCCAAGGACAAACAACAAGCTCTTTTGGCCTCCAGGAAGCCATTTATTGTAAATCTTATAGTGCAGACTCTTGCCCTTTTGATCTGCCAATCATGCCAGCAGTCCTATGATGTACCCTGTTCATGCATGCCTTGACTATCTCCTTGAGCTTTCCAATTCAGGGTTGCAGATTACCTTGGCATGCATTCATTTGACAGCCTTTGCTGCCTACCATATCCTCATTTACATCCCCTGCTTTCTCAACTTATGAAAGATCTTCTACATATGAAATGTCCTATTTGATGTCCTTTACTACCCTCGGATCTTAATGATAATCTCATCTTTCATGACATACTTGCTCAACTTTTGAATCTTTTGGGCCAAGCAACGCTACAGCATCTTTCTCAGAAAGTACTTTTTTTTTTTCATTGCCATCACCTCTGCTAGATGAGTGCGTGAACTTCGGGCCCTTGTACATTACTATCCATATATTCAATTTTTTACCAGTCGTGCCATACAAAGGACTCTTTTTTTTTTTTTTTTTTTTACCAAAAGTACTGTCTGACTTGCATAGTAACTGCTTGATCACCTTGCCTTTTTTTTTTTTTTTTTTTTACCTGAAACCGCTCTGATTCTGCTGAGCTGATTATGTATTCATTGGTCTGCAAAAGAGCATTTCTCTGCTACTTCGAAGCTATGCGGTAGATTCATTCAAATGCGCAACGTTTTGTTTTTTTATGACCTAATTATAGAGGACATGCAATTTCCAAACAGACACACTCTTGCTGGGTAGTGGACTGTATAATCTTTTGTTATCAAAACCTTCTCCAGGACAAATCTCCATTATAAATTGTGCTCCATTTATAGATTGGTCTACTTCAGTTGTGGATATATGTAAAGCAGCAACATGGTCTTTTGCTCACACTTTCATCAGGCATTATGAATCCTGAGAGATTAATAAGCCAGTTGTCATATAACAAAGTTGAAGGGTATATGCTAAATTATGGTAATTTACCATAACATCTGATGGGTTTTGAGAATATTTTGTGGATATGATTTGTGCTGATATCTTTGACCAGGTACAAGTGTGCTATAAAGATAAGCTTGTTATTGCTTCATGAGACATCTTTAAATATAATTGAATTGTTTCCATGTGTATTTGCTTTAGCATTGATAGGTGCTTAAAATAGAGTTTAAAATGTTATAGCAAACGCTGTGAAAAGCTCTTATTCAATCACTCACCCACAGAAGGAAAACTCTCAGACAGGCTGGAATGCAAACAGGATCTTTAATGTGCACACAGGATCAGACAGAGAGCCGGTACCCTCCAACAAAAAGGTCTGAACCCCGAGGGACGGCCTACAATGCCTTATATACAGTACAGGTTTAAACTCATTCTACAATCCCATTTGCCACAGGTATTTCCTGCCCACCAATCAGCAGCCCCTGGGGAGGTACCTGGGTGACCTGTCCAAACCGGTATGCTCTGGTCTGTTGGTTTCTGGGCTAGGGGATACTGTGCTCAGACCTGGAGTGGGGGAAAGGTGCCTACTGAAATCTCAATGCCTTTTTCTTAGCAGGCTGATTACCTCATGGCTTGCGGGGGAAGGGTCAGGCTGATCAGAGCCTCATGGCTTGCCGCATGGCTTGGGGGAAGGGCTACCTACAGCTATACCTCATGGCTGCCTCAAAAATATTTAAAGTGTAATCCATGATGCATGACCTTAACGACGTGCAGATTTCTTAGAAATTCTTTGTAAGATGCACTCTAAGGCGTTATTTGTCAATAAGAGTATAGGTAACATGATTCAGATTCGTATGCCTAGTTCCCACCCATGTTAACAATGGACCCCACCAAAAATTCAGTTCTGGCTATGCCACAGCCTATTCATGTCTATTCACTCTTGACAAGAAGTTTTCTTGTCTCTGTTCACTGTCTCTGTTGCACTGTCTGTCTCTACCTGCAGTATTTGAGCTGTGTCTCTTGTCTCTGGCTCTGGTTTGTTCCCTCTTAAGTTTTTTTGTTCCGAGAATTAACAGCCCTAAACTAACTCACATGTTCCTATCTTTTCCTTTGTCAGCTTTCTTCTGGATCGTCTCTTGCAGTATGAGGCTGTGGATGAAGGCTCTTCAGGTAAAACAAAAAAAAAGGGAGATGTGAGACCCTTGTCTGTCATGCAGACAACACAAATTAAACCCTAACCTACAGCACAGAAACAGAGTCATGCCTTCATTTACATGGCTGTTTATTTATTTAAAACCATTCTTTGCAATTTACATGCTGTAAATTACACATAATAATTTGTATTATGTTTAATTCTTATCAGACTGAGACAGGAAAAACTGTCATTCACATGTAACAACCTACGTAAACAGTGAAGGAAATGCAGAGTAATTTTAGAACTGGTATTGGACAATTGCTTGCAGCATTTTCATCTTTTACATTAACACAGTCATCCAGTTCATTAAATAACGTAGACCATTTAGTTTCTTCAAATATACCAAAACTGTTAGAACATCCAAGCTCTCTATCACTCAGTAATTCCATCAAGCCCCACCCATTAAATCCATTCTAACTAAAAATATCATTCATAAAACAATCATAACAGTCACCTTTGTCTTTTATTATGCTGAAAGCCTGATTTCAGTGCTTTTCAAATTTTTATCTTGTATGACCCCCTTTTAACAACTGAAATTCACGTGACCCCCAGATGATGAAGAAATCAAAATAGTTAGTCTCCAGCCTCCTTTCCTTTCCCTCCCTCCCTCATCTAAAGCAGGAAGGCAGCAACAACAGAAGTGGCAAAAGCAGCAGCAGTCAGCCCAGGATCCTTTGGGTCATTGTGCAGTGTGTGATTACAGACCTCAGTACTCAGCATGGGTTTCTAGTCTAATATGAACCTTACCCAGGAGGGGGCAAAGGTCTGTGAATGTCTACTGGCTCACAGGCCACATTCTGGCTGGTGACTGCCATACTTGCAGGCCGGCCCATCTACCAGGCGAGCTAGCCCCCCCCCCCCTCCTCCCCCAAGCAATAAGCTGCTGCTTTTGGAAATACTGCCGCTGCCGCCTCACAAGACGGCAACAGTGGCAGCTGGGGGGTGGGGGGCACGGTGAGCCCGGTGTTTCTGCCTAGGGCGGCAGAAACCCTTGTGCCGGCCCTGCTTACTTGGCATAGGTCATACTGAATGTCCAGAGAGAAGGAAATGGCCGTCTTTCTCTGACCCTAACCACTGATGATGTGACACTGTTTAGTTTGGGAATGACTGCCTTAACTATCTCACCCATATCAATCACGTAGTTCAAAATAAAAATCCCACAGCCTACCAATTTAAAAAACCCAAAAGGTAAGAATGTAACCCATTCACTTCCCTTAGAGCCCAAGATCTGTTTAAAAACAAGTCCACCCCTCACATAATAAGAATACATAAATTCTCCCTCAAAGATGAGGATCTAGTCGTTAATCTGTTTGTGTTTCAGACTCTGATGCAACAGCCTCCTCAGAAAACAGTGATGGAGAGGGTCCTAAATTCCTAGAAACGCCAACTCTAAAGCGGTAAATAGAGTTCATTCTGTTCTGTGTCTCTGTTCTAATCCCAGCTCTGTAACATATTCCTGGGGAAAAGTCACTTTATTGATTTTTCTTTCTGCTTTTTTAACCTCTATCTTTGCACTTCTCCAGATGACTACTTAAATGGTACAGGGGAATTCTCACTGATCCGAGGGCTGGCTTCTCCAAGGCACTCTGTCAGTTCTGTACTTTGCCTAATGGGAGCTTTCACAGTAATGGCAGCCATCTTCCCTCCTTCTTTTGATATGAGCATTCTACAGTTGCATCTTCACCAAAACAAAATGACAGATTATCTGAACCTAAATCTCCTGTAGATGGGGCCTATCTCAGTCAAGTCACCTTTTGTCTCCTGTTACCTTTGTTTATCCAACTGTTACTGAGTATTGCAATAATTACATTGTTTCTTCTCTTCTTTTTCATCTATGTCTCCTAATAGACCATTTGATGAGCTGCTCCTGTCTGATTGCATTTCTTATGTTCCTTTCTTCAGGAAGAGGAGCCCCCAGCTGGGTGGGCCAGTCTCTCCTTCCTCAGGCCTTTCCCTGCAGACATCATCTGGATTTCCCCTGCAGCCCTCAGGGGGCCCATCACCTTACCTTTCTTCTGTGAGTACCTTATCAGCTTCCATATGGATCTGTTACTGCATCCAACATATATTTACACCCAAATATTCCTTTTCCTATTTCCCATGTTATTGTGGGATAATGGAACCCCCATCCCCTTAGGCACTTGCCACCTGAAAAGATAAGGACTGCAATGCCCCACTGAAGCTGCTTCATGTGTTTGATTCATATTCAGGATGAAGGAAAAATGGCCAGTATGCCAGGTGTCCGAGACATTATTTGTATTCCTCTGTCAGTTTTTATGACCACCTCTTCTACTTAAAATGAAAGCAAGCCATGTTGAACACTGGCAAGGGCTGCATTTATATGCAGTAGTCTGTATGACTGACCTAGCTTCACAGTAAAGGAAAGACAGCTATGTTGAATGATGGTGACAAGACTTTTCTTTATTCCAATGGCAACTTTTAGGATGGCAGTCCCAACATGAAAGTGGAGAGTTGGCCATATTGACTGTTAGCAAGAGGCAGCATTCCTTTACAATAACTAATATGTCCAGCTTAGCTTGAAGGGTACAGAAAGTTGCCATGTTAGTTATTAGCAATAGTCATGATGAATGGTTGTCTCAGTGTTCAGTTTTTTTTCTCCCCAACGATCTGGATCCAAGAGTGTTGTCCTATCACTGCAGGTTTAGGTCAATGATGGAATTTGAAGGTATCAAAGTAAAATTTAACCCCATCTTGTCCAATCTTTGTTTTGGTATAAGTAGGGTTAAGGGGTGTGTTTTTTGCTTGCATGCCCAGTTGTAGCTGCTGTGAGATGGGTTGGGTCTCAGAAACAGAATTGTGCTGCAGGTAGAGCGGGGGTTGTATGGCTGAAGAGGGCACACCTTCTGTTCTGGACTCTAAAGGAGGATATCTGGACTGACCTAAGTCTGTGATTCCCAGCTCTGCTTTGGAGGCATATTTAAGAAAATAAGGCATGCCATGCTAGGCTAGGTCAGACAAAAAGAGACTCCAGCACTCTATCTCTGACAGTGGTCATTCCAGGTCAGTAGGAAGTACCCAGCAGTTCCCAGTCTGGTTATCAGGATGTTTATAATGAATACGCATGTAATCTGCATTTCTCTGGGAACAAGCAGGAAGTCGGTTCTCACATATGGGTGATGTTGGCTCCGATGGAGCTCATGCGGAAGCATCTCCTCAGCTTTCCAAAAAGCCCTTTGGAAGATGCACCACGCATGCTTGGTCCCCTTCCCGCCCAAGGGTGCCATCTTGCCTCAGTCTCCTTTTTCCGCAGAGCCCACCAGTGTCTGTCCTGTTTCCCCGGAAAAAGTGTCTCTTTTTTGCTTTAAAATGATCCTTTCTGGTACACGTACCAATTCTCCAGGAACACGCAGGAAGTCAGTTCTCACATATGGGTGACGTCAGTGCCGATGGAGCCTGCACGGAGCATTTCCCCAGCTTTCAAAGAAAGCCTTTGGGAATGCCACCACGCATGCGTGGTCCCCTTCCCGCCTAAGGTTGCCATCTTGCTCAATCTCCAACGGACAGATGTCCTGTTTCCCTGGAAAAATGCCTTAAAAATTATCCTCTTAGTTGAGTATTTCCTGGTTTATGTACCAGTTCCTCTTCCCACCTTGAGCCGGCGCTGTTCTTGGCTCTCTTTCTCTTTTTTCATTGAGGCTTGCCTCGACCTGCGTTCACACCCTTTTTCGCCCGAGGGTCGTCGACCCCATCTGGGTGTGATCCGCCAAATCTCCCGGTAGCTTTAAAAAGTGTGATCGTTGCAGTCAAATTATGTCAGGCCATGATCCCTCAGACCAACAAGAAAAGGTCAGAGTTGCAGGAGAAGATGTTAAGTTATTTATTTAACCGGTTTTCTATACCGCCTTATCGCTAATTCAAAGTGGATTACATGGAATAAATATAGCAACAAGCTTTTACATAGAACTGGGATTAGAACTTGGAGGAATATGCAGGTAAATGATACATTTAACAAATGCTAACTATATACAGATTCATTGTTGCGGTGAGATGTGTTACAGCTACCATTCAACAGCTATCTGCTGTATACAGTTGTGATCTCCAGGAACAAGCAGGAATGTAGTCATCATATATGGGTATCGTCGGTACTGACGGAGCCTGCGCGGGAACGCTCCCCAGCGTCCAATCAGAAAGCTTTTGGGAGCATCCCACAGCGCCTGCGTGCTGCCTTCCCGCCTTTCCCAACTGCCTCTCTCCAGTTCTTCTTTTTCCGCGGAGCCAGCAGGTCGTGTTCCTGTCACCGCAGAAGAATTTCTTTTTTCTTTCTTTCTTTTTGTGGTCGCGTCTGCCTTCTTCGACGCTCTACCGGTACCGCTGGTCTTTCTTTTCTTATTTCTGTAAAAAAAAAAAAAAAAATTCTTTTTTCCTTTTCTTCAGGTGCACGCACCTTTTTTGGGCCTTAGGCCCCAAAATGTTTTCCTTAACATGGAAAAACCTGCCTCAGGTTTTAAAAAGTGCACCAAGTTGGGCGGTACCATTTCCGTCACCGACACCCATGAATGGTGTTTAAAATGTTTAGGTCCTGACCACTCCATCACGGATTGTGTGTCCTGTGCCATGATGTCTAAAAGAGGTCGGCAGAACCGAGCTGCCAAGCTCAGTACCCTGTGTCCCTCTGATGCGGCTTTTGTGGCATCGACATCTTTCAGTGCTGCTTCTTCCTCCCGTGAATCTCAGGTAACTAAACATAAATCCAGCCGGTCCTCAAAGGGTAGATCTCCTTCTAAGCATCGAGATGCCTCTGGTGTTGCCCTCGAGGATTCTGCACCAGCAAAATTACCCCGGCGGGAGGCTTCAGCTTCCAAAGCATTATCGGGGTTCCAGGATGTTCTCGATGGCTCGGCCTCGACAGATCTCCTGGTGCCATGTTCTGGGGTACCGGTGGTCTCCACCGGTACCGATATCCAGGCATTGGCGGCGTCCATAGACCAGAGAGTTCTGGCTATGGAACGCAGTCTGGCGGCTTTCCTTGCGGCATCGACGCCCTTGGTACCGCGACAGACAACTCCACCAGTACCGGCACTGGCATCGGTATCGGTACGAGTACCGATAGCATCGGCATCGGTATCTGCTCTGCCGGTACCCTGTCCTCCGATGCCCTCCGGTACCGATTCTCCGGTACCGGTTATTCCCGGTACCGACCTTGGTCGGTACAGGTATCGGGCTCTGCAGGAGCATCCGGACAGACGATATTTCGAGTCCTCAGAAGAATCTGAGGATTCTGAAAGTTCTGTCGATGCAGCGATGCTTCTTCCAGAGGAGGAGTCCTCCCCTAAACGCAGGATGTCTCCTCCAGAGGACATGTCCTTCCAAGACTTCATCAGGGAGGTGGCTCGGGGCCTGTCCATTACTGTGGCCCCTGAAACAGAGCCAAGAGCCAAGGGCCAAGGAGTTAGAAATTTTACAATATCCCAAAACTCCTAAGGAGGCAGCTACCTTACCCATTCATGAGATTCTATATGATCTCATGTTGAGGATGTGGGAAACACCTCTTACCACCTCTCCTCATTCTCGTAGATTGGATACTATGTATCGAGTCCCTTCTTGTCCTGGGTTCCATAAGACTCAGCTTCCTCACCACTCTATTGTGGTGGAGTCAGCTATGAGAAGGATCAGAAGTGCAAAAAGACATGCCTCTAATCCTCCAGGACGTGAGTGCAGAACCCTGAATGCTTTTGGATGTAGAGTCTTCCAAGCTTCCATGCTTGCTGTAAGAATCAGTTCCTATAGTCTCTACATGGGAATGTTCCTAAAGGAGGTCACAGATAATTTACAGACTTTAAGTCCTTTCATTTCTGAGGATAAAAGACAGGACTTTATCACTTGGGTCAAACATGCCCAAGATGTTTCTAAATTCTCCAACCGTGCAGCCTTTGACTGCTTTGAGTGTATAAGCAGAACCTCGGCTATCGCCATAGGTGCACATAGAATTGCTTGGCTCCAGGCATCAGATTTAGAGCTCTGGGTACAAGATAAATTGGGAAATATCCCTTTTACTGGTGAGAACCTGTTTGGTAAAGATTGGCAGGAAAAAGCCAATGAAATGGATGCTGAAAAGTCCACCTTGGATAGACTATCCAAGTCCACTGCTCATCCTGTTAGAAAAGAATTGTTCAAGAAAACATCTTTTTCTAAAAAGAAAAGATTTTATCCTGCTTATGGTCAGCAGGCATCTTCTGCAGGTCAGTTTTCAAGCAAACGTCAGCAACCACCTAAACAGAAGAAAGCAAAGGCTGCTAGGCCTCCACTGGCCCAGCAGCCTCAGCCTTCTCAGAGCCTTTGACTTTCAGCTAGAGAACTTAGCCTTTCTGGTTCTGGAGGGACCAGAACCGTCCACCATTCCAGGAAGGTTATGTCATTTTGCCCCCAGATGGGGGTAAATAACAGCAGAGCATTGGACACTCTCCATCATAAAGGAGGGGTACAAACTTCATTTTTCAAGCATGCCCCCTCACACAATAGTGAAGCAGTTCAATTCTCCAACCTCTCTCATCAACCTGTTAGGTCAGGAGGTTGCCATCCTTCTTGCCCAAGGGGCAATAGAAGAAGTGCCTCTTCATCAACAGAGCACAGGGTTCTATTCCCCTTATTTTCTTATTCCAAAGAAAACAGGGGGTTACAGACCTATCTTAGATCTCAGAGAATTGAACAAATTCCTTGTCAAGGAGAAATTCAAGATGATTTCTTTTGGAGCTCTGCTACCATAACTTCAGAGTCAGGATTGGCTTTGTTCTCTAGATCTCAAGGATGCGTACACCCATGTCCTCATCCATCCAACCCACAGAAGGTTCCTTCAGTTCCTTTTTCAAGGAAAGCACTACCAATACAGGGTACTTCCTTTTGGTCTGGCCTCAGCACCAAGGGTGTTCACGAAATACATAGCTGTGGTAGCAGCATTTCTCCGCACTCTAGGAATATTTGTCTTCCCTTACTTGGACGACTGGCTCATTCGAGCTCCAACACAGTCAGAGGCCAGGACTTCTCTATCCTGCACAATGCGTATCCTTCAGTATTTAGGGCTGGTAATAAACATCCCAAAATCCAATCTAACTCCCACTCAGTCTTTAGAGTTCATAGGAGCTTTCCTGGATACCACAAGGGCAAGGGCCTATCTTCCCCAGGCCCGTTGCCTTCGCTTGGTGCAGTTAACTTCTCAAGCAGTGCTAAAGCCTCATCTAACTACTCGAGAAATGTTGCAATTACTAGGCCACATGGCATCCACCGTGCATGTGGTTCCATATGCTCGCCTCCACATGAGGGCAGCTCAGTGGACTTTATCCACCCAATGGACCCAGGCAACAGGGTGCCTGTCAGACAAAATAGCAAACACAAGTCGCCTCATTTTGTCCCTCCAATGGTGGAGGTCCACTCAAAACCTGTTGCTGGGGTCCCCCTTTACACAACCCTAACCCCAAGCAACTCTCACAATAGATGCTTCTCCAAAGGGTTGGGGAGCTCATCTGCAAGACTTCTCCACCCAGGGCACCTGGTCTCTGCAAGAGAGTTGTCTACATATCAATCTCTTGGAACTCAGAGCAATTTTCCTGGCTCTGCGCGTGTTCCACTCCCTGCTCAGCTACAAGACAGTCCTCATTCATACGGACAATCAAGTAGCCATGTTCTATGTGAACAAGCAGGGGGGAACGGGCTCTCTCGCTTTGCAACGAAGCTTTGCGACTATGGGCCCTTGCCAGAGAGCATCAGATTCATCTGCTGGCAGTATATCTTCCAGGCATTCAAAACTCTTGGGCGAACAAACTCAGTCGAGTTCTGCTTCCACACAAGTGGTCTCTGCATGTAGACCAGGTGACCAGGATATTTCAACTTTGGGGAACCCCGGACATAGACCTCTTTGCAAATCGGTGGAATGTCAAACTTCCCTGGTTCTGTTCCAGAACTCCGGCTCAGGCCAGGGATGCTTTCCTCCTTTACTGGGGTCAAGACTTCTTGTATGCCTTTCCACCCATTCCCCTAATTCCCAAAACCCTGTTCAAGCTTCAGAGAGAGGCCACATGATTCTCATAGCATCACATTGGCCATGGCAAGTGTGGTACCCTCTGCTTCTACATCTCTCTCAAGCTCCCTCACTGGAGTTGGGGTCTGCTCCAGATCTCCTATCTCAGGAGAACGGAATATTATGGCATCCCAATCCCCAGTCTCTGCATCTCAGGGCTTGGTTGCTGAAGGCCTAGATCTCCAAGACCTTAATCTTTCTCAGCAAGTGAAAGATGTTCTTTATGCTTCCAGAAAACCTTCCACTAGACGCTCTTATGCTTTCAAGTGGAAAAGGTTTACTATTTGGTGTTCGTAAAAGGGTCTTAACCCCCTTGCAATACCTCTGGAATCTTTGCTGGAGTATCTCCTCCATTTATCTAATGCAAGCCTTAAGACAAATTCAGTAAGAGTCCATTTGAGTGCTATTGCAGCTTCTCTTAAACCTCTAAATGGACAGCCTATTTCCTCTCATCCTCTTATAGCAAGATTTATGAGAGGCCTCCTTCTAACTAAGCCTCCCATTAGACTCCCTCCGGTGGCATGGGACTTAAACCTGGTTCTTGGGCAGCTCATGAAGCCACCATTCAAACCTTTAGCTACCACCTCCTTAAAATTCCTTTCTTGGAAGGTTATCTTTCTCATTGCAATCACATCAGCACGCCTCATTAGTGAGTTGCAAGCGCTAGTAGCTAATCCACCTTATACAAGGTTCCATCATGACAAGGTAGTCCTTAGGACTCATCCACACTTTATGCCTAAGGTGGTCTCGCCTTTTCATCTGAACCAAGAGGTCCACCTACCTGTCTTTTTTCCAGGACCTCATGCATCAAATGCAGAAAGGAATCTTCATACCTTGGATTGTAAAAGAGCTCTAGCTTTTTACTTACAAAGAACACAGCAACATACAAAGTCCTCTCAGCTCCTTTGTTGCTTTTGATCCTTCTCATTTGGGACTTCCAGTCTCCAAGAGAACACTATCTAACTGGATTGCTCAGTGTATTTCCTTCTCCTATCAGAGTAAGAACCTTTCTCTGGAGGGCCATGTCACAGCTCACAATGTGAGAGCCATGGCAGCCTCAATGGCTCATCTGCACTCTGTGTCTATTGACGACATCTGTCGAGCAGCCACTTGGGCCTCAGTTCATACCTTCACAGCCCATTACTGCTTGGACAAGGACTCCCGCCAGAATGCCTTGTTTGGTCAGGCTGTTCTCAAACACCTGTTCCATACCTAATCAACTCCTACCCACCATCCCTGGTAGGATGCCAGAGATCCATGGGGGGAAGTGGAGCCCTTTTCAGAGACACACAACTTCTGGGGTCTCTCCCTGGCACCTAAAGCTAGGGAGTCCTCATATGTGATGACTACATTCCTGCTTGTTCCTGGAGATAGCATAGTTACTCACCTGTAGCAGGTGATTTCCGGGAACAGCACGAATTTAGTCCTCACAACCCACCCACCTCCCCTAGGAGTTGTATCTCTCTATCTATCTCTTTCCTTTCCCTCTCTCTCTCTTTGTCTCAGCTTTAAAACTCAGCTGGAGAGAGGCAGTTGGGAAAGGCGGGAAGGCAGCACGCAGGCGCTGTGGGATGCTCCCAAAAGCTTTCTGATTGGACGCTGGGGAGCGTTCCCGCGTGGGCTCCGTCCCCGCGTGGGCTCCGTCGGTATCGATGATACCCATATGTGAGGACTAAATTCCTGCTGTTCCCGGAGATCACCTGTTACATGTGAGTAACTATGCTTTATTGCGATATGGCACTTGTTCTAGGTGGGACCATAGTATTCAAGGAAGAGGTAAGTCTTTATGGCTTTCCTGAAGTTTAGTAGGTCTTTGATTGCACGTGTTGAGATGGGTAGATCATTTCACAGCTGGGGAGTGTACAAGGAGAAGGCTCTCCTGCAAGTGGATTGCTTTGCTGTTCTGAAGCTTGGTAGGGTTTCCAGAATGTTGAAATCTGCACCTCTTCATGTTCTGGTTGGATGCGCTTTCCTGATAAGTTGGAGATAAGTTGTTTAGTATCTTGAAGATTATTATTATGGTCTTGTATTTAGTACGTACAATGACAGGGAGCCAGTGTAGTTGGTGGAGTGTAGGGTTTATATGGCTGTATTTTGCAGTTCCTGTAATAATTCTTGCAGCAGTGTTTTGCACCAGTTGTAGAGGGAGTATTGTTTTCTTAGGTAGTCCATGATAGGTCACATTACAGTAATCTATTATGGGAGATATTATGGCTTGACATACTGTTCTGAAGTCACTGTCAGTTAGTAGTGGTTTGAGTTTATGTAGAGTTCTCAACTTGAGGTAGGCTGATCTGGTTGTTCTCTTTATGTGAGGTTGGAAGCTGAGTTTATGGTCAAAGGTTACTCCGAGGTCTTTGACCTCTTGTTTGTTGGTTAGGGTATAGTCTAGGATCTTGATTGAGTCCAGTGGGGAGAATTCAGTATTTCTGGTAAGATGGATCAATTCGGATTTTTTTAAGTTTATGGGAAGATTCTGTCCTTTGAGCCACTTTGACATTGACTCAAGGCATGCTGTGATTTGTGAGTAATCTGGGTGATTGATGTTAATGTGGGTGAATATCATGATATCATCTGCGTATATTCTGTAGTGGATTTTGTCTTGTCTTATTATGTTGTATATTGGTTGAATGTTTATATTAATTAAGTGCAGAGAGGGCCGAGCCTTGTGGAACACCCTGGTATTGTTTGAAAGGTTTAGACTTTTTGTTTTTGGTTCTCACTTGCTGGTTACGGTGGGATAGGTGAGAGAGAAACCAGTCTAGTACTGTACCATTTATTCCTGTATCTCAGAGTCTTTGTAGCAGAGTATTGTGGTTAAGAGAGTCAAAAGCAGCAGTTATATCTATGAAGCATAAGATGAAACCATGTAGTATATTGTCACTGCCTGTAACAAGAGTGTCCATAAATGATGTAATAAGTGTCTCTATGCTGTGATTTTGTCTAAATACATTCTGGTGGGGATCCAACGGAGTGTATGTGTCTGTGGTCCTGTAGTCGATACTGTACTATCTTCTCGATTATCTTGGTTATAAATTGAGATTTGATATTGGGCGGAAAGATCTTGGGTCCCTTTTATTGAGGTGGTTATTCTTCAGGATTGGTCCAATGGAAGCTTGCTTGAGTTGCAGGGGTAGGTATCCTTGAGTGAGTGATGATTCAGTAATCTTTTTAGGTATGGTATTAGATATTCTTTTGTTTGCTTAATACGGTTCACTGGTCATGGGTCTGTAGGTGAGGTTGTTGTGTTAATATTGGTTATAATAGAATCAAGTTGTTTTTTACTTGGGATTTGAAATGTTTCCCATCTTGCATCCGTGATGTGCTGTAAGCTGGATTTGCTTGGTTTTTCAAGTGGTGTCTGAGTGTACTTCAGCTGTATGAAGTCTGCTATGTCTTGTTACGATGGTATATAAATTGAGTTTCAGAACTCCCATCTGACCCCCCCCCCTCGTTCTACATAGAAACTCTTATGAGATTGTCTAAGTTTTGAAGTTACTGTTTACAAGAGATTGTTTAAGTTTTGAAATTTTGATGTTACTGTTTACAATTGCAAGTTCTATGTAAAAGTTGAAGTTAATGTAAACCGCCTTGATTAAATGAAAAGGTGGTATAGAAATTTTGTTAAATAAATAAATATGGAGTTTGGATCCTCTGGTTCCCTTGGTTCTTTTGTTAGACCCTTTACTATAGTGAAGAGCTCCCTCGATTTGTTAATGGATTTTATTACTAGGTTTAAGTGATATTCCTTTTTGTAGCTACTTATTGTGTTGTGATATTGCTTTCATTTCATTGTATTTTGTTGTGATGTTGGCTTTGTTTGCCGCCATAGCCTCTTCATTTTCCTCAGTTGCTTCTTTTGTTTGTTGATTTCATTCGAATACCAGGGGGCATTGTGTTTCCTTCTGTTGTTCTGGATTGGTATGTTCCCGCAGTCCAGCTCAGCCCCGGCTTCCCCAACGCTGAGTCCACAGCCGAGCACCTCCTGTGAGGCCCAGGCGTCTTTGGAGTCCTGCGGCAGTGGCTCCTCCATAAAGACGCCGGACCCTGGCAAGAAAAATAAAAAATCCGCAAAGCTAGTCAAAGTTCCACCGGGGAAACCCGGTAAGGTCCCGCGGTGGGACTTGGGCGACTCCAAGCAGCGCCCCCCTAAGGTCTGTAGGAAGGAGTCCTCAGCCAGAGGTGACAATGCAAGGCTCCCCGAGGCCACGGTCCTCATTGAGGACGTGCTCACCAAAGCCGGGCCCGAAACCCTCTGTGCCCGCGCCAAAAGCTGCAGAGCCTTCTGGCATCGAGGTCAGAAGGGCGGTCTTGGAGCAGAGTATCTCTGCCATCCTGACCATGCAGCAGGCGATGTCAGGTTCATCTTCATCATCTGCCCCGACAACCGGGCCCCCGACTGCAGTGGCGTCTCCAGGCGTTGAGCTGGGCCCCAAGTGCTTTTGGCCTCAGGCTAGCCCTCAGCACTGATCGAGGTCCTGGTCCCAATCCTCGGATGTCTGGTCCTTCCTGACTAGTTTCTGGGAGTCTGACCCGAGACCGGTCAGGGGATCCCGATTCCCTGACGCAGGCCTCGCAGCGCGGGAGCTCTGAGCCTCGGACTCCTCAACACCCTCTGAGTCAGACTGGGAGACCGATGTCAAGACCTCTCAACACCAAGATATCCCCTCGGAGCCGTCTCTCCCTTAACTCCGGCGCCATTCCCACCCAAGGACATGGCATTTCACGACTTTGTCTGGGACATGGCCTGAGCCCTCTTGGTTCTGACTGAGTCAGAGGAGGACCCGCGCACCGAAGAACTGGAGATCCTCCAGTATGAGTCTCCACCAAAAGAGACTCTTTTGGTGCCAGTGCAATCCATCCTCGAGCGGCTGCTCCTATGGATGTGGGAGACCCCGGCATCGGTGTCAGTGGTCAGCCGATGCCTTGATGCCATCTACCGCATCAAGAGGAGTCCAGGCTTCCAGAAGGCCCAACTACCCCACAATTCCATGGTGGTGGAGTCTTCGATGCAGAAACTCAAGAGTCAGAAGACTTATTTGTCTGTACCCCTGGGTAGAGAAGCTGGAGCCCTCGATGCCCTGGGGCACAAGTGCTTCCAGGGATCCATGCTGGGCTGCCGGATACAAACCTATGAGCTGTACATAGGGTTGTTTCTTAAGATCCTCATTCAAGAACTCCCGGGCTTCTCAGCAGGGCTCACTGGGCTACGATGGGTTCGAGGCTGCAGCCCGAGCAGCAGCCGCAAGCATTGGTGCTCGGTGCCGGGCCTGGCGGCAGAACTCGGACCTCGAGCAATGGGTCCAGGAAAAGCTGCTGGATGTCCCCTGCACCGGGGAGAATCATTTTGGAAACCTATGGCTGACAAGGTGGCCGAGATTAAGGCCAAGGTAGTGATCAGGCAGAGGCTGTCAAAGAAAATCTCTACCCTTCCCCGTAAGAAAACCTTGGGGGAAAAGACCAACTTTTTCAAAGAAGAAGGGCCCTTTCCATCAGAGTCACCACTACCAAGCCTTCCCAAGCCAGCAGCAGCAGGGATCCTAGCCCAAGGGCCAGTGACATGGGCCCAGGAAGCCAAAGGCCCCCAAACCGCAGACACCAGCTCCCCCTGGTGGGAGCTTTTGACTCCCAGGGTGGGGCCTCCCTCCTCCTGGGACACCCTCACCAGCCCACAGGGGGCTACCTCGCACTCTTTGCCCACAAGTGGCCTGAGGTCACCTTGGACCAGTGGGCGCTCTGGGTGAGTGAAGGAGGGTTACCACCTCCACTTCCAGCTGCCAACTCCGGAGCATTTTCCAGGAGAGCCAGTGTGACCTCTCCTTCACCAGGCCTTCTGCTGCAGGCAGCCGCACCCACAGAGGGTAGCGGCAGATGCATTCCTGCTCTCATGGTGCGAGGGACTGCTGTATGCATTCCCACCGACTCCCTGGTCTCCAAGACTCTTCAAAATTTAGAACAAGAGGGCATCAGTGATCTTGATCTCCCCCAGGTGGCCCAGGCAACCCTGGTTCCCACTGCTGCTCTCCCTTGCGGCGACACTCCCAGTACCCCTGGGTCGTGCCCCAGACTGCCTGTCTCAGGAGGAGGGCTCCATTTTGTTCCCCAATGTGGGGTCATTGACTCTAACAGCCTGGCTGCTGAGAAGGTAGCCTTGGCCCCGCTCAACCTTTCACTAGAGGTTGAGGAGATCCTGCTAGCCTCCAGGAAGCCCTCCACGAGGAGGGCTTATGCCTTTAAGTGGCGCAGGTTCGCTCTGTGGTGCGCAGATAGGAAGGAGAACCCGTTCTCCTGCCACTTCTAGCTGGTACTCCAGTACGTAGTGCATCTGTCGCGCGCACGGCTGAAATCTAACTCAGTCCGGGTGCATCTGAATGCCATAGCCACTCACCACCATCCATTGTGGGGAAAGCCCTTATTTATCCAGCCCTTGGTTTCCTGTTCCCTACGAGGCCTTCTGCTTTCCAAGCCCCCTGTCCGCCCTCTGGCAGCAGAATGGGACCTCAACGTGGTGCTCTTTCAGCTGACTAGGCCACTGTTCGAACCACTGGCCACCTGCAACCTCAGATACCTATCCTGGAAGGTAGCCTTCCTGGTATCCCTGACTTCAGCTCGCAGAGTCAGCGAACTTCAAGCACTGGTGTTGGACCCCTCCTCCCCCCTTATACCTGGTTCAGGGTAGTAAGGTGATGTCCCTCATCGACCCACATGACTGCTGCCTCTGTTGCCTTGGGCCGGACCTCGACAACTCGGCCCAAGTCTGCATTTTCAAGTCCATGTCTGCAAAGGCCATCAAGAGCTGTCAGCTGCAGCAGGAGAAGTTGTTCCATAGATCCGACTCTGCGCCGGAGTCCCTGGTGACACCACACTCCAGGGCCCTCTGTGCCCACAATGTTCGGGCTACCTCAGAGTCCCGCGGCTGCAGCTTCTCTGGAGGAACTCCAAGAAGAGCTTGAAAACCTCGAAGACTGCCTCGGAGGACTAGTTTGGAAAAGTGGGTAAATCCCACACCAGTCCCCAGCGTGAGTCCAAGGGGTCGGAGCAGGAGCAGCCTCACAAGCTGCCTCGGAAGAAGTCATCAGCATCTGGTGACCGGCCTCGGACTCCCCCTCAACGGAACAGATGTTGGGCCCAAAGGCATCGCTGTCCGCGTCAAAGGCTATGGAGCCATCTGGCATGGAGACCAGAATGGTGGTTTTGACGCGCAGTATCACTGCCCTCCTAGCACAGCAGCAGGCATTGATGTCTGGTTCCTCTGGTTCATTCTCCCTGACTACTGGACCCTTGACCTCGAGGACTTTCCTGGTCATTGAGCCAATCCTCAAGCACCACCCACCTTGAGAGTCCCATCAGCATCGGACAAGATCCTAGTCCTGTTTCTCGGGACACCGGTCCTCTCCGGTGAGTACATGAGGCTCGGACCACAGGTCCCCTGGGGGTTGTGGCCTTCGGGCTCAGGGCCTGACCACGGGAGCTGTGGACCCTTGGATTCTTCCTCAGATTCAGACTGGGAGACCGAGGATGAGGAGTCCCCGGACACCCAGCGACACGAGTCCTTGGACCAGTCTCCACCTGCTCCCTGGCATCGTTCCCTGCCTGAGGATGTTGCCTTCCTCTACTTTGTGTGGGATATGGCAAAGGCACTCGCATTCAAGACCGAGGTGGAGGAGGGCCCCCACAAGAAGGAACTTGAGATCCTCCAGTATTAGACCCCCTCCGAAGGAGGCCCTCATGGTGCCCATCCCTCTGATCCTCGAGTGCATCCTTCTCCGTATGTGGGAAAACACCAGTGTCGGTGCCCATTGTGAGCAGATGGCTCAACTCCATGTACCGAATCTGCTGAAGCCGGGGATTCCAAAAAACCCAGCTTCCTCACAATGCAGCGACTCAAGCCAAAAGACTCATTCCTCTGTGCCCCTGGGTAGGGAGGCCCAGACCTTGGACTCCCTCGGCCGAAAATGCTACCAGGGCTTGATACTGGTTTGCTGAGTCCAATCCTACCAATTGTACATCGGCATGTAGCTAAAGGAACTGGCGAGGGAGCTCGCTGGTTTCTCTGCATGCCTCAATGGGGAACCTCTTTAAGTCACTGGCCTCGGCAGTCAAGGAATGCTCAAAGTTCCTGTCTCGAGCAGCATACAGTGGCTTCAAATCCTCAGCCAGAATGGCCGCTGTGGGCATCGGGACCCAATGCTAGGCATGGCTGCAGAAGTCTGACCTTCAGCAGTGGATCCAGGACAAACTCATCGATGTCCCTTGCACTGGAGAGAACCTCTTTGGGAAAACCCATGTCAGACAAGGCTGCTGAGTTCCAGGACCAGACTCTCAAACAAGACCTCTGTGCACCCCTGTAAGAAGGCCCCAGGGAAAAAGCCTTTCTTCCCGAGAAATAAGGGGGTGTTTGGTAATGCCCCACAGTACCAGGCTTTCTCAGCCCCACAGCAGGGGTAACAGTCCAAGGGGCAAGGTCATGGCCCCCGCAAGCCTAAGACCCAGGCACCAGCCCCGGCCCAGCCTGGAGGAAGTTTGGGTATGGCCTCCTCTACCCCAGGAGGCCCTCGGCAGCCTACGGGGGGGGGGGGGGGCGTTTGCCTACAGGTGGTCCTCCATCACCACTGATTCCTGGATGCTGCAAGTAGTCAGATAGGGATACCACCTCTACCTGTAACAGATGCCACTCTTGTTCTTCCCTGGAGAATCTGTAAGGCCTCTCCTTCACCAGACTTTGCTCCTCACCGAGCTCGCAGGCCTCCTCACAGACAAGGCGGTGGAGCCAGTGCCCAAACATCTCTGGGGCAAAGGCTTCTACTCCAGATATTTCTTCGTTCTCAAGTGAATAGGGGGCCTCAGGCCCATCCTGAACCTATGGGACTTGAACAGATTTCTGGTGAGGGAGAAGTTCAAGATGTTCTCCCGTGGAACACTGCTGCCTTACCTCCAGCAGGGAGACTGGCTATGCTCCTTAGACCTGAGGGATGCTTATACACACATCCTGATCCATCCCAACCACTGACAATACCTCCGTTTCGTGGTGGCAGGAGGTCATTACCAGTACAGAGTGCTACCCTTTGGCCTGGCATCATCACCAAGGGTCTTCACCAAGTGCCTAGTGGTGGTCGCAGCCCACTTTCATCTCCAAGGGACCTTCGTCTTTCCCTACCTGGACGACTGGTTCATAAGGAGAGACACAGCTACAGAGGTGCACCACGTCACCGAGTGCACCATCCATGTCCTGCAGCATCTGGGATTCATCATCAACTACGCCAAGTCCCACCACTCCGGCGCAGTACCTGGAGTTCATAGAGGCCCAGCTGGACATCCTCCAGGTCAAGGCCTTCCTCCCTCCAGAGACGACAGAACGCCATCAGGGTGCTAGCCGCAGAAGTGCAACACCACAGGTCAGTGCCTGCCCACCTTCTCCTACGCCTCCATGTAACCATACTCCATACTCTGGATTGTAAGAGGGCCCTGTCCTATCTGCAGCAGACTCAGGGCCTGCCTGCATATGAGGATGGCCCAATGGTGCCTCTGCTCTCAGTGGACAAAAGCCATGGGCAAGCTTTGAGACAGGGTAAAAGTGACCTGCCAACTGGCGGACTCCCTCGACTGGTGGCAGATCCCCCGCCACCTTCAGGCCAGGATGCTCTTCTAGGCACCCACCCCTCAGAGAGTCTTTACGACAGATGCTTCCCTGTGAGGATGGGGAGCTCATTGCGAGGACGAGGAGGTCATTGTGAGGACCTCTGCATTCAAGACATGTGGTCCCAGACAGAGTGCATCCAGACGGGGTGCCAGTTGCAGATCAACCTCCTGGAACTCCAGGCGATATTTCTTGCCCTCTGAGCCTTTCGCCACTGGTTGTAGCACCAGGCTGTGCTGGTCCAGACAACCAAGTTGCAGTGTTCTATGTCAACAAACAAGGAAGCACAGGGTTGTATTCCCTCTGTCAGGAGGTGGTAGCCCTCTCCTCTCATGTGACACGCAGTGGGATGCTCCTGCAGGGAGTCTACCTCCCGAGCCTGGACAGTGCCCTGGCAGACAGGCTGAGCAGAGTCCTCCAGCCGCATGAGTGGTGCCTGGATCCAAGTGGCCTCCTGGGTTTTCCTACTCTGGGATATCCCCCTAGTGGACCTGTTCGCCAGCTCGGACAGCACGCAGTTGTCCCCCTTCTGCTCCTGCTAGTCGCACCCATTCTGGATGGCGGCAGATGTGTTCCTCATCCCATGGACGGAAGACCTCCTTTACACCTTCCCGCCAACCTTCTTAAAGGTCCAGCACAACAGGGCATCACTGATTCTGGTGGCCTAGGAAACCTTGGTTCCTGCTGCTTCTCTGTCTGTCGGCAGCACCTCCAATTCCCCTGGGCTGTGCCCCAGAACTACTTTCACTGGAGGAGGGTTTTCTCCTGCACCCCAGCCTTGGGTCCATATTGCTCATTACTTGGCTGCTGAAAGGGTAGCTATAGCTCCCTTCAACATCCCACATGACGTGGAGGATGTCCTTTTGGCCTATCGCAAGGTCTCTACGAGAAGGGCATATGCCTTCAAGGGGCACTGATTTTCGGTGTGCTGCGCCGAGAGGCAGGCAAACCTATTCTTCTACTCGGTGCAGCTGTTTCTCCAGTACCTACTCCACTTGTCCCAGATGGGACTGAAGTTCAACTAAGTCAGAGTGCACCTGAGTGCTATCACAGCACACCACCACACTGTTGAGGACAAGCCCCTCTCTGCTCAGCCCCTTATGTTTCGTTTCCTGTGGGGGCCTTACGTTGTCCAAGCCCCCCGTCTGCCCACCAACGGCGGAGTGGGATCTCAGTGTGGTGCTCTCACAGCTCACTAAGCCACCGTTTGAGTCCCTAGCTACTTGTCACCTGTGGTAATTCTCCTGGAAGGTTATCTTTCTCATGGCACTTACGTTGGCTCGCAGGGTCAGCGAGCTCCAGGCTCTGATGGCAGAGCTGCCCTACACAAGGTTCTACAAGAACAGGGTAGTGCTCCACACACATCCCAAGTTTCTGCCAAAGGTGGTGTCTACCTTCCACCTCACTCAGGAGGTGGTGCTACCCACCTTCTTCCCGAGGCCTCATGCTGGCAAGGCGGAGACTGTTCTCCATACTCTGGTCCTATCTGCAAGAGACTCGGGGCCACCGCAGAGTGCCTCGGCTCTGCATTGCCCTTGCCTCTGAGCAGGTTGGGATCTCACTAGACCATCGGGTCACAGCGCACCGCGTCAGAGTCATGGCTACCTCTGTAGCAAAACTATATTCCATACCTATAACGGAAGTCTGCCAGGCTGCCATCTGGGCTTCATTTCATACCTTCACAGCTCACTACTTCCTGGAGAGGGAGTCCTGACAGGATAGCACCTTCATCCAGGCCATGCTCCTTAATCTCTTCGGGGTGTAGGCAACTCCTGCTTTCTGACCCTTCTGTGTTCAGGCTACTGGAGTGCTGGTTCCCCGCTGGACACTTGGGTCTTGAGAGAGTCTCTCAGTTGGGACTCAACTGCTGCAGCTCACGGCTCACCTTCTCTGGTCACCTGTGGTGTTTTGTACAGGTTCTCGGTAGCCTGTAGCTAGGGAATCCCATATAGAAACATGGAAACATGACAACAGAAAAAACTACACGGCCTATCTAGTCTGCCCTTCCATATCAACCAGTTTATTCATAAGAACCAATAAATCCACATACATGCAGGCTTTCTCCCTTGCTGCCTCTACTATTTGGAATGCACTTCCGGAAAAGCTACGATCCACAACTGATTTAAATGATTTAAAAAACTTCCGCAAGTTACTCAAGACCACCACATTCATTGAACATTATAATGAATACCACCAATCCCAGTCGTACTGAAGGAAATTACAAGACAGTTTACAACTTTGAAATGCAATGTTCAATTTGCAATTGAATGTTCCTTGTAAAATGAGTATGAAGATAAGTCTAAGTTGTTAAAACATGATGTTACCCTCCCTGTATATAAACCCCTTGTATATAGCTCATCCTGTAAATAGCACACCAAGAAATCATCCCTGTCACTCACACAAATACCAACACATGTTAACACTGCATGCCTACCCCTACTGACACTGATCATTGATTTATATACCGCTTTGATTTCAGGACAAAACGGTATATAAATCCTTTTAAATAAAATAAATAAATAAATATGTGAGGACTGACTTCCTGCTTGTTTCGGAGAAAGCGTAGTTACTGATCTGTACAGGTATTCTCTGGGGACAGCAGGGATCATTCCTCACATCCCTCTCTCCTCCCCTTGGAGTTGCTTCTTTACTGTATTTTATTTTTGCTGTCTTAGCTATGTCATTAGACTGAGGCAAGATGGCATCCTTGGGCGAGAAGGGGACCACGCATGCGTGGTGCATCTCCCAAAGGCTTTCTTTGAAAGCTGGGGAAATGCTTCCATGCAGGCTCTGTTGGCGCAGACGTCGCCATATGTGAGGACTGATTCCTGCAGTCCCTGGAGAACACCTGTTTAAAGGCGAGTACTCTTTCCTTATCATCCCTCCAGACCAGTCCAGTTACGCTTGGGTAATCACCATCTTCCAGCAGCTGAGGACTGAGTATGTCAGGATTCTACTCCACCAGTATAACAGCTCCCTCTGTTGCTCCAGAATCCAGTCTATTAGTTCTCAGTAGCTGGGTGATGTGTCTTCGCATGTTGGACTACTCTGGACAGATGGTTAACTAAGAAGGTTCGGTAGGAAAAAGTAAAGGGAAAGTCCAATAAAATTTGAAGGAAAATAAGTCTTACAGAAAGTTTTGGGGGCTCAGCAGGCTGAGATTACTCTGGCTCCTAGTCTAAGGAGCAGAGTGCAGCTGGCACTGGTGGCTGGGCAGGCCAGGGATCCGGTCCCTAGCTGGGATCAGGACAAGCCATGGGGAAACTACCTTCGGTGCCCCAGGTCCCTTTCACCTCGCAGCCGAGAACTACAGCAGCGGTGAGCAGTGAATCTGCTTTATTTATCCTTTTGCAAACCCCCCTTCATTTCTCCTCCAGCCTCCACTGTGACAGCCCTAAACATCGGCCTAAGCCAAGTGGAGAACATGCTGCCAGGGCAGCCGCTTGCGCTGAGCAGGTAAATTAAAAAAAAAAAAAAAGTAATCCATACTAAACAGAGGAATTATCGGGAGGCTGTGAGCAGATAGGAATCTTAGTGATCGGTCCCTCGTGGCGTTTCTGCTGAGCATGGTACAGCTCTCTCCCCCCACCCCCACCCCCCCCACAGTGTATACAGGAAGTGTCGTTTGTTTGCATGGAATGCCCCAGGTGCCGCAAGCTGTCAGTAGTGGGGGTTTGCTGCTTCTTTTGGCAGGGATGTGTCCTTGAAAGAGCAAGGTCCAGGGGGTTGGGGAGGGGAATGGATGAGTTATTTATTTTATTTATTTATTTATTTATCTATTTCTTCTATACCGCCCCTTCCAGAGATCAAGGGCGGTTTACATGTAACAGCTAACAATTGTATACTTAGGTATACGTTACATAGAACGATGTTTGTAACTATGTACAGGTAACATTACAAGGAACAATAACAGAACTAATTACAAGGAACTATTTACAATGAGCAGAGATCAACGTTATGTATACGACATTTTGCATGGTCAGTGTGTTAGAGGTGAGAGGTCTGACTGAGTTATTCATTCATTATTTCATGAGCTTTGTGGGTAAGTTGTTGTGATTGCTGGGGGTGGTTCCCTGGTGGTAGGGGATGTCAAAGTGGTCGGAGAAGAGGTAGGTTTTGAGTTCTTTTTTGAATTGGAGAAGGTCTTTTATCAAGCGAAGGGATATTGGTAGTTCGTTCCAGAGAGTGGGGCAGTGAAGGAGAAGGCTCTAGAGCTTGTGGGTTTTTTTGTTCTTCTGATTGTTGTTTGTATGTTGAGAGAGTGAGTTTCGTTTTGTCTGCGCAATCTTGTTTTTGATGGGGCGTGAAGTAGGGTGGATAAGTGTGATGGGGAGAGGTCATTAAGGAGTTTGAATGTTGTTAGTAGAATTTTATATTTTATTCGGGTATTTATAGGAAGCCAATGTAATTCTAACAGTATTGGGGTCACGTGGTCAGTTAGTCGAGCTTTTGAAATTACCTTGGCACATATGTTCTGGGCTCTTTGTAACAGATATATTCTTTAGTGGGAGGCCAATTAGGAGACTATTACAATAGTCGAAGTGAGGGGTGATGAGTGTACTGACTACTGATCTAAAGTCATGTGTATCAAGGAGGGGTCTTAGGTGTTGTATTGTCTTAAGTTTATAGAATATTGTTTTCACTGTCTGTTTTATGTGAGGGAGCATGGTGAGGGTATGGTCTATTATTACTCCTAGGTATTTTACTTCTTTTTTAATAGGTATAGTTGTTTTGTTTATTGTGATTATTGTTGGGTAGGTGTCATCAGCAACTGGTTTTCTTGATACGAACATTGCTTCCGTTTTTTTAAAGTTGATACTAAGATAGTTGGTTTCAAACCAAGAGGCGGTCTAGTTCATGCATTCAGATAGGATATCATATTTGGGGCTGTTAGGGTTAATGGGGATAGCGAGCATGATGTCATCAGCGTATATAAAATGATTTATTTTGTGTTTTCTAAATATACTTGTAATGGGTTGTAGGTACAAGTTGAAGAGGAGGGCGGAGAGGGCTGAGCCTTGGGGGATTCCCTGTCCCTGGGGGAATGTTTCTGATGTGTCCTGGCTTATTTGAACACGTATTAATCTGTTTGAGATGTATGACTTGAACCATTCAAGAACTGTCCCTCCTATTCCTAAGTTTTCTAGTCTATTGATCAGTATGTTGTGGTTGATGCTGTCAAATGCAGCGGATATATCTATAAAGAGTAGTAGGAAACCTTGGTTGTTGTCATTTGTGCCTCTGATGAGAAGATCCATCAGTGCAATAAAGAGAGTTTCAACTCCATGGAAGGGGCGGAATCCGAATTGGTGTGAATCAAGAGGTTTGTGCTCATCAATGTGGTCTTGTAATTGCAGTTGTATGGTTTTTTCTATTATTTTAGCAATGAAAGGTATGCTGGCTATGGGCCTGTATGAATTTGGGTCTTTTGGGTTGAGTTTGTTTTTTATGATGGGGCGAATTGAAGTAAGTTTTAAGGCATTAGGCATGATGCCTTGTGAAAGTGATTGGTTAGTTATGTAGAGAATGTTTCCAACAAGGTCTTCTTTTGTGGATTTGATCCATGATACAGGGCATGGTTCAAGCGGGGAGGTAGTGGTATTGATCATTGTTATAATTTTAAGGAGGTGTTTTTGTTCGACCAATTGAAAGGTTGTCCATTCGTTGTTGATTTTCGTATTTGATTGTAATATTGTAGATGGAATAAGGGGTTTTCTCTTTAGTTTCTCGGCAAAATGTGTTGCTAGAGTTTGTACACTTATAGTGGATTGTTTGGGTTCTGAGTTTTGTGTTTTTGTCAATGTTTTCACAATCGCGAATAGTTCTCTCTGTCGATTGATGGCTAAATTTATTACTTTGGAATGGTAGTCTCTTTTTGATTTGTTAATTGCATTCTTATAATCATTGAGTATGCTTATGTACTTGGTTTTGTCTTCGTTTGATTTTGGTTTTCTCCATCTTTTTTCTTGTTTCCTCAGTTGTTTTTGTAACTTAGCGAATTCTTTCGTGAACCATTTTTCAGATTTTTTCATTTGTTTATATGTGAGTCTTGTGGGGACGGCTGCTTCATGGATTATTAGATTCCAATGATCTATAGTGGAGTTGATGTCTGGTAGGTTTGAGGTGAGTTTGGGCAGTACCTTTTCGAGAAATGTATTCTTATCATAGTGGGTGAAACATGAGTGGTGTGGTGTTATGTTTGTAGTTGTTGAGGGTGTTTGTGCTAAGATGTGGAATGTTATCAAATGGTGGTCAGACCATGGTACTTCTGTTATTATTGGGGGGGGTGTAGTTGGTGGTTATTAAAGGGGGTAGGGAGGAATATGAGATCTAATTTATTTATTTATTTATTTAACAGCTCTTATATACCGCACTATTTGACATCAGTGCGGTTTACATTAAACAAAATACACTCAGATTTAGAGAACTTGTCCAAGTTACAGGTAACAGGGGAATAAAACAAGGATTAACTGGGGAATAGCATATAAATAATTAAATAAAAGCAATTACATCAGACTAGAGATCTTGAGTGGGTATAGAGACATGTCATAAATAACATTTAACAGAGCAGGTATATACAGTGAAATATCCTAAGGTGGAACGGTCTGACATCATCATTTAACTATTATTGCTGAGTTGAGATAATGGGGTGAGAGGAGGGGAAATATTGATGTAAGAGAAGTGTTGTAAAAAAAGGTGGGTTTTTAAAGCTTTTCTAAATTGTGATATATCTTTTATCAATCTGATGTTTAATGGAAGCTTATTCCAGCACCTTGGAGCAAAGGATGAAAATGATCTGTTAATGGTAGTTTGAGTACATTTTACTAATTCATTTGGAATCACTAGAGTATTTTCAGTTGTAGATCTTCTTGATCTGTTGTTTTGGGTATGAATGAGTAGATCAGAGATTGAAGGAGGTGAAATATTATGGAACGCTTTGAAGGTCATAAGAAGTGTTTTATAAGATAATCTACAAATTATTGGGAGCCAGTGAAGCTCCATTAGAATGGGGATTATGTGTTGTCTCCTTGTAATTCCGCATAGTGATCTAGCTGCTGCATTCATAGCAAGCTTTAATGGCTTAAGCGTAGATTTAGGTAGGCCTTGCAGGATAATATTCGCATAGTCAAAATGTGGAGTGACTAGCGCTTGGAATATTGTGCGGAAATCATCGGGGTCTAACATGGGTTTTAGATGTCATAGAGTATTAATCTTGTGATAAATGGATTTTACTGTGGACTTTATATGCTCATTAAATTCAAGTCGCTGATGAGTTGCCCTTCGTGTGAGTGGGGTCGTGGATTATCTGATTATATCCCATTTGTGTCATAGAGTCCATGAAGTTATCTACTTGGGATTGGTTTAGAGATGGGAGGTTCAAATCACCTAGAATTATGAGTGGTTTGCTTTGAGATGCTGTGCATGCGATTTCAAGGATGGGGGAGAGATTTTTATGATCAGTTGATGGAGGTCTGTAGATGAGGGTGAATGCAAGGGTTTTACTTTCAATATTGATGAGGTCCATGCCATCAACATTGTTCGAGTTTGTTAGAGTGTATTGTAGGTCTTTTTTGGTGAGTATGAGAGCACCACCTCCTCTTTTTATGTCTCAGTGGCAGTTGAATACATCATAATGTGATGTAGTTAACTGGTTTAATAGGATTGAGTCTGTGGGTGCAAGCCATGTCTCAGTAATAAAAATAATGTCTGGTTTTTTATCTCTTATCATGTCAATGACGATTGGTATCTTGTTTCGTATGGATCGAATGTTTATTAGGATGAGTTTTAAATTAGTAATTGTGTTGGGGGAGTCATTTACGTTGCCATGATGTTGAGGGTTTATCTGAATTAGTCTGGGATAGTGTCTGTGTGAGTTGTAGCATGGGTATTGATTAAAAGAGTGGGTGTATATTGGGGCGTGTGCTAGAATTCGGTTAGGGTTATGAATGACGGGGATGCTATTATAAGGGATGTGGTTGGCTTTGTATGTGTATGAGTGTTGTATCAAGAGAGCTGCTAGTAGGAGAGGAAGGGGAATGCTTTTAAATTTTATGGAGGCCATTTTGTATTTTAGTGAGGTGATTGAGTGTAGGGGAGACCTATGTGGAAGAGAACTGGTAGAGGTAAGGTTAGGTACAGTATGGTAGTATTGAGTGGGTACAAATTTGCTTGGTACAGATTTACTTGGTACAATTTAAGTGGTACAATTTCTATGTATAGTAAGTTAGTATCAGGTGGGTACAAATTTACTTAGTACAATTTAAATGGTACAATTTCTATGCACAATTTCTATGCAGTTCTAGGATATAGGTTGGAACACAATTTCTATGCAGTTCTAGGATATAGATTGTAAGGTAGATTTTTTCAGGTACCCTTCTAGTCAAATAAATTAAATTGTGGTAAGTGAGTTTAAGTATAAGATTGAGACAGTACAGTTCCTTGTGTGATTTTAGGTGTTTCTAAGCAAGTAATTATAGTAGTGTTGAGTGGATACAGTGTTTAACAGTACAATTCTTATTGCAATTTGAGGTAGTTCTAATCGAGTGAATAGTTATAGTGTAGCGTTGAGTGGATACAAAGTAGACGATACAATTCTTATTGCAATTACAAGCAGTGCTAAAGCATGATTTTATAGCATGTAATTATGCTAGTCTGATGTGGTGGTCTTACAATAGTACTTTAAGGTGTGGGCATGATATACCAGGAGGTTACCAGCACATATTTATAGACACTCTACTTATCTTTAGTCACTTGTGCTGTTTCAGTTTGTCTTGAGTATCTGTCTCAGGTTATAGGTGTCGGGACAAGTTTCCCTTTGCTGTTTTGAGGGACTGAAGACTATGTTGTTGACACGTGGGTAGGGGCGAGTTCTTCCTTTTTTGTTCCGTGGGATACTTCGGCTGGTGAGGTTGAGGAGCGTTCAAGCAGGGAGGTCACAGTTAAATGTTAGAGGTTGGGATGTTCTCGAGGCTCAGAGGGTTCACGCCTAAGGGCCACACCAAACGACCCTCTGGCGAGGCCCTCAGGCGCGGGCGCGCCTGGCTGGCTCTCCTTTTAACAACGGCTTCAGGCTGCCCCGATTGGATAGCACGTGTAGAGGAGGCGGTCCGGTGCTCCGGCGGGCTCGATCCTCTGCAGGAGGAGAGCAGATGGCCGCCGGAGTGCAGGGATGCAGAGGCTTGGGGGAGTTGAGTTGGGGGAAGCCATGGAAAGAAGCTCTTTGGCGCCTGTGGTTTTGGCGGGAATCGTGGCCATTTTGTTGGGTGCCCCAGCTCCTTTATCGGATCTGTACAAGCGTTCAAAGGGTAACGCAAAGATGGGGGAGTAAGGCGAAAATGGCCCATGAGCCCCTTTCGGATGCAAGGAAACAACTGGAACCTCTGAACTTGGTGTTTTCCCTGGACATTATATTATCTTTGTATCAGGCCTATTGCCTAAAGAGAAAGCAGGTGGTGAAACCACTGGTCAGGTCCCAGTGTGCCCCTCCTAAAGATGGATGGCAGCAGGGGTATCCCAGAGCAGAGGCTTCGGCCAGTGGAGAAGCTGACACCTGGCTGGGTCAGGATTCTCCTCGCTCGCCCGTATCGGAGGACCTGGGGGAAGGCACCTCCGAGTTATGGGGCCAAGCAAGTGGTGGCTTCTCTGGAGGAGGGGAAGATCCCTCCAGGAGAGGACCCTAATATGTTTCGTGTTTTCCCTAGCAGCACTGAATATTGTGTCTCCACCAGCGGTGGTGGAAGAACCCCTGGAGGATCCCTTGCTGCAGCGATTTAGGGGAGTGCAGTTTTGCTTCCCCATTCATAGGTGATTGAGAAGATGATTGAGTCCAAATGGGAGTTTCCAGAGGCCACCCTCGGAGGGTTAGACAGCTGGCTCGTCTGTACCCGGTTCCACAGGAAGAATCAGGAGCTCCTCCAAATTCCCAAGGTGGATACCTTAGTCTCAGCAGTCACAAAAAAGACCACTATCCTGGTGGAAGGAGGAGCAGCACTGAAGGATCTCCAGGATTATAAAGCTGGAGACCCTTCTTAAGTAGGCCTTGACTCCAGTGCCTCAGCTCTACAGATTTCTATATGTTGAACCTATGTGTCGAGAGCTACTATTCGGTGATTACAGGATCTGTCTCCAGCAGATCTGGAGAGTCAAGGATCCCAGAGGGGCCAAGTTAGAGTTGGCCTCTGCCTATATGGCGGATGCCTTTTATGATCTGATCAGAGATGCCATGGCCTTGGAGATTACTCTAATCACGGCCCGGTGCTTTCTTTGGTTCCACAATTGGTCAGCAGATGTGGCCTCCGAGTCTCGCCTTAATAAGCTCCCCTATAAGGACATGCTGCTATTTGGGAAGGCCATGGATAAACTAGTGAAGGACCTTGGGGAGACCAAGGGAGGCTGCTTGCTGGAGGACAAGCCGAGAAGAGCGAATCAAGGAATGCCTCAACGGGGCCAGCCCTGGGACTTGCGGCGCTGTAGGGCCAACCAGTTTGCTCTGTATCAGAGAAGACGTTACGGCGTGCAGGGGTGGCCCTTTCGTGGTTTCCGAGGGGCTGGTCAAGGCAGTTACGCCATTTCACAAGTTCCGACAAAGAAGCCCCAATGAGGCACGGTGGTCCAGGAGAAGGTGGAGATAGGTCAGTAGCAACAGTTTTACTGTGTCTTGACCATGATAACTACCAACCAGTGGGTTTTGGAAGTCATCCGAGAACGGTACGCTTGGGAGTTTGCACATCCCCTTTCTGAAGCTTTTATCCTTTCTCCCTGCAAGGCCCCAGAGAAGACCAGAACAGTCCAGTTCACTCTTCGGCACTTGCTACAATTACAGGCGGTGGTACTGGTGCCGCTAAACCAATACAGCTTAGGTTGATACTCCATTTATTTTTTTTTCAGAATTTGCTATACCGCTTACATCAGAAGACTTTGTGGTGCCAAAGAAGAATGGGTCTTTTGTCCCATCCTCTGTCTCAAGCATGTGAATCGAGCACGGCGCGTTCCACACTTCCGGATGGAGATCTTGCGATCAGTCATTCTGGCAGTGCAACAGGGCGAGTTTTTGTCGGCGCTGGACCTCGCAGATCATCAGCGCTTTCTGCATTTTGCAGTAGTAGCGGAGCAATTCCAGTTCTGTGCACTGCCATTCGGGCTGGTCATCATCCCATGCACCTTTACAAAGTTCATGGTGGTGTTGCCAGCGGCTCTGCAAAAGGAGGGCATCCTAGTACATCCCTACCTGGACAACTGGCTCATCTGGGTGAAGTCTGAGGCCGACGAGGTCTCGGCCATGCACCGTGTTGTAGAATTCCTGAGCCGGTTGGTTTGGGTGGTCAACCAGGCCAAGAGTCAGCTACAGGTCATCCAACACCTGGTGTATCTGGGGACACAGTCCAATACCTAGGAAGGCATGATCTGTTTGCTCAAAGAATGGGTCACTGAGATCCATGGCGCAGGTGCTGGACCTGGTACCCTGGGCATGGGCCTACATGCAATCACTGCAGTGGGCACTGCTTTTTCCGCTGGTCGCCCCAGCATCACTCCTTGGTGCGCAGGTTGCCCTGCCCGGAGTGGGCACAGAAGAGCCTGGATTGGTGGCTGCATCCGGATCATCTGGTGTTGGGACTCCCGCTGGAACTGCTCACAACGGTCACCATGGCCTGGGCCAAGTGGCTTAGGAGCGGCAGTCCCAGGAAGAGAGCTTGTGGTCCATCAGTCGATTGGAGATGCGAGTAGTGTTCCAGGCTGTTCAAGTGTTCAGCCCACTGCTTGTTCGCAAGCCCATCCAGTTGTGTTCTGACAATGCGACAACAGTAGCAGGAAGGCACGGGCAGTGCAACCCTGGTGGAGGAGAGTCAGGCCCTATTGCAACTTGCAGAGGAGAATCTGGTAGCTCTCTCCATGGTGCATTTGGCCAGAAAGGAAAACATGTAGGCCAACTTCTCAGTCAGCACAGCCTGGACCCGGGTGAATGGGAACTGAAAGCGGCAGTGTTCCACGACATCACGATGCGATGGGAGCAGCCGATCATGGACCTGATGGCCACTTTGAACAAAACCAAGGTGAACCGCTTTTTCAGCAGACGCATGGAACCCATGTCCAAGGGGCTCGATGCACTCTTGCAGCCCTGGCCCTTGGAGGGACTCCTCTACATGCTTCCACCATGGGCGCTGATTGGACACCTACAGTGAATCAAAACTCACAAGGGACTGGTGGTTCTCATTGCTCTGGATTGGCCACAGAGGCATGTTGCGTGGACCTCACTTGCCTGTTGGCAGACAGGCCCTGGAGACTTCCAGACAGGATGAACCTACTGGCACAGGGGCCGGTACTGATTCCACAGTTGGGTCAGTTCTTGCTTACGGCTTGGCTCTTGAGCGGGTGCTGCTGAAGCAACGGGATTACACCACTTTGATTGTTGCTACCTTGTTGCAGACTAGAAAGATGTCCACGACCATTGCCTATGTCAGGGTCTGGCGAATATTTGAGAACTGGTGCGTTTCCAGGAAGGTGGCACCCTTCGCTTATTGCTTACTGCAGATCCTCCTCTTTTTGTAGCACAGACTCGAAAAAGACTTGTCACTTAGTTCCCTGAAGGTACAAGCATCGCAGAGGGAGCTTACTCTGGAGACAGTGTTTCTTGTGGTGATTTGTTCAGCGAGGTGGATTTGGGAACTTCAAGCTCTTTCATGTACGGAGCCTTTTCTCTTGTTTTCTAAGGAGAAGGTAGTGTTGAGGCCGGTGTCTTCATTCTTGCCCAAGGCGGTATCCCATTTCCACCTACATCAGATGGTTTATCTGCCAGCATGTCCGACAACCGGAAGGGCAGAGGACCACCACCGGCTGCATCAAATCGATGTCCGCAGGTTACTGTGGTGGTACCTGACATCCACAGAGTCCTTCAGGAAATCGGACCAGTTGTTCAGAGTCCTCTGAAGCCTCCATTGCTTGATGGGATAAGCAGGTGATCATGTCAGCCTTTATATGGTCCATGGCAAAGTCCCTCTGGCGGGCTTCATAGTCCACTCCACAAGATCTCAGGTGGCTTCCTGGGTGGAATGTGGGTTGGTGCTGCTGGTGGAAATTCATAGTGCAGCGACGTGGTCATCATTTTATACTTTTGCTGGACATTATCAACTGGATATGCAGGTGGTTGGTGATACTGAGTTTGGGGTTTCGGTTCTGCAGGCCAGCCTCACAGGTCCCTCCAACTGTTAGGCACTGCTTTGGTACGTCCCAAGCGTAACTGGACTGGCCTGGAGGGACGATAAGGAAGGCAAAATTAGACCTTAGTTGCTAATTGTCTTTCTTGAGTCACTCCAGGACCTGCCCGGTGTTGGTTAGGTGCTCGGAGGGAGGGGGGTGGCAGCGAGGTCGGTTCGTGAAGAAGTTTGTCTTAGTGGGGGATATAGCATAGTGATGGATGTAGTGTCTGCCCTGTTCTCATGTCATGCCCTCACTCTGTATATAGTTAGAGGAGTTAGCTAGAGGGTCGCAGAGCTCTCTGGTGCTTTATGTTGGGTTTGTCTAAGTATGAACCCCCCCCATGAAGCTGATTCCGAGATGGGGGATGTAAGACAGGGTAGATGGACATCTGGCGCTTAATGAAGCAGCTGCGTTCTCTTTGCTTGGGTGGTCTGCTTTGTCATTGAGAGACTAAATTCTGGAGCAGCAGAGGGAGCTGTTATACTGGTGGAGCAGAATCCTGACATACTCAGTCCTCAGCTGCTGGAGGATGGTGATTACCCAAGCGTAACTGGACTGGTCTAGAGTGACTCAAGGAAAGACAATTAGCAGGTAAGGTCTAATTTTGCCGTAATCTATTTGCATACATTAGAGATTCAGCGTATGAAGATGTTTCTCATGCATAATTGTGTCTATCTTGAAAACCAACCTGGTTAGCTGTACATTCAGTACAAGGTGCAGAACCACTGGACTACCATGGATGGAAGAATGGATAAATAAATATTTAAAAAGTCTTTAATATTATAATGGACTTTAATGCACAAAACATAATTAAAAAGCACTCAACATGGCCAAGTTTCGGCATTCAGCTTGCATCAGGAGTATCCTAAAATTTCAGTCCATATGATATGCATAAATCCACAAGCCTTATAGCAAAGGAAGTTGATTTGACATGGTAACATAGTATATGACGGCAGATAAAGACCAGTATGGTCCATCTAGCAAGGTGGCAAGAGTAGGTGCACTTGCCGCTCCGTGAAGATCACCTCTCCCCATGCCATTGTTTAGGGGTGTACCCACCGCTCTGTGTAGGTCACCCCTATTTGTTCAGATGTAAGAGATAGTTATGCTTATTGTGATTTTATCCTGTTGCTGTAAAGGGATCCACTACGTCTGTCCCATGCCATTTTGAATTCTGTCACTGTGTTTTTAACAGTCTTTGCTAATAGTATGCAAAGCCTCCAAGTGAGATTTTATTTCTTTATTTATCCATGGGATATTACTTTCTATTCTTCTTCTGGTGTATAACACCTGCCTCCTTGGTACTTCAATAAGTGAAAGAGTGCTTCAGTCCTTTAACAATTTACTTTTCCTTGTTGTAGACAGTGTTGTGTTGGGTCAGGACTAACTGCTTCTGTATTTTTCGTTTATTTGCCAATATCAGCTTTTGCCCAGTATTATCTTTTATTTATTGAATGTATTTTTGGGGGAGGGAAAGGGAAGGGGTGGACACAGCAGTTTCTTCTTCACTCACAACTGGCTTCCATTGGGCTATAGCATCATGAACCTTCATTTGCAACTACCTGAGAGTTTCTCCTCATATTTTATATGTTCCTCCTACCTTACTTATCCTAGATAATTGCAGCCACGGCCCTCAGTGGGAGCCACACACCAGTACTTCCTCCAGAAGTAGACTGATGTGGCCTTAAGTGTAACTGCTAAGTATCACAATCGTACAATGATTGAGATTCCTTTCCCACCTAGAATCTGCAGCATCCTTTGCTCTAGCTATCCTAGGGGACAGAAGGTCTGACCCAATAATTGTATTTATTTATATCTCCAGGAACAAGCAGGAATGTAGTCTTCACATATTGGTATCATCGGTACTGACGGAGCCTGCGCGGGAACGCTCCCCAGCGTCCAATAGGAACGCTTTTGGATCATCCCTCAGCACATGCTGCCTTCCCGCCTTTTCAACTGTCCCTCTTCAGTTCTTCGTTTTCCGCGGAGCCGACAGGGCACATACCCTGTCACCGCAGAAAATTTCTTCTTTAAACTTGCTTTCTTGTGGTCGCGTCTGCCTCCGCACGACACCTACCGGTACCGCCGGTTATTTTTTCAGCTTTTCTAAAAATAAATATATATATATATATATATATACTCTGAACTGTTCCTCTTCAGAAACTTTTTCTTTTTGGTGCTAAGGTGCCATTTTGGGCATTAGGCCCCATTTTTCCTAGAATATGGAAAAAACAGCTAGTGGTTTTAAAAAATGTACTAAGTGTGGCGGCACCATTTCCGTCACCGACACACATGACTGGTGTCTCAAATGTTTAGGCCCTGACCATTCTCCATCTGAGTGTTCCTCTTGTATGGGCATGACTAAAAGAGGAAGACAGATCCGGGCTGCAAAGCTCGGTACCTTCTTTTCTTCGGATGCCAGGTCCATTGCATCGACGTCTTCAAGAGCCTCGTCTTCCTCCCATGGATCTCAGGTAACTAAACATAAGAGCCGGTCCTTAAAGGGTAGCTCTCCTTCAAAGCATCGAGAGGCTATTGGCATTGCCCTTGAGGAAACTACACCGGCAAAACAGCCCTGGCGGGAGGCTTCGGCCTCAAGCATCAACGGGGTTCCAGGATGTTCTCGAGGCCTCGACCTCGGCAGAACTACTGGTGCCATGCTCAGGAGTTCCGGCCGCTTTTCCCGGTACTGATACCCAGGCATCGGCAGCATCGATAGACCAGAGATTCCTCGCTATCGAACGCAGTCTTGCAGCTCTCCTTACAGCTGTGGTACCGTTGACACCGGGGTTCAACGAGCACTGGTACCGATGCCGGTACCAGCACCGGTACTGATACTGGTACCAGCACCGACGGTACCGGCACTCTTGGGAATTCTTCCCATTCTGAATTTTTCTGGCATCGACAGATCAGTACCGGACCAGCTCGGTACCGACTTCGATCAGTACCGAGACTGTGCTTTGCATGAACATTAGGATCAGAGATACTTCGAATCCTCCGATTCTGATGGACTCTGATAATTCTGCCGGTACCAGAGTGTTTCTCCCGGAAGACTCCTCTTCTCCCCAACGCAGAATGTCTCCTCCAGAATACATGTCTTTTCAGGTTTTTATTCGTGAGGTGGCCCGAGGCCTTTCAATCACGGTAGCTCCTGAAAAAGAACCTAGAGCAAAGAAATTGGAAAATCTCCAGTACCCTAAGGCGCCCAAGGAGGCAGCCACTTTGCCCATTCATGAAATTCTTCATGATTTGATGCTCAGAATGTGGGAGTCACCTTTGACCACATCTCCTCATTCTAGGTGACTCAATACCATGTATCGAGTTCCACCATGTCCTGGGTTTCAAAAGACTCAGCTGCCACACCATTCAATGGTAGTGGAGTCAGCCATGCGTAGAATGAAAAGTGCAAAAAGACATGCATCCAATCCTCCAGGTTGTGAATGCAGGACTCTTGACGCTTTTAGCCGTCGAACATTTGAGGCTTCCATGCTTTCAGCTAGGATCAGCTCATATATTTTATATATGGGAATGTTCCTCAAAGAGGTCACAGGAGATTTGGAGCTTATGGACCCCTTCTCCCTGATGACAAGAGACAAGACTTTCTTGCTCTAGTTAAGCATGCTCAAGATGTCGCCAAGTTTGTAAATCGTGCAGCCTTTGACTGCTTTGAATGCATCAGCAGAACTTCTGCTATTGCCATTGGCGCACGATGGATTGCCTGGCTTCAGGCATCAGACTTTGAGACTTTTGTACAGGACAAGTTAGGCAACATCCCTTGCACGGGAGAGAATCTCTTCGGCAAGAACTGGCAGGAAAAGGCTAATGAGTTAGATGCTGACAATACTACTCTTGATAGATTGTCGAAATCTACAGCCACTCCAGCCAAAAAGAAGTCTTATAAAAAAAAACCTCTTTCAGCAAAAAGAGGAAATTTTACCCTTCCCATATCCAGCAGAGTCAATCTCAGAGTCAGCTTGCCCAAAAGGGACAAATTAGACAGCAAAATAAGCTAAAAGGCCCCAGAGCCCAACCAGCTCTGCAGGTTCAGCCCCCTGAAGGGCTTTGACTCCTTCCTAGAGAGCTTAGCCTTCCTGCCTCTGAGGGGTCCCCAACCCCCCAATATCCGAGGCAGGTTATGCCACTTTGCCAACCGATGGCATCAGATAACAGCAGAAGATTGGACTTTGTCCATTGTAGAAGGGTACAAGCTTCATTTTCACAGCATGCCCCCTCCTACAATTCTAAAGCAATTCATTTCTCACAAACAATCTGTTAGATCACGAGGTCTCAACACTTCTTGCCCAAGGGGTAATAGAGGAGGTACCCATTCTTCAACGGGATGCAGGGTTCTACTCCCCCTGTTTTCTTATTCCAAAGAAAACAGGAGGACACAGACCTATTTTAGACCTCAGAGAATTGAACAAATACCTGTTTCGAGAGAAGTTCAAAATGATTTTTCTAGGAACTCTTCTGCCATACCTTCAAAGCCAGGATTGGCTTTGCTCTCTAGACTTAAAGGATGCATATACTCACATTCTGATCCATCCAGATCACAGGAAATTCTTACGATTCCTTTTCAGGGGAAAACATTTCCAGTACAGGGTTCTTCCCTTTGGTCTAACTTCAGCACCAAGGGTATTCACGAAGCTGCATTTCTGCGAACCCTGGGGATATTTGTCTTCCCTTACTTAGACGACTGGCTCATTCGAGCCCCTACAGTTGCAGAGGCCAGCACTGCACTGCACTGTCTCGCACAATGCGAATCCTCCAATACTTGGGGTTGGTAATAAACTTCCCAAAATCCCAACTTGTTCCTTCCCAATGCCTGGAATTCATAGGAGCCTGTCTAGATACCAGACAGGCAAGGGCTTTCATTCCACAGGCCCGGTGTCTTTCCATAATGCAACTAGCTTCTCAAGCAACAGGGAAATCCTCCCTAACTGCTCGAGAGCTACTACAGTTGCTGGGACATATGGCATCCACGGTTCATGTAGTCCCATATGCTCACCTCCACATGCGAGCAGCTCAGTGGACCCTTTCCACACAGTGGACACAGGCCACAGGTCATTTATCGGACAAAATAATAAACTCTCAATGACTAATTTTGTCCCTCCAATGGTGGCAATCCCTAGAAATCGGACAATGGGGTCTCCTTTTCATCAACCCCTTTTTCAGTCCACCCTAACAACAGATGCATCGCAGGTAGGTTGGGGAGCACACCTGAATCATCTCTCTACCCAGGGAACCTGGAATCCACAGGAGGCTGGTCTGCACATAAACCTTCTGGAATTAAGAGCAATCTATTTAGCTCTTCGAGTATTCCATGCCCAGCTCAGCTACAAGACAGTCCTAGTCCAGATGGACAATCAAGTAGCAATGTTCTATGTGAACAAGCAAGGCGGGACAGGCTCTCTGTCATTATGCAACAAAGCTTTACGACTGTGGGCCCTCACCAGAGAGTATCAAATTCACCTTCTAGTGGTATATCTTCCAGGCATTCAAAACTTTTGGGCAAACAAACTCAGTCGAGTACTGCTGCTTCACGAGTGGTCCCTCCACCTGGACCAGGTGGCAAAGATATTTCATCTCTGGGGCACTCCAGACATAGACCTCTTTGCAAGTCCACTGAATGCCAAACCTCCCCGGTTCTGTTCCAGGGTTCTGGCTCACAATTGTCAAACAAGGGATGCCTTCCTCCTTCACTGGTGTCAGGGCTTCCTTTATGCCTTCCTACCCATTCCCCTCATCCCCAGAACACTCTTCAAGCTTCAGAGAGACAGGGGTCGCATGATTCTCATAGCGCCACGATGGCCACACCAAGCGTGGTATCCCCTGCTTCTACATCTCTCTCAAGCTGCACCTCTGGAGTTAGGGCATGCTCCAGATCTCCTTTCCCAAGAGAACAGGGCGCTATGGCACCCAAATCCCCAGTCCCTGCATCTCACGGCCTGGTTGCTGAAGGCTTAGACTTCCAGGATTTCAACCTGTCCCAACAGGTAAAGGATATCCTTCAGGCTTCTAGGAAACTTTTCACAAGAAGATCTTATGCCTTCAAGTGGAAACGTTTTACTATATGTTGCTCCAAGAAAGGATTAAACCCCCTTGGCATACCCTTAGAATTGATACTAGAGTATCTCCTTCACTTATCGAATTCTGGTCTAAAGACCAATTCGTTAAGAGTCCATCTTAGTGCAATTGCAGCTTCTTATAAGCCTCTGAATGGACAACCAATTTCCTCTCATCCACTCATATCCAGATTTATGAGAGGTCTTCTATTAACCAAACCTCCCATTAAGCCACCACTGGTGGCATGGGATCTAAATCTAGTTCTCGGGCAGCTCATGAAGCCGCCTTTTGAGCCTTTAGCCACTACAAACCTTATGTTTTTGACCTGGAAGGTCATCTTCCTAATTGCAATCACCTCTGCACGTCGCATTAGTGAACTGCAAGCTTTAGTGGCTAATCCTCCTTATACTAGGTTTCACCATGATAAGGTTGTTCTTAGAACTCATCCACACTTTATGCCAAAGGTGGTTTCGCCTTTTCATTTAAATCAATCAATTTATCTTCCTTTATTATTTCCGAGGCCTCACGCCTCTATTGCAGAAAGAAATCTTCATACTTTAGATTGTAAAAGAGCCTCAGCCTTTACCTACAGAGAACACAGCAACATAGAAAGTCCTCGCAACCTTTTATAGCTTTTGATCCTAGTCATTTGGGACAACCGGTCTCCAAAAGAACTTTATCTAAATGGATTGCCCAATGCATATCCTTTACTTATGAGAGAAGGGTCTTCCTCTTCAGGACCATGTCACAGCTCATAACGTGAGAGCCATGGCAACTTCCATGGCTAATCTCCACTCTGTGTCTATCGATGACATTTGTCGAGCAGCCACCTGGGCTTCGGTACACACCTTCACAGCTCACTACTGCCTGGATAAAGCCTCCCGTCAGGATACCTTCTTTGGCCAAGCTGTTCTTCAAAATCTCTTTCAGACCTAATTCAACTCCTACCCACCAACCCTGGTTGAATGCCAGAGATCCATGGGAGGAAGGATTCCCACCTTTCTAGGGTGGCACCTTCCTGGGGCTATCTCCCTGGCATCTTCAGCTAGGGAGTCCCCATATGTGAAGACCACATTCCTGCTTGTTCCTGGAGATTGCGTAGTTACTCACCTGTAACAGGTGATCTCCGGGAACAGCAGGAATTTAGTCTTCACAACCCACCCACCTCCCCTAGGAGTTGTCTCTTTATCTCTTTGTCTCTTTGCTCTCTCCCTCTATCCTTTCACTGAGCTACAAACTTAACTAAAGAGGGACAGTTGGAAAGGCGGGAAGGCAGCGCGCATGTGCTGAGGGATGCTCCCAAAAGTGTTCCTATTGGACGCTGGGGAGCGTTCCCACGCAGGTTCTGTCAGTACCGATGATACCCATATGTGAAGACTAAATTCCTGCTGTTCCCGGAGATCACCTGTTACAGATGAGTAACTACGCTTTCTCCCACAACCCCGCTGTCTTCGCATAGTGCAGCTCGCTTCTCAAGCAGCGGTGAAGTCCTCCCTAACTGCTCGAGAACTACTACAACTATTGGGACATATGGCATCCACGGTTCATGTGGTTTCATATGCGAGCAGCCCAGTGGACCCTATCCACACAGTGGACACAGGCCATAGGACATCTGTCGGACAAGATATCAAACTCACGATGACTGATTTTGTCCCTCCAATGGTGGCAATCACTGGAAAATCTTCCAGTGGGGTCTCCTTTCCAGCAACCCCTATTCCAGGCCACCTTAACAACAGATGCATCACAGATGGGATGGGGAGCACACCTGCATCATCTCTCTACCCAGGGTACCTGGACTGCACAGGAGGCTTGTCTTCACATAAACATCCTGGAACTCAGAGCAATCTATCTAGCTCTTCGAGTATTCCATGCTCAGCTCAGCTACAAGACAGTCCTAGTCCAAACGGACAAGCAAGTAGCCATGCTCTACGTGAACAAGCAGGGCGGAACAGGCTCTCTGTCGTTATGCAACGAAGCTTTATGACTATGGGCCCTCGCCAGAGAACATCAAATTCACCTTCTCGTGGTATATCTTCCAGGTATTCAAAACCTTTGGGCAGACAAACTCAGCCAAGAACTGCTGCCTCATGAATGGTCTCTCCACCTAGACCAGGTGGCCAAGATATTTCAGACCTGGGGAACCCCAGACATAGACCTATTTGCAAATCCACTGAATGCCAAACATCCACGGTTCTGTTCCAGAATTCCGGCTCACAATTGTTAGGCAAGGGATGCCTTCCTCATTCACTGGTCAGGACTTCCTTTATGCCTTCCCACCCATTCCCCTCATCCCCAAAACACTCTTCAAGCTTCAGAGAGACAGGGGTGGCATGATTCTCATAGTGCCACAATGGCCACGCCAAGCGTGGTATCCCCTGCTTCTACATCTCTTTCAAGCTGCACCTCTGGAGTTAGGGCATGCTCCAGATCTCCTTTCCCAAGAGGAAGGGATGCTATGGCACCCGAGTCCCCAGTCCCTGCATCTCGCGGCCTGGTTGCTGAAGGCTTAGACCTCCAGGATTTCAACCTCTCCCAACAGGTAAAAGATATCCTTCAGGCTTCTAGAAAACCTTCCACAAGACGCTCTTATGCCTTCAAGTGGAAACATTTTACTATATGGTGTTCACAGAAGGGGTTAATCCCCCTTATGATACCTTTGTAATCGATACTAGAGTATCTACTTCATTTATCAAATTCTGGTCTAAAGACCAATTCAGTAAGAGTCCATCTTAGTGCAATTACAGCTTCCTATAAACCCCTAATTGGACAACCAATTTCCTCTCATCCACTCATATCAAGATTTATGAGAGGTCTTCTATTAATAAAGCCTCCCATCAGGTCACCACCGGTGGCATGGGATTTAAACCTAGTTCTCGGGCAGCTCATGAAACTGCCCTTGAACCTTTAGCCACTACAACCCTAAAGCTTTTGTCCTGGAAGGTCATCTTCCTAATTGCAATCACCTCTGCACGTCGCATTAGTGAACTGCAAGCTTTAGTGGCTGATCCTCCTTATAATAGGTTTCACTATGATAAGGTTGTTCTCAGAACTCATCCACACTTTATGCCAAAGATGGTTTCGCCTTTTCATTTAAATCAATCGATTTATCTTCCTGTATTCTTTACGAGGCCTCATGCCTCTAATGCAGAAAGGAACCTTCATACTTTGGATTGTAAAAGAGCCTTGGCTTTTTACCTACAAAGAACACAGCAACATTAGAAGGTCTTCTCAACTTTTTATTGCTTTTGATTCTAGTCATTTGGGACTTCCAGTCTCCAAAAGAACTCTATCCAAATGGATTGCACAATGCATATCCTTTGCTTTTGAGAGTAAGAGTCTTCCTCTTCAAGGCCATGTCACAGCTCATAATGTGAGAGCCATGGCAGCCTCTATGGCTAAGCTTCACTCTGTCTATTGATGACATTTGTCGAGTAGCTACCTGGGCTTCGCTACACACCTTTACAGCCCACTACTTCCTAGATAAAGCCTCCCGTCGGGATGCCTTCTTTGGCCAGGCTATTCTTCAAAATCTCTTTCAGATTTAATTCAACTTCTACCCACCAACCCTGGTGGAATGCCAGAGATCCATGGGAGGAAGCATGGCCCACCTTTAGGTGGCAGGTTCCTGGGGCTATCTCCGTGGCATCTTCAGCTAGGGAGTCCCCATATGTGAAGACTACATTCCTGCTTGTTCCTGGAGATAGCGTAGTTACTCACCTGTAACAGGTGATCTCCAGGAACAGCAGGAATTTAGTCTTCACAACCTCCCCTAGGAGTTGACTCTCTATCTGTTTCCTTTATCCCTCTATCCTTTCACTCAGCTACAAACTTAACTGAAGAGGGACAGTTGGAAAGGCGGGAAGGCAGCGCGCATGTGCTGAGGGATGCTCCCAAAAGCGTTCCTATTGGACGCTGGGGAGCGTTCCCGCGCAGGCTCTGTCGGTACCGACGATACCCGTATATGAAGACTAAATTCCTGTTGTTCCCGGAGATCACCTGCTACAGGTGAGTAACTACGCTTTATTTGCACTGTTTGATATACTACAATTCAAGGAAATGTCATAGCAGTTTACTGCAATATAAATGGGAGATTAGTACCAGCAATAACAATAAAACACGTTAGGCAGACAAAGATCATGAGAAGTGTGTGTATGAAGGCATACAGTCTGGGAATAATTTGGGTGATGAGCAACAAAAAGAGGTCTGTTTGCAGCCCTGGAGAAAGCAATTTATATATTGTCAAAGGTTAAATAGGAAAGCCAGCTTTTTCAAAAGGTTTTTAAACTTGGCATAATTGCTCTCAATTCAAAGCTCCAAAGGTAACAAGTTCCAGAGAAGGGGGCCACATAACAAAAGGCTGATTGAAGTACATGCTCAAGTCTAATACAAGACAAAGGAAGGCCAATTTAAGAGAGAATTTTGTGAGGAATGTAGTGCTGCATGGACTAGTAATAAAAAAAATTTATGTCTGATTCTGGGTAGTATAGGAAACCACTGTTCATCCCACTGAGGTATGACGTGGTTCCATTGCTTAACACTGTAGACTAGCTTGATAGCAGCGTTCTGGATGAGTTGTAGATGTTTGTTTATTAGGATTTATTACTGCCTTTATGAAGAGATTCACCCAAGATGGTGAACAGCAGGTACTGCTGACGTAAACAACTTACATTGTAGTAGCATCTTAACAATAGCAAAATGACCAGATGTCAGCATAATAGACAATTGAACTGTGAAATAGGCAAATTTAAATGCTAGTACTAACAGTAGCATGATACAATGTCAGTAGCGTACACCTTAAAACAGCACAGTATAACATCTATATAACAGAAATATGATGCAGTGTCAGCAAAATGCAAATGATATACCTTGATAGGCCATACAGAAGAACATTCAAATAAGATGGGATACCCACAATGTAGGCACAGTACAAATGGTACACCATAAAAGGCTAAATAAAACAAAACCACATGAATCAGGAGCAGCTCAAATGATCAAAAATAAAACACTCAAAACTTACAACTGGTTCTCAAAAATGCTAATTTGTTCAGCTTATGAACTTCTAAAATTAAACATTTAAAAAATTTAACAAATCATGGAGTTAAAACAAGTGCCTCAGAAAACCAGCAGTATAGTATCACAGTTAATAAACCCATGCTGCACCACACTATTGAAGTTACAGCTCTACTTCTTGTTGTTTTTTTTTAAATAACCAATGCGCCCAGAGGTTTATCAATTGTAACCAGTTTTCCTTATCACATTTTCCAAAATACCAAACATTTCAAATTCCATCACTGGGAGCTGCTTTTTTTTATTTTAATATATCTTTTTGCAATAAAAGTCCAGTGCAAAACTTCAGTCTGCATTATATATTTTTAAAAATCTGCATTACTTTGATTGTAACTTCTAACTCATAATACCATTGTCACACCTGAAATAGGCTCCTTGTTCACATGTTCCAGTTTCAGGGGTAGGCAGCAAAAGGGCTTAATTTCTGGGGGAACATGGTGGAACACAGTTCTGACACTACTTTTCAGACTCCAGAACATCAAGGGTGTTTTGCTGCAGCCTATAGGGAAGGGGAGGGGAGGGGAGGGGAGGGGAGGGGGTGAGGCTGGAACAGAGCAGAGAACAGTCACTGCTCCCTAACCCAAGCCCTTTTCTGTTGCTCTGCTCCTGGCTGGCCTATCTCCCCCCTACAAATCAAGTCCTTGCTGCAGCTTTTTGTAGAGTGGCGATTTCAGTCCACCTATCTGTTATAGTTATACAGAGAGTGCACTGAATATTGTTTCTCTCCATTTAACTTGCAGCTTCACCCTTGCACCCCCTCAGCACTATCTGGTTAGTGCCAACTTGCCAAGACAGTCTGTAAGGATTTTCAACAGCACTGTCTGTATAGTGTTGGCTAGGGGAATTATTTGGGAAACCGTGGCCGTCATCTGGACAATTCCCTTTGATTGTTGACCCATATTTTTACTAGATTCCTCTCTAGTGTGAGTTTGAGGGTAATTCACGGTTGGAAAATTATTTATAAAATTTATTGCAAGCTATAACATTTTCTGAGCTGAGATAATCATTTTTTTGTGTCATTTTGCTTTTATATTTCTAATTTTTTTCCTTTTTTCGCCCTTTTCTCCCAGATAGTCTTCTCCTCCTGATCTCAGCTTCTGCCCCTCCCTCCAGTTGTACTGTCTTGTACTATCAGCAGCCAAAGTGATTCCCTAGCCTCTTTCCAGCAGCAGTTGCTGTAAATTTTCTCTCTTAGCCCTGACTCAACCAGCTGCTTCCACAACTCATCCTCTCCCTACCCAGGCCTCTGCGAACTGCCATACCGTTGTCTTGATCCTGCCAGCAGCAGCCATAGCTACTCCGTCTCCCTGGCAGGGATATATCAATATGCCAGGACACACATTTTAAGCACCAGAGTGACTTGGCACCTGGAAGTTTTCTGGATCTGCACTAGATATAGTACTGAATCACAAGTGCAGATTTAATCATGATTATACTATCTTAGTGAATAGGTCATGGCTCCAAAGGCTTAAAGAGTACCAATAGCAGAAGTACTATGCTTTCTAGTGTCAGATCATTTTAAGCAAGAAATAGTTTCTCAATCAGATCCAGGTTGCCTGAAGCTGACAGTCTGGAAGGTAAAACTGAGCAAAAAGGTTGAATTGATAAGCAGTGTCTATTTATTCTTTCTGGGCAAGGTTTGTTCACTGTTGCACAAGTCAATAAGAAGACTCGATACAGGTCTCTATATTTGAGTTTGAAATTTGTATTTATGGATCTTCAGATGGGACTAAATGTTTTTTTTATCTTCTAGTTGCATCTAGCTTCTTTTGCAGTGGTAAGAGGGAAAGTAGCAGGAAAATAATTCTGTCTTTGTTATCATCCTGTTAGACCAGTCCAGATGAGTGGGTTAGGCTTCCCAGCCACCAGGTGGAGGCAGTCCAGAGCAACTTTCAGTAATGTCATCACCAGTATATATACTGATGCACCACTGAGAGAAGCCAGTATTGTCTGCCTCCAGCAGATGTTAAGGTGTGTGGACTGGTTCAGCAGTGCAGAAAGGCCAGTCTACTCTGGCCCAGATCAGTGTCTTGTGGCCTATGTGATTGAGACCTTTGGCCCAACATTTGTTCGAGCTTGGGAATGTCCATTGTCTTCTCGAGCTGACAGTTGTACTTTGTCCAGCTTTTGTTACCCATGGGTTCCAGCACTGATGAGCTAGAGAGTGTAGGAGGACCTCGCAGGGCCCCAGAGAGGGGTTGGTAAGTCTGGACCCAGGCCGCCTCCCCTCTCGCCGTCCTGTATCTGCATGTTCTGCTCTCTGTTTTTTAAATTTTTGCCCTACTTCTTTAATTGGCTCTTTTTCTATGCTGCTTGAGTAAAGCAGCTTCCTCATCATTCTTCAAGTCCAGTCATGTGGGTTTATGCTGTCCTACCAGTAGATGGAAACTGTGATATACACCTCTGAAAGGCCCACACTGTTTACCTGCACGTTACCAGCTGGCCTGCTCTGCCTTATTGCACTGGAGCTCTGCTGTGTCAACCTGCTTTACTTTTTTCCCTTAAACTGGCAGGAACCAAACTCTCAACCCTGGGCCCCCCTCCTAAGAGTTGAGGAAGGGGAAGGGGGAACCCCACAGAAATCTCTTCCAGGACACTTTGTAATCAGGATGCATGAGGGTAAACAGGGGGGTGGGACCTGGGTTCTGCATCTTAGGGCGAGCGGAACACCACTAAGCCTCTCAGGAGCAGCTCCAAATTCCTCAGGATTTCTCCATTCAAATCCAGATGCACAGGAGATTGTTACATCCATTTGCAGAAGACTGAGAAATACTAGCTGGCGATTCCCTGAATCTTTGGTGGGAGTCAGCGGTGGAAGGGGTGCTGCCCCTGGCGAGAGTGTGAGGATCTGTTGGTGATTCGTCTATTTTATAGGGGATATCTTTCTTCCCTGATTCAGGATCTTATGGTGGCTCTGAGCATTGCAGAGGGAGGTTTCACAAATGGACCCTATTCTGGAGGAGTTGTGATGGCCCTCCAGCTTCTTTCCCTGCTTGAGCCCTTGAGAAATTTTTTAAATTTTCATAATAGGTTAGGGCCTAGCATCAGCAAAGTACTTTTAGTTTCAAATTAAAACACAGAAGAGAGCTTTCTGGTTAAATTTAGAATCCAACAGAGAGCTTGTAGTTTAAATTTCATAATAGGTTAGAGCCTAGCAGCAGCAAAGAGCTATAATTTAAATCAAATCAGAATATAGCTTACCTCAGCAGCACAGGACAGGGTACTGTGTAGCAGCCCTCTTTTAATAAGTGTTATATCCCTCCCTCCCTCCCCACACCCACCCTCCCCTGGGATAATCACAGCTTTATAGGTACTTGCACAACTTAAAAGACAGGAGGTGCTCTCAGGTGAAGCTCATTACCCAAATCAGTCATACACTAAGGACCTGAGATTAATTAAGCTTCAGGTGAACAAGGTATATTAAACTTCTTAGGTACAGTTTTAGTGGTATAAATATCCATAGCACCCTTTAGTACATAAAGAACTTAAAGATCTAAACACAAACTTAAAACTAAGATGCAGACAGCAGTCCAGCAGCGGGATGTGGGCTTTCCAGTCTTTTGCATTGAGTGTCACATGTATGATTTTCTCCCAGCTGGTGAGAGGTCTTACGTGTGCACTAGGTGCAAGGAGCTCTCTGCTCTCAGGGAACGAGTCCGTTCTCTAGAGGCTAGAGTAGCAGACTTGGAAAACATAAGACAGACAGAGAGGTACATAGACGAGACCTACAGGGATATAGTCCTGAAGTCCCACCTCCAGTCTGGCAGCATCCCTGTTGCCATGGAGGAGAGAGGTCAAGTGACAGGAGAGCATCACCCTGGTGTGGCAGGAAGTGATCCTGTAACTAGGACCTGTCCTCCAGGTGATGTAAACCCCTCTCGCACCGAGGAGGTTTCTCCAGGGCCAAGTGCCCATGAGGGAAGGGTTAGGACAGCAGTTATAGTTGGTGATTCGATCATTAGGCATGTAGATAGCTGGGTGGCTGGTGGACGTGAGGATCGCCTGGTAACATGCCTGCCTGGTGCGAAGGTAGCGGACCTCACACGCCACCTAGATAAGGTCTTAGATAGTGCTGGGGAGGAGTATGCTGTCTTGGTACATGTCGGTACCAATGACATAGGAAAATGTGGTAGGGAGGTTCTGGAGGCTAAATTTAGGCTTTTAGGTAGGAAGTTGAAATCCAGAACTTCCAGGGTAGCGTTCTCTGAAATGCTTCCCGTTCCACGCGCAGGACCCAAAAGGCAGGCAGAGCTCCGGAGTCTCAATGCGTGGATGAGACAATGGTGCAGAGATGAGGGGTTTGGATTTGTTAGGTACTGGGGAACATTCTGGGGAAAGGAGGGGCTCTTCCGAAGGGATGGGCTTCACCTTAACCGGGATGGAACCAGGCTGCTGGCATTAACCTTTAAAAAGGAGATAGAGCAGCTTTTAAACTAGATAATAGGGGAAAGCCGACAGTCGCCCAAGAGCGCATGGTTCGGAAGAATGTATCCTTGAAGGATACTACAAAAAGCAGAGAGGTTCCAAAAAAGAGTAAAGTAGCCCAAATGCCCTCGAGTATGGAGCAGACAGAGCTTAAAGATCCCAAATTACCCATGTCTACCAATAGCCAAATTAATATGAATAAAATACAGTCTCTAAAATGCTTGTATGCAAATGCTAGAAGTCTACAAAACAAGATGGGAGAGTTAGAATATATAGCGCTAAACGAGAGGTTAGATATGATTGGAATATCAGAGACATGGTGGAAGGAGGACAACCAGTGGGACACTGTGATACCTGGGTACAAACTATATCGTAATGATAGAGCTGATCAAATTGGTGGAGGGGTTGTGCTCTATGTTAGAGAGGGCATTGAGTCAGAAAGGATTAAAGTTTTGCAAGAAACAAAATTTGCTGTAGAATCTCTATGGATTGAAATTCCATGTAAAAAGGGGAAGGCGATGGCAGTGGGGGTGTACTATCGACCACCGGGCCAGAATGAACAAATGGATGATGAAATGCTCAAAGAAATCAAGGAAGCTAACAAAAGTTACAGCGCAGTAATAATAATGGGTGATTTCAATTACCCCGGTATTGACTGGATCAGTGTCACGGCAGGACATGCTAGGGAGATAAAGTTCCTAGATGACATAAATGACTGCTTCTTGGAGCAGCTGGTTCATGAACCGACCAGAGGGGAAGCCATATTAGACCTGGTCCTTAGTGGAACACCAGATCTAGTGCAAGAGATAAGGGTGTTGGGGCCACTTGGCAATAGTGATCATAGCATGATCGCCTTTGATTTAATTAGTGGAGGAGGGATAGTACGGAAATCCACAATACTACCTTTTAACTTTTGAAAGGGAGACTATGATAAAATGAGGAAATTAGTTAAGAAAAAACTAAAAGGAGCAGTTGCAAAAGTTAAAGACTTACGTCAAGCTTGGGTGTTGTTGAAAAATACTATCTTGTCAGCCCAGACCAGCTGTATTCCATGCTTTAAGAAAAGTGGAAGGAAGTCCAAAAAACTGTCAGCATGGTTTAAAGGTGAGGTCAGAGAGGCTGTTGTTGCCAAAAAAGCGTCTTTCAGGAAATGGAAAAAAGAGCCAAACGACGAAACCTGGAAACAGCACAAGCCCTGGCAAATCAAATGCAAGACATTGATAAAGCAGGCAAAGAGAGAGTTTGAGAAGAAGCTTGCTGTGGAAGCAAAAACGCAAAATAAAGATTTTTTCAAGTACATTCGCAGCAAAAAACCTGTCAGAGTCAGTTGGTCCATTAGATGATAGAGGAGTTAAAGGGGCACTAAGAGGCAACAAGGCGATAGCGGAGAGACTGAATGAATTCTTTGCTTCGGTCTTTACTGAGGAAGATGTAGGGATGTTACCCATGACTGAAGTGGTATTTAAAGGTGCGGAAGAATTGAAGGAAATATCGATACTTCGGGAAGATGTATTACAACTATGAGAGAAACTGAAGAGTAGCAAATCACCTGGGCCGGATGGTATACATCCAAGGGTGTTGAAAGAACTGAAGTATGAGATTGCAGACCTGCTATTAGTAATCTGTGAACTATCATTAAAATCATCTCTAATACCTGAAGATTGGCGGATCGCCAATGTAACACCAATTTTTAAAAAGGGTTCGAGGGTTGATCCGGGAAACTACAGACCGGTGAGCCTGACATCAGTACCGGGAAAAATGGTAGAAACCATCATAAAGAATAAAATTACTCAGCATGTAGATAGTCATGGCCTAATGGGAGACAGGCAACATGGCTTTAGACAAGGAAGATCTTGTCTTACTAATCTGTTATGTTTTTTTGAAAGTGTGAATAAACAGGTGGACAAAGGTGAGTCGGTTGATATAGTGTATCTGGACTTTCAGAAAGCCTTTGAGAAGGTCCCTCATCAGAGACTTTTGGCAAAACTAAAGAGTCATGGGATAGGAGGCAGTGTACTACTGTGGATCAGGAACTGGTTAAAAGATAGAAAGCAGAGGGTTGGGCTAAATGGCCAATTTTCCCAATGGAGAAAGGTGAATCGTGGTGTACCCCAGGGATCTGTGCTGGGTCCGCTGCTTTTCTGACATATTCATAAATGACCTGGAAAGTGGAATGATGAGTGAGGTTATCAAATTTGCAAATTACACAAAACTATTTAAAGTTGTTAAAACCCAAGAGAATTGGGGAAAATTGCAAGAGGATCTTGATAAATTGGAAGACTGGGCATCAAAATGGCAGATGAAATTTAATGTGGCAAGTGCAAGGTTATGCACCTAGGGAAGAACAACCCAAACTATGGTTACACGATGCAAGGTTCCACATTAGGAACTACCACTCAGGAAAAAGATTTAGGCGTCATTGTGGATAACATGTTAAAACTCTCGGCCCAGTGTGCAGCGGCAGCCAAGAGAGCAAATAGAATGCTAGGTATCATAAGGAAAGGAATGGAAAATAAAACAAAAGATATTATAATGCCTCTATACCGTTCCATGGTGAGACCGCACCTTGAATATTGTGTGCAATTCTGGTCGCCGTATCTTAAAAAGGATATAGTGTTATTAGAAAAGGTTCCGAGAAGAGCCACCAAAATGGTAAAGGGGATGGAAGGATACTCCTATGAAGAAAGGCTGAAAAGGTTAGGGCTCTTTAATCTGGAAAAGAGATGGCTGAGAGGAGATATGATAGAAGTCTATAAATTAATGAACGGAGTGGAACGGGTAAACGTAGATCGACTGTTTACGTTATCAGAATATAGGAAGACTAGGGGACATGCAATGAAGCTACAGGGTAAACTATTTAAAACTAATAAAAGAAAATATTTTTTCACTCAACGTGTAATCAAACTCTGGAATTTGTTACCAGAGGATGTAGTAAAGGCTGTTAGTGTAGCTGGGTTTAAAAAAGGTTTGGACAAGTTCCTGGAGGAAAGGTCCATAAACCATTATTAAGTAGGGACCCAGGATATCAATGCTTGACCTAGTACAAGCATTGCAGAACCTGTGTCTTTTGGGGAAACTGCTAGGTACATATGACCTAGATTGGCCACTGTTGGAAACAGGATACTGGGCTTGATGGACCTTGGTGTGACCCAGTATGGCATATCTTATGTTCTTATGGGGTCTCTCCCTGGCACCTAAAGCTAGGGAGTCCCCATATGTGATGACTACATTCCTGCTTGTTCCTGGAGATAGCATAGTTACTCACCTGTAACAGGTGATCTCCGGGAACAACAGGAATTTAGTCCTCACAACCCACCCACCTCCCCTAGGAGTTGTATCTCTCTATCTCTTTCCTTTCCCTCTCTCTCTCTTTATCTCAGCTTTAAAACGCAACTGGAGAGAGGCATTTGGGAAAGGCGGGAAGGCAGCATGCAGGCTCTGTGGGATGCTTCCAAAAGCTTTCTAATTGGACGCTGGGGAGCGTTCCCGCGCAGGCTCCATAGGTACCCATATGTGAGGACTAAATTCCTGCTGTTCCCGGAGATCACCTGTTACAGGTGAGTAACTATGCTAAATACGGCAGCAAGAATTATTCTTCATAAACCAATTAAAGAACATATTAAGCCAAGTTTAAAACTTCTACATTGGCTTCCTATAGAGAGTAGGATTAGATTTAAAGTCATTCATATAATATTCAAATCTATTCACTCAGAATCCTCCTCTTGCTTGAAAGAAGTTATTCAAATGATTCCTGACAATAGATCACGGAGAAGCATATCCAAGAATCTGCTGGTTACTACCCCCGAATTTAAATCTTGTATTGTATCTACTTCAAAGAGTGCTTTTTCTCTTTTGGCTCCCTCTTTATGGAATTCACTATCTATTTTTTTATTAGTTCTACAGATAATTCAAAGTCTTTCCAAAAACTCTTAAAAACGTTTCTTTTAAGGAATATTTTGGCAATGTAAATTTATAAATATAATTATAATATATTTAGTTTTAAGTGTTTTTATTACTCTTTATGTATTAGTTTATAGAACTATTTAACATTTGTTTCAAATTACTCTGTATTTTATTTTAAATTGTTAAATGTTTATTGTATTTTTCTCTTATTTTCAAGTTTTAATGATTCTCGAAAGGCATTATATAAGTCCAATTAAATAAATACATAAATAAATAACTACCTGGTAGTTTCCCAAAAAGGTACACAAGTTCCATAATGCTCATCCTGGGGTAAGGAGTGGATTTACCAGATCCTTTTTAATAATGGTTTATGGACCTTTCCTCCATGAACTTCTCCAAACCTTTTTTAAACCTAGCTATAGTAGCAGCTTTTACTACACCTTCTGATAATGAATTCCACAGTCTGATTACGTGTTAATTAAAAAAACATTTTCTCTTATTAGTCTTAAATGGGTTACATTGTAGTTTCATTGCATGTTCTCTAGTCTGCCTACTGTTTAATGGTGTAAACAACCAATCTATGTTTACTCGTTCCACTCCATTCATTAATTTATAGACCTCTATCATATTCCCCCTCAGCCGTTTCTTTTCCATGTTCAAGTCCTAACCTTTTAAGACTCTCCTCATAGGAGTATCCTTCCACCCCCTTTACTATTTTGGTAGCTCTTCTCTGTACCTTTTCTAATTCCGCTATATCCTTTTTAAGATACAGTGACCAAAATTGCACACAATATTCAAGGTGCAGTTGCACCATGGAACGATACAGAGGCATTATAATATCCTTTGTTTTATTCACCATTCCTTTCCTTATGATTCCTAGCATTCTATTTGCTTTCGTGGCTGCCACTGTGCACTGGGCAGAGGGTTTCAATACATTATCCACGATGACGACAAATCTTTTTCCTGGATGGTGGTTTCTAAGGTGGTACCTTGCATCGTGTAACTGTATTTGGGGTTTTCTTTCCTAGGTGCATAACTTTGCACTTTGTCCACATTACATTTCATTTGCCATTTGGATGCCCAGTCTTCTAGTATATCAACGTCCTCTTGCAAATTTCAGAATCCTTTTATGTTTTAAAAATAATTATGTGTCATCTACAAATTTGATCACTTCATTTGTTAGTCCCATTTCCAGGTCCATTCCCATTTCCATTCCCATTATGAATATGTTAAAAAGCAGTGGGCGCAGCACAGATCCCTGCGGTACTCCACTATTTACTTTTCTCCATTGAGGAATTGGCCATTTAGCCCTACTTTCTGCTTTCTGTCTTTCAACCAGTTCCTGATCCACAATACTACACTGCCTCTAATCCCATGACTTTAATTTGGCCAAGAGTCTGTCATGAGTGACCTTGTCAAAGGCTTTCCTAAAATCCAGATACACTGTATCAACCGGCTTACCTTTGTCTACCTGCTTATTCACACCATCAAAAAAATATAATAGATTAGTAGATTTTTCTTGTCTAAATCCATGTTGGCTTTCTCCCACTAAACCATGACTATATGATCAGTAATTTTATTCTTTATAATGGTTTCTACCATTTTGCCCTGTACTGACGTCAGGCTCACCGGTCTGTAGTTTCTAGGATCGTCCCTGGAACCCTTTTTGAAAAATTAGAGTTACATTGGCCACTCTCCAATCTTCAGGTACTACAGATAATCTCAATGATAGTTCACAGATTACTAGTAGTAGGTCTGCAATAGCATGTTTCAGTTCTTTCAACACTCTTTGATATATACCATCTGGTCTAGGTGATTTGCTATTCTTGAATTTATCAATAGTTGTAACACATCTTCTCGGTTTATCAATATTTCTTTCCATTCTTCCAATACATTGCCTTTATATACCATTTCAGGCACAGATAACTTCCCTACATCATCTTCAGTAAAAACCGAAGCAAAGAATTCATTCAGTCTCTCTGCTATGGTCTTGTCCTCACTTAGCGCCCCTTTTACCCCTCTATCATCTAGTGGTCCAACTGACTCTCACAGGTTGTTTACTACGAATGCTTTTATTATGCATGTTTGCTTCCATGGCAAGCTTTTTTTCAAATTCTATTTGCCTGCCTTATCAGTGTCTTGTTTTCATCATTTGGCTCCTTTTTACATTTCCTGAAAGATGCCTTTTTGCCAGCAATAGCCTCTCTGATATCACCTTTAAACTATGCTGGCAGTTTTTTGGCCTTTCTTCCACTTTTCTTAAAGCATGGAATATAATTGTTCTGGGTTTCCAAGATAGTACTTTTAAACAACGCCCATGCTTGATGTAAATCTTTAACCTTTGCATTCCTAGTTTTTTGTTAACTATTTTCATCATTTTATCATAGTCTCCCTTTTGAAAGTTAAATGGTAATTCTGTGTATTTCCTTGCCATCCTTCTTCCATTCATTAAATCAAACGTGGCCCAACTCCCTTATGTCTTGCACCATATCTGGCGTTTCTCTAAGGACCAGGTCCAAAATAGCTTCCCCTCTTGTTGGTTCATGAGCCAGCTGCGCCAGGAAGCAGTCATTTATTTCATTAGAAACTTTGTCCCTAGCATGTCCTGCTGTGTCATTGACCCAGTTGATACCAGGGTAATTGAAATCATCCATAATTACTGTGTTGTAACTTTTGTTAGTTTCCCTGATTTTTTTTAGCATTTCATCATCCATTTGTTCTTTTTGGCCAGTTGGTCGGTAGTACACCCCCACTGCTATTGCCTTCCCCTTTTTACATGGAATTTCTATCCATAGAGATTCTATAGTGTATTTTGTTTCCTGCAAAACTTTAATTCTATGTGACTCAATGCCCTCTCTAACATAGAGCACAACCCCTTCACCAACTTGGTTTACTCTATCATTGTGATATAATTTGTACCCAGGTATCACAGTGTCCCATTGGTTGTCCTCCTTCCACCAGGTCTCTGAGATGCCAATCATATCTAACCTTTCATTTAGTGCTATATATTCTAGCTCTTCCATGGTATTTTTTAGACTTCTAACATTTGCATACAGGCATTTTAGAGCTTGTATTTTATTCATATTAATCTGGTTATCGGTTGATAAGGGTAATTTGGAATCTGTAGCTCTGTACTTAAGGGCATCTGGGTTATTTTTATCTTTATTGGAACCTTTCTTTTGGGATTCCCTAATTTCCCTCTTTTGCTAGTATCCTTCAAGGATACATCCTTTGGAACTATGAGCACCTGGACAACTGTCGACTTTCCCCTATTATCTAGTTTAAAAGCTGCTCTATCTCCTTTTTAAAGGTAATGCCAGCAGCCTGGTTCCATCCCGGCTAAGGAGGAGCCCATCCCTTCGGAAGAGCCCCTCATTTCCCCGAATGTTGCCCAGTTCCTAACAAATCTAAAATCACCTTCTTTGCACCATCATCTCATCCATGCATTGAGACTCCAGAGCTCTGCCTGCCTTTTCGGTCTTGCTCATGGAATGGGAAGCATTTCAGAGAATGCTATCCTGGAAGTTTGGATTTCAACTTCCTATCTAAAAGCCTACATTTGGTCTCCAGAACCTCCCTCCCACATTTTCTTATGTCATTGGTACCAACATATACCAAGACAGCAGACTCTTCCCCAGCATTATCTAAAACCTTGTCTAGGTGGTGCGTGAGGGCGACTACCTTTGCACCAGGCAGACACGTTACCAGGCAATCATCACTTCCACCAGCCACCCAGCTATCTACATGCCTAATGATGGAATCACCAACTCTAATGGCTGTCCTAACCCTTTCCTCATGGGTACATGGCCCTGGAAAACCACCTTGGTGTAAGAGGGTTTTACATCTCCTGGTGGACAGGTCCTAGCTACAGGATCACTTTCTGCCTCACCAAAGTGATGCTTTCCCTTTGTGTGACCTCTCTCCTCTATGGCAACTGAAAGGTTGCCAGATTAGAGGTGGGACTTCAGTATTACGTCCCTATAGGTCTCGTCTATATACCTCTCTGACTTCCTTATGTCCTCCAAGTCTGCTACTGTAGCCTCCAAAGATTGCACTCGTTCTCTGAGGGCAAAGAGCTCCTTGCACCTAGTGCACACTTATGACCCCTCACCAACTGGGAGGAAGTCATACATGTGACACTCAATGCAAAAGACTGGATAGCCTCCATCTCTCTGCTGGACTGCTGTCTGCATCTTAATTTTAAGGTTTTGTTTAGCTATTTAAGTTTGTTTGAAGTTACTAGGGATACTTGAACTGATAAAGCTATACCAAATTTGTTTAAGGGACTTTTGTTTACCTAAAAATTAATTAATTTCAGGGCCTTAATTAATCTGTTCCTGGTGAGGATAATCAGCTGCACCTGAAAGTGAATTTAAATACCCCTTCCTCTTTAATAGGTCTAAGAGCCTGTAAAGCTAAGAGTATGCCAGGGGTGGGTTGGAGGGAATTAACACTTAGTAAAGGCTGGCTTGCTACACAGGTCCCAAACCTAGGCTTCTAAGGTCAACTGTTAACAATTTCCTGTGTGATTCACACAGCCATTGCTTTGATGGAGGGAGCCTTTCAAATTGCCCCTTTGATCAGTTGCTTGGCTTTAACACCTATTTGAAACAATTTCACAGGTCTCTTGCTCCCTCTATGGAAGGCCTCTTTGTAAGGGTCTCTAGAAACAATTTATTCCTATTCCTCCTTTTATGCTAAGCTATACTCTTATTTGATTTAAATTAAAGTTATCTGCTGATACTAGACCCCAACTGAGTTAACAAATACAGGGGATTTTAAATTACACAGATAATCAGCTTTTAATCCAAAGAATTCCCTTTTCCCCAATATTTAGAAAATTTCCCAAAAGTAAATATTTACAAGTGCAGAACTCTTTCTAGCAATAGCAGCCCCTTTTGGTAGTCCTTCAAGAGGCTGTTACCTTCTCTGCGGGATATGAATGCCAGTAGGAGTCTGAGCTCATTCCACTATGACATAAGCCGCCTCCTGTCTCTGAAGGACATCGGTAAGGTAGTTCCCTGGTCATCTTTAAGCATATTTGTGAGCAGTACAGGTTACATGTGAGAGCTGGTGCGGATAGCATCTTTTGACAGAGGAGTTCTGCCTGGAGCATCGTTTTCTCCCACCCTGGATCCTGACTACTTGGGTACATCCCACTCCTCTGGACTAGTCTAGCAGTAGGTTAAGGAAGGAGAAAATTTGCATACTTGCTCATTTCCTTTCTTGAATTCTGTTAGACTAGTTTAGGAACCATCCTGGAAGACTACTCCTAAAGGTTTGAGAGCCCTGCTGTCTTTTAACTGCATTTTCGGTATCTGCACCTAATGCAGAGTCAAATATGGTAAGAGATGCATTTGTACATAGTTATTGTTGTTAGTTAATACTTTTCAGAGTTTTCAAGTTGTGCTTCTGCTTGGGAAGTGTCAAACTGGCTTCTCTTAGAACTATACACGTGTATATACCAAAGATGATGTCACTAAAAGTTGCTTTCACCTGCTTCCACCTGCTGACTGGGGAGTTCAGCCCACTCATCTGGACTGGTCTAGCAGAATTCAAGAAAACGAAATTAGCAGGTATAAAATATTTCTCCTGAATATTCTGCTTCTTTCATTTTACTTTTTATTCACTCCAAATAACACAGCCATGAGTATTCTTGTTAAACAGTATTCAACATCAATTCCCTCTAGCACAAAAATGTCACAGCTAATCTAGAAGTATACATTATCATTCACCCCCTCCCTTCCACCCTCTTTACATTCAGTAGGGCTAGAGTCCCATCCCTTCATAATACAAAACCTTTACAACACACTAAGAAGATCTGGTCATGAGTTGCAAGAGAAAATAGCTCTTCCCTTCATTATATTCCTAGGTATTCTTTCATCCTGTACCATTCTTCGGAAAAGCTGTTGTATCCGTCATTGTGAATGGCAGTAAGCTTTTCCATTAAACCAATCTGGGCTAGACTAGTCTGCCATTAGGCTATCAAGTTTTATTTAGTAGTCTTTAGTTCAATCCTTTCCAGTAGTAACTCAAGGTGAGTTAGTCGGGTACAGTAGGTATTTCCCTGTCCCTGGAGGGCTTACATTCTAAGTTTGTACCTGAGGCAACAGAAAGTTAAGTGATTTGCCCAAGGCTATGAGGCGTTCCAGAGGGATTTGAACTCTGGTCTCATTTTTATCAGTAGGCGGCTGCTCTAACCACTATTCTACTCCTCCATTATAAATTGCATTTATAGTTTTTAAATTACATGATCAAGCAACAAAATCTTGAACAAGTTGTCTAGGTAAGAAATAGCAAACAAAATTCCATTATATATGAGAATCCCTCAGAATATCCAAGTAACTCAAGTCTACAAAATATATCGAGGAAACCAATTCTATATTTAAAATAAAAAAACAAAACATTTGAACTATCGAAGAAGAATAAGGTTAGTATCTCTGAATTATGACATATCTTTACTGGTATTCTGATTGTTGTGTTACTCAGCCCTCTTCTTTTGTGCTTGTGTTGTATGATGTGTTTACTGTAATGAATCAATGTATTGGGATATTGTAAACTGTTTTGTAAACCGAGTAGCTCCCGAGTAGTGAGGGAGGATTTGCCTGCTGCTTGAGAAGCTAGTTGCATTATGCGAAGACATCGGGCTTGTGGAAGGAAAGCCCTTGCCTGTCTGGTATCCAGACAGGCTCCTATGAATTCTAGGCACTGGGAAGGAACTAGTTGAAATTTTGGGAAGTTTATTACCAATCCCAAGTATTGGAGGATTCGCATTGTATGGGACAGTGCAGTGCTGGCCTCTGCAACTGTAGGGGCTCGAATGAGCCAGTTGTCTAAGTAGGGGAAGACGAAAATCCCCAGAGTTCATAGAAATGGAGCTACTACTGCCATGCATTTCGTGAATACCCTTGGTGCTGAAGCCAGACCAAAAGGAAGAACCCTGTACTGGAAATGTCTTCCCCTGAAAAGGAAATGTAAAAATTTCCTGTGATCTGGATGGATGAGAATGTGAGTGTATGCATCCTTTAAGTCTAGAGAGCAAAGCCAATCCTGGCTTTGAAGGTATGGCAGAAGAGTTCCTAGAGAAATCATTTTGAATTTCTCTCGAAACAGATATTTCTTCAATTCTCTGAGGTCTAGAAAGGGTCTGTGTCCTCCTGTTTTCTTTGGGATAAGAAAATAGGGGGAGTAGAACCCTGCATCCTGTTGAAGAATGGGTACTTCCTCTATTGCCCCTTGGGCAAGAAGTGTGGAGACCTCGTGATCTAGCAGATTGTCTGCAGAGGGTTGTGAATTGAATTGCTTTAGAATTGTAGGAGGGGGCATGCTGTGAAAATGAAGCTTGTACCCCTCTCCTACAATGGATAAAATCCAATCTTCTGCTGTTATCTGATGCCATCTGTTGTCAAAATGCCATAACCTGCCCGGAATATTGGGGGGTTGGGGACCCCTCAGAGGCAAAGCTCTCTAGGAAGAAGTCAAGCCCTTGAGGGGGCTGAACCTGGAGAACTGGTTGGGCTCTCGGGCCTTTTGGCTTCTTTTCCTGCCAAGTTTGTCCCTTTTGGGCAACCTGACCTGGAGTTTGACTCTGCTGGGTATAGGAAGGATAAAACTTCTTCTTTTTGATAAAAGAGGGTTTTTTATAAGGCTTCCTTTTCGCTGGAGTGGCTGTAGATTTTGACAATCTATCTAAGGTAGAATTGTCAGCATCTAACTCGTTAGCCTTTTCCTGCCAGTTCTTGCCGAAGAGATTCTCCCCCGTGCAAGGAATGTTGCCTAACTTGTCCTGTACCCAAGTCTCCAAATCTGATGCCTGTAGCCAGGCAATCTGTCGTGCGCCAATGGCAATAGCAGAAGTTCTGCTGATGCATTCAAAGCAGTCAAAGGCTGCACGATTGACAAACTTGGAGACATCCTGAGCATGCTTAACTAGAGCAAGAAAATCTTGTCTCTTATCATGTGGGAGAAATGGCCTCATAAGTTCCAAGTCTCCTGTGACTTCCTTGAGGAACATTCCCATATATAGGATATATGAACTGATCCTAGCTGAAAGCATAGAAGCTTGAAAAGTTGTGCGTCCAAAAGCATCCAGCGTCCTGCATTCACGACCTGGAGGATTGGATGCATGCCTCTTTGCACTTTTCATCCTATGCATGGCTGATTCCACTACCATTGAATGGCGTGGCAGCTGAGTTTTCTGAAATCCAGGACATGACGGAACTCGATACATAGTATCAAGTCTCCTAGAGTGAGGAGAAGTAGTCAGAGGTGTCTCCTACATTCTGAGAATCGAGCTATGCAGAATTTCATGGATAGGCAGAGTGGCTGCCTCCTTAGGAGCTTTAGGATATTGGAGAATTTCCAATTCCTTTGCTCTGGGTTCGTCTTCAGGAGCTACTGTGATTGAAAGACCTTTGGCCATATCACGGATGAAATCCTGAAATGACATGTCCTCTGGAGGTGACATTCTGCGTTGGGGAGAAGAGGGATGTTCTAGGAGAAACCCTCTAGTGCCAGCAGAATTGTCAGAGTCTTCGGAATCGGAGGAATCAAAGTATTCCTGACCCCGATGCTCTTGCAAAGCACGATCCCGGTACTGATCGAAGTTGGTACCGAGCTAACCTGGTACCGCTTTGTCAATTCCAGCCAGAGATGGCATGGGAAGAGTTCCCACCGGTGCCGGTACCGGTATCGTCAGTACCGGTGCCCGTGGGACCACCGGTACCGCAACTGAAAGAAGAGCTGTGATGCTGCGCTCGATAGCGAGGAACCTCTGGTCTATCGACGCTGCCGATGGCTGGATGTCGGTACCGGTAAGGACAGCCGGAACCCCTGAGCATGGCACAGGTAGTTATTGCGAGGTTGAGGCCTCGAGAACATCCTGAAGCCTCATCGATGCTTTGGAAGCCGAAGCCTCCCGCCGGGGCTGTTTTGCCGGTGTGGTTCCCTCAAGGGCAATGCCAATGGCCTCTCGATGCTTAGCAGGAGAGCTACCCTTTGAGGACCGGCTTTTATGTTTAGTTACCTGAGATCCATGGGAGGAAGAAGAGGCCCTTGACGATGTCAATGCAATGGATCTGGCATCTGAAGAAAAGAGGGTACCGAGCTTTGCCGCCCGGTTCTGTCTTCCTCTTTTGTCATCCCCATGCAGGAGAGAGATTCAGTTGGAGAATGATCTCCAGGAACAAGCAGGAATGAGTCCTCACATATGGGTACGTCGGAACCGACGGAGCCTGCGCGGGAAAGCTCCCCAGCTTCCCAAAAGGAAAGCTTTTGGGGCTTCCCACAGCGCATGCGTGCTGCCTTCCCACCTTCCTGACCAACTCTCCTCAGTTCTTCTTTTTCCGCGGAGCCAGCAGGTCGTGTTCCTGTCACCGCTGAAGAATTTCTTATTTTAAATTGTTTCTTTGACCGCGTGTCTGCCTTCCCCGATTCCGAACCGGTACCGCCGGTCTTTATTTCTTTCTTTCTTTAAAAAAAAAAAAAATCTTATTTTTCCCCACTTGGTGTATTTGTTTTTTTTGTGAGGCCTACAGGCCTTTACAAATTCTCCCTCATGGAGAAACCAGCCTCTGGTTTTAAAAAATGCACCAAGTGTACTGGTACCATTTCAGTCACAGACACCCATGAATGGTGTCTTAAATGTTTGGGCCCTGACCATTCTATTCCGGATTGTCCATCCTGCTCTCTGATGTCCAAACGTGGCTTACAGAACCGAGCAGCCAAATTTCATATGCTGTTTTCTACAGATAATCCAGCATCAACATCCTCCAGGTCTTCCTCTCCGGATGGATCTCAGGTAACCAAACATTCTGCAGGCAGGTCTTCAAAGGGCAAATCTCCCTCTAAGCAGCGAGAGGCTCTTGGGTTCGACCCTGAAGACCCTGCCCCAGCTATACAACCCCGGCGGGAAGCTCCGGCTTCCAAACCTTCTATGGGGTTACAGGTTGACATCGATGGCACGGCCTCGACCGATCACCTGTTAGACTGCTCTGGGGTACCGGCCCAAACCGGTACCGACATCCAGGCAGTCGTAGCGTCTATGGGTACTACTGTACAATCCATGCAGCAAGCCATATTCGCTTTCATTAATGCTGCAAAGACCTCGGTACCGCAACCGTCGGTTCCGACCCCGGTTCCGGTACCGCAACCGATACCGGTACCCAGAGCATCTATTTCTAATAGAATGCCGGTTCCGGTTCCGGGGATTTTTTCGATACCGACCCGGTTCCCGGTACGCCCGATGTCGATACCGGTCGGTATGCGTATCGGTCTCTGGAAGCAAATAGGCGATACTTTGAGTCTTCTGAGGATGCCGATACCTCATATGATTCTGATGAAGCGTCCCTTATTCTTCCTGAGGAGCCCTCTTCCCCAAAGAGGAGAATGTCTCCTCCAGAGGACTTGTCCTTTCAAGACTTCATTCTTGAAGTAGCCAAGGGACTCTCTATTTCAGTGTCCTCTGAGAAAGAACCTAGAGCAAAAAAATTAGACATTTTAGGATACTCTAAGGTTCCTATAGAGGCAGTCACCTTGCCCATTCATGATATCCTTCAAGAACACATGATGGACTTATGGGAGGCTCCTCTTACCCTATCTCCACATTCTCGTCAGTTGGACACCATGTATCGGGTCTCTCCTTCTCCTGGTTTTCAAAAAACTCAGCTTCCTCACCATTCTATTGTGGTGAAGTCTGCTATGAAGAAGATAAAGAGTACCAAAAGACACTCTTCTACCCCACCAGGAAGAGAATGTAGGACATTGGATGCTTTTGGCAGGAAAATCTTCCAAGCTAGTATGCTTATTGCCAGAATCAACTCATACAGCCTCTATATGGGCATGTTTTTCAAAGAGCTTACTCTCAAAATCAGACAATTCCTCCCCTTTATCCCAGAGGATCGGAAAGAGGAATTCCTGCTTCTTTTAAAGCATACCCAAGATGTGTCAAAGTTCTCCAATAGAGCTGCCTTTGACTCCTTTGAGGGTGCTAGCAGAGCATCAGGCATTGCTATAGCTGCTCGCAGAATTGCTTGGCTCCAGGCCTCTGACCTGGAATCCTGGGTGCAAGATGGCCTAGGCAATCTGCCCTGTACAGGTGAAAATCTATTTGGCAAAGAGTGGCAAGTCAAAGCCACTCAAATGGATGCAGAGAATGCTGCTCTAGATAGACTTTCTAAGTCTACTTTCACCTCTGCCAAGAAAAAGTCTTTTAAGAAACCCTTCTACAAAAAGACCAGATTTTCTACCAATGCTAGCCAATCAACTTCTCAGGTTCGCTTTGCTCCTAAACGTCAGCAATCTAAACAGGCCAGACCAAAACCTGCAGGGGCTGCTACACTTCAACAGTCCCAACCCCCTCAGGGTTTTTGACTTACTTCTAGAGAACATACCCTTTCTGGCTCTGCAGCAACCAGAGCCTCTCACCATTCCAGGAAGGTTAACTCATTTTGCTCCCAGATGGGAGCAAATCACATCAGAACAATGGACCCTCTCTATCATCAGAGAGGGCTACAAACTCCATTTTTCCAGCCTTCCTCCCCGTACCATGGTGAGACATTTCATCTCTCCCCCATCTCTTCTACACCTGTTGGGTCAGGAGGTGAATACCCTTCTTGCCCAAGGGGCAATAGAACAGGTTCCCCTTCTTCAACAGGGGTCGGGGTTTTACTCCCCCTATTTTCTCATTCCAAAGAAAACAGGGGGGCACAGACCCATTCTAGATCTGAGAGAATTAAACAAATTTCTATACAAAGAGAAATTCAAAATGCTCTCTCTAGGTATTCTCCTTCCATACCTGCACAGTCAGGACTGGCTTTGTTCTCTAGACCTAAAGGATGCGTACACACATATACTCATCCATCCATCCCACAGAAAATTCCTCCGATTTCTGTTCCAGGGGAAACATTTCCAATACAGAGTACTCCCCTTCGGTCTAGCCTCTGCTCCAAGAGTGTTCACCAAATGCATGTCAGTAGTAGCTGCATTTCTACGCACTCTGGGAATATTTGTCTTCCCATACCTAGACGACTGGCTCATCCGAGCTCCATCTCAGTCCGAGGCTCAGACTTCCCTGGACCACACCAGACGCAATCTGCAGTATCTGGGACTTGTCATCAATCTGCCAAAGTCTCAACTCACCCCTACTCAATCCCTAGAATTCATAGGGGCCTGGCTAGATACCAGCACGGCAAGGGCCTATCTTCCCCAGGCCCGTTGCCACCATCTAGTGCACTTGGCCTCTCAAATTCAGTCCAGAAGCCATTTGACTGCCAGAGAAATGCTTCAACTGCTAGGCCACATGGCATCCACAGTTCATGTGGTGCCTTATGCTCGTCTGCATATGAGAGCAGCTCAATGGACTTTGTCCACCCAGTGGAGCCAAGCATCAGGAGCTCTCTCAGACCAAATAGCAACCTCCAAACGTCTCTTTTGGTCTCTCCAATGGTGGATCTCCACCCAAAATCTGTTGTTGGGGTCCCCCTTCCAACCGGTACTACCCCAAACAACCCTCACAACAGATGCCTCCCAAACAGGCTGGAGAGCTCATCTTCAAGACCTCTCCACTCAAGGCACTTGGTCTCCACAGGAGACCACCCTTCATATCAACCTTTTGGAGCTCCGAGCAATTTTCCTTGCTCTCAAGGTCTTTCATACCCTCCTGCACAACATGACAGTTCTTGTTCAGACCGACAATCAAGTAGCCATGTTCTACATAAACAAACAAGGAGGGACTGGCTCTCTGTCGCTTTGCAACGAAGCTCTCAGACTATGGGCCTTCGCCAGAGAGCATCAAATCCATCTCCTGGCAGTATATCTCCCAGGAATCCAAAACTCTTGGGCAGACAGACTCAGTCGAGTTCTGCTTCCACACGAATGGTCCCTGCACATGGATCAGGTACTCAGAATCTTCCAGAAATGGGGAACCCCGGACATAGACCTCTTTGCAAGTCCGTGGAATGCCAAACTTCCCCGGTTCTGTTCCAGAATTCCGTGTCAGGGAATGCAGGCCAAGGATGCCTTCCTCCTTCATTGGGGTCAGGGCCTCCTATATGCCTTTCCACCCATTCCTTTGATTCCCAAGACTCTGTTCAAACTACAAAGGGATCAAGGATCTATGATCCTCATAGCTCCACGCTGGCCACGCCAAGTGTGGTACCCTCTACTTCTGCATCTCTCCCAGGCCCCCTCCCTGGATCTGGGAGCTGCTCCAGACCTTCTGTCTCAAGAGGGGGGGACTTTGTGGCACCCAAACCCCAAGTCCCTTCACCTCAGAGCTTGGTTACTGAAGGCCTAGACCTTCAAGACTTAAATGTCTCTCAGCAAGTGAAGGATATCCTCCATGCTTCCAGAAAACCTTCCACTAGGCGTTCCTATGCTTTTAAGTGGAAAAGATTTTCCATTTGGTGTGCTCAAAGGAGTCTTGACCCTCTCTCGCTACCTCTGAATTCTCTATTAGAATATCTCCTGCATCTTTCCAATGCAGGCCTCAAGACGAATTCAGTACGAGTCCATTTGAGTGCTATTGCAGCATCACTTAAACCTATCAATGGACAACCTATTTCCTCTCATCCGCTTATTGCTAGATTCATGAGAGGCCTAACCTTAACTAAGCCTCCCATTAGACCTCCTCCGGTGGCATGGGACTTAAACTTGGTTCTTGGTCAGCTTATGAAGCCACCCTTTGAACCCTTAGCCTCAACCTCCTTGAAATTTCTTTCCTGGAAGGTCGTTTTCTTTATTGCAGTCACTTCAGCTCGCCGCATCAGTGAACTGCAGGCCTTAGTGGCTAATCCACCTTATACAAGGTTCCATCATGATAAGGTAGTCCTTAGGACGAATCCACACTTTATGCCTAAAGTGGTTTCGCCTTTTCATCTTAATCAAGAGGTGTATTTACCTATCTTTTTTCCAGCTCCTCATGCATCTAATGCAGAGAGGGCCCTTCATACTCTGGATTGTAAAAGGGCTCTCGCCTTTTACCTCCACAGGATACAGCAACATAGAAAGTCTTCCCAAATTTTTGTTGCTTTTGATCCTTCCCATTTGGGACTTCCAGTCACTAAGAGAACCCTATCTAATTGGATTGCTCAGTGTATCTCGTTTGCTTACCAGAGTAAAAACCTCACTCTGGAGGGCCATGTCACGGCTCACAATGTGAGGGCCATGGCCACCTCTATGGCTCATCTTCATTCTGTATCCATAGATCAAATCTGTCGAGCAGCCACCTGGGCCTCGGTTCATACCTTTACAGCCCATTATTGCTTGGACAAGGACTCCCGCCGGGATGCCTTATTTGGTCAGGCTGTCCTCAAACACCTGTTCCATTCTTAAACAACTCCTGCCCACCTTCCCTCAATGGATGCCTGAGATCCATACGAAGATGGGGAACCCTAGGAGGGGGATCTCCCAGGCATCTTAGCTAGGGAGTCCCCCATATGTGAGGACTCATTCCTGCTTGTTCCTGGAGATAGCAGTTACTTACCTGTAACAGGTGATCTCTGGGAACAGCAGGAATTAGTCCTCACAACCCACCCACCTCCCCTAGGAGTTGTATCTCTTTCTCTTCCTTTCCTCTCTCTTTTGTCTCAGCTTTAAACTCGAACTGAGGAGAGTTGGTCAGGAAGGCGGGAAGGCAGCGCGCATGCGCTGTGGGAAGCCCCAAAAGCTTTCCTTTTGGGAAGCTGGGGAGCTTTCCCACGCAGGCTCCGTCGGTTCCGACGTACCCTTATGTGAGGACTAATTCCTGCTGTTCCCAGAGATCACCTGTTACAGGTAAGTAACTGTGCTTTCAGGTCCTAAACATTTCAGACACCAGTCATGGGTGTCAGTGACAGAAATGGTACCGCCACACTTAGTACATTTTTTAAAACCACTAGTTGGTTTTTCCATGATTTAGGAATATGGGGCCTAATGCCCAAAATGGCACCTAGCACCAAAGAGAAAAGTTTCTGAAAAGAAACAGTCTAAAGCCTAAGGTTTGTTTTTTTTGTATGAAAAGAAAAGAAAAGAACCAGCGGTACCAGTAGGCGTCGTGCAGTAGGCAAACGCGACCACAAGAAAAGAAATTTAAAGACGGAATTTTCTGCGGTGACAGGGAATAGATCCTGTCGGCTCCGGTGAAAACGAAGAACTGAAGAGGGACAGTTGGAAAGGCGGGAAGGCAGCACACATGTGCTGAGGGATGCTCCCAAAAGCATTCCTTTTGGACGCTGGGGAGTGTTCCCGCGCAGGCTCCGTCGGTACCGATGATACCCATATGTGAAGACTACATTCCTACTTGTTCCTGGAGATAGGGTTTTGTTAATGTGTTTCAAGGAGGGATAGATTTTGCTGATGTTATAGAGAAAGCTATAATATTTTATTTATTCCAGAGATCAGGGGCGGTTTACATCATAACAAGTTTAAACTTAAACTTTTACATGGAACAGTGTTTATGAACTTTGTACAAATAACATGCCGAGAAAGAGAGAGAAGAGCCAAAGATAACCCCAAGGTTGTGAGCCAAGGAAACTGGGAAGATGACAGTGTTAGGGAATGGGGGAGGTGGGTTTAGGGATTAAGATAAGAAGCTCCTTCTTGGCCATGTTCAGTTTCAGATGGCAGTGGGACATCCAGGCCACAGCATCAGACAAACAGGCTGAGATTTGGGCCTGGATTCCAGGAGGAATTTCTGGTAGAAAAGTACATCTGAGAGTTATCATCATAAAGGTGGTACTGAAAACCATGGGAGGAAATAAGGGCACTAAGGGAATGAGTATAGAGAGAGAAGAGAAGGGATCCCAAGACAGAGCACTGAGGTACACCTACTGAAAGCAGGATTCAAATGGAGGAAGATCTACCAGAGCATACAGTAAAAATGCAATGGGAAAGTTAAGGAGAAAATCAAGGTAGAGCACTTATAGGTCAGTAGGAGAAGTTTGAACTGGAAACAGATAGGGACCCGATGAAGCAACTTGAGAAGAGGGGTTATATGAGCATGTCGAGGCTGGTGGAAGATTAGCTGCACAGCTGTGTTTTAAACAGATTGAAGTGGAGAGATTTGATTCAGAGAGAGACTAGCAGGGAGGAGGTTGTAATACTGTAAACGGGAAGTGACTGAAGAGTGGATAAGTGCCTTAGTAGTATGTTGAGAAAGGAAGGGATGAATTTTTCTGTTATAGAGATTGAAAGTACAGGTTTTAGCTATCAGTTGGATGTGTGCGGAGAAGGCGAGGGAGGTATCAAAGATGACCTCGAGTTTACAAGCTGAGAAAACAGGGAGGAGTACAGCGTTATCCACAGAGATTGAGAAGGGAGAAAGGGGGAAAAATAAGAAGCTCTGTTTTAGCCATGTTCAATGAGACATCCAAACAGCAATGTCAGATAGGCAGGCAGAGATCTGGGCCTGGATTTGGTAAACAAAATTCAAAAACTTTTCTGTCACAGAAATGAAAATGGCTGATTCTAGTACTGTTTTTGGTTACGAACTCAGATATGTACTTAGAAATTCTCCATCATGTAACGTTTTTGAGTGACATGTAGGTTAAATTTAGACTATATTGCTCATATTTACATTAGATGTATATAGATGTATATTGTAACGTAATGTCTCCTAAAAGGTAGTTGTATATGATTTTCTGCTGTATTGTGCCTCAAGAACATCCCTCTTAAGGGTCCAATAATAATCTGCAGGCATACTGGAGCTCCACTTGCCCTGGTACCTATTTTCCATTACCGAAATGTCCTGATGAAACCTTTCCCCATGTTCATCGCTGACTGCTCCTAGATTTGCAGGAAAAAAATCCAGGTGTGAATGCAAGAAGTGCATTTTTAAAGACATGTTACATCCCAGTTTCTGGTAAGATTTCAGTAGAGTATCCACTGATTCTGCGTAGTTGTCTGCCTTGTTATTTCCCAAGAACATAAGAACATAAGATATGCCATACTGGGTCAGACCAAGGTCCATCAAGCCCAGTATCCTGTTTCCAACAGTGGCCAATCTAGGTCATATGTACCTAGTAGTTTCCCCCAAAAGACACAGGTTCTGCAATGCTTGTACTGGGTCAAACATTGATATCCTGGGTCCCTTCTTAATAATGGTTTATGGACTTTTCCTCCAGGAACTTGTCCAAACCTTTTTTAAACCCAGCTACACTAACAGCCTTTACTACATCCTCCGGTAACAAATTCCAGAGTTTGATTACACGTTGAGTGAAAAAATATTTTCTTTTATTAGTCTTAAATAGTTTACCCTGTAGCTTCATTGCATGTCCCCTAGTCTTTCTATATTCTGATAACGTAAACAATCGATCTACATTTACCCGTTCCACTCCGTTCATTAATTTATAGACTTCTATCATATCTCCCCTCAGCCGTCTCTTTTCCAGGTTAAAGAGCCCTAACCTTTTTAGCCTTTCTTCATAGGAGTATCCTTCCATCCCCTTTACCATTTTGGTGGCTCTTCTCTGAACCTTTTCTAATAACGCTATATCCTTTTTACGATACGGTGACCAGAATTGCACACAATATTCAAGGTGCGGTCTCACCATGGAACGGTATAGAGGCATTATAATATCTTAACACTTATTAAAAGTGGGCTGCTACACAGTACCCTGTCCTGTGCTGCTGAGGTAAGCTATATTCTTATTTGATTTAAATTATAGCTCTTTGCTGCTGCTAGGCTCTAACTTATGAAATTTAAGCTACAAGCTCTCTGCTGGGTTCTAAATTTAACCAGAAAGCTCTCTTCTGTGTTTTAAATTTAAACTAAAAGTACTTTGCTGATGCTAGGCCCTGAGTGACTATTAAATTAAAACTACAAGCTCTCTGCTGGGTATGAAATGTAACCAGAAAGTTCTCTTCTGTGTTTTAAATTTAAACTTAAACTGCTGCTACTAGGCCCTGACTGATTTAACAAAAAATAGTGGGTTCACAGATTAAATAGCTTTAATAGAAAGAATTCCCTTCAGTAAATTCCCAGAAGTATATACTCACAATTGCAGATCTCTCTCCAGAAGTAACAGTCCCCTGTTCTAGTCCTTCAAGACTGAGGATCACAGAGCTCTGGTTGAGCTATTTATGCCTGTGCTGCTGAGGTAAGCTGTGACCAACTTCCTGGATGATTAACAGTCCTTGCTTGGATAGAAGGAGTCTTTCAAAATGGCCTTTTGAACTGCCACCTGGTGTTAACACCTATTGAAAAAGTTTCACAGGTCTCTTGCCCCCTAGGTAAAAGGCCTCTTTGTAAAGGTCTCTAGAAAACTTTATTTGCTGCTCAAAGAGTACTGACCCTGTTTTGCCTTTTGTGCTAATCTATATTCTTATTTGATTTTAATTATAGCGCTTTGCTGCTGCTAGGCTCTAACTTATTATGAAATTTAAACTACAAGCTCTCTGCTGGGTTCTAAATTTAACCAGAAAGCTCTCAAGAAGTCACGGCAAACAGTCTTAAAGGACTCCCATGCAGCTCTTTCAGTTTCATTCAACTGACCGTCAAAGTTTTCATCTTTCATCAGTTTTCTAATATCAGGTCCTACAAAGATCCCTTCTTTGATCTTCGCCTCACTGATTTGTGGAATTGTCTTCCTTAGATATGCAAATCCAAGTCCACTTCTATCCATGGCTTTTACAAAGTTCTTCATAAGACCCAACTTTAAATGGAGTGGAGGTAGATATACTTTATTCGGCTCCACAAGTGGGTCATGTGCAACATTTTTCTGGCCTGGGACTAGTGATGTTCTCTTTGGCCACTGTTTCCGGATGTAATGATTTTTCCTGTCCCTGCTGTCCCACTCACACAGAAAGCAACAATACTTTGTCCAACCAAGCTGTTGTCCAAGCAAGAGGGCAATTACTTTTAAATCGTCACAAATATTCCACTTGTGTTCTTCATGCTTGATATTTGTTAGCAGGAGATGCATACTGCTGTAAGTTTCTTTCATATTGGTGGCATGAGCTACTGGAACTGATGATAAAATATTTCCGTTGTGGATAAGCACAGCTTTTAGGCTATATTTAGAAGAATCAATAAATAGTCACCAATCCTCTGTTCTATAATCCGGACAAAGTGTTTCCATCAGGGATTTAACTTCACAACAAAAAGCAATTTCATCTTCAAAGGCAAAGTAATCCACAAACTCGGTATGCCTATTTCTAAAAGTGCACACTTTGGTTTCTTTCTGAAGAAGATTCCAGCCTTTCAATTGTGACCCTAACAGTTCTGCTTGTCGCTTTGAAAGATTCAAATCTCTGATGAGATCATTCAAATCGCCTTGGTCCAGTAAATGTGGTTCAGAAGAGGAACCGAATGCCTCAAATCTTGGATCCTGCATTATAGCATCGCCATCATCGTCAACATCATCAGCATTCATTAGTGGCTCTTCTTCATCCTCATTCACTGTAAGATTTTCTGGAGGTTTTGGCACCAGCAATTCTTGACAGTGAGGCTCAGGCCTCATGGCAGATGATAAATTTGGGTAATTTACAGTGTGTTTTGATTTTGAAGTAATGCCTGCAATGTTTGTAAGGCAAAAATAGCAATCTGTCAAGTGATCTCTTGGTTCCCTCCAGATCATTGGAACAGCAAAATTCATGTATCGAACACCCTTTACCCAACCTGTTAGGAGTCTGACACAGGTAATACAGCAGACGTGAGGCGCCCAGTTTTTGTCCTGGTCACCGACTTGACATCCAAAGTACAGCTTATAACATGTCTTAACAAGCGGAGTAAAACGTCTTCTCTGCTTCTTAAAAGTAACCTCACCGCAAATGTAGCAAAGTGAATCCGGATGATTAGCATACTTTCGAGGCATTGTTAACAACTACAAGCGATAACCGTAATATTTATTAACCAACTTTTGTTTATGAAATAGATTAACGCAAACTCACATCTATTCAGATTCTGTTTTTTTTTTCAAACAATACAAACCACAATCGCTGATGGCGATAGAAAGCATACCAATACATGACTCAGCGTTTTCTGCTTGTATCAGCCAGACCAGTAGGGCAAGGGGCCCGGTTAATTAATTATATTATAACTACATGACTCAGCATTTTTGGTTGTAGCTGACAACATACAATAATAATTATGATGGAATTTTTCGTATTCAACCTTTGTTTACTGAAAAAAAACTGTAACGGCTAATTTACAGTAATGTACACACTTTACTAGATGATATCTCCTGAAGTATTGTCTGATAGAAAACTTCTGATACTATATTTGTAAACAATGGGAAAATTACATATGAAACAGGAAATTGTGTTGACCTTATCAGAGAGATTTCAGGTATAGAGAGGTAGATTTGAATCATCAGCATAAAGATGGTACTGAAAGCCATGGGAGGAGATGAACACACCAAGGGACTGGGTATAGAGAGAGAAAAGGAGTGGGCCCAAGATTGATCCTTGGGATACACCAGCTGAGAGTGGGATAGCAATAGAGGATGGTCCACCAGAACAAATACTGAAAGTACGATGGGAGAGATAGGAAGAGGACCAGGATAGCACAGACCCCTTAAAACCAAGCAAGGACACGGTATTGAGGAGAAGGTGGTGGTCAACCATGTCAAAAGCAGCAGAAAGATCAAGAAGGATGAGGATTGAATAAATGCCCTTGGAATTTGTCAGGAACAGGTCACTGGAGACTTTGGCAAGAGCTGTTTCAGTAGAATGTAAAGGATGAAAGCCAGATTGCAAAGGATTCATAAGGGCTTGAGAGGAGAGAAAGTCAAGGCAAGGGCGGTGAACCGCACATTCAAGTAATTTAGAAATGAAGGGGAAGAGGGAGATGGGTTTTTCTATGTTTCTATGAGTGTAATGCAGAAATATTTCTTTACGGAAAGAGTTGTGGATCCGTGGAATAATCTCCCAGTGGAGAGGTGGTAGAGATGAGGGCAGTTTCTGAATTCAAAAAAGCATGGGACAAACACAGAGGATCTCTAAAGGAAAAAAGGGGACTGCTGTATTTGTCGATATGTAAGGACAGACTAGATAGGCCATGTGGTCTTTTTTCTGTCGTCATTTTTCTATGTTTCTATGGGTCGATAATTAGGACAGGTAGGGTCTAGTGAGGGAGGGTTTCTTGAGGCGAGGTATGACCACAGCATGCTTGTAGGCTGCAGGAATGGGTGCAGTGGAGAGCGATAGGTTGAGAATATGAGAGATGGAAAGGATGACAGTGTAGGAGATGAAGCAGAGGAGCAGGTAGTGAGTTTGGAGGAGGAAAGATGTGTAGTTTCCTCCTTAGAGATCTTAGAAAAGGAAGAAAGGGTGACAGAGGTTGAGGGGGAAGAGTTGGGAGTAAAGAGGGGATGGAGCTGACCTCATGGGGAATTGGAGTGTAATCTTGTGGACTTTATCATGGAAATAGTCAACCAAAGTTTGGGCAGAAAGGGAAGGGAGGTGTTGGAAGCGGAGGCACTTTGAAGAAAGAATTGAGAGTTGTAAAGAGGCGGCAAGGGTCAGAGGCAGGAGAGTTTGGTGGACATAATAGTCTTGTTTGGTGAGTGCTATGGTTGACTGGAAAGAGGCAAACATGAATTTGAAGTGTAGCAAGGGTGTGGGACTTCAGCCACATGCACTCTGCTGAGCAGGCACAGGAACATACATAGCAGGTAGTTGAAGACAGCCAGGGCTGAGGTACAGTACACCTCACAGGACATGGCATGGGTGGAGCAAGAGCATCCAGTGCAGAGGAGCATGCAGTGTTATAGGAAGCTACTTCCTCATCAACAGACTCAGATGACATAGTGGAGGGAAAGAGGTGATGAGACAGTGGAAAGAACCAATGGGTTGATGGTATGAAGATTTCTAAAGAGATTGGAGGAACTGGGTGAGATTGAGGTGGGGGGTGATGAAGAGTGAAGCTTAGCAGGTGATGGTCAGATAAGGGAAGAACTGAGGTACAGAAGTTTGTGGGTAAGCAATTAGAGAAGAAGAGAAGGTCAAGGCAGTGGCCATGCTGGTGAGTGGGGCAAAAGAGCAAAGCTGGAGGTTGAATGAGGAGGTAAGGAAAAGGAGCTTTAAGCTTTAAAACATATGGGTCAGAGAAGTTATCAACATGAATGTTAAAATCCCCAAGAATAAGGGAGGGGAAAGATGAATCCAGAAAGAAGGAAAACCAAGAATCAAAGTCAGGGAGAAAGGTAGAATTGGATTTGTCAGGGGGTTGATAAATAGCAGCTATCCAGAGAGGTAAAATTCAGTGGCAATGGCTTGCTGCTGTACAAGTCCTAGTCACTGCTGCTAAATATGCCCCCCCCCCCTATTTTTCTGGTGTCCAGTGTCTATTACCACCGGGCTTTGGATAATGTTTTATAATTTATAGTTTTGTGTATTCCATCTTGTGCATTGCTGATTTGGAAATATGATTTATAAACTGAAGAAATAAAATAGTCTCTCTGCCACCTTGCCACAGTTTAGTATAATCTTACAGCTGGACTTTGGAGAAGGATCTTTGTCAATGCAGCCAGCAGTTTCTGCTGCCAAATTGTGGAGAGAAGAATCCCTTGACAGTGTGATCCAGGGAAGCTAGGAGAAGAAGTAGAAAGAATAAAATGTCAAAGAATAAAATAAGAAAGCTGAGACCGAAAAATAGCTCAGGAAAAAATTTGGGAAGATTATCTCAAAAAAAGCAAACTCATATCTTACCCTGCATCCCTCCAAATTTTGCCACTCAAACCTTTCCATATTAATCCACTCTTATGTTAAGCATATCATCTCTGTATTTTCTCATTAAAGCTCTGTTCTTAATTGCAGCATGTTTGAGTTTCAGAGTAAGCAAGTAACCTAAAAGTGTCATCAGTTTTACCTTTGTTTCTTTTTTCAATTTGAAGTGGTGTTGAAGTGTTATTTTTATGCTGGATACAAATTCCATATTTCTCATAAATTGAGAGATTATATTGCCTTCTTTCAGTTTTCAAGCCAAGATCCTTGAAGAGAGAGAGCTGCATTCTGTGGATGTGAAAAGAGCATTAACATTTTATTTGAACAGAGTAAAAAATCTTCAGAGATACTGCAGCTTAGTTTGTGGAAAATCAGTCTTCAGTGTAATTAGTCTGTAAAACTACAACTTTGAGTACCCCATTTGCATTTTATAAGTGGATGTTTGCTGTTGCTTCATTTGGAAGGAAGGTGATTGAAGCCATTTTGTTTCTGACACTTTAAGGTACAGCATTGGTATGTCCATCAGGTCCAGACTGGTGTAAAGAATGCAAAATAATAATTCCGTATCGTCCTGCTAGACCATTCCAGACAAGTGGGTTGTGTTCCCCTACCAGCAGATTGTCGGTGGAGACAAAGAACTAATGAAACGTCCAGGTTTCAATGACATCACTCATATGCCTCTATTTGCCTTAGCCACCAGAGGTCCCTTCAGAATTTCTTTGTCTCCAGCAAATGGTAGGTGGATTTTCTCTTCTTTGAAGCAAAATAAAATCTGCAGATTGAAAGGAAAAGATTGATTAAACACTCGTGAATGACCACCTTGAGGCTGGCTCTCTCAATTGAACATGATGTGGGAGGCTCCACTAGACTGTGGTCTTGTCGGTAGCCATAGGAGAAGAGAAAATTGGTTCAGTTCCACACTCTTACACTGGATAAATAGCCTGTTGAGCAGCCAGAAAATTGGAAGGATCTGGAAGGTTAGAATAATTCAGCAGCCTCAAACAACCTTAATGCCCCTCCATCCTCTGTCTCCCCTGCTCTCTCGAAGATTGCAGAAGGCTCTCAGAGGAATCTGCTTGCCAGCCACATTATAACGCAGTGCTGCCAAGCCAAAGAAACAGTTTCAGGGGAGTAGAGCCATGCCCAATCAAATTCTCTGCCTGGGGCTCTCAGGGGGCGAGTACCAAGACTTGACCTTGTCATTGTCCTTGTTGGGTGCTCCCGATTCAGTCTTCCTGGGATGCAATTTGGGGTGGACTGCTAGTGACCATTGGTATGGTATGGAGGTTTCCTGCCATTTTCAGTATGCCCTCCTTTACAGGCTATCCACCACCCCGAGAATGTTCTCCAAGGTCATGTTGGTAGTGGCTGTGGCGCCATGGGATCTGACTCCATCCATATCTGGATGACTGGCTCATCTGTGCCTATTTTTTTCAGAGGCATCTCAGGTGGCGTCACAAGTGGTGTCCTTTTATGAGAGCCTCAGCTGGATGATCAATCGGAGAAAGAGCCAACTGTTGCCTTCCCAGTCCCTGGAGTTTCTGGGAGTATCGACACTTTTATGGGCAGAGAAGAGTCAAAAGATTGTTGGATTGCCTGGCACTGTTCTATGCGCAGCAGGCTCCCAAAGTCTGGGATTATCTTCAGCTCCTCGGATTGATGGCAACAACCATAGAGACGATGCCATAGACATGTGCTCACATGCAACTGTTCCAGCATTCCCTGGTGACTCGGTGGTCCCCAAGTTCTCAGGAGTTCAAGCACAGACTCCCGCTCCCATTGATGGTGACGTCCAGCCTGCAGTGGTGGTAGCAGCCTGGTCATCTGAGGAAGAGAGTGCCACTGGACGATTTCTCCTGGATCCTCCTGGCAAAGAATGCTAGTCTGTTGTGCTGGGGAGCCCATTATCGACCATACAGCCTAGGGCCATTGGGACTGCTGGGAAGCAGTGTGGTCCATCAACCGCCTCAAAGTGAGGGCCATCAGGTTGACTCTTCTGCATTTCTGGCCCCTGGTTAATGGCAGGATGGTTCCGAGTGTTTTCAGATAATGCCACAGTGGCTTTAGTCAATCGGCAAGGTGGCATGAGGAGTGCTGGGGTAGCTCTGGAGATTGCTCTCCTGTTTGCCTGGGCAGAGAAGAACCTCCTAGCCTTGTTGGCTCGGCACATTGCCAGGGTGTATAATGTGGAGGAAGACTTCCTCAGCTGGCACTCTCTGGATCCTGGAGAGTGTGAGTTGAGTCAGGAGGCAGTTCAGTTGATGCTGCGCCTCTGGGGTCGTCCTGAAATGGCTCTGATGGTGACTTTCCTCCGAAGGAAGCCTTTACTGTACCAGTTCCTCCGATGCTGGAAAGGCTGCTCTTCTGTATGTGGGAGGCACTGGCCTCGGCGCCGGTTCTTAGCAAACGGGCCGATTTCATTTATCGAGTCCGTAAGAGCCCTGGGTTCCAAAAGGCGCAGCTACCGCACAACTCCATGGTTTTGGAATCGGCCATGCACCGTCTGAAGAGTCAGAAGATGCACTCCATAGTGCCCCCCGGCCGGGAGGCCTGGAACCTGGATGCCCTCGGTATCTATGCTATCTTGCCGTGTCCAGACCTATCAGCTGTACATGGGCATGTACCTATGAGATCTGGCAAAGGAGATTGCCGGGTTTTCAGCTGGCCTCTCCGAAGAACCTTTGCAGAGGTTCAAGGCTTTGTCAACAGGGATCCGAGAATGCTCGAAGTTTATCTCTCGAGCAGCCTATGATGGCTTCAAGGTTTTGGCCCGGGTAGCTGCGGCCGGCATCGAGTGCACCCTGTCAGGCCTGGCTACAGTCATCAGACCTGGAGTCATGGGTGCAGGACAAGTTGGTCGATGTCCCCTGTCGAGGTGAAAGCCTTTTCGGTAAGCCCATGACTGAAAAGGCTGCAGAAATCGAAACTGAGACTCTCACCAGGACAAGGCTGTCCAGGAAGACTTCTGCCCCTTCTCAAAAAAAGAAGGGCTCGGGAAAGAAGCCCTTTTTCCCGAGGAAGGGTGCTGCCTACAAATCCTACCCTCAATATCAGGCCTCTCCAGCTCCCCAACAGGGCCAGCAGGGCAAGGACATGGGCCCCGTAGGCAGAAGACCCCCAAGCCGCCAGCTCCGGCTCCTGCACAGCAGGGAGCGGGGTTTTGACTCCAACAGCATAGCCTCTTCGCCGCCGCTGGCTCCATTTAGCATAGGGGGTTGGCTGACCCTGTACACCTACAGGTGGCCAGCCATCACAGGGGATACCTGGGTACTCAGCATAGTCCAAAAGGGCTATATGCTCCACTTCCACCAGCTATCCCCCTCCTACTTTCCAGGTGAGCCTCCAAGACTCCCTCTACACAGAAACCTCCTCCTTCAGGAGTTGGCAAGTCTTCTAAAGGAACAGGCGGTGGAACCGGTGCCTTACCACCTGGACCTGTGCTGCAACAGACGGCGTTTTTTGGATGGTTGCTGATAATATAATACTTGTGGATATTGCACTTGAAGCAGGGCGAAGGAGCCCGAAACGTGCGCGTCGTGTGGAAGGACTTTTGTAATGAGCATTTCATGATTTGAGATAAGTTTTTCACTTACATTTTTTTGACTATGGTATAAATTTTAAACTTGGTGAAGAACCTTAATAAATAAATAATAAAAGTAGCTACCCGCTTGGTGAGGGTCGTTTTCCCTTTCGACCTTCCCACGGTCAGCTCCGACAAATAAATATATTTTGTAGCAGGTCACATTGCAATAGGTTAGGTTCTTTTTATGATTATTGATTTACCTAGCCTTGGGTTTATTTTTTTGTAGTTACCACCTGGAAGGGCAAGACTTCTACTCCAGGTACTTCCTGGTACCAAAAAGGACAGGAGGCCTCCGGCCTATCTTAGACTTGCGAAACCTAAACAAGTTTCTGGAGAGGGAAAAGTTCAAGGGCACCACGCACCGGTGGAAGGACAGTCTCTGTCGGTTCACCCCTTGGTGTCCAGATTTCTCAGAGGTCTGCTTCTACTCAAGCCTCCGGTTCATCCACCGGCGACTGAGTGGGATTTGAATGTGGTCTTGCAGCAACTTACTCACCCACCATTTGAGCCGATGGCTACTTGCCATTTGCGCTTCCTCTCTTGGAAGGCGCTCTTTCTGGTGACTCTTACCTCGGCCAGACGTGTGAGTGAACTACAAGCTCTGGTTTCTGATAGGCTGTACACATGGTTCTATAGGAACAGGGTAGTCCTACGGACCCATCCGAAGTTCCTTCCAAAAGTGGTCTCTTTCCACCTCAACCAGGAGGTGGTTCTTCCGACCTTCTTTCCTAGGCCGCATACCAGCTGGGCTGAAACAGTCTTGCATACCCTGGACTGTAAGAGGGCGTTGTCTTTTTACATACAACGTACGCAGGGGGGGCATCGAAGGGCTACTCGGCTCTTTGTCTCCTTTGACCCTAATAAGATGGGGTTACCTGTCTCCAAGCGTACGTTGTCCATTTGGGTAGCAGATTGTATCGCCTGGGCGTAAAAGGCAGCCGACCTCCCCTTGCAGGGTCAAGTCACGACCCACCGTGTCAGGGCGAAAGCCGCGTCAGTAGCTCATCTCCGCTCTGTTCCGTTGGCAGACATCTGCCGGGCCGCTACTTGGTCTTCAAGCCAGACTTTTGCAGCCCATTACTGCCTCGAGAGAGAGTCCCGAAGGGACAGTGCTTTCGGACAGGCGGTACTCCGTAATCTCTTTGAGGTTTAGGCAACTCCTACCCTCCGGCCCTTGTGTTGGGCTACCATACAGGGGCGTTCTCAGAGGATATTCTTATCACGTATGCTTAGGCTTTTGAGAGGGAGCCATTTTTCAGCTTATGGTTCCCGGTAGCCTAGAACTGGGGAGTCCCATATGTGAAGACTGACTTCCTGCTTGGTCCTGGAGAAAGAGTAGTTACTCACCTGTAACAGGTGTTCTCCAGGAGCAGCAGGAATCAGTCCTCATGATCCTCCCTCCTCCCCTGGAGTTGCAGTCATATACTTCATTTTATTTTTTTGCTGTCTTTTAGCTATGTCATCAGACTGAGCAAGAAGACATCCTTGGGCGGGAAGGGGACCGCACATGCATGCTGTATTCCCAAAGGCTTTCCTTGAAAGCTGGGGAAATGCTTTGCATGAGGGCTCCGTTGGTGCCGACGTCATCCATATGTGAGGACTGATTCCTGCTGCTCCTGGAGAAACACCTGTTACAGGTGAGTAACTACTTTTAGCAGTAGTGTATATGATCAGGGAATATTCATTTGTATTACTGCCTTTATGGCAGTCAGTGCCCCTCCCCCTATACATTTTCTAGCTTATAGCATTCTAAAAGTAAATTGGTTTAATTCCTCTCATAGATTTTGCATTTTAACTAGTAAGGACCCTCCCATTTCCCTCGCCGATACCCCTTCATTCTAGAGAGATAAGCTCTTTGTACTATTTTATACTGCAGCTCTTGCAAGCTAGCATCCTTTGTCACCCGGCTTATCGCTTGATGAGACCCTTTTTCTGGCCAGAACCCTTAAATAGTGGTCAGTTAAGCTTTGCGATCCTAACTGATACTACTAGGACAGTCTGTCTGCAGCCCTTTCTCCATCTTAGCAAGTTGGAAAGCCTGTGTATATTGACTACTTATAGTATTATACCAGTGTCAAACTTGAAGATAGTACAGCAGCTAATTATTTGGTATTTTCCATTTAAGTTTGATCTGCTCAAAAGATAGACATTCTCCCACATTTGTCTCCAACAAGTCGTCTATAGCCACACAGCCCTGCTGAGCCCAATTCTCAAACTGAGATTTTCCCAGGCCCGTAGATAAATCTGAGTGTTTTTTGATGTGCAAAAACACAGATTCCCTGGAGGTCCCCCCTCCCTATATTCTCCACCATCACCAGGCCATTTTAAAGGGGTACAACAATAAGTTCCTTCCCTTTAACAGATCTTGCTGTGGTTTATGCACATGTAGTATGTTTAAAAAATATATGATGGCACTAATCCTGCAACAAGCCTTCTGATTTGTATTTAGCTTCTCCTTTATATTCTTCAAATATCCAGGATATGAGGGAAACAATATTACAGATGCTGAGATCAGGCACCCTCTTTTTCCCCAGAACCAACTTATAATAATCAATCTTTGGGAGCCTAGAGATCCAGATAAACTTTCCTCCGATACTTTTATAGTGCTTTTCATCAACTTATTTCACCCTTACTGGCATGGTCTGCAGCAGGTATAGCAATTTTGGCAGCAATACCATTTTTACTAGGGCCACATTTACAAAGATAAGAGTAGATCTTTCCACTTATTGCAGAGACTCCTGATGTGGTCATGTTTGGGCCTAATGTTCTGTTGGTACATGACTGCTGAGCTTCTATGTAAATAAATCCCCAAGTATTTCATACTATTATTATTACTATTATTATTATTATTAAAGACTTATAAAGCGCCGCAACATACGAAGCGCTGTACAAACATAGAAGAGAGACAGTCCCTGCTCATCAGAGCTCACAATCTAATAAGACAGAAAGCAAAATAAGTTACATAATACAAATAACAAAAATTTACAGGACAAAGTAAGCAAATGTTGATAGAGAGATCAAGATAGGGTAAGACAGGAATGGAAAGCAATAGTGAAGAGGTGGGATTTTAGTCTGGACTTGAAAATGGCCAGGGAGGGTGCCTGGCGCACAGAAATAGGAAGACTATTCCAAGCAAAGGGTGCTGCCAGTTGGAAGGAGCGAAGTTTGAAATTGGCAGTACGAGTAAAGGGCACAGATAAACGAAAACTGTTAGAACAGCGAAGCAACTGAGAGGGGGTGTAAGGAGAGATGAGAGATGAAAGGTACTGGGGGCAGAAGAGTGAATACATTTATAGGTCAGGAGGAGAAGTTTAAATTGGATACGGAGACGGATGGGAAGCCAATGAAGCGACATGAGGAGAGGAGTGATGTGGGAAAAACGAGACTGGCGGAAAATGAATCGAGCAGCAGAGTGTTGAATTGACTGAAGAGGAAAGAGGTGGCTTGCAGGGAGTCCGGCAAGGAGAATGTTACAATAATCAAGACAGGAGGTGATTAAGGAGTGGACAATCAATTTAGTGGTGTCAACAGAGAGGAAGAGGCGAATTTTGGAAATATTGTATAGAAAGAAACGACAAGTTTTAGCAATGAGCTGGATATGTGAAGAGAAAGAGAGAGAGGACTCGAAGATAACACCAAGGTTACGTGCTGAAGAAACAGGGAGGAGTACAGAGTTATCAACAGAGAGAGAGAAAGGGGAAAGAGGAGGGGAAGCATTCGGAGGAAAGATAAGAAGCTCAGTTTTGGCCATGTTCAGTTTTAAGTGGCGGTGGGACATCCAGGCAGCAATGTCAGAGAGGCAGAGTGAGATCTTAGACTGGATATCAGGAGAGAGAACAGGTGCAGAAAGATACATTTGAGAGTCGCCGGCATAGAGATGAAAGTGAAAGCCATGGGAAGAGATAAGGGTGCCAAGTGATTGGGTATAGAGAGAGAAGAGGAGTGGACCTAAGATGGAACCCTGAGGAACTCCTACAGGTAGTGGGTTTGAAGAGGAGGAGGAGCCATCGAAGCACACACTGAAAGAGCGATGGGATAGATAGGAAGAGAACCAAGATAGTACAGAGTCTTTGAATCCAAGTGAGGCTAGGGTGATAAGAAGAAGGTTCTGGTCAACAGTGTTAAAGGTAGCAGAGAGATCAAGAAGAATGAGGACAGAGTAAAAGCCTTTGGACTTTGCCAAGAACAAATCATTCAAGACCTTAGTAAGAGCAGTTTCAGTGGAGTGTAGGGGACGGAAGCCGGATAGTAAAGGACCCAAGAGGCTATGAGAGGAGAGGAAATCAAGACAACGGTGATAGACTGCACGCTCAAGTAGTTTAGCGACGAAAGGAAGGAGAGAGATGGGACGATAGTTAGAAGGACAAGTGGGATCAAGTGAAGGTTTTTTGAGGAGGGGTGTAACCACAGCATGCTTGAAAACAGAAGGGAAGGTTGCAGTGGAGAGGGGTTAAGAATATGAGAAATAGAAGGGACGAGAGATGAAAAGATGGAGCTAAGGAGGTGGGTGGGGAAGGGGTCAGAAGAGCAGGTAGTAGGTCAAAAAGAACGCTGCCATCCAGGAAAGGTTTTTATAATTTTGTGAGTTCATTGCTTCTGATTTCCTATAGTTGATTTTCAAGCTAGCAAAACTGCCGAATTGCTTTATAATATTTTTGAGATTGATCATACTAATATTAGCTTTGCTCACAGACAGGAGCATGTCATCTGCGAACATGGTGACCTTAAACTCTTCCAGTCCTATCCTCATACACTTTAGCCCCCTGTCGTAGTGAATTAGATAGTCTGGGGCTCCAGTGTTAATAAAAATAGCATTGAAGAGAGTAGGCATCCTTGCCTGGTCCCTCGCCCTCCAATGTTAATAAAAATAGCATTGAAGAGAGTAGGCATCCTTGCCTGATCCCTCACCTTAATTGCAGGTTATCAGTCAGCTTTACGTTTGTGTTGATGATTGGTTCAAGTAGGTTGCATGATCCAAGGCAACATTGCTTTACCAAAGGATGACCATTCCAAACAAATTTGATTGAGTTCTTTGACTGGGTGACCAGAGAACTAGATCCAAGGGCATGCAATGGATGTGATCTACCTAAATTTCAGCAGAGCCTTTGATACTGTTCCTCACAGGGGCTCTACAGGTCAAACAACGGTAAGGATTTGCTGGTTTATTTTTATTAAATTGCTAGCTCTCTGACTGGGGAGCTCTTAAAAGGGTTTTGGTATATTTTTAAAGCAAAGTTACATTCTTTTTTGTGGTGTAGTGGCAATATTCTCTTTAGCAGAGTAGGTTTTAAACTCTAGTAACCTTCTCAGCTTTTGGGAACTGCTAACACCTAATCAGGTGTTAGTTTCCTCCCTACCCACCCCACCTCCCACCCACCCCTAGTGAGCAGTTTTGCTTTATAGGGCACCTCCCCATTTAACAAAGCACAGGGACTTGGAACAGCACATTTTGAATAGAATTAAAGTGATTTAACTGCTTTTTCTTGGAAAGGACAGCTGGGAAACCAGCTGGTACTTTGTTAGATCTCTCTCTTTTCCTTTAACAGATACCTAAGTTCCACGAACAGAACAATGACTGGGAAAAATCGTATCGCTAAAGCTATTGCTCCCGTTACAGCTTCTGCCTCTGTCCAGACAGAGGTCCCAATGCCAGTTGAAGGACCAGTTCCATGTGCAGGATGCCTGCATGCTGAAGCTCTGAGGAAACAAGTGGAGGAACTCAGAGAGGAGGTGGCGAGACTGAGGAGCATTCAAGACAGTGAGAAGTACATTGATGAGATGCTTCTTGAAACATCCAAGCTCTCTAGCAGAGGAGAAGATGGGTGCCAACAGAATGACGAAGGTTGGACACAAGTCACCAGGGCCTGCAGAATCACCCATCCAACTTCTCCAGCCCTTGAATTGGAGAACCATTATGCAGCCATGGAAGTGGAGGAGGTGAAAATATCCCTGGAAAGGGAAGAAACAGAGCTCAAGTACCCCAAAGTTGCAGAATCAGTGACCACAAGGCAGCGAAGGGTAGTAGTGATTGGTGACTCTCTTCTGAGGGGTACTGAGGCGTCCATCTCCCAACCAGACTTGATGTCTAGAGAAGTATGCTGTCTGCCTGTGTGATGCAGCGGGCCCTCTGCTGGAGAGAAAAAAAGTTTTAAACTCTGAAAGAAAAAGAAATTGCCTGCAATTTCCAGAGAACTTACCTAGAGGGAGCAGGAGAGCTAAGACAGAGACCACAGAACCATGCCCTAGTGGGCAGGACTCTTATTCCAAAAGCTCACATTTAAGAGCAGGCAAGCCAGAGTCTGGAGGCAAGCCAGAGTCTGGAGGGAAGCCAGAGTCTGGAAGAAAGCCAGTCTGGAGACAAGCAAGAGTCTGGAGGCAAGCAAGAGTCAAGAGGCAAGCAAGAGTCAAGGGACTTGCCTGCAAGGAGCTCAGCTGCCAAAGCCTCATCAGCTGAGAGAAAAAGGACAGGCTGGGAGAGGAGAACCAGGCCTGAGAGAGAGAGGACAGGCCGAGAAGGCCGAAGCCAAGCCAGGCCGGGCCCAGAAGCCCACAAGAGAACAGGCCTTAAGGGCCAGAGAAGGAAAGACTGGGAAAGCCGGAGGTATATTCCAGAGAGCACCGATACTGAAGGCAGCAGTCACGGTACACCTCCAGCCTCACCCCAGAGAATCAAACACAAAGCAAAAGGTAAAACTTTTAACCTTTGTCATTGTATACCTGAACTTAAGCTAAGAGAAGAATCCTGGGAAGGAGATTCTCCATATAGAAGACAAGAGCAGAAGCAAAAGTTAAAGGATAGTTTGTGCAACAAAAGGACTGTTAGAGGAAAACATAGAGATAATGTTTTTAAACCTCTTGAGCAAGCAATGCCTTTCTGGTATGCCACTAAGCTGAATCGTGGGCCTAGACAGACTGCTAAGCCGTGGGAAACAGTAAGACTAAATCCCATGAAGGACACTTGCCCTGATACCTCAGAGCAGTCAGAGGAGGCCATGCAAGTGGAATCTGTGTATGAAGACAGTGATAGTCCCATGGAATGCACATACTGTGCTGGAAGCGAAATAGAGGCCTTCCAGAGTCATTGAGCGAAGGAAGCCTTTTTGCTGTTACATATTTGAATACTGTGAAGTTAACAGTGTTTGGTTATTTTATTTCTCACCTTTAAAAATCTGCTGTAAAGACTTATTTTGCCACGTACCGGAGTGTATATCCTTTGTTTTTGAACCCTTAGTGCTTAAAGGGGAAAATAAAGCCTGTTTGTTTTTCCCACCACTTTTGTGCAAGTCTGAATCTCTTCAGGAGTTGGTAACGAGGCTGACACAAGGCTCTGACCCACGACCCTCGCACCTGGCCAACCCTGATTACCATCATCTTAGTGACCCCCCCCCCGGCTCCAGCCCTCCGGTGGAACTACTACGCCGCCACCATATGATAAGGCGGTATAGAAATCCAATTAAATAAATAAATAAAATAAGATGTTACGGAGAGTTTGCCGAGACTCATCAAGCCCACTGACTATTACCCAATGTTGCAAATCCATGTCGGAACAAATGACACTACCAGGTATCCCTCTGAGCATATCGAAAGTGACTTCATGGCTCTGGGACAGAGGGTGAAACAGATAAGGACCCAGGTGGTGTTCTTTTCAATCCTCCCTGTTGATGGTAAAGGCCAAGGCAGAGAGGCTTGCATCCTGGAGATGAATGCATGGCTGCGTGGATGGTGTCATCAAGAGCGTTTTGGTTTTCTAGACCATGGGATGCTGTTCCAAGGGTTGCAGAACAGAGATGGCATCCATCTGTCCAAGAAAGGTCAACGTGTCTTCAGTAGTAGACTGGCTAATCTACTGAAGAGGGCTTTAAACTAGATTCATTGGGGATGGGTGAAAAAAGCCCTCAGGTAAGTGAAAGCCCCCAGGTAAGTGATGCATTAAATACCTTTATGGAAATAGGTAACAGGGGTAAAATATGGAAAGCAGTGTGTATAAACGCCCGTAGCGTGGGGAATAAGATCCCTAATGTTGAAGCTTTGGTGGGAGTGGCCGACTTGGATTTAGTGGCCATTACAGAAACATGGTTCACAGAAAACCATGACTGGGATGTAACTATACTTGGCTATACTTTATTCAGAAAGGACAGGATAGGAAGAAGGGGAGGAGGAGTGGCACTATATGTAAAAAATACTATTAAAGCTTTGGAATTACAGAGCTTAAAAGGGAGAAAGGAGGCGTTGTGGGTTAAACTAGAAAGAGGGAAAGAGAATTCTATTTGCATTGGCGTGATGTACAGACCTCCCTCACAAGAAGAAGAGGTGGACAGAGAGTTAATTGAAGACATACGCAGCATTGCTAAAAAAGGGGAAGTGCTACTGATAGGGGATTTCAATATGCCAGATGTTGATTGGCACATTCCTGCTGCAGTATCATCTAGAAGGAAAGAGATCCTGGATTCTCCACAGGGAGAACTAGTCAAGCAATTAGTAACAGATCCCACAAGTGAAGGGGCCATACTGGACTTGGTGCTTACCAATGGTGAAAGTGTTTCTGATGTTATAGTGGGAGATCACTTTGCATCCAGTGATCACCAGATGATGTGGTTCAGTATTAGGACCAGGGCTGTTAGAATCCATTCAAAGGTGAGGGTCTTAGACTTTAGGAAGACTAACTTTGCGAAGATGGGCCAATACCTCAGGGAGTCGTTAGCGGGATGGGAACAGCTGGGGGATGTAGAAAAACAGTGGGTCAAAACTGAAAGGAGATATTTTAAGAGCACCAACATTTTTGTTAAAATGGTAAATAAAGGTAAAAGGAAAAGGAGACTGCTATGGCTTTCGAAAGAGGTAGCTGAAAAAGTGAAGAAAAAGAGGGAGGCCTTCATGAAATGCAAGAGATCACAGAGAGAGGAATACAGGCATCTATATTTGGAAAAACTTAGAGAAGCTAGCAAAGTAGTCAGGACAGCAAAGGTTCAAAAAGAGGAGGGAATAGCCAATGCAATAAAATGGGGGGGATAAGACATTTTTCAGATATGTTAGTGAGAAGAATTTGAGAAGAAGCTTGCTGCGGAAGCAAAAACGCGAAATAAAGACTTTTTCAAGTACATTCGTAGTAAAAAAACATGTGAGAGAGTCAGTTGTTCCATTAGATGATAGAGGAGTTAAAGGGGCACTAAGAGGCGACAATGCGATAGCGGAGAGACTGAATGAATTTTTTGCTTCGGTCTTTACTGAGAAAGATGTAGGGATGTTACCCATGACTGAAGTGGTATTTAAAGGTGCAGAAGAATTCAAGGAAATATCGATACTTCTCCAGGACCAAGCAGGAAGTCAGTCCTCACATATGGGTGATGTCGGCGCCGACGGAGCCCCCATGCGGAGCATTTCCCCAGCTTTCAAAGAAAGCCTTTGGGAATGCAGGCACGCATATGAGATTGCAGACCTGCTATTAGTAATCTGTGAATTTTCATTAAAATCATCTGTAATACCTGAAGATTGGAGGATCGCCAATGTAACGCCAATTTTTAAAAAGGGTTCCAGGGGTGATCCGGGAAACTACAGACCGGTGAGCCTGACGTCAGTACCGGGAAAAATGGTAGAAACCATGATAAAGAACAAAATTACTCAGCATGTAGATAGTCATGGCCTAATGGGAGACAGCCAACATGGCTTTAGACAAGGAAGATCTTGTCTTACTAATCTGTTATGTTTTTTTGAAGGTGTGAATAAACAGGTGGACAAAGGTGAGTTGGTTGATATAGTGTATCTGGACTTTCAGAAAGCCTTTGACAAGGTCCCTCATCAGAGACTTTTGGCAAAACTACAGGCTGGTTAGTTTAACTTCGGTGGTGAGTAAATTATTGGAAACGCTGCTGAAAGAGAAAATAGTGAGGTTTCTGGAGTCCAGCGGATTACAGGATCCAAGGCAGCATGGATTCACTAGAGGCAGGTCTTGTCAGAAAATCTGATTGATTTCTTTCACTGGGTGACCAGGGAGTTGGACTGAGGGAGAGCCCTAGATGTGGTGTATTTAGATTTCAGTAAAGCCTTTGACACTGTTCCTCACAGGTGACTTATAAACAAACTGAGCACCCTAGGAATGGACCCTAAAGTTACTGCTTGGGTTAGAAATTGGTTGGGTGGGAGGCGACAAAGAGTAAATGGGGCTCACTCTGAGGAGAAGGATGTTACCAGTGGTGCGCCCCAGGGATCTGTCCTTGGTCCGATTCTTTTTAACATCTTTGTTAGTGATATAGCGGAAGAGCTGTCGGGCAAGGTTTGCCTTTTTGTGAATGATACCAAAATCTGCAATAGAGTAGACACCCAGGAAGGTGTAGATAACATGAGGAGGGATCTAGCTAAGCTTGAAGAATGGTCTAGAATCTGGCTGCTGGGACTTAATGTTAAAAAATGTAAGATCATGCATTTAGGCTGCAGCAATCCAAGGGAGCAATATAGTATAGGGGGTGAAGTACTTTTCTCCACTAAAGAAGAGCGGGATTTGGGCATGGTTGTGGCTGATGATCTTAAAGTATTTAAACAGGTAGAAAAGGCAACGGCAAGAGCTAGAAGGATGCTTGGGTGCATACGGAGAGGAATGGCTAGCAGAAAAAAGGAGGTGATAGTGCCTCTGTATAAGTCTTTGGTGCGACCTCATTTGGGGTATAGTGTGCAGTTCTGGAGACCGCACCTTCAAAAGGATGTGAACAGGATGGAGTCTGTGCAGATGGTGGCTAAAATGGTTAGTGGTCTTCATTATAAAGCATATGAGGACAGACTTAAGGATCTTAATATGTACACCTTAGAGGAAAGACGGGATAAAGGTGATATGATTGAGATGTTTAAATACCTCCGTGGCATAAATGTTCAGGGGGAGAGCCTCTTTCAATTGAAAGCAAGTTCTGCTACGAGGGGACATGGGATGAGGGTGAAGGGGGATAGATTCAGGAGTGATTTGCGGAAATATTTCTTTACGGAAACAGTGGTGGATCCGTGGAATAGTCTCCCAGTGGAGGTGGTAGAGATGAGGACAGTAACTGAATTAAAAAAAGCATGGGACAAGGTCACGTGATGTGGTGAGAGTGGTTGGACGCGAACCACCTGAGCTCTGGGGCCCCCCCCCCCCTCCGCGCCGGTAAAATGCACCATTTTTTTTCAGCCGACGGGCTGCGATCCCGACAGTTACCAGAGGAGCGGAGTAGCAGCATGAGTGGCAGTGGCGGCGAAGTCGGGACGCAGAGAGAAGGAGCGGCCCGCTGGACAGCAGAACATGGCAGAGGTGCCTGGGCCGCCTCACTCTCCCCAACCTCACCAGAATACTTTGAGGAGATTTCTCAGGCAGTGGCAGGAGCTCTCTCGGCCCAGTTCGATGCATTGCACAGCAAGATGGATCTGCTGCAGACCTCAATGGGAGCGCTGGGCCAGTGGATGCAAGAGGCGGAGACTCGGCTTGGACAGGCTGAGGATAGCGTGGAGGAGCTATTCCAGGGAGTAGGCCGCATGCGAACCGTGATGCAGACCCAGGAAGCTAAACTAGATGACCTCGAGAACAGGTCTTGTCGGAATAATCTGCGCTTCCTGGACATCCCGGACAGCATATTGGACCAAGACCTAAAAACTATTTGGCGTCTTTGGTGGCACAGTTCTTGGAGGGGGGAGATGAGTGCAGCCAGATTTTAATCGAAAGAGCACACCGAGTAGGGCCCAGGCACTCCAAGGATGGCAGACTGCATGTGGTTCTAGCAAAGTTCTTGCAGTTAGCCACAGAAAGAGGCGGTATTAAGAGCAGCAAGAAAAAGGGGAACTGTTATAAAGGATAACATTAAACTGAGAATTGTGCAGGATTACTCGGCTGCTCTGGGCCAGCGCAGAAGGGCATATGCTCCCCTGTGCCAGAAGCTCATAGAAGCTAACATCAAGTTTATTGTACAATATCCTGCTAAACTGATAATCTCCTCCGAGGGAGCGCGTCGGACCTTTGATTAGGCAGCTGAGGCATTGCAATACTTGGAAGATCTAACGCATAAGACCGGAGCCCCCATCAGTGGAGCACCATAGCAGGTTGGAATCTGTGACTTGAGAAAGCACAGAGAGGGTTCAAAGATGGAAGCGTGCTATGAGAAGAGCGCGGCATGGAGGTATTGTACTAAGATGGTTTGGCAGAGGGTGAACCTGAGCTGCGGGATTGGTGTGGATGCTATTTGCTGCTTGGAGCTGCGCAGAGCAACCGGACAGACTTGAACTGTAGCTGGCTTGTACATGGAGTATTAGTAATGGGACTCTCCATCATCTGTTTGATTGTTTTATTGCACCATATATGTAGTTTTTTCTGTTGATGGGGAGGGGTTGGAAATAAAGGGGGCTGGATGCCTAACAGGGATGTTCAAATTGTACGTTATAAAATGTTAAAACTTCTTCCTGGTGGGGAACTAATTCGAAGTTAGAGAGAGGGGGGCAGGGTCTGGGCTGAGTAAGAGTAGTGGAGTAGGGGGGGGGGGGTAACCGCACACATCTTAGTTGACTAGATAGGAGAGGAGGGTAAGGGATAAAGGATGAGGAGGGGGAGATGGGAGATGAAGGGAGGAGGGGAAGGGGGAGGAGGGGGCGAGTGGGATGGGCAGGGGGGGAGAGGGATAGGGAATGGGATCCAAAGAAGTAGGAAGAGTAACCATGGGTGATGGTCATAGGACAAATTAAACAGGAGAGGATGACACAGAGGGGGCTTCAGGCTGGGGAGGCTCCTTCTTGGGTAATGGTAAGTGTGGAGAGTTAGGTACCTGTGCGGTGTTTGCCAACCTGAAGATTATTTCTTGGAATGTATGTGGGGTGGGGAACCCAATCAAGAGATATAAACTGTTGAAAGCACTAGCTAGACAAAAAATGTGATATTGCTATGCTGCTGGAGACCCACCAGACTGCCGAAGAACACCAAAAACTGCAGCAAGACTGGGTGGGGCAAGGGTGGGGAGCGCTGGCGAAGGGGAAAAAAGGGGGAGTGGTCATTTTGATGCATCGCCAGGTGAGATTTGTGCTGGAGCGGGCATACAAGGACCCAGATGGAAGGTTCGTGCTATTGTACGGGATATTGGAGGGGAAACCCATTGTGTTGGGGAACCTTTATAGTCCTAATGTTTTGGACCGAGTACTATATATGCGCTTGGTCTCCAGGGTGGAGCAGCTTCCTGACGCTTCGTTGATACTGGGGGGGGGGGGGGGGACTTTAATGGGATGTTTGATGTGGAGCTTGACACAACAACGGGGGGGCATAGAGCCCATTTACAAACTGCCAAAGTGTTACAGAGACTTCGCCGTAGGTTAGGAGCAGTAGACCCATGGCACCTGCTACATCTGGTGGAAAGAGATTACACCCACCAATCGCGGGCGCATGGTTCAAGTGTGCACATAGACTACATTTTAATCTCCGAAAGTTTGTTTGCTCAAACAACCGACGCATGTATTGGCCCGGTGGTGATCTCAGACCACGCTTTAATCTGGGTTGACCTGGACTGGCATGATGTTAGTATGCGGACTAGAGTTTGGCGGTTCCCGATAGATTTAGTCAGAGATACTGAGTTCCAGCTTTATCTGAAACAGGAATGGCAAGATTTCACGTATTATAATCAGGAACACCAAAGGGATCCAGAATTATATTGGTTAACTGCTAAAGTGGTGTTGAGAGGGGACATTATCGGCTACGCTGCACGGAAACGGCGCTTGGCCATGGAATAAATTGTCCGCCTGGAGCGGCAGCTGGCGAAGGAACGGAGGCAATATGGGAGCTGTCCCAGTGCAGCAAACAAAAAGGGGGTGTGGGAGGTTCAAGTGGCTCTTAATGAGTTGTTCCACAGATGGGTGAAGAAGTCCCTTTTATATTACCATTATCAGCTCTATCAATTTGGGGATAAGCCGGGAAAACTGCTAGCGCGATGCCTTCAGGGGAGTAGGGGATCTAGAGGGGTGGCAGCCCTGCAAGATGATCAGGGAAAGTTGCATAGAGATAGTAAAAAGATTGCCCAAGTATTTCGGTCCTTTTATCAGAAGCTATATTTGGGAGAGGAGGGTTCCCCGTCAGATATGGAAGATTATGTTCGGGAGTTAAACTTGCCTAAGTTGGGGGCAGCAAAGCGGGCCCAATTGGACGAACCCATACTGCTTAGTGAAATACAGCAGGTGATTCAGAGAGCCAGTTGTTTTAAGGCGCCAGGGCCTGACGGTTTTGGGGCCGAATTTTACAAGTTGTTAGGGGACTTGGTGTCTCCTGCCTTGCTGACGGTGTATCATTCTAGAGTAAGGCAGGGAGGTTGTCAGTGGGGAGATAATCATGCGCACATTATCTTAATACCTAAGCCGGGGAAGGATCCACTTTAGGCGGCTTCGTATAGGCCTATCTCACTGTTAAACTTAGATTGGAAAATCCTATCAAAGATACTGGCTGATAGATTGGCAGGGGTATTGGGGGACCTTGTGCATGAGACGCAGGTAGGGTTTGTGAAGAGACGGTATGCTGTATGTAACTTGCGTAAACTTTTGGCGTCGTTGGAATGGGTCCAGGAGCAGGGGCTTCAGTCTTTGCTAATTAGTTTTGATGCGGAGAAAGCTTTTGACTGGGTGTGGTGGCGGTATTTGAAATTCCTTCTACCTTGGTATGGTCTGGGGGAGTCTTTCTGCCAGATGGTGGACCTACTATATACGGATCCTACGGCAGGAGTGTTATGTAATGAGTGTTGTCTGAGCCCTTCTCTTTGAGGAGCGATACATGGCAGGGATGCCCACTCTCTCCCTTGCTGTTTGTGCTTTCATTGGACCCCTTGGTGCCAAAGATAGAAGCGTCGCAGGTGATAAAGGGGAGTGCAGATAAGAAATCAAGGGTTTAAAATGGCAGCGTTTGCTGCCGATATGCTGGTGCATCTGCTCTCCCCGTCTCTGTCACTGCCCTGGTTGCTGGAGGAATTTTCTCGGTTTGGAAGCTTTGCAGTGCTTTGTATTAATAAAGAGAAGTCGGAAGCCTTAGATATATCGGGCACGCTGAGAGGGAGCTGGGGTAACTCCTTTCTGCTTAAATGGGCGAACAACTCATTTATCTACTTAGGGATTCTCTTGACCAGGAATCCGAAGGAGTTATATAAACAAAATTTTGAGAGAGTCTTTCATCGAACTCGCACACAGCTCCAAGCTTGGAACCCTCTTCCTCTGTCATTACTGGGTAGAGCGGCAGTGCTGGGGATGGTAGTGTTGCCTCTGGTGCTCTATTGGATGCAAACTCTCCCTGTCTGGCTGCTGCGGCGTGACCTGAACAGCCTGGAGAGGGAAATTCAGGGATTTCTCTGGAAGGGTGCGAGAGCATGTATTCCGTTGAGTCGCCTGCACAGGGGATGGCGGAGGGGGGGGGATAGGAGTCCCGGATCTATGACTATATGCACTGGCCTGCCAAGCGCGTCACATAGGAGACTGGCTGGGGGTATGGAGACATATACCCCTAGGGCCTTGGAGGAAGCCCTGGTGGCCCCACAGACGCTACTGGAGGTCTTACACTTGGAGACCCCCGTTCTACTGGGAGGGGAGAACCGGAGTGTATTGACGATGTCAGCGAGGAAAACGTGGCGACAGTTGAATTGGTACTGGGGTAGATCACCAACCGTTTCGAGCTGGCTGCCGCTGCAGGGCAATGCCACATTTACGCCCGGCTCAGAAACAGACGTTTTTTGGAAGTGGAATAGGCTGGGCATACGGCTTGTTGGGCATGTGGTGGATGAGAAGGGGAAGTGTAAGCCTTTCGGGGCTCTTTGTAGGGAGTACGAGTTGAGTGGTAGTCAGTTTTTTGCATATGCCCAGCTGCCCCACTATGTGGCCTCTCTTTCAGAGAATGAGCTTACCGTGGAACGCTCAGCACACATCCTGGAATTTTTTGCGATAGGGGATGAGGTCCCACCAACTATTTCAAGTTTGAAGAAACATTTAGATCGATACACTGTGGTATCAGATTACTCAACGGAAGAGATGCGATGGGCAGAGGAATTAAATCAGGTAGTGGCCCCAGGGTCCATTTGTGGAGCTCTCGGCCGGATAATAGGGTTGGTTGAAGGCTAGGTGGAGAGAAGTGCAATTCAAGTGTCTTATTTGAGCTCATTCCTCCCCGAGGCGTGCCCTGCGGAGTCATCTTACCGTAGATAGCAGTTGTCCAAAGTGTTCAAGCCCCCTAGCGGATCTGGGTCATATGTGGTGGGGGTGTCACAAGATTCGGCAATACTGGGCACACATAAAGGCGTATTTGGGTGACCTGTTCCAGCAACAGATCACTTGGATAGGGTCTCTAGTAATTCTGGATCAACTTGAACCACTTCACCCGAAGGGGAGATGGGAACGGTTGTTGGTGCAGAAGGCATGTCTGGTGGGTAAAGGGCCGATATTTCATAGGTGGAGAGAGCTAGCACCCCCAACCTTTTGGGAGTGGCATAACAGTTTTCACCAGTTGATGCTGTTTGAGAGGAGGGGGGCACGAGGAAGTGTCAAGTGCTGGCCCCTTTTCTTATTGATATGGGAGCTCTATATTCAAACCCTAGGACCGCGCTACCATGTCTCCTAATATTGTAAAACACCCCACCAAAGCTGTCTGGGTCTGGTGTCTGCTGATTTAAGCCCCTTGATTACTACCTGGATTTCGGGTGGCATTAAGGCACGGTTTAGAGCCAAGAGCTGTTTTTCAGTAACTTGCAGCAACTGCATACTGTGGAAAGAGAGTCCCTTGTCAACGCATTGGTGGGACCGGTATCGTATAGCTTCTAATAATATTGCAATAAACTTTGAGCAATTTGCTCCATGCTATTACACATGCTCTCCCCATTTTGTTTTGCTGAATTACTGACTTAGTAGACGTAGGTCTTACCATGTTGGCCAGCACCTTTCTGGCTTATTACCCCATTTGTACAGATTGTATTTATAAAAGCTAATCAAGAGGTCCCTATCTTTCAGTAATTCAGCTATCTCCCTTTTCACTGGCAGCATCTTTTTCTGATCTACCTGGCTTGTTATTTGTGTTGCTGCCTATATCGCTATAGCTGCTTATTTTTAAGCAAGAGTTCTTTCTCCCGCTTTTTTCTCATACCATTCATGTAGGCAATAATTTGACCCCATAAAACAGCCTTGGCTGCACTCCACAAAGTCACAGTATCTACATTTGGGTGCTTATTGTTTTGTAAATACTCCTGCCATGCCTTTCTCAGTTGAATATGGAAATTCCTATCTCTGTAAAGTGCTAGATTTCTCTTCCATATGTAATCTCTCCGATCAGCCCACCCATCCCCACCACCATTGGCACTGACCACCGAATGATCAGATACTGTGGTGTGTCAGTATCAGCTGCTCTCAGATATTAGGATGTAATCCAGCCTTGCGTACGACTTATGGGCATTAGAGTAGAATGAAAACTCTACTTCTGTGGGGTGTAAGCTTCTCCACGCACCTCTAAGACCCACCTCAAACATCACAAAGTTTAAACCTTTATTTTGTGGGGCTTTTTTGAGGTATTCTAGGGGGCTTGCAGTCTATACTGGGTTCCACTTTTATGTTAGTCTCCAAAAGTCCTTAAATTCTGATAGTTTTGCTATTAGGACAGAGAAGAATTTATGGTTGTATATGTTAGAGGCATACACATTGCACAGCACTACTTTGACTCCTTGAGAGTTTACCTGCAAATAACACATACCTACCCCCCACCCCCCAATCTGTTATAATCTTATGGGTTACAAAAAAGGTTCTCTGTGGATTAAAAGAAGAAAAACTCAAGTCATCTACCAGTCATCCTTGAGTTTCTTGTGGTGTCACATTTAGATGGATCTCTTATGAAAACTCCAAATCTTCCTCACTCCATTTAAGATATTGCAGTATGTTTGTCCGCCTTACTGGTGAATTTAATCCATCAATATTTAAATTAACTTTTAGGTCATCCATACTTATTCCATTGACTTAACTATCACAGTGCTCAATCAACCTCAATACACCTGCTACTAGGACCTCCTAGCTGAGCTCCTCAGCGCATCTCTAGTTTCTCAGTGTCAAGAATTGTAGTTCACCTCCCATTCCCCTAACTTGAAGCCTTACTTCCCCCTCTGTCACATTTCCTATCACACACACTCCAACCCAACAGCTTCACAGTCATTCACCATATATCCTCCCTCTCCCTTCCCCTCCCCCTCCCTGCATCCTGATTTTTACTCCTACTCTTTATCTTGTACCCCTCCTCTCTGCACCGGGTCCCTGTAACATTAAAACAAAATTGTTGACGTTAGTGATCCCCCCTTCACTTTTACGGTATAAACCTTAATTATCCAGGTACCATAAGTGGTAATCTTGCCCCCCCCCCCCCACCTGCACATTGGGACTTCAGGATCCTAACTATAATAACTAGCATAACTGAAAAATTACTGCACCAGCATTTCTCAGTATAAAGTTGTATGTTTCACCCATTGCCAGGATCTTTGCTGGAGTCTATTCTGCACCTCTACTATTTATTTATTTAACATTTTTTTCTGTACCACTTTTCTAAAAGTCAAAGCAGTTTACAAAGAACAGGTAATATGGACAGAGCGTGGGATGTATGTTCTGTCTTACATAATAACATAACAAGGACAGAATATCATAAAGAGGCAGCTGGAATGTTGCTGGTGGGGGGTACATAACTTATTTACAGGTTAACTAGTTACTGGGTGATAGGAACATATATACAGGATAGTTAGTGTCAAGTTACAAGGTTAGGTTATTCTGGGAGGCAAGTGGGGTTCTATTCATGCTGTGAGTCAGGGTCATAAGATTCTCAAAATAGGTAGGTCTTTAGTCCCTTTCGGAAGTCTTCTAGATCTTCACTTCCTCTTAGATCTGGTGGTAGGGAGTTCCAGGTCATTGGGACACAGAGCTTGAAGGCATGATTGCACGTAGACTGCTCGTGGCTTTCTCTGGTGGGTATGGTAAGAAGGTTCAGTATATTCTGCCTTAGCCTTTCACTGTTAGGTTTTGCTATTAGTGGTTGCAGACAATTTACCAATTTGTTTTGTATGACTTTGAATGTGCTGAGTATTGTCTTATATTTTATTCCTGCAATAATGAGGAGCCAGTGCAGCTGCTTTAGGATGGGGGTGATGTGAGAACTCTGTGGAGCTCCGTGTATGATCCTTGCAGCTGTGTTTTGGGCCATTTGGAGTGGGTACAGAGTGTGTTTGGGTAGTCCTTGATAGATTATGTTGCCGCAGTCTAGGAAAGGGCGGTTATTGACTGGCATACTGTATAGAAGTCTGGTGTCAGAAGGGGACGTAGGTTCTTCAGTGTTCTTAACTTGTAGTATGCTGAGCTGATTGTTCTCTTGATTTGTGCTTGAAAGTTTAGTCCTTGGTCCAGAATGATAACCAGATATTTTGACTTCTTTTTTTAACCTGGAGTTTGTTGTCTGCAATTTTGAGTGATTGTGGTGGGATGAAGGATGAGGCTTTGATCACAGGAAGAACCTCTGTCTTTTTGTGGTTGATGGTGAGATTGTGGTGTTGCAGCCATTGTCTTACTGCCATAAAGCATTTGGATAGTTTGGTGCAATCTGGTTTGGTTGTCTGGAATGGAGCGTAGATCATGATATCGTCGGCATATATTTGGTAGTGTATCTTATGGGATTGGAATATTGAACATAGAGGCTGGAGGAAGATGTTTAATAGGAGGGATGAGCCTTGAGGTACACCTTGCTCTTGGGTGAATGGGTATGATGTCTTGGAGCCGATTTTTATTTGCTGGCTGTGATCTTCTAGATAGGAGTGAAATCAATTTATCGTGGTGTCAGGGTCCGATATTATGGCATCTGCTGAGGAACTGATGGGGTATGGAGTCAAATGCAGCAGAGATATCAAGGAAAATGAGGATGAAGCCTTGTGTGATACTTTGAGTACTGGTGATGAGCATGTCTAACAGAGCAGTGAGAAGGGTCTCCACACTGTGGTTTGTCCTGAAGCTGTGTTGCTGCTGGTTAAGGGGGAGGGGCGTTCTCATCAACGTAGTTTTGTGGTTGACTCTGGACTATCTTTTCTGTTATTTTTGGGATGAACGGGATGCTGGAGATTGGTCTGTAAGCTGCTGGGGAGGTAGGATCCAGGTTAGTACTCTTGTGTAGCAGTCTGACCGAGCTTTGTTTTAATTGAGTGGGCATAATCTACTGCTCCCAAGTGTGAGGCTGCATTTTGCCTACCAGCCCTCTTCTGTCGCCTATGGGTGTGCTGGATATAGTTACAGCTGACTGTAATTTTGCAGGTGATGGGTCCACACTCCTACTACTCAACATGAGTTATAATTCTGTTGCATCTCTTTGTCGAACCACCTTCAAGTGCTCCAAAACACTCAGCCGTCCTCACGCCAAGTGCTCTGGCTAGAGCAATATCAGTTTCTCTATATTCGGGCATTAAAATAGCTTGTAGCTGTTCATGGCAACATTCTCATGTCCAAAGTGTTCATAAATATGCATCTTTCAGCTGTACGTGCATTCACAATGTTACCTAGTTCAAACAACAAAACTCATGCAAACCATTACTGTCAATATAAACTGCCCTTTTCACCTGTATGGGCAACCTTCACAAGGCTTGAGTGTGTGATTCGAGCGGCAATTTTTCTAAGAATGTTTTGAATCTCGTTAGCGCTTCAAACATATACAATTTATTTTGATGTACTACACTCACCTTTGCTGGGTATTGCAAGCAAAATTTCACTCCTCTCTTAAACAGGTCAGTGCAGTAAGGTGCCAAAGCTGTTTTCTTTACCTGTGCCGAAAAATCTTGAAAGAGTAGTACTTTGTTACCTAATTTCAAGTCTTTGTTATTCCTGAACCACACCATAAGCTTTTCCTTCACAGCAAAGTTCAGCAGGCAGGCAATGACCACTCTGACTTTATTAGTATCATCTTGTCTTGGGCCAAGTCAGTGTGCACTCTTTACCAGTCTTCAGGCGCAAAGCCTCTGGGAGCCATGTTTCAATAAACTCACGCAGGCCATGCTCCTTCACACACTCAGGTATTCCAACTAGATGGATATTGTTGTGCCTTCCTCTGTTTTCTTGGTACTTTGCTCTCTTGAGCAGTACTTTTTATTTTGGGCCTCCAGCTCATGTACAGTTGTGGCCAGCATTATTTATTTATTTATTTTATTGTTCTTATATACCGCACTCTTAAAAATCAGCATGGTTTACATACAACGATACTGTGCCAAATAGGCACTTACAATGAAACAGGAGATTAAACTCGGAATTCAACTGGGGAAACTATGTACAATATTAACAGTTTATCTACAATAGGTATCTACAGTACATTATTGGCACCCTTGCACTTTAGGTATGTTGTGTACAATATCTTGAGAAATAATTGGAAATATTCCAACTGTATGTCGTCATAATATTTTAATAGCATGTTCAAAGAAGGTATACAAAAAAAAATGTCTCTGCAACTTAGACATAGTAATTTCTGAGAAAAAACAAAATACGACTTGGACAGGATTAACGGCACCCTTCATTAATATTTGGTTGCACAACCCTTGACAGTGATGACAGCCTCCAAATGTTTTATTTGATTCTTTTATGTGTCAAACGTGTGCATATGTACTCCAAAACCATTTCATTTGCAACTTTTTGGTAGATATTGGACATTGAGGAGTTGAACTGCAAGGGTGCCAGTAATATTGACCATAACTGTATATGCGCTTCCAGCACATCTGCTCGATCTTCTTGCTTCATAATGTTCTCCTCTCTGCCTGTTGAACATGGCCCTCAAGGTCCTCCTTGATTTCTTCAATAGAGGCTTGACTTTTCACGAGCCAGTCATCCAGCACTGCTGTAACATTCCGGGTTTATTCTTGCACCGCTTCGGCTTGCAGCTTGAAAACTGGAGCCACTGCCGCCTCCACCATCTCGGCCATGCTTTATTTGCCCTGCTTCCGGACTGATTTTAAGACTTTACTAGTAATAATATGCACAATCAATTGGATTCAACAGCTTTCAGTGCTATGTAAGACTTCTGCAGCTTCTCACATTAACGGGGTAATAATCGTAACTTGGAAAGTCACTATTTTACGTTTTTCCAGGTTTCTTAGGGGAGAGGCATTCGGGCATCCGTTCATGTGACACCCCCCCCCTGTTTTGCTCACTGATGTTTATAGCAAACAGTATGCAAATTACCTGCTAGCAAAACGTCTGCGCTAAACAAGGAGAATAAGCCAGACGCATACCCATGGGCTTCTGTATTATCAGTACTTATTATACCGTACAAACGTTTGGCAACTATTTGTATGTGGTGGCATGCTATCCTGTCAGTGTCACCAGAGGTGAAGTTTGACACTTCACTTCAGATAAGATGATCATACCAGACCCCCAATTCTCAACTGACCCACTCAAAAACACCCACCCCACTACCCCTGATCTTCTCAAAGAATCATAGGTCATCCCACACACACACAGGCACTCTGATTTCTAATTAAACATTGGTAGCCCACTAGTTCCTTCTCTTCCCCTTCAGATCCCCTATCAAACCACAACTGTGGTTGCCATGACCCTCCTGCCACTACCTCCCCCCCCCCAACTGAAGAACTTTAAATATGATGGGAGGCAGGAGTGTTGCCCACATGCGTCTGCCTCTGAGCTGCCATTTTTCAGAATGGCAGCACTTGACTCCGGGCAGTGTGTCCTAGGATGCATCATGGGGTGGGGCCCGTCAGTCTGCCAAATAAAGTAATTTTTGACTTATTTGGCAAATTGAACCCATGTGCTGCATCCCAGGATGTATTGCCTGGGGTCCTGCACCGCCACTTTTGAAAATGGTGGTGCAGAGGCAGCGACTTGTGGGCAATACTCCTGCCTCCATCACATCTAAGGTACTTGGAGAAGATGAGAGAGTTTGGGGGGGTCGTGGTTTGAAAGGGGATGGGGGGGGATGAGGGTACGGACCACTGGGACATCAATGTTTAATTAAAAATGGAGGGGAGATACCAATAATTCTTTAAGGAGATTGGGTGGGGTAAATGTTTCAGAGCTGGTTTGCAGGGAATCTGGAGTCTGGACATGATCAATCCTTTGCTCCCTGCAGCATCTTTACGCCAACCTAAAACTGGCGTAAAGATCTACCATTAAGAGAAGAGTAAAAAAAACTGCATTCAGCTTCATTGCAGTTTTTTAAATCGGGAGTAAACGGAATTTTTCTTTTTTTTGCATGTGATTAGCATGCCCACTGCACTATGCTTTAGCATAGTAGTTTTGCTCTGGATTATCCTGAGCTAGCTTGCTTTCTGCATTCAGGAGCAAGACTAGTGCGGGAAAATCTCGAGCAAAACACTGTACAAGAGCATAGCGCAGTTTGATGCATTGTCCCTTCTGTTAGTTTATCACACTAGTCTGGAGCCCTTGGATTTTCTTTCTCTCACCATAGATGGTAGACCAATGACATTTCATGTCTCCTGAGATCTCCACATCATCATGTGATCAGGTGTTCTATTTCCCATAATATCCCAGGGGAAAGAATTTATGTAGCTTCACTCTGTAAAAACTGAGCAGAAACCATTTTTAGCCTTAACTACTATGACAGAGAGAAAAAGTATATTTATTTAGATTTAGATCATGCTTTTTTAGTAGTAGCTCAAGGCGAGTTACTTTCAGGTGTATTAGGTATTCAGAGAGTGGTGTTCTAGGCTGGTGTAGAGAGAGAGCCATAATTTTCTTGCTGTAGTGTTCTTCCCACTAATCTGAAAGTCTTGAGATTTAGCAAAGCAGCACCATATTGGGAGGGAAATGGAGCAGCTGGAATTACTCATCCTCGAAGTGACATGTTTTTGATCACAACTATTATGAAGTGCTTCAAGAAAGAAGATAGAATCTGGAATCTTCTTACTCTGTATACCTGCTTTAATGAATGCAGCCTTATTTTTAAAAGAGGTAGATGCTACAGATAGAACATTATCCCTAATTTATATATTTCACAAATACATGCTTCAATTCCTCTGAAAATGGAAAGCTGGGAGCTGTTAATCACTTTGTACCTGCAGTGACATGCACAAACTGATAAGAATTACAAAAGACCTTTGTGTTCAAATATAAGTGTTTTTCTTTCAACATGCTGAGAGTACAATGGTCATCTCTTGGCATTTTTAGAACATAATGTCTAAAGTAATGAGAGAACTTGAATTTACCTTAAGAAAAAGAAATTGGAATAGATTTAATTCTACTTTATCAGCAAAAATTCAATAAACAGCAGCAAGCGAGCCATAGCCTTAATCTCGTTAACCCTTATTGAACAAATGCTTTTGTTTTTCTGTCCACAATTAAATAAAACAAGATCGTCACATTGTTAGACTTATGGACGTGACATTGGACGATTTATCAGTTTTTCTTCTTGTCTTTGGAGGACACAGGGGCACTGTAGAAGTGGGGGTGGATACTTTAGCTCTCCAGAAAGAAGCTGCTATGTCTCTCTCTACCTTAGAGTATGGTATTATGAATAGTGGATAAGATACCACATCCGATCTCTGCTTTGAAAGACTGTCCCCATGTGACCAAGCAAGCTATGATTTGCAAACTTGCTAGATCTGACTGTGGAAGAAAAGTAGTAGAGGTCATACTGAGGTCTTTTTTTTTCTCCCCTGTAGTGAATATTTCTGGTATTTGGAGTGCCCATTAGTTTACATGTTTTATATAGTTTGTATCCATTTAGGGTTAAGTGAAGGTGAGGGAAGAGAATTTTCATTAACTAGGGGTGTTTTTTTGTTATTTGATGTAGTATCCCTTCCTTATCGTGTCTCCGGGCCAGTCCAGGGAACGGTAGGGTTGTCAATCCCCTTCAGCAGCTGAGGACTGAAACACTAAGATTTTCACTGACAGTCTAAGCCACTCCCCCCGGTGCTCCTACTCCAGTCTTTGTCCTCAGCAGCTGAACAGGACATCTCTTCTGACAGTCTCTCCGTTTAATTGATAAAAAGCCTTTATTTTACTATACCTTTGCATTGTAGATTAGCTCTAGCAGGGCTGTTTTTCTGCTTTACTAGCCTGCAGCTGGAAACTGTTTTAAATAAAGTTACACTAGTAGACGATCCGTAGCTGCGCTGGGAGCGCAGCGGGAAGGCAGAGCCTGCTTTCTTTGAGATTGCTATACTGTTACAGCGGTTTTGGTCCTGGGAGCCCCAGAAACCACCCGCCTTATCCAGCAGCCGCGATTTCCATCTTCCGCGAACAGCGGTAAATTGGAACGCGACAGTGAAGATTTTTGCCTCAGGTCAGTGTCTGTTTCCTTTCTAGGGCCTTAGTCGCAGTGCCGCTGAGCACGCCATCGCCGTGTTGTTTCTGAGGGCCGGGGACGGGGCGCACCTTAGTTTGCCTCCGGGGTTTGTGTTCCAACTCTGCTTCGGTCGGTCATCGTGATTTCGCTTCCCTGTTAGCGTGGTGTTCTTTAGCATGGATACGAAGCCCTCAGCTGAGGTGGCTAGCCATCCGATCTCCACAGATAAGGTGGGAACGGCGGCCATCTTGGGGCAGCCGGCGGTTTCTCCCGCAGCCTAGCACAAGCAGCGGAAGAAGAGAGCAAAGTCTTGTAAAGATGCTCCTTCCGTGGTGGAAACTCCTAAAGTGCTTCCTACTCCTAAGAAAAAGGTTGCTGCCTTTTTTTCTCTGGAGTTTATTTTATCCCTGCATCAGGCCTACTTATTAAAACTCAACAATAAAAAAGTGGTCAAAATATCTTATAGAGTAATGCCACCGTTAAGCTAATATGTATCAGATTACTCAACTAGTTTGAGAATTAAACAATACAAGTTTCCAATCGTTTCGAAACGTTCCTTTTGTATTAAAAGATGTTACAATGTATTCTACCTGGGTCTCAGACTTATCAGAGCTTATGGTATTGACTTTTTTCACCAAACGCTCTAGTTTGCATCAATGACCCACTTGAAAGGTATTTTTTCTTTAACTTTTTCTTATATTCAGAGAAAATTTGTGCAATTTCAATAAAAATTCTTGAAAAAGAAGTCAGGCTTATCTTATTTTGAAGTAAAGAATCCCAACGTCAGCCATAGCGCTACTACGTTTCACGAAGGTTGTTTCTTCAGGGGTATTGCACTGACTTTTATTATCCTATATAAATTAGGAAACAGAAATAAGATTCTCTCATTAATATTAATGAGAGAATATTATTTCTGTTTCCTAATTTATATAGGATAATAAAAGTCAGTGCAATACCCCTGAAGAAACAACCTTCGTGAAACGTAGTAGCGCTATGGCTGACGTTGGGATTCTTTACTTCAAAATAAGATAAGCCTGACTTCTTTTTCAAGAATTTTTATTGAAATTGCACAAATTTTCTCTGAATATAAAAAAAAGTTAAAGAAAAAATACCTTTCAAGTGGGTCATTGATGCAAACTAGAGCGTTTGGTGAAAAAAGTCAATACCATAAGCTCTGATAAGTCTGAGACCCAGGTAGAATACATTGTAACATCTTTTAATACAAAAGGAACGTTTTGAAACGATTGGAAACTTGTATTGTTTAATTCTCAAACTAGTTGAGTAATCTGATACATATCTACTTATTAAAAGCCTCTCCAGTGGTCTCCGTTTCTTCAGATTCTCAGGTAAAGTCTCAGCTTATCAGTGGGCCAGACCCTGGGAAAGGCTCTTCCCAAATGGGTGAAAAAGTGAAGCCTGGCTTAGAAAGCTCAGAGCCACAGCTTCCAGAGCCTCAGGGGGTAGAGGATGGGGAAATCCTCTCGGAGGCAGGTTTGGACCTTTGGTCAGGAGATCTAGAAGATGGAGAGCTGACTCCTGGAGAGGATCCTAATGTCTTTAGGGTTTTTCGCAAAGAGGAACTGGGAGCGCTTATTACACAATCTTTAGCTGCGTTGAATCTTCCGATGTCTTCTCTGCCTCAGGAACCGCTGGAGGATCCCCTGTTGCAGGGATTTAAAGCTGAACAGCGCTGTTTTCCAGTGCACCGCGTGATAAAGCAGATGACTGAGGCAGAGTGGGAGTTCCCTGAAGCTTCGCTATGGGGGAGTCGGGCCCTTGGCCGTCTCTACCCGGTACCGAAAGAGGAAAAAGAATTATTGAAAATGCCAAAAGTGGATGCCTTGGTATCGGCTGTGACAAAGAAGACCACGATTCCTGTGGAAGGGGTGGCGGCGCTTAAGGATCTACAGGATCATAAACTGTAAGGGCTCTTAAAGCAAACTTTTGAGTCCAGTGCACTTTCCTTGCAGGCCTCTATTTGTGGGGTGTACGTGTCGAGGGCTGCTATTCGCTGGCTTCAAGGGGAGGCCAATGCGGAGGGAGCAGAGAGCGTGTCCGCGGAGGGAGCTAAGTTGGAGTCTGCTGCTGCTTACCTGGCGGACGCTTTCTATGATTTGGTTAGGATTTCAGCAAAGTCTATGGCTTCGCTTGTCGCAGCTTGATGTTTTCTGTGGCTACAGAATTGGTCAGCGGATGTTTCCTCAAAGTCTCGTCTGAGTAAGCTCCCCTATAAGGGCAGACTGCTTTTGGGGGAAGCTTTGGAAAAGATTGTGAAAGATCTGGTAGATTCGAAGGGTGGTCGCCTGCCGGAAGATCGTCCGAAAGCCTCCAGAGGTGGAGCTGTTCCTCGGGGGCAAGGGAGAGAGTCTCGAAGGTTCCGGGGGACTCGGTTTGCTCCCTATCTCAGAGGTCGCTTCGTTCCTCGGGGACAGTCCTTTTGCGGGGCTAGAGGGTTTGGCAGGAATTTTGTCAATGCCCAGCAGAGTTCCGTTAAAAAGTCACAATGAAGGTCAGCTGGTCCAGGCGGAAATTCCTTTGGGAGGCCATCTGCAGAGGTTCCTTTCAGCCTGGACCGAGATAACCACGGACAAGTGGGTGCTAGAGATCGTTCGAGATGGCTATGCCCTGGAGTTCCGCTCGTCCTTTGCAGGAGGCATTCATGACCTCTCCGTGTGGTCGGGGGCCAAAGTGGCAAGCGGTAGCAGAAATGCTATTGCGTTTGCTACAGTTGCAAGCGGTGGTTCCGGTGCCCTGCGACCACTACGGGTTAGGTCGATACTCGATTTATTTTGTAGTACCCAAGAAAGAGGGTTCTTTACGACCTATCCTCGACTTCAAGCATGTAAATCGTTCCTTGCGAGTTTCTCATTTTCGAATGGAGACCCTATGATCCGTAATTCGGGCAGTGCAACCAGGAGAACTACTCTCATACATAGATCTTTCAGAAGCTTATCTGCATATTCCCATCAGGGAGGATCATCAGCAGTTATTGAGATTCGCAGTGCCCATGGGCCATTTTCAGTTTCGGGCATTGCCCTTCGGACTAGCGACGGCTCCTCGATCCTTCACGAAAGTGATGGTGGTGGTGGCAGCTGCACTACGAAAAGAGGGTGTCCGCATTCATCCTTATCTGGAAGATTGGTTGATCAGAGCCGGCTCTCTGCCAGAAGCTGTAGAGGCTACCTCTCGAGTGGTGCAGCTTCTGGAGAGACTCGGTTGGGTCATCAACAAGGCGAAAAGTCACTTGCAGCCCATGAGTCGCCTCACCTACCTGGGGCTGTGTTCGATACCGCAGTGGGTTCGGTGTTTCTGCCCGAGGTCAGGGTGCAGAAGATATTGTCTCAGGTTCAAGCATTTTTACGGATTCCAGCTCCTTTGGTGTGGAGGTACCTGCAGCTCTTGGGGTCCATGGCGGCTGCCTTGGATTTGGTTCCGTGGGCTCGGGCTCATATGCGTCCTCTACAGCAGGCCTTGCTGTCCAGGTGGTCTCTGCAGCTTCAGCCACTCACGGAAACGTTGGTCTGCCCGGAGTCGGTGCGCAACAGTCTGCTCTGGTGGCTGGATGCGACTCATCTCAGGGCAGGTCTTCCTTTGCAAGACCCAGAATGGGTGCTGGTAACAACCAATGCCAGTCTTTCAGGCTGGGGAGCTCATTGTCTGGCTCAGGTGACGCATGGGAGCTGGTCCACGGTGGAGAGTTCGTGGTCGATCAATCGCTTGGAGCTCAAAGTGGTTCGTCTCGCTCTTCTATGTTTCGAGGCATTGCTCGAAGGAAGAGCACTTCGAGTTTTCTCCGACAATCCGGTAACAGTCTCTTATATCAGTTAACAAGGAGGCACAGGCAGTGTGCTGTTGCTGCAGGAGAGCCAGGAGTTGATGGTTTGGGCGGAGGCCCATCTCGTTTCGTTGTCGGCGGCTCATGTAGCCGGGAAGGAGAATATTCAGGCCGATTATCTCAGTCGTCATGTTCTCGATCCCGGAGAGTGGGAACTAAATGCGACTGTGTTTCACGACATTGTGAAACGTTCGGGGCAGCTGGTAATGGATCTCATGGCGACTTTCGACAATTCGAAGGCGACTCGTTTTTTCAGCCGGCATCGGGAGCGCATGTCGGAAGGTCTGGATGCTCTTGTCCAGCCGTGGCCGTTGAACAAGCTGCTGTATGTGTTCCCGCCTTGGCCGATGCTCGGCCGGGTCATTCAGCGTATAGCAGTTCACCAGGGACCGGTGATTCTTATTGCTCCGGATTGGGCCAGAAGGCCTTGGTATGCAGATCTAGTGCGGTTGTTGATAGATTCGCCTTGGCGGCTACCCATCCGTCTCAATCTGTTGGCTCAGGGTCCTGTCCTGATGCCGCAGGTGGATCGCTTCTTGCTTACGGCTTGGCTCTTGAGGGGGACAGGTTAAGGCGTAAGGGTTATTCTGCGTCGGTGGTAGCCACGATGCTGCAGTCGAAGAGATCGTCGACTTCACTGGCGTATGTGCGTGTTTGGCAAGTCTTTGAATCTTGGTGTGCGCAGCATAGCATTAATCCTTTTTCAGCGGCGCTACCGGAGCTGTTGTCTTTTCTGCAGGCTGGTCTGGAGAAGGGCTTGGCGCTTTCCACTCTCAAAGTTCAATTGGTGGCTTTAGCTTGCTTTAGAGGATCAGTGCAGAGTCGTAGCCTGGAGGCTCATGTGGATGTACAACGTTTTTTCAAGGCAGCCAAGCTTATCAGGCCTCCAGTTCGGCAACTGGTTCCGCCATGGGACCTGAACGTGGTGCTAGAGGCTTTAACGCGCCCGCCCTTCGATTCGGCGGTGTCCGTCGGATTGAAAGAGCTGTCTTGGAAGACTGACTTCTTGGTGGCTTTATGTTCGGCTAGAAGGATTTTGGACCTACAGGCTCTCTCGTGTCGGGAGCTGTACCTTCAATTTTTGGCCGAGAAAGTGGTGTTGCGGCCAGTTCCTTCTTTTCTTCCTAAGGTAGTGTCTTCTTATCATATGAATCAGTCGGTGGCGTTGCCGGTATTTTCGGATCTTACGGGATCTTCTATGGATCGGGCTCTCAAGAGGTTAGATCTCGGACGTGTCTTAAAGAGATATCTCAAAGCCACTAGATCTTTTCGCAAGTCCGATAGGCTCTTCGTGCTTTTCGCAGGCCCACGTAAGGGTAAAGCGGCGACGAGGGTGTCGATTGCCAGATGGGTGAAGCGCACCATAGTGGCGGCTTACGAGTCTATGGGTAGATCGCCTCCAGAAGGGCTCAAGGCTCATTCCATGCGTAGTCGAGCCATGTCTTGGGCAGAGTATGCATTGGTTCCTCCGGTAGATATCTGTAGAGCCGTGACTTGGTCATCTCTGCATACTTTCACTAAGCACTATAGATTGGATGTTCAGGCCAGAGGGGATGCAAGAGTGGGGGCCTCTGCCATTGTGGCGGGGCTCGCCGGTCCCTCCCAACTTTAGGTACTGCTTTGGTACTGCCCTACTATTCCCTGGACTGGCCCGGAGACACGATAAGGAAGGAGAAATTAGGTCTTAACTGCTAATTGTCTTTCCTTGAGTTGTCTCCGGGCCAGTCCAGGGCCCACCCAGAATGGCAAAGGAAATGGTGTTTTTTTTCAGGTCTATTTATCTCTATGCAGTTACTCCTACTGGAATCAGTTGCGAGGCTGTGTTGCTGCTGGTGGCGTGGTTTTTTTGTGGGGCTTCCTCGGGGTTCTCCGAGGGGGTTTAAAAAAAAAAAAAAAAGACAAACAGGCATATGGCTAGAAAGATATGGCTTGCTTCTTTCAAGGCTATCTGCATCCAGAGCCACGGGCGAGTTGTTAGTTATCTGTTGAGCTTTTCTACTGCAAAGGTATACAGACTTTTTTGTTTGAAGTGTTATCAGTATTGGTTTTTGTTCTAGTCTATAAGTTAAGCTGCTTTGACAGGAGGAGACTGGAGCAGGAGCACCGGGGGGAGTGGCTTAGACTGTCAGTGAAAATCTTAGTGTTTCAGTCCTCAGCTGCTGAAGGGGATTGACAACCCTACCGTTCCCTGGACTGGCCCGGAGACAATTCAAGGAAAGACAATTAGCAGGTAAGACCTAATTTCTCCTTAGTGCAGTGGTGTTGGTGTAATTATCGTTTTTCTACTGCAGTAGTGTTGACAAGGAAAGATACGTTTAGTTATAGCACTGAGAAAACTAAAGAAATACTCAGTATTCCCTCCTTGTTGCATGATAAGGAGGTTGGGTTTAGTTGGGATTTATTTTTTAAATGTTCTAAAAAGATTGTACGGCTTGAGCTCCCCAGGCTTACTCTAACGGAGTATTGCTGCAAGGAGGTTATTCCTAAAGGCCTAAGAATTTGGAAAGAACCGGGGATGTTTTTGGAGGATAATGTGCTTGTTCATAAATGGAATCAAATCCTAAATAAATGCTCCTTGGATCTAATGTTGTTGGTAATTGAAACAGCATGTGCTAAGAGTGACATCCTTACGAAAGAATTGGACCTAGAATTGGCTAAGTTGAAAACACTAGATGACTTTGCTTCTCATCATGCTGACTTTGTTAAACAGTTGGATCGTTATATAGGAGATCTGAAAGCGGCGAAAGTTAAAGTTTTTAAAAGTTGAAAAAATTATTAAAGAAGGGTCTATATACAATTGGCCGCCTGTGCGGAATAGATTTAAGACATAGTGAGCGACTCCTGGTGAGCGACTTTTGGCTTAGACAGTGGAGAGTGAAGTTTGTCTTTCTCCAAGAACAAGCAGGAAGTCAGTCCTCACTTACGGGTGACATCGGCACCGACGGAGCCCGCGCGGAGCCATTCCCCAGCTTTCAAAGAAAGCTTTTGGGATTGCTACCATGCATGCTGGCATTTTGACAGAACTCTTCTCAGCAATCAGGAGTTCCGGGAAACCATTTTAGTGGCTACAGAGGAGTATTTTTAGTTTAACTTACCCCAGGACACTTCAGGTTGGACGTGGTGGGAGGGTTTCAAAGCTAACCTACGGGCCACCATAACCAGCTTTGCCACATGGCAGGCCAAACAACATAAAGAAGAATTAGAAGCTTTGGATAAGCAGATTAAAGCAGTGGAATGCATCATAGGTCGGAAAACTGATCCTAACATTCTGATATGTTTACAACATCTTAGATTTAGATATAACTCGATTCTAACTACTGAAGCTTCACATAAAATTCAGGCGCAGAAAGGGCAGTATTATTTGGAAGGCAATAGGGCTGGACGGTTACTAGCTAACTCGTTAAAAGGTCACAAAGAAGCTTCTCGCATCGCTGCTTTAAGAGACCTTCAGGTGCAACAATTGATTGTCGTAGACACTGAAATTGCAGAAACCTTTCGTCAATTTTATGCTCAGCTGTACTCCCCAGAGATAGAATTCTCGGAGGTTTTTGAGAGATTACTGGCCGATGTACAGAGGGCAGTCTATATTGGGGGCATAGATATTGATTAAAGCCAGTTCAGTGGATCCTACCTTAATGACAACCCAGTGCCCTTCAATATCGGATCTGGTTTGCAGCACAGTAGGGGATAAAGATTTCCTTACTAGAAGTGGCTTTCTCATAAATCATAATCATAAAAAATGGGGTAGCCAAAGTGAAAAGGGTTTCATATCTTATTTTAAAGACTCCTTTACATTCAAATGTGTCTCTTGCAGAAATCGGATTATTTATTTACTTCTTTTATTTATTTATTTTTATACCGCGCTATTTAGAATCAGTGCGGTTTACATGTATACTAACAGGTACTCTTTATTCCCTTGTCCCCAAAGGGCTGACAGTCTAAGTGTACCTGAGGCAATGGAGGGTTAAGTGGCTTGCCCAAGGCCACAAGGAGTGGCCATGGGACTAGAGACCCCAGTCCCTCCGGCCTGAAGTTGCTTGTCCCCATGCGGGAATTGAACTTCCGGCCTGAGGTAACCTGTCCCAACCACTGAGCCACTCCTCCCTATGTCAGCACACTCCTTGCTCCCATATAAAAATATCTTTCAGTGAGACTATTTTAAAGGAAGACATAGTGACAATATAGCACACTGATAAACAAATGTTACAGAAACATACCAGGTTGTAACATATGATTTTACATTGTTAATCCACATCTTTAAAGCACCCAGAATTGAAGTAGCTATCTCCAGGGACAAGCAGGAATGTAGTCTTCACATATGGGTATCGTCGGCACCGATGGAGCCTGCACGGGAACGCTCTCCAGCATCCAATAGGAACGCTTTTGGGAGCATCCCTCAGCACATGCGCGCTGCCTTCCCACCTTTCCAACTGTCCTTCTTCAGTTCTTCGTTTTCCGCGGAGCCGACAGGATCCATACCCTATCACCGCAGAAAATTCCGTCTTTAAAATTGTTTTCTTGTGGTCGCGTTTGCCTCCGCACGATGCCTACCGGTACCACCGGTTCTTTTCTTTTCTTTTTCTCAAAAATTTTATACTTTGAACTGTTTCTCTTCAGAAACTTTTCTTTTTCGGTGCTCGGCACCATTTTGGGCATTAGGCCTCATATTCCTAAAACATGGAAAAACCAACTAGTTGTTTTAAAAAATGTACTAAGTGTGGCGGTACCATTTCTGTTACTGACACCCATGATTGGTATCTTAAATGTTTAGGCCCTGAACATTCTCCATCTGAATGTCTCTCCTGTATGGGGATGACCAAGAGAAGAAGACAGAACCGGGCTGCAAAGCTCGGTACTCTCTTTTCTTCGGATGCCAGATCCTCTGCATCAACATCTTCAAGGGCCTCCTCTTCCTCCCATGGATCTCAGGTAACTAAACAAAAAAGCCGGTCCTCAAAGGGTAGCTCTCCTGCTAAGCATCGAGAGGCCATTGGCATTGCCCTTGAGGGAACCACACTGGCAGAACAGCCCCGGCGGGAGGCTTCGGGTTCCAAAGCATCGATGGGGCTCCAGGATGTTATCGAGGCCTCGACCTCGCAAGAAGTACTGGTGCCATGCTCAGGGGTCCCGGCAGTTTTCACCGGTACCGACACCCAGGCATCAGCAGCGTCGATAGACCAGAGGTTCCTCGCTATCGAACACAGCATTGCAGCTCTTCTCACAGCTGCTGTACCGTTGACACCTATGGTTCAACGGGCACCGGTACTGATGCCGGTACCTACACCGGTACAGGTACCGGTACTGATGATACCGGTGCCGATGGTACCGGCCCCGGTGGGAATTCTTCCCATGCCATCTTTGGATGGAATCGACAGATCGGTACCGGATCAACTCGGTACTGACTTCGATCGATACCGGGACCGTGCTTTGCATGAGCATCGTGGTCAGGAATACTTCGAATCCTCCGATTCTGAAGACTGTGACAATTCTGCTGGTACCAGAGGGTTTCTCCCGGAAGATCCCTCTTCTCCCCAACACAGAATGTCACCTCCAGAGGACATGTTTTTTCAGGATTTTATTTGTGATGTGGCCGAGGGCCTTTCAATCACGGTAGCTCCTGAACAGGAACCCAGAGCAAAGGAATTGGAAATTCTCCAGTATCCTAAAGCTCCAAAGGAGGCAGCCACTCTGCCCATCCATGAAATTCTGCATAACTTGATACTCAGAATGTGGGAGACACCTCTGACTACATCTCCTCATTCTAGGAGGCTTGATACTATGTATCGAGTTCCGCCATGTCCTGGATTTCAAAAGACTCAGCTGCCGCACCATTCAATGGTGGTGGAGTCAGCCATGCGTAGGATGAAACGTGCAAAGAGGCATGCATCCAATCCCCCAGGTCGTGAATGCAGGACTCTGCACGCTTTTGGGCCCCAAACGTTTCAGGCTTCCATGCTTTCAGCTACGATCAGTTCATATATACTATATATGGGCATGTTCCTCAAAGAAGTTACAGGAGACTTGGAGCTTATGAGCCCACTTCTCCCAGATGACAAGAGACAAGACTTTCTTGCTCTAGTTAAGCATGCTCAAGATGTCTCCAAGTTTGTGAATCATGCAACCTTTGACTGCTTTGAATGCATCAGCAGAACCTCTGCTATTGCCATTGGGGCACGACGGATTGCCTGGCTTCAGGCATCAGACTTGGAGACTTGGGTACAGGACAAGTTAGGCAACATTCCTTGCACGGGAGAGAATCTCTTTCACAAGAACTTGCAGGAAAAGGCTAACGAGTTAGATGCTGACAATACCACTCTAGACAGATTGTCAAAATCTACAGCCACTCCAGCCAAAAAGAAGCCTTATAAAAAACCCTCTTTCCACAAAAAGAGGACATTTTATCCTTCCTATACCCAGCAGAGTCAAACTCGGGGTCAGGTTGCCCAAAAGGGACAAACTAGACAGCAAAAGAAGCCAAAAGGCCCGAGAGCCCAACCAGCTCCGCAGGTTCACCCCCCCTGAAGGGCTTTGACTCCTTCCTAGAGAGCTTAGCTTTACTGCCTCTGAGGGGTCCCCAACCCCCCAATATCCCAGGCAGGTTATGCCACTTTGCCAACAGATGGCATCAGATAACAGCAGAAGATTGGACTCTGTCCATTGTAGGAGAGGAGTACAAGCTCCATTTTCACAGCATGCCCCCCTCCTACATTCTAAGGCAATTCAATTCTCAAACCTCCACAGACAATCTGCTAGATCACAAGGTCTCAACACTTCTTGCCCAGGGGGCAATAGAAGAGGTACCCATTCTTCAACGGGGTGCAGGGTTCTACTCCCCCTATTTTCTTATTCCAAAGAAAACAGGACGACACAGACCCATTCTAGACCTCAGAGAATTGAACAAATCCCTGGTCCGAGAGAAGTTCAAAATGATTTCTCTTGGAACTCTTCTGAGTCCAACAAAGGGCACAACACCACGTGCGAAAACAGTCCAACAAAGAGACGTGGATAGCAGGCAGAGGGACGTATAATACCTTTATTGACCAACAACAGCCATTGGCCCAACAGAGGCCGTGTTTCGGAAATCCCTTCTTCAGGGGCTAAAATGGCTAAAACAAATCATAAATAAATCAAGCAACAAAGTAAATTAAAAACAATTAAAACAAACTGGCTCCAAATGCGGACATAAATGAATGTATAATGTATAAAATTATATCTATATATATGTATCACCATTTCTAGGTGATGGAACGAATAAGTGCGGCTAACATCAAACCAAGAGAGCTAAAAAAATAATAAATGTCGCATTAAAATCCATTAAAAACATATATAGAAATAAAAAATAAATAAAAGAATTTTTGTAAATAAATATTAAATAATTAATTAAATTAATAAATAAGTGAATAAATAATATCTCCAAAAAGAACATATGAATTACACATACCTGAGTCAACAAAATGTATAACCTAGTCAAACAGGAATGTAACAATTTGTGTCTTCAAAAATATGCTGAATAAAAACAAACAATACAATGATAAACATACCTATAATGAGATTCTTTAAAAATTAACAAAAATAAATATTACAAAAATATAGATATATATAAATAAATACATTATAAAAAACGTGTATGATAAATGAACAATTGTTAATTTAAAATATAATGTGAATCAGTTAAAAGTGACAATACATAAATTATGAATCACCCTAGATATAAGAGAGATGAAGACAACTCATATATATAAATAAATATTTAATAAATAATAATGTGAGAAAATAATATGAAAAAATAAGAAAAAATAAATGAATAAATAATAAAATTTGGATTGGAAAATAAAATAAAATAAAATAAAACTGTTACCTGACCACGGCTATTCTTCCTATATGTATGATTGTGTAATCTATGGGATATAAATAAGATAATGAACTATAGGTATAAACCAAAATGACTAAACAATGTAATACTTAAAAGGAAATACTAAAAAACGAATGAATATAATAAAAGAAAGAATGTCACAAATAAATTTCTTTACAAGATTTGTAATGTGGAGAATAAAAAAACTTCACTGCATAGTTTAAAAAGTTGTGCACAAACTTGTTGTTCTGCCGTCAAAAGTGAAAAAACAAACAATGTAAATAATGTGCCAATAGTGCTTAAAAACCAAGTAAAGGGGAAAAAATCCACATCAAGTGTAAAATTCCAAGACGAGTGTTTGACTATTTTTGTGAAATCCAACCTATTAAAAGATTGAACAAAATACTATTGTGTTAACAGACAACTAAGAAGGTGATACCACCGGATGAAAAAAAATGTGAAGAAATCTAAAAATTGTGTATAAGCAATTACCAATGCGATATCAAGCAAGTGTGGAACCAATTATATGACCATATGTCGTGATAAATGAGAAACAAACATATGAAGAGAAATAAACCGGTGAATGTGTCATATTACTTTACAAAACGAAATGAGATCTAAAAAATGTGTTACAAACAAATAAAAGTGAACCTCCAAGAAAATAGGAAGAAGAAGATAGTGCCAATAAACAGGAGTATAAATAACTATAGAAATTTACATGCCGGCGCACAAATGAGACAACCACACGTGAAAAAGAAAGTGCTTCCTGGACAAACTATATTTGCGCTATAAACCATAAATGAAGTCCATAACAAAACTTTGTGAGGCAAAAAGTGCCATAATGACAATAGAAAAAGGCATTTAAAGACACTGGATGTCACAAGCCGTGCCCAGCAAAAGTTGAAGAGAACAAGGAGCCAAATAATCTTTCTGGGCATTATATCAAATAAATATCACCAAATAGACATAAAAGGGCTGTAGACTGACTCAGATTGCAACAATAATGATATAGAGACACTAACCCACGGTTGAAATGAAGTAAAAGGGACCCCGATGTTATATTAGAAAATCAAATAATAGAACTACTTACTACCGGGAGATAGAGCCGCGGACCACATCTAGCGCGCCAAAATCAGCAAACGTTTTACAAAATAAAAACGCCCGCAGCTGCGCGGTGCGGAGATAAAATAAAAACAAAGCTGATGACGTCTTAATTATGCAAATGAAAAAGTATGAGGCAAGAGGCAAAACGATGAGTGTACCCCAGTTAAAAAGTGGATAGTTAAAAGCTTTATTTGATAAATTAAAATTAAAATCTATGTCACTAAAAAACAAAGGCAAAAGAAAATGAAAGTATCTAATTCATCAAATCTGCATGTGCAGAGTAACCCTGAACTAACAAGCTCCACAAAAGTTGATGCATATAAGCCGAGTTCATTCATAAAGACCTGAATGAGCATTCACAAAATTGTAGGAATAGTAAAAAAATAAAATAAAATAAAAAAAACGGGAGTATTGTCAGTAAAAATAAGGGAATGTTAAATATTTTTAAAAAATGGTATCATGTAAACAAATATAACATCACGAGAGGCCAGCATATGGAGCGATTGTTAGAAGCAAACACACATTGCCGTATTGCTGGTCGCTATAGGGAAGTGACACCCAAAGAGGACAGATCCATTACTGGCAAAACCCGGCAAGAAAATAGTGCACTAAAAGTGCAACTATTAAAATGTACAAATAAATAATTAAAAAATTATAATAAATAAATCAATCAATCAATCAATCATTAAAAAGTGAGAGGGCAAGTAGTAATCATATTAAAGAAAGACTGAAAGATCACTTTCCATATTAAGACCCTCTGGATGCAGGCTATGCAAATTAAAAATATAGCGTTGTTCTAATCGCAGAAGAGTGTTATCAACGTTGCCACCGCGCCAATTGTATTTAAGTTTTTTGATAACAAAAAATTTCAAATCAGATATCTTATGTGCTGCCATGTGCCAATGCATAACAAGCGGTTTGTCCATTGCACTTCTTTTAATATTACTTCTATGTTCTATTATTCTAGTCTTAATAGGACGTGTAGTTTTCCCTACATAAAGTTTGTTACAGGGGCATTTCACTACATAAATTACGTGACTAGTCATACAATTTGAAAAATCATCTAAATAGAATTTTTGATTAGTAGATGGGTGTAAGAAAATTTTTTTTATAGATATAACATGAGTACATACGGAACATTGACCGCACTGGAAATGTCCTTTGTACTTTGATAAAAAACGTCATTCGGTAAAAGCAGTTGCTGGGACATATGGCATCCACAGTTCATGTAGTCCCATATGCTCGCCCCCTATCCACACAGTGGACACAGGCCTCAGGACATTTATCAGACAAAATAGTAAATTCTCAACGACTAATTTTGTCCCTCCAATGGTGGCAATCACTAGACAATCTGACAGTGGGGTCTCCTTTCCATCAACCCCTTTTTCAGGCCACCCTAACAACAGATGCATCACAGGTGGGTTGGGGAGCACACCTGAATCATCTCTCTACCCAGGGCACCTGGACTCCACAGGAGGCTTGTCCACACATAAACCTCCTGGAATTAAGAGCAATCTATTTAGCTCTTCAAGTATTCCACGCCCAGCTCAGCTACAAGACAGTCCTAGTCCAGACTGACAATCAAGTAGCCATGTTCTATGTGAACAAGCAGGGCGGGACAGGCTCTCTGTCGTTATGCAACGAAGCTTTACCACTGTGGGCCCTCGCCAGAGAGTATCAAATTCACCTTCTAGTGGTATATCTTCCAGGCATTCAAAACCTTTGGGCAGACAAACTCAGTCGAGTACTGCTGCCTCATGAGTGGTCTCTCCACCTAGACCAGGTGGCAAAGATATTTCATCTCTGGGGCACTTCAGACATAGACCTCTTTGCAAGTCCACTGAATGCCAAACTTCCCCGGTTCTGTTCCAGGATTCCGGCTCACAATTGTCAGGCAAGGGATGCTTTCCTCCTTCACTGGGGTCAGACTTCCTTTATGCCTTTCCACCCATTCCCCTCATCCCCAAAACACTCTTCAAGCTTCAGAGAGACAGGGGTCGCATGATTCTCATAGCGCCACGATGGCCACGCCAAGCGTGGTATCCCCTGCTTCTACATCTCTCTCAAGCTGCACCTCTGGAGTTAGGGCATGCTCCAGATCTCCTTTCCCAAGAGGACGGGACGCTATGGCACCTGAGTCCCCAGTCCTTGCATCTCACGGCCTGGTTGCTGAAGGCTTAGACCTCCAGGATTTCAACCTGTCCCAACAGGTAAAGGATATCCTTCAGGCTTCTAGAAAACTTTCCACAAGAAGAACTCATGCCTTCAAGTGGAAACGTTTTACTATATGGTGCTCCAAGAAGGGATTAAACCCCCTTGTCATACCTTTTGAATCGATACTAGAGTATCTCCTACACTTATTGAATTCTGGTCTAAAGACCAATTCGGTAAGAGTCCATCTAAGTGCAATTGCAGCTTCTTATAAGCCTCTGAATGGACAACCAATTTCCTCTCATCCACTCATATCCAGATTTATGAGAGGTTTTCTGTTAACCAAGCCTCTCATTAAGCCACCACTGGTGGCATGGGATCTTAGTCTAGTTCTCGGCCAGCTCATGAAGCTGCCTTTTGAGCCTTTAGCCACTACAAGCCTTACGTTTTTGACCTGGAAGGTCATCTTCCTAATTGCAATCACCTCTGCACGTCGCATTAGTTAACTGCAAGCTTTAGTGGCTGATCCTCCTTATACTAGGTTTCATCATGATAAGGTTGTTCTTAGAACTCATCCACACTTTATGCCAAAGGTGGTTTCGCCTTTTCATTTGAATCAATCAATTTATCTTCCTGTATTTCTGAGGCCTCACGCCTCTAATGCAGAAAGAAACCTTCATACTTTGGATTGTAAAAGAGCCTTAGCCTTTTACCTACAGAAAACACAGCAACATAGAAAGTCCTCGCAACTTCTTATAGCTTTAGACTTTGGTCATTTGGGACTTCCAGTCTCCAAAAGAACTTTATCTAAATGGATTGCCCAATGCATATCCTTTGCTTATGAGAGTAAGGGTCTTCCTCTTCAAGACCATGTCACAGCTCATAACATGAGAACCATGGCAGCTTCCATGGCTAATCTCCACTCCGTGTCTATTGATGACATTTGTCGAGCAGCCACCTGGGCTTCGGTACACACCTTCACAGCCCACTACTGCCTGGATAAAACCTCCCATTGGGATGCCTTCTTTGGCCAAGCTGTTCTTCAAAATCTCTTTCAGACCTAATTCAACTCCTACCCACCAACCCTGATGGAATGCCAGAGATCCATGGGAGGAAGGATGCCTGCCTTTCTCTCTTCACTCAGGGGCTCTGGTCTCATCAGGAGTCATAACTCCACATAAATCTGCTGGAGCTCAGAGCCATTCAAATTAGCACAAAGCACCGCTGCAAGACTCATAACGGACAGTACAAGCCACGAACATATCACACCCATTCTATACCACCTCCATTGGCTACCAATCAGCTCTCGAATCCGCTACAAAGTTCTCTTAACCACATTCAAAATAATAAACAAACTATCTGCAGACAGCCTACAACAGCTCATAACAGCTGACGACAGCAAAAGACCAAGAAGAAAGGGAACATCAAACAATATCAGAACTCCAAAAGACTACACCAGGACAAATCAAGCCACATCAAAAAGAGCCTTCACCTTGGCAGCCCCCGCCATATGGAACTCTCTCCCAGACCACCTCAGAGCAACAAACAACATCTCAAAGACTTCAGAAAACAGCTCAAAACTGAACTATTCAAAAACCATTTCAAGGACTTCATGGAATGACTTTTTCAGATTAGCAAAGCCACCATTGTAAATATGAATCTGTAAATATGTATCATAAGCACACAATGTATATAGCCTCACATCAAATCAACCACACTCCATCACACAGTACACTGCGACAAATCAACACTGCATGCTACTGACAACCCCCCCTTCTTTGATTGTTTGCTGTGCCAACTGCTTTGATTTCATGAGAAAGCGGTATACCAAGTCCGTTTAAATAAAAATAAATAAAATAAATAAATAAAATGTTCCCGAAGTGTTCCAGGATCATCTTTGATGCTGTCACAGACTGGCTCTACACACAGAGCCTCAGGATTAATTTCAAGAAAACAGATGTCCTCTTCATTACCAGGAATCACTCCTTCACCCCCTCCCACATCAATAAGAGTAAGAGACGCTGAGCTCCTGAGCAAGCCCACCATCCGCTACCTGGGGATCACCCTAGACCAGCAGTTCGACATGAAAGCACATATAAGCAATACCATCAGAGCAATCTATCACAAGATATGAACCATCCGCCACCTACGACCCTTACTGGAACCAGACGATTTCTGGATGATTTTCCAAGAATTGGTAACCCCCCACTTTGACTACGCCAACGCTACTCTGCAGGGACTCCCCAAGAACACTCTGAGCCCCCTGCAACTAGCAATGAACGCCGCTGCCCGCATCCTACATGGATCCTCCAGAAGGGACCATATAACCCCAATCCTGAAACACCTCCACTGGTTGCCAATCCACTGCAGACTCACCTTCAAAGTATTACTAATGACTTTCAAGGCCATCAACAATCAATCCTCCACCTCCCTCACGGACCTCATCCTCCTCACCCCTTCAAACAGGGCCAGAAGGTCATTCGCTGCAAACACACTCGTAATCCCTAGCGCAATAACAAAATGCTCCCAGGCAGCAAAGAACAGAGCATTTGTATTTTACGCACCTACACTCTGGAATGCCCTCCCAATCACCATCCGGGCTATAATTGACCTCGCCCAGTTCCGGAAGGCACTGAAACACCATCTTTTCCTCCTACATTACTCCCTGTCCAGTGAAACAGCACAACCCAGCTTACCCTCCACCCACCACAATGACACCACCGACACATCCAGGGCATGATGACGTTCCCACAGTCTGAATACGACTGCACAAACTTGTATATAATTACTTAAAATGTATATAGTTCAGAGCGTGTCATGTACCCACAGCCGTACCTGTGGCATACATGTACACGAATAGCTCAGTTGTATATAGTTATCCATGTTAAACCCAAGTTGTATAACCTGTTCTCTGTAAAGTGCATTGCATGCTCTGCCGCATTGTACAAATTGTTGTTACTTGTAAACCGCGCTGATTTTAAAGAGCATGGTACAGAAATAATATAAATAAATAAAATCTTTGATTCCACACAGTTCTAGTCCAGACCGACAATCAAGTAGCCATGTTCTACTTGAACAAGCAGGGCGGAACAGGCTCACGGACCCTCTGCAGCGAGGCCCTGCATCTGTGGTCTTTTGCCATACAACATCGCATTCACCTGCATGCGGTGTATCTTCCAGGCAAACACAATGTCTTGGCAGACAAACTAAGTTGAGTCCTTCTACCCCATGAGTGGTCTCTCCATGCAGACAAAGTTGCTCACATTTTTCAGATCTGGGGAACTCCAGAGATAGACCTGTTGGCAAGTCCTCAGCATGCCAAGCTTCCTCGCTTCTGCTCCAGGATTCCTGCACCAGACAGCCAGCTGGTGGATGCTTTTCACTTCCACTGGGGTCAAAGCTTTCTTATATGCCTTCCCTCCCATTCCCCTCATTCCCAAGACTCTTTTCAAACTCCAGAGAGACAGAGGCTACATGATACTCATAGCCCCATGCTGGCCATGAAAACCGTGGTATCTTACGTCTGTCTCTGGCTCAATCCATAGATCTGGAGTCCGCTCCAGATCTCCTCTCTCAGGAGGAGGGGACGTTGCTCCATCCCAATCCGCAGTCCCTCCATCTCACTGCATGGCTGCTGAGGGCTTAGCCTTCCAGGACGTTAACCTTTCCCAGGAGGTTAAGGACATCCTGTTGGCTTCTAGGAAGCCATCCACCAGGTGCTTCTACACCTTCAAGTGGCATAAATTCATTCTCTGGTGTTCTGAGAGGGATCTTAACCCTTCTCAGCTCCGGTGGAGGTATTACTTAAGTATCTCCTCCATCTTTCTTCTTCAGGACTCAAAATCAATTCAATAAGAGTACACCTAAGTGCAATTGCAGCCTCTCACATACCCTTAGATGGCCAGCCCATCTCTTCTCAGTCACTTGTAGCATGCTTCATGAGGGGTCTCCTATTAACCAAACCTCCTATTAAGCCTCCTCCAGTGGCATGGGATCTTAATGTTGTTTTAGGACAGCTTTTTGAGCTGCCCTTTGAACCTCTAGTTCAAAACTGAAGTTTCTCACGTGGAAGGTCACCTTCCTTATTGCCCTCACTGCAACAAGATGCATTAGTGAGCTCCAGACTTTCTACGATTCCATCATGATAAGGGAGTCCTTAGGACTCATCCTCACTTTAGTCGAAGGTGGTCTCACCCTTCCATTTAAACCACAGTCTAACTTCCTTTCTTTTTCCCTAGACTTTATTCCTCTAGGGCAGAGGCAACCCTTCACACTCTGGATTGCAAATGTGCCTTGACTTTTTATCTCCAGAGAACTCAAGAACACAGAAAAGCTTCCCAGCTTTTCATCTCCTTTGACTCAAGTCACCTGGGGTTGTCATTATCCAAACAAACTCTTTCCAAGTGGATAGCGGACTGCATCTCCTTTGCTTATGAAAAGGCAGGACTCTCTCTCGAGGGTCACGTCACTGCACATAGTGTTCAGGCCATGGCTGCCTCTATGGCAAATCTACACTCTGTAGTGATTGATGAGATATGCATAGCAGAAACTTGGTCTTCTGTCCACACTTTTGCTGCTCACTATTGCCTGGACAAGGACTCCTGCCTGGATGCCTTGTTTGGCCAAGCTGTTCTCCAGCATCTCTTTCAGACTTAGATCAACTCCTACCCTCCGTCCTGGGTTTCAATACCAGACATCCTTGGAGGATACATGATCACCTCAGTTATATTTGAGATTCCACAGCTGACTCCGGGGTCATCTCTCTGGCATCTCCGAGCTAGGGAGTCCAATATGTGAAGACTACATTCCTGCTTGTTCCTGGAGATAGCGTAGTTACTCACCTGTAACAGGTGATCTCCAGAAACAGCAGGAATTTAGTCTTCACAACCCACCCTCCTCCCCTAGGAGTTGTAGGTCTTCTTCTTCTTCTCCTTTTTCCTTTTATCTTGGCTACAAATTCAACTGAGGAGGGAGAGCTGGATTGGCAGGAAGGCAGCTACGCAGGCGCAGTGGGATGCTCCCAAATGCTTTCCTTTTGGATGCTGGGGAACATTCCTGTGCGGACTCCATCGCTACCGATGTCACTCATATGTGAAGACTAAATTCCTGCTGTTCCCGGAGATCACCTGTTACAGATGAGTAACTATGCTTTCTCTTATTAATCTTATATTGGTTACACTGTAGCTTCATTGCATGTCCCCCTACTCTTTTTACATTTTGATGGCATAAACAATTGATATATGTTTACCCGTTCCACTCCATTCATTAATTTATAGACCTCTTATCATATCTCTGCTCAGCCATCTCTTTTGCAGGTTGAAGAGCCTAACCTTTTCAGCCTCTCCTCATAGGAGTATGCTTCCATCTCCTTTACCATTTTGGTGGCACTTCTCTGAATCTTTTCTAATTCTGCTATATCCTTTTTAAGATACAGCAACCAGAATTACACATAATATTCGAGGTGCAGTTGTACCATGGAACGATACAGAGGCATTATAATATCCTTTGTTTTATTCTCCATTCCTTTTCTTATGATTCCTAGCATTCTATTTGCTTTTTTTTGGCAGCCACTGCACACTGGGCAGAGGGCTTCAACAATGACTCCTAAATCTTTTTCCTGGGTGGTGATTCCTAATATGGAACCTTACATTGTGTAACCATAGTTTGGGTTGTTCTTTCCTAAATGCATAACTTTGCACTTGTCCACATTAAATTTTATCTGCCATTTGGATGCCCAGCTTATCAAGGTCGCAATTTTTCACAATCCACATGGGTTTTAACAATTTTGAATGATTTTGTGTCATCTGCAAATTTGATTACCTCACTCATTAATCCCATTTCCAGGTCATTTATGAATATGTTAAAAAGCAGTGGATCCAACACAGATCATTGTGATACACCACTATTCACCTTTCTCCATTGGGAAAATTGGCCATTTAGCCCTACCCTCTGCTTTCTATCTTTTAACCAGTTCCTGATTCCCAATATTACACTGCCTCCTATCCCATGACTTTTTAATTTTGCCAAGAGTCTCTCATGAGTGACCTTATCAAAGGCTTTCTGAAAATCCAGATACAGTACATCGACTGACCCATCTTTGTCTACCTACTTATTTGCACCTTCGAAAAAATATAACAGATTAGTAAGACAAGACCTTCCCTGGCTAAAGCCATGTTGTCTGTCTCTCATGACTCTACATGTTCAGAAATTTTGTTTTTAATAATGGTTTCTACCATTTTTCCCAGTACTGACATCAGGCTCACAAGTCTGTAGTTTCCCGGATCCCCCCCTGAAACCCTTTTTAAAAATTGGCATTACATTGGCTATCATCCTATCTATCGTCAGTTATTACTAATGATTTTAATGATAGTTCACAGATTAGTAATAGTAGGTCTGCAGTCGCATATTTCAGTTCTTTCAGTACCCTTGGTGGTAAACCATCTGGTCCAGGTGATTTGCCACTCTTCAGTTTATCAAATAGTTGTAATACATCTTCTCCATGAACAAACAGGAAGTCAGTCTTCACACATGGGTGACATCGGTGCCGACGGAGCCTGCGTGGAGCATTTCCCCATCTTTCAAAGAAATCCTTTGGGACATGCTACCTTGCATGCGTGGTCCCCTTCCCGCCCAAGACTGCCATCTTGCTCAGTCTCCTTTTTTCCACAGAGCCCAATGGACATCTGTCCTATTTCCTCAGAAAAATCCTTGCCAAATACTTCAAATTTGTCTTTTTCCCATTGCGTACCAGTTTCTGTTCCCACCTCGAGACTGCTGGTTCCGCCGCTGCTCTCGGCTCTTTCCCATTTTTTTGATCGAGGCTTGCCTCAACCAATGTTCATGCCCTTTTATGCCTAAGGGTCATCAACTCTGGCCAGGTATCTCTCAGTGGGTTCAAAAATGTGATTGATGCAGTCAAACCATGTCAGTAACCGACACCTACGACTGCTGCCTTCGCTGCCTGGAACCAGACCATGACAGCATCTCTTGCGACCTGTGCCAGGCCATTACTCCAAAATCCAACAAAAAAAGGCTGGAGTTGCAGGCAGGGGTGGCCCAAGGGGGGTGCGGGGCCATGTGCGGAGACTCGGTGCGGGGCCTCATTTGCATAATGTTACCATACACTAACTTTTAGTAAACATGCCTCTTAATGAGTGTATGGATAAAGAAAGACTAAAAGATTTCTATATTACTATAATCTAGTGCCAACCGCCAGGCACATTATGAACTACTACAAAGACTGCCCATTTAGAACCCATAGCAAACCCGCCGTATCCTAACAGCACTACAAGGACTCAAAAGCACCATACCCTACCTATCAAAAGGCAACACTGCAAATATTAAACCAATACATTTCAGAGAATAACAATACATGACCTACTGGGGAAAGAGAACAAGTGTCAATGCCAAATAGGAATTACATAAACAGAATACCTCAGCTCAGTTACACATGCAGAACATAGACCATCACCAAGCAAGGAATCACAATTTAGAAACAGGAAGACAATTAAACTGGGAACCCCAAAAGCCAAACTTGGACTGTACAACAACACTGTAGAAATAGAACTATAAATTAATTTCCTCTTGTACTAAACAAAGCGCAGACGTTAATGATGCACATTTCCCAGAGCTGACATATTCCAGTTAATAAATTCAAAATAAAGAGATAATCTCCAGGAACAATCAGGAATGAGTCTTCACATACGGGTACGTCGGTACCGACGGAGTCTGCGTGGGAATGCTTCCCAGCGTCCAATCAGAATGCTTTTGGAAGCATCCCAACACGCCTGCGTGCTGCCTTCCCGCCTTTCCCAACTGCCTCTCCTCAGTTTTCGTTTTTCCGCGGAGCCGACAGGACGTCCTTCTGTCACCGCAGAAAATTCTTCTTTTATTTTTTAGTTTTATTGTGGTCGCGGCTGCCTTCCCCGACGCCACCAGTACCGCCGGTGTTTCTTTTCTTTTTTTCTTCAATTTATTCCTGTTAGGGAATAACTTTTTCCCTCTTAGTGCCTGACGGGGTTTTCCTGGCCTTCTAGGCCTACCCCCTTTTTTCCTCATGGAAACGCTAGCCACTATTCCTAAGAAATGTTCAAACTGTGGCGGTAAAAAACTTATTTTAGACACTCATAATTGGTGTCTATCCTGCTTGGGTCCTGATCAGTTTCCTCCGGAGTGTCCCTCCTGCAATAGTATTGTGGGAAGAAGTCATCAGCATCGAGTTCCCCTCGATACGCGGTCCCCATCCAACGTCAGGGCACCGACCACCTCTTCTTCTACACGGGATCAAGTAACCCAAAAACAGTCTTTACAGACTAGACAGTCCTCGAGTGGTAGATCTCATGCACAGCATAGAGATGCCTCTGGCCTTGCCCTCGAGAACACACTGGCTTTAAAACCCCGGTGGGAGTCTTCGGCCTCCAAAGCCTGTGTGGAGTTTCAGGTTGTTCCTGAGGTTCACCCCTCACAGAACATACCTGAGCCATGCTCGGTGATGGCATCCGCTTCGAGCGGTACCGATACCCCGGCATTGGCAATAGTGTTGGAAGAAACATTCCTCACCAAGGATCGTAGTCTGGCGTCTTCGGTACCTACGGGGCCGTTGGATACGCTGCAGACCGACCTTCCAGTATCGGTATCGATCCCGGTACCGGTACTAGTACCAACGTCGGTACCCTCCAGATGTGCATCGATAGACTCGCTTCCTTCGATGCCGAGTCTGGAATCGATCTCCAGTCTGGAGGACTGGGTACCGACTCGCCTTGGTACCGACACCAGACGGTACCGAAGGCACGGTTTCGATGGTCCATGTTCGGCATCAACGGTTCTTTCGATACCGTTAGAGCCGTCACCGGCTGGCCTTCTTCTACCGGTATTGGATACGGTACCGGAGTCGGTACCGGTATCCTTTTTACCATCGTTGTCGGTACCTTCCATGCTTCTTTCATCAGGCTCGCTTCCCTCGATACTGAGTCTGGAATCGATTCCTGGCATGGACGATATGCTACCGACTGTTGCTGGTCCCGACCTCCTACGGTACCGGCAACCATCCTCTAAGGATCCCATACTCCACCATTCAGGATCTTATATTCCTATAAAGTTGGATAGATCCCTGGGTGCCAATGCTAGTTCTTCAACAGATCTAGCCTGTCCAAAAGGATTTCCCTCTGGGGATTTTTCTTTTCAAGCTTTTCTCCTGGATATGGCAAAATCACTTGCCATTTCTATACCTGGACAGGATCCTACACAAGGGAATACAGAATCCCTGTATATTCCTGGGAGAGCAAAGGAGAACATCATGCTTCCTTTGCATCATTCCTTGCAGGATCTCCTTCTACAAATGTGGAAAGCTCCTTTAACGGTACCCCCACCTTCTAGGGCAACTGATCTTCTATATCAGGTGCCCCCCTCTCCAGGTTTTCAAAGGACTCAACTTCCTCATCATTCCATTGTTGTAGAATCAGCAATGAGGCGGGTTAAGAGTTCTAAAAAGCACTCTTCTTATCCGTCAGGTCGTGAGTCTAAGACTTTAGATGCCTTTGGACGCCAAACCTTCCAGGCATCCATGCTTTCAGCAAGAATTCTCTCATATATTTTCTATATGGGTTTATCTCTTGAAGAGGTCACAAAGAAATTACTGTTTTTGACTCCTTTTCTTCAAGAGCCCAAAAGTGCAGACTATTCCTTACTGGTTAGTCATGCTCAAAATATCTCTAGGTTCCTTACTCGTGCTTCCCTAGACTCCTTTGAGTCTGTTAGCAGAACTTCTGCTATAGCTATAGGGGCATGACTTAAAGCCTGGCTCCAGGTTTCAGACTTGGACAAATGGGCACAAGAAAGACTGGGAAATACTCCTTGCACTGGAGAAAATCTCTTTAACAAGGAGTCTTTACTCCAAGTTGCTCAGTTAACCACTGACATTCCTGTTTCCAGAGGCTGTTCTACGCCTTCCTCTTTCCCAGTTGGTAGGAAATGTCCTACCAAACTTTCTTCCCCTAGGGGGAAAAAGTTTTATCCATCTTCTGCCATTCATACAGATGTTCCCAAACAGGGGAAACATCGCCCTGCTCTGAAGAAACCACAACCTCAACAGGCTCACCAAACCCAGCAGTCGCAGGGTTTCAAATAGATCATCATTACCTCTCTTGGTTGGTGGTTGAGTGGCAGTCTGCTTCTTTTCACTTGAAGTATCTGCACTAATTTTATCCTAACCTTTTCTAGATATCTCTTCACGAGACATCTTTTCTTTTACTCTAAGAGTCTTTATGATGATCATGCCCATACTTAACAGGTTTCTCTTCCTCTTTGGGGAAAAGAGAAGTGACAACTATCAATAAGACAGTTTTTTCCCTGTACTGGCATGTATCATCTTACCTTTCAGAGACTTCCTGCATAGTCAGTCTCCTTCAACTCTGTCTTACCTCCCTCTTACTACAACATTCGGTTTGTAAGAGTGGCTCTTTTACACTGGTAAGCCCCTATGGTCCGCTACCTATTCCATGGGGGGATTCTCACTTCCAGAGTTGTCTCCCCCTTTATTACCTTAGGGCAGCTCATCAGACAATAGGAAGTCCTACTATGTCTGTTGTTGTTTTTCCCAATCTAAGAAAGGAGGGGAAAAGAAATTTTCTTCCGCTGCCCTGGTAGTTGCTGCAGATACAGCAATTCCTAGTAGTTAAGCCACTGGTTCTGTTCACCACACAACCAGGGTTTCCCCTCCACTAGCAATCCTTCTAGCCTCAGTGCTAAACCCCAAACAGGTTATTAACCTTGTTTGGAAACCCTATTATCACAGACTGGTTGGTTAACTTCTATTCTTTGCCCCCTTGTCCTTGGCAGAATAGTTAAGTTACCCACTGGCTTTAAACAGTCAGTTTTTTCTAACCAACCTGCATTATGCTCTCTGCAACTCTACAGAGTAGCTTTGCACTATGGGCCCTTGCTAGAGAGCATTAATATCTTGCCTAGCAGATAACCCCAGATGGTTAGGAGGGGTTCCCCCAGTCATGTTCTCAGGACTGGTAGGTGTTCCCTACCCTTACCATCTCATCTAAAATCTCTTTTGAGACATAAGACACAGGCCTTTCATCACGTGAAAATCTAAAGAATGGCCAATTCCCTGGCTTGGCCCATATCTCCTTTGGACTCTCGCAAGAGATAGTTTTCTTTCAGTGGCAGCTCAAGGATGCCTGATACCATAGTGACCTGCCTATAAGGGCAAGATGGGTATCTTATTCCACTGGCGCCCTCCATCCAATCACCATACTGCAGTTCTGGAGAGATCTGGACTTGCTGCCTGCAGACTGAAGTTATCCTCTGCATTTTTCACGTAGGCCATCCTGGTTATTCAAGAGCTCGATTTCTCAAAGGAATCTAGATTCCTTCTTGTCAGGGAAACCATTCCTCTGACTCTGTCAGTCATAACCAGGGAAAGAAGGTTCTCTATGCATCTATTCAAGCAGGTATCACCCTTCTTGCTATTAGATGAATCTTTCTCTCTCCCCATATTCCTAGGGGATTTAGTTCTATAGCCATCTCTCCATCCACATACCTGGAGACATGTGTCTATATGCCTACATATTCATATACATATTGTGATAAGGAAGCTTATTATAGCTCAGGAAGGAGCTATAGGAAAGGTGAAGTGACTCTGAACAAGCAACCTGTCAGTTCTGGTAGAAATAAGAAAACAGAATTTTCCCATAAAAGACTACCAGTCCCAGAATGCACCAGGTTTCCAACAGCCATTAGAGGAGCTGAAGTGGGGAAATGTGTGTTCAATCAGGAGGGCTATGAGGTAATCCCTAAGCACTCATCTCAAAGGGCAGGGCCTGATCCAGAACAGCTGCGCTGTGTTAGGGAGGAGCACTCATCTAAGCAGAATAAAGGTAGAGTTTATTCTACAGAGAAGCAGCTTGAGCTTGATCATCTTCATCATCAGGAGGATCATCAGAAGCAGAAGCCAAACCGGACGGACAGAGAGGGAAAGAAACCCTTTGGAAGAAAGAGGAGAAAAGCCTTTGAGAGGTCTAGAAGAGTCCAGAGCAGTACGTATACTGGGAGGCATTCCAAGGGCCAGCATACACCATTGGACTGGGGAAAGCCAGAGGAATGGTGCTGCAGAGCTAGGAATCTCCAGACGGTACCTGTGAGGGAGACGGCTGCACGTGGAAGGGACCCTAAGACCCGTGCCAGAAGGTATGTGAAGAGAGATCCAGTGTCCAGGGATCTGGATTGGAAGGCTGGACATAAGAACTGGACTACATACTGGCCAGGCTATATAGAGAGGAACTCTAACAGCAATGGAAGCTCAGGTATGAACACTGATCTATGCCCTAGCTATAACCTTGAAAGACAGCAGGGAAACAAGTATTCTCCTGAAAGTGCTCCATTGGGAGATTCATCTGTGCCAGTCCATGATATTGAACCCATGCTTGTTGAAGAAGAGGGAATGATAGCAGATGAAGAATCTGTTTACATGGACTGCTCTCTGTCTAAACTCCTTTGGTGATTTTCTGTTATAAAGTACAGCAACCATCACAAAGAAATACAAACTTGTTCTTTAATCTACTCAGAAAAGCTCCTGAGTAGGATTTTTAGCCACGCAGTATAAGAACATAAGAACATAAGATATGCCATACTGGGTCAGACCAAGGTCCATCAAGCCCAGTATTCTGTTTCCAACAGTGGCCAATCTAGGTCATATGTACCTAGCAGTTTCCCCAAGAGACACAAGTTCCACAATGCTTGTACTGGGTCAAGCATTGATATCTTCGGTCACTTCTTAATAATGGTTTATGGACCTTTCCTCCATGAACTTGTCCAAACCTTTTTTAAACCCAGCTACACTAACAGCCTTTACTACATCCTCCGGTAACAAATTCCAGAGTTTGATTACACGTTGAGTGAAAAAATATTTTCTTTTATTAGTCTTGAATAGTTTACCCTGTAGCTTCATTGCATGTCCCCTAGTCTTTCTATATTCTGATGACGTAAACAATCGATCTACGAAATTCTACGTTTACCCGTTCCACTCCATTCATTAATTTATAGACTTTATATAAAGATCTATCTCCTGCATATTCATTGTGGATATCCTGAAAACTTGACTGGCCTGGAGGTATTCGAGCACTGGGTTAGGAACCACTGTATTTTGGAGTGAAATGTGCTACCTTAGTGTCAGAAAGCTAGGTCTGAGTCGAAGGTCATGGTCCTCTCCAGCAGGACAATGACCCAATACATACATCCGAAAGTACAAAAGAATGGTTAAAAAGGAAAAAAATGGACTGTTTTAAACTGGCCAACGATGAGTCCTGATCTCAATCCAATTGATAACCTTTGGAAAGAGCTGAAATCTTCCACTGGTAAAAGGAATCCTGGAAACATTCATGAGCTGGAACAAATCGCAGTTGAAGAATGGGAGAAACTACCAGCAGACAGATATATGAAACTTATAGATGACTTATAGATGTTCTTATGCATGTACTGCTTCCATTGTATGCAGATCTATCTCATGCATATTCATTGTGGATACCCTGAAAACCTGACTAACCTGGGGGTTACCTGAGACTGAGTTGGGAACCACTGCTTTAATACATTCCAGGCCTCCAGTCGCTTAGGCAGCAAAGCAGCCCCACAACATTATGGAACCTCCACTAAATTGTAGGAAGGGCTAGGGCTTTTCTCAATGCCTGAATCATCTGAGGTGAAATGTCAAACTTCGACTCAGATGATACTTTTGCTCTCGGTTGGATCTTTACGCTGCCGGAAGCTGGCATGAAGATCCAGCGTGCAAAAACTGAGTGAAAAAGTATGTTAAGTTCCAGCACAGTTTTTTTTTACATTGGACACAATTACTTATGCAGCGATTTCCATGCAATTAGCATGCCAAGTTTGCTGCAATTTAGCATGGTTGGACCTTTTTGTTTTTCTGGTGTTAGGCTTGCTCTCTGATGCCTGATGTCCTCAGTGGTGGGTTCCTTACTTTACTCCATTGTGTGTGCCAATAGTTCAGGAACAGCCTACTAGCTAGTGACACTTAGGTTCCCGCCCACCCTACCCCTCACCCCACCCACCCCAGGGGCTACATTGCCTATATAGTGGTCACAGACGTGCCATCTATCATTCCAAACTTGGGTTAAAAGCCACATCGTATTCTTCTTTTCTTCTTCTTCCTCTTCTGGGACTGCATAAACATGTCGTGTATTCAGTGCAATAACTGCGGTACGTTCATTCAAAGACAAATCATTTGGAAACTAAGAGCTTGTCCTATATGTCTAAAGTCAGCTGCCATGCATGAAGAACTAACTCTACTAAGGAAAGACCTAGCTGCCATGCATATAGAAGTATCTCTACTGAGGGAGGAACTGGCTGCAATGAAGCGCACCTCTCCTAGGATACAAACTGAACAAACTCCACCACCACTCCCACAAAGAACCAAACGCCCCAGGAACAAATGGATCACAGTGGGTTCTGGTAGATTGCGACCTGTAACACAAAGACATCCTATACATCAAGAGATATCCCTGCACAATGCCTTCTCTGCCTTGGCTAATGAGGATGCCCAATTCAAAGAACCTGAAGGGCCTTTAAATGAGTCAGACAATGCCCAATCCCCTGCTAAAGCACTAAATATGAAGAAAACCTCACCAAACAGAAAACTACTACTAATTGGAGATTCCATCATCAGAGGCACCAACTTGGGAACACAGTTCAAAGGAGAGAAGATAGTCATGTGCCTACCAGGCTCTTCAGCCAGCAGGAATACAAACCAAGTTGTTGAATTACTTAGTGCAAAAAGTGAACATTCCAAACTTGATGTTATTATCCACCTAGGCACAAACGACTTGGCTAGGAACAGTGCCTCTACAGCCCAAAAGGACTTCCAATCTCTGGGGGAGAAACTCAAGCACGTTGTTAACACTGTTGCATTCTCAGAGGTTCTACCTGTTCTTGGTAAGGGGACAAAAAGACTGCATCGCATTAACAGCTTTAATACATGGCTCCAGACCTGGTGCAGAAAAGAAGGATTCAGATTTATTGGCAACTGGGACAACAGATGGATCAACAAGAGACTATACTGTGCTGATGGACTACATCTCTCTTCCACAGGGAAAAGAATCCTAAGTGAAAAATTCAGGCAGTATGTGGACATGCATTTAAACTAGGAAAAGGGGGTGACGGATGTGGAAGGTCAACATCTGCATGCCACCCCCAACAAAAGCAGAACAACATCAGAAACAGCCACACTTTTAAACCACACATCAAAAACATGTGGGAGGAAGTGGGCAGAACAAAATCAATGCAAAATACACACGAGCCAGGAAAGTGCTGGAAAGCAATGAGCACAAATGCTCGAAGCTTAGCCAACAAAATTCCAGACCTGGAAGCCCTAACGGCAGAAACAGACTTGGACATTGTGGCCATTACAGAAACATGGTTTAATGAATCACATGATTGGGATATAGCCATAGCTGGCTATAATCTATTCAGGAGGGACCGAGAAAATGGAAAAGGAGGAGGAGTAGCCTTGTATGTCAAAAGCAATATTAAAGCTACTGAAATGCAGGGGACATGGGGAAAAGAAGAAGCGCTCTGGATTGCGTTGGAGAGAGGAGATGGCACTGTCATCCATATTGCTGTAGTCTATAGACCTCCGACTCAAATTGAAGAGAGAGACAATGAATTGATTAGAGATATTGCCAAGATAGCATCAAAGGGGGAAGCAATCATATTGGGTGACTTTAATCTACCTGATGTGGATTGGATTACTCCTTCTGCACATCTGGAAAGAAGCAAAAGAATTGTGGATGCTCTCCAAGATGCATTATTTAGACAAATGGTGATGGAACCAACCAGGGAAAGCTCAACGCTGGATGTAGTGCTCACCAACGGTGATAGTGTGTCAAATGTCTGCGTGAGTGCCCCTGTGAGCAACAGCGACCATCACACAGTGTGGTTTGAAATAAAAGCCATGGCACAGGCCAATCATAGCAAGCTCAGAGTCCTAAACTTCAAATACACTAACTTCAATCAAATGGCAGAGTATGTAAAGGAGGAGATGACGGGGTGGGAAGAGATAAAGGAAGTGGAATTGCAATGGGCTAAACTAAAGGAGGCATTGAAAGGAGCAACAGATAAATATGTAAGAAAAGTAAATAAAAGCAAAAGGAGAAGGAAACCTATTTGGTTTTCCAAAGAGGTGGCTGCTCATATAAAGGCAAAAAACACAACTTTTGCAAAATTCAAAAGCTTGCAGACCGAAGAACACAGAAATGAATACAGGATCAAACTCAAAGAGACAAAACGAGAAATAAGGATAGCAAAATCAAAGGCAGAGGAAAAGATGGCTAAAGATGTTAAGGGTGGCAACAAAAATTTCTTCAGGTATATTCGGGAAAGGAAAAAGATCAGAGTTGGAATTGCAGGACTCAGAAGTGCTGGGAAAGGACTCGTGGAAAGTGACACTGAAAAAGCAAAATTGCTAAACAATTACTTCTGCTCTGTGTTTACTAAAGAAGATCCTGGGGATGGACCAGCTGTGACTCCCAAATAAAACTGGGAATGAAGTAGATACCACACCATTCACAGCAGAAGAGGTGTTAGAACAACTTGCTAAACTGAAAGTGGACAAAGCCATGGGACCGGATGGGATACATCCCAGGATACTGAAAGAGCTCAGAGAGGTTCTTGCAGGACCGTTAAAGGATGTCTTCAACAGATCCTTGGAAACAGGAGAGGTTCCTCAGGACTGGAGAATGGCTGATGTCGTACCTCTACACAAAAGTGGTGACAGGGAAGAAGTGTCAAACTACAGACCCGTGAGCCTTACCTCGGTGGCAGGAAAAGTAATGGAGGCGCTCCTGAAAGAGCGAATAGTGAACTTTCTGAAAACCAACAGCTTGCAAGACCCGAGGCAACATGGTTTTACCAAAGGACGATCTTGCCAGACAAATCTGATCGAGTTCTTTGACTGCGTGACGAGGGAACTAGATCAGGGGCATGCAATGGATGTCATCTACCTGGATTTCAGCAAAGCCTTTGATACTGTTCCTCATAGGAGGCTTATCAACAAACTCAGTAGCTTGGGGATGGGTCCCAAGATGGTAAACTGGATTAGAAATTGGCTGACTGACAGACGACAGAAGGTGATTGTACATGGAGCTCACTCGGATGAGAGGAAGGTGATTAGCGGGGTGCCCCAGGGTTCGGTCCTGGGCCCGGCACTGTTCAATGTATTTGTGAGTGATATTGCTGAAGGACTGAATGGAAAAGTCTGTCTTTTTGCAGACGACACAAAAATTTGCAACAGAGTGGACTCCCCTGAGGGAGTGGTTAACATGAAGAAAGATCTACAAAAGCTGGAAGACTGGTCTAAAGCTTGGCAACTACGATTTAATGCAAAAAAGTGCAGTGTCATGCACTTGGGTAGCAGAAATCCAAGAGAAATGTACAAGATAGGGGGAGAAAGGTTGGTATGCACAGTTCAGGAAAAAGACCTTGGTGTGATTATCTCTGCTGATCTCAAGGTGGCAAAACAGTGCGACAAGGCGGTGGCAAAAGCCAGGAGGATGTTGGGCTGCATACAAAGAGGGATTACCAGCAGAAAAGAAGAGGTACTTATGCCACTGTATAGGTCACTGGTGAGGCCTCACTTGGAATACTGTGTTCAGTTTTGGAGACCATATCTTGCAAAGGATGTAAAAAGACTGGAGACTGTTCAGAGGAAGGCGACCAAAATGATTTGGAGCCTGCGTCAGAAGCCTTATGAGAAGAGACTTGAAGACCTAAATATGTATACCTTGGAGGAAAGGAGGCACAGGGGAGATATGATTCAGACCTTTAAATACTTAAAGAGAAATGATGAACAAACAAACCTCTTCCAAAGACGGGGAACCTGTAAAACTAGAGGGCATAACATGAAACTGCAAGGGGGTAAATTGAAAGGCAATGTCAGGAAATATTTTTTCACTGAAAGGGTGGTGGATGCTTGGAATGCCCTCCCGATGGAAGTGGTAGGGGCGAACACGGTGACGGAATTCAAAAAGGCATGGGACAAACACAGAGGATCCCTTTACAGAAATAGGAAAAAAACAAAATAAACGGTACCATCTAACTTCCGAACCATATAACGTCTCAACAAATAGGGGTGTCCTATATGGAGTGGTGGGTTTACCCCTGAACAAGGATATGGAGAGGGGTGGCCTGCGCGGAGCGACAGGTGCACCTACTCTTGCCATCTCGCTGGGCAGACTGGATGGACCATGCTGGTCTTTATCTGCCGTCAACTACTATGTTACTATGTTACTATGTAGAAAGCAAGCTAACATGGGAAAAGCACCAGAAAAATGCCACGCTAATCTTTTCTGCATCGGCCTGTAAATTTTGTACCTGAGGCAGTGGAAGGTTAAGTGACTTGGCCAAGGCCACAAGGGGTGCCAGTGGGATACAAATTCTGATCTCTTTGGTCACAGGCCACTGCTCTAATCACTAGGCTACTCCTCCACTCCTTGTCTTTCTTAGATCATTGTTCATTCTGTCTGCCCTGAATAGAAAAGACTTTATCATGGCATGTTTACTCTTTTAGTAATAACATTTACTAAGAAAAGTCCCATATGTAACCTGGTGCATGAAGGCCCATCTCTGTTGGAGAAGCCAGTAGTTCCCAAAATCTGAGATTATGGGAAGCCACCACAATCCGACTGCTGATGTCCTTCCCTGTCCTCTTATAAGGTAAAATCAAACCTTGTGAATACTAAATTTGAAGGATCCCTTTCAGACTATCCCCCAGACCGCTTTCTCCCACAAGACCCTCTGATGGTCCAAGTGGACTCCAAACACCTCCCATCCCCTGCTCACCTTTAGGGAGGAGGAGCCATGCATATTTACTCTTGCTTTTGGTGCCATCATCTTGGGATATAGCAGCACCTGACCCTGTGTTTATATGGAAACCTACTCCTAGGGCTCAGCCTGCCAGCTGAGTGAGCACTCTTATTTGGCACAGTCCTTTAACAATATGATTGTGTACCACTAAGGTTCAGGCACTGCCATTTTTTCAAGATGGTGGTGGAGGAAGAAAACATCATAGGACATTTCCCTGGGTCCAGGTGGTATTGGTCCATGTGGGTGCCACAGCTTTGGGAGCCCTCTCATCGAGAGCCTTTCTGGGATGTTGGGGTACCTGAGCTAAGGATGCCCTGGACCTGATAGCCTCCTTAAGAGGGGCGGGGGAGCAAAATATAAATATACATTTTTTTTCTTTCTGCTTTCCTGAACAGGGATTGGATGATGCACTGGCAGGAAAGTAGAAAGATAAAATTCTACCTGGTGTAGAAACTATGGCATAATGTGTACATTTTTCATTTGTCTGAGAACATTTATATTTTATAACACCATAGTTACTTGCATGCCATTAATTACTGCATTGGAAGTAAAAAAAGTTTTTTAGTATGTGCGTTAGGAAACTGCACTGAAGCTTAGCACCATTATTTTAAACATGGTTTATTATTTCTGCTTCAAACCTCTGCTGGTGACACCACAACCACTCAGGTTGTCAGGATATCCACCACGAATATGCATGAGACATTTACATACATTTGCATGGCCACTATTTGCAAATTTCTCATGCTGCGCAGCCACCAGCGTGCTAGCCTTACAGCACCCTGTAATGTTAGCCCTAGTCTTTACTGGATTAGGGAAGGCACATGAGCATTAAATTAAATTAAAAGGTGTCCTGTAGAGTCAGTCTTACCTTCTACAGCAGGGGCTCCAAGTTCAGTCCTTGAGGTTCAAAAGTAAGTTGGGCTTTCAGGATAAGGTAACCCAAAGGAGTGAGGTGATACAAGTCCATGACAACACACTAGTGTAGATGCAACAAGATACGTTTATTTATTCATTAAAAATTATTCCAGTTGCACCCTGCACAATCGTGTTTCATTGCAAGGACTTCTTCAGGGGTATAAAGCTCGCACAAGCATCTTCTGCACAGGACACATTCTGGACTCAAATAGTTCTTATCCTCAGACTGTAAATACTGCTATCCTGCTTGTAAATAGATCCTCAGGTAACCAGTATATTCTCCCTATAAATAAGTTGTAAGGACCCCATCTCTGTGCTGATGCCTTTTGCAAATGTTTTAGGACCCGATATTGAGGTGGGCAGGCTATGCACCATGGCGGCGCATAGCCTGCCCTCCAACCCCCCCCCCCCCCAAACCCAGATATGCCCTTTGAATATCTCGGCTAAGTCCCTAATGTGCCCAGATGCTATCTGCATAGCTTCGGGGCATGTCAGGGATGTTCAGGTGCGGAGGAAAGGGCTACACGGGTAGCAGCAATTTTCTTTGCTTCCTGCATAGCCTCTGCATCTTAAAGATAGGCAAGGTTTTTTTCTCGCCTATCTTTAAAGCACAGAGGGCTACCCCGGTAGCAGTGAAAATCGCTGTTAGCCATGTAGCCCCTTCCTCCGCCCCTGAACACCCCTAACCATGCTCTGATGCTATGCAGATAGCATCTGGATGCGTTAGGGACTTAGCCGAGATATTCGAAGGGCACTACCCTTGTAGGTGCCCTTCGAATATCCCGGATAAGGCCCTTACATGGGTAGCTAAGAAAGTTACCCGTGTAAGGGCCTTCAAATACTGGGCCCTTCGTGTTCATCACCAGTTTTATATAAGAATTACTTCAAGTTGTTCTTTGTATCTGTTGTTTATAGTTCCTTGTAAACTGCCTTAACTTGTAGAAAGGCGGTATAAAAACAGTTACATTGTATCTACTGGCTTTATTTATTTAAGTAAATCCAAGACTGCTCGAATAGGAATGGACACTGCCCAAGTGTCTGATTCTTAGCGTTCCCTTCCATCAACACTGTGGGGCAACATATACAACTTAGTCAAAACCTTATATGCTACCTTGGATTTGCTATCTTGGATTTATTTACATTGTATCACCTGGCTTTAAACCTCTGAAGAAGTCCTTGTGATGACATACGATCATATAGGTTGGAACTGGAGTGATTTTTAATGAAGAAATGAACTCTTATTTTGTTGTATCTACACTAGTGTGTTGTTGTGGACTTGTATCGCCTCGTTCCTTTGGGTTAGCTTGTGACATTTGCCGGTGTGAGTGCTGTTTTCCAGACTGACCTGGGTTTTCAGAATATCCATAGTGAGTGTGCTGCACTAATTTGGCAGCTTGATCCTTAGCAGTAGAGGCACCACCTTACTGGGCACTCAACAGAGCTGGAATGACTGGGGATTCCTCCTGCTCCCCTCTAGATCCTTGGTATAAGCCAGGTGGGGGTGAAGAGGTGGACTGTGATAGTGTTGGGGGATATTGAGGGGGTTGAGAAGATTTCACTGGCCTTTGCCCCTGCCCCTTGCTTGAGAACCTGGGTCTAACTCGGGGGTTCTCAACCTAGTCTTTGGGACATACCTAGCTAGTCAGGATTTCAGAATAACCACAATGAATATGCATGATAGAGATTTGCATACAACGGAGGCAGTGCATGCACATTTTTCATGACTGGCTAGGTGTGCTCTGAAGACATGGTGAGAACCCCTGATCTAACTGGTAGCTGGCATCTGTGCATACCTTGGGGCAGGCGTAAAATGCAACATGAATTTCTTTTTCTATTTATGTGTATTCCTGTTGTAAGATAGGGAACACACATGTAGATGTTCGGCCTGACCAAACCACACTCCTTGGAATCTGCGTGGTGTGCATCTTCACTTTTTAAATAGTGGCTTTCTGAAATTGCTATTGACATTTATATGCGATCAGGGCTGACCCAACCATCAGGCAAACTAGGCAACCACCTAGGGCAGCAGCTTCATGGGGGCAGCAAAGAACTGACCATTCAAAGCTAAATAATAGATTCTGACAGCTAGAGAGGGCTGTAATGCTTAAAGATTTTCTGGGGCGCCAACACCTTGAACCAACTCTGGGGCCAACTGTGTATGTGATACAAACATGTAAATGCCTCTATTATCCGTGAAGAAGCTACTGAAATAACCTCCCATATAAATTTAACATGCACAAGAAAGGCGGAAAGATGGGAAAGATGTTGGCAGCATAAATTATTTCTATGAGCATTGGGAAAGGCATAACCAGGTCAGATATAGGTACACATAGGGGTAATTTTATAAAGGTTTTTCCACTTGTAAAACCTGTTTTATGTATAGAAAAGGACGTCTATAAAATTATGTGACCGCATAAATGCGTAAAAATCACATGCATGGAAAGTATGTGCCTACTTTTATGCACCTGCACTTAGGAATTTCAAGGGTCTTGGTCTAGGTAGAGGTGCATTGCAATGTGTGTCTTAAAATATGAATGTACATACATAGATTATACCACACATTTACACCTTTTTGTTGAGGCTGGTTCTGGGAGCTTATTTTATAAAGTCTTATAGGTGCCTTTTTGAACTTCTGACATAGGCATCCTGTTATAAAATCAAGCACATAGGGGATATGTTTATAAAGCAGGTTTATAAAGCATTTTCTGTGTGTAAAGCCTATTTTAAATATAAAGGGCTCTTAAATTGCGTCCAGGTATATGTGCATAAAAAGTATATGCACCAAAAGATTCTGAGTGCTTGTTAACACAGACAACACATAGGCATTCCCAGGGGGGTGTAGTTTCTGCAGAGTTGCTAGGTAAGTGCTTACCTTATAAAATCCATGGGTACCCCCATAGAGAACACATGCACATTTATACCTTACAGCAGGTGTAAATTCTTGCATGAACATTTGTCTACTCTTAGGGCTAGTTCTGAGAGCCTGTTTGATAAAGGCACTTAGGCTGCCTTTATAAAATAAGTGCTTTTATGGAAGTTTGACATAGATGCCCTGTTTAAAAAACAAATTAACCTCGTAGAGAGTAATTTTATAAAAGAGTGCTTGGTAGTCAAACATCATAAGAGCATATGTTGTGTCGATTTTTATAAAAGCAACTTCCATATCATCCCTGCAGTCCAGTACAAGTGAGTTATCAGCCTTTACCAGCAGCTGGGAACTGATGTTAGATTTCTGATGTCACAGTCCAAGAACTCCCTCCATAGGCTCCAGAGATCAGTATTCAGTTCCCAGCAGCTTGAAGAGATTCCCCATGGCTGAACTCCACTGGAAAATTTTATTTAAGTTTAAAAAATAAAACCCCAAGGAAAATAGAAGGGAAAGAGAGAAAAGAAAAGGTGGCTGCAGGTTACTAGCAGAAGCAGAGCAGCTCTCAGGAGCTTACAGGCTGGCAATTTCCTCTGAGAAAACATATCTCTAGGAACAAGCAGGAATGTAGTCTTCACATATGGATGACATTGGCACCGACAAGCCTGCGCAGGAATGCTCCCCAGCGTCCAATAGGGAAGCCTTTGGGAGCATCCCACTGCACCTGCGTAGCTGCCTTCCCGCTTTTCCCTTTCTCTCTCCTTAGTTCTTCATTTTTCGCAGAGCCGACAGGTTGCAAATCCTATCACTGCAGAAAATTCCTGTTTTTCATATTTTTGTGGTTCGCGTTTGCCTTCCTGTCGACGCTGGTACCGACCTGCGTCGGTTCTTTCTTTCTTCTCTTAAAAAAAAAACTGTGAAGAAAAGGATTTTTCTCTGGGAACAAGCAGGAAGTCAGTCCTCACATATGGGTGATGTCGGCACCAACGGAGCCCTCGCGGCAGCATCTCCCCAGTTTTCAAAGAAAGCCTTTTGGAGATGCCACCATGCATGCATGGTCCCCTTCCCCCCCAAGGGTGCCATCTTGCTCAGTCTCCTTTTTCCACGGAGCCCTTCCGATGTCGTCTGTCTTTCCCCTGGAAAAAGTTGATTTTTTTCTTCTTGAGTTCTTAACTCGTCTCTGATATCGCACCAGTACTCTTCCTACCTACTGATCTTCGTGCCTCGGCATCAAGTTTGTTTTTTTTGTGTGTTTTTGTTCTTTTTGAGTGCCTGAGTGCCTTTTTTCCATGCTAGCAGCTCAGAGGGTCTTCGACCTCGCAGGGGTTCTTTTTTCCCCCATGGCTACCAGTGGTTTCAAAAAGTGTGATCGGTGTGCAAAGCTCATGTCCTTAACCGTCACACATGACTGCTGTCTCTGTTGCCTCGGGCCGGACCATGACCTGGCAGCCTGAAGCTTATGCAAACGGATGTCTACAAAGGCCTGAAGAGCCGCCAGCAGCAACATAAGTTTTTCCTTCCCAATGCCTCCAAAGGCCAGGGCCTCGTCTGAGGTGATGACACCTCGGAAGGAGTTCTCCAAACCCGAGCACCATCGTGGGTCCTCAGAGAGGGGGTCCCCCATGAGGGAACACAAGAGGAAGAAGAAACTCTTGAAGGCGGTGTCCTTGGATGGCTCTGATGGACAGGGTTCCTCCCAGGCCCAGTCCTGCAGCCCCAGGCGCCCGCCCAAGGCTTCAGAGAAGGAGCGGCCGGCAAAGGCCCCCCAGAAGGATCTGGCAGTGGACCGGCCTCGATCCTCGGAGGCTGTCCTCATCGAGGATTCCCCTTCGGGGGAGCCGGCATCGGGCCCGAGTTCTTCGGTGCCCGTGCCGAAGGCTGTGGAGCCTTCTGGCCTGGCGTCCAGAGTGGCAGCCTTGGAGCACAACTTGTCTGCCTTCTTGGACCAGCAGCAGGCGCTGTTGTCTGGCACGTCCGGTTCCTCCCCTCCGAACACCAGGCATTCGTCAAAGACGTCCCCGGAGGCTGAGCTGAGCCAATCCTCGAGGTCCTGCGGCCTCAAGTTGATCCTTGGCCGAGGTTGCGCTCGGTCTCCCACTTGACGGGGCTACGGTCATCCCCAATGTCCCCTCCAGGGGCAGACCGTGCGGCCTCGGGCCTTCGAGGCCCGCGGAGCAGCCTACCCTTGAGTCTTCCTCGGACTACTCTGAGTGGGAGACAGAGGATGACGAGTCCCCAGATACCCATTGACATTGCGACGTCCCCTCGGACTCCCCGGTCTCGGAACCTCGGAGAAGGTCCCCGCCAAAGGACATGGGATTCTTAGACTTTGTCAAAGACATGTCTAAGGCCCTGGCATTCCCAACCGAGCCTGAGGAGGATCCTTGGGCTGACGAGCTCAAGATCCTCCAGTATGAGGCCCCCTCCTCGGGAATCGCTCACGGTGCCCATTCCTCCCATCCTGGAACGGCTCATGTTCCGCATGTGGGAAATGCTGGTGTCGGTGCCGGTAGTGAGCAAGCCGCTCGACTCAATGTATCAAGTCCACAGGAGCCCTGGCTTCCAGAAGTCGCAACTGCCGCACAACTCCATGGTGGTGGAGTCGACCATGCGTCGGCTGAAGAGCCAGAAGGCGCACTCCTTGGTGCACCCCCAGGAGGGATGTCCACACCTTGGACGCCCTCGGCAGGAAGTGCTACCAGGGCTCGATGCTCACTAGTCGTATCCAGGCCTACCAGCTGTATATGGGCATGTACCTGAGGGATCTGGCAAAGGAACTCGCCAGCTTCTCAGCTGGTCTCTCTGAGAAACCCTTGCAGCGCTTCAGGGGCCTGTCCAAGGCCATCCATGAATGCTCCGAATTTGTCTCGAGCGGCCTATGATGGGTTTGAGTCGGCAGCTCGGATAGCCGTGGCAGACATCAGTGCGCACTGCCAGGCTTGGCTTCAGTCATCCAACCTCGAGCAATGGGTCCAGGACAAGTTGGTCGATGTCCCCTGCAACGGAGAAAACCTCTTTGGCAAACCCATGACCGACAAGGCTATCGAGTTGGAGACTGAGTTCATGATGAGGACCAGGCTGTCTAAGAAAACCGCTGCCCCTCCCCGGCAGAAGGCCTCGGGTAAAAAGCCCTTTCACCCGAGGAAGGGAGCTGCTTACCGTAACTACCCAAATTTTCAGGCCTCCCCGACTTCCAATAAGGGCATTGCCTGAGGAAGCAGAAGGCTCCGAAGCCCCAGGCACCGGCTCCGTCCCAGCCATGAGGGGAGTTTTTGATTACACCAGCATAGCCACTCTACCCCAAAAAGGTCAGCAGCCTATAGAGGGACGACTGACCCTCTATGCCCCAAGGTAGGTGAACATCACTACCGATGCCTGGGCACTGAGGGTGGTCAGGAAACCCTCAAAAGTAGCAGAGGAGGGTTACCTCCACTGCTTGACCTAGATGCTGCTGCCTCATTTTCCGGAAGAGCCCCCCAGGTATTCCCTCCACCGGCACCACCTTCTGAAGGAACTGGCAGGTCTTCTCGAGGACAATGCGGTGGAACTGGTGCCCCACCACCTCCAGGGCAAGGGGTTCTACTCAAGATACTTTATCATCCCAAAGAGGAGAGGGGGCCTAAGGCCCATCCTCAACCTGCGCAACCTCAATGAATTCCTGGTGAGGGAGAAGTTCAAGATGCTCTCCCTTGGAACATTGCTGCCCTACCTCCAGCAGGGAGACCGGCTATGCTCCTTAGACCTCAAGGATGCTTATACTCGCATCCTAATCCACCCACACCACAGGCAATACCTGCGGTTCGTAGTAGGGGGCAGGCATTTTCAGTACAGGGTGCTCCCATGCGGGTTTGCCTCTGCCCCCAGGGTGTTCACGAAATGCCTGGCAGTCATGGCCACCTTTCTCAGGCTTCAGGGAGTCTTCGTGTTTCCCTACCTGGACGACTGGCTCGTAAAAGGGGACACAGCGTCCGAGGTGCAGCAGGCCACCGCGCGCACCATCCAGGTTCTATAGCACTTGGGCTTCGTCATAAACTACCCCAAGTCCCATCTTCTTCTGACACAGTGCCTGGAATTCATCGGAGGAAAGCTCGACACCCACCAGTCAAAGGCGTTCTTGCCCACCGACAGGGCAGACTGCCTCAGATCTCTGGCCCGGGACATACAGCACCGTCCCTCGGGGTCTGCCCGCCATCTTCTGCACCTCCTTGGGCACATGGCCTCTATGGTCCACATCACTCCAGATGCCCGTCTCCACATGAGAACGGCGCAGTAGTGTCTCTGGGACCAGTGGTCCCAGACCACAGGCTGCCTTGGGAACAGGGTTTGGGTGACCTGCCAGTTGGCGGACTCCCTTGTCTGGTGGCAGTCGTCTCAGCACCTGGAAACGTGCATGTCTTTCCTAGGCCCATGGCAATCAATTGTCCTCACCACAGATGCCTCCCTACTCGGCTGGGGAGCCCATTGCGAGGGTCTCCGCACCCAGGGCAGCTTGGTCGCCAGATGAGAGCACTCAGCAAATCAATCTCCTGGAGCTTCATGACATTCACCTCGCCCTGAGAGTTTTCAGCCATCGTCTCTGCCATTGGCCGGTCCTGGTCCAGACGGACAACCAGATGGCCATGTTCTATGTGAACAAGCATGGGATCACGTGCCCTCTGTCAGGAGGTGCTGGCCCTCTGCTCTTGCGCGGTCCAGCAGGGGATCTTCCTCAAAGTGGTGTGCCTGCCAGGACAGGTCAACCTACTAGCCGACAGTCTAAGCAGGGTTCTCCGACCGCACGAGTGGCAGCTGGACCCTACGGTAGCCAGCCGGCTTTTTTGACTCTGGGGGGAACCCGTGATGGATCTGTTTGCCAGCCCAGACAACTTCCAGTTGCCCCGCTTTTGTTCTCGGCAGGCTCACTCCTCAAGGGTGGCAGCGGATGCGTTTCTAGTCCCATGGTCAGGGGGCCTCATGTACGCCTTCCCTCCGATGCCGCTGATTGCTAAGACCTTGTTCAAGACCCTCCGCGACAGGGCCTCGCTCATCTTGATAGCCCCCTGATGGCCCAGGCAGCCGTGGTTCCCACTGCTTCTGCAGTTGGCAGTGGAATCCCCCATCCCCTTTGGGACTGCCCCGGGGCTTCTATCTCAGGAGCGGGGCTCTCTCCTACACCCCAACCTGGGGTCTCTTTCGCTCACGGCTTGGCTGCTGAGAGGGTAGCCTTGGCTTATCTCCATCTTGTCTGGCCTCACGTAAGGCCTCTACGAGGAAGCCATATGCCTTCAAATGGTGTAGATTCTCAGCTTGGTGTGCTGAGCGAGGGGCTGACCCTTTCTTCTGCCCAGTGGCCATGATGTTGTAGTACCTTCTCCACCTTTCTCACTCCGGGCTCAGGTCTAATTCCGTTAGGGTGCACCTCCGTGCCCTGGCGGGTCATCACTACCCAGTGGATGGTAAACCCTTTTCGGCCCACCCTCTGATGGGCCGTTTCCTATGGGGTCTGCTTTTATCTAAGCCTCCAGTTCACCTTCCAGCTACCGAATTGGACCTCAGTGTGGTGTTTGGGCAGCTCACCCATCCACCATTCGAGCCCTTGACTACTTGCCACCTTCGCTACCTTTCGTGGAAGGTGGTTTTCCTGGTTGCGCTCACTTCTGCGTGCAGGGTTAGCTAGCTCCAGGCTTTTGTGGCTGAAGCACCCTACACCAGGTTCTACAAGAACAGGGTGGTGCTCCGTACGCACCCCAAATTCCTCCTGAAGGTAGTGTTCTCGTTCCATCTCAACCAGGAGGTGGTACTCCCTACCTTCTTTCCGAGACCTCACGCCAGTCGGGCGGAGATGGTCCTCCACACCTTGGACTGTAAGAGGGCCTTGTCCTTCTATATCCAACACACTCAGGACCACCACAAAGCCTCCCAGATCTTAGTCTGGGGGAAGTAGTGACTAAGCATATGCTGTCCGCATGGGTGGCGGACTGTATTGCCCTCACCTATGAACAGGCAAAGCGCCCGCTGCACGGTTGCATTACAGCACACCGTGTCTGGGCTTTGGTGGCACATCTGCGCTGTGTCCCGATGGCGGACATCTACCGGGCTGCAACCTGGTCTTCAGTCCATACCTTCACAGCCCATTACTGCCTGGAAAGAGAATCCTGTCAGGATAGCGCCTTTGGCCAGGCTGTGCTCCATAATCTTTTCGGGGTCTAGGCAACTCCTACCCTCAGACCCTTCTGTGTTCAGGCTACCGGAGTGCTGGTTTCATTGGACACAGGGGTCCTACTGTAGTCTCTACACCAGACTGAATTGCTGCTGCTTGCGGCTCCCCTTGAGGGATCCCAATTTTTGCTGCGGGTCTCCCGGTAGCCTGTCCTCACAACACTCCCTCCTCCCCTTGGAGTTGCTTCGTTACCTTCTTAGTTTTGCTATCTTCAGCTATGTCATTTGACTGAGCAAGATGGCACCCTTGGTGGCATCTCCCAAAGGCATCACACATATGTGAGGACTGATTCCTGCTGTCCTCAAGAAACCTTGTTACAGGTGAGTAACTATGTTTTCCTTTCTTCAGGTGCATCGATGCCATCTTAGGCCTAGGCCTTCCATTTGTCTCTGATAAAATGGAGAAACCATCTAGTGTTTTTTAAGAAGTGTTCTAAGTGTGGTAGTACAAGCTCGGCCACAGACACCCATGACTGGTGTCTAAAATGCTTAGGGCCTGATCATCAACCATCAGAATGTCTTTTCTGTAGAAAGATGAAGAAGAGAGACATGCAGAATCGAGCTGCAAAGTTGGGCACCCTCTTTGCCTCTGACGCAGTCTCTTTAGCATCAATGTCATTGAGAGCTTCATCTTCCTCGCAAGGATCTCAGGTATCGAAACCTAAGTCTTCATCGCAGGCTGGCCACCCCTCCAAGGGTAGATCTCCTCCTAAGCATCGAGATACCACTTTTCAATGAGGTCACTATCCTTCGAGGGGCCAGCCTTTTCAAGGCAACAGATGTTCCAATAAGGAGGTACTTCTCCACCCCTGTGGTTCCTCCCAAAAAGTCCCAATGAAACGAAGCAAGTCCAGGCGGGGGTAGTTCCAATAGGAGTCATCTTCAGCAATTTTTCTCTGCCTACTTGTCTATTACCACTGACAAATGGATGCTGGAAGTTATCAGACCTTACCTGCTAATTGTTTTTCCTTGAGTCCATCCAGTCCATTCCCACCCTGCTGCTGGTAGAGGCTGATAACCCACTCGGACTGGACTGGACTGGATGTACTCAAGGTAAGGTCAAATTTTGCCATATGTGCCATTTAAAAGATAACCTCCATAAAGGCATCTGCACAAAGTTAAACCAGCTCTGAGGCAGGAATAACAATGTGCATATGTCAGTAAACATTTGCACATATGGATGTAATTTATAAAATATCTGTATAAATATTTTGGTTATACGGCCTCCAGGCACGCCTACAGGCATATCACATAAAAACAGGCACTATGTTTTCTGATTGCCTACTTTTATGTGCATGTGCCCCTGGGACATTTTATAAGCACCTATTTGAGCATGTAAAATGCTATTCTGCACACTCAAATTGTATATAAAATTACCCCCATAGCAGCTCTCAAATTTTAAACATATTCATTCAGTTGCCAAAACAAATTTTGTTCAATTTTTTTTTTAATTTAAATACCAGCCTATTTCGCACACTACCTGTAATACCTAGATAGGCTCTAAAAGAAAGTGATTAGCCAAGACTTTCTGTGTACATTAAGACATGCCTTGACAAATTTTGTTTGAATTTAGGAGCCAGACCAAAATCTTAGGAGGTGTGACTGCCTTGTATTGTCATCCCCCCCCCCCCCCCAGCCCTTGTCTCCATTCTCCACTAAGGTTCCTCCATTTGCAAAGTCATACATGCCTGGGGAGCACTGTTCCCTCTAAGCTGTGCGCATGTGCGCGCACACACCTCACCGAGCGAGCGCACATACTTTACAACAGAGCGCACAAAAATTACGGTTCTGATTCTGATAGAAAATAACACAGACGTCTTAAAATTTAAAAGTTGTTGTGTATTTATGGTTTTCATAAGTTCTACAATATTTTAGTGCAATCAATGTGGTGTACATACTGTATTCTGATGTATAGTCAAATTTTAAAGTATAGAACTCAGAGTGTCTTTATATGGCGCACAAAAATTTAATCTTCCTTCAAAAGCTGCACAGCTGATATTTTATGCGCGCACAGCCTACAGAAAATTAGAGGGAACATTGCTGGGGAGGATGGAAGAGTTTGAAGAGAGATGATAATATGTCTTGTTATGGTAGCAGGGGCTGCATGAGGTATCTTTAGACAGAAACATATAGACAGCAAGGGGGTCATTCCATCCTGGACGTACAGGCTCTATGTGTGCCTGGTTGGAACCGGATGCACAGAGGGAGTCACGATTCTGATTCTGTGAGGCACATCCTGCCCCGCAGGATCAGAATCGCGTCACAATTCTGATTCTGCGAGGCACATCCTGCCCCGCAGGATCAGAATCGCGAACAGGCCTGCACATGCAGGCCGTGACCGCGATTCAGCCTGGCCTGCACGTACAGGGTCAACATTAGAATCTGCCCTGTATGTCCGGGGCTGCCCACTGCCCGCCCTAACGCCACTCCTCATCCTCCCCTTTCCCGCCCCCATCTAACTTCCCCGTACAACGCGTGGAGAAGGAGGACAGGGCCAGGAAAGGGCACGAATAGACATCCATCCCTGCTATTTGTGGCTCAGAATGACCCCCAGGTGTCTGTGTGTGCTGCATTGGTAGTTTGTCTGTACATGGGATGTGTCAGTGGGTAGGATGCAGGGATATGGTGCATGTGTATGTGCTGCAGCGCTGGGGAGCCTCTGGGGGTGTGTGGTGCAGAGGTGGGGTGTCGTGTGGAGGAAGAATGTGTGCATTGTCATGATGTGGGCACTGATAAAGTTGGTTTAAAGAAAAGAAATCCTGTTTCTTTTGAGGAACTAGGGGTGAAATTACCCCCAGGCACAGCTAGAGGGAGCAGGAACAAACATTCGGGAGTTAATGAGCCTAGGAACTCTGATGACTTGCAGCTGGAAGGGAATCAGGAAGTCATCCAAAACAGTTTGCTTTATAAGTCAGAGCAGAATGCTTCTAGAACAGAGAAGGCTGAGAGCCAAAGAGGGAAGGCTGAGAGTCAAGAGGACAAGCCTGGGAGCTACCGAGGAGACAAGCCTGAGGGCTGTGAAGGAAGCAAGGCTGGGAGCCATCAAGAAAGGACTGAGAAGAACTTGAGGAGAAACAGACTTCACAAGGTGGGGAGCCAGAAGGCCCAAACTGACCCTGTTGCACAAGGGGAGTTTGGTAGAGCTTGCCCTAAGGTGAGAGTGTCTGCCACGCCTAGTTCTGATAGTCTGCCTGGATATAGAACAGAGAGGCGGAAGCCAAGAACCAGGGAGAAGGGTTCTGAGAAGAGCTTACTATCTCTGGAGGATTATAGCCAAGTTTTACCAGGTCAGAGAGAAAAGCACTTTTATAATCAACAGGAGTTTTTACCCAGAGTGAGAGGAGAATCCAGGAAAAGTTTTACTCCACTGCCTAGAAGCATAGCTGTGTCCCACGCTGGCAGGCAGAAGTTCAGCTACCAAGGGAGAGGGGCTGGAAGAGAAAACATTGTGGATTTCAACTCAGCTAAACCAAGGTATGAGACATTAACCATTGACTGTAATTATTGTGCTCCTAAAGGCTCTGCTAAAACAAGTGGAGTGAAGGAGTGGCCTAGTGGTTGGGACAAGGTACTTCAGGCCTGAAGGTCAGGGGTTCATATCCCACTAGAGGACAGCAACCTTGGGCCGGAAGGACTAGGGTTTCTAGTCCCACAGGTGCTCCTTGTGGTCTTGGGCAAGCCACTTAACCCTCCATAGCCCATGTTCCCTGTAAAATAGTTATCTCCAAGTTATAATGCCCTGTTCAATGTAATTTCAGTTTGTTCAATGTAAACCGCACTGATGCAGAATAGCGCGGTATATAAGAGAATGTAAATAAAAATAAAATAAATAAAATAAGTGTTCCTTCTGTGAGAAAAAAGAAACCAGATTGGTTTAGTAAAATACCAGCAGCCTTGAGAATCCCTGGCTATGGGAAGCCAGACTCCAGAGTTTTAAATTACAAGGCTGAGATAGACAGGGACAGTGAATACTCCTCAACTGAGTACAGTGAAGGAGAGTCCATGGAAATAGATTATCCAAACACTGTTCCCTCACCTATGCCAGATCTCATGGAATGTGATTGGTGCACTGCCTCAGCTCCAGACTCTGTATGTTCCATATAACACAGAAGAATGAATGAAATGTAAATAATGTTTCTTGCACTGAATTCTACTATATGAAAGCCTGCCTTAACTGTGAAGCAACAGTTTAAGCGTTCATTATAAATATTGGTACCTTTTGACACAAAGGACTTTCTGTTTCTTGATTTTATCTCTTATGTTGGACCTTTGCATTAACCAGGGAATAAAAGCCTTTATTTCCCTCCACCTGGTCTCTTGAATCAATAACGTCGTGACATAATGGCGTAATCTTTATTGTCCGGGAACCCCCCGTGACAGCGTATGTGTGTATGAATATGTGTGTGTGTCTGTTGCGTGGAGATGAAGTGTGTGTGTGCGTGCTCTAGGGATGGGGAGGATACAACTTTTGGTATATACACATTGTGCCATTTTGTCCCCATGCATTTATCCCTTTAATCTCCAACACCATGCACTCTTCCTTTCACCCTCCAACTTCTTCCCACTGTCTCTGTTCACCTTCCAGACTCTCTCCCCTGCTTCCTCCCCCCAGTACTTATTTATTTTTATTTATTTATTTAGCTGTGCTTATATACCGCTTTTCACCAGGTCAAGACGGTTTACAAAAAAAAGGGGGGAATACATTATAATAGGTTAGAACATATTTAACTGGGGAGATGGATTGCCATCACCAGGGGAGGGGTCTAACATATATACATTTCGGAAACAGTCTGATCTTTAATCTCCAGGAACAAGCAGGAATGAGTCCTCACTTATGGGTACGTCGGTACCGACGGAGCCTGCGCGGGAAATTTCCCCAGCTTCCCAGAAAGAAAGCTTTTGGGGCCTCCCACAGCGCATGCGCGCTGCCTTCCTGACCAACTCTCCTCAGTTCTTCTTTTTCCGCGGAGCCAGCAGGTCGTGTTCCTGTCACCGCTGAAGAAGTTCTTATTTTAATTTGTTTCTTTGGCCGCGTGTCTGCCTTCCCCGACTCCGGACCGGTACCGCCGGTCTTTTTCTTTTCTTAAAAAAAAAAAAATATATATATATCTTTTCCCCACTGGTTTTAAAAAATGCACCAAGTGCAGCGGTACTATTTCAATTACAGACACCCATGAATGGTGTCTTAAATGTTTGGGGCCTGACCACTCCATTCCGGACTGCCCATCCTGTTCTCTGATGTCCAAACGTGGCTTACAGAACCGGGCAGCCAAGTTTCATATGCTGTTTTCTGATACTCCAGCATCAACATCCTCCAGGTCTTCTTCTCCTGATGGATCTCAGGTAACCAAACATTCTTCCGGCAGGTCTTCAAAGGGCAAATCTCCCTCTAAGTATCGAGATGCCTCTGGGCTTGACCCTGCCCCAGCCAAACAACCCCGGCGGGAAGCTCCGGCTTCCAAAGCTCCTCCTATGGGGTTACAGGTTGACATCGATGGCATGGCCTCGACCGATCACCTGTTAGACTGCTCTGGGGTACCGGCCCATTCTTCCGGTACCGACATCCAGACAGTCGTGGCATCCATGGATCAGACTGTTCAGACCATGCAGCAGGCCATAATGGCTTTCATTAAGGCTGCGATGCCCACGGTACCGCAACAAGCGGTACTGACTCCGGTACCGGTACCACAACCGATACCGGTACCCATGGCATCCACATCGACCAGGATACCGGTTCCGGTTCCGGAGCCTTTCCCGATACCGATCCGGTTCCGGGTACGCCCGATGTCGATACTGGTCGATACGCGTATCGATCCCTGGAAGCCAACAGACGATACTTCGAGTCTTCTGATGATTCAGACACCTCAGATGACTCTGCTGAAGCATCTCTTACTCTTCCTGAGGAGCCCTCTTCTCCAAAGAAGAGAATGTCTCCTCCAGAGGATTTGTCCTTTCAAGACTTCATTCTTGAAGTAGCTAAAGGACTCTCTATTTCAGTAACCACTAAAAAAGAACCTAGAGCAAAAAAGTTAGATATTTTGGGATACTCTAAGGTTCCTAAGGAGGCAGTCACCTTGCCCATACATGAAATTCTTCATGAACACATGATGGACTTATGGGAGACTCCTCTCACCCTCTCTCCACATTCTCGTCGTTTGGACACCATGTATCGTGTCCCCCCTTCTCCTGGTTTTCAAAAAACTCAGCTCCCTCACCACTCTATTGTGGTGCAGTCAGCTATGAAAAGGATAAAGAGTACCAAAAGACACTCTTCTACTCCTCCAGGAAGGGAATGTAGGACTTTGGATGCTTTTGGCAAAAAAATCTTCCAGGCTAGTATGCTGATTGCCAGAATCAATTCATACAGTCTGTACATGGGCATGTTTCTGAAGGAGCTTACACTACAGTGGCGCAATTTTCTCCCCTTTATCCCAGAGGATAAAAAGGATGAGTACCTTCTTTTGCTGAGAAATACCCAAGATGTTTCAAAGTTTTCCAACAGGGCAGCTTTTGACTCCTTTGAAGGTGCTAGCAGAGCCTCAGGCATTGCTATAGCTGCTCGCAGAATTGCCTGGCTCCAGGCCTCTGACTTAGAACCCTGGGTCCAGGATGGCTTGGGAAATTTGCCCTGTACTGGTGAAAATCTGTTTGGGAAAGAGTGGCAAATCAAAGCCACTCAAATGGACGCAGAGAATGCTGCTTTGGATAGACTTTCTAAGTCTACCTCTACCCCTGCCAAGAAAAAGTCTTTTAAAAAGCCTTTCTTCAAGAAGGCCAGATTTTCTACAAATACTGGCCAACAATCTTCTGCAGCCCGCTTTGTTCCTAAGCGTCAGCAATCTAAACAGGCCAGGGCAAAACCTGCAGGGGCTTCTACAGTCCAGCAGTCCCAACCTCCTCAGGGTTTTTGACTTAGTTCTAGAGAACTTACCCTTTCTGGCTCTGCAACAACCAGAGCCTCTCACCATCCCAGGAATGTTAACTCATTTTGCTCCCAGATGGGAGCAAATAACATCAGAACAGTGGACCCTCTCTCTATCATCAGAGAGGGCTACAAACTGCACTTCTCCAGCCTTCCTCCCCATACCATGGTGAGTCGTCTCAATTCTCCCACATCTCTCCTACACCTTTTGAGTCAGGAGATCACCACCCTTCTCGCCCAAAGGGCAATAGAAGAAGTTCCTCTTCTTCAACAGGGGTCAGGGTTTTACTCCCCTTATTTTCTCATTCCAAAGAAAACAGGGGGGTACAGACCCATTCTAGATCTCAGAGAATTGAACAAATTCCTTTACAAAGAGAAATTCAAAATTCTTTCTCTAGGAACTCTCCTTCCATACCTGCAGAGTCAGGATTGGCTTTGTTCTCTAGATCTCAAGGATGCGTACACACATATACTCATCCATCCCTCCCACAGAAAATTCCTACGGTTTCTGTTCCAGGGAAAACCTTACCAATACAGAGTACTTCCCTTCGGTCTGGCCTCTGCTCCCAGAGTGTTCACCAAATGCATGGCAATAGTGGCTGCATTCCTACGCACTCTGGGAATATTTGTCTTCCCCTACCTGGACGATTGTCTCATCCGAGCTCCATCTCAGTCCGCAGCCCAGATTTCCCTGGACCGCACCAGACAAATTCTGCAGTATCTGGGACTTGTGATCAACCTCCCAAAGTCTCAGCTCACCCCTACTCAGTCCCTGGAATTCATAGGGGCCTGCTTAGATACCACCACTGCAAGGGCCTACCTTCCTCAGGCCCGTTGCCAGCGTCTAGTGCACCTCGCCTCCCAGGCTCAGTCCAGAAGCCACCTGACAGCCAGGGAGATGCTACAGCTGCTAGGCCACATGGCCTCCACAGTGCATGTGGTGCCTTATGCTCGCCTACACATGAGAGCAGCTCAATGGACTTTGTCCACCCAGTGGACTCAAGCATCAGGAGCTCTCTGACCAAATAGCGACCTCCAAACGTCTCTTTTGGTCTCTCCAATGGTGGATATCCACTCAAAATCTGTTGTTGAGGGCTCCCTTCCAGCCAGTGTTGCCCCACTCAACCCTCAGAACAGATGCCTTCCAAACAGGTTGGGGAGCTCATCTTCAAGAACTCTCCACTCAGGGCATTTGGTCTCCACAGGAGGCCACCCTTCATATCAATCTTTTGGAACTCCGAGCAATTTTCCTTGCTCTCAAGGTTTTTCATACCCTCCTCCACAACATGACAGTCCTTGTTCACACGGACAATCAAATAGCCATGTTTTACATAAACAGACAAGGAGGGACTGGCTCTCTGTCGCTTTGCAACGAAGCTCTAAAACTGTGGGCCTTCGCCAGAGAGCATCAAATCCATCTTCTGGCAGTATACCTTCCAGGAGTTCAAAACTCTTGGGCAGACAGACTCAGTCGAGTCTTGCTCCCACACGAATGGACCCTGCACAAGGATCAGGTACTCCGAATCTTCCAGGAATGGGGGACCCCGGACATAGACCTCTTTGCAAGTCCGTGGAATGCCAAACTTCCCCACTTCTGTTCCAGAATTCCGTGTCAGGAGGCTCTGGCCAAGGATGCCTTCCTCCTTCACTGGGGTCAGGCCTTCCTGTATGCTTTTCCACCCATTCCCTTGATTCCCAAGACTCTGTTCAAACTCCAGAGGGATCAAGGATCTATGATCCTCATCGCTCCATGCTGGCCATGCCAAGTGTGGTACCCTCTACTTCTGCATCTCTCCCAAGCCCCCTCCTTGGACTTGGGAGCTGCTCCAGACCTTCTGTCCCAGGAGGAGGGAACTTTGCGGCACCCAAATCCCAAGTCCCTTCACCTCAGAGCTTGGTTACTGAAGGCCTAGACCTTCAAGCCTTCAATCTTTCTCAACAAGTGAAGGATATCCTCCATGCCTCCAGGAAACCTTCCACTAGGCGTTCTTACGCTTTTAAATGGAAAAGATTTTCCATTTGGTGTGCTCAAAAGAGTCTTGATCCTCTCGCACTACCTGTGAATTCTCTATTAGAATATCTCCTGCATCTTTCCAATGCAGGCCTCAAGACGAATTCAGTACGAGTCCATTTGAGTGCTATTGCAGCATCACTTAAACCCATCAATGGACAACCTATTTCCTCTCATCCTCTTATTTCAAGATTCATGAGAGGCCTAACGTTAACTAAACCTCCCATTAGACTTCCTCCGGTGGCATGGGACTTAAACTTGGTTCTTGGACAGCTTATGAAGCCACCCTTTGAACCCTTAGCCTCAACCTCCTTGAAATTTCTTTCCTGGAAGGTTATTTTCCTTATTGCAGTCACCTCGGCTCGCCGTATCAGTGAACTGCAGGCCCTAGTGGCTCATCCACCTTATACAAGGTTCCATCATGATAAGGTGGTCCTTAAGACCAATCCCCACTTTATGCCTAAAGTGGTCTCCCCTTTTCATCTTAATCAAGAGGTATTTTTACCTATCTTTTTTCCAGCTCCTCATGCATCTAATGCAGAGAGGGCCCTTCATACTCTGGATTGTAAAAGAGCTCTCGCCTTTTACCTCCACAGGACACAGCAACATAGAAAGTCTTCCCAGCTTTTTGTTGCTTTTGATCCTTCCCATTTGGGACTTCCAGTCACTAAAAGAACACTGTCAAATTGGATTGCTCAGTGTATCTCTTTTGCTTACCAGAGTAAGAACCTTTCTCTGGAGGGCCATGTCACTGCTCACAATGTGAGAGCCATGGCCACCTCTATGGCTCATCTTCATTCTGTCTCCATCGATCAGATCTGTCGAGCAGCCACCTGGGCCTCGGTTCATACCTTTACAGCCCATTACTGCTTGGACAAGGACTCCCGCCGGGATGCCTTATTTGGTCAGGCTGTCCTCAAACACCTGTTCCATTCTTAAACAACTCCTGCCCACCTTCCCGAAATGGATGCCTGAGATCCATAGGAAGACGAGGAACCCTTCAGGGTCTCATACCCTTACATGGGGGGGATCTCCCAGGCATCTCAGCTAGGGAGTCCCCATATGTGAGGACTCATTTCTGCTTGTTCCTGGAGATAGCACAGTTACTTACCTGTAACAGGTGATCTCTGGGAACAGCAGGAATTAGTCCTCATAACCCACCCACCTCCCCTAGGAGTTGTCTCTTTCTCTCTCTTTCCTTTCCTCTCTCTATTGTCTCAGCTTTAAACTCGAACTGAGGAGAGTTGGTCAGGAAGGCGGGAAAGCAGCGCGCATGCGCTGTGGGAGGCCCCAAAAGCTTTCTTTCTGGGAAGCTGGGGAGCTTTCCCATGCAGGCTCCGTCGGTACCGACGTACCCGTATGTGAGGACTAATTCCTGCTGTTCCCAGAGATCACCTGTTACAGGTAAGTAACTGTGCTTTCTGCGCCTCAGTCTCAGTTTGTCTCTTGAACAGTGCAGGAATGTTTCATTGGTTGCTGTTCTTTTCGCATCCAAGGTGGATGGAGAAAAGGTGGGTTTTAAATTGTTTCCTAAAAGAGGAAAGTTCCTTGTTGCTCCGGATGTTGGCTGGGAGGGAGTTCCATAATGTGGGGGCATATAATTCAAATGCGCGGTTATAGGCTTGTTGGTTAAACTTAGTCCTTTCATGTGGTACGGTCAGTAAGTCGCTTGTGGCTTGACATGTTAGTCTTCTAGAGTTCAGTCGGGGTAATAGGGTACTCGCATGTGTGGCTTGTTGCTGATGGAGTGCTTTATGGATCAGAACCAGTGTTTTACACTTGATCAGTGCTTCTAGAGGGAAGATGTGGAGATCTCTCAGGATGGGGATGATATGGTCAAATTTCTTCCCTTTTTGGATTATCCTTACTGTTGTATTGAGGGCTGTCCATAGTGGGTTGAGGATGTAGTAAAGGCTGTTAGTGTAGCTGGGTTTAAAAATGGTTTGGACAAGTTCCTGGAGGAAAGGTCCATAAACCATTCTTAATAATGGTTTATGGACCTTTCCTCCAGGAACTTGTCCAAACCTTTTTTAAACCCAGCTACACTAACAGCCTTTACTACATCCTCAACCCACTATGGACAGCCCTCAATACAACAGTAAGGATATCTTCGGTAACTTCTTAATATCAATGCTTGACCCAGTACAAGCATTGTGGAACTTGTGTCTCTTGGGGAAACTGCTAGGTACATATGACCTAGATTGGCCACTGTTGGAAACAGAATACTGGGCTTGATGGACCTTGGTCGACCCAGTATGGCATATCTTATGTTCTTATGGCAGTCGGGAGTCCTTGGTATATGGCATTACAAAAGTCTAGGTGGGGGAGTGTCATTGTTTGCATGACTGATCTGAAGTCCTGTGGGTCTATAGGTTGTCTGAGGCGCTGTAACATCTTAGCTTTGAAAAATATTGTACTTGCTGTCTTTGCAATTTGTTGTTTGAAAGATAGTGTTTGATCAAGAATAATCACTAGGTATTTTATGTGTTTGGACTTTTATTTGTGTTGTTCCCAGGGTGAGGTGTGTTGGGGGTGGGGGGGTGAAGGGGTGGTCCTTTGTAACAAATAATGCTTCTGTCTTTCTGAGGTTTATTGTGAGGTTGTTTTCGTGGAGCCATTTGTCGACATCATTGAAACAGTTTGATAACTGCAGATTTGTTGGATTTACTGTTGTGATGGGTCCGTAGAGCATAATGTCATCTGCGTAAATGTGGACGTTGATGTTTTGGGACCTTATTATGGAGCAGAGGGGTTGAAGGTAAATGTTGAAGAGCATAGCTGAGAGTGCAGAGCCCTGTGGTATTCCTTGAGTTTGTTGAAATGGGGGAGAGGTGGTGGTGCTGGTGCGAATTAATTGGTGTCTGTCTGTTAGGTAGGATCTGAACCATTGTAGAACTTTGTCTTTCATAGCGATTTCTTGTAGTCTGTGTAGTAGAATGCTGTGTGAGATGGTATTGAAAGCTGCAGATATGTCCAGGAAGATCAGGGTGAATCCAGAATGCTTGGTTTGTATTCCTTTGGTTAGGGTGCTTATTAGGGAGATCATGGGGGTTTCCACCCCATGAGATGGGTGGAAGCCATGCTGTTGTGGGTTGAGGATGTTGTTTGTGTCCAAATGGTCTTGCAGTTGTTGTACTATCTTCTCGATGAGTTTTGCAGGGAAAGGGAGGCTTGCTACTGGTTTGTAAGAGGCAGGATCCAATGGGTCAAGTTCTGGCTTCTTGAGTGTTGGGCGGATGGTGGACATCTTGAGACTGGTGGGCATCGTGCCTTGTTTAAGGGTTTATTTACCATGATGGCAAGTGCTGGGCTTAGTTCTGTTTTTGCCTTTTTTATCCAATTTTCCGGGCAAGGATCAAGGGGGGAGGTAGTTACGTTAAGACTTGATATGGTGGTTTCAATTCTTTCTTTGGAGATCACCTCAAATGTACCCCAGCTGGTGCGTGGAGAGGCATTGTTGTCACCTCTTATGGTGGTTGTCCGTTTGAGTATCTGTTAGAGTTGTTTATATTGTGCTGCAAGCTGTTGCGGTGGGAAGTTTGGGAGTTGGTTCGAGAGGTTTGGGGTTTTTGTTAGGTTTTGGACAATGTCAAAGAGTTTGCGTGGTCTGATTGATGCGTTTATCAGCTTTGAGTGGTAAGCTCTTCTTGCTTTGTCTGTCTCAGTGGAATAGTGGTTTAGAGCATCCATTTATCTTGTCCTGTTTCGTTCTTTGTCTTTCTCCACTTCCTTTCCATTCTCCGAAGCTGTGTTTTCAGTTTCCAGAGGGTGGGTGTGAACCATCGTGCTCTTGTTGATCTTATTTTGTTTCCTTTGTGTATTGGAGCTGCTCGTGCCAGGGTGTTTATAACATTGTTCCAAGTGTTAGTTAGAATTAGGTCTGCTTGATCTGTTTGTATGTTTGGGAGGGCTTGGTTGAGAAACTCTTCTTTATTAAATAGTTTGAATCTTCTTGTTTGTTCAACTTCTTTGATGATTATGTGTTGATAGGAGCAAGTGAAGGTGATAAGGTGGTGATCTGACCACGGGACAGAGGTGATCTTCAGGTTCTTGTTAGTGGAGGCGTTTTGAGATTTAATAAAATGAGATCAAGGGTGTTGCCTTTCTCATGTGTTGGGGCATTGATGATTTGCATGAGTTCCATTGCTGCAAGGAAAGCATTGGCATGCTTTTCGTGTATGGAAGGGAGATTGAAGTCCCCAAGAGTTATATGTTCTTTCGTAGTGTTGTTGTTTTGGGATTTTTGTCTGAGGGTATCTGATAGGTCCAAATTTGCAATGGGAGCCTTGTATATTAGGCAGATTGAGAGGTGTTTGTTGGTAATGTTGAGAATGTCTGCTTCAGTTGCAGAGTTTCGGAAATGTAGGTTGGTTTTTGCTGTTATGGCTACACTCCTCCCCTAGCGTGAGCCCAGGAGCAATTGTATAAGCTATATCCCTTGGGTGCCAGCTGGTTCATGAGTAAGGTGTCTGTCTCAGTTAGCCAGGTCTCTGTTATACAGAGGATATTAATCTGGTGATTTGCAATGAGGTCTAGGAATAAGGGGATTTTATTTCTCACTGAGCGGGCGTTTATAAGGGTGATATGGAGTGCTTGTGTGTGCCTTGAGGATTGGGGGGTGTCCTGTTACTAGCGGGATGTGTATGAGTCTTCGTAAGGGGTGCTGTCATTTGCTTCAGATGAGTGTTACGTGAGGGGAGTTTTGGATTGTGTATAGTACAGGCATTGTTTGCTGTGTATGGCTATATGTGTACATATGCAGCTGACCAATACGTTGTGGTTAGAAAGACAGGCATGAGTTTGACAATACCTTTGTCTCATCATGTGTCCTCGGTTTGTTGTTGTTCTTATGTTGTGTTGATTTTTTTTCTAGCCCCTTTCGATTCAGTTGGTTGGATGATTTGAAAAAATATCCCGGTTTAGTCCACGTTGAGAGAATTGATTCGGACCTCCCTTGCAGTCTGTGCCTAAGGGCCATGCCAAAGGGCCCTCTGGCAAGGCCCTCAGGTGCAGGCACGCCTTTGTAGAGCTTGCTTTTAAATCCTGTTGCTGAGTCCTGGAGAGGTGAAGCATACTCCGATTGGCCAGCCGCAGCACAAGGGCGGGAGAATCCTGCGTTCCCCTCCCTTGTGCTGTGGGATGCCAAATTGGGACTGCGGGAGGCGGGTGGAAAAGCGCCTTTGTAGAGCTTGCTTGCTGAGTCCTGGAGAGGTGAAGCACGCTCCGATTGGCCTGCTGCAGCACAAGTACTCCTGTCCCTCTGCCCTCCATTCCCTCATACTCCTTTTTTTTAAGCTACCTGCCCTTTTACGTATTTTTCTGCTTCACTTCCCTTCCCCCCACTCCCATTCAGCCTAATTTTTTTTTATTGCAGGCCCTGATGAGGCTGTCTTTTCTTCTGCCTGTGGGAGATAGTAGGCTGCCCGTGCAGATCCTATCTTCCCCTGCAGTTCTGCCGCCTGTTCATGGCTGTATTTTATGTTCTGGTTGCCATTGTGTTCTGGCATCTGGGATTTGTCAAGCCCTGCATTAAGAACTTGCTCACAGTTCATCTAAGGGAGGAGCCTCTCATTAGATTGCATACTTTGCACTTGGCCCCATTGCTTTAAGTTAAAGGCCCAGTGTTTTTTTGGTTACTAAATATCTCTTAGATTGTAAGCTTCAAAGAGAAGGGATTATCTATTATGTGTATCTGTAAACCACTGCATACACCTGATAGCACTATACAAATCAAATATTTGTTTTCATACCCCCTGTAATAGGAACAGTTTTGTCCAAATAGTGCCGCCTCCTCCCCTCATGATAAAAGGCAACATTGCTATAGCTAGTTGGTGCCTCTAAAATTGGGGGTAAACTTCCTAATGCAGATGCTTGGAAATGGACAAAACCCAGGTCATCTCTGTTCTCTCCTACTATAAAACTAAAACTACTTCCCTCCCCTTATAACCAAGCCCAGGTTTTCTGGGAAGTTTAAAAAAAGTCTGAATTAGCCAATATATAGAAACGAGTGGAAGGGGCAAGTATATATTCAGGGTTGCTAAGCATCAATAAATATGACTGTAAAAAAGATATAAACCTAGAAAAACGATGAACCTTGACCTTCTACCTTTCTAGGCCGTGCACTTGGCAAATGAAGTTTCCCATTCTTTAGAAGAAGAGTGCTTTTGTAGGTTATGTAGATATTCATTTGTAGAAAAACACATAATGCAAAAATAAAGGTCTGCAGTGAGAAGATGAGATGCAATAGAGAGACTGACCAGAGTGTGGAGCCAAATCAGCTTGTGATGTTTTGGTATTTTCCAAGCTTTCACATTATGTAAAATACGCATTTGTCTGGAAAAGAGAAGTTGTCGGTAAAAATCTAGTTTGCTGTCAATTTAAAAAAAATATTGCTTGAGCTGTTAAACCTTCATGAGTTTGATTCATGCTCTTTGTTGGAGGAATGCTTCATAGAGTAGATCCTGAAGAAGAATGCAAGAGGCTGAAAAATCCTCCTTTAATCATCTGCCCACAGAAGGGGCAAATTCAGCCAAACCTGCATTAGAAGTATTCTAAACCAGAAGAGATCAAGGGAGAGTTATTGGCTGAGAGAGTCCACCAGTAGAGATGTCCTTGTGCTGTCCTGCTATTAAAATTAGCGACTGAATCAGTTTGCCGAATTTACTTAAGAACCCATAAAAATTCCACAGCCCAGGTAACCATCTGGATTGAGAGCCTGCCTTATGACCAAACAACCAAGATGCTATTTATGTAAAACATTCTTTGGCGAAAAGTTATTTTTGATGGAAAAAAAAGACCTTCTGGTTTCTCACTTTTAAAAACATTTCAGGAAATGAAGAAAAGTCTTCCTGATCAGCAGCACTACAGTCTAGGAAACCACAGTTCATGAGCAAGTTGGCATCATCATGGCAAAAAGCACCTACATGTACTGCTCTTACCTAAACTCTGCTGCACACCAGTCTGGAAGCTCTGACCACTAGAGGCTCAGCTGGCCCACACGTCTAGAACCTGCTGCAGGTGCATTAAGACCAAGGGCTAGAAAAGCTTGAAAGTTTTTTTTAAAAATGTTTTTATCTTTTTTGCATTGTGAGAGCTGCAGCACACCTCGACCTGTTGCTGATCATGGATTCCCCAGAAAGAACACCAGGCCGCTATTGCTGGGAATTTTGTGAGATGAGACGTCATTAGTTTGCCACCTATAGTGAGACAGCATGTCTAAGCATTTCAAACCAGTGGGAAGAATGTTACAGAATGGGAATTTGATTTCCTTGGTCAAATCCTGTTTAATAGCACCCTCCCCCCCTCGTCTGGACAAATCCACTCAGTCATAAAAACTTTTGGCCTTTTTCAAAGTTTGATGAGATTTGGATGAAGTTATTTCCTGAACTGTCTTAAGCTTGCTCTTGTTTCAGTTACTGAAGCGTTTTAAGTTATCTATTAAGAGCAGATTAGGTGATGATGAATGTCAGTGTCTTGTATCATCAGGTTCCAGCATTTGTCTTACTGTTTGGGTGGCAGGAGCATACCCTTGAGTACATATTGGTATGGACAGCCCATTTAACAGAACATTAAAAAATGTAAGCCAAAATTCCCATTATCCCAAGATGGAGGCTTACAAGAAGCTTGGTGATTTTAATATATTTTGCCAGAACAGCAAGGTATGAGCCAACCATCCATGTTTTTGCTTCATGCATTATTTTATTCCCTCCCTTTCCCCATTTTTCCATATCCATTTTATCTACAATATTTTAATTTGGATTTTGACACTGCATCTATCTCCCTAAGGGTGTTGAACAAGTCATTTCAGTGGCAAGAGGGAGGGCAGAAAGAAATGCTTCGCTTACAAGCCTCCATTTCTACTCAAGCATGCAGATCTACCAGGTGACACCTTGTAACCTAGGACAAACTGAGACGATCCAGGCTTCAGCCTTCCTCGGAAGGTTCTGGGATTTTTTTTGAAAGAACAAAGAGAAGAAAATTATGTCTGTCATCAAATGAATACAAAGAGAACAGGGGCACTCTGATGAGAAGCACAGAGGGCATCAAAATAAAGTTAAACCCTCAATTCACTGGATGATATTTTTAAATTTTTTTTGTTTAAGCCACTTTCCACAGAGAAAGCCATATTTGGTTACAAACGATGCAAGGTGCCAGTATGCCCATTCCAGCCCTGGGTCATCAGGCAGTGATATCAGAAGAGGCATATTGGGTTTTTTTTAGTGCCATCGAGTCCGTGTTGACTCATAGCGACCTCTGGGTATTCTTGGCAATGTATCACCAGAAGTAGATTGCCAGCCTTTTCTTCTGAGGCAATGGAGGGTAAAGTGACTTGCCCAAAGTCACAAGGAGTGTCAGTGGGAATCAAACCCTTGATCGTCTGGGTACTAGGCAGTTGCTCTAACCACTAGGCTACTCCTCCACTCAAAGGCATATTAGACACATCCAAACCAGGATTCAGTTGGACTGTGCTGTGTATTTATATGACAAATGTTATTTTTGACATCCACTCTACAACCCAATTACATCTTGGTCAACATGATGCCCTTCTAGATACTATTGGCTGAAATGGCCCCCTCAGCTAAAGTTGTTTAAAGCAGTCTAGGGACAAGTTAAAAGCAAATTGTGGCTGGTGGACCCCTGAAAGAGAGTCATTCATATCCACAAACCTTTTATTTATCGTTTTCACCGTCTTCCTTCCCCCCCACACTCCATCTTTGTTTTTCTCCCCCATCCCCCCCCCCCAGATGACATCACCACCATACGCCCAGTTCCCCTCCGAGTACCTGGCTCCGATCCCTGGCAGCACCAAGGCTGATAGGTCGAAGAGAGAGAGAAAGGCCAGGACACCCAAGCCTAAGAGATCCAAGGTACTGGGCTGGGGTGAGGGTGAGGGGAAGGATGGGGGGGGGGGGGCAGGGGAAAGGCAGCTCCCTTATCTATTATTGGCTGCAGAGTTCCCAAGCTCTCATTGTGACCCAAAGGGAACCCGCTTCACAGGTCTGTATTCACTGTTTGCATCCACTGCAGGGAAGAACAAATTAGATCATCAAATTAAGAGGGAATGAATTAGAACTTGGAGCAGCATTTAAAAAAGCAGAGATGTAACAAAGAGGCTGAGAGAGATTTGCATTCATACTACCTCCAATTTATGCAGATCTTTCTCATGCATATTCATTAGGGATATCCTGAAAACCTGAACTATTGGTGGCCTTCAAAGACTGGGAGTGAAAACCACTGTCATAGGAGGAAAGATCCAGGAGAAGCAGGGAGACATATTGTCGGAAAAAGAGGATAATTAGAAGTATGATCATGGTTTATAAATAGTTTTGTAGTTGGACAGTTACGGAAAAATAGTAACATGAATAGCTGGTAATGTGTACTTCCCTATGCCGATGTCCTTAGACTACATACAATTATTGTAGAGTTCCAGCGGAGTACAGAATTCAAGTCATATTCTCTCCTGCTCTGATCTCCTTAGGCAGCTGTTTCAAATATATATCATATTCCTGCAGAGTGATAATGGCATACAAAGCCTGGGATGCATTCTGTTTTGTACTAATGTCACTAGATACTTGCCCACATTTACCCATAGTGCATTGTCCAACTGTTATCCAAGGACTTCCGCTACATTCAGAACACAGCCTAAGCTTTGTGTTACATTGTCACTCAGCAGTAACAGTGTTAACCCTTTGAAGGCCTACTTTAAATTTTTAATCCACATTCTGCAGCCGGGTTAATTTTTGCATATTTCAGGAAAATCGTAGCCATCTTATTCAATATGTTCTAATAGTGATTTTCCTTCTGCTATGGTCATGTATTATATACCATTTGATAGGAATATTTAGTCAGAATTTTGGATCCCGAGAGTTTTGGGCTCGGTCTGGAAAGGGTTTTATTAAAGGATTTTTTAAACCATGAAACTGAACAGATGTAAGCTGGGAGTTTTGAGTAACTGCACACCTAGGTAGCAACGAAAGATAAATCTTTACCGGCACAAGCAGGAAGTCTGTCCTCGCATATGGGTGACATCTGTGCCGACGGAGCCCCGCAGAAGCATCTCCCCAGCTTTCAAAGAAAGCCTTTGGGAGATGCTACCATATATATGCATGGTCCCCTTTTTCCCCAAGGGTGCGATCTTACTCAATCTCCTTTTTTCCGCGGAGCCCTACAGATGTTCGTCGTCTTCCCCTGGAAAAAAGTTGATTTTCTCATGCATTTGTTTCACCGGTTAGCACCAGTCCCTTTCCCGCTTCTGAGCTCTGTCATTTTGAGGCTCAGAACCATTTTAGTTTTAGGGGTTTTTATCCAGCGCGGTTTTGTGCCCTTTCTAACCGCTGGTGCGTGGAGGGTCTTTGACCTCTCTGGGGTCCTTTTTGCCCCAATGGCCAATGGGTTCAAAAATTGTGATTGGTGTTCGAAGAATATGTCCCTTACTGATACACATGACTGTTGCCTCCGGTGTCTAGATGCCGTCCAAGACCTAAAGGTTTGCTTCCTGTGCAAAATGATGTCCGCTAAGGCCATCCAGAGTCGCCAGCAGAAGCAGGTCAGATTCAGCGTGCTCTAAGGCCCTGCAAGGATTCTCAGAGTTGCGTAAAGCCCTTGCAGTGCCTGAGCGGGCACTTGGACACTCCGACAAGGCTTCCCTGGAACGAGAGCGCAAGAAGAAGAAAAAATCCTTGAGAGCCCCATCCTAGGAATCGGATGTACATGACAAGTCCCATGTGAGGTCCCACAGCTCCCGGAGAGTGTCTGAGTCGTCGGAGTGGCCGGTGAAGGCACCCAGGACAAGTGCCGAGGCCTCCAGCAATGTATCTCGGACCCCTGAGGCCTGTCCTTTCGAATACTCCCTCTCCTCACTGACACCCTACCCAGTCGCCATGGTGTCCATGTCGAAGGCTGCAACTCCTTAGTGGGAAGCCAGGATGATGGCGTTGGAATGCAGTGTTTCTGTCTTTTTTGCCTCGCAGCCAGCTTTGATGCCCGGCTCTGCCAGCACATGTGCTGAGACCACAGGGACCTCGATGTTGAGGACTTCCCGGGCTGCTGAAGAGATCCTCGAGAATCCTGTGGCTCGAGCCGATTCTCAGCAAGGGTCTCGATCCCACTCCCGATCCTCAGAAGTGAGATCCTCCCCAGCAAGCGCTTCTGGCTCCAGCCAAGCAAAAGCTATGGGTCACCGAAGGCCGGATCTGACGATGCCCCATCAGGCCTCGAGGCCTCGAGAGACTACTCGGACTGGGAGTCCGAGGACGAGGCTTCCCCAGAGAAACGCGCACACCATGGTCTCCACTCGGATCCATCTCTCCTGGCGTCAAGGCGCCGGTCCTCTCCTGAGGACATCTCGTTCCTCAAGTTTGTCCAGCACATGGCGAAGGCATTGTCCCTCACTAAGGAGTCTAAGGAGGACCCTCGCACAGAGGGACTCGAAACCCTCCTATACAAGGCTTCACCTAATGAGGCCTTTATGGTCCCCGTCCCCCACCATCCTTGGGCAACTCCTCCTCTGGATGTGGGAGACACTGGCATCGGTGCCAATAGTTAACCGACGCCTGGACACCATGCGGGGCCCCGGCTTCAGTCTCCATGGTGGTCAAGTCAACCATGTGCCGACAGAAAAGGCCAAAGACTCACTCTTTGGTGCCCCTGGGGCAGGGAGTCCCACGCCTTTGGGCAAAAATGCTACCAGAGCTCGATGCTGGCTTGATGAATACAAGCATATCAGCTGTATATCGGCATGTATCTCCTAGACCTGACTAAGGAACTCGCAGGTTTCTCGGCGGGTCTCAGTGGAGATCACCTCGAGCGATTTCAAGCCCTCACGAAGTCCTTGAGTGCTCGAAGTACAACTAGCAACCTACAACGGCTTAGAGTCTAACACAAGGGTGGCCGCTGCAGGCATCGGTGCCTGACACCAGGCCTGGCTCCAGGCATTGAATCTTAAGCAATGGGTCCAGGAGAAACTCCTCGATGTCCCCTGCCTCGGTGAAAACCTCTTCGGCAAGCCGATGGAGGACAAGACGGCAGAGATCGAGACAGAGTATGTCACCAGGACTCGACTCTTCAGGAAGATCTCCACTCTTCCCAAGAAGAAACCACCAGGGAAAAGGCCTCTTTTCCACCAGAAAGGCCAGCCTTATTGAGGCTATCTCCAATACCAAGCCCCCCAGATCCTGCAGCAGGGTCATCAGGGCAAGGGAGCGGGCCAGGGCCCATACAAACCTAAAGGCCCCAAGTCACAGACACCAGCTCCAGCCCAGACTGGATCGGGGTTTTGACTCCCAGAGCATAGCCTCTACCCATAGGAGACAAGCTACCAATGGGGGAGGGGGTGGGGCAGGCATCAGATTCATTTTGCCCTTCAGTGGCCTGCCATCACCACCGATTTCTGGGCACTTCCAAGTGGTCAGGGAAAGTTACCTCCTTCACCTGGACCAGACAAAGCCTCCTTTCTTTCCAGGAAAGTCCCCTCAGACTCCCCTGCACCAGGACTTGCTACTGCAGGAACTTGCAGGCCTTCTCAGGGATAGGGCCGTGGAGCCATACCCCACCATCTAAAAGGGAAGGGGTTCTGTTTCAATTACTTTCTGGTCCCAAAAAGAACTGGAGGCCTATGGCCCATCCTGGACTTGAGAAACCTGAACAAATTCCTGGTTGGGGAGAAGTTTAAAATGCTCTCCCTTGGAATATTGCTGCCCTACCTCCAGCAGGGAGATCGGCTATGCTCCTTGTACCTAAAGGATGCTTATACCTACATCCTTATCCACCCCAGCCACAGGCAGTACCTAAAGTTCATGACTGGGGGTGACTACTACTAGTACAAGGTACTACCCTTCGGCCTCGCCTCTGCACCAAGAGTCTTCACCAAATGCCTGGCAGTGGTGGCAGCTTACTTCCGTCTCCAAGAGGCCTTCATCTTCCCATACCTGGACGACTGGCTAGTGAAAGGAGACATGGCCCGCAACATCAGGGTCCTACAACATCTGGGGTTCATGATAAAACCACCCAAAATCCCACCTCACTCCAACAGAGGACTTGGAGTTCATAGGAGCTCATCTGGACACTCTCCAGGCCAGGGCCTTCCTCCCCCTGGACAGGGCAGATTGACTTAGGGTCCTGGCGACTGAGGTGCAGCACCATCACGCAGGGTCAGCATGGTCCATGCTCCACCTATTAGGCCACATGGCTTCCACAGTCCATGTGGCCCCCACTGCCCGCCTCCACATGCGGGCAGCTCAGTGGTGCCTCTGCTCACAGTGGACTCAAACCACAGGCAGTGTCCCGTCAACTAACAGTCACTCGATTGGTGGCAGATGCACAGCACCTGCAGAAGGGCATGCCCTTCCAGCACCTGAGCCCCCAGATGGTCCTCACTACGGACGCCTCCCTACTGGGCTGGGTTGCCCACTGTGAGGAACTGCGCACACAGGGCAACTGGTCTCTTGAGGAGAGCCAGCAGCAGATCACTGCTGTAGCTCGGGGCCATTTTTCTAGCGATCAAGGCCTTTCACCACCGCCTGCAGAAGCAGTCTGTGCTATTCCAAACAGACAACCAAGTCGTGATGTTCTATCTGAACAAGGCACAGGGTCTCTGCGCCTCTGCCAGGAGGCAGTAGCCCTCTTCTCATACGCGACCAGCAAGGGAATGCGTCTCAGGGCAGTATACCTTCCGGGCCAAGACAGTGCCCTAACGGACAGGCTAAGCAGGGTCCTCCAGCCGCATGAGTGGCGCCTAGACCCCAGGGTGGCACAGTGACTACTCTGACTATGGGGAATCCCAAGTCTGGACCTCTTTGCCAGCCCAGCCAATGCTCAGCTGCCCCGCTTCTGCTGTCCACAACTGCACCTGTCTCGGATAGTGGCGGACGCCTTTCTCATCCTGTGGTTGGAGGGCCTTCTGTATGCCTTCCCTCCCATGCCACTACTCTCCCAAACCCTCTTCAAGTTCTGGCAGGACAAGGCTTCCATGATCCTGATGACCCCGTGGTGGCTCAGACAGCCTTGGTTTCCCCTGTTTCTCCACCTCATGATGGAGCTCCTGTTCTGTCTGGGGATTGCCCCAGGGCTACTGACCCAGGAGGAGGGCTTGCTTCTCCACCCCAACCTGGGGGTTCCTGTCACTAACAGCATGGCTGCTGAATGGGTTGCCTTAGCGCCCTTCAACCTCCCCAGGGAGGTGGAGGAAGTCCTCCTGGCCTCTTGTAAGAACTCCATGAGATGAGCTTATGCCTTCAAGTGGCGCAGATTCTCACTATGGTGTATAGAGAAACGGATGGATCTGTGCTGCAGTACTTTCTCCTCCTTTCGCAAACCTGACTTAAATCCAGCTCTGTCAGGGTACCACCTGAGCATCATCATTTCATAGAGGGCAAACCTCTTTCTGTGCAGCCCCTCATTACCTGATTCATGCGGGGCTTGCTACTCTCTAAGTCTCCCATCCGCCTGCCTCTGGCAGAATGGGATCTCAGTGTGGTTCTGACGCAGCTTACAATGCCGTTTTTCAAACCTTTGGTTATCTGCCATTTGAGTTACCTATCTTGGAAGTTCATCTTTCTGGTGGTGCTCACCTCTGCTCACAGAGTCAGCGAGCTTCAGGCCTTGGTGGCCGAGTCACCTTACACCAGTTCTACAAGAACAGGGTCGTGCTTCACACCCACCCAAAATGCCTTCCAAAGTTGTATCCGCCTTCCACTTCATCCAGGAAGTGATGCTCCCTACCTTCTTTCCACGGCCCCACGCCGACAAAGCAGCGGCTGTTCTCCATACTCTGGACTGCAAGAGGGCTCTGTCCTTTTACCTACAGCATACCCAGGGCCACCGCAAAGCCTCGCAGCTTTTTGTTTCATATGAAACCAGTTGACTGGGGGAGGCTGTCACCAAGCGGACTCTGTCCACCTGGGTGGCAGACTGCATTTCCTTCACCCATGATCAGACTGGGCTCTCGTTGGAGTGCCAGGTCACAGCTTACAATGTCAGGACTATGGCGACCTCTGTTGCTAGCTTATGCTCTGTCCCTATGGCAGACATCTGTTGGGCTGCCACGTGGTCCTCAGTTCACAACTTTGCAGCTTACTACTGCCTGGAGAGGGAGTCCCGATGGGACAGTGTCTTCAGCCAGGTTGTACTCTGTAATCTGTTTGGGGTTTAGGGCAACTCCTACCCTTCTTGTTCAGGCTACCGGAGCCATGATTCTCCCTGGACACTGGGGTCCTCAGAATCTTTCCTCCGGTTCGCTTGTGGCTGCTCACAGCTAGGCCGTGTTGTTCTACAGGTGCTTGGTAGTCTGTAGCTAAGGAGTCCCATACGTGAGGACTGACGTACTGCTTGTTCGTGGAGAAAGAGTAGTTACTCATCTGTAGCAGGTGTTCTCCAGGGACAGTAGGAATCAGGCCTCACAATCCTCCCTACTCCCCTTAGAGATGCTGTACAATTTTTGCCACCTTCTTTTGTCAGCTCTAGCTATGTCATCTGACTGAGTAAGATAACACCTTTGGGCGGAAAGGGGACCATGCATGCATGTTGGCATCTTCCACAGGCTTTCTTTGAAAGCTGGGGAGATGCTTCCATGGGGCTCCATTGGCACCAACGTCACCCATATGTGAGTACTGATTCCTGCTGTCCCTGGAGAACACCTGTTACAGGTGAGTAACTATGCTATATTGCAACTTCTATTTCACGAAGGAACTTTACACTACATTTTTCTCTTTTTCTTGTTCAGATGCCACTCTCAGCCACAAGTACTTCACGTGCAGCCACACTGTCCTTTGCAACCCCTCGGGCCAGCTCGTTGGCACCCCTTCCTTCCCCAAAACTTCGCCCTCCCACCATCTTGAGTGCAGTGCCTCAGCAGATGTTCAGTGATACTGGAGAGGGCAGTGGAGAGGATGGACTGGATGGAGATGATGATGATCTTGTTATCGACATCCCGGAATAAAGGCATCATTACAGAATACATCATATTTGAGGAAAAAAGAAATGCCAGGAGAGCAATGAGGATTCCTTTGCCTAAGTTTCTAGCTGTATAACAGCTGGAGGAGTTGGAGCTATTTCTTAGGCCTTGTAATAAATATGTGGTGTCCATTTTAAAACAGTTTTAGGAAACATTTATGCCACCTGGGGTTGGGGTCGGCCCGTCCACTAGGTGAACTAGACTGTTGCCTAGCGCAGCAGACCCTGGTGGGTGGCTCGACCCTAGACAGTGCCGATGTGCTGCCTCCACAGTACTGCATGCTATTGCTTCGCCACCCCGACATCCATCCTCTCCCCAGTTGTTGATGGACAGCACGGTGATCACCTCTTTGAAGCCGCAGCAGTCTTTAAAGCGCGTATGTGCGTTGTATTCGCATCCTGTCATGCCTGCCCCCCCCCCCCCACTTCCTGTCGAAGGGGGCAGGGGCTGGAGCAGCAGTCCATGAGTGCATGCATGTGCTGTAAGGCCTGCTGCGGCTTCAAAGAGGTGGTTGCCAGCCTGCCCATCACCCCTCAGGGGAGAGGCTGGATATTAGGTGCGATGAGGCAGTGCGATGGGGGTGGCACATCAGACCTACCTAAGGCAGCAAAAACCTTTGGGCCAGCCCTGCCCTGGTGTCTGTTTTTGAAGACTAAAACTGTTTCCATGAATATTCCCCCAGATTACATTCTGTGAGTATCTCTCTTGCTCTATGTTTGCTCCTAAATCATGCTATTGGAGAGAATGTTTTCACCTTTCATGTAAGAATATATGCCCACGTCTTAAGCTAATAAAATATGGTTCACCTTAAACAACCTAGTCTCCTTACATGTCATTTTGGTTTAATCCAGCAGGAATACGAGCGTTTCGTCTCAAACACACAGCCTTTGGAGAATTAATTGCAGAGGTAAAAGAACCAGACTATGGGACATCTGCAAATATGAATCACAACTCAGGAACGTCATTTTCAACTTTTTTTTTCGGTTTCAAGTGCATTTATCTGCAAGAGCAGAACTTAAACATGCAAAAAGAACACAAAACAACATATAAATCAACGAATACAAATAACTCTCCATGAGTACAAGGCCACAATTCAAATGTCATAAATTTTTTCTTCTGCCCTTTAACTGTAGACCTCTACCCTTCCTGCCCCTAGGTCATAAAACAAGAAAAATGCAGAACAGAAACAGAGAATGAAGGGGAGAAATATTTCTTCAGAAGCAGAGGCTTTGAGAGTCTCCTGGCGCTTTTTATTACATTTTAAATTCTCTTAAAGGTGCAAGTGAAATTTGGGAGTGATCAGGGCCGGATATAAGATGTTGGTGCCCATAGGCAGGATCAGAGAGTTGTAGCAGATCATAGAGTATGGCCCCAATGCAAGAAGAATTAGGCTACTGTTTAGCCTAGGTATTTGATACCTTCAAAATTTGTCCACCTAGGCCGTTGCCTATGCCTAGATCCAGACCTGGGCGTGATGGAAGCACATCATGTTTAATTAAAGTGATTTTACTTCTTGTGGAAGAGGTATTTTATCTAACAGTGTCTTGTAAGAAAAATCTGTACAAGAGACAATAATTGAAAGTGAACTCTAGTAAAATACGGAGAATGCAAGGGCTGAGATTCCTTTTGTACAAAAAGAATTACAATAAACACTCTGTCATCCCTCACTGGTAGCAACATGGGACTACAATTCCCAGAATGCACAGGGGCAAGGCAACACTACAGACATTACCTCTTCAAAATCTCAGGACAATTTACAGTAAAAGTTTCAACATACAGAGAAGAAAGGTTTGCATAAAAGTTATTTTTTGCACAATAATTAGAAAATGCTGCATATCCCTCCAAACCCTTCCCACATTGCAAAAAAAAAAAAATACACATAAATGCGCACATTCCAAAGTGCCTCCTCACAAAAGTACAGCCCAGCCCCGACAATAACAAAGCATAAATCACAAACGTCAACTGGTATACACTCGAGTAAAAAAACGTGCAAAAAATTATGTATGTTCCCCTGTGTTTATATCTGAGTATGAGAATGTTATCATATGTATATGGTAAATCTGCCTGTCTCTGTATGAGGATGTTGTCCATTATCTGTGTGTGTTTATATATCTCTTAAGTATATGCATTCGTTAGCATGCATTAGATTCATTAACACTTCTTAAATCAATTTAGCACTCATTACATGTTTTAACACGCAATAACCTATGAATTAACATGCAATAATTTGATTAGTGCATGTTAAAAAAATATATTTTTATTAAAATGAATATGTGAAACGAGTCAAAAAATTGGGGGAAGAAGACCAAATGATCCAAACATTTTTGGCCTTTGCACATCCCTTATATCTGTGTATGTCTGGAGATGTGTCCCTTTATTTTGTAGGGTAGTCATAAACAATTCCTCATGGAAGCCTTATTGAAAAAGTAACAAAATACACATCCCCAAATCTTTGTAAACTTAAAAACCTGTCAAAGAAATGGAAGTCTATATAACCAGCCCTCAAGCTTTACCACAAATTATTAGCTAGCAAGAAAGACAGGGTTAGAGCTAGAAAAGTATGAAGGAAAGTTGGGGATAATGCTTTACTTTGGCAACACATATGAACTGTCATGCCAGCAAAGTTCCTTGAATCTGATCAATAGTCAGGGATAGCGCTAGAGTCTGAAACAAATTGTAGCCCAGAAGAGAGAGGAAACAAGAGTGTAGTTGCAGCCTCATCTAGGTGCCCTCCTTGCCTCAGCCATCTGGAAGACTTGTCCTAGTCACTGAAGGTAGATCCTGGAAGCTCATTGGTTAGGGTGTGCCAGTGCTCCATCTTCTTGTTTAGGCAGTTGATACACTCAGTCCAGTGTTTCAGACATTCACCTTTTGTATTCATTCCCAGGGTGACCCCACCTGAGACGGCAAAAAATGAAATAGTAAAAACGTCTAGTGTGCCAGTTTCCAATAACACACATAATACAAAAACATAGAATATATCTGCAAATAAGGACTGTAAGTCACACCTTGCTTGCCCTGTTTTCTTCCTGGTGTGGTGCAACAATACCACTGGTTCTCAACACACTCTTGAAGGCACAGGTTAGCCAGTTGGGGTTTCAGAATTATCACAATGAATATGCATGAGCTAAATTTGCATAGAGCAGGAGCTCATTATATGCATTTTTTCTCATGCATATTTATAATGGCAATCCAGAAAACCTGAGTAGCGAGATGGACCTCCAGGTCAGGGTTGAGAAACACTGCCAGAGACCTCAGTTGATTTCTGGCTTTTCCCTCACTTCGTCACAACTACAAACCATCTGTGCTTATGCAAAATCTTTTCATCTCACGTGTCTCTTATGGTCAGATTATTTATGAATATGTTAAAAAGCACAAATCCTTGGGGCACTAAATGGTCAGTTATTCACATGGAAAAGGATCAATAGTGGAATGACCCAAGGGTTTATACTGGGACCTGTACTGTTTAACATATTTATAAATGATCTGGGGATAGGAGTGATTCAAAGTCATTAAAATGTGAGAGGATTGCGAGGATTTGCTAAAGGATTTTATGACTGTAGGATACTGGGTAAATGGCAGATGAAAGTTAACATGGATAAGTCCAAAGCAATATACATAGCGAAAATGATCCCAGCTACAGGTACTAAATGCTGGGATGGGTTAGGAGTCACCACCCAGAAAGAAAGATCTTGGCGTGATTGTGGACAATGTGGTGAATTTTTCAGCCCAGTATGCTGTGACTGCTAAACAGCAAATAGAATGTTAAGGATTATTTGAAAAGAGAGAATAAAACTCAAAATATCATTACACAGGAGGCAAAGTACTATTGTGGATTAGGAACTGGTTGAAAGATAGAAACAGAGGGTAGGACTAAATGGCCAATTTTCTCAATGGAGAAAGGTGAATAGTGGAGTACCCCAGGGATCTGTGCTGGGCTCGCTGCTTTTTAACATACAGTAGTGGCCAAAAAATTAAGGTAGAGTCCAAAATATCAAGAACCACAAGATTCAATACACCATCTACGCCGACGACATCATGATATTCACCCCAATCAACTTAGACACCCCAGACTACTCCAAAATATCAGAATTTTATTAGAAAAGTATGTGTTATTGTCACTTTCATGGTCAAAAGCTTTAAGAACCAAAGATATATATGTCATTTTCAAAGTTTTATTCAGGAAACAATATATGTGTCAATATTTGATAGGGTGTCCATGATTTTTCAGCACAGCCTGGATTCTTGTAGGCATACTATTAACTAGTGTTTTACAGTATGCCGGAGTGATTTCGTTGACACATACATGCTTGAGTATGTCCTTTAAATCTGCTTTTGAAGTTGGACGGTGTGCTGCCACCTTTTTCTTCATAAGATTCCAACAGTTTTCAATTACATTGAGATACAGAGGAGTTTGATGGCCAACTTGGTAGCAGTTCGATCTTGTTGTCCACAAACCGTTTTTTGACTGTTTTTGCAGTGTGGCACGGTGCCGAGTCCTGCTGAAATATAGTGGTGCCAGAAACATTCATGTGTATTTTAACTTTACTATTCAGCACGGATATATATTTTGCAGCATTTACTCTTTCACCTTTCTCAAAAATGTGCAGGCCACATCGTCCATTCGCCGAGATACCACCCCATACCATGGCCGATGGTGGGTGTTTAACAGTCTTGATCATGTACTTTGGATTTAGTCTCTTGCCTGCTGGTCGACGGACGTAGTTGTAACCACTCCCACGTACTTGTTGAAATGTACTTTCATCTGTGAACATTACCCTCTCCCACCATTCAGCAGATTTGTCTTTCATCTTGCTACAAAACTGTATGCGGGCAGCAATTTGTTTCCTGGTCATCATAGGCTTCTTGGCAGGTCTTCTGGCCACAAGTTTGAATTCATCCACAAGCCGTCGTCTGACAGATCTGGCACTTATCTTTATTCCTCGATCATTAGCTAACCGAGCCACACGTTGAGATGAAGTATGTGGATAGATGTAATAATGCTTTTGAGGAATCTGTCATCTATTCCAGTAATTAACCGTCTGCACCCACCTTTTGAACGACGTGTTTGGCCACCTGATTTCAGAACATTCTGAACTGCACACCTTGATATATGCAAATGTTTTGCAATAGCACATTGCGAATATCCTTCAGCATGGAGTGTGACAACTTGTCCCTTTACAAAGTCATTAATATCGCACTTTCTACCCATCTTGATTGTATATTTTACATGTAACTTTCAATCTTTTCCTAGTTGTAAAAATTCAAAATTTCATCCAAGAAACCTACTACAGAGTGTAAGTAAACTAAAATGGATGCCAGACGCACGGTGTAACTAATCGCCATGCTTATTAAATAAGTAAGCACGTGTGACATCTCCATAGTACATTATTTAACAATAAATTGTAGAAAAAGATACCTGCCTTAATTTTTGGCCACTACTGTATTTATAAATGACCTGGAAATGGGAATAATGAGTAGGGTGATCAAATTTGCAGATGACACCAAATTATTCAGTTCTCAAAACACAAGAGGATTGTAAAAAAAATTGCAAGAGGACATAGATAAATTGGGAGACTCGGCGTCCAAATGGAAGATGACTTTTAATGTATACAAGTGCAAAGTTATGCACTTAGGGAAGAAAAACCCAAACTATGGTTACATAATGCAAGGTTCCATATTAGAAACCACCACCCAGGAAAAGGTTTAGGCGTCATCGTGGACAATATGTTGAAACCCTCTGCCCAGTGTGCAGTGGCAGCCAAGAAAGCAAATAGAATACTAGGAATCATAAAGGAATGAAGAATAAAACAAAGAAGATTATAATGTCTGTGATTCGCTCCATGGTGCAACTGCTCTCCCCCGAAGATTTTAAGAAGGCTCTTCAGAGGTATGTGACTGCATGTGTGGCGACAGGGGAGTAGTGCTGAGCCAAGCATGGTTTTTACCTACCCAGTGCTCCCAAGGGGTGAGTACCAAAGACTAAACCTGTCTGTTTATCTTGTCTGTGGGGGCTCTTAACTTCCCCATTGCTGGAATGCTAAGTCGGATTGGAATTGTTCAGCGTGTCTGTTGGTTCAGTGCTGGTATTTTCTTGCCCTGCCTAACTGCCAGTGTGAGTTGCTTGTGCTTCTTGCACTTTACCACACCTTCCCCCTTGCAGGCTGGTGGCGTGTGGTGTCTTTTTTTTTTTTTTTTTGCATGGCCATTGTGTGCGTGACTGACCTTGCGGTTTCTGCGCACATGGGATCTCTGCCTGATGTTCTCGGTCTTGATGTTGGATTCCTTGAAGCAGGCTACACTTAAAGATCTGACCCTCAAGGTTGTCTGTCTGGTCACGATATGTTTGGCGAGATGTATCTCCGAGCTACAAGCCTTTTCTATGTGGTTTTATGTAAAATGGTTATTCTTGCTGCCAACTACATCTTTTTTGTGGCGTTATATATCTATTCTACAAAAGTCTCCATGTTCTATGAGCCTTTTCTAACATCTTTTTCAAATGTTAACATCCCATCGTGGACATTCCTTATCTAGATACCCTATGCAAAATTGGACTACTCTTGAGAAGCTAATCCCCCCTCCTTCCTCGGGAGGAGGAGTGTAGTAGTTAGAGTAGCAGGTCCAGAATCGGGAATATAGGCAGACCAGCAACAAGAGATATAATCAGAGGGATCAAGAAAAAAAAATCATAAAAAGAGGGGTTTAAATGAGGAAAACAGTTAAGAAAAAACTAAAAGGAGCAGTTGCAAAGGTTAAAGACGTACATCAAGCTTGGGTGTTGTTGAAAAATACTATCTTGGAAGCCCAGACCAGCTGTATTCCACGCTTTAAGAAAAGTGGAAGGAAGTCCAAAAAACTGCCAGCATGGTTTAAAGGTGAGGTCAGAGAGGCTGTTGTTGCCAAAAAATCATCTTTCAGGAAATGGAAAAAAGAGCCAAACGACGAAACCTGGAAACAGCACAAGCACTGGCAAGTCAAATGCAAGGCATTGATAAGGCAGGCAAAGAGAGAATTTGAGAAGAAGCTTGCTGCGTAAGCAAAAACGCGAAATAAAGACCTTTTCAAGTACATTCATAGCAAAAAGCCTGTGAGAGAGTCAGTTGGTCCATTAGATGATAAAGAGGTTAAAGGAGCACTAAGAGGCGACAAGGCGATAGCGGACTGAATGAATTCTTTGCTTCGGTCTTTACTGAGGAAGATGTAGGGATGTTACCCATGACTGAAGTGGTATTTAAAGGTGCGGAAGAATTGAAGGAAATATCGATGCATCGGGAAGATGTCTTACAACTATTAGATAAACTGAAGAGTAGCAAATCACCTGGGCCGGATGGTATACATCCAAGGGTGTTGAAAGAAACTGAAATATGAGATTGCAGACCTGCTATCAGTAATCTGTGAACTATCATTAAAATCATCTCTAATACCTGAAGATTGGAGGATCGCCAATGTAACACCAATTTTTAAAAAGGGTTCCAGGGTGATCCGGGAAACTACAGACCGGTGAGCCTGACGTCAGTACCAGGAAAAATGGTAGAAACCATCATAAAGAATAAAATTACTCAGCATGTAGATAGTCACAACCTAATGGGAGACAGCCAACATGGCTTTAGACAAGGAAGATCTTGTCTTACTAATCTGTTATGGTTTTTTTTGAAGGAGTGAATAAACAGGTGGACAAAGGTGAGTCGGTTGATATTGTGTATCTGGACTTTCAGAAAGCCTTTGACAAGGTCCCTCATCAGAGACTTTTGGCAAAACTAAAGAGTCATGGGATAGGAGGCAGTGTACTATTGTGGATCAGGAACTGGTTAAAAGATAGAAAGCAGAGGGTAGGGCTAAATGGCCAATTTTCCCAATGGAGAAAGGTGAATAGTGGTGTACCCCAGGGATCTGTGCTGGGTCCGCTGCTTTTTGACATATTCATAAATGACCTGGAAAGAGGAGTAACGAGTGAGGTTATCAAATTTGCAGATGACACAAAACTATTTACAGTTGTTAAAACCCAAGAGGATTGTGAAAAATTGCAAGAGGATCTTGATAAATTGGAAGACTGGGCATCAAAATGGCAGATGAAATTTAATGTGGACAAGTGCAAGGTTATGCACCTAGGGAAGAACAACCCAAACTATGGTTACACGATGCAAGGTTCCACATTAGGAACCACCACCCAGGAAAAAGATTTAGGCGTCATTGTGGATACCATGTTAAAACCCTCGGCCCAGTGTGCAGCGGCGGCCAAGAGAGCAAATAGAATGCTAGGTATGATAAGGAAAGGAATGGAAAATAAAACAAAAGATATTATAATGCCTCTATATCGTTCCATGGTGAGACCACACCTTGAATATTGTGTGCAATTCTGGTCGCCGTATCTTTAAAAGGATATAGCGATTTTAGAAAAGGTTCAGAGAAGAGCCACCAAAATGGTAAAGGGGATGGAAGGATACTCCTATGAAGAAAGGCTAAAAAGGTTAGGGCTCTTTAACCTGGAAAAGAGACGGCTGAGGGGAGAATATGATAGAAGTCTATAAATTAATGAACGGAGTGGAACGGGTAAACGTAGATCGATTGTTTACGTTATCAGAATATAGAAAGACTAGGGGACATGCAATGAAGCTACAGGGTAAACTATTTAAGACTAATAAAAGAAAATATTTTTTCACTCAACGTGTAATCAAACTCTGGAATTTGTTACCGGAGGATGTAGTAAAGGCTGTTAGTGTAGCTGGGTTTAAAAAAGGTTTGGACAAGTTCCTGGAGGAAAGGTCCGTAAACCATTATTAAGAAGGGACCCAGGATATCAGTGCTTGACCCAGTACAAGCATTGTGGAACTTGTGTCTCTTGGGGAAACTGCTAGGTACATATGACCTAGATTGGCCACTGTTGGAAACAGAATACTGGGCTTGATGGACCTTGGTCTGACCCAGTATGGCATATCTTATGTTCTTAAGTATAGCTGAGGTAGCCATCACAGAGCAGCAGTTACAACCCAAAGTAAAAAGCATAGAGCGGGGATAACCTGCACAGAGCGGCAGTTACAGCCCTAAACACCTTACTGAGCAGATTAAATAGGCCATGCTGGTCTTTAACGGCTCAAATAAAGATAATAGCACAGCCAATAAAAACCTTTCTCCTACTACTTACAAACAAAATATATCAAAAATTATTATATTCAAATTACTTTTCAAGTATATAAATGTTATTAAAAATAATTTCTAAAAAGTGGGGGTATCAACCAACATTCAATTGGGCAATACAAGGCTAAATCACTCGATAGGCACCAGACTGCCTTCAAGGTGGTGCATCATTATTTACCCCACACCTATACCCTATAAAGTAACACCGACAAAATGATAACTGCAAACCTGCAAAGGAGCTATCCAGTGAAATACATCACACAGCAGATACTGGATGAAAATCATAAGAACAGAACTCATATCCGTCCTGGGTCTGCTCCTTTTTTCTCTCTCTCTACCCAGTCCCTTGGTGCGCTTATCTCTTCCCATGGCTTTCAGTACCATCTCTATGCCGATGACTCCCAATTTTACCTCTCTACGTCTGAAATCTCTCCAGCAATTCAGACCAGGATCTCTGCCTGCCTTTCTGACTTTGCTGCCTAGATTTCTCACCGCTGCTTGAAATTGAACATGGCCAAGACTGAACTCCTTATCTTTCCCCCCAAAACCTCCCCTCCTCTTCCTCCTTTCTCAGTCTCTGTGGATAACTCTGTAATCCTTCCTGTTTCCTCGGCACGCAATCTGGGGATTATCTTTGACTCCTCTCTCTCTTTCTCCACACATATCCAGCTCGTAGCTAAGACCTGCCGTTTCTTTCTCTACAACATTAGCAAAATCCGCCCCTTTCTTTCTGAACACACTAAAACGCTTATCCACTCCTTAATCACCTCTCGTCTTGACTACTGCAACCTACTCCTTGCTGGTCTCCCTTTGAATCATCTCTTTCCCCTTCAAACTATTCAACATTCTGCTGCACGACTAATCTTCCATCAGCCTCGCTATACCCACATTACTCCTCTTCTCAATTCACTTCACTGGCTCCCTATCCGTTTCCGCATCCAGTTCAAACTTCTCCTCCTGACCTATAAATGCATTCACTCTGCGGCTCCTCAGTACCTTTCATCTCTTATCTCTCCTTACAACCCCTCTCGGGAACTCCACTCTTCTAACAAACTACTTCTATCTATGCCCTCCACTCCTACTGCTAACTCCAGACTTTGCTCCTTTCACCTTGATGCACCTTACGCCTGGAACAAGCTACCTGTGTCTGTATGCCAGGCACCTTCTCTAGCACTCTTCAAATCCAGGTTGAAAACTCACCTCTTCACTGTTGCTTTCAGATCTTGACTTCTGTGTTTTGTTGTGACTAGATTGTAAGTTCTGACGAGCAGGGACTGTCTCTTACATGTCTGTACAGTGCTGTGTACGACTGGTGGCACTATATAAATGCTCAATAATAGTAGTAGTCAGAAACACCAATTGAAAAAGGTACAATCCAAAGGACACCATTCCAAGTAATAGAAAAATACTTAGCTCATAAACTTCGCTGAACAGGCTTAAATGGTAATGTCCCATGTTCTATAATGTCTAAAGTTCTTGCAGGAACACAAGTTGTACTGCTACTTGAGCTCACCGATAATATCCCAAAGTCTGTAATGTCCCAAATTCTTGCAGCAACTCAAATCATACAGTTACTTAAACACACCCAACAGTGTTTGTTGCCTAATCAAATGTTGATTGATACCCCCACCTTTTAGAAATTATTTTTAATAACATTTATATAGTTTAAAAATAATTTGAATATAATAATTTTTGATATTTTGTTTGTAAGTAATAGGAGAAAGTAAAGGTTTTTACTGGCTCTGCAATTATTATCTTTGTATGTGTTGTTGGTTGTGGAGCCTGTGCCCTTTCTTGGTCTTTAATAGCTGTCATTTACTATGCTTTTAGTAAAAAGTAACTACCTATCTGAATAAAGTAAAAGCAGATCCTCAAGGTGATTGACCACTACAAATCTCTGCTGCTGTAGCTAAATCTCCGCCACAAGGCATACTGTTACATGCAAGTTTCAGATCTATAGCCAAGAGCAGAACCAGAACACAGACTCAAAGCTTGCTGCTTCACCCTCTACTGCTGCTTCTTTACCAGAGACTGTTTGCAATCACCAACTATTACTGTCTGTGCTACAACAGAACAAAGATCAGTATAACTTGATATCTGTCAACCTTTATTTCTACAAAGTGGTAACTGATAAGACTGTTCCGCTTGTTATAAGCACCCAAACATTGCAATATGACAAATACTAAGCCCACGGAAGACACTGCTCCGCTCTTTGTAGCCCAAGCTCAGCAAATGCAAGGAAGCACTAGGCCCACACAGACTGAAAGTTGCACAAAGAGCACTGTAAAGAGAGTAGGGCTAAATGGCCAATTTTCTCAATTGAGAAAGGTGACTTGTGGAGTGCCACAGGGAACTGCTGCTAGGCCCGTTGTTTTTTAACAGTGAGTGGGGTGATCAAATTTGCAGATGGCACAAAATTATTTAAAGTTAAAACACAAGAGGATTGTGAAAATCGCAAGAGGACCTTGAAACATTGGGGGACTGGGCTTCTAAATAGCAGATGAAATTTAATGTGGACAAGTACAAAGTTAGGGAACAACAATCCAAACTACGGTTACACAATGCAAGGTTCCACAATAGGAGTCACTACTTAGTAGCCTGGTGGTTAGAGCACTGGCTTGGTAACCAAGCAACCAGGGTTCAATTCCCGCTAGCACTCCTTGTGGCCTTGGGCAAGTCACTTAACCCTCCATTGCCTCGGAAGAAAGGCCTGGCAATCTACTTCCAGTGACACTGCCAAGAAAACCCAGGAGCCTCTGGGTCGCCAGGAGTCAGGACTGACTCAGAGGCACACATTGCATTTTACTTAGGAAAAGGATCTGGGCATCATCCTGGATAATACGTTGAAACCCTCTGCCCAGTGTGCAGCAGCAGCTAAGAAAGCAAATACTGTAGAATGCAAGGAATCATAAGGAAAGAATAAAACCAAGGTTATTATAATGCCTCTGTGTTGCTCCATGGTGTGACCACACCTCAAATATTGTGTGCAATTTTGGTCACCATATCTTAAAAAGGATATAGCGGAATTAGAAAAGATACAGAGAAGAGTTTCCAAAATGATAAAGTGGATGGCAGGATGGGGCTCTAGCTAAGCTTGAGGAGGAGGGATCTAGCTAAGCTTGAAGAATGGTCTAGAATTTGGCAGCTGAGATTTAATGTTAAAAAATGCAAGGTCATGCATTTGGGCTGTAGCAATCCAAGGGAGTGATATAGTATAGGGGGTGAAGTACTTCTGTCCACAAAAGAGTGGGATCTAAGCATGATTGTGTCTGATGATCTTAAAGTAGCTAAACAGATAGAAAAGGCGACAGCGAAAGCTAGAAGGATGCTTGGGTGCATAGGAAGAGGAATGGCCAGCAGAAGAAAGAAGGTGATAGTGCCTCTGTATAAGTCTTTGGTGCGACCTCATTTGGAGTATTGTGTGCAATTCTGGAGACCGCACCTTCAAAAGGATATAAACAGATTGGAGTCAGTACAGAGGGTGGCTACTAAAATGATTAGTGACCTTCATTATAAAGCATATGAGGGCGGACTTAAGGATCTTAATATGTTTGCTTTAGAGGAAAGGCGGGATAGAGGTGATATGATTGAGACATTTAAATACCCCCGTGGCATAAATGCACAGGAGGAGAACCTATTTTGATTGAAAGCAAGCTCTGCTATGAGGGGACATAGAGAATAGGAGTAATATGTGGAAATATTTCTTTACGGAAAGAGTGGTGGATACATGGAATAGTCTCCCAGTGGAGGTGGTAGAGATGAGAACAGTATCTGAATTCAAAAAAGCATGGGACAAATGCAGAGGATCTCTAAAGGGAAAAAGGGGACCGTTGAAGTGTTTGATATGGAAGAGCAGACTAGATAGGCCATGTGGTCTTTTTCTGCCGTCATGTTTCTAAGGATACACTAAGAAGAAAGGCTTGAAAAGGTAAGGTTCTTAAACTTGGAAAAGAGATGGCCGAGGGGAGATATGATAGAGAGCTATGAATTAATGAATGGAGTGCAATGGATAAACATAGATCTGTTGTTTATTTCTTAAAGAAGTAGAAAGACTAGGGGACACGCAATGAAGCTGCACTATAGCACATTATTATTAATCAGAGAAAATATTATCTCCAGGAGCAAGCAGGAATGAGTCTTCACATATGGGTACGTCGGTACCGACTGAGTCTGCGCGGGAACGCTCCCCAGCGTCCAATCAGAACACTTTTGGAAGCATCCCAACACGCCTGCGTGCTGCCTTCCCGCCTTTCCCAACTGCCTCTCCTCAGTTTTCGTTTTTCCGCGGAGCCGGCAGGACGTCCTCCTGTCACCGCAGAAAATTCTTCCTTTATTTTTGTTTTTTTCTTGTGGTCGCGTCTACCTTCCCTCGACGCACTGGCACCGCTGGTGTTTTCTTTTTCTTTTCTTCTACAAATATTTCCTTTTGTGGGAAATTTTTTCCTGTTTAGTGCCTGACAGGTTTCGGCCTGCTAGGCTTCTCCACTTTCCCTCATGGAAATGCTAGCCACTAGAATGTGTTTGAACTGTGGCGCTACCAAATTAGTTTTAGACACCCATAATTGGTGCCTTCAAGGTTTGGGACCTGAACACCATCCGCTGGAGTGTCCCTCCTGCACTACTATTTCTGCAAGAAGTTTTCAGCATCGAGCTCAACTCAATATGCCGTTCCCCTCAGACCTGAGGGTACCAGCTACATCTTCTTTTTCACAGGATCAGGTAACCAAACAAAAGTCTGTAAAGACTAGCCAGTCCTCGGGTAGTAGATCTCATGTACATCATAGAGATGCCTTTGGGCTTGCCCCCGAGGACATTCTGGCTTTAAAACCCCGGCGGGAGGCTTCTGTCTCCAAAGCATTAACGGGGTTTCAGGTTGTTCCCAGGGTTTCTACCTCGGTGAACATACCTGAGCCATGCCCAGTGGTGGTATCCGCTTTGAGCGGTGCCGGTACCCCGGCATCGGCAATGGTGCTGGATGAAACATTCCACACCGATGATCGCAGTCAAGCGCTCTCGGTATCTTCAGTGCCGTTAGAGCCGCTACCGACCGATCTTCCCACATCGGCCCCGGTACCGATGCTGGTATCCACGTCGGTGCCCTCCAGATATGCATCGATAGACTCGCTTCTTTCGATGCCGAGTCTAGAATCGATCTCTAGTCTGGATGACTGGGTACCGACTCGTCTCGGTACCGACTTCAGATGGTACCAAAGACATTCTACCGATGATCCAGGTCTGCCACATTCGGTTACCTCGGTACCGATAGTGCCGTCACAGACTGATCTTCATATATCGGTGTCACCGACGGTACCGGTCCCGATACCGGTATCGACATCGACATCAACATCGATGTCGGTACCTCCCATGCTCCTTTCACCCGGCTCACTTCCTTCCATACCGAGTTTGGAATCGATCCCTAGCATGGACGATTTGCTACCGACCAGTTGCGCTACCGGTTTTCAGCGGTACCGACAACTATCTTTCAAAGATAATCCGATGCTCCACCACTCCAGATCTTCTATTCTGCAGAATCTGAATGAACCGGTGGATGCTAGAGCTAGTTCTTCAACAGATCTAGTTCTTCCTCCTCTTCCTCGAGGACTCCCCTCTGGGGAGATTTCTTTTCAAGCTTTCCTGCTTGATATGGCCAAGTTACTTGCCATTTCTATACCTGGTCAAGACCCTGCACTAGGGGATCCACAACCTATACAGATCCCCCTGCAATCCAAAGGAAGTCATTATGTTTCCTTTGCATCAAACCTTGCAGGATCTCCTATTTAGAACGTGGGAAACTCCTTTAACAGTATCCCCACCTTCTAGGGCAACTGATCTTCTATACAGGGTGCCCCCTTCCCCAGGTTTTCAAAAGCCTCAGCTCCCTCATCATTCTCTTGTTGTAGAATCAGCAATGAGGCGTGTTAAGAGTACTAAGAAGCACTCTTCTTATCCGCCAGGTCGTGAGGCTAGGACTTTAGATGCCTTTGGACGTCAAACTTTCCAGGCATCCATGTTTTCAGCAAGAATTCTCTCATATATTTTCTATATGGGATTATCTCTTGAGGAAGTCACAAAAGATCTACTACTTTTGACCCCTTTCCTCCAAGAGCCTAAAAGAGCAGATTTTTCTATGCTAGTCAATCACGCTCAAAATATTTCTAAGTTCCTTACTCGTGCCTCCCTGGACTCTTTCGAGTCTGTTAGCAGAACTTCTGCTATAGCTATAGGGGCACGACGTAGAGCTTGGCTCCAAGCTTCAGACTTGGACAAATGCGTACAAGATAGACCTGGGAAATGCTCCTTGCACTGGAGAGAATCTCTTTAATAAAGAGACTTTACTCCAGGCTACTCAGTTAACCTCTGACACTATTGCCTTCAGAGGCTTGTCTATGCCTTCCTCTATCCCAGTTTGTAGAAAATCTACTAATAAGCTTTGTTCCCTTAATGGGAGAAGGTTTTATCCATCTTCTACCCATCATACAGATGCTCCCAGGCAGGGGAAACAACCAACCAGGCTCAGGAAACCACAACTTCAACGGGTTCAGCAAACCCAGCAGCCGCAGGGTTGCTGATAGACTCTTCCCTGAATCCTTTTTCCTGTTTGAGGTTTGGATTTTTTTATTTTATTTATTTACATTTTCTTATATACCGCGCTATTCTGCATCAGTGCGGTTTACATTGAACAAACTGAAATTACATTGAACAGGGCATTATAACTTGGAGATAACTATTTTACAGGGAACATGGGCTATGGAGGGTTAAGTGGCTTGCCCAAGACCACAAGGAGCACCTGTGGGACTAGAAACCCCAGTCCTTCCAGCCCGAGGTTGCTGTCCTCTAGTGGGAGTTGAACCCCCGACCTTCCGGCCTGAAGTACCTTGCCCCAACCACTAGGCCACTCCTCCACTCCTGTAGTTTGCTTCTTACCACCACAGGCATCTACATCGGTTCCATCCTAAACTTTACATATGTCCCTCTTAAAGAGACATCCTGACTATCAGCTCAAAGAGCTTCTTAAGATGATTATGCTTTACAGGTAATACAGTTACTCCTCGTCCTCTGAACTACACAGAGGAGTATCAACTGTCAATAAGGTTGCCATGCCTTTACCTTTGACTTTTTCTCCTGTAGCAGCATCTCTCATATTACTTCAAAGATTTACTCCACCGTAAGTCTTCTTTTCAACTCTGCCACTCTTACTAAGACATTTGGTCTGTAAGAGTGATACCACTTTACTGAGGGCTTTTCCTTAAGCCCCTAAGTTTTCTTTCAGAGTTGTCTCCCCCATGCATTCTTAGTTTTCCTGGCAGCTCTCAGACAATAGCGGAGTCTTACCACTCCTACTTATGTCTGTATTTCTTTCCCAGTCTTGGGACCTAAGATTTCTACTGCTGCCCTATCAATAGTTAGAACTGCAGGGGCTCTTACTGGTTAGACCACTGACTTGCTGACCAAGCCACCAGGGCTTGTTCTCCAATTTCAATGGTTCTGGCCTTACCACTAAGTCCCAGACGGTTTAAGAACCTTTTCTGGCTATTGCTGCAGACACATCACCTTAACTTCTATCCTTAGCCTTCCTCACTCCTTGGCCTTGGCGGAATAGTTCAGGATACCTACTGGCTCTTAAACACCAGTTTTTCTTCTAATTAACCTGCAACATTCTCTCTGTATCTCTACGGAGCAGCTCTACACTATGGGGCCTTGTTAGAGAGCACATGAGGTCAGATGGTTAGGAAGGGCTTTACCTAGTCATGCCTGCTGGGTTCTCCCTGCCCTTACCATTTCCATTAAAGGCTTCTTGAATAAAGGACAAAGGCCTTTAATTAAGGGAAGTCCTAAAGAGTTATCCAGTCCCCTGCATTGCTTCACATCTCCAGGGGACCCCTTCACCAGGGATGGGTTTTCCTTTCAGTATAGACAATCCTTGTCTTTTCCTTCCATCCTCAACTCTTCATGGCGTAATCCATGTTGAGCACAAGAATGCACCATACCCTTTTTACCCTCATTAGGGATACATATGGTATTTTTATTGCATCTTTTTCTCCAGCTACCTGCTGGAGTTATGGAAGGATTCAGACTTACTATCTGCAGATTTAAAACATCCTCTGCATTTTCCAGGTAGGTCTCCATTCTTGGTTATTCATGGACTAGAGTTCTTAGAGGACTCTAGACTTCTCTTGCCAGTGAGAGAACTCCCTGGGCTTCCTATCTATACCCAGGAAGTACAGATTCTCTAAATATCTTCTCAAGCAGGTACCTCCCTTCTTGTTGTTAGATAAATCTTTCTCTCTCCACATACCCTATATGCGGACATGGGTATATATATATATATATATATATATATAGACATCTGCATGTCTGTGCCTATATATATATATATATATATACATATATACATATATGAGGGATATATCTGTATTTACTTATCTATATATAGGTACTGCAATATATGATAGTGGGTATATATATGTCTATATACTATTTCGGTCTGCCTAGATATATATATACTTATACATATATATGTATTCCCCTACAGACTCGACAGTTACTCGCTATCCCTTTCCATGCTGTCCTAGTATACTTAGGGTTCTCCATAATCAACCACTTCCTGTGGTAGTTGAGGGTTTTTTGTACCATGACCTTCAGTTTAGGTACACCTGAAGCCCTCCATATACTTTCCTTTTCAATTAGGAGGGACTTTCTGAATCCTCAGAAAATGGGAGGCTACAATGCCTCATTACTCCTATCCTTCTTTGTTATCGGATATAGGGATCTTCGAAGCTCCCTTCTCCTATAAGAACTATGTCTCTTTAAAGTCAAAAGAGCTTCAGTTTTGTCTAATATGGACTTCCGCGTTCTCTGCAAAATCCTACCTCATTGAACTACCCCAGTTCCACTGGGATTGTTTCTTCTCACCCTAAGGGTTCTAACCTCAGCCTGGTTTTTGCACAGTTATTTACCTCTACTTACATTGAGGTACTCCCTGGGGATATTCTGTTGGTTCATCTTCACAAATCCACATGAACCTCCATATACCCTTTTACAATACCACCAGGTGAGGTCCATATTGGTTTATTGCTCCCAATATTACCACTAAATATTACCTGCACAGAGACTCCTATCTAGGTATCCTGTTTGGTCCAGCTGTTCCACAGCACATCTTTTTAGTTCAACTCCTACCCTCCATCCCTAGGATGCCTGGGGTTTCGATAAAATAGCATGGCTCTCACATTCGCAACATGCTGGGACTCCTCCAGGCATCTTAGCTTGGGAGTCCCCATATGTGAAGACTCATTCCTGCTTGTTCCTGGAGATAGCACAGTTACTTACCTGTAATAGGTGATCTCTGGGAACAGCAGGAATAAGTCTTCTCAACCCACCCACCTCCCCTAGGAGTTGCATTTCTCTATATCTTTTCCTTTCTCTCTCTCTCTCTTTGTCTCAGCTTTAAAACTTAACTGAGGAGAGGCAGTTGGGAAAGGCAGGAAGGCAGCACACAGGCGTGTTGGGATGCTTCCAAAAGTGTTCTGATTGGACGCTGGGGAGCGTTCCCACACAGACTCTGTCGGTACCGACGTACCCATATGTGAAGACTTATTCCTGCTGTTCCCAGAGATCACCTGTTACAGGTAAGTAACTGTGCTTTCTCTGGGAACAAGCAAGAAGTCAATCTTCACATATGGGTGACGTCGGCACCGACGGAACCCTCGTGGAAGATTCCCCCAACTTTCAAAGAAAGCCTTTGGGAGATGCCACCACGCATGCATGGTGCCCTTCCCACCCAAGGGTGCCATCTTGCTCAGTCTCCTTTTTTCCACGGAGCCCTTCAGACGTCTGTCTGCTTTCCTTGGTAAGAAGTTGATTTTTTTCTCGACCTGCGCTTCATACTCTCTCTGGTTGTGCACTGGTACCCTTCCCGCCACCCGAGCCTGCTGTTCCGGCATCGATTCTTGGGTTCATACATTTTTTCTTTTTTGTACCTTCACGCCCTTTTTTTCAGCTGGTAGCACCATGGGTCTTTGACCTTGCCCGGGGTACCTTTTTCCTCCATGCTACCAGTGGGTTTAGAAATGTGATCGGTGTGCCAAAATCATGTCCCTTACTGACACATACGACTGCTGCCTACATTGCCTAGGGCGGGACCTTGACCCCGCGGCATGCGATCTTTGTAAAAAGATGTCTACCAAGGCCCTCAAGTGCCGCTAGCAGCAGCATGATGAGTTTTTCCAAGAGTGTCCAGTGCCTCCGAAAATCAAGGCCTCCTCTGAAGTCACGGAATCCCGGGGGACCCCGGTCAACACCGTAGCTCCTCAGAAAGGTGGTATCCCTCGAGGGAACTTAAGAAGAAGAAGAAAACCTCGAAGGCAGCGTCCCTGGGTGTTTCCAACAGGTCGGGTAAGCCCTGAGCTAGGTCCCGCAGTCATAGACGCTTGTCCGAGGGATCGAAGAGGGAGCAGCCTACCAAGGTCCCCCGGAAGGAATTGACCACAGATCGGCCTCGGATGCCAGAACCTATCCTTGTTGAGGACTTCCCCTCAGGGGAACCAGCGCAGAGCTCAAGTTCCTCGGTGCCTGTGCCAATGGCTGCGAAGCCTTCTGGACTCAAAACCAGAATGGCTGCCCTGGCACATAGTCTGTCTGCCTTCATGGACCAGCAGCAGGCGTTGTTGTCCGATACTACCAGTTCCTCCACCCAGACCACCAGGCCATCAACTTCGAGGACCTCCCCTGAGGCTGAGCTGATCCTTGAGACCATTAAGCCTCGAGTCGATCCTCGGCTGAGGTCTCGATCTGGCTTCTGTTCGATGGGACCGAGGTCCTCCCCAGCTAGCGCACATGGCACCAACTGTGGGGCCTCAGAGGGACAAGGTCATGGCTCCGGCCCGGAGCCCGCGGGCCACCCTTCCCTCGAGTCTTCGACTGACTACTTGGAATGGGAGACAGAGAATGAGGCGTCACCAGACACCTGTTGCCACCGCAACATCGCCTCGGCCTCCCCCCCCCCCGAGCCCTGCCCAAGGACATGGCATTCCTCAACTTCTTGTGGGACATGTCAAAGGCGCTAGCATTCCTGACAGAATCGGAGGAGGATCCTCGAATGGAGTAGCTAGAAATCCACCAGTACGAGGCCCCTCCGAGGGAATCGCTCATGCTACCCATTCCAGCCATACTGGAACAGCTAATGCTCCGTATGTGGAAAACACCGGAATTGGTGCCAGTTGTGAGCAAACGGCTCAACTCGATGTATCAGGTCCACCGTAGTCTGGGCTTTCAAAAGGTGCAGCTGTGGCATAACTCTATGCTGGTGGAGTCGGCCATGCATCGGCTGAAAAGCCAAAAGACGCACTCCTCGGTGCCCCTGAGTAGGAAGGCCCACACCTTGGATGCCCTCAGCAGAAAATGCTGCCAGGTCTCATCAGCCGAATCCAGGCCTACATACATGGGCATGTACCTGAGAGAACTGGTGAAGGAAATCGCCGGGTTCTCGGCTGGTCTCTTCGAGGAACCCCTGTAACTGTTCAAGAACCTGGCCAAAGCCGTCCGTGAGTGCTCCAAATTTCTCTCTCAAGCAGCCTATGATGGCTTTGAGTCAACTACTCGAGTAGCGGTGGCGGTCATCAGTGCCTGATGCCAGGCTGGCTACAGTCTTCCAACCTCAAGAAATGGGTTTAGGACAAATTGGTCGATGTCCCATGCCAAGGAGAGAACCTCTTTGGCAAACCCATGACAGAAAAGGCTGCCGAGTTGGAGATCGAGTTCATGATGAGGATCAGGCTCTCCAAAAAGACCGCTGCCCCTCCCCAGTGGAAGAGCCCAGGTAAAAAGCCCTTTTACCTGAGAAAAGGGGCTGCTTACAAAAGCTACCCACAATTTCAGACCTCCCTGGCTCCCCAGCAGGATCAGCAGGCCAAGGGACATGGCATGGCCCTTGTAAGCTGAAGGCTCCCAAGCCCCAGGCATCAGCTCCAACCCAGCCAGGGGGGAGCTTTTGACTCCTTGGGCATAGCCTCTCTACCCCAAGGAGGACAGCAGCCCACAGGGGGACGTCTAATCCTGTATGCCCACAGGTGGCCAGTCATCACCACCGATTCCTGGGCAGGTAGTCGGGGAGGGCTACCTCCTCCATCTGACTCAGATACCTCCTCCTTTCTTCCCAGGAGAGCTCCCCAGGTCTCCCCTTCACGGGGACCTCCTATTGAAGGAACTCGCAGGCCTTCTCAAGGACAGAGCGGTAGAACCAGTTCCTCAACATCTCAGGGCAAGGAGTTCTACTCCAGGTATTTCCTTGTGCCAAAAAGAACAGGGGGCCTAAGGCCCATCCTGGATCTGTGCAACCTGAACAAGTTCCTGGTGAGGGAGAAGTTCAAGATGCTCTCCCTTGGAGCATTGCTGCTGTACCTCCAGCAAGGAGACTGGCTATGCTTCTTGGATCTGAAGGATGCCTATACCCACATCCTCATTCACCCCAGCCAGAGGCAATACTTTCGCTTCATGGTGGGGGGTGGCTACTACCAGTACAGGGTACTACCCTTCGGCCTGGACTCCACCCCCAGGATCTTCACCAAATGCCTGGCAGTAGTGGCCACCTTCCTCCGTCTCCAGGGGGTATTTGTCTTCTCCTACCTGGACGACTGGCTCATAAAAGGAGGCATGGCCACAGGATGTACCATCCAGATCCTGCAACATCTGGGGTTTGTGATAAATTACCCCAAATCCCACCTTGTCTGGAGTTCATAGGAGTAAGGCTGGGCACTTGTCAGATGGCCTTCCTTCCCCTGGACCGGGCCAACCGTCTCAGGGTACTAGCCGTAGACGTGCAACACCATCCCTCGGTGTCAGTTCGGCTTCTACTGCGCCTACTTGGGTACATGGCTTCTACGGTCCATTTCACTCCAGATGCCCGTCTGCACATGAGGGCCGCTCAGTGGTGGTACCTTCGGGACCAATGCACACAGGCCACAGGTCGTCTCCAAGATAGAGTCTCAGTGACCCACCAGTTGGTGGCAAAATCTCCACACCTTCAGGCAGGGATGCCCTTCCAAACCTCATGACCACTAAGGGTCCTTACAACAGACGCCTCACTGCTGGGTTGGGGAGCCCACTGCGAAGAACTCTGCACCCAGCGCAGCTGGTCACAAGCTGAGGGCAATCAGCAGATCAACCTCCTGGAACTTTAGGCAATATATCTAGCCCTCCAAGCTCTCTGTCACCATCTAAGGCACCAGACGAGTGCTGATCCAAACAGACAATCAGGTGGCAATGTTCTGTGTGAACAAGCAGGGGGACACAGGGTCTCACACCCTCTGCTGCAAAGCAATGACACTCTTTTCCTACACAGTTCCACAGGGAATACTCCTACGGGCGGTATGCCTACCAAGCCAGGACAACACCCTGGCGGACAAACTGAGCAGAGTCCTCCGGCCGCATGAGTGGCAGCAGGACCACAGAGTAGCCACTTGGCTCTGGGGAACCCCATGGGTGGACCTCTTTGCCAACCCAGACAGCTACCAGTTGCTCTGCTTCTGTTCCCACAGCCCCACTCGTCCCACATGACAGCAGATGCGTTTCTCATTCTGTGGTCGGAAGGTCTTTTGTATGCCTTCCCACCCACGCTGCTGATTGCCAAAACACTTTTCAAGGCTCTTCACATCAAAGCCTTACTGATCCTGGTGGCTCCACAGTGGCCCAGGCAGCCGTGGTTCCCGCTGCTCCTCCGACTGTCAGTGGAGACTGATCCCACTGGGGTGCTCCATGGGGCTCTTGTCTCAGGAGGACGGCTCTCTTCTGCACCACAACCTGGAGTCCCTATCAAAGACTGCACCTTAACCCCTTTCAATTTCTCGGGAGAAGTGGAAGAGATCCTGCTGGTCTCCTGTAAAACCTCCACCAGGAGATCTTATGCCTTCAAATGGTGCAGGTTCTTGGTCTGGTGCGCGGAGCAACGAGTGAACCCATTTTCCTGCCCGGTGCAGCTGGTGCTGCAGTACCTTCTTCATCTCTCGCAATCTGGGCTCAAATCAAACTCCATTAGAGTGCACCTCAGTGCTTTGGTGGTGCATCGCCACCCCATTGAAGGCAAGCCCCTCTCTGTCCAGCCTCTGGTGACCCATTTCTTTAGAGGACGTCTAATGTCCAGACACCCCATCTGCCCTCTGGTGACAGAATGGGACCTCTTCATAGTACTGGCACAGCTCACTCACCTGCCATTTGAGCCTCTGGCTACCTGCCACCTGAAATACCTCTCGTGGTAGGTTGTGTTCCGGGTGGCACTCACCTCCGCTCGCAGGGTCAGTTGGCTCCAAGCCCTGGTGGCAGAAGCGCTGTATACTAGGTTCTAAAAGAACAGGGTTGTGCTTCGCATGCACCCCAAATTCCTTCCGAAGGTGGTATCTTCCTTCCACCTCATCCAGGAGGTGTTGCTGCCGACCTTCTTCCGAAGGCGTCACTCCAGTAGGGTAGAGACTGTCCTTCACACCTTGGTCTGTAAGAGGGCTCTGTCTTTCTTCATTCAGTGTACCCAGGGCCACAGAAAAGCTGCTCAGCTTTTTGCTTCATATGACCCCAGTCAGCTGGGGAAAGCGGTGACCAAATGGACACTGTCCACCTGGGTGGCAGACTGCATTGCCCTTGCCTATGAGCAGGCTGGACTCATGCTGGATGGCTGGGTCACCGCACACAATGTCAGGGCCATGGAGGCCTCTGTGGCAATCCTGCACTCTGTCCCGATGCAGGACATCTGCCCGGTTGCCACCTGGTCTTCTGTCCATACCTTTGCAGCTCATTACTGCCTGGAGAGGGAGTCCCAACGGGACAGCGCCTTCAGCCAGGCCGTGCTCTGTAATCCTTTTGGGGTCTATGCAGCTCTTACCCTCTGACCCTTCTGTTTTCAAGCTACCAAAGCATTGGTTTCCATCGGACACACGGGTCCTACTGCAGTCTGTATCTGCGGACTCAATTGCTGCTGCTCACGGCTCCCCTTGAAGGGTGATCATGGTTTTTCCCTAAGGGCTTTCAGTAGCCTCTAGCTAGGGAGGTCCCATATGTGAGGACTGACTTCCTGCTTGTTTCCGGAGAAAGTGTAGTTACTCACCTGTTACTGGTGTTCTCCAAGGACAGCAGGAATCAGTCCACACAACCCTCCCTCCTCCCTTTGGAGTTGCTTTTTTACCATCTTTTGTTTTTGTTGTCTTTTAGCTATGTCATCTGACTGAGCACCCTTGGGCGGGAAGGGCACCATGCATGAGTGGAGGCATCTCCCAAAGGATTTCTTTGAAAGCTGGTAGGATGCTTCTGCGAGGGCTCCGTTGGTGCCGACGTCACCCATATGTGAGGACTGATTCCTGCAGTCCCCAGAGAGCACCTGTTACAGGTGAGTAACTACGCTTTTTCACTCGACACATAATCAAACTTTGGAATTTGTCACTGGAGGATGTAGTAAAAGCTGTTAGTGTAGCTGGGTTTAAGAAAGGTTTGGACAAGTTCCTGGAGGAAAAGTCCATAAACCATTATTAAAGTGGACTGGGGAAATCCACTGCTAACCTCTGGGAAAAGCAGCATGGAAGCTGTCTACCTTTTGGGAACCTGATGGATATTTGTGAGTAGGACTGGCCACTGTTGGAAACAGGATACAGGGCTTGATGCTTCTTTGGTCTGATCCAGTATGGCATATCTTATGTTCTAAATAAACCCTGAAATTCATAAAACATAAAGATAGTGTATGTACAATCCCAAAACTGACATATTTTACTCCTGGGGGAATTCTGCGCAATGCAGAATTTATGCAGAATTCCCCACCTGTGCAGAATTCTGCACAGGCATCGGCTTCAACAAGACTGTGAGGCAGGCTCTTGTGCACAAGTCATAAGGTGCCCGATACTGCCTTGCTGTTCACCTTTTCACAGCTGCAAGAGCCTTTCTGTTTGCTCCCACAGCTGTACTAGATTCTAATGCAGGCATGCAAGGTTTTGAAAAGGTAAACAGAAGCACTTTCTTTTTCAATCCAAATGTCAAGTCCTGACTGTCTCTCCAATCTCTTCTCAGTCTCGGAACTTCTGCTCTTTCCTCCATCAAACTCTTTTGCTGTTTTTCTTTTTAATGTTCCATCAAGTCAGTGCTGACTCCTGGTGACCCAGCAGCCCAGCAAGGAAGTAGATTGCCAAGCCTGTTCTTCCAAGGTAATGGAGGGTAAAGTGACTTGCTCATAGTCACAAGGAGTGCCAGTATGAATCAAACCCTGATCTCTTGGGTACTATTTCTCTAACCACTAGGCTAAGCCTTCGCTTACCAATCCCTTTATTGTTATCCCATTCTCCCAATCAATGCTTGTGTCCCTCCATCTCCCAAGTTTCTATTAACTACTTATAATCATTTGTTGTTAAACAGGGGAGTAAGCAGTCTTGAAAAGGTGGGTTTTTAGCTTGGATTTGAATAGGTCCAGAGATAGAGCCTGACATGCAGACTCATGTAGTCTATTCCAAGCATATGGAGAAGAAAGGTGGAATAAATGGAGTTGGCCTTAGACACAGATAAAGAACAATTTGCGATCTCTTCACATATCGGTGATGTTGATACTGACGGAACCCATGTGGGAACGCTCTCCAACGTCCAATAGGAAAGCCTTTGGGAGCAGACCACTGTGCCTATGCATCTGCCTTTACAACTCCTCTCCTCCGTTCTTTGTTGTCTGTGAAGCCAGCAGGTTGTACATTCCTGTCATTGCTGAAAAACTTCTTTTTTGGTTTAATACTGTGCTCTGCCTTTCCATCGATGCTGGTTCCATTAGTCCGACACTGGCCCCAATATGTTTTATTCTTTTCATTTAATTTTTAAATTTCTTTCTTTCTTTCTTGTTCTGGGATATTCACTGCCAAATAGGCCTTTTGCCTACATTTTTTCTCTTCATTCTGAAGAGAACCTCAAACATGGAAAAACCTCTAAGTGGTTTTAAAAAATATACCAGATGTTCCGGTACAATATCAGTCACTGATAAACATGGCATGTTTAAAATGTTTGGGCCCTGACTATTTACCAGAGTCTTGTCCTTTATGCCAACAAATGACAAAGAGAGGCCTACAGAATAGAGCCAGATAGTATGTTTCGCTATTCGGCCTGGACTCTATTTCAGTGGCTTCCACTTCATCAAGGACATCGACCTCCTCGCACGGGTCTCAGGTCTCATCGGAGTCCAAACATAAGAGTAAGTCTAAGATATTAGCATTGAAGTCTGATACTGAGTCAAGAGGAAAGTCCCACCATTGTCATCGAGACTCACTGAAGGGTGCTTCTGATGCAGACCAGCAAGCCAACCAGCCTTGCGGGGGGAACACTCCTCCAAAGCACAAGTGGGGATCTGGGATGCTCCCAAGCAATCGACCTTTGGAGAGCTGCTGGTTCCATGTTCTGGAATGGTGGTGCAAAGCCCTGTAGGTGATTCCACACAGACATCGGCCATCTCCCTAAACCAGCGCATGCTGGCTCTCAAGAGGAGTTTGGCCACACTACTGGCAGCCTCGGTACTGATGGTATCGACAGCTCCAGCAGTGCAGGCTTCAGCACCCTGCCTACAGCCAACAGTACTGACCCCGATGCCGGTCCTTGAGCCTACATCAGTGGACCTCTTGCAGCTGATGCCTCAGTTGGAACCAGCCAACAACACTGGTACCCAACAGGTTGATGCAGCTATAGCTACCGATGCCCCGTCATCGGAGCATCGACATTGACCCTCAACACTGATGAAGTATCGAGATCATAAGCAAGACCGCCTATACTTTGACTTCTTGTCTGACTCTGACTCCTCTTCTTCCAAGCCTGACAACGAATCTCAGGATTCCCAAGACCTTTCAGACATTCCTTCGGACCCGTCCCCTCCTCAAGAGCGGCATAGGTCCCCACCAGAGGACATGTCTTTCCAAGAATTCATGTTTAACATGGCAGCAGGGCTGCAGAGCACTGTGCCCCGGAGAAGGAACCAAGGGCAGAGGAACTCGAGATCCTCTAATACCCTCCTACACCTAAGGAAGCAGCTACTTTACCGGTGCATTATATCTTACAAGATCTTATGATCTGCATGTGGGAGGCTCCTCTCACGGTTCCACCAATCAGCAAAAGGCTTGATACCGTGTACTGAGTCCCAGAGTGCCCAGGCTTTCAGAAGCCTCAAGTCCTCCACCACTCAACGGTGGTGGGATGGGCCATGTGCCAGATAAAGAGTTCAAAGAATCACTCCTCCATGCCTCCAAGTAGAGACTTGAGGACATTCAATGCCTTTGGGTGTCAATGTTTTCAGGCATGTATGCTGACCTCACGGATTACCTCCTACAATGCTATACACGGGCATGTTCCTGAAGGATGTCACCAGGGTTCTAGAGACCTTCACCCCCGTCATTCCAGATGATAAGCGTAGTGCATTCCAGGTGCTTATTAGACAATGTCAAATTACCTCAAAATTTCTGACCAAGGTATCTTTTGATTCTTTTGAATCAACCAGCAGAACTTCAGCAGTCTGATTGGGTCTCGAAGGATGGACACTGGGTCCAGAACAAGTTGGCTAATATCCCATGTACTAGAGAGAACATTTTTGGAAAGGATTGGAGAGAAAAGGCTGGTCAGATTGAGACGGATGATCCCACCCTCAAATGCCTTTCCATGAAGATGGCTGATCCCTCCAAAAGAAACCTTTCTTCTCTAAAAAGGAGATACTACCCTTCCTAGACACCTGCAGCTGCTTATCAGCCTCAGCAACAACAGCAGCACCAGCAAGGCCCTCGCCAACCCAAGACTCCTAAGCCCCAACCAGCGGTGCAGGCACAACCTGCACCTAGTTTTTGCTGCTTCCTAGAGAGCATTGGCACTCTGCCTCTACAGGATCCCCAGCCCCTGAACATAGCAGGCAGACTCTATTCCTATGCCCACAGATGGTACCTCATTACTTCAGAACCTGGGCTCTCAACATCATCCAAAGGGGGTATCTGCTTCACTTCGAAAATTTACTCGCTACCAACTTCACAGGGGACAATCTCACAAACCCCCTTCAAAGCACATTTTTGAAGTAAGAGTTGTCCACCCTTTTATCTCAGGGCATCATAGAAAGAGTTTCTCCTCTTCGGGAGAGGATGGGCTTCTATTCTCCATATTTTATCATTCCAAAGAAAACAGGAGAATACAGGCCCATTCTGGATCTCCTGGTCTGAGAAAAGTTCAAAATGATTTCTCTAGGAACTCTTCTCCCATACCTCTAGAGGTACGATTGGCTATGCTCTCTAGACCGCACTTATTGATCCATCCTCAGCACAGACAGTATCTGCATTTCAGATTTAAGCAACACCGCTTCCAATACCGGGTGCTTCCCTTTGGCTTAGCCTCTGCACCACAAGTGTTCATAAAATACATGGCAGTGGTTGCAGCTTATCTCCGTACTTTGGGAATCTTCATCTTCCCTTACTTAGATGACTGGGAGGCTCCCCTCAGGAGGTAAAACATTTCCTGCGATGGGCCACCATCGTGCTCCAACATCTAGGATTTATACTAAACTTCCCAGAGTCGCACCTCGTTCCAATCCAAAGGCTCAAGTTCATCGGAGCACTCTTGGGCACTCAGCAGGCCCAAGCTTTCCTTCTGCAGGATCTCTCTGTTGCCTCATTGAACTCCTAAAACACATACAGCAACAAAATCTGGTAAAGGTTTGAGAGATGCTATGTCTCTTGGGGCACATGGCCTTGATGGTCCATGTAGTCTCCTATGATTGCTTACACATGCTGCAAGCCCAATGGACATTGTTTTCTCAATGGACCCAAGTGAAAGGGCGTCTCAAAGACAAGATACACATCATCCCTCAGCTGATCAGGTCTCTTCACTGGTGGTGTTCCCCACAGAACCTACTCATCGGGTCACCTTTTCAGATGCCTCTACCTCTATGCACATTGACAACGGATGCCTCCAAACTAAGTTGGGGAGAGCATCTGAACAACCTAACCACACAGGGTCTGTGGATGTCGCAGGAATCTGTGTTGCAGATAAACCTCCTGGAGCTGTGTGACCTAACAAATGCCCTTCAGGCTTTTCAATCCCAACTTTCAGGGCAACAGGTGTTAGTCAGAACAGACAACCAGGTGGCCATGTTGTATGTGAACAAACAGGAGGGAACAGGATCCTATTCCCTATGTCAAAAAGCGCTTTGCCTCTGTTTTTTTGCCATTACACACCGCATTCACCTCAGAGTGGTGTACTTCCCGGGTGAACTTAATGTCCTTGCAGACAGGCTCAACTGTATCCTTCATCCAAACGAGTGGACCCTACATCGGGAGATGGCTGCTTGGATCTTCCAAACTTGGGAAACCCTACTTATAGATCTTTTCGCCACTCAACAGAACACACAACTTCCATTGTTCTGCTCATGGTTTCCATCCCTGCACCGACAGGCCTTGGACTCTTTCTTTCTCCTTTGGGGATGCAGCCTCCCTTATGCATTTCCACCCATCCCTTTGATACCGAAAAAGCTATTCAAGCTACAAGTTGACAAGGGCTCCATGATCCTCATAGCCCCTTTTTGGCCCCGTCAACCATGGTTTCCTCTGCTCCTTCACCTGGCACAGATTCAACCCCTCGGATGTGCACCTCAACTCCTCTTTCAGGACCAAGGGACACTTCTGCATCCCAATCTTCATGCTCTTCACCTCACAGCATGGATCCTGAAGGCATAGTATTCGCTAACCTCGACCTCCCACAAGAGGTCAAGGATATCCTGCTTGCATCATGCAAACAGTTCACCAGTTGATCTTATTTCTTCAAATGGTGAAGGTTTGCACTCTGTTGCTCCCCAAAGGGCATTGACCCCTTTGCCTGCCCAGTGGAATCCCTTCTTCAGTATCTCCTAAACTTGTCATTGGCAGGTCTTAAGACCAGCTCTGTCCGAGTTCATCTTAATGCCATAGCGGCCTATTACAAACCACTAGATGGACAGCCTATCCCCTCATGCCCCTTAGTAGCACACTTTATGCAGATCTCCTGCTGTCCAAGCCACCCATTAAGCCGCCTACTGTGGTGTGGGATCTCAATGTGGTTCTCGCTCAACTTCTAAAGCCTCCCTTTGAGCCTTTAGCAACCGCTTCATTGAAGTTTCTCTCTTAGAAGGTCATCTTCCTCATAGCCATCACATCAGCTCAGTGCATCAGTGAACTGCAGGATCTCATGGCGGATCCAACTTATACCCGGTTCCATTATGACAAGGTGGTCCTCCATACCCACCCACACTTCCTTCCGATGATGGTCTCTCCCTTTCATCTGAACCAGTCGGTAATTCTAACGATTTTCTTCCCGAGACCACATACATCTTGAGCGGAAGCAGCGCAACACACCTTAGACTCTTTTCTGCCCAACCTTGTTCATCTCCCCACACACTGATTAAGAACAATTAGCTAAATTTTATTTTATCCTACTGTTCCTCTGTTTTTAGTTAAATTTTAATCTGTTCTATACAAAGTTGTTCCATGTAACTGTTCCATTGTTTTTGTTCTTGTTATCTCCAGTTCTATGTAAAATATTTGATTGCTCATGTTATATGTAAAACGCACTGATTTATAAAAGCGTGGTATATAAAAGCAAATAAATAAATAAATAGACTACAAGTGAGCGCTGGCTTTCTATTTAGATAGAACTAAACTTCACCAGAAATCCTCTTAATTATTCATTTCCTTTGATCCAAGTCACCTTTGTCTACTAGTGACAAAGAGGACTCTATTCAGATGGATGGCAGACTGTATCTCTTTTGCTTATGCACAAGCGGGACACTCCCAGGAGGGTCACATCACTGCTCATAATGTGCGGGCCATGGCAACCTCAGTTGCCAACCTCCATTCAGTATCCATTGACTAGATCTGTTGGGCAGCTACCTGGTCCTCCATTCATGCTTTCGCTGCACATTATTGTCTGGACAGGGATGCTGTCTATGGCCAAGTTGTACTCCAGCACCTTTTGGGGATTTAAACTCAACTCCTACCCTCTGTCCCGGACTTCTTCAAGAGACCAGACTTCCATTAAAGGTAGTATAGCAGACTGGACTTGAGTCCACAGTGCCACATTGTGTCCACACTCTTTGGCTCTATGTTTTAGCCTCAGGGATCACACTGCTCCATGCCAGTCTGGTACCTGGGAGCTAGTGAGTCCCATATGTGAAGATTGCATTCCTGCTTGTTCCTGTAATGGGGGTTACCTGAGCATAGTGATACTGACAGAAGATTAGCTGTGCAGCTGAGTTTTGATAGGACTGGAGAAGTGGAGGAGTAATCTAGTGGTTAAGGCAGCAGTCTGGCAACCAGATACTGGGGCTTGAAACCCACTGACACTTCTTGTGAAGCAAGTTACTTAACCCTCCATTACTTTAGGTGCAAACTTAGATTGCAAGCTCTCTGGTGACAGGAAAATACCTGCTGTATTTGAATGTACACTTTGAACTAGGCCTGGAAAGGTGTAAGCTAAATACAAATAAAAAGAATTGGAAGGAAAAAAAATAATTCAGTGGTAGACCAGTGAGGATCAGGTTGCAGTAAGTCTAGACAGGAGTTCACAAGAGACTGGATAAAAGTTTTGAGAGTGTGCTCCAAGAGGTAGGGACAAATTTGCTGATGGTGTAGAGAAAGAGCTGACAGGTTTTCGCTGTCTGTTAAAATATGGGAAGAAAAAGAGAAGAGTCAAAAATGACCCTAAGGTTAAACCGAGGAAACAGGGAGGATGACAGTGTTTTCCATAAATAGAGAGGAAAGGAAAGGTGGAGGTGGGTTTGGGGGGGGGGAGGGGGAAGATAAGAAGCTCTGTGTTGGCCTTATTCAGTTTCAGACAGTGTTGGGACATGCAGGCAGCAGTATCAGACAAGCATACTGAGATTTGGCCTGTATTCCAGGAGAGATTTCCAATGTAAAGAGGTAAATCTGAGAGTCATCACCGTAAAGATATTACTGAAACCTACGGGAAGAGATCAGTGCACCAAGGGAATGAGAATAGAGAAAGGACAAAAAGGGTCCTAAGACAGAGCCCTGAACTACACCAGCTGAAAGTGGGATAGCAGTGGAGTTGTATCTGCCAGATCATATGCTAAAAGTGCGATGGGAGAGATTAGAAGAAAACCAGGACAGAAATATGGGTGGAGATCAGTGTACCAAGAGAATAAGTAGAGCAAAAGAAGAGAAGGGGTCCCAAGATGGAGGCTGGAGGCACACCAACTGAAAGTGGGATACCCAAAGCATCCGCTGAAAGTGCTATGGGAGAGATTAGAAGAAAACCAGGACAGAATAGAGCCTCTAAATCCAAGTGAGAACAGGGTTTTCAGGAGAAAGGTGGTGACCAATAGTGTCCAAAAGCAGCAGATGGGTCAAGAAGGATGAAGATAGAGCACAAAGGCCCTTGGATTATGCTAGGAATAGGTCTCTGGAGACTTTGGCAAGGGTCTATTTCTGTAGAATGTAGAGGACGAAAGCCAGATTGCAGTGGATTCAGAATGGCTTGATTGGAAAGAAAGTCAATACAATGGCGGTGAACTGTATGTTTGAGTAGGTTGGATGCAAAGGGGAGGAGGGAGTCAATAGTCGGAAAGAGCAGGTCGGGTTCAGTAAAGGGTTTTTGAGGAGTGGTGCAACGAAAGCATGTTTGATGGCAGAAGGAACAATTGCAGTGGAAAGCAGTAGGGTGAGGATATGTCAGATGGAAGGAATGGCAGTGGCTGAGATAAAGCATAGCAGATGGGTGGGAATGGGATCAGAGAAGCAGGTAGTGAGTGGAGGAGTAGAGACAATGTGCATTTTTCTCTTCAGTGATATCACAGAAGGAAGAAAGAATGACAGAGTTTGAAGAAAGGATTTAAGAGTGAAGAGGGGGAAGGGAAGATGGAAGTGACCCAGTGGAGAACTCAAAACTAATCCATTGTATCTTATTATGGAAGTAGTTAGCCAAGGTTTGGGCAGAAAGCAAAGGAGGGGTCGGGGCAGAGGCACTTTAAGGAGAGAGATGAGTGTTGCAAAGACACAGTGAGGGTCAGAGGCAAGTACATTTGTCAGATGGACATAGTACTCTTGCTTTGCAAGCGCTAAAGCAGACTAGAAAGAGGTTAGCATGGATTTAGATGTAAGAAATCAGTGTGAATACAGAATTTAAGCCAAAGGCACTTATGAACTGGCACAGGAATGTAGGTAGCATATTTCATAGACAAGCCAAGGATGAGGTACTGTATCCCTCACAGGATGTGGAATGAGAGGAGCAAGAGCATCCAAAGTGGAGGAGAGTGTATGGTATAGAAAGAGACCATGTCATCAACAGAATCAGATGATATAGTGAATGAGAGGAGATGCGATAGCAGTGTAGAGAGCTGAAGGGTCTGTAGTTTGAAGATTCCTAAATGTATTGATGGAGATTGGATGAGACTCTGAGCTGAAGTCCACCTCTTCCTTTCTCAAGGACTTTGGCTCATGGCTTTCCTTTTTTTCTTGAATCATCATTCCCTTCTTTCATCCTTGGGGATTTTAACATTCAGGTTGATGACCCTTCTGATTCTTATGACTCAAAGCTCCTTGCCTTAACCGTCTCATTCATCCTCCAACTGTGTTTTACTGTCCCTACTCACCAGCATGGCGACTGCCTTGACCTTGTCTTTATTTATTTAACCAACCAATTTCTATACCGCATCACTCCCAAACAAGTCGGATCAGTGTGGTTTACAGTATTTCAAATAAAAAAACTAAAAAAAAAAGAACTGTGTTAAGAAAATAACCAAGTTTTCAATCTTCTAAATAAAACAATTGCTGATGTAGATTTCAAAGGCAATCTTTTTCTCCAACAGCTCGCTCTCAAACATCTCCATCTCAGTTGTTTCCCTATCTGACCTTATCTGCTAATTTTCACTCTTAACCATCCCCTGCCACAGTCTCGTCCAATCTCCACCTTTCAGTCAGTGCCTTAGTCCCCCAGTCTCCCTTCTATTCCCCCAATCTCAATTCCTGAATTCTTATACTTCCCCCTCTCCCACAATTTTACCCAATCCAGGTCCTTAGACTCTCCCAGTTCCTGAGTAACCTCTGCCCATCACTACTCCATCTCCTAATTCTTTGTTTCCACCTAGAATCTGCATTGTCCATTCAATCCCTTACTCCTTACTTATCTGCTGGGAGTAAATAACACAATTGTTAATGTTAAAAACAACAACACTTTTTGTATACTTTACAGATTTTTTTTTTAGTGCCATCAAGTCAGTGTTGACTCATAGTGACCCAGCTACTTCTGGGTTTTCTTGGCAATGTATCACCGGAAGTAGATTGCCAGCCTTTTCTTCCGAGGCAATGGAGGGTAAAGTGACTTGCCCAAAGTCACAAGGAGTGCCAGTGGGAATTGAACCCTTGATCTTCTGGGTACGAGGCAGTTGCTCTAACCACTAGGCTACTCCTCCACTTTACAGATTACACCTTTCCAATATGGTATTTTTGTAAGGAATGGGCTTACAGACCTGGTATTCCAGAGTTCACTCACACATCTGGCAAGTCTCCTCTAGGACACAGAGGTTATGCTGCACAGATGCTGTATGGTTCTTAATAGACTAGAGCAGTGGTCCTCAACCCAGTCCTCTGGGACCCCCTTCCCCAGACCAGTCAGGTTTTGAGGATATCCACAATGAATATGCATGAAATAGATCTGCATACAATGGAAGCAATGTATGCAGATCTATCTCATGCATATTCATTGTGGATATCCTGAAAATCTGACTGGGTGGGGGGGGGGGGGGTCCAAGAGGACTGGGTTGAAAACCACTAGACTAGAGGTTTCTGTGGAAGTAGGTGTAAGCATTAGACCCCATTTTTTCTTTCCTTGCTTCTCACACATGCAAAACAGATATACCCTCACCAAATACATAGTGCTTCCAATTTTGAAATAGGCACAAACAAAAATATAAACAAAATGCCAAGAAGACAGTCTCTGTATGCAGTATAATACTGGAGAGAGAAACAGAAACACATTTCTTCATGTACTGTGCAAAATATAAAGTTGTAAAAACTACATATTTTCCAAAGCTGCCAAAGAAAATAGACTTCCTACAAAAGAATGAGCAGGAAAATTTCTATATAATTCTCAGGAAAATAGGTGAAACAGCAATTATTTAACATGACTAGAGGCAATTACTGAGCATAACCAGAGCCCTGCAATTGTCTCTTGTATTATTCTCCTGTACTTTGTAATTCTTTCCTTTTACCACTTTCAGGTCAGTTTTCAAGGTGCATTATCTTCTAAATGTGGCTTAAAGTACAATCCAGCATTGCCACAGTCTGGACTTTGTCTTTTTCTCCAACTGCTTGCTCTCAAACATCTCCATCTCAATTCTTCCCTTATCTGACCTCGTCTGTTATCTTTCATTCTTAACCACCCCCTGCCACAGTCTCGTCCAATCTCCACATTTCAGTCAGTGCCTGAGTCCTAGAGACCCAGTTCTGGATCTCTGCCTGCTTATCAGACATTGCTGCCTGGATGTCTCACCTCCATCTGAAATTGAACATGGCCAAAACTGAGATCCTTATCTTTCCCCCTAAACCCACATCCTCCCTTCTCTATTTCTGTGGATGACACTACACTTCTCGTTTCCTCAGCTCGCAACCTTGGGGTCATCTTTGACTCCACTCTCTCTTTCTCTGCACACATTCTACAAAACTTGCTGCTTCTTTTTCTGTAACATCAGCAAAATTCGTCCCTTCCTTTCTACTCACACTACTACACTTATCCACACAATAGTCAAGGTGGGAAGTGACTAATGTTCTCTGGGAACAAGCAGGAAGTCAGTCCTCACATATGGTTGAAACATAGAAACATAGAAATATGACGACAGAAAAAGACCACATGGCCTATCTAGTCTGTCCTTCCATAACAACTACAACAGTCCCCTTTTTACCTTTAGAGATCCTCTGTGTTTGTCCCATGCTTTTTTGAATTCAGTTACTGTCCTCATCTCTACCACCTCCACTGGGAGACTATTCCACGGATCCACTACTCTTTCCGTAAAGAAATATTTCCGCATATCACTCCTGAATCTATCTCCCTTCACCCTCATCACATGTCCCCTCGTAGCAGAACTTGCTTTCAATTGAAAGAGGCTCTCTCCCTGTACATTTATGCCATGGAGGTATTTAAACATCTCAATCATATCACCTCTATCCCGCCTTTCCTCTAAGGTGTACATATTGAGATCCTTCAGTATAGAAACAAAGAAATATGACGACAGAAAAAGACCTGACAGAGCCCTCGTGGAAGCATCCCCCAGCTTTCAAAGAAAGCCTTTGGGAGATGCCATCAAGCATGTGTGGTCCCCTTCCCACCCAAGGGTGCCATCTTGCTCAGTCTCTTTTTTCCCACGAAGCCCTTAAGACATTCATCTCGTTTGTCCCTGGAAAAAGTTGATTTTTTTTTCCGAGTTTCATACTCGCTTCCAGTATCGCACCAGTACTCTTCCCGCCACCCGACATCGCTGCCTTGGCGTCGAGTTCGGGTCTATTTTTATAGTTTTCTCTTTCTTTCATTCTCTGGCGTCTTCACACCATTTTTATTTTCCAACTGGCAGCCCGGCGAGTCTTCGACCTTGCAGGGGTACTTTTTTCCCCCCATGGCTACCAGTGGCTTTAAGAAGTGTGATCGGTGCTCAAAAATTATCTCTTTGACCAACACACATGACTGCTGTCTCTGCTGTCCTGTGGTCTTTGCAAAAGGATGTCCAGCAAAGCCCTCAAGAGCTGCCAGCAGCAGCACAATGTTTTTCCCGAGTCCCCGGTCCCTCCAAAGGCCAGGGTCTTGTCTGAAGCCTCGACGCCTTGGGCAGAACCTTCTGAGTCTGAGCTTCATCACGGGTCCTCAGAAAGGGGGGTCTCCCTCGAAGAAACCCAGGAAGAAGAAGAAACCCTCAAAGGCAGCATCCTTGGATGATTCCGAATGGACTTGTGCCCCCTGGGCCCGGTCCTGCAGTCCGAGACGCTCGTCCGATGCTTCGGAGAAGGAGCACTCTGCAAAGGTCCCCTAGAAGGACTCGACCTTGGACGGGCCTCTGTCCCCAGACACCATCCTCATCGAGGATTTCCCTTCTGGGGAGCCGGCATTGGGCCAAAGCTCCTCGGTGCCTGAGTCGAAGGCTGCGGAGCCTTCAGGCCTGCAGTCCAGAATGGTGGCCTGGAACGCAGTTTGTCTGCCTTCATGGACCAGCAGCGGGAGCTGTTGTCCGGCACGACCGGTTTATCTGCCCTGACCACCGGGCCCTCAACGTCCAAGATGTCTGCGGAGGCCGAGCCGATTATCATAAGATCATAAGATATGCCATACTGGGTCAGACCAAAGTCCATCAAGCCCAGTATCCTGTTTCCAACAGTGGCCAATCTAGGTCATACGTACCTAGCAGTTTCCCCAAAAGACACAGGTTCCACAATACTTCTATTGGGTCAAGCATTGATATCCTGGGTCCCTTTTTAATAATGGTTTGTGGACCTTTCTTCCAGGAACTTGTCCAAACCTTTTTTAAACCCAGCTTCACTAACAGCCTTTACTACATTCTCCAGTAACAAATTCCAGAGTTTGATTACACGCTGAGTGAAAAAAATATTTTCTATTTGTCTTAAATAGTTTACCCTGTAGCTTCATTGCATGCCCCCTAGTCTTTCTATATTCTGATAACCTAAACAGTTGATCTACATATCTCCAGGAACAAGCAGGAATGTAGTCTTCACAAATGGGTATCGTCGGTACCGACGGAGCCTGCACGGGAACGCTCCCCAGTGTCCAATTAGAAAGCTTTTGGGAGTATCCCACAGCGCCTGCATGCTGCCTTCCCGCCTTTCCCAACTGCTTCTCTCCAGTTCTTTGTTTTCCGCGGAGCCAGCAGGTCGTCGTTCCTGTCACCGCAGAAAATTTTTCCTATTCTTCTTTTTTGTGGTCACGTCTGCCTTCCCTTTACGCTCGACCGGTACCACCGGTTCTTTATTTCTTTCTTTTAAAAAAAAAATATATATTTTTTCCAAACTTTTCTTCTTCAGGTGCACGCGCCATTTTGGGCATTAGGCCCAAAATTTCCCTTACTATGGAAAAACCTGCTTCGGGTTTCAAGAAGTGCACCAAGTGTGGCGGTACCATCTCCGTCACCGACACCCATGAGTGGTGCCTTAAATGTTTAGGTCCTGACCACTCCATTTCGGAGTGTATGGCCTGTGCCATGATGTCCAAGAGGGGTCGACAAAACTGAGCTGCTAAGCTCAGCACCCTTTTTCCCTTCGATGCAGCCTCTGTGGCATCGACATCTTCCAGGGCTTCGTCTTTCTCCCATGGATCTCAGGTAACTAAACATAAGTCTGGCCAGTCCTCAAAGGGTAGATCTCCTTCCAAGCATCGAGATGCCTCTGGCGTTGCCCTTGAGGGTTCCATACCGGCAAAATTGCCCCGGCGGGAGGCTTCGGCTTCCAAAGCATTATTGGGGCTCAAGGATGTTCTCGAGGCCTCAACCTCGGCAGAACTACTGGTGCCATGCTCTGGGGTACCGGCTGCTTCCTCCGGTACCGATACCCAGGCATCGACAGCGTCAATAGACCAGAGGTTCCTGGCTATTGAACGCAGTCTGGCGGCTCTCCTTGCAGCATCGACACCCACGGAACCGCGTCAGATAGTTCAACCGGTACTGGCACCGACTCCAGCACCGGTACCGGTATCGGTACCGGTACCGACAGCATTGGCATCGACATCGGTGTCTGCATTGCCGGCACCCAGTCATGCTATGCCTTCTGGTACCGATACACCGGTACCGATTCCCCCCGGCACCGACTTCGGTCGGTACGGGTATCGTGCTCTACAAGAGCATCCGGACAGAAGGTACTTTGAATCCTCAGAGGAGTCTGAGGATTCTGACAGCTCCGTCGGTACCGGGGTACTTTTCCCTGAGGAGCCTTCCTCTCCCAAACATAGGATGTCTCCTCCAGAAGATATCTCCTTTCAAGATTTTATCAGGGAGGTGGCTCAAGGTCTGTCCATTACTGTGGCCCCTGAAACAGAGCCCACGGCAAAGGAGTTGGAGATTCTACAATATCCCAAGGCTCCTAAGGAGGCAGATACTTTGCCTATCCATGAGATCTTACATGATCTCATGTTAAGAATGTGGGAAACACCTCTTACCACCTCTCCTCACTCTTGTAGACTGGATACCATGTATCGAGTACCTCTGTGTCCTGGTTTCCAAAAGACTCAGCATCCTCACCACTCTATTGTAGTGGAATCAGCTATGAGAAGGATCAGAAGTGCAAAGAGGCATGCCTCTAATCCTCCAGGACGTGAGTGTCGAACTTTGGATGCCTTTGGACGTCGTACTTTCCAGGCTTCCATGCTTTCTGCTAGGATCAGTTCCTATATTTTATATATGGGAATGTTCCTTAAGGAAGTCACAGGAGATTTAGAGGTTTTGAGCCCTCTTCTTCCTGAAGATAAGAGGCAGGATTTTCTCACACTGGTTAAACATGCCCAGGATGTTTCTAAATTTGTCAATCGTGCAGCTTTTGACTGTTTGGAGTGCATAAGCAGAACCTCAGCCATTGCCATAGGTGCAACGTAGAATTGCCTGGCTCCAGGCATCAGATTTGGAGCTCTGGGTGCAGGACAAACTGGGCAATATCCCTTGTACAGGTGAGAATCTATTTGGCAAAAATTGGCAAGAAAAAGCCAATGAGTTGGATGCTGACAACTCCACTTTGGATAGATTATCCAAAGCTACAGCTGATCCTGCAAGGAAGAAATCTTTCAAGAAACCATTCTTCTCCAAAAAGAAGATGTTTTATCCCTCTTATTCTCAGCAGGGACATTCTGCAGGTCAACCTGCCCGGAAGAGTCAGCAACCACCTAAACAAAGGAAAGCAAAGACTGCTAAGCCTCAACCGTCTCAGCAGTCTCAGCCTCCGCAAGGCCTTTGACTTCCATCTAGAGAACTTAGCCTTCCTGGCCCTCAACGGACCAGAACCTTCCACCATTACAGGAAGGTTGTGTTACTTTGCCCCCAGATGGGGGCAGATAACAGCAGAACATTGGACTCTCTCCATTGTAAAAGAGGGGTACAAGCTTCACTTTCTGTGCATGCCCCCTCCCACAATGGTAAGACAGTTCAATTCTCAGACCTCTCTCATCAACCTGTTAGATCAAGAGGTCACTATGCTTCTTGCCCAAGGGGCAATAGAAGAGGTACCCATTCCTCATCAGGGTACAGGGTTTTACTCCCCCTATTTCCTTATCCCAAAGAAAGGAAACAAAGGGGGACACAGACCTATTTTAAACCTCAGAGAATTGAATAAATTCATGTTCAAAGAGAAATTCAAGATGATTTCTCTGGGAACGCTGCTGCCATACCTTCAGAGTCAGGATTGGCTTTGTTCTCTAGATCTCAAGGATGCGTACACTCATGTTCTCATCCATCCAACTCACAGAAAGTTCCTTTGGTTTCTTTTTCAAGGAAAGTACTACCAGTACAGGGTGCTTCCTTTTGGCCTGGCCTCAGCTCCAAGGGTCTTTACGAAATGCATGGCTGTGGTAGCAGCATTTCTTCGCACTCTAGGAATATTCGTCTTCCCCTACTTAGACGATTGGCTCATTTGAGCCCCATCAGAGTCAGAGGCCAGGATTTCTCTAGCTTGCACAATGCGTATCCTTCAGTATTTGGGTCTGGTCATAAACATCCCAAAATCCAGCCTAACTCCCACTCAATCTCTAGAGTTCATAGGAGCTTTGTTGGATACCAGAAAAGCAAGGGCCTATCTCCCCCAGACCCGTTGCCTTCGCATGGTGCAGTTAGCTTCTCAAGCAGTGCTAAAGCCTCATCTCACTGCTCGAAAAATGGTACAACTACTGGGCCACATGGCATCTACCGTGCATGTGGTTCCTTATGCTTGCCTCCATATGAGAGCAGCCCGGTGGACTCTATCCACTCAATGGACTCAGGCATCAGGGTGCCTGTCAGACAAAATAGCAAACACAAATCACCTTATTTTGGCCCTCCAATGGTGGCAGTCCACTCAAAACCTGTTGGTGGGGTCCCCTATTCAACAACCTTTGCCCCAGGCAACTCTCACAACAGATGCTTCACCAATGGGTTGGGGAGCTCATCTGCAAGACCTCTGCACCCAAGGCACTTGGACCCCACAGGAGACTCATCTACACATCAATCTCTTAGAGCTCAGAGCAATCTTCCTTGCTCTGCGAGTATTCCACTCCCTGCTCAGCTACAAGACAGTCCTCATTCATACGGACAATCAAGTAGCTATGTTCTATGTGAACCAGCAGGGAGGAAGGGCTCTCTGTTGCTTTGCAACAAAGTTTTGTGACTATGGGCCCTTACCAGAGAGCATCAGATTCATCTCCTGGCAGTGTATCTTCCAGGCATACAAAACTCTTGGGCAGACAGATGCAGTCGAGTCCTGCTTCCACATGAATGGTCTCTAAATGCAGACCAGGTGGCCAAGATTTTTCAAATTTGGCGAACCCCGAACATAGACCTCTTTGCAAGTCCGTTGAATGCCAAACTTCCCCGGTTCTGTTCCAGAATTCCGGCTCAGGGCTCTCAGGCCAAGGATGCTTTCCTCGTTCATTGGGGTTAAGACTTCCTTTATGCCTTTCCACCCATTCCCCTAATTCCCAAAACCCTGTTCAAGCTTCAGAGAGATAGAGGCCGTATGATTCTCATAGCTCCACATTGGCCACGGCAAGTGTGGTACCCTCTGCTTCTGCATCTCTCTCAAGCTCCCTCTCTGGAGTTAGGGTCTGCTCCAGATCTCCTGTCTCAGGAGGACGGAATGTTATGGCATCCCAATCCCCAGTCTCTGCATCTCAGAGCTTGGATGCTGAAGGCCTAGATCTTCATGATCTTAACCTTTCTCAGCAAGTAAAGGATATCCTTTATGCTTCCAGAAAACCTTCCACAAGACGCTCTTATGCTTTCAAGTGGAAAAGGTTTACCATATGTTGCTCGCAGAAGGGTCTTAGCCCCCTTGTGATACCTCTGGAATCATTACTGGAGTATCTCCTTCATTTATCCAATGCAGGACTTAAGACTAACTCAGTAAGAGTCCATTTGAGTGCTAGTGCAGCTTCTTTCAAGCCTTTAAATGGATAACCTATTTCCTCCCATCCTCTTATAGCAAGATTTCTGAGAGGCCTTCTTCTAACTAAGCCTCCCATTAGGCCACCACCAGTGGCATGGGACTTAAACCTGGTTCTGGGCCAGCTCATGAAGCCACCTTTCGAACCCTTAGCTACTACCTCGTTGAAATTCCTTTCTTGGAAAGTTATCTTCCTCATTGCAATCACATCAGCACGTCGCATCAGTGAGTTGCAGGCACTAGTGGCTGATCCTCCTTATATAAGGTTCCATCATCACAAGGTAGTCCTTAGGACTCATCCACACTTTATGCCAAAGGTGGTCTCACCTTTTCATTTGAACCAAGCGGTCTACCTGCCTGTGTTTTTTCCAAGGCCTCATGCATCTAATGCAGAAAGGAATCTTCATACTTTGGACTGTAAAAGAGCTTTAGTTTTTACTTACAAAGAACACAGCAACATAGAAAGTCCTCTCAACTCTTTGTTGCTTTTGATCCTTCTCATCTGGGACTTCCAGTCTCCAAGAGAGCACTGTTCAACTGGATTGCACAGTGTATTTCCTTTGCCTATCAGAGTAAGAATCTTCCTTTGGAGGGCCATGTCATAGCTCACAATGTGAGAGCCATGGCAGCTTCAATGGCTCATCTGCACTCTGTCTATCGACAACATCTGTCAAGCAGCCACTTGGGCCTCGGTTCATACCTTCACAGCCCATTACTGCTTGGACAAGGACTTTCGCCGGGATGCCTTGTTTGGTCAGGTTGTTCTCCAACACCTGTTCCATACCTAATCAACTCCTACCCACCATCCCTGGTAGGATGCCGGAGATCCATGGGGGGAAGTGGAGCCCTTTCACAGGGACACACAACTTCTGGGGTTCTCTCCCTGGCATCTAAAGATAGGGAGTTCCCATTTGTGAAGACTACATTCCTGCTTGTTCCTGGAGATAGCATAGTTACTCACCTGTAACAGGTGATCTCCGGGAACAGCAGGAATTTAGGCTTCACAACCCACCCACCTCCCCTAGGAGTTGTATCCCTCTATCTCTTTCTCTTTCCCTCTCTCTCTCTTTGTCTCAGCTTTAAACTCAACTGGAGAGAGGCAGTTGGGAAAGGCGGGAGGGCAGCACGCAGGCGCTGTGGGATGCTCCCAAAAGCTTTCTAATTCGACGCTGGGGAGCGTTCCAGAGCAGGCTCCGTCGGTACCAACGATACCCATTTGTGAAGACTAAATTCTTGCTGTTCCCGGAGATCACCTGTTACAGGTGAGTAACTATGCTTTACCAGTTCCACTCCGTTCATTAATTTATAGACTTCTATCATATCTCCCCTCAGCCGTCTCTTTTCCAGGTTAAAGAGCCCTAACCTTTTTAGCCCTTCTTCATAGGGGTATCCTTCCATCCCCTTTACCATTTTGGTGGCTCTTCTCTGAACCTTTTCTAATAACGCTATATCCTTTTTAAGATACGGTGACCAGAATTGCACACAATATTCAAGGTGTGGTCGCACCATGGAACAATACAGAGGCATTATGATATCCTTTGTTTTATTTTCCATGCCTTTCCTTATGATGCCTAGCATTCTATTTGCTCTCTTGGCCGCCGCTGCACACTGGGTGGAAGGTTTTAACATGTTATCCACAATGACGCCTAAATCTTTTTCTTGGGTGGTGGTTCCTAATGTGGAACCTTACATCATGTAACCATAGTTTGGGTTATTCTTCCCTAGGTGCATAACTTTGCACTTGTCCACATTAAATTCATCTGCCATTTTGATGCCCAGTCTTCCAATTTATCAAGATCCTCTTGCAATTTTCCACAATTCTCATGGGTTTTAACAACTTTAAATAGTTTTGTGTCATCTGTAAATTTGATAATCTCGCTCATTATTCCTTTTCCAGGTCATTTATGAATATGTCAAAAAGCAGCGGACCCAGCACAGATCCCTGGGGTACACCACTATTCATCTTTCTCCATTGGGAAAATTGGCCATTTAGCTCTACCCTCTTCTTTCTATCTTTTAACCAGTTCCTGATCCACAATAGTACACTGCCTTCTATCCCATGACTCTTTAGTTTTGCCAAAAGTCTCTGAGGAGGGACCTTGTCAAAGGCTTTCCGAAAGTCCAAATACACCACATCAACCGACTCATCTTTGTCTACTTGTTTATTCACACCTTCAAAAAACATAAAAGATTAGTAAGACAAGATCTTCCTTGTCTAAAGACATGTTGGCTGCCTCCCATTAAGCCATGACCTTCTACATGTTCAGCAATTTTGTTCTTTATGATGATTTCTACCATTTTTCCCGGTATTGACGTCAGGCTCACCGGTCTGTAGTTTCCCGGATCACCCCTGGAACTCTTTTTAAAAACTGGCGTTACGTGGCCATCCTCCAATCTTCAGGTATTACAGATGATTTTAATGATAGTTCACAGATTACTAATAGCAGGTCTGCAATCTCATATTTCAGTTCTTTCAACATCCTTGGATGTATATCATCTGGTCCAGGTGATTTGCTACTCTTCAGTTTATCAAATAGTTGTAATACATCTTCCCGATGTATCGATATTTCCTTCAGTTCTTCCTCACTTTTAAATACCACTTCAGTTATGGGTAACATCCCTACATCTTCCTCAGTAAAGACCAAAGCAAAGAATTCATTCAGTCTCTCAGCTATCGCCTTGTCACCTCTTAGTGCCCCTTTAACCCCTCTATCATCTAATGGACCAACTGACTCTCTCACATGTTTTTTGCTACGAATGTACTTGAAAAAGTCTTTATTACGTGTTTTTGCTTCCGCAGCAAGCTTCTTCACAATTCTCCCTTTGCCTGCCTTATCAATGCCTTGCATTTAACTTGCCAGTGCTTGTGCTGTTTCTAGTTTTCATCATTTGGCTCTTCTTTCCATTTCCTGAAAGGTGCTTTTTTGGCAACAGCATCCTCTCTCATCTCACCTTTAAACTGTGCTGGCAGTTTTTTGGACTTACTTCCACTTTTCTTAAAGTGTGGAATACAGCTGTTCTGGGCTTCCAAGATAGTATTTTTCAACAACACCCAAGCTTGATGTAAGTTTTTAACCTTTGCAACTGCTCCTTTTAGTTTTTTCTTAACTATTTTCCTCATTTTATCATAGTCTCCCTTTCGAAAGTTAAAGATAGTACTGTGGATTTTCTTACCATCCCTTCTCCACTAATTAAATCAAACATGATCATGCTATGATCACTATTGCCAAGTGGCCCCAACAGCCTTATCCACTAAGGACTAGGTCCAATATGGCTTCCCCTCTGGTCGGTTCATGAACCAGGTGCTCCAAGAAGCAGTCACTTCTTTCATCTAGGAACTTTATCTCCCTAGCATGTCCTGACGTGACACTGACCCAGTCAATACAGGGCTAATTGAAATCACCCATTATTATTACTGTGCTGTAACTTTTGTTAGCTTCCTTGATTTCTTTGAGCATTTCATCATCCATTTGTTCATTCTGGCCAGGCGGTCAATCGTTCTGTCCAGGCGGTCGATCGTACACCCCCACTGCCATCGCCTTCCCCTTTTTACATCTAATTTCAATCCATAGAGATTCTACAGAAAATCTTTTTTCCTGCAAAACTTTAACTCTTTGTGACTAGTTACAGGATCACTTCTTGCCACATCAGGATGATGCTCTCCTTTCATGTGACCTCTATCCTCCATGGCAACAGGGATGCTGCCAGACTGGAGGTGGGACTTCAGGACTATATCCCTGTAGGTCTTGTCTATGTACCTCTCTGTCTTTCTTATGTCTTCCAAGTCTGCTACTTTAGACTCTAGAGAACGGACTCGTTCCCTGAGAGCAAAGAGCTTCTTGCAACTAGTGCACACATAAGACCTCTCACCAGCTGGGAGAAAATCATATATGTGACACTCAGTGCAAAAGACTGGAAAGCCCCCAGCTCGCTGCTGGACTGCTGTCTGCATCTTAGTTTTAAGCTTCTGTTTAGATCTTTAGGTTCTTTACTTACTAAGGATTGCTCTGGATACTTATACTAATAAAAGTGTACCTAATACGTTTAATATACCTTGTTCACCTGAAGCTTTATTAATCACAGGTCCTTAATGTATGACTGATTTGGATAAAGAGCTGCACCTGAGAGCAGCTCCTTTCCTTTAAGATGTGTAAGTACCTATAAAGCTGCAATTATCCCAGGGATGGGTGTGTGTTGGGGAGGGAGGGAGGGAAATAAGACTTATTAAAAGAGGCCTGCTACACAGAACCCTGTCCTGTGCTTCTAAGGTAAGCTGTGACCAACTTCCTGGGTGATTAACAGTCCTTGCTTGGATAGAAGGAGTCTTTCAAAATGGCCTTTTGACCTGCCACCTGAGTTTAACACCTATTTAAAAAGTTTCACAGGTCTCTTGCCCCCTAGATAGAAGAACTAGCAAAGGGGACTGTTACTTCTGGAGAGAGATCTGCAATTGTGAGTATATACTTCTGGGAATTTTCTAAAAGGAATACTTTCTATTAAAGCTAATTAATCTGTGAACCCACAATTTATTGTTAAATCATTCAGGGCCTAGTAGCAGCAGTTTAAGTTTAAATTTAAAACACAGAAGAGAACTTTCTGGTTACATTTCATACCCAGCAGAGAGCTTGTACTTTAAATTTAATAGTCACTCAGGGCCTAGCATCAGCAAAGTCCTTTTAGTTTAAATTTAAAACAGAAGAGAGCTTTTTGGTTAAATTTAGAACCCAGCAGAGAGCTTGTAGTTTAAATTTCATAATAGGTTAGAGCCTAGCAGCAACAAAGAGCTATAATTTAAATCAAATCAGAATATAGCTTACCTCAGCAGCACAGGACAGGGTACTGTGTAGCAGCCCTCTTTTAATAAGTGTTATTTCCCTCCCTCCCTCCCCAACACCCACCCACTCGTGGGATAATTGTAGCTTTATAGGTACTTACACATCTTAAAAGACAGGAGGTGCTCTCAGGTGTAGCTCGTTACCCAAATCAGTCATACACTACGGACCTGAGATTAATTAATCTTCAGATGAACAAGGTATATTAAACGTATTAGGTACAGTTTTATTAGTATAAATATCCACAGCAACCCTTAGTAAGTAAAGAACTTCAAGATCTAAACACAAACTTAAAACTAAGATGCAGACAGCAGTCCAGCAGCGAGATGGGGGCTTTCCAGTCTTTTGCATTGAGTGTCAAATGTATGATTTTCTCCCAGTTGGTGAGAGGTTTTATGTGTGTCCGTTCTCTAGCGGCTAGAGTAGCAGACTTGGAAAACATAAGAAAGTCAGAGAGGTACATAGACGAGACCTATAGGGATATAGTCCTTAAGTCCCACCTCCAGTCTGGCAGCATCCATGTTGCCATGGAGGAGAGAGGTCACGTGAAAGGAGAGCATCACCCTGGTGTGGCAGGAAGTGATCCTGTAACTAGGACCTGTCCTCCAGGTAATGTAAAACCCTCTCGCACCGAGGAAGTTTCTCTGGGGCCATGTGCCCATGAGGGAAGGGTTAGGACAGCCGTTATAGTTGGTGATTTGATCATTAGGCATGTAGATGGCTGGGTGGCTGGTGGACGTGAGGATCGCCTGGTAACATGCCTGCCTGGTGCGAAGGTAAAAGACCTCACGCGCCACCTAGAAAAGGTCTTAGATAGTGCTGTGAAGGAGTCTGCTGTCTTGGTACATGTCGGTACCAATGACATAGGAAAATGTGGTAGGGAGGTTCTGGAGGCTAAATTTAGGCTTTTAGGTAGGAAGTTGAAATCCAGAACTTCCAGGGTAGCGTTCTCCGAAATGCTTCCCGTTCCACGCGCAGGACCCAAAAGGCAGGCAGAGCTCCGGAGTCTCAATGCATGGATGAGACTGTGGTGCAGAGATGAGGGTTTTGGATTTATTAGGAACTGGGGAACATTCTGGGGAAAGGAGGGGCTCTTCCGAAGGGTTGGGCTTCACCTTAACCGGGATGGAACCACGATGCTGGCATTAACCTTTAAAAAGGAGATAGAGCCGCTTTTAAACTAGATAATAGGGGAAAGCCGACAGTCGCCCAGGAGTGGATGGTTCGGAAGAATGTGTCCTTGAAGGATACTACCAAAAGCAGAGAGGTTCCAAAAAAGAGTAAAGTAGCCCAAATGCCCTTGAGTATGGAGCAGACAGAGCTTAAAGATCCCAAATTACCCATGTCTACCAATAGCCAAATTAATATGAATAAAATGCAGTCTCTAAAACGCTTGTATGCAAATTCTAGAAGTCTAAAAAATATGATGGGAGATTTAGAATATATAGCACTAAATGAGTGGTTAGATATGATTGGAATATCAGAGACATGGTGGAAGGAGGACAACCTGTGGGACACTGTGATACCTGGGTACAAACTATATCGTAATGATCGAGCTGATCAAATTGGTGGAGGGGTTGCGCTCTATGTTAGAGAGGGCATTGAGTCAGAAAGGATTAAAGTTTTGCAGGAAACAAAATTTTCTGTAGAATCTCTATGGATTGAAATTCCATGTAAAAGGGGAAGGCGATGGCAGTGGGGGTGTACTATCAACCGCCTGGCCAGAATGAACAAATGGATGATGAAATGCTCAAAGAAATCAAGGAAGCTAACAAATGTTACAGCACAGTAATAATAATGGGTGATTTCAAATACCCCTGTATCAACTGGGTCAGTGTCACAGCAGGGGACATGCTAGTGAGATAAAGTTCCTAGATGAAATAAATGACTGTTTCTTGGAGCAGCTGGTTCATGAACCGACCAGAGGGGAAGCCATATTGGACCTAGTCCTTAGTGGAACACCAGATCTAGTGCAAGAGATAAGGGTGTTGGGGCCACTTGGCAATAGTGATCATAGCATGATCGCCTTTGATTTAATTAGTGGAGGAGGGGATAGTAAGGAAATCCACAGTACTACCTTTTAACTTTCGAAAGGGAGACTATGATAAAATGAGGAAAATAGTTAAGAAAAGTTGCAAAGGTTAAAGACTTGCATCAAGCTTGGGTGTTTTTGAAAAATACTATCTGGGAAGCCCAGACCAGCTGTATTCCACGCTTTAAGAAAAGTGGAAGGAAGTCCAAAAAACTGCCAGCATGGTTTAAAGGTGAGGTGAGAGAGGCTGTTGTTGCCAAAAAAGCATCTTTCAGGAAATGGAAAAAAGAGCCAAATGACGAAACCTGGAAACAGCACAAGCACTGGCAAGTCAAATGCAAGGCATTGATAAGGCAGGCAAAGGGAGAATTTGAGAAGAAGCTTGCTGCGGAGGTAAAAACACGAAATAAAGACTTTTTCAAGTACATTTGTAGCAAAAAATCTGAGAGAGTCAGTTGGTCCATTAGATGATAGAGGGGTTAAAGGGGCACTAAGAGGCAATAAGGCGATAGCGGAGAGACTGAATGAATTCTTTGCTTCGTTCTTTACTGAAGAAGATGTAGGGATATTACCCATGACTGAAGTGGTATTTAAAGGTGCGGAAGAATTGAAGGAAATATCAATACATCGGGAAGATGCATTACAACTATTAGATAAACTGAAGAGTAGCAAATCATCTGGGCCGAATGGTATACATCCAAGGGTGATGAAAGAACTGAAATATGAGATTGCAGATCTGCTATTAGTAATCTGTGAACTATCATAAAATCATCTCTAATACCTGAAGAATGGAGGATCGCCAATGTAACACCAAGTTTTAAAAAGGGTTCCAGGGGTGATCCGGAAAACTACAGACCGGTGAGCCTGACGTCAGTACCGGGAAAAATGGTAAAAACCATCATAAAGAATAAAATTACTCAGCATGTAGATAGTCATGGCCTAATGGGAGACAGCCAACATGGCTTTAGACAAGGAAGATCTTGTCTTACTAACCTTTTATGTTTTTTTGAAGGTGCGAATAAACAGATGGACAAAGGTGAGTCGGTTGATATAGTGTATCTGGACTTTCAGAAAGCGTTTGACAAGGTCCCTCATCAGAGACCTTTGGCAAAACTATAGAGTCATGGGATAGGAGGCAGTGTACTACTGTGGATCAGAAACTGGTTAAAAGATAGAAAGCAGAGGGTAGGGCTAAATGGCCAATTTTCCCAATGGAGAAAGGTGAATAGTGGTGTACCCCAGGGATCTGTGCTGGGTCCGCTGCTTTTTGACATATTCATAAATGACCTGGAAAAGGGAATAAGAGTGAGGTTATGAAATTTGCAGATGACTCAAAACTATTTAAAGTTGTTAAAACGCAAGAGGATTGTGGAAAATTGCAAGAGGATCTTGATAAATTGGAAGATTGGGCATCAAAATGGCAGATGAAATTTAATGTGGACAAGTGCAAAGATATGCACCTAGGGAAGAACAACCCAAACTATGGTTACACGATGCAAGGTTCCACATTAGGAACCACCACCCAGGAAAAAGATTTAGACGTCATTGTGGATAACATGTTAAAACCCTCAGCCCAGTGTGCAGCGGCGGCCAAGAGAGCAAATAGACTGCTAGGTATCATAAGGAAAGGAATGGAAAATAAAAGATATTATAATGCCTCTATATCGTTCCATGGTGAGACCGCATCTTGAATATTGTGTGCAATTCTGGTCGCCGTATCTTAAAAAGGATATAGCGTTATTAGAAAAGGTTCAGAGAAGAGCCACCAAAATGGTAAAGGGGATGGAAGGATACTCCTATGAAGAAAGGCTAAAAAGGTTAGGGCTCTTTAACCTGGAAAAGAGACGGCTGAGGAGAGATATGATAGAAGTCTATAAATTAATGAACGGAGTGGAATGGGTAAACATAGATCAATTGTTTACGTTATCAGAATATAGAAAGAGTAGGGGACATGCAATGAAGCTACAGGGTAAATTATTTTAAGACTAATAAAAGAAAATATTTTTTTCACTCAAAGTGTAATCAAACTCTGGAATTTGTTACCGGAGGATGTAGTAAAAGCTGTTAGAGTACTGGGTTTAAAAAAGGTTTGGACAAGTTCCTGGAGGAAAGGTTCATAAACCATTATTAAGAAGGGACCCAGGATTTTATTTTATTTATTTATTTAGACAGTTTTGTATCCCGCCTTATCCTTCAATCAAAGCGGTCACAACACAATTGGGAGATACATTTAACACGCGGGGATATGAGACACATACACTAATACTTACAGGGAACATGGGCAATGGAGGGTTAAGTGGCTTGCCCAAGACCACAAGGAGCATCTGTGGGACTAGAAACCCCAGTCCTTCCGGCCCAAGGTTGCTGTCCTCTAGTGGAATTTGAACCCCTGACCTTCTGGCCTGAAGTACCTTGACCCAACCACTAGGCTACTCCTCCCTACCAATGCTTGACCCAGTACAAGCATTGTGGAACATTTTTCTTTTGGGGAAACTGCTAGGTATGTATGACCTAGATTGGCCACTGTTGGAAACAGGATACTGGGCTTGATGGACCTTTATCTGACCCAGTATGGCATATCTTATGTTTTTATAATGCCTCTTTGTAAAGATCTCTAGAAGACTTATTTATTGCTCAAAGAATACTGACCCTGTTTTGCCTTTTATGCTGTTATATTCTGATTTGATTTAAATTAAAGCTCTTTGCTGCTGCTAGGCTCTGACCAGTGTTCCCTCTAATTTTCTGTTGGCTGTGTGTGCATAGAATCTCAGCAGTGCAGCTTTTGAAGGAAGGTTAAATTTTTGTACACCACATAACGACACTCGGAGTTATAAACTTTAAAATTTGACTACACGTCAGAATACAGTATGTACACCACATTGATTTTAATCAAATTAAATGAAAATAGCAATAACACCACCAGGTAGTGTTCCTTTTGACCCCTCACTGGAGGGGCCGAGTCTTAGCTCTCCTGAGCGTTACCCCTCCTCTTCCTTCTAGTTTTTTGGAATTGTCTGCTGTGCCTCAGTCCAGTGTTTTGAGTTCACAGAAGGAAGTTGTGCTCCCCAAAATGGTTTCTTGGTCGGAGCCCTCCATTCCTCCTGGTGATTCACAAGTTTCCTCCATCTCTCTTCTGGATATTTGGCAAATAGTCAATCGTACTGAACGGATTCTTGCTGAGACTGTTCCCTCTTTATGTCAATTTACTAGGGACACTGTTATTAAATTTCAGAATCTTGATAGTCAGATTGGAACTTTGCATTAATCTATTTTGAGTATAGATAGGCAGGTTAAATTGTTTTCTTTATTCAAGTCTGTTACCATGAAAGAAAGTTCTATTATATGTCAAAAACTTGAGAATTTAGAGAATATGGCTAGGTCTAAGAATTTGAGAGTTTTAAATTTTCCATCTAGTAGTTTATTATCTCCATCAATACTGTTTAGGAAATATTTAAAAGATGTTCTGCTCCTCCCCACCGCCGATGCTATAATGTTTGCTAAATGTTATTATATTTCCTCAAAAATTGTTTTTCTAGGTGTTGGGGAAGGGGAAGTAGCTGTTCTTGAAGATAAAAATGGGTTGAACTTGACTGCCTTCTTGGAAGACACTCGATATTATTTCCATTAGAGCTACATTATTAGTAACTTTGGTTTCTGAAGAAGATAAAGTTTCTATTCTTAAAGCTTAGTTTTGGAAAAGGGACAATCTCTATTGTGGTGATAAGGTCTCTATTTTTCCTGATGTATCTCGCTTAACACAAGCACGTAGGAAGTCCTTTCTTGCTCTCAAGTCTAGAACTCTTGCCTTAGGCACTACTTTTTTCTTGCACTACCCTTGTAAATGCTTAGTATCTCTTGGATATGACAGGTTTGTCTTTTTGTCATTTTCGGATTTGGAAAGGTGGATTCTTGATAAGGAAAAGGCGCAGTGACTTTTGCTTTTCCTTTATGTCATTATGCTGTCATTTAGAAATTGTCAGGTGGTGGGAGGATATAATTAGATGACTGCTCTGTGTGGCTGGGACACCTTTCTTTGGTTCGGTGTTCCTTGCCTTGTTTTTTCTTGTTATTGATTTCTTATGATTTTCTCCCCGAGATGTGGGCTAATGTACTTGTTTGTACTTTTTTCTCTTTTGAATTATTTCTATTGTTGACTTATTGTGTTTCTCTATACTTTGTGAATATTGTATAGTTTTTGAAAATTTCAATAAACAGAAAAAAAAAAGAAAATAGCAATGAGGCAGATCAAATCTCTTCAGCATTTTAGATTCATGTTTGACTATCAAAAGACAAAACAGTAAAAAGGTCATCCAAAGAAGCATAGACTATGATGGTAAATAAAGACCATATGGGCCTATCTAGTCTGTCTAATTTACTTTATTGCTATTGACAATGCTTATTATTTTTATACTGCTCTTAAAGATATGGAATGCCCTAAAGCACTGCCTTCTTAAGCACAGGCATGCTCCAGTCCCGCTCCCGCAGCCATTTTGTCTGCCATGCGGTCTCAATTCCCCCGTTAGAACTCGTCCTTTACTGTTGCTTTTTCACCCTCTCAATACCCGATTCAGCGCTGGTCTGCTGCGCCTCATCCATGCTCTCTTCCGAATCGATTCACTCTAGCAGCTTGCCTGGCTCCAGTGCTCTGATCACCATTCACTCTCCCTCACTTCAATACATTTTTGTTTGGCCGTGCACCCACACTTTGTTCCCGCCACTGCAAGACTGTGCACGCTCTCCCCCTCCGTGTTCCGCTGACCTGCCGCCCTCCGCCTCCTCCAGTGCTACCCGTCTGCTTGTCCTCTTCACCGCAGAGCTTGGATCGCACGGCTCTCTCTCCGGAAGCTCTCTGTACATGCTGCCACTGCTGCTTGCTCTCTCGTCTCTGCAACTGTTTCCCCTCCGTAATTTTTGTGTGCTCTGTTGTAAGTTATGTGCGCTTGCTCGGTGAGGTGTGTGCGCGCACATGCACACGCGCACAGCTTAGAGGGAACAGTGGCTCTGACTTGGTATGAAATTTAAACTAGAAGCTCTCTGCTGGGTTCTAAATTTATCCAGAAAGCTCTCTTCTCTGTTTTAAATTTAAACTTAACTGCTGCTACTAGGCCATGACTGATTTAACAATTACACTAGGTTCACAGATTAATCAGCTTTAATCCAAAGAATTACCTTCAGAAAAATTCCCAGAAGTATATACTCAGTATTTCAGATCTCTCTCCAGAAGTAGCAGTACCCTTTTGTAGTCCTTCAAGTTTCTTGAGGTCCTTCAGTTTCGAATTGATCCTCGGCCGAGATCACGATCCGGTTCCCACTCGATGGGACCGCGATCATCTCCGGCTAGTATGCCGGGCGCTGCCTGCAGAGCATCGGCAGTCCTGAGGCTCGCGGAGCAGCCCTCCTATGAGTCCTCATCAGACTTCTCTGAGTGGAAGACAGAGGATGAGGAGTCTTCCAACACCTGTCACCAGCACGACATCCCATCTCGGAGCGCCGGTGGCACTCCCTCGTTGATTTTTTCAAGAATATGTCAAAGGCCCTGGCGTTCCCTACGGAGTCAGAGGAGGACCCTCGGGTAGACGAGTTGGAAATCCTTCAGTATGAGGCTCCTCCGAGGGAATCGCTCATGATGCCCTTTCCTCCCATCCTGGAACGGCTGATGCTCCGGACGTGGGAGACACCGGCATTGGTACCGGTGGTGAGCAGACGGCTCGACTTGATATATCGAGTCTGCTGGAGCCCAGGCTTCCAGAAATCACAGCTGCCACATAAATCCATGGTGGTGGAGTCGGCCACGAGTCAGCTGAAAAGCCAGCACTCCTCGGTGCCCCACAGCAGGGAGGCCCGCACCCTGGATACCCTTGGCAGAAAGTGTTACCAGGGCTCAATGCTCATCGGCCACATCCAGGCCTACCAGATGTACATGGGCACGTACCTGAGAGATCTGGCGAAGGAACTTGCCGGGTTCTCAGCTGGTCTCTCCGAGGAACCCTTGCAGAGGTTCAAGTACCTGGCCATGGAAGTCTGTGAATGCTCCAAATTCATGTCTCGAGCAACCTATGATGGGTTCGAGTTGGCAGCTCGAGTATCGGCAGCTGGCATCGATACACACCGCCAAGCTTGGCTACAGTTGTCCGACCTCGAGCAGTGGATTCAGGACAAATTGGTAGATGTCCTCTGCCAAGGAGAGAATCTCTTTGGCAAACCCATGACTGACAAGGCTGCTGAATTGGAGACCAAGTTCATGATGAGGACCAGACTCTCTAAGATGACCGTTGCCCCTCCCTGACGGAAGGGCTCGGGTAAAAAGTCTTTCTACCCAAGGAAAGGAGCTGCTTACAGAAACTACCCACCTTTTTCAGTCCTCGCCAGTTCCCCAACAGGGTCAGCAGGCCAAGAGACATGGGCACAGCCCTCGTAGGCAGAAGTCTCCAAAACCCCTGGCACCAGTTCTGGCCCAGCCAGGGAAGAGTTTTTGACTCCTTGAGCATAGCCTATCTGCCCCAAGGACATCAGCAGCCCACAGGGAGATAACTGGCCCACTATGCCCAAAGATGGCTGACCATCACCACCGATTCCTGAGCACTTCGAGTGGTCAGGGAGGGTTACCTCCTCCACCTGACTCAGACACCTCCCTTTTATTTTTCGGGAGAGCCCCTCAGGTCTCCCCTTCACTGGGACCTTCTACTGAAGGAGTTGGCAGGTCTTCTCGAGGACAGGGCAGTGGAACCAGTGCCCCATCGCCTCAAGGGCAAGGGATTCTACTCCAGATACTTCCTTGTGCCAAAAAGAGCAGGGGGCCTAAGGCCCATCCTCAACCTGTGGAACCTCAACAAATTCCTGTTGAGGGAGAAGTTCAAGATTCTCTCCCTTGGAGCATTGCTGCCCAACCTCCAGCAGGGAGATTGGCTAAGCTCCTTAGACCTCAAGGATGCCTATACCCACATCCTTATTCATCCCAACCACAGGCAATACCTGCGGTTCATAATGGGGGGCAGGCACTTTCAGTACAGGGTGCTCCCTTTTGGCTTAGCCTCTGCCCCAAGGGTCTTCACAAAATGCCTGGCAGTCGTGGCCACCTTCCTCCCTCTCCAAGGGGTCTTTGTCTTCCCCTACCTGGACGACTAGCTCATAAAGGGAGGCACAGCCTCAGAGGTGCAGCAGGCCACTGCATGCTCTATCCAGGTTCTGCAGCACTTGGGTTTTGTCATAAACTGCCGCAAGTCTTGCCTGCTCCCAGCACAGTGTCTGGAGTTCATCATCACAAAGCTAGACACCCTCCAGTCAAAGGTCTTCTTGCCAGGGACCAAGCCGAAAGGACTCTGGCACGAGATATACAGTACCATCCCTCTGTGCCCACTCGACTTCTTCTCTGCCTCCTTGGGCACATGGCCTCCATGGTCCACGTCACCCCAGAAGCTCGCCTACACATGAGGGCGGCGCAGTGGTGTCTCCAGGACCAGTGGTCTCAGGCCACGGGACGCCTCCGAGACAGAGTCTCGGTAACCCCCCAACTGGCAGACTTCCTGGTCTGGTGGCAGTCTCTCCAGCATCTTGAGGCGGGCATGCCTTTTCAGGCCCTGAGCCCCTCCAGGGTCCTCACCACGGACGTCTCCCTCCTCATCTGGGAAGCCCATTGCGGGGAGCTCCGTACCCAGGGCAACTGGTCACCAGGCGAGAGCACCCAGCAGATCAACCTCCTGTATCTGCGGGCCATATACTTGACCCTGTGAACTTTCTGCCACCACCACCTGCATCTCCAGCCGGTGCTGGTCCAGACAGACAGCTAGGTGGTGATGTTCTTTGTGAACAAACAGGGAGGCATGGGTCTCGTGCCCTCTGTCGGGAGGCAGTGGTCCTCTGCTTATATGTAGTCCAACAGGGTATCCTCCTGTGGGCAGTGTACCTACTAGGCCAGAACAACCTTCTGGCTGACAGGCTGAGCAGAGTCCTCCAGCCGCACGAGTGGCAGCTGGACCCTAGGGTGGCCGACCAGCTTTTCCAGATTTAGGGGGAACCCCTGATAGACCTGTTCACCAGCCCAGACTACTTCCAGTTGCCCCGCTTCTGTTCCTGGCAGGCCCACCCCTCCCTGGTGGCAGCGGATGCATTATTCGTCTCATGGTCGGAGGGCCTTATGTTTGCCTTTCCTCCCATGCCGTTGATTGCCAAAACCTTGTTCAGGACCCTCCGCAACAGGGCTTCACTCATCCTGGTAACCCCTCGGTGGCCCAAGCAACCATGGTTCCTGTTTCTCCTCTGTTTAAAAGTGGAGACCCCATCCCCTGGGGACCTCTTCGGGACTTCTGTCTCAGGAGGGGGATCTCTTCTGCACCCCAACCTAGGGTCCCTGTCGCTGACAGGGTGGCTGCTAAAAGGGTGACTCTAGCCCCTTTCAACCTCTCGGTTGAGGTGGAAAAGATTCTGCTGGCTTCCCGCAAGGCCTCTACTAGGAAGGCTTATGCCCTTGAATGGTGCAGGTTTGCGGCCTGGTGTGCCGAGCATGGGGCTGACCCATTCTCCTGCCCGGTGGGACTGGTGTTACAGTACCTTTTCCACCTCTCGTAATCCGAACTCTGTACGGGTGCACCTTAGTGCACTGGCAGCACTCCACCACCCGGTGGATGGCAAGCCCCTCTCGGTCCAGCCTCTGGTAACCCACTTTCTTAGGGGCCTGCTCTTATCGAAGCCCCCGGTTCGCCTTCTGGCAACCGAATGGGTCCTCAATGTGGTGTTGGGGCAGCTCACTTGCCCACCCTTTGAGCCTCTGGCTACCTGCCACCTTCGCTACCTCTCTTGGAAGGTGGCGTTCCTGGTTGCGCTCACCTCCGCTTGCAGAGTTAGCGAGCTTCAGGCCCTAATGGCAGAGGTGCCTTATACCAGGTTCTACAAGAACAGAATGGTGCTTCGCATGCTCCCCAAATTCCTTCTGAAGGTAGTATCGCCCTTCCATCTTAACCAGGAAGTGGTACTCCCTACCTTCTTTCCCAGACCTCACTCCAGTTGGGCGGAGACAGCCCTTCACACCTTGGACTGTACAAGGGCTTTGTCCTATATCCAACACACTCAGGGCCACCGCAAATCTATTCAGCTTTTTGTCTCTTACGACCCTAGTAGGCTGGGGGAGGCGTTGACCAAGCGCACCCTGTCCACCTGGGTGGCAGACTCTATCGCCCTCATCTATGAGCAGGCGGGGCTCCTGCTGGAAGGCCATGTCACGGTGCACCGTGTTAGGATCATGGTGGCCTCGGTAGCAAACTTGCGCTCTGTCCCGATGGTGGACATCTGCCGGGCTGCCACCTGGTGTTGAGTCCATACCTTCGCAGCCCATTACTGCTTGGAAAGAGAGTCCCGATGGGACTGTGCCTTTGACCAGGCTGTGCTCCGTAACCTTTTCGGAATTTAGGCAACTCCTACCCTCCAACCCTTCTGTGTTCAAAACTCAGCTGCACAGCTTATCGTCTTCCCCCAGTATCACTATGCTTAAGTAACCCCTCTTCAAGTCACACATTGGCTCCTATCAGTTTCTGCATCCAGTTCAAATTTCTCCTACTGACCTATAAGTACATTTATTCTGTGGCGCCTTACTACCTTTCCTCTCTTATCTCACTCTACATCCCTCCTTGGGAACCCCACTCCTCTGTCAGATCTCTTTTATCTGTGCCCTTCTCTGTCATTGCCAACTCCAGACTTCATTCATTCCAACTTGTTGCTCCATATGCCTGGAACAAACTACCCAATTCTGCATCGGGCTCCTTCTCTAGCCATATTCAAATCCAAGCTAAAAACCCACCTCTTTGAAACTGCTTTTGGATCCTGATGCTCCTCACTCTCTTGTCCACTACTTATGGGTATTTTACCTTCCTCTAGTCCCCAGTTTTGCTGTTTTTTCATCTTGATTAAATTGTAAGGGACTGTATCTTACATCTATATGTACAGTGCTGCATATACCTTTTAGCTCTATACAAATGATTGGTGGTGGTAGTAGTAATTATGTAATAAATCTTCAAACTAAGTACACCACATCTAGGTGACCAGAGAATTGGACCGATGCAGAGCCCTATATGCGGTGTACTTAGATTTCAGTAAAGCCTTTGACACTGTTCCACACAAGTGACTTGTAAATAAATTGAGCGCCCTAGGGATGGACCCTAAAGTGACTGACTGGGTTAGAAATTGGTTGAGTGGGAGGTGATAAAGGATACAGATAAATGGAGCTCACTCTGAGAAAAAGGATGTTACCAGTGGTGTGCTGCAGGAATCTATCCTTGGTCCGTTTTTTCATGTTTAAATCTGTTAATTAAGTCCTGAGCATGATACAAATTTATGTCCAAATCACAAGTAATCATACATTTGCAACTGGTATAAGAAAACATTAGGGAAGCCATTAAATACATCAGTTCCATTATGATTCAGCCCAACAAACCAAGGACCAAATTTAACAGTGACCAAAAACAGCATATAAAACGCCTCATTTGTCTCTAACAAAACTCATAATACAGAGGACATATGTTCGACAGCTTACTTTTTTGTATTACACCCATCTCACAATACCTATTCTCCACCTCCTAATACTCTTCCCTCCCCACCACAGCCCCCCATAGAAACCAATAAAGTCCCAGAGTGGGTTTGCTCTTCGCCACCCTTGGAAATAAAACCCAGTCCTTTAGCCTAAGTAGTCCATTATATCTTTGGACTGTAACTCAACTGCTATACTAACCCATGACAATAACACCCATAGTCACCGCCCCACTCCCCCCAACCACTCCACTTCACCTTCCCACCCTACTTCCCCCTCTCAATAACCCTCCCCTCCACCTCATCTTCTATCCTTCCCTCTACCCCATCCTACAACTCAGCGTAAAGTGGTCCAGGTGGACCATATAAGTATCTGGTAGGCCCGTGGTTCTTGGTCCAATTTCTCCCAACACTCAGGGTTCAAGGCTAGAGAGAGAGAGAGAAAGCATACCTAGCTCCACACAAATCCTCTCCTTCCTATCTGCAGGTATTAGAACCCCAGGCAGAGGGCTGTACAGTGTTGCAAGGCCTATATGGTAATCACCTCATTCCGTGCCCTTAGATTAAGGTGGGAAATATAAGGATCCCAGAGCTCTAGAAAGGCCGCCCTCCTCCGAGTTAGACCCTGAGAAGCAATTCCCTCAATCACCACTAGTTGATGAAGACCATTGCGCCACTCCCAGATAGAAGGTGCTTTGTTTTCTCATCAGTGTCGCAGAAGGCACTGCTTGGCTATCAGACATGCCTTGCGATTGAGCATTGAGGCTCCCAAACCTTAATGCCGAGCTGTCGAACATCATCTTAGATAGCGGTACCCACTGGTAGGTCCACCTGCTGATTAAGTAGTCCACTAAGAAACCACTGAATTGTTGTTATTGTTAAGTGCCATCAAGTCGGTGTCGACTCTTGGCGACTCTCTGGATAGTTGACCTAAACTTTGTTTGGTCTTCAAATAAACAGCTCATTGTTGATAGAGTGGTATCCATAGCTGCTGTTAATTGTATCGACCTATCTCATCATCAACCGCTGAATTACACCCCAATAAATATGAATTTGAGCACAGCCCCAGAACATATGACCCAGGTGGGCCTCATCCTGATGGCACCAGGGGCAAGCCCCAGAAGCGGCAAAACCCACCCGGTAAGCCCATAGAGGGAAACAACTAGCCCGTTCCAGAATTTTGTACTGCATCTCTCAGTCATGCACCTTTAGCCAAGGCGGGAATTCACACCACTGTAGTTAGCCACTGGAATCCTGCCAAACTCACCCCCAGTTCGACTGCCTACTTAGTCTCTATGTGCCCAATATTGAATTGGGCAGGCTATGTGCCGCTACAGCGTGTGTAAATGTATAATTGATTGTATAAATATATAATCAATTGTGATAGTAATTATGGTCTAAATATAGACCCTAATATGTGTGCTGTGTATTACCCCTGTTCTCTCTATCTATGCCCCAAATTTTCTGTCTTGATTTTTTTGACAAATCCCAAACTTGTAATCAAACCGCTGCTGATCGCTGGAAGTAGCGGTATATAAGTATTTACTAAATAAATAAATAAATAAATAAATAGCCCTGCCACCGACCCTTAACCCTGGATATTCAATGCCGTGGTGACTGCATTGAATATCGGGGTCTCTGTCTTTTCACACTGATTTTGATGCCATGTGGCGTTGTTAAGGAGAACACAGTAGCACAGTGAGTTCCCCGTACAGCAGTCCTCTGAGTATCTGGTGGAAGGAGAATTTTAGACTAATGTTAAGGGGAGAAATAGTGTGAGAGGCCCCGGAGAGCAGATCACTCACATCCAGTAGCTCTCACTGCATCATGTGAAACCCCCCCCCCCCCCCCCCCGTCTGATTCTTTTTAACATTTTGTTAATGATATTGTGAATGGGCTGTCAGGTAAAGTTTACCTCTTTGTAAATGATACCAAAATCTGCAATAGGAAGGAGTAGATAACATGAGGAGGGATCTAGCGAAGCTTGAAAAATGGTCAATGATTTGGCAGCTGAAATTTAACACTAAAAATTGCAGGGTCATGCATTTGGGTTGCAAAAATCCAAGGGAGCGGTACAGTATAGGGGGTGAAGTATTTCTGTCCATGAAAGAAGAGTGGGGCCTGGGTGTGATTGTTTCTGATGATCTTAAAGTGGATAAACAGGTAGAAAAGGTGACAGTGAAAGCCAGAAGGATGCTTGTGTGCATAGGGAGAGGAATGGACAGCAGGAAGAAGGAGGTGATAGTACCTCTGCATAAGTCTCTGGTTAGACCTCATTTGGAGTATTGTGTGCAATTCTGGAGATCACACCTGCATACGGACATAAACAGGGTGGAGTCGGTGCAGAGGATGACTTCTAAAATGGCCAGTGGGCTTCATTGTAAGGCATATGGGGACAGACTTAAAGATCTTAATATGTATACTTTGGAGGAATATGCGGGAGAGGGATGATATGATAGAGATTTTTAAATACCTCCTTGGCATAAATGCATAGGAGATCCTCTTTCAATTGAAAGAGAGCTTTGCAATGAGGGAGCATAGGATGAAAGTGAAAGGGGATAGACAGGAGTACTATGTGGAAATATTTCTTTATGGAAAGAGTGTTAGATGCATGGAATAGTAGTCTCCCAGTGGAGGTAGTAGAGACAAGGAATGTATCTGAATTCATAGAAGATCCCTAAAGGTAAAAAATGGAACTGTAGTAGTTGGTATGGGGAGGGCAGACTGGATAAACCATATGGTCTTTATCTGCCATCGTGTTTCTATATAAACCATGATAGTATCTTGTCCTCAATACTTAGCTTATGCACATATCTTCTAAAATATATACATAAGCACTGATTCTTACATGTATAGTTTTCCTCAGAGCAGGTTTCAAGTAGGCTATTTTGTAAAGGAATATAGATTTCCTATGTTGCCTTTATAAATTAGATATAAAAATATACGTAAATGTGCATTCCCTGTCTAGGTGTCTACTCTCCTTTGTATTACTTTGGTAACGCATGCATAAATTGGCATCCCAATAAGAAGATTCTGTGACAGGGAAATGGGAGGAGGGAGAAGGGAGTTCTGAAGAGGGAGAATTGGGGAGGAGAGAAAGATGAACCTGGTAGGGAGAAAGGGAGGGATAGAAGTCTGGGTTGAGGGATAGAGATTCAGAAGCTGTGTGGAATAAATCAATGAAAAAGATAAAAACCATAAGGAGAGATGAGAAGGTAGTGTTAAAAGTAAAGAGGGTGATAGAAGTAAAAGAGACAGAGAAGAATAATAGAAAGACATGGCATGGAAGAATAGATGTCAGAAAAAGGGTAGAAAGAGAGGAAGCCATAAAGAATGAAGGAGAACCAGGAACAACATTCAGGAGACAGAAGATGAAAGCAAAAGTAAAACTAAGAACATTACAATGAAAAAAATAAGACATAAAGCAAAAACAAAAGAATGGGGGGGGGGGGGGGTGTGGTAAGAAGGCAATAGCAAGTCGGCGTGCTGGAGGAGTCTCTCCCTGAATATGGGGAAGAGAGGCAAAAATCCAAGTTGTCCCAGCCAAAGCTAAAGGCTCGGACACTGGGGGCACACAGATGCCATCACAGCCCTTCATTACCTCCTTTTTTGTAAAGGAGACTCCCACACCGGTTTCCTCCAGACGGGCTTTGCTGGAGTCCACGGCTATACTGGAGATGTCCTCGGACATCCTTGAGGCTGAATCTCTATCTCCCAGAGGAAGGTTCTTGGCTGGGATGTCGGCAGCGAGTTTTCCGCTGGCATCAGTGCCCTGCCCCAAGGACACCAATGCTGAGCCTGTGACCCCGGAAAGTGTTGGGTTGCGGTGGGAGATGCAGGCAGAGGAGCAGAGGCAGCAGCCAGGGAAGATCCCTCAGAACAGCTGTGTGGAGGTAATATGGATTTACTAAGGAGTATTGCTGGAACTGAGTGCAATTCCATTGTCTCTGGGTCCCTCAGCTTTATCGGGATTGGTGTCTGAGCGACCATCAGAAATAAATGACATTGTGGGAAGCCATCCAAAGTCTCCAGGCTTCAATTAATTTAATATCTCAGGCATTAACACAGCACACTACTCAGTTTGCTGCAGACTTACAATATTGCTGTTCTGCCCTCGACTCATTGGAGGAGAGGGTTGGGGACCAGGAGGCTAAGATTAAGGTTTTGGAGGCACATAATAGTGCCCTTATGAAAGAAAATACTGCAGTGCATCTAAAGGTGGAAAACTTGGAAAATGCTGATCGTCGTTGTCATAACCTTTGGCTATTTAACTTTCCAAAAGCTGTTTCAACCTCTCCCTCTGAGATATTTAGAAGATATTTGTTTGAGGTTATGAAAGTTCTAGAGCAGTCTGTACCTCCTGTTTTTAATATATATTATATTCCCTCTGGGAAAACTTTCCACTGATGGTGCGCAGACCTCTGGAATTGATCTCCTCAATATTACTGAATTCCTCGAGCAAACAGCAGAGGAAGCGATTCAATGTGCTACTTTAATGGTTCAACTGGCTTTGGACTCTGACCGGGACTGGGTTTTGAAAATGTTCTTTAAACATTAAAATGTATTATTTATGAATTCTAAGCTACGTATGTTTGCTGATGTAGTCTGAAACACCCAGAAGCAAAGGAAGCATTTTCTATTGCTCCGGCCCCAAGTTTTGCAACTTGGAGCTAGTTTTCATCTGCATTATCCCTGTAAATGTTTGGTAATTTATCAGAACAATAGTTTCTGATCTTTGACCCAGTGCACTTAACAGCATTTATTTTGGCTAGGAGAGTAGTAGTCCCCACTCCCCCACAAGATTTGAGATCTTAATCCTCATATTGAATGGTGGGAATGGGCCTACTTGAAACCATTTGTTTTTTTCCTTTGCCTTTTTTCTTAGAGTATCTCTGATTATAACCCACATCCCCCTCTTATAGTGGACTGAGCTTGTGTTTCTTCTGATTATATTGGTGCATATTGCATGTATATTTCCTTGGCTCATATCTGTAAGTGTGTATTCTGTACTGTTCATTTGTAAAACTTAAAAATAAAATTTTAAAAAAAATGAATTCATTTTCAGTGTACATATGTTAGGGTCTGGCCGTAACATGATGGAAAGGCAAGGTTCAGAGATCAGACATGGTTCAAGGGAATGGCAGGCAGGATTGGAGAGGGAACCGGGAAACAATCAGGCACAAAAAAAGGAAAACCAAGGGAAGAAGCTGGGTGCACAGTCAGACACAGGGGGTTAGACTAGCAAGGGTATATCAGGCTGGCTTCCTTATATTTGGTGTTCAATAAGAGACGCCCCTTGCTGGTCCAATGGGCTCCTCCAGGGGCTGGCTACTCCTATTGCCTTTTCGTTGTATTTCCTGGAGCTTGATTTTTAACTGTGGTTCCAACTGCAAGCCACTGGCCTCCAGTCCCTGAGGTTATGGCTTCCACTCCTGGTAGGCCTGACAACTTATTGGATTCTCTTATCTCTCTTCTTCACCTGTTGCCCAAGCTTTCTAAAATCAACAATCAAAGCTTGGGCTGTCTGAACTACTAGAATAACAAGGAGTACTGCAGGACAGGATTGAGGTGCATTGATAGAGCTCTGTATTTGGGAAGTAGAGTTTCTTTCAGTTCCATAATCACATGGTCTAGTCGTGTCAATATACATATCCTGTATGATCCTTGTATCCATCACTTACCTATAAAATCATTTGATTTTCCAATGTCATAGTCCCAGACTGTGACCTCCAGGCACTTCTGGGTTAAGTCCTTCTGTTCGATTTCATAAAAAAATTCCTAAGAAATAGAAAATTAAATGCAGTAGCTAGTCTTGCAGTTCTGTAAAAGGATTAAGGGGTGAAATGAATTTATCTGAATTATAATATTTGGTGCCTTTCTGTCTGTGCTCGTTCCTCTGACATGCAAAGAAGAGTTAAGAGAAGCGATTTTATGGTTTCCTGAATATTTTTCTAAAAATCTTGCTTTTCTTTTCAAGGGGTGAAATGTTAATTTACCTCATTTTATTTTGTACCTTCCCTACCCATTAATCACAAAATGCTGTTGGCGGTTTTCTTATATGGATAACATGCAAGACTTCATTTTCTGCAACTTTACCCACTTGGAGAAAGTAGTGCCTATTCTTAATTAATTTCCATCTGTTAATCCATCTATTTAAATTGTATATCTTGTTCTTCCAAAACACTTAGGGATTAATATTTAGCCATAACGGTTAGCGGGTTTTTTAAAATGCCATCTGCTGCAGTTCAGTAAAGTCCAGATAGTCTGTGATGGTATCTGGATAGTGGCCAGCACTGAATACCCAGATTCTCCATGAACAAGCAGGAAGAAGTGGGGCGGCAGTTGGGGCTTCTCAAAACCAGGTGCTTCCCCCGACAGAGCCTCTGTTCAGGAACGCTACCCAGCTTCCAGCGAAGGTTTTGGGAGCCTCCATCATGCATGCGCGCCTGCCTTCCCACCCGCCGCAGCACCATCTTCTCCCCAGTTTACTTTTTCCACAGAGCCCCACAGACATATTCCAGTGTGATTTGGGAAAAACTTCTTTTGCCCTTTAGGGCTGCTATTTTTTTTTTTAGTTTTTTCTCTGCCTTTTCTGCCGTTTTCCTTCTGTCGTCAGGATGACGTGTTTGCCAGTACAAGCCATTGCATGTTTTTTTTACCCCCCACACTTTGTCTTTTTTCGCCTAGATGGTTCTTTGTCTTGGACTTTTTCTCCTACTTGCTGCCGGCATTGAGTCCTTTGACCTGGCGGGGGCAGTTTTTCAGATCATGTTGAAGCTGGCCAGTGTTTTTAAAAAATACAAGTATTGTGCACGCACCAGTTTTGTGACAGACCGGCACAGCTGGTACATTCAATGTCTCAGCCCTGATGACGAACCCTCAACATGTGATTTCTACTTACAGATAATGAAGAAGGGCCTCAAGGGCCTGAGAAGCAGTGCAAGTCCAGTTTTGGGACCTCTGACTCGGCATCCTCGGCACCGGCATTGATGTCTGCATCGACGCTCGCGGGGGCTCCACTGAGACCTTGGCCTATCGCTGTTCCCAAACCCATTCAGAGCCGAGGGGCCACGGCAGCCTGGAATGCAGACTGTCCCTATTAGAGCTGCAGAAGGATGTGTCATCTGCCTCATTGGTGTCGAAGGGGGTGGCCAGAGACCATGCCAAGCATGGGCATCAGCACTGGAGCTCCTCTTGGCATGATGTTGAAAGCGATGGCCAGGAGTGGCCTGCCAAAGTGCCCCGATAGGAGGAATCGACTCCCAAGGCCCCAAAGGGCCACGAGCAATCTCCCACTTAGCTGACCATCATGGCGTCCCCGAGATGAACAGAAAAACATAAGATATGCCATACTGGGTCAGATCAAGGTCCATCAAGCCCAGTATCCTGTTTCCAACAGTGGCCAATCTAGGTCATACGTACCTAGCAGTTTCCCCAAAAGACACAGGTTCTGCAATGCTTGTATTGGGTCAAATATTGACATCCTGGGTCCCTTCTTAATAATGGTTTATGGACCTTTCCTGTAGGAACTTGTCCAAACCTTTTTTAAACCCAGCTACACTAACAGCCTTTACTACATCCTCCGGTAACAAATTCCAGAGTTTGATTACACGTTGAGTGAAAAATATTTTCTCTTATTAGTCTTAAATAGCTTACCCTGTAGCTTCATTGCATGTCCACTAGTCTTTTTATAGTCTGATAATGTAAACAATCGATCTACGTTTACCTGTTCCACTCCGTTCATTAATTTATAGACTTCTATCATATCTCCCCTCAGCCGTCTCTTTTCCAGGTTAAAGAGCCCTAACCTTTTTAGCCTTTCTTCATAGGAGTATCCTTCCATCCCCTTTACCATTTTGGTGGCTCTTCTCTGAACCTTTTCTAATAACGCTATATCCTTTTTAAGATACGGAGACCAGAATTGCACACAATATTCAAGGTGCGGTCTCACCATGGAACGGTATAGAGGCATTATAATATCTTTTGTTTTATTTTCCATTCCTTTCCTTATCATACCTAGCATTCTATTTGCTCTCTTGGCCGCCGCTGCACACTGGGCCGACAGTTTTAACATGTTATCCACAATGACGCCTAAATCTTTTTCTTGGGTGGTGGTTCCTAATGTGGAACCTTGCATCGTTTAACCATAGTTTGGGTTGTTCTTCCCTAGGTGCATATCTTTGCACTTGTCCACATTAAATTTCATCTGCCATTTTGATGCCCAGTCTTCGAATTTATCAAGATCCTCTTGCAATTTTCCACAATCCTCATGCGTTTTAACAACTTTAAATAGTTTTGTGTCATCTGCAAATTTGATAACCTCACTCATTATTCCCTTTTCCAGGTCATTTATGAATATGTCAAAAAGCAGCGGACCCAGCACAGATCCCTGGGTTACACCACTATTCACCTTTCTCCATTGGGAAAATTGGCCATTTAGCCCTACCCTCTGCTTTCTATCTTTTAACCAGTTCCTGATCCACAATAGTTCACTGCCTCCTATCCCATGACTCTAGTTTTGCCAAAAGTCTCTGATGAGGGACCTTGTCAAAGGCTTTCTGAAAGTCCAAATACATTATATCAACCGACTCACCTTTGTCTACCTGTTTATTCACACCTTCAAAAAAGCATAACGGATTAGTAAGACAAGATCTTCCTTGTCTAAGGCCATGTTGGCTGTCTTCCATGTTCAGCAATTTTGTTCTTTATGATGGTTTCTACCATTTTTCCCGGTACTGACGTCAGGCTCACTGGTCTGTAGTTTCCCGGATCACCCCTGGAACCCTTTTTAAAAATTGGCGTTACGTTCGCCATCCTCCAATCTTCAGGTATTACAGATGATTTTAATGATAGTTCACAGATTACTAATAGCAGGTCTGCAATCTCATATTTCAGTTCTTTCAACACCCTTGGATGTATACCATCCGATCCAGGTGATTTGCTACTCTTCAGTTTATCTAATTGTTGTAATATATCTTCCCCATGTATCGATATTTCCTTCAATTCTTCCGCACCTTTAAATACCACTTCAGTCATGGGTAACATCCTTACATCTTCCTCAGTAAAGACTGAAGCAAAGAATTCATTCAGTCTCTCCGCTATCGCCTTGTCGCCTCTTAGTGCCCTTTAAATCCCTCTATCATCTAATGGATCAACTGACTCTCTCACAGGTTTTTTGCTACGAATGTACTTGAAAAAGTCTTTATTACATGTTTTTGCTTCTGCAGCAAGCTTCTTCTCAAATTATCCCTTTGTCTGCCTTATCAATGCCTTGCATTTAACTTCCCAGTTCTTGTGCTGTTTCCAGTTTTCGTCATTTGGCTCTTTTTTTTCTATTTCCTGAAAGATGCTTTTTTGGCAACAACGGCCTCTCTGACCTCACTTTTAAACGATGCTGGCAGTTTTTTGGACTTCCTTCCACTTTTCTTAAAGTGTGGAATACAGCCGGTCTGGGCTTCCAAAATAGTATTTTTCAACAACACCCATGCTTGATGTAAGTCTTTAACCTTTGCAACTGCTCCTTTTAGTTTTTTCTAAACTGTTTTCCTCATTTTATCATAGTCTCCCTTTCGAAAGCTAAAAGGTGGTACTGTGGATTTCCTTACCGTCCCTCCTCTACTAATTAAATCAAACGTGATCATGCTATGATCACCATTGCCAAGTGGCCCCACACCCTTATCTCTTGCACAAGATCTGGTGTTCCCCTAAGGACTAGGTCCAATATGGCTTCCTCTCTGTTCGGTTCATTAACCAGCTACTCCAAGAAGCAGTCATTTATTTCATCTAGGAACTATATCTCCCTAGCATGTCCTGCCATGACACTGACCCAGTCGATACCGGGGTAATTGAAATCACCCATTATTATTACTGTGCTGTAATTTTTGTTAGCTTTCTTGATTTCTTTGAGCATTTCTTCATCCATTTGTTCATTCTGGCCAGGCAGTCGATAGTACACCCCCACTGCCATCGCCTTCCCCTTTTTACATGGAATTTCAATCCACAGAGATTCTACAGCAAATTTTGTTTCCTGCAAAACTTTAATCCTTTTTGACTCAATGCCCTCTCTAACATAGAGCGCAACCCCTCCACCAATTTGGTCACCTCTATCATTATGATATAGTTTGTACCCAGGTATCACAGTGTCCCACTGGTTGTCTTCCTTCTACCATGGGTGCCAGAGTTGGTGGCCTAGGTCATTGTACTGGCCTCAAAGCCCTCGGAGACCACAGTTCTTGCTGAGCACCTTCAGGCCATCGAGGCAGATGTCAGCTCTCTTGGATGCATGGGTCCCAGCGCTCCTGGTGGTGTCGCCACCGGCCATGCAGCCAATCCTTGAAACCTATGCTTTCCCCGCCAAGCCGGGGATGTTGGATCGGCGGTCAGAGTCCCGCAGGCCCGACTGCTATCTCCCTTTCAAATGTCTCCGGTACTGATATCTGAACACCCTGGCACTCGGAGGATGGCCACCATCTGTCTTGCAGCCAGCTTCACTGCCAGCGTGGGGCCGATGCTGGGCAGAGACAAGGAGGTGATTCGATGTCCACTCGGAGTTGGACTCCGATGGCTGGGAGACAGAGGAGAGGATTCCTTAATCACTGAGAGGGAGTCCCCGGACATACCTTTGGAGCCATCCCCTCCATATGAACATCAGAAGTTGCCACCGGAGGACATGTCCTTCCAGGACATTACCCAGGATATGGCCAAGATGATCTCCTTTTTCCCTGGAAGCAGAGGATGAACTGAAGGCTGAAGAGCTGGAGATCCTCCAGTATCCATCAGCTCTGAAGGAGGCCATCACGTTGCCAGTGCACTGTATTCTTCAGAGGCTGCTACTACACATGTGGGGGAACCCGATGTCTATGCCAGCCATCAGTCACCGACTATACTTAATGTATGGGTGTAGAAAGCACCTGGTTTTGAGAAGCCCCAACTGCCACCCCACTCCCTGGTGGTAGAGTCAACTATGCGATGGGTAAAGAGCTTCAAAATCCATTCGTCGGTGCCCCCATGCAGGGAGCAGAGGACCCTCGCTGGGTTTGGAAGGCACTGCTTCCAGGGCTTCATGCTTGTGGCCTGGGTCCTGTCATATCAGCTCTACATGGGGATGTTCTTAAAAGACATCATGGGAGATCTAAACGAGCTCGGCTCCCTCATCCCAGCGGAGTGCCTGGAGGCCTTTCATACCCTAGTTGGGCATGGTACAAACGTGTCCAAATATATAGTGTGGGCCACATATGACATGTTTGAGTCAATGGACAGGGTGGTGACAGTGAGTATCTGTGCTCACTAGCTGGCCTGGCTCCAGTCTTCCGACCCAGAGCAATGGGTCTAGGACAAGCTGGCGAACGTGCTGCACACTGGGAAGAACCTCTTCGGGAAGCTCATGCAGGAGAGGATGGCTGAAATTGAAACAGAGCAGGTGACCATCTCCTGCCCCTCTCTCAAGATGGAGGATCCTGCCAAACAGAAACATCAAGGGAAGAAGCCCTTCTAGAAGGCCCAAGTGCCGGTATTATCAGAGTCCCCAGGGGACTCAATCAAATGCGCAGATCCAGTGACAGCCACAATGGGCTAAGCTGCAGAAGGCCCATCCCACGCCACAGCCAGGAGGGGGGTTTTGATGCCTTCCTCAGGAGCATAGCCAGTCGCCCGATCGCCACAGTTGCCCCCTCAGGTGGGCAGTTGGCTTGTCCACTTTGCACACAAATGGCCTCTCATCACTACGGACACCTGGGTGCTACAGATTGGGCAGGATGAGTATCTGCTACACCTTGCCCAGTTTCTGCCTCCATTCTTCCCAGGGGAGTATCCTCTAGACCCGCAACATCGCAGCATCCTCCAGACAGAGGTCATTAATCTGCTGGCTGACTTGGCCATCAGGCTGGTGCCCCCAGATCAGATAGGGAGGGGATTCTACTCCTGCTACTTCCTCATCCCCAAGAAGATGGGGGGGGAGGGGTTCAGATCAATCCTCAATCTCAGGGACCTGAACCACTTTCTGGCCCAGGAAAAGTTCAAGATGGTCACCCTGGGTACCTCGCTTCCATACCTTTTCAAAGGGGATTGACTATGCTCCTTGGATCTAAAGGATGCATACACACACATCCCGATCCACCCCTCACACAGAAAGTACCTGCATTTTGTGCAGGGCAGCCAGCACCTTCAGTACTGCATGCCGCTTACCTTTGGACCCTAGGGGCCTTCATCTTCCCTTACTTAGATGACGGGCTGATAAAAGGCCCCTACACCCGATGGCATGCGGCACTCAGCACACCTGATGATACAGGTGCTGAAGTAACTTGGGTTTGTGGTCAACTACCCCAAGTCTCATCTGCAGCTTTCGCAGCACCAAATTCATCAGACCCTCCTGAACACACATGGGCTTGCGCATTCCTCCAAAACGACTGCTTAAAGCAGCTCTTGGAGGTGGTTGATGCCTTCCACCAGGGGCGTCACACCACTGAGTGAGGGAGGCTGTGTATGCTTGGACACATGGCTTTCAGGGTACAAGTGGACCCCCTTGGCCCACCTCAGTATGCCCCATGCTCAGTGGATGTTGTTTACCCAATGGAATTAGGCCACGGGCTGCCTCAGGGATTGTGTGGCATCACTGCACCCCTAGTGGAATCTCTATGGTGGTGGCTGGAGTTACGGCATCTGCTTCGAGGTCTCCCCTTTCAGTCGATGCCACCCCACCAGATGCTCATCAATGATGCATCCAACCTGGGCTGAGGCACATACCTGGACAGCTTGCGGATGCAGGGCCTTTGGTAGGAGCAGTAGATCCTGCACCAGATCAACTTTCTGGAATTGCAGGTGATTGTGATTGCCCTCAAAGCCTTCCAGGACCACTTGACCAACCAGGTAGTCTTCATTCAGACAGACAACCAGGTGATGATGTTCTATATCAACAAGCAGGGAACCATGGGCTCGTACCTCCTATGCTAGGATGCGGTGTGCCTCTGGAAATTCACAGTGGCCCATGCCGTGACGCTGTGGGCGACCTACCTACCTGAGGAGCTCAACTTGCTGGAGGACAATCTCATTCGGGTCCTCCAGCCCCATGAGTGGACTCTAAACAGGAATGGGCACTCCAACAATGGACCTCTTCGCCTCACTGCATAATGCACATGTGGACCGCTTCTGCTTCCACATGGCTGTAAGGTGCTGGCTGGTGCCCGACACCTTTCTCCTGAACTGAGGGTGGGCCTGTTCTACGCTTACCCTCCAATTCCACTGGCAGTTAAGATGCTCCTCAAGCTCCAGGCAGACAAGGTCATGATCCTCATTGCCCCGTACTGACCCAGGCAGCTGTGGTTCTTCCTGCTGCTTTAGCTCCCTCATTGGGAGCCTCTCTGGCTGGGTTGCACCCCTGACCTCATCTCTCAGGAAGGCAGGACCCTATTACACCCGAACATCTGGTCCCTGCCCCTCCCGACATGGATGCTGAGCAGGTAGTCCTGTCTGAGCTAAACTTGCTGGGGGAGGTGACTGAGGTCCTCCTAGCCTCCCATAGGGATTCCAACCACCGCACCTATACCTTTAAGTGGCACAGGTTCTTGCTCTGGTGCGCTGACAAGATGCTGGACTGTTTCTCATGCTCAGTTGAGGGCTTGCTGGAGTACCTCCTGCATCTCTCCAGTTCGAGCCTCAAGTCCATCTCTGTTCGAGTGCACCTGAGTGCGATTGGGGCCTACCATTGGGGCTTGGAAGGGAAGCCCATCTCTGCTCAGCCCCTGGTGGCCCATTTCTTGCGGGATTTGCTCCTGTCAAAGCCTCCAATTAAGCCCCCACCTGTGGCAAGGGATCTGAATGTGGTCCAGGGACAGTTATTGTTGACGCCCTTTGAGCCATTCACTACCTGCCCGCTGAAATTTCTGACCTGGACAGTTGCCTTTCTCGTGGCTCTCACCTTGGCTCACTGAGCCAGTAAGATTCAGGCTCTGGTGACTCATCTGCCATACATATGGTTTCACCATAACTGGGTGGTGCTCTGCACCTACTTGAACTTCTTGCCCAAGGTAGTCTCGACTTTCCACCAGTCGGTGGTCCTGCCCACCTTCTTTCCACAGTTTCATGCCAACAGGGCAGAGGCCTAACTGCACACATTAAATTGTAAGCATGCACGTACCAGTCTGCACTGTCACTCTGCACATCCCTTCGTCTCCTATGACCCCAACAAACTGGGCATAGTCTCCAAATACACGCTGTTCATTTGGGTAGCGGGTTGTATTTCCTTTGCCTATGCTCAGGCAGGTCTTAGACTTGATGGCTGCATACATGGCCAATTTGCACTCTGTCTCCACTGAGGAGATTTGTAGGGCTGCCCGTGGTCCTCGATCCACACCTTTACAGCCCACTTTATCTTTATCTTTATCTTTATTTACATGATTTGATTGACCGCCCGGGCTGGAGCATCAGGGCGGTGCACAATACAAAAAAAATAAGGCTGCAGGAAACAAAGTCAGAAAGGGAACGCCAAAAATCGACAGGACAGGAGAGACAGATTAAAGGCAGAAAAGAGGGAAAGGCCCAGGGGGGCAGGAGGACAAAAGGGCAGGGGGGAAAGAAAAGGAAAAGGGAAGCGGACCAGCGGGGGGAGGGTTATGGAGGGCGGAGGGCGAAGCTCTGTGATGGGACACCATCGTCGGGGGGGGGGGGGGGGGGCAAGATCGAAAGCCTGGCAAAAGAGGTGAGTCTTGAGGAGAGTCTTAAAGCGGAGATAGGATGGTTCTAGATGAAGGGGCAAAGGGAGTGAGTTCCAGAGAGCGGGACCCAAAAAGAAAAAAGCGGAGTGACGTGTCAGTTCAAAGCGGGCCTGGGCAGGGGAAGGGAGAAAGAGGCGGTTACCGTGGGCCGATCGGAGAAGACGTGGGGAGGGCTGGAGGTGGATAATGTCCGACAAGTATTGGGGGGTGCTGGAGTGGATAGCTTTGTGAGTGAGGATGAGCACTTTAAAGACAAAACAGAACTTGACTGGAAGCCAGTGTAAGGTGAGAAGGCAGGGAGACACGTGAGAGTGAGCTGGGGAACCAGTGACAAGATGGGCGGTGGCATTTTGTACTAGTTGAAGGCGTCGAATCTGAGAGGAGGGGAGGCCTGCATAGATGGCATTACAATAGTCTAGCCTGGTCATTACCAGGGACAGGATGAGGGTAACAACAGAGGAAGGGGGGAGAAAGGGTTTGACGGCCCGGATCTGACGTAGATGGAAAAAAGAGGTGCGTATGACGGAGGAGATGTGTTGATGGAAGGAAAGGGAGGAGTCCAAGGTAACACCTAGATAACGGAGAGTTGGGACTAGGGGAATGGAGCGAGAAGACATAACAGGCGACAAGCTAGGGGAAGAGAGCCCAAAGGAGATCCAAATCGCGGATGATTTGGCGGGGTTAACATGCATGAAGTTAGAATCGAACCATGATGCAACAGAGGAAAGACAGTCGTTGAGCGGAGTGAGGTCGGGGGCAGAAGAGGGGGTATAATGGACCAGCAGGATATCATCGGCGTAAATGTACGTGGAGATGCCAGACTGTTGGATGAGTAGGGCCAGGGGCGCGAGGAAAGCATTGAAGAGTAGGGGGGCAAGAATAGACCCCTGAGGAACACCACAGAGGGAAGGGGATGGAATGGAGGAGGAGCGGTCAATGTGAACTGAGAAAGTGCGAGCAACCAGGAAGGAACGGAACCACTGCAAGACAGTCCCACGAACCCCAAAGTCAGATAGACGGGACAGGAGAGTGCGGTGATCGACAACATCCAAAGCAGAAGAAAGATCCAAGGACACCACAAGAGAGAAATCACCACGGTCATGCGCACGGTGAAGCTCCGACAGTAAGGCTGTGAGAATAGTTTCAGTGCTATGGCCTACACGAAATCCAGATTGACGGGGGTGAAGGGCAAGAGTAGAATCGAGGTGTGTTGCAAGTTGGGAGAATACCAGTTTTTCGAGGATCATTGAAAGGAAAGGGAGGTTGGTGACAGGTCGCCAATTTGCGGGGGTGGCAGGATCAAGGGTGGGCTTCTTCAGGAGAGGGTGGACAATGGCGTGTTTCCAGCTGGAGGGAAAAAGACCGGAGGAAAGGCTAGCGTTAAAGATAGAGACGATGTAGGGCACAAGAGCAAGGTCTGGGTTAAGCAGCCAGGAAGAAGGCAGGGGGTCAAGAGGACAGGTAGTTTGGTGGGCTGATGAAATAGCCTTGAGGATTTCAGGGGCGGAAACGGGTGAGAAAGTACACCAAGTATGGGGGAAAGTGTGAGAGGGGGATGGAGGACTGGCAGGGGGGGAAGTAGAAGGGGAAGGGGAAGCAGGGGGAGGGGAAAGAGGGAGAGGACAGGCGGGAAAGGAGGAACGGAGGGAAAGGACCTTGTTGGTTAAAAAGGAAGCAAGGGTAGATGGGCTGGGGGCCGATGGAAGGGGCCATGGGGGAAGGGTAGACGAGGAGGAAATGGATCTGAGAACGAGAAATAAACATCTAGAAGAATTAGAAGAGGAAGATATGAGCTGAGAGTAATAAGACTGTTTGGCCGATGATATCAGGGAACGGTAGGAGAGATGAGCTTGGCGGAAGGCTAGGTAGGCGGCAGTGGAGCGATGCTTTCTCCATAAGCGCTCCGCCCGACGTAGGTGAGAGCGGTGGAGGAACAGTCCGGGATGGTACCAGGGATGGTGAGATGAAGGGCGAGGGGATACAGGACGAAGAGGGGCAAGAGCATCGAGGGTGGTAGAAAGAGCGGAGGACCACTGCTGCCTGGATGGGGATTCCCAGTGTGACAGTTACTTCGGCCAAGCCATACTCCAGCATCTGTTTGGTACTTAAGTTCAACTCCTTCCCACCAGCCCTTCTGTCCTTCCAGGCTACCAAAAGAGTCGTCGTCCTGATGTTGATGGCTGCTGTGGACATTGATTTCGTTGGATCCCAAAGAGGGATCACATGCGCTGTTTCTCTGCTTCTTGTTTCCCCAGTTGGGCTGTTTTCTTGTGTTCGGTTCCTGTAGCTTGGGAGTCCCATACGTGAGGACTTATTCCTGTTGTTCTTGGAGAACAAGCAGGAAGAAGTCCTCACAACCCTTTTACCTCCCTGTGGAGTTGTTTTGGCTACCAGCCTTTGTATTATACTGAGGAGAAGATGGCACTGCGGCAGCTGGGAAAGCAGGCGCACATGCATGATGAAGGCTCCCAAAAGCTTCTGGTGGAAGCTGGGGAGTGTTCCCACATGGGGGCTCTGTCAGAGGACATCACCCATAGGTGAGGACTTATTCCTGCTGTTCAAAGAGAACACCTACTACAGGTGAGTAACTCGTTTTCAATGCTGACTGCTGGTACTATCCAAATAGCAGCAATATTAAGCCTGCTATCCGGATAGCTAACTGAATAAAGCTAGGATAGCCTTTTTTGCTGGTCTGTCTTTATCCAGATAGTTATTCGATTAGCAGATTGAATATAGCTGCTAACCGGATAACTCAGAACTCTGCCTATGCTCCATTCACATACCTCATTGGTACTATCCAAATAATGCCAAGGCAGTCAACAGAGTTACTTACCTGTAACAGAGTTCTCCGTGGACAGCAGGATAAGTCAGCCACACCTGGTGACGTCATCCGACGGCGCCATGACGGAAGTGCTCTCTAGCTCAGAAGCTTCTGAGCATGTGTGAGGTGGTCCCACCTCCCCGGCCCGCCCCTAGCCGGTCAGTGAGTGACTAGCTATGCCCTAGCGGCTAGGTGCGGGGCGCGCAGGCCACCCTCATGCAGGGGAGGTGGGTTGGATCGTGTGGCTGACTTATCCTGCTGTCCACGGAGAACTCTGTTACAGGTAAGTAACTCTGTTTTCTCCTAGGACAAGCAGGATGTGTCAGCCACACCTGGTGTCTCCCAAGCTAAGCATCCACGCTGTGGAGAATGAGGGAGGCATGCGATAGAACAGCAATAGTGTTTATTGAAGAACACAACAGGTATATAGAATAAAGTGCAACTCTTAGGCAACGTGCCAGGAGACAGAACCATATCAATTGTGCAAAATGCGAGAGGTAGAATTATTAATTGTGCAATCAAGTTGACAGTGCAACACAACAACAAACAGTGCAACAACAAACAGTGCAATAACAAGTCTGTGCAAACAGAACCAGTGCCTGGCAGCAACTGGTAATTAGCAGCAGGAGTCTGGCATCTAGTCCCTCAGCTCAGTCTTGGGCTGGTTCCGCAGGGCCCGCACCCAAGGGTGCCGTAGCCGCAGATAGGACTGCTCAGCCAAAGGCGCTGTCAGTCTCCGCGTGGATATCAAGACAGTAGTGTTTCTGGAAGGTTAGCTGAGAGGACCAGGTGGCGGCTTTGCAAATTTCGCTCACTGGAATTTCCTGTGCGCAGGCCAGAGAAGCGGCTAGAGTGCGGAGCTGGTACGCACTCGCCTTGTTTGATGGGAGTGCGCCCGCCTTCTGTAGGCAATAAGCGATGCAGTCTGAGATCCAGTGGGAGAGTGTGCGCTTGGTGACAGGTCTCCCTGGTTTGTTCGGGTCGAAGGAGACGAAGAGCTGGGTACCCAGCCGAATGGCAGACGTCCTGCTGATGTAGATGCGCAGGGCGCGTACGCAATCCAGGGAGTGAAGTCGTTGCTCTTCAGGTGATGAGTGTGGGGCTGGAAAGAAGGATGGCAGCTCCACTGACTGGTTGATGTGAAAAGCGGAGGCGACCTTTGGCACAAACTTGGGGTGAGTCCGGAGGGACGCCCGGTTGTGGTAGAGTTTCGTGTAAGGTGGGTGTGCCACTAAGGCCAGCAACTCGCTAACCCTCCGAGCCGAGGTGATGGCAACGAGGAAAAGCGTCTTCCAGGAAAGATATTTTCCGTCAGCTGTGGACAATGGTTCGAACGGCTCCTGCATGAGCTGTTGCAGGACGACGTTAAGGTCCCACGAAGGTACCGGTTTCTGTACCGGGGGCTTGAGATTTCGGAGCCCTCTCATGAAACGCATCACAATGGGAAGGGCGGCTATGGAGCCTGACGTTGGGTCTTGTGGGCGTTCGTGCAGAGAGGCAATGGCCGCCAGGTGTACCTTGATGGATTGCGGTTTCAAGCCTGAGCTGAAGAGGAAAGTGAGATACTGTAAGATAGTGGGTACCGGGCAAGAGGCTGGATGGACTCCTTGGTCCTTGCACCATATACTGAAATGCTTCCACTTGAGGCCGTATGCCTTTCTGGTGGACGGTCTCCGCGAAGCCAGAACAATCTGCTGTACATCCGAGGGTAGGTACGAGTCGTTGAAGGTCATCCTTTCAGCCTCCAGGCTGTCAAGGCTAGCATCTGGAGGTTGGGGTGCCAGGTTCTGCCACCGTTCTGGGTTAACAGGTCTGGTCTCAGTGGTAGCCGAACCGGTGGTTCTTGGGCGAGCTGCAGCAGCAGGGAGAACCACATCTGTCGTGGCCAATAGGGGGCGATCAGAATCACGTGCGCTTTCTCCTTGATGATGCGCTGTATCGTGGTTGTCACGAGAGGTGTTGGAGGAAAGGCGTATGCCAACTCCCAAGTCCCCCATGGGATGGCAAATGCATCCGAAGCCAGTCTCTGTTGCGACGGGTGCTTGGAGCAGAACAAGGGGCATCTGGCGTTCGCTTCGGTCGTGAAGAGGTCGATCTGGGGAGCTCCCCAGCGCTGGAAGAGGTTGTCTGCCACTTCCATGTGAAGCATCCACTCGTGGGGTTGGAGCTGTCTGCTGAGTCTGTCCGCTAAGGCGTTCTGATCCCCGGGGAGGTAGGTCGCCTGTAGGACGCAGTTGTTGGCTAGCGCTAGGGCCCATGTCTCGAGGGCTTCCTTGCATAGGGAACGGGAACCCGTGCCTCCTTGCTTGTTGATATAGAACATGGTCACCTGGTTGTCTGTCTGCACCAAGACCGCTTTCCCCGCCAGGTGAGGTATGAAAGTCTGGAGGGCATATTTGACAGCCCGGAGTTCGAGAACATTGATGTGGAGGGATTGTTCCACTCTGGTCCAGGCTCCTTGCGTGTTGAGATGTAGTAGATGAGCCCCCCATCCCTTGGAGGATGCATCCGTGGTGAGGATGAGTTGATGAATGCGGGGTTGCAGATTCTTGCCCACTGAGAGGTTGGCTGGGTTTGCCCACCAACGCAGGCTCCAAACAATATTGGCAGTGATCGGTATGCGGGTGCTGAGTGGTTGGGAGAGTTGCTTCCAGTGAGTCCGCAGGTGCCACTGGAGGGTGCGCATATGTAGCCTTGCCAAAGGGAGGGCCGAAGTTGTCGCAGCCATGTGGCCTAGCAGGCGCAGGATCTCGTGGGCCGAGATCTGCTTTGCCGCCGACACTTTCTTGGCCAGTCGAACGATGGCACTGATCCGGACCTCGGGCAGGAAGGCCTTGCAGGCCTTGGTGTCGATTATCGCCCCGATGAATTCCGTACGCTGCACAGGTTCCAATCGGGACTTGACTGTGTTCAGGAGGAATCCCAGTCTGACTAGTAGGGCTGTAGTCCGGCGCACTGCCCTCCTGAGTTCGGGGGCAGAGTTCGCCGACAAGAGCCAGTCGTCCAGGTAGGGAAAGATGGTGACGCCTTGTTTGCGGAGGTGTGCAGCGGCCACTGCCACGCACTTCGTGAAGACTCTGGGTGCTGGGGAGAGGCCAAATGGCAGGACTCGATACTGGTAATGGCGCCCCAGTGCTATGAATCTCAGGAATTTCCTGTGGGAAGCGTGGACTGGGATGTGGGAGTAAGCATCCTGCAAGTCCAGCGTAGCCATCCAGTCCCCCGCTCTGATGAGGGGAAGGATGGAGTTGAGCGAATACATTCTGAACTTCTCCTTTGTGATGAAGTAGTTCAACTTTCGGAGGTCCAGGATGGGACGGAGGCCCCCTGACTTCTTGGGAATAAGGAAGTACCGGGGGTAGAAGCCAGTGTTGATTTCGTCCGGGGGCACCCGCTCTATCGTCCGGGCCAGGAGAAGCTGCTGTAGGAGGTCCGAAAGTGGTTTTTCCAGATGCAGTGGAGGTCGGCTGGTGGGCTGCTTGTGCTGCCATGGAGGGGAGGAGAAGTGCAAGCGATAGCCCGACTGGACTATCTGAATGACCCACCTGTCCGTGGTAATCTCCCGCCAGGCCGAGAGGAAATGGGACAGGCGACCTCCCACCGGGGGGGGGCCGCCGTTGAATCCAGCGGAGGGCCCAGCCAGGTCGGGTAGTCAGAAGGAAGAGGTGTCTTTACCGGACTGTGGAGGGTTTGTCTGTTTCTGTTTGCATTGTCGCGGCTGCTGTCTCTGAAAGGATGACTTATGATAGGTCTGCTTGAATCTTGGCGTCTGCCACTGCCGGTTGGAGCCATAATATTGCTTTGAAGAAGAAAAGGGCTTGCGGAAGTAGCTCCCTTTCTGAGACCAGGAAGGGCGTTCGATTCCGCCAGTGTCTTTAGAGTGGTGCAGTCCTCTTTTAGACCGTTCACCGTGTCGGCAACTTTGTCTCCAAAAAGGGAGTCACCCGAACAGGGTGCATCCACAATTTGGTCATGGGTATTGTCCGAGAGTCCCGACGCACGAAGCCATGCCCAGCGACAGGCCGAGATGGCCGTGCCCGCTGTCTGGACGGCCGTATCAAAGGCATCAAAGGCTGTACTCATCAGGTGCTTGCTGCATTCAGCTAGTTCCTGCATGGTGGCTGAGGCAGACGTACGTGAGTCCTTGGGAAGATTCTGTAGCTGGCTTTTGAGGTCAGCCAAGAGGGCGTCCTGGAATAGGACATGTTGAAATTGATGTGCTGCTATCTTGGCACTGAGCATGGCCCCTTGAAACACTTTCCTCCCCACGTCGTCCAGACGCTTGGGGTCCCGGCCCGGTGGGTGGTTGGCTTGGGCACGCGTGGACTTAGATCTTTTCAGTGCTGATGCCACCACGATTGACTGGTGGGGTAGCTGAGGCTTGTCGAAACCTGGTGCCATGTGGATGATGTATTTGCTGTCCAGGCGTCTGGAGCAAGCTTGTCCAGATGCTGGGAATTGCCAGAGAGTAAGCTGCTTGTCCTTCAACCTGCAGTGGAGGGGAAGAGCCATGGCTGGTCTAGGGCCGTTGAGGTATTTCATGACCTCTGGTTCCTTCTCGTCTGACATCTCCTCCGTGGCCAGCCCCAGTTTGGAAACCGCCTTCCTAAGGAATTTGGGGTATGTGAGGTCTTCAGTCACTGGTGCCGGTGGATCCTCCAGCTCATCAGCTGGGTTCTTGGAGGTGTCAGAGCCTGGTCCCAACTCCTCCACGTCGCTCCCCCCGGAGTCCAGCTGTGCTGGGGAAGAAGTCTGAGCTCTAGAAGGTGCTGGGGAAGGAGTCCGAGCTCTGGAAGGCGACAGGCTATGGAGTCGTGGGGAGGGGGACTGCTCCAAGCAAGGCAGGGCCATTGGTGGAACGTCTGTTGGTGCTACCCGCTCCTGGTCCAGCCGCTGGGGAGCAGTCTGCTCCACAAGGCGAGTGAGCAGGTGCAGAATTGCAGAGGAGGTTGAATCTGTGGACCGGCTTCTTTTGCTGTAGCCAGAGTTGGATCTCTTGCTCCTCTTGCGGCTGTGGGGGTAAGCACTGCGGGAATCCCTTGTCCCCGATGGAGACCGACTGTCCCTGTGTTTCCGCTGCTTGGCTGCTCTTTTCTTGCCCTTCTCGCCGCCACCGCGCTGCCTGGGGGATTCCCTGCTGACGGAGCGGTGTTCGCGGCTCCCACATCGGTGCTGCGCAGCAGCACGGTCATGCCCATTGTCCGAGCGGTGTTTACTGCTCCTGCGCCGAAGCTCCATCTCGGCGCGGTCTCTCTCCTCCGTGCCACTGTGCTCATCTCCCGCACGGTAAGAAGATGTGCTGGGCAGGGGGGAGGGCAGTCGGCGCCGATTGCCAGCAGAGGAGGGACAGGAACCGCTCCGGCCAATCAGGGAGGAGTCAGGTGGGGCCACGAGGGCGGCGCCATCTTGGGAGACTGCAGGAAGACCGCATGGCCGGGGAGAATGGCCCGGGGCGCTGATAACAACAGAGGGGCTTACCCTGGAGGTAGAGGCCTCTCCGGAAGCGGGATGCTCAGTGGGGAAAGAAGCACTGTGTCCCCGGTGAGTGGAACTGGCCGGTTTGGACGGCGCTTTCCCTCCATCAGTTCTGGGATGCTTTTCCGATCTTGGACGCTCAGCAGATTTGCGGTGCTCATTATTACTGGGAGGCTCCGGCGTCCGGTTTGCAGGGGACTTACGCGAGGCCGCAGAGGAGGCAAGCAAGTCCTTTAGGGAGTGTTCACGGTGCTTCCTTGCCCTGGGGGACATCCGAGCGCAGTTCTCCACCTCGTGAGAAGTCCCCAGGCATCTGATGCAATGCTGGTGAGTATCCGTGATGTTCATCTTTCTACTGCAGTGTAGACACTTTTTAAATCCCGGTTTAGGCATGGAATTTTTTGCAGTTTGTATTGGAGAGCTAGAAATCCGTCTTAAGGCGAAGGCGGAAGGAAAAAGACTGACCGGCTAGGGGCGGGCTGGGGAGGTGGGACCACCTCACACATGCTCAGAAGCTTCTGAGCTAGAGAGCACTTCCGTCATGGCGCCGTCGGATGACGTCACCAGGTGTGGCTGACACATCCTGCTTGTCCTAGGAGAAAGGGGAAATATTCAGTGGCACTACCTGGGTAGTACCACGGAATAACTCGCTTACCAGCACTTATTTAATTAGCACGTTCTACTAACCGGATAAGAGCTTTTGAATATGACCCCTTAATTATCTTGTTTGCCTGCACCGACTAGATTGTAAAAGCTACAGAGAAGGGACCGTCTCTTATTTATGTCTGCACAGTGGTGCACACATTTTGTAATGCTATATAATAAAACAATAGTAGCAATAGCAGTCTATACCCATCCTACAGTCCTCTACACCTCTATCCTATTGCCCCATGGATAGCTTTTAAATGCCCTTATGTATGTGTGTTTGTCTTTTCCTTAATTGCTACTCTCCTTTTTTGCTTCATCTTCTTTCCTATTCTATAACGTAAAGCAAGCCTCCTGTACATTGTAGAATAGGTGCATACAAATGTGCCTGCATCTAGATCAGTGCAGTGATTGTATAGCTTTATGTGTGTAGATTTAGGCCTCGCCCCTGTGCACTCTATAACTGAACATACATGCAATGGGACTTACATGTGTGTTTGCAGAATGGTGACCTCTCAAAGCAAGTGAAAGTGTAAGTGGCCATTCACATTTGTAGACCCTTTAGAATAGGGTTTTATGCATATTTCAAGCGCATAACTGTCTGCATGCTGTATATAGAATCTGTCCCATGTTGTAAATCACTGTGGATCTGGTGGTGGCGGTGATCTATAAATCAATCAAAATAAATAAATGTCTTACCTCATTAAACTCAGGGTTCAGGGTTTTCTTCTTCACTGAAGTTTTATGCTTTGATTTCTTTTCTATGTCTGGCTTCAGGTATCTGAAATGGAAGTAATGCTGTCAAAATATTCATGTTTTTGCAGGAAAATACTCACCTGAGAATAATGCCATTGATACTGCCCCTGGAGTAATGCTCTTCAAGCTTTTGCATTGTCAGATGAATTCTACTTTTAGGAAATTAATACCTCCCCTGTAATAATACATCGTTTATGATGGCAGATAAAGACCATTATGGTCCATCTAATCTGTCCAGTAAGGTGGCTAGAATAGGTGCACCCACTGCACTGTGCAGATCACCCCCCTCTATTTGTTGAAATATAAAAGATAGTTACATTTATTTTGATTTTAGTCTCTTGCTGTACTGTAAAATCACTAATCCTGTTCCATAAATAACACTATTACACGACTAATACTAGCCCCAAAATGATATTCCCAGAGCACTAAAGCAGAATAATTCTTTCATAATACTATTACAGTTTTGGAAGTAATACTCTCAGCGCACTAAGGTTAGCCCTGAAGTCATACCCCCATGGCATTAATACTTCCCTGGGTTATAACTTCCAGGGAACTAATAATGTTTCAAGCATATTATTCTGAGACTAATAATGCTGTGTTCAAAATAAAGGACCTAGCATTGATACTGCTACATGAATATTCTCACAGCAGTAATACTGAACTGTCAGTGCAGTAATGCTGCCCTGGGAATAATCATAGCCCAAGCACTAATACTCCCACAGGAATGATGCACCCAGATAACTAATATTTCCTCCCTACACCCCCAGGAATAATACTAGAGCACTCCAAGCAGCTAGTACTGACCTATAAATAATAATCTCAAACAACAAATACGGGAATACAATGCTCAGTGCATGAATACAGCTTGGGTAATAATATTGTCGGAACGCTGGTACTCCCATGGGAATTGCACTGCATGATCATACGCAGACCACACAGACATAAAGAAACAGAAAAGGCTGAGAATATCTCAGCCCTGCCTGCTCCCCCTTTCCCATGACCCAAAATCTGAAAGAAAGCCTGTATGCTTTTCTCTTGTGGTAGCAGGAGAATAAATCCTTGCTACAGTGTCAAAGGTTCTTCCCCTCAGCTGGATCCCACTCCCTATCCCCTTCACATCTCTCCATGAAGAAGAAAGCTGTCCAGCTCTCCCTCCCTTAACAGCCTTTTATTTTTATTACATATGTGTCTCAAAAGAAAGAACAAGGCTAACTTTAAACTATAATGAGAATCCCAGCCTCTCAGGCAGCTCAGGAGAAGGCATCAGGAGTCTCATTAAATTTTCCTGACTGACCATCTTTTACAGAGATGGAGTCACAGACCCCTGCTGAGAAGAGCTCTTAAAATTATATTTTTCTTTATTTCCTGCAAAGGAGCAAGAGAGAGGGGAAGGGGGGGGGGGGCAGTGGCACAGAATATAGTACAGATCTGGTATGCATTGTGCAAGCTTCTCTTAAACAAATGTACCTTGCAACACACTCCCTGTTATTTCTGCACAGAGAACCTCACATGTAGCTCTGTCAAAGCTCAAATCCTGCCCTTCAGTACTCCCAATTCTGAGACCACTCGGTCCTGCTCATTGTTTCCCTGGGTAGCAGCATGGCAGGGTTTGGGGTGTTAATCAGGCAGAAGAAAACAGTTGATATCAAATAATTAAGACATGCTGACTAGAGGGCAGGTTTGCTAAACCACACTAACTTCTAATGTGGGTTCAGCGTGTGGTAAGCACACTGTGCTAAAAGTGTGGGTCACCATACTAAAAATCCTACACTAACAGGTTCATACATGAATGGACAAAGACTGGGTGAGATGAGAATGGAATGTGGGTGTTGACAGCACATCATGGGTATGATGGGCCCGCGCTATCCGTGATTGTTGCCATTAGCACCAGTGACTTAATGCCACTTCAATGGGTGGCAATAGGTGCACCCGCGTACCAGATTACCATGGTGCTGCACATTAGCAACGTGCCAGAGTCAGGGGACGGACACACATGCCCACTTGAAGTTGGTAGAGACCTTCATGCTGGTTTTGTGGCCTGACTATGCACTACTAGCACACATTTTAGTAAACATGCCATTAGGAGTTATAAGGAGCTCTCCAGAGAGAAAGCAAGAGAAGAAATAACGATGTCCTGCTTTCTCCATGGACAAGCAGGAAATAAGTCCTCATGTATGAGTGACATCATCCAACGGAGACCACGTGGGAATACACCCCAGCTGTTAATCAAAGCTTTTGGGAGCTTTCTCTTTGCATGTGTAACAGTAATGTTCTGTCCCTACTTGGGGACTCTTCTGCCTTTTAGCTGTTCACGGGCATCCTCCCACCTGCACATTGTATTTCTGTTTCCTTCCTCTTAATTTCTAGTCAGTTCTTTGGCCGTTCCAAGTTTCCTTTCTTTTCTGTGGCACCACTGCCCTCTTAGGCGCTGGTGCTTCATTTGTATGTAAAACCTTCACTTTTCAACATCAAGTCATTTGATTTCGCTGCAGCTCTTTTTCCAGCTGGTATATCCCAAAACTTTGCCAGTGTTCCAGGTGCTCTAGGACCATATCTGCCACAAATATTCATAACTGGTGCCTTCAGTGCCTGTGACCCAATCATCAGCCCTCTTCTTGTAATTTGTGTTCACAGATGACAAAAAGAGGACTCAAAGGTTGAAAGAAGCAGCACAAATCACCTTTTGGCATTCATAAGTCTGATGCATTGGCAGCACCAGTCTTAATGGCATCGAAGGCTGCATTGGACACTGGCGGTGCATCGACAACGAGGAATTCTTGAGCCTACTCAGAGCCGAGCACCTGTAGTGCCCCAGAGTTTTGGCCATCGATCGATGCCCACCTAAAGATGAAAAAGGATTCAGCTTTGTCTTCATCGATTACGAGGGGTGGATTGCACTGAGCATCGAGTGGAGATTCCAGTGCATTGATGCCGAAGCCTTGCGAGGCATGGCGTCGTGAGTGATGAGGGTTCACAAGAGCGCCCATCTAAGCTGCCTTGAAGAGAGGAGAGCTCATTCTCCAAGGTATCGGAGGGACAGTGACAGCCTACTGTTTGCCGCGACCACTGTGCTAATAACCCCTCTCATATTCTGGGAACATCGACCGATGTTGCTGAGGCTTTGCAGCTTTCAGAGATGGCAGCCATGGAAACATGCCTTCTGAGGACTCTTGAGGGATGCATCATGATGCTGTTAGCCAAGCAGCATGTCAGTGCCTTGTTGTCTGCTGCATCGAGTTCAGCACCCATCCAACCGATCCTCGAGGCACATAGCTTGCCTGCAGGAGAGGCATTGATGGGTCTCGACACCAGAGCCTGTCCAGCCAATCTTATTCTCTAGTTTATTGGGGTTCGATGCTCCCTCTAAACCTAGAAGAACATCAGTACATCGTTGCTCCTGAAGGAGCTCTCAATCCCTAAGAGTCAGGAGAGCAATCCAGGCAGAGACTCAGAAGTACTTCGACTTTCTCTCTGAGTCTGACTCAGAAGACTGGGTCACTGATGTCGAATCGGGAGACATGTCAAAGGACAGGTCTCCAGGGCTTGCATCAGACACTTCTCTTCCTCTTGAAAGATGCAAGTCATCTCTTGAGGATATGACCTTCCAAGATTTTGTGAGGGATATGGCCAAGGCCATACCATTTTCTTTAGAGACTGAGGGATGAAAAAAAGGCAGAAGAATTGGAGATCTTTCAGTACTTCTCAGCCCCTAAGGAAGTGGTGACAGTGCCCTTGCCCTGCATCCTTCATAGCGTGCAGATAAGAATGTGGGAGAACCCCCTCACTGTACCTCCATTTAGTAGAAGGCTTGACTACATATATTGTGTTAAGAAGGCTCCCAGATTTGAGAAGCACCAGCTTCCTCACCATTCCTTGGTGGTCAAACCCACCCTTAAGAGGTCTAAAAGTTCCAAGACTCACTCCTCTGTGCCCCCAGGGAGGGAAGCTCAGACATTAGATTCTTTTGGGAGAAGGGTTTTCCAGAGTTCCATGCTTACGGCCCACATGGCCTCTTACCAGCTCTACAGGGCATATTTCTAAAGGACATTATATGTGGCCTAGCTGATCTGTCCCAATATCTCCCTCTAGAGAAACTGGTGCATCATGGTGGAGTGGAGGAGTAGCCTAATGGTTAGAGCACTGGCTTGGGAACCCAGAGACCAGGGTTTGATTCCCACTAGCACTCCTTGTGACCCTGGGCAAGTTACTTAACCCTCCCTTGCCTTGGAAGAATCCAAGTTATCAATGTCTTTATCTTTATTAGCACTTGGTATACCCTGTTTAATGTACACTACCAAGTTTGTTACTATATAAACAGCTTTGACTAAAATGATAAAGCGGTATAAAAGTCCTGTTAAATAAATAAATAAATAAATGGTAAAGACTTCTCAAAGTTCATGATCTGGGCAACCTATGATATCTTTGAAATGGCATTGGGAGCTTCTGCCATTGATATTGACATCCGGAGACTCACCTGGCTTTGGTCCTCAGACCTAGAGCAATCAATGCAGGATAAGCTCACTGATGTGCCGTGCTGTGCCATGGAGAGAATCTCTTCGGGGAAAAAGTCGAAGAGAAGACTGGCTTCATTGAAAAGCAGTACATCGTCCTTTGAAATCTCTCAAGGTGTGCATCCGAGCTGGCCTCCTACCACAGGAGGTACCAAGATGGTTACCAGAAAAAGACCTATTACTCTCATAGATGTAGATACTTTTCTGGGTCCAAAACTAGTCAATCAAAGCAGGCTCCTTGGCCACAATCGAAGCATGAAGAGCCTCAGAAGCCCCAACCTGCTCCTCAGCCAAAGCCTGGGGCAGGGCTTTGACTGGTTCCTGAAGAGCATAATCATTCTACCAGTAACTGCAATGGAAAACTCTCCTATCAGAGGGGGACTCACTCTTTTTGTCCAAAGGTGATCCCTTATAATCTCAGACTCTTGGGCTTTGCAAATTATCCAAAGTGGTTACAAATTACATCTATTTGACATTCCTCCAAATTGCCCTCTGAGGGTTCATTCCATTGACCCTCGGCATCAAGAATTCAGAGAGAAATCACCACCCCCTTGACATATTGTGCAACCAAGTTTGTACCACCAGAGCAAAGAGGTCAAAGGTTTTATTCCAGGTATTTCCTGATCCCTAAGAAAATGGGGGGATACCGTCCCATCCTGGACCTCAGAGATCTGAACACCTACCCAATCAAAGAAAAGTTCAGAATGATTTCTCTTGGTACCCTACTCCCTTATCTTCAAAAAGGAGATTGGCTATGTTCGCTTGATATGAAGGATGCTTATACCTACATACAAATACATCCCACTCACAGGAAGTATCTCAGATTCTTTCTGGGGGGACGCTACTTCAGGTACCGAGTTCTGCCTTTTGGCCTAGTCTCAGCACCTTGCATCTTTACTAAATGCCTTGTGGCAGTAGCAGCTTACCTTTGGACGCTGGGAGTGTTTGTCTTCCCCTACTTGGACAATTCATTAATCAAGAGTATCCCTCAGGAAGGTGTTCAAGAATCAACACTGTTGACCATTTGGGTGCTGGAGCTACTAAGGTTTGTCATAAATTACCCAAAATCTTACCTGCAGCCCTCTCAGCAATTGGAATTCATAGGAGCCCTGCTCAAAACAACTCGGGCAAGAATCTTTCTCCTGCACAACAGACTTCACAGATTGACAGCACTAGTGTGAGAGACTCAACTGAGTCAGCAGGTAACAGTTTGCAAGATGTTAACTGTATTAGGTCACATGGCTTCTATAGGGCATGTATCACCCTTGGCACATCTCCACATGAGACAGGCTCAGTGGACTCTGAGGACTCAATGGACCCAGGCCATAGGATGGCTCAGGGATCGTCTGTATGTCACCAATTCACTCATTCAGTCATTGCAATGATGGACAATTCATTACAATTTGCTCAAAGGTCTCCCCTTCCAAATCGCTCCACCATCAAAAACGTTTGACAGATGCATCTAAACTGAGTTGGGGAGCTCATCTCGATGGGTTTCACACCCAAGGTGATTGGTTCTTCCAAGAAAGTCTCCACCAGATCAACTTCTTGGAATTATGAGCTGTAGCAAATGCACTAAAGGCTTTCAGAAATTTGTTGACCAATCAAATTGTCCTAATTCAAACTAACAATCAAGTAGCAATGTTCTACATCAACAAGCAGGAGAAACAGGCTCGTACCTCCTGTGTTGGGAAACAGTCAAGTTGTGGAAATTTGCCATTACCCACAGAATGGACTTAAGAGCCACATATCTACCAGGTGAGCTAAACACTCTGGCAGATAGATTGAATCAAGTCCTTCAACCACATGAATGGACACTGCATAGGAAGGTTTCAACTCACAACTTTCGAGAGTGGGGCCCTCCCTCAATAGATCTTTTCCTGACTCCTCAAAATGCCCAGGTGTATCAGTTCTGCTCCAGAGTGAGATCACACAGCAGACTAGCCTCAGATGCTTTCCTCCCGTCTCACATAGTTCATTCACCTTATATTAAGTGGTATCAGATTTCCATCTTAGTTAGTCAGTTGTTCTACCAACATTTTTCCCCAAACCACATGCTCACAAATGGGAAACTGTGCTGCACATGTTAGACTGCAAGCCAGCCTTAGCCTTCTACTGTTTGTTTCGTTTGACCCCCATAAACTAGGAGTTGCCATCTCCAAGTGCTCTTTTTCAATTTGGCCTGCAGATTGCATCTCTTTCATTTATGCCCAGGCAGGCCTGAGCCTCGAACATCATGTTATGGCTCACAATGTCAAAGCCATGGCAGCATCAGTGGCCAACTTGTGCTCAATCTTCATGGAAGAAATCTGCAAAACCGCAATGTGGTCTTCAATTCACACATTCACATCTCACTGCTGTTTGGAGGGGGATTCTCGATGTGACAGCAACTTTGGTCAATTAGTACTATGGAATCTGTTTGGGGAATGGAATCCAATTCCATCCCCCATAAGCCCATTATTTTCTGTTCGGGCTACCTTTAAAAAAAAATAAAATTCAAAAGGCCTGTTGCCACAAAAAATAAAATGGTTAATCCCCGTTGGATAACAGTCAACTGCCTTTGTTTTGTTAAGGTAGTCTGTAGCTAGGGAGTCCCATATGTGAGGATTTATTTCCTGCTTGTCCATGGAGAACAAGTAGTTACTCACCTGTAGCAGGTGTTCTCCATGGACAGCAGAAAAAAAATCCTCACAACCCTCCCACCTCCCCTGGGAGTTGTATTTTACTATTGCTATAGTATCAGACTGAGGTAAAATGGTGGTGGCATTTGGCAGGTGGGAAGATGACAACGCATGCACAGAGGAAGCTCCCAGAAGCTTTGATTAGTAGCTGGGGATTGTTCCCGCGCCACTCTGTTGGATGACATCATCCATATGTGATGACTTTTTTCTGCTTTCCATGGAGAACACCTGCTATAGGTAAGTAAGTACTTTTTCTTAGTCCTATTCTGGGCTGCCAGAAAGGTTTCTGCCCCATCTGACACAAGCTTCCTGTTGGAGGGGGCACAAGCAGTAGGCCATAAATGCATGCACACATGCAGGTGCTTCAAGCCTCACTGCAGTACTGAATCTGCTTGCTCTGCTGCTGCTTTGAATGGTGGAGGAGTTGCTATACCACCCACTGAGATCTGCCACCCTACATGGCCACCTTTTTTGCCTAGTGGATGGACTGGCCTGGTCCTGGTCCTCTTCATATCCTTACTTCCCCTGAACATGAAGGAAAGTAGTAATATTAACTGGGATTTAGCAAAGGCATTTACTTATTCCTTTATCTCCTACAATATATACCATCAGTTCTATCAAAATACTTCTAATGTACAACACTGCATATGCCTTGTAGTGCTATACAAATGATAAGGAGTAATAGTTGTAGTGATGTAGTTCAACAGCACATAAAATTACCTGATTAAATATGTATTTGCCAAGATATAATGATCTAAGGATATGCAGTGATTTTCTAAATGGAATGACAGGAACCCCCCAAATTTTAGTTTTTTTTGTTGTGTTGGCAATAGCGTGCACAATGCTTATTTAGTACACACTATTCCCACATACATTCCCCCTTTGCTCGCCGTGTGCTCTCCCAGGAGGGATTGAGCCTCTGCAGCATCGAGCCACCCCCATCTCCATCGGCTGCCCAATCGGGGCAGATCGGGCTGTTCTTAAGGAGTGTGCAAGCAGGCACACCTGCGCCTTGCAGGCCCACGCCTGAGGGCCTCGCCAGAGGGCCCTTTGGCGTGGCCCAGAGAGAACGGTCCACGACTTTTCAGACTATACTTCAGCCTTAGCTTGTGATCAGCACGTCAGGAACAGTCTAAAGCATAATCGACCTCCACGACCACGACCCCACTACTACGGCGGCCCAAGCACCGCAACAGAAACCTTAAGGTAACTCGCGGTGTGAGAGATCCTAGAACCATTGTTACACTGCCTGTATTTCATAATAGCCGTCGCTACAATTACCTAGCCGTTCCCATCGTTCTTTCAGCTGTTAAAAGTGTGACTAATTAATCTTTTCTGCATCCTGTCTGCTGAATCAAAGTAGCGTTACTGTGAATGTAACTATTGAAGTAAAGTAATTTTCTCATACTGGTGATTGTGATACAAAGCTGAAACAAAGTACCTTTACTGTAATGAGAGCACTGAATCAAAGTATCTTCCCCATATTGGTAATTATGACAAAGTAACTATCAATGCAACTGTTAAACATCGTAGGCTCTTTTACCTATAAGTTCAGCCCTAAGCTTGCATTGCTATCCTGATTCCAGCATACATTATGCCTGCCGGTGCCCACATCCCATATACCCAGCCTCTTCCCGCCACTTCTAATACCCTTCTTGTTACAACTTAAGCAGTCTCTGGGAGACCACTTCGGTCACCTTAGATTGACACAGCACACATCAGCGAAACATGGCTATATCCTTACTAACCCTCACAACAATCTACTTACTTACCAATGCCATCTATGACTTTAATGCACTCACGCATGACCACAACCCTATCCCCCTAATTCATAGCACGAGTAAGAAATGCTACCGCAATCATTACCAACCACCATCAAACAACTACTACAAGAGACAGCCACGCTTGCTCTACATAGCACTAGAGCATGCAACAAACTCAAAATTTAACAAACCATATGTACGCCATGACCTCAGGTGCGCACTTATTAATGCACGCTCGGCCCGTAATAAATGGCCAGCCATTACTGATCTAATAACCAATCTAAACCTAGATATTCTAATGGTCACTGAAACATGGCTCTCGGACACTGACACTGTTCTACTAAATCAACTCACCCCTCCTAACTTCTCAATCTTCACATGCAACAGGGCTAACAGAAGAGGAGGTGGTGTCTTCATACTAGCAAAAACCGAACTCCAATACAGAATCAACCTAGCCAGAAGCTCACAACATCTTGACACACTCACCATATCCAACAAATCCAACTCTATCAACCTCATCTATAGGGCTCCAAACTCCTCAGCAGATGAACTCTCCAACATATTTGACTTAGCATATAATCCTGAAAATCCAAACAAACCAAATTGGCTGATGGGTGACTTTAACCTCACCTCCATCCAACCCAGCATAGCTAACACCTTCCTCGAGGCAATGGATAACCTCAACTTCAAGCAAATCATAAATGATCCCACCCACCACAGAGGGAATTCTCTTGATCTGGTATTCACCCCACCCGCAGTCACAAGCAAGAAGTGCCTACTTGACCTCTCCATCACACCTGTCCCCTGGTCAGACCACAGCATAATAACCTTTCAGATGCCATCACAACTGGAACAAGCTACACGCAGCCGATGAAATATACTAGCATCTACAAACCCTACACGTTTCAAACCATTCGATAAGGAAGAGATTACTAAGCTTGCTCTCCCAAGACTCGCTCAGTCATCACCCAACCTGAATGACATGGTTGCTAATTGGAATGACACTTAACTTGTATGCCCAATGACCACCCTCCAACAAACAATCAATATCCAATAACCACTGTGGAAAAAGGCATACAGCACCATGGTTCTCTCCTGAGCTAAAGACTTCCCTGCTCCACCTGAGAAAGCTTGAGAGAAAATGGCTTTGCACCCATAACACTTTGGACCAAGCCACATACCTAGACCACTTGAAGACTCATCGTGAAGCAATATGGGACAAGATGAAAGAGTTCCACTCTGATCTACTTAGCCGCTCGCTAAGCAAACCACGTGATCTCTTCAATTTGGTAAAATCCTTAACCAACGAACCAGCACCACCGCAACAAGAACATATACAACCACAGTTATATGCCAACTATATTCAATCCAAAGCCATCAAAACAATAACATCCACCATACCAGAACCTACCCAGGCACCTCAGTACCAGAATCCACTCAACAAGCTTTCACCTCCATCTGCGAAAAGCATTGAAGAAATTATTGCCTCCATTAACACCACCACTGCACCAAATGACCCATGCCCTGCATACTGGATCAGATCAATGTGATCTGAACTCAGCCCAATCATAGCTGCGATAGCAGATCTGTCCTTCTCAACAGGAATATTCCCACCCGCTCTTAAGCAGACATCCATTTGACCACTGCTAAAGAACAACCAGATGGACCCAAAGAAGGAGGAATCTTACCGGCCGATCTCCACCATCCCACTGCTAACCAAAATTCTTGAGAAGGTGACTCAGAGACAGATCCAACAAATATAGATATCTCATCCCCCCTAGACCCTTGCCAACATGGTTTTAGGGAAGCTCACGGAGTGGAAACCCTCCTGACCTCCCTAATCAACACACTCATCAGTGAGATAGACAACACCAAAAAAGGCGTCGCTCTAATGACATTGCTGCCACGTTTGATTCAGTCGACCATGACCAACTCTTAGCTCGACTCCACGACAAGGAAATCCAGGGTCTTGCATGGGATTGGTGCAAGTCCTACTTAGAAGACCGATGGCAACAAGTTCGGATCGGCCCCAACACATCTGAACCTTTCCGGCAAAAGCAAGGCGTACCCCAAGGCTCCTCCCTATCTGTGCTGCTCTTTAATATATACATGCAACCAATTTGTGAAATCACTTGCTCATTCGGCATGTTCTGCCTCCTCTATGCAGTTGATGTGCTGATATTCACACCTATCAACATCACCCTTCCTGATTATACGTTAGTCGATTGCTTCAACGCAATAATAGACTGGCTTCTCAATCAGAACCTACAAATAATACAATGAATGCATCAACCAATCAAAGAGGGAATTCCACACAAACTTGATAAATACTTCCATCAACAAGCCCAGAGAGCTCTTTGAAATAGTCAAGATCCTCACAAAAGAGCAAACAACAGAAGGGGAAGTACAAGTGGACCCACAGGAATTCGCCGACCACATCAAAGACAAATTCCACTCCACAGAGCGTACAACACCCAGTGGGACCACCAGGACAGACATACACACCAAAACCTGGGGCACATTCTACTCACCCTCAACAGAGCAGATATCCCACATCATCTCTACAATCAACACAAGCACTGCTCCTACAGACCCATGCCCAGTATCATGGGTCAAAGCCACCAAATCAAACTTCATTCACACCATACATAAAATAGTACACAACTCACTCACTCAAGGACTCATGCCAAAGCAACTAAAGCTTGCCTCAGTAAGACCAATAACAAAGAAAACAACCCTCGACAAAAAGGATCCAGCAGCATACCGACCGATCTCCAGCATACCCTTCCTGGCAAAAATCATCGAAAAAAACGGTACAACTACAACTCCAGGAACACATCGACAAACATGAAACACTCGACGACAACCAACACGGCTTTCGTCCCAACCACGGAGTCGAAACGCTACTGATCTACCTCTTCGACAGCATCCTAAGAATAATTGACAACAACAGGAAGGGAATCATAATGATCTTCATCGACATCTCCTCAGCCTTCGACACAGTGGACCACAACACGCTCCTGGAAAGACTAAAGAACACTGGTATACACGGTATCACTTTGAAATGGTTCCACTCATACCTAACCGAAAGACAGCTACAGGTCAAGGTGGGACACAACACCTCCCGACCCATAAATGTCCGTCAAGGAGTACCTCAAGGATCCGCACTTTCAGCTCTCCTATTTAACATCTACATCCAACCGATATGCGACATCATGAAAGAGAACAACATTCAATACACAATATATGCAGACGACATCATGATATACACCCCGATAGAAATCGACAACCTGGATTTCTCCAAGATAACAGACTGCCTTACCCAAATGACGAGCTGGTGTCAAAACAACAACCTCGCAATAAACTACAACAAGACTGAAGCTCTAATAATCACTCGGAACCAAAGCTTCATACACCCGCCAAACATCAAGATACAAAACACTACTATTCCAATAAAATCAGAAGTGAGATACCTTGGAGTTACTCTGGACAATAATCTAAACCTCAAGCCACACATAGACAAAACAATACAAAAAGTCTACTACAAGATGCGAATCATCAGGAGACTGAAACCACTCCTTGCCCCAGAACACTTTCGTACCGTCCTCCAAGCACTGATAACCCCAATACTGGACTTCTGCAATCCGATATACTTGGGACCACCGAAACAAGCCCTCAAACCACTCCAGCTAGCACAAAACACTGCAGCACGAATAATATCCGGTACTGCAAGACAGGACCACATCACACCCACCTTAAAGGACTTACACTGGCTCCCAATCGGTGCACGCATCAGATACAAAACTATCATAAACCTATTTAAGATAAATCAGCACACATCAGCCAACAGCCTACACACCCTCATTCAACCAGACAACAGCACTCGTCCTAGAAGAAAACAAACACGCAACCGAGTCAGCACCCCAGGTGAATTCAAACACACACGCAAGGACACAACAGACAGAGCGCTCTCCATGGCTGCTCCAACAATATGGAACAAACTACCGGACGACTTGAGGGCAACTACAGACCTCAAAGACTTTAGAAAACAGCTGAAAACCATGCTGTTCATAGAACACTATGGACACATCACATAACCTAAGAGAATGTATAACAGCACATATTGCCGTCTGTACAGATAATGTTTTACAGCACCACTGTATATAGCCCACACTGTACATAGCTCAAACCATTCTAGCACGCAACACGCCACACCTTGTACATAGCTCACCCCAATCTAGCACACGATACAACACACACTCAACTAAATTGCACCCTCACTGCATGATTAACACACTCACTTTACCCGATTGTTTGCTGTGATACCACCTTGATTAATAAGATAAGGCGGTTTAAAAATACTGTTAAATAAATAAATAAATAAATAAATAAATTTAAAAAAAACCGAGGTCCTAATCGCCACAAAAAACAAAAACTTTTCTCCCCCTCCGACCCTAAAAGTAAGAGACTCAGAACTTCCAATCAAACCAACCATACGTTACCTTGGTGTGACATTAGATCAGCAACTGAACTTCACAATGCACATAAGCCGCACTGTAAAGACCATTTATTACAAGATCAAGACCCTACGGCACCTGAGACCCATGTTGGATACAGAGAATTTCCGCACAATATTCCAAGCGTTAGTTACACCCCACTTCGACTATGCAAACATCATACTCCACGGACTTCCCAAGAATACCTTAAACCCGCTACAATTAGCCATGAATGCTGCCGCTCGCGTCCTGTGCGGAGCCTCAAGGATGGACCACATAACTCCCATCCTTAGGGAACTACACTGGCTGCCGATAAGTAGCAGGATCTCATACAAAGCCCTCCTCATCACGTTCAAATCCATTAATAAGATATCTCCCCCCTCAATCGCAGACTTACTCACTCTCACCCCTAACAATAGATCTAGGAGAACATTAGCCGCCAATGCCCTAATTATCCCAAGAGAAACCATAAAATGCACACAATCAATTAATAACAGAGCATTCGCGTTCTATGCCCCCAGATGCTGGAACAACCTACCCCCCAGCATCAGATTGAGCAGTGATCTCAGGCAATTCAGGAAAGCCCTCAAGCACCATTTATTCCTGGAGCACTTCTCACAACCAAATGACTCACCTACTCCCTCCTCACAACCCAACCTCCTAATATGAATTGCAAAAAAGATTAAGTCACATAACATGTAATACATACCAGACAGTTTTGTAATCCGGCAGTAGTACTGCCTTTGTTGTACTTTATTGTAAATAATACCAAGCTATTTAAATGTACATAGTTACCCCAGTTCAACTCCTTGTTACTTCCCTTGTTTTATGTAAACTCAGGTCAGATATGTTACTGTCCTAGAGTCAAATTGTTAACTGTAAACCGCACTGATAATAAAGAGCGTGGTATAGAAGAGCTGTTAAATAAATAAATAAATAAATAAATAAAACATGCATTAATCCTACTTAGTGCACACTATTCTTACTTGGGGGTATATCAACTAGAGAGCATTAAGGATGCACCAGTTAACAGATGTTAACGGCAGCAGTAAGGGTATTATCATGCAGTAAAGCCTGGAGCGGGGAGTAGGCGTTCCGGCATTAAGGGCTCTAGGCTCCACTTATCAGATGCTAACAGGACACTGGGTGTTAAGGTGTCCAGCATGCACCTTAATGCCCAAAAATGCCAACCTCCTTAATGGGCCTGCCTACAGCAGCACAGATGCAGCACACACTGCACCAGACACGCAGTACTGAAGCTGTAGATCAAACACACAGTTGCAGAATACATGTCTTGTCCAGAGGCCAAGTCACATGTGAGGTCAAGATGCCTGTCCCTCTACTATACTTCCAATGCCAAACAGTTGCACAGAGAGGTCCGCTGCATCGCAGTGTGGCACTAACCCCTGAGACAGTATATGTTCAGGGTATGAAGTCCCTGTCACCTGCTGTACACTGCAAGATAGGTACCCCTGCACATACACCTAACTTAAACCACATTCATGACCCCATCACAGACCATCTGCCCTCCTCAGGGGGCCATGCACACGTCTTCCACCATCATAGAAGACAATCAGATACTGGGCAATGCTCCAATGATCACAGTCGCCACTATAACTGCAGTTGGGGCTCTGGGTGCCGTTAGTGGTTAGCCCCTCCATTACCCATGATGCACCACACAATCTGAGCACATATATGCACTGATGACCAAATGGAGAATGCAGCGATCCATCACATCGGCACTATAGAATGCAGGGACAACGTGTGCTTCCTTCATATGGCATCTTCAATATGTGCAAATGACCTGTTTCTGCAATCACCCTCATTGTGAGGGAAGGCATACATCACCTGGTCCCCAAGCAAGCCCTGTAATAGATGAGCTCTCCAGGTTTCGGAGCAGGTCTCTAGCACTGCTACTGTGCTACAGGTATTGTTTGTAGTGTGTGATGCTAGTCACTTTGTATTCTGTACAATTGCAGCATGCTGGAGTAGCCTGTCTCATCTGGGCCTTGGGCCAGGGATTCTCCTATAACATTTCATGTCGGTCTCTAAGGTTGCGGCAGCTGTTGCCAAGGAACCTGAATGTAGTGAGTGTTGTCTATGCTGGAGGGGGGTGTGCTGACACTAAAAAGAAGGGCCTGGCAAGACCTTAGTTACCAGCATGTTACTAACCTCCTACTTCTTCTTACTCCAAATACGTTCCATACGTCCTTTTCTCTCTCCCTCTGCTTTGACTACTCTCACCTTATCTACTGTACTTTCTCGTCTTGATTATTGTAATTCTGTTCTCACAGGGATCACCTGCACTCAGCTACGTCGCCTACAACTATAACACCGCAGCCCGGATTATCACTTGTTCATCCCACAGGGATCATATCACACCACTTCTGATCCACCTGCATTGGTTTCCCATTGAGTTCCGTATTCACTTTAAAATTCTTACTTTAGTTCACTGAGCCATCTACACTCAACACGCCACAGTACCTCACCGACCTCCTTCAGTTTCACACCCCCACTCGTTCCCTCCGCTCAATCCATGTCAATCGCTTTCATCTCCCCTCACCTGCACGTGCTCACCTTCAATCTACCCAGCACTCTGCTTTTTTCTTTCACGGTCCAGCCCTGTGGAACTCCCTGCCCACCCCACTCCGACTTGAAACAAACTATTCCTCCTTTAAGTCACAGTTGAAAACCCATCTTTTTAGCACAGCTTACAATCTCCCAGCCTCTCAAACATGACCTGGCTTATTTGTGTTTGTCTAAATCTTCCTATGTCCTCTCTTTACGCTCTTTATTATTTCCTCTTTTCTGAAAAAAAAATTGTAGCTCTTTTCCCTTTTCTGGTCTTGTGCCTCTTTCTGATTGTTAAAAAATTGTGAACCGCCCTGATGTAACATAGGGCAGTATATCAAATGCAAATAAACTAAACAGCCCAAGAACAGCTGCAAGCCACGCTTTCTGAGAATTCCAATCAACCAGATCAATCCCAGGCAGCCTGCATCAGCTACTCATATACCATCTGTGCCCGGTCTGCTAGTCACCACATGCTGCATGTGCATATAGTCACCATGAACACATTGGCTTTGTGCAAGCAGCATGGACAACCAGCAACCTGTCTAGTGACTGGACTGCCATAAAAAAAAAAGTCCACATATCACTGCAACTTGACCCAATATAGCACCATGTGCATACATAGCCGTGACATAGTCACAACTCGGCCAGAGTGCGAGTAGCCTTCCAGCATGGACAGATGTGTGCACCTAGGCCATGTCCGTGGCAGACCCATGCTAAGATGGCTCAGCCATTGACCCAACCTCCGACATATACATCCTGTGCAAACTGCTTTGCTTTATGCAATACCCCGACTTCTCTGCTCCTCATTATGTACCCTTTAATCTTGTATGGGGACAGCTTATGCAGTGTGAGGCACAGTAGAAAGTGGGCCAGAGACAGGCTGAGCGTGCATGCTGGCCCACAGTGGACTACGTCTGTCACATACACAAATATGGTGTCCCCCAACACAGCTCTTGGTAGTGAGCAGCGAACCTAGTTCCATGCTTGTACTCGCATATAATATCATGTCCCTAGCTATGGACACGCCAAACCTGGCCAGTGCAGCAAATGCCCTCTCCCATACTGTAGATGCTTTGCACCGCCCCTCCAAGAGCCTGTGGAAGCATGACAGGTTGGACATGGGGTTGGATGTTGGAACAATTCCTAGCGAAACATACGCCACCATACCCTGCCTCTTTGTACTCTAACACCATCCTTGTGACTGTCACACTCGATGCCCATGGGGAGTCAGTGAAGCTATCATGCAGGCCCTCTGATGTAACACATGCAGACACTGAGGAGGCCCGCATAGGTTCTGGCCATGTGAACATAGGCTTTGGCCAGCAATGCCACCTATGAAGATCTGTCCAGTCAAAGGGGCCGGCCATGATACATGAACACACACATTGCAGACCATGGGTGTCCTAGCAGAATAACCAATGTACCCATTTCCTGGTGTGTGCTTATGGGGCAGTCATGGAATAATCTCATATTTTGCAGACCAACATGTAAATGATACAACCCCCTCTCCAAAAGAAAAATTTTCCAGTGCACACTTCTAGAATGATCTAACTGAAAAATGCCCTCATCAAGAAGGTAATTTTATTATACTGCTTGATCATTTCAGTTTGCATTGTAACATATGTTAATAACTTGGATTTTGCTGAGGCAATGGAGAGTTAACTGACTTACCCAAGGCCACAAGGAGTGCTAGTGGGAATTGAACCTTGGTCCCTTGGCTCCTAAGCCAGTGCTTTAACCATTAGGCTAATCCTCCACTCCAAAATTTGATAAAGTCCCACCTAATTAACATGCATTTTAATGCACCCAAAATCAAGTCTATTTTATAAAGAAAAGTAGGCACCTACTTTTTTTTTTATAGAATACATTGGCTGAATGCATACGTTAATCTAAGGCATGATCACTTTCTTCAGCCCTAGAGCTGATATCAATGCCCATGCCTAGATTTTTCAAGAACACATGTAAATTATAGTATTTTATAATTCATGCACATACTTGTGCACTCTGCCTATGCTCCGCCCAAACTCCATCCATGTGCATGCCCACAATGAAAGTACATGCCATCAGCTCAATGCATGTATACAGAATAGTGACTGGCTAAAGTATGTGCATAAGTGCATAAATGCCCATTTATGCATGTAAACCACTAAAATACTGTGATTACTGCAAGTGCATAGCACATATCTTTATGCGACTCCTTATAAAATTACTTCCAAATATGACTAAAAGTAGGTGCATTGTATGCATACTTTTAGCTGCAGAGAAATAGAGGCATTTCTGTGGCCGGGTTTAAAATTGTGAGAGGAAAAGAGCATAAATGCATTTGACTTTCAGTAGGTACTGGTGCTATTTATTTCCCCACACCAGTACCACGGAAAACAATGGGTGCTTATAGTGCACATGTCAAAACCACCAACACAGTTTGCTACCAAGCAAAATATTTGAAAATTGCCCCCTTGGGTGTAAGTTTATAAAGCATTTTCCACATGAAAAATTGGTCTTATAAAACCTTATGGTCAAATACATGTTTACGTGCCAACAAGATTGTGCATACTTATATGTGCACTGTCTTGGGAGTAGGGGTATAGTTTCAGCAGAGCTGAGTTGGCGTTGCAGAGTATGCGTACATGTATAGCATACACAACACTTTGACACCTTTGAAAGATGTGTAAATTTGTATATCATGCCTATCTTTACTTATTTTCTTTGCTATCTACCATCATGATATTGAAGTGGTTTACAAATATAAAATACAAGATAAATGGAAAGGAACTCCATTAATAATGACAGGAAAGTGGAAACACAAGAAAAAAGGAAGCAAAATGGAAGAAAATGTCCTAAAACACAAAGGGACCCTTTTACTATAGGGTGGTATGGTGTTACACCAAATGTGGCCATAGCACTCAAAACCATAGCACGTTAGCTGTAACACCACCGTGCTGTCGGGAGCATGGAAAGCATGTTCCTGGCAGTTAACAAAGTGAACCTTGCCGTAACGAGACATAAAAATAGAGGAGCTTACCCTGCCCACATGCAACCTCTATGCGCCTTGAATGGTTAGTGCCAAAATCCAGCCACACTCTCATGACCCTGCACTGTTAACACGTGTCCCAGTGCACCTTTAGCGCACGCTAGAACCCATGCTAACAGCTAATGCCCTTTAGTAAAAGACCCCATTAATCTTACAAGACAGCACAGAAGAACTTGCCCGCAAACTCACAATCCAGCAACTGGCCAATCCAGGCCTAAGAAAGAAGAACAGCATCAGGTACAGTTAAAAAAGCCTGATTAAAAACATGGGCTTTCAGCCTAGCTCAGTTCAAAACTTCTTACATGAATGTTCAGTTTGGATAGTAGGATGCAAGAAATTCCAAAGTTTTGGTTAGTTCTGAGAGTCTATTTAATACAGGCACATAGGCACCAATGTTGCCTTTAGAAAATAGGCATGAAACGGGCACTTTGTTGTACATCTCATGTTGTCATCCTGTTGTGAAATTACCTCCATAAAGTCTATTTCAAAGAATTCTATTGGTTTGATTGGTTATGTTCTTTCCCACTGATATAAAATGGAAACCAAAAAGTCTTGAATTAGGGCTTATACGTATAGAACACAGATCAACAGAGAATACCCTAAATACCACAAAGTGAATGTTGCTCATTGCGACATGCTTTCACATTTTAAAGGATAGTAAACCTGGTTCACTGTCTCTCTGTATCCCCAAAACAGACTGACCTCGGAGCAACATTTAACAAGAAAATGACATAGAGAATTTGGAGGTTATTTTGGAAGCATTTTGCTATCAGTAGAAGCATTTACCATCGTTTAAAGATCATTAGGAACCTCAAGCCAATTTTACAACTAAATCACTTTCGAACGGTATGTCAAGCAGTTATAACACCACTCCTCGACTTTGGAAATATCCTTTATCAAGGTCTTCCAAAACATACTACCCATCCCCTCCAATTGGCACAAAATACAACTGCAAGAACTATAATGAATTCTCCAAAATTTGATCATATAACTCCCTTGCTTCAAGAATTGCATTGGCTTCCAATCATTATGAGATCGAAATACAAGAACCTCATGAATATTTTCAAAATTTTACATGAGTCATCAGCAAATGTTCTAACAACTATTATTTCTAAGGACATAGGCTCAAGGCCCAGACGCTCACAGTCTACTAACAGACTTGGGGGTATGTTTACTAAAACCCCATTAGGTGCGTGCCGTGCTATTGTGCGGGATGCCATATAAGGAGTGGGTGTTTCAGTCAGAAAAAAGCAAAACTGGGATTAATCATGCGCTAATGTGCGCTGCGCTCATGTGTGCTGTGCACATTAGTGCATGAGAAACTTGCGCGGGAAGCATAAGTGGCGCGCTGATGTGCACACACAGGAACAGAGCCACAGTACAATGGTTAAGACACTGACAGATGATGTAGGGATCATGGGTTCAATCCCCCACTGTGCTGAATGAAGAAGGCTGGCTGAGGCATTACCTATTATGGGGAAGATTGCTTTAGGAGGCATTTTATTTATATTTTAATTACTTCTACTAGCAAACGCACTCTCAAAGCGTGTTAACATAAGGCACCCCATAAGGCACATTTTAAAGTGCACTGTCCGCTAAGGCACCCTAGAATGTTGCTTATAGGGCACTTTATAGGGTGCCGTATGAGGTACCGCAAGGTCACAGCACTGTTTTTGATGGCAGCACTGTGCAGTTTAAGGAATGAAAATCATAATTAGGTGCGCTGACATGCAAGGAGGAGCAGCAGTGTAGCACAATGGTTAAGACGCTGACCAATGATGCAGGAGTCATGGGTTCAATCCCCCACTGTGCCTAATGAAGAAGGCTGGCTGAGGCATTACCTGTTATAGGTAATATTGCTGTAGGGGGCATTTTATTTTTATTTTAATTAGTGCTGCCAGCAAACACACCCTCAAAGTATTGTAACATAAGGTGCTGCATAAGGCGCCTCATAGGGTACCCCAGAGGGCACATTTTAAAGTGCACTGTCCGCCACGGCACCCTACAATGTTGCTGAAAGGGTGGCCTATAGGGCACCATATAGGGTGCCCTATGAGGCACAGCAAGGTCATAGCACTGTGTTTGATGGCAGCACTGTGCATTTAAACGCATGGAAATCTGAAGTAGGTGCGCTGATATGCAAGGAGAAACAGCAGTGTAGCACAATGGTTAAAGCACTGACTACTGATACAAGGGTCATGAGTTTGCTCCACAGTGTGCCTAATACGTAAGGCTGGCTGAGGCATCAGCTTTGCAATGTATGTATTGTTTCCTGCAGCACTTCATTTGTATTTTATTAATTGCTGCCAGCAAACACGCCCTCACATGCCGTAACTGAAGGTGCCGCATAAGGCACCCTATAAGGCACTCCATAGGGCACATTATAAAGTGCACTGTCCGCCATGGCTCCCTAAAATGTCCCCTATAGGGCACCCTATAAGTCGCTCCACAGGATAACGTATAGTGCACCTTATATGGATGGTAACCATAAGGTGCCCTATAGGGCGCCCTATAAAGCACCCTCTGAGGCACCTTATGGGTACAGTACGCAGAGAGTGTTTTTGCTTGCAGCAATAATGTACATTAAAAAGAGATAATGCTTTGGGCAACCCTATCAAATAACCCCACTGTGGGTTTGAACCCATGACCTTTGGCTCCACAGGCAGTGAAGTAACCAGTGGGCTACAGCTCTATAGCTGCTAGCAAGCCCCTGGCTGGCTGTAGAGGGACTGCACGTCACCACACAGACAGTCTGCTGTGGTCACCAGGATAGGGTTAGGCCACCCGTACCCATGATGCACTGTACATGCAAATCAGCTGTCCACAGATGAACACAAGATGGGGTATGCACCCCACAGTACCTCGGCCTGGTAGGGGGTACTGACCGTGTGTGTTACTGTCACAGAGTAGCTACACACCGTCACATTGTGCGGGTACTGTGCTCACCCTGAGTGTGTGGTGGGACGCCCAGCACCAGGTCCACAGCACATTCCATGGCAGAAATAGGCCATGCTGCAGGTCCCCAGCAGTGCTAATGTGTGAGATAGGTAGTTTCTGCAGAAACACCTTGGATATCTCTGTCTGTCTCAGTCAGGTGTAGCCCCCATGGACCCCTAGGAGGATTATGTACCACCACCCTCCTCCTCCAGGGCTGAGGGTGGTAAACATGGTCTCCCATCAACAGATGCACATTCTACCTCCCTGCAATGGTGGCAGTATTGGGGACCATCAACCACAGTCCTGCTGGGGAACAGACACCCTACAGGGCAGTCAATGCGGCTCTGTACGCATCCATAACACAATATCAGACAGACATTAGGCCTGGGTATGCTAAGCTGCACCCCACCACTATCTGATATTCTCCTGCAGCAAGCCTTCAGCTGCTGCACCCTGCAAGGCGCTCCATCAAGACACATACCAGCTGCAAACAGTCTGCTAACTAGTCCATAGTGCATGGTCCTGGTGGAAATGCATGCACCCAGAACTGGGATGTCAGCATACACAACAAGCAGATAAGTCAGTGACTGGGCTCCAAAAGAAAAAACATAAATATCACATGAAAGAAGTACTATATAGCACTATGGGGGTGCCTAGCCATGCTGTGGTCACTGCACAGTCAGGGTGAGAGTGATCTCCCAGCAGGACATGCTGAGGCCACCCTGTCTGTGTAGGTGGTGGCCGGGCACTAAAATGTCCCAGCCAGTGCCCTATGCCCTGTGCAGATGCATCCTGGCCAGGCCACCCTGTCCGGGCTAAACCCATGGTACCTTGCTCCTCATTATGCACATTGGCAGGCCAATACTGGCAACGGTGCTGGCAGTGTGGGCTGTGGAGGGTGTTTGCAGCCACCACACACTGGATAGACAGACACCCACCCACCCACACACACACCTATGCCAGCATTGTGCTACTATAGAGGAGTTTAGCAACCCTGGCCACCACACCAGTCCTGGGCACAGTACAGGCATGGATATGGTACGCAATACTGTTGGGGGTCACTCCCCAGGGTGGTAAACACTGTCAGAGACCAGACCTACAGCACACACCACAGACATCAGAAAGATTGTTATGATGGAGCTCAATGAGCAAACTGTGCTTAACGTAGGAATTGCTATCTGCCAGTAATCATAGGAAACGTTTGATAGCTGTGTACCGTATACCCAGGTGTAGGGTGGCATTGCTAAGGTATGCAAGTGCTAGTATTGGGAGATGCACGCAGGGCCCAATGTCCTGCCTCTCCAGGAGGCATTGGCTAATGGGGCCTGTGGGTGTGGGTGTGTCTGCCCCTGTTGGCTGCTGCTTTACGGCAGAGGTTCCCAACTCCAGTCCTGGTGTGCCAAACACTGTTCGGGTTTTCATGCTGTCCCTCATGAATATGCATGAGATACATCTGCATACCATGGGGGTGGTGCATAGGTATGCAGCACAGGCATCTTTATTAGAGGCAGCATGGAACCTGAATGGTGTTTGGCCCTCCAGGACTGCATTTGGGAGACTCTGCTCTAGGTAATGCGCCTGTTTATGGTGTCTGTGCTCTGTAGGGTAAAATATAGGCGTATTAACCATGCGTATGTTCTCTGCAATAAAGGTTTGTCCTTACTATCATGGTTTAGTTGTGGGAAAAATATGTGGACTGGATTGGCAGTAGCCCCAGCTGGGCTTTGAACCTGTGACCTTCTGTTCTTGCACACACTGTCTGTGTGCACTGCACCACCGTGTTGCCACAGATATGCTGTATTCCCTGGGGAGTCTATGACTGTACATCCGACAGGGCCTGTTTGTTGCAGTGCACGGCACCCACCTGGACAGGGCTAGGCCATGGTCTGCTGTGGCCACCAGCTGCTGCCACCTCCACCACCAGTACTGCTCCATCCTTAGATTGGAGACAGCATAAACCCTGAAGATTTTGTGGCCCTCCAAGACTGCATTTGGGGGAATCTGCTCTAGGTAATGTGCATGTTTCTGGTGTCTGTGCTCTGTAGGGTAAAATAGAGGTGTTTGAGCCATGCTTATGTTCTCTGCAATACAGGTTCATCTTTACTATCACTAGTTAGTTGTGGGTAAAATATGGGGACTGGATTGGCAGGAGCCCCAGCTGGGGCTTGAACCTGTGACTTTCTGTCTCCAAACATGCTGGTTGTGTGCACTGCACCACCGTGTTGCCACAGAGACAGTGCATTCCCTGATAATACCATGACTGTTTGTCCGGCAGGGCCTGTCTGTTGCAGTGCATTGCACCCACCTACACAGGGCTAGGCCATGGTCTGCTCTGGGCAGCTGCCACTGCCCCCCTCCACCTCCAGTACCCCTGTACCACCCTGCTGACATGCCCTTCTGCTGGTGGTGCTGGTGGTACGCAGTCTCAGGCCATCCTGTGTGTGGGTAGGCGGCTGCCTATGGTGCGGGTTCTGGGGTAGGGGTGCCTGAAAATTTGTCCGCACGTCCCCCAATCACCGCCTGCCAATGTTCTGTGCCCTTGGGGGTACCTGCTGGGTACTATCCCCTGTGACACTGTGATAAACACTTTCATGCCCATGTTGGGCCCTCATCAGTTGCTGTCTGGCTGCTGTTCAGTTTCAGCATTCCTAGGTGCCATATAGGCATCTGCCTAGTCCGCACTGTGCCCCAGCTGCACCACAGCATGTGCCGCCTGTAGCCCTCTGTATCCCCTTTCCCAGCATCTGTCCAATTGCCCATTCCGACCTGCCCGCCCTGCTGTTGTGGAAATGTGCATGCCATAGGTAACCTGTCCAATGGAGAGGGAAACCCTGATCAGTGCTATTTCACTGTGGGATCATTCACCTTGTATGGGGACGGAGCGTAGACCCTTCTAAAATTCATATTTATTTTTTGCGGCTTTCTTGGGAGTGTTTTTTTATGTTCCCCATTACTATCACTATTGCCCAGCTTGATTATAATTTTTTTAGATTTTGTTGGGGATATTTTCAATGTTTATTTGCACTTTTGTACCGTGCACATGAATCACACTTATCACTGTTTTGTAGGTTTCCCTGGTTTTGCTGTACATTGCTGACAGAAATGGTTTCTCTTCCCTTTAAATCGGCTCTACCGCGAGGTTTTCACTCGCGGTATTTTTTGGCTTGAATTTCAGCCCCCCTCGTGTGCGGGGAGCCTCTCCCCTCCCACTCTCCACCCATTGACCCCCTTCTCTCCGCCCCTGGGGAGCCTTCCTCCGCCCTCCGGGAGCCTTTCCACGCCTCTATCGCACATCAGCGCACTGCGCACATGAGCGGGCACTTTAGTGCGGCGCGCACGTGTGCGGGGCACAAATACGCATCATTAGCATGCGCTGCACACATGAACGCGATTTAGTAAACATACCCCTTAATTCCCACTTGAAGTTTAATAGATCCAAACAAATGACATCTAATAAGGCTTTCTCCTTTATGGCACCACAACTATGGAATTCTATTCCTAGTGATTTAAGAAATGAGTATGATATCAAAGATTTTCGAAAGTCCCTTAAAACGTACCTATTTATTGAAGCATATGGCAACTAATCTAATTCCAATAGAACAAAATGTTTTAACCTTTTGTATTTCAATTTTCCTATAATATTTAAATTATTTTAACATTTTGTAAGATTGCAGTTATTTGTTTAATGTAATTGTAATGAATTATGAAATGTAATTTTGCTGTAGTTTATGTATAATTTAATGTAATGTACTGTAGTTTACTGTAATGTACTATCTTGTTGTCGTCTCCCCCCTCGATGTAGTCCCTCTGTTGTCTTGTTGACCACTTTGATTGAAGGATAAGGTGGTATATAAAACTGATTAAATAAATAAATTTACACGCGTAGATTGGTATACACTGGTAAATGCCATTTTAAAAAGTGGCTATTTTCATGTGGTGATGCACATCATCTTTACTTTTCCAGGAGCCATGGAAAGGATTGGGAGAGAGAGCGGTTTGGGTGTGCCTAATATATCAACAAGGATTCCCAATCTTTCAAGGAGAATCCACATTAATAGAAAAGAATCTAGATGTCTACATTTACACCTGCCCCTAGGCAAGAATAAATATCTGCTAGAAAGGACAGGTGTAAAGGCAGAGATCTGGCAACCATCTCCCCCTGCAAACAACATTCCCTCATCTTTGAGTGGTATGGGAGTCCTCTGCTGGCATTCCTGCTGTCGGGGCTGGTTCAAGAACAGACAGATCCCGAAGGGTAGGCAAATGCGGACCTGCCTGCGCCTTGTGATTCAAAGCACGATCACGTTGCACCGCCCCCACTATCACAAAAGCTGGTGGAAGAATCCTACACAACTCGAAGCACTTTATCGGAAACATTGACCCCAATAATTCTCCCAGGCATCCCACAGAACCATCTGATCCCAAGTCATCTGATGATCCATATAGCCATCTGATAATCACCTGACCTTCCTGCCTTAGGCTGAAGACCTCCCCTATCAACCCTCATCACCACAAAGGAAATTCCCTGAGGCCCCCCTCACTCTCTATCCACAATCTCCCTACCCCAACGTCCACTGGGATCTGATGGTATCTGGTGTCTAGCAGAAACACGGGTGATCCCCAGTCATTCCTGCTCTTCATGGTCCTATCTGCTATGACCCCTAGCAGGGGCCAGGTATTGGATGTTAGGAGATAATTGGGGAGGATTGCTGTTGGGGGGGGGGAGTGATTTGTGGGATTGGGGGAACACATACACATACACACAAAACTGAAGCCATGATGATATTATGACTATGTTTATTAATTATATACCCTGTTATCCGAGTTATATTCTCCTGTTTTCTGTAAACACAAAGTACTGTTGAATTGTGTATCTCACTGTTTTTTGTAAACCGCGCTGATGCCTAATAGTGCGGTATATAAGAGTCTATAAATAAATAAATAAATAATAAATAACAGTGCTGCAGGATCAGGTGTACATTCAGATTAGGGAGCAGTGATTTTAAAAAGCTGCTCTCATGCAAATATGGGGAGTTGTAATACATATTTTCCCTCATGTGCAGCTTTTTAAAATTGCTGCTCCTGTTGAACATGACGAGCCATCATTGTGCAGTCCAGAACCTGTTTTACAAGAGGCTCCTTGTTTGGCAGAGCCTCTTGTAAACTGCTAGGGGCAATTTTCCATGTCCCAACCTATTTGTCTAAATTCCTCTCTCCATGTCCTATTTAAAATCTGCCTTTTTTTAATCCACCACAGTGAATGCTAAAACCATACCCAGTTTTGCACCATGGCATGCACAGTCTTGTTCTGATTCCCCTATGAATGCCATGATGCCATGGGGCAAAAGCCAGGACTGGCTAAAGCTGTCTCTAATGGCTTGAAAGCATCTGATAACCCTAACCATAGCTTACCTTCTACAAGAAAGCCTACCATCATCATCTATGAAGCAAACAAACTGCTTCCATTATATGTATTACTTGTACACACTTCGAGCCCGATATTCAAAGGCATTTGCCCAGTTTACAGACCTGTAAACCATGTAAATGCTCCTAAGCGGGATATTCGGTGACACTAACACGGCTAGTGCTGCTGAATATCCATGGCCAGCACCGCTATATGCCCCAATGCTAACCAGTTAGCATCGGGGCGTTCTGTGGGCGATACCCGGTCAGCGGCGATATTCAGCTGCTATCCGGTTATCCCTCGGCGGCAAAACCTAGGCACAGCAACAGTGGTCCTAACTTTTGCCGCTGAAGCTAACCGGGCAACAGCTGAATATCGACACTATCTGGTTAGCTTCTGGCTTCCGCAGCTGATCCAAATATTCAATGCTGGTAGCAGGATATGGCCCTGGCGTTGAATATCCAGGTTCAGTGTTCAGCGGCGATGGCTAAGTGCTGTAATCTGGCCCTACATATTTTGTACAGGTTACATGTTTTGAACAACTGATTGGCACAGGAAGGTGGCATAGAAATTGTTATAAATAAATCTGTTCTAAGTACACCATGCATGCAGAGAGATGCCAAGCTACCCAATTCCAGGCAGGAGACTTTTGGTCAACCTTGATTTTGAACTTACACCCCAAAGCAGCAGTGCGGGATTTGTAGTCCCCGATTCTACCCATTGTAATCTGTGCTGCAGGTTCCGTAATGCATGAAATACTATTACTACTACTATTAGTCATTTATATAGTGCTACAAAGCATTCGCACCGCTGTACAGACACAGATAAAGATGGTACCTGTTCATCAGAGCTTACAATCTAATTAAGACAGACAAGACAACAGATACGAATAAGGGTAAAATAGGGAAGGTTAAGGAGACACAAGAAAAAAAAAAACCAAGGGATCAGGATCCAAAAGCAGCTTTAAAAAGGTGAAATAGGATTGTCAGAAAGCCAGGGCTAGCCTAATATCTCCTTCTGGGAACTGGGTAACTTGCATGCTCTGCAATATAGGCCCTAATTTCCCATTAGGCACATGTCTAGGGATACTAGGTTAAAGGATACACCTCCTCCTTTGTCCCAGTGGCCAGGGCCAGCCTAACCAATAGGCAAACTAGGTGGTTGCCAAGGGCAGCAACCTCTGGAGGGCAGCAAAAACAGAACATTCAAAGCTAAATAATAGATTTTGACAGCCAGAGGGGGTGTAAAGCTTGAGGTTTGCCACCCAGGCAAAGGGCTGGTAGCACTAAGTTATAGTTTATTTACTTGATATACCACCTATAGCAGCTAAGTGGTTAAGGAAGTTACATACAGTACCTGAATGTATTTCCCTGTCCCCAAAGGGCTTACTCTCTAAGGTTGTACCTGAGGGTTAAGTGGCTTGCCCAAAGCCACAAAGAGCACCAGTGGGACTGAAACCCTAGCTCCTCTGGATTGAGGCTACTGCCCCAACCACTAGGCTGCTCCTCCCTCTGGTTCTGACCTACCCTGTACTTTTAAGGAGGCAGTGTGCCAGGAGAGAGGAGGCGGTGCCCTTTCATTGTAGTATACCCTAAGAGGTCAGTTAATACTTGCTGCATCCCAGCCTGGTTCTGGCATCCTCTCCCAATGCCCATTTCTAGAAGCGCCTTTAGGGTAAATCCAGCCTTAATTGCTTGTTTTGAACATCTTACATGCATGTTTTAACCACATTATGTAGGTTATCTGTGTATGCTCTTTACACCGTTTATCCCTGCTGCAAGTACATATTCACATATGTAGTGACATGTTATGCGTGTGTATGTGTATCTGTGCATGTCTGAATTTATCTTTGTAGATATTTACAGCAGAGCAGCCTCTATGAATATGTATACAGAGGAGGAATACACACACACACAAATTGTGGCTGAGATCCTCAGTAATTAAATTCTAGTTTCCCAGCAGGAAGCAGCGTGGGAGCACAGAGAGACAGCTGCCAGCCCCCATATCATCTCCCATATCCCCCACCTGTACTGCAAGCAGCGGCTCTCACTTAAACCTCCACGGGTCCCTGTGGAGAGCAGAGAAAGAGGAGCATACTGCATTGGGTTCCTGTAGGAAATGAGCTGGTGGGAGTGTTTCCCCTTCCAACAATACACAGCAGCAGAAGGGATCCTAAATCAGACGTATGCTTCACGTGGCAAACGGGTGAATATACATATGGTTCTGCCAATGTAACTCAGTCCCACCCTACAACACCGCCTGCTGTTCCAATACAGAAACAACTGTCTCCCCCACACAACCAGCACCATGGAATAAAAATCATCCCCAGATATTTCTGTTCCTTCTATCTCACTGTATCATATATTTCATGTGTGTTTTTTCTTTTTGTATTTTATTATTAGGCCTAAGCAAATGGTGGTAACTTGGTTAAAAATATCCTACTGTCTGTAAGAGCAGTGTTCAACCCATCTTTTCCAGGGCTATAAACAGATTTGGCTTTTGTGATAATCACAATGAATATCTGTGCATACTCTTGCTTTAAGAATCAGGCTAATTTTTATGGCTGGATTACCTCAAAAACTCAGGCTTGTTAATAGCCATCAGGAACTGAAATTGTGCAACCTTGGTGTCTAGGCCAACGCTTTTCAAACTTTTATCCCGTATGACCCCATTTTAACAACCGAAAATTTACGTGACCCCCAGATGATGATGAAATAAACTGGCAGGTCTCCAGCCTCCTTCCCCTCCCCCTCTCCCTCTAAAGCAAAAAGGCAGCAGCAACAGTAGTGGCAACATCAGCAGCCTCAGTCAGCACCCAGGTCCCTTGTGCAAGTGTGCAGTGTGTGCTTACAGACCCCAGTACTCAGCATAGATTTTCAGCCTAACAAAGGGGACGAGGGCCTATGAATGTTCACTGACTCACAGGCCACATGCTGACTAGTCACTACTTGGCATAGGTCACAGTGAAGTCCTAAGAGAAGGGAAAATGGCCATGTTTCTGTGACCCCATCCACTGATGATGTGACCCCATTTGGGCTCTGCAGACAGAGAAATTCATTGTATCGCAAGGTTTATTGTGGAGATACTGACGGCTGTTAGCTGCTGAGGAATTTTGTATCAGTATTACGTGTTTTGGTCACTAATAGACTAAAATATTATAATAGTTTTTGTTTTCTAAATACCAGCTGCACAGAATACAGCTGGTCCAGAATCCAGCTGCCAGGTTGTTAACTGGAAAAAGGACATATGATCATGTAACTCTGCTTCTTAGGGATTTGTACTGGCTTGCCCGTAGAGCAATGCATTAAGTTTAACATCCTCTGTTTGGCAGTGGCATAACTAGAACTGAATGAGCCGCTGGCAGAAAAATTAAGATGGGCTCCTATAACACCATGTTTCCAAAGGTAGTGCAGAGATCCAATCAGAGAACAAGGGTGGGTGGGAGGGTGGGTATATGTGGAAATTGAGAGGTACTAGGATAGAGTGTCTATGGGTGGATATCAGTGTTAGAAGTGTGTCTAGGGCCGGGGTTTTTGTTTGTTGGGCAAAGGCATCATGGGTGTGCAGGAGGCTACCTAAGATGCTCGAGTTTTGTGGGGCAATCTGCTGTGGGTGAGATCTCTGAGGTGTAGGAGTAGGGGCATGTGTATGTTGGGGATGTGATATGTGAGAGGGTATGGACATGAGAGGTATTAGGTGTCTGGGGCAATAGTGCAGTAGGAGTGTGTGAAGCAGAACTTGTGTGTTTGTGTGTAAGGGACCAAGGAGAGAGATGTCAGGTGCACAGCAAGTGCATGGAGGGGGGAGGGGGGCTGGGCTGAGAAGGGCTTCTGGGCAGTGGCACAGTGAAGGAGTGAAGCAGTGCAATGAAATGGGGGGGGGGGGGGGAACCTTTGAGGTACATCTGTAGGGAGGATGTCAAGAGTGCAATGGAGGTCTCCAAGATGGGTCTGCAGGGAGGGTGATAGGGAGTAATCTATTTTATTCACTTCTTGCTACCTTTCATAAAATTATAACAAGGTGGTTTACGATTCAAAGGGAATAAATAAAATGTAAAACATCTAAAACAAATATTAAAACATTAAAATACAAACATAACAAGCATAGTATATAGACTGATGCTGCACTGGGAGCAAGGGAAGGGCGGGAAGGAAGGCAGGGTAGATTGGGTTACTGCAGCTGGTGCTTCCTTGTATGACTTTGAGAAATACAAAGTTTTTAGTTCCTTTTTAAATCTAGAGTAGGAAGATAATCCAATACATCAGTAATCGGGCAACGAGTTCCATAAGCATGGGACAAGGTAGAAGAATGCAGTACGATGCATGGATTCAAGCCAAGAACGTGAAACAGAAGGTCGATGGCATAAATCGCGATGTTAAGTCGTTTGAGAAGTGGAGGAAGATATAGAATATGAATGACTGGTCAGATATGAAGAAGTGCCTGTAAAGAAGGGTTTATGTGCAAGCAGCAAAACCTTGAAATGGACACAGTACAATCGGTAACCGATGTTCATCAAAAAGGAAGGGAATAGCATGATCAAATCTGGAAGCAGAGCGAAGATGTTTAACAGCACCATTCTGCAAATTTTAGTCTTTTTAGGCTATCCACTTTTAACTCAGTGATCAGTAAAGCATGAATGACAGACCTCAAGACTTCTTTCTCGTTGGGAGTGAAGAGCACACAACTACCAAAGAGAAAAACAACAGGATCTTGCTACTGCCAAGACTTGTTCCTCAAAAGTAAGTGCAGTGTAGTGTGTGAGGGGATGCAATGGAGGGTTCAGGGAACACTCCCTGCCTCTTCCTCCTTTACCCTTCCACTCTAAGCAGATAAAGGATTTTTAAAGGAGGTGGGGATGGCACAGCCTGCAGTGTTTTATTTTATTTATTTATCATTTCTTATATACCGCCTTTCATGATATCAAGGCAGTTTACATTGAGCAAACTGAAATTACATTGAACAGGGCATTATAACTTAGAGATAACTATTTTACAGGGAACATGGGCTATGGAGGGTTAAGTGGCTTGCCCAAGACTACAAGGAGCACCTGTGGGACTAGAAACCCCAGTCCTTCAGGCCCAAGGTTGCTGTCCTCTAGTGGGATTTGAACCCCTGACTTTCCAGCCTGAAGTACCTTGCCCCAACCACTAGGCCACTCCACTTTATTTATTTACAAGCTCTTCTATACCGCCCTTTTCAGTATTAGTGCGGTTTACAAATAACCAAAAATTTTGCATCGGACAAACGGCCTTATGCTTATACTGTAACAGGATAGGTAACTTGGGACTGAAACTGGGATAACTAAATACTGGGATAACTATATGCATGTACAACAACAGTAGTGGGTGTGAAACTATTTACAATTTATAATAAAATTTAAATACAAGCTGTTATTCTTGATGCATTAGTCCTTATAGTCTATGAGCATCATAAATGTACCTGATGGAAGGATCTGTTGTATGCCTTGTCATAAGTCAGGTTATGAGTGTGTTAGGGGCTGCATGAGTGAGTTGAGGTGTGGGGAGTGGTTGTGTTGGGTTAGGGTGGGCAAAGTGTAGGAGGAACAGATGATGCTTATGGGCTTTCCTGAACTGCGAAAGGTCCCTGATTGATCTGATATGTGGTGGGAGGTTATTCCAGCACCTCGGGGCATAGTGGTTGATTCTGATGATGTAGATGTGGATATGAGTCGAAATTTGTAATTTCCTCTAGCCAGAATTAATACTCCGCCTCCCCTTTTGTTTATTCTAGGACAGCTGAATGCTTTGAAGTCAATTGGTGTAATCTGGTTCAGTATGACTTGATCTGTTTTTGCAAACCATGTCTCAGTGATACATACAATGTCTGCTGCTTTTTGACACTGTTGACCACAACCTTCTCCTTGATACCTTGTCCTCACTTGGTTGGTTTTTTTTTTAATTTTATTATTTATTTTTACTTTTCTTCATACAAACTTGACAAAGCAAGTATACAGGCAATATTCAGAAATAAAAGAACAGGAAAAAATAATAAATATTTAAACAAAGAAACATAAAGCAAATCCTTACAGCCCACATATAGGGGAGATATAACAAAGGAATTATCACAAGAGAAACACCGAGAAAAATCTCCCAACTTATGCCAAGTATAACGCCCGCCATTATCCCTCATCGATCCCCCGGACCCTCCCTATCCGACAAAAAGGTCTCCAATTGTAAAGAATCAAGAAAGGTATACTTAACCCCTTGCAGTGTTATCACACACTTACAGGGGAACCCAAGAAAAAAAGATACACCCAGTGCTAACACCCTGGGCTTAAGGGACAAAAAAGCCCGCCTACGCACCTGAGTTGCCCTGGATACATCTTGAAACAGTTGTACTTTAGCACCACAAAAATCCACATCTTTATGCTTAAAATAACTTTTAAAAACTAAAGCTTTATCAAATTCAGGAACAAATGAAGCCACCAAGGTGGCTCTGGTTACAATGGTATCTTGTGAGTCTTCCAGGAATTGGGTAAGATTAACCAAAAATTGAGGTTGTAATACATCATATCCTCCTGGAGTCTCACATGAGACCAATCGTGAAGAAATATAAACAATTTTTGAAAAGGAAACTGTATCTGAGTTTGATAATTCCAACACCTCTTTCAAATATTTATGAAGTAATATTTCTGAAGATATCAAATGTGTAACAGGAAAGTTTAACAAACAAATATTTTTCATCCTATGAGCATTTTCCAAATATTCTAATCTACGATGAATAATTAAACTACCTTTAACTGAGGAGACACTCATTGTCTGAAGGGAAGCATACCTGGAATCACATCTCTGTACCTGTGTTAACAAAGAATCCATCCGCTCCTCAACTGCCTCCAGTTTTGTCACAGTTCCCTGGGAAAAATGACAAAGTTGGGCTACTGTGGCTGCCAAAGTAACCTCAGTACACGTAACTACCTTCCAGATGTCCAACAAGGAAACCTGAGAATCAGGACTATCCTGTGAGACAATCTGGGGAGGCAGCCAAGTAACCGGTAACAAAGACCCACCACTATGAAGAGGAGTACTTTGTTGTATCGGCAAGCCACTAGCCTGCAGTTCCGGTGGAGTTATTAATGACAGGGGAGGTGGCCGGGAGCGCTCAGGGGAGCTCAAAGAAGCTCCTTCCGGAGGGTGCGAATGAACCACAGTACCTGCAGAGGGAAGGATCTCATCACCCCCGATCTTCACGTATCTATCCATAGGACCAGTCTCTCCCTTTGCCAGCAGAAATATTTTCTTCTTCCTTTTACCCATACAAACTCAGGGAAATAAACCCAGCTCCTAAGGGGCTCCCAAGGGGCCTATCTTCCCCTTGTGGCATGCCCCTTAGGGCACGCCACGGCCGTGCGCCCTGGACGCACGCCTATGGAGACAGCGAGCTTTAAGCCCCGGAAATCGCCTGGGGCAGTCCCCGCCGCAGCCTGCTCACTGGGAATCCTCTGACGCTGTGCGACTGGCTCCAACAGCTCTCCCACTGTGCACAGAGAACAGCAGCGTTCTTAAGCCCCCAAAATCGCCTCGGGCAGTCCCCACTGCAGCCTGCTCACCCGGGAATCCTCCGACGCTGTGCGACTGGCTCCAACAGCTCTCCCACTGTGCACAGAGAACAACAGCGTTCTTAAGCCCCCGAAATCGCCTGGGGCAGTCCCCGCCACAGCCTGCTCACCCGGGAATCCTCCGACGCTGTGCAACTGGCTCCAACAGCTCTCCCACTGTGCACAGAGAACAGCAGCGTTCTTAAGCCCCCAAAATCGCCTGGGGCAGTCCACGCCGCAGCCTGCTTACCCAGAAATCCTCCAACGCTGTGCGACTGGCTCCAACAGCTCTCCCACTGTGCACAGAGAACAGCAGCATTCTTAAGCCCCCGAAATCGCCTGGGGCAGTCCCCGCCACAGCCTGCTCACCTAGGAATCCTCTGACGCTGTGCGACTGGCTCCAACAGCTCTCTCACTGTGCACAGAGAACAGCAGCGTTCTTAAGCCCCCGAAATCGCCTGGGGCAGTCCCCGCCGCAGCCTGCTCACCCGGGAATCCTTTGATGCTGTGCGACTGGCTCCAACAGCTCTCTCACTGTGCACAGAGAACAGCAGCGTTCTTAAGCCCCCGAAATCGCCTGGGGCAGTCCCCGCCGCAGCCTGCTCACCCGGGAATCCTTTGATGCTGTGCGACTGGCTCCAACAGCTCTCCCCCCTCACTTGGTTTTAAGGGCTCTGTGCTATCCTGGTTCTCTTCTTATCTCTCCTATAGCTTTTTCAGTGTTTGTTCTGGTGAATTCTCCTCTACTGCTATCCCGCTCTCAGTTGGTGTACACCAAGGATCTGTTTTGGGTCTACTCCTTTTCTATCTCTATACCCAGTCCCTTGGTGCACTCATCTCTTCCCATGGCTTTCAGTACCATCTTTACACTGATGACTCCCAGATCTACCTCTCTATACCTGAAATTTCTCTGTCAATCCAGGCCAGGATCTCTGCCTGCCTTTCTGGCATCTCTGCTTAGATGTCTTTCCGTCGCTTGAAATTGAACATGGCCAAAACTGAGCATCTTATTTTTCCCCCTACACCATCCTCTCCCCTTCCTCCTTTCTCAGTCTCTTTGGATAACTCTTAACTCCTCCCTGTCTCCTCAGCTCACAATCTTGGAGTTTTCTTTGACTCCTCTCTCTCCTTCTCCACACACATCCAACTGATAGCTAAAACCTGCTATTTCTTTCTCTACAACATCAACAAAATCCCTCCATTCCTTTCTGAACACACTACTAAGACACATCCCTCCTTAGTCACATCATTTCTAGACTATTGTAACCTACTCCTTGCTGGTCTCCCTCTGAATCATCTCTCTTCCCTTCAATTTGTTCAACACTCTGCTGCATGGCTAATCTTCCACCAGCCTCGTCATGCTCATATTACCCCTCTTCTCGAATCACTTCATTGGCTCCCTATTCTTTTCCACATACAGTTCAAACTTTTCCTGCTGACCTATAAGTGCATTTACTCTGCAGCTCCTCACTACCTTTCCTCTCTTATCTCTCCCTACACCCATCCTCGGGAACTCCGCTCTTCTGGCAAATCGCTTCTATCTGTGCCCATCTCTTCTATTGCTAACTCCAGACTTTGCTCCTTTCACCTTGCTGCTCCTTATGCCTGGAACAAACTACCTGATTCTGTACGTCAGGTACCTTCTCTGACCCTTTTCAAATCCAGGCTGAAAACTCACCTCTTCGTTACCGCTTTCGGATTTTGACTCACCTGATCTCCTTTGTGTTTCCTTACCATTCCCCTTAGATGTTTCTCATGTCTACAGCTACTGTGTTGTCTGTCTTGACTAGATTGTAAGATTTTACAGTGGTGTGCAAAAATCTGGAATCATTTGTAAATTTGACGTTTTTTCAACTTCGTGACCTTATATCTTAATTTATTTTTCCTCCCAGTGGCTTTTTCTGTGTATCTCATCATAAGTGATAGATTTGGTTATTAGGGCCAACTTTTAGTATTGGTTTGGCCCTGATTTTCTGAGTTTGTTCCCCATAGTTGTCCTGTTGATAGATTTTCTGTGAAAATCGTGTAATGTACATTGTTGGCCAACAATATATTATTGTAAGTATGCTTTAAAATATTATGGACGCACACCAGGTTTCCTTCAAATTAATGTATGTAGCCTTGAAAAATGCCGTTTTTATGTGTCAGTGATGGCTCAGTATTTGATGGGCCACCCTTTGTTCTTGATCACATGACTGCACCTTGTCGGCATTGAATGAACCAATCTGACAAGGTGATCGTTGGTGACAACGTGGTTCCAAGCTGCAATGAGTGACTCAATCAGCTCACGCTTTGATGTCGGATGCCTCTTGGATATTTCCAAGGCCACCTTGTGCCACAGTTTCTCGACTGGATTCAGATCTGGAGACTGGGCAGGCCAGTCCATTGACTTGATGTTGTTCCGCTGCTTCCAGCTGATCACCTGACTGGAGCGATGGCAGGGTGCATTGTCATCTTGGAACAGGAACTGGCCAGGAAACAGCTGGTATGCTGATGGCACCATGCACTTTTGCAGTATGGTGATGTACTTGGCCCCGTTGACCATTCCATCGATGATGTGAAGACGTCCAACGCCACTGGCAGCCATACAGCCCCAGACCATGACCTTCAAAGGATGCTTCACAGTGAGGTTGAGACACTCAGGCTTGAATTCCTCTCCAGAAAATCTCCTCACATAGGTGTGGACCTGGTTACCAAACAGGCAGAAGGTGCTTTCATCGCTGAATAGCACCTTTTCCCACATTTCAGTCGACCAGGTTGATTGCTTTCTCGCCCACACGATCCAGTTGCGCCTTTGTATGTCAGTCATCAGTGGCTTATTCCGTGCTTTGCAGCCCCGGAGACCAAACTGCAGGCACAGGCGACGAACTGTTGATGAGCTGACACTGACCTCACTCTTGTCTGACCACTCTCAAAGTAGCTGAGGAGAGGTCAACTTGCGATTAGTCAGTGAAATGCATCGTAGTGCGCGGTCCTGGCGTGATGTTGATGCACGCGGATGACCTGAATGAGGCTTGTCCACCACTGAACCCGTTTCTTTCTTCTTCTGTACAATCTTAACAACAACGCTTTGACTGCAGCCAACTTTCCTGGCTATCTGATGGCTTGAAAATCCTTCCTTGCTCATAAAGGACACACGAACACGCTCCTCCAACGTCAGGGTCCGAGTCATCTTCATGGTCGATCCAGAAATCATATGAAATTCAAAATTTCTGCGCGCTTTTATAGTTGCACTGTTGGCTAGATATCTGCATTGTGATTGGTTAGTGAAACCAGCCTCCTGATTGGTCAGAAATAACGTGTGCATATTGGATAATTTCGATCCAGTTTTGATGCAGGATCCACAAAAATCGCAGTAGCTATCTCCCAGTGTCTGTAAAGTATTTAAATTGGAAGCACGGAATGCAAAAACGTCAACTCTAATAAGAACATAAGAACATAATAGCCAAATGTATCCCTTTTAACGTGGTAGAAAGCGGAATATGCTGGGCTAATGCAAAATTTAAAAAAAAAAAAACAGTTAGAAAATACAAAAAACGCAAAACTCACAAGTGATTCCAGACTTTTGCACACCACTGTACATGTGTCTGTGCAGCGCTGTGTATGTCTTGTAGCACTATACAAATGTTCAGTAGTAGTAGTACGTCTCGCTACATGGGAGGGTTTGAAAGTGGGATCAGGAAGTGATGTGGCACAGCAGCACTGCTGGAGGTAAATGCAGTCTTTTACGCGCTCACCTCCTCCCAGCACTGCCATCGCTGCTTCAGATCTTTTTGTGTGGTCGGTCCAGCAGCTTGTGTCCCCCAGATTTTTACTGGGCTCACTCAATGGTAGCTATGCCCCAGCTGATTGATAGTTAGGGTCTTGTATCAGTAAAGGCCTTAATATCTTAGTGAGTTGTTGACCATGTACAGTATATCCCAGAGAGGGAACCTTTTCCTCCCAGTTAAGACCGTTCAATATTCCAGGGTAGCAGATGATTAGATTATCCAGACAGCAGTTGACTACTTTACCCCAAAACTTTGAAATATGTTACCTGAAGAGTTATGTCCTGAGAGCACTTACTCTTCAGGGAAAAAGTGAAAGCCTGGCTTTACAAACTTGCTTTTCCGTCAGGTTATAATCCCTGAGAGCTTAATTAGGGGGTTTATTTGGATGTTGTAACCTGTAAGTACATGTTAGGGAATGTTTACTAAAGGATTTAACACATCTTAATGAAGTTAACATGCATTAAGTGCCCAGAGTCCTTTTCTTTCTATGGGAACAGAAGCACTTATATGCATTAAACTTTAGTAAACATGCCCCTTTTGTATGTGAGAAAGGATGTATGATAAAATGGTTGATACAGAGCAGACAGGATCAAGTTCTAAATGTATGTGGATAGATATGTTATCCACATGGGAGGGGGCCATACCAGACCTGATGCTTATAAATGGGAGAATGGTTCATCTCACATCTAGCCATCGCCGGATGGTGTGGTTCAGTATTAGGACAAGGGCTGAGATACAGTAGTTCATTCAGAAATGAGTGTCCTTGACTTTAGGAGTTATTAGCTGGATGTGAACAGCTGGGGGATGGAGAAAAGCAGTGGGCAAAATGGAAAGGGATAATTTAAGGGCAACAACCTTTTTTGTTAGGAAAGTAAATAAATGTAAAAGGAAAAGGAGCCACTATGGTTCTCAAAAGAAGTAGCTGAAAAGGTGAGGAAAAAGAAAGTGGCCTTCATAAAATGCAAGAGATCACAGAAAGGGAAAGACAAGCATCAATAATTGTAAAAGCTAAGAGAAGCTATGAAAGTAGTCAGGAAAGCAAATATACAAATGGAAGAAAAAATAGCCAATATGGTAAAATTAGGGGACAAAACATTTTTCAGATGTTAGTGATAGAAGGAAGAGCAAAAGTAGCATTGTCAGACTCAAGGGTGAAGGTGAGGAATATGTAGAAGCTGATGAGGATAAAGCATAATTGCTTAATAACTATTTCTGTTTTATGCTCACAGATGAAAGGCCAGGAGTAATACCTCAGAAAACACACTCAAATAGGAACCTAAGTGAGGCAGATCTTGTATCATTTTCAGAAGACTGTTCATGAAGAGCTAGCTAAACTATGAGTAGACAAAGTGATGGGATCAGATGGGATACATCCAAGAATATTGAAGGAGCTTAAGGAAATTATGGTGGCTTCACTGTGTGATATTTTCAATGCTTCTTTAGAATTGGGAGTGGTCCCAGAGGACTGGAGAAGAATGCATGTGGTTCCTCTACACAAAAGCGGAAGTAAGAACAAGGTTGGGAAGTACAGGCCAGTTAGTCTGAACTCTGTGGTGAGTAAATTAATGGAAACCCTGCTAAAACAGGACAGTAAGATTTCTGGAATCAAATGGATTGTAGGATCTGAGCAGCATGGTTTTTCTAGAGGCAGGTCTTGTCAGAAAAATCTGATGAATTTCTTTGGGTTACCAGAGAGTTGGACCAAAGAAGAGTGCTGGATGTGGTGTACTTGGATTTCAGTAAAGCCTTTGACCCTAAAGTGACTGACTGGGTTAGACACTGGTTGACTGGGAGGCAACAGAGGGTACAGGTAAATGGAGTTCACTCTGAGAAAGACATTACCAGTGGTGTGCTATAGGGATCTGTCCTTGGTCCAATTCTTTTTAATATTTTAGTAAGTAATATTGTGGAAGGACTGTTGGATAAGGTTTTCTTCTTTGCAGATGATACCAAAATCTGTAATAGGGCAGATATCCAGGAAGGTGTAGATAATATGAAAAGGGATCTAGCAACAATTTAGCAGCTGAGATTTAATGCTAAAAAATGCAGAGCCATGCATTTGAACTGCAAAAATAAAGAAGAGCAGGATCTGGGGATGATTGTTTCTGATGATCCTAAGGTGGCTAAACAAATAGAAAAGGTGATGGCGAAAGCCAGAAGGATGCTTGGGTGCATAGGGAGAGGAACGGCTAACAGGAAGAAGGAGGTTATAGTGTGTGCAGTTCTGGAGAGCACACCTGGTCTTCTACTTAGGTCTCCTTCTTAATTTTGCAGCAAGGTATACATTTTAAGGTTACATGGACCTTTGCATAGTGGCTGATACATAGTAGTAAGATTTCAGTTTAAATATTTCAGTTTCTATTGTCTGTCAAAAGCCTTCTTCACAGTGGGACTAATTGAATCAACTCTACAACTGACCAAGTACCAGAACCAGTCTGCTCATACAGCTTCAAGAGACTACACACTCAGCTAAGGCTTTCAGACTTTACAGTTGCCTTTTTTTAATATAAATTTTAACTGTTGGATATAGGTTTTTAAGAATATTCAGACTGCCTACATTCCTTGCATAGCCTTTAAATCAGATATCTGAGTGTGCCCTCAGTTCATATAAGGTCTACTGGCCAGGGACACTAAAAAAATCTATGCAAAAAGACTCTCATCTTAAACGGGTCATACCTCACCATTGGTACAAAAGATAAGCCCAAATTCAAAATACTTTCTTGAGCTGATGTTAATGCCAGTTCTACAAGGTTGATGACTGTTGTTGATTCTGCCTTGAGCGTAGTCATGTGTTTGGAGGGTCCCACCGGTCGTCCATCTGTGTCCGTCATGGTCGATGACCGCGTGATCGAATGGACTGAAAAAACTGATGCTCCCTTTCTGGAGCGTCATAGATTCTGCATCATGTCCCTCTGTCATGAAAGTCCTCGCTATCATCAATGTCATCAATGGAATGGTCAAAGGAGACGTGTTTGATCGCTTGCTCGTCTTTGTCATACATCCACTGGTAAACTCTGTCAGTGTCATAATCCATTTTGTCCCTATAAAATGTCTTAAGTTTGAAATTCTTAAAATACTCAAAAAAAACCATGAAGTTGCCTCTCCATCTCATCCACCTTCATCTGGTAAACATCCATTTCCATAGAAGCCTGCAGCTTGGTCTTCATCTCATCTATCTGAGTGCTTAAGTGTTCTCTTCCGTTGTGGTGTGATCTATAATCAGCACTATCAAATCAAAGCTGCATTTATTGAGAATGCCATTCCATTTCTATTTATTTATTTAATTAACATGGTTTTAATACCACTTTATCCTAAAATCAAAGTGGTTTACAGGGCAACTTGAGAGTTTTACATAGAACAATGGTTGAGGGGGGCATGCAGGAGAATGTTTCAAGCAAACATATACAGGTAAACTATGTATAAAGGGTATGTAATGACATCAGAGTCCTTGATTTGCGGTAGATTATTTACAGCTAGACATTAAATGAACAGTGTTTGAGGGGGTAGAGCTAGGGCAGAGGGGGTTTGAGACAGCAGGAGCAGCAAGAGGTGAAGGGAAAAGGTAAACCGTGTTATGCGGGCAGTCCATCTTATGCGGGTAGTCCATATTAAGTAATATCTCCAAACTGTTCAATATAGAGAACAGTTTTCAGTTTCTTGCGGAAGTCTTTTGAATCAGAAGTGGTGCTAAGGTTGTTGGGGAGGGCGTTCCAAAAGGCGGGAATGGCCAAGGAGCTAGCTCTTCCAGATATAAATTGCTTGGGTTTGGTGAAGGTGCTGGGGGTGGTGATAGTGTCAGAGGTGATATGCCTTCCGGGTCTGATGCTCGTATCGATGTTAATGAGACTTTTCAGTATGTTGGCAGATATATTTTGCTTGATTTTGAAGATGTTCAGCACAATTTTGTACTTGATGTGGGAGATAATGGGGAGCCAGTGAAGTTGGTTCAGGAGGGGGCTGATATGGTCATGTTTTGATGAGCCAGTGATGATGCAAGCTGCGATATTCTATGCCATCTTTAGAGGATGGAGTGCTAGTTTAGGTAAACCAAGGCATATGGGGTTGCAGTAGTCTAAGATGGGAGTAATTATCGCCTGGCAAACAGTGCAGAAGTGTTCTTGGCGGAGTAGTGGATTGATCCGTCTGATAACACGCATATTGTGATAGGCATTTTTGGATGTCTTGTTGATATGAGATTGAAGGTTCAGATTGCAGTCTGAGGAATTTTACTTCAGTTTTAATGGTATGGTAATCATGTTCAGATTGATTGCATGTGGGGGGGAGTAAAGCATGACTTACGCATGTCAAGGAGGGCTATGGTCTTGCTGTAGTTTATCTTTAGGTTGTTCTGGGTTAGCCAACTTTTCATATCTTCCAGTCATTCTGTTATCTTTGAGTAGTCAGGGTTATCCAGATTGATTGGAGAGTCATAATGTCATCTGCATAGAATGTGTAGTGGATCTTGTGTCTTTTGGTGATGCCACAGATAGACTGTATGTATAAATTAAACAGAAGTGCAGACAAGGAGGATCATTGCGGGATGCCCTGTGTTGCTTGGAATGGGGTGAGGTGTTTGTGCCACATTTCACCTGTCGTTGTCTCTTACTGAGGTAGGAGTGAAACCATTTGATAGTGGTACCATGCAGGCCAATATCTGGTAGCCTGTTCATTAGGATGCTATGTGACACTGAGTCGAAGGCCGAGGAGATATCAATGAATATCAGGAGAAAACCCTTCTTAATATTGTCCATTACTCTGATCAGGTTGTTGAATAAGAAAATAAGAAGGGTTTCGATGCTATGATTAGGTCGAAAGCCATGTTGGTTAGGGTCTAATGGCGCATGTGAGTCAATGTGCTCCTTGTGGTCTTGGGCAAGCCACTTAACCCTCCATTGCCCATGTTCCCTGTAAGTATTAGTGTATGTGTCTCATATCCCTGCGTGTTAAATGTATCCCCCAATTGTGTTGTGACCGCTTTGATTGACGGATAAGGCGGTATACAAAAACTGTCTAAATAAATAAATAAATAAATAAATGTGGTCCTGGAGTTGTAGTGACCTTAGTGAGGCCAGAAATAGGACAGTATGCTGCTGGGTCACACTTGCTTAGAGCTGAATTCCTGAGTATTGGACAGATGGGAGCTAGTTTGAGGGCGCTTTGCATATAGCCTTGGGATACAGAAAGTTGTACAATAGTTTGGATGAATTGGCTGAGTTCTTCCTTAGCTGATTTTATCCAAGCTACTGGACACAGATCTGATGGAGCAGTGCTGGAATTCAGTGAAGAGATGGTACGAGCTTTCTGATCAGTGGATGGCATGCTAAATTCTCCCCAGGTATGGTTGATTTGTATGTCCTTGGAGACATTGATTCTATTGTTTAGAGTGCATTGTGGAGGGGATATATTTTTGGTCTGGAGGAAGTTGGTGAAATCCTGCGGATGTATCATGTCTTCTTCTTTGAGGTCTGGTTCTTTGGTGAGAGTCCAGACTATTTCAAATAGTTCTCTGGGTTAACAAAGTCAGAGTCAGTATGAAACATTTTTGGTGCCCAAGGCATACATAAGCAATATTAAAGCTGCTGAAATGCAGGGGATGTGGGGAAAAGAAGAAGCACTGTGGATTGAGTTGGAAAGAGGAGAGACTACTGTCATGCATACTGGTGTAGTCTACTGTGGTGGCGAGACAGGTATAGAGCCCAAAGAAAGTGGGGAAAAACAGCCTTTTACCTCTGGGCAGAAGAAAGGTTCAGGGAGTTTAAGGGTTAAAACTCTAACCAAAGAAAAAAACTCTGTGCACAGAGATGTAGAGAGTGAGCCATGCCCTAGCTCCATGGTGACCAGGGGAGGTGACGAGGGAAGCCTGGGGGTGGAGTCTGAGGCTATAGGGCAGCCTCAATCATATAAGCAGGGAGAGTCCTCCAGAGAAGGAGGAATGAAGGGGGGAATGAAAGGAGGAGGAGGAGTGAAAGGAGAGAGACCAGGAAGAAGGAAAGCAGGAGGAGATCATGTCCGTGGGCGGAGTCCAGGAGGGAAATCCTCTGAGGAGGAGACGTTCCCTAGCAGGCTGGACACTAGCAGAGAATCTCTTGAAACTACAGGAAGTAAGGAGATTAGGAGGACACGTGTAAGAGAGAAGTGCTCTATCAGAAGCCTCAAAGGAGATCCTTATTGCATGCAGCATTCAGACAACTCAAGCCCTGAAGGAAGCCTAGCTGGTAGGAAGAGTACAGCTGGCTTGGAACGCAGGAGAGTTGATTCTGGGGGAAATGTTGGTGGAAGGCAAGGAACAGGAATCTCTGTGAGAGAGTCTGTGGAGAAGGTTCTACCTGTGGCACAGCCTGAGAGAAGACAGGTTGCTGGGAACAAGGTGAGCCCCTTGCAAGTTTTAAAAGGTTTATTAAAAAAGAAAGATCTCGTATATCCTTCCCCTGGAACTCAGCATAGAGAGGATTCCCAATGGGAACAGGTTTTGAAATTGTTGGAGCAGTTAAAACCTGCCGTTATAGACGCTGAGGCCAGCCAGGTGCTAATTGAACCAAATGAGGAAAGTATGGAAGTAGAAGAATGCCTTTCAGAAAGTGCATGTTCTGATGTTGAAATGGATTGCTCTTACTGTGTGAGTCAGAAGAAGTAAAAGCTGTATGGTTTTTAAAAGTAGTGAAAAAGCCAGAAGCTTTGGAAAGTTTATGACCTGCTGGAAATTTGGTTAATTAAAGCACTAAAGTTGAGCTAGTCAGACAGGCTCAAAGAAGGCTACGAATGCTGGAAGTTAAAAGCCAATATTTGCAACTTGAAAGTGAAGAATGCCAATGTCTTTAAAAAGGAATGATACACGGGTTTAGCAGCTTGTAACCAAGAAGCCAAGGTGCTGGGCAGAGCCCTGAGTGATACAGATTTGTGCTATACCAAGCCTGGGACCTAAGAATGTAATCTTGACTGAAGGCAAGGTTTATTGCTTTGTTTAAAACAAGCTGTTTGAAAAGGCTAATTCCTGGACTGTGCTGTAAAGTTTGTTTTTCCTTTTTGAATGGAGAAGTATCCCATTTTTGTCCTGGTTATATCTGAACTGCTGACAAAGAAGTTCAATGGTTAAGTAGAAAATAAAATTCCTGTTACCTTTGAAACCCTTGGCTGTTTTGGTTCTTACCACACAACTACATTATTGAGAAGCCTCAGCATTGGGAATTTAGGTGATAAGGGACATAAAGAGGTACGCTCACTACATATAGGCAGCCACCTAACCCATAGGAGCGCTACACTACAGGCCTCTAACTCAAACCGAAAAAATGGATAGTGAATTGATTGCTAATATTTCAAAGATAGCCATGAAGGGGGAAGTGACCTTATTGGGTGACTTTAATCTACCCGATGTGGATTAGAGTATTCCTTCTGTAAATCTGGAAAGAAGTAAAAAAAATTGTGGCTGCCTTCCAAGATGCAGTACTTAGAAAAATGGTGATGGAACCGATCAGGGAGAGTCCGGTGCTGGAATTAGGCTCACCAACAGAGAAAGCATGTTGAATATCTGGGTGGTGCCCATGTGAGCAGCAGTGATCATCACACGGTGTGGTCTGAGATAAAAGTCATGGTGGAATCCAATCACAGCAAACTCAAAGTACTAGACTTTAAAAACACTGACTTAAGTAAAATGACCACGTACCTGAAGGTGGAGTTGGCAGGGTGGGACGAGATAAGGGAAGTGGAATTGCAATGGGCTAAACTAAAGAAGGCAATAAAAGGGGCAACAGATACATATGTAAGGAAAGTAAATAAAAACAAGAGGAAAAGGAAACCTATTTGGTTCTCCAAAGAAATGGCTGCACAAATAAAGGCAAAAACCACAGCTTTCACAAAATTCAAAAGTTCGCAAACAGAGAAATAGAGAAAAGAATACAGGATCAAACTGAGAAATAAGGATAGCAAAATCAAAGGCAGAAGAAAAGATGGCTATAGATGTGAAGTGTGGCGACAAAACATTTTTCAGATATATTCGGGAGAGGAGGAAAATCAGAGGTAGAATTGCAGAACACAAAATTGCTGTGAACAGATTTGTGGAAAATGACATTGAAAAAGCGAAAATGCTAAACAAATACTTCTACTCTGTTTTTACTAGAGAAAATCCTGGAAAAGGACCACTTCTGATTGTCAAATATACAAATGGGAATGGAGTAGATACCACATCTTTCACAGAAGATGATGTGTTAGAGCAGCTTGCAAAACTGAAAATGGACAAGGCCATGGGACCAGATAGGATACATCATAGAATACTGAAATTGCTCAGAGAGGTTCTTGCAGGGCCATTAAAGGATGTTTTTAATAGATCCTTGGAGACAAGAGAAGTTCCACAGGACTGGAGAAGGGCTGATGTGGTACCTCTTCACAAAAGTGGCAGTAGGGAAGAAGTGACAAACTACAGGCCAGTAAGTCTTACATCGGTGGCGGGAAAAGTAATGAAGGCACTCCTGAAAGAGCAAATAGTGGACTTCCTCGAAACCAACAGGTTGCATGATCCGAGACAACGTGATTGTACCAAAGGACGATGAAAGGAAGGTGATTAGTGGTGTGCCCTAGGGTTTGGTCTTGGGACCGGTACTCTTCAATGTATTTGTGAGTGATATTGGTGAAGGACTGAATGGAAAAGTCTGTCTTTTTGCAGATGACACAAAAATTTGCAAGAGAGTGGACTCCCCTAAGGGAGTGTATAACATGAGGAAAGATCTACAAAAGCTGGAAGAATGGTCTAATTCTTGACATTTAAGATTTAATGTGAAGAAGTGCAGTGTCATGCATTTGGGAAGCAGAAATCCAAGGGAATTGTATGCGATAGGGGGCGAGATGTTGGTGTGCATGGACCAGGATAAGGACCTCAAAGTGATTGTTTCTGAGGATCTCAAGGTGCTAAACAATGTGACAAAGCGGTGCAAAAGCCAGAAGGATGCTGAGTTGCATACAGAGAGACATTACCAGCAGAAAGGAGGAGGTACTAATGCTACTGTACAAGTCACTGGTGAAGCCTCACTTAGAATATTGTGTTCAGTTTTGGAGACTATATCTCGCAAAGGACATAAAAAGGCTGGAAACAGCTCAGAAGAAGGTGACCAAAATGATTGGGAGCCTGCGTCAGAAGACTTATGAGAAGAGACTTAAAGTCCTAAATATGTACACTCTGGAGGAGAGGAAGGATAGGGGAGATATGATTCAGACCTTTAAATACTTAAAGAGTATTAATGAACAAACAAACCTCTTTCAAAGCTGGGGAAGCTGTAAAACTAGAGGGCATAACATGAAGCTGCAAGGGGGTAAACTGAAAGGCAACATCAGGAAATACTTTTTCACTAAAAGGGTGGTGGATGCTTGGAATGCCCTCCCAATGGAAGTGGTGGGGGTAAATACAGTGACAGAATTCAAAATGGCATGAGACAGACACAGTGGATCCCTTTACAGCAACAGGATAAAACCAAAATAAACATAACTATCTCTTATATCTCAGCAAATAAGAGTGACCTACACAGAGCGGTGGGACACCCCTAAACAAAGGCATGAGGAGGGATGACCTGCATGGAGTGGCAGGTGCACCTACTCTTGCCGCCTTGCTGGGTAGACTAGATGGACCATACTGGTCTTTATCTGCCGTCATATAATATGTCACCTTCAAAAGGATATAAACAATTTGGAGTCAGTTCAGAGGACAGTTGGAAGAAAGGTGGGAGAGGGGAGATACTGTATGATCTTCTTCTTCTTTAATCCTTAGCTGGCTTTTGGGGAGCAGGTCGTCCTCTCAACCAATACGCTGCTGTAGGTGCCGCTGGATTCCATGTTCAAAATATGCTTTCAACCTTGGCAATCGATGACTGTCTGATAGAGGCGTTTAAATACCTTCTTGGCATGAATGCACAGGAGCAGAGCCTCTTTCAGCTGAAAGAAACCTCTACAACGAAGGGGCATATGATGAAAATAAAAGTGGATAGACTTGGGAGTAATCAGAGCAGGGCTGGTGTTAAATATATAGAAACTGATGAGGGATCCCCAAAACCCACCTGCAGGCTATGCCTCCTTTAACTTGAGGCAGATTTGGGCCCCTTGTAGCCTGGGAGCCCAAGGCAGTTGCCCTGTTTTGCATCCCTAACCTGAATCTGAGGAAATATTCCTTTATGGAAAGAGTGGTAGATGCATTAAATAATCTGCCAGTGAAGGTGGTAGAGACGAGGACGGTATTGGATTTCAAGAAAGCATTGGACAAACATAGAGGGTCTCTGAGGGAAAAAAGGGGACTGTAAAGCTTAGTAGTTGGTATGGAAAGGCAGACTTTATAGTAATTACACTTACCTGGTAATTGTAGTTCCTTGAGAGACGACAGCTTAGTCCTCAACGAATGGGTTGTGCACCTCCTCCTGCCAGGGGCGGCCCAAGGGGGGTGCGGGGCCATGTGCGGAGACTCGGTGCGGGGCCTCATTTGCATAAGGGGCCTCATTTGCATAAATATTTGCATAATGTTACCATACACTAACTTTTAGTAAACATGCCTCTTCATGAGTGTATGGATAAAGAAAGACAAAGATTTCTACATTACTATAATCCAGTGCCAACCGCCAGGCACATTAGGAACTACTACAAACACTGCCCATTTAGAACCCATAGCAAACCCACCGTATCCTAACAGCACTACCAAGACTCATAAAGCACCATACCCTACCTATCAAAAGGCAACACTGCAAATATTAAACCAATACATTTCAGAGAATAACAATACATGACCTACTGGGGAAAGAGAACAAGTGGCAATGTCAAATAGGAATTATATAAACAGAACACCTCAGCTCAGTTACACATGCAGAACATAGACCATCACCAAACAAGTAATCACAATTTAGAAACAGGAAGACAATAATTAAACTGGGAACCCTAAAAGCCAAACTTGGAATGTACAACAATGTTGAAATAAAACTATAAATTAATTTCCTCTTGTACTAAACAAAGCACCGACATTAATGATGCACATTTCCCAGAGCTGACATATTCCAGTTAATAAATTCAAAATAAAGAGATATCTTTGTACCTTTTGTGCATTTTTTTTTCAGTTGCAATTGTTCCAGTCACTTTCTTCTGGTTTATTTGTGTCTTCTGCTAACTCTCCATCGTCTGCTGTCCATTTGTCCTTTCTTCTCTCCTCTAGTTTTTTTCCATTCTCTCTCTACATCTGCTTTAACATAATAATCTTTCTCCTTTTGCTCTTTCCTCATTCCTATTTCATCCACTCAAATTTTACCCCTCCATCCTCAATCCCCACTTAGGGGCTTGTTTACAAAGCCGCGGTAGCGGTTTGCGATCGTAATCGGAGCAGCGGCCCCATTGATTTCAATGGGGCCGCGATCGCGAACCACTACCGCGGCTTTGTAAACAAGCCCCTTAGTCTCCCAATTCGCGGCCCATTGTCGATTTTTCTTCCCTCCCACACAAAATATTCTTCCCCTCTCCATTTCACTCTCCCAGCCCCATCCCCTTCTAATCTCCCCCAACATCAGCTCCCTTTTAGTTGCAGCCCCACCCAGTATCCGCTCCCTTCTAGTCCCCACATCAGCCCATTTCCAGTCCTAGCTCCCCCATCCATTTCCAGTCCTATCCGAGTCCCTTCATCAGCTCATTTCCAATACCAGCCTCCCATCAGCCCATTTCTAGTCCTTTCCTAGCCCCACCATCAGCCCATGTTAAATCCTAGCTCCCCTCCACTCAGCCCATTTCTAATCCAAGCCCCCCATGAACCTACTTCCAGTTCTAGCCCCTCCATGAGTCCATTTCAATCCAAGCCCCCACCACAGCCCATTTCCAATCTTAGCTCCCCCAACACCCAATTCCCAGTCCTATCCTAGCCCCTCCATCAGCCCATTTCCTGTCCTAGCTCCTTCCCCTAAGAGCCCATTCCAAGCCCCCCTCCCCATCAGCTATTTGCAGTTCAAGCCCCCTTCCACTCAGCCCATTTCCAGTCCTAGCAACCCCCCCAACCCATTACCAGTCCTAACCTCCCCATCAGCCCACTCCCAGTCCTAATCCCACCAGCCCATTTCCAGTCCTAATCCCCCATCACCAAATTTTTAGTTTAAGCCCCCCCATAGCCCATTACCAGTCCTAACCCCCCATCAACCCACTTTCAGTCCTAATCCCATCAACCCATATACAGATTTAGCTCCCCCATAGCCCATCACCACTCCTAACCCCCCCCCCAGCCCATCAACACTCCTACCCCCCAGCCCATCACCACTCCTAACCCCCCCCAGCCCATCAACACTCCTAACCCCCCCCCCAGCCCAGCCCAGCAACACTCCTAAACCCCCCCCCAGCCCAGCCCAGCCCAGCCCAGCCCAGCAACACTCCTAAACCCCCCCCCCCCAGCCCAGCCCAGCCCAGCCCAGCAACACTCCTAAACCCCCCCCCCCCCAGCCCAGCCCAGCCCAGCCCAGCCCAGCCCAGCGAAAATTAAAAGTAAAGAAAACCTGTCTGCTGCCGCGGTTGGGGCCGCCGCGGCAGAATCGAGCGTGCCGCGGGGCCCCCCTGTGCACGGCAGAGCCTGCCCTCCTTGTAGCAGCTCTCTTTGGAGCTGAAAAGTCAGACGCGCCGGCTTGCAGAGCAGAGCGCGAGGGACGAGTTTCTCCCTCGCTGCGCTGTTAAGCCCGCGGGGGCTGATGGGAACTTCCCATCAGCCCCCGCGGGCTTAACAGAGCAGCGAGGGAGAAACTCTTCCCTCGCGCTCTGCAAGCCGGCGCGCCTGACTTCAGCTCCAAAGAGAGAGCTGCTACAAGGAGGGCAGGCTCTGCCGTGCACAGGGGGGCCCCGCGGCACGCTCGATTCTGCCGCGGCGGCCCCGACCGCGGCAGCAGACAGGTTTTTTTTTTTTCTTTTCAATTTTACTTTTCAAAAAGAATGTTTTTTGCGCGGGGCCCCCTGAAACGCGGGGCCCTGTGCAAAAAACATTCTCGCTCAATGGACGGGCCGGCCCTGCCTCCTGCAGCATGAAGACTGGACCAATCAAATTTCAGCACCACTGGAAGCAGCATACCAGGCATCTCTGGAACTCCAGTGAACTACTGTCAAAGCAAACTCAAAACAATAGCTAATCTCTAAGAAACCAAACCAACATCCGAATTCAAATTTATTTATTTATTTTTTGCATGTGTAAGCGAACGTTTTATTATCGTTTTTTTTTTTTAAATAGAATATTATTATAATTTCTTTTCCCCCTGGCCAATGACACAAAGCAAGGGAAACAGAACGTCCCGCGCCTGCCACAGCATAAGCAGATAGCGCAAGAAATAGAAAAGGCAAAGAGGCATACTCACCTGGAAATACGGACTTCTGACCCCAAGGCGTGCCGAGCTAAAAACACCACTGGGAGGGAAGGAGGACTAAGCTGTCGTCTCTCAAGGAACTACAATTACCAGGTAAGTGTAATTACTATTTCCTTATCGTTCCTCCAGCTTAGTCCTCAACGAATGGGATGTAACAAAGCAGCCTTAACGGGCGGGATTTTCCCAGCCGGCACGCAGAACCGCGGAACCAAACCGGGCATCGCCCGCCGCCAAGACATCAAGCCGATAGTGCTTACTGAAAGTGTGCAGGGACGACCACGTCGCCGCCTTACAAATTTCCACCGGTGAAACCAAGCTAAACTCCGCCTAGGACGCCGCCTGCGCCCGGGTAGAATGAGCTCGCAATCCAACAGGCGGTACGTGACTATGCAACAGATAAGCCGAGCAAATCGCCTCCTTAATCCATCGAGCAATAGAGGCCTTCGCCGCAGCTTCACCTTTCCGAGGTCCCCCAAACAGTACAAACAAATGATCAGATTTACGGAAATCGCTGGTAACCTTTAAATAGCGACGTAAAACTCTTTTGAGATCCAAGCGACTAAGGCCGCGATCGGAAGCCTGAGACCCGGACTCTGGGAACACCGGGAGCGTAACCAGCTGATTCACATGAAAGGGAGAAAACACCTTAGGCAAAAAGGAAGGCACCGGTCGCAGAACCGCCTTTTGATCCGAGAAAGAAAGGAAAGGCTCCCTGCAAGAAAGAGCCTGAAGTTCGGAAATGCGCCGTGCCGAACAAATCGCCACTAAGAATACAGTCTTAAGAGTCAAATCCTTCACCGAACTCTGAGAAAGAGGTTCAAAAGGAGCTGTACTGAGGGTCCGTAAGACCAAGTTGAGATCCCACGAAGGAACGGAAATCCGGCGAGTCGGACGCAGTCGAGAAACTGCCCTCAAGAATCGAACCACATCGGCATGGGCCCCCAGTGCTACGCCTTGCACCTTCCCCCGGTAGCACGAAAGAGCCGCCAACTGTACGCGCAAGGAACTGGCGGCCAAACCTTTAGCAAAACCGTCCTGCAGAAAATCGAGAACCACCGGAAGAGAGGCCGTAGCGGCCCGAACCTGACGCCTAGAGCACCAATCCTCAAAAATACGCCAAACTCGTATGTAGGCCAGCGAAGTGGAACTTTTGCGCGCCTGGAGCAAAGTAGCCACCACCGATTTTGAATAACCCCGTTTTCTTAACCGCGCCCTTTCAATGGCCAGGCCGTAAGCGAGAATCTCCCCACTTGCGGCATGCGAAGAGGACCCTGACACAAGAGATCCTGATCCAGGGGTAGCCGCCACGGGGATCGGTCCACCAACCTCATCAGATCGGCATACCAAGGACGGCGAGGCCAATCCGGCGCTATCAACAGCACCCGACCCCGGTGAGCCTCGATCCGCTGAATCACACGGCCCAGAAGCGGCCACGGGGGAAACACATAAAGAAGGCCCCTGGAGGGCCAAACCTGCAATAGAGCATCTATGCCCTCTGACATCGGTTCCCGTCGACGACTGTAGAACCGAGCTGCCTTCGCTGAGCGCAACGTGGCCATCAAGTCCATGACCGGCTGCCCCCAACGCTGAACTAGCTGGGCAAATACCCTGGGGTGGAGCTCCCATTCGCCTGCATACACCTGAAATCTGCTGAGAAAATCTGCAGTCACGTTGTCCTTCCCGGCAATGTGCGCTGCCGAGATGGCCTGCAGCCGGGGCTCTATGCATTCGAACAGAGACCGAGCCTCCGTCTCCAAAGCGACGCTTCCGGTGCCGCCCTGACGATTGATGTAGGCCACGGTCGCAGCATTGTCAGAGAGAACCCTCACTGCCCGGGCTGATATCAGGGTCTCGAAGCGTTGTAAGGCCAATCGCATGGCTCGAAGCTTCAAGCGGTTGATCGACCAAGTGCCCTCCTCCGGAGACCAAAGACCTTGAGCGAACTGGCCGGCGCAGTGTGCGCCCCAGCCCGTTAGGCAAGCATCCGTCAGAAGCGGAACCCAGTCCGGCTGCTCTAAAGGCATTCCCACACGGAGCGATGACGGACGCAGCCACCATCGCAGATCCCGCCGAACTGCCAGCGGGCAAGGTAGACGTTTGGCTAGCGGATCGGACTGGTTGGACCAACGGCGGAGCAAAGCTCTCTGAAGCGAACGCATGTGGAAGCGGGCCCAAGGTACTACCTCCAGGGAAGCCGCCATCGTCCCCAGCAACTGAAGGTAGTGCCAAGCCGACGGGGCGGGGCTCTGCCGAAACCGGCGTACGAGAGAGCGAAGTCCCGACACCCTGCGGTCAGGAAGAAAGACCGAGCCCACGCAAGTATCGAACCGAACTCCCAGATAATCGAGAGACTGCGTAGGCACCAAATGGCTCTTGCGCGGATTGACCACCCAACCGAGAGACTGCAAAAGCTCCACTACTTTGGAGGTTGCCGCTACGCTCTCCTCGCGAGACTTCCCGCGAATCAACCAATCGTCCAGATAGGGGTGGACTAACACCCCCTCTTTGCGCAAGGCTGCGGCCACGACCACCATGATTTTGGTGAAGACCCGCGGCGCAGTTGCAAGACCGAAGGGCAAGGCTTGAAACTGGAAGTGACCCCATGGCAGGGCGAAGCGGAGATACTTTTGTTGGTCCTCCCGAATAGGGATATGGAGATAGGCCTCTGTGAGATCGAGGGAAGTGAGGAACTCGCCCTTGCGCACGGCTACCAGCACCGACCGCAGGGTTTCCATCCGAAAGTGTGGTACCCGCAGGCAGCGGTTCACGCCTTTGAGGTCCAAAATGGGGCGCAGATCTCCACCCTTCTTTGGCACCACGAAATAAATGGAGTACCGTCCGAGACCATATTCCGCCCGCGGAACGGGAACTACCGCCCCTAGCTGAACCAGTTGATCAAGGGTTTGCCGAACCTGAGCTGTCTTTCGATCTCCTCGACAGGGAGAGGCCACAAAGGAATCGAGAACGGGTCTGGCCAGGTCCAGAACATACCCATCCCGGATGATGTCCAATACCCACTGATCGGAAGTAATCTGGGCCCAAGCAGAAAGAAAGCGTCGAAGACGTCCTCCGATCACCGGGATCTCCACTCGGTCCCGCTGCCCTTCATTGGGGCTTACGGACGGACGCAGGGGAGGCAGCCGCGAATCCTCTACTGGCTCCCCGAAAGCCCCGAAAGCTCGAAGCCCTCGAGAGATATCTGCCACGCTGGAAACCAGCAGAACGGGGTGAACGAAACCTCCGAAAGTCCCGAAACTGCCCCTGAGCGGCCGGGAGCGACCGTCCTCGCCGGGGTCTATCCTCCGGCAGACAACCGCCCTTGGACTCGCTCAAATCTTTGACCAACTTATCCAAATCCTCCCCAAACAGCAGCCTACCTTTAAAAGGCAATTTGCCTAACCGCGACTTGGACGACCCATCGGCCGCCCAGTTCTTCAACCAAAGGGCTCTGCGTGAGGCCACAACTGATGCCATGCTATTGGAGAGAGCGCGGATGAGATCATAATGGACATCCGCCAAATAGGCCGAACCAGACTCCAAACGGTGGAGCTCACCTAACACCTCAGCCTCCAAGGCGGGTGTTTGTTGAAGCCGTTGAACCCAGCGTAGACAGGCCCGGGCCACCCAAGCTCCACAAACTGAGGCCTGCAACGCAATCGCATCCGCCTCAAAAGATTGTTTCAACAGACCGTCCATTTTCCGGTCCTGCGGATCTCGCAAGGCCGCACTACCTTCCACCGGAATGGTGGTTTTCTTCGTCACCGCCGACACCGCCGCATCAACCTTCGGCAATCGGAAACGCTCAAGATCGTTATCCGACATAGGGTACAAGCGACGCATGATCTTGATCCCTTTGAGCCCCGATTCAGGAGTATCCCATTCCGACTGGATCATCTGATCAATCACTCTGTGCATGGGAAAAACCACGGTAGATTGACGCACTGCCTGAATAATGGGATCCACACCGTCCGCCTCCTCCACTGGAGGAGTTGGAGCTAAACCAAGCGTCTGGAGCGCCTCCGAAACCAGCGCGGGCAGCTCCTCTCGGCGGAACACACGAATAATCTTAGCTTGATCCTCTGGTTCCAGGAGTTTGCCCTCCTCCAAGGCCTCCCTATCCGCATCCTGGTCGAAATCCGGATCATCACCTTCCAGCCAATCTGCCTCCGACTGGAAGGACTCATGCAGACGTTGCCGTTTAGGGGCCGTAACACCCGCCAACGGGCTCTCCGCCGTCGCCGATGAAGCAGTTACCCCTGGCGCAGAAAGAGGACCCACGCCCAGGCCCTGGCGCATACGGCAGAAAGTCTGATGCATCAGTAAAATAAAATCGGGGGAAAAATCCTCCAAGGGCAGAGCACCCCCGAAATCCAACTGCCCCCCAGCGGCTAATGAACCTGGAGCAGGCATCCCCGAGGTACCCTCCAGGGGCGACTCCAACTCCCCCGCTGCGGAGCTGGGTGGGGGCGCCGCAGCTGAGGAACCCTCTAGGTGCTGCTCCATACTGAGAGACACCGAGGCACAGCGTGGACAGACGCCTGATTCAGACGCTGCGCCCCTCTGAAAGCCACAGATCACACACAGGGACCCAGCGGGCATGGGAGCACTCTGATGCAGGTCTGTAATTTGTATAAACAGTCCCTCTATAGCGAAAGGACAAAATGGCACACTGACCCAGTAGAACCAGCAGATAAACTGGGAACTGGACAGCTGCAAATCAACAGGACCTCAGAAAAGGGGGGCAATTAAAATGTGATTGTTTTTCCCTTTTCCTGTTCTTCAAGCACCAAAGGTCTGTGCCCCAGTGAGAGGAAACTCAAAAACAGCCAGCTGAGACAGCCGGCCCCACGAAAAAGAAAGAATGAGGAGAGGGCAAACTCATTCCCCCCCCCCTAGCCGAGGGGCCTAAGCGTCCCGAAGGTAATGAAGCCCAAAAAGAACAAAAATAAACGAAATAAAGTAAAAGAAAGTAATAAAATAAATTGCCGCGAGAAAACCGCGCTAAGAAAAAAGAACCGCGAAGCTTAAAATGGCTGCGGCAGCAAGTAAAACTTTGGCGGGCTTTGCTGAGCGCCAACGAAACGGCCCGAAAATAACAAATCCCTGCCGGCGACTGATCCCCGCAGCCCCGCAACGCTAGTGACCCGGGAGCCCCCTGAAAATAATAAAGGGAGCAAGGACCCCAGCAGAAGCGAGCAGAGGTGCAGAGACACTGGGCAGGACAGGCTCTGATCACCGCCAGCTGCTGGGACTTACCGGCACATGGTGAGCACACTCTCCACCCCCTGTAGCGGAGGCGCTGCACCGCCGCCGCAGGAGCTCTGCCCCGAACAGCCCTGGGGCAGAGATCCGAATAAAGAATGACTGACAGTCAAATGAATAGAAGCGGCTTAGGCTGGGCAGGAGAGAGACCTTCCTCCGGCTCCCCCCCCCCCCCCACGGAGTGCCGAAAGGAGTAACTAAAATTTAAAGATACAAAACCCCTTTTTAACTGAACAAATTAAAAGAAGTCCTAATAGGACACAAAATAATGATCCAAAAAAATAGCTAACAAAAACACCACTAAACTGACTAACTAGTGAGCCCAGCAGACTCACTAACGTCTTCCTGCTGCATGAAGACTGGACACACTGGAGTTCCAGAGATGCCTGGTATGCTGCTTCCAGTGGTGCTGAAATTTGATTGGTCCAGTCTTCATGCTGCAGGAGGAGGTGCACAACCCATTCGTTGAGGACTAAGCTGGAGGAACGATAAGGAACATCATTTTATTCTGTTTCCGTGTTTCTGTTTGGAATTTGGCCACCACAGGGAGAAAGTCATTCAGTCTCAGTGGGGCTATCTGAGAGAAATAGCAGAGCCAATAAATTATGATTAAATAGACGAAGATAAATATTTCTTGTGTTTGATAGCCATCACTAACAGCTCTGACTTCCACAATAAGAGGCCAATTTCCATCGGGGCATGACCGGCCCGTCCAGACATCCAAAATCTGGATGGGCAAGCTGCGGGATCAGAATCAGGTGCAATGGGCCTGGATGGGCAAGCTGTGCCCCGATTCTGAGGGCCCGGATGTTCCGCCCGTTCCCCACACAATGCAGCCGCGGCTCCTACATGAAACCCGGTGCCGTAGCATCCCATCACCATGCACCGGGACGCCATGCAGGAGTCCCAGCTGCCAGCCAGCTCCTGCTGCACACAGTTCCCCGCCACCTGACCGGGCCTCCCAAGGCTGGGATCAGACTGCAGGGAGCCGCCTGCCTCTGCTCACCTCCTGCCTGGTCCTCATTGCTTCTGCCGCGATCGGCGGGGGAACTTATTCCACTTCCAAGATAGGATAAGTTCCCCGTTCAGTTAAGGCTACACCCCCCGGACGTACAGGGCCACGACTGGAATCGGCCTTGTACGTCCGGACCAAGGTCCTGCCTCCAGTCCACCCTCGCTTTTCCTCCAGCCCGCTCCTCCCCCCCCTCTGTAGAGAGCTCTCTGCACACCTCCTCTGTACGTGCGGGGAGCTCTGTCTTGGAAATGAGCCCCCTGGTGTTTAGTGGGGATGGACATTCAAACCATTCTCGCTAAATGTGACGCGGAATGACCCCCTAAGCTTAGATGAGACACAGTTTGAATACCATAAACAAGTTTGTATCTTAGGAGAAGTAGGTACTTGCCTAACAATGAAACCTCACCTTGTGCTATTGCTAAATCTTGCTTTTTCCAACTTTATCGACTGCAATAATTAAAACTATTTTTGGATTAGGAGGGTTTAGATATGCTTAGCCACTCTCCTATTAATTAGTAGGATAGACTTCTGCAGTTCCTTGCTGATGTGGTTAGTACAAAACGACACTGGAAGACAGCAAAAAATAGACAACAATCCTTCTTTTATTAACTCTTCACCTCTGGGGCCATGACTGCTTAGCTCTGAAGTCTTTCAGCTACTGACTAGTTGCAATTTAAGACATGAAGGCACATTTTATAAATGCTATGTAGGTGGATTTTGGGACATCCAAGTTAGCACTATTACTAGGGAGGGGTGGCCTAGTGGTCAGGACACAATACCTTAAGCTGGCAGGCCAGGGGTTCAAGTCCCACCTAGGGACAGCAATTTCAGGCCATAGAGACTGGGGTTTCTAATCCTATAGGCACACCTTGGGCAAGCCACTTAACCCTCTGTTGCTTCAGGTACCCATAGATTGTGAGCCCTTTGTGGACAAGGGAATGTATCCAGTACCTGTTTGTAGTGATTACGTAATATAAACCGCTTTGATTGAAGGATAAGGCAGTATAGAAAGCTAAATAAATACTACTGCTATTCAATGTTCCCTCTAATTTTCTGTAGGCTGTGTGCGCATAAAATATCAGCTGTGCAGCTTTTGAAGGAAGGTAAAATTTTTGTGCACCACATAACGACACTTGGAGTTATATACTTTAAAATTTGACTACACGTCAGAATATAGTATGTACACCACATTGATTGCACTAAAAAATATTGTAGAACTTGTGAAAACCGTAAATGCACAACAACTTATAAATTTTAAGATGTCTGTGTTGTTTTCTATCAGAATCAGAACCGTAATTTTTGTGCGCTCTGTTGTAAAGTATGTGCGCTCGCTCACGAGGTGTGCACGCGCGCACACGCGCACAGCTTAGAGGGAACAGTGCTGCTATTATGGTTATTCTGAATTATTACTTATTTGTATAGCACTACTAGGCATACACAGCACAGTAGATGTACACGTAAAAGACAATCCCTGCTCAAGAAACCTTACAGTCTGCTATGACAGAACAAAGGGGATTAGGAAATTCTTAAGGGAACTGATTAAAATATATGGTTATAGACAGGAGAATAAGGGGGTTAGGATCCAAAAGCAGCCTCGAAAAGATGAGTCAAAATGTCTGAAATGTAATGGGTGGGACAGCAGAGAAACTGGGCCCATGTAAGTGCATTGAAAAACTGGCTTGCCGCCACCCTGAAAGATACACATCTGCTATAGAAAAGGAAAAATGGGGATGTACGCTCAGACGTGCAAGATTTTACCCAGTTTCAAAAACTAGCACATGTCTGATATGGACGTCTGCCATCTCAGGCACCTAGATGTGCCTGTGGCCCAGTTTTCGAATGTGCTCATGGATATCTCCCCACCCCCCCCCCCAATGTCCTGGCTGGCCATTTTGCAAACAGGAACATGCAGCAGTGCTAGAGCCTTGAGAAATACTGACACATTTTTTGAAGAGAGTGAGGGGGGCATTTCGAGGAGTGAGGGGGGCATTTTCCTCTTACATTTTCGGTTTGTCAAAACAAGATCTTTTCTGAGTCCTATTCGTTCCCTGGATCAGGTAGAGCCATAGACGTTCCCATTGGCAAGCCTTCACTCCTCAAGGGATTGCTATTATCAACCCCTAAAGAGCTAATAAGCAGTCATCTGAGGTCCTCCTCCCACACTGCCCCTCCCTCCCTCCCCCCCCCAAGATTCTGGAACTCTCTTGTGGGCCAAGTCTAGAAAATGGCTGATTATTTTATAGCTGTGCATTTGCAACTAACCCACTTTAACTGTTTAATTTTCAGATGTTTAAACTTGTGTGTTTGTTCTATGTTGTTGTTGTTGTTGATGTAAAGTGCCGTTGAGTCAGTGTCGACTCATGGCAACCCTCTGGATAGTTGTCCTAAATGTTCTATGTCAATTATTCTGTACTCTCACTTGAGTTATGAGAAAGGCAGAGAAAATGCACAATAATTTGTTAATGTTACTAGTTACTAAGATACGCTAATGTTAACATGCATTAATTCACCATTAATGTGTGTTACTAGTAACTAGGATCTGTGCTAATATAGCATGCGTTAATGGTGAATTAACATGTGTTAACAATAGCACAGCTTAGTATCTAGACCTCTAAATTTTTAAATCCTGCATAAGAAAGCCACCAGTATCTCTGGGGGTGAGCATCAAGGAAGGTACCTACTCTTTGGGATCTTCCAGGTACTTCCTAATCATTCGGATTGGCCACTGTCAGAGACAGGATGCTAGAGAAGGGGCTTGAGTATGTTGGGGGTGCAGTGACGGTGTGATGTATAAGAGTGTGTGTACATGAGGGGGTGTGTACATAGGTGATGCAGTTGAGGTCTAACCTATCATGGCAAATCTTATATTCTTATGTGGGGCTTGCAAGCACATTTTCAAAGGAAACTGTCCTGCAGAGTTTCCCCTTTGAAAATGCAGGGGCTGGCCATATCACCAATATATCAGTATCCACTGACTTTACATTTTAAAGTTGCCTAACCTAATCAACACTCTAGAAGGCATACATCTAATACTGTGCAATTATGGTCAATATGCAGAACACCACCATTCAATTTACATCACTGCCATATGAATCAATAAAATCGATAACTAGTAAATATTAATAAATAACAAAAAAAGCTAAAACATTATACTTACACAAGAGGCGGAAGTAATAAGAAAACCTCAGAGCTGAAGATGAGCTTGGTATCACAGCAAAGCCACATTATTTAAAAGTTAAAAGGTCTCACACAATTTTTTAAAGGACAAATAAACACGGGCACATTATACTGTATGTCTCTTGGAAACAGAGTTCCAAATATCAAGACCAAAACATGAAAAGATTTGTTTCATGTACCCGCACATTTTTTTCCCAACAAAAATGGGCAACATAATAAAACATCAAATGAAGAACATAGGGGTATGTTTACTAAATTGCGATAGTGACGTTATCACGTGATAACTGCCCCGGCAGTGTTAAGGGCCGCAGAGGGTGGAGAGAGGGCGGAGAGAAGGGGTCAATGGGCAGGGAGTAGGCGGGGAGAGGCTCCTGCTACACTAATGCTGTGAAATGAAGGTCTGAAAATTAATGCTAGTGAAAACCTCGAGTTAGAGGCACATTTGCAGGAGAGAGAAACCATTTCAGTGTCAGTAATGTACAGCAGAGGCAGGGAGCCCAAGAAAAGTGATAGTAGTGCTACATGTGCAGTAATAGCATAATCCCCAAGTTTGATAGGGCATTATGGTGATGCTGCAAATGGGGTACAGGGGGCTGCAGGCGGGACATGCAGTGGGGCATCTGGGGCACAGGGTGGACTAGGCATATGCCTAGGTGGCACATAGGAAGGCAGAAACGGAAACCAGCAAGACAGCAACTGACCAAGGTCAAACATGCCCACAAGTGTGTGTCCCACAGTTTCCCAGGGGACAATACCCAGCAGGTAGCCCAAAGGGCACATAACATTGGCAGGCGGTGCCGGGGGGAAGCGTGGATATCTATGTAGGCACCCCTACTCCAGAACCCAGGGGCAGCCGCCTACCGGCACACTGGATGGCCTTGGACTGCGCACCGCCAGCACCACTGGCATAAGGGCATGTCAGTACGGTGGTGGTGGGGTGCTGGTGGTGGAGGGGGAAGTGGCATCTGTCCACAGCAGACCAAGGCCAAGCCCTCTTTAGTTGGGTGGCGTGCAGTGCAACAGACAAGGTCTGTCTGAACAACAGTCATGGTATCCCCAGGGAATGACTTGCCTCTGTGGCAACAGTGTGGTGCAGTACACACAGCCAGTGTGTTCAGGGGCAGAAGGTCACAGATTCAAGTCCCAGCTGTGGCTCCTGCAAACCATGTCCCTATATTTTACCCTACAGAGCACATACAACATAAACATGTACACTCCCTGGAGCATCAGCCAACAGGGGCACAAACACTCACACCCACAGGCTCCACTATCCAAAGCCTCATGGAAAGTCAGGCTGTTGGGCCTGGCACGGAGCAGCAGTTACCACCGCTAGCACCTGCATACCTTATGCTTTATTTTATTTATTTAACATTTCTTGGTGCTTGGGTGCATATGGAGAGGAATGGCTAGCAGAAAAAAGAAGGTGATAATGCCTCTGTATAAGTCTTTTGTGCAACCTCATTTGGAGTATAGTGTGCAATTCTGGAGACCGCACCTTCAAAAGGATGTGAACAGGATGGAGTCGGTGCAGAGGGTGGCTACTAAAATGGTTAGTGGTCTTCATTATAAAGCATATGAGGACAGACTTAAGGATCTTAATATGTACACCTTAGAGCAGAGCTACTCAAATCCAGTCCTGGAGGTCTGCAAACCAGTCAGGTTTTTGGGATATCCCTAATGAATATGCATGAGATATATATGCATTAGAGATATCCTGCCAACCTGACTGTTTGGGGCCCTCCAGGGCTGGATTTGGAGACCCTTGCCTTACACCTCTGTCATTTAAAATTGTGAGTGGGCAAGGTACAGATGTCCTAGACATCAAAAGGGTAGATAGAATGTGTCACATTCCTCCTTGATTCTCACCACCACAAACGTTGTCTAACAGGATCTGTTGGTGGCAGATCCTGTCCCCCACCCTGACCCAGAGAGGGCGGGTTGGTAGGTGGTGCTACATAATCCACATGTAGGTCCAGCCACCCCTCTCCCCCTGCTCTTATAACAAGTGACCATGGCAACCACACAGTATATGCACTATTCTGGGTGCATCATAGTCCAGAAGGGCTAGATGTGACTGGGGAATACAGATGGACACAGGAGTATCCTCAGTTTGTCTGCAAGGACTAGCTGTCACACACTGGCACTGATGCAGCACAGCTTAACTCAGTCAGGCTGGGTACTGCGGACCTGGTGCTGGGCGCCCCACTTCACCCTCAGGGTGAGCACAGGAACCGCACAGTGTTACGGTCTGTAGCTACTCTCTGCCAGTAATGCACACAGTCAGTTCCCTCTACCAGGTTGAAGTGCTGTAGAGGTGCATACCCCATCCTGTGATCAAATGTAGACTGCTGTTCTGCATGTGCATTGCATCATGGGTACTGGTAGGTTTACCTTATCCTGGTAACCACAGCAGACATTTCATTCGGTGATCTGCAGTCTTTCTGTAGCCAGCCAGTTCTGTGATAACCCTTTGAAGGCCTACTTTAAATTTTTAATCCACATTCTGCAGCCGGGTTAATTTTTGCATATTTCAGGAAAATTGTACCCGTCTTATTCAATATGTTCTAATAGTGATTTTCCTTCTGCTATGGTCATGTATTATATACCATTTGATAGGAATATTTAGTCAGAATTTTGGATCCCGAGAGTTTTGGGCTCAGCGCTATAGAGGTGTAGCCCACTGGTTAATTCAATGCCTGCCAAACTAGAGGTCATGGGTTCAATCCCTCAGAGGTCTCATCTAATAAGGATGTCTGAGGCATTCCTTTTTCCTGCTTGTAACAGTCAGACACATCTCTACAATTTGTGCTGCCAGCAGGAACACCCTCACCTCAGTGCCATAACCTATGGGGCACATTATAAAGTGCCTTGTCAGCCAAGGCGCTGTATAATGTGCCCTATAGGGTGCCCTATAATGTGCCCTATTGGCAGACAAGGCACTTTATGATGTGCCCTATGGGGCACCTTATAGGGCACCTTAGGTTATGGCACTGAGGTGAGGGTGTTTTTGCTGGCAGCACACATTGTAGAGATGTGTCTGATTGTTACAGGCAGGAAAAGGGATTGCTTCAGACAGCCTTATTAGATGAGACTTCTGAGGGATTGAACCCATGACCTTATTCATTGTATTAACCAGTGGGCCACACTTCTATAGCTTTTATCACAGCACTGGCATGAAATTAAGGTTACTGCGCGATAACGAGCCAAGGCGCCCTCTATCGCGTGTTAATTGGCCATTGCTACTTCAACGCCGATACACCCACTTCCTTATATAGCACTGCTCACATTAACGCTGCACTTAGCGCTGGTAACATTAGCATGATTTAGTAAACATACCCCATAGTTCTAGTTGGAGCACTGTAACCAATTCCTTATATAAAGGGGTCCTGCTTTAAAATTAGCCTTAAATACTATCACTTCAGAGCTGATCCTAAAATCTGCAGAGAGTCAGTGAAGGCTATCTAGAGTTGGAGTGTTGTGATCACATAATTTTAATCCTACCAAATTGTATGCAGTAGTGTTTTGGATATATCACAATCTGTGAAATTTGCTTTGTGTCCAGTCCCATATAAAGGGCACTACAATAATTCAACAGTCCTGTCACTAAGGTACGAATGAGTGACAAAATTACCTCAGGAGAAATAGAGCCTAAGAATATGAATAGTTCATAATTGCAAGAATGATATCTTAATGACATTCTTAAGGTATGATTTGCATATTCAGCTCAGAGTCCAGTGTGACTGCCAAAATTCTGACTTCAAACCACACAGACAAAAAAATGTTGACATACAAATATAATTGTGGGGAAACAGCAGCTATGGAAGATTTCCTAACCTGGGAAATATCAGTTGTTTATGAATCATGCATTCATTTGCATTTAATTATTTGCTTTTCCAAATTCAAGGCAAGTTAAAATGAGGTTGTTAGTTCCCTTTCCAAGAGTTTGTACCTGAGGTAACCGTGAGATACGCGGTTTGCTCATGCATTAGTAGAAGCAGGATTTGAATACTGGCTTTGCTGGTTCTTAGCCGGCTGCTCTACCACTAGGTGAATAAGCATCCAGGGCTATAATGGGTTCAAGCATATAGTTCACTTAACTAGCACAGTCTAATCTTTTTTCTATATAGAACCGAATGTTATCAGCACAGGGCATATAGTTTAGTTGTACACTATTAATCTTTCAACAGGTTGAATATATAAGTTGAACAGTAATGGGGACAAACATATATCTGTGGGACACCATATCTCGGTTCCCAGTGCTCTGAAATGTCAGTACCAATTTTCACCTATTGTGTTCTGTTTCAAAAAGGATAGAAGTCAGTCCTTCACTATGCTACTGACACCGGGGACCATCAATGGCTTAATACAGATATCAGGATCGACAGTGTTGAAAGCAGCAGAGACATCTAGAAGTATCACCAATTAACCTTTCCCTTTGGATAGGCTTCTGTGAAAAACGCCCGTGTAGGCATTGTCCAGCATGAAAAGCCATGTAATGTGGGTTGAAGAACATTCTTCTTTTCCAGGAATCAGCCTAGCAGTACGGCAACAGTATGCTCAGTCTACTTGCCCAAAAATTGTAATTAGCCACTACTGGCATATCTAAGTCCGGTCGATTCAGAACGGGGCAAATGATTGCCTCTGAGTTTTTGTGATAGAAATTCTGCGTATAATAATATATTAATGCCCAAAGGAGAGCAGTCCTCTCTCGCAAACCACACAACAAACAAACAGCGGAGAGTAAAAAGCAGCAGGTTCAACCTTTATTTGCAGGAGATCCTTACGCATTTCGGCTTGCACCTTCCTCAGGGGTGAAGCCTCATAAAAATATAAATATAAGCAAATATTACAACAAATAATGATAAAAATGTAAAAACAACGTTAGAATAAAACCAAATCAAAACAGTGGGAAACTATAAAATAAAATAAAGCTTAAATAAATGAAATACACATAAAAGGCATACAATTGAATGAAATCTTAAAAGCATGTAAAAAAATAACACAAGTCAATATATAATAGAGGTATAGTTAAATAAAAACTAGTCATATAGAACAGAAGAATGGATGTTGATAAATGCCACCCAATGCAGAAAGAGGGGAACCAATCATATATCCTAATCATGTGGACAATGCACTATTTATTTATTTAACAGTTCTTTTTATACCGCCTTATCATTAATTCAAAGCGGTTTACAATGAACATCATAGCAACAAGCTTTTACATAGAACAAGGTATTATAACTTGGTATTACAACTATTACTTGTGTACAGTGCACAATCGTATGCCTCATAATCCGAGGAGTAAGGGGGATGAGGAGGATACTCACACAGAGTACTGTGTGGATAGCTACAGCTCTTAGCCATTCAAATCAAGGCATGGTCCTAAGCCAAAACTCCTTCTAGAGATGTTTTGATATAAGCGCATGTACACATAAAAGTGAACATGAATTTTAACCGCATGGCTACAACAGCACAATCTCACAATCAATTTAAACAAAACAGAGCTCCTTCACATCTCCAGAGACCCCAGCTTCAATCCTCCACACAGCATCAAACTGGGTAACACTGAAATCCAGGTCAAACCCCAGATCAAGTACCTGGGTGTAACCCTGGACCACCTCTTGAACTTCCAGACATCCTAAACATCACCAGGAATATCTACTATAAAATCAGAATTCTCCGCAACCTAAGCCCTCTTCTACCCTATGATAGCTTCCGCACAGTCTGTCAAGCATCCATCACCCCTCTCCTCGACTATTGCAACTCCATCCTACAAGGACTACCTAAGACCACCCTCGCCCCCCTGCAGCTGGCTCAAAACACAGCTGCAAGACTCATCGCCGGAGCAACCAGGCACACCCACATCATGCCCACATTGAAATCCCTACACTGGTTACCAGTTACATCCCGCATCAGGTTTAAGACCATTGTCCTCATGCACAAAGCCCTCCTCAGCACTACAGCGGAACAGCTACAACTACTAATTGAGCGCCCCAACAACAACAGACTCTGGCACCAAAACGCAGCAAATCTCCTCCTTCCACCTGCACAGAGCACCAAGAAACCACAACGCACCTGTACAAGAGCCTTTCAATTCTACGCCCCCCACCAACTGGAACAAACTACCCCCCCCTCACCTTACGAACCCTCCAATCCCACACCCTTTTCAAAAAACATCTTAAGACCTTTCTTTTCGAAGAATGCATCAACACATTTACCACCATAAACCACTCACAAGATCATACCCAGCCCCTCCTTACCTCTCTCACCACACCCCCTATAAGCAGGCAAACACAATGCCACACTGCATAGCTGCTATGACATATGCAAACTATCTTTTTTTTCTTCTGTTCATGATAACAATGTAAATATTTATACCAGTTATCTGTACATAGTTCCAACTGTTCCATACAAACGTTACTACTTGTTCAATGTAATATTTATACCAGTTATTTGTCCATAGTTCGAACTGTTCCATATAAATGTTGCTACCTGTTCAATGTAAACCGTTTTGCCTTGCAGAAAAATGGTATATAAAACCAGTTAAATAAATAAATTAATTAATTAAAAAAAACAAAAAACACCCCACAATCATTGTTCAAGGAGACACTTAGGGGTATGTTTACTAAACCGTCCTAATATTACCGGAGACACTTAGGGGTATGTTTACTAAACCATCCTAATGTTACCGGAGACACTTAGGGGTATGTTTACTAAACCGTCCTAATGTTACCGGCGCTAGTTGCAGCGATAATGTGAAGAATGCCATATAAGGAGTGGGCGTTCCAGTCAAAAGGTAGCAAGAATCTGTATCGCGCGATAGTGGGCGCCGTGGCACGTTAACGCGCGTTAACCCTAAGTACATGCCAGCGCAGTGTTACAAGCTATAGCAATGTAGCCCACTGGTTATTGCAATGACTGTGGAGGCAGAGGTCATGGGTTCAATCCTGCAGTGGTGTAATCTAAAAAGGCTGTCTAAGGCATTTTCTTTTAATTTAAATCAGTGCTGCCAGCAAAAATGCCCTCACAGTGCCATAACCTAAGGTGCCTCATAAGGCACCCTATAAGGCACCCCATAGGTCACATTATAAAGTGCCCTGTCTGCCAAGGCATCCTATAATATGCCCTCATAGGGCGCCTTACAGGGCACCTATGAGGCACCTTAGGCTACAGCACTGTGAGGGTGTTTCTGCTGGCAGCACTGATTTAAATTAAAAGAAAATGCCTCAGACAGCCTTTTTAGATTACACCACTGCAGGATCAAACCCATGACCTCTGCCTCCACAGTCATTGAAGTAACCAGTAGGCTACATCTCTACAGATATTACAGTGTTGCTGGCTGGCTACAGAAAGACTGCAGGTCACCACACAAACTGTCTGCTGTGGTTACCAGGATAGGGTAAACCCACCCGTACCCATGATGCACTGCACATGCAGATCAGCAGTCTACAGCTGATCACATAATGGGGTATGCACCCCCACAGCACCGAGGCCTGGTAGGGGGAACTGACGTGTGTGTTACTGGCACAGAGTAGCTACAGACCATGACATTGTGTGGGTCCTGTGTCTCACCCTGAGGGTGAGGTGGGGCACCCAGCACCAGGTCCGCAGCAACTGGCTTGGCTGAGATAGGCTATACTGCAGGTCCCCATCAGTGCCAGTGTGTGATAGGTAGTCCTTGCAGACGCACCCAGGATGCACCTGTGTCCATCTGTATTTCCCAGTCACATCTAGCCCTTGTGGACTATGATGCACCCAGAATAGTGCATATCCTGTGTGGTTACCATGGTCACATGTTATAGGTGAAAGGGGGTGTTTGGACCCAAAAACAGATTATGTAGCACCACCCAACCCGCCCTCTGTGGCTCAGGGTGGGGGGACAGGATCTCCCACCAACAGATCCACATTGTACATCTCTTCAATGGTGGCAGTAGAGAGGACCATCAACCCCAGTCCTGCTGGGGAACAGGCACCCTACAGGGCAGTCAATGCAGATCTGTATGCATCACATAAGGCAACAGCAGACAGGCAGAAGCTCAGCTGCCCCCCACCACTATCTGACATTCACCAGCAGAGAGCACAGTCAGTCTCTACACTGCAAGGTGTTCCAGCCATACACATACTAACTGCAGACAGTCTGCTAGCTAGTACATAGTGCATGTTCCTGAAGGAACTGTGTGTACCCAAAATGGGATGTGAGCACACACACACCAAGCAGGTATATCAGTGATTGGGCCCCAGAAAAGAGAACCCATAAATATTACTTGAGAGAAATACTGTATAGCACTATGGGGGAACGTAGCCATGCCGTGGTCACTGCTCAGTCAGGGTGAGAGTGACCTCCCAGCATGACATGCTGTGGCCACCCTGTCCATGCAGGTGGTGGTCGGGCACTACAATGTCCCAGCCATTGCCCTATACCCTGTGCAGATGCATCCTGCCCAGACCACCCTGTCCGGGCCATACCCACAGTACCTTGCTCCTCATTATGCACATTGGCAGGCTAACACTGGAAACAGTGCAAGCAGTGTGGGCTCAATAAGGTGTGGGCAGCCACAACACACTGGATAGACATACACACACTCCCACACCTATGCCTGCATTGTGCAAATATGGAGGTTTGTGGCAGCTCTGGCCACCTCACCAGTCCTGGGCAGAGTGCGGGCATTGCTATGGTACGTAATACTGTTGGGGTCACTCCCCGGGGTGGTAAACACTGTTAGAAGCAATAACTGAAACACACTCCACAGATATCAGAAAGGTTGCTATGATGAATCTCTATCAACAAATCGTGTTTAACGTAGGATTTGTTAGCTGACATTAATCATAGCAACCTTTTGATATATGTGGAATGTGCTCCCAAGTTTAGGACGGCATTGCTAAGGTATGCAGATGCCAGTACTGGGAGATGCTGCTCCGCGCAGTGCCCAACAGCCTAACTCTCCATGAGGCTTTGGATAGTGGAGCCTGTGGGTGTGGATATTTGTGCCCCTGTTGGCCGCTGCTCCAGGGGAGAGGTTCCCAACTCCGGTCCTGGTGGGCCAAACACTGTTCAGGTTTTCATGCTGTCCCTAATGAATATGCATGAGATACATTTGCATACAATGGGGGCGATGCATACAAATGCAGCACAGGCATATTTATTAGGGACAGCATGAAACCTGAATGGTGTTTGGCCCTCCAGGACTGCAGTTGGGAAACTCTGCTCTAGGGATTGCACATGTTTATGGTGTCTGTGCTCTGTAGGGTAAAATATAGGCATTTCAGGCATGTTTAATTTATCTGCAATAAAGGTTCCATCTTTATTACCACAGTTTAGTACTGGGTAAAATATGGGGACAAGGTTGGCAGGAGCCACAGCTGGGACTTGAACTTGTGACCTTCTGCCCCTGAACACACTGGCTGTGTGTACTGCACCAAACTGTTGCCACAGGGGCAGATCATTCCCTGGGGTTATCATGACTGTTCGTCAGACAGACCTTGTCTGTTGCAGTGCACGGCACCCATCTAAACGGGGCTTTGCCGTGGTCTGCTGTGGGCAGATGCCACTGCCCCCTCTACCACCAGCACCCCCCCCGCCACCATGCTGACATGCCCTTATGCCGGTGTGGTGGTGGTGCACAGTCCCAGGCCATCCAGTGTGCCGGTAGGCAGCTGCCTATGGTGTGAGTTCTCGGGTAGGGTTGCCTACATGGACATGCACGCTTCCCCCTGGCACCGCCTGCCAATGTTATGTGCCCTGGGGGTACCTGCTGGGTAATATCCCCTGTGACACTGTGGGACACACACTCGTGCCTATGTTGGTCCCTCATCAGTTGCTGTCTTGCTGCTTTACAGTTTCGGCATTCCTATGTGCCACCTAGGCATCTGCCTAGTCCGCACTGTGCCCCAGCTGGACCACAGCATGTGCCGCCTGCAGCCCCCTGTATCCCATTTACAGCATCAGTACAGTTGCCCTTTCCTACGTGCCCACTCTGCTGTTGCTGCACATGTGCATGCCCTAACAAACCTGCCCAATATAAATGACAAAACCCTGATCACCGCTATTTCAATGTGGGATCATTCACTTTGTAGGGGGACAGAGCATAGACCCTTCCAAACATGATATCTTCCTTTTTACGCTTTGTCAGTAGTGTTGCTTTATGTTTATCATTAATATCACTATTGGCCAGCTTGGTTATTGGGATTTCAGATGTGGTTCTGGTCATTTTATATCTTTATTTGCCTTTTTGGTTTCTGCACATGTATCACTACTATCACTTTTCTGGGTTTCTCTGCCTTTGCTGTACATTGCTGACTGAAATGGTTTCTCTCTCCTGCAAATGTGCCTCTAACGTGAGGGTTTCACTGGCGTTAGTGTTCAGACCCGGATTTCACAGAGTTAGTGTGCCTGGAGCCTCTCCCCGCCCACTCTCCACCCACTGACCCCTATCTCCGCCCTCTGGGAGGCCTTACTCCACCCTTCAGAGCCGGATTTCACAGCGTTAGTGTGTCTTAACGCCGCTGCTGACGTTATCGTGCGATATGTGACGTTATCACATGATAATGTGATGTATCACGCGATAACGTGATGTATCGCGCGATAACGTCGCCGCTGCTACGTTAAGATGGTTTAGCAAACATTTCCCTTACTCTTATGCAGTAAAGAATGTTCCTACTGCAAAAAGGTTTTTATGTCTGAACCTAGAATCTTTAAGACAAAGGGATACATATGGTACTCTAATATGAATTTAAAATGTCATTGTGCCAAACCATGAGACCGGTATTGCATAAAAAGGTTTTATATAAAAGAAACAGTGTGTGCCGTAGAAAATGTAGACAGCCACAGTCTGAAAATCAAACACGCACCAGATCCAACATGCACTTTACTTGTGAAACGTGGTGGAAAAATGCCTTCCATGATTATTCTACACAATAAAAACAATATTATAAGCTAAAATTATATCATAGTAGGATCCACAGAACTAAATAAAATGGAAAAGTAAAAAGAAAGGAGACTTGCCTAAAGAAGCGTCATTCAGCGATCCATACTGCGATTCAGCAAGTAGGCATTCTGGTCTGAAGTGAGCTATTTTAAGGACACCAGCATTCGCGCCAAAGGAGGAGGAGCCAAAAGTTAACTCACACAACATAGATGTAGAGGGAAACAATTCCACAGTCAAAAAAGGGGGGAAGGATGATCGTAGCACTCAATACTAATTAAACATGTGTGTCTGCCAATAACAGTGCATGCTATAGGATAGTGTGTACTATCTAATGGCATCTTGCTCCTCTAATATTGAAATCTAATATGGGTCCCAGAGGATAAAGAAATATAATTGCAGAAGGCAAGCGATTTCATGATTTGAACTGAAACCTCATAAAAGAGGATCGAGTAAGTTTCACAGCGCTAAATACAATGAAAGAAAAGCATGTCACAAGTTTCAAAATGGACTGGGATGAATAAGAGATTCAATAAATAAATAATTAAATGGGGGTTGATGAGGACCAGTTAAACACTAAAACCGATAAAATGAAAACATATCACAAGTTAAAAATGGACTGAGATAAATAAATAATTGAAAACCCATTAAATAAATAATTGAAAAGGGGGCATGGTGAGGACAGGTACTGTCCATTTATTATAAACCTCACGTGTAAGAAGTGCCATTAAGATGGAAATTAAAAAGTGATAAATAATAATAACTGTTGAGGCGGATTAAAACACGGGAAAGCAAACCCATCCGTGTAGTGGAGTTTAAGAAAGTGAAACAGAATGGCACTAACAATAAAAGCTGATCAAAGGGGGGCCAATTCTGATGGATTCCAAATGAGCTTAAAAAATATAATAAAAAAAAATATAAAAAACTTGACTATTAGATAGAGAACTATACTGGAAGATGGCATTCTCATAAGGAGTGGGAGGGGGAGAGTAAAGTGGGAGAATGGGGAAGAAGGGGGGAAGAGGGGAGGGAGGGGAAAAAGGGGGGAAGGGAAAGGGGAGGAAGAGGAAGGGGGAAAGAGGAGGAGGAGGGGAAAGAATAAATAATAGTAATAATAATAATAAAAATAATAAAGTGGATAAATAGATAAATCATGCTCACTTAATTAGATAATATATTAATGCTACATTGCAACAAATTAACCAGGCCTGAACCACACTTTTTTATGAACCTGGCTGGGCTGTCATAGGCTTTGATAGGCTTTGATGCAAGTCCATGGTTAAATCATGCCCTGGAATTTCAAATGAAACTCCACATGTCAGCCAGCTCTGCCTTCTCCTACTCCCAGATTTGCCTCTTTGCTGCTTACTAGAGGGGGGTGGCAATTTTCAGCTCCCCGTATTTTAGCTGGAAAACTGTTATTTGAGAACTGTCCATTGTTTGTACAAATGCTCATAGTCTGGGTAATAAAATCCCAGACTGGGAGACCCTAAATGAGAGGGAGATATAGACATTGTTGCTGTCACAGAGATGTAGTATGAGTTCCATGTATGGGATACAACCAAACCAGGAAGGACAGGTAGACAAAGGAAAAGAGTATTACTTTAGGTAAAATAAGTAAATAAAGGAACTGGAATGCAAGAGAGCACAGAATATGTAGTGGGCACTTGGGTTGATATTTAAACACTGCAGCCATATTCTTTTTTAAATACCAGCAGATAGTGCAATCGGCATTAGAGTTCTCTGGACAGCTTTTCTGCTGTCCTAATTTTATCTGGATAATTATCTAGACAGCAGACTGAATGTCACTGCTAGCCAGATAATTGAGCAGACCATTCATGTTCCATATCACCCCTGGAGCCTTTTTGAAAATTGGTGTTATGCTTGCCACCTTCCAATCTTCTGGTAACATAGTAACATAGTAAATGACGGCAGATAAAGACCACCGTGGTCCATCTAGTCTGCCCAGCAATATGGCAGGAGTAGGGCACCCCTTCCCATGTCTTTTAGGGAGTAGGTGCACCCCTTCTCATGTCTTTTAGAGAGTAGGTGCACCCCTACCCATGTCTTTGCTTAGTGGTACACCCACCAGGAGCAGGTGCACCCCTCCCCATATCTTTGTTTCTTTGTTTGTTTAGGGGTGAACCCACCACTTCTCCCCCTATTGCTCCATGTAGGACACCCCCTATTTGTTGAGAAATTAGATGGTTCAGTTTATTTAGATTTAATCTTGTTGCTGTAAAGTGATCCACTGTGTCTGTCCCAGGCCACTTTGAATTCCGTCACTGTGTTTGCCCCCACCACCTCCATCGGGAGGGCATTCCAAGCATCTACCACCCTTTCAGTAAAAAAGTATTTCCTGACATTGCCTTTCAATTTACCACCTTGCAGCTTCATGTCATGCCCTCTAGTTTTGCAGCTTCCCCGTGTCTGGAAGAGGTTTGTTTGTTCATTATTTCTCTTTAAGTATTTAAAGGTCTGAATCATATCTCCCCTGTCCCTCCTCTCCTCCAAAGTGTACATATTTAGGTCTTCAAGTCTCTCCTCATAAGGCTTCTGATGCAGGCTCCAAATCATTTGAACCGCTTCCATTCTTTTTACATCCTTTGCAAGATACGGTCTCCAAAACTGAACACAGTATTCCAAGTGAGGCCTCACCAGAGACTTATACAGTGGCATTAGTACCTCTTCCTTTCTGCTGGTAATTCCTCTTCGAATGCAGCCCAACATCCTCCTGGCTTTTGCCACCACCTTGTCGCACTGTTTTGCCACCTTGAGATCTACAGAAATAATCACACCGAGGTCTTTCTCCTGCTCCGTGCACACCAACCTCTCGCCCCCTATCGTGTACATATCCTTTGGATTTCTGCTACCCAAGTGCATGACACTGCACTTCTTCACATTAAATCTCAATTGCCAAGCATCAGACCATTCCTCCAGCTTTTGCAGATCTCTCCTCATGTTCAGCACTCCCTTGGGGGAGTCCACTCTGTTGCAAATTTTCATGTCACCTGCAAAAAGACAGACTTTTCCATTCAGTCCTTCAGCAATATCACTCACAAATACATTGAACAGTGCCGGGCCCAGGACCGAACCCTGCGGCACCCCGCTAATCACCTTCCTTTCATCCGAGTGAGCTCCATTTACCATCACCTTCTGTCGTCTGTCAGTCAACCAATTTCTGATCCAGTTTACCACCTTGGAGCCCATCCCCAAACTACTGAGTTTATTGATAAGCCTCCTATGAGGGACAGTATCAAAGGCTTTGCTGAAATCCAGGTAGATGACATCCATCGTGTGTCCTTGATCCAGTTCTCTGGTCACCCAGTCAAAGAACTCAATCAGATTTGTCTGGCAAGATCGGCCCTCGGTAAAACCATGTTGCCTTGGATCCTCTAACCCTCTGGTTTTGAGAAAGTTCACTATTCGCTCTTTCAGGAGCATCTCCATTACCTTTCCCGCCACTGAGGTAAGGCTCACGGGCCTGTAGTTTGACACTTCTTCCCTGTCACCACTTTTGTGTAGAGGTACGACGTCAGCCATTCTCCAGTCCCGAGGAACCTCTCCTGTTTCCAAGGATCTGTTGAAAACATCCTTTAACGGCCTTGCAAGAACCTCTCTGAGCTCTTTCAGTATCCTGGGATGTATCCCATCCGGTCCCATGGCCTTGTCCACTTTCAGTTTTGCAAGTTGTTCTAACACCTCAACCTCTCCGAATGGTGAGGTATCTACCTCATTCCCATTTTTATATTTGGGAGTCACAGGTGGTCCTCCCCAGGATTTTCTTTAGTAAAAACAGAGCAGAAGTATTTGTTTAGCAATTTCGCTTTATCAATGTCATTTTCCACGAGTCCGTTCCCAGCACTTTTGAGTCCTGCAATTCCACCTCTGATCTTCTTCCTTTCCCGAATATACCTGAAGAAAGTTTTGTCGCCGCACTTAACATCTTTAGCCATCTTTTCCTCTGCCTTTGATTTTGCTATCCTTATTTCTCTTTTTGTCTCCTTGAGTTTGGTCCTGTAATCATTTCTGTGTTCTTCTGTTTGCAAGCTTTTGAATTTTGCAAAAGCTGTGTTTTTTGCCCTTATTTGAGCAGCCACCTCTTTGGAAAACCAAATAGGTTTCCTTCTCCTCTTGTTTTTATTTACTTTTCTTACATATTTATCTGTTGCCCCTTTTATTGCCTCTTTTAGTTTAGCCCATTGCAATTCCACTTCCCTTATCCCCTTCCACCCTGTCAGCTCCTTCTTTAGGTACTTGGCCATTTTATTGAAGTCAATGTTTTTGAAATTTAGGACTTTGAGCTTACTATGATTGGACTGCACCTTGGCTTTTATCTCAAACCACACCATGTGATGATCACTGTTTCTCACAGGGGCACTCACCCAGACATTTGACATGCTATCACTGTTGGTGAGCAACAAATCCAACGTTGAGCTGTCCCTGGTTGGTTCCATCACCATTTGTCTATGTAATGCATCTTGGATAGCGTCCACAATTTTTTTGCTTCTGTCCAGATTTGCAGAAGGAGTAATCCAATCCACATCGGGTAGATTAAAGTCACCCGATATGATCGCTTCCCCCTTTGTTGCTATCTTGGCAATATCTATAATCAATTTGTTATCTCTCTCTTCAATTTGAGTCGGAGGTCTGTAGATTACAGCAGTATGGATGACAGTGCCATCTCCTCTTTCCAACACTATCCAAAGCGCTTCTTCTTTTCCCCATGCACCCTGCATTTCAGTAGCTTTAATATTGGATTTGACATACAAGGCTACTCCTCCCCCTTTTCCATTTTCTCTGTCTCTTCTGAATAGATTGTAGCCAGGTATGGTTATATCCCATTCATGTGATTCATTAAACCATGTTTCTGTAATGGCCACAATGTCCAAGTCCTTTTCCACCATTAGGGCTTCCAGGTCTGGTAGTTTGTTGGCTAAGCTATGAGCATTTGTGCTCATTGCTTTCCAGCATTTAACTGGCTTGTGTGTATTTTGCATTGATTTTATTCTACCCACTTCTTCCCAGTTGCTTTTGATGTGTTGTTTAAAAGTGTGGTTGTTTTTGTTATTCTGCTTTTGCAGGGGGTGACGTCCAGAACTTGACCTTCCCCATCCGTCGCACCCTTCTTCAAGTTTAAATGCATGTCCACATACTGCCTGAATTTTTCATGTAGGATTCTTTTCCCTGCGACAGAGAGGTGTAGTCCATCAGCACAGTATAGTTTCTTGTTGGTCCATGTGTTTTCCCAGTCGCCAATAAATCTGAATCCTTCTCATTTGCACCATGTCTGGAGCCATGTATTAAAGCTGTTAATGCGATTTAGCCTTTTTGCCCCCTTGCCTAGAACAGGTAGAACTTCTGAGAATGCTACAGTATTAACAATGGGCTTGAGTTTTTCTCCCAGAGATTGGAAGTCCTTTTGAACTGTAGAGGCACTATTTCTAGCCAAGTCATTTGTACCCAAGTGAATTACAACATCAAGTTTGGAGTGTTTGCTTTCCGCGCTAAGTACATCAATAATTTGGTTTGTATTCCTGCCAGCTGAGGAGCCTGAGAGGCATTTGACTATCTTCTCTCCTTTGAACTGTGTTCCCAAGTTGGTGTCTCTGATGATGGAATCTCCAAGTAGTAGTAGTTTTCTGTTTGGTGAGTTTTTCTTCATATTTAGTGCTTTAGCAGGAGATTAGGCATTGACTGACTCCTCTAAGGGCTGTTCAGTTTCTTTGGATTGGGCATCCTCAATAACCAAGGCAGAGAATGCATTATGCAGGGATATCTCTTGGTGTATAGGATGTCTCTGTGTCACAGATCGCAATCTACCCAAACCCACTGTGATCCATTTGTTCCTGGTGTGTTTGACTCTTTGTGGGAGCAGTGGTGGATTTTGTTCAGTCTGTATCCTAGAAGAGGTGAGCTTCATTGCAGCCAGTTCTTCCCTCAGTAGAGACAATTCTTTATGCATGACAGCTAGATCTTCTCTTAGTAGAGTCAATTCGTTATGCATGGCCGATGACCTTCGGCACATAGGACATGCTCTAAGGTGCCAAATGATTCTTCTTGGAATGAAAGTACCACAGGTATTGCACTGAATACAAGACATGCCGGTTGAGAGAATGTGGGCGTATCCCAAGCTTTTGGCCACTATATAGGCAATGCAGCCCCAGGGGAGGGGAGGGGAGGGGTGGGCGGGAACCCAAGTGTCCCTGCCCCAGTAGGCTTATGCCTGAACTGAGGGCACACTCAGAAAACTGTTAAGGCTACACAAGGAAATCAAGCAGTTTGACTATCCCCAAATGTAATGTAAGACCAGCAATTAGCAATACCTAAGGTTTAACCCACAGCTAATATTCTATATTTGCAATAAAAAAAAACCAGCAGAGATAGAAAGGAATAAGCTTATCTGTGTCTTGGGCAGCTCCTGCCTTTCAGACTGGCTGGCTGTGACCGGTATGAGAAGCCAGGTGCCTGCTGATGTAAAGTAGACCCTCCCTGGGAGATGCCTTTCAAGCAGACAATGAACCAGAATTACCCAAAATATACCTTTATAGTTCTGTCTGCCCCCTGTGCAAAGGCCTCTGTTGGTCCCTTGCAATGTAAGTATGTCTATTCCAAGTAGCTGATTTCTCTTACAAGTGTTCCTGCCCCAGAAGGCTTATGCCTGAACTGAGGGCACACTCAGAAAACTGTTAAGGCTACACAAGGAAATCAAGCAGTTTGACTATCCCCAAATGTAATGTAAGACCAACAATTAGCAATTTTCCAAATACCTAAGGTTTAACCCACAGCTGGTACCATAGGTGATTTTAATAATAGGATAAGGATTATTAGTAGCTCTGCAATTTCATTTTTGAGTTCCTTTAGCACTCTTGGGTGTATACCATCTAGTCCAGATGATATTTCCCTTTAGTTTGTTGTACTACATCTTTCAGGTTCACTGAAATTTGATGTAGCTCTTCTAATTCATCACCATTAAACCATTTTGGCTGAAATGTATTTAACAGGTTTTTTATACTGCTTTATTATACGTTGTAATTTAAACTTGGTAATGTACATTAAATAGGGGCATTGATAACCTGGATTTTTCTGAGGCGATGGAGGGTTAAGTGACTTGTTGTTAAAGCTACAAGGAGTGCTAGTGGGAACTGAAGCCTGGTCTTTTGGTTCCTAAGCCAGTGCTCTAACCAGCACACTTTTCCTTTGTTTTTGTTTTTTTAGTGTGGGCTTCCAAGATTGTATTTTTAAGCAACATCTATACTTGATGTAGACTCTTGACCTTTGCAGCTGCTCCTTCTAGTTTTTTCTAATTATATTCCTCATTTTATTGTAGTTTCCCATTTGAAAATTAAATGCTGACACAGTAGATTTCTTTTGTGTACTCAGTACATTTATTAAGTCAAATTTGATCATATTGTAATCACTAGTGCCAAATGGTCCCAATACAATTATCTCTTATACCAAATGCTGTGTTCTACAAAGGAGTATATCTAAAATAGCTCCTTTTCTAGTCAGTTCCTGAACCAGCTGCTCCATGAAGCAGTCATTTATTTCATCTACCTCCTTAGGATGTCCTGATGTGACATTTATCCAATCAATATTTGGGTTACTGAAATCACCCACTATTACTGTGTTGCCAAATATATTGGCTTCCCTAATTTCTGATAATATTTCATCATATGTCTGCCCATTCTGTCCAGATGGACAGTAGTATGCCCCTACCACTCTTTTTTCTCCTTCACACATGGAATTTCTATCCATAAACATTCAATGGTGCATTCTGTTTCTTGCAGAAATTTTATTCTATTTGACTTGAAGAAAGGACTGACAATCTACTTCCGGTCAAACTGCCAAGAAAACCCAGGAGCTTCTGGGTCACCCGGAGTCAGCATTGATTCTAAGGCACACATTGCATTTTTGACTCAATGCTCTCCAACATATAGCACCACCCCTCCACCAGTTTGATCTATCCTATCATTGTGATATAATTTGTATCCTGGTATCATAGAAAGATAGAAACATAGAAATATGATGACAGAAAAAGACCACATGGCCTATCTAGTCTGTCCTCCTTCCATATCAACAACTACAACAGTCCCCTTTTTACCTTTAGAGATCCTCTGTGTTTGTCCCATGCTTTTTTGAATTCAGTTACTGTCCTCATCTCTACCACCTCCACTGGGAGACTATTCCACGGATCCACTACTCTTTCCGTAAAGAAATATTTCCGCATATCACTCCTGAATCTATCTCCCTTCACCCTCATCTCATGTCCCCTCGTAGCAGAATTTGCTTTCAATTGAGAGGCTCTCTCCCTGAACATTTATGCCACGGAGGTATTTAAACATCTCAATCATATCACCTCTATCCCGCCTTTCCTCTAAGGTATACATATTAAGATCCTTCAGTCTGTCCTCATATGCTTTATAATGAGGACCACTAATCATTTTAGTAGCCACCCTCTGCACCGACTCTATCCTGTTCACATCCTTTTGAAGGTGCGGTCTCCAGAATTGCACAGTATACTCCAAATGAGATCGCACCAAAGACTTATACAGAGGCATTATCACCTCCTTTTTTATGCTAGCCATTCCTCTCCGTATGCACCCAAGCATCCTTTTAGCTTTTGCCGTCGCCTTTTCTACCTGTTTAGCTACTTTAAGATCAACAGACACAACCACGCCTAGGTCCCGCTCTTCTTTAGTGGACAAAAGTACTTCACCCCCTATACTATATTGCTCCCTTGGATTGCTGCAGCCCAAATGCATGACCTTACATTTTTTTAACATTAAATCCCAACTGCCAAATTCTAGACCATTCTTCAAGCTTAGCTAAATCCCTCCTCATGTTATCTATCCCTTCCTGGGTGTCTACTCTATTGCAGATTTTGGTATCATCCGCAAAGAGGCAAACCTTACCCGACAGCCCTTCCGCTATATCACTAACAAAGATGTTAAAAAGAATTGGACCAAGGACAGATCCCTGGGGCACACCACTGGTAACATCCTTCTCCTCAGAGTGAGCTCCATTTACTTGTACTCTTTGTCGCCTCCCACCCAACCAATTTCTAACCCAAGCAGTAACTTTAGGGTCCATCCCTAGGGTGCTCAGTTTGTTTATAAGTGTCCCAATGGTTTGTTTATAAGTGTCCCAAATGTCCATTATCTCTCTCTCTTCATTTAGTGCTATATATCTAACTCTCCCATTTTATTTTTTAAGCTTCTAGTATTTACTGTATATAGAGACATTTCAAGTTATGTTTTTTGAATTTACAACCTTCTTTGCAGTTTTAAGTTTTTAAGTTCTTAAGTTTGTAAGTTCTTTTCTGTATTTATTTATTGAGCTATTTTAGCCTTTACTGCAACCTCTCTATTGGACTGCCCTAATTTCCTGGTTTTGATGGTATCCTTACTTTGGACCATGCACTTTTGAGTGATTGGTGGCTTTCCCCTAGGTTCTAGAGTAAAAGCTCCTCTTTCTCCTTCTTAAACTTTAGTGCCAGCAGCCTGATACCACCCCGGTTAAAGTGAAGCCCATCTTTGTGGAGTAGGTCCCCCTTCCCCAGAATGTAGCCCAGTTCCTAACAAATTCAAATCCTTCCTCCTTGCACCATCCATATATTGAGACTTTGGAACTCTGTTTATCTCTTGGGTCCTATGAATAGAACAGGAAGCAATTCTTAGAATGTTACCCTGGAGGTCCTAGACTTCAACTTTCTACCCAAAAGCCGAAATTTGGCTTCCAGAACCTACCTCCCATATGCATCAGCATGCACCAGGACAGCTGATTCCTCCTCAGCACTGTCTAAAATCCTGTTTAGGTTATGTGTGAGGTCTACCACTTTCAAACCGGGCAGGCAAATGACCAAGCAAGCCTCATGCCCACCAGCCATGCAGCTATCCGCATATGTAATGATTGAATTGTTAACTAGACTGAGATTTTAATCTGCCAGATATTGATTGGAGCATCCCACCTGGGCAGATGCCCCTAGAGACACAACCTTGGTGCAAGAGAATACTGCATCTCCTGTATGGCAGGTCCTAGCTACAGGATCACTTCCTACCACACCAAGGTGATGCTCTCCTTCCAGGTGACCTCTTTATTTCAAGGCAGCACAAAGGCTGTCAGACTGGAGGTAGGACTTGTCTACTATGGGTCTGAAGGTCCCCTTATATCTCTCTCTGTCTGTCTTAGCTCTTCCAAGTCTGCTATTCTATCCTCCAGATATCATACTTGTTCTCTGAGAGCCAAGAGCTTTTTGCACTGAGCACGTATGTAAAATCTCTCACCAGCTGGCACTCAAAGCAGAAGAATGGATAACCCTCATCTCACTGCTGTCTGCACTTTTGACTTGATGAGTTGTTTAGTTGTTTAGCATTGCTATGGAAGTAGGGATACCTCAACTAAAATGAATACCTTCAGATTTTTTTAGTATATTACATTCTAATATTTTGTGTTTGTTTTCCACTGAACTGCTAATAATCTATTAAGGGTTAATCACTTGCTGATGAAAATATTCTGTGATGAGAAATTTCACTCTTAACTGGGAAAACTGAGTATAAATTAAGGGATGTGCCTGGGGTGGATTGTTGTTATATGCCATCGAGTTAATACTGACTCCTGGTGACCCATCTCCTGTTTTGTTTTTTGCAAAGTGTGACTAGAAGTAAATTGCCAGGCCTTTCTTCCACGCAGTAAGGCTACAGCAACTGGTATTCCAAGATCCTATCCAAGTATTAATGGGAGGGTAGGGCTGGAAAAAGATTTGTTTTGTATTAGGAGTCTAAAGGCCTATCTAAAGCTAGCAGTGTGTCTGTGGAAGCCTCCAGCTGCAGCTTCAGTCACAGCCCCTTACTGAGAAAGTCCTCCCCTTAATCCAAGTTAATTCTACACCTTTATTTCAAGCAAATGCTTGTCTGCCTTGTATTAGAAATCTAAAATGACTAATTCAACCTAGAACAAGCTAATTTTAGAACTTTAAACCAAGCCAATAACTAATTTATGCTTTTAAAGAATTTAAAATATAGAATTTTCCCAATAAGTCCACATCTTTTTTTGCCCTAAGTTTTAAGCCATCAAATTTCCCAGCAAAATTATGTTCACTTACTGCAGAGACTTCTGCTCTGAGATGCCAAAAAATTGGCAAACCTTGCCAAATAGCAACATAGTGACAACACCCTGGTGCCTATGAAAATTTGGAGTCTGAGCCTGGGTGTAATCTACAGCCTTCTAGCAGAGACAAAATGTTAGCTAGAGCCTTTGTTAAAGATATTCATAAGACTGCAAAGAGGTGTTACTGTTGTGAGATTTTAATCTGCCAGATATTGATTGGAGCATCTCTACTGCAGAAAAAGGAATAGGAAGATTCTGGACTTCTTTCAGAAAGTCATTGTCTGACAACTGATAACAGACTCTATGAAAGAGAGATCAGCGTTAGTGCTGATACTTGCAAATGGGGAAAGAGTATTTAATACCCATGTCGATGATTATCTTAAGTCTAGAGATTAGCAGATAATGTGGTTTAATATAGAAAAGGTAGGCAATACCCGCAATGGGGAAAGATGTGGAAGTGGTACGGATGGGAGAGTAGCCTAAGTGATACTATCCACAAGTTTGGATGGCAACAGAAGATATTCAAGAGGCTATTGTGGGTGTGGGTGCCTTTGCTGTTATATTAAACCATGTTATCTGATGATCTCTAGACTTAAAACTTGGAGGAGAGCTGAAAGGCAACAGAAGGACTGGGTAATATTTCACTTTTGTCAGAGAATTGCAGAGAGCAGAAGAAACTGTGAACTGTGAAGTCCAAATGTGGAATGTTAATGATCAAGTAGAGAGAGGCAGTGGAAACTCTGGAAAAAGCAACATTATGTCCGGGACCCAGTGAAAATCAAATGACGCATCACAACTGACAGCTTATTACCTTTCCACAAAGATATTTAGCTGAAGTCATTAAAGTGCATGTTAACAATTTCCTCATATTTAGAGAGTTTATTACCTTCTACCTTATAAAAAAATTTACAAATAACCCAATGAGGTCCAGCGAAATGTTTGCTATTTCAGACAGGTTAGATTTTCTGATGAATAGGTAGCCACCTCAGCTACCTTGATTGAGTCTCTAACTTTTGAACCGGATAGAGAGTGGTTCTTCAAGTTATATTTTAAATGTTATGAGAAGCTGTTTTTCAAATGTAAAACTATGCTGTATCCTAGAAGATGAGAAATCAGTTCCTCTGATGACGTCAAATGTTGCAGGAAGCTTTGTTTTTTCTTATGCAAGTGCTTTGTTAAGTATTCTAATGCTTCCTATATTTGGGGGTTTGTTTTTCAGAAAAAGAGAAAACTCATACTGTTTGTGTGTCTGTTCACCCATATCCGTTTGCACATACAAAACAAACAGATGCATAACAAGCTTAAAAAAAGGACAGAGAAGTAGCAGTGAATTCCAGGGTGGCAGGCAGGCCAGGTCCCATAACCCAAAGATGAGTGTGAGGGCCTCCAGTCAAGAAAGACAAGAAGTGTTATGGGGACCCAGTCCCCATTAACACTGGAAATCTCTAGCAGTGAAAGTAGCAGTGTGCCTGTGGAGACCCAGCTGCCATTCGCATCAGAAGAGGAAGCATTGAGACATGCCCAAAGGCACCATCATTGCTCTCTACAAAATGTGCACATTTTTAGAGACCAATGAGGGTGCTTCTGGATATGTCTTAGTGCTGTTTGTACTGTTGAATGCTTTCATTCTGAGGGTTCCTTATTAGTGACAGGGATTTGTTTTGACATTTAACTATAGAGAACCTGTTCTGATATATTATGCCCAATCACACTGGCACCTGGTGACGCTGCGGTCATTCCTACGATCCAGGTACTGGCCAGGCATTCATGTCACCCCAGAATTGCAGATGAGCACACCAGATTCTCCAGTGCAACACTCAAATCACATACATACTCTCGCTTGCAGTCACAAATAACATACCTCTGCCAAAACCATGCCCTGCACCTATAAACAATTGCTGTGAATATAGTGTCTCAGGACAACACATCTGATCTGCATTTCTCAGCCAAACACGATTCTGCTCTATACTACCTCACATACCATCCCTACATCTACATTCCCATTTTTCCAAACACTGGAATTGTTAGGGAAGCCTGGAATAGCCCCCTTAGCATAAACAGAAAATGTCAGCATAGCCAGAATAAAGACTATTGCAGTGCTTTATATTTCTGTAGGGGTGTATTTTTATTGTTCCTTAACCTTAAAAATGCCTCTCACCTGTGCATTCTGTTCTTTACAACTGAATCTTGTGCCCTCCCAGACAGCAGGCACACCAGTTCAATACAGATGTGTCACAAACATTCTCCGGGAACAAGCAGGAAGTCAGTCCTCACATATGGATGACATCGGCACCAATAAAGCTGTGCGAATTCACTCCCCAGCTTTCAAAGAAAGCCTTTGAGAGTTAGACCGCGCATGCGCGGTTACCTTCCTACCCAAGGATGCCATCTTACCTCAGTCTTTTTTCCGCAGAGCCTTGCAGATGTACTATTTCCCTGGTAAAAGTTGATCTTTCTCTTCCTTCGTCATTCATTTTTTTGCCGGTTCGGTTCCTCGATCATCTTATCATCACCCGATTGCACCTTCACCTTGGCACCATGCTTTTCTTGGGTTCTTTTTTTCTTTTCTGGACACAAGAGTTCCCTCACATCCTCCCTAACCAAGACATATGAGTTTGACCTCACAGGTATCGCGTTCCCCGCTATGTCTACAGTCAGTGGTTTCAAGCACTGTGGCAAGTGTTCCCACACTATGTCCATCACCGACCACCACAGTTGTTGTCTTCACTGCTTGGGCCCCAATCACGATGATTCCTCATGCCCGCTCTGTCTACAGAGGTCTGCCAAGAGCTGGAAGAAGCAGGATAAGCAGTGTAAGTACATGTTTGCCTTGAAGGGATCAGCTGCGGAGCTGTCCTCAAGAATGGATTCACTGACTTCGGGGTCTGCGTCTGATGCCTTGGCATTGCGTGGGTGAGCTCGATTTGAGCCCCGTGGTTGTGGAGCCTCGGACCATGGATTGTCCCACATGGGCTCAAGTCTTCATCCCAGCCAAGGTCGAAGACACAGCCCAACCCCGGCATTAGAGGTAAGTCCTTGGGTACCTGGGCTCGGAGCCCTCAACCCAACACCAAGGGTAATGGCTGGGAGTGGCTTCCAAAGCTGCCACGGTAGGATGAGGTTTACACTGTGTTGGGGGATCGGGCTCGGTCCCCTGGCACGATCACCATAGGTGATTCCCCTCTGAGGAACCTAGCTTCGAGCTCCATGTTATTGAGACCCAAGCCAGTGACTGCAGAGCCTACTGGCCTCGAGATCAGGATGGTTGCCCTGGAACACAGCTTCACTACCTTCCTCGAGGTGCAGTGAGGTATGGCACCCGGGGCCTCTGGGTCACTCGTACCGACCTCGGTCCCCTCCATGGCTCAAACCTCTCCGGAGGAAATTCAACTGGTCCTGGAGAATGCTTCTCTGGCTCAGAGTCACAGCGATCAGCCTCGCACCTGAGGTGCGATTCATCCCTGAGTGCATCAGTCAGTGCATCGGACACAATGTTCCTCGACACTGGTGGGACTTCGGATTGGTGACTACCCGGGACTCGAAATCTCCTCCAACTTTGAGTCAGGATGGGAGACTGAGGACAAGTCCCCTGATACTGCCTTGCATCAGGATGTGCCCTCGGAGTTGTCTCCCCCACAGGAGCACTGACGGTCCCTGCCCAAGAACTTAGCATTCCTGAACTTTGTCCGGGGAATGGGGAAGGCCCTGTTCTTTGTGACAGAGCTGGAGGATGAGTCTCATGCTGAGGACCTGGAGATCCTCTAGTACGAGGCCCCTCTGAAGGAGGCACTGACGGCGCTGATTCCCTGCATCCTCTAACACTTGTCGTTCAGGATGTGGGAGAGCCTGGTTACGGTACCCATAGGTACCCATAGTGAGCTGCCAACTCATTTCACAGCATTGAGTCAGCAAGAGTTCTGGGTTCCAGAAAGCACAACTGCCTCACATCTCCATGGTGGTGGAGTCGGCCATGTTTCGAATTGAGAGCCAGAAGATGCACTCCTCTGTGCCCCCTGGCAGGGAGGCCTGCACTATGGAGGCCTTTGGCAGGCGGTACTACTAGGGCTCCATGCTCACTGCCCAGATCCAGGCTTACCAGTTGTACACAGGCATGTACCTGACAAAGGAGCTTGCTGAGTTCTTGGCTGGTTTGGCAAGGAAACCCCCTTGAGTGCTTCCGGACCCTGGTCTCCATGGTCAAGGAATGCTCCAAGTTTCAAACTCAGGCAGCCTTTGATGGCTTCGTGTCTGTGGCATGTGTAGCTGCGATAGGCATTAGTGCCTACCGCCTGGCCTGGCTACAATCCTCAGACTTGGAGCAGTGGATACAGGACAAGCTGGCCAATGTCTCATGCTGTGGAGAGAACATCTTCAGTAAACCCATGATGGACAAGGCGGCCGAACTGGAGACAGAATTCTTGACCAGGACTAAGTTGTCCAGGAAGATGTCTGACCCTTCCCATCAGAAGGCTTTGGGGAAAAAGTCCTTCCACCTGAAGGGGGAAAAGGCTTATGGGAAGTATCCCCAGTTTCAGGCCTACCAGGCTCTCCAATAGGGTCAGCAGGCCAAGGATCAGGGGCACAGCCCTCGTAAACAGAAAGCTCCCAAGCCCCAGACAGAACTCCAACCACAATCTGGGGGGAGTTTTTGGCTGTTTGGGCATAACTCCTCTTCCCTCAATTGGCCAGGGCCCAAGGCACACCAGAGGTTGTCTGCTCTATTTTGCCCACCTCTGGCCCAGCATCACCACCAACACCTGGGTACTGCAGATAGTGTGAGTTAACTCCTGCACTTCCATCAGACGACTCCTTCATACTTTTCAGGGGAGTTGCCCATGAACTCTCTTCACCGAGAGCTCCCACAGAAGGAACAACTTGAGGACAGGGCTGTGGAGCAGGTGCTCCTGCCCCTTTGGGGTCAGGGGTTCTATTCCCTGTACTTCCTCATCTCGTAAAAGGCAGGCGGCTATCAGCCCATTTTGGATCTGCGGGACTTAAACCGCTTTCTGATCAAAGAGAAGTTCAAGATATTCTCCCTTGGAACCATGCTGCCCTACCTCCTTTGGGAAGACTGGCTATGCTCCTTGGATCTTAAGGATGCCTATACCCACATCCTGATCCAACCCCGGCACCATCAGTATCTCTGCTTCATCATGGGAGGTTGCCACTATCAATACAGGGTACACCCCTTCGGACTCTCCTCGGCCCCCAGGGTATTCACTGTGCCTGGTTTGTCATCACCACTCACCTCCGTTTGCTAGGAGTCTTTGTCTTTCCCTACCTGGACGACTGGCTCATAAAGGCCAGCTCACCAGAGGAGGCCAGCCATGCGACTCCCCACACCATCAGGGTGTTGCAGTCTCTGAGGTTTGTCATCAATTTCCCCAAGTCACATCTGCTCCCTGCTCATCACCTGGAGTTCAGTGGTACCCTCCTGGACTCGATGCAGCCCAGAGCCTTCCTCCCTCTGGACAGGGCATAGAGACTGGCATCGCTAGCAGTAGAGGTGCAGTCCTGCTCAATGGTGTCCACCTGGTTCATGCTGTGCTTCTTGGAGCACAAGGCTTCGACAGTCCACATGACCCCGCAGGCCCACCTCTGGATGCGGCAGGCCCAGTGGACTCTGAGCTCTCAGTGGACTCAGGCCACTGGCCATATGGAAAATCGGGTTTGGGACACCCGGCCTCTGGCATTCTCATGGGCATGGTGGCAGAACCTACAGAAGCTCAGGGCTGGCTTGCCCTTCTAGGCCCAGCGGGTGCACCTTGTCCTCACTACGGATGCTTCCAAGCTCGACTGGGGAGCCCATTGCAATGGTCTGCAGTCGCAGAGTGCCTGGACACAGGAGGAAAGTGACCTCCAGATCAACCTCCTGGAACTCCAGGCAGTGACCAATGCCCTCTGAGTGTTACAGACTCACCTGATGGGTTAAGTGGCGCTAGTCCAAATGGACAACCAGGTAGCTATATTCTACATCAACAAGCAGGGGGGAACAGGCTCATACTTCCTCTGCCTGAAGGCGGTTTGCCTCTGGAATTTTGCCATGGAGAATGGCATGTCCTTCCGGGCGGTCTATCTGCCGGGTCAGGACATCCTGCTGGTGGATTGGCTCAGCAGAGTGCTACAACGTTATGAATAGCGACTCAACCCGGAGGTAGCCGACTCCATCTTCCAGCGTTGGGGAACCCCGATTTTGGACCTCTTACCCAGCGCCGACAACCACAGCTGCCCGTTTTTTGCTCATGGAGGTTGGCTCTGGGTCAGGTGGCAGTGGATGCCTTTCTCCTGCACTGATCTGGGAGCCTCCTGTATGTGTTCCTGCCTACACCCTGGTCCCCAGGACTCTGCTCAAGGTTCAGTCAGATGGGGCCTCGATAATCCTCATTGCCTCTTGGTGGCCCAGCCAGCAATGGTTCCCCCTGCTCCTACAGCTGTCCCAATCAGATCTGATACCTCTGGGCCAGGACCCAGGCCTGCTTTCTCAGGAGAATGGGACCCTTCTTCATCCCAATCTCTGATCCCTAGCCTTGATGGTGTGGTTGCTGAGAGGCTATCCACTCGCTTCACTTTTTGGAGGAGTCAGGGGCTCCTACAGGTGTTTTTGGTAGCGTGTAGCTTGGGAGTCCCATATGTGAGGGCTGACTTCTTGCTTGTTCCTGGAGAAAGCATAGTTACTCACCTCTAATAGGTGTTCTCCGGGGACAGTAGGAATCAGTCAAAACCCTCACTTCTCCCCATGGAGTTGTTTTTTCCTTTTTTAATGCTTGATTAAGCTATGTCATCAAACTGTGTGTGGTAAGATGGCACTCTTGTGCGGGAAGGTGACCGCGCATGCACGGTCTAACTCCCAAAGGCTTTCTTTGAAAGCTGGAGAGTGAATCCATGCAGGCTTCATCAGTGCCGACGTCATCCATATGTGGGGACTGATTCCTGCTGTCCCCTGAGAACACCTGTTACAGGTGAGTAACTACGCTTTCATCTCTATGGAACGCATTGAAGATCAGAGCAGAGTTTTCTAATTCTTGGCCTTATTCCATGTTGCCGCTGGTATAACGTGGGCATCTGCGGGAAACACTCAGGGCTTACATGGGCCTTTCCTGAATACGCTTTATGTCATCGTGGCTTGTCATGCCCCCTCTCGCCCACGTTCTGAGATCCCCATGCTAGTGCCATGTATGTGCAGGGCCTCTGGTTTCAGAATATGGTTCTAGATGTTTAGGTGCATTTTTGTGAGAAAAACATCTATCCCACACATCTAACCAGCTTATTTGTGTTCTGGAATGATCTCTTAAGGGAAGAAGGAAAGATAGGAGAAGAAAGGTGCACATGGAGGAAAATATGGCTAAGGCGGTAAAGATCTGTTAATGAAAGAAGAAAATGCAGAAGTACATTCTAAAACTGAGAGATGAAAGGGAGGAATGTACGGAGAATAACCCAGAGATGGCAGAATTACTAAATATTTTTGTTCATGGTTCATTGAAGAAAGACTTCTTTTAAATGTCAGGGATGTGCACTGTAAAAGGATAGGTACCACACTATAGCAGAAACGGTTTGTATGGATCTAATAAAACAGAATGGACAAATCAATAGGGCAAGATGAGATATACATCCTAGAAAATAAAGTAGCTCAAAGAACCTCTGGCAGAACTAACCTTTCTATTCACTTTTTAGAGACAGAAATGGTTCAAGAGCACCCCTAGTCAAGTTTTCAGGATATACACATTGAATAAGCATGAAAATGATTTGAAAGCACAGCCTCCATTGTTTGCAAATCTATCTCATGTCAGCTCATTTTAGATACCCTGAAAACCAGGAAGCAGAAAAGGAAAGTTTTGAGCTTTCAACTTTCCCATTCCATATCGTACTGCTAGACCAGTGGGTTGCGTTCCCCTATCAGCAAATTGGTGGAGACAAAAAAAACAATGAAAAGCCCAGATTTCAATGACATTACTCCTATGCCTCTATTTGCCTCAGCCACCAGAGGTCCCTTCAGTATTTCTTAGTGTCCAGCAGATGGTGCATAGATTTTCTTCTCTCTGAAAACAATCTGAGGATTGAGAGGAAAAGATTGATTAAATACTCATGAACGACCACCTTGAGAAACAAAGGTGACTCTCACTTGGGCATGACATGGGAGGCTCCACTAGACTGTGGTCCTTTCGGTAGCCATAGGAGAAGGGGAAATTGGTTCACCTCCATGTGCTTATCATTATAAGAGCCTGTTAAGCAGCTACAAAATTGGAAGGATTTGGAAGGATCTGTAAGAATGCAGCAGCCTCACACAACCTCAGTGCCCCTCCCACTACTGTCTTCCCGTTCCTGGATGTGATCAAGGATATGATCTGGTTAGAGTGGGACTCTCCCGATTCCCTGTTTAAAGTGTTAAGGGTGTGTAAGAAGATCTCCGCTCCCTTGGAGGAGAACTGTATTGAATGGTTTGGCACTCCCAATTGGATGCGCAGGTTACGGCGGTTACTAGGTGGACCACCGTTCCTCTGGAAGGCGGATCAGCCTTAAAGGATTTTTCTGGACTGTAAGGTGGATTTGTTGCTGAGGAGCCAGTTCGCCATGGCGGCTATTATTCTGCAGCTAGCGGTATGTACCAGCCTGATGTCTTGAGCCCTGCTCCAGTGGATTCAACTTCTTCCGCTAGATGATACTATCCCTTTTTTGGAGCCTGCTACGGTCTTCCCTTCTGATGCCATGTATGACCTGGTATGCTTGGCGACTGGAAATGGTGCCCTGACTACAGTGTCATGGCAAAAGGCAGCAGACACATTTTCCAAAGCACGGTTGACCTGACTGGCTTTTAATGGGAAGCTTCTGTTGGGAGCTGATTTAGAGAAGCTGATGAAGGACCTGGGCAAAACAAAATCTTACTGACTTCTGGAAGACAGGTCCAAGGGGCCTGTAAAGGGAGCTTGTGCCCTTTTCTCGGTGGCCTCCACCTGTCTGCTGAGGGCACACTGGCCAGATTCCCAGAGGTTTCAGGCTCTTGTTGTTACCCGGAAAACCTTTTTCCCCTCTGTTTCTTCGCCTCGGGCTTGTTCTCAGTTCTTTTGTGGAGCACGTGGGTCCAGGGTCTTGGTCCCTTCCAGAGGAGGACCCTCCCGTGCTCCACAGTGAAGGTTTGGGGGCCCATTCCCTGGTTCCTCTAGTTGGAAACAGGCTTCGCCTTTTCTTTCAGGAATAGGCCCAGATTACCATGAATCGCTGAGTGATAGATGCCATTCAGCTCGGCCGTATCTTAGAATTCAAGGAGCCAATTCCTGATGCCTTCATCACCTTCCCTTGTGGGTCTGTGATAAATAAAAAAAAAGTGCTGCCATGTGAGCCACCTTGGACAAGTCGGTGTGCCCAAACATAACGGTGCCCATCCTGCCAGACAAGCAGGGCAGGGGCAGATACTCTATCTATTTTGTGGTGCGCAATAAGGATGGTTCCTTCCGGTCCATTCTGGACCTCAAGGGGGTCAACAAGCACTTGCACATCCTGCACCTCCGGATGGACACCTTGTGCTCTGTGACTCGAGCAATGCGCTGAGGGGAGTTCTTGGCTTCTCTGGATCTGGCCAAGGTGTTTTTCATATCCTGATCCAGGTGAATAAGCAGGTGATCCAGGTGGATAAGGTGTTTTTTGCCATGCTTGGTTCTCGCTATCAGTTCACCACCCTCCATTTTGGGCTATCCATCACCCTGAGGATGCTTTCCACAGTCATGGTGGTGGCAGCTGGGGCGCCAAGTGATCTGTGTCCATCCATATCTGGATGGCTAGTTCATCCAGGTCCATTTCCTTCCAGAAGTGTCTCACATGGCATCCTGACTGATGTCCTGTTAAAAGTCCTCGGCTGGGTGATCAATCGGGGAAAGGGCCAGCTGTTGCCTTTCCAGTCCCTGGAGTTTCTGGGAGCATGTTTCGACACTCGAGTGGGCAGAGTTTTCCTGTCGGAGGAGAAAGTAGGGAGGAGTAGCCTAGTGGTTGAGGCAAGGTACTTCAGGCCGGAAGGTCGGGGGTTCAAATCCCACTAGAGGACAGCAACCTTGGGCCGGAAGGACTGGGGTTTCTAGTCCCACCGATGCTCCTTGTGGTCTTGGGCAAGCCACTTAACCCTCCATTGCCCATGTTCCCTGTAAGTATTAGTGTATGTGTCTCATATCCCCATATGTGTCTCATATCCCCTGTTAAATGTATCCCCCAATTGTGTTGTGACCGCTTTGATTGAAGGATAAGGCGGTATACAAAACTGTCTAAATAAATAAATAAAATAAAATAAATAAAGTCAAAAGACTGTTGGATTGCCTGGTACTGTTCTGTGTACAGCAATCTCACAAGAGTCTGGAATTATCTTCAGTTCCTCTGATTGATGGCAGCAACCATAGAGATGGTGCCGTGGGCACGTGCTCAACATGCAACTGCTCCAACTGTCCTTGCTGATTTGGTGGTCTCCGAGTTCTCAAAAATTTGAGCATAGGCTCCCGTTCCCACTGATGGTGAAGTTCAGCCTATGGTGATGGCAGCAGCCCTGAGAAAGGGTGTGCCACTGGATGATTTCTCTGGGATATTCCTAACGACAGATGCCAGTCTCTTGGGCTGGGAAGCCCATTGCAGGACCATATGGCACAGGGCTGTTGGAACTGCAGGGAAGTGGTGTGGTCCATCAACGGCCGTGAGGCAAGGCCCATCAGGTTGGCTCTTCTGTGTTTCTGGCCCCTGGTTGATGGCCAGGCTGTTTGAGTGTTTTTAGACAATGCCATGGCAACAGCTTATGTCAGATGGCAAGCCGACATGAAGAGTGCCGGGGTAGCTCTAGAGATGGCTCTCCCGTTTGCCTGGGCAGAGAAGAGCTTCCTAGTCTTATCAGATCTGCACATTGCTGGGATGGACAATGTGGAAGCGGACGTTCAGGAGACATTCAGTTGATTCTGTGCCACTGGGGTCACCCCAAAATGGATCTGATGGCAACCCACTCCAAGGCAAAGTTTGCCTCTTCTTCAGTCGCCACACAGAGATGGGGTCCGAGGGTATTGATGCCCTGACCCAGCCTTGGCCATCAGCACCTACTGTACATGTATCTTCCATGGCCCCTGGCAGGGTGTGTGATTAGGCATATAGAATACCACATGGGCAGGATTTTTCTGGTGGTGCTGGGTTGGCCGAGGAGAGCGTGATTTGGAGACTTGATGCAGCTCTTGCATACACCTCCTCTTCGTTTGCCTCCTTCTCCTGGACTATTGTGACAGGGACTGATTGTCCTGGAGGACCCGGCTCCGTTCTCGCTTTGAAAGGAGATGGCTAGCACATAAGGATTACTCTCCAGTGGTGGTCTCTGCTTGGAGCCCAGCGATCTCCCAAGCTAACATACATACAGATCTGTTCCTCTTTGAGTGATGGTGCGGTGCTCAGCAGTCGGCTCCTGAGGCGGCCAAGGTGTTTTTCCTGCTGGCCTTTCTGCAGGATAGCCAGGAGATGGGCCTCTCCCTTAGCTCCCTGAAGGTTCAAGTGGCATCTTTGGCCTGTTTCCAAGGACCAGAGGCTGGTAAGTCTCTGGCCTTGCATCTGGACATCTCACGCTTTTCCAGGGAGTTTGGCATCTTCGTCCTCCCCTTCAGTCTATGATCCCTTCCTGGGATCTGTGTCTGGTGTTCCGGGCCCTGATAGCGGCACCCTTGAGCCATTGAAGTGCACTACCTTAAAGGATTTGACGCTCAAGATGGTCTTCTTGGTCGTGTTTTATTCAGCAAGGTGGAGTTCCAAGCTTCAGACTCTGTCTTTCCGGGATCCTTATCTGTAATTTTTCAAAGGGGCTGCTTCCATTCGGCCTGTGCCTTTCTTCTTGCCTAACATGCTTTCTTGCTTCATATGAGCCAGGTGGTCTGCCTGCCCTCCTTTTCTAAGGAATGCCAAGCACCCAAAATAGTATTCAAATATAGAACTATACAAAAGGAATACTAGTAGTTCCCTCCACCATCCACTATCGTCATTTGTCGGGCATAAACCAAGCGAGAGACAAAACCACTCTGTCCCTCACAAATAGTACATGCCCCTTTTTTTGATTAAACAAAAATCATTTTTACACGTGATTTAAAAATCAACCAAAAGAGCAAATCACACTTAACTTGTCCACCACACGATGTGCACGTTTTGGGGCAGTCACCCCTGTATCAAGTGCCTCCAAGGAAAATGCAGTGTGTATGCCCACCCGCACGTAACTGATAAAAAACGCCGACTTGATGGCTGGTAAAGTAGAGGAGAATCTTTCAAGATTGGCTGACAAAAGACCCGCCTACTAACCCCAACCAAAACGAGGGTCCCTACAGTGAGAGGTGCAATGCCAAAATGTCAAAGTCCCAACCAGTCAATGTCCCGATTAAGGCCACCCGAAGCAACCGTATGTAGATTGAAAATCCAGCGTTGTTCCAGTCTACGTAACCTTGCAATATGATCACGCAGTGGATGGTCAGGCCATGTCGGTATACCCTCTGGTGGGCCAGTTTATGCGAGGCCTCCTTCTTTCCCATCCCTCCATTCATCCGCCACCAGTGGCTTGGAACCTCAATGTGGTTTTGCGAAAGCTCATGGTTCCACCATTCAAACCCCTGGTTACCTTCCATCTCAAGTACCTTTCTTGGAAGGTCCTGTTCCTGGTGGCGCTCACCTCATCCAGGTGTGTGAGTGAACTGCAGGTGCTAGTAGGACATGCACCTTATACTAGGTTCCACAGGAACAGGGTTGTGCTTAGGACTCACCCTATGTTCTCGCCAAAGGTTGTCTCTGTCTTCCACATGAACCAAGAGGTGGTATTGCCCACCTTATTTCCTAGGCCTAATTCTTCTAGGGTGGAGGCCTCCCCACATCCGCTGGACTGCATGTATGCGTTGTCCTTTTACATCCAGAGGATGCAGCCCCATCGCCGCTCAGTGTAACTCTTTGTCTCTTTTGACCCCAATTGACTTGTGGCTGCAGTCTCCAAGTGCACCCTCTCACGATGGGTGACCGACTGCATTTCCTTTGCCTGTCAACAGGCGGGGCTCTGTCTGGAGTATCCTGTGATGGCTCACAATGTGCATGCTATGGCAGCCTCAGTAGCAAGCCTGTGCTTGGTGCCCTTACTGGACATCTGCTGGGCTGCCATCTGGTCCTCAGTGTGCACTTTCGCTGCACACTACTGTTTGGAAGAGACCTCCTGGAAGGATAGAGCCTTTACCCAGGCCGTACTCCGTCACCTCTTCAGGGAGTAGTGCAACTCCTTCCCTCCAACCCCTGATGTCCAGGCTACCAGAGTTGGGATTGCATATTTGATGCTGCTGCTGCAGTGTCAGACTTCTAGCAAATCAGTACCCCTGCTGCCCTTTACAGTCCGCTTTTTGGGTCGCCCGTGGCTTTACAGATTTTTTCGGTAGCCTGTAGCTTGGGAGTCCCATATGTGAGGGCTGACTTCAACCTTGTTCCCAGAGAAAGTGTAGTTACTCACCTGTAACAGGTGTTCTCCAGGAACAGCAGGGATCAGTCCTCACAACCCTCCCTCCTCCCCATGGAATTGTTTTTCTTTTTATACTTGATTGAGCTATGTCATCATACTGAGGTAAGATGGCAACTTTGGGTGGGAAGGTGACGGTGCATGCATGGTGTAGCTCCCAAAAACTTTCTTTGAAAGATGGGGATTGGATCTGCACAGGCTCTGCCAGCACCAATGTCACCCGTAAGTGAGGACTGATTACTGCTGTCCCCGGAGAACACCTGTACATGCTTTTTACTGGAGGGAGATGATGTCAAAAAATTCTGATCAGTTTAAAGTGACTAAGAAATTCGATCACAGGTGAGAACTACTGTAGATTTTCTTCAACTGAATCCCTCCAAATCCATAGCAATGTGGATCTCCCCAAGCGGGCCTTGTCCAACAGTGGCTCCCCAGATTAATCATATTTCAATTCCGCTTGTTACTTCTTTCCAGTATTTGGGAGTAATTTTAGATTCATCCCTCTCCTTTCATAATCATATTTCTGCCCTCACACGTCGCTCTTTTGCAGCATTGCGCCAAATTAGAGCCGTCCGTTCCCTCCCTCCCACTAGCTCCCTAATCACCTTAGTACTGGCACTAGTCATCAGCAGACTCGATTATTGTAACGTCTTTTTGGCTAACCTACCAGCCTACCAACTACAGCGTCTCCAGCTCATACAAAACACTGCAGCTTGCCTTATTGCATCGGCTCGCCGTTACGATCATGTCACTCCCATCCTTTATCCTCTTCATTGGCTGCCTCTCCGTTTCCGATTTCAGTATAAATTCCTTATTTTAACGCATAAAGCCATCTATACATCCACCCCTCTGTATTTATCTAACCTCATCGCTCTCCATACGCCTTACCGCCAGCTTCGTGCTTTGCATGCCAATCGTTTGTCCTTGCCCTCTCCGTCCCAAGCACATTTAGAACAAACCTGTCACTCGGCTTTCTTTTTTCTCAGCCCCGCACTTTGGAACGCCCTACCACCCTCCCTCCATCTGGAACCCTCATATCCAAAGTTTAAGGAGTTACTGAAGACTCATCTATTTCAACAAGCCTTTGACCTCCCTCCTAATATCCCTTCCTGAGTATTGTCAGTTGTGTCTGGTATATCTATTGTAAGTCTTACACTGTCCTTTCCCCTCTTTCCTATCTTACCACGGTGTTCCTTTTCTCTAGTCAGGTAGCGTAGACTTTTTATTTATTGTAAACCGCTTTTATGTCTTGGCCAAAGCGGTATGTAAAATTATGAAATAAAGATAAAGATAGATATTGTGTACTTCAGTAAAATATTTGACACTGATTTAAACAGAAGATTCATAAATAAAATGAGAAACCTAGAGATGGCTTCTAGGGTGGTAAACTGGATTAGAAATGGGTTGAGTGAAAGGCAAATCTCCCAATAATACCCTTAGTAAACCCCACAATACAATTACTATCTCCAAATGGTGATTATATAGATATATAGTCCCCAAAATTTCAAATACCAATAACACAATACGGCATCAAAAAGACCTCAGTATGGCCTAACCCCTACATTTGGCGAACCTAATCACCATAGGGAGATGGCAGACACTCACATCATAGGTCTTCTGCCTGATAATTTAAATATTTTTAATTTAACAAATTCTGTTAGCACTATAATCCAATTCTTTTAACAACTAGCACTTTCAAGGATCCTTCAAAGCTCAACACAAAATAATAACAGTAATATTAAAAATAAAGCGTATACCGAATACTTCCCAGTGCCAAAAAATACTCACAGGACAGCTGACCGATTTCCCTGTAACAAAGTAAAGGGACAATCGTTAAATCACCACTTTATCAACCTATCTTACATAGTATACATCCACTTAACTGAACAGCTTCCTGGATGCGGCGCACTGAAGTAGTTGTAAAAGGCGACTTCCGATCACTGCTGCGGCCGCGGACAAGCTGTCAAGCACCGCGACCGAATACCCGACAAAAGCTTCTGTTTTGCCAAAATTGGCTTTCTCAAGGGTTTTTTCAATGCAGTAAATACATTCAGACGCATGTTCTGAATGCAAGTAGAGATCAGACAGATGGAATATCTCCGAATATCTTCTCACTGACAGTTAACCTCCAAAATACTGCTCACCTCTGTCGGAGGCTAGGCATCTGACATCAACACTTTTAAACAAACTATCCACCAATAGAATCACTGACTCTCGATGACATCATTCAAACCACTTCACCACACAAAATTCACACTATTCCAAAAAATACTACACAAAAAGACCTTTTTAGACAAAGCGTTAAAAAAGAGAAAGATAGAGATAAGAACTCCACAGCTGCCTGACTCACTATTATATAAATAAAGTCCAATCAATTTTATCATTCAGTCCATACGGATCCAAAGTGTTCAGTTCCTAGATCCACTTCTGCTCTTTCTGTAACAAAAGATGTCCTCTATCTCCTCTGCGTATATTCTGGGGGACGTGTTCCATGACTGTGCATTGCAACTTTTCAAAATTGTGATTAGACATCAAGCAGTGTTGTACTAAAGGCTGGCTTTTTTACTACACTCTATAGTAAGCCCACAGACAAGAATACATTTTTGCATTTTTCGAGTTTTCACCCGGAGCATCTTAAACGTAATTTGCCATATTCTCAGCTGTTATGTTGCCGTCGTATCTGCTCTGCTAATCAAGAGTTTGAAGTTCAAGCAAGACTTATGTTAACTAAGTTTCAAGAATGGGGGTATCCTCCCTCTTTTCTAAAGAAAGCTTATAAAAGAGCGAAGTTTAATCACCGCAAATGGCTCTTTTTGCCAAAATCTATGAGTTCTGACTCCAGTGAGCCATCTTCCGGGTCGATTATTACTTGTGTTATGTCTTTCTCAAGTCTGTCTGCTCGATTAGCGGGTGCTATAAGCAAGAGATGGAGTCTTTTGCTTACTCATCCGAAATTGTCAAAAGGTTCTCTCCGTATAGCTTACAAGTAGAGGTAGGAATATAAGAGATCGGTTATGCTCAGCAGTGCCAAGATTGGACATTCAAGATGGAAGATTTGAGCATACAAGATGTGGTCACTGTTCATTTTGTACATTGATGGTGGCAAGAATCTGTACTAAATATTTGCATAAGAGCCATTCTTTTAACTATGCTACAAATTGTAATACTTCATATGTAATTTATGCATTATGGTGCCCATGCTTTAAACTTGATATAGGTAAGACTACACGTCCGTTATGGACGCTTTAGCTGAACACAAATATAGTATTAGTAAAGCAAAAATAGAGACGCCTTTAGTACAACACTGCTTGATGTCTAATCACAATTTTGAAGAGTTGCAATGCACAGTCATGGAACACGTCCCCCAGAATATACGCAGAGGAGATAGAGGACGTCTTTATTAATGAAGTACAGAAAATACAGTATCAGTCCACAAACTAGTTCTGTTCAATATATTTCACACATGATAGGGACCAGGGCAAAGTAAGATTTGTCTTTTTCATAGATGATAGTAAGGTTTGGAACAGGGCGGACAATCCTAATAGAAAAATCAAGACAGGATTCAAGAAAATTAGAGGTCATCAAAATTGCATAAGTTTTGATTTAATACAACAAAGTGCCGAGTCATGCTTTTGGATGTAGAAATCCAAGAGGATGGGGATGAAGGTACTGATGAGTACCAAACAGGACTGGTACCTCGGGATGATCACATCTAATGATCTGAAGGTTGCAGAGAGCACAAACAATGAGGTGGAAACAGTCAAAAGACTGCTAGGATTTGTATGGAGATATATAACAGCAAGAAAAAGGAGGTGATAATACCTCAGTACAAATCACTGATGCGAATATTGTGTGCTGTCCAGAGAGAGACTACTAAAATTATGTACATCATTCATCATAGCCTTATGAGTTAGGACTTAAGGACCCTAGATGAAAGGCGGGAAGGAGAGCATATCCATGATATATTCAAATACCTCAATGGTATAAATAATGCACAATAAGCAAACTTTTTTTCAGTAGAAAGTAAGCTTTATAAAATGGGGTCATGAGAAAAGGTTGAAAAGGAAGTAATCTGAGGAGTAATATCAGGAGCCATTGTTTTCACAGAAAGAGTGTGGATGCATGGTATATCCTCACAAGAAATGGAGGAAGCAAAAACAGTATCGAAATTCAAGAAAGCCTGTGATAAGCAAAGAAAATCATTGGATATGGGGAGCTGAAAGTAATGCCAGAGATCAAGTAAGCTCTACAGTGGGACTTCTTTGTCCCAGTCCTTGAGAGCCACAAACAGGTCTGATTTTCAGGATAAAATAGCTATGCAAACTAGTTAGCTTCTTAGACTTTTCAAATGCAAATGCATCTTATGAAATTTATTGTAAATATCCTGGAAACTAGACCTGTTTGCAGTCCTCATTGAGAATCTCTGGCTTACAGGAAGCTGGTTAGATTGAATGGGCCTTGAGATATTTGCTCTCATATGTTATGTCTCTATGATTGTAACAGAGTTTGCCCAGCACATGGGGAATGAAACACATAGCTGAAAGCCTCCTCCACTTCCTTTGAAACTCACGTCTTGACGTAGGGGTCTGAGTAGCCATTGACATCCATGGCTGCCAAGTGTGCACAACGGATGATGCCCACCACAAGCCCACCTCGCTCTGAGCTGTACATGAGGGAGAGGAGGATGCGGCCTCTCTCTTCCATCTCCCACTGCTGCGCTCTCTCCAGCTGTGAAACAGAAAAGCAGATGTTACTTATTTTTATTTTCTTATATACTGTGCTATTCTGCATCAGTGTGGTTTACATTGAACAAACTGAAATTACATTGAACAGGGTATTATAACTTGGAGATGACTATTTTGCAGGGAACATGGGCTAGGGAGGGTTAAGTGGCTTGCCCAAGACCACAAGGGGCACTTGTGGGACTAGAAACCCCAGTCCTTCCAGCCCAAGATTGCTGTCCTTTAGTGGGATTTGAACCCCTGACCTTCTGGCCTGAAGTACCTTGCCCCAACCACTAGGCCACTCCTCCACTCCTACTTGTACCTTGAAAGAATGGGGCTGTATAATGACAATCAGCACAAGAAATCAGAAGGAATAAAAGGAAGACCTTAATCATTTGATTTGTTCTAATTACAAGGTGAATTATTTGGGAACCTGAATTTCTTGTGGAAAGGGTCTGATAACATTAGTGATTCTGAAATAAGGGTCTCACCTCTTTCAGATAGAAAGAAATTCCTCTGAGAGCAGCTGTCATAGAAGAGGGAGAGGCCAGCTGGAAAGAGGCAGGTAGAAGAGACATATGTGAGATAACTGGACAAGGGAGAGACATGAAGAAAAAAAGAAATATTAAAGTGGAAATTTTTCTAACAAGAGAAGGGTTTTGTGTCAACTATTAAAACATACCTGCACCTGTGGAGGGCTGAGTGTTCCTCTAACAAAACTGCCAAACATTTCCAGAGTCTGTGCTGAAGGTACGTCCCTGTAACGTATCTGTCAGAACTCACCGGTATTTGTCGCTCTAGGCATATGTTGAAGTGTTTTCTCTGTCCTGGCTTCAGGCGTCTCAGTGGAACTCGAGTCTCACCGATGAATTCATTGTGGCTGAGTTTGTCCTCATCACATACCGATATCCTGCAAAGTTCAGACAAATCCTTTAATCCTGAATACTCAGTTCCCCTCTCCCATTCCTGATCAATAGAAAATGATGTCGTTCTAAAATTTGCATCAAGAGGAGGTGTTCCCAGAAGTGTGTTTAGGTCGCCGGAGGGAAATAACATGCTTTTTCAAATCTCTTGGGTGTTATTTTCCATGAAAAACGACTTCTCGAAAATGCAGCTGCAAGCAGCTGCAGGGACTTTGTAAACTATCTGTGGCAAAGCAGAAGTATACATGTACTTTCTACTACTACCAAACATTTCTATAGCGCTACAAGACTTACGCAGTGCTGCACAGACACATGTAAAAGACGGTCCTTTCTCATCAGAGCTTATGATCTAATCAAGACAGACAATACAGTAGCTATAGACATGGGATATATCTAGGGGGAATGATAAGGAGACACAAAGGAGGTGAGTCAAGATCTGAAAGCAGCAGGAAGAGGTGAGTTTTCAGCCTGGATTTGAAAAGGGGCAGAGAAGGCGCCTTATGTACAGAGTCAGGTAGTTTGTTCCAGGCATAAGGAACAGTGAGGTGAAAGGAGCGAAATCTGGAGTTAGCAATAGAAGAGAAAGGCATAGATTGAAGCAATTTGCCAGAAGAGTGGAGTTCCCGAGGAGGGGTGTAGGGAGAGATAAAAGGTAGTGAGGAGCTGCAGAATGAATGCACTTATAGGTCAGAAGGAGAAGTTTGAACTGTATGTGGAAAAGAATAGGGAGCCAATGGAGTGACTTGAGAAGAGGGGTAATATGAGCATGATGAGGCTGAAACGCGGAGCCCTGTGCAAAAAACATTCTCGATGAATGGACGGGTAGACCCTGCAGTTGGATGTGTGTGGAGAAGGAGAGAGAGGAGTCAAAGACCAACCCTAAGATTGCAAGCTGAGGAGACAGGGAGGAGTAGAGAGTTATCCACAGAGACTGAGAAAGGAGGAAGGGGAGAGGAGGGTGTAGGGGGAAAAATAAGAAGCTCAGTTTTGGCCATGTTCAATTTCAAGCGGCAGTGAGACATCCAAGCAGCAATGTCAGAAAGGCAGGCAAAGATGCTGGCCTGGATTTCCAGAGAGATTTCAGGTGTAGAGAGGTAGCTATGGGAGTCATCGAAGCCATGGGAAGAGATGAGTGCACTGGGACTGGGTATAGAGATAGAAAAGATGCAAGACGTATGCACCCAAGCATCCTTCTAGCTTTTGCCATCACCTTTTCTACCTGTTTAGCTACTTTAAGATCATCAGACACAACCACGCCTAGGTCCCGCTCTTCTTTAGTGCACAAAAGTACTTCACCCCCTATACTATATTGCTCCCTTGGATTTCTGCAGCCCAAATACATGACCTTACATTTTTTAACATTAAATCCCAGCTGCCAAATTCTAGACCATTCTTCAAGCTTAGCTAGATCCTTCCTCATGTTATCTACACCTTCCTGAGTGTCTACTCTATTGCAGATTATGGTATCATTTGCAAAGAGGCAAACCTGACCTGACAGTCCTTTCGCTATATCACTAGCAAAAATGTTAAAAAGAATTGGACCAAGGACAGATCCACTGGTAACATCCTTCTCCTCAGAGTGAGTTCCATTTACCTGTACCCTTTCTTGCCTCCCACTCAACCAATTTCTAACCCAAGCAGTAACTTTAGCGTCCATCCCTAGGGTGCTCAGTTTGTTTATAAGTCGCCTGTGAGGAAAAGCCTTTGACACAAGGTTGAGGCAGTGGCTGTCCTGGTGAGTGGGGGCAGTAGAGCAAAGCTGGAGGTCGAATGAGGAGGTAAGGGAAAGGAACTTTAAAGGATAAGAGTCAGAGAGGTTATCAGCATGAATGTTAAAGTCCCCGAGAATAAGGGAGGGGGAAGATGAATTCAGAAAGTCAGTGAGAAAGATAGAGGTGGATTTGTCAGGAGATCGATAAATAACAGCTAAGAGGTGGTAGAATAAAAAAGTGGATGGAGTGGACTTCAAAGGAGGGAAAAGAGTGAGACTGAGGCAGCGGAAGGAGTTGAAATTGGCAGGAAGGAGAGCGTAGAAGCCCATCATCACCACTATGGCCAGTGGGACAAGGCATGTAGGAGAACTGATATCCGCCATGACAGAGAGCTGTGACTGATGCCGAGTCTTCTGGGGGGAGCCAAGTCTCAGTTAAAGCAAGAAGATGGAGAGCATTAGAGATAAAGAGATCATGAGTAAAGGCAAATTTATTTGAGATGGAATGTGCGTTCCAGAAGGCACATGAGAAAGGGAGAGAGAGGGGGTAAAGGAGAAGGATATGAATAAGATTTGAGCTGTTGCATGAGGATCTGTTCTGGGAGTATGACAAAAGTCTAGGAGGGCCAGGGTTGGAGTTGATATCTTTGGAAGAGAGAAGGAGGAGTAGAATAGTGTGGGGCAGAGAGGAGACAGCATGGCGATAACGAGGGTGAGGTTGTTTTAGAGAGAGAGGAGATTGCAGAATGAGAGGGAGATAGTGGTGAAGCTCAAGAGCTGATGATAGGGTAGAGGACAAGATGGTGGGGGAAGTGAGAATGGTAAAGGGAGATAAGGGGGGGGGGGCTTTAAGGGTTGGTAGGAGGCGAGACAATTAGGGAGTATGAGGAGTAGGAAAAGAAAGTGATGGGAAGCCATAAAAGAGAGAGATGGAGAGGAGAACAGAAGTCAGAAGAAATAAGGATAGGTGGGTGAAAGATCAGAGGGGATTAGTACACCTGTGAATAATCTACGATAATGAGCACAAGATGGCTATAAAAGACTGAATGCTGCGGGTTGGGTGGGTAGAGTGCTGAGAGGGAGGGATAAAAGTTATGAGGCTATGCAGAGACAGGTACAAATGGAGAAAACTGAACAAACATACAAATAAGAAATAAGAACCCATTCACATCTTTACGTAATAGTTAGACGCTGTATATAGTTGCACATGGTTAATGTGAGGGTCATGTTCCCATTTTATGTATATAGTTAACTCTGTTCTCTGTAAATAGTTACAAATGTTCTATGTAATAGGAATAGGTATCCCTATTGTTATGCCATTCGTAAAATTGTTATATGTAAACTGCGTTTGAACCTATGGGAAAGTGTGGTATATAAGCAATCTATAAATAAATAAATAAATAAAATAAATAGCACACTAATAATAATAAAATAAATATATCAATAGACACACAGTGCTCAAGGGTTGGCAGGTAAATTGTTGGCAGTCCAGCAGCGGGATGGGGGCTTTCCAGTCTTTTGTATTGAGTGTCACATGTATGATTTTCTCCCAGTTGGTGAGAGGTCTTACGTGTGCATTAGGTGCAAGAAGCTCTTTGCTCTCAGAGAACGAGTCCGTTCTCTAGAGGCTAAAGTAGCAGACTTGGAAAGCATAAGACAGACAGAGAGGTACATAGATGAGACCTACAGGGATATAGTCCTGAAGTCCCACCTCCAGTCTGGCAGCATCCCTGTTGCCATGGAGGAGAGAGGTCACGTGACAGGAGAGCATCACCCTGGTGTGGCAGGAAGTGATCCTGTAACTAGGACCTGTCCTCCAGGTGATGTAAAACCCTCTCGCACCGAGGACGTTTCTCCAGGGCCATGTGCCCATGAGAGAAGGGTTAGGACAGCCGTTATAGTTGGTGATTCGATCATTAGGCATGTAGATAGCTGGGTGGCTGGTGGACGTGAGGATCGCCTGGTAACATGCCTGCCTGGTGCGAAGGTAGCGGACATCACGCGCAACCTAGATAAGGTCTTAGATAGTGCTGGGGAGGAGTCTGCTGTCTTGGTACATGTCGGTACCAATGACATAGGAAAATGTGGTAGGGAGGTTCTGGAGGCTAAATTTAGGCTTTTAGGTAGGAAGTTGAAATCCAGAAATTCCAGGGTAGCATTCTCCAAAATGCTTCCTGTTCCACGTGCAGGACCCAAAAGGCAGGCAGAGCTCTGGAGTCTCAATGCATGGATGAGACAATGGTGCAGAGATGAGGGTTTTGGATTTGTTAGAAACTGGGGAACATTCCGGGGAAAGGAGGGGCTCTTCCAAAGGGATGGCCTTCACCTTAACTGGGATGGAACCAGGCTGCTGGCATTAACCTTTAAAAAGGAGATAGAGCAGCTTTTAAACTAGATATTAGGGGAAAGCCGACAGTCGCCCAAGAGCGGATGGTTTGGAAGAATGTATCTTTGAAGGATACTACCAAAAGCAGAGAGGTTCCACAAAAGAGTAAAGTAGCCCAAATGCCCTCAAGTATGGAGCAGACAGAGCTTAAAGATCCCAAATTACCCATGTCTAACAATAGCCAAATTAATATGAATAAAATACATTCTCTAAAATGCTTGTATGCAAATGTTAGAAGTCTAAAAAATAAGATGGGAGAGTTAGAATATATAGCACTAAATGAAAGGTTAGATATGATTGGAATATCAGAGACATGGTGGAAGGAGGACAACCAGTGGGACAATGGGATACCTGGGTACAAACTATATCGAAATGATAGAGCTGATCAAATTGGTGGAGGGGTTGCTCTCTATGTTAGAGAGGGCATTGAGTCAGAAAGGATTAAAGTTTTGCAGGAAACAAAATCTGCTGTAGAATCTATATGGATTGAAATTCCATGTAAAAGGGGGAAGGCAATGGCAGTGGGGGTGTACTATCGAGCGCCTGGCCAGAATGACCAAATGGATGATGAACTGTTCAAAGAAATCAAGGAAGCTAACAAAAGTTACAGCGCAGTAATAATAATGGGTGATTTCAACTACCCCGATATCGACTGGGTCTGTGTCACGTCAGGACATGCCAGGGAGATAAAGTTCCTAGATGAAATAAATGACTGCTTCTTGGAGCAGCTGGTTCATGAATCGACCAGAGGGGAAGCCATATTAGACCTAGTCCTTAGTGGAACACCAGATCTAGTGCAAGAGATAAGGTTGTTGGGGCCACTTGGCAATAGTGATCATAGCATGATCGCCTTTGATTTAATTAGTGGAGGAGGGATAGTAAGGAAATCCACAGTACTACCTTTTAACTTTCGAAAGGGAGACTATGATAAAATGAGGAAAACAGTTAAGAAAAAACTAAAAGGAGCAGTTGCAAAGGTTAAAGACATACATCAGGCTTGGCTGTTGTTGAAAAATACTATCTTGGAAGCCCAGACCAGCTGTATTCCACACTTTAAGAAAAGTGGAAGGAAGTCCAAAAAACTGCCAGCATGGTTTATAGGTGAGGTCAGAGAGGCTGTTGTTGCCAAAAAAGCATCTTTCAGGAAATGGAAGAAAGAGCCAAACGACGAAACCTGGAAACAGCACAAGCACTGGCAAGTCAAATGCAAGGCATTGATAAGGCAGGCAAAGGGAGAATTTGAGAAGAAGCTTGCTGTGGAAGCAAAAACGCAAAGTAAAGACCTTTTCAAGTACATTCATAGCAAAAAACCTGTGAGTCAGTTGGTCCATTAGATGATAAAGGGGTTAAAGGAGCACTAAGAGGCGACAAGGCGATAGCGGAGAGACTGAATGAATTCTTTGCTTCAGTCTTTACTGAGGAAGATGTAGGGATGTTACCTATGACTGAAGTGGTATTTAAAGGTGCGGAAGAATTAAAGGAAATATCGATACATCGGGAAGATGTATTACAACTATTAGATAAACTGAAGAGTAGCAAATCACCTGGGCCGGATGGTATACATCCAAGGTGTTGAAAGAACTGAAATATGAGATTGCAGACCTGCTATTAGTAATCTGTGAACTATCATTAAAATCATCTCTAATACCTGAAGATTGGAGGATCGCCAATGTAACACCAATTTTTAAAAAGGGTTCCAGGGGTGATCCGGGAAACTACAGACCAGTGAGCCTGACATCAGTACCGGGAAAAATGGTAGAAACCATCATAAAGAATAAAATTACTCAGCATGTAGATAGTCATGACCTAATGGGAGACAGCCAACATGGCTTTAGACAAGGAAGATCTTGTCATACTAATCTGTTATGATTTTTTGAAGGAGTGAATAATCAGGTGGACAAAGGTGAGTCGGTTGATATTGTGTATCTGGACTTTCAGAAAGCCTTTGACAAGGTCCCTCATCAGAGACTTTTGGCAAAACTAAAGAGTCATGGGATAGGAGGCAGTGTACTATTGTGGATCAGGAACTGGTTAAAAGATAGAAAGCAGAGGGTAGGGCTAAATGGCCAATTTTCCCAATGGAGAAAGGTGAATAGTGGTGTACCCCAGGGATCTGTGCTGGGTCCGCTGCTTTTTGACATATTCATAAATGACCTGGAAAGTGGAATAACGAGTGAGGTTATCAAATTTGCAGATGACACAAAACTATTTAAAGTTGTTAAAACCCAAGAGGATTGTGGAAAATTGCAAGAGGATCTTGATAAATTGGAAGACTGGGCATCAAAATGGCAGATGAAATTTAATGTGGACAAGTGCAAGGTTATGCACCTAGGGAAGAACAACCCAAACTATGGTTACACGATGCAAGGTTCCACATTAGGAACCACCACCCAGGAAAATGATTTAGGCGTCATTGTGGATACCATGTTAAAACCCTCGGCCCAGTGTGCAGCAGCGGCCAAGAGAGCAAATAGAATGCTAGGTATGATAAGGAAAGGAATGGAAAATAAAAAAAAGATATTATAATGCCTCTATATCGTTCCATGGTGAGACCGCACCTTGAATATTGTGTGCAATTCTGGTCACCGTATCTTAAAAAGGATATAGCGATTTTAGAAAAGGTTCAGAGAAGAGCCACCAAAATGGTAAAGGGGATGGAAGGATACTCCTATGAAGAAAGGCTAAAAAGGTTAGGGCTCTTTAACCTGGAAAAGAGATGGCTGAGAGGAGATATGATAGAAGTCTATAAATTAATGAACGGAGTGGAACGGGTAAACGTAGATCGATTGTTTACCTTATCAGAATATAGAAAGACTAGGGGAGATGCAATGAAGCTACAGGGTAAACTATTTAAGACTAATAAAAGAAAATATTTTTTCACTCAACGTGTAATCAAACTCTGGAATTTGTTACCAGAGGATGTAGTAAAGGCTGTTAGTGTAGTTGGGTTTAAAAAAGGTTTGGACAAGTTCCTGGAGGAAAGGTCCATAAACCATTATTAAGAAGGGACCCAGGATATCAATGATTGAACCAATACAAGCATTGTGGAACCTGTGTCCCTTGGGGAAACTGCTAGGTACATATGACCTAGATTGGCCACTGTTGGAAACAGAATACTGGGCTTGATGGACCTTGGTCTGACCCAATATGGCATATCTTATGTTCTTATGTTCTAAATGTGTCCACACTGGCAGCAAAGTGGGTAAATAGCTTCACGATGCTGAGGCACTCTGAAAACTGGTAGAAAGTCCATGGGGCAAGCTGGATGCATGCATAGGCAACTGCCTAGAGTGCTGAATTTTGAAGTCACCAAATAGGCTAAAGAGAAGTCTTTTCCCATTTCTTTAGGGCCATATGCATGTGCTGCTTCAAAGGTCACTCTGGGCTTCCTTTGCCCCTTTTCTTTCTCTCCATTCTTTTTTGGACTTCTGACAACCTCCCTCTCATTTTCTGGGATATCTTGTCTGGTCTTGCCTATGGATGCCAAAATCTTAAATCTGGCCCTGTTGTGGCTTACATGTCCCTGAAGACTTTTGAAAATAGCTCACATGACTTCTGGAGACGTCAGCGTACCAAATGGCAGCGCGATAAGTGAGCTCCGCTATTAAATCCAGTCCAACGAAGATAAAATGCCCCTAAAGAAGTGAGGCAGAGATAAAATGCAGGGGAACTAAACTCTAAACACCCCAACTTGGTGCCGAAGGTTGTGTAGGCAGTGATTGCCCCATAAAACTGACCGATCAGTGGCAATGAGCCGGTGTGGGAAACTGCGTGGCTGTTAAGTGCAGCAGAACGGAGCGGTCCTAGTGAACACACGTACAGAAGGAGGGCCAGTGAATGCAGATGGCGAAATCCTAGTGTCTGTGAGAGGCAAATCGTGGGGGCAGAAGCGGAGGAGCTACCTGAGAAGGAGACAGAGACGAGTGAGTCGAGGTGCCAGGTGTTCCGGCGGGGGTCTGAGAAGCCGCGTGATCGCACGGGAGAGCATGCGGAGAAGGGAAGTGGGGGCCTGAGATCCTGAGAAAGGGAGAGACAGGGTCAGCGGCCAGCAGCAAAACAGCACGACAAGGGAGAAAAGCGTGCCATAAGGCTGGGAAGCCGATGAACTAAAGAGGCTCGGGAGAAGTGAGGAGCCAGAGAGGTGGCAGACAGAGAGAGGAGGGGGAGAAATCTGTGCGGCAAACAAATAAAGAAATTCCCATTTAAAGCTAAACACAGAAGGGGGGAACTAATATCAAGGACCCACAACAATTTTCAGCCATACAAAGAAATACAAAAAACATCGGGACCAGCTAAATATAAAGGAAAAAAACTGATAAAAGCGCTGTAAGAATACAAAGGAGGAAAAAGTACTCTGGTGGTCCATTCAGGCGCAGGGGGCAAGATGGACAAGTCTAAAGGAGGAACATCCACAAAGAAAAAATTGTCGGAATTCAGATCTCCATATGCCACATCAAGAGGAGGCAAGGAAGGAGAGAAGGAGGGCAAAGCGTCAACTGAGCAAGCGGCAGAGCCAGCGGAGGAGATGGAGAGTTCCTGGGGCCCGGGAGTGGCGGATATGATTAAGATGTGGTTGAATAAGCTAAAAGAAGAATTAAAAGTAGAGATCAGTGGAGTTAAAAATGAATTGAAAGAGACATTGCAATCTTTTAGAAAGGACATAGCGGACCTGGGATCTCGGGTAGAGGAAACAGAAAACTAAGCTGAAACAACATGGAGATGCTGAGGGAAGAGTGGCCTAGTGGTTGGGGCAAGGTACTACAGGCCGGAAGGTCGGTGGTTCAAATCCCACTAGAGGACAGCAACCTTGGGCCGGAAGGACTGGGGTTTCTAGTCCCACAGGTGCTCCTTGTGGTCTTGGGCAAGCCACTTAACCCTCCATTGCCCATGTTCCCTGTAAGTATTAGTGTATGTGTCTCATATCCCCTCTTGTTAAATGTATCCCCCAACCGCTTTGACCCGGTGAAAAGCGGAATATAAATGCAGCTAAATAAATAAATGCTTTGGCAGATCTTCAAAGAGGCTGGGAGGAGCTCAAGCAAGCTCACGAAGACTTAAAAGAGAAGACGGAGGACCTGGAAGATTGGTCCAGGAGAAATAATATAAGAGTGCCAGAGGATCCCAAGTATAACAATTGTGAAGATGTCTTTATAAAAGTGTTTGAGGCATTGTTACAAGCAGCAGACCTCGAAGAGAGAGTGGAAGAGGAACACCTGCAAATTGAGAGGGCACATAGGGGATTGGGGCCCATAAGAGATAATCGCCCAAGAGATATCGTGGTGTCTGAGATCCTTTAAAATTAAAGAAAAACTATTGAAAGCGGCACGGAAATTGGGACATTTTAAATGGGAAGGTCAGGTGGTCGAGTTGTTCCAGGATCTCTCCTTAGGCACATTGCAGCGTCGAAGAGAGATGAAGGAAGTGACGGCTTATTTGAGGAGGGAGGAGGCGAGATACAGATGGCTGTATCCATTTGGCCTTCTAATCACAGCAAATGGCATATCGCGAAAGGTCAATAACTGCGAGGAAGCTTGGGGACTGCTCAGAGACATGGGACTATCCAATCTGCCAGGCGGCATAGGGAATCAAACAGGAACCAAGAAAGCTACGACATCGGGGATTAAGGCAGCCAATTGGAGGTGGCACAGAGCACCAACCAATAGCCAGAGAGTAGCGAGACTGACCAACAGTTGCCAAAACACACCAGAGAAGGCGAAGGACATTGGCTGAGGGGAAAGATTCCGGTTTCTCAGGCACCAGATGAATCAATAACTGAACTGTATTGTGGGTCATTGATAAGAGACTGGTAAGGGAGGTTGTGGGTAGGGCAGGGGAGAAGAGGGGGGTGGGGGGGGAGAAGGGAGGGGGAGAAGGGGAGGGGCAAGGCGGGAAGTTAAGAGAGGGGCAGAGAGTCCTGGATTAATGGGAGTATAATAATTGGGAATTTAAAGAAGGGGGAGGGTAGAAGGAGGTGGAGCAGCGGTGAGATTAGTAAAGAGGGGAGTTAGAAGGGACAGAGGAGGGGGCAAGAAGAGGGGGGTGATCCAAGAAGGGTGGGATGAGAAGGGTGGGTCAGGCTGAGACAGGGGAGGTGGGGAAAGCACACGAAGAGGGGGGAGGGGGAATAGGAAGATATGGGCAGGCTGAGGTCTGATTGCTAGTCACGATCTATGGAAGTCGAATCTCCAAGTAGGGGACGAGGGAGGAGGAAGGAGGATAGGGGGGAGGGAGAAGGGGGGAGGGGGGAAGGGAGAGGGAGAGGGGGAGGGGGAAGGGAGTAGGGGCAAGAGAGAGGGGGGCAGCAAACAATTAAGGTGAGTTAAAAATAATATCATTAAATGTAAAAAGGCTTAATTCGCCCTTTAAAAGACAGAAACTGTACAAAGAAATAACACGCCAAAAGGCATCGGAGGTATTTATACAGGAAACACACCTCACGAGGGCGACAGAACATTTGGTAAAGCTTAAAGGCTATGGGGTCTGTGTCTTTGCATCAAACACAATAGAAAAAAAAGAAGGGAGGTGCTGCAATTTTTATAAACTCAACAGTAAAGATGGAACTACAGAAAGTAGTCAGGGATAAAGCGGGGAGATATGTGCTAATGCGGTTAAAAATTGGGAATGAGTGGTACTGTCTAATGAATGTATATGCACCCACAGGGATGCAAGGAGAATTCTGGACAAAGCTTAACGAAGAGGTGGGGAAGCTAGGAGTAGGTATTCTTATATGTAGTGGGGATTTCAATTTAACCTGGAACCTGGCTAGAGATGCTACGGGGAAAAGAGAGGGCAAGAGAGCAGATAGACGCAAATATTGTTATTTTGTAACACAGCATTGTTTAATCGATGCCTGGAGATTCCAGCATCCTAGGAAAAGACAATTCTTATACTTCTCCCTGGTACATGGATTATATTCTAGAATAGATGCTATTTGGATAACCAAGGAGAGGGTGGGAAGAATTAAAGGGGTGGAGATGGATTCTATAACGTGGTCAGACCACGCTTTAGTGGAAGTTAGAATGGAAATAGAGGGTGAGGAGAAGGGCATGCAGTTTTGGAGGCTGAATGAATCTTTACTCGAAGATGTAAAGGTTAGAGACGAAATAGAGCGAGAAACTAGAGAATATTTTAGGTGGAACGATAATGGGGAAGTGGCGTGGGGTGGAGTTTGGGATGGATACAAGGCAGTAGTGAGAGGGGTTATGATTAAATGGGGAGCATGTAAAAGGAAGGAAAGGGAGAAAAGAGATAGGGAATTGCAGGAAAGGTTAATGTAATTGGAAGAATTAGATGCGCAGGACAGAAAAGGAACATACAGGGGGCAAGTGTTGGTGGTAAGAGCGTAAATTAATGCAATGCAGGCTGATACTATATGGTACCACATGCAGCTTTTGAGACAGGAATTTTTTGAGGGGGGCAATAAAGCTGGGAGATACATGGTGCAGAAATTGAAACAACGGACGTTGCGATCACACATGCTGAAAGTTAGAGATGAAGGAAGGAAAACAGTTTCGAAAGATGGGGAAATTAGGGAAGCTTTTAAGAACCAATAATACATAGAACAATCAGACCTGACCCTACCTTAGGACAATTGAATACTGCCTTTAACACAAAAACAAACCACCACAGGCTTATTCATATAAAACCCACCCTAATACCACAAAAAAATCCCACAAAATACAAGGAACCCAACCTCATTGTCGTGTATCCTAATAAACGCAAGATCCATGAAGAACAAACTCCCTATCTTCACAGACTTGCTAAATGATCTAAAACCTGATATACTATGGGGTATGTTTACTAAACTGCGTTAGTGCAATTCGCGTTAGGAGCCGCGTTAGTGGAAGGAAAGCCAAAAAAGGACATGGGCGGTACATCGTAACCGATAACGCGCAGTTGCGCAGGTATTGCGTGCCGCGCAGCAACGATCGCTACAGCGCGCGCGCTACTGCGCGCAAGCTTAAGACAGCGCGCAGACACCCAAATACAGAAACAGAGCTGTAGCACAATGGTTACTACACAGACTGATGGTACAAGGATCATGGGTTCGATTCCCCAGTGTGCCTAATGAATAAGGCTGGCTGAGGCGTCATGTGTAACCCTTTGAAGGCCTACTATAATATTTTAATCCACATTCTGCAGCCGGGTTAATGTTTGCACATGTCAGGAAAATTGTACCCGTCGTATCCAATATGTTCCAATAGTGACATTCTCTCTGGCATGGTCATGTATTATATACCATTTGATAGGAATATATAGGCAGAAGATGAGATCCCGAAAGTACTGGGCTTGGCCTGGAAAGGGTTAAGTAGTGGGCTGTGAGGAAGTTTAGTTGTACCTGAATAGTGCTGCCAGCAAACACACCCTCACAGTGGCGTAACCTAAGGTGCCACATAAGGCACCCTAGAGGGCACTCCATAGGGCACATTATAAAGTGCTCTGTCTGCCAAGGCACCCTATAATGTCCCCTATAGGACACCATATAAGGCACCTTATAAGGTGCTGTATAGGGCGCCGTATAAAGCGCCCTATAGGGTGCCCTATGAGCCACCCTAAGGGGACAGTACCCTGAGGGTGGTCCTGCTGGCAGAACTAATATACAATAAAAATAGACAATGCCTAAGACAGCCCTATAGATGAACCCCACTGTGGGTTCTGAACCCATGTCCTCTGGCTCCACAGGCAGTGAAGTAACCAGTGGGCTAGAGCTGCTAACAAATAACTGGCTGGCTACAGGAGGACTGCACAGCACCACACCCACATTCTGCTGTGGCTACCAGGATAGGGGTAACCCACCCGTACCCATGATGCACTGCACATGCAAATCAGCAGTCGAGAGATGGGCACAAGATCGGGTATGCACCCCCACAGCACCTCGGCCTTGTAGGGGAACAGACCGTGTGTGGCACTGCCACAGAGTAGCCACAGACAGTCACATTGTGCGGGTACAGTGCCCACCCTGAGGTTGAGGTGGGGCGCCCAGCACCAGGTCCACAGCACCTTTCATGGCTGAAATACGCCATGCTGCAGGTCCCCATCAGTGTGTGATAGGTAGGTCCGTTAGACACACCTAGGATACAGCTGTGTCCTGCTGTATGTCCCGGTCATGTTTAGTCCCTATGGGCGCTGTTGCACCCAGACCAGTGCATATCCTGTGTTGGTGCGATCGTTACCTGCTGTAGGTGAAGGGGGGGTGGTGTATGGACCCATAGGCAGATTATGTACCACCACACAACCCACCCTCTGGGGGAAACAGGATCACTCACCAATAGATCCACAGTCTACCTCCCTGCAATGGCAGCGGTAGAGGGGACCAGCAACAGCAGTCCTGCTGGGGAACAGACAGAGCGGCACACATCCATAACGCAATAGCGGACAGACGGTAGGCCTGGAAATGCTCAGCTGCTCCCCACCATTATCTGACATTCTCCAGCAGCAAGCCTCCAGCCGCTGCACCCTGCAAGGTGTTCCAGCAAGACAGCATACTAGCTGCAGGCAGTCCGCCAGCTAGTTCATAGTGCATGGTCCTGGAGGAGATGCATGTACCTAGAACGGGGATGTCAGCATACACACCAAGCAGATAAGTCAGTGATTGGGCCCCAAAAGAAAACCCACATATATCACATGACAAAAATGCTATATAGCACTATGGGGGAACCTAGCCATGCCGTGGTCACTGCTCAGTCAGGGTGAGAGTGATCTCCCAGCAGAACATGCTGTGGCCACTCTGTCCGTGCAGGTGGTACCAGGCACTACAATGTCCGAGCTATTGCCCTATGCCCTGCGCAGATGCGGCAAGGCCAGGCCACCCTATCCAGGCTATTCCCACAGTACCTTGTTCCTCATGCACATTGGCAGGCCAATACTGGGAACAGTGCTAGCAGTGTGGGCTGTGGAGGGTGTTGGAAGCCACCACACACTGGATAGACAGACACGCACTCCCCACACCTATGCCAGCATTGTGCAACTCTAGAGGTGTTGGGCAGCCCAGGCCACCACACCAGTCCTGGGCACAGTACAGGCATGGCTATGGTACGCAATACTGTAGGAGTCACTCCCCAGGTTGGTAAACACTGTCAGACACAGGACCTGTAGCACACTCCACAGACATCAGAAAGGTTGCTATGATGCAGCTCACTCAGGAAATTGTACTTAACCTAGGAATTGCTATCTGCCAGTGATCATAGCAAACTTTTGATAGATGTGTACCATATTCCCCGGTTTAGGGTGGCATTACTACGGTATGCATGTGCTAGTATTGGGAGATGCACGCAGAGCCCAAAGTCCTGCCTCTCCAGGAGGCTGTGGATAATGGGACCTGTGGGTGCGGGTGTGTCTGCCCCTGTTGGCTGCTGCTTTACGGCAGAGGTTCCCAACTCCATTCCTGCGGTGCCAAACACTGTTCGGGTTTTCATGCTGTCCCTCATGAATATGCATGAGATACATCTGGATACCATGGGGGTGGCGCATAGAAATGCAGCAAAGGCATCTTCATCAGAGGCAGCATGGAACCGGAATGGTGTTTGGCCCTCCAGGACTGCATTTGGGAGGCTCTGCTCTAGGTAATGTGCATGTTCATGGTGTCTGTGCTCTGTAGGGTAAAATGTGGGTGTTTTGGGCATGTTTACGTCATCTGCAAGAACGGTTCTGTCTGTATTAGCACGTTATAGTAATGGGTAAAATATGAGGACTGGGTTGGCGGAAACCACAGCTGGGACTTGAACCTGTGACCTTCTGCTTCTGAATACACTGGTTCTATGCACTGCACCAGCATGTTCTCACAGAGATGGTGCATTCCCTGGTGCTACCATGACTGTTGGTCAGACAGGGCCTGTCTGCTACAGTGCACGGCACCCACCTACACAGGGCTAGACCACGGTCTGCTGTGGGCAGCTGCCACTGCCCCCTCCACCACCAGTATCCCTCAGCCACCATGCTGACATGCCCTTCTGCTGGTGGAGCTGGTGGTATGCAGTCTCAGGCCATCCTGTGTGCGGGTAGGTGGCTGCCTATGGTGCGGGTTCTGGGGTAGGGGTGCCTGCATATCTGTCCGCAGGTCCCCCAATCACCGCCTGCCACTGTTCTGTGCCCTTGGAGGTACCTGCTGGGTACTATCCCCTGTGACACTGTGATAGACACGCTCATGCCCATGTTGGGCCCTCCTCAGTTGCTGTCTGGCTGCTGTATAGTTTCAGCATTCCTAGGTGCCACCTAGGCATCTGCCTAGTCCGCACTGTGCCCCAGCTGCACTACAGCATGTGCCGCCTGCAGCCCTCTGTATCCCCTTTTCCAGCATCTGCCCGGTTACCCATTCCGACATGCCCGCCCTGATGTTGCGGGACATGTGCACGCCATAGGAACCCTGTCCGATGGTGGGGAAATCCCTGAGCAGCGCTATTTCACTGTGGGCCCATGCACCTTGTATGGGGACGGAGTATGGACCCTTCCACGAATTATATCTGTTCTAAGGAGCTTACTCGGGGGAGGGGGGGTTGATGTTTCTCATTGCTACCACTATTGGCCAGCTTGGTTGTTGTTTTTTTCCGGTTTGTTGGGGTCATTTTCGGTGTTTCTGTGCCCTTTTGTTCTGTGCACATATATCACACTTATCACCTTTTTTTGGTTTCCCTGCCTAGGCTGTACATTGCTGACACGTAGATGGTTTCTCTCCCCTTTAAAGTGCTTTTACCGGTAGGTTTTCATTTGCGTTGGAATTCAGCTCTGAAATTCAGCGCGTTGGTGTGAAGGGAGCCTCTCCCCACCCACTCTCCGCCCATTGACCCCTTCTCTCTGCCCTCTCTCCACCTTCTGCGGTGTTTTACCGCGCCGCGGAGCATTACGCTCGTTAGCGCATGATAGCGCGCGCTATAGCGCGTTTACGATCGTTAATGTGCTATAGCGCGTGCTATAGCACGCTAACGATCATTAACATCATACAACGCGCGTTATTCACGTTTACCACAGTTTAGTAAACATACCCCTATGTGTCACTGAAACCTGGTTAACCGACACTGATACTGTTTACTTAAACCAATTAAAAAACAATGATTACGATATTTCACATTCACACAGAAACCATAAAAAAGGAGGTGGAGTACTCATGATGACAAAAAAAGTGTTAAAAGCAAAACCACAATCCTCCGGCCTCCACAACAACATTGACACCCTCATCATGAAAATTGATCATCTAAGGATCTGTTTAGTATACAGACCACCTGATCATAAACCAGAAAACTTAGATACTCTAATAGAACTCCTTAGTTCATCCACAAATCTAAACCCAATAATAATGCTAGGAGATTTCAACCTCCCATCACTACCCTCTTCACACTCAGCCCATTTCCTTGAATCAATATCAGATACAGACTTCCATCAAATTATCAATACAAAAACCCATAATAAAGGAGGAACACTTGACCTTGTCATCCTCCCAGAAGTACTTCATAAACTCTTCAACTCGGCATCACTTGAGTGTACCCCAATCCCTTGGTCAGAGCACCACCTAATCAAATTTAGCCTTACCTACACTGAAACAAATAATAAAAACAGATCTTTACTGGCTCCAAGACCCAGATTTAAGAAATTCAATGAGGAAGAATTTCTCGATCTAACGATCCCCTATCTATCACCATCACCCTCTGACCTAGACGAAGCGGTTGCAATCTGGCATAAAACAATCTCTAAGGCAGCCGCTAATAAACAATCAATCAAAAGGAATAACTGCCCCAGAAACAGTGATGCCTCCTGGTTTAGCAACACTTTAAAATCAATGAAACAGTGATGCCCCCTGGTTTAGCAACCCTTTAAAATCAATGAGAACTGAGGAAAATAGAAGTAAAATGGCACAGAACTAAATCAACAACATACTATGAGAAATATCATTACCACCTCAAAAAGTATAAAGAAGCTACAGATAGTGCTAAGAAAAATTTCCACTCAGCCATTCTAACTAAATCTATAAACAGACCAAGAGAACTATTTACCATTGTCCAAAACTTAACCAATAACACATATAACCCAAGCAATGACATCACAGATATAACTGCCCAGAATTTAGCTAACCACTATATAAATAAAACAAAACGTAATGCTTTCTCACCAATGCCACTTATCAATACCAGCCTTCATCAAACTGATGTCTGGGCTGATTTCCACCCTATTACCAATGACATTCTCAAGAATATTATATCAAATCTAAATACTACAACCTCCCACCTAGATCCATGTCCTGTAATCTGGATAAAGAATACTCTCACAACTCTATCCCCCTTCATCCTCCCTATTATCAATCTATTGCTACGCCAAGGGTATCTACCACCCACACTAAAACACGCACACATCCGCCCCATACTCAAAAACGGAAACATTGACAAAACATCACCGAACTCATATAGACCCATTTCAAGTATACCTTTTATGGCTAAACTCATCGAAAAGGTTGTTCAAATTCAAACACAAGAATATATGGACACCTCCGCCCCCCTCGACGATCAACAATACGGCTTTCGCCCCTGTCATTGAGTAGAAACGCTCTTAACAGTACTTATCGACACACTTGTAAGAGGAATCGATAACCCCAAACAAGCGTTCATCCTTCTCTTCCTGGATATCAGTGCAGCCTGTGATAGCGTCCCCCATACTATAATGCTTAATAGGCTCAATCAAATAGGAGTAAGCTCAACAGTACACAATTGGTTCACATCTTACTTGAGCAACAGAACACAAACAGTCCGAATCGGCTCCCAAACCTCTAACACATACAATCAAGTACTCGGCCTCCCTCAAGGCTCCGCCCTATCAGTCCTCCTCTTTAATATTTATATCCAACCAGTCTGTAACATCTTTAAAAAATTTAAAGTATTCTACCATATATACGCTGACGATATAATGATGTACATTCCATTCACAATCCCCATACTCCCACTTCAATTATTAACTCATTGTTTCAACGAACTAGCTATATGGCTAAAAGATCACAATCTCCATATCAACCACTCTAAAACTGACATACTAATCGTAACGAAAAACCAATCATTCATTCCCCCAACTCACATTACACTTCAAAACCATGATATCAATATAACAAATGAAGTGAAATACCTAGGCGTGATCCTTGATACACACCTCAGCATGAATACACATACCAGAAACATAACAAAAAATGTCTATTTTAAGCTCAAAATCCTAAAACAATTACGCCCACTTGTACATTTACATGACTTTATAAGTATAATGCAGGCCATAATTACACCTCACTTTGATTTTGCCAATCTAACTCTTATTGGTGCAACAAATCAAAACATTAAAAAAACTCCAACTCGCTCAAAATGCAGCAGCTAGAACTATAATGAAGGTGCACCCTTTCGAGCATATAACACCTATTTTAGAAAACTTACATTGGCTTCCAATCCAATGCAGAATTAACTATAAAATGATAATAACTACATTCAAGGTACTAAATAATATGGCACCTGCCTCCTTAAACAAACTTATCTCTAAAGACCCAAATAAAATTGTTCAAAGGAGAGGCCACTCAAACAAAATAAGGATATCAAAAGATTTCACAAAGGCCAAAAAGATAACTAACAAGAAAGCTTTCTCTCATGCAGCCCCCATTCTCTGGAACTCCCTCCCTGAAGAAATAAGAACATTAACTGAACTTAAAGAGCTCCGTAAGAATTTAAAGACCCATCTGTTCAGTCTACACTATGGACCAATCATAAACCCTTTATCTCAGTCAGAAAATGGATAACAGACGCTAGATGGCTATAAGTTATATCGACCTTAGACCAACACAAATTCAATATTTCCACAGAGCCCCCCTCATTGAGCTAAGCCCAAATGAATAGCTCTTATCTTCTGTTCAATCTAACTGTAACACTACTTACTCTCCACACTCACATATATCTTTTTTCTTTTTTCTTTCAACATTCATCATTCAACTACCTCGTTTAGTCGCTACTCCAACTTACGTTAAGGAATTTGCCTACATGACCCATACCATTGTATATAGTTGCCTATATGATTCATACCTTTGTATATAGTTTTATAATGTTACTTAATATTACCAAATGTTAATATGTAATTAACAGACTATTGTAAATAGTTCACTGAAGTTTCATGTAAAAAACAGCACTGTTTCACTGTTTCTTAACTTGTTCATTGTAAACCGCATCTGATCTTTGGAAGGTAGCGGTATATAAGCAAATGTTAAAATAAAAAAAAAAAAAAAAAAAAGGCACCGGGACTAGATGGGCTAACAGCGAGGTTCTACAGAAGGTTTGCAGAGGTACTAATTAAGCCCTTAGTGCGGCTCTTCAATTTACCAAGGGAGGGAGGTCTTTTGGCAAGCACTATGGGATGGGCAGGCATTACAGTAATACACAAAGCAGGAAAGGATCCGCAGGAATGCTCATCGTATAGACCTATTTCACTACTAAATCTAGATGCCAAATTATTGGCTAAAATTTTGGCTACACGTTTAAATAGGGTAATAGGGAAAATGGTACATCAAGACCAAGTGGGATTTATACCTGGTAGGCAGGTAGCGTATAATATCTGGAAGACACTAAATACCATCTGGTCGATTGGAAAAAGCAAGGAGGAGGCCTTGCTGTTGTCCCTGGATGCGGAGAAGGCCTTTGATCAAGTATCTTGGCCTTTTCTGTTTCAGGTAATGGAAAGAATGGGGCTGGGAGGAAAATTCAAGGGTTGGGTACAAGCATTATACCGCAATCCAAAAGCCTGCATTTTGGTCAATGGAGCATATTCAACATTCTTCGAACAGGGGAGGGGGACGAGGCAGGGATGCCCTCTGTCACCATTATTGTTTGTGATCTCCATGGAGCCATTCACGGAAAGGGTAAGAGAACGGGCAGATGTGAAGGGTATAGCAGTAGGAAAGTATGAACATAAAATATCGTTGTTCGCGGATGATATTATAATGAGTGTGACTAGACCGGGGTTCACTTTACCATTTTTAATGTGGGGATTAGAAGAATATGGCAGAATGTCAGGATTTACTATTAACTGGGTAAAATCTGAAATATTAAACCTGTCAATAAAAAAGGAAGAGCAGGAACTAATGCAAACGAAAATACCCATTTAGGTGGGCGCGGAGGTCGATTCGATACTTAGGGGTCCATATAAGTAACAGGTTGAAAGCATTATATGACTTAAATTATTTAAAGCTCTTTGGGCGAGTGGAGAGTTGGTTGAATGAGTGAGGGCGAAGATATAGATCCTGGTTTGGACGTATAGCTGTTATAAAGATGATGTTATTGCCTAGATTCCTATTCCTGTTCCAAACATTGCCAATACAGGTGCCATATAGAAAGTTGAAGCAGCTGCAAAACTCATTAATCGCTTTATTTGGCAAAATAGGAGTCCCAGGGTAGCAATGTCGGTCATCCAGAGAGCAAAGGGAGAGGGGGGTTGGGGGTCCCTAACTTTAGAAAATATTATGAAGCAGCACAGCTGAAAATGATTTATGATTGGGACCGGGAGAAACAGAAGCCTGGGTCCAAATGGAAGAGGACTCAGTAAAGGGAGTGGGGTTGGAGAGATTAGTATGGAAAGATAGTAAAGTATTGGAAGGGACCACATTAAACCCCCTAATAGCGCATAGCGTGACGGTTTGGAAACAGAACAGAAAAATCTTAATACAGGATAAAGAATACTCACAAGGGATGACATTAATGGCATGTTTTGAGAGGGGGCAGGCACCAGGAGTGAGTGTATTGTGAAGATGGGCAAACTCGGGGCTTACACATATTTCCCAAGTAGTGGCTAAGGAAGGGGTGAGAGAGTTTGAGGGTATTAAAGACTTATATGGGTTAACGAAGAATGAAATTATTATAGCTATATTCAGATATGCCATTTTTTGAGACAGCAAAAGGTATGGAAGGATTTGTGGGGAAACATGGGGTGGTTTGAGGCCCTGGTATCAGGACAGTTAGGTCAAAAAGGAGCCCTGTCTAAGATATATAAAGGGTTAATAGAGGGAGGTGGGGGAAAACTAGAGTTTATGAAAAAATGGGTGGAAGATTTAGGGGTGCAATGGAGTGAAGAGGAGTGGGATAAGGTCATACAGACAGTGGCAGGCATATCTATTGCTACTCAAATGAAAGAAAACGCCTATAAGGTGCTATATAGGTGGTACTGGACACCGATTCGTAAAAAGAGAGCAGGATTGGGGCAAACTGATTGGTGTTGGAGGGGCTGTCAAGAGAGAGGAGATATGTTACATATGTGGTGGAAGTGTGGAAAGCTCCAAGACTATTGGGATAGGGTGTTGGAAATCATATATGAGATGACAGGGCACAAATTGCAGAGGACACCTGAAGTCTGGTTATTACATCAGTTAGAGGAGGATATATTGGAGAGGGGTAAGGGGGTACTGCATCATTGCACTGTGGCAGCACAATATGAAATAGCAAAATGCTGGACGGGGTTGGCTTTGCCACAGAGTGTAGGCTTTATTCGCAGAACGGCAGAATTGTGTTTGATGCATCGACTGACAAAGATGAGGCAAGGGAAAGGAGAGAAGAGTGAGGAACAATGGAAGGGGGTATGGAGATGGCTATGGGATTGGGGAGGGGGAGCACAGGGCCGGGGGGAGTCAAGGAGGAATGGCTTTGAGTAAAGATTGGTACCAGTGTGATGTCATGTTTCTGTAACACATAAGGAGAGTTGGTATATATATCTGAAAAACTATGAAAGCTTTGATGAGACACCGCAACTAAAACCTGAGGATGGGGGTATTAGAGTGGGGAGGGGAGGGAAGGGGGGATTATAGAAGAATAGGTAGATGGTAGATGTAGAAGTAAAGCAATGTTCAATGTTGTAATAGCTATAAGGGGATAAAAAATAAGGTTGTAAAAATGTTATGGACAAAGCGGAATGTGGTGTTAAATGATATTTGTATTTAATATGGAAATCTTTAATAAAAAGTTAAATGGGAAAATAGCTCACTTGAAAATCCTATTTACCACATATTTTGGGAGTAATAGGTTATATGTGTGTGGTTAGGGGAAATGCAAGGTAATTCTGAAACCTCTTCAGGAAGCTGTTATTACTTGTAATTATGCAGCTATTACTACTGTGCTGATTGGTTTCAGTAAACTTAGGGGTATGTTTACTAAACTGCGGTAATCGTGAATAACGCACGTTGTATAACGTTAACGCTCGTTAACGTTATATAGCGTGTGTAATAATGCGCTTACGACCGGTAACATTATATAAAGCGCGTTAACCGCAGTTAACGATCGTTAACGCCCGCCGTGCGGTAAAACATCGCAGAAGGTGGAGAGAGGGCGGAGAAAAGGGGTCAATGGGCAGAGAGTGGGCGGGGAGAGGCCCCATTCACACTAACGCGCTGAAATCGAGGGCACAATCCCAACGCGAATGAAAACCTGCCGTTAGATGCACATTTGCAGGGGAGGGAAACCAGTTCACTGTCAGCAATGTACAGCAGAGGCAGGGAAACCTAAAAAACGTGATAAGTGTGATACATGTGCACAGAACAAAAGGGCACATAAACACTGAAAATGACCCCAACAAACTGGAAAAAACCATAACCAAGCTGGCCAATAGTGGTATCAATGAGAAATATCAACCCTCTCCCCCCCCGAGTAAGCTCCATAGAAAAGATATAAATCGTGGAAGGGTCTATACTCCGTCCCCATACAAGGTGAATGAGCCCACAGTGAAATAGCGCTGCTCAGGGTTTTCCCCACCATCGGACAGGGTTCCTATGGCATGCACATGTCCCACAACATCAGGGCGGGCATGTCGGAATGGCAACTGGACAGATGCCGGAGAAGGGGATACAGTGGGCCGCAGGCGGCACATGCTGTGGTGGAGCTGGGCCACAGTGCGGACTAGGTGATGCCTAGGTGGCCCATACCAATGCTGAAACAGCAGAGCAGCCAGACAGCAACTTCTGAAGACCAACATGGGCACGAGTGTGTTTCCCACAGTGTCACAGGGGATAGTACCCAACAGCCACCCCCAAGGGCACGGAACATTGGCAGGCGGGGCTGGGGGAAGCGTCGACATATATGCAGGCACCCCTACCCCAGAACCCGCACCATAGGCAGCCGCCTACCTGCACACTGGATAGCCTGAGACTGTGCACCACCAGCACCACCAGCAGAAGGGCATGTCAGCATGGTGGCTGAGGGATACTGGTGGTGGAGGGGGCAGTGGCAGCTGCCCAGAGCAGACCGTGGCCTAGCCCTGTGTAGGTGGGTGCCGTGTACTGCAACAGATGGGCCCTGTCTGACGAACAGTCATGGTATCACCAAGGAATGTACTGACTCTGTGACAACAAGGTGGTGCAGTGCACAAACCAGTGTATTCAGAAGCAGAGGGTCACATTTTCAAGTCCCAGCTGTGGTTCCTGCCAACCCAGTCCCCATATTTTACCCACTACTACAACTTGCTAATACAGACAGAACCTTTATTGCAAATGACGTAAACATGCCCAAAACACCTACATTCTACCCTACAGAGCACAGACACCATAAACATGCACATTACCTAGAGCAGAGTCTCCCAAATGCAGTCCTGGAGGGCCAAACACCATTCCGGATCCATGCTGCCTCTGAGAAAGATGCCTGTGCTGCATTTCTATGTGCCACCCCCATGGTATGCAGATGTATCTCATGCATATTCATGAGGGACAGCATGAAAACCCAAACAGTGTTTGGCACCGCAGGACTGGAGTTGGGAACCTCTGCCGTAAAGCAGCAGCCAACAGGGGCAGACACACCCGCACCCACAGTTCCCATTATCTAAAGCCTCCTGGAGAGGCAGGACTTTGGGCTCTGCGTGCATCTCCCAATACTAGCACTTGCATACCTTAGTAATGCCACCCTAAACCGGGGAATATGGTACACATCTATCAAAAGGTTGCTATGATTACTGGCAGATAGCAATTCCTAGGTTAAGTACAATTTCTGAGTGAGCTGCATCATAGCAACCTTTCTGATGTCTGTGGAGTGTGCTACAGGTCTTGTGTCTGACAGTGTTTACCAATCTGGGGAGTGACTCCTACAGTATTGCGTACCATAGCCATGCCTGCACTGTGCCCAGGACTGGTGTGGTGGCCTGGGCTGCCCAACACCTCTATAGTTGCACAATGCTGGCATAGGTGTGGGGAGTGGGTGTCTGTCTATCCAGTGTGTGGTGGCTGCCAACACCCTCCACAGCCCTTACTGCTAGCACCGTTGCCAGTATTGGCCTGCCAATGTGCATAATGAGGAGCAAGGTACCGTGGGAATAGCCTGGATAGGGTGGCCTGACCTGGATGCATCTGCACATGGCATAGGGCAATGGCCGGACATTGTAGTGCCCGGTACCTCCTGCACGGACAGGGTGGCCATAGCATGTCCTGCTGGGAGGTCACTCTCACCCTGACTGAGCAGTGACCATGGCATGGCTAGGTTTTCCCCATAGTGCTATATAGTATTTCTCTTATGTGATATTTGTGGGTTTTCTTTTGGGGCCCAATCACTGACTTATCTGCTTGGTGTGTATGCTGATATTCCTGTTCTGGGTGCATGCATCTTCTCCAGGACCATGGACTAGCTGGCGGACTGCCTGCAGCTAGTATGTGTCTTGCTGGAACACCGTGCAGTGGCTGGAGGCTTGCTGATGGAGAATGTCAAATAATGGTGGGGGGCAGCTGAGCATTTCCAGACCTGCTGTCTGTCTACTATTGCGTTATGGATGTGTACTGCTCTGCATTGCCTGCCCTGTAAGGTGTTTGATCCCTAGCAGGACTGGCGTGATGGTCCCCTCTACTGCCACCATTGCAGGGGGATAGAAAGTGGATCTGTGGGCGGGAGATCCTGTCCCCCACCCTGAGCCCCAGAGGGTGCGTTGGGTGGTGGTATGTAATCTCCCTGGTAACTACAGCAGAATGTGGGTATGGTGCCGTGCAGTCCTTCTGTAGCCAGCCAGGTGTTTATTAGCAGCTCTAGCCCACTGGTTACTTCACTGCCCATGGAGCCAGAGGTCATGGGTTCACAACCCACAGTGGGGTTCATCAATAGGGCTGTCTTAGGCATTGTCTATTTTTATTGTATATTAGTGCTGCCAGCAGAACCACCCTCAGGGTACTGTCACCTTAGGGTGGCTCATAAGGCGCCCTATAGGGCGCCTTATACGGTGCCCTATAAAGCGTCTTATAAGGTGCCTTATATGGTGTCCTATAGGAGACATTATAGGGTGCCTTGGCAGACAGCGCACTTTATAATGTGCCCTATGGAGTGCCTTCTAGGGTGCCTTATGTGGTACCTTAGGTTACGCCACTGTGAGGGTGTGTTTGCTGGCAGCACTATTACAGTACAACTAAACTTCCTCACAGCCCAATACTTAACCCTTTCCAGGCCAAGCCCAAAACTTTCGGGATCCAAACTTCTGCCTAAATATTCCTATCAAATGGTATATAATACATGACCATGGCAGAGGGAACGTCATTATTGGGACATATTGAATAAGACGGGTACAATTTTCCTGACATATGCAAACATTAACCCGGCTGCAGACTGTGGATTAAAATATTATAGTAGGCTTTCAAAGGGTTACACATGACGCCTGAGCCAGCCTTATTCATTAGGTACACTGGGGAATCAAACCCATGACCCTTGTACCATCAGACTGTGTGGTAACCATTGTGCTACAGCTCTGTTTCTGTATTTGGGTGTCTGCGCGCCTTCTTATGCTTAACGTGCAGTAACGCGCCCTGTAATGATCGTTGCTGCGTGGTGCATTATAATGCGCGTTATTACTAACGATGTACCGCCCATGTCCTTTTTTGGCATTTCTTCCACTAACGCGGCTCCTAACGCGAATCACACTAACACAGTTTAGTAAACATACCCCATAGTCTTTTCATCTAAACAATACAGGTGTATCTTCCCTCACACACTACCTCAGTGTTTCCCAACCGGTGTGCCGCGGCACTAAGGGGTGCCGTGAGATCTTTTGAGGGTGCCGCCAAAATTTCGGGGAAAAAATTGCACTAACGTCATTCTCTCTTGGCGGGAGAGGGGGAGGGAGGGAGGGGACTACCGAGATAGCGGAGAGTCCTTCTCCACCCCACCTCACCCCACCCGTTCCTCAGTGAGGGTTGTGGATTGACGCGTATAACACACGTACAGGACAGGGCGCACAGCGAGTCGCCAGTCGCCACTCGCCAGCATGCCTCAGTACTGATTGGTGACTCAAAGGAGGCAGAAGGTATTGTATTAAGCAGCACATGCACGAGTGCACGTAAATTTGTGATCAAGTGCAATTCTTGTGATAAGCTAAAACTGTGTTTGTCGCTCTCTACTTAACTATCAGAAACTAATTTAAGCCTCTGTGATGTTTTCCTTTTTTTCAGAATACATCTTATCTGACAGCGTCGAAAAAGAAGGATGGATAAGTTCGTAGTGAGGAAGCGAAAAGTACAGGCGGATGAATCTCCAGACCAAATGGTGGCTTCCAGTATTGGTACTGCTTCGAAGTCAAACACTGAAGGTGTTCCTGCTCCATCTGAATCAAATTGCGAAAAGGGGAAACACGCATCTCTCTCGAAGAAAAGGACATATATTGATGCCTATTTAGCATATGGTTTTACTTCAAACAATGATGAAGATAATCCGCGTCCTGTGTGTTTCGTTTGTGGAGCTACACTCAGCAATGAGGCCATGGTACCTAGTAAGCTCAAGCGGCACCTCAATAGCAAACACCCTTTTGTGTCACAGAAGGACATAGCATATTTTTTCTCGTATGTTAGAAGGGCAAAGTAAGGCGGCTACTAAAATGGTCAAGAAGGTAACAGTAGCTGACACTGCTCTTGAAGCTTCCTTCAGAGTAGCAGAGCTGATAGCAAAGAAAATGAAGCCTCATACAACTGGTGAAGAAATCATTGGCCCTGCATGCAACATAATTGTAGAAACAATGCTTGGCAAAGAAGCTCAGGAACAGATTTCGAAAGTACCTCTTTCCAACAACACAATCAGCCGTAGGATATCTGAAATGTCAACAGATATTAATGAAGAAGTTGTGAAGCAGATAAAATTGAAAAGAAAATTCGCATTGCAGGTAGATGAGAGTACTGACATAGCTGGAAAATGCCAACTGCTTGGGTTTTGCAAATTCATTGACAAGGATATTGTGGAACAGTTTATGTTTTGCAAAGAGTTACAGACTACAACTACTGGAGAGGATATCTTTGCATCTGTAAATTCGTACCTCACTGAACATGGTCTTTCATGGAATTACTGTTGTGGCATATGTACTGATGGTGCACCGTCGATGATAGGGAAGTACAAAGGCTTCATCACCAGGGCATTGAAAGAAAATCCATCTATAACTACAACTCACTGCTTCCTACACAGAGAGGCTTTAGTAGCCAAGACGTGTGGAGAAGAGTTAACTGAGGTTTTAAACCAGGCTGTCAAGATGGTTAATTTAATCAAAACCAGGCCACTGCAAAATAGAGATTTTCAAAAGATGTGTCAAGAAATGGGTGCGAATCATATTTCACTGATTTTGCATACTGACATAAGGTGGTTATCAAGAGGTCGTGTACTGAACCGCGTTCTTGAACTCAAAGAAGAATTAAAAGCGTTTTTTCCGAGAGGAGAGACATGATATATTCATAAAGCTGCTTGAAAATCATACTTGGTGTTTGAAGCTGTCATATTTGGCAGACATTTTCATGAAGCTGAATGAACTAAATCTCTCAATGCAAGGAAGACTTGAGGGAATTGTAACATCAGTTAACAAGATGAAAGGTTTCCAGAGAAAGCTGAAATCATGGAAGTCGGCTGTTCAGAGAGACGATGTGTCAAACTTCCCTTCTCTTCAACAAGCAGGATATAACGGCTTTGGAACTGTAAAAAATCTGATTGTTAATCACTTGGAACAGCTGAGAGAAGCAGTTGATAAGTATTTTCCATCGCTGTCTACAGAAAAACTAGAATGGATTGTATCACCCTTCGAACTGGCTGACATGGCTGAAGAGCTGGACTTCACGGCAATAGAACGTGACGAATTTCTTGATATGTCTTCTGATTCAACACTGAAAGTCAAATTTGAGAAGAGTGACGTGACACTGGCAGCTTTTTGGCATGCAACATTGGGGGAATACCCTAATTTGGGTCAGAAAGCTATTTCTCTACTTTTGCCCTTCTCCACATCGTATCTGTGCGAGCAGGCATTTTCTGCCATGGCTACAATAAAATCGAAACAAAGAAATAGGCTTCTTTCACTTGAGGACGATATGCGGGTGGCATTGTCAACAATAAGACCTGATATCAAGAGTTTGTGTTCCAAGCATCAATCACAAGTTTCACACTGAGTATACATGCATGGTGCACTGTGGTCTATTTGTGTGTTTGTCTTGTATCATAGTGTAACACTGTAACTACTTGAATACATTGTGCAACTACAGTAAAACTTGTCACAATTACATATTTGTATCGTAATACTATTTTTTTTATTAAGGCAGAATCAGTGTAAACAGTATTCTCATATCATCTAGGACTAGGTATAAGGTGTTGTTGCATGCAAACTCTCGAAATGAAACAAATAAATAAATAATAATAAAAAAGCTACGGAGATTTTAAATATCTATTTCCTTATAAGGGTGCCGGGAACTTTTGAAAGGCTTTCCAAGGGTGCCTCAAACAAGAAAAGGTTGGGAACCACTGCACTACCTAATGACCTCTGGCTCAGATCTGGCACAGATACCTTATTTCTTCACATCACGTATTGCAAGCACATCTTTACTTTCTCTGTCTGGTATCTCACTGCTGATACCAATATGTGAAGGTATTTCTTTCTTTCTGTAAGGGACACAAGCTGTGGCAGTATAGCATCTATGTGTGTCTGGGCAGAAAGGGGTTTCATAAGCTGGCTCCATATTATTTTATCAGGCAATGCAGATGAACCAGTCCTGATTTGTCTCTATCCTTTTCTTCCCACCCCATCTCCTTTCTGGAGCATGTCATTCCAGTTCACTAAGTTTTGTTGAGCTTTATAATAATAAAACAGTTTCACTCTCACAACCCACACAGCTAGAGCATGTCGTTTCAATTCCTACCCTCAGCATTTGTTGCCATCTCAGCTTCCATGTGCACACTAAGCTTAAGTCCATCTCTGGGTTTCTGTGTATTTTCTAACAAAGCCTGTCCTCTAATTGACTATGGAATTAAGATAGGCACACGTTCTAACATGCATCCGGATGGAAATTTTTAAAAAGTTAAAAGTTCTCCAGCCTTGTTCCTGATTGTTTGGAGTTACCGAATGAGTCTAGATTTCATTTTTCAGGGCTAACAGTTGGCTCCAGGTCATCATGAACAAATCTAACCTGATCCTGGTTTTGATCCATCACGTTTTAGGGATTTATGACCACAAAGGCACTACATAAACCTGCCTTCTGATAAATTGGCATTATCTGATCATCATGTATACCTGGGGTCCAGAGATTCCTCTCACCACCAACCCCCCAAGTCACCTTAAGATCTTGCGGGCCATGTCTTCTTCAGTGATGCCACAGTAGGTCAGACTCTCATTCCAAGCAGGATTCAGAGTGTTCCTCACCGTCCGAGTCTTTAGCTTGTTTGCCTGAACAAGGTAACCAGATGTTATCAGGAGAAACAGAAAATGAAAAGAGTAACTAATGCAAGGCATTGTCAATGGAAGGAAGAGGCAAAGGGATAACCAAAATATGGCATTATGCATGGAAAATAGAACCCCAAGGTAACAAAATATAATCCATGGATAACAAAGGCAAAGAACATACAGAACAAGGTGTCATCGGTTGATTACAGAAGCAAGACACTACGAAAACAAGACATTAACAAGGACAATTGAGGCAAAAAGTCACCAAAACAAGGCCTTAGGAAAAGACAAGAGGACTGAAGTGTGCCCAGACAAAGCATCAGCTAAATATGTGTTCAAGAATAATGTATAGTTTCTATGTTAAACACAAAGAGGGTTATTTTAGAGGACTTATTCACAATTTCCACATGGAAAATCCAGCATTTACAGGTGGACATGGTATCCACATCTAAATAGCAATTTTAGAAATGGCTAAATTTACACATGGATATTCATGATATGTAGAAATTGCAAGGAGGTGTGTCAGGGGCTTAATTAGGACATGGCCTGGGTGAGTCAAAACTTTATATGTGTATTCCTCATTTTATACAAGGAATATACATTGACCAAAATTGTCCATGTCAGGATTAACAGCTGCTCCCTGGCTTGTTTAAGTTTTTAAAAAGTGCTCATTTCCACCAGCCCTTTAAAGGAGGGATTCAGGGGACTATTCTCCTTAATCCCCTGTTGTTTATTTTCCCCCTCCAAGCTGAAATTAATGATAGTAGCCTCTGTAGTTAATTGGTGACATTTGCAGTTGTATACATGTAGGTTTACAAAATACCAACTACCATCTTATACAGGTATGGGGCTGACCTTCCTCTGTTGATTTTTCCCATGTGCACTGTAGATTTGTAAAATGACTCCTCTGGTTCCTTCGGCAACTGCACATGGACGCCTGTATGTCCTTCTATGTATTTTAGAAAAGGCTACGCATTTGGCAAAGCCTTTTCTAAAATAACGAGGGAACCGTGTATGTCCTGACCTGGACATCTCAGTTCCAATCTCCACGTACTATTTAACATTTGTCTTAAAATGTGTATATCTATAGCTTTAGAAGGCAATTTTCAAAGGTATTTCCACTGATAAATCAAGATTTTATGTGAAGAATGCAGCTTTTTTTTCCCTAAAGCATTTGAACATACTGTATATATACTGTTCACGCGTCTTGAGGAGGCATTCCTGGGAACAGGGTGGAGGCAGAGATTTCACTTACATGCATATATTCAGTTTTATTTATTTAGTATTTAGCTCACACCTCCCCAGTAAGGTAAGCTGCAATCAGATACAGTAGGTATTTCCTTATCCCCAGAGGGATTACAATCTAAAAGGCCGATGCAGAAATCCCACACTAGAGCCCAGTGCTTAAAGCTCTAGGGCAGGGTTTCATAGCGTGAGTTTAACACTGATTTTTTTGAGCTGCGATGCAATATACAAACTAACAAAGTGTGCAAAAAGTCATTATTAAACGGGGAGAGCAAACCAAACATATGTGCACAGGGGTCGGCGTAGGTTTGGCATCCTGTTCCAGAGAAACAGTCATCTGAGGAGAAGTTTGACACTTCACCTCAGATGAGTCAGATATCAGAGAAAGCTCCCAATGCCATTGGCACAGTATCAGGGGGCTGATTGCCCCCCTCACCCCCCATACACAGACCCCTTGACAGAAGTAAAATTGCTGGTGGACCTGTGGATCCCAATCCCCCCACCCCCTGAAACAAACAGGACCTGGAGGCCCAGTGACTCCAACCCCTCACCCCCTGAAACAAAAAAGGACCTAGTGTGGATCCTATCCCCCACCCCCGAACCCAGTTGCCCACATGCTCCAGCCTCTGCTCTGCCATCTTGCAAAATGACAGCACCTAGCCCCATGAGTGCATCCTGGGATGCACCGGGCGGGGTCAGACTGCCATATATAGACTGCACCGAAGGCCAATCAGGGTCAGTTCCACTGGCTTTAAAAATAACAGTGCTGCAGAGGCTGAAACTCCACAAGCCGGCCTGATCGACATCCAGCACAGGGAACAGGTTGGAGACTCCTCCTGTTCCCTGCACCGAAGGCCAAGCAAGGCCAGTTCCACCGGCTTTATAAAGAACAGTGCTGCAGAGGTGCACCCACGCCTGAGGGTCTCACCAGAGGGCCCTTAGGCATGGCCCTTGAACGGGGCACTTGAGGGAGACACACGATTACAGATTGCCACGGTCACTGCCTCCATAAGCTATAACAACCTCCTCAACTACAGAAGCTCCACTTCAAATCTGATTAAGGGTACCGGAGTGTTTCCTTGCCGACCAATCTTAAATGCACGGCAATGCAACAAGCAACTCGTCTCCTTAAAAACGCCAGAAATGTAAGTAACTCAAAGACTGCCAAATACAATTCTTCTACACCCAAGACAAACTCCTCTAGACTCCTCTCTGATAACTCCATAGATCTCCTCACTTTGGCTTAACCTAGCCTTTATAGTAGTCAAGAAGGCAAAGATTCAAAAGGAGGAGGAAATAGCCAATGCAATAAAATGGGGGGATAAGACATTTTTCAGATATATTGGTGAGAAGAGGAAGGGCAAAAGTGGTATTGTCAGACTCAAGGGTGCAGGGGGGGGGGGGAATATGTAAAAGCTGATAAGGATAAAGCGGAATTGCTTAACAAATATTTTTGTTCTGTGTTCACAGATGAAGAACCAGGAGCAGGACCTCAGAAAACACCCACAAATAGGAACAGAAGCGAGGGACATCTTGAACAATTTTCAGAAGACTGTGTTCGTGAGAAACTAGCTCAACTTAAAGTAGACAAAGCGATGGGACCGGATGGGATACACCCTAGAATACTGAGGGAACTTGGGGATGTTCTAGCAACTCCACTGACTGACCTTTTCAATGCCTCGTTGGAGTCGGGAGTGGTGCCAAAGGACTGGAGAGAGGCTCATGTGTTGCCTTTACACAAAAGCGGAAGTAAGGATGTGGTTGTAAACTACAGGCCGGTTAGTTTAACTTCGGTGGTGAGTAAATTATTGGAAACGCTGCTGAAAGAGAAAATAGTTAGGTTTCTGGAGTCCAGCAGATTACAGGATCCGAGGCAGCATGGATTCACCAGAGGCAGGTCTTGTCAGACAAATCTGATTGATTTCTTTGACTGTGTGACCAGGGAGTTGGACCGAGGGAGAGCTCTAGATGTGGTGTATTTAGATTTCAGTAAAGCCTTTGACACTGTTCCTCACAGGCGACTTATAAACAAACTGAGCACCCTAGGGATGGACCCTAAAGTTACTGCTTGGGTTAGAAATTTGTTGGGTGGGAGGCGGCAAAGAGTACAAGTAAATGGAGCTCACTCTGAGGAGAAGGATGTTACTAGTGGTGTGCCCCAGGGATCTGTCCTTGGTCCGATTCTTTTTAACATCTTTGTTAGTGATATAGCAGAAGGGCTGTCGGGTAAGGTTTGCCTCTTTGCAGATGATACCAAAATCTGCAATAGAGTAGACACCCAGGAAGGTGTAGATAACATGAGGAGGGATCTAGCTAAGCTTGAAGAATGGTCTAGAATTTGGCAGCTGGGATTTAATGTTAAAAAATGTAAGGTCATGCATTTGGGCTGCAGCAATCCAAGGGAGCAATACAGTATAGGAGGTGAAGTACTTTTGTCCACTAAAGAAGAGCGGGACCTAGGCGTGGTTGTATCTGATGATCTTAAAGTAGCTAAACAGGTAGAAAAGGCGACGGCAAAAGCTAGAAGGATGCTTGGGTGCATACGGAGAGGAATGGCTAGCAGAAAAAAGGAGGTGATAATGCCTCTGTATAAGTCTTTGGTGCAACCTCATTTGGAGTATAGTGTGCAATTCTGGAGACCGCACCTTCAAAAGGATGTGAACAGGATGGAGTCGGTGCAGAGGGGGGCTACTAAAATGATTAGTGGGCTTCATTATAAAGCATATGCGGACAGACTTAAGGATCTTAATATGTACACCTTAGAGGAAAGGCGGGATAGAGGTGATATGATTGAGATGTTTAAATACCTCCGTGGCATAAATGTTCAGGGAGAGAGCCTCTTTCAATTGAAAGCAAGTTCTGCTACGAGGGGACATGGGATGAGGGTGAAGGGAGATAGATTCAGGAGTGATATGCGGAAATATTTCTTTACGGAAAGAGTAGTGGATCCATGGAATAGTCTCCCAGTGGAGGTGGTAGAGATGAGGACAGTAACTGAATTCAAAAAAGCATGGGACCAACACAGAGGATCTCTAAAGGTAAAAAGTGGACTGTTGTAGTTGTTGATATGGAAGGACAGACTAGATAGGCCATGTTGTCTTTTTCTGTCATCATGTTTCTATGTTTCTATACAAACCAAGCCTTCATTTAAATTTACACCCAATCTACCATACTGCATAATTTGCTTCACCTCAAAACATTCTAACCAGCCCTTCTACAAAAAAGCAAAACGCGCCATGGAAAGCATGATAAGGATTACCTTTATGGTGATAATACTGACTCTAACCCAAACAAACATAATTCACTCACTCCAACATCACACACACCCAATCCCAGTACTTCCCTACAAACACCGATCCAGTGAAATTATTATCTATCATAGATATCAAACACTGCCTCGCAACTTGAAACAATGGATCGTCCACATAAGAGCCTCCCACCAACCTTCAAACAATGGTTGCCTCGATTCTACCACCTCTACATCCATAAAATGGTATCTCCTAAATTCAAGATCCTTGAGGAATAAGATCTCAATAACAACCGATCACATCCAAAGTTCTGACCCAGACATCATCTGTATTACAGAAACTTGGCTCTATGATATGGGCACAGTACTTCTCAAGCAAATCAAGGCACCAAACTACATCTTCCACTGTCCGAGACACAATGCAAGACAACATTAGGTGCTCAATACACATCAATTACAAGCACACATAGCATGGATCTCCTAACGATATAAATCAAGCGACTAGCACTCACATTACTATACAGACCCCCTTCATCTGATATCATCTCATTAGACAACATTCTAGCCTCTACCTGCTCAGATACTCCACCTGGTAAAGACCACATTATACTAGGCAACTTCAACTTATCCTCCATAACTACCTCTCAAAAAACATCCTTTCTCCAAGCAGTGGATGATTTAGGATTTCAGCAAATAATTGACACCCCTACACATATAAGAGGAAACACACTGGATTTAATCTTCACCCCAAAAGAATGGGCAAATAGCAACCAAATATCACCAGTTACTACCCATCCGGTGCCATGGTCAGACCACTACTTAATACAATTCAGCACTACAACGAGCATTAACATACAGAACCTCATACCAGAGATCAGACTCATCATCACTTCAAGAAATTTCATAAAGAGACGTTCCTGAATGACACTATCCTTGCACTAATCAATGATAATGACAATCTAGATACACTTCTATCAAACTGGAACAACACACTACTGTCTGCCGCAATCAACTCGAATAGAAATATTCCCAAGAAACACAGGAACCTCTCAACCATGGTACTCCCAGTCCCTCATAACACTAAAATGAGAGGAAATGGAGAATCACAAGATCTGACTCAGATTTGAAGAAATACATGGAAACACTAAACCAATACCGACAGCATATAAACGATCTAAAAAAAGAATACTACTCAAAAATCCTGATGAAATCACTAAACCAACCTACGGAACTATTGCTCCTAGTACAAGACCTAATAAAAAAACCAAACCCTGATAACTCCCAGGTCAGCAGAATAAATCCACAACAACTCGTGAACTACTACATTGAAAATCCAAGTCCATAACAAAAGATCTTGTGATACCTTGTAACGAACCAATAAACACAGCAATATGGAACACATTCTCCCTCCCCAACAAGGATCATATACTTTACATCATTATATCAAATCCATCAACACAACCACCTCACGGCTTGACCCATGTCTAGTTACGTGGATTAAATCAAGCCACAACAGAACTAATGCCCTATATTCAGAAAATAGTCAATCTATCACTATCACAAGATCTAATGCAAAAATATCTAAAGGAAGACTCCATCCACCCAATCTTAAAAAAATTACTCTCTGGACAAGAACTGCCCTAGCTCATATGGGCCAATATCGAGTTTGCCATTCTTATCCAAAGTAATAGAAAAATCTGTACAGAGACAGCTACAAGATTTCGTCGACACATACCCTCCACTTGATCCACACCAATATGGTTTCCATACTTATCATGGAGCTGAGACCCTCCTAACATCCCTCCTAGACAATGTCATTCAAGAAATAGAAAATACTAAGCATGCCTACATTCTCATTTTCCTCAACATAACAGCTGCCTTCGATTCTACAAACCATGAAATTCTGATCAACCGTCTAAAACATCTCAGAAAGAGTAGTTACTCACCTGTAACAGGTGTTCTCCAGGAGCAGCAGGAATCAGTCCTCACATATGGGTGACGTCGGCGCCGACGGAGCCCTCGCGGAGCAATTTCCCCAGCTTTCAAAGAAAGCCTTTGGGAATTGTAGCGCGCATGCGCGTTCCCCTTCCCGCCCAAGGGTGCCATCTTGCTCAGTCTGATGACATAGCTAAAAGACAGCAAAAAAATTAGCAAAAACGAAATGATAGGACTGCAACTCCAAGGGGAGGAGGGAGGGTTGTGAGGACTGATTCCTGCTGCTCCTGGAGAACACCTGTTACAGGTGAGTAACTACTCTTTCTCCAGGACCAAGCGGGAAGTCAGTCCTCACATATGGGACTCCCTAGCTTAAGGCTACCGGAGACCTCAAGCGGAAAAATGAGCTCCCTCTAGCTCAGTAGCACAGAAGGAAGGAATCTTCTTTGAAAATGCCCCCGACCGGTAGCCCAACACCAGGGTCGGAGGGTAGGAGTTGCCTAAACCTCAAAGAGATTATGGAGGACTGCCTGACCGAAAGCACTGTCCCTGCAGGACTCCCTCTCCAGGCAGTAATGGGCCGTAAAAGTCTGGCTTGAAGACCAAGTAGCGGCCCGGCAGATGTCTGCCAACGGAACAGAGCGGAGATGAGCCACTGACGCAGCCTTCGCTCTAACACGATGAGCCGTGACACGACCTTCCAACGAGAGGCCGGCTGCCCCATAAACCCAGGCGATACAGTCAGCCATCCAAATGGACAAAGTACGCTTGGAGACAGGTAGCCCCAACTTATTGGGGTCAAAAGAAACAAAGAGCTGAACAGCCCTCCTATGCTCCCGCGTACGGTCAAGGTAGAAGGACAAGGCCCTCCTACAGTCCAGGGTATGCAAGACCATCTCAGCTCGGCTGGAGTGCAGCCTGGGAAAGAAGGTCGGAAGAACCACCTCCTGGTTGAGATGAAAAGGAGAAACCACTTTAGGAAGAAACTTAGGGTGAGTCTGCAAGACTACCCTATTCCTGTAGAACCTAGTGTAAGGAGGATCAGACACTAGGGCCTGCAGTTCACTAACGCGCCTAGCAGAGGTAAGGGCTACCAAAAACAAGGTTTTCCAGTAAAGGAAACGAAGAGGGCAGGTAGCCATAGGTTCAAAGGGCGGACAGGTAATCCGCTGCAAGACCACATTCAGATCCCATTCAGGGGCTGGTGGGCGCAAAGGAGGCTTAAGGAGAAGGAGGCCTCGGAGAAAACGAGCCACCAAAGGGTGGTTGGAAAGAGGCCTGCCATCTACCAGTGTGTGATGCGCAGAGAGAGCACTGAGGTGGACTCTGACAGAGTTGGACTTAAGACCCAGATTGGAGAGGTAAAGCAAATATTGCAAGACCACTGCCACCAAGCAGGAGAAGGGATTCTCAGACTGCTGAGCACATCACACGGAGAACCTATGCCACTTAAGAGCGTAGGACTTCCAGGAGGAGGGCCGCCTGGAGGCCAAGACAACCTCTTCCACCTCACGAGGCAGCAGGAGGGGAGCAAGGACTACCCTTTCAGCAGCCAGACCATCAGATGAAGGGACCAGAGGTTGGAGTGTAGGAGAGTCCCCTGATCCTGTGACAGGAGATCGGGTTGAAACCCCAGAGGAAGAGGAGTGTCCACCGCCAGCTGCATGAGAAGCAGGAACCAGGGTTGTCTCGGCCACCGGGGAGCTACTAGGATCATCGAGGCTCTGTCTCAGAGAACTTTGAAGAGCGTCCGAGACACCAGTGGCATGGGAGGAAAGGCATACAAGAGGCCTGTGGACCATGGAATCAGGAAAGCATCCGCCGCCACTCTGAGAGGATGCGATTGTCGAGAGCAGAATTTGGGAAGCTGCCGGTTCAGGGGACTGGCAAATAGATCCATGGTGGGGAGGCCCCACTTGAGAAAGATCTGCTGAACCACCAACGGATCCAATCTCCACTCATGAGGTTGGAGGATCCTGCTCAGCCTGTCTGCCAGGTAATTTTCTTGACCTGGGAGATAGACAGCTTTGAGCAGGATGCCGTGAAGGACGGCCCAAGAGCACAGTCTCCGTGCCTCCTGACAGAGAAGGAAGGAGCCTGTACCTCCTTGTTTGTTCACGTAGAACATTGCAACTTGATTGTCCGTCTGGACCAGCACAGACTGGTGAGAAGTGAGGTGGGAGAAGGCTCTCAGAGCTAGGCGGATGGCTCTGAGCTCCAGGAAGTTTATCTGCTGAGCAGACTCCCAAGGAGTCCAGAGGCCTTGAGTACATGTCCCTTGGCAATGTGCTCCCCAACCTAGGAGAGAAGCATCGGTTGTCAGCACCTGAGAAGGCGGAGGAGATTGAAAATCCACTACCAACACCAGGTTTGGTAGATGAAGCCACCACCGCAGAGAAGAGACCAGCAGGTTGGAAACCTGCACTGAGTCCGCCAGGCTCCCCGTGGCCTGATGCCATTGAGTGCGAAGGCACCATTGAGCAGGTCGCATATTCAGGCGGGCATTGGGGTTACATGGACCGTGGAAGCCATATGGCCGAGCAGTCTCAGAAATTGCCTGGCAGAGACCAGGGAATTGCTGCGAAAGTGGCTGGCTAGATCCATGAGCCTGTGTGCCCTGTCTAGAGGCAGGAAGGCCCGCCCCTGAAGTGTGTTCAACCTTGCGCCGATGAATTCGAGATTTTGAGAGGGGAGCAAAGTGGACTTTGCGAAGTTTATGACAAATCCCAAGTGCTGGAGTAGAGTCACAGTGCGATGAGTGGCCTGAGTGGCCTCTTGGGAAGACTGGGCCCTGATGAGCCAGTCGTCCAGGTATGGAAATACAAAGAGGCCTTGAAGTCTTAGATAGGCTGCTACCACTGCTAGGCATTTGGTGAACACCCTGGGGGCGGAGGATAGGCCAAAGGGCAGTACTCTGTACTGGTAATGATTCCCTCCCACAACAAACCTGAGATATTGTCTGTGGTCTGGATGAATAAGGATGTGAGTATAGGCATCCTTTAGATCTAAAGAGCATAGCCAGTCTCCCTGCTGGAGGTAGGGTAGCAGGATTCCAAGGGTAAGCATCTTGAACTTTTCCCTGGCCAGGAACTTGTTGAGGTTTCGCAAGTCCAGGATGGGTCTGAGGCCTCCTGTTCATTTTGGTATCAGAAAATACCTGGAATAAAAGCCTTGACCTCTCAGGTGGTTGGGCACAGGTTCCACAGCCTGTTCCTGAAGAAGACTTGCCAACTCCTGAAGGAGCAAGTCCCTGTGCAGAGGGAGTCTTGGAGGCTCCCCTGGAAAGTAGGAGGGAGGTACCTGGTGAAAGTGAAGAAGATAGCCTTTTTGAACTATATGAAGCACCCAGGTATCTGAGGTGATGGCTGACCACCTGTGGGCAAAGTGGACCAGCCGGCCTCCTGTGCTGAGAGAAACCAGTGGAGGCTATGCTGATGGAGTCAAAACCCCCCACCCTGCTGAGCAGGGGCCGGTGTTGTGGGCTTGGGGGCCTGCTGCCTATGGGACCCATTACCCTGTCCCTTGGCCTGCTGACCCTGTTGGGGAGCTGCTGAGGCCTGATAATGAGGGTAGTGTTTATAGGCAGCTGCCTTCCTCGGGAAAAAGGGCTTTTTCCCCGAGGCCTTCTTCTTCTGAGAAGGGGCAGAGGTTTTTCTGGACAGCCTAGTCCTGGTCAGAGTCTCGGTCTCGATCTGTGCAGCCTTTTCAGCCATGGGCTTGCCAAAGAGGTTGTCACCTCTGCAGGGGACATCGACCAACATGTCCTGTACCCATGGCTCGAGGTCGGATGACTGAAGCCAAGCCTGTCGGCGGGCACCGATGCCGGCTCCGGCTACTCGAGCCGATGCTTCGAAGCCATTGTAGGCTGCCCGAGAGATAAACTTCGAGCACTCTCGAATGCCAGTGGACAAGGCCTGGAACCTCTGCAAAGGTTCCTCGGAGAGACCAGCAGAGAACCCGGCAATTTCTTTTGCCAGGTCCCGGAGATACATGCCCATATAGAGCAGGTAGGTCTGGACTCGACAAGCAAGCATAGAGCCCTGGAAGCACTTCCTACCGAGGGCATCCAGGTTCTGGGTCTCCCGGCCGGGAGGTACCGAGGAGTGCATCTTCTGACTCTTGAGTCGATGCATGGCCGATTCCACCACCATGGAATGGTGCGGTAGTTGTGCCTTTTGGAACCCGGGGCTCTTGCGGACTCGATAAATGGAATCGACCCGCTTGCTTAACACCGGTGCCGACGCCGGGCTCTCCCACATGCGGAAGAGAAGTCGCTCCAGCATCGGAGGAACCGGTACAGTTAAGGCCTCCTTCGGAGGAGAGTCATACTGGAGGGCATCGAGCTCTTTGGCTCGAGGCTCCTCCTCGGGATCCGCGGGGAATGCCAAGGCCTTGGCCATATCCTGCACGAAGTCCGAGAACCGGGTGTCCTCCGGAGGGGACCGTCTCCGAGGTTCGGACTTGGGTGAGTCCGATGGGATGCACCGAGTCCGAAAAGTACCAGGGGACTCTTCGTCCTCCGTTTCCCAGGCTGACTCCTCGGAGGAGGAATCGAGCGGCTCCGGTTGGGCGGGCACCGATGCCCTCCGCCCCGATGCCGAGGGTGTCGGCGTCGACGACCTTGGTCCCGAGCGGGAGGCCGAGGGAGACCGCGACCGAGGATCGACTCAAGCTCGCATGGACTCGAGGATCAGCTTGGTCGCCGGGGTCGACTTGGACGTCGATGTCCCGTTGGCCGTGGCAGATGCACCGGCGAGGCCAGCGATCAATGCCCGCTGCTGGTCCATGAAGGCAGCCAAACTGCTCTCCAAGGCCGTCAACCTGAGTCCGAGCTCAGGAGACCCAGTAGCCCCCGACTCGGGCCCCGACGGCGTCGGGCCCGACGTCGGCTCCTTCGGAGGTGAGTCCACGAGGACTACAGTACTCACGTGTCTAGGAGACTCCATCTTGAGACGAGGATGTTTCGAAGGCCTCTCCGACTCCGAGGACCAGGGACGGCTATCGGGGCTATGTGACCTGGCCCTCGAGGAAACAGGAGCATCCACCGACGCCGCCCTCGCGGGTTTCTTCTTCCGATGATGTTCCCGGGCAGGAGATCCCCGCTCAGAGGAACTCCGAAGATGCTCAGGACCGGAGTCCCGGGACGTCGAAGCCTCTGACGAGGTCCGGGCCCGGCCGGACGCGGAGTCAGAGAAGATTCTTTCTTTTTGTTGCTGCCGACTCCTCAACGCTTTAGAGGACATCTTGCCACACGGACCACAGATCATCGGGTCATGATCGGGTCTGAGGCAGCGGAGGCAGCAGTCGTGTGTGTCAGTAAGAGACATAAGTTTCTTACACCAATCACACTTTCTAAACCCGCTGGCAGCCATCGGGGGAAAAAGGGCCCCTGCGAGGTCAAAAGACAGGGCTGCCAGTGAAAAAGAAAAAATGGCGCGAACGCTAGTCACGAAGGACAAAAACCGAAAAAATTACGAACGGACTCGATACCGGTGTATCGGGTCTGGGCGGGAAAAGGATCCGGCGTCGAACCGAGAAAAGAAAAACAAATAAAATCAACTTTTTCAGCGGCGATCACAAACAGCGTCTGTAGGGCTCCGCGGAAAAAAGAAGACTGAGCAAGATGGCACCCTTGGGCGGGAAGGGGACCGCATGCGCGCTGCAATTCCCAAAGGCTTTCTGAAAGCTGGGGAAGTTGCTCAGCGAGGGCTCCGTCGGCGCCGACGTCACCCATATGTGAGGACTGACTTCCTGCTTGGTCCTGGAGAATAGGTGGCACCATAATTCAGTGGTTCAAGTCCTACTTATCTGATCACACACAGCAGATCATACTCAATAATACTCCCTAACAACAATTCCAACTAACCCAAGGGATTCCACAAGGCTCTGCGTTATCTGCATTACTATTCAACATCTATATTCAACCAATCTGTGACATAATCCTCAAACACAATGTGGAATACAGAATCTATGCAGATGACATCATGCTCTTCACAGCATTAGATGCACTAAATCCTAACTATGGGAAAATAACAAACTGCATCAAAGATGTCTCACAATGGCTCAACTCTGTGAATCTTTAAATTAATTTAAAAAAAACAGAAGTCTTAATGATCACAAGAAACAAGTCATTCTCACCACCATCACAACTTCAAATAAATGATTCCTCCCTCAAATCAAAAAAGAAATAAAATATCTCTGCATTCTACTAGATCAGAACCTCAACACGACAAAACACATCAGCATGATAACACAAACAATATATAACAAGACATGCATGATACAAAACCTAAGACCCCTGCTATCTCCAGATGACTTCCACACAATAGCTCAAGCATTTATTATTCCACACTTTGACTTCAGTAATATTATACTACAAGGATTACCCAAACAAACCCTGAAACCACTCCAGATGGCCTAGAACACTGTGGCTCGTACCATAATGAAAGTTCCAAGATCTGATCATATCACTCCAATCCTATACCATTTACACTGGCTACCTGTTTCACAGAGAATCAAATTCAAGGTAATACCACTTTTAAGACAATAAAAAACCTTGCCCCAACATACCTAACTTCACTAATCCAGACCAAACAAGAAACAAGAAGTAGAAGAATAGACATGAAAAACCATCCCAATGACCTCCAGAAATGCAAACCAATCAACAATAAATAGGGCATTCTCTTTATACTCACCCATACTATGAAACTCCCTTCCAAACAATCTACGTGAAAGAAAGGATTCAGAAAAAAACTCAAAACACTATTGTTCACCGAATCCTACTAGTCCATAATGGATAAATTGGACTCAATCTATGGACATTATACCACATAGACAACCCTAACACACCAGTTCTTGCATAGACCACCTTGATGTGAAATTAACATGCTATACATCCATCCATTCCTGCAGTGATACACCAAACCTGTAATAGTTGGCCACTTACTTCATTATGATCACCTATCATGTTATAGTTTGTTAACTTGTTCATTGTATTAACTAATTTGTTCCTTGTTCCTTGTAAACTGCCCAGTGCAGTACATTTGGTTCTCTGTAAACCACCTTGATTATGTGATAAAGCGGTATAAAAAACAAACAAACAAATACATAAATAAATATAAGGCAAAAAAAAAAGCCTTATATGGCAGAGTGCATCCTGGGACAGCTGACCACGTGTCATGCATCCCAGGATGCAACCCAGGGAGTCACTCTGCTATATAAGGCATTTTTTGCCTTATGTGGCATTTATTTATTTATTTATAGCTTTTCTATACCGCGCTCTTTTTCATCAGCGCGGTTTACATTGAACAAGAATACTCACAGCAAGCAACAGGTTTACATGAAACAGGAATACTCACAGCAAGCAACAGGTTTACATGAAACAAAATGGCATTCTGACCCTGCCTGGTGCATCCCAGGATGCACCACAGAGGGCCAGGCAATGCCATTTTGCAAAATGGCGATGTGGGGGTGGGAGTGTGTGGACAATGTTTAAGGTACTGGGGAGGCTTCGGGGTCGGGGGGGGGGGGGGTGGGATTGGGTCCACTGGGCCACCAGCGATTTTACTTCTATTGATGAGGAGGTTAGTGTCTGGGGTAGGGCACCGGTTCCCTGACATTGGGTGCAATTAAATTCGTAGCATGTGGCATGCCCACTGTGTTGCAGTTTAGCGCGGTCATTTTTCCAGTCCTCAGCATCGGAGAGTAAGCCTGATGTGGGAAAAATGCCAGAAATATACCATGCTAAAGTTTCTATATTGGCCCTTAAGTTTGTACCTGAGGCAATGGAGGGTTAAGTGACTTGCCCAAGGGTGCAAGGAGTGCCAGTGGGATTTGAACCCTAGTCTCTTTGGTCAGAAATCTACTGCTCTAACCACTAGGCTACTCCTCCACAAATGTATATGCATATGTTTTCAAGAAAACAAGTGGATAAAGTATATAGAGCACTGCTCATGGAATTCTTTCCAGACTGTGTGTGCACATGCAAATCTGTATGAGAGAGATAGATTTTGGGGGTAGGAAAGTTAGGAAGGAGTATTTCTTGGAAATGACCACAGAGTTCCCTGCACGTACAGGCCATTTGTGCGGGGAGCTCTGTTCGTGGGCGGGAGGCAGTGGGCCGGGGGAGGAGTGAGGACAGGTGGCATGCGGGGCTGTAACCCGGGTGCACAGGGCCAATTCTGAGGTCGGCTCTGTATGTCCAGGGTCACACAGTTAGACGGGGGACTTATTCCACCTCAGAGGTGGAATAGGTCCCCCTGGATGTGGGTGGACAGCGGATGCTGGCGGAGACAGAAAAGTGAGGGGTGCGGGGGGTTCCCCATAGCCTGCCCCTGGCCACGGAAGGCCAGATCGGGCGTCAGGCTGCAGGGAAAGAATCTTGTTGGCAGCGACTGGTGATTGTGGCTCCCTCAGTGAGCCACGGTGCCATGGCAGCGGGACGCCATAGCATTGCGGCTCCATGAGGGAGCCTGACTAGCTGGGCACGTGACTGGACATCCAGGGTGCCTGAATCGGGGCATCTCTCAGATGTCCAGTCACTGTGCTGCGATTCTGCTCCCGTGGGGATGTCTAGCCCCCGAAGGAGCGGAATCGGGTGCATCCCCGGGCTGTTCGGATGTCTAGACATATAAACATACTTTCTTTTGTATCCTTTGCCATGCCCCTTTTCTGGATGGATATATTTGGCTTTTTTACTTGTGAAATCACCAACTTTATCCACTGAACTACTAGATATTTATTTTTAAAAACATTCATGTAGTCGACCCTCTATTAGCTCTGTAAAGTCTGCAGGTAAAAAATACCACAGAGTTTACACATATATGCTTTGTTTACAAGTTGCTCCCATGGAGGGTGATAAAATGGTACCCAGGCTTCCAAACACATACGCACATATGTCTCATCTAAGTTTGTGCAGATATTTATTTTATAACATACTTACATATTACACAACTCCACCCCAAGAGAGGAGTTTGGGCAGAGGAGGGTGGAGTCACAGTTTAGACATCTTTTGTAAAATATGCATGCATCTGCTCCTAAGCAGGCCCAACTGTCTAAACCTTCAGTAGAGTTAGGATTTCTGCAGGACTGGTGCTAGTATTTTATAAAGACACATAAGTATATATTTGTCTTTATAAAACAGGTGAAAAATAAGTGCCTTCCTGCCCAGTTAACCTAGGTGATCTTTTAAAAAATTACCCTCAGAGTCAATGTTCCCTCTAAGCTGCGCTAGGTCCGCCGGCAACATTCCTGCTGGCAGGGGTGGGGTGGGGGTGCAGTGCAATCGACGCTCCGCCTCTCCCCCCACTGGCGGGAATGCCGGCAGAGGACCCGGCGCAGATTAAAGTGAACATTGCGAGGGTGCTGCGGCGTGTGCTAGACACAGGGTCTAACACACGCCGCAGCACCCTTGCAATGTTCACTTTAATCTGCGCCGGGTCCTCCGCCGGCATTCCAGCCGGTGGGAGGAGGGGCGGAGCATCGATCGCACTGCACCCCCCCTGCCGGCAGGAATGTTGCCGGCGGACCCAGCGCAGCTTAGAGGGAACATTGCTCAGAATGCTGTTTTTCAAACATTAAAAGGCTTATAAAATTAGCCTCATAGAGGCTTTTCACACATAAATCCTGTCTTATGCCCATTAAAGATCTCTTAGTACATACCCCAGTGTACATGTACGCATTATGACAAATGACTCAGGTGTAGGCGTGTTCAGGAGAGGAGTGGGAGCGGAGTGCAGGTGGAATCACAGTCTGTGTGTAGGTTATAAAATATGCACCTCCGTGTGCAGGGCCTAGCATGCTAGAAATGCATCCCGTGAAACTGGGTCCTCCCCCCACTCAGCCACACGCAGGAGTTCGCTGTTATCAGGCTTCCTGGAAGCCCCAGTGATGACATCAGTGCCCCCTTCAAGGTCTGTGTAAGCAGTGGGACTGCACAGGGCACCAAGTATAGAAGGGGCCACTGATGTCATCACTGGGCTTCCAGGAAGCCCAAAAAAGAGCAGTTTTCTGCACACCGATGGGTGCTGGAGGGACACAAAGTTCACAAGTTGCACGGGGCGCATTTCTAACTTAGTACGGTCCTGCTCCCTTTCATACTTGCACCCTGTGCAGTCGTTTTGCTTGCTACGGCCCTGTATGAGCGTGCTTCAACTTTGTACATTTACACTTGCTCCCCAGCTGGTGGAAATGTGTGCAGTCACATAGCAGCTGCGATTTCAGCAAGTTTTGTGCTAGTGTTTTATAAAGATACATAGGCGACTACTTGTCCTTCCCACCTAGGCATCCTGTTACAAAATTACCCTTCACGTGTCTGAGGATCTACGGTGATTCTATATGCAGTGGGCTATATACACACTCAGGGCCTGATAGTCAGCTCACAGCAGTCAGCGATTGTAAACCACCTGGCAGCTACGGGCAAACGTGAAACTGAATATTCAGTGCTGGATTCTGGATTTCCTCTGGAGCTGAATATCTGGTATCACTGGTGACCTCCACTGATATTTGGTTAGTGGTGATATTCAACCAATATCCGAATAGCAAAACTGCATAAAGTTAGTACAGCTATTGACTTGTCCTGACTTTATGCGTTTACCTATCTGGTTAACGGGCTGAAAATTGCCATTAACCAGATAAGTGCTGAGACTGCCTCAGCCTTACCCATGGACAATCTTGGCACTATTTGGATTGTGCCAGGGTGGCACTGGTGGGTTAGTGCTGCTGAATATTAGGGTCAGCAGGATTTATCCTGTTAGCAGTTTTGGCTAACTGGATAAACCCTTTTAAATACTGGGCTTCAGTGTTTATATGTAAACGTTGTGCCTATGCAGCTTTGCTGCTGGTGTGGACCTATAGGCTTGAGGTTATATAGATGTGTTTCTTCCCCTCTACACATTGAGTTCTCTAGTTCCGCCCTCTCTCTTTCTTTAGCTCGCTCCTTGTCTCCATCTTGTTCTTTCTTTACATGCTGACCACATGCAGTTGGCGAGACGTCGTTTTGATGAAGATTTATTGCCTATCTCTCAGGAGTAATGGAGCTTCCAATAACTTGCACCTCCTCACCTCCCCAGAACTCCAGGGAACTTCAGCTCTTTCCATGCCTCCTCCTCATTGCAGGGATCTGGTCCTCTGCTACAACTTTCATAACATTGGCGTCCTCGTTAGCCCCTGCCAGCCCAAGGGAGCCAGGGTTGGGGAGGGATTGCCTGTGTCTGATTATGACATGTGCAGAATGTCTGAGTCTAACCTCTGCCGTAATCTGCTGAAGTAAACGTGCTGTGATACATCCAGGACCACCCTGCTCAGTTACAGGCACCGACAAAAGAACAGACAAAGCAAAAAAGGGACAGAAGGGATTTACAAGCACAGACGGAAGGACAGACAGACAGCAAGCCTTCTGCTACCTTGCATGCACCCGGTAGAAGATGGAGCTTCACATAGGGGTCAGCCAGTCCATTAAAGTCCATGGGCTTCAGACCCTGGAGAGAAGGAGAAAGTCCCTCAGCACCAGTGGAACAATCTTAGGCCCCTTACCTCCATTCAGGACTCTAATGCACTTACATCTTTCCTCACCACATATAATTACAGCCTACCTTATTACCATTTTCCTGGTTCTGTTTCAGTTAAAGCCTCATTATTAACCCTTCCCTGACTGTAGTAGCTAGAGACCCTGCTATTATCCATTCTCTCAGTATGGTGCACTTTCAGCTTCCTTTATTCCCCCTTCCCTAGCTCTAAGCTCTGTTTCTACCCGTTTTCTGGCTTCAGTGGTTATAAGCCCTCCCCTTGCAGTCTGTTATTATCTCTGGTGTAGTTACAAGCTCTGTTATTAGCCCATCCCACCCTGGTGTACTTACAGGCGCTGTTGACACTCCTTCTCAATGGGAAAGGGGAAAGCCTGTATCCCCAGTGCTCCCCTAGCTCTGGTACACTTACAGGCTCTGTTTTACCACTTTCCCAGCTCTGGTGCAGTTAAAGGCTCTGTTATTATCCCGTCCCCTTGTTTTGATGCTTTATTATTACTCTCATCCCCATTTTTCAGTCCTGTGGCTTTATTATTACCTCCGTCTCTACTTTCTGGTGCTGTTACCGATTCTGTTATTTCCCCCATCCCCTCTTTTTAGTGCCGTTACAGCCTCTCTTATGACACTGTCGCCTCTTTTTGGTACTGTTACAGGGTCTGTTATTACCCCATTTCTTCTTTTTGGTGCTGATACACACTGATTATCCCTTCCCCATTTTTGGTGCTGTTGCAAGCACTATTATTACCCCGACCATAGGCAACGGCATGGGGTGGGCCACAGGAGCCATGGTCCCACCAATATTTTGCCTAACACAGTATCAGCCAATAGAAAGCTTAGGAGTGGGGTTGGAGATTGGTTTGTTTGGTCCCTCCAACCAAAAAGATGTTCTGCCGCTCCTGCCCCTCTCTTTTGGTGCTGTTACCAGTCCTCTTATTACGCTGTCCCTGCACTAGGTGCTGTTAGAGGCTCTGTTATTACCCCATCTCCTTTCATGCATGTGTGGATTATCGTTACTGTATACACAGCACGAGCAGCTCAGTGGGTTGCATGTGTTCTTCCAATGATCTCAGGCCTCCTCTCTCTTATTCCCTCCCCATACTCCTTCCCTTCCAATCAGTCCAGTATAGGGTGCAACCCGATTCTTTTCTCTTCTTCTTCAGTCAGAGTACTCTCCTTTCCTCTACTAAGCACCCCTCAGTCTCTCTCTAGTTTCCATCTTTCTCCTGTCGGGATCTCAATGGTAGGATGCCATTGGGTGCTGCAGGGTAGGGTTAAAGGTACTAGCGGGGAAGGAGTCTCAGTACTGGAATAACAGAACTACTGCAGAACATGGTTTAGATGCCTTGATAGAACCGATCATCTTTCAGTCCTGAAATATCAGGACTGAGGTACATTCGGGTCTCTTCACTGTATTTTTTATATTCTGTGGTTTGTCTGGTGTAGTCATTTGAAGCTCTAAGGACATAGAGTGAAAGAGGCTGGAACCAAGAGGGAGGGGGAGGTTCATAATGTGCAGGACTTGCAGGGAGGGCTATGCAAACCATAACCCGATTTGCTGCTGACTGTTTTTCTATTAGATTATGTTTTCTTCATGTGCAGAATCTGCCTTCTGTGTCTTAGAAACACCAACCCTTCTTCCCCTCATTCCTTCCAGCTGTCTGCAGTTCAGAGAGAAAGAGGGAGAGACAGTGACAGAGAGAAAAGAAGAAAAAGAGACAACTAGAGGCACAAAGAGAAAGAGCTGCAAGTCTCAGCCAATACTCCCAGCCTTGGCTGTCCCAGAGCCGGGAAAGGCGCACCCATCTGAGTGCTAACTATAAGACTGCCGTCTATCTCCCTGGATAGCAGAGCAGTAGAGATGACCCTCCCCAGAAGAGCTACAGTAGATAACACTGTGTGAGTCTATGTCTCGCGACCCCTCGTCCCTCACCAGGATTATTTCCCTCAGGGAGGGGATGCCTGGAGAAGGTTTACCTTTGCTCTAAGGATATTGCATTGCAGGGTACAGCTCTGTTGATCGTAGTAAAGATCAAACTCCAGCATCCCCAGTGCTGCTGGAATAGAAAGACAGAGACGTTAAGAGAAGGTTAAAAAAGATTGGAGGAGATGGCAGGAAAGCACAGAACGTAGGGGCTAAAAATGTGAGAGGAAGCTCCTCGAGAAATTCAGGATGCAGGGGCTAAAAATGCCAGGGATAGAAGCAACATAAATTAAGAATTTGTGCCTGTTATGACTCTCGCTCTCCAATTCTCCTTCCATGACAGGCAGAACTCACCTCCGATAAATCACTTGGAGTCTGTTAAAGGCAAGCCGAAAGCTCCCACAGACAAAATATGAAGTGTCTTTACTCTGATAGACTGGAAGCGTTTAACTGGATCATCTCACAGGTCGTAAAAACATATCACAACAATTACAGGAGTTTCTAGCCTTTCTGTCTTACTGTATTACGCTGCTGGTAATAAAGAATTTCCCTAGACATTTCTATTCCATCTCAATGAATCATGATGCAAAAACTAAACAACATCTCCAGGCGCTGCTAGTCCATCTCATTGCGTTATACCGCAGGGACCAAAGAGCAACCTCAGGTGCTTCTATCCCATCTCACTGCATCACAGTGCAGGGATTAAAGAGCACCCTGAAGTAGTTCTATCCTATTTCACTGTATTACACTGCTGGGACTAAAGAACATGTCCAAGCGGTTCTAGCCCGCCTCACTGCATCACACTGCAAGGACTAAAAAGCATCCTCAGGTGCTTCTATCCATCCCATTGTTTCACACTGCAGGGACTAAAGACTATCCCAGGTGATTCTATCTCTTCTCATTGTATTGCATTGCAGGGGCAAAGGAACATCTGCAGGTGGTTCTGTCTCATTTCACTGTATAAAGCTGCCAGAAATAAAGAACCTCCCTGGACATTTCTATTCCATCTCACTGTCATGGTGCAGAGAATACGGAATGTCCATACATGGTGTTATCCCCTTTATCTCACTGTATTAGGCAGCAGGGACTAAAGAGCCTCTCCAGACATGTCTATCCCATTTCATTGTTTCATCCTTAGTTGGTGCTCTCCTTTCTGTCTCACTATTACACCACATAGAATAAAGAACATTCCGAGGCCCTTCTATCTCTTATGCCTCAATGCATTATAAGATCTCCTACATTCTATATTTACAGTCAAGGGAGGAACAGATGGTGGAATGTGGCTGAGTTTAAATTCATGTACAGTATCTATTAAAAGAAATGAATGGATTTTTTTTCTGGACAGATTAATGAAGAATGTCTGTGACAGGGTTCTCTCTACCAAGGAAGTGAGTGTAATAGGGAAGGAATTATAAGATGAAGACAGAAAGAGGGAAGCTTAAGAGAAAGTGGTAGATGCTAGGAATGGCCTTCCAGTGGAAATGGTAATAACCAAAATTGTGGCAGAAATGCAAATGCTTTGGAGAGATACAGAGGACAGTGGTAACAGCAGGTGTAGGAGAGAGTAGGGTGAAAGAAATGGGGGTGGGGGAGGGGAACACCTAGGGGTTGGTATAGGTATGGAAACTTATTTGTACATCCCCCAATTTCATATGTCAGCTCAGGGTAGATTCTGTAGCCAAAAGCAGAAAAATCTGTGGCAATATTTCTAAAATTCTTCAACAGTTCTCTGGCATATTTGGATAAATTCATGGATATTTTGAATATTCAATACTGCAAATTTCATATTATGAAAGTAAAGTATTTTTACAAACTTGCATGTATATCTGTTCAAGTTATTTTTTGGGGGGGGGATTCTGTGGGTGGCAGATCATGGATGTTGGTTGAAGAAAGATTTTAGAAATGGGAGAGGAGGGAAGAGGAGATCTCAGAGGTGGAGGGAGAAGAGGGAGGGAAAAGGAAGATCTCAGAATTAAGGGGAGAAGATGGAGAGGGAGGAGTGATCGTGGATGGAGAGAAAGAGGGAGGGAAATTCTAGATCAGGGCGAGGGCGAGGGAAGAGAGAGAAGAAAGATATAGAAGATATAGATATAGAATAAAAGAAGATATAAGGGGGTTCTGGGATCGGGGGAGGAACGAGAGAAGATGGGAGGTTGTTGAATCCGAATGAGGAGAGAGAGAAGGAAGGAGCTTCTGGGGGAGGGGGGGGGGGTAGGAGGGATCCAGATGGTAGGAGTAGAGTCCCTTTTCCACTTCCAATCCTATTCCTCCTCACATCCTCACCTGTGTTTCCCCTTCTGCTCCCCCCTCCTGTCTTCTTTATTACCTTTCTTCTGCCCATCTCAGTCCTCTCTTTTACCCCTCTCCTTATCCCAGGTCCTCTCTCATAGCCTATCCCACTAATCTTGTCTCTCACCTCAACTCCTGCCTGTCCCCTTCCCATCCCCCGCCCTCCTCACTTGATATTCTCTGTCATCCTTTCAGATGATATTCTTTGACCCTCCCCTTGACCCTTTTCACCTCCACGCTCACAATCTCCATTTCCATCATTCCCCCTCTTAGCTTACTCTGCTGATCCCTCCGCCACCCCCTACTGATTCTTTCCCATCTTCTTGACAATTTCCCGTCTCACCTCCCACCTGCCAATCATCTCACATCTATCCAGACTGGCAGGAGAAGATAGGTGATGCCTCAAGCCATCATCTCCCCCTCTGCTGCCCCAAGACCAGCCCACACTTTCAACTCTGCAGGACCCTGTAGTGTCCTACATTTTACAGTGCAAGTCAAGGAGAAGGAAACAGCACGAGGCATCACCACTGTTCTCTTCCCCCTGCCAACCAAAGTAAGCCTTCTGGGGGGAATTCACGTTGGAGAGGGAAAGGGCAAGAGGGGAATCAGCAGGAGAGGATAAACATTGTGGGGGAACGGAGGTATACACAGGTGTGCCCAGGAAGCCACAGCCTGTTTTTCCCCGAGTTGATGCCTGGTCGCCTGTAGTTAAGTAGGGCATGAATCATTCAGTTCAATGGCAAGGACTGGATTTTGCAGACCTTGTCACAGAACTGTGGGAGACCTTGAGCCCTACTTATATGCTTCACCTATTTAGAATGGTAGAGGACCAAAAAGGACAGATAACAACTATATGAAGCACCCAAAAAATAAGGACAAGGTCAACTAACAGGAAACTTTGCTTAGGTTTTGGTACAGCTTCAGATATCATCGGTAGGGACAGTGGCAAGTTGTCTGGCATGTCAGCACATTAATTTGCCTCTAGTTGCTAGCTAAGGACATACAGTCTCTTGCAGCTCATCAAGGCTATACGGCAGACAGCTGGAGCTATCCTTAGCACAGTGGTGGGTGGTAAGCAAAGTATAATGACCAAAACAAGAAAGTGTAGATGGTCAAGCTTATACTGATGTCAGCAGGGCAATGTCCTTACTTTGAATTTAGATTTGGATTGTAGATTTAATTTATTTACTGTTACAAATCCAAGCTCAAAGTGAGTTATAGATACAAAAGGTAAATTAACTTGCTAAGACGGCTTGTCCCTGAGGCAATGGAAAATGAAGAAGCATGAGTATAAGAAGCAAGATTTGAATCTTGACTTCCCTGAGTCTCAGCCTGCTGTTCTATCCAGTGGGTGGGCCAAATAATTCTTGTTTGTTGACATCTACTATGTTATTATGTAGCAGGCTTCTTTCCATTAGAAGAGTCAGTGTAACAGGGTTCTTATAATTAGAGAAATGAGTGTAACAGCTTTGTTTCTCTCAGGGGAGAAAATGTAATAGCCATGTTTATCAGTGCAGTTGAGTGTATCAGGGATCCCCTTGTTCGGGTTCAACCTCATTCCCATGAAATGGAAGAAACTAAAACCACTTACTGGAGTCATCAGAGTCATAGCTGTCTGGTTCCTGACCCTCTTCTGCAGCCCGTCCAACAGAAGAGGAAGTATCCGATGGAGAGACATCACTATGGTCTGTGGGGGAACGCCCTTCCTCTGAGGTTGGGCCAGGACTATAACGGGGGAAGTAGTCTGAGATCTGCTTGATTGGCCGGATGGGTCCTGGGCACACATTGATAGCCATGTGCTCTTGGATACTGATGGTCATCTTGTCTCCTTTTCTCACGGTCATGCATGCACTGTTTCCCAGAAAAGATCAAGAAATATTAAAGAAGAGCTACCTTTTCCTCTTTCTCACAAAATCAACAATAAAACACAGGCCTCCCTCCTTAATTCTCCAACAAACCAATTGAGCTTGTGATTGGATGCCCCTTTCATGTGTGAGCCATCTAAGGAAGATTTGATTTATTAATTTATAATATATTTTCCAAAATAATTTCATTTAATTTAAACACTTATATTTAACCTATGCTCCTTTACTGGGATTTAAAGTGGATTACAACATGTGCAAACAAAAAGAATCATAAAAATTACATTATATTATTCATACAAGAAATACATCAATAAGCAAATAGCAATAAATACATCAAAAGTAAAATTACATAAAACATAAATAAATAACATGTTCAAAGTAGCTAACAATTTAGTGGCAATGGTTGAAGTGTCAACAAACTTGACTTTGGACTTAGAGTCACATGTTTTGATTTTACTAAAAAAAGAACATTCCTAAAACTATTTGACTTGTTTGGGAAAAGCAATATATCAATGGGGTCATTTTAAAAGGCTCAGTCCTGATTTAAGATGTCTGAAGATGTGCATATGGATGTTGAAATCACAGAGATGTCTCCAAAGCCATTCCACAAATGATGTTTACAAATGTCTCTGGTGCAGGGACATCCAAGTAGGCAAGGAGGTGTGGTGGGGAGGTACAATGGACTTACATGTCTCAGTTCAATTTCAGGAATGATGGGGATGTTTGCAGGCACACCCATATTTAGACCTGCTGCAGGCACAACTAGGCATCGGGAAAGTGTTTGTTTTGGCCTTAAAACATCCATAAAGCATAGAGAAGATGGAAAGTTAAGTGACTAGTCTAAGATCACTGGGATTTGAACCCTGGCCACCCTGCTCCCAATCTACTACTTTAAGAATTATGCTATTAGATGTTCATGTTCTAAGATGTTATTCTGGGGACGTCTATGTAGACATCTCTATAGACATCCATACCGGCCATGTCCATGTTTCTGAAATTATGCCTGAATTTGCACTTGCATGCTTGGGTTTTTCCCAGATGCTCTGATTTTGACATCTCAGATTGCACTTGGACGTCCCATTGTAAAATGGGTCTTCATGTCTAATTTATCATAAACAATAGGATTGGTGAGGAGACTCTGCCGATATTTGTCACAGAAGGATTTGATAGCACTAGTCAACTAGATTATTGCGAGATCTTAGTGATAGATTCTCCTGAAAAGTTGTTAAAAAAAGCTTTAGCTAATATCAAATATGGTGGCATGGATGGTTGCAAAGATCATTTGGGAGAGAGCTACACCTAGGCTTAAAATATTGTAGTGCCTCCCAATCTCAGCACATGTTACATTTAAGATATTTACTCTCACATTTAGGGCTATTATAAGAGACATTCTTGACTATCTCTCAAATTAAATTGATTGGTATAATCAACAGAGGGAATTAAGGTCTAGTTAGAAAGCATTATTAGGGATTCCCTCTATAAAAATGTTAAGTAAAGATAAGAACAGGGCAAAAGCTTTTTCAGTGGCAGCACCTAAACTGTGGAATAGCTGTCTGCAAGATTTGCAGGGTTCAGTTATGTGAGCTTCCTCTAAAGAGATCAAAATCTGGCTATTCCCAATACATGAGATATTGTTTTGCTTGGTGAGTTCTTAGTTGCATTTGGATTTTTTTTTTAACTTATATGCACAGGGCTTGACTTTGTAAAGAGAAGTTAGGATGATATATTTACTACTACTGCTATTAATCATTTATAAAGCACTGCAAGGCATATGCGGTGCTATACATACACATATAAAGACGTTTCATGGTAAGACAGACAAAACAAAAGTAAGAAAAGGGCAGAATAGGGAAGGGTAAGGAGACACAAGGGACTCAATTTTTGAAAGGCATTTACACGGTTTACAGCCCAGTAAATAATGTAAATGCCTTAAATGGGGATATTCAACAGCACTTACATGGTTAATGTTGTTGAATACGCCTTCTAAATCCTCTACTTGCCCCCATGCTATTCGGTTAGCATGGGGGCATTCCAGGGCAGAGTAGAGGTGGAGACAGTTGCTAACTGGGCAGTGGCGATATTGCATGCTGCCCGGTTAGCGACCTGCATCTAAAAGATAGGCGAGGAAAACCCCCACCTATCTTTAAGATGCAGGAGCTAACCAGGCAGCAGCGATATTGGATGCTGCCTGGTTAGCTTCAGTGACTTCCTATGTGTGCGGCGATCATTGGATATTCAATGACATCACTGTGGCATTGAATATCCGAGTGAGAGGTCAGCGGTGCATAGCCTTTCGAACAAGGTGCATAGCCTTTCGAAGAGGCGCACAGCTCAATATCAGGCCCAAGGAAAATAAGGGATCAAGATTTCATCTGTTTGTATATTTGATAGATTGTGGGAGTTATTTTATAAGCCTTATTAGCCATTTCACATGGAAAATCCACCATTTACATGTATAAATAGTGATTTTGGAAAGGTGAAAATTTACATGTGGATATCTGTAGCGCAGAAATTGCAAGGGGACATGTGGGGACGTGGTTAGAGCAGGGCCTTGGTGGGTCAAGAATCTATAGTTGTATTCCAAATTTCATATGAAGAATGCATATATATGAGCAAAAGTGTCCACATGAAAATTTACAGCTGCTCCCTAGCATATATAAGTTTTGAAAAAGTGCTTGATTCTGCCACCTCTTTATATGGGGGATTAAGGAGGCTATCCTCCTTAAATCCCTAGGGCCTGATATTCAAAGGGATAACCCACAGTTAACAGACCTGCTAGCTGTATTAATCTCCCTAGCTGGGATATTCAGCAGCACTAACATGGTTAGTGCTGCTGAATATTTGTGGGTCCGGCCGCTGCATGCCTGATGCTAACTGGTCAGCATTGGGGCATTCTGGGGGGTGCCACCTGGTGATAACTAGGCAGCGGTGATATTGAGCAACTGCCCGGCTATTGCTGAGCAGCAAAAGTCAGATTCACTAAAGGCGAGCCTAATTTTCACTGCTGAGGTTGACCAGGCAGCGGCTGAATATAGCTGCTGCCCAGTTCACTTCACAGCAATCCAGGCAACCTGGATATTCAATATCGGGGCCCGGATTCCACCCCCATTACTGATGCCTTGTAAGATGGCTGCCTTCAGAGCAACACGATGGCTAAGCCTGTTTATGTTTCAATTTAAAAAATATGTTAGATTTGTAAATAAATCTATACCCTTTCCAAAGGATACACTTTGGAATATAAGGAGATAGTACAGGTTATTTGTAAGAGCACTCCTTTTGGAGGGAGCCTAATGAATTGTGTCTGTGAAGGTATATAGTGACCCCTAGGAAGGCATTCAAACATCAAGGAGGTGTTTTGTTCAGGGCTGCAGACCGAAAGGCAAGAGTTAGAGAAGGGGGAAGCAAGTCACTTTCCATTTGCACTGTATTTTAATGTCCTAAGATCAAGATTAAGGGGGAGTGAGAATTTCCTAGGTGCTATTTTATTTATTTATATTTATTACTCAACCTTCTTGCAAACTGCACTCGAGGCAAGTTACAGATGCAACACAAAGAATCATAAAAACTATGATCCAATCAATAAAAAATGACCATCCCAAACAAAATACATAAATAATGTGACCAGAAGAAGAAAAACAAGCCTCTACAGGAGCCTGTAGCCACCTACAATAAACCCCACCAAAATATATAGTGCAATCACAACACCAATATGAAATAGAACAAAACAGGAGTATGAACTAACGCTCTCTTCCTGCAACAACAGATTATATAAGAATCTCTTTCAGAGAGGTTATCCACCATAAGAATTAAGATGGAAAGGAAAGACTCTCCCTACCTACGTGAACCACCCTCAGCCAGGGGTGATCTTTGGAGGATTCAGGGTAGGGTTGCCAACTGGCCAGTTTTTAGCCGGCCTGGCTGGTTTTAATATGGCCAGGCTGGCTGCCGGCAGAAAATTAAAACGGGCAGTTCAAAAGCCGTTTTTTTGCACTGGCGTGACCAGGGGCAGCTCTATCCTTACCCAATCTCTCTTTCTCTCTCTCCTTGTCCCCCCACAACCTCAATCTCTCCTCCGATCCAGCCACGGCTCCTGCACCTTACAGAGCTGCAAAACCACTGCGGAACCTTCCGGCCTGCGCTATTGAAACTCTGCTGCTGCATCCCATCCCCAAAAGGAAGTTATGCTCCCCCCTTCCCTCTCCCCATACCCTTCCTTTTTCAGAATTGGTTAATTAGCCTTTCTCTTGGATACACATTTTTTATATATATTGCTTACATATTCCTAACATTCTTTTATCTCCTTTTTTTATATTATTCATATTATATTTTTTATTCCTTTTATATTCTATATTCTATATATCCATGTGTAATTATTTTATATTCCATCCGTTTCTTGTTTTCTATGGTTTCTACTCATATTACATGCATAACATTTATTAATTCTTTCTTTTTTACGCTGCATAATACTTGTGATTACACACTTTTAAATCGGTACTCCTTTCCCTCTCTTTTTAGATTATATACAAAACTCTTTATTTATTGTCTTATTATACTCCACTTTCTTGCCCCCGTGGTTTGCTCCTACCATATTTTGTTGTTCAGAAGGGTTCTCAACAGCAGTGCACATAGAATAATTGAAAAGGCAACCATGGATGATTAGGAAACATGCGGACATACCACTTTTATAATTGAACAGAATGTCGTTTTGGCATGTACATGTTCACTACTGGTTCTTTTTGTTTATTTATTCCCATGGCAACTGTCAATCTGATTGCCATGGCGCAAAGTAATGTTTAAAAATGGTACCGTAACCAACAATTGCTTTACTGTCATTGAAAATGCACGAATAATACCTGTGCGGCATTTTTTTAAAAGAAGATAAGGATGCATTTATTAAGCCTTGTTTAATATGATGAAACTTTTTTATGCCCTCCCCTCAGGTACTCTTATATTTGCTGACACGGAGTAGCTTCTTTTATTTATTGCCTTTCCCATTATTAGTACCTAGAAAGGTTGGTACATTACATAAAAACATAAGAATGCCATCAAGCCCAGTGGCCAATCCAGATCACGAGTACCTGGCAGGTTCCCAAAAGGGCACACAGGATCCACAATTCTTGTCCTGGGGTAAGCAATGGATTTCCCAGTTCCTCTTTAATAATGGTTAATGGTCCTTTCCTTCAGGAACTTGTCCAAACCTTTTTTAAACCCAGCTACACTAACAACTTTTACTACATCCTCCGCGTTGAGTGAAAAAATATTTTCTCTTATTAGTCTTAAACGGGTTATATTGTAGCTTCATTGCATGTCCCCTAGTCCTTCTACTTTTTGATGGTGTAAAGAACCGATCTATGTTTACCCATTCCACTCCATTCATTAATTTATAGACCTCTATCATATCTCCCTTCAGCCGTCTCTTTTCCAAGTTGAAGAGCCCCAACCTTTTAAGCCTCTCCTCATAGGGGTAGCCTTCCATCCCCTTTACCATTTTGGTCTCTCTTCTCTGTACCTTTTCTAATTCTACTATATCTTTTTTAATATACGGTGACCAGAATTGCATACAATATTCAAGGAGCAGTCGCACCATGGAATGATACAAAGGCATTATAATATTCCTGATTTATTCTTCATTCCTTTCCTTATGATTACTAGCATTCTATTTGTTGTCTTGGCTGCTGCAGTATACTGGGTGGAGGATTTTAACGTATTATCCACGATGATACCTAAATCTTTTTTTCTAGGTGATGGTTTCTAAGGTGGTACCTTGCATTGTGTAACCATAGTTTGGATTGTTCTTTCCTAGGTGTATAACTTTGCACTTGTCCACATTAAATTTCATCTGCCATATGGACATCCAGCCATCCAATTTATCAAGGTCCTCTTACAATTTTTCACAATCCTCTTGGGTTTTAACAACTTTGAATAATTTTGTGTCATCTGCAAATTTGATCACTTCACTCTTTATTCCTATTTCCAGGTCATTTGTGAATATGTTAAAAAGCAGCGGGCCCAGCACATATCCCTGAGGTACTCCACTATTCACCTTTCTCCATTGAGAAAATTGGCTATTTAGCCCTACTCTCTGCTTTCTATCTTTTAACCAATTCCTGATCCACAATACTACACTGCTTCCAATCCAGGGCCGGCCCATCCATTGTGCGAGAATGTTGTTTGCACAGGGCCACATGCTTCAGGGGGGGCCCGCGCCAACAACATCCCACACGTGCTGTTCAGCTCCCATCAGGGCCGGCTTCAGAGGAAGGCCCGAGGCCACTACTTACCTCTGTACAGCCGCTGAAGTGAAGAGCACCGTTTTTCTTCACTTTGGCAGCTGTGTTCTAGTTTTGGCTGCTGGTGCATTGGAGGTTAAAGAGCATTTCCTGTTTCCCGACACTCAGCGGGCCAGCGGCCTGCACTAGAACACAGCTGTTGAAGTGAAGCAAAATGGCGCTCTTCACTTCGGTGGCTGTACAGAGCTGAGCCAGGGCCTCTCTGGCTCCCTCTAAAGCCAATCGGACAACAGCGGGGCTCTTTGGGGGGGAGGGGGGAGGGCTAGGACTGGTAATAGCTGATGGGGGGGGCTAGGACTCGAAATGGGTTGATTGGGGGGCATGGACTGATAATGGGCTGATGACAGACTAGGATAGGACTGCAAATGGGCTGAAGGAGTGGCTAGGATAGAACTGGAAATGGCTGATGAGGGGCTAGGATTGGAAATGGGATGAAGAGGGGCATACACTGGAAGTGGGCTGATGGAGGAGCTAGGATACTGCAAATGGGCTGATGGGGGCTAGGATTGGAAATGGGCTGATAGGAGCTAGGATAGGACTGGAAATGACTGATGGAAGGCTAGTATTGGAAATGGGCTGATGGAGGAGGGCTTGAACTGGAAATGGGCTGATGGGGGCTAGGTTAGCACTGGAAATGGCTGATGGGGGGGGGGCTAGGATTGTAAATGGGCTGCTGGGGTGGGACCTGGACTGGAAATGGGCTGATGGGGGGCTAGGATAGGACTGGAAATGGCTGATGGGTGGCTATGATTGGAAATAGGCTGATGGGGTGGGGCTTGGACTGGAAATGGGCTGGTGGGGACTAGGATTGGAAATGGGCTGATGGGGGGCACTTGGACTGCAAATGGGCTGAAGGAGGGACTAGGATAGGACTGGAAATGGCTGATGGGGGCTAGGATTGGCAATGGGCTGAAGGGGGGGCATGGACTGGAAGTGGGCTGATGGGGGGCTAGGATAAGACTGAAAATGGGCTGATGGGGGACTAGGATTGGAAATGGGCTGATGGAGGGCTAGGATAGGACTGGAAATGGCTGATGGGGGCTAGGATTGGAAATGGGCTGATGGGAGCTAGGATAGGACTGGAAATGACTGATGGGTGGCTAGGATTGGAAATAGGTTGATGGGGTGGGGCTTGGACTGGAAATGGGCTGATGGGGACTAGGATTGAAAATGGACTGATGGGGGGCGCTTGGACTGCAAATGGGCTGATGGAGGCTAGGATGGGACTGGGAATGGCTGATGGGGAGGTTAGGATTGGAAATGGGCTGATGGGGATGGCTTGGACTGGAAATGGACTGATGCGGGGGGATGGGAGAATGGGACTATAAGGGAGTGGATGCTGGATGGGGCTGGAACTAGAAGGGAGCTTATTTTGGGGGAGAACTAGAAGGGGATGGGGATGCGAGATTGAGGATGGAGCAGGGAAAAGATATTTTGTGTGGGAGAGAAGAAAAATCTACAATTGTCTGGGTATTGGGAGAGTAAGTGGGGACTGAGGATGGAGGGGTGAAATTTGAGTGGATGAAAAAGGAATAAAGAAAGAAATGAAGGAAAGAGCAAAAGGGGAAAGATCAGTATGTTAAAGCAGATGCAGAGAGAGAATGGAAAAAAAAACTAGAATAGAGAAGAAAACACAAATGGACAGAAGACATTGGAGAGTTAGCAGAAGACACATAGAAACCAGAAGAAAGTGACTGGAGCAATTGCAAATGAAAAATAAAATGCCCAAACAGCAAAAGGTAGAAAATACTTTTTTATTTTGAATTTATTAACTGGAATATGTCAGCTCTAGGAAATGTGCATTGTTTAGTACAAGAAGAAATTTATAGTTTTATTTCTCCATGTTGTTGTATATTCCAAGTTTGGCTTTTGGGGTTCCCAGTTTAATTATTGTCTTCCTGTTCCTAAACTGTGATCCCTTGTTCTTTGTTTGGTGATGGTCTATGTTCTGCATGTGTAACCGAGCTGAGGTATTCTGTTCATGTAGTTTCTATTTAACAGCGCCACTTGTTCTGTTTCCCCAGTAGGAAATGTAATGGTTTTGTGATTGGAAAATGTTGGTGTTTGGACAGTACATCTGCCAGGAGTCAGGACTGGTGTTGGACATGGCTGGGGCCGAACTCACTGGCAAGCTGTGCCTTTTTCAGTCTCAGACAGATCTGAGGCCACCTCTGGCTTGGGCGCCCAGGGCAATTGCCAGGTTGCATCCCTCCTAATTTCAATCTTAACATCTGCTGTCTTTTATTTTGTATAATACAGGGGGAAATGCATTTTTATTTCTCTTGTGTTGCAGTGCATGGCTATCTGAGATTTTAATTTAATTTTTGTCTATGTATTTCTCTTTTCATTTTGTGCTCACTTATTGGTGAAGGCCTATCTGTATTGCGTGAAGGGTTGCCAACTTTTTGAAAGAGAAAAGCCTGCCACCTGTGGCTAGCCATGCTCCACCCTTGTCCACCCCCTGCCCCACCATAAAAAATAAAACTCACACAAGAACCCTACCTAGGGTTACCAACTTTTTCACCGAGAAAAACCCGACACCTGTGGCTCGCCATGCTCCACCCATTCTCCGCCCCTAGTCCCACCCCTGCCCCGCCCCCAGCCCCACCCACAAAAATTACCAAGGATACGTGTAGGCTAACTTCCTTGGTCAGATAATAATTAAACTGGGAACCCCAAAATCCAAACATGAAATGTACAACACTGGAGAAATAAAACTATAAAGTAATTTCCTCTTGCACTAAACAAAAACGCAAAGATGTTAGCAATACACACTTCCCAGACCAGACATAGTCCAGTTAATAAATTCAAAATAAAAAGTATTTTTCTACCTTCTGTTTGGGCATTTTATTTTTCAGTTGCAATTGCTCCAGTCACTTTCTTCTGGTTTCTTCGTGTCTTCTGCGAGCTATCCATTTGTCCTTTCTTCTCTTTTAGATGTTTTCCATTCTCTCTCTATTTCTGCTTTAACATACTGATTGTTTCCCTTTTGCTCTTTCCCCAATTCTTTCCTTATTCCTTTATCATCCATTTAAATTTCACCCTTCCATTCTCAAGCCCCTCTTACTCTCCCAATACCCAGCCCATCATAGACTTTTCTTCCACACAAAATATTTTTTCCCCTCTCCATTCTCATTCCCCATCTATTCTAGTCCTCCCCCAAAATCAGTTCCCTTATAGTTCTAGACCCACCCAGCATCCACTCCCTTCTAATCCCATTCTCCCATGCCCCACATCAGCCCATTTCCAGTCCTATTCCAGCTCTTCATCAGCCCATTTCCAGTGCTAGCCCTCACATCACAGACCATTTCCAGTCCTAGCCCCCCCCCCCCCATCACAGCCCATTTCCAGTCCAAGTCCCCCATCACAGCCTATTTCCAGTCCTAGGCCCCCCCATCACATCCCATTTGCAGTCCGAGTCCCCCCACACCATCACAGCCCATTTGCAGTCCTACCCCCCCCCACCATCACAGTCCATTTGCAGTCCTAGCCCCCCTAATCACAGCCTATTTCCAGTCCAAGTTCCCCCTCCCTCCACCATAGACCATTTCCAGTCCAAGTTCCCCCCCCCATAGCCCTTTTCCAGTCCAGGTCCCCCTCCCCATCACAACCCATTTCCAGTCCATGTCCCCCCCCCATAGCCGTTTTCCTGTCATGGTACCCCTCCCCATCAAACCCAATTTCCAGTCCATGTCCCCCCCCCACATAGCCCTTTTACAGTCCAGATCCCCCTCCCCATCACAGCCCATTTCTTTCCAGTCCAATGCCCCCCATAGCCCTTTTCCAGTCCAGGTCCCCCCTCCTTCACAACCCATTTCCAGTCCAAGTCCCCCTAATCACAGCCTATTTCCAGTCCAAGTTCCCCCTCCCTCCACCATAGCCCATTTCCAGTCCAAGTTCCCCCCCCCCCATAGCCCTTTTCCTGTCCAGGTCCCCCTCCCCATCACAACCCATTTCCAGTCCATGTCCCCCCCCCTAGCCCTTTTCCAGTCCAGGTCCCCCTCCCCATCAAAACCCATTTCCAGTCCATGTCCCCCCCCCTCACATAGCCCTTTTACAGTCCAGGTCCCCTCCCATCACAGCCCATTTCTTTCCAGTCCAAGTCCCCCCCCCCATAGCCCTTTTCCGGTCCAGGCCCCCCCCCCATCACAACACATTTCCAGTCAAATTCCCCCTCCTAGCCCTTTTCCTGTCCAGGCCCCCTCCCCCCATAACAGCCCAGGCAGTCCTTGGCCTCCCCCCTCCCAAAAACCGCGGCTGTCTGAGGCTTTAGAGGGAGCCGGGGAAGCCCGCGGGAGGCCCCGGCTCCCTCTGAACAGCCGCCAGCGTGAAGAGCCTTTTCCTTCACGCTGGCGGTTGTTCCTGTGAAGCCGTGAATGCTGGGAAAGGTTAAAGGGCAATGCCCTTTAATCTTTCCCACCAATCGCGGCTTCACAGGAACAGCCGCCAGCGTGAAGGAAAAGGCTCTTCACGCTGGCGGCTGTTCAGAGGGAGCCGCGGCCTCGCGCGGGCTTCCCCGGCTCCCTCTGAAGCCGTCCGGGTTGGGAGAAAAGCCGTTTTTTTTGCTCTGGCCGCTCCCGATCTTACGGCCACAGCAAAAAAAACGGCTTTTCAAGGGCCGGTTTTGCCTCTGCGCCGGCAGCCGGCCTGGCCATGGAAAAACCGGCCAGGCCGGCTGAAAACCGGCCAGTTGGCAACCCTAACCCTACCTAGAAAAGGGCAGCACTGTAAACATTGCAGTGGGCCCTAAAACATCAATAAACCTATCAGGAAAGCTGAACAAGCCAGATTACTACGCATTGTTAAACAGAAATTCCATGCTAACAGCATACCCAGTCTTGGTCAAACACATACACACATTGCACATAGACCTTCACCAATAAGTGGCCACAAAGTGAAAATAGAAATATGTAGACAAAAATTAAACTAAAACCTCAGAAAGTCAGATGCTGCATGCAGTGAAACACCAGAGAAACAGAAAGAAATGCATTTCCCCCTGTGGAGACCAATTCCATAACATACATGTTCAGCCTGTGGACACATCCAAATCGAAAACAGGCCTGATTTCACCTAATTATGCAGCTGCAGGTATAGAGTGCCCCTATTCTGGAATTGGGGACATAGATGTTTGCGGCATGGCACGAGCAAACCACTATGGGGAAAAATGGGCCCCGCTGTTATAACAAGATATGTGCATATGCAGTAAATGGTTAGGATGTCCCACATTCACCGTATTCTGAAAAGATGGACGTTTCTAATCCGGCCCGTCTCCACCATATACCTGTGGACATCTCAGACGGTCATGCCTCTTCTGTTAAAACTGCATCTCCTAAGCTGCCCCTCTCACTGACAATGTTGTGCTGATGCAAACTACACATAAATACTGATGATACATAAATGTTGATGCAAACAAGACTAGTCTGTTACATGCCCAGAACAGTGCAAGGCAATCTCAGTGCACTCAAAGATATAATAACAGCAAGTAGAAAGTGATATGTTTGTCATGACATACTTTGCATCAAAACATACTAGGGATAGCCCAAGGGTTTCTGAAATCCCAGGCAGAAGTCCCTGCCGTGCCACCATTGCCACCCCTCCCACCGCTACCCATCCCCTGCTGCGGCCACTGCCCTCCGAATTCATCATCTCATCTTACGGCAGTGGAGGCTTGACTCTGTTTTGAGCTGCCACAGTCACTTTCAAAATGGGGTCGGGCCACCGCTGCCGCCACAAGATGAGAGAAATGGCTTTGTGCTGTCGTTCTCAAAACGGAGTCAGGCTGCCCACTAGGGTCTGCCGCCCTAGGTGGCTGCCTAGTCTGCATAGTGGACTGGCCTGCCCTGGTATCAACCCCTCTCCCCATCCTGCTTCCCTTCCTCCATTTAGTATTTTCCTTTCACTTTATGTCCACCATCTTCTCCCCATGCCCCCATCCCCCATCTCCAACATAGGAGAAAGCCGACAGTTGCCTAAGAGTGCATGGTTTGGAACAATGTATCCTTGAAGGATACTAGCAAAAGATTGAAGTTAGGGCATATCAACAGAGAGGTTCCAATAAAGACAAAAGTAACCCAAATGCCCCTGAGTACAGAGCAGACAGAGCTTAAAGATTGCAAATTACCCCTGCCTACCGATAGCCAGATTAATATGAATAAAATACAGCTTCTAAAATGCTTGTATGCAAATGCTAGAAGTCTAAAAAATAAGATGGGAGAGTTAGAATATATAGCATTAAATGAGAGGTTAGATATGATTGGTATCTCAGAGACATGGTGGAAGGAGGACAACCCATGGGACACGGTGATACCTGGGTATAAACTATATCGTAATGTAAGTGCAGATCAAATTGGTGAAGGGGTTGCACTCAATGTTAGAGAGGGGATTGAGTCACAAAGGATTAAAGTTTTCCAGGAAACAAAGTTCACTATAGAATCTCTATGGATTGAAAGTCCATGTAAAAAGGGGACGGGCAAGGCGATGGCAATGGGGGTGTACTATCGATCACCTGGCCAGGGAGACTATGATATAATGAGGAAAATAGTTAAGAAAAAACTTGAAGAAGCAGTTGCAAAGGTTAAAGATTTACATCAAGCATGGATGTTGTTTAAAAATACTATCTTGGAAGCCCAGACCAGCTGTATTCCATGCTTTAAGAAAAGTGGAAGGAAGTCCAAATAACTGCTAGCATGGTTTAAAGGTGAGGTCAGAGAGGATGTTGTTGCCAAAAAAGCATCTTTCAGGAAATGGAAAAAGGAGCCAAATGACGAAAACTGGAAACAACATAAGCACTGGCAAGTTAGATGCAAGGTATTGATAACACAGGAAAAGAGAGAATTTGAGAAGAAGCTTGCTGTGGAAGAAAAAACGCATAATAAAGACTTTTTCAAGTACATTCATAGTAAAGGAATGGAAAATAAAACAAAGGATATTATAATGCCTCTGTATCGTTGCATGGTGTGACCGCACCTTGAATATTGTGTGCAATTCTGGTCGCCGTATCTTAAAAAGGATATAGTGTTATTAAGAAAATGTTCAGAGATGAGCCACCAAAATGGTAAAGGGGATGGAAGGATACTCCTATGAAGAATGGCTAAAAAGGTTAGGGCTCTTTAACCTGGAAAAGAGACAGCTGAGGGGAGATATGATAGAAGTCTATTAATTAATGAACGGAGTGGAACGGGTAAACTTAGATTGATTGTTTACGTTATCAGGATATAGAAAGACTAGGGGACATGCAATGAAGCTACAGGGTAAACTATTTAAGACAAATAAGAGAAAATATTTTTTCACTCAACGTGTAATCAAACTCTCAAATTTGTTACCGGAGGATGTAGTAAAGGCTGTTAGTGTAGCTGGGTTTAAAAAGGTTTGGACAAGTTCCTGGAGGAAAGGTCGATAAACCATTATTAAAAAGGGACCCAGGATATCAAAGCTTGACCCAATTGTGGAACCTGTGTCTTTTGGGGAAACTGCTAGGTATGTATGACCTAGATTGGCCACTGTTGGAAACAGGATACTCTGCTTGATGGACCTTGGTCTGACCCAGTATGGCATATCTTATGTTCTTATGACAGAGTCAGTTGGACCATTGGATGATAGATGGGTAAAAGGGGTACTAAGAGAGGACAAGGCCATAGTGGAGAGACTGAATGAATTCTTTGCTTCAGTCTTTACTGAGGAAGATTTAGGGATGTTACCCATGACTGAAATGGTATCTAAAGGTGGTGCCGCAGAAGAATTGAAAGAAATATCGATACATCGGGAAGATGTCTTACAACTATTTGATAAACTGAAGAGTAGCAAATCACCTGGACCAGATGGTATACATCCAAGGATGTTGAAAGAACTGAAATATGAGATTGCAGGCCTACTGTTAGTAATCTGTGAAGTATCAGTAAAATCAGCTGTAATACCTGAAGACTGGAGGATGGCCAATGTAATGTCAATTTTTAAAAAGGATTCCAGGGGTGATCCGGGAAACTACAGACCGATGAACCTGATGTAAAGTATCAGGCAAAATGGTAGAAACCATTATAAAGAACAAAATTACTGAACATGTAGATAGTCATGGCTTAATGGGAGACAGCCAACATGTAGATAGTCATGGCTTAATAGGAGACAGCCAACATGGCTTTAGCCAAGGAAGGTCTTGTCGTACTAATCTGTTATATTTTTTTTGAAGGCGTGAATAAACAGCTAGATAAAGGTGAGTTGGTTGATATAGTGTATCTGGATTTTCAGAAAGCCTTTGACAAGGTCCCTCATGAGAGACTCTTGGCGAAATTAAAAAGTCATGGGATAGGATGCAGTGTACTATTGTGGATTAGGAACTGGTTAAAAGATAGAAAGCAGAGGGTAGGGCTAAATGTCCAATTTTCCCAAAGGAGAAAGGTGAATAGTGGAGTACCACAATGATCTGTGTTGGATCCACTGCTTTTTAACATATTCATAAATGACCTGGAAATGGGATTAATGAGTGAGGTAATCAAATTTACAGATGACACAAAATCAGTCAAAGTTGTTAAAACCCATGTGGATTGTGAAAAATTGCAATAGGACCTTGATAAGCTGGAAGACTGGGCATCCAAATGGCAGATAAAATTTAATGTGGACAAGTGCAAAGTTATGCATTTAGGAAAGAACAACCCAAACTATGGTTACATGATGCAAGCTTCTACATTAGGAACCACCACCCAAGAAAAAGATTTAGGCGTCATCGTGGATAACATGTTGAAACCCTCCGCCCAGTGTGCAGCAGTAGTCAAGAGAGCAAATAGAATGCTAGGAATTATAAGGAAGGAAATTGAGAATAAAATAAAGGATAGTATAATGCCTCTATATCGTTCCATGGTACGACCGCACCTTGAATATTGTGTGCAATTCTAGTCGCCATTTCTTAAAAAGACTATAGCGTTATTAGAAAAGATACAGAGAAGAGCCACCAAAATGGTAAAGGGGATGGAAGGATACTCCTATGAAGAGAGGCTAAAAAGGTCAGGGCTCTTCAACCTGGACTGCTGAGGGGAGATATGATAGAAGTCTATAAATTAATGAATGGAGTGGAACGGGTAATCGTTAATAAATTGTTTACACCATCAAAATATAGAAAGACTAGGGGACATGCAACAAAGCTACAGAGTAACCTAATTAAGACTAATAAGAGACATTTTTTTTCCACTCAACATGTAATCAAACTCTGCAATTTGTTACCGGAGGATGTAGTAAAAGCTGTTAGTGTAGGTGAGTTTAGAAACGGTTTGGACAAGTTCCTGGAGGAAAGGTCCATAAACCATTATTAAAGGGGACTTTGGATATTCACTGCTTGCCCCAGTACAAGCTTTGTGGAACCTGTGTCTTTTGGGGAAACTGCTAGGTACTTGTGACCTAGATTGGCCACTCTTGGAAACTGGATACTGGCTTGATGGACCCTTGGTCTGACCCTGTATGGCATATTTTATGTTCTTATGTTCCCCTCTTTGTACCTTGTTCCTGTCCCCCATGTTCAGCATTCCCTCTCTGTACCTATCCCATCATGTTCAGAATCTCCTCATGTGTATCTTTACCCCCATGCCCAGCATATCCTCTCTGTCCCTATCCTCCTATGTCCAGCATTTCCTCTGTATCTCTACCCTCATGTCCAGCATACCTCTTCTGTCCCTATTTCTCCCATGTTCAGCATCTCCTTATGTGTATCTCTATCCCTATTTCCAGCATAGCCCTTCAGCCCTATGCCCCTATTCCCCCATGTCCAGTATCTCCCCTCCATGCTCAGCATACCCCTTTTGCCTCTATTCCCCCATGTCCAGCATATCCCTCTGTTCCTATTCCCACATGTCCAGCATAGCGTTTCAAGCCCTATCTCCCCATGCCTAGCATAGCCCTTCTGCCCCTATCTCCCCATGTCCAGCATCTCTTCATCTTACCCCACCTCCTCATGTCCAGCTTCCCCCCTCACGTTGCCTGTCCTTGCCCCGCTACCACATTTCCTGTTCCCTTGGTGGTGGCAGCAGGCCTCCAATAAAAAAAACAAAACGTTGGTCTTTGCGACTCCACACTTGCATGGCTGGTCTGATCCCTCCCTCCTCTAACTTATGCTTCTGTCAGAGGAGGGAGGGGCCAAACCAGCTATTCTAGCATGGAATCACAAAGACCCACTTTTTTTTAAAATTTCGACTCTTTGGGGCTTGTTTACAAAGCCGGCAAGCCGCGGTAGTGGTTTCAGATCGATAACAATCGGAAACTGCTACCGCGGCTTTGTAAACAAGCCCCTTTATTACAAAAATGAAAAATTGTACCGTTCCCAGGGCTTCAAAGAAATACCAGTAGTACAGGGTGGCCAACAAATGTGCCAAATACACATAGAACAGTCCAAAAGCAAACCAACTACTGCCTTGCAGGCCCACCCAAAAGAACAAGCCACCTAATGTGCTAGGCGAACTATACAACTGATAGAACAATACTTTTGTACTTTTATAACCAATTTTTCATTCCCCCCCCTCTTCTCCCCCTGCCCCCTGGCGCTATATTTTTCCCATGATCAGCCAACCATCACACCCCCGGGGACACTAGCCCTCTGAACGGGTTGTCTCTTCGCTACCCAGAGGCCTATTCAAAGCCAAATTTCCCAACCCTCCCCCCCCTTGAGCTACAGTAGCTGGGCAGGAACCGCAAATGACATAAACATAAACCCCCCTCCCTCTCCTCCTTTCACAGAGTGGGCACATCACTATGAGTTCGTGGTGTTAGGGTAAGGTTCGCAAGATGTAAGAAAGGCCTCCCACCGGCTACCCCCTCTCTTGGAGGCCAAACCCTCCCACACCATTAATTGAAGCAAGGCATTATGCCATTCCCAAATGCCCAGTCCATCATATTCCTGACAGTGTTTAAGGATACACTGTTTAGCGAGAAGACACCCTTTCCACACCAAGATCCCGGCCCCTGCCCCTCTCAGCTCAGGGATCCCCGATCGTCTAGGATAGTGAAGCCCAATGATAGAACAAAGTGCTGTCCCCGAAGGTCCACAAAGAACTGTTGGACCAAGTTCCAAAAGGCGCATACTTGAGGGCACCCCTGAACATGTGACCCAAGTGAGCTTGCCCCTCTGCACACCAGGGGCACTTCCCACAGTCCGTGAAACCTGCTCTCCAGGCCTGATAGGGAGAAAAATATGCCCTCTCTAGGATCTTAAACTGCATCTCATGGAGACATGCCCTGTGAACTACCCAGGGGATATGAGCCACTGCTGGACCCCACACAAACCCCTCAAGCAAGATCCTCAAATCCAATTCCCAATATCTTGCAAGCTCAGTGTAGGGCCGCTCCTTGTAAAGTCACCCAAGGCCTGATAGGACCTAGCAACAGAGACCCGCTCATGATCTTCATAGTCAAACAAACCCTCCAGTTTGTCTAAGACCCCTTTCGCACCCCTGCCCCCTCCAAGGAATCCACATAATGTCTCAATTGCAGGTACACAAAATAATGACACCCTGGAAGCCCAAATTTAGCACGTAGCTCTGGGAAGGGCAGCACTCGGCCCCTTACCATCCAAAACCTGCTGCACCTGAGTTAGTCTCATAGAGTCCCATGTCCAAAATGGCCGAGAGTCCAGGCTAGGGGCCAAAGTGACCTTGCCCTAAAGCGGTGGATAACCCATCACTCCTGAAGGAACCCCCCAGAATCCACAGAGCATTTTCCATCCTCCTTTCACTGTTTTAACAAGGAAACTGTCCTTTACATAAGCTGGCAGCAGCTTCCGGTCAGCATGCAAGACCAAAAGAAGAGAATAGGGAGCCACAAAAGCAGATTCTACATCCCATGGGGTGGACCCAACTTTCCACCCAACCGGTCCCGCACATGAGGCAATATACACGCTAGATTGTAATTAGCCAGATCTGGAAGTCCTACCACTCCCCCCCCCCCGACCAAGTAGTTGCTGCTCACGGAGCAGTTTTATTACTTAGGTGTATAATTTTAAGAGCATTTGACTGGGTGTCCCGAATAGGGTTATAGTCCCCTGAAGAACGCCAGATGGCCGAAACACCCATTGGGCTGACCTTGACACCAATAAATCTGAGTTCTTCCAGTGGCGATTGTCCTCCTGCTTTTTTCTGTGTTGCTTTGGACTAGCAGGAGTGGTGCCTTTCCTTTGTCCCCCCGTTAAACCTCCTCTGCATTAATGTGGGCCCCTAAACGTTCCACTTTGTCAACCAAAAACCGCGGCAAATTTGCCTGAGTTAGGTATTGAGCCACTCAGGAGGCCGAGGCATCCTTCCCCTTATACAAATTATGATAATATTGCACCAGAATCCCCCCAATTTCCTCCGTGGTCCTCCACAAAATACCGCCTCAGTCCCAGAGGGCTGTCAGAGTGCGAGATCCCTGACTCCCATTTAAACAACAGACTAAGATCTTCCCCGTTTTGTCCCCATGCTGGTATAATGGAAACCTATAGTAGACTATCGACTTCTGCGCTCACTGATGCAGCAGAGTACTAAGAGCCACCTATGTGGCCAGCAAGCAGGCCCGGTTGGCCAATGTCGGCTGCTGTGCCAAAAGCTGGCGATCCCGACATACCTGCATCTCAAGTCAGAGAACACGTGTGGCCATATCTCGTCGCTGCTTGGTAGCGTAGGCCGTAATATCGCTTCTCAATACTACCTTAGAGGCCTCACAAAATAACTGTGTTGTCCCCATGCCGCCTGTTGTGAAACAGGTAATCCTCCCATTATTTCTTCAAGTACTTCCAAAACCCCTCATTACAGTAAAATTCAAGCGGGAAACGCCAGAGACAACATGGACATGAGGCAACCCCCCAGGCAGGGACATCCAAATAAGTGCATGGTCCGAGATCTTGTAGGGTCCAATCATAGACTCTTCAACCCCTTCAAATGCAAGCTCAGACAATAAAAGATAATCTAGCCTGCACTAGTACCATGGGCCCTAGGCAGATTGGTGTAGTCCCAGTCCTGCGGATGAAGTACCCACCAGACATCTACCAGCTGACAGTATCTCACAAAGCGCCGCAAGTGCTTTGATGTGGGTAACTGCCCTCTACCAGCTCCCCAGAAGTATCTAGACTAGGGCCCAAAACCTCATTCAGATCGCCTCCAACAATCGGGGGTAGTCGGGAAATTGTTCAATATCTGCCCCGCAAAATAACAGGGATCAGCAATATTAGGAGCATATATACTTCCCATCATCACATTCTTCCCTTGCAATTCCCCCCCCAACTAACACATACCGACCAACAAGATCAGAGATCACCTGATTGGATTGGAAACTAACCCCCCTACAAACCAAAAGAGCTACCCCCCCTTCTTCCCCATCGTGAGGGCCCCAAACACCTGACTTATCTGCCCCTCCCTGCAATTTGTCCGTTTCCACTTTGGATTAATGGGACTCCTGCAAAATTATAATATCCCTCTGATGACATTGCAGAGCCCGTAAAACCCTTTGATAGGGCTGCCCAGCCCACATACGTTCCAGGAGAGGACTCTCAGCTGGATACACATGAAACAAGTCCCCTACATACCACTGAGCGAACATAACCACAGTAAGGAGGCCCCCCAGCTTAAAGCCGCTCTGACCTACCATGTATACCACATCCCAATTAACCAGTTCCCAATCCCGATTGCCCCCCTCTGGTAGCTCCCTCCTCTCCCCCTTACCCCCTTTCCCCCTCCCCCAACCCCCTCCCCATCTTCCCCACCTCGGCATTACCTTCACACCAGCTATTCATGGGTCACGTTACCAGTGTGGGCCCCGTGCCTACTTCCCCCTCCTGTCGTGCCCAGCCCTCTCCACAATTTTCAATGCCAAGCACCCCACTGCCCTCTACATCCCTTACCTCCACCAGTCACCCAGGCCCCCCAGGGTCCCCCCAGCGTCGACACTAAATAGCCCAACCAGCTAATACGAACATAGTTCCACAACCTAGCCCACCGTCACCCACTACCCCTGCCAGTCCTACACATCCGCACAGTCCTACACATTTCAAACCTCACTCATCCTAGCAACACCCCAGGCCCTTATTCTATCACATTCCTGGCTAATCACCAAAACAAACAGCCTCCTTAAGGTCAAAAACAAGGTGTGTGACCCCATTGGCTCCCTTCCCCCCCACTCTCAGACAACACAGACCCCCAATCATATGGAGCCAAGAGTCCACAGTCTAAAATGTCCAAAGGGAAGAACTCTGACCAGCAGCTCTCAACCCCTTCACGTAACCTCTCTTCGCTTTTTTTTTTTTAAATGAGAGGTCTGCTGCTGCCAAGGTAATAGGAAAAACAGCAGTGGCGGGGCAAGTGTAAGCCAGGTGGGCAACGAGGGGGATCCGAAGCCAGCAGTTAGCAGAAAACTGGCCATTCTTTGGCCAGTTTTACTGTCCTGCCATTCGCTGGCCTGCAGCTTAGAAAATCGGCCAGGCCATCCTAAAACCAGTTGGTCGGTAACCCTAATTGCTAGGTGTTCTCTTAGAACGGAATTTCTGTTTAAGAATGTGTAGCAATCTGGCTTGTTCGGCTTGCACGGTGCCCTCTCTGCAGTTATTTTTGGGGGGTGGGGCGGGGGGTGGGTGTGGGCGGAGCATGGCTAGCCATAGGTGGTAGATTTTTCTCTTTCAGAAAGTTTGCAACCCTAATGCTGGGCAATATGCAGACACTCATTATGAGGCCTGATGCTGTTGGTATCAGGATTTTCCTTGGCCTCCCCTAATATTCCTGACATCACCACATTCCCTTTCCTATGCCCCCAGTCAGCAAGACGAATTGGCCAAACAGTGCTTCCTACCTATTGTGCCCTTTTCCTCTGCTGTCTTACTCCTGAGGTCAGAGCCATGTGTGGCCTTTTAGTCTTATGAGACCTGCTGGATCTGCACAATTCTGAAATCAAAAGGAAGCTGGCAGATGAGGAGGCAACCAGCAAGTAATAAGCAGTGCTTGTGAATTTTCTTACTGGCAGGAGCTTAGGGTACAGGATACTGGAAGGGGGGGAGGGGGGAAGAGAGAACAAGACTGCCCTAGGCATTGGAGGCAGTGACCCATTTCCATCTTCTTTCTGCAAGCAACAGGTAGAGTGGAACAGGAGGTTGTGAGCAACACTGGGCCCAAGATTTGGGGCATAGGCCCCATATACACATAGCTAACAACATCCCTGGCAGGGGCAGCCGTGAAGGCATAAGAACATAACATAAGAACATAAGATATGCCATACTGGGTCAGACCAAGGTCCATCAAGCCCAGTATTCTGTTTCCAACAGTGGCCAATCTAGGTCATACGTACCTAGCAGTTTCCCCAAGGGACACAGGTTCCACAATGCTTGTATTGGTTCAAGCATTGATATCCTGGGTCCCTTCTTAATAATGGTTTATGGACCTTTCCTCCAGGAACTTGTCCAAACCTTTTTTAAACCCAGCTACACTAACAGCCTTTACTACATCCTCCGGTAACAAATTCCAGAGTTTGATTACACGTTGAGTGAAAAAATATTTTCTTTTATTAGTCTTAAATAGTTTACCCTGTAGCTTCATTGCATGTCCCCTAGTCTTTCTATATTCTGATAAGGTAAACAATCGATCTACGTTTACCCGTTCCACTCCGTTCATTAATTTATAGACTCCTGGTCAGAGTGGGGCTACAGTATATACAAACATCATTCTCGCCCAATGACAATTAACCTATTCTGAGTTAATGTCAATCAAGCCCATCTCCAGTAGAACATCATCGTGGGCGTGCAACTCATGAAGGGTAATGTAAAAATGCAGGTGCTCGTTAAGATAAACAAGACACAACCCCTTTAATAGGATTAAGTGCTAGGTAGTGGAACATAACTCTTAGGGGCTTAAGATTTTGGTTGCGAAGGAAAGTTCTGTCCCTGAGCTCAGCAGAGTTCCAGTTTAGCCAGAAGAGTACTGTAGTTTGCTTTCATACTTTGGAACGGAGACGAGGACAAAGGGCGAACAAGTCATTTGGCAGTGAGGGGAGGGGGACCAATTCAGTACTAGCACCTGCAAGATTTGGGGGAGGGGAAGCACCACCCTCCACGCCCAACACAAACTATGCCTATGAGTTTAGGTTGTCAAAAGGAATCTAGAAACCACACAATAATTCACTGTGATTCTTCAGGGGAGAGGAATTTAGTAGTGTTATATGGTGCCCTAATACTACTTTGCATTTGGGGAAGTGTTGCTGTCAACCAGGTGCGTCAAGTCAGAGAGAGGAAACTATACTGTAGATGAGTACAGTCCATCCCTGCAATTGACTCAAAGTTGTAAACTGAGGATGGGTTATTATTGCATTTCTGAACTACAGGGTGGAACATAAAGTTTCAAAAAAAGGTCAAGAGATAGTATTGCCCATAGTAGCTGGGGAGAGCCTTCTTTAAGGCTGACTGGTGTGTCTGTTCCCTGCTTACAGGGACAGCTCAACTATTAGGCTAGACTAGGCGGTTGCTTAGGGTGGTGGCTTCTGAGGGGCAGCAGGGAGCAGCGGTAGTCAAAGCAAAACAGTAGATCCTGACAGCACCACAAACTCAAAGGCTCATCAGCCCATTCTTTTACCTGCAGGGAGAGTGAGCACACACAGACATACATACAAAACAAAATTTGAATATTTACAAGCATGCTTACTGTCCAGTAGTGTATTTTTACAGGACTGTTGTGAGAAAAGTGGTATTGAGATGATCATGATTGTTATCAAAACCTTGATGCGGTCAGATCATCAGGCGGAAGGTTCGCTTAGGGAACCCAGTACTCTTGCACTGGTCCTGCCTGCTTAATCTCTCTGGGCACTAGAGAATCAGGGCCAGATTGAGTCCAACCAAACTGCTTGCCAATAAGAGAAAAATATCCATCTTTATTTAACAGTTCACCTGCTATTATGTATGCTATTTGAAAATCTGTCATTTAATTGTCTGCTACTTAGAAAGCTCTTTTACAAGGGTGTCCGCAACGGAAGGAGTAGTCCAAGTCTGGACTAGGTGACAGATAGGTATGCATAGTAGCTGATGCCAGCCTTTTCAATTTACTTAGCAGACTGGAGTTTCTATTCCCTGTTCAACCCCTCTGGGGCCTAGAGAATCAAGACCAGACTGACATACCCACCCCAGATTCTACTCTCTGTAGAGGTTGTATTGAGCCAACACCCTGATCTCTCCCACCATTACCCAGTTAACTAAAGAAATCCCTGTCCTCATTTAAACCCCAGTATATTCAGACAGCACAGTAGTGGTGAGATATTCTATGGGCCTGATTCTGAGATGCAGGTTGTAGGACTGCACGTCCTGGCAGGATGTGCAGCACCACAAGCCGTCCAGTCCTGATTCCCCCTCCGGCTTTCCCCATATGTCCTGAGCAGGGAGGCAGGAAGAGGTGGGATCTGGGTGGAGTGGAGGCAGGTCAGCCTGGCAGGATGTACAGGGCCTATTCAGGTCACAGCCCTGTACATCCTGCTGGGTCAAAGGGGACGTGCTGCTTACTACACTCCGAAGGTGGAATAAGCAGTACCAACCCGGTGATCGGACCTGGGGATCCCCTCCAGGGCTGGGAGCTGGGGGATCCCCCCACCTAATCCAGGCCCCAGCTGGCCAGTCGTGGATCAGGCGGCGGGGAAGAGGGGAGCTGAGCCGCGGCAGCCAAAGGAACCTGCGGGGAAGATGTCCTTGCAGGCAGGCAGGGGCACGCCGGGCCGCCTCGGGCCTAGTTCCTTGTACCGCAGGAGCATTTTGTTCCTGCAGTCCAGAATTGGCTCCAAACGGGCCCATGTTGCTCTGGGCTGTCTGGATGGCCCGGACATGCCCCTACATGAATCGGGCTCCATGTCTATTTACACTACGGACATAGCCATGGGTGGGCCTGGGTGGGTTGTGTCCCCAACTTTAGAGCCAGGCCTACTCAGTCAGTGGCAGTAGCACAGGTCAATAAGAGAAGAAAGAGAGGCCGTGTCAACATCTGTATGGTCCGGTGCCCACCCATGTTAACCTCAGGTCCACCAAAACAATCAGCCGTAGATACACCACTAATTTACACTTATTTACAATAGGCAGATTAGTAATAATATGCATAACTTCAGTACCTCTTTAAAAAAATATCTGCATTCCCAACATCATCTTGGATAATTGTCCATTTATTCTTCACCTGTGACCATCTACTTCAATACTTCTCAGTTATTCCTTTGTTGTCCCAACGCAAAGCCTTTTATTTATGTTTTGCCATGTGTCTTGTCTATCAGTCCTGACTAGATTGCAAGCTCCAGGGAGCAGTGACTCTTCATTATGGGCCTCATTTACTAAGCTGTGCCGGGGTTTTGCACTTATTCCATGATAATGGATTTGCCAACATTAATGCCCAGTAACAACAAAACTGCTGTGTTACTCACTGGGGACATTCCCAACATTTTGCCGCGCAATTAATGCAGAGAAAATTTCTGCTTAAATGATGCAATCAGCTATGCCTCATGAGATGGCATTAACTATTCCACATTATCTGCAACATGAACAGTTAATGTTAACTGTATGGTGCAGACCCCGCTTATTCTATGCCCCCCTTCTCTGTTAGCTACTTAATGCGGGAATTAGTGTGTGTTGTTAAGGCACTGTGGTAACACTTAGCCCACGACAATTCCTGTGTTAAACAGGTAATGCAGCTTTGGGGCCCTTTTACTAAAAGTAAAAAGGCATTTATGAATATTAATGCAGAATAAGTGCCATTGCACTCATAGAAATAAGAGGGCTATGGCTACGTAACATGCATTAGCTTCATTAATACGTTAAAACCTTTAGTAAAAGGGGGCCCCTTCGTGTCTGTACAATGTAGTTCTGGAATGCGCTAGGCATATGGCTAATAATAATGATCGGGTAAATAGTCAATGGCGGTGGCGATCATATTAATTTAAATATTATTGTTAGTGTTTAAATGAATACATATAGTCAGCGCTGCTGTGCATATTCAGTGCCACTGATTGGACATGTGTCACGCAGCCACTATGGCAGCGCTATATGTTTAGTCTGGGCCTCCAGTTTGACAGGCCTAAAATAAACATGTAACTTCTCTGAATAGCAGTGGAATATGTCAGTTCCCATCCCACCCATGCTGTGCCCTCCCTCTATCATTTAATTATGTGGATAGTATTGGGCTATTCAGACAGATTTTCAGTCCGATATGATTCATATAATTTTTGAAAATATATGGATTCTCCAGTTATGCTTTCACCTGTGGCAGTGAACATATAATTGGCTTTGAATATTGGCCCAAATAATAAACGCTTTTGTAAACAATCCTTGAACGGAAACTCCTGTGTCCTGCTCTATGTCTGTGTCATAATGTGATGCACCAATGCCTGCTCTCATCACTCAACACTAGGAATCCTTTGAGCGCAAACTCCTAATCCATTCTGGAATTTTATTTACCTACCGCCACAAACCATTCCTCAATCTTTTGTTATTTTTTTAAATTTCTTCCTTGCTGGAACTGGATTCAGTTTATAGAGGGTCATATCGAAAGATAAGTCCGGGCCACCTGACTAGCAGGGCTGCATGCTATTGTGCAGAGGAAAAGGATTTCATTTCCAAGTACAGCTTCTTCTCCTTGAGTTTGCCAGGGCTAGAGATCCCATGGAAGAGGTATTCAGCACTCTAGGAAAAGGGAGTCTCAGCATCGTTCAGGGTCACCTACTGGCCGTACTCAGTGTGTGCATGGCCGGTAGACTGACTTAAGAGGTGGATGAAAAGAACAATGGGTAGTAGTGCACCAAGGCTTGTGGTGTCAGATCTCAGCCCAATGTCCAACTGAGTGGGAAGCCTAAAGAAGTAGCAGAAAAATGCCAAGCCAAGGAAGGAAGTGCAAACAAACAGCACTATGAAATTTGTGCCTAACTACAATGCCTGCCAGCAATTGTATTGCACTGTCTTGGCCATTAAGGCATGATTAACCCTCCTTCCTCTACAAACATTTTCAAATTGCACAGGCTAGCTGGCTGTGCTAAAGTTTCCAGATTAGCAAAGTCAACCAGCTCACCAAATTAGAAAAATGCTTGATATGCCAGTGGGAACAAACCCTCCTTCCAGATATAACTGTTTGTCTATAACTTGTTCTTATGAATTCCAGTCAGGGCTGTTTTTATCTATGAGCAAAAGGGGCAGCTGCCCAGGCCCCTGCATAACACTACTAAAATGATTGTCCACTCCTTGATCACGTCCCGTCTTGATTACTGCAATATTCTCCTTGTTGGCCTTCCCGCAAACCATCTCTTTCCCCTTCAATCTATTCAACATTCTGCTGCTCGACTAATTTTCCGTCAGCATCGCTTTTCCCATATCACTCCTCTTCTCAAGTCCCTTCATTGGCTTCCCATCCGCTTCCGGATCCAATTCAAACTCCTCCTCTTGACGTATAAATGCATTCACTCTTCAGCCCCCCACTACCTATCATCTCTTATCTCTCCTTACATCCCCTCTCGCGTTCTTCGCTCTTCGAACAGCCTTTGTCTATCTATGCCCTCCACTCGTACTGCTAATTCTAGACCGCTCCTTTCACCTGGCTGCACCCTTTGCCTGGAACAATCTACCTCTGTCTGTGCGCAATGCGCCCTCTCTGGACCTCTTCAAGTCCAGATTGAAAACCCATCTCTTCTCTATTGCTTTCTGTTCTTGATTCTTGTTTTTGCTCTTCTTGTTTAATGTATACTTTGTCTTACTTGATTGTATTTGTATTTTGTGATCTTCTTGACTAGATTTTGAGCTCTGATGAGCAGGGACTGTCTTTTCTTCATGTATGTACAGCGCTTTGTACGTTTGAAGCGCTTTATAAATGTTAAATAGATAGATAGATAGATAACAGGGACTCAGCAGTCTACAAGCAAATTAAGGCTTGAACACAGGCTGCTGAATTGATTGGCACTTACACACTTCCATGTCCAGAAACTGGATTGTGGATTGCCCTGTTGGGCTGCATTCGGGCATGCATATCATGTGACATATCTCGACTTAATCGGCTAGAAGGAATCTTTGGTGCTATGCAAGACAGTCTTGCTATCATCTGCTCTGCCCATCCCTCGCTCTCCTGTTGCTAGGTCCCTGCAACTGCGCAAAAGAGATCAGTGTGCTGTGTGCACGTGCAGCATGCTGGTGCCTTGGGCTGAGGTCTGCAGCTTGCTTGCCTACCCTTTGCGCAGGCAACCTCAGCAGCGGAGAGATACGGTCAGGCAGGGGCAGACAGGCAGTTGTTTCCAGTCTCTGCCTCTAGGAGAGGGGGCTGTACTTAGGGTTACCAACCTGCTCCAGATGCACCCGACAGGTTTGACCAGTCTTGGGTTTACCCATTGCATGCAGTGACTTGTAGTTTTCCTTTTCTTATGGAGTGCAATGGAGAAATCAGAACTACATATCCCTGCATGCAATGAGGTAAACCCAGGACTGGATTGAACCTGTTGGGCGCATCTGGAGCCAGTTGGCAACCCTAGCTGTGCTATGTTCCTGACTGCCGTGTAAGAGTCAGCAAAAGAGTGAAATGGGGATCAGTCCAATGTCCAGAAGCAACAGCCAGGTCAAAGCCAGTCACAGAGGTGTTGGGAAAGCCAAGGACCAGACAGCCAGGCACACACCAGAAGATCACAGGCCAATTCCACCAACTTACCTCCCACCCCACCCGATCCCACATACCAGAGGCCGTGGGACAGCAACATCCAGTGCCCACACCACTCTTGGTTTTGGCCATCAACCGGACAGCCACAGACTCACAGGGCAGCAAGAGCTCTTTGTGAATAGCCTGGTTGTTATCTAAGTTCCTCCCACTTCTCTGGATGCCAGATCAGAGAGCTCACACAATTCAAAGTAGGGGACTGGTTCCTGAAAAGTGAAGAAGCCAGTGGGAGCATCAGGTTAGGAAGGGGGTGATCAGGAGCAGGAGCAGGCAACAGGAACTTTGGGATTGAAGCAGCCTCAGGTTAGGGAGTGAAAAATGGAAACTTGGAATAAGATGTCTGGCCAAGGTAAAGGCAAAAAGGGATTTGGGAATTATGAGGAGGGGTGCAAATAGGGCTGGGGTATTGAGTGAGAGAGCAGGAATGCATGGATTAGAGGGAAAGGGAGAGCAAGGATTGGATAATGGGATAGGGATGGGGGCTGGGAAAAATAAAAGGGAGCCCATCTTCAAAGGTTTGCCTAGGGCTACATAAGTGTTTAGAGTGGCCCTGACTCCAGGGATCAAAACTTCCACCTCTTTCCTTCCCTCCCAGTACTAAGATGAATCAGGGTATGATCTATTTCTCCCACTTGATCATTATCTTCCTGGTTTCAGTGAGTCTCCTTTGCATTCTGTCTTTCTATGCACCACTTAGGTGGATGAATGACTGTTTCCTGTGCATACTGGTGTCCTGGTTGGGATTAAAGGAAGTTGTATAAATTCAAAATATATTAGAAACATGGTAACATGATGGCAGAAAAAGACCATATGGCCTATCTAGTCTGCCCTTCCATACCAGCTACTGTAGTCCCTTTTTTCCTTTAGAGATCTTCTGTGTTTGTCCCGTGCTTTCTTGAATTCAGATACCGTCCTTGTCTCTACTACCTCCACTGGGGGATTGTTTCATGCATTTACCATCTTTTCCATAAAGAAATATTTCCACATATTACTCCTGAGTCTATCCCCTTTCACCTTCAATTGAAAGAGGCTGTCCTCCTGTGCATTTATGTCATGGAGGTATTTAAACGTCTCTATCATATCTCCTCTATCCCACCTTTCCTCTAAAGCAGGGACCTCCCCAGCCAGTTGGGTATTCTGGATACCATAATGAATATGCATGAGAGAGATTTGCATACAATGGAGGCAGTGCATGCAAATCTCTCTCATGCATATCTTGAAAACCCAACTGGCTGGGAGGCAGAGTGTGGGAACCCCTGCTCTAAAGTATACATACTGAGATCTTTAAGTCCGTCCCCATATGGTTTATAACGAAGACCACTGACCATTTTGGTAGTCACCCTCCGCACCAACTCCATCCTGTTTATATCCTTTTGAACGTGCGGTCTCCAGAATTGCACACAATAGTCCCAATGAGGTCTCACCAAAGACTAATGCAGAGGCACTATCACCTCCTTTTTTCTGCTATACTCCATCTCTCTTCCTTTTCCTCTCTTCTGCTCCCATACAAAACTATTTCCCTCTATCCCAAATTACCAAATCATTGAAAGACACAAATAAGCAGAAAACTACAGACAGCAACACCCTTCAAGTTGTAAGAACATAAAAACCACCATATTGAGTCAGATCAAAGGTCAGTCAAGTCCAATATCCTGTTTCCAACAGTGACCAATCTAGCTCACAATTTACTTGGCAGGATCCCAAAAAGTAGATAGATTCCATGCTGCTTACTTCCAGGGATAAGCAGTGGTTTTCCCCATGTCTATCTAGTTTTTGGACTTGTGCAAACCTTTTCCTAACTACACTAATTGCTTTTACCACATCCTCTGGCAACAAATTCTATTGTACACTGAGTGAAAAAAATATTTTCCTCAATTTGTTTTAAATGTGCTATTTAGGGACTAGTTACTAAGGTGCTCTAACTTTAATGTGAATTAATTCACCATAATGAGCATTATTTTAGCACAAGCCCATGTTATTTAATGGGACATAGCTATTCACAATGCACGTTCATGGTGAATTAATGCATGTTAACATTGGCGCTCCTTAGTAACTAGCTCCCTTAGTAACTTCATGGAGTATCCCTTAGGGGGATGTTTACTAAAAACCGGAAATGTGCGCGCCGCAAAAGAGCGCACGGAAACGCGGCACTGAAACGCTAATAAACGCTAATAAACGCCCCGCACACGTGCGTGTCATCCCCGCAAAGGTGCGCGGCACACTAACGGGCCCCGTACAAGTGCGGGCCCGCAAATGTCCGATAGAGGCGTGGAACGGCTAAAGGAGGGCGGAGGAAGGCTCCAGAGGGGCAGAGGGACGGGGTCAATGGGTGGAGAGTGGGAGGGGAGAGGATCCCCGCACAGTATCGGGCCCGAATTTGCATGTAAAAACTACCGCGAGGGAAACACTCGCGGTAGAAAGCATTTAAAGGGAAGAGAAACCATTTCCGTCAGCAATGTACAGGAAAACCGGGGAAACCAGCAAAACGTGAGCAGTGTGATACATGTGCACAGCACAAAAGTGCAAATAAAAATAGAAAATGACCACAACAGAACTATTAAAAATAGTAATTCAGCTGGGGAACAGTTATAGTGATGGGCAAATACAGAAAACACACCCAGCAAAGCTCCAGAAAAAAGAAATGAATTTTGGAAGGGTTTACGGAGCGGAGACTCTTCCAAAAAACATTTCCTTTTGTGGAGCTTTCCTGGGAGTGTTTGCTATGGTTGCCCATTAATATCACTGTTGCCCAGCGTGGTGATATTTTGTCCCCCATTTCCCATGGTCATTTCCGGGGTTTATGTGCATGTTTGCCCACAGTAAATTTGCGTACAGCAGGGTTTGTGACTCCATCCTGCCAGGCTTACTACCTCCAGGGGCTGCACTATCTATGTGGCCATAGTGTGGTGCAGCAGACAGAGTCAGTACCTCTAGGGTCAGAGGTTCAAAGCCCAGCTGGGGCACCTGCCAGCCCAGTCCCTATATTTTACCCACCACTAAACACAGATAGCACAGACACCCCTGTATTGCAGGGGACATAAGCATGGGGAAAACACCCATATTTTACCCAACGCACAGACACCACAACAATGGGCATTACCCACAGCCAAGTACCCCAAATGCAGTCCCGTACTGCCACATTCCAATCAGGTCACCTGCTTTTTATGGGAGAAGCTCATGCCAGCATGTTGGCGGATGAGTACATGTGGTGCAGGGGGCAGTGGCTGCTAGCGACAGAAGACAGAGGCCTAGCCATGTGCAGGCTGGCACAGTCCACAGCAACAGACAGGCCCTGCCGGATCCACAGTCATGGACTATCCAGGGAATTCAGCCAAGCTGTGGCTACATGGTGGTGCTGTGCACACAGACAGTGCTTGCAAGAACAAAAGGTCACAGGTTCAAAGACCAGCTGGGGCTACTGGCAATCCTGCCCACATATTTTCCCCACAAATAAACAGTGACAGTAAGGACACACCTTTGGTGACAAGGACATATGCAATGGTAATACATCTATCTTTTACCCCACTGAGCACAGACACCATGAACAGGGGCAGAACCTACAGCAGAATCCCCCAAATGCAGTCCTGGTGGGCCACACACCAGTCAGGTTCCATGCTGCCACTCATACAAATGCCTGTGCTGTATATCTATGCACCACCCCCACGGCATGTAGATGTAGCTCAAGCATATTCATGAGGGACAGCAGGAAGACCCGAACAGTGTGATGCAAAACTGGGCTGGAGTGGGGAAGCGCTGCCGTAAAGCAGCAGCCAACAGGGGCAGACACACCCACACCCACACCCACAGGCCCCATTGGCCAATGTCTCCTGTAGAGGCAGAACATTGGACCCTGCGTGCATCTCCCAATATCAGCACCTGCATACCTTAGCAATGTCACCCTACACCTGAGGTACACAGCTCTGAAATGTTTGCTAAGAGTACAGGCTGATAGATATCCCTACGTTACGCACATACTGCTAGTTGACCCCATCCGAACAATCTGTTTGGTGTCTGCGGTGCGTGCTCCAGGCCTGGCCTCTGACGGTGTTCACCACCCTGGGGAGTGACCCCCAGCAGTACTGCGTACCATATCCATGCCTGTGCCGTGCCCAGGACCGGTGTGGTGGCCAAGGCTAATCACCTCCTCAATAGTAGCACAATGCTGGCATAGGTGTGGGAGTGTGTGTCTGTCTATACAGTGTGTGTTGGCTGCAAACACCTTCCCCAACCCACACTGCCAGCACTACTGCCAGTATTGGCCTGCCAATGTGCATAATGAGCAGCAATGTACCATGGGTATAGGTCAGACATGGTGGGCTGGCCAGGATGCATCTGCACAGGGCATAGGGCACTGGCTGTGACATTGTAGTGCCAGGCCACCACCTACACAGACAGGGTGACCTCTGTATGTGCTGCTGGGGGAGCACTCTCACCCTGAGTGTGCAGTGATGACAGCATGGCTAGGCACCCCCATAGTGCTGTATTGTGTTTCTCTCTTGTGATATATATGGGTTTCCTGTTGGGGGCCTCCTCACAGAACTCTTTGCTTGTGTGTGCTGACACCCCAGTTTTGGGTGCATGCATTTCCATCAGGGCTAACCAGCAGACTGTTCACAGCTGGTATGTGTCTTGATGGAGTGCCTTGCAGGGTGCAGTGGCTGATGGCTTGCTGCAGGTGAATATCAGATAGTGCTGGGGTGCATATTTGGATATCCAGGCCTAAAGTCTGCCTGATATTGTGTTATGGATGTGTGTGGAGCTGCTTGGACTGCTCTGTATGGTGTCTGTGCCCCATCAGGACAGGGGTTTGATGGTCCACTTTGCTGCCATTTGGGGGGGGGGGAGATGGATGGGGATCTGTTGGTGGGGGGCCCTGTTTGCCACCTGGGGGTGGGTGGTTGTTATTCTTTGACCACCTAGGGGTTCTGGGGGGTTTCCACTAACTGAGACAGACAGAGATAGCCAACATGTTTCTGCAGCACCTTCCTATCTCACAGGTTAGTACTGTTTTGGAGCTCTGTCATGGCCTCATCCAGCCATGGCTGGTGTTGTGGACCTGGTCCTGGCCGCCATATCACAACCTCAGGGTGAGCACAGTACCCGCACAATGTGACGGTGTGTAGCTACTCTTTGCTGGTAGTCCACCCGCTCAGGACCCCCTGCCAGGCCGAGGTGCTGTGTGGGTTCACATGGACAATTCCCCCTACCAGGCCGGGTAGCTGTTGGGGTGCATTCCCCATCTTGTGTGCCTCTGTGGACAGCTGATTTGCATGTGCAGTGCATCATGGGTACGGGTGGCCTAACCCTATCCTGTCTACAACAGCAGACTGTCTGTGGGGTGACGTACAGGCTCTCTGCAGCCAGCCAGGGGCTTGCTGTCAGCTATAGAGCCGTAGCCCAATGTTTATGTCACTCCCTGTACAGCCAGAGATCATGGGTTCGAACCCACAGTGGGGCCCTTTGAAAGGGCTGTCCACAGCTTTATTTTTATTTACTGTACATATGTCTATGCCGGCAAAACCACACACAGCTTACTATACCCATTAGGTGCCTCTGAGGGTGCTTTATAGGGCACCCTATAGGCCACCTTATGGTTGCCATCCATATAGGGTGCACTATACATTATCCTGTGTCACAACATACATGGTGCCCTATAGGGGACATTCTAGGGTGCCTTGGTGGACAGTGCACTGTAACATGTGCCTTACGGGCATCCGTATGTTAACACACTGTGAGAGCGGGTTTACTAGTGGTGGGAAATAAAATATAAATGGAAGGCCTCCTACAGCACTCCTCACCATGATACATACTGCCCCAGCCAGCCTTGTTCACTGGGCACTGTGAGAGGTTGAACCCCTGGCCCCTGCACCATTGGTCAGTGTCCTAACCATTGTGCTGTTGCTCTGTTCCTGTGTTTGTGCATCCGCACGCAGCCTTGTAGCCAACAGCGCGCCATCTTTTGGCGCACTAAATTAACAGCGTGCCGCCTTATGCCACACAACATGGATATGCCCCTAAAATAATGCTTTAGCCAGCTGTTTTCAATGGGCACTGTGGGGAATTGAACCCATGATCCCTGCATGAGTGGTCAGTGTCTTAACCATTGTGCTATGGCTCCGTTCCTGTTATGTGCACATCAGCGCGCCACTTCTCCCTCCCACTATTGGACTGCCCCCTCACACATCAGCGCGCCGCCTTCTGCCCACCAGCTCGCCGCCTTCTGTTGCCCACATTTATCAGCGCACCGCCTTCTGCCACCCAAATTTACCAATGCGCCGCGATCTGCCGCCCACACTAAACAGTGCGCCGCCTCATGCCGTAATAAAAATCACAGTGCGCCGCCTTCTGCCGCCCAAAATTAATATGCCTCCTAAGCACTTTTGCCCATAAATGTTGGTGCCTCAGCTGGTCTTTTTTGTTGAGCGCAATGGGGGTTTGAACCCTTGGCCCCTGCACCATTGGTCGGTGTCTTCACCGTTGTACTACGGCTCTGTTGTTTGGTTTTGCAGCAGCGCCCCACTTATCCTTCCCACGCGCTAATGTGGGCCCCGCACATTAGCGCGACGCACACACGTACGGTCCGGTTTTTTGCTTTTTTCTGCCTGGCCCGCCCACTCCTTATATGGCACCAGCACACTAACGGGGACCCGCACAGCAACAGAGTTTAGTAAACATACCCCTTGGTCTTTTCACTTTCTGAGAAATTAAACAACTGATTTGCATTTACCCATTCTATTCCACTCAGCCGAACAGCCCTTACCTCTTTAGCCTTTCCTATCTGCTTTATCATTGCGGTCGCTCTTATAATTTCACTACATCTTTTGTGAGATGTGGCAACCAGAATTGCATGAATACACAAGGTGTAGTTGCACCATGGATCTATACAAAGGCATTATGATATTCTCTACTACCATTAATCGTTTATATAGTGATACAAGGCGTATGCAGCGCTTTACAAATATATAAAGAAGACAGTCCCTGCTCGTAGAGCTTACAATCTAATCAAGACAGACAGAGCAATGCAAGAGAAACAAGAGGGGTTCAAATAGGGAAGGCGACAAGGAGAACAAGGGAATAGGATGTTCTCTGTTTTATTCTCCATTCTTAATACTTCCTAATATTCTGTACCGGGCTTAATGCAATGTGTTAGCACTCTGTACTTTAGACAACCCAGACAACAATTAAACAAGAGCATCCCGATGCCCCCTTATTTCTTCTGCATTATGTTGCGTTCTCTGGGGCGATATTGCTGGGGCTGTTAAGGGTTTCTCTTGCTCAGCCACTTTTATCATTAGAAATGTAAGTAAGCCATTGGGGCTGCTGTGGCTATCATAATCAAAGCATCATGCAGGCATCACAACGAGACATGTAAAGCATGAATATACTGTAGTACAGACACCTGAGGAGCAGATCTTCATCACCACCCCAAGCAAGTGTTACACTGATGTAGGTAAAGCATGAATAGGACGCAGCGGATCTTTATCAGAGCCCTATGCAGGTGTCACAAGTGATCCAGGAAAGGCACGGAGCGCTGAAAAGCGGATATTAATCAGTGACCCATGCATTAGTGCGGTTGTCATGTTAATCCATTTGACTGTGCAGAAATAAAAGGTTAGCAAGCAAAATAATATAAGCTAATACCTTATGACTGGGCAAACTCAATACATTTCAGGAGCTAACACTGCTTTCATAGGAGCTGCTCACTTTGTTTTGACCTGTTGAAGGGAGTCTTAGCTCCTGATAGTCAGGAAATGTATTAAATGAGTTCAATAAAAAAGTGCCGTCTTCGATTTTTTTATTGACCTTTATTTCTATGCACACTGATACATGTAAAGCGTGAATACAGCAGAGACAGCTTAAGAATGGGATTCAAGGAAAGAGATTAAAAATCAGACGGTGTAGCCATAATAAAAGGTGCATGCCTTATATTGTCTAAAAAGAGATGTGAAGTATATTCTTAAAAAATCGTGGAGAACAAAAAAGAAAAGAGACTAAGGAATAAGACCCAAAAGGAAGCCGTGGAGTCAGGAACACTGGCAAAAATGTCTATCTGTTTCTCACAACCCAATTGCTGCTTTTAAGAAAAATTCCACAAGTGTGATCCAGGAGCAAAAATAAAGGTGAAGAGCAGTGCACAGCATAGAAAATGAGAAGGTACAAAAATTACATCCCTGCACAAGCTTGAAAATGAAAGAGTTTTTGATCTGCTTTTGCATAGAATAAACTACTGATTACACCTGCAAAGTTTACACTCTCAGCAGCCCTAAAGCAGGTACCCAGACCCTTAGAACTCTAAAATACCTTCTACATTACTTATGCTGCTCGGGGAAGTCAGACAAGGGGAGTGGGAGTCTGTGAATAATGAGAAGGCCGAGGAGGCTTTTGCTAAAGATAAGCATCTTCTTCTCTTTCCCCATTTTGGTTTGCTCCCCTATTCTCTCTGTAATCCCACCACCTCCCTTCCTCACACAGCGCACTGACCCTCATAACTAGGTGCAAACAGATGTTTGCAATATTCTGCCTCCCACACAGTCTTCCCCGAAGCCCGTTCTCTCCCAGTCTTTCCTTCTCTCCAGTTATTTTCAGGGGAGAGTTGTATTTGCAAGCAATAGAGCCCTTCCCTCGTGTACCACTCAACCCCCGACCCCCTTTTCCGCAGCTGTCTCCTACCTGTATGTTTCTCACCCACACCAGTCCTGGGGAGCGGAAGGAGGCTGGAAGAGAATGGATGTTTGAGCAGACCAAGGGAAAGATGTTCTTGTGTGACCATGCAAAGAGGGGATTTCTAGCAGTGTTTGGATAAACCAGCCTCTCTTACCCTCCTTTGCTCACTCGCTCTCACTAGAATGGGAAGGCAGAGAGGTGGAGACATAGGCAGATGCAGAGAAAGGGGGAGAAAGCAAATAGAAAGAGAGGGAGAGAAAAAGAGAGGGGTGTATGTGTGTAAATTTGGATATGTATGTATATGTGGGTCTATATATCTCATGCATATTCATGTGCATCTATATGTCTATGTCTATGTGTGTATATTTCTTTCTCTCTCTCTGTCTGTGCTAGAAATCTAGAAGTGAATTCATACCACAATTAAAAACACATAAAAATTATGTTTCATCAAGAGTAATAAGCACTCCATGAAAATATTTTGTTCCTTAGAATACATTTACTGGCTGCCAATTTCTATTTAAACTAAGTTTAAATAGCATTGACAGTGTGCACAATGTTGTATCAGGTAGAGTATTTTATACTGTGTGAGCTGACAACATATATGTGTAGATGAGCTAAAATGTTATTTGTATCTAAATATAATAGCGCTGTATGCAGAGGAATTCTTTTTTATGACACTGGCAGGGGACTCTGCACTATATGAGAGAAACTCATTATATGTTCATACGATACTGACAGTGTAGATAGTGTAGTATAAGATATTTTATTGTTGTATAGCACTGACAGTGTATGCAGTTCTGTATGAAGTAGAATCATTTTATTTTGTAGAGCACTGACACTGCAACATTTTATGGGGTAGAATAATTTTATTTTATGTACTGCTGACAGTAAGCACGGTATTCTACAAAGCAAATAACTGTTTGTGTATAACACTGTATGAGGTCTAATTATTTTAGTTTTATATAATGATGACTATGCGCACCAATGCATGAGGTAGAATTCTTTTATTTTAATGTAGTACTGACAGGGTAGAATTATCTTCCAGTTTTACAGTGTTGACAGTATGACTGGCACAGTATGAGATAAAATTGTTTTTTTTTATATAGTACTGACAATGTGCATGATGCTATATTGGACTGTATTGTTTTTATATCAGGTTTTTAAAATTCATGGTGTTGTATGAGGGAGAACTGTTTTCATATAGGGATATGTTTACTAAAATGTGCTAAGTTAGCTTATGGGAAGCCCTCAAATTTAGCACGAGAGGTGAAGTGGACCTGTGCTAACTGTTGCGGTTTGCCCTGCATGTCCTCCAGCAGTTACCAGGAAGATGCAGCTCATCATGCTGACCAGCCAGCGCATCTAACACAGGAGCGTTTATCTCCACCCATTGGAGGTGCTAAGTATACCCACGCTAATAGCTGCAGTCGCGATTAGCACACACCAGTAAAGACCCCCGCTCTACCCCTAATCTGCCCAGTCACCGCCCCTTCTTGCACTAAGCAGTTAGCATGGAACTTTTACCACACTGACCCATATTTATGGTCAGTGTGACATGCTTAGTGGGGGGTAAACCCCGTGCGAACCTGTAGCTCAGGTTAGTAGCAGATCCCATAATGCCGAGAAGTGTACTACTCGGTATGAGGTAGAATTGTCCTATTTTTATATAATGCTGACAATATGTAGAGTCATTGTGCATGGTAGAATTATCCTCCATTTTTATAGCGCTGACAGTATGAGCGGCCAGTATGAGATAGAATAATTTTATTTTTATATAGCTTGGCAATGTGCATGGCGCTATATGAGATTTTTATATAATGATTATGGTGTTCACGGTGCAGGAGATGGCGAACGTAATCTGCACTGCACTGCAGGTCCCACCCTAGCAACCCTACTGGGCAGACTGGATGGACCATATCAGCCTTTATCTGCTGTCAACCACCAAGAGCCCGATGCTGAAATGGTCCCGTCCGGATGTCTAAAATCTGGATGGGCCAGATTAGATCCCAATTATGTAACTGTGGGAACCACCCTGATCCCACATCTGTCTCTCACCCTGGCTATCCCTCCCCATCCTCCTGCCGGAGCCTCGGTGCCGTGGCATCCTGTTGCCATGACAACAGGACATCAAGCACGAGCTCAGGAAGGGCCGCCGCCTTCTTGCACTTTATTCCCCACCACTCAGACCTCAGCAGGGGCAACCGGGTCAGGGAATGGGCTGCAGGAACCTACCTCTAGCTGTGCTGTGTCCTTGGCTGCCATGCATGCCCCAGTCCCTGATATTCGTCAGACTTACTCCACCTCCAAGGTGGAATAAGTCCAATGGCCATTTCAGCACTGCTGGACATACAGGGTTGTGACCGGAATCGGCCCTGTACTTCCAGGGTCATGGGACCACCTCCGCACCACCCACTCTCCTGCCTGTTGCTGCCCCTTCCATCCTCATCCAGAGCATCACGCACAGCGGCCTTGAACATGCAGAAAACTTTGGACCAGGAATCATATCCCGGCAGCTAGAGGGTGTTCGACGTCCACCCCAGACTTCCGACCCTACTATTCAGCACTCTGCATACCAGCCTATATTTATTTTATTTATTTATTTACATTTTCTTATATACCGCGCTATTTTCCATCAGTGCGGTTTACATGGAACATTTTACATACACATTTCAAATGACTTGATTTGTGTTTACAAATAACAAGAATAGGAACTTGAAAAGAAACAGGGGTAGCTATTTACATCTGTACAATGCGAATTGATTGGACATTTGCGTAGATTTGCCTAGCTGGATGGTGAGTGATCAGTGGTGCTGTCATCCGGGTAATGTAAGAGGAAGAGGTAATGTTTCACAGCTTTTCTGAACTGGGTTAGATTGGTGATATCACGGATACTGTGTGGAAGGGTGTTCCAGCATTTAGGTGCGGCGAGCTTAAAAGCCCTGTTCGTTGTGCTTTGGCAACACTTGGTTGTTTCTTTTGGGACTACTAGTTTATTGGCGGCATGAGATCTTCTAGATCTATTAGGGGGGGTTATCAGTATGAGATCGGATAAGGAAGCTGGGGCGAGTCCGTTTATGATCTTGAAGGTCATTAGTATGGTCTTGAATGTGATTCTGCCTTTTATAGGGAGCCAGTGTAATTGTTTCAGGATGGGTGTCATGTGTTCCTTCATGGCAGCGCCCTGGAGAACTCGTGCTGCTGAGTTCATTGCTAGCTGTAATGGAAGCAAAGTGGATTGTGATAGACCATGGAGTATTGCATTGGCATAGTTGATATGTGGTAAGACCAGAGCTTCATACACTGTCCGAAAGTCATCTGGTTCAAGTAGGGAGCGTAGGTGTCTGAGGGATCGGATTTTATGGTATACGGCTCTTGCTACATTGCTTATGTTGGTCTTCATGTCTAGTCGCTGGTCAAGTGTGACTCCCAGGTATCTGATGGAGGGTTTGGTCAGAGGTTCTGCATCTTGGACCTTCAAGTACGGAGGAGTGATGAAATTTGGGTTCCTTGTGATGAAAAGGACTTCGGTTTTCTTATGTTGTATACAAAGATTTTGCATTTGCAGCCAGCTGGATACTGCATCGAAACAGTCTGTCAGTGGGGAAAGGTCAGGGTTCTCAGTAGTGAATGGCATATATAGGAGAACATCGTCAGCGTACAACAGACAGCTCACCTTGAAGGACCGGATGATCTCGCAGATAGGTTGCATATATATATTAAACATGAGCGCAGAGAGAGATGATCCTTGCGGGACCCCTTGACTCTGGTGGAAAGGTTCTGATGTTGTTTCTCCTGATCTTACGTGTTGCCATCTATCGGAGAGATACGACTTGCACCATTTAAGTGCAGAGTCACATATCCCCTTCTCCTGGAGGCGGTGTAGGAGGAGATCATGGCAGACTGAGTCGAACACTTTCACTGTTATTATGGTACTGAAGAGGATGGTGAGGAGAGTCTCCACGCTGTGAGCAGCTCTAAAACCGTGCTGACATGAATCAAGTGGGGCAGAAGCATCAATATGTTCTTGGATTTGTGTCTGAACTTCTTTTTCGATGATTTTCGCCAAGAGTGGGATGCTTGATATCGGCCTATATGAGTCTGGCTTCTTAGGGTCAAGCTTACTGTTCTTTAGTAGTGGCCTGATAGAGGTACGTTTGAGCGATTGGGGAAAGGTCCCATTTGTGAAGGAGCAGTCCATTAGCTTGGATAGAAAAGGGCTGACAGTCAATCGTAGCTCTTTTATCCAGAACACCGGGCAAGGGTCAGTTTGTGCAGTGGTTGTGTTGATTCCGACGATTAAATCTTCAATTTGTTTTTTAGATGGCTTGGAAAAAATGGACAGTGGTGCTAGTGATCCTGGTTTGATTGGAGTGTTGGGAGCAGTGAACTTATTGGTCTGGCCATGGGTCCCTTTTACTAAAGTGCGCTAAGTGGTTAATGCACATTTTAGCGGACAGTAACTGTTAGCGCAGGCCTGTAGTAATTTTTACTGTGCTGGTATGACAATTAGCATGTGGTAATTCCTGTTTAACTGCTCATGACTTGATGGGGTGGGAACTGCATGGCTTATGAGTGGAGAGTGGGTATGAACTTCACACGGCAATTAGCATACAGTACTTATCATGTGCTGTTAATGTTGCGATTAGCATGGGTGCACTTAATGCACCTCAGTAGGTGGCGTTAAGTGCGCCCACACTATTTGTGAATGAACCTAAGATGTAGTAAGGGTCTTTTCCTTGCAGTAAGTGCAAGAGACATGCTGAGAATATACCCACAACAGCTACCACATGACTTTTGCACTTATTACATGCTCGGTTTTGCTCCAAAAACGTATTGAACTTTAGTAAAAGGGCCCTAAAGTTACTATGTTACTATATTGTACTGATAGCATGAGCAGCACAACAGCAATGTTTTATTTTCATATAGTGCTGACAAGCATGTGTTGCGTTGTATGAAGTAGAATTATTTTATTTTTATATTGCATTGATAACATGCAATGCAATGTAGAAAGCAAAACTGTTTAATTTTTACGCAGTGCTGATTGTGTTCACACTGTTGTACGAGTTAGAATTCTTTTATATTGTGCTGATAGTGTGGGCAGCATTAGGTGAAGGAGAATTATCTTATATTTTCACAGCACTGACAGTGTATATGGTGTTAGACATGGAAGAACTTTTAAATTTCTTATTGCACCAACACTGTGTTTGGCACTGTTTGAGGTAGAATTATTTTTTTTATGTAGCACCGACAGTGAGTGTCAGTTTGGAAATTCTAGTCGTGATTTGCACATCTGAAAACACCAATTCAGACATGCCAATCACAGTCACATCCCAAAAGCCTTTTCAGATAGCCCTGAATTTACAGATATCCAGCATGATCACATCTAGGTTGCATGGGGCGTAGTGGAAGTATATCTATGGTGTTCTGAAAGCGATACACATGTGTGCCCAATGTTAGAATAGCCCTGCACATCTAAACCTGCCGGCAAACACGTCTGTGTCTATACCTACTCTTAGCTAGGAATAACCATTTGATAAGTGTTTGTTTTGGCAACCTAACAACTGTACAGAAAAGAGAAGAACGCCTTCCCACTCCTCCCAATAATTTTCGCTCCTTCAAAAGGGCATGCCAGTAAATAGAGGGGCTTTTCTCCTAGCTGCCAGGCCTTTTCACATCTCCATTTGCAAACTGGCAGACCAGGACATGTATATGGCGAGATATATGTGCCCATTTCGAAATACCATCATGGACACGCCTATGTTGCTAGGCCCGTGGCCATCTATATCAGACACATGCAGGTTTCAAAAATCACCTTGAAGCATGCACATGTCTGGGATATAATTCTGCACGTCCCCCTGTCTTTTCTATCTGACATTTATCTTTTAGGGTAGAGATGGGCCAGTTTTAGAAAACACACCTGCCCACCTTCACTGCTGCCCTTCCCATGGAATTTTGGACATTTTGACTTGGACATACCAGATTGAACCTACAGGGCCTTTCTAAAATGTGCCTTCGCATGTGTGGCTCTGTGTGTGGTAGAATTATTGTTTTATATACTGTGTGTTGTATTGTATGAGATAGAATTAGTTTATTTCCTTATCAGGTTGACTGTGTTCATGGTGCTGTACAAAGCAGAAGTATTTTATTTTTACATAGTACTAACAACATATGCAGCGCTGTAGGAGAGGTTTCATTTTTACGTAGTGCTGACTTCTGCACAGCGCTGGATGAGGTAGAATTACTTTTATCTAGCACAAAAGAGCAGTGAGTCACGGCTTCTTTTCTTCGGCACCTTTAGGAATTGAGGCCATCCATGTAGTTCATACACACACTGGATGTTATCACACCCCAGAATATTTGCTGCTGACTCCCAGCAATAATTTATCACCACTGCAGATGGATAGATCCAGACTCTGCACCTGATTGCTATTCAAGCCATGCAGGTGAGCTTAAAAAGCACCAAGGATAGAAACCTTTCAGGAATCATTAAGGCATCCTTTCTAAGGTTCCAACTCACATTGGATACGTGCTCCATGACTCCAAGCTCACTTACCTACTTACAATCCACTTATATTATACAGTGAGTCACTGCAGAGGGTCAATGGATTACAGAGAGTAGGATGAAGTATCAGAGAAGTATCCGTATATATTCTTTATTCCCCTCAGCCTGATGCAGTGAGATAGAAGGGGCAGAAAGGCCCAGGGATGTTCTTTATTCCCAGCAGTGAGATACAGTGAGTTAGAGGGGATGGAAACACCAGGGGAGGCTCTCTACTCCCTGCAGTAAGATACAGTGATATAGAACAGATAAAACTGCCTGGAAAGCCTCTTTATGCCTGGTAACAAAATGCAGTCAGATAAATGGGATGAGACTACGTGGAGATGTTCTTAATTCTGCATAGCATGGAGATGGTGTGTCCCTTCTGTAATCACATGGTTCTCCTTTGGTGCCCTTTCAGATTTGATAGCTTCCTTGGATTATTTTATTTCAGAATGCCATGATCCTTGTCACACATTCCTCCACAGCTCCGTCTTCAGGGACTATTACACTGCCCACACACAGAAAGCCATCCCAGAGAGAAAGTAAGAAGAAATTCTCCTCTAGCACTTCTCTCTGGGGAAATACTGGAGGCCCTCGCCACACAGATCAACATTTGAAAGGTATTAAGCGTACTGCCTTTTCTCCAGTGGAAGAATAACATTGTATAATCCTCCCAGCCAAGAAAAGGGCGGGATAGCATGGGATTAGTGTCCGAGAAGGGGAGGAAAACTGAAAACATAAAGCGTTTTATAATTATTGCAAGACATGCACAGTGTCTCTGTCTGTCTCTTTCTCTATCTTTGTGCCAGTATGTCTCTCTCCCTCTCTCAGTCTTTGGTTTTTTCTCTTAGTCGCAGAAGTCTCTTTGTCTCTCGACATGTCTATTTTTTCTCTTTGTGCCAGCAAGTATCTTATGTCTCTCTCGCTATATATTTTTCTCATAATCCCAATGGGTCTCTTTGTCTATTTTTTCTCTTTGAGCCAGCATGTATCTGTGTCTGTCTCTTTTCTCTCTCTCTCTCTCTCTCTCCATCTTTTTCTTCTTTGTGCCAGCATGTCTCTATCTCTGTTTCTGTATGTCCTTGCCTCACTTGCTCTCTCTCTGTATTAATACTGCATGAGGCTCGTACCTGCCTGAGTGGTTCCATCGAGTAGCGATCAGCTCTCTGACACAGACCCCAGTGGACTAAGACAGATACGAAAGCATACTTAACAGCGGAGCGTGTGTGACAGCATAAAATACCATCGCCTCCTGCACTTGGGGAGGAGATTCTCTTCTGTTTTATTTTTGACAATCTAGCTATAATAATGAAATAAATTAAGACCCCAAGATACTTTGTAATTGCAGTGCTGTGGAAACAGACTTGCACAGCCTTCTCTGGAGTGCAGGGTTGGAAGCACATTTTTGACACCTAGAATTCATGAAAACTTCCAAGGGGAAAGGGAAAAATAAAGGTTATTTTATGATCATTTGTCTCTCTCTCCCTCCTCCTCCCCTCTCACCCACTGCCCCTTAATTATGACCCACAGTGCCCCTACATTTCTAGACTGCTAATACATCTCATCTTGCTCTGCAGTGCCCGTGTCTAGCGCTGATTCTATAGCTTCATTGTTATTTCTGACACAAATAAGATTAATAGACAGAGAGAGAGGGAGCTGTGTGCAAACATTCTCACATTCAGATAAATGAGATCATTATAAGCCATCTCTTCTAACAAATCAGTAATGTAAGTGTACGGATGCCTTAGGTTCTACTCCTTTGAGTAGCAGAAACCCGGAGTGAGCCTATGAAATTACTGCAGTGTGGCCTGTATGGTTTCTAATAATTTACCAGAACAGGAGAGGTTGCTCTTATCCAGTGACATAATGCTGGGAGGAGACTTCTCTAGGAGGAAAAAATTCAACTGCTATAAAACCCCCACCCAAAGACAGGCGCCTGTCTTTGGCTGGTTTAGCCATCGTACTGAGCTGGATCCACCTAATTAGGGAGTAGTGGGGTTGGAAGGTGACACAGGTTGCTTAGACCTTGCACCCATTCCATCAGATAAGAGCTATCTGCCTATTTCTTACCTCATCCGCATTAACTGCGTTACTTCTCAGCCTAGTCATATCTCTCCTAGATCGCCCTGATCATGAATTGAAACAATTACAAGCTATCCATAACACAGTAAGGTTGCTATCTCATGCTTTCAGATACGATCATCTCATACCACTCCTCATCCATTATCACTGGCTACCCATACACTACCATGAGTACTCATCAGCGCTGTATACTGATACACCCACCTATCTCTTCTCTCTAGTGATTCTTCATATCCCTCACTATGTTCTGTTCATACTAATCGCCTTTTCCTCCCCCTGATGGTCCACTTTTTACTTTCTGGTCACAAGCCTATGGAATGATCTCCCACTGGATCACTGAAGAAATATTTCCACAGATTACTCCTGAATCTATTTCCTTTCACCTTCATCCTATGCCTCCTTGTTCCAGAGCCCTGTTTCAATTGAAAGAGGCTCTCCTCCTGTGCATTTATGCCATGGAGGTATTTAAATGTCTCTATCATTTCTCCCCTCTTCAGTCTTTCTTCCTAAGTATACATATTGAGATCTTTAAATCTGTTCTCATCTGCTTTATGATGAAGCCTACTGACCGCTTTGGTAGACAGCATCTGCATTGAGTACATCCTGTTTATATCCTTTTGAAGGTGTGGTCTCCAGAACTGCACACAATATTTTAGATTAGGTCTCACCAAAGACTTATACAGAGGCACTATCACCTCCTTCCTGCTGGCCATTCCTCTCCCTATTAAACTAAACATCCTTCTGGCTTTTGCCGTTGTCTTTTCTGCTGCTTTAGCCACCTGAAGATCATCAGAAACAATTACTCCTAGGTCCTGCTCTTCTTTCGTGTACAAAAGTACTTCACCCCCTATGGATTTTTGCAGCCCAAATGCATGACCCTGCATTTTTTAGCATTAAATCTCAGCTGCCTAATTTTCGACCATTCTTCGAGCTTCGCTAGATCCCTCCTCATGTTATCTACACTTTCCTGGGTGTCTTACTCTATTGCAAGTTTTGGTATCATCCTCAAAGAGGCAGACCTTTCCCAATAGCCCTTCCTCAATAACACTTTCAAAAATGTTAAAAAGAGGGAAAATGCTCATCCAGCTTTGGCTAATTTACATTAGCTACCTATTCAGGATAGAATTAGATTTACCTAACAAAACAAGCCCACACCATCATTTCACAACTCGCATTTTATAAGTAGGTTTCAATGGCCAGAGCTTGTGGATCACAATAACATTGCTGTATAAACAATAATCGCATAAACCATACCAAACATAATATTGCTAACAATTCTAAAACCGCCGTAGTCTCACGTTGAGGGGTACCACCACTTTATTGTCTGCTTCTGTGGCCTTGGCCTGCTCATGGCCAAGATCTCCCCTTTTTCCAGTTGTCAACTGCTCCGTGTTGGTGCCCGGGTAATCCCGTGTGTTCTATGGGCCTGATAACCGGAATCAGGCACCCCTGCCCTGATTCCTGGCTCCACTGTCAGCGGATCCAGGCACCCCCGAACAGTGCCTGGACTCCCCCTTTTCTATTCTGTAGTACCCCTCCCCTCTCCTTTCAATGAGGTCCCACCACCCTCTGTGACGAATCCCTTTCCCCCCACCCATCCTTCCCCTGTGCGCCTCGGATGCGGAGGGTGGACTTGCGATGCCAGGCGAAAAGAGAAAGGGCAGCTCTTATTCCCCATCCCCTTATCCTGCCATGACTCTCCTCCCCCCCATGGCCCGCCTATCCGGGTTGCCCCTGGAGGCCCTCCCTCTTCTGTTAGCCTGGTTATGGGGGCTGGCACCCTTTCGCTGCCGGCCCCACCATAATCCAAGGCATGCCAGACTGGCTTCTGGGCTCCATTCCCTTCCCCAACCTCCCCACCCCTCCTGCTATCCTCTTACCTAATAAAACAGGCCCACACCATCATTTCACAGTTCACAGCTTATTAGTGGGTTTCAACAGCCACAGCTCGCAGATCACAATAACATTGCTATATAAACAATAATTGCATAAACCATACCAAATATAATAATACTAACAATTTTAAAACCACCCTACATAAGCCCTCACTTGGTTTGCAGCTTGTCGTGCTGTGAGGGCTTGTATGCATCAGTGATGCTGAGAGCTAAACTATCGGTAGTTTAACTACTGGCAGGGTTTCCCAAGATGGACAGGTCTCAGCTGAGATGCCAGACCAAGACAAACCACCCATCTGGGCAGCAGCAGAATGGGATAGTGTTGATGGCGGAGGATCACATTTCTGTGACAACGGCAACAACACCAAACTTAAACTGCGCGGAAGAAAGGCCCGGCAATCTACTTCTGTATCTTGCCATGAAAACCCAATGGATAGTTACAACAAAACTAATTGTGCTGTAGTGCTGGAAGATGAGACCCCCAGGTTGGAAGGCACTCAACTAGCTACTGGGGAAGAGCTGAAGACTTTTCAGAGTAAAGCCAGCATTTATGATGTGGTTGGATCAAAGCCCTCGGGACGTCTGACTGCTGATGTAGCTGCACATGAAATGAGAGTCAGAAGCTGTAAAGATGTCTTACACATTGGAACATGGAACGTACGAAGCATGAACCAAGGGAAGTTGGAGGTGGTCAAGAATGAAATGGAACGTGTACAACTTGATCTGTTGGGTGTCAGCGAACTGAAATGGACTGGCATCGGGCACTTTGCATCAGATGATCACATGGTCTACTATGCTGGAAATGAAAGACAAAGAAGAAATGGTGTTGCATTTATAATAAAGAAGAAACTTGCAAGAACTGTAATGAAATACAATGCAGTCAGCAAACGCTTAATCTCTATTCGTCTACGAGGAATGCCTATCAACACAACTATAATTCAAGTATATGTCCCAACAACAGCTGCAGAAGAGAATGAAATTGAAGAGTTCTATGAACAAGTACAAGCTGAAATTGACAGAACATGCAAACAGGATATCCTGATAGTCATGGGTGATTGGAACGCAAAGGTTGGCAACAAAGAAGAAGACAAAGTAGTTGGAAAATATGGACTTGGCAACAGAAATGAAGCTGGAGAAAGAATGATAGAATTCTGCAAGACCAACGATCTATTCATCTCGAACACCTTCTTCCAGCAACACAAGCGGCGACTGTACACATGGACTTCACCCAATGGATTGTATAAAAATCAAATTGACTACATCTGTGGAAGTCAACGATGGAAAAGCTCTATAACATCAACAAAGATAAAACCTGGAGCTGACTGTGGTACAGATCATCAACTAGTAGTATGCAAACTCAAGCTAAAGCTGAAAAAGAGCAAACCATTCATGAATGCAGCAAAATATGACCTTGAGAATATACCACTGGAATTTAAAGACTGCCTGCAAAATCGATTTGCTGCTTTAGATACAAATGATAGAGTTCCAGAAGAGTTATGGAATGACATCAAGAAGGTTGTGTTGGAAGAAAGCGAGAAGTCTCTACAAAAGGTGAAAAAGAAAAAACAGCCAAAATGGATGACGGAAGAAACTCTGAAAATTGCCCTGAAACGCAGAGAAGCTAAAGCCAGAGGAGAAAGAAAGACAATCGCAGAACTCAACAGAGATTTCCAACGTGCAGCAAGACAGGACAAGGAAAAGTACTACAATGACGCATGCAAGGAAATAGAAGCAGAAACTATTAGAGGAAGAACAAGATCAGCTTTCCTAAAGCTACGAGAGTTAAAGAAAAGTTCCAGCCTCGAATTGGAATGTTACAAGATGCTCAAGGTTCTATGTTGAATGATGCTGAGAAGATCAAGAAAAGATGGAAGGAATATACAGAGTTTTTATATGATAAAGATCAAGTGGACCAACAGCCGTTTCAACCTGTACCTTATGATCTGGAACCATTGGTGATGAAAGAAGAAGTTGAAGCAGCATTGAAAGCCTTATCAAAGAACAAAGCACCAGGCATTGATTGCATTCCCATAGAAGTATTACAGCAATCTGATGCAGCTGTTACCATACTTACAAGGCTCTGCCAAGAAATATGGAAGACAACATCATGGCCAACTGACTGGAAAAGATCTGTGTTTATACCAATACTAAAGAAAGGTGATCCAACTGACTGTGGAAATTATCGCACAATCGCTCTGATCCCACATGCCAGCAAGATTCTACTGAAGATTATTCAAAAGAGACTACAACCATACCTGGAACAAGAACTACCTGAAGTGCAAGCAGGGTTCAGAAAAGGGCGAGGAACAAGAGACATCATTGCGGATGTGAGATGGATCCTTGAAAAGACTAAAGAATACCAAAAGGTATCTATTTGTGCTTTATCGACTATAGCAAAGCTTTTGACTGTGTAAACTATGAGAAACTCTGGGCCACATTAAGAAGCATGGGTATACCAGAACACCTGATCGTTCTCTTGTGCAATCTGTACATTGATCAAGAAGCAACAGTTCGAACGGAACAAGGAGAAACAGAATGGTTTAAAATAAGCAAAGGTGTAAGACAAGGCTGCATACTTTCCCCCTACCTGTTTAATTTATATGCAGAACAAATCATCAGAGAAGCAGGATTGTATGAAGACAACAGAGTTGTGAAGATTGGTGGAAGACTCATCAACAACCTTCGCTATGCTGATGATACCACATTACTGGCGGAAAGTGAAGATGATCTGAAACATTTGCTTCTCACAATCAAAGAACATAGTCTCAAAATGGGCCTGCACCTTAATGTAAAGAAGACAAAGATCATGACAACTGGCATAATCAACAGGTTCATCGTCGAAGGAGAAGAAATTGAAATTGTGAATAACTTTAACCTACTTGGATCAACTATCAATAAAGAAGCAACAAGCAGTCAAGAAATCAGACGACGCATTGCTGTTGGCAGAATGGCTATGAAAGACCTAGATAAGATTCTCAAGAGCAGAGATGTCTCTCTCCATACAAACATTCGACTTGTTCAAGCCATGGTATTTTCAATAATATCATATGGATGTGAAAGCTGGACAGTGAAAAAGATAGACAGGAAGAAAATTGATGCCTTTGAATTATAGTGCTGGCAGCGAATACTGTGTATACCATGGACTGCCCGAAGAACAAACCAGTCTGTACTAGAGGAGATCAAACCTAAGCTTTCTTTAGAAGCTCAGATGACAAGACTTCGACTTTCATACTTTGGACACATCATGCGGAGAGAGAGATCATTAGAGAAAGACATCATGCTTGGCAAGATAGAAGGTCAACGCAAAAGAGGAAGGCCAGCAATGAGATGGATCGATACAATAACAGCAGCTACGGGTACCAGTCTTTCAACAATGAGCCGCCTGACTGAAGACCGAACACAATTTAGGATAGCTATCCAGAGGGTCGCCATGAGTCGACTCCGACTCAACGGCATTTAACAACAACAACAACATAAGAACATAAGATATGCCATACTGGGTCAGACCAAGGTCCATCAAGCCCAGCATTCTGTTTCCAACAGTGGCCAATCTAGGTCATATGTACCCAGCAGTTTCCCCAAGAGACTCAAGTTCCACAATGCTTGTACTGGGTCAAGCATTGATATCTTCGGTCACTTCTTAATAATGGTTTATGGACCTTTCCTCCAGGAACTTGTCCAAACCTTTTTTAAACCCAGCTACAATGTTCCCTCTAATTTTCTGTAGGCTGTGTGCGCATAAAATATCAGCTGTGCAGCTTTTGAAGGAAGGTTAAATTTTTGTGCACCACATTGATTGCACTAGAAAATATTGTAGAACTTGTGAAAACCATAATTACACAACAACTTTTCAATTTTAAGAACGTCCGTGTTGTTTTCTATCAGAATCAGAACCGCAATTTTTGTGCACTCTGTTGTAAAGTATGTGCGCTCACTCGGCGAGGTGTGTGCGCGCGCACACGCGCACAGCTTAGAGGGAACAGTGCCCAGCTACACTAACAGCCTTTACTACACCCTGTAGCTTCATTGCATGTCCCCTAGTCTTTCTATATTCTGATAAGGTAAACAATCGATCTACGTTTACCCGTTCCACTCCGTTCATTAATTTATAGACTTCTATCATATCTCCCCTCAGCCGTCTCTTTTCCAGGTTAAAGAGCCCTAACCTTTTTAGCCTTTCTTCATAGGAGTATCCTTCCATCCCCTTTACCATTTTGGTGGCTCTTCTCTGTACCTTTTCTAAAATCGCTATATCCTTTTTAAGATACGGCGACCAGAATTGCACACAGTATTCAAGGTGCGGTCTCACCATGGAACGATACAGAGGCATTATAATATCTTTTGTTTTATTTTCCATTCCTTTCCTTATCATACCTAGCATTCTATTTGCTCTCTTGGCCGCCGCTGCACACTGGGCCGAGGGTTTTAACATGGTATCCACAATGACGCCTAAATCTTTTTCCTGGGTGGTGGTTCCTAATGTGGAACCTTGCATCGTGTAACCATAGTTTGGGTTGTTCTTCCCTAGGTGCATAACCTTGCACTTGTCTACATTAAATTTCATCTGCCATTTTGATGCCCAGTCTTCCAATTTATCAAGATCCTCTTGCAATTTTTCACAATCCTCTTGGGTTTTAACAACTTTAAATAGTTTTGTGTCATCTGCAAATTTGATAACCTCACTCGTTATTCCACTTTCCAGGTCATTTATGAATATGTCAAAAAGCAGCAGACCCAGCACAGATCCCTGGGCTACACCACTATTCACCTTTCTCCATTGGGAAAATTGGCCATTTAGCTCTACCCTCTGCTTTCTATCTTTTAACCAGTTCCTGATCCACAATAGTACACTGCCTCCTATCCCATGACTCTTTAGTTTTGCCAAAAGTCTCTGATGAGGGACCTTGTCAAAGGCTTTCTGAAAGTCCAGATACACAATATCAACCGACTCACCTTTGTCCACCTGTTTATTCACTCCTTCAAAAAAACATAACAGATTAGTAAGACAAGATCTTCCTTGTCTAAAGCCATGTTGGCTGTCTCCCATTAGGTTGTGACTATCTACATGCTGAGTAATTTTATTCTTTATGATGGTTTCTACCATTTTTCCCGGTACTGACGTCAGGCTCACCGGTCTGTAGTTTCCCGGATCACCCCTGGAGCCCTTTTTAAAAATTGGTGTTACATTGGCGATCCTCCAATCTTCAGGTATTAGAGATGATTTTAATGATAGTTCACAGATTACTGATAGCAGTTCTGCAATCTCATATTTCAGTTCTTTCAGCACCCTTGGATGTATACCATCCAGCCCAGGTGATTTGCTACTCTTCAGTTTATCTAATAGTTGTAAAACATCTTCCCGATGTATCGATATTTCCTTCAATTCTTCCACACCTTTAAATACCACTTCAGTAATGGGTAACATCCCTACATCTTCCTCAGTAAAGACCGAAGCAAAGAATTCATTCAGTCTCTCCGCTATCGCCTTGTCGCCTCTTAGTGCTCCTTTAACCCCTTTATCATCTAATGGACCAACTGACTCTCTCACAGGTTTTTTGCTACGAATGTACTTGAAAAGGTCTTTATTTCGCGTTTTTGCTTCCGCAGCAAGCTTCTTCTCAAATTCTCTCTTTGCTGCCTTATCAATGCCTTGCATTTGACTTGCCAGTGCTTGTGCTGTTTCCAGGTTTCGTCGTTTGGCTCTTTTTTCCATTTCCTGAAAGATGCTTTTTTGGCAACAACAGCCTCTCTGACCTCACCTTTAAACCATACTGGCAGTTTTTTGGACTTCCTTCCACTTTTCTTAAAGTGTGGAATACATCTGGTCTGGGCTTCCAAGATAGTATTTTTCAACAACACCCAAGCTTGATGTACGTCTTTAACCTTCACAACTGCTCCTTTTAGTTTTTTCTTAACTGTTTTCCTCATTTTATCATAGTCTCCCTTTCGAAAGTTAAAAGGTAGTACTGTGGATTTCCTTACTATCCCTCCTCCACTAATTAAATCAAAGGCGATCATGCTATGATCACTATTGCCAAGTGGCCCCAACACCCTTATCTCTTGCACTAGATCTGGTGTTCCACTAAGGACTAGCCTGATGTGGAGGGGTACCATCGCTTTATTGTCTGGTTCTGTGACCTTGGCCTGCTCCATGGCCAAGACCTCCCCTTTTTCCTGTTGCCAACTGCTCAGGCAACCCTGAGCAGTACCTGGACCCCCCTTTTCTATCCTGTGGTATCCCTCCCCTCTCCTTTCGGTTGGGTCCTGCGAACAGGAGGGCCTGTGGCCCAACTCATACCATAGTGAGTCCTGTACTGATGGCCCGCCGCAAGCCCACGTTGAACAATTCCAACCTAATCTCGTTCAAGTGGACCCCATCCCCTGAGTATACCGCCGATCCCCCTGCAAGAATGTCTTCATGGTGACTACTCTCCCCCCCAAGGACCGCACAAAGTTCCCAACTTCAATGTTCTTCTACTCTTCTCGCTACCCTTCTGCCATACCGCCCCAAGCCACTTCTGCCCATGGATTATCTGAGATCATATGATGCCTGACCCCAGCTCGGAGCATATCCATGAGATGTCTGCTTTCATCCTGATGATGAGATCTATGCCCTTAGTGGACACTAGGTCACCTTGAAGCCTCCCTCACCCTTCACCCACGACAATCAGGTTTCCGTCCCGGTCACAGCACGGAGTCTGTTCTTCTTTCACTTCTAAACGAACTACACACTGCCCACGATTATGGCCTCTTCACTCGTTGTCTCTCTTGATCTCTCTGCTGCATTCGACCTTGTTGCCCACCGTACCCTCCTCTCACGCCTTCAAGATGCTGGCGTAGCCAGCACTGTTCTCCATTGGTTTCATTCTTTCCTTTCTGGTCGGTCTTTCTCAGTTTCTACTGGTTCTCTCTCTTCCCCCACTCCCCTTCCCTGTGGTGTCCCCCAGGGCTCTGTCCTCGCTCCCCTTCTTTTTAACATCTTCCTGGCTCCTCTTGCCCTCTTGGTTCAACAATACGGTGTCTCCGCTCACTATTACGCCGACGATATCTTTCTTCTCTACCACACCGATTCAGTTTCCCCCGATATCACTCCCTTTAACAACTGTCTCTCCTCAGTGGCATCTTAGCTCTCTTCTAATTTCTTACATATCAATCTTTCTAAGACTTCAGCCATTTGGTTTACTGCCGGTAGCCCTGCCCCCTCCCTCACTCCCCTGTTCTCTTCCGCCCCTATCCCCATCGTTACCTCTCTGCGCTACCTTGGTGTGACTCTTGACTCCTCCTTATCCTTCAAAGCCCACATCTCTTCTGTAGTTCAGCGCTGCTTTCTCACCCTAAGACAACTTCGATCTGTTCGTCCCTTCCTCTCTTTCGCCGCTATGACCACCCTCCTCATCTCCCTTGTTGTCTCTCGTCTCGATTATTGCAACGTTTCTTTAGCCGGTCTCCCCCAATCTCAACTTCAACGTCTGCAACAAGTTCACAACACTGCTGCCCGTATCCTCACCTGCTCTTCCTGCTTTAATCATATCATCCCCCTTCTCATTCGCCTACATTGGCTTCCAATTTCCTTTCGTATAGTACAAATTCCTTATCTTTGTTCACAGGTCTATTCACACTGGCACTCCCCTTTACCTTGCCGATCTGGTCCGCCTCCATACTCCCCACCTTTCCCTCCGCACTATCCACATGAACCGCCTAACCTTACCCTCCCCTTCCCAAGCCCATTTAGAATCCACCCGCTCCTCTGCCTTCTATTTCCTTGTCCCCACCTATGGAACTCGCTCCCCCCAGAAATCTGCCTAGAGCCCTCATTTAAAACCTTCAAAGCAAACCTAAAAACTCACCTCTTCTGTCTAGCTTTTGGCCTCTCTCCTCCTCCATGTCCTCTTTTACCACCCCCACGATGATGTTCCCTGAATTTGCTTCTATAATCTAGCTGTAATCCTTACTCCTCTCTCTCCTTTCCTGTCGTATTATGGCGTTCCTTTCCTAATTTTTCTTCAGCAACCCTTAATTGTATTTTGTAAACCGCTCAAACGCTGTTGTGATAGGCGGTCTATTAAGCACCTCAATAAACAATAAACAATTGTCTCCCAAATGGAGGACTATGATATCCGGCGGCTGGCTTCCCTGGCGCCAGCTGGCAAACACAGGCCACAGCTGGCCCTACTGCATCCCCCTCTTGCCCATCCACTGTATGCACACAATATCTGGATGGAAGCCTAGTTGCTTGCCAAAAGGCTCCCTACTGCCCTCCTTCTTGCCCAGTAAATATGGAAATGACCTATGATCTAGACAGAGATCCATCTGCAACCTATTGAGCAAGAGGAAAACAATATTACTGGCACTGTTCAATGCCTAATGTAAAGCTTATACCTGTCTGATGCTCTCCTCCCAATAGCCTGTATCTGACCCACTCCCTGTTGTTGCCATACCTATTCTAAAGGAATGTAGTGTCAAATCCGTGAGCTCGAACCCTGCCACCTCTACTGCCTTCAGCCACAAGGCCCTAAAGTGATACTGTGACAAACAAGACCCATAAAGATGATGTAGCAGGGCTCCGCCTATTAGAAGGTGCACCTGCAGGTTCTCCCTCATGGCTGCTCCGAGACAAAGGTCCTGCACTGTCATGGTATTCAGCCACACCGCCCTCCCCCTCAGTAGCTGGTCCATCTTAGACCTAGCTATGAACAGGTTTACCTTATCCTCCACTAAGGCAACCTCCTCCACACGCATGGTGGTGCTTGCCATGTCCGAAGTTGGACCAAAGTATGCCTTGCTCATATAGAAGGCACCGCAAAACATCAGCAATGCCGCTAGTTTGAATAATTTCACCTCAGACCCATCCCTAGTCACCTCTGCTGCCCGCCGAGTGGCCCCCTTTAGCATGAGCAGGGAGACCGGCCTGCAACTGTCCGGCTGTAGTGTGACCTCCCTGACTCAGCCCTCCATCACCTTCTTAACCATGAACTCCTTCATCACGTATCTGTCCCCCCAAGTCTTAAAAAGAAGGCAACCCCCGCCAGCAGTATCTTAGCCTGTCTGAGGTGCCTTCATCCTGTAGGTGCATCAAGAACTCCAATAAGAGCTTGGTGGTAACTCCCTCCCCGAGGCTGTATCTCCACTGCCTGGCAAAGCTCTGCAGCCAGTCCCAGACTCTCCAGTAAGCCTTCCATGTTCCGGCTGACACTGATGCCATCAGCATTCTGCCGGCGCTCAATATCCAAGGTTCCACATCTCCTCGGGGATGGGTGCCACCCAGGGCGCTATTGTCAGGGTGAACTGCCTGAAGTGCTGAAGCTGGAAATGAGAAAAAGCGTCAATGATTTCATTGCTCTCCCCTGGCTCATGGCTAGCTTTGATAAACGCATTCAATTCCAAGCTCAGTAACACCAACTGCCTGACCAATCTCATCATTCCTCACGCCCTAGCTGATTGCTTATTGTCTGACTGTAAGACTATCCTTCTATTTGTTAACTGGGGCTTCCATAGGACCATGGCAACCACGATCGGGAATATATCAAGGAATGTGATATCCCTGGTTATTCCCTTCTGGTGCCACCCCTCTGGCCATCTCTCTTGACACCTCTGTCCCTGCAACTCATCCGAACCACCACTGCTACATCCCTGCCCTTCCAGCAAACTCAAGGAATACCACAGGGGTCCTCACTATCAGCCACACTCTTCAACATCTACCTTCAACCCATCTGTGCAGTAATACGGGCTCATAATATCAGCTTCCACCTGTATGCAGATGACATTATGCTCTATGGTCCCATCACAACTACCAATCTAACTAATACAAACCTAGTAGACTGCTTCAATGATGTCTCCAAATGGCTACAAGTAAACAATCTTGCCATAAACCTAAAAAAACCCGAATTCCTCAAAATAGGTGCAGGATACAGAGCACCCCATTTGTCAACATAATACCGACCCCCGAAGTGGAACCCAAACAGGTGGAAGCTCCTTGGATGTATTGGCAGCAGCCGGGAAGCTGCCTGTACATCCATTTTTGCCAACCACGCCCCTCGGTCCAGACTCCTTAGCAGTTCCAGAGCCTGGCCTATAGAGGCATACTTCATTGAGCACACCTCCAGGTCCAAATGGCCATTCGCTGATTCGCCATCAGAATATGACAAGTGGTATATGAGCCGATACTCCCCCCGATTCCCTCAATGGGGAAATTATAAGGGCCTGCTCTCAAAGGATCCAGCAATCCTACCCAACCTCTGCTCTTTGTCAATTTTTTCCTGCACCACCTCCAAATGCTCGAGTGCCGATTTTAAATTCTCAGCCACCCGCGGACCCGGTGGGCCATGATAAGGAATCCAGAAACCCTGTGCAAAGCTGTGTATTAACCATTGCGCTTTTTGCTGTCATATCCCACTAAGTTCCACCGCAGTGCCTCAATCTTAATGGGTGTCGAGGTCAGCACCAGATTGCCAGCTTCAACGCAGGTGCTGGAGGTCACCCCATGCTTCCTCCCACATCTTGTCTGAGGGTGTCCTTCCCCGCAGGTAGCAAAGGCTTGTCTATATTTGCAGGCATTGTTAAATCTACAGACCCTTCCCCTCTCTGGTGAATAACCTGCACATGCCCCAGCATATGGTGGGGGAGAGAAGGAAGGGGGTGCCGCTTTCTCTAATACCGGACCTGCCGTCCCACTGAAACGGCTGCTGCTGCAGTCCTGCACTCCTCGCTGACCTGCCTGCAGGTGAAGCCCAATTGTTATGGGGCCCTTTTGACCCTGGGTCATCAGCCGGATCCACAGGTCGATATCCTTCCTGTCCCAGCAGAGCCCCTTATTATCTTCCATGTTCCTACGTAATTTCTCATCGTATTCCAGCCATGTGGTGCCACTGTACATTCTGTAGGCCTCACAAATATTTATTTATTTATTTAACTGTATTTATATCCTGCTTTTCACCGGGTCAAAGCGGTGTACTGTCTTGGTATTTGAAGAGCCCTCAGCATTGCTCTGGGTGTATTTCGCCAACTACACTGGCCAGCACATGAAAAGCTGCGCACCAGTTCGCAATTGCACTCGGGACACTGTCGGCCTTTTTAGATGTAAGCTTGCATTTGTTGTGGCAGCCCGAACACTCACAGTTTTCATCATTTCGCCTAATAGTGAAAAAATATCCTTGTACTCGCCCTTCCGGATCTTCTCCTTCTGGGCTATGAGCATGTGGCTATCCAGCGTGGTCATGACTCATATGTATTATGCTGGCTTCGAGTGGAGGAGTGGCCTAGTGGTTGGGGCAAGGTACTTCAGGCCGGAAGGTCGGGGGTTCAAATCCCACTAGAGGACAGCAACCTTGGGCTGGAAGGACTGGGGTTTCTAGTCCCACAGGTGCTCCTTGTGGTCTTGGGCAAGCCACTTAACCCTCCATAGCCCATGTTCCCTGTAAAATAGTTATCTCCAAGTTATAATGCCCTGTTCAATGTAATTTCAGTTTGTTCAATGTAAACCACACTGATGCAGAATAGCACGGTATATAAGAGAATTAAAATAAATAAATAAATAAATTACCAACTCCTCATCACCCTTCTGTGAGTCTGCTGGCAGGCCCTCGCTGATCAGAGGGGGAGCACTCTCTATGGATGGTTCCCAGCACCATTCACCCCCACCAGACCCTATACTATCTGCGCCATGCACTAGGCTCTGCAGTAGCCCCGTGATGTTCACCTGGTCTGTTCCTTCAGTTCCAGCCCTGGCCCCTCACTCCCTAACTCGCTGCCGTAATACCCTCCCTCCCCGCATCAATGGCCTCCCTGCTCTGGGCTGCCTGCCATCCTGCTCCCTGCCCCCTTGCGTCCATCACAAAGACCTCCATTCACACTTGCCAGCCATGTCCCTGGCACGCAAATCTCTGTCCCTCCCATCACCCTCTGCCCCACAGCATTATTCAGCCCTGTGACTGGTGCTCCCGCAAGTGAACTCAGCAGAACCTGCATGCGTCCCGCTCTGTCGACTGCAGCCATAGCCCTTACCTTGTTCATGAAGTTGCACCTGTCGTGTGTCTCTGGCCCATCACCACCACATGACGGGGCATTTCACCATTATCCTGACCATTTTCACCTCACCTGAGCCTGAGCCTGGGAGCACCCTGCTGCCCCGCTGAGCATCCTTCTGCTCCGCTCCAGTCGTCCTCTCGCTTATCCCTTTTTTGCCTGCTTTTGTCTTGCTCTGAGTCATCCCTGCCACCTTCTTGTTCAGCCCCTCCTGCCGTTTTTGCCTTTTTCTTAGCTTGTCCGCTGTCCTTGCTGCTAGCAGTCCTCTTCCCACCCACCAATCTCCATCTGTGCTTGTGTTGGTGCCATGCCCCATAGTAGTTGTGGCGCTGTGATTTAAAATTTGCTGTTCTGCCACATAGTTGATGAGCCCCTCACCCATGCAGGTTTCTGCTCCTTTATTCCTCCCCTTCTCTCTTATTCACCCCTTTTCCCCTCTCCCGTGCTCACTACATACTGTGACAACAATGCAGGGGGAGGGGGTGCTTTTTGAAGGGGGGAGCAGAGGGGGAAGGAAATTCGCCATCATACCTCAGCAGTAGCAGTGTGTCCCTGTCGCTCCTCTCGTTGCTCCGGGGGTGCGGTCTGTGGGATACTGCAGTCAGCCACTGCATGGTTGGAGTGGTCCGTCGCTGCATGGAACACTCACCCCCAAACTAGCTCTTCGGACTGTTCGGCAGCCGCATGGCAGGCTGGAGCTCTTTTTATCAGGCCTGCCATGTGTAGAGCTCCGATTGCCTGCTCCCTTCTGGGTTTTTTTCTTGCTGCTCGCAACGACAGACAAAAAGAGGAAGGGTGGCTCTTATCCTGCCACTTCTCTCCTGGAGGCCCTCCTCCTTCCGTCAGCCCAGTTATGGGGTCCGGCACTCTTTCGATGCCAGCCCCACCATTTGCTGAAAAACTAACTGACATTTAGAAAGCATATTAAAACTAAGCTTTTTCCATTTAGTTAAGATGCTCGGCAGTTCCAATTATATTAGATGTATAGCTTAATTTCTGTTGTCTCTAATGGCTTTTGATACAGTTATGATGTTTTTTCTTTTATTTTTGAGTTAGGTGGTCTTCTGTTAGTAATTTTGTTTTTACAGTTTATTTTGTTGTAAATAGCTGTGTTTGGCTTGTAGCCATAATGGTGGTATTTACATTTTTAAAATGAAATGAAATAAGTGTAACCCTGTCTGTGTCTTTCTTACAGAAGATCTCTAAAGGAATTAAAGGGACTATAGGAGTTGGTATGGAAGGGCAGACTGGATAGGCTGTATAATCTTTTTCTGCCGTCATGTTTCTATGTTAATACAGTGACTGTGCATGCTGTTTGGCAGACTGAGGCCACAACCGTCCAATAGCAATGTCATCTTTCAGAATCTACTCTTGGTGATAATTAGGGTTCCTGAAAATGAGAATATAATAACATAAGATATACCATACCAGGTCAGACCAAAGGTCCATCGAGCCCAATAGTCCAACAGAAAAGCACAATATCACGTAAATCAATACAGACTCAGTCCAGACGTGGTAGAAAAAAAAGAAAAACACTTTATTGAAGTATTTGAACAGGGGTACAATATAAAACTCCCCAAGGGATTAACAGCCAAGCCGACCTGCCACAGGCCGTGTTTTGGTTATGCCTTCCTCAGGGGTTCTCTTGGCATACTAAAATCATAAACAAAGAATAAACAAATAAAAATACATAATACATAAATCATAAAATCATAAAAATACAATCACATAAAATCTCATCATTAACAACCAAAAATCTGAACAAATGTCACAGAACATATTTACAGCTAAAAAACAGACATAAATAAATAATTAAATAATTAAATAAATAAATAAATGCCATCTTAAACCTTATAAAAGACCTGTGTGAACCACCATTATAAAAAAGACCATGCTAAGAGAATAAAAACCATGACATCCATAAAAAGAATAAGAATAAAAAGGCAAGGGATATGACATAAAACTAATCAAGATCATCATTACCAATGAAAGAGGAAACTTCTTTCTGACTATAACCTCTTCTGTTGTCTTGTGAACTAAAGGGAGAGGAAAGAAAAACAATATGTTCCCTGTAAAATAGTTATCTCCAAGTTATAATGCCCTGTTCAATGTAATTTCAGTTTGTTCAATGTAAACCGCCTTGATATCATGAAAGGCGGTATATAAGAAATGTTAAATAAATAAATAAATAAATTAATTAATATAATCAATGCTATTGATATACACGAGGCAGGAGTGACCAGTAATATCGCATAGGTGAAAGCGAAACCTGTTAATTCTTTAAACTCGAAATAGTCTAAAAATGGTAACTGTGGGGAACCGATATCTTAAAGCAACCGTAAACCCACCTGCTAATGTAGTGGATTTCTTGGGTCCTCTTTAATAATGGTTTATGGACTTTCCTCCAGGAACTTGTGCAAACCTCTTTTAAATCCAGTTACACTAACAGCTTTTACCACATCCTCCGGCAACGAATTCCAGAGTTTACGCATTTGAAGCGGGACCAGTATACGCTGAGAGGCCTTTGGCACTGTCTCTGTATTCACTCCTCTTCTCTTTCTCTCAGGAATAGAGTCAAGGCCAGAATTTGTGTTCTGAATCAAAAAGTTTATTTAAGGAAAACTTAGGTTCACTGATAACAATAACAAACAGATATTGGCATTCAAAAAACTACATTACAAGCAGTTGCGCTCCTCTCTTCTTTGTTCTTGAATGAAACTATATTAATGCAGTTACCTTCTTGTTCCTCCTCTTTCTCTCTGTCTTTTCTTAATGCTGAAAAATTATTCCAAGCTGTTTTATTCTCTTGCTTTCCTTACTACATGGTTACCCTGGAAGGGAAACCCTCTTCCTGCACTATCTGCTTTCAGTGTACTTTTTTTGCTGGTGGCTGCTGTAGGTCCATATTCACAATACTGCACTTTATTAACTCCTAGGTCGGGTGTCATTTGTGTACAGAGATGCTCTGCTGACTCCTTTCCTCTTTGTTATGTAGTGGCTTTTAGATGTTATGATGCTGGGTTCTTCTCCTTTCCACTGGTAGAGTTGTGAGCTGTTGGAGCATGCTGGCAGGATCTGCACGCTCGCAGTGGAATTCGGGTGCAAGTCTTAAGCAGTCTGGGTCACCCTTCTATCCCTCTGCTCCTTCTTGCTGCAGCAGCTATCCTGGTGGATCCATCTTGATGGTATGATGGCTGGTCAGCCATGGCCACCTGTCCCCATTGGGGCAGACTCCCTCTCCAGTTCCATAGTGCAATGGTTGTTGTTTGAATTTTTCCTCCAAGAGGAGTCTCCTCCCGGGATGGTGACACCAGGCAAGGGTAACCTCCCATGTTTTGGAACACTTATATGTCAGATTGTAATAATTTGGTAGGACCATTGGAGGTCTCTGCTGCTTAAAGCAGCAGAACCTATGGGATCTCTACATAAGTAATGAATATATGAATTGCATTTGCATCAATGTGTATTTCTTCCATCCTGTGTTAACTAGCTACAGTCTTTGAATGCCCATCAATCCCTTTCATACAGAATCACATTCAGTATTATATATTTTAACAGTATAGCTCCACCCAGAGGTCTGATCTGTATAATATACCAGTATACCCAGGGCTTGTTTGAGGGGTAATTGGTGGTACTGAGTACTGGCACCATTTTTATGATGTGCTAAAAATGACCCATGGTCCTCATGTTTATTTATTTATTTAACATCTTTTATATACCGCGCTATTTGTTTTCAGTGCGGTTTACATATAACAAAGGTTGCACATTCAGAGGACAATTGTGTGCTTACATTATAACAGGAGATTTGAACTTGGAACAACAGGGTAAACTATATACAACTGTACAAACATTTTAGATTATTTAGTATTCTTAAGGAGGGCTAAGGCAAAACAGCGGAGAACTTGTGGCAAAATTGCTTATGTGCTCATGTGTTAATGAAAGAGCCCTGCATATGCGTACCAGCACCTTTTTTGCTAGGAAAATGCACTGAGTATATCCATGCATATACAGTGTAAATCTGTATATTGTGTCCATTTGAAAAACTCTTTTGCCTCTGACTGTCACTGTCTCTTTGCTACACTCAACTCTTTCCTCAAAGTGCCTCCACCCCTACCCCTCCTTCGCTTTCTGCCCAGACTTTGGCTGGCTACTTCCATGACAAGGTTCATATTTCTTTACGGAAAGAGTGGCAGATGCATTGAATAGTCTCCCAGTAGAGATAGTAGAGACAAGGACTGTATCTGATTTCAAGAAAGCATAGGACAGCACAGAAGATCTCTAAAGAAAAAAAAAGGACCATAGTAGTTGGTATGGAGGACAGACTGGACAGGCTGTATGGTCTTTTTCTGCCATTGGGTTTCTATGTTTTTGAGTTCCCTCTGGTTCACCTCCATTTCCCCCTTTCTCCTCTTAACATTTAGATTGTTACTTCAACTCCTGTTATCCTTTCTTAATTTACTAAAATCACCAAGGGGGAAACTGCACATCTTCTCTCCTCCTCCAAATTCACTACCTGCTCCTCAGATTCCATCCCCACCTTACTAAGCTCTGTTTTCCCCGCTGTCGTCCCTTTCATCTGGTATATCCTCAATGTCTTGCTTTCCACTGCAACTGTTCCTGCTGCCTTCAAACATGCTGTGGTCCCACCGCTCCTCAAAAAACCTTCTTTGGATCCTACCTGCTCTTTCAATTATTAGCCCATCTCCCTCCTCCTTTTTCCATCTAAACTACTCAAGCATGCGGTTCACTGTCTCTGTCTTGACTTTCTTTCCTCTCAAGCCATTCTGGATCCACAGCAGTCTGGCTTTCGCGCTCTCCTCGCAATAGAAACAGCCTTTGCCAAAGTGTCCAATGACTTGTCCCTGGCCAAATCCAAATGGCCTTTATTTGATTCTCATCCTTCTTGACCTATCTGCTGCTTTTGACACTGTTGATCACCACCTTCTTCTCAAAACCCTGTTTTCATTTGGATTTTGGGGCTCTGTTCTGTCTTGGTTTTCTTCTTATCTCTTGCCTTGCACTTGCAGTGTGTGTTCTGGTGGATCCTCCTCCACTGCTATCCCACTTTCAGTTGGTGTACCTGAGGGCTTTGTCTTGGGACCTCTTCTCTTCTCTCTCTATACTCATTCCTTTGATGCCCTGATCTCCTCCCATGGTTTTCAATACCATCTTTACACTGATGACTCTCAGATTACCTCTCTACCCCTGAAATCTCTCCAGGAATCCAGGCCTGAATTTCAGTCTACTTATCTGACATTAGGGTGTGTCAATTTTGGAGATGTCATAATTTTAAAAAGCACTAGTGAAAAAATGGTACAATCTCATGTGGCAAAACAACAACTAGCTTTAAATTGTGCATACTATGTTATTTACCTACCTATATGCAAATTACACAAAACTACACTAATTACTGTTGGAAATAGAACCTGTGTCACATAGCAGATGGCTTAGAACAGCTCTAAGGTTCATGAGAATATGGATTTCCAAGCATAATCTTAAAGAAAAGAATATGAAAAACTTTAGAATGAGTTCTGTGTTGTGGTTTACATGGTGAACTGGTTCAATATAAAAATAAATAACAATTGGACACAAGGTCCTAGGCATCTCCTTTTCCAGCTGCAACTGTTGAAAGAACAGTGTGAAGAGATAAGGAAGATAGCCATGCCTACAGTGAGAAGTCAGCTTGGTATGGTTACAGTGAGTCTGTTCTGCAAGCTATGTTGTGCAGTGAAGAGAAATAGGAGAGAGGAGATGCAGAATAGAAGATACTGAAAATCAGAGGTGAAAGAGATGAGAAGACTAGCTTGGAGACAGCAGTGTGAGACCCAGGAAAACACCATCCATCAACACTGAGGTAACAACATTCACCCAATTAGCTCCGGGGTCTCTGAACCTTCCCTTACCTGTACCATGACAACAGCACAGATCAAGGCATTTCTGAGCAAGCTCATGGTGGTTCCAGACTGGCTATCAAACTCCCAATCCATAGAAAGGTGTGTAAAAATGACAACTGAGACTGCTGGTCGTGTGTATAATCAGGAGAGGAGGAAACATTATATTAGGGGTCAGATGGTCAGAAGAGGATCATGAGCCGAAACAGAAGCAAACAAGATATGGTTTCTTTGCTGGATTTTGTTAAATAACATTAAATTAACTGTATAAATGATATTTTAAAGCCACAGTTAGTGAAAGCCCCCAGGTAAGTGAAACATTAAATACCTTAATGGAAATGGGTAAAAGGGGCAACATATGGAAAGCGGTGTGTATAAATGCCCATAGCATGGGAAATAAGATCCCAGATGTTGAAACTTTAATGGGAGGGGCTGACTTGGATTTAGTGGCAGTTACAGAAACATGGTTCACAGTAAACCATGACTGGGATGTAACTATACCATGCTATACTTTAATCAGAAAGGACAGGGTAGGAAGAAGGGGAGGAGGAGTAGCACTATATGTAAAAAATAATATTAAAGCTTTGGAACTACAGAGCTTAAAAGGGAGAGAGGAGGTACTGTGGGTTAAACTAGAAAGAGGGAAAGAGAAATCTGTTTGCATTGGCATGCTATACAGACCTCCCTCACAGGAGGAAGAGGTGGATGGAGAGTTAATTGAAGACATACACAGCATTGCTAGGAAAGGGGAAGTGATTCTGATAGGGGATTTCAATATGCCAGATGTTGATTGGCACATTCCAGCTGCAGTATCATCTAGAAGTAAGGAGATCCTGGATTGTCTAGAGGGAGAACTATTCAGACAATTGGTAACAGACCCCACACGTGAAGGGGCCATACTGGACTTGGTGCTTACCACTGGTGAAAGTGTTTCTGATGTTATAGTGGGAGACCATTTTGCATCCAGTGATCACCAGATGGTGTGGTTCAGTATTAGGACTAGGGCTGTTAGAATCCATTCAAAAGCAAGGGTCTTAGACTTTAGGAAAGCTAACTTTGCAAAGATGGGCCAATACCTCAGGGAGTCATTAACAGGATGGAAACAGCTGGAGAATGTAGAAAAACAGTGGGCAAAACTGAAAGGGGATATTTTAAGGGCCACCAACCTTTTTTGTTAAAACGGTAAATAAAGGTAAAAGGAAAAGGAGACCGCTAAGGTTTTCGAAAGAAGTAGCTGAAAAGGTGAAGACAAAGAAGGAGGTCTTCATGAAATACAAGAAATCACTGAGAGAGAAAGACAGGCATCTATATTTGGAAAAACTTAGAGAAGCTAGCAAAGTAGTCAGGAAAGCAAAGATTCAAAAAGAGGAGAAAATAGCCAATACAATAAAATGGGGTGGGGGGGGGGGGATAAGACATTTTTCAGATATGTTAGTGAGAAGAGGAAGGGCAAAAGTGGCATTGTCAGACTCAAGGGGATGCATTTTTATTTATTTTAACAGGTTTTATATGCTACTTTATCATTTCAATCAAAGCAATTTACATTGAAACTTAAACTTGATAATGTACATTAAACAGGGTCATTGATAATGTGGATTTTTCTGAGACAATGGAACCTCGAGTGACTTGCCCAAGGCCACAAAGAGTGCTAGTGGGAATTGAACCCTGGACATAAACCAATGTTCTTAACCATTACACTACTCCTCCACTCTATGTAGAAGCTGATGAAGATAAAGTGGAATTGCTTAATAAATATTTCTGTTCTTAGTTCACAGATGAATAACCAGGAGCAGGACCTCAGAAAGCACCCACAAACAGGAACAGAAGAGAGGGGCATCTTGAACAATTTTCAGAAGACTGTGTTCGTGAGAAACTAGCTAAACTTAAAGTAAACAAAGCAATGGGACCGGATGGGATACACCCTAGAATACTGAGGGAACTTGGGGACGTTCTAGCAGCTCCACTGACTGACCTTTTCAATTTCAATTCAATTCGCTGGAGTCAGGAGTGGTGCCAAAGGAGAGAGGCTCATGTGGTCCCTTTACACAAAAGCGGAAATAAGGATGTGGTTGAAAACTACAGGCCGGTTCGTTTAACTTCAGTGGTGAGTAAATTATTGGAAACGCTGCTGAAAGAGAAAATAATGAGGTTTCTGGAGTGCAGCAGGTTAAAGAATCTGAGGCAGCATGGATTCACCAGAGGAAGGTCTTGTCAAACAAAGCTGATTGATTTCTTTGACTGGGTTACGAGGGAGTTGGACCAAGGGAGAGTCCTAGATGTGGTGTATTTAGATTTCAATAAAACCTTTGACACTGTTCCTCACAGGCGACTTATAAACAAACTGAGCACCTTAGAGATGGACCCTAAAGTTTCTGCTTGGGTTAGCAATTGGTTGAGTGGGAGGTGACAAAGAGTAAAGGTAAATGGAGCTCACTCTGAGGAGAAGGAGGTTACCAGTGGTGTGCCCCAGGGATCTGTCCTTGGTCCGATTCTTTTTAACATCTTTGTTAGTGATATAGTAGAAGGGCTGTTGGGTAAGGTTTGCTTTTTTGCGGATGATACCAAAATAGGGGATAAGCACTTTTGTCCACTAAAGAAGAGCGGGACCTAGGCGTGATTGTGTCTGATGATCTTAAAGTATCTAAACAGGTAGAAAAGACGACAACAAAAGCTATGAGGATGTTTGGGTGCATTGGAAGAGGAATGGCCAGCAGAAGAAAGGAGGTGATAATGCCTCTGTAGAAGTCTTTGGTGCGACCTCATTTGGAGTATTGTGTGCAATTCTGGAGACCACACCTTCAAAAGGATATAAACAGGCTGGTTAGTGGTCTTCATTATAAAGCATATGAGGACAGACTTAAGGATCTTAATATGTACACAAGAGGAAAGGTGGGATAGAGGTGATATGATTGAGACGTCTAAATACCTCCATGGCATAAATGCAAAGGAGGAGAGCCTCTTTCAATTGAAAACAAGTTCTGCTACGAGGGGACATGGGATGAGGGTGAAAGGGGATAGATTCAGGAGTGATATGCGGAAATATTTCTTTACAGAAAGAGTGGTGAATCCATGAAATAGTCTCCCAGTGGAGGTGGTAGAGATGAGAACAGTATCTAAATTCAAAGAATTATGGGACAAACACAGAGGATCTCTAAAGGAAGAAAGGGGACTGTTGTAGTGGTTGATATGGAAGGACAGACTAGATAGGCCATGCGGTCTTTTTCTGTCGTCATGTTTCTATGTTTCTATTATGTTCTTGCTGGGAATACGTTCCATCTGTCACCCCCTTTCTCCAGTTTAAATGCTTGTCCACATATTGCCTATATTTTTCACTTACAATCCTTTTTCTTACCACAGAGAAATGCAGTCCATCACCACAGTACAACCTCTTGTTGTTCCATCTATTGCCCCAGTTGCCTATATATCTAAATCCTTCTCATTTACACCAAGTTTGGAGCCACATATTAAAGATGGTTATGTGATGCAGCCTTTCTTCCCCCTTATCATGAACAGGTAGAACTTCTGAGAATGCTATAGTGTTGACATTGCATTTAAGTTTCCCTCCCAAAAGCTCAAAGACCCATTGTACTGTAGGGATACTGTTTCTAGCCAAGTCATTTGTAGCCAAGTGGATAACTATCAGTTTTGGAATGCTTACTTTCTGCACTGACTATGCCAACAATTTGGTTTGTTTTCCTGCTCGCTGAAGAGCCTGGGAGGCATTTGACCATATTCTGTCTTTGGGACTGTGTTCCCAAATTAATCCCTCTGATGATGGAATCTCCAAGTAGTAATAGTTTTGTGTTTTGTTATTTTTTTCATGTTTGGTGCGTTATCAGTAGATTGAGCATTAACCTTCTCATTTAAGGCCACTTCAGTTTCCAGTAATTGGGCGCTCTCATTTTCCAAGGCAGAGAAGGCAATATGCAGGGCTATTTCTTGATGGTGAGGGTGTCTCTGTGTTACAGGTTGCAACCTACCAGAGCCCCTGTGATCCATTTGTTCCTGGGATATTTGTGGGAGCGATGGTGGATTGCTTTCAATTTGTACCCTAGGGGAGGAATTCTCCATGTCCTGACATTAATGTATGAATTTCTTTCTCTATGTACTACTGTATCTAAACTATGACTTTAAACATCACTATAATACCAGCTGGGGGTAAACAGTAGAATCAGATAACCCAGTCTCCTCAAATATAACCCAGTTATGGAGGACAACCAGACAGTCACACTGGGAAAACATAGGGGTAAAGATACTGAAAGCTTGGCAATAGAAAACTGGGTTACTTACCTGTAACGGGAGTTCTCCATGGACAGCAGGATAAGTCAGCCACACCTGGTGACGTCCTCCGGGTGGTGCCATGAAGGAAGTGCTTTCTAGAGCTCAGACCTTTCTGAGCATGTGTGAGGTGGTCCCACCTCCCCGGCCCACCCCTAGCCAGGCCAGTGAGTAATTAGCTATGCCGTTCTGGCTAGGGCGCAGGCCGACCTCATACAGGGGAGGTGGGTGGGATTGTGCGGCTGACTTATCCTGCTGTCCACGGAGAACTTCCATTACAGTTAAGTAAGCCTGCTTTCTCCCTGGACAAGCAGGATGTGTCAGCCACACCTGGTGCCTCCCAAGCTATGTCTTGTCTGCGCTGTGGTGGATGAGGGAGGCATGAGGTCTGAGAATAGGTGATGGTACAAACCGGGAAGCACGAGAGGTAGTGCAAGGCATTTATTGGTGAACTGTTCAAAAACAGCTATGAATAGTGCAACAAGGAATAGTGAAAAACACAACTCAGAACAGTGCAATTCAGAATTCAAACATAGAGCAACAAGGATTCATCCATAAGGCAAAATACAAGAACAGTGCATGAGATATAGGCAGCATGCCACACCAGCCAGGCGTGCTGGGTGGTGAACAGACAACCCGTAATATGTTTACCCGAAGGGTAATGTCAGTCACTGAGTTGGAGTCCATCACAGAGCATTTGAGGCTGGTTGGCCACGTCAGTCTAGGGCTTTCTGGCCGCAGCCACGGTGGCCACAGATAGGACAGCTCATCCAAAGGAGCTGTCGGCCTCCGCATGGAGGTCAAGGCAGTAATGTTTTTGGAAGGTGAGCTGCGAGGACCAGGTCGCGGCTTTGCAGATGTCATTGACCGGAACCTCCTGTAGGTTGGCAAGGGAGGTGGCTAGAGCTTATTGGCTTGGAGGGCACCCGCCCTGCGATGACAGTAAATGACGCAATCTGAGATCCACTGGGAGAGCGTGCACTTGGTGACAGGCTGCCCTGGCCTGTTGTGGTCAAAGGACATGAAAAGCTGAGCCCCTTGCCTCACAGTGGAAGTCCTGTTGATGTATGTGCGCAGTGCTGTGACGCAATCGAGGGAGTGAAGCCGCTGCTCCTCTGGGGAGGAGTGTGGAGCCGGAAAAAAGGTAGGCAGCTCAATGGATTGGTTGACATGGAATGCTGATGCGACCTTCGGGACAAACTTTGGATGGGTGCGGAGGGATGCCCGGTTGTGGTGGAGCTGTGTGTACGGCGGGTGGGCAATGAGTGCCTGCAGCTCGTTGATTCTCCTGGCTGATGTGATGGCGATTATGAAGAGTCCTCCAAGACATAAACTTGATGTCAGTCATGTGCAGCAGCTCAAAGGGTTCTTGTGTCAATTACTGCAGGACGACGTTGAGGTCCCAGGCTGGTACTGGTTTCTGGACCGGGGGGCCTGAGATTCACAAGGCCTCTCATGAACTGGGTTACGATGGGTAGTGCGGCAAGGGAGTCCACTCTGGTCTCATTTTGGTGCTCATGCAGGGATACAATTACAGCGAGGTAGATTCTGATGGATTGCGGTTTTAGCCCAAGGTCGAAGAGGGAGGTGAGATATTGCAAGATCTTAGGCACGGGGCAGGAGACTGGGTCAACTCCTTGGTTCACACACCAAATGCTGAAGCGTTTCCACTTGATGCCATAAGATTTGCGTGTGGAAGGTCTTTTGGCTGCCAGGATTACTTGCTGCACTTCCATGGGCAGGTGGAGGTCCGCGAGGTTCATCCTTTTGCCAGACTGGCGGTTCCCGAGGGAGACGAAGCAGCAGGGCGAACCACATCTGTCGTGGCCAGTAGGGGGCGATCAGTATGACGTGTGCCCTGTCTGTGTTGATCCACTGTATTGTTGCTGCGATTAGGGGGGTATGGGGGATGGCATATGCCAGCGACCACACCCCCCTAGGGCACGGTGAACGCATCCGAGGCCATCCTCCTGTGCGACGGGTGCTTGGAGCAGAACAGAGGGCACTTCATGTTGAGTTTGGTCATGAAGAAGTCTATTTTGCAAGTCTCCCAACGTCTGAAGATGGTGGCAGCAACCTCCGAGTGAAAGGACCACTCGTGGGGTTGGAGTTGTCTGCTCAGTCTTTTGCTAGGGCATTCTGATCCCCGGGAAGGTATGCTGCCTTCTGGACGCAGTTGTTGGCTAGTGCTAGGGACCAGGTTGTGAGGGCCTCCTTGCAGAGGGAACGCGACCCCGTGCCTCCCTGCTTGTTGATGTAGAACATTGCCACCTGGTTATCTGTATGGACAAGGATGGACTTCCCTTTGAGCTGAGCCCAGAAGGTCTGTAGTGCATATCTGACTGCCTTGAGCTCGAGCAGGTTGATGTGAAGGGGCTGTTCTCTTCTGGACCAGGCTCCTTGTGTGTTGAGGTTCAGAAGGTGGGCTCCCCAGCCCGTGGAGGACACATCCTTGGTGAGGACGAGCTGGTAGCTGCGCGGCTGGAGGTCCTTGCCCGTTGAGAGGTTGTCCTTGGCGGTCTACCAGCGGAGACACCTCACAACTCGGGCATCGATGGGGACGTACATGTTCAGTGGCTGGGAGAGCTGTTTCCAGTGAGCGCGGAGATGCCACTGGAGGATGCGCATATGCAGTCTCCCCAGCAGTAGGACTGAAGTCATTGCTGCCCTGTGGCCCAGGAGGCACAGAATGGAGCGTGCCATGGTCCGTTTGGATGTGGACATCCCTTTGGCTAGGGATGTGATGGCCGCTATCCACTGCCTGGGGAGGAAGGCCTTTGAGGCGCGGGTGTCAATGATTGCCCCGATGAACTCTATGTTATGGGCTGAATCCAGATGAGATTTCTCTATGTTGAGGAGGAAATCAGGCTGGGCTAGCAGGTGTGTCATTGATTGCACGGCGGCCTGCAGCTTGGTGGCTGAGGGTGCTGAGAGTAGCGAGTCGTCCAGGTAGGGAAAGATGGCAACGCCTTGTTTGCGGAGGTGTGCAGCGGCAACAGCTACACACTTTGGGAAGAGGCCAAAGGGGAGCACCCGGTACTGGTAGTGCTGCCCCAGCGCTATGAATGGCAGGAATTTCCTGTGTGTTTCGTGGATTGGGACATGGGAGTATGCTTCCTGAAGGTCCAGAGTTGCCATCCAGTCTCCAGCCTTGATGAGGGGTAGGATGGATTTGAGTGAGTACATCCTGAACTTTTCCTTTGTGATGAACTTGTTCAGTTTGCGGAGGTCTAGAATAGGGCGTAATCCTCCGGACTTCTTGGGAATAAGGAAGTAACGGGAGTAGAATCCAGTGTTGACCTCACTGTGGGGCACCCGCTCTATCGCCCTTGAGCCGAGGAGATGTTGGAGGAGATCCGACATCAGGGATTCTAGGTGCAGAGGGGTCTTGCTGATAGGCTGTGTGCGCTGACAAGGTAGGGAGAAGAAGAGCAAGTGGTAGCCCACTTTGATGATCTGGAGCACCCACTTGTCTGCAGTGATTGTCTCCCAGGCAGATAGGAAAGCTGATAGGCGGCCCCCTACTGGAAGAGCTCCTCGTCCTCCTGGTGGTGAGGCCGACAGTGCCGAGTTGTCAAAAGGAGGCAATGTTTTTACCGGACTGTGAGGGGTTCTGCTTTTTCTGCTTGCTCTCCCTCTGCTGCTGTCCCTGAAAGGTAGAGGGGTTGTAGGGCTGCTTGTACCTGGGAGCTTGCCACTTACGGTTTGTGCTATATCTTTTTGATGAGTAGTACGGTTTGCGGTAGTAACTCCCTTTCTGCGAAATGGAGTGGCATTCGAGTCCGTCCGCTGCCAGCATTTGCAGAGTGGTGCAATGCTCTTTAAGGTCATTCACAGTGTCCGCAACCTTGTCGCCGAAGAGGGATTCACTGGCACAGGGTGCGTCTGTGATCCTGTCCTGAGTGTCCTCTCTGAGTCCGGATGCACGCAGCCATGCCCAGTGCTGGGCCAAAATGGCCGTGCCTGCGGTCCCGATGACTGTGTCAAAGGAGTCAAAGGCCGTGCTCACTAGGTGCTTGCTGCATTCGGCAAGGTCCTGTAGGGTAGCGGACGCTGCCAGCTGTGAGGACTTAGAGAGGGCAGCCAAGTGACCCTTGAGTTTAGCCATCATTACATCCTGAAACAGGATATGCTGGAACTGGTGCGCTGCTATCCTGGCACTGAGCATTGCTCCCTGGTAGACCTTCTTCCCCACATTGTCGATAACTTTGGGGTCTCGGCCAGGAGGGTGGTTAGCATGGGTATGCGAAGACTTTACTCTTTTTAGAGCAGAAGACACCACAATGGATTGGTGTGGTTCTGTTGAATCCTGTTGTCGGGTGGACGAGATATTTGTTGTCCAGCTTTCTGGAACAGGCGTGGCCTGAGGCCGGAGTCTGCCACAGTGCTAACTGGTTGTCATGCAGCTTCCAGTGGAGGGGTAGGGCAAGAGCGGGCATAGGAGCGTTGAGGTACTTTAGGACCTCCAGTTCCTGCTCACCGGAGGCATCATCTGTGGCACGGTTCAGCATGGCTACCACCTTCCTCAGGAACCTGGGATAGGTGAAGTCCTCAGGAGGGTTCTGTCGCTGCGGATCCTCGGGTTCGTCTGCAGGGAGCTTGTTGCTTGGCATGCCTTTAGAAGCGGAGGAGCCCAATCCTGCCTCCTCCTTGTTACTCTCTCCAGAGGGAAGATCCAGTGCTGAAGAGGGAGTCCGAGTTCTGGGGGGCATCCGGGAAGGGGTCCGCGGGAGGCTTGTCTGGGTAGGAGGAGACAGATGTGCCTCTTTGGAAGGCAAGCGTTAATGGCGGGGGGCAGTCTGGTTGACCAGGCATGTGAGGAGCTGGAGGATTGTAGCAGAGGTGCCTGCATCAGAAGAGCCCCGCCTTCTGTGTCTTTGGGGGGAAGAGGAGCTGGATTGGGAGCGCTGTCTGATCCTTCCTTTCTTGTGGCATCTGGGGAGAGAACAGTTGGAGCTGCTCCCCCCGCTGAGGCCTGCGCTGTTGAGGACTATGTTGTTCAATGCTGCGTTTCCTCCTTTGTCGTTTCCTGCTGCGATGGCTCCGTTTGTGCCTGCTGGTGCTTCTGCTGCTGCTGAGGCATCGTTCTTCTCTGCACCAGTGGGAATTCCCCTCGGCACAAGGTGTCCTGTCGGTGTGGAGAGCTCCAGAGCGTGAGGGGGATTCCCTGCGCTGATGGGGAGCTATAGCGTTGGTGCGGCTGGTCAGGAGCTGGATCTGGCCAAGCGTATGCGGATGGGAGGAGCCAGAGGCGGAGCCAGTGGAACCCATGTTGCCAGCGCCATTTTGGGAGCCGGGCTGCCTTGTACACTGTGGGGACGAGCCGCATGGAGGAGAGGGAGAGCAGGAGATCTCTGCAGTCGCTGGGGAGTCTTCCCAGGGTGCCGCGGCTTCCAGTGAAGCCGTTTGTTTCGGCGAAACACTTCTGCACCTCCCAGTACAGCCAGGGGTGGAGGCCCTGAAGGGCACATCCCATGCCGTTAAAGTAGGCAGACCTGGAGCAGGAGAAGGGCGGTGTTTCTCTGCAGGCTGGGAAGTCATCGCTGCCGAAGCCGATTCCGATGAAGAGGCCAAGAAGTCCTTAAGAGTGTGTCCTCTAGATTTTCTTGCTCTTGGAGACATCCTGGAGCACCTGGCACAGTCTTCGACCTTGTGTTGCGCCCCGAAGCATCAGACGCAGCAGTCGTATCAGTGGTGTTCATTTTTCTGTTGCATCGAGGGCATTTTTTAAAACCTGGTTTGGGCATTTTTGTAGATGAAGATAGAGAGCTAAGTAGAGATTCGTCTTGAGGTAAGGTGGAAGAAAAAATACTGTCCTGGCTAGGGGCGGGCCGGGGAGGTGGGGCCACCTCATACGTGCTCAGAAAGGTCTGAGCTCTAGAGAGCACGTCCGAAATGGTGCTGCCCGGAGGACGTCACCAGGTGTGGCTGACACATCCTGCTTGTCCAAGGAAAATAGTGTTTTCAGACCTAATTTAAAGGAAGACAGAATTGTTTCTCACCTTACATATAATGCTAAGGAGTTACAAAAGGAGGGGGCTACATAGCTAAATGTGCAATGATGAGTGGCTTCTAACTGCACTTTTAAAGGTAGAGGAATGGTCAGGAGATTATGTTGAATAAATCTAAAGATACGGGTGAGAAAACAGGGAATAATAAGATTAGAAAGGTAAATGGAAAGGTATGTAGGAAACGATATCATCACAGATTAGTAATAAAAATGAAATGAAATATAATCATAAAAACATATACATATGCGTTAGGGACACGATTTTCCAAGGTCAGAATTAGTATTTTAAATTTAATTTGAAGTGAAATTGGTAGCCAGTGATGAGAGGCCAAGAGGGGAGTGATATGGTCACATTTACCAGTGTGACAGAGCAACTTAATTGTAATGTTTTGAATAATTTGTAATTAACCCCTGTAATGGACAGTCAGACCATAAAATAGAGCATTCCAGCAGTCTAACAGGCTCAGTCCAAATCTATGCACAGAGAGGGACAGACAAAAAGGTAGTCAGACAGATAGATGGACAGACTCTCCCCAAAGAGCACTACAGCTTGAGTGAAAGAAGCCTCAAAACATGGGAGGGGGGGGGGGGGGGGGTTGGAAGAGGGACTACAAACTCTTAGTTAACTTCTGGAGGGTTTAAGCTTGATGCAGGTTTATACTTAAATCAATGCTTCTCGACCTTCTCCTGGAGACGTGCCTAATCAGTTGGGCTTTCAGGATTACCAAGATGAATATTTATTTTATTTAGTATATATTTGTATACCGCTGCTTCCAGCGATCAGTAGCGGTTTGATTACAGATATGAATTTGTCCATCATGACAGGAATTTTTGCGGTATACACACATTGATTTGAAGGGAGAAGCACAGCACACGGTGAAGGAATTACGGAGAGTAATCAGAATCTACATATGCACATATTTACATATTTACACATTTACATAACTGCAACCATGTTTCATTGTGAGGTAACTTTTACCCCCGGGACTATATCAGATTGTATTGACACTGGAAAAGATGTGTCTTGAGTTTCTTTCTGAAATCCATGAGATAGATTTGTATACACTGAATCTGCAATATAAGTAAATCTATCTCACATTTATTCACACATTATGGCACATTCTTACATATCGTGGCAAACTTAAAAACTCAACTGGCTAGATGTGCCTCCAGGAGAGGATTGAAAAGCACTGACTTAAATTATTAGAGTGATGGGGTTTAAGTTCTGAGTAATCTCCCTGATGAGTCAAGACTGTCACGAGCAGAACTGTGTCTCTGAATGAATGTGAAGCAGCATTGCATTATATGAAAATTAAGGGAGCAACAACAGGTTCCTCAATGTTCGGACTCCAATTAACAGAATAGCTTTCAAAGACAGCGAGGTTACTTACCTGTAACAGGCGTTCTCTGTGGACAGCAGGATAAGTCAGCCACACTTGGTGACATCATTCGACGGCGCCGAGATGGCTTTCGCCCTTCTGAGCATGAGCTAACTGGCTCTACTTCCTGGCCCGCCTCTAGCTAGCCAGTTCATCACTAGCTGAGCCTTTGCTGCTAGGAAGCGGGCACCAAACCAGAGGCCGACTGCTTCCAGGCGAGGTGGGTGAGTATGTGTGGCTGACTTATCCTGCTGTCCACGGAGAACCCCTGTTACAGGTAAGTAACCTCGCTTTCTCCTAGAACTAGCAGGATGAGTCAGCCACACTTGGTGCCTCCCAAGCTGCCATGCACTGTGGTGGAAGGGTGAAGGCCGAGGCCCAGATCAGGTTCAAGGTGACACTTTACCAGGGCTGGATGTCTTATTGGTATACGCTGGAACACCTGTAACATTGTCATAAGGCCGGGCAACACCGTAGTGCGGCTGGTGGTGGTGCCAAAACATGCAACATGCATGCGCATAGCACAAACATGCAGCGTGCAGTGATAATAGGCAGGCGCCCATGGGATAGAGAATGCAGTAATAATGAGTGTGGAAACATGCAGTCACCATGCGCTTGTGCTGCAGCAGTGAGTGTGAGAGTATACGGTCTCAATGGGCAGCAGCAGAGTTAGAGTCCCATTGAGCGGTGGCGGTGAGGTAGTCACTGCAAGCAAGGATAGCCACAGTAGTCACTGCGAGCAAGGATAGCCACAGCATCAATAACAGATGCGCTACAAGAGTGGTGCAAATTAAAGCATTAATACAGCCGCAGCAGTGAGGTGGTCGTTGCAAGCAAGGAACATCATCAATATTGACTGTGCTAATACGGCGACAGCCAAGAGTCATGAGTCTGTTCGTGGCCTGGTCGGGTCTGTTCAAGTGGGAGGTAGCAATCTAGACGTTCAGACTGCTAGGTGATGTGTTTGTCTGTGTTGCAATATCTAGGTGGTGGTGTTCTTGGACCATGTGTAAGTGTGCATTGGTGCTAGGTGGCCTGCAGGCAGTATGCACTGGTGCCAGGTGGTCTCACATTCACGGGACACCCGTTGGGTGGCAGGAGGATGCATTTGTCCGAGTTGTGAGGTCTAGATGGTAGCCAGGTGGCCCTGCCATTGTGCGGGCTGCAGGTTGGCGATGGACCTTTTGATGTGGCTTGAGCTCTGTGCACACCCTTGGCATGGCTTAGGCACTTGCTTGTGCCCCTGGCCAGTCCGGGTAGGAGGAGGAGCATGCGGAAACCTGGGACCAGGTGTCCAGGTTTATTGGGGTCACATGAGAAGAAGAGTTGGGTCTGAGATGGGTCCCTTGTTGCTGGTGCACTGTTCTGTGTATGTCCTGGTCATGTAGAGCTGTGATGCTATCCAGAGTGTGGGGTCTCTGCTCCTCCAGGGAGGGATTCCACCATCCGATGGCCTGGCTGATGTGACTCTGGGGTCCCGTGGGAGCATAGCGTGTCTGGCAGGGTATCATCAGGAGCATAGCGTGTGTGACAGGTGTATCATCAGGACTAGTAGAAATTGCCGTAAGTACTAGCAGTTTGGGCTGCTATCCAAATTTTGTGGCGGTCTACCTCAATTAAGGATAGTCCTCGAGGTGCAGGGGTAGGGTGGGAGCGAGGCTGCTGAGCGCAGTCATCAGAGGCCACAATCACAAGGGAATTGGGGGAGCTGTCTAGTTGCTGAGACTTGCGCCAGGCGCTGTAGGACTTCCATGATGATAGTGCCAAGGCAATGGTTCCATTCATATTGTATCGGTAGGTAGAAAGACAACAGGGTCAGATCTGTATCTCGAGTTATGCATTGTCCACCAGCACTTGATGCGGCTGGCCTCAGGGGGACTTCCAGGGCCCTAGAGCCAGATGTTTTGGGAAACCACACTAGTATTGGCCAAGGCATGAGGATGGCCTGGGCTCTCTCCATTCTAAATAGTCACCCTTTGTAGTGGCAGATAGATTTGTGGTCCGCCCCACCAATGGAGGAGGGTAGCTGATGCCCAAGGGTTGAGAGTTCCTACATGCAGGTTCATCTGACAGCTGAGTCTGCCTGCCAGCTCTCTCTGTGTCCCAGTGGGAGAGTACTTTGCAGTGGGCACTGCCTGGATGAGTGGGAACTGCTTGATAGTGATACGTCTGGGGTTTTGAGTCCTCTTGCCAGGGAGTGGGAACCTGTTGGCTACCTTCTTGACTATCTGTGCAGGCCCTAGAGTGCAGAGTGGCAGGCATTGAGGCACTCTGGTGATGTGCTCTAATCCTCAACCGGATTTGCAGCCAGGTCTTGAAATGCGCCTGCCCCTATGTGTGGGCTACAGCGCTGCTCTTGGGTTGATCATAAAAGGAGGATCCATAGACTGGTGATCCCCCAACTGGCCTTGAACCTGCCACCCTGCACCGGTGCACACAGTGGCCTAGGTTTTAGTCCCACAGGTCTCTTAGGTTTGAGTGCCAGGGATGTTGCTGGGGGGCCTGTCTTGTGCAGGGTATCATGGTGGTAGCCTGTTGCCTCTGGAGGACCGAGCACAGCCAGGGGCTGTGGGTCTTGGATCTGCTGTTGGCAGTGGCAGCTGTGTGTTTTTTTTTCAGAGATGCAGGCTTCACATAGAAGGCCATGGTATTCAGGGGATGCTTTCCCCTGTTTCATGATGATGGCATCTCTCCAGTGTTGTGGGAGGATTGCTTTGGACACTGTGGTGCTGATGTTGGCTCCAATAGCATCTAGTCAGTGTGAGGCTTCTGGTGGTTCACCCAGGAGCCCAGGTTTGCTGGATTGTTGCCTGGGCCTTCCATGATGGCAAAGCAGAGGTTGACTCATTCTTGAGGTGTGGGAAGACACCAATACCTTTTCACAGAAGTCTGCTGCTGTCACACTTTGAGAGCACCTGTGGGCATGGACCTTGTGACAAGCCATGATTTCGTCCTGTATGTTTATGCTATTTATTTTTATTTTTTACAAGCCCATGGAGTAGTGCCAAGTACCTTGCCATGGGCACTGCATAGTTATGGAGAGGAGTATGAGAGCACATGGTGCAGGCCAACCTATGGGGACAGTTGTCCCCAGGCAGCTGCTGAGTCTGAGAGACAGTGAGGCAGGTCCCCAACATGGTGGAGGAAGCTAGCTTGCCTTAGGGACCCTGGCTTTAGACTTTAGGTTATTTATTTATTTATTTATTTTTTGCTGTCAAGTCAGTAGCCTTTTTCCTTCAAGGAGTATGTGTGACTTGTCCAAGGTCACAAGGAATGCCAGTGGGAATTGAACCCTTGATTTTTTGGGTACTAGGCAGTTGCTCTAACCACTAGGCTACTCCTCACAATAAGTGCAGAGTGGGCAACTTTGCCTTTGGACAACCTCAGTTGTCATACCCCCGGGACCAAATTCTGGTTCTGTGCAGGTGGAGGTGCACAGAAACCAATGCCATTTGTGATAGGGAGACAAGCGGGAACAAACCCCAATCCTTGTCTATGGGGACAGTGCCATAACCATTAGGCAATCGGGATGCACCATGTGCATCCCCGCAAGCAGCGAATGTTCCTGGGCTGTCTGGTCAATGCTGGCTGTTGACCTGCGAGGGAAAAAGGGCTGGCAATTGATCATGGTTCCTGGTTTCTGAAGCCGATGCGCTAACCAGTAAACTGTGAGGATCTTCCTCTGTATGCCCATGCATCAACTAGTAGGCCATGAGGATCTACCTCTGCGTCCTAGGCGTTGTAAATGTCATCTTCCACGTTCTTAGATGCAGCTGATGCCTCGCGAATAGCTGCGGATTGCCAAGCCTTCCATTGGAGGCCACAAGGAGTGCATGGGTGTCTCATCCTAGTCTCTTGGAAAGAGAGGGCACTCCCCTAATAGTTGGGCTACTCTTCTGACCTCTTGGGCAGGCATGAATTGTGCCACATTCGTCAGAGCGACCTGTGAATTTTCTTTAGAAGACTGAAACTGATGTGAAGCCTCCGCATGGGTTTTTTTTTAAACCTGTGCCGGTTCTGAAAATGGTATGTGGCCAATTGACCATTCGGGACCTGATACTGGGCTCCTTCTGCCTTTGTTTGTGTCACAGAAGGAGAGGCTTTGAGCACTGGAGGGTGGACTGACTTGCTGTTGGCTGATGGCAGAAAGCTGCCCGCTTGCAGTTCTGCTGATATATTGCACTAACCAGTCGGCTACATCTCCATTCCTTGGCGGGCTGTGTTGATGTCACGGGTCCATCACAGGGACTTGGCGGTAAGAGCGCCCCCCTTGTTGTGATTTCTGCTTGGGGGGTTCAAGAGCCCCAGCAGGAGTGTCATGAAGCCGCAGTGATGCAGTATCCCCTGGCAGCTTGTTTGCCTCATTAGGATTCTCCCTTCCTTTGCTGCTGTTCTGGTTACCACTGGCAGCAGGTGTTCGGAGGTGATTGTATGCTGTTCGGGAGCAGCAGCAAGTGCGAAGCACCATGAAGACACAATAAGCTGTGATTTATAGTCAGTGGCCCGGAGGATCAACGATGCAGCGATGTGATCTGCTGTGTAGACGTGATCCACTTTGCAGATGGGCATTCTGGATCATGCTGCCGAAGGAAGGCTTGCCCTCGGGTGATTCTGGTGCTGGGGGTGAAGTTCCTCTGCACCGACAGGGGCTCGCAGATTGGTGTGGCACCGCCCCTGGATTCCCCCGTTGTCATGGCGCCAGCCAATGGAGCCGTGGGTGGGGGTGGAGCCCGATCTGAAGAATCCCCGTCGTCATGGAGCCAATGGTGCCATTCATCATGGCCAGCCAATGGAGCCGAGGGAGCGGAGTCCGATTTGCAGACCTCGCCTCTTCAATCATGGTGGTGATTGCTGACCCTATCTCCTGGGCAGGAGCTCTGGTAGGGTGGCTGCAGCCCACAGGATGGCATTCAGGGTGCTCTGGAGACAAGGCCGATGGGGGGCTGGATTGGCTATCGAAGCTTGCCACTGGGGATGGAGGCCCTGAGGCACATCCCAAGCGGCAGCGGCTGTCGCGGCTGCGGAGTCTATGAATCCCACGTGGCAGCATGTCCCCAACAGGGACCAGGGAGAGCAGCGACTGCTTAAAACTCAGGGAGGATCTTCAGTCAGTGGCCTCCGCCTGGGGAAAAGGGGATGGTACCCAATGCTGCGGCCGCAAGCACATGGCCGGGAAGCAAGTGCTTCAAGCCCAGCAGTACCGTAACGGAGCTGTAAAACAAAAGAAGCATCAGAGAGGCGTTAGAGATGTATGAAATAAGTAAGTAAAGGAGCAATTCCTCTTTTCCTCTTCAAAATAAATCAGAATTGGTGTAATTTCAGTTGGAGAGTAGAGGGGTCCGTCTTGCTGGCAAGGCAGAAGAACTAAAACTGGCTAGCTAGGGGTGGGCCAGGAGGTAGGGCCAGTTGGCTCATGCTCAGAAGGGCGAAAGCCCTTCTGAGCTATGGAGAGCACTTCCATCTCAGCGCTGTCAGATGACATCACCAAGTGTGGCTGACTCATCCTGCTTGTCCTAGGACAGGGGTGGGCAACTCCGGTCCTGGAGGGCCGCAGACCAGTCAGGTTTTCGGGATATCCCTAATGGATATGCATGAGATATATATGCAATAGAGAGATCCTGCCAACCTGACTGGTTTGTGGCCCTCCAGGGCTGGATTTGGAGACCCCTGCCTTACACCTCTGTCATTTAAGATTGTGAGTGGGCAAGGTACAGATGTCCTAGACATCGAAAGGGTATATAGAATGTGTCACATTCCTCCTCGATTCTCACCACCACCAAAAAGTTGTCTAATAGACAATATTTTGGTGGTGGTGAGAAGTGAGGAGGAATGTGACAAATTCTATCTAACCTTTTTGATGTCTTGGACATCTGCACCTTGCCCACTCACAATCTTAAATGACAGAGGTGTAAGGCAGGGGTCTCCAAATCCAGCCCTGGAGGGCCACAAACCCGTCAGGTTGGCAGGATATCTCTAATGCATATATATCTCATGCATATCCATTAGGGGTATCCCGAAAACCTGACTGGTCTGCGGCCCTCCAGGACCGGAGATGCCCACCCCTGTCCTAGGAGAAATGTGTGACATCAGCAGGAACTTCCACTGCTAAGTCCTGGCAATTCAGTCCCACTTTCTCTGTTGGAAGCAGAAGATTGAAACATAGAAAATAACGGCAGATAAAGACCATATGGCCTTCCCAGTCTGCCCTTCCATACCAACTACTAAACTTTACAGTCCCTTTTCCTTTAGAGATATTCTGTGTTTGTCCCATGTTTATTCAATTCAGATACAGATCTTGTCTCTATTACCTCCACTGAGAGACTATTCCACATGTCTACCACTCTTTCCACAAAGAAATATTTCCGCAGATTAATCCTGAGTCTGTCCTCTTTCACCTTCATCCTATGCCCCCTAATTTCAGAACTTTTTTTCAATTGAAAGAAGCTCTCTTAACATAAGAACATAAGATATGCCATACTGGGTCAGACCAAGGTCCATCAAGCCCAGTATTTTGTTTCCAACAGTGGCCAATCTAGGTCATATGTACCTAGCAGTTTCCCCAAGGGACACAGATTCCACAATGCTTGTATTGGTTCAAGCATTGATATCCTAGGTCCCTTCTTAATAATGGCTTATGGACCTTTCCTCCAGGAACTTGTCCAAACCTTTTTTAAACCCAGCTACACTAACAGCCTTTACTACATCCTCCGGTAACAAATTCCAGAGTTTGATTACACGTTGAGTGAAAAAATATTTTCTTTTATTAGTCTTAAATAGTTTACCCTGTAGCTTCATTGCATGTCCCCTAGTCTTTCTATATTCTGATAAGGTAAACAATCGATCTACGTTTACCCGTTCCACTCCGCTCATTAATTTATAGACTTCTATCATATCTCCCCTCAGCCGTCTCTTTTCCAGGTTAAAGAGCCCTAACCTTTTTAGCCTTTCTTCATAGGAGTATCCTTCCATCCCCTTTACCATTTTGGTGGCTCTTCTCTGAACCTTTTCTAATAACTCTATATCCTTTTTAAGATACGGCGACCAGAATTGCACACAATATTCAAGGTGCGGTCTCACCATGGAACGATATAGAGGCATTATAATATCCTTTGTTTTATTTTCCATTCCTTTCCTTATCATACCTAACATTCTATTTGCTCTCTTGGCCGCCGCTGCACACTGGGCCGAGGGTTTTAACATGGTATCCACAATGACGCCTAAATCTTTTTCCTGGGTGGTGGTTCTTAATGTGGAACCTTGCATCGTGTAACCATAGTTTGGGTTGTTCTTCCCTAGGTGCATAACCTTGCACTTGTCCACATTAAATTTCATCTGCCATTTTGATGCCCAGTCTTCCAATTTATCAAGATCCTCTTGCAATTTTCCACAATCCTCTTGGGTTTTAACAACTTTAAATTGTTTTGTGTCATCTGCAAATTTGATAACCTCACTCGTTATTCCACTTTCCAGGTCATTTATGAATATGTCAAAAAGCAGCGGACCCAGCACAGATCCCTGGGGTACACCACTATTCACCTTTCTCCATTGGGAAAATTGGCCATTTAGCCCTACCCTCTGCTTTCTATCTTTTAACCAGTTCCTGATCCACAATAGTACACTGCCTCCTATCCCATGACTCTTTAGTTTTGCCAAAAGTCTCTGATGAGGGACCTTGTCAAAGGCTTTCTGAAAGTCCAGATACACAATATCAACCGACTCACCTTTGTCCACCTGATTATTCACTCCTTCAAAAAAACATAACAGATTAGTAAGACAAGATCTTCCTTGTCTAAAGCCATGTTGGCTGTCTCTCATTAGTTCATGACTATCGACAAGCTGAGTAATTTTATTCTTTATGATGGTTTCTATCATTTTTCCCGGTATTGACGTCGGGCTCACCGGTCTGTAGTTTCCCGGATCACCCCTGGAACCCTTTTTAAAAATTGGTGTTACATTGGCGATCCTCCAATCTTCAGGTATTAGAGATGATTTTAATGATAGTTCACAGATTACTAATAGCAGGTCTGCAATCTCATATTTCAGTTCTTTCAATACCCTTGGATGTATACCATCCGGCCCAGGTGATTTGCTACTCTTCAGCTTATCTAATAGTTGTAATACATCTTCTCGATGTATCGATATTTCCTTCAATTCTTCTGCACCTTTAAATACCACTTCAGTAATGGGTATCATCCCTACATCTTCCTCAGTAAAGACTGAAGCAAAGAATTCGTTCAGTCTCTCCGCTATCGCCTTGTCTCCTCTTAGTGCTCCTTTAACCCCTTTATCATCTAATGGACCAACTGACGACGGTCGCTTCCTCCTTTTTACGACCTGGACGCGGTCGCCCGGCCAGGAAATGCGTTACTCAGGAGTCCGCCTTCGCTTGGTCTGTGTTGCAAGACCTCTCATTCACACTTCATTCACACAATCATGCTAGCAACGTATCCCAAAAACAGCCCAATCCTGTCTCTGCTGACTAGGCTATATCAAATTCCAAAATCAAAAAGACGATAGTTTCACCCCGCGCATACTCATGCAGGGTTAGTCGGACCGTCTTGAGAGGTGATCAAGCTCTCTTACCAAATATCAAATTCCAAAGTTCCAAAGTTCAAACAACAGTTCTGCTCTGACTCTTCTGTCTAGTCAAATCAAAACTATACTCACTGGATCCGGTCCCAGTTCCCAAGCAAGCGCATGAGTTGGACCTCGGACTCCCCTCACGGGTTCGAGGTGTTGGTTCCGTCCGGGTCCGGCACCCGTCGAGGTCTGGCCAGCTCCCTCCGATGCAAGGGACCGGTGGCGCCAGAGAGCGAGCCCACGTCGGGAGGGCACGATCCCGGCAGGACCAAACCTGTAGAGGCGGAAAGTCGTGGTATATTGCCTCGTATACCCTCTATTACCACACCTTCCCGGCCAACGCACCAAGAATATGTAGCAGCAGAGCGCAGACAAACCAATAATACCAGGAGTCTGTTCAGAAGGTCCAAATCATTTATTTGTGCACAAGTCTCAAGCAGAATCAAATTCAAAATGGCTGAGCAATGGCTGTTAGTAAAACAACAACTTTTATACTTTTCTTGTCCACTCTAGGTATAGGCAAACTCCTCATTGGTCCCGGTAACCCCTTTCACCCCATCTATTGGTCGCGGTACCATTACGTAGTCATCCAATGAAGATCTTTGACTGGGCTCAGCACCTGCTTACCCCCCTTACAGTCCCAATTACAATGGTCAGTTCTTCCAGCTTTGATACTTTTCTCCTCCAAGGTCACTTAGCTAACTAGAACATGTGGGAAAGCAGGGCACTGTAACTTTTCTTTCAGCAGAGTTAATTAATTCCATAGAAGCTTCACTCTCTTATCAATACCAATTAAACTTGTTTTTCTATATTCTCTAAGTTTCGATTCTGCTTAGCTATACTTAATTGTGCTCAGTTAAGTTTCGATTCTATGGTAGCAGCATTCAGGGGAATGTGTAATTCCTTTGGGCCTTTCCACAGGCTTCATTTACAGGTCAAGCTGCTTAGGCCTCTCTGCTCATTTCAGACACCATGGATCATAGGCCTTCGCCTACCACAATACTGCACTACTCCCTTGGATTTTTGCTGCCCAAATACATGACCTGCATGTTTTAGCATTAAATTGCAGCTGCCAATTTTTCGATCATCCTTCAGGTTTTGCTAGATCCCTCCTCATGTTATCTACACTTTCCTGGATGTCTACTTTATTGCAGATTTTGATATCATGAGGCTGTTTGCTTCTGTCCCTCTGACTCTCAATGCCGACTTCCTCTTTGCACAGGAAGTCAGCATCGGGCGTCAGAGAGCAGAGGAAGAAAACAGCCCCATGGCACCAAATCTTGAAGGTAAGATCCATGGGGCTGTTTGCGACTATTGCCACTGCTATCAGTCTCGGAGAGGGATGACAGCGGTGGCAATGGGCACCCCAGGTGGTCTGGCCCTCCACTGCAAGAAAGACAATATTCTCCGGGAACAAGCAGAAAGTCAGTCCTCACATATGGGTGACATTGGCGCCAATGGAGCCGACGCGGAGCGAATCCCCAGCTTTCAAAGAAAGCTTTTGGGAGTTGCTACCACACATGTGTGGTCCCCTTCCCGCCCAAAAGAGCCATTTTGCTCAGTCTCTTTTTTCCGCGGAGCCCATCAGACGTAGTCTGTCCCTGTCCCGGAAAAGTTGATTTTCTTCTTGCCTTTTTTTGCTGTTTTTTTTTTTTTTTTTTCTAGTCTAGCACCGGTACCTTTCCCGCCTGCCCCCGGTACCTCGGTATCGGATCGGCCCTTTTTCTTTTCGATTTTTCTTTTTTGGGCATCTTCGCCCTTGTTTTTTCCTTGCTGGCAGCCCGAAGAATCTTCGACCTTGCTGGGGTCCTTTTCCCCCCATGGCTACAGTGGGTTCAAAAGGTGCGATAGGTGAGGGAAGATTATGTACCTCACTGATACGCACGACTACTGCCTCCGGTGCCTTGGCCCGGACCACGACCTGGTGGTCTGTGGCCTCTGCAAAAAGATGTCTTCAAAGGCCTTGAGAAGCCGCCAGAAGCAGCATGAAAAAATTTTTCCCGATTCCCCCATGCCTCCGAGAGCCAGGACCTCGTCTGAGGCCTCCACACCTTGGGAGGAGCATCTGAACCTGAGCATCGTCAAGGGACCTCAGGGAGTGGTCTCCCTCGAGGAAACCAAAAAGAAGGAAAAAATTCTCGACAGCCACATCTCGGGATGGTTCAGAACAGCCAGGTCCCTCATGGGGCCGGCTGCAGAGCCCCGAGCGCCGGCACGAGACATTGGAGAAGGAGCGTCCAGCCAAGGTTCACCGAAAGGACCCAGTCGCGGACCAGCCTTGGCAAGTGCATACTATCCTAGTTGAGGACTCCCCTCCGGGGGAACTGGTTTCGGGCCTGAGTACATTAGCTTCGGGCCGAGCTGAATGCTGTGGAGCCTCCGGAACTGATGCCCAGGATGGCGTCCTTGGAGTGCAGGATCACTGCCTTCCTGAAGCAGCAGCGGGCGCTGGTATCTGACACATCCGGTTCCTCTGCCCCGACCGGCGGGTGCTTGACGTCAAAATCGACCCCGGAGGCTGAGCTGATCCTCGAAGCCCTGCAGGCCTGAGTAGATCCTCAGCCGTGGACCCACTTGGTCTCCCGATCTTCGGGTCCAAGGTCGTCGCCGGCGAGCCAGCAAGCACCGGGGCGGATGGCGCCAGACCCCTTGGGGTCCGAGGAATGCCACTCGTCTTCCTCAGAGGCCTCTGCTTGGGAGTTCAAAAACGAGGAGTCACCAGACAGCCGCCGTCATTGAGATGTTCTGTCTGACTTCCTAGTATCGGAACCTCAGAGAAGGTCCCCTCTGGAGGACATGGGCTTTCGGGACTTCGTTCGAGACATGTCCAAGGCTTTGGCTTTCCCAATGGAGTCCGAGGAGGATCCTCAAGCAGATGAACTCGAGATCCTCCAATACGAGGTCCCCCCTCGGGAGACTCTCACGATGCCCATCGCTCCTGTCCTAGAACGCATGTGGGAGACACCGGCGTCGATGCTGGTTATCAGCAAGTGGCTGGACTCGATGTATCGGGTCCGCCGGAGCCCTGCGTTTCAAAAGTCACAATTGCCGCACAATTCCATGGTGGTGGAATCGGCCATGGGTCGACTGAAAAGTCAGAAGACACACCCCTCGGTGCCACCTGGCAGGGAGGCTCGCATCTTGGATGCCTCGGCAGGAAATGTTACCAGGGCGCAATTCTGAATTGTCGGATCCAGGCCTACCAGCTGTACATGAGCATGTACCTGAGGGACTTGGTGAAGGAAGTCACTGGGTTCTCAGCTGGTATCTCTGAGGAGCCTTTGCAGTGCTTCAAGGGCCTATCCAGAGCCATCGGTGGATGCTCCAAGTTCATGTCTCGGGTGGCCTACGACGGCTTCAAGTCGGCAGCCAGGGTAGCCGTGGTGGGCATCGGTGCATGCTGCCAAGCCTGGCTACAGTCGTTGGACCTCAAGAAATGGGTACAAGACAAGTTGGTCGATGTCCCATGCTGAGGGGAGAACCTTTTCGGCAAACCCATGACTGACAAGGCCGCCAAACTGGAAACCAAGTTGATGACGAGGACTAGGCTCTCTAAGAAGACCTCTGCTGTTCTCTTCAATTCTCCCTGTTGAGGGTAAAGGCCAAGGCAGAGAAGCTCACATCCTGAAGATGTATGCATGGCTGCATGGATGGTGTCATCAAGAGCGTTTTGGTTTCCTGGACCATGGGATGATGTTCCAAGGGCTGCAGAGCAGAGGTGGCGTCCATCTGCCCAGCAGCACACTGGCTAACCTAATGAAGAGGGCTTTAAACTAGATTAGTTGGGGATGGGTGAAGAAAGCCCCCAGGTAAGTGAAGAAAGCCCCTGGGTAAGTGAAACATTAAATATCCCTGTAGAAATGGGTAAAAGGGGCAACATCTGGAAAGCAGTGTGTATAAATGCCCGTAGCAGGGCCGGCCCGTCCATTGAGCAAGAATGTTTTTTGCACAGGGCCCCGCGTTTCAGGGGGCCCCGCACAAAAAACATTCTACATTAGCACAAGCACATTAAAAAAAAAAAAAAAAAAGGCTGCTGCTGCCGCTGCCGCTGTGGCAGCAGCAGAATCAAATGTCCCGCTGCGGGGCCCCGCCTGCCCGGCAGAGCCTCCCTGAGCTCCCGAGTCCCTCCCAATGCGCGGGCTTTCAGAGTCGCAAGAGCTTCTCTGACCTCTCGCGGCTCTGTTAAGCCCATGCATTGGGAGGGACTCGGGAGCTCAGGGAGGCTCTGCTGGGCAGGCGGGGCCCCGCGGCGGGACATTTGATTCTGCCGCTGCCACGGCGGCAGCGGCAGCCGGTTTTTTTTTTAAATCTATCAGGGCTGATGGGGGGAGGGGGGTTAGGACTGGTAATGGGCTATGGGGGGGTTAGGACTGGTAATGGGCTATGGGGGGGCTAAGAGTGGAAGTGGGTTGATGGAGGGGGATTAGGACTGGTAATGGGCTATGGGGGGCTAAGACTGGAAGTGGTTTGATGGGGGAGGGGGGTTAGGACTGGTAATGGGCTATGGGGGGGGGCTAAGACTGGAAGTGGGCTGATGGGGGGTTAGGACTGGAAATGGGCTGATGGGTTAGGATGTAAAGGGCTATGGGGGGGCTAAGACTGGAAATGGGCTGATGGAGGGGGGTTAGGATGTAATGGGATATGGGGGGGCTAAGACTGGAAATGAGCTCATGGGGGGGAAAAACTGGAAATGGGATATAGGGGGGGCTAGGACTGGAAATGTGCTGATGGGGGGGTTAGGACTGGTAATGGGCTATGGGGGTGCTAAGACTGGAAATGTACTGATGGGGTTAGGACTAATAATGGGCTGATGGGGGGTTAGGACTGGAAATGGGCTATGGGGGGCTAGGACTGGAAATGGGCTGATGGGGGTTAGGACTGGTAATGGGCTATGGGGGGGGGGCTAAGACTAGAAATGGGCTGATGGGGGGGTTAGGATGTAATGGGCTATGGGGGGGCTAAGACTGGAAATGGGCTGATGGGTGTGTAGGACTGGTAATTGGCTATAGGGGGGGCTAGGACTGGAAATGGGCTGATGGGGGTTAGGACTGGTAATGGGCTATGGGGGGGGGGGCTAAGACTGAAAATGGGGTGATGGGGGGCCTTAGGACTGGAAGTGGGCTGATGGGGGGCTTAGGACTGGTAATGGGCTATGGGGGGCTAGGACTGGTAATGGGCTATGGGGGGCTAGGACTGGTAATGGGCTGGGAGGTGGCTAGTACTGGAAATGGGCTGAGTGGAAGGAGGGCTTGAACTGCAAATAGCTGATGGGGACGAGGGCTTGGAATGGAAATGGGCTGTGTGGAAGAAGGGCTTGAACTACAAATAGCTGATGGGGAGGGGGGCTTGGAATGGAAATGGGCTGTAAGGGGAAGGAGCTAGGACTTGAAATGGGCTGATGGGAGTTAGGACTGGTAATGGGCTATGGGGGGCTAAGACTGAAAATGGGGTGATGGGGGGCTTAGGACTGGAAGTGGGCTTATGGGGGGGCTTAGGACTGGAAGTGGGCTTATGGGGGGGCTTATGACTGGTAATGGGCTATGAAGGGGCTAGGACTGGTAATGGGCTGGGGGGTGGTTAGGACTGGAAATGGGATGAGTGGAAGGAGGGCTTGAACTGCAAATAGCTGATTGGGATGGGGGCTTGGAATGGAAATGGGCTGAGTGGGAGGAAGACTTGAACTACAAATAGCTGATGGGGAGGGGGGCTTGGAATGGAAATGGGCTGTGAGGGGAGGGAGCTAGGACTGGAAATGGGCTGAGTGAGGGGGGGGCTAGGACAGGAAATGGGCTGATGGAGGGCTAGGATAGGACTGGAAATGGGCTGTTGGGGGGCTGGGATTGGAAATGAGCTGATGGAGGGACTCGGATGGGGGAGCTAGGACTGGAAATGGGCTGATGGTGGGGCTAGGATAGGACTAGAAATGGGCTTATGGGGGCTGGGATTGGAAATGAGCTGATGGAGGGACTCGGATGGGGGAGCTAGGACTGGAAATGGGCTGATGCGGGGACTAGAAGGGAGCGGATGCTGGGTGGGGCTGGAACTAGAAGGGAGCTGATGTTGGGGGAGGATTAGAATGGGATAGAGTTGGGAGAGTGAAATGGAGAGGGAAAAAAATATTTTGTGTGGGAGGGAAGACAAATCTACAATTGGCCGGATATTGGGAGAGTAAGTGGGGATTGAGAATGGCGGGGTAAAATTTGAGTGGATGAAATAGGAATGAGGAAAGAGCAAAAGGAGAGAGATTAGTATGTTAAAGCAGATGTAGAGAGAAAATGGAAAAAAACTAGAAGAGTGAAGAAAGGACAAATGGACAGCAGACGATGGAGAGTTAGCAGAAGACACGAAAAAACCAGAAGAAAGTGGCTGGAGCAATTGCAACTGAGAAAAAATGCACAAAAGGTAGAAAAATATCTCTTTATTGAATTTATTAACTGAAATATGCCAGCTCTGGGAAATGTGCATCATTAACGGCTGCACTTTGTTTAGTACAAGAGGAAATTAATTTATAGTTTTATTTCTACAGTGTTGCTGGGCTTTTGGGGTTCCCAGTTTAATTATTGTCTTCCTGTTTCTACATTGTGATTTCTTGTTTGGTGACGGTCTATGTTCTGCATGTGTAACTGAGCTGAGGTATTCTGTTTATGTAATTCCTATTTGACATTGCCACTTGTTCTCTTTCCCCAGTAGGTCATGTATTGTTGTTCTCTGAAATGTATTGGTTTAATATTTGTAGTGTTGCTTTTTGATAGGTAGGGTCTTGTGCTTTGTGAGTCCTGGTAGTGATGTTATGATATGGCAGGTTTGCTATGGGTTCTAAATGGGCAGTGTTTGTAGTAGTTCCTAATGTGCCTGGCAGTTGGCACTGGATTATAGTAATGTAGAAATATTTTAGTCTTTCTTTATCCATACACTCATTTAGAGGCATGTTTACTAAAAGTTAGTGTATGGTAACATTATGCAAATATTTATGCAAATGAGGCCCTTATGCAAATGAGGCCCCGCACCGAGTCTCCGCACATGGCCCCGCACCCCCTTGGGCTGCCCCTGGCCCGTAGCATGGGAAATAAGATCCCAGATATTGAGGCTTTAATGGAAGAGGCTGATTTTGATTTAGTGGTGGTTACGGAGACATGGTTCATGGACAACCATGACAGGGATGTAATTATACCAGGCTATACCTTATTCAGGAAGGACAGGATAGGAAGAAGGGGAGGTGGAGTGGCACTATATTTAAAAAATACTATTAAAGCTATAGAATTGCAAGGCTTAAAAGGAAGAGAGGAGGCACTGTGGGTTAAACTAGAAAGAGGGAAAGGGAAATCCATTTGCATTGGAGTTATATATAGATTCCCCTCACAGGGAGTAGAAGTGGATGAAGATTTAATAGAAGACATCCGCAGTATTGCCATGAAAAGAAAAGTGCTCCTGACAGGTGATTTCGATATGTTGGATGTGGATTGGCACATCCCTGCTGTAGTGTCATCTAGAAGTAAGATCCTGGATTATCTACAGGGAGAACTATTCAGGCAACTGGTAAAAGAACCCACATGTGATGGGGCCATACTGGACTTAGTGCTTACCAATGGGGCAAGTGTTTCTGATGTTACAGTGGGAGATCATCTCGCATCCAATGATCACCAGATGGTATGGCTTAGTATTAGGACTAGGCTGATAAAATCCATTCAAAAGTGAGGGTCTTAGACTTTAGCAAACTAATTTTGCCAAGAGTCGTTAGCGGGCTGGGAACAGCAGGCGGATATAGAAAAACAGTGGGCAAAACTGGAAGGGGATATTTTAAGGGCAACAAACCTTTTTTGTTAGAAAGGTAAATAAATGTAAAAGGAAAAAGGAGGCCACTATGGTTCTCAAAAGAAGTAGCTGAAAAGGTAAAGAAAAAGAGGGAGGCCTTCATGAACTACAAGAGATCACAGAGAAAGGTGGAAGGGCAAAAGTGGTGAAGGGTGAAGGGAGGAATATGCAGAAACTGATGAAGATAAAGCAGAATTGCTTAACAAATATTTCTGTTCTGTGTTCATAGATGAAGGGCCAGGAGCAGGACCTCAGAAACACCCACAAATAGGAACAAAAGCAATGGGGATCTCGAACGATTTTCAGAAGACTATGTTTGTGAGGAACTAGCTAAACTAAAAGTAGACAAAGCAATGGGTCCGGATGGGATACATCTAAGAATACTGAGGGAACTTGGGGATGTTCTAGCGGCTCTTTTTCAATGCCTCTTTGGAGTCAGGAATGGTGCCAGAGGACTGGAGAAAGGTACATGTGGTCCCTTTACACAAAAGCGGATGTAAGGATGATATTGAGAACTACAGGTTGGTTAGTCTAACCTCTTTGATTAGTAAGTTATTGGAAAGGCTACCAAAAGAGAGAATAGTGAGGTTTCTGGAGTCCAATGGATTGCAGGATCCAAGGCAGCATGGATTCACCAGAGGCAGGTCTTGTCAGACAAGTCTGATTGATTTCTTTGACTGGGTGACCAGGGAGCTGGAGCAAGGGAGAGCTCTAGATGTGGTCTATTTAGATTTCATTAAAGCCTTTGACACCGTTCAGCAAAGATGACTTATAAATGAACTGAGCACCCTAGGGATGTACCCTAAAGTTACTGCTTGAGTAAGAAATTGGTTGAGTGGGAGGTGACAAAGGGTACAGGTAAATGGAGCTCACTCTGAGTAGATGGAGGTTACCAGTAGTGTACTGCAGGGATCTGTCCTTGGTCCAATTCTTTTTAACATCTTTGTTACTGATTTGCAGAAGGGCTGTCAGGAAGGTTTGCTTATTTGCAGATGATAACAAAATCTGTAATAGATTAGACACCCAGGAAAGAGTAGATTTATTTATTTTATTTTATTTATTTAGACAGTTTTGTATACCACCTTATCCTTCAATCAAAGTGGTCAACAAGACATTGGGAGGCATACATTCAACAGGAGGAGATACGATTCACATACGTAAAAAGCTATCTACTTATAGGTCTAAATGGGGATGGGCGGTTGGGGCTAAGTGGTGAGGGTAGCTAGTGGGCCACTTGGGTGGTATGAAGTGCTTGGGAACTTAAGGTGGTTGCTCATAGGCCTCGGTGAAAAGATGGGTCTTGAGAGCTTTGCTGAAGTCCTTGGTATCATTTAGGGTCCTTAAATCCATGGGGAGGGAGTTCCATAATGCAGGCGCCAGTAGCGAGGGAGCTGTCTTAGATGTTACTTGCTTAGTCTTGTGATAAGGTGATCCTGTTGTCATTGTTGGTTCTTCTAGGCCTGTTACTGACATCCTTGGTTATTACATCCTGGAGTGCATCTTCAGAGCGGTGGTGGAAGATTTTGAAAAAGTTCAGGATTGATTTAAATTTTGCCCTTGCAATTTTTGGGAGCCAGTGCAGCTGTCGCAGGATGAGGGTGATGTGTTCAGATCTTGCAGTGCCCGTGATGATGCGTGCTGCAGTATTCTGCACCATTTGGAGTGGGTGAATAGACTGCATTGATATTTATATGCAGCAAAAATTGCAGCAATTTAATTTTGTAGCCTGGAAATCTAAAATAAGATATAAGATAACATGAGGAGGGATCTAGCTAAGCTTGAATAATGGTCTAGAATTTGGCAGCTGAAATTTAATGCTAAAAATGCAGGGTCATGCATTTGGACTGCAAAAATCCAATGGAGCGATACAGTGTAGGGAGTGAGGTACTTCTGTCCACAAAAGAAGAGCGGGACCTGGGCATCATTGTGTGTGACAATCTTAAAGTAGCTAAACAGGTAGAAAAGGTGACTGCGAAAGCCAGAAGGATGCTTGGGTGTATAGGGAGAGGAATGGCCTGCAAAAAAAAAAAAGAAGGTGATAGTGCTTCCTTATAAGGTATGACCTCATTTGGAATATTGTGTGCAATTCTGAAGATCGCACCTTCAAAAGGATATAAGCAGGTTGGAATCTGTGCAGAAGGTGGTTACTAAAATGATTAGAGGCTTTTATTATGAAGCATATGAGGACAGACCTAAAGATCTTAAGATGTATATTTTAGATGAAAGGCGGGATAGAGGAGATATGATAGGGAAATTTAAATATTTCCATGGCATAAATGCACAGGAGAGTCTCTTTCAATTGAAGGCAAGCTCTGCTATGAGGGGACATAGGATGAGGGTAAAAGTGGATAGACTCAGAAGTAATATGTGGAAATATTTCTTTATGGAAAGAGTGGTAGATGCATGGAATAGTCTCCCAGTGGAGGTGGTAGCAACAAGGACAGTATCTGAATTCAAAAAAGCATGGGACAAACACAGAAGATCCCTAAAGAAAAAAAGGGGGACTATTGTAGTTGATATGAAAGGGCAAACAAGATGGGCCATGTGGTGTTTTTCTGCTGTCATGTTTCAATGTTTCTATGAAGGGGGGTGGGGGTGTGTGTGCCACATAGGGGGGACAGGGCACAAAGGATGTGGTTCGCTTAGAGCTCCTCATCTCCTTTCTCCATCCCTGCCAGGCTATATACTTTTTTTCTAAAATTTGCAATGATATTTATATGCAGAAAAATTGCAGCAATTTAATTTTGTAGCCTGGAAATCTAATATAAGATATATCAACTCCTGACACTGAACCAGCATGGCATTTAATCTAAATATATTTATGCAAAAGGAGGTGCAAGGTGATCACATATGAAGGAGCAAAATGAAACAGCTGGAACCATGGCGTAGTTTAAATTGTGCTGCGGTTCTTGCTTTTTCCTCTTGAACATATGTTCTATATTCAAAGAAACTCCTCTCTGAGCACTGGGTGCAGAGCAGAACTAGGAGAGCCTACACCAAATCAACTTTTTTGAGCTGTGGGCCATGGCAAATTGCCTTTGGGCTTTCCAGGTGCATCTGGCAAATCAGGTGATCCTGATCAAGACAGACAAGCCGGTAGTGATGTTTTATGTGAACAAGCAGGAAAAGCAAAGGCTCATTCCTTCTCTGCTGGGAAGTGGTTTGATTTTGACCTATCTATACCCAGCAAGTTCAGTGTTCAGAGCCACGTCCTCCAAACACACAAGAAGACCCTCAACCAGGGCCGGATTTACCTATACGCCATGTACGCCATGGCGTAGGGCCCATAGCCGGCAGGGGCCCACAAAAAAAGAACAAGTAAATTTTTTTTAAATACAATTTAAAAAAAAACCCTGGTGGCTGCCGCCGCGGGGCTCCCTCTGCTGCCGCGGCAGCACCGATTGACCCGCGGGGGCCCCGTCTACAAGCTGAAGCCGTCGGGTCGGGTCGGGTCGTTCCTCCCTCCCTCCCTCCGTGCAGGCTGCAGGCTGTGAGAGACGCGAAGAGAGAGCGTCTCCTCGCGTCTCTGTTAAGCCCGCAGGGGCTGATGGGAAATTTCCCATCAGCCCCTGCGGGCTTAACAGAGACGCGAGGAGACACTCTCCTTTCGCGTCTCTCACAGCCTGCAGCCTGCACGGACGGAGGGAGGGAGGAACGACCCGACCCGACCCGACCCGACCCCACGGCTTAAGCTTGTAGACGGGGCCCCCCCGGGTCAATAGGTGGTGCCGCGGCAGCAGAGGGGGCCCCCCCGCGGCCGCCACCAGGTTTTTTTTTAAAATTAAATTTTACTTTAGGCCGACGGGGGGGGGGGGGGTAGGACTGGTAATGGGCTATGGGGGGGGTAGGACTGGTAATGGGCGATTGGGGGGGCTGGGGCTGGAAATGGGCTGGGGGGGTAGGGCTGGTAATGGGCTCTGGGGGGGTAGGTAATGGGCTATTGGGGGGGCTGGGGCTGGAAATGGGCTGGGGGGGTAGGGCTGGTAATGGGCTATGGGGGGGGGGTAGGACTGGTAATGGGCTATTGGGGGGCTGGGGCTGGAAATGGGCTGGGGGGGGTTAAGGCTAGAGGTGGGCTGATGGGGTTAGGACTGGTAATGGACTGTGGGCTGTTGGGGGGCTTAGAACTGGCAATGGGCTTTGGGGGGGGTTAAGACTGGTAATGGGCTGTGGGCTGATGGGGGCTGTCTGGTAATGGGCTATGGGGGGGCTAGGACTGGAAATGGGCTGGGGGGTTAAGACTGGAGGTGGACTGATGGGGTTAGGACTGGTAATGGGCTGTTGGGGGGGGGGTTAGAACTGGTAATGGGCTTTGGGGGGGGTTAAGACTGGTAATGGGCTGTGGGCTGATGGGGGCTGTCTGGTAATGAGCGGGCTAGGACTGGAAATGGGCTGGGGGGTTAAAACTGGAGGTGGGATGATGGGGTTAGGACTGGTAATGGGCTGTGGGCTGATGGGGGGGGGGTAGGACTGGCAATGGGCTATGGGGGGCTGACTGGAAATGGGTTGATGGGATTAGGACTGGAAGTGGGCTGATGGGGGGTTAGGACTGGTAATGGGTTATAGGGGGGGCTTAAACTGAAAATGGGGTGATGGGTTAAGGACTGTAAGTGGGTTGATGGGGGGCTAGGACTGGTATTGGGTTGGGGGGTTGCTAGGACTGGAAATGGGCTGATGGGGGGCTAGGACTGGAAATGGGCTGATGCAGGGACTAGAAGGGAATGGATGCTGGGTGAGGCTGGAACTAGAAGGGAGCTGATGTTGGGGGAGGATTAGAATGGGATGGGGCTGGAAGAGTAAAATGGAGAAGGGAAAAATATTTTGTGTGGGAGGGATAAAAAATCTACAATTGGCCGGGTATTGGGAGAGTAAGTGGGGATTGAGGATGGAGGGGTAAAATTTGAGTGGATGAAATAGGAATGAGGAAAGAGCAAAAGGAGAAAGATTAGTATGTTAAAGCAGATGTAGAGAGAGAATGGAAAAAAAATCTAGAAGAGAGAAGAAAGGACAAATGGACAGCAGACGATGGAGAGTTAGCAGAAGACACGAAGAAACCAGAAGAAAGTGGCTGGAGCAATTGCAGCTGAAAAAAATGCACAAAAGGTAGAAAAATATCTCTTATTTTGAATTTATTAATTGGAATATGTCAGCTCTGGTAAATGTGCATCATTAATGTCTGCGCTTTGTTTAGTACAAGAGCAAATTAATGTATAGTTTTATTTCTACAGTGTTGTACATTCCAAGTTTGGCTTTTGGGATTCCCAGTTTAATTATTGTCTTCCTGTTTCTAAATTGTGATTACTTGTTTGGTGATGGTCTATGTTCTGCATGTGTAACTGAGCTGAGGTGTTCTGTTTATATAATTCCTATTTGACATTGCCACTTGTTCTCTTTCCCCAGTAAGTCATGTATTGTTGTTCTCTGAAATGTACTGGTTTAATATTTGCAGTGTTGCCTTTTGATTGGTAGAGTATGGTGCTTTGTGAGTCCTGGTAGTGCTGTTAGGATACGGCGGGTTTACTATGGGTTCTAAATGGGCAGTGTTTGTAGTAGTTCCTAATGTGTCTGGCAGTTGGCACTGGATTATAGTAATGTAGAAATCTTTTAGTCTTTCTTTATCCATACACTCATTAAGAGGCACGTTTACTAAAAGTTAGTATATGGTAACATTATGCAAATATTTATGCAAATGAGGCCCCTTATGCAAATGAGGCCCCGCACCCCCCTTGGGCCGCCCCTGCTGGGGGCCCACAATTTTTGTTGGCGTAGGGCCTCACTCAAGGTAAATCCGGCCCTGCCCTCAACAGAGGGGTGGTAGAGTGGATTTTTTATTTATTCTGGTTTATAGGTTTTTAAACCTCTTTATCATTTAGTCAAAGCAGTTTACATTGTAACTTAAACTTGGTAATGTACATTAAACAGGGAGAACTATTGATAACTTGGATTCTTCTGAGGCAATGAGTGCTAGTGGGAACCAAACCCTAGTCTCATAGAGCCTAAGCCAGTGCTCTAACCACTGGGCTACTCCTCCACTCCATTTTTTGGGAGTGGGGTACCCCCATGATCAATCTCTTTGCCATGCCCCCCCCAAATGCCCAAGTGGGCTGGTTCTGATCCAGAAGGCCATCCAGCGACCGGCTGGCCTTGGATGCCTTCCTCCTCCACTGGGGGGGGGGTCTGCTTTACGTATATATCCTGATCCCACTCGTGGCAAAAACCCTGCTGAAGCTTCAGGCCAACCGGGTTACCATGATCCTCATTGCTCCTTACTGGTCTCAGCAGCCCTTGTTTCTCCTGCTGCTCTAACTCTCTTGGAGGGAGTTTCCATCTGGGTTCTGTCCCAGATCTCATCTCCCAGGATGGCAGAACCTTGTTGCACCCCAATGTCCGCTCCTTCACCCTCACAGCCTGGATGCTGAGTGGGTAATCCTTTGGGAGCTCAGTTTACCTGAGAATGTCACGAACATCCTCCTAGCTTCTTGCAAGGATTCGACATGCAGAGCTTATGCATTCACGTGGTGGAGGTTCGCCTCCTGGTGTGCGTACAGGGCTCTGAATCCCTTTTCCTGCGCAGTAGATTAGTTGCTGGAGCACATCCTGTACCTGTTGGATTCGGGCCTTAAATCAAACTCTGTCTGAGTTCACCTCAGTGTGATTGGGGCCTACCATTGCGGCTGGGGGGGGAAGCCCATTTCAGCCCAGTCTGTGGTGGGTCACTTCATGTAAAGCTTGTAGCTTCCTCTGAAGCCCCCCGTGGTGGCTTGGAATCACAACATGGTCTTGCTCAGCTCATGTGGGCCCCCTTTGAGCCGCTCGACGCCTGTCCTCCAAAGTTCTTGACCCGGAAGGTTCTGTTTCTGGTGACGGTTAAATTCACATGCTGTATAGTAAACTCCAAGCCTTGATGGCTCACCCACCATACACCAGATTCCATCAGAATAGGGTGGTCTTACGAATGCACCTGTGTTTTCTGCTGAAGGTGGTCTCTGCATTCCACCTCAGTCAGTCGATAGTTCTGCCAACCTTCTTCTCGAAGCTGCACACCAACCAAGAATTAGGTGGCATTGCACACATTGCAAGTGGGCCTTGGCCTTCTACCTCGAGCATACGAAGCCACACCGGACGTCCACCAAGCTATTTGTCTCATTTGACCCCAGTAAGCTGGGTGCCACCGTCTCTAAGCACATGCTATCCCTGGTACTAGCTGATTGCTTTTCTCTGGCATATGCCCAGGCAGGCCTGAGCCTCAACAGCCATGTTGCAGCTCATAATGTCCGAGCCATGGTGGCATCTCTTGCTAACTTGCATTTGGTCTCTACAGAAGAGATCCGTAAGGCTGCTATGTGGTTTTCAGTCCACATCTTCACAGTTCATTATTATCTAGATGGGGATTCCCAATGGGACAACAACTTTGGCCAGGCTGTGCTCCAGCATCTTTTTGGGTCTTAGGTCCAACTCCTTCCCACCGGCTCTTCTGTCCATCCAGGGTACCTTAAAAAATGGAAGAGAGACCTCAGTGCTGATGTATGCCAAGGACGCTGAATCTGTCGAGTCCTTAGAGGGACTACCTATACCAGCGATGGCGAACCTATGGCACGCGTGCCAGCTGTGGCACGCGAAGGCCTTGCAGCTGGCACGCGGGTAGGTCCGCAAAAAAGAAAAAGCTGGCTCTGGCTGCTGCCGCTGACGCGGAAGAGTGCAGTGTCCCGCGGGGCCCCCTCCGCCCGCTAAGCCCCTCTGCAAGGGCTTTCAGATTCGCGAGGGAGAGCGTCTCCCTCGCGTCTCTGTTAAGCCCGCAGGGGCTAATGGGAAATTTCCCATCAGCCCCTTTAGACGCGAGGGACTGATGGGAAGTTTCCCATTAGCCCCTGCGGGCTTAACAGAGACGCGAGGGAGACGCTCTCCCTCGCGAATCTGAAAGCCCTTGCAGAGGGGCTTAGCGGGCGGAGGGGGCCCCGCGGGACATTGCATTCTGCCGCGGCAGCGGCAGCAGCCAGAGCCAGCTTTTTTTTTTTTTAAATTTGCCAGGGGGGGAGGGGTTAGGACTTCTAATGGCCTAGGGGGGGGGGGGGTTAGGTCTTCTAATGGGCTAGGGGGGGGGGTTTGGACTTGTAATGGGCTAGTGGGGGGGGGGTAAGGACTTCTAATGGGCTAGGGGGGGGGTTAGGACTTCTAATGGGCTGAGGGGGGGTTAGGACTGCTAATGGGCTAGGGGGGGGGTTAGGACTGCTAGCGGGCGGGCGGGGCGGGGGGGTAGGACTGCTAATGGGCTGGGGGCTGATGGGGGCGGGCTGGATATGGGGGGAGGGGGGGTTAGGACTGGTCATGGGCTATGGGAGGGTTAGGACTGCTAATGGGCTATGGGGGGGTTAGGACTGCTAAAGGGCTAGGGGGGGTTAGGACTGCTAATGGCTAGGGGGGTTAGGACTGCTAAAGGGCTAGGGGGGGTAAGGACTGCTAATGGGCTATGGGGGGGTTAGGACTGCTAAAGGGCTAGGGGGGGTTAGGACTGCTAAAGGGCTAGGGGGGGTTAGGACTGCTAATGGGCTAGGGGGGGTTAGGACTGGTAATGGGCTGTGGGCTGATGGGGGCTGTCTGGAAATGGGGTGATGAGGGGTTAGGACTGGTAATGGGCTATGGGGGGGTTAGGACTGGTAATGGGCTATGGGGGGTTAGGACTGGTAATGGGCTTTGGGCTGATGGGGGCTGTCTGGAAATGGGGTGATGGGGGTTAGGACTGGTAATGGGTTATAGGGGGGGCTTAAACTGAAAATGGGGTGATGGGGGTTTAGGACTGGAAGTGGGTTGATGGGGGGGGGCTAGGACTGGTATTGGGTTGGGGGGTTGCTAGGACTGGAAATGGGCTGATGGGGGGCTAGGACTGGAAATGGGCTGATGCAGGGGCTAGAAGGGAATGGATGCTGGGTGAGGTTGGAACTAGAAGGGAGCTGATGTTGGGGGAGGATTAGAATGGGATGGGGCTGGGAGAGTAAAATGGAGAGGGGAAAAATATTTTGTGTGGGAGGGATAAAAAATCTACAATTGGCCGGGTATTGGGAGAGTAAGTGGGGATTGAGGATGGAGGGGTAAAATTTGAGTGGATGAAATAGGAATGAGGAAAGAGCAAAAGGAGAAAGATTAGTATGTTAAAGCGGATGTAGAGAGAGAGAATGGAAAAAAAAACTAGAAGAGAGAAGAAAGGACAAATGGACAGCAGATGATGGAGAGTTAGCAGAAAACATGAAGAAAACCAGAAGAAAGTGGCTGGAGCAATTGCAACTGTGTAACTGAGCTGAGGTATTCTGTTTATGTAATTCCTTTTTGACATTGCCACTTGTTCTCTTTCCCCAGTAGGTCATGTATTGTTATTCTCTGAAATGTATTGGTTTAATATTTGCAGTGTTGCCTTTTGATAGGTATGGTATGGTGCTTTGTGAGTCCTGGTAGTGCTGTTAGGATACGGCGGGTTTGCTATTGGTTCTAAATGGGCAGTGTTTGTAGTAGTTCCTAATGTGCCTGGCGGTTGGCACTGGAGTATAGTAATGTAGAAATCTTTTAGTCTGTCTTTATCCATACACTCATTAAGAGACATGTTTACTAAAAGTTAGTGTATGTTAGCATTATGCAAATATTTATGTAAATTGACGTGCTGGCACTTTGAAGAAATTCTTTGGTTTTGTGCGGCAGTTTGGGCACTCGGGCTCAAAAAGGTTAGCCATCACTGACCTATACTGTTCTTCTTGTTCTCCAATTTTGTTGCCCCTGTTGGGCTTTTGGCCTTTTTGGTTTTTGGTAGCCTGTAGCATGGGAGTCCCATGAGGACTTACTTCTTGCTTGTCCACAGAGAAACCAGTTACTCATCTACAGCAGGTGTTCTCCATGGACAGAAGGAATAAGTCCTCACAATCCTCCCACCTCCCCAAGGAGTTGTTTTTTGGGCTACTGCTATATTATTAGACTGGAGAAGATGGTGCTGCGGCTGGCGAATAGGCAGATGCACACAAGCGCTGGAGCCTCACGAAAGCTTCTCACATGGGGCTCCGTCGTTGTCATCACCAAAACGTGAGGACTTATTCCTGCTGTCCACAGAGAAACCCTGCTAACCCAGTACAAATCGTGGAGAGCGAAAGAAGGATATACTTTATTAAACAAATCCAGCCATTGGTCTGACACAGGCCGTGTTTCGTTGAGCCTTCCTCAGGGGCTAAAATGGCTGCATATGTTTTTTATTTCTATCCTGATATAACTATAACACTGGACCATTAATATGAAGGACCGTAAACAACCGGTCTTCATAAGGCTGTAGCGTGCAGTCAAAGGGGAAACCACAAATCCCCAGAAATTGTACAGTGTGACAACTTCAACTGAGATCGTCAAAGTATAGAAACATGACTGCAGAAAAAGACCACATGGCCTATCTAGTTTGCCCTTTCATATCAACTACAATAGTCCCTTTTTTATCTTTAGATCTCCTTTGTGTTTGTCCCATGCTTTTTTGAATTCAGATACTGTCCTCGAGTCCACCACCTCCACTGGGAGACTATTCCATGCATCTACCATTCTTTCTGTAAAGAAATATTTCTGCATATTACTCCGCCTTGATTGAAGGATAAGGCAGGATATAAATACTTTTAAATAAATAAATAAATACTCTTGAATCTATTCCATTTCACTCTCATCCTAAGTCCCTTCATAGCAGAGCTTACCTTCAATTGAAAGAGACCCTCCTGTACATTTATGCCATTGAGGTATTTAAAGGCCTTTATCATATCGCCCCTATCCCGCCTTTCTTCTAAAGTATACATATTAAGATCATTAAGTCTGTCCTCATATGCTTCATAACAAAGATCTCTAACCATTTTAGTAGCCATCCTCTGCACTGACTCCAACCTGCTTATATCATTTTGAAGGAGCGGTCTCCAGAATTGCACACAATACTCCAAATGAGGTCACACCAGAGGCTTATACAGAGGCATTATCACCTCCTTTTTTTGCTGGCCATTCTTCTGCCTATGCACCCAAGAATCCTTCTTTTGCAGTCACCTTTTCTGCCTGTTTAGCTACTTTAAGATCGTCAGACACAATTACGACCAAGTCCTGTTCATCTTTTGTGGACAGAAGTACCTCACTCCTTTGGATTTTTGCAGCCTAAATGCATGACCCTGCATTTTTTAGTATTAAATTTCAGTTTCCAAATTCTAGACCATTATTCAAACTTAGTTCGATCCCTCCTCATGTTATCGACTCCTTCCTGTATGTCTACTCTATTACAGATTTTGTTATCATCCGCAAACAAGCAAACCTTACCCGACAGTACTTCTGCAATATTAATAACAAAGATGTTAAACAGAATCGGACCAAGGACAAATCCCTGCGGCACACCACTGGTAACCTCCTTTTCTTCAGAGTGAGCTCCATTTACCTGTACCCTTTGTCTCCTTCCACTCAACCAATTTCTAACCCAAGCAGTAACTTTAGAGGCCATCCTTAGGGTGCTCAATGGTGTCAAAGGCTTTACTGAAATTTAAATACACCACATCTAGGGCTATCCCTCGCTCCAACTCAATTGTCATCCAGTCAAAGAAATCAATCAGATTTGTTTGACAAGACCTACCTCTGGTGAATCCATGCTGCTTTGGATCCTGCAATCCACTGGACTCCAGAAACCTCACTATTCTCTCTTTTGATAGCCTTTCCAATAATTTACTAACCACAGTGGTTAGACTAACTGGTCTGTAATTCTCAATGTTCATCCTTATGCCTGCTTTTGTGTAAAGGGACCACATGTGCCTTTCTCCAGTCTTCTGGTACCACTCCCGACTCCAAAGAGGCATTGAAAAGGTCAGATAGTGGAGCCACTAGAATATCCCCAAGTTTTCTCAGTATTCTTGGATGTATCCCATCTGGACTATCGCTTTGTCTACTTTTAGTTTAGCTAGTTCCTCACAGTCTTCTGAAAATCGTTCGAGATCTTCGTCACTTCGGCTTCTATTTGTGAGTGTTTTCTGAGGTCCTACTCCTGGCCCTTCATCTGTGAATTCAGAACAGAAATATTTGTTCAGCAATTCTGCTTTATCCTCATCAGTTTCTATATATTCCTCCCCTGCACCCTTGAGTCTGACAATACCACTTTAGCCCTTACTCCTCTTACTAATATATCTGAAAAATGTCTGATCCCTGCATTTTAATGCACTGGCTATTTCTTCTTCTTATTACCTTGTGTCCAGAATCTGTCCCCTATCACCCTTGAATCTGTCCTTTCTCCCCTCTTTCCACCCTATGTCCAGCATTTTCCCTCTATCCCCTATGTCTCCCCAATACAAGTTTAGCATCTGCTCTTTACCCCCATTTTTTATCCATCATCTGACCTCTGCCTCCCCCACCCTGTGGCCACCATCTTTTTTCTGCCCCCTCACCCTAAAACCATCATCTGTCCTCTACCTCCACCCTGTTGCCAGCATTTTCCCATTCTCCTCTATCTCTACCCCATGTCTAGCATCTGCTTTCCATTCTCTATGCCCCCCCACCCTAAATTCAGCATCTGCTCCCTACCCATATCCCATGTCCATCATCTGTCTTTCACCTTCCTACCCTGTGGCCACCATCTGTCTTCTGTCCCCCACCCCATTGCTACCATCACTCTCTGTCTCCCCACCCAATGGCTACCATTTTTCATCTGTTCTATATCCCATGTCCAGCATCTGTCCTCCATTACATCATTCTCCCCCCATGCCCAGTATCTGGTCTTCATCCCCCTATGCACTCCATACAGAGTCCAGGATCTGCTTTCTATCCCCATCCCATGTCCATCATCTTTCCTCTATTTCCCCCACCCTTTGACCATCATCTTCCTTCTGTCCCCTCACCCCATGACCAGCTTCTACCCTCTACCACTCCTCACTCCAGCATCCGTCCTCACTTCCTTCCTCCCAGCAACTACATCTAGCATCACCATAGCCTACTGGTTAGAGCACTGGCTTGGTAGCTAATAGACCAGGGTTTGATTCCCACTAGCACTCCTTGGGCAAGTTACTTAATTCACCATTGCCTCAGAAGAGAGGCCTGGCAGTCTACTTCCAGTCATACTGCTGAGAAATCCAGGAGCTGTTGGGTTGCTGGGAGTCAGCCTTGACTTGAAGGCATGCAATGCATTTTCTTTTTTACCTCCAGGCCATCGGGTGCTCCTGAGCCTGCTGTGATCGCAGTTCTGAAGGGGGAAAGGTGTTTCTGTGGTGCAGATGGGGCAGACCTAACAAAAGAAAAAACACACTGCCACAGCCCCAAGAGAAAGAAATAACTGGGGCTGCCTGATCTGCACTGTGGACCCCCACCCTGGACCCGTTATCACAAAAGGCCTGTGAACATCCATCAGCCCAGAAGTATTAAAACAAAAATCACTTCCTCCCCCAGCCTTTGCCGCTGCCTCTCTCAACCTCACAGCAGCAGAGGCAATCCTAAAACCAAAAGCGCAGGGTCTTCAGGAATCCTGCACACTTTGAAGGCCCTGCCAGATTGCCTCCCTCTGATGCAAAAAGGATGTGAGAAAAGCAGGGCCTTCGAAGAGCACAGATTTGCCGAGACCCTACACTTTTTTATTTTTTTTGAAACTGATATCTTGCCACTGCTGCTGCCCTTCTCAGAGTTTCTGGGACAGCGTTGACGGCAAGAGGGGTGTGTGTGATGTTGCTGCTGCCACCAACCCAGCAGAATTAAGAACATAACAACTGCCATACTGGGTCAGACCAAGGCCCATCAAGCCCAGTATCCTGTCTCCAACAGTAGCCAATCCAGGTCACAAATACCTAGCAGTTTCCCAAAAAGACACAGAAGTTCCAATCCAGGTCACAAATACCTAGCAGTTTCCCAGAAAGACACAAAAGTTCCATAATGCTTGTATTGGGGCAAGCAGTGATTTATTTGGGTCCTCTTTAATAATGATTTATGGACCTTTCCTCCAGGAACTTGTCCAAATCTTTTTTAAACCCAACTACACTAACAGCTTTTACTACATCCTCCGGTAACGAATTCCAGAGTTTGATTACGCGTTGAGTGGCAGCAGCGGCACCAGCAGCAGCAGAAGCTGGTCCTGTCAACTTTTCTTTTTTTTTAAATATAACGATTAGACAGAGTGAGGCAGCTGCTGCTGAGCTGTTTTGGGGCATTTTTTTGCTGCTCCCAAAACTTTGCCGCCAGAGGTGGCCGCCTCAATCTGCCTAATGATAAAGCTGCCTCTGGTTCCTAAAGTCAGATGAAATAGAGCAAAGTGCATTCAGATGAGTGCATTCAGATGAGTCACCAGCTGTCTGAACAGCCATTTGTAGCAAATCCAATGTTTGGAAGCCTCACATCAGCACTGTCCCAGCTAGTCCTTTATTTTATTTGCTTATAACATTTAGAATCTGCCTAGTCACTATAGCTCAAGCAGGAATTAGATAAAACATACAATAATTTTAGTCATACCCGATAGCATTAAATATAACAGCTTAAGGTTAACATAAAATATCATTGTATTCCAAATGTATTCCTAAATAATTGAGTTTTCAATAATCTGTGAAAATCATAAATATCAATAATATCCCTATACTGATTAGGTAGAACATTCCATAATTGTGGTGCGTAAATATAAATGTTTTTGAATGGGTGATGTGAAGTTTACCAGCTTTTAAAAAAGGAACAATTAAGTTCTGAAGACACAATCTAATCAGATGAATAGTACAGTATAAAACCATTGTAACAATGAGGTTAGATAACAGATTTTATTTAATCTTAAATATCAAAAACAATATTTTATATTCTACGGGTAGCCAGTGTAGTTTGATCAAACAGGGCATTATATGATCTGCTCTTGATTTCCTCAATAAAATCCTTGCTACAACATTTTGGACAAGTTGAAATGCTTTTATGATGTCTTTTGGCAGTGCCACCAAAAACACATTGTAATAATCCATGCAAGTAAACAACAGTGTTTGGAACACCATTCGGAAATCACAGTCAGATAAAAAGGAATGAAGATGCCAAAGTACTCTCATCCTATATCAAGTGCCTAAAAAACATAAAACATAAACCATCCTAAAAATACTACTGTACTATCGCATGAGTTTCCTAACATGATGCCACACATTTAAGTATTGATTCAACACTACATCTATGATTCAAAGCCAAGTTCTTAGTGGGAAGAGATGACATATGGTGCCTTAGAAACATTATCTGTTTTTTTTTTTGCAGTCAATCATCAATAGCCACTAACTGAAAACCGTCAAAGATCGATGCATCCCAGTGAAAATCTGGGTCACTGCGTGCTGATGGACCCGGAGAAGAACAGGTCGGCTCACCCTTGTCCTCATCAGATGAATCAAGAGAATATTCTGATGGAGGTCCTGGAATAGGAAGTCCCTCACCATGTGGAACTGGTCTCAATGCAGACGGAATGTTTGGGTAGACTATGCTCGACTTCTTTTGCTTCGTTATTCCACTGGAAAGAGGAGGAACCAAGCAGAAGTAACAATCATTTATGTGGTTGCTTGGCTCTCTCCACACCATGGGGACTGCAAATGGCATTGATGGTCTTTTGCAATTCAACTACTGTGAAAGCTGTGTTGTACATGTAGCGCAGCATATATGCGGGGCCCAAGGCTTGTCTTGGTCACCAATCTTGCATCCGAAGTAAAGATGATATGCCTTCTTCAGTTGAGAAGTGATACTTTTCTTCTGGTTGGCAAATGTCACTTCCCCACAAATGTAGCAGAAATTGTCAACGGTATTAATGCACTTTCGTGGCATTACTGTTCTGTATTGTACCTAAATGGCTAAAATTATATGATTAATAAATGTTACATGTAACAGTAGCTTAAACTGTCTTGCACACAGTCTGAAATATTTTAAATGCTCAACCTTTCCGACTGCGTATAGTACACTGCTGACGTCAGATGGCTTCAGCAGCCGTCTGGCAGTAGTATTGCATTGCATCAGAAAATGATGCAATCAACTCTGGATGATGTGTGCATGCTGGTATTATGCAATGTGATGCAATATTACATCATTCAAGGCTGATTTGGGATGTTGTTGAGGTCCTATTTGATAAATTTATACGGTGAAACGTCAAAAATGAACTACATGCAATATCTTCAAAATGAGAGCCAATAAATTTTTTTTAATGTTATATTCGTGTTCAGCTCACCAAGATACTACAGATTAGGGCCTTTTAGAGTCAGTAACGATTTCAATGTTGACCAGTGAATTATCAAATGTTTGATGCAAATACTTTATTATATCACTCAATTATTTTTATCCAACTAACATGACAGGGATCTAAAGGGATTGTTGTTTTTATTGTGGAAATTATCATTTTTAATTTATCATCCCTAAAAGCCTGAAATTGAGCTCCTGTTTGAATCTTATTAATATGGTCATCACACAGTACAGCAATAGCAAATGATTTTCCAAGCTGTGATGACTCCTGCATCATGGAATCAAAATACTCTGCGAATTCATAGGTGCTAGTCATCATTTGAGGTTCATCAGCACATGGTTCTTTAGTAAGATATCTTATAATATGGAATAATTCACAAGGTCTATTTAATGCATACAAAACTCTCTGGGGAAAAATATTGAGCCTGATATTCAAGGCAATTGATGCAATTAATAGACCTGCTAACTGGGTTAATCATGGTGACCAGGCTATTTAAGTGGCACTGACGTGGTTGGTGCCAATGAATATATGCAGGTGCCGCCTCTGAACACCTGATGCTAGCCATCCAGCATCGGGGTATTCCAGGGGTGGAGTTGCACCCAGCGATAACAGCGATATTCAGCCGCTGCCCAGTTATCGCTAAGTGGTGAAAGTTAGGAACCTTAAAAGGTGGCCTAACATTTGCCACCAAAGCTAACTAGGCAGCAGCTGAATATCACCGTTGCCTGATTAGCTTCTCTGCTATCCGGCTGACCTTGATATTCAATGCCAGTGGCCGAACATGGCCCCAGCATTGAATATTCGGGTCTTTCAATAAGTTATATGGATATGAAAGTTAGACAGTGAAAAAGATAGACAGGAAGAAAATTGATGCCTTTGAATTATGGTGCTGATGACGAATACTATGTATAACATAGACTGCCCGAAGAACAAACCTGTCAGTACTAGAGATCAAACCTAAGCTTTAGAAGCTCAGATGACACGACTTCGACTTTCTTTTTTTTTATTTTAATATTTATGCATTTTACAAAAAAAAAACAAGTGCAAACAAATCACTTGTAGGAAAACAAGAAATGTTGGATGACAAAGAAAAACAATAAGTAAATCCAAATATCAAATAAGGCAATACGTCATCTCCAACAGCTCACCCTAGCCCACAATAAGAGGAGGGATTCTCTAGGAAATTTAAACAATAGAAACAGCGGTGTTAGTTCCACATCCAAGAGTCTAGGAGCTGGATGAGCATTTAGAAAAGACAATAACTGTGAAGGATACAGAAAAGCATAAGAATTTGAAAGATTCTTGATCAAATATTTTCAGGGGTATTTTAGAAAAAATAATGCCCCTAGCTGGGCAACCCTGGGTCACAGGAGAAGAAATTCCTTCCTGCGGCACTGGGTCACTTGTGTTAAGTCAGGGAATACCCGAACCAGACGTCACCCGTATTCTAACATTTCTCTTTCTAAAAAACATTTTGAGAAACCAATCTCTAGGGCAGAACTCTCAGGTATAGCAGAAACATTAAGTTCATCCATTTGCTGAAGTTCTGTCCCTTCTGGCCCCACTACCTGAGATGGTACTTTCTTCCCTTGTGGCAAATAGTAAATTTTAATAATTGGTGGATGCATCTCCAGTGGAACACCTAAAACCTCCAACATATACTGTTTAACCATTTCCTTCGGAGATATATTTCGAACCCTAGGAAAGTTAATAAAGCATAGGTTAGCCAGTCTCAAAATATTTTCCAGATATTCTAATCTAGCCCTTAGATAAACTGAATCCTTTATCACACCTTCTACTCCATTCCCCAACTGTTCAGTAAGAGATACTTGCAGTTTTGATATATCATTCATGTTCTTAATACACTCTTCCTGGGTAACTTGAAGCTGAGTGTTCAATGACTGAAACTGAGGCAGGAGTGATTCACCAAGCTGTCTTATGGCATTCCAAATATATTCTGGGGTGATCTGGTCAGGTCTAGGCAGAAAAGTATAGATACCCCCACCAGCAAAGTCTGATGTTCTGCCATTGCAACCGGCCGCTGCACAAGCTCTTCAGCCCCATGGAACATTTCCATCTCCGGCAGAGCGCTACTGGCTAGTTGTTCCAATGGGGCCTCCATAGTGCCAGAGTCACTTCATGGGGCCTTCCCTCTTTTTTTTTTTTTAAACTTTTATTTTCATTTTGCAACAAACAAAAGAAACAACACACCAAAAGAGACAAAACAAGTATACAATAAGGAAAAGTAAACCCATACCCCCCACCCCGATGCTTCTTCTCTACCCGATTATATCAGCATGTGAGCGCTTCCAATTAACAGTGATTATACATCAAACGATCAAAAGAGTATCTACAATACAGCATGATCATGGAACAGAGATATATACAAAGTTAGACAGTCAGATGAGAGCATTTAGCAAAATGTACATAGTCATTGAGCATCTTCCATTGAAACCAATGAGAAGGAGTCTGAACGGAGGAAGCGGACAGACGAGGTAGTTGTTCATATTTACTGTAAAGACAGGCATGATTCCACCATTCATTGGGGCTCAGATGGGAGCTAATTTTCCAGTATTACTTAATTAGGGAAATAGCAATGCCAAGCATAAAGTTCGAGAGGAGATAAGCCATATTTGGGAGAGAGGGGATCCCCGCAACTGGGCGAAGTCCCACTATCCTCCAAGAAAGGGGCTCCTGAGAGTGCTAGATAAACTAAATACGATCCCAGACCCGACGCCAGAAATACTGTAGTGCGGGATATTCATGCATAACATGAGGCAATGAACCAATGGCCGCAGGACGTGTCCAGCAACCATTGCCCTGAGTAGTGTTCCAATTGTCTAATCTGTGAGAATTGTAAAAACACCGGTGGGCTAGAAAGAAGAGGGCCTGAGTGAGTGACTGAGTGAGTGAGGCGGATCAGGAACCCGTGTCCCTCTACTCCAGATAAGGCTCCATTGCTCCGAGGTCAAAGTTACATGCAATTCTCTCTCCCATACTTTCTGCGCTATAGGGGTATCTCTAGTCATAGCATTACATAAGGTTTAGTAAAATTGGATGCTACACCCGGTGAACTACCAAGAGATCGGAAAGTCTCCAATCAACCTGATGTAGGGAATGCCAATGGCGGGAGTACTCTAGTGCTCCGAAGGCGATGCTGAAGTTGCACTGACCAGAGTCGGGAATCTAAAGATTGCATAAGAGTATTAAAGGCACCTAAAGTGTCTAGAAGCATTGGTGGAGAGTGGGAGTCTGACGGGAGAGTCGTACCAGGGAGAAAGGTAAGAGGAAGCGGTTTGCAAAGGCCCGCTTCTATATCTAGCCACACAGGTCTACTCGGTACTGGATTTTCCAACCAACGAGCACCGTGCTTGAAAAGAAAAAATTGAGGGAACACTTGAGTAAAATCGCCACCAAGTATGAATGGAGCATTGGCAGAGGCCTAGGCCAACTGCGCAATACTTGCATAGTAAGCAGGGTTGTCCGCATTCGGGGCCTAGTGCAAATACACGTGAATTCACTATCTCCAACCTCAAAGTGTACACGGGCCCATCTACCCTCCTTGTCAGCGCTAATATCAGGTACAGTAGCGTGCAAAGACTTCTTAACCAGGATGGTTATCCCGTACCATTTGGAAACGGTGGGAGAATAGGCAGCTACCATGTGAGGCTTAGCATTGAGTTTCAGTGTTTCAGCAGAGTTTAAATGCGTTTCCTGAAGAAAACACTAAATCAACATGCTCATGGCTAAGATAGCTAAGGATTTTCTTTCCTTTGAGTGGACCATTAATGCCTTTGACGGTGAATGAAAAGATTTTACATAAGGCCATTCAGAAAAGTTAAAAAATTCTAAGCATGATAGCGCACATAATTTCACTATGTCCCTCAAGCTGACTGTATCTGGCTGTACACATGACATAGGAAAAATAAGCTAATATAATACAATGAAGCGCCCCACATTAACAAAGAAAACCACAGTACGGTAGAGGAGAAGCAAAACCCCAAAATTACTGGCGACCATGTGTCTGCGGGGAGAAACCCCAGAGAAGGCCGAAATTGAAAAAACACATAACCTGTAGAACTGTGCGTGCTCCGAATCCGACCGAGGCACACATCATGAAGGGATAGGAGACCAAAAAACAAAAGTCATATAGAGAAGAAAGAAAGTCCAGGCTATTTCTGTGCTTGGCTATGACCGCCGCATCGGGCCCTTCAAAATGGCGGATAGAGCCGGCAGATAAGAGTCCAAGATTTGGGATTAGCGCATCTGCTCTGCTTCTTTGGAGTCTAAAAATGTTGATAGTAGATCAGGATCTTCGAACGTCCTGGTTTGGTTGTGGAGAGTCACTCGGAGCTTCGCTGGATACAACAGGCCAAAGCGAGCCTGTAGCTGTTGAAGTCGAGGGCGAAAAGCAAGGAGTTTCTTCCGACGGTCAACGGTAGGCTTTGCCAAATCAGGAAAAAAGGAGACCTTACGACCTTCAAATTCCAAATGAGGATTCGCTCGGGCAACATGTAAAATTTGTTCCACTTGTTGATATCGTAGCAAGCTAAAGATAATAGGCCGGGGGGTCGTGCGGTTGAGCGCCATGTGGGCAGGAACACGGTGTGCTCGATCGATTTCCAGTTCTCTGTGAAAAGTGATCCTCAGCAAGGAGGGAAGAGTTTTGAGCAAGAATTCTCTGATATCTCCTGCTTCCACCCCCTCCGGTATTCCGAGGAGCCTCACATTGTTGCGACGGGCTCGATTATTGCTATCTTCTAACTCCTTTTGAAGATTCTGTATCTGGCGCTCAGCCTTGTCCAGTTTGCCCAAGCGCACCTCGTGCGAGTCGAGGACCCCCGCCATGTTGTCCTGCCGTAATGAAAGACTTTCAAGTCGGTCCTGGAGCACTCCAAAGTCTTCTCGCATGGCTCGAAGCGCTTCTCCATTGGACTGCACCAATTCCTTCACGCCGCGTATTTCCTCCAAAATCTCCAGGTGCATTTCGGGGTTTTCACGAAATGGGACCATCTTCTGTGGGGAGGACACCTCTGTTTTGGAGCGTTTTCCGTGAGAAGAAGAAGGAGACCCGAAGTCCAAGCGCGCTGGTTTATGGGCCGCCATCCCCCCCGAGGTGCCCCGGTCAGCTCGGAGCGAAATATTAAATTTGTATAGGTATTAAGTCAGGATTCTAAGTAGGCCTCTCGGGAGCTTCAACGCAAAGCGTCCTACCCGCTGGACATCAGGCTCCGCCCCCCGGGCCTTCCCTCTTAGCTCAGCTGGCTCGCAAGAATCATCGTCAGCAGAACTCAGGCTCACAGGAAACCCTGCAGTGCCAATAACCCTCGGAGGACGCTGCATTTCTGGAGGGGTGAGGTCTACCCCCAAAGAAGATGCTGAGCCATCATGCTCTGGTGTCCTACCAGCCAGGTTAACCATCGCTCGCTAGAGAGTTAGCTGTTGCATCCCAGAAGACAAGAAGAATGCATCCTAAGGACCTTGAGGTAAATCCACAGAAAGCACAGCGGTAGCCGAGGCCGCTTCACCGCTTTAGCCTTTCGCTTCTCTATAGCGATTGAAGTGGGAGCACTCAAGCACTGCATGCAGCAATCTTGGGAGCTCCTCCCCCAAGACTTCGACTTTCATACTTTGGACACATCATGCGAAGAGAGAGATCGTTAAAGAAAGACATCATGCTTGGCAAGGTCAACACAAAAGAGGAAGGCCAGGATTAATACAATAACAGCAGCTATGGGTGTCACTCTATAAACAATGAGCAGCCAGACTGAAGACCGAGCAGAGTTTAGGACAATTATCCACAGGGTCGCCATGAGTTGACACTGGCATGATGGCACTTAACAACAAGTTCAGCAGCGACAGCTAGATGCTGCTGCTGAATATCAGGCCCATTATTTTTTATTTTTATCTAATGATATGCATTCAATAACTGATAATACATTTCTTTATCACTGGTTAAGCAATGTTTGCACCACTTTCTGTCAGCAATCCGCAGGACCCTTTTTTTCAGTGACTGCCATATCATACCAAGGGGCTATATGACATTTACCAATGCTTCTATTGCTTGATATTGAAGTGACATTTACTGCAATAACTGTGTTCCAAACCTGTACAAACTGCTTTATATCTTCTTTCTGAATTAATGCTAAGTGGGAATTAATTTTATCCACCGAAACCTCCTTATTAAGCTTTCTATACTGATCGCATCTCTTATCATAATTACTAACATATCAACTTGATCCTTTTCCACCACACATTACCTGAAATGTTAAACAGTGAATGATTAGACCAGGTCAACAGATGTCAACAATAAACTAGAACACACTAAAGTGTCATCAGCATTTGAAGATACAAAGGTTAAATCTAAGATTTCACCTTTTTTCACGAGTGGGTTGAGAAACAATGTTTCTATACCCATGAATCCATGACCAGGAAAAGGTTTATCAGCATTCGAGGATCGATATTGTACTTTAATGTAATTTAAAATCCTCTAAAATTAATAATTCAAACACATCAATATCGAAATTCATGACACCACCTACTAAAGAGAACAATTTTAAAGCATCTACAGCAGAGGGTTTATATATAGGGGTTATTTTAGAAGTTTTAGTCATGGTTTGTATGTATATATCCAGGCATATACACGTGTAAATCACATCCACATGTGCATAGCGATTTTAGAAAGCCTCCAATTTACAAGTAGATGTCCTTAGTAAATGGAAGTTTCAAGGAAGTATGCCAGGGGTATGGTCTGGGTGTGGCCTGAGGGGGACAATAATCTATATGTGTATTCCTTATTTCATATAGGGTTTGCACATTTATTTATTTAACAGGTTTTTTTATACTGCTTGACTAAATGATAAAAGCAGCTTACATTGCAACTTAAACTTTGTAATGTACATTAATCAAAGATATTGATAACTTGGATTCTTTGGAGAGTTAAGCGACTTGCCCAAAGCCACAAGGAGTGCTAGTGGGAATTGGATGCTGGCCTCTGAGTTCTTAAGACAATCCTCTAACCATTAGGCTACTCCTCTACATATCAACCCAAAGTTCTCCACATCAGGATTTTTACTTCCTCTCTAGCACATGTAGGTTTCTAAAATATGTGCATTTTGACAAGCTCTTTCCAAGAGAGATTAAGGGGGTTATCCTCCTTAATCCCCCCTAATTTATTTCCCCTTGTAGTATAGCATGGTGTGCGGTGGCAAGGGGCTTTTAAAATATCAGACACACAACAGTTCAGGGCCAAACAAAAAACACTTTTATTTCTCTTCTGTGATCCAGCAGTCACTCATAGCTTGTTACCTTTACATGGCTAGTTCTCAATGCCCTTCCCCGACCCACAATTTAAAGCACAGAATGAAGTTCAGCACAAAGTCCAGTCAGTCACTGTAAATATGATTCCTACCTCCTGAATCACCTACCTTACAGCCGGACTCCTCTCCCAGCCCTGCTTTCTGTCTCCATGGGCCTCTCTTCTCCCTTGTGCACACAACTGGCTTCTTAATCCCTCTGTCTGAGTTCTGCCCTCCCAACCCTGGGTTCTGAGCTTTAGATTCTTTTAAGGTGGACTGCTGATAATCCCTTTGGAGAGGGATGGGTAACTTCCTATATACCCCGTCAAATACCCTCCTTCTCAGCTCAACCATGCCCTTTGAGCGCCTGCCACACCTGGGCCCCCAACCAGAAAAGAAAGTCAGCATTCAGGTGAACCTGACCTGCCCTGTGGCAGATCTGATACTAGTAGGGCTGGAGACTCAGAAATCACTGCATAATACAGCTATTGGACCCCTTATTTCGAGCCAGAAATTTGAGGGTTTGTAGGTTCCTTGCCAGTGTAAATGCATGGTCCAGCAGGCAGTACTTGATGGTTTCAAGTACCCACTTGATAGCTAGGGCTTCCTTCTTGATCACAGCATACATTTTCTCCTGAGGGACCAGCTTTCTGCTGATGAATGCCACTGGATGTTCTTTACCTCTAACTTCCTGGGCCAGAACAGCTCCCAGGCCCACCTCCAAGGCAACTCTTTGTACAATCAATGATAGAGAGAAATCAGGGTTTAGGACAGGGCCAATCACAAGGCCTCCTTGAGATGTTGAAAAGCCTGGTTAAGGTCCGGTGACCATTGAGTCTGCTCAGGAGCTGTCTTCCAGAGGAGATTAGTTAATGTCTCCGCAATTTCTGCAAAGTTAGGGATAAACTGGCAGTAATAGACAACCAATCCAAGGAAGGCCTGAACATTTTTCTTTGATTTCAGAGGGTGACCTGGACAATGGAATCCACCGTCTGTAATTGAGGTCATATCTGGCCGTTCACGATTAAGTAGTCCAGGTACTGGACGTCCTGGCCTCCCAAGAAGCATTTCATAGGGTTAGTCATCAACCCAGCTTTTCGCAGGCTGGTCAACATAGCTGGTACTTGGGTTAGATGGGTGGCCCAGTCTTTGCTGTAGATGCCAATGTCATCAAGGTATGCAGCTGCATACTCCTTGTGCGATCTCAGCCAGAGACCAACCAGTTGTTGAAATGCGGCTGGAGCCCTGTGTAATCCAAATGGCAGTAGGGTAAACTGGAACAAGCCTTGCGGTGTTGAAAAGACAGTTTTCTCCTTGGCAGCTGGAGTCAAGGGTACCTGTCAGTATCCCTTGGTCATGTCCAGGGTCGGGATAGAGCATGCTTCACCGAGTTACCTGATTAGGTCATCTATTCAGGGCATTGGATATGCTTCCAATTTAGAAACACCATTGACTTTCCGGAAGTCAATACAGAATCTGATGCTCCCATCTGACTTGGGAACAAAGACAATGGGGGTTGGCTAGTCATTCATAGACTCTTCTCTAACTCCCAGGTTAAGCATTTTCTCAAGTTCTTTGATGATGCCTTTTGCTGGGCCTCCAGAATTCAATAGTGTTATTGTTGGATAAACTCCCAGGGTCAGTAATGATATTGTGATGAATGAGGTGGGGTTGTCTCAGAAGGGTGAAGAATACTTCTAGTTTCCAGTGGATAAACCCTCTAGGCCTTTTCAATGGAGCTGGTCTCTAATTGGAAGAGCTGGTCTCTAATTGGGACTTGAGCTGGCTCAGACAGGACTGAAGTTTCTGGCCCAAAGTCCTCCTGTACCACCAGAGCCATCACTGGGGTCCACTTTTTCAGAAGATTAATATGATCAAGTTTGGCCATCTTCCATTTATCTGGCTGGGCAATTTTGTAGTTTACCGGTCCCACTTTATTTTCCACCTCATAGGGCCCCTGCCATTTACAGAGTAATTTGCTCTTGAATGAGAGCAGCAAGACTAAAACTCTGGCGATAAGTTGGAAGATGTGCTTCACGGCTGATCAGTTGTGGCATTTCTATGATGTACTCATAAGAAAATAAGAACATAAGATATGCCATACTGTATCAGACCAAGGTCCATCAAGCCCAATATCCTGTTTCCAACAGTGGCCAATCTAGGTCACAAGTACCTAGCAGTTTCTCCAAAAGACACAGATTCCACAATGCTAGTAGTGGGGCAAGCAGTGGATTTCTCTGGTCCCCTTCAATAATGATTTATGGAGCTTTCCTCCAGGAACTTGTCCAAACCTTTTTTAAACCCAGCTACACTAACAGCTTTTACTACATCCTCTGGTAAAGAATTCCAGAGTTTGATTACACGTTGAGTGAAAAAATATTTTCTCTTATTAGTCTTAAATAGTTTACCCAGTAGCTTCATTGCATGTCCCCTAGTCTTTCTATATTTTGATGGCATAAACAATCGATCTATGTTTACCCGTTCCACTCCATTCATTAATTTATAGACCTCTATCGCATCTCCCCTCAGCTGTCTTTCTCTTTTCCAGGTTGAAGAGTCCTAACCTTTTTGGCCTCTCTTTATAGCGGTATTCTTCCATCCTCTTTACCATTTTAGTGACTCTTCTCTGTAGCTTTTCTAATAATGCTATATCCTTTTTAAGATATGGTGACCAGAATTGCACAAATATTCAAGGTGCGGTCGCACCATGGAATGATACAGAGGCATTATAATATCCTTTGTTTTATTCTCCATTCCTTTACTTATGATACATAGCATTCCATTTGCTATCTTGGCCACCACTGCACAATGGGCGAAGGGTTTCAGCATGTTATCTACGATGATGCCTAAATCTTTTTCCTGGATGGTGGTTCCTAATGTGGAACCTTGTATCATGTAACCATAGTTTGGGTTGTTCTTTCCTAGGTGCATAACTTTGCACTTATCCACATTAAATTTCATCTGCCATTTGGATGCCCAGTCTTCCAATTTCTGAAGGTCCTCTTGCGATTTTTCACAATCCTCATGGGTTTTAAAACTTTGAATAATTTTGTGTCATCTTCAAATTTGATTACCTCACTCATTATTCCCATTTCCAGGTCATTTATGAATATGTTAAAAAGCAGCAGACCCAGCACAGATCCCTGGGGTACTCCACTATTCATCTTTTTCCATTGGAAAAATTGGCTATTTAGCCCTACTCTCAGCTTTCTATCTGTTAACCAGTTTCTGATCCATAATAGTACACTGCCTCCTATCCTATGACTATAATTTCGCCAAAAGTCTCTCATGATGGACCTTTTTCAAAGGCTTTCTGAAAATCCAGATACACTATATCAATCGACTCACCTTTGTCTACCTGTTTATTCATACTTTCAAAAAAATATAACAGATTAGTAAGACAAGACCTTCCTTGGCTAAAGCCATGTTGTCTGTCTCCCATTAACCCATGACTATCTATATGTTCAGTAATTTTGTTCTTTATAATGGTTTCTACCATTTTTGCTGGTACTGACGTCAGGCTCACTGGTCTGTAGTTTCCTGGATCACCCTGGAACCCCTTTTTAAAAATTGGCGTTATATTGGCCATCCTCCAATCTTCAGGTATTACAGATGATTTTAATGATAGTTCATAGATTACTTATAGTAGGTCTGCATTCTCATATTTCAGTTCTTTCAATACCCTTGGATGTATACCATCCAGTCCAGGTGATTTGCTCAGTTTATCAAATAGTTGTAATACATCTTCCCGGTATATCAAAATATTTCTTTCAATTCTTCTGCAGTATCACCTTTAAATATTACTTCAGTCATGGGCAATATCCCTACATCTTCCTCAGTAAAGACCGAAGCAATGAATTCATTCAGTGTCTCCGCTATATGCTTGTCCCCTCTTAGTGCCCCTTTTACTCCTCTATCATCTAATGGTCCAACTGACTCTGTCACAGGTATTTTGCTACGAATGTACTTGAAAAAGTCTTTATTACATGTTTTTGCTTCCACAGCAAACTTCTTCTTAAATTCTCTCTTTCCCTGCCGTATCAATGCCTTGCATCTAACTTGCCAGTGCTTATGTTTCCAGTTTTTGTCAAATTGCTCCTTTTTCCATTTCCCGAAAGATGCTTTTTTGGCAACAACAACCTCTCTGACCTAAATTTTAAACCATGCTGGCAGTTTTTGAACTTACTTCCACTTTTCTTAAAGCGTGGAATACAAGGGCTTCCAAGATAGTATTTTTAAACACCCATGCTTGATGTAGATCTTTAACCTTTGTAACTGCTCCTTTTATTTTTTTCTTAACTATTTTCCTCATTTTATCATAGTCTCCTTTTTGAAAGTTAAAAGGTAGTACTGTGGATTTCCTTACCATCCTTCCTCCATTTATTAAATCAAATACGATCATGCTATGATCACTATTACCAATTTGCCCCAACACCCTTATCTCTTGCACTAGATCTTATGTTCCACTAAGGATTAGGTTCAAAATAGCTGCCCCTCTTGTGAGTTCATGAACCTACTGCTCCAAGAAGCAGTCATTTATTTCATCTAGAAACTTTATCTCCCTAGCATGTCCTGCGGTGACACTGACACAATCGATACCGGGGTAGTTGAAATGTTATGTTTATGTTTATTTGAATTTGATATACCGCTCAGGCCGAAGCATTAGAGTGGTTTACAATAATATATCATTTGTGGAAATATGAAAGGAACGCCATTTGTAAGATAGGACAGAGTAGAGGACAGAAACAGACAAAAGGATAGGCAAAGAAAAGAAAGGGAACAGCAGGTTACCATAATATATGCATATGACAATCCAGGCCACATATTCAATGCTCATTTCAGGACAAACGCCACGGGCCAATGCCTAAGGGCCACGCCAAAGGGCCCTCTGGTGCGGGCCCGCCGGTGGAATGGCGGTTTAAAAGCCGATGGAATGGGCAGGCTCTGTGGAGGGAGGTGGAGCTCCCGCTCTCACCTCTGATGCTGGCTGCTGCTCTCCCCTCACAGAACACGCTGGTGGAATGGCGGTTTAAAAGCCAATGGAGTGGGCAGGCTCTGTGGAGGGAGGTGGAGCTCCCACTCTCATTATTATTACTGTGCTGTAATTTTTGTTAGCGTCCCTGATTTCTTTGACCATTTCATCATCCATTTGTTCATTCTGGCCAGGCGGTCAATAGTACACTCCCACTGCCATTGCCTTCTCCTTTCCCTTTTTACATGGAATTTCAATCCATAGAGATTCTACAGTGAATTTTGCTTTCTGCAAAACTTTAATCCTTTGTGACTCAATGCCTTCTCTAACACCCAGGACGGGGTTCCTTTTCCCAGGTTTCCCTCACCACATCTAATATGCTTCATGGCCGTTTTCTGAAAAGCAATTCAAAAGACGAAAACACAGTGGAACTCTAAGGCACCTCGTTGATGTCAAACATCAGTAGGGTAGGTGAATGTCCCAATTTTTCCCGTCCTCCTGCACAAATGTTTTTAACATCTACTTCAGAGTTTTATTGAATTGCTCGATGAGGCCATCCGTTCATGGGTGATATACTGAAGTTCGCAGCATCTTAACCTTCACCAAGGAGCACACTTGCTTCATCACCCTGGATAGAAAGAGTGTTCCTTGGTATGTGAATATCTTGCTGGGCATTTCCACTTGAGAAAAAACTTCCCAGAGGGCATTCATGATCGTAGTAGTGTTCATATTTCTCAGAGTGATGGCCTCCGGATATCTGTAGCATAATGCAGAATGACTAAAATATTCTTGTTACCTCTGATGGTTTGCTCCAGGGGCCCTACCAGATTCATGGGCACTCTTTCAAATGGGGTTTCAATGATGGGCATAGGCACTAGAGGCACAGGTCTAACTCTGGTAGGGTTGTTAAGTTGGCAGTTGGGGCATGACTGGCAATACAACTGCACCTGCTTATGCACCCCAGGCTAGAAAAATCAAGCTAACATACACTCTAGTGTTTTCTGCACTCTCTGGTGTCCCCCTTACAAATAGCAGGTGCTAACAATAGCACCTGCTGATGATAGGGTCAGAGAACTATCAGTTGTTCTACCGCCTCCCCCTCTAGGAAACCCTCAGCTACTCTGTATAACAAATCTCCCTTTAGCATAACCTGTCCTGGGTACACCCCAGCCAGTTGGGTTTTCAGGATATCCACTATAAAAATTCAAGAGAGAGATTTGCATACATTGCCTCCATTGTATGCAAATCTCTCTCAAGCATATTCATTGTGGATATCCTGAAAACCTAACTGGTTGGGGAGTCCCCAGAACAAGTTTAGGAATCACTAGCCTACTGGAATCCCATCTACTTCTAAGACTCGCTCTCAGGCATGTTTAAGGAACTCATCCTCTTGCTGGGCCCTTCTAAAGTGCACTGAAATCTCCCTCCGGCCTCCACTCTGGGAGGGGGACTATTGTGTTTGTGTCTCTACCACTGGGACTGGGAGGAGTCCAAGGAGGAAGAGTCTGGTGGATTTCTTCACTACACTCTTCCTTCTTGGACTCCTCCTCTATTGCCATGTCCAGATTCTGATGGTAGTGTAGCTTCTTCCGGTGACGCTGACTCCGGGATTTAGCAGGCTTGGGATCTTTGATATACAGATCCAGGTCTTCTAGGGAGAAAACCTCCAGGAAATGTTCCTGGTTTGACTTTGTGAAGTCATCAATTAGTTGGGCCCATATTGCCCAAAAGCTTGGGTAGTCTTGGTCGATCACTATTGGGTATGGGGACCAGAACAGCACTATGACCTTGAACGTGTCATGCCCTGCTGGAGTCCTGAGTGAAACCTGTGCCATTGGATACTGCCTCTGGTCTCCATGCACACAGGCAGTGTTGCAGTCTTTACATAATTGATCTGAAATTGCTTTACGGTTCCTCATCAAATGAGGGTCCGCATACTCCCTGAGTTTATCAAGCTTGGAGGCGGGTCCCCTTGAGCTCCACTGGAATCATAAAGTTTGGTGCACCTGGGTGGGGAATGTCCAAAAAAAAAAAGATGTGAGGGGTAGTTAGGTTCCTCCATACCTAGGGGACATTCCCAAGCAAAGTGTCCCTGGGCTTCACACCTAAAACAGGTGAAGGGATCATGGCTGGGCCCATGCCCTTGCCAAGGAAGTGACTTTGGGGTTCGAAACATGGGAGCCAACATCTGATCCAGCTTCCCCTTCCATCCTCCTGAGCTAATGGATGACTTCTTCCCCTTCTCACTGTCCACTCTATCAGCTGTACTTCATGATACCCTTCTCCAGTGTAACCTTGGGGTGCTGGCTTATCCACTGTTTCATCAAGGCAGTCAAGCCCTCTAAAAATTGCTCCAATAGCACAATCTTGGCTATCTCAGATCTGATCTTTCCCTTCGGTTGTATCCACTTCCATGCAAGATCCTTCAGTTCATAGAAGAATCTCTGAGGGCTCCCTTCTATCTGGAGTCCCCCCTTTCTGAACCACTGGCGGTAGGCTACTGGTGTTCAGCTGGCTCATTCCAGTATGGCTGCCTTGACTGCTGCGTATGTAGCTCACCCATCTGGGTTGACATCTTGGAATGCAGCCTAACTGCTACCCATTAGCAGTTTCCCCAAATAAGTAGTCTATGTTGCCTCCAGCCACCCGACCAAACTCATAGTCATCGCTCATAGTTCAACAAAAAGTGATCAGGTTCATCTTCAGCTGTCATTTTAAGTAGTGCTTGCTCTGCAGGGTGGAGTTACAGTCTCTGAGCCAACTGAGCTAGGGAACTCTTCTGTAGCTCCCCCTGTGCCTGAACAAAGTTCTGTATCTGCTGCTGCTACTGTTGTTGCTGCCCTTCCAGCAGGGCGCATTGAAACTGCTGCTGACATTGTTATTGTTGCTATTTATATTTTGTTGTTGTTGCTGCTGATACTGTTGTTGCTGCCCTTCCAGCAGGGAGCAATGAAACTGCTGTTGACATTGTTATTGTTGCTATTTATATTTTGTTGTTGCTGCTGATACTGTTGTTGTTGCCCTTCCAGCAGGGTGCATTGAAACTGCAGCTGACATTGTTATTGTTGCTATTTATATTTTGTTGTTGCTGCTGATACTGTTGTTGCTGCCCTTCCAGCAGGGCACATTGAAACTGCTGCTGACATTGTTATTGTTGTTATTTATATTTTGTTGTTGCTGCTGATACTGTTATTGTCGTCACTCCTGATACCAATGTTGTTGCTGCTGCTCTCTGCCAGAAGTTGGAGGAGCCGCTCCATTCTGACTTGTCACTTGTTCTCTTGCAAAACACAGCCACGGCTTCCTCTTCTGCAGCTGAGTTAACTCTGTAGTATTCCAGTTCCAACAAACGTTTAGCCACACTAGTGGCCCAAACAAAACCCTGCCTGTTCAGCACTTTTCTTCAAGCTCCCTAGCTAAGGCTAGGCTAACCCTCTTAGCCCGTACAAGCTGCCCTGCTGCAGAGAGGCACAACCCTGGAGGTACGTGGATTTCCCTCTGTCACATGGTTAGAGGAAATCCCCAAGCTGCCACCACATGTGATATAGCCTGGTGTGCGGTGGCAAGGTGCTTTTAAACAGTTCAGAGCCAAACAAAAAACACTTTTATTTCTCTTCAGTGCTCCAGCAGTCACCCACAATTTATTACGTTTATAAAGCTGGATCTCAGTGCCCTTCCCCCGACCCACAATTTAAAGCACAAAATGAAATTCAGCACAAAGTCCATTCAGTCACCTGGGCTTCAGTGTCTGTAAATATGATTCCCACCTCCTGAATCACCTGCCTTACAGCCAGACTCCTCTCCCAGCCCTGCTTGGAAGGAGCTTTCTGTCCCCAAGGGCCTCTCTTCTCTCTTGCACACACAGCTGGCTTCTTAATCTCTCTGTCTTAGTCCTGCTCTCCCAGGCCTGAGTTCTGAGCTTTAGACCCTTTTAAGGTGGACGGTTGATAATCCCTTTGGAGAAGGATAGGTAAGTTCCTATATACCCCATCACACCCTCCAAAGTGAAATGAGTTAAAATAGCATGCTCTGTAGTTAACTAGTAGTATCTACACACTGGATGTTTGTGAAATGGCTCACATGCACGTGTAAATACCAACATTTACGCATACAAGTTGTAAAATGCTGGACTTACTCTTGTAAGTTACCAGCTTTCCTCTGTTGATTTTCCCACATGTTCATTTATCAAATGGCTCCTCCTGATGCACATGGATATAAATCTGCATGTGTTCCTGCACTTCCTTCTATTATTTTTATAAACAGATCTACATTTAGCAGAGCCATTTCTAAAATATCATTAGAATTGAGTATGTTCTGACCTTAGTGCTGATCCAGGAACCTATAGACCAGTGAGTCTGATGTCATTTCCAGGCAAAAGGGTAGAAGCTAACAAAATGACTGACCATATAAATAGTTATGGCTTAATGAGAACGAGTCAGCATGGATTTAGCAAAAGGTTGTGTTGCCTTTCCATTTGATTGATTTTTTTGGAGATGGTGATAAAGGTGAGCCAGCTGAAATATTGTACTTGGATTTTCATAAGGCATTTGAAAATGTCCCTCATGAGTCATGATAAACTCCTAAGAGAATTCAAAAGTTATAGAATATAAAGCAATGCTGTACTGTGGGAAACTTTCAAAAAGACAAGAAACAGGAATAGGAATAACTGTCAATTTTCCACATGGAAAAGAGTCATTAGTAGAGATCCTTTCCTGTTTAAAATATTTATAAATGATCTGGAAAAAGAATTAACAAGTGATATGATCACATTTGCAGATGACGTAAACTTATTCAAGTTGTTAGATCAGCTGCAGACTGGATCTTCTAAGACTAGGAGACTGGACATCTAAGTGATGAAAATGAAGAAAAATAATCCCAAATACAGGTACAAAAGGCTATGTTCCCTTTCAGGAGTCATCACTCCAAAAAAGATCTTGGAGTTATTGTGGACTATTGTGGTTGAAATTGTCAGCTTAGTGGGTTGCTAAAAGAAAAACAGAATGTTAGGGATTATTCAAAAAAGAATAGAGCACAAAACCTAGAATATCATTATGCCTCTGTATAGGTCTATTGTACAACCACACCTTGAGTGCTGTGTGCATTAGGAGCCAAATGACAAAAATGGGAAACAACATAAGCACTAGTAAGTTAGATGCAAGGTATTGATAAGGGAGACAAAGAGAGAATTTGAAAAAAAGCTTAAAGAAAAAAGAAACCCTTAAAGCTTAAAAGATACCATCTATACATTGCAATTTTGTCTTATTTGACTCTTCCTGCTGTGGAAATTTGGTTGGCTTCTTTTGATGTGAAGTCTCTGTACACTATTATCGACCAATGCAAAGCATTGGAAGTTATTGCAGACTTGGATTAGGATACTGTTTTACTGGAGAGACTGCTGAAAACGTACATGCTCAAATTGCTAAACCTGATGTTGAAAGACAACTAGTTTTTGTTTTGATGGGTATATAAAAAATCTGGAATGGCAATGGGCGTCACCATAGCGCCCACGGTAGCCAATTTATATATGGCTTACTTCGAGCAGCAATATCTTTATTTATCACACTGGATGTCTCATGTGATCCTCTAGAAACAAAATCTAGATGATATACTCTGTGTATGGCGAGGAGACGGCCTTCTTTAATTCATTTACGATTTGGTTAAATTAATTAAAATTTAATATACATTTTGAAAGTACATATCATCCTACAAGGTTAGCTTTCTTAGATATCATGATTATACGTGAGGGATCCTGTTTCCATACCACTTTGTACTAAAAGGCTGTCATATGTAATAATTTATTACAATACTCCAGTCATCATCCAATAAGACTGAAAGATGGACTTCCAATTAGTCAATTTTTACACCTTTGGTGTATTTGTTCTGCCCTGGAAGATTATGTTGAAGAATCAAAGAAAGTTTTTCAAAGATACCTTGATTGTGGTTATCTATTTAAATTTTTCCACTCGGGCTCATCAGATAGCCTCAATGATTTATAAACACTGGGCGGTGTTACAGTTATATGATTGTTTCTATGAAAAACCTCTTGTAGCCTTTAGAAGAGGACTGAATATTGCTAATTCTGCTAGCCCATCAGTGACCTGGTCCCCATTGCAGCAAGTGGGACATTATTCATGTGATGAATGTGACTTCTGTTGCCTCACCATTGAGGGTGAAGTATGGCATGCTCCTCATTCTCAACATAAGATCACATCTAGGGAATATACTACCTATAAGACATCTTATGTGGTTTACTTGATAATGTGCATTTGCAAAAACCTTTACGTAGGACGCACCCATAGAAATATGACGGCTAGATTGAAAGAACATAGATTTCATTTGATTACTGAGACAAGAATGGCTCCAATGGTGGAGCATTGTTTATCTTTGAAACATACTTTCGATCAAATACGTTGGCGAATTCTTCAGCATGTCTCCCAACATTGGCAAAGAGGAAATCGTGAAGCTATTTTGAATCAACGGGAGCAATTCTGTTTCTTCTTCTTAGATATGGTTCAACGTAAAGGGCTTAATATGCAGATTGGCATGCATTGATTTAACTTCTTGCCCCTTTAAAAATTATATTGGATGTAGTCTTTAAGAGTTAAAAAGATGCTGCAGCCATTTTCTGCTTGACTAAGTTGACTGAGCTTTATAAGATATTGACAGAAGGCCGGACTGAAGACAACATCTAAGATAAGTACTGCCTGCCCTGTTGCAGAACCGTTATTGAGAAATTTCGAAATGCTTTGGCTTTTTTGGCAGTGTTTTTATGCATGATTATTTAAATTTGAGTAAAAAGAACATATTTGGAGGATGCTTATCTATAGTATCCTCAGTTACCTGTCCAACAAAAAAATATATGTGGGTATTATAGTTTCTCTGATAACTGCTTGGTCCTCCCTCCATTACGTAAATTCCACTACGAATTGACCCGCCGATCAGCTTTCAGTTACTTGATTCCAGCATTATGGAATAGCCTTCCAACCTCTCTACATTTGCAAACATCTCTCACAAAGTTTAAATCCCAAATGAAAAGCTATCTATTTGTGCAAGCATTTTCTTTAGAGGAATAGAGCTGGTGTAATGGCTGGAGAGGCATTAAGAAAGGTTAAATGTCTCTACATCTATGTACTAACAAGTCTATTTAATTTTACACTTTTATTTTGATGTGCTTTTATTCTACCCTATCTGTCCTTTATTTAAATTTCTTTTCCTATTTTATAAATTGTTGTTTTTTATTGTAAACTGTTCTGTTGCTGGCGCTAAGAGCGGTATATTAAGCAACAATAAATGATAAACAATAATGACAACATTTCATGTTTTTTTGGATGGAGCACTGTGTTAAAAATATAGGTATTAAAACTTAGGGGCATGTTTACTAAAGTCCGCAAATTTGCGCGCCGCAAAATAGCGCACGGCAATGCGCCACTGAAACGCGCATAAACGGGTTTAAACGCCCCGCACACGTGCGTGTCACCCCCGCACAGGTACGCGGCACACCAACGGGCCCCGTACAAGTGCGGGCCCGCAAATGTCCGATAGAGGCGTGGAACGGCTAAAGGAGGGCGGAGGAAGGCTCCGGAGGGGCGGAGGGACGGGGTCAATGGGTGGAGAGTGGGAGGGGAGAGGGTCCCCGCACAGTATCGGGCCCGAATTTGCATGTAAAAACTACCGCGAGTGAAACACTTGCGGTAGAAAGCATTTAAAGGGAAGAGAAACCATTTCCGTCAGCAATGTACAGGAAAACCGGGGAAACCAGCAAAACGTGAGCAGTGTGATACATGTGCACAGCACAAAAGTGCACATAAAAATAGGAAATGACCACAACAGAACTATTAAAAATAGTAATTCAGCTGGGGAACAGTTATAGTGATGGGCAAATACAGAAAACACACCCAACAAAGCTCCAGAAAAAAGAAATGAATTTTGGAAGGGTTTACGGAGCGGAGACTCTTCCAAACAACATTTCCTGTTGTGGAGCTGTCCTGGGAGTGTTTGCTATGGTTGCCCATTAATATCACTGTTGCCCAGCGTGGTGATATTTTTTCCCCCAGTTCCCGTGGTCATTTCCGTGGTTTATGTGCACGTTTGTCACCAGACAGGGTGCATATGCCCACAGCGTAGAGCAGGGTTTGTGACTCCATCCTGCCAGGCTCACTACCTCCAGGGGCTGCACTGTCTCTGTGGCCATAGTGTGGTGCAGCAGACAGAGTCAGTACCTCTAGGCCTAGAGAGTCAGAGGTTCAAAGCCCAGCTGGGGCACTTGCCAGCCCAGTCCCTATATTTTACCCACCACTAAACACAGATAGCGCAGACACCCCTGTATTGCAGGGGACATAAGCATGGGGAAAACACCCATATTTTACCCAACAATGCACACACACCACAACAATGGGCATTACCCACAGCCAAGTACCCCAAATGCAGTCCCGTACTGCCACATTCCAATCAGGTCACCTGCTTTTTATGGGAGGAGCTCATGCCAGCATGTTGGCGGACGAGTACATGTGGTGCAGGGGGCAGTGGCTGCTAGTGACAGAAGACAGAGGCCTAGCCATGTGCAGGCTGCCACCGTCCACTGCAACAGACTGCAACAGACAGGCCCTGACGGATCCACAGTCATGGACATGCCAGGGAATCCACCCAATCTGTGGCTACACAGTGGTGCAGTGCACACAGACACTGCATGCAAGAGCAGAAGGTCACAGGTTCAAAGCCCAACTGGGGCAACTGCCAATCTTACCCACATATTTTTCCCCCAAGTAAACAGTGATAGTAAGGGCACACCTTTCCTGGCGAGGACATATGCAATGGCAATACATCTATCTTTTACCCCACTGAGCAAAGACACCATGAACAGGGCCAGTACCCAGAGCAGAATCACCCAAATGCAGTCCTGGTGGGGCACACACCAGTCAGGTTCCATGATGCCACTCATACAAATGCCTGTGCTGTATATCTATGCACCACACCCATGGTATGTAGATGTAGCTCATGCATATCCATGAGGGACAGCAGGAAAACCAGAACAGTGTGATGCAAACCTGGACTGGAGTTGGGAATCTGTGCCGTAAAGCAGCAGCAGCCATCAAGGGCAGACACACCCACACCCACAGGCCTCATTGGCCAATGTCTCCTGGAGAGGCAGACCATTGGACCCTGCATGCATCTCCCAAAACTAGCACTTGCATAACTTACCAATGTCACCCTACACCTGAGGTATACGGTACACAGCTCTGAGACGTTTGCTAGGAGCACAGGCAGCTAGATATCCATACGTTACGCACATACTGCTAGTTGACCCCATCCGAACAATCTGTTAGGTGTTTGCGGTGCGTGCTCCAGGCCTGGCCTCTGACGGTGTTTACCACCCTGGGGAGTGACCCCCAGCTGTACTGCGTACCATATCCATGCCTTGCCGTGCTCAGGACCGGTTTGGTGGGCAAGGCTAATTACTTCCTCAATAGTAGCACCATGATGGCATAGGTGTGGAAGTGTGTGTCTGGCTATACAGTGGGTGTTGGCTGCAAGCCCCTTCCACAGCCCACACTGCCAGCACTGTTGCCAGTATTGGCCTGCCAATGTGCATAATGAGGTGCAAGGTACCATGGGTATAGCCAGGACAGGGTAGCCTGGCCAGGATGCATCTGCACCGGGCATAGGGCACTGGCAGGGACATTGTAGTGTCCGGCCACCACCTACACAGACAGGGTGGCCAAAGCATGTCCTTCTGGGAGATCACGCTCACCCTGACTGTGCAGTGACCACAGCATGGCTAGGCACCCCCATAGTGCTATACAGTATTTCTCTCATGTGATAGATATGGGTTTCTATTTGGGGCCCAGTCACTGAATTATCTGCTTGCTGTGTATGCTGGCAGACCAGTTCTGGGTGCATGTGTCTCCATTGGGAACATGCACTATGGATTAACCAGCAGACTGTTTGTAGCTGGTATGTGTCTTGCTGGAATGACTTGCAGGGTGCAGTGGCTGTTGGCTTGCTGCAGGGGAATATCTGGTGGTGGGTGCAGCTTACCTTATCCTGGTCCTATCTCTGTCTGCTATTGTGGGGTGGGGTGTTCATTCCTCAGCAGGACGGGGGTTGATGTTGCCCTCTACTGCCACCTTTGCAGGGAGGTACAGTGTGGATCTCTTGATGGGGGATCATGTTTGCTGCTGGGGGGGAGAGGGGCCCTGGTGGGGGTTCCCAGGGGGTGCTGAGCCTGACTGGGATATCCATGGTGTTTGTGCAGAAACTAGCTATCTTACACATTAACACTGCTTTGAAACTCCCGCTTGGCCTCCATCAGCCATGGAAGGTGTTGTGGACCTGGTCCTGGGCGCCTCATTGCACACTCAGGGTGAGCACAGAACCCGCACGATGTAACGGTGTGTAGCTACTCTGTGCCAGTAAAACACCCGGTCAGTGCCCCCTACCAGGCCGAGGTGCTGTGTGGGTGCACCCGGTCACTCCCCCCAACAGGGCCGAGGTGCTGTGGGGGTGCATTACCCATCTTGTGTCCATCTGTGGACAGCTAATTTGCATGTGCAGTGCATCATGGGTACGTGTGGCCTAACCCTATCCTGTTTACACCGTCAGACTGTCTGTGAGGTGACGTGCAGGCTATCTGCAGCCAGCCAGGGGCTTGCTTACAGCTATGGAGTTGTAGCCCAATGGTTACATCACTCCCTGTGCAGCCAGAGGTCATGGGTTCAAACCCACAGTGGGGTTCTATGATAGGGGTGTCCACAGCATCTTTTTAATTTACTGTACATATGTTGCTGCCAGCAATAACACCCTGAGCGTACTGTACCCATAAGGTGCCTCTGAGGGCGCTTTATGGGGCGCCGTATACAGCACTTTATGGTTGCCATCCATATAGGGTGCACTATACATTATCTTGTGTCGCAACATACATGCTGCCCTATAGGGGACATTCTAGGGTGCCTTGGCGGACAGTGCACTGTCACATGTGCCTTATGGGCTGCCTTATGTTAACATGCTGTGAGCGTGCGTTTTCTAGTTGTTATCACAAAATAAAATTAGTGGGCCTCCTACAGCACTCCACAACATAAAACATACTGCCTCTGCTAGTCTTTTCAATGGGCACTGTGGGGAATTGAACCCATGATGCCTGCACGAGTGGTCAGTGTCTTAACCATTGTGCTATGGCTCCATTCCTGCTATTTGCACATCAGCGCGCCACTTATCCCTCCCACTATTGGGCTGCCCCCTCACACATCAGCGTGACGCCTTCTGCCCACAGGCTCGCCGCCTTCTGTTGCCCCATTTTATCAGCGCGCCCACAATGAACAGTGCGCCGCCTCATGCCGTATAAAAAAAAGAGTGTGCCGCCTTCTGCCGCCCATAATCAATATACCTCCTACACCACTTTTGCCCATAAAAGTTGCCCCTCAGCTGGTCTTTTTCATTGAGCGCAATGGGGGTTTGAACCCCTGGCCCCTGCACCATAGGTCAGTGTCTTCACCGTTGTACTACGGCTCTGTTGTTTGGTTATGCAGCAGCGCCCCACTTAGCCTTTCCATGCGCTAATGTGGGCCCCGCACAGTAGCGCGACGCACACACGTACGGTCCGTTTTTTTTCTTTTTTCTGCCTGGCCAGCCCACTCCTTATATGGCACCAGCACACTAACGGGAACCCGCACAGCAACGGTGTTTAGTAAACATGCCCCTTAGTTTCAGTGGGATATTTTCCTATATTTGTGTCCGTAAGTGATAGGAGATGATTATTGACACTCTTATAAACAATTCAAATCAGTTTGAACAGAAGAACCACATTTCCATTGCAGTAAAATTAGACTCACCTGTGATCAATTGTCAGCACTCACATGACTTGAACAAACAATGAATGATGGCTCTAAAGTTTAAAATGGCCACATTCACTCCCTGTTCCATTTTCACAATGGCAAAGACAAGAAAGCTGCCTGAGACTGTCAGAAAAGCCATTATCACCAATCATCAGACTTCAAAGGGGTATAAGACCTTGTGATCCCTGTCTCTGTAGTTCAGTATTATTAAGAAGTTTTCTACTCATGGAACTGTCAAGAATCTTCCAGGACATGGTGGGAAGAGGAAAATTAATCCAAGAAATCTTCAAAGGTTAGTGTGAACTGTTGGAAAAACATCATGTACAACACCCAAAGAGCTTAAGGGTGACCTGGAGTAATCTGGAGTGGTGGTGTGAACCCGCACCATATGCCACGCACTAACCAAAGAAGGACTTCATGGACGAAGGCCCACTGCTCAAAGGCCCACTGCTCAAAGACAGACATAAAAAGGAATGCCTGATCTTTGCCCAAACCCACCTTGAGAAACCTCAATCCATCTGGGAAAATGTTTTGTGGACAGATGAAAACAAACTTGAGCTCTTTGGCAATGCAGATCAACGATACAGTTACAAGCAAAGAAATGAAGCTTATAAGGAAAAAAACACCCTTCCTACAGTTAAATATGGTGGAGGTTCCATAATATTGTGGGGCTGTTTTGCTGCCTCAGGAACTGGAGGCCTGGAACATATTGAAGGAATCATGAAATAAGAGGACTATCAAAGTATTTTAGAGTAAAATGTGTTATCTAGTGTCAGAAAGCAAGGTCTGGGTCAAAGGTCATAGATCCTCCAGCAAGACAATGACCTAAACTATATCAAAAAGTACAACAGAATGGTTAAAGAGGAACAAATGGACTATTTTAAAATGGTCAGCAATGAGTCCTGATCTCGGTCCAAATGAGAACCTTTGGAAAGAGCTGAAATAAAAGGAATCCTGGAAACATTCATGAGCTGTAACAAATCTCAGTTAAAGAGTGGGAGAAACTACCAGCAGATACATGTACAAGAAATATTTGGAGGCTGTCATCACTGCCAAGATTTGTGCAACCAAATATTAGTGAAGGGTGTCATTAATCCTGTCCAGGCCATATGTTGTTTTTTTCTCAGAAATGACTACATCTGAGTTGCACAGACATCTTTTTTTTGTTGTATACCTTTGAACATACTATTAAAGATTATGATGACATACAATTGGAATATTTCCAATTATTTCTCAAGATATTGTTTCACAACAAACTTAAAATGCAAGGGTGCCTATACTGTTGACCACAACTGTATAAAATGACCCTCCATGTGTGCCCTTAGAGAGCTGGTTGGTACTCACTCTGCAGTATTGCAGCAGCAGATAAGCATGCAATAAATAAATCCAGGAGTCTTTTCAAGGATCCAAGCCAGTTTAATGTGCACATGGCTCAAGCAATAAGCAATTTCAAAATGGCTGAGCAATGGCTTCTAGTAAAACAACAACTTTTATAGCTTTCTTGTCCATTCTAAGCATAGGCAAACTTTTCATTGGTCCCAGTACCCCTCTCACCCATCTATTGGTCCCGGTACTGATATGGCTACCCAATCGGGACTCTGGTCTGGGCCCAGCACCTGGTTGCCCCCCTTCTAGTCCCAATTACAATGGTCAGTGTCTCCAACTTGTTACTTCTCTCCTCCAAGGTCGCTGAGCTTGTTAAAACATATGGGAAGCAGGGCACTGTAACCTTGCTTTTTGCAGAGTTAATTAATTCCATAGAAGCTGTGCTCTCTTATCAGTACCAATTAGAGCTGTTTTCTGTCTTTTATAAGTTTCGTTTCTGCTTAGCTATGTTCAGTTAAACTGAGTTAAGTTTCAATTCTATGGTGTCATCATTCAGGGGGGTTTTCATTCCTCTGGGCCTAACTACAGGCTTCAGTTACAGGTCAAGCTGCTCAGGCCTGTCTGCTTAGTTCAATTAGCATGGATCATAGGCCGTCGCCTACCACATTCCCCCCTTTGATTATTCTCACCCGCATGTTAATAAGGTGTGAGAATCAAATCACATAATACTAGGTAAAGGTATCACTCTGTGGTATAGGGTAGTAAGTTCACATAGCTAATATCTTTGTAGCTGTCTTACGCTCTACAGTGTTATTAATAACTGAAGTTATCATTTGCAAGCAAAATGGCAAGAAACAAGGGAGCAACAGGCAGATAGTCAAAGTCCATAGTTTGGCAAGAGTGGGAAAAAGAACTAAAGGATTAGAAGGTTCGGTTGCATCTTTGTGGTGCTGTCGTAAAGCTTCTGATTTAGACAGACCAGCTGTCCATCCTTCGTAGTAGATTGTGGTCCAGTCCGAACAAAACACAAACTGTCAACAATGGGGTGGGCCAATACCCACTCACTAGTAGTATTATGTAAATCAGTCTGATTGTATAGGATAGAATAGTTCAGTTCTTGCGTCTCCCAGGGCCACTGATCTCCCATCTTAGTTCCTCCACAATAGAAACAGTCAGAAGTGTGGAGACTAGATGCTATTGCTCCAGTAAGTTCAAGAAACAAGTTCTGGTGGTGGTATGAGGAATTGCAACGGTGGCTTGCATAGCCTTGTAGAAAGTCAAGATCTAGAACAACTTTTGGATTGGAGAGTATACCAATGCAAGTATAGGAAGAATGATAAAACAAGGTCTGAGTGACCTTCGGTCCAGTTCATGTTGTACTTATACAGGCTGCCCAGGGAGATAAGGCAAAAGTCATTTCAAAGCACTCCAAGGCTGCTATCACGATGAAACAGTAGAGAATCATGATGAAAGTTCTCTGAAGAATTAGTGCAAGTCTTTGAAAAACCAGTGCAATCTGTTGATAATTCTTGACCACGAAGTCTTCTTCTTCTTTACTGTACGTTGACCTGTTTTGCTCTCAGTAGCATGCAACAGGTGTAGCGTTGATTGTAGATCCTCAAGCTTCCGCTGTACATGACCTTACCAATTTCATTGGTAGGAGTGTAGAGCTGTAGATTCCAGCGTATTTCAATAAACACAGTCCTTTTAGTTTGCACTGTCCTTGATCAAAATGGCACAAAGATTTTCAAATAATATAGTTCATAATACAGTCTCTTTCTGTTGATGATAATCTCTTCAGAATAAACAAATAGTCTCTTGAGATTCAGGAGTTCTATATTAGCACAGTCTCTCTTTTTGTTTTTAAAACTTCCTGAATTTTTTTCAATTTGCTTGTCTTTGCAAAGTTAGCTGCAATGGAACTTCTGGATCTGTTCTGATGTTCACTGGTCTGGCTCTGGAGCTGCTGCTGATTTCACTCTGCTGTGATGAATCCAGGGTTCGAGTTCTGCAATTTTCACTGCTGTAGGGTTAACAAGATAACAACATAAGGTCCCTTCTAATGCGGTGTCAACGGTGTCTTTCTCCACTCTTTGATTCACACCGAGACTCCAGGCTTGAAAGGATGCAGGGGTGCAGGCAAATTGATGAGTAATCGATTTTGTACTCAGGTATGAAGACTCCTGCAAAACAGAACTTAAAACCAATAGTTCATGTCTAATAATTTCAGATCCTATCTGTCTCATATCTCCTTTTATTTCCTATACAATAGGCAGGGGTTGCGCATACAGAATTTCAAAAGGGAAAACTCCTAAAGACTTAGCAGGGGCTAAGTATATCCTAAGAAGGGCTATAGGAAGAACCTAGGGCCACTTCAGGTAAACCTCTTGGCAAAGTTTAGACAACTGAGATTTCAGGGTTCTATTCATACATTCTACTTTTCCTAAATTCTGAGATCTATAGGCAGTATGTATCTATTAATATCAATATCTTGGGGCTATACTTAATGGACTTGCTTCCTAAGGTTATCCACCCTCATTCTTTGTACAGGGCCCCATATGCATGCAAGGTTGTAAGGGTATACTTGAAATCTGGGTACACATTTAGACAGGGCTCTTTTCCTATTGTTAGTGCTCTAGTGAGGACTATCAGTTCAGCTTTCTGTGGTGAAGTTTCTGGGGCCAGGGCTGAGGACTCAACTACCAAATCAGGGGTCACCACTGCATATCTAGCACAACAATGTCCATTGATGATGAAACTGCCTTCAGCCACAAAGAAAGTCTGTTCAGGGTTCTCCAGAGGGACATCAGTCAAATCCAGGTGGCTTGAGAATACAGTGTCCATAATTTCTAAACAGTCATGATCAGGGGATCAAGACCAACTGATAACAACATAGCAGGATTGAAAGCTTGACTGACCCTTCAGTTGTATCTGGGGTTTTCACACAACATACTCTAATATTTCAACATTCATAGATTTGTTAGCTAGTAATTTCCTTTGTGAAGGGATTTTTCTTTTAGTTTTTGCTTACTAGGAAGGCTGTAGCTGTAACAGCTTCTCAAATAAGGTCCAAGAGATTGAGTCAACACTCCCAGAACATTTCCTTGCGACTCATGAACATAGAGACTGTAAGGTTTTCTGGACATCTGGTAGACCCAGAATTGGTGACAACATCAGAGTGTTTTTTTCAAAGATCAAAAGGCTGCATCCTGTTCAAGTCCCCATTCCTTTGATAGCTTGATACAATGGTTTTTGTTTTTGTTTTTTTTTTCTAGCAGCGCAAAATTGGGGATCCATATACAACATACTCTGTGGCACCCAAGAAGGCTCTCACTTGTCTCCTGGTGATTGGAGTAGGAATACTGCATACAGCTGCTTTGCGTTCTGGTAAGGGTTCCAGGCGTCAAATTCCGCTGGACAACTGGAATCCTAGGTATTTAACTTGTTTGACATAATTATGCTTTGGCTCTTGAGACTTTGTATCCAGCCTCATTAAAAAGGTGCAAGAGTTCACTGGTGGCTGGTGGACATTCACTTTCTGAGTTGGTGGTTATGAGCAAGTTGTCCACATATTGAAGTAGAATTTTTTCTTTTTTTTTTCTTGAGTTTCTGGATAACTTGTCAAATCTTTTGCTGAGTGAGGCGAGTTCTTGAATTCTTGAGGTAATCTTGTCCAGATGAGTTGGCCCCGCCTCCTTGTAGTGGGGTCTTGGGCTAAGCGTATACAGAAAAAGGCATCTTTTTAAGTCCAGAATGATGAAATGTATAGCTTCAGCAGAGATCAGTTCCAAGAGAATATAAGGATTTTGGTACCACTGGTTGTATAGTTTCAGCTGCATCATTCATTCTTTCTTAGATCCTGCACTGGGCGGTAATCACCTGTCCCAGGCTTCTTGACTGGCTTGAGGGTGACAATGGCAGGGGCTATGTTCTTCGCTAGGCCAGGTGGATTATCTTCTGCCCATCCTCCAGGTGGGGCTATGAGGTTGGTAAGTGTACAGCTTGTTGCTTTGGATGCAGGTGAATAGAACCGCCATTCTTCTTCTTGGGGACAGTTAACACCATCAGGCCAGCAGATTTTGAGTTTCATTTTTTTCCCCTTCAACAAAGGATATCTGTGCTTGAAGCTTTGCAAGCAGGTCTCGGCCCAAAAATGGAATAGGGCATTCAGGCATATACAGGAACTGGTACATTATTATTATTTTTTTTTTCTAGTTCACACATGTGGTTCTGCAGAAAAGGCTTTGCGAGAAAAACACAGGGGCTACTGGCTTTAGTATTCTGCTCCTGTATCCCCATAAAAGTCCATATATTGGTCCCCTATTTTTCAGACTGACTCCTGGGGACCCAGGGAAACTGGAGAGTCCGGTCTGGCCTAGTCTTCATCCATGCTGTAGCCCTCTTCGGCTGCCACTCACGCTATAGCTGCTTCACTCTCGTGCTGAAACACTGTGCTTGGTTTATTGTTTTATGACTTTGCAATCAAGTACTCCCTCGGGAGTCAAGATACGGGCATTCACTTCTCTAATGTCCTTCTTTTTCTATAATGGGCGTACTCACACCCAGTTTTTCACTTCCTCTGTTCCTTCGATTAGGATAATCTCCTCACATCATTCAACTAAAATATCATTCACTTTCTCTGTTACATTTATTTTCACAATTCACACACCCTCTGATTAACTTTCATTTAACCATTATGCCCGCAAATTCATCCAGTTCTTTGCAATTTCCGTTCATTAGTTCAATCAAGTCCTAAAACTTCTCAGTGTATAATGCAGTTTTTTCAGTTCTAAACAAGTCTGGTCAGCTGACTTTCACTTCTAGTCCGGAGGGGGTGGACATTCCCCTGTTGCAGAGGTGGCTAGCAAACTACTTGGGAATCTGTAGTCCCCCCCCCTCTCCTGGATTCTGTTTCTCCTAGCAATGCTCTATCCAGGAGGTTGATTTTTTTTTTTTTTTTTTTTAAGGATCCACTTCTCTGCTGTGGGCACATTAGTTCACGCCCACCGGGGGGGGGGGGGGGGTTGACATCATCGGTGGACTGGGCTCCATCCCCCCCTTAAGCACTCTGAACTGAACTACTTACAGAGAGAGAGAGAGACGAGACAGGATATCTAGAAATTCTGGGGCAAAATCCTGATTGGGACAGAGACATTTCATAATCTTCAGTAAATCCCTTACTGAAATTCTTGATCATACTTGAAAAGACACTTATTATTTCTGTAAACATAGGGCAGGCAGGAAACACTTAGATTGAGCACATACATCCATTATGCTTCTTATAGAGAGAACTATAGCTATCTGTCAGCATGTCTCTGCAAAAGAAATTATTTTTTTAGTTCAGGAAGCAAATATTTAAAAGACATTCCGGATATTTTTCATAAAATACAGTACACCTTTCCCTTTTTTTTTAAATACAGAAAAGCTAACTGATTTGTTCATTAGTAACCAGCACAGAGGGGAAGCATGCATTCAAATGACTTATACTCATTCATAAAAAGATAAACTTTGTTTTTAAAACTTTTGGTTAAACAGAGCTAGTGAAACCAGAGAAAAAACTAATTATAAATTCATCACGCTTCGATTAAATGAAGAGACTTTTCAAATCGGGAGTCCCTTTTCATTCCTAAATCTCCTGCAGTCTCCAGCTGTCTCTCCAGAACCTTTTTTTTTTTTTTTTCTGCAGGCTATGTTCAGTTAAACTGAGTTAAGTTTCAATTCTATGGTGTCATCATTCAGGGGGGTTTTCATTCCTCTGGGCCTAACTACAGGCTTCAGTTACAGGTCAAGCTGCTCAGGCCTGTCTGCTTAGTTCAATTAGCATGGATCATAGGCCGTCGCCTACCACAGTATCACCAGTTGCAGCCAGCCTGGAGGGCAGAAACCAAACTTAAGTATTGAGTTCAGCTCTCTTGCATGTGGAATCCCTTTCAATAAAATTAAAAAGACAGCAGTAAATCCTCTGCATTTAAGGGAAGAATCTTTGGAATAATGCTCTAACGTATTATAATATGTCTGTAGTGCTCCATTACTATACTAAAATGTTGGGATATATATTACAGACGTTAAGGGCACAAAAATGATGTAGCTCTATATTTATAGAAAGTACAGGGAATAAAACATGTAGGGCCTGACATTCAAAAGGCATTTACACTGTTTACCCAGTAAACCATGTAAATGCCTTAAATCGGGATATTTAACGGCACTTACATTGTTAATGCCGTTGAATATCCCCTTCTAACTGCCCTACACGCCCTGATGCTATCTGGTTAGCACTGGGTCATTCCAGGGTGGAGTGGAGGCAGCGACAAGTGATAACCGGGCAGCAGTGATATTGCATGCTGCCTGGTTAGTGATCTGCCCCAAAAAGATAGGCAGGGAAAACCCTTGCCTATCTTTCGGTGCAGGAGCTAACCAGGCAGAATGCAAGATCGCAGTTGCCTGGTTACCTAATGCAGCTTGTGTGCGCGGCGATCCCCGGATATTCAATGCCGGGGCCGCATATGACCGCAGCATTGAATATCCGGGGTTAAAGGTTGGTGGGCGGGGTTGTGCGCTATAGAAGAATATCGGGCCTGTAGTTTCTGCAGCGCTAGAAATAAATTGATAGCTGTGCTTTGCAGGGTGATTTCTCTTATCAGTGTATCCCCTTTTCTTTTGTTCTTTCTATCATTACGTGTGTGTGACTTTCCTTATAGATCTGTCTATTAAGGAGATCATGCGCAAACAAACATACATATGTGAGTCAGGGCTGCAGTTCAGGCTTCCCTCATTGCAATCCGCTTTCTTAACGGTCGGGGCCAACGCAACCATCAGGCTAACTAGGTGGCCGCTTAGAGCACCAGTGGTCTGTGAGCACCCCATTGCTACCCTTCTCTGGGACCTGCAACAGCAGCAACGGTCACAAACAGCCTCGAAGCGCTTGCCTTCAACCGTGTTGCTGTGAGGCTCTTTCTCTACTCCCGCCGAGGCCTAATGCCGAATTCCTGTTTAGTCTCCATGACTCATATCTTCAAAAGAGTCCCTGCCAAACGAATCCAAAATTGTCAAATCACTGCATTAATGCTCTGACCTGGGAGGGCAGCATGGTTGGCACAGTGAGCGGATCAGGACTAGAGAGCAGCACAGCCAGCTGGTATCAAGCTGCAGACAGTGGGCAGACAGCTAGTGAAAAGCAGCATGGGGCTTTGAAGTCCATGCATGTTTTGCACATCTGCAGCGTGTTCATGAGCTCCAAAGCTCCACACTGCTGTTTGGGGGCCTTTAGTGATCAGTGGCACTTCCTGCATCGTGATCGGCTCTCTAAATAGTGCAGCCATGCGGGACAGGAGGTTTGCGCTGATCTCGTGGTTTGAGAGATTGGGCCTGAACTTCCTGCCCTGCGCGATTCAGTCATTCAAGGAGTTGATCGCAATGCACGAAACTGAAAGCACAAAGGTTAAGCAATTGATCATGGAGGGAAGGAATAATGACAGAGAGAGAGAGAGGAGCCTGGGGGCTCAGGGTTAGAGAGAGCAGCTTGATGGGGCCTAGAAAGAGAGAGAGAGAGAGACACAGAGACAGACAGACAGAGAGACAGACAAAAAGACTGGGGGAAGGAGTGGGGTGGGGGTATATGAGAGAGAGAGAAACAGCCTGGAGGATCATGAGAGAGAGAAAAAGACTGGAGGACTGCTAGGGGATTATGAAAGAGAGAGACAGAAAAGGAAGCTTGGGACGATGGTCATAGTAACATAGTAAATGACGGCAGATAAAGACCAGTATGGTCCATCTAGTCTGCCCAGTAAGATGGCAACATTAGGTGCACCTGCCGCTCCATGCACGCCACCCCTCCCCATGTCTTTGTTTAGGGGTGAACACACCACTCCGTGTAGGACACCCCTATTTGTTGAGATGTTAGATGGTTCAGAAGTTAGATGGTTCAGTTTATTTTGTTTTTACCCTGTTGCTATAAAGGGAGCCACTTTGTTTGTCCCATGCCGTTTTGAATTCCGTCACCGTGTTTGCCCCCACCACTTCCATCAGGAGGGCATTCCAAGCATCCACCACCCTTTCAGTGAAAAAGTATTTCCTGACATTGCCCTTCAATTTACTCCCTTGCAGCTTCATGTTATGCCCTCTAGTTTTACAGCTTCCCCGTCTTTGGAAGAGGTTTGTTTGTTCATTATTTCTCTTTAAGTATTTAAAGGTCTGAATCATATCTCCCCTATCCCTCCTCTCCTCCAAAGTGTACATATTTAGGTCTTCAAGTCTCTTCTCATAAGGCTTCTGATGCAGGCTCCAAATCATTTTGGTCGCCTGCCTCTGAACAGTTTCCAGTCTTTTTACATCCTTTGCAAGATATGGTCTCCAAAACTGAACACAGTACTCCAAGTGAGGCCTCACCAGTGACTTATACAGTGGCATTAGTACTGCTTCCTTTCTGCTGGTAATTCCTCTTTGTATGCAACCCAACATCCTCCTGGCTTTTGCCAACGTCTTGTTGCACTGTTTTGCCACCTTGAGATCCTCAGAAATAATCACACCAAGATCCTTCTCCTGATCCGTGCACACCAACCTCTCGCCTCCTATCGCGTACATTTCCTTTGGATTTCTGCTACCCAAGTGCATGACACTGCACTTCTTTGCATTAAATCTTAATTGCCAAGCATTAGACCATTCTTCCAGCTTTTGTAGATCTTTCCTCATGTTAACCACTTCCTCGGGGAGGTCACCCTGTTGCAAATTTTCATGTCATCTGCAAAAAGACATACCTTTCCATTCAGTCTTTCAGCAATATCACTCACAAATACATTGAACAGTGCCGGGCCCAGGACCGAACCCTTGGGCACCCCGCTAATCACCTTCCCCTCATCCGAGTGAGCTCCATTTACCATCACCTTCTGTCGTCTGTCAGTCAACCAATTTCTGATCCAGTTTACCACCTTGGGACCCATCCCCAAACTACGGAGTTTATTGATAAGCCTCCTATGAGGGACAGTATCAAAGGCTTTGCTGAAATCCAGGTAGATGACATCCATCACATGCCCCTGATCTAGTTCTCTGGTCACCCAGTCAAAGAACTCAATCAGATTTGTTTGGCAAGATCGTCCTTCGGTAAAACCATGTTGCCTCGGATCTTGCAACCTGTTGGTTTTGAGAAAGTGCACTATTCGCTCTTTCAGGAGTGCCTCCATTAGTTTTCCCGCCACCAAGTTAAGGTTCACAGGTTTGTAGTTTGACACTTCTTCCCTGTCACCACTTTTGTGTAGAGGTACCACATCAGCCATTCTCCAGTCCAGAGGAACTTCTCCTGTTTCCAAGGAACTGTTGAAAACATCCTTTAATGGCTCTGCAAGAACCTCTCTGAGCTCTTTCAGTATCCTGGGATGTATCCCGTCCGGTCCCATAGCCTTGTCCACTTTCAGTTTTGCAAGTTGTTCTAACACATCATCTTCTGTGAATGGTGTGACATCTACTTCATTCTCATTTTTATATTTGGGAGACACAGGTGGTCCTTCTCCCGGATTTTCTTTAGTAAAAACAGAGCAGAATTATTTGTTTAGCAATTTCTCTTTTTCAATGTCACTTTCCACGAGTCCATTCCCAGCACTTCTGAGTCCTGCAATTCCACCTCTCATCTTCTTCCTTTCCCGAATATACCTGAAGAAAGTTTTGTCGCCACACTTCACATCGTTAGCCATCTTTTCCTCTGCCTTTGATTTTGCTATCCTTATTTCTCTTTTTGTCTGTTTGAGTTTGATCCTGTATTCCTTTCTGTGTTCCTCTGTTTGCAAGCTTTTGAGTTTTGCGAAAGCTGTCTTTTTTGCCTTTATTTGAGCAGCCACGTCTTTGGAAAACCAAATAGGTTTCCTTCTCCTCTTGTTTTTATTTACTTTTCTTACATATTTATCTGTTGCCCCTTTTATTGCCACCTTTAGTTTAGCCCATTGCAATTCCACTTTCCTTATCCCCTTCCATCCTGCCAACTCCTCCTTTAGCTACTTGGCCATTTTGCTGAAGTCAGTGTTTTTGAAGTTTAGGACGTTGAACTTGCTAAGATTGGACTGCACCTTGGCTTTTATCTCAAACCACACTGTGTGATGATCGCTGCTGCTTACAGGGGCACCCACCCAGACATTCGACATGCTATCACTGTTGGTGAGCACTAAATCCAGTGTTGAGCTTTCCCTGGTTGGTTTCATCACCATTTGTCTAAGTAACACATCTTGGAAAGCATCCACCATTGTTTTGCTTCTTGCCAGATTCGCAGAAGGAGTAATCCAATCCACATCGAGTAGATTAAAGTCACCCAATATGATCACTTACCCCTTTGTGGCTATCTTGGCAATATCTATAATCAATTCGTTAGCTATCTCTTCTATTTGAGTCAGAGGTAAGTAGACTACAGCAGTATTGATAACAGTGCCATCTCCTCTTTCCAACACAATCCAGAGCGCTTCTTCTTTTCCCCATGCCCCCTGCATTTCAGTAGCTTTAATATTGCTTTTGACATACAAGGCTCCTCCTCCTCCTTTTCCATTTTCTCTGTCTCTTCTGAATAGATTATAGCCAGGGTCATGACAGAGAGAGAAAAAAATAAACTGCAGGAAACCTGGAACAGGTGTCAGGAGAGAGAGATATATGCGCGCGCGCTCACACACACACACACACAAATCCCTTGATATATTCTATGACAAGACACACACACTTACACACATACAGCTCCTGATATTCTCTGTGACAGACACACACACACACACACATGCAGCCCCTGACACTCCTTATGACAGAAACACACTCCGGTGACACACACGCACACTTTCAGCCCCCAACACTCTCCATGACAGACAGATGTACGCATGCAGCTCTCGACACTTCCATGATGCACACATATGCATATAGTTCCTGACACTCCCCTTGACACACGCACGCGCATGCACACACTCAATACTCCCCATGCACCTCTCAACACTCCCAATGACAGTCACAGTCACACCCTCCACGCCAACATACACACACAGCCTCTGACACGCCCCTTCACATGCACACACATGCACAAAACCCTCGACATTCTCCATGACTAATGCATGCATGCTTGAAGCCTTTGACACTCCTCATAACACATGCATGCAAACACGCATGTATGCACCCCAGTGCTCCTCATGACACACACACAGACAGATGCATACACCTCTCAACACTCCCAATGACACACAAACACACACACATGCACACACACATCCATCAAGACACACCCATACCCCCCCTCACACACAAATACAGCTCCTGATACTCCCTATGACATGCACCCATCGGACCCCTGATACCACCTGCCACTTCCTATGAGACAGACATATGGATACCCCACATGCCTGATTCTGGAAATGGGGGAAACATGTTATTGTGTTATATTGATAGTGTACACTTTTTTTGTTTAGAGACTTTCATAAATATATCTCCAAGCATGTCTCCTGAATGAACAAAACAAATCACATCCAAGGAAATCAAAAGCAAATTAAGAGAAACAAATAAAACCCTAAAACAAATATAGCCCACAAATAAGAGGTCAGGAGTTTAGGAAAAAAGAAAAGAAGCATCTAAAGAAATAAACATCAATACTTTAAAACAGATGCCGGGACCATGGTTCTTACAGCCAACGACTACAGTGCTCACTCCCCTGGAGAGGCAATAGACAAGCCCTGGGGTCTTCCCTTGCATCAATAAAATTCATTAACAGTTTTGGCCCAAAGAAAAGAACATTTTTCCTCCCCAATGTAATTAAGCATTTACAAGGACATTTTACATTCATAACAGCACCAAGAGACTGAACCGTGACCAATTTGAAAAGTAACAAGTTAAAAAATGTACACTAAAGTTAAGTTAAAGTTAGCGTACACTTTTTATCTTGTTACTTTTCAAATTGGTAATGGTAAATGGTAAGGTAAAGGGAAGATGGAGCAGGGGAAGGGGATACAGAAGCTCCAGTGGAAACTATTTCTGTCATAGAGGATGGGGAGATACTGAACTGTGGGAGGGGGGCACTGTTCCCTCTAAGCTGTGCGCGTGTGCGCGCGCACACACCTCGCCGAGTGAGCGCACATACTTTACAACAGAGCGCACAAAAATTATGGTTCTGATAGAAAACACAGACATTCTTAAAATTGAAAAGTTGTTGTGTATTTACGGTTTTCACAAGTTCTACAATATTTTCTAGTGCAATCAATGTGGTATACATACTGTATTCTGACGTGTAGTCAAATTTTAAAGTATATAACTCCGAGTGTCGTTATGTGGCGCACAAAAATTTAACCTTCCTTCAAAAGCTGCACAGCTGATATTTTATGCGCACACAGCCTACAAAAAATTAGAGGGAACATTGGAGGGGGGACAAAGAGAGAGCAGAGATGTTGAGCTGTGAGGGGATGACAGAGGAATGGTGGGCTCTGAGGGGTGGATGGAGAAGGAGATGCTGGTCTCTGAAAGGTGGACAGAGAGAGAAATGCTGGGGTCTGAGGGGTGGATAGTTGGTAAAATTTGAGTGGATAGCCACCAAAGACCGACTGAAGACCTAACACAGTTTAAAACAACTGTCTACAGGGTCGTTATGAGCCGACATCAACTTGATGGCACTTAGCAACAACAGAGAGACAGTAAAGAAAGACATGGAGGAAAGAGCTACAAGGGAAAGATCAGTATGTCAGATACAGATATAGAAAGGGAATGGAAGAAGACAAGAGGAGCAAGGAGAAATGGCAAATGGACAGCAGACACTGGAAAGAGGTTAAGAGAAAACAGTGAGACTGGAGCCATTGAGGCTGAAAAAATAAAATGCCCAGGCAAAGGAGAAAAAAAAGTATTTTATCTTGAATTTATTAACTGAAATATGTTAGCTTTGGGAAATCTGCATTGCTGATGTTTGTGTTTTGTTCAATTCAAGAGGAAATGCATTTCTATTTTATTTCTCCAGTGATGCCATAAATGCGGAATTCTTAGGGTTCCCAGTTCACTTATTGTCTTTCTATATCTAATTTGTGGTCCTTTGTTTTGCACTTGCTGAGGGTCTGTCTGTGTTTTTCTATTAGCATGTAGTTTCTGTATAGAGATCAGTAACAGTTGCACTTGTTCTGTTTTCCCAGTAGGAAAGGTATGGGTGTTCTCCAAGATGTATTGGTTTAATGTTGGTAGTACTGCCTTTTCATAGGTAGGACTGGGGCTGTGTGAGTTCAGGTATTATATTATGGCAGGTTTGCTCTGGACTTTGACCGGTATTTTTGTGGGTTGTTTAGAACTTCCTCATGGAAGGGATCCAAGATGGCGACTTAATTGTTGTGTTGAGCAGCACGGAGCTCTTTTCATGGGGAAGAAGCGCAAGTGTTTTCTGATTGTGCAGTTCTGTTACTTGTAAACCGCACTGAAAACAAATAGCGCGGTATATAAAAGATGTTAAATAAATAAATAAATAAATAAAGTCTAGAGGTGCCAAACAGCCTTCGGCACCTGTGGCTTCAACACCCTTGCCGCTAGCAGTTACGGGTCCTTTGGACACATATTTCTTACCTGTGCCGCAGCAGTCGTTGGTAGAAGGGGAGAGAAACTCAGCTTTGCAGGGTTCAGAGGTGTTGTCCTCGTACTCTGCATCAGGTGGTGATCTGTCCTCCCTGAGCTCATTGCACGCCTCTAAGGTACCTCGGCAGAATACCAGCGACTTGGAGAGCCAGGATGGAGGTGTTGAGTCGGCGGACTCCATCGGAAGAGGGGGCTTGGTTTCCGAGCGAAGCCATGGCTCTGTGGCGTTTCCGGTCGTGCAGTCGAGTGTTGAGGCTGCTGTGGGAATGGCAGAAGGAAGCGAGGGGTTTGTGCCTCGCCGGCTTGCTCCTGCCCCATTGCCGGAAGTGGTATTGGAGACAACTGCAGCAGTGGGAACTGTTTTGGTACCTTCACTAGGACCTCTGGAGGAGATAACTTTGCAGGCCATTTGAGCTGCTATTATGCAGCTTCGTGAGGAGTTGGCACCGCGGATGAACAGTTTGGCGACCCAGGTCTCTACTAATATGGAGGTTATACAAGAAACTGTTGCAAGAATTTCTTCTTTTCAGATGGAGGTTTCTGACTTTCATACAAAAATGGTGTCTGTTGAGAGTGATATGGAGTTTCTTAAGAAAAGTTTAGTTCCAGTTAGGTTTAAATTAGAGATGTTGGAGAATACAACCCGGGCTGTGAACATCCGTATGGTCAACTTTCCTAGAGTAGCGTTAGTTTCCAGCAAGGGATATATTTCATTCTTATTTGATTGAGAATTTGGGTATCCCTCCCGAATCCCATCCTCCTATTGCAAAAATGTATTATCTCCCTTCTGGGGAAAAAAGTTGTGGGTTCGGGTGTGGTTGCTGGAGTGACTATTGCTGATGTTTTAAATGTAACAGAAATGTTGGAATCTTCGAGAGATGAGCAGGTAGTGCCATCTACCTTATTGATTACTTTGGCATTATTATCAGATAAAGAATGGCTCATGAAGTTGTTCTTTAAGAAACGTCATATGTTGTTTAAAGGTTTGCTGGTTTATATGTTTCCAGATCTCTCCAGAGAGACCCAGAAGAGGAGACAGGAATTTCTCCTGTTGCGATCGGGGATTCAATTATTGGGAGGTTTTTATTTTTTTTGAAATTTCCTTGCAAATGTCTGATAAAGTATCAGTCTAATTCCTATATATTTTATGAACCCTCCCAATTATTGGACTTCATAAATGCCCGACAAGCTGGGGATGGGGCTGATTCTCTGTCTGTCTCCGTTTGAGTAGGTTTAGGTATTGACTGTTTACACATTACTTGTTTCCTTTCAGTATTGTTGTAATATTTTTTTGTTCTATGGATCCTTCCTATTGTGGGCTAGAGTGGGCTGGGTTGGACTTGTTTCCGATAGTTTATGATGGGACTTGTATGAGTTCTTATGTATTTTTTTCTTTTTCCGATACTCTTCTCAATTTCATGCTCAAGAGGTATTCTTGATATGTAGTAAGAAAATTTATAAATATTAAATTTAAAAAAAGAACTTCCTCATGTATATGGTAGTTGGCGCTGGAGGGAAATCATATAGATAACATCTGGTAACCTTTCTCTACCTCTACTGAACATGTAAATGATGTTCAGACACTCATCAACTTATTAAGTTATTGATGGGACAAAAATGACAGCGGCATGTGGCATCTTATAGACTGACCAATTTGGATTAGTCTATATGGTGCCATCAATAATGTGCCACCTGCCTCTGTCATTTTTGCTACTCCAAACTAACACAGCTACCCCTCAGAAAATATTGATCATGTTGGGACAAAAGACAGGCTTGTGAAGAGCTCCATTGGAATCCACTGGGGCAGGGCAGGGGTGAGAGAGGGGGAAGCAGCACAATAATCACTTGCACAGAGCAATAAAAAAGGTAGCACCGGCCCTGCCTGACAGCCCTTCTGCGTTATTACCTACAAAAATGTTTAAAAGAATCTGACCAAGGACAGATACCAGTGGCACACCACTGGTAACACCACTGGTAACATCCTTCTCCTCAGACTGAGCTCCGTTTACTTGTACCCTTTGTTGCCTCCCACTCAACCAATTTATCACCTAATTGGCCACTTTAGGGTGTGTCCCTAGGGCACTCAATTTATTTATAAGTTTCTTGTGCGGAGCAGTGACGAAAACTATACCAAAATCTAAGTACACTACATCTAGCACTCTCCCTCTGTCCAACTCTCTGGTCAGCTAGTCAAAGAAATTAATCAGATTTGTCTCATAAGACCTGCCTCTACTAAAACCATTCTGCTTCAGATCTTGCATCTATTAGAGTAGAGGAGTGACCTAGTTGTTAGAGCAGCAACCTAGAGCCAGAAAGACCAGCATTGAAATCTCACTGGCACTCCTTGTGTCCTTGGTCAAGCCACTTAACCCTCCATTGCCTCAGGTACAAACTTAGATTGTGAACTCTTTGGGACAGGGAAATGCATACTGTATCTGAATGTAACTTGCCTTGATCTGGCCCCCCCCCCTCACCCGGAATGGCATGAGCTAAATACTCTAGATAGATAAATAGAAGTCTCACTATCCTCTGTTTTAGCAGAATTTCTATTAATTTACTCACCACAGAGACAGATTAACTGGCGTATAGTTTCCAATCTCATTTTTCTTCCATGTTTGTGTAGAGAGACCACATGCACCCTTCTCCAGTCTTCTTGGACCATGCCCGACTCTAAAGAAGCATTGAAAAAGTCAGACAACAGAGCCACCAGAACCTCCCTAAGTTCCTTCAATGCTCTTGGATGTATCCCATCAGGCCCCATCGCTTTGTCTACCTTTAGTTTAACTAGTTCCTCACAAACACAGATTTCTGAACATCTTTATTTATTTATTTATTTATTTATTTATTAGGTTTTATATACCACGCTATTTCAAATCAGCACCATTTACAAAGAACAGGTATAACGCTTTACATGGAACAGGCTTTGCATATAACAGTTGTAAAACAGAATAATAGCATAAGATAATACACTAAACTGTTAACCTTATACATTAAAACTGGATTGTCAACTTAGGTAAAACAGGGTGAACTATCTACAGGCTGGTTAGTGGGTCTGAGCTCTGGCTAGCAGGCAGGATTATGGATTATAACGAAGCTATAATATATGGTCATAATGTAGTTCACCTCTAGAAGGCAAGCGTCTCTGCTTCAGCTTTTACCCATCCACAGGGAGGATTGAGAAGAATACTACTTGCACTTTTATCTGCTTCACCCCTCTCTCCTAGAGACATGAAGCATTAAATGAGAGGTTAGATATGATTGCACTCTCAGAGACGTGGTGGAAGGAGGATAACCAGTGGGACACTGTGATACCTGGATACAAACTATATCGTAATGATAGAGCTGAACAAATTGGTGGAGGGGTTGCGCTCTATGTTAGAGAGGGCATTGAGTCAGAAAGGATTAAAGTTTTGCAGGGAACAAAATATGCTGTAGAATCTCTATGGATTGAAATTCCATTTATGAAGGGGAAGGTGATGGCAGTGGGAGTATACTATCGACCACCTGGCCAGAATGAACAAATGGATGATGAAATGCTCAAAGAAATCAAGGAAGCTAACAAAAGCCACAACAGAGTAGTAATAATGGGTGATTTCAATTACCCCGGTATCGACTGGGACAGTGTCACAGCAGGACAAGCTAAAGAGATAAAGTTTCTAGATGAAATAAATGACTGCTTCTTGGAGCAGCTGGTTCATGAACCGACCAGAGGGGAAGCCATACTGGACCTAGTCCTTAGTGGAACGCCAGATCTGGTGCAAGAAATAAGGGTGTTGGGACCACTTGGCAATAGTGATCATAGTATGATCATGTTTGATTTAATCAGTGGAGGACAGATAGTAAAGGAATCCACAGTACTACCTTTTAACTTTCAAAAGGGTGACTATGATAGAATGAGGAATATAGTTAGGAAAAAACTAAAAGGAGCGGTTCCAAAGGTTAAAGACTTACAGCAAGCTTGGGTGTTATTTAAAAATACTATCCTCGAAGCCCAGACCAGCTATATTCCACGCATTAAGAAAAGTGGAAGAAAGTCCAAAAAACTGCCAGCATGGTTTAAAGGTGAGGTCAGAGAGGCTGTTGCTGCCAAAAGAGCAACCTTCAGAAAATGGAAAAAAGAGCCAAATGATGAAAACTGGAAACAGCACAAGCACTGGCAAGTTAAATGCAAAGCATTGATAAGGCAGGCAAAGCGGGAATTTGAGAAGAAACTTGCTACGGAAGCAAAAACACGAAATAAAGACTTTTTCAAGTACATTCGTAGCAAAAGGCCTGTGAGAGAGTCAATTGGACCATTAGATGATAGAGGGGTAAAAGGGGCAGTAAGAGGAGACAAGGCTATAGCAGAGAGACTGAATGAATTCTTTGCTTCGGTCTTTACTGAGGAAGATGTAGGGGTGTTACCCAAGACTGAAGTGGTATTTAAAGGTGATACTGCAGAGGAATTGAGAGAAATATCGCTACACCGGGAAGATATATTACAACTATTTGATAAACTGAATAGTAGCAAATCACCTGGACCGGATGGTATACATCCCAGAGTGTTGAAAGAACTGAAATATGAGATTGCAGACCTGTTATTGGTAATCTGTGAACTTTCATTAAAATCATCTGTAATACCTGAAGATTGGAGGGTCGCCAACGTAACACCAATTTTTAAAAAGGGTTCCAGGGGTGACCCGGGAAATTACAGACCGGTGAGCCTGACGTCAGTACCAGGGAAAATGGTAGAAGCCATCATAAAGAACAAAATTACACAGCATGTAGATAGTCATGGCCTAATGGGAGACAGCCAACATGGCTTTAGACAAGGCAGATCTTGTCTTACTAATCTGATCTGTTTTTTTGAAGGTGTGCATAAACAGGTAGACAAAGGTGAGTCGGTTGATATAGTGTATCTGGACTTTCAGAAAGCTTTTGACAAGGTCCCCCATCAGAGACTTTTGGCGAAGCTAAAAAGTCATGGGATAGGAGGCAGTGTACTATTGTGGATCGGGAACTGGTTAAAAGATAGAAAGCAGAGGGTAGGGCTAAATGGCCAATATTCCCAATGGAAAAAGGTGAATAGTGGAGTACCCCAGGGATCTGTACTGGGTCCGCTACTTTTTGACATATTCATAAATGACCTGGAAAAGGGAATAACTAGTGAGGTAATCAAATTTGCAGATGACACAAAACTGTTTAAAGTTGTTAAAACCCAAGAGGATTGTGGAAAACTGCAGGAGGATCTGGATAAATTGGAAGACTGGGCATCCAAATGGCAGATGAAATTTAATGTGGACAAGTGCAAAGTTATGCACCTAGGAAAGAACAACCCACACTATAGTTACAAGATGCAAGGCTCCACATTAGAAACCACCACCCAGGAAAAAGATTTAGGAGTCATCGTGGATAACATGTTAAAACCCTCCGCCCAGTGTGCAGCGGCGGCCAAGAAAGCAAATAGAATGCTAGGTATCCTAAGGAAAGGGATGGAGAATAAAACAAAGGATATTATAATGCCTCTGTATCGCTCCATGGTACGACCGCACCTTGAATATTGTGTGCAATTCTGGTCACCGTATCTTAAAAAGGACATAGAGTTATTAGAAAAAGTACAGAGAAGAGCCACCAAATTGGTGAAGGGGATGGAAGGCTACTCCTATGAAGAGAGGCTAAAAAGGTTAGGGCTCTTTAACCTAGAAAAGAGGCGGCTGAGGGGAGATATGATAGAGGTGTATAAATTAATGAATGGAGTGGAACGGATAAACGTGGATAAATTGTTTACGCTATCAGAATATAGAAGGACTAGGGGGCATGTAATGAAGCTACAGGGTAAACTATTTAAGACAAATAGGAGAAAATATTTCTTCTCTCAACGTGTAATCAAACTCTGGAATCTGTTACCGGAGGATGTAGTAAGGGCTGTTAGTATAGCTGGGTTTAAAAAAGGTTTGGACAAGTTCCTGGAGGAAAGGTCCATAAACCACTATTAAAAAGGGACCCAGGATATCAATGCTTGGCCTAGTACAAGCACTGCAGAACCTGTGTCTTTTGGGGAAACTGCTAGGTACGTATGACCTAGATTGGCCACTGTTGGAAACAGGATACTGGGCTTGATGGACCTCGGTCTGACCCAGTATGGCATTTCTTATGTTCTTATGTTCTTATGTTAAGTCACTCTTGATATGCTCGGAATGATACCTGGCAGTATCATTTGTGCCAACATGATTGAGAAGCATCAGGTAATAGTCAGTAGGTTTGATGAGTTCTGGTTCCTCCTGTTTCTAGGATCTCTTCACATCCTCCACTTCCAGGACTGCATATTAGTTCTTCAGTTTGAGGCATGGTAAAGATGGAGTGTTGATTCTGCAGGCTTTGGTGACTGTGCCCAGAGGTGTGACAAAAAAGAAACGAGACTGTCCCCATAAATGTTTTATTATAAAATCTACAGAGAAATTATGCATTGTCCCCTTCAAAGTAATACTCCACTGAGTTAATGCACTTCTGCATTCGCTTCTGCCACGTATATGCACTCGGTAAAGTCCTTCTGCACTTGGTAAAGTCCTCCTCCTTGAGGTCCCTCAGCTCTCTCGTCACGGTGGCCTTGATCTCTTCAATAGAGGTGAAATGAGTTCCTTTGAGCATAGTCTTCAGCCTGAGGAAGAGCCAGAAGTCGCACGGTGCGAGATCTGGCAAATAAGGAGGGTAGTCGAGAGTGTGATCTGTTTGTTGGCCAAGAACTGCCTCACACTGAGCGCGGTGTGTGCGGGTGTATTGTCGTGGTGGAGCAGCCATGACTTGTCTCTTCACAGAGCCCGCCTGCTGCGCTGAACCCGATCATGGAGGCAATTAAGGACCTGCTGGTAGACATGCTGGTTGACTGTCTGACCCTCAGGCACAAACTCATGATGGACCACTCCCTTCTGGTCAAAGAATGCGATCAGCATGACCTTGATCCTGGATTTGGACATGCGCGCCTTCTTGGGTCTGGGTGACAGTCAAATCTTCCACTGCAGGCTCTGTCTCTTGCTTTCAGGGTCATACTGGAAGACCCAGTCTCGTCTCCTGTGGTGACTCGACCAACGAACTCTGGATCTTCTCCGATCTTCTCTAGCAAGTCTTGACAAACATTGAGCCGGTGCTCCTTATTGTCGTCCGACAAAAGCTTGAGCACCATCTTGGCGCACACCTTCTGCATCCCCAGCTCCTGCACCAAGATGGTCCGCACTGATTCCCTGTTCAGGCTGAACTCCTCAGCTATCATCCGCACCGTCAATCCGCGATCACTCCATACCAGCTGGTTCACTCTGTCAATGTTCTCAGCCGTCTTTGTCGTGGAAGGTCGTCCTGATTTGGAGTCTTCCTCCACTTCCTCGCGGCCAGTCTTGAAGCATTTGTGCCACTCGAAGACTTGCAGTCTTGACATTGCATCTTCTCCATAAGCCTTTTGGAGAAGTTGGAGACACTCAGGTGGGCCCTTCTCCAACTTAACCAGAAATTTCAAGTCGATTCTTTGCTCCATATTTCTGCCACCTCCAGTTGCGTGACAAAGCGATGGAGCAGTGTGCTACAAAAAACCCCTGAAAAAGAAAAACAGAGTGAGAGAGATGAAAAATATTATAGCAGAATAGTGGCGAGATGTTGCACAACAAGTGACATAAGCAGTTAGCCAATTGGCATTGAGTCATGGGCGTGGCTGCCACAGTCTTGTTTCCTTTTTTTGTCACACCTCATATACCATCTTCACCTTTGTTGGAGACATGGCCAGTGCTACCTGTTAAGCAGGGTAAGCATGGCAGGGGGGCACTGATATACAGGGGCACCAAAGCTGCTGTATTGACTGAGCTGGCATCATGAGAATCCACAGTGTATCATGGCGCCAGTGCGGGCACGTCAGTTGCTGCAGGAAGCGCGGAGGCACAGCTCTGGTGGAAGACAATGCAGCCATAAAAGCCACTGCATTTGCCTTCACTTTTATCAAAGCTGTGCTTTTTCCCAGAATTTCAGCTGCAGGAGGAACTTAATATGATTTTAGTTTCAGTGCGTAGAGACACTGGAAATGAAATAATATTTTGTTTTGAATTTATCAATTGAGATATGTTTGCTTTGGGAGTATGGATCATGGATTTTTTTGTATTTTATTCAGTACAAGAGGAAATGCATTTGTGTATTATTTCTCCGATGCTCTTGTGTTCATATTTCTCTTTCTAATCTGTGGTTCCTTTGGTGTTAGCCTGTATTGTGTGCAACCGAGGCACAGAATTCTCAGTATGTAGTTTCTCTATGTAGAAACCTGTAGTAGCCCTGCTTGTTCTGTTTTACCAGGAGTAGGTGAATTAGTGTCCAAGGGCCCCATATACTGTTGTAGTGCTGCCTATTTATGGGTAAGGTTCTTGGTGTTTGAATCATTGGAATTAGTGCTACTACTGTATGGTGTGGCAGATTTGCTACATGTGCATTCTGTGGGGATTTTTTTTAGGTTTTGTATTATTTAGCAATATGCATGGTAATGGAGAGATTTATGTTGCCTTTACTCAGATAACATGAAAATCTGAATATCTTTTGTATGGTGACTTACATGGAGAAACGCCCTAATTCTGATCTGCACCTGTTGTTGGGGCGTTAGGGATTTTTTTCTGAATGCAGAGTTTACATTTAACTCATAAGAGTGGATATACAGTGTCAGACCAAAGGTTTGTGAGGGTCATGTGTGAGGTATGTTCCATATGCGAGCATCTCCCATCAGGTATATCCCACATGAAAAAAGGCTGAGAACCACTGCAGTATAGTAATATAAAAATGAAACAAGAACAGGATTGCCAGGTGTCTCCAGATGTGTCCAACAGGCTTGATTCAGTCCTGGGTTTACCCTATTGCATGCAGGAACTTGTAGTATTGTTTTTCTTATGGCATGAAATAGAGAAATCAGAACACCTGTCCCTGCATGCAATGGGGTAAATCTAGCAAAGTTGCCATATTCTCGACCATTCTTTAAGTTAAAATTTAATTCTAAAACATGCAAGATCATTCATTTGGGCTGCAAAAAACCCTAGGGAGCAGTACAGTATAGTGGGTTTGGGAAAAGGACATCAGAGAGAGACTGGGTGAGGGCAGAGTGGTGGGGTACATGAGAGAATGATGAGGTATGAGGGCATAAAAGAGAGAGAAAAGGGGGTGCAGAGGCTTGAGGGAGAGGGGATGCTTTCCTCCTCTTTGAGCTTGAAGACTAGAGGAAATAAAATAGCAGCAGAAAAGATTTTCCTAAAACAGAAAAATCCCCTTCTGCAAACAGCTACAAAAAGTAAACCAATAGTCTAAACAGCAAAAAATGTTATCTAATAAAAATAAAAATAGCCCCCTTTCTTAGGAGCTCTCAGGCAACAAATTTGTATTAAGAGCCACATAATTACTTTGTTTGATAAAAACAATGCTGTTGTCTGTCCTCACAGTGCCTCATCTCCTCCTCTGCTGAGTGCACTTCCATCCATGCAGAAAGTAAAGACATAGAGCAGGCATGTCCAACTTTGAACAGGTCGTGATCTAGTTTTTCCGGCCAAAAGTGCCAGTGATCTACCACCATGAAAATTAAGTTTCAAATTAGTTTCAAATTAAATTTTAACCCAATAAAGTTGGAGAACTCCCCCCCCCCCCCAATTTTTAATGAACCTTCTGTCATTTACTTGGATGTGATCAGCTGTTAAGCAAATTAAACAAAAACAAAACAGAGAGACGAAGATCCAGTAAGAACTGCGAGTGGAAATGGAAAGTAAATTTTTTCTTAAAGTTTTATTGAGTAATAACTTGCTTTAGCTGTCTTAATAACTTTCTTTAACATTTATTGAGTAATTTGTGTTAAATTTAGGTCGAGTATTGATCCAGGCTGATCTTGCACAATCTTTAATATTTCACTCTTGCTCATTAGTGAGACGTCTGAGCTTGCATTTCATCCACCAGCTTTTTGAAGTTGGGTGAATATTGCGTGAGGGCCAGTCTCAGGGAATCCTGGGGATGTTCATCTGTCATGTTGGAATGTTGTGTACTCTCTGTCATTTTCAGATGGGAAAACACAGATTCACACAAATAAGTTGAACCGAAACAGGAGTGTACAGCTTCACTGCATCTTCTCAAGTTGGGAAATTTGCCTCTAGGCACTAGCTTCCAAAATGATTCTTGCTCAGCACGGATCTTGAGAAAAATGTCATTTTTAAGGGTTAATATTTTGTTTTCAAGAGATGGCTTGTTCAATAAGTAATTTTTACTGATAGCAGCTTCAGTTTCTTTAATGCCCACATCTACTTTGAACGGGTATGACAAGTACTCCACAACTGTTCCAATTTTTTGGAAGTCACAGAATCTATTTTTGAATTCCTGGATAACAGGACAGATTTCTGTCACATACTTCTCGTTCTGAAAAATGAAATTTGGATATTGTCCCAGATGGACCTGCATATTAGGAAAATGATCAAAAGTGTTGTTTGCCAGGTCAGTCATCATTAGCTCAAATTTGCTCTTGTAGGATGAAACTGTACTCATCTCGCCAATGCATTTGTTTTTACCTTGTAGTTCAAGGTTCATATCACTTAGTTTGCCTGTAAAGTCAGCGAGAAATGCCAAATCACATAACCACTCCTCATCTTCCAACTCTGCTTGGTCATCTCCCCTCTCCTTCAAAAAACTTCTTATTTCATTCAGCAAATCACGAAATCATCTGTGTGCAAAATGATTTCCGCTGCCCCTTCATCAAGAGTAAGATTGAAAAGCCATCTTTGAAGTGATCTTCCACGAAATGAATTTACAATTTTGAAAGTGATGTCCATGACAGCCTTAGTATTGAGTCTCTTGCTTGCCAAAACTTGCTGGTGAATGATGCAGTGGTAAGAAAGGAAATCTGGGAAGTCGTCATGCTGTCTACAGAGGGCTATGAAACCATTAACCTCACCTGTCATTGCTCTTGCTCCATCAGTAGTGATGGAAACAAGTCTATGCAATGGAAGATTACACTTTGTCATAAAAGAATGGAAAGAACTGAATATTTCCTGACCAGTAATTCTCCCTTTTAAAAAAATTCCAAGTAGTTCTTCTTTAACACTAAAGTCTTCAAAAACCATTCGGATAAAGACTAGTAACTGGGCTATGTCTCTTATGTCTGTAGATTCATCCAGTTGGAGTGAGAAAGCAACACAATTTGACACATCCTCCAACAATTGTTCAGTTGTGTCTCCACACATCTTTTCTATTCGCCGCACGATGGTGTTTCTTGACAATTGTACATCTTGAATAGCAGCTCTGATCTCTTTCTTATTTTTAAATCCTTCAAAAAGATTGTCAGCTGCTTCAAGAAAACAATCTTTTACAAATTCACCTTCAGTTAAAGGGTTGCATTTTTTTTGCGATCAGGTTGCTGACCTTGAAGGATGCTATGGTTGCATTGATCGAATGTGACCTTGGCTTCGCCATCAACTGTTGCTGAGTAGCCAATTTCGATTTAAGTTCTTTGAGCTTCAGTTTACGAATTTCACTTTTGGGTGGAAAATCAGCATCAAACTTATTGCTATGCAGAGCCTTATAAAGACGTTCCAGATTACCCTTTTTGGGCAAGGATACTGGGGCGTTACAAATTAGACAACAACACCTGTCTTTCACCATGATGAAGAAGTAGTCCATTTCTCATTCATCATGAAAGTGGTAGGTTTTGCTCTTCTTTGGAACACTCATCTTCATTATACTGGGGTGGCTGGATGTAAGAAGGCCAAATCTGCTAAGTTAGTATAAACACTGGCTGAATCTGGTCCAAAACTGTCACTGTCCCAAAGTATTAAAAATCAACAGGAACTGAAGAACTCTGGATGATGTGCAATACAAGGGCTGGAGATGCCAAAACACACATGCAGTTCTAAAAGTAAAAATAAGAATTCATCATATTGGCACCAATAATCAAATACCACCAAACAATCAGCAAAAAAACTCAAACACCTGTCCAGCACACCAGATAAAATCAAATACCGCCAAATAAGTTCAAATACCACCACACGCGATTTAATAAATTCTGCACAGTGTAGAATCAATGCAAAGGCTAGGCAAAATAAATTGCAGAGGCAAGCAAAAGTCACAGTGGTTTGAACCAATTCGAAGACAAGGCATAGGCAAGTTAGAACAAAATTGGAAAAGCCCGCCAAAATCACCAAATTCTTGACACTTTGTTGTGTCTGCCCGAAAACGTTTAATGAAGGCGAACTATAAAGCGACTAACGACCAGCACACAACACAACTAATACGGTAAGTGTATTCAGGTAAAGCCTGGGCGAATGGATATCGCCCAGTATATAACACACTTCTAAGGGGTGTTGGGGCGGGGCAGGAATGGGTGATTCTGAGAGGCAGGAGACCAGGTATGACGCCAGGCCTGTGGTGTCTCGTCGCGGGGGGCGTGGGGCGTGTGCGGTGGCCTCCTGGGGTACCCACAAACTATTTGCTCGAAAACAACAAGCGCCCCCAATACACCCGCAGTCAAGATTCCCACAGGCAGGGAAAAAAGACAGGCAAAGGATCAGCAGCAGCGGCAAGCCCTTGGCAGACGACCTGCCGGCACGAGCTCTCTCCTAGCGATGGGGCGAGCTGCTGGAGAGATGGAGCCAAGTGGGGCTGGCGATCTACCTCTGACCCCTCTGCGATCTACAGGTAGATCGCGACATGCCTGACATAGAGGAAGGAGAGGAGGTAGGGCACCATAAAGACAAACTGCAGCAGCATTTCTTATATTTTGTCCATGTTATGCTGTTGCTGCTAATGCTGTTTTTTTGTTTTTCAAGACAGAGCTGCAAGGCGAAAAACTGCTTCTGCCTCCAGGTTTCATAAAAGTCATTACCCATTCCTACAAGGACCACTATTTCTCCAAGCAGTCTGAATTAATTTGTCTGAGTTTACAGACTCCTCATGTAATCATTAAGATTACAGCAGTGACATAGCCAAACATGATGGATTTATAATTTTGGGGGGGGGGGGGGGCACCCAAAGTTAACATGGCTGGGCACTAGGCATAGGGATCTGAAGCAGACTACTTATATTCTTGCAAACACGGCTGGCAAATACACTCAACGATGGATCTCTAAATAAATAGTCTACAACAGCTGTCATGCATCATGGCTGACACTTTAAATATTTAAACTCAATTATTTCAAGCACCTACCAGCACTAAACCAGATACACACTCATGGAAACAATTAAATTATATTTACAAATATCTCTAGCTTCAATATCCCAAAATTTAAACTTCAGCAGAAGCCGTCTGCTCAAAAAGACAAACATCTCAACACATATCACAATATCCTGAACAGTGTTCTCAAACCCTTTATAATGTTATGGCAAAATAATTACTATAATTATCATATGTACCTCTACTTTGTCAACTAAACTTATGAATCTATATTAATGAAATGGATAAATACTGTTTGAAGCCTTCTTTATCCTGCTTAGTCTCCTGTCTGATACTAACATTTCCCAATTCAAGTTCACGAGTTCTTGACAGGTCTTCACCCTTCACTGACGCAGCTCCCCTGGGTCAGGAGCTAAGAGCTGAGAGCACAAGGCTACAGAAAATATCAGAGGCGGGTAAGAAAAAAAAGTGCTTCTGTTTTCTTCCAAACCTGCAGTCTATGGCATGCACAAGGTATTTTACTGGAAAGATGGAGGAAAGGCAGCTCTGCTATTGAGAGAGGGTGTCGTCAGGGATGAAATTGAGGGGGAATGGAGGGTAGCACTGTTCCCCTTCGTCATAAAACTAAACAGATCATTCCCCTGTTACATCTCTCTGGGGGTTGCAGTGGTCTGCTTAATGGGGGGTAGTGGGCTGTGTGTGCCCTAAGAAGTAACATAGCAGCAACAGGAAAAGATAACAGGAGAGCATAGGTGCGATTTGGAGACAAAGCCATTAGGTAAATTGACCTCCCCCACCCTCCAAGAAATTATGCATTCCTGGTTTGGCTCCCTAGCTTCCCTTCTACTCATTTACTGCATCCTCCCTGCTCTCCTAGCTCTTGGAAAAGTCTGCAACCACCACCAAGTACCTCCTGCCAGACGCTCATTCCTCAGCTGTTGTAGCAACATTACATACAGTAGGGGGGCCACATTACAGTGGGTCTGTATGAGTGCATGCTTCCATATCTGGGGCTGTTGGAACATCTGATCACTGGTGTTTCAAGCTGAGGCTAGGAAGTACCACATACAGCTGTGAGCCTTGCTGAGCTGTCAGGACACACAGACGCCAGACTATCTCATGCAGAGCTGCCAAGTTACCCAGATCCAGAGGAAAGGCTCGTTGCCAATCCCGACTGTGAACTCATCCCAAAACTAGTGTGGTATTGGTAGTCCCTGATTTTACCCATTCCAATCAGCTCTGCAGACCCCATAATGCAGCATGATGGGGATGATCAAATGAAATGAATGATACAGTTAGGACGATAACTCCATGTACAGGATGCAATAGGGCAAAACCAGGCGTGGATCGTCTGTTTCATGGTCTGGGGTGAGTTGGTAATCCCATAAAATATAATCCTCACCACCCATTCCAATGTTCATAATTCAAAAGCCCCCAGTAGAGAATTACAAGCCAGTTGTGCTTACCTTCCAGCAACTCTCCCTCCCTAGACTCACTGGTCTGGTTGCAGTCTCCTACCCATCTCCTGAGTGCCCTACCCTGTGCTCTTACCCATCCCTCACCTCCTGGCATGAGAACTGCCGATTCACCCAGTTCCAGGAGGGAGATTTTAGACTAGCCTTGGATTTCTGACAACCCAATCCTGGTGCATTATAGAACCCGCAGCACTGATTTCAGGGACTACAAATACACTGCTTTGGGATATAAATGCAAAACCTGGACTGATCAAAAAGTCTCTCTCCCCAAACTGGGTAACTTGATAGCTCTGCAACAGTCACCTTCCCCACCTCATATGCTGCTCTTCTTCTGCTCCTATTACATATCTCTCACGCTTAACCTTATCTCACTTCTCCTCTGCCATGTGAGCTGCCTAGGGGAAGGGAGAATGAGGCTGGGGCGGGAGAAGGTGGTGGGGCTATGAGGGAGAGAGAGGGAGACTATTGGGATTTGGCTGGGGGAAGGAGAGAGAAAGAGAGAGACTAGTGGAAGATAGAGAAAGAGGGCTAGTGGGGGTAAGCTTGACATGGAAGGAGGAGGGTCTGGAAGAATGGTGAAGATGAAATGGGGAACCCTGAATTTTTTGAAGATTGATAAGGGGTCCACACAACCAAAAAGACTGAGAAGCTCTGGATTAGGAGAAAGCAAGAGAATGGGAAAGGTTTGAGAGAGAGTGGTAGGGACAAGCTCACTAGGAGAGAGAGAATAGTGAGCAGTCAACGACTTGGGGGAGTATAATGTGAATGGGTTGGAGGAGGAGAGAGAAAGTATCTTGTGGACAGCCTATAGAGGGTAAGTGGGAGAGAGATATTGGTGGCTATAAACACTGGGAGACTATTCCATGAATCTACCACTCTTTCCATAAAGAAAGAGTGATGGAATCAGAGCCTGCAGTGTGGCCCTCAGCTAGAATGTTTACATATCCCTTTCTTAAGGTATTTGGGTTTTTTTAAGTGCCATCAAGCCATTGCTGGGGAGGGGGGGAGGGGGAAGGAGAGGGGGAGGGGGGAGGAGGGAGTGGGAGGGAGAGGGGGAGGAGGGAGTGGGAGGGGGAGGGGGGAGAGGAGAGGGGGGAGGGGAGGGAGGTCTGGAATGCCTCTCTTTTTGCTTCAGTCAAGTAAGTACTCATGGATTATTTCCCGAACTGGAAAGGCCTAAACCAACAGTAGAGGGGGCCTGTGCTCTTTCCTTCTCTCCTTTGACTACATTCTTGGATCATAGACCCCCCCCCCTCCTCCCAGGAAAAACAACCAAGGGCAAGCCTGTAATGTTTGGGAAGCTCCACTAGGCCTTAAGACAGGCAGGATACCAGGCATTGATGGACCTGCAGCTCAATCCTGTGTCAGGATGCAGAGGTTTGTCAACCTGAACCTTCTGGCACCAGAAGAGGAGATGACAGAGATAGATTGCATGCCATATACACTGAGAGAGAGGATTAAATCTGACGCTATTGGTGCCCCATCCCTCTCTGCAATGTGGATTATATACAACTCTGGCAAAGATAATGGCTCACAGAGAAAAGGGCATTATTACAGGTTTTGATTTGATTTATCAGCTTGATTTGTCCACCCCTCACTATGAATCGGAGCGGATTACAATACACGATGATTCATCTGGACCAGACTTGCAACTTTCTGGGAAGTAGGACTGCAAACTGTCTGGCCCTGATCAGGGGACATAATACTGTATGACTGGAGCATCTGTACAGGCTGTCTTTTGATAAATTTCATCTGCTCATTTTTTTTTTGACTAGATGAAGGGAATGTAACTCTTGAAAGCTAGGCAAGAAATGCATTAAATTAATTCAATTAAAGGTATCACCTTGCTTTGTTTTATATTTTTTACTGACCTATATTTCTTCCAATTAGACTTTGCAATAAAGTTGAATTGCTCTATTCGGAGTTTGAAAACTGAAATCTACTGCTGCCTCTGGACTGTAATCCTGTGTAAATAATTCCTGGAAAAATAAGGACAAATGGTTTGAAATCCTCACTGTAATGTACTCTACTTTTTATTTGCAATTAATTGCCTGGATTTGCACTCATAGCCATAGAGGGAACTAATACTTTGCAGTTGGGTGACCACCAGAGGTCCATTTTTACAACTGATAGAACTACATTTAAAAGAACCCTAGAGCCAGATGTGGAGAATCACCTTGAGTAGTGGATGCATAGAACTTTGGAAGAGCTTCAGGATTCAGAGTAAACTGCGAAAAGTTGTCTATCGTAGTGTTCAGACAGAGGACCCATCTTTTAATCTGCTCCCATTCCACATCAAACTAAGTCTGATCAAGATCTTGATGGTACAGTTCAAGGGGGTGGAGTATCCCAGAAGGTTTGGTAGGTGAGACTTGTGAAGGCAAATCTAAAGTTGGGATTGTGGGGATTGAGGAAATTGCCTACTGAGGAAAAAATCCTAATGGCCAAGAACAAGGCTTTTCCTATGCTCCAGTATGCGGTGCTGCCATGAACTCCTCTACAGACAATGACCAAAGCTGTCACTAGAACAATCTTGCTGCTATCATCTGGACAGACCTGCTATTTGTAAATCTGCCTGATCATTTATATCTGCCATTGTATCTGAGGACTGGAGCATAGTCAGTGTAACACCATTTTTTAAAAAAGGTTCCAGAACAGATCCAGGTAAATACAGGCCAGTGAATCTGATGATGCTGGGCAAAATGGTGGAAGACACTTTGTCCCTAGTAGGACCAGTGCAAAGCTAGTGAACCATTAATCTTTTGCTCCTGCCTCCTCCCCGCAATCCAGAATCTCACCGCTCCCTTCCTCCCCCCCCTTCCCTCATGGACCAGCAATCCTCCCTTTTTTCTCACCCTGGCAGTCCCCTTACCTAGTTGGGAGCATCTCCCCTTACTCCTTTCACTGCCCTTTGCTGCTATATCAGTGCTGCAGTGGACGACACAGCTAACAAAGGAAGCATCAGGCCTCAGCCTATGAGCATGCTGAAAGCTGCTGCATCCCTGCCTACTTCGAAACAGGAATTCTGTGTTGGAGTTGGCAGGACATGGCAGACCTTCAGTGTGCATGCACTGAGGCCCCCTGAGTGCTTCCCTGTTTAATTGCTAGCCTACCTGCTCATTCATTTGGTTCCACTGACCATTGATGAGAAGGAGAGGGGAATTCAGTGATTGTCCATAAGAACATAAGAAATGTCATACTGGGTTAGACCAAGGTCCATCATGCTCAGTATCCTGTTTCCAATAGTGGTCAATCCAGGTCACAAGTACCTGGCAGGTTCCCAAAAAGGTGCATAGGTTCCACAATGCTTGTATTGGGGCAAGCAGTGGATTTCTCAGGTCCTCTCTAATAATGGTTTATGGACCTTTCCTCCAGAAATTTGTCCAAGCCTTTTTTAAACCCAGCTACACTAACAGCTCCTCCAGTAACAAATTCCAGAGTTTGATTACGTGTTGAGTGAATAAATATTTTCTCTTATTAGTCTTAAATGGGTTACATTGTAGCTTCATTGCATGTCCTCTAGTCTTTCTACTTTTTGATGGCGTAAATAACCGATCTACTTTAACCCATTCCACTCCATTCATTAATTTATAGACCCCTATCATATCTCCCTTCAGCCGTCTCTTTTCCAAGTTGAAGAGCCCTAACCTTTTAAGCCTTTCCTCATAGGGGTATCCTTCCATTCCCGTTACCATTTTGGTGGCTCTTCTCTGAACCTTTTCTAATTCTGTTATTTCCTTTTTAAGATACACTGACCAGAATTGCACACAATATTCAAGGTATGATTGCACCATGGAAAGATACAGAGGCATTATAATATCCTTTCTTTTATTCTCCATTCCTTTCCTTATGATTCCTAGCATTTTATTTGCTTTCTTGGCTGCTGCTGCACACTGGGCGGAGGGTTACCGATTACTGCTATTTTGCTGCCCTCCAAATCTTAGCGCTCTAGGCAGCCACAACATTCCCCTAATGAATGCACTGGACCTACACGTAGTCTATGGTTGTGACATTTATTCTAAAGTATGTTCACTGAGCCAACAGTGTTATCATCACCTGTCGTTACATGAGGACAATCAATTGAAACTTGTTTAACCTTAGACTGAAGGAATGTACTGCGGTTCATATGGAAGACAGATTGAATGATAACAGGTTAAAATACTGGCATTTTTCAAATCTTAAATACCATTACTCCTCTGAAACTACTGGTGATTTACAGGAGAAGAAAAAACAAAGTTGGGAGGAAAGAGTGTGCATGGGAAAAATCTAAAACTACTGTAAATAAGAACTCTAGGAAATCGGATGAGAAAGAGAGTATTTTACAATGGTGTTTAAAGCAAAAAAAAAATTATTTTCTTGCCATACTATTATGCCTGCAAGCAATGTTTGACTGGCTACAGCTCAGGTTGTTGGTTTTGAACAACCAATGAGATTTTTGCCTCTTATTTTGTTACTAAAATGGTAGACATTTGAGCTGAATTAATTCAGAAAGTACTATCACCCCTCTCTTTCCTTTGCTACCTGGTGCATTAAAAAACTAGCATTTATGTAGATCAGGCTATTTTAGAAACATTTCCTCTGGTCACATTAGATGACTTCCGCTCTGTTTTAGAAATGCCTGAAAGTTGCAAACTGTGAACTGGATTCTTGTAGGAGCACTTGTAAAGACTACTGAGAACAAAGTCTTGCTATGTCTAGCCAACATCTTGTATGCCTCCTTTAATGACGGCTGCTTACCATCCTCATTTAAAAGATCAATAGTCAGGCCTATCTGAAAAAGCCGTCTTTGGTTCTTTTCAAAGCTACAGCCCCATGTCTAATATTCCCTCTTTATCTAAACTTACAGAAAGTATAACTTTGACCAGACTCACCCAGTTAGGTTTCTGTTACAGTCATAGTACTGAAACCGTTCTGGTTGCACCAGCTCATTGATCTCTAGAGAGATTCATTGGTGTTCATGCTTTTTGACTTTGCAGTCACTTTTGACACAATAGATTAGGGGTCTCCACACTTTTGATGTGAAGGATCACCTAGAGCAATTGAAATCATAGAGAGGACTCGATGGGGGTAAGGTCCCTCTTGGAAAAGAGTCTTTTGAGTTGGGGAGGAGGGGAAGAGGAAAAGAAAGGAGGAAACATCATTTTTTTAGTGATTTCAAATGCGAGGAAAGGATAGAAGCAATGGACATGGTTCCCAGGAATAAGGCAGACAACAGTACCCTTTATTTCCTCTCCCCCCCCCCAACTTTCTCCAGAATCTACTCCCTGGGGGAATTGGAGATGCATGAGTGAATGTAGGGGACACTCTCTATTCCATTTATACCCTTCAATATACTCTCCTTTCCTTTTTCCTTGCCTTTCTTCTTACTCCCTCTTACTTTCCTCTCATTTCACTCTATTATCCCTTCCCCGTCCCTCCCCTCCCAGAAGAACTTGTAGACATTTCCTTTGCTGCATTCCTGGAGCAGGGATCCATTGCATATTCCCAGCCCTGCATCACCAAGATTGGGGGCATCACCTTCTCCTGAGTCTTTTGCTGCTTTCCTGCTAGAGGAAAGGAGGATCTCAGCAGTTTGAAAGTTAAACAAGAAGGGCTGTTTAAAGTCTGCTGGCTGAAATCCCTGAGCTGCTTCAGGGAGGGAGAGAGCAAAAAGAGGTAGGATGGAGGACATGGGTGGACAACTCACCTAAATATTTGTTTTGGGACCAGATCTGATCTAGGAACATGAATGGTCAGCAAAACTTGCTGCATGGGCCAGATCCGGCCCTCAAATCTTGGTCTGGGGACCTTTGCAATTTATCATCTAGTTTTGCTGGAGAGGTCAAAAGTACCTGTGTGGGATAGTCTGTCATTAGATTTCATGGTTTAGTGGTTGGGGCAAGGTACTTCAGGCCGGAAGGTTGGGGGTTCAAATCCCACTAGAGGACAGCAACCTTGGGCTGGAAGGACTGGGGTTTCTAGTCCCACAGGTGCTCCTTGTGGTGTTGGGCAAGCCACTTAACCCTCCATAGCCCATGTTCCCTGTAAAATAGTTATCTCCAAGTTATAATGCCCTGTTCAATGTAATTTCAGTTTGTTCAATGTAAACCGCACTGATGCAGAATAGCGTGGTATATAAGAGAATGTAAATAAAATAAATCATTCCTTACTGACCATTGCAATGCAATGTATACCATCAGAGTCAATGCTGACTTCTGGGGACCCAGCCCTGGGGTTATCTTGGCAAGGTGCAATTGGAAATAGATTGCTAGGCCTTGCTTCCATGCATTGAGTTTACAGCCCTTGCTATTTCAAGAGTTGGCAACAAGTTGTCCTAAGTTGACAAGTTGCCCTAAGGCATACAACAAACCCAGAGAGCTTTTCAAGATAGTAAAGAATCTAACCAATGAACCAAATCCTGAAAAAGACATACAGATTGACCCACAAACCTTTGCAGATCACCTATAAGATAAGCTAGGTGACTCACCACAACAAACAACGGTAGGAACCAACAACCCAACCATACCCACCATAACATGGGACAAGTTCAGCACCCCATCCACAAGACAACTATCAGATATCATCTCTGCTCTCAACACAAGCATTGCACCAACAGACCCATGCCCGGTCCCCTGGATAAAGGCAACTAAGGAAAGCTTCCTCAGCCTCATACACAACATGGTAAGCAACTCCCTGGTGCAAGGAACCATGCCAGACCAGCTGAAACTAGCCACAATAAGGCCGATCCCAAAGAAAACCACTCTAAACAAGAGCAATCCAGCAGCCTACAGACCAATCTTCAGCATAACACTACTGGCTAAAATCATAGAAAAGGCAGTGCAACAACAGCTCCAGGACCACATCGACGCACATGCCCCACTGGACATACATCAGCATGGCTTCCACTCAAACCACGGAGTCGAAACACTACTGCTATACATATTCAACGACATAATCCAAATCATAGACAGCCACAAACAAGGAACACTAATGATCTTCCTAGACATCTCAGCGGCATTTGACACAGTGGACCACAGAATCCTCCTAACCAGACTTCAGAACATTGGAATAACCGTCACCATCTTAAAATGGTTCAAATCATACCTAACAGACAGACAGTTCCAAGTCAAGATCGGATCCAACATCTCACGACCTGCAAAGATCAAGCAAAAGGTGCCACAAGGATCCACACTATCCTCACTACTATTCAACCTGTACATCCAACCAATCTGCAACATCATGAAAGCACACAAAATAAACTACACAATCTACGCAGACGACATCATGATATACACCACAATCAATCTCGACAGCCCTGACTACACCAAAATAACAAACTGCCTCAACAGCATGTCCAAATGGCTCCTGCACAACAACCTAGCCATAAACTACAGCAAAACAGAAGCACTCATCATCACATGAAACACCAACTTCAGCCCCCCACCCTTCATCAACACCAACAACACAGCAATACCACTGAAAAACGAAGTGAAATACCTCAGAATAACACTCGACAGAGAACTGAACCTACAATCACACATCAGAAGAACCACCAAAAACGCATACTACAAGATGAGACTAATCAGATGCCTCAAGCCCCTACTCACAAAAGACCACTTCCGCACAGTCTGCCAAGCACTAATAACTCCCATCCTTGACTTCTGCAACCCGATCTATAACGGCATGCCAAAACAATCACTCAGACCACTACAGATGGCTCAAAACACAGCAGCCAGAATAATCACCGGTTCACCAATACAAGCTCACATCACCCCCATCCTAAAAGACCTCCACTGGCTCCCAATCAGCCACTGCATCAAATACAAAATGATACTAAACATATTCAGAATCAAACACAAGAGCTCCGCACTCAGCCTCCAAACCCTTATACTACCTGACGCCAGCACTAGACCTAGAAGAAAGACCACAGCAGACACACTCAACACTCCAAGCAACTACACAAAAGCATGCAAATCCACCACACAAAGAGCCCTATCAATGGCGGCACCATCAATATGGAACAAACTCCCAGATGAGCTACGATCAACCGATGATCCAAAGGACTTCCGAAAACACCTAAAGACATTGCTCTTCACTGAGTACTAGGCCCAAGCATATAACCAGACTCTACAGACTCGGACCAACCACATAACAGAACCTCAGACTCGATTAAAGATCAACACAGCACGCTGCAGAGGTAGCAAACCCTTGTATATAATTGTAACAAGCACATGTTGTAAATAGCCCACAATAATCAGCACACCCACACTCATGCACCCTCACTGTACATAAACATAACTAACACAAACACCAATGCTATTGATTGTTTGCTGTGTACACCGCCTTGATTGAAGGATAAGGCGGGATAGAAATACCCTTTAAATAAATAAATAAAATAAAATAAATAAGACGGGCTGCTCCCCTGAAGTCACCCCAGGGTTTTTCTGTTTCTGATTGTATTTAATTTTTGCATGCTCTTTTAGGGAAAGTACTAGCTATGTGGACAACCTCAAACTGTATCCATCTTTTGCACACGTTTTCTGCCCGCCTATCAGAAATAGCAGATTGTTTGTTAGTCAGTAAACTAAAATGAAACGGGCAGAAAACAGAGATTCTTCAGTTTGACTGCTTCAATCTAGCTGTTTTATGTATAAATCTGTTTATCAATAAGCCACAGTGAACAAACAAATGGGGATCAACAGAGCTGTTTTAATCCTGCATGTTTCATTAGATGACTTTCTTTCTGGTTGTGCTTTCTGATAAATTTAAAAAATTAGGAATCCTGTTGTCTCCGTCTTTTGACATGGAATCCTATATAAATGAATTAGTAAGAAAGCATTTTGGGACATTGCAGATGGTTACATTTGTTTCATCCCTTGCTTGATGTTAATGCTTTGACAAAGATAGTTCTTTCGCTTGTGATGACCCATTTGGATTATTGCAATGGCCTTTTTGTGGGTCTGCTGTGCAGGCTATCTAGGAAATTGCAAATTCTGCAGAATCGAATAACAGAGTAAATCTCCCTTAGAGAGCTACCATGATATTACTAGAGCCAAATTGAAAATACTAAGGCTGATTTGTGGAGTAATTTGATCTCTGGGTGCCATGGGTAGGTGCCTACTTTAAGCACCTACATAGATGCAATTTTATAAAGACCAGTAGGAACTACTTGCCTCTGTGAAATACTAGTGTAAGTAGCTGAGAGTGCGCCTTAAGTTACGGTGCAGACATTTACTTCAGCCTTCGAGCTGGCATAAACTGATACGCCTATAAATTTTCTAGCATGTGCATAAATTATAATATTTTATAATCTACATGTGTAGCTGTGCTCTTCCTGCGCTCTGCCCGAACCCCACCTATGTGCACACCTACTGGCAAAGTACACCCCGTAATGTGAACACACATCCTTTTCTGCTGGTCTGTATTTTATAAGAGGCCCTTAATGCATGTATGGGGCCACATACCATGTTAATGACTAAAACACTGTCAAAGCATGTACGTTTTGTTACTGCGTATGGTACGTGCACCCTTTTAAAATTGCCCCTCCCCTAAAGCATTGCAAAGCCAAGGCCCTAGTAATTTGAACAACAAACACCTGTATAGAACGGAAAAAATGGTAACATCTGGAAAGCTGTGTAAGCTAATGCCCATAGTAGGGGAAATAAGATTCTTGATCTAGAGACTGTAATGGAAGAGGTTGACTTGGATTTAGTGGTAATCACAGAAACTTTGTTCACAGACAACCTTGACTGGGATAGGTTATACCAGGCTATAATCTATTCAGGAAGGACAGGATAGGAAGAAAGGAAGGAGTAGTGCTATAAGTAAAAAATAATTTCAACGTAACAGACTTGAAGGGCTTACAAGATAAGGGGGAGGCACTATGGGTTAATCTTGAAAGAAGGAATGAACGTCTATCTATATTGATGTGATATACAGACCTCCTTTACAGGGCTAAGTGGACAGAGATTTAATTCAAGACATTGCCGATATTGCTGTGAAAGGGGAAGTGCTATTGATAGGTGACTTCAATATGCTGGACAACGAATGGAACATCCCTGCTGCACTATAATCTAGAAGTAGGGAAATTCTTTACAGGGAGAAATGCTCCAGCGACTTGTAACGGAACCTAGGAGGGAGGGTCAATACTGGTGCTTACAAATGGGGAAAGTGTTTGCTACAAAAGTAAATAAAATTAAGAGGGAAAGGAGGCCACTATGGGTCTTGAAAGAAGCAGCCGAATAGGTAAGGGAAAAGAGGCTGGCCTTCAAAAATAGAAGAGATTGCAGAAAGAGGAAGAAAAACAAAAATATCTGGAAAACTCAGGGGGTCTTTTACTAAACACCACTAAGGTTTTGCACTTAAAGATGTTTACCTGTGCATGTTAAGAGCAAAGCCTTCACCTTAGCTCTCAGGGGCATGACTGGTATGTTTCTGGCAGCTACAATGCAACTGGGTACCATAATGTGCTGTAAAGTAACATGGGTACATTTAATGGCATCCATAGAGGTGTCACTAGGTGAATCTGTGCTAAGTGCCACATTTACTGCACTTGCACACTAATTTATTTAGACAGTTTTGTATACCACCTTATCCTTCAATCAAAGTGGTCACAACACAATTGGGGGATACAAGACACACACACTAATGCTTACAGGGAACATGGGCTATGGAGTGTTAAGTGGCTTGCCCAAGACCACAAGGGGGCACTTGTGGGAATAGAAACCCCAGTCCTACCAGCCCAAGGTTACTGTCCTCTAGTGGGATTTGAACCCCCAACCTTCTGGCCTGAGGAACCTTGCCCCAACCAGTAGGCTACTCTTCCCTCACTAATGTGGTTCCCACAACCACCAGTCAAGTGATCCCATTGAAATGCTCCATGAGTGCCAGTTAATGTGTGTTTCAGCGGTCTGTGGCTGGCATCGCTGTGCATTAGTGTTCACTGTGGCCAGTTACTGCTTGCTAAGATACATGTTAAGCTGGGAAAGTAGTCAGGAAAGTAAAGATGTAAATAGAAGAAAAATATCCAATGCAGTAAAATGGGAGGACCAATGCAGTAAAATGGGAGGACAAGACTAATTAAAGTCACTAATTAGTGACAGGAGGAAGTGCAAAAGTGTTATTGTCAGATTCAAGGGTGAAGAGGAGGAAGGAATATATAGAAAATTATGAGGATGAAGTGGAATTGCTTAACAAATATTTCATCACGGATGAAGGGCCAGGAATAGGACTGTAGAAAACAAACAAAATAAGATTTATTTATTTATTTATTTACAGTCTGTTTTATACCGCGCTATTCAACATCAGTGCGGTTTACATGACAACAAAAACATACGTGCAGGAATCTGCTCCGCATTACAAAAAACAGCAGCTTTTAAACTAGATAATAGGGGAAAGCCGACAGTCGCTCAAGAGCAGATGGTTCAGAAGAATGTATCCTTGAAGGATACTGCCAAAAGCAGAGAGGTTCCAAAAAAGAGTAAAGTAGCCCAAATGCCCTCGAGTATGGAGCAGACAGAGCTTAAAGATCCCAAATTACCCATGTCTACCAATAGCCAAATTAATATGAATAAAATACAGTCTCTAAAATGCTTGTATGCAAATGCTAGAAGTCTAAAAAATAAGATGGGAGATTTAGAATATATAGCACTAAATGAGAGGTTAGATATGATTGGAATATCAGAGACATGGTGGAAAGAGGACAACCAGTGGGACACTGTGATACCTGGGTACAAACTATATCGTAATGATAGAGCTGATCAAATTGGTGGAGGGGTTGCACTCTATGTTAGAGAGGGCATTGAGTCAGAAAGGATTAAAGTTTTGCAGGAAACAAAATTTGCTGTAGAATCTCTATGGATTGAAATTCCATGTAAAAAGGGGAAGGCGATGGCAGTGGGGGTGTACTATCGACCGCCTAGCCAGAATGAACAAATGAAATGATCAAAGAAATCAAGGAAGCTAACAAAAGTTCCAGTGCAGTTATAATAATGGGTGATTTCAATTACCCCGGTATCAACTGGGTCAGTGTCACGGCAGGACATGCTAGGGAGATAAAGTTCCTAGATGAAATAAATGACTGCTTCTTGGAGCAGCTGGTTCATGAACGAACCAGAGAGGAAGCCATATTAGACCTAGTCCTTAGTGGAATACCAGATCTAGTGCAAGAGATAAGGGTGTTGGGGCCACTTGGCAATAGTGATCATAACATGATCGCCTTTGATTTTATTAGTGGAGGAGGGATAGTAAGGAAATCCACAGTACTACCTTTTAACTTTCGAAAGGGGGACTATGACAAAATGAGGAAAATAGTTAAGAAAAAACTAAAAGGAGCAGTTGCAAAGGTTAAAGACTTACATCAAGTTTGGGTGTTGTTGAAAAATACTATCTTGGAAGCCCAGATCAGTTGTATTCCACGCTTTAAGAAAAGTGGAAGGAAGTCCAAAAAACTGCCAGCATGGTTTAAAGGTGAGGTCAGAGAGGCTGTTGTTGCCAAAAAAGCATCTTTCAGTAAATGGAAAAAAGAGCCAAATGACGAAACCTGGAAACAGCACAAGCACTGGCAAGTCAAATGCAAGGCATTGATAAGGCAGGCAAAGGGAGAATTTGAGAAGAAGCTTGCTGCGGAAGCAAAAACGCGAAATAAAGACTTTTTCAAGTACATTCGTAGCAAAAAGACTGTGAGAGAGTCAGTTGGTCCATTAGATGATAGAGGGGTTAAAGGGGCACTAAGAGGCAACAAGGCGATAGCGGAGAGACTGAATGAATTCTTTGCTTCGGTCTTTACTGAGGAAGATGTAGGGATGTTACCCATGACTGAAGTGGTATTTAAAGGTGCGGAAGAATTGAAGGAAATATCGATACATCGAGAAGATGTATTACAACTATTAGATAAACTGAAAAGTAGCAAATCACCTGGGCCGGATGGCATACATCCAAGGGTGTTGAAAGAACTGAAATATGAGATTGCAGACCTGCTATTAGTAATCTGTGAACTATATCATTAAAATCATCTGTAATACCTGAATATTGTAGGATCGCCAATGTAACACCAATTTTTAAAAAGGGTTCCAGGGGTGATCCAGGAAACTACAGACCGGTGAGCCTGACGTCAGTACCGGGAAAAATGGCAGAAACCATCATAAAGAATAAAATTACTCAGCATGTAGATAGTTATGGCCTAATGGGAGACAGCCAACATGGCTTTAGACAAAGAAGATCTTGTCTTACTAATCTGTTATGTTTTTTTGAAGGTGTGAATAAACAGGTGGACAAAGGTGAATCGGTTGATATAGTGTATCTGGACTTTCAGAAAGCCTTTGACAAAGTCCCTCGAGACTTTTGGCAAAACTAATGAGTCATGGGATAGGAGGCAGTGTACTATTGTGGATCAGGAACTGGTTAAAAGATAGAAAGCAGAGGGTAGGCCTAAATGGCCAATTTTCCCAATGGAGAAAGGTGAATAGTGGTGTACACCAGGGATCTGTGCTGGGTCCGCTGCTTTTTGACATATTCATAAATGACCTAGAAAGTGGAATAACGAGTGAGGTTATCAAATTTGCAGATGACACAAAACTATTTAAAGTTGATAAAACCCAAGAGGATTGTGGAAAATTGCAAGAAGATCTTGATAAATTGGAAGACTGGGCATCAAAATGGAAGATGAAAATTAATGTGGACAAGTGCAAAGATATGCACCTAGGGAAGAACAACCCAAACTATGGTTACACGATGCAAGGTTTCACATTAGGAACCACCACCCAGGAAAAAGATTTAGGTGTCATTGTGGATAACATGTTAAAACCCTCGGCCCAGTGTGCAGCGACGGCCAAGAGAGCAAATAGAATGCTAGGTATCATAACGAAAGGAATGGAAAATAAAACAAAAGATATTATAATGCTTCTATATCGTTCCCTGGTGAGACCGCACCTTGAATATTGTGTGCAATTCTGGTCGCCGTATCTTAAAAAGGATATAGCGTTATTAGAAAAGGTTCAGAGAAGAGCCACCAAAATGGTAAAGGGGATGGAAGGATACTCCTATGAAGAAAGGCTAAAAAGGTTAGGGCTCTTTAACCTGGAAAAGAGATGGCTGAGGGGAGATATGACAGAAGTCTTTAAATTAATGAACGGAGTGGAAGGGGTAAACATAGATCAATTGTTTACGTTATCAGAATATAGAAAGACTATATTCTGGAAGGATGGAGTCGGTGCAGAGGGTTGCTACTAAAATGATTATTGGGCTTCATTATAAAGCATATGAGGACAGACTTAAGGATCTTAATATGTACACCTTAGAGGAAAGGCGGGATAGAGGTGATATGATTGAGATGTTTAAATACCTCCGTGGCATAAATGTTCAGGGAGAGAGCCTCTTTCAATTGAAAGCAAGTTCTGCTACGAGGGGACATGGGATGAGGGTGAAGGGAGATAGATTCAGGAGTGATATGCGGAAATATTTCTTTACGGAAAGAGTAGTGGATCCGTGGAATAGTCTCCCAGTGGAGGTGGTAGAGATGAGGACAGTAACTGAATTCAAAAAAGCATGGGACCAACACAGAGGATCTCTAAGGATAAAAAGTGGACTGTTGTAGTTATGTTATGGAAGGACAGACTGGATGGGCCTTGTGGTCTTTTTCTGTCATCATGTTTCTATGTTTCTATGACTAGGGGACATGCAATGAAGCTACAGGGTAAACTATTTAAGACTAATAAAAGAAAATTATTTTTCACTCAACGTGTAATCAAACTCTGGAATTTGTTACCGGAGGATGTAGTAAAAGCTGTTAGTGTAGTTGGGTTTAAAAAAGGTTTGGACAAGTTCCTGGAGGAAAGGTCCATAAACCCTTGTTAAGAAGGGACACAGGATATCAATGCTTGACCCAGTACAAGCATTGTGGGACCTTTGTCTTTTGGGGAAACTGCTAGGTATGTATGACCTAGATTGGCCACTGTTGGAAACAGGATACTGGGCTTGATGGACCTTGGTCTGACCCAGTATGGCATATCTTATGTTCTTATGTTTTTATGAATGGAAGTGAGGTAGGTATCAAATGATTTTCAGAAGACTATGTTTGTGAACAGCTAGCTAAATTAAAAGTAGACAAAGCAATGGGGCCCGAATAGAACCATTTGAAGTACTGAAAGAACTTAGGAGGTTCTGGTGTCTCTGCTGTCTGACTTTTTTAATGCTTGTTTTGAGTTGGACGTGGTCCCGGAGGACTGAAGAAGGTTGGATGTGGTCCTTCTCTGCAAACGTAGAAGGAGACGGATGGGAACTGCAGGCCAGTTAATTTGTGGAGAATAAATGAATGGAAATGCTGATAAAACAGTATGGCTTTTGGAATCCAGTGGGTTACAGGATCCAAGGCAGTATAGTTTTACTAGAGGCAAGTCTTGCCAGACAAATCTGATTAATTTTTTTGGATGACCAGAGAGTTGTACCAAGGGAGAGCACTAGATATGTTGTACTTAGATTTCTGCAAGACCTTTGACATGTTTCTGTATTTTATATATTTATATATTTACATTTTTATATTAATATATGTTTATATATTATATATTTATATATTTCTATGTATTTATAAATATAGCTGAGCACACTTGGTATGGATCCTAAAATGACTGGCTGGGTTGATGGAATGAGAAGCAATAAAGGGGGCTGCAGGGATTGTTCCTTGGTCTGGTTCTTTTTAACATTTTTGTAAATGATATTGCAGAAAGACTCTCTGGAAGATCCCTTCTCTCTGTGCCCCTTTTCTTCCACTGCCAACCCCAGACTTTTATCTTTCCACCCTGTTGCTCCTTATGCCTGGAACAAACTACCTGAGTCAGTACATCAGACTCCATCTCTGGCCCTATTCAAACCCGGGCTAAAATTCACCTCTCCAAGGCTGCTTTTGGGTCCTGATCTCATTAGTCTCCTGTTCACCTCCTATATGTTTCCTTATCATTCCCCTAGATATATCCTAGTCCCCAGTTGTGTTGTCTGTCGTGGCTAGATTGTAAGCTCTTATTAGCAGGGACTGTCTCTTATATGTCTCTGCACAGTACCATGTATGCTTTGTAGTGCTATACATCTGCAAAAGGGTAGACACCCTGAAAGGCGTGGATAACATGAGGAGGAATCTAGCAAAGTTCGAAGAATGGTCTAGAATTTGGCAGCTAAGATTTAATGCTATAAAATGCAGGCTCATGCATTTGGGCTGCAAAACCCAAGAGAGTGGTACAGTCATAGTAACATAGTATAAGACAGCAGATAAAGACCAGCATGATCCATCTAGTCTGCCCAGCAAAGTGGCAAGAGTAGGTGCACCTGCTGCTCCGTGCAGATCACCCCTATTTGTTGAGATATAAGTTTATTTTTATTTTATCCTGTTGCTATAAAGGGATCCACTGGGTCTGTCCCATGCCCTTTTGAATTCAGTCACTGTATTTGCCCCCACCACGTCTATCAGGAGGGCATTCCAAGCATCCACCACCCTTTCAGTGAAAAAGTATTTCCTGACATTGCCTTTCAATTTACCACCTTGCAGCTTCATGTTATGCCCGTTAGTTTTAGAGCTTCCCCGTCTTTGGAAGAGGTTTGTTTGTTCATTAATACTCTTTAAGTATTTAAAGGTCTGAACCATATCTCCACTGTCCCTCCTCTCCTCTTGAGTGTACATATTTAGGTCTTCAAGTCTCTTCTCATATGTCTTCTGACACAGGCTCCAAATCATTTTGGTCGCCTTCCTCTGAACGGTTTCCAGTCTTTTTATATCCTTTGCAAGATATGGTCTCCAAAACTGAACACAGTATTCCAAGTGAGGCCTCACCAGTGACTTGTACAATGGCATTATTATCTCTTCCTTTCTGCTGGTAATTACTCTCTGTATGCAACCCAGTATCCTTCTGGTTTTTGCCACCGCCTTGTCGCACTGTTTCGCCATCTTGAGATCCTCAGAAAAAGGTATAGGTGATGAAGTACCTCATGTATGAAATAAGTGGATGTGGTCCCCCTAGCTGTGATTCTATCTGATGATATTAAGGTAGGTAAACAGAAAAAGTGATGACAAAAGCCAAAGTGATGCTTTCGTGCATAGGGAAAAGAATAACCAGCAGAAAAAAAGAGGTGACAGTGCCTGTGTGTAAACTCTAGTGAGTCTTCATTTGGAGTAATGTATACAATTCTGAAGACCGCATCTTCAAAAAAGATATAAGCAGGTTGGAGTCAGTCCAGATGATGACTATTAGTTAGCTCGGGCCGGAGGGTCAGGGATTTGAATCCTGCTAGGGGACAGCAACTTTAGGCTGGAAGGACTGGGGTTTCTAGTCCCACAGGTGCTCCTTGGGCAAGCTACTTAACCCTCCATTGCCTCAGATACAAAAACAGATTGTGAGCCCTTTGGGGACAAGGGAAAAATATATATACAGTACCTGAATGTACACTACTTTGGCAGAAAAGCGGTATATAAACCTAAATAAATAAAGATTAAAATGGTCAGTGCTCTTCATCATAAAACATTTGGAAACAAAATTAAATATGTATACTCTGGAAGAAAGGTGGTAGATGGGAAATATGACAGAGACATTTAAATACCTCTGTGGCATAAAAATACACGGGAGGTGGGCTTCTTTCAATTGAAAGTAACCTCTGGAACAAGGGGATATATGGTGAAGGTGAAAGGGGATAAACTCAAGACTAATGTAAGGGAATATTTCTTTACAAATATTAAACAACTTCCCAGCGTAGGTGGTGGAGACAAGGACTGTATCTGAATTCAAGAAAGCATGGTACAAGCACAGAGGATCTTTAAGGGAGAGGAGGGATTGCAGAGCTTAGTAGCTGGTATGGATGAGCGGACTGGATAGGCTGTATGGACTTTCCCTGCTGTTATTTTCTCTGTTTCTATGTAATAACCTAGCCTGACACGATCCTGGGAACAGCCTTAGGTCTAGCTAAAAGGCTTACTTACATGTCCCTTCTATTGTCTCCTGGAAGAATTCCAAAATAAGATTAAGGGTAGTTTTCACTTGCTGCTTCTATGTAGTAGAACTAACCTCCTCATTCTTTGAGCTAGAATTTGAATTATCAGATATTTAGAAAGAGTCTGAAGTCCTGGCTATTTTCCATCTCCTCCTAATTAGTGCTTGTGTGGACCGCTAGCTCTTGGACTTGGAGGCCAATATAATAAACCATGCATTAGAGCTGTGCACTGAAGCTCAGCGTACAGTTCCCTAGTGCACTCGTAAAAAATGTTTATCTCTAATGCAGCAAACAGTTTCCTCCATTGATTTTTCCCACTTGTAAATTTGCAAAATGGCTTTCCCCCCTGCACATGGATATAAACCCACATGCATCCTGTACTTCCTTCTACGTATTTAGAAATGGTTCCGTGTTCAGCAGAGCAGTTTCTAAACTACTGTCAGAACTGAGTACGCCCCTGACTTTTTGGAAATCAGAACTGAGACATCAGTCTAAAATGTGTCTTTATATATCTGAGAATAACCTTGGCTCATATGTTAACTATGCAATTTCAGATTGCCTCCATAGTTTGAAGTGTTCTTTTTTTTAAGTTACACTTTGTTCAGAAGCTGAAGTATTATTCAGATCCTTTACATTTCCAGCTGGTGGTTCAGACTCTGTCTTTCCTTGTTGGATGATTGTAATCTGGTTTATTTTGGTCTCCCTGATTCTGTCTTGCACCCAGTACAGTTGACACAGCATGCTACAACTTGCTTTATATCGGATGTAATAAATGAGATCACATTTTACCAATATTGTATAATCTACACTGGTTACCTATTAAATATTGCATTTTGTTTAAATGTATATCTTTGATGTATCAGTTGTTGAATCTGATCCCTGCTTGTAAGTTACAATTGTTGAAAATTTTCAACTCGCTCTCAGGTTTGATCTATGCAGGAAGTTTGCTTTGGAATATACTGTCTAGACAATTTAGGGCTATATAAGGATATTTGACCTTCCATAAAAAAATAAAAGCCCACTTTTTTGAGCAAGCTTTTAGAATTTAGACTTATGATTATTTTAAAATTACTTATATGTTATTGATGTTTATTGATTATTTTTATCTTGGTTGGTTTTTATTGTTAGATGTTTAGGGCCCAATATTCAAAGGCATTTACACCGTTTACAGACTTGTAAACCATGTAAATGCCCTAAACAAGATATTCAACGGCACTAACATGGTTAGTGACACTGAATATCCCCTGTAAATGCAACTACACGCCCCGATGATAATCGCTTAGCATTGGGGCGTGTCGGCATTCCGGGGCATGTCATGAGCAGCGGCAGTTGCTAACTGAGTAGCAGCGATATTGCACTGCTACCCAGTTAGTGACACATAGGTAAAGCTAGGCGTAGCAAGAGCTGGCATAACTTTACCCATAGGAGTTAACCGGGCAGCGGCTCAATACTGCCACTGCCCAGTTAGCTTCTGCAGCAGCGGAGGCTGTGTGGCGACCCTGGATATTCACTGCCGGCGAGATATGACCTCGGCATTGAATATCCAAGTTTAATGTTCAGTGTCGATGGCTGGGCTCTGTACTCGTGCTTAGCTGCTGGCACTGAATATCGGGCCCTTAATGTTTATGATGTGTTCGTTTGCATCTTTTATATTTCATGTAATTTATTGTGTATGTTTTACAGTTCCTCGCCTAGAGGCTTAGAAATAGGTGGGTGATAAATCAAATAAGTACCATGAATATCTGGGGATAGCTATTTTTGAAAAAGAAAAGGTTTGTGAGGTGGGGGAAAGGTCTCTGACGATGTAAAGGGTAGCAGTAGGCAGGAAACCAGAACCTACATTGGCTGGTTTTCTGGTCGTGCCATCTGTTTTTAACAAAACCCACCAGGCTGGACAAATACCATCTGTTTGGCAATCCAATCCAGAAAAAGGTAAAGGAAGGAGAGGAGAATCGGTCAGGAAAGGGTCAAGGAAGCAGAACCTGCTAACCAGGGACAGTATGCTGGGGAAGACTGAGAAGATCCATTCAAAGTTTGTTGAGGGAATGGTGCAGGTGGATCAGGCTCAGATATAGGAACAAACTACCTGAGTCAGTGTGTCGGACTCCTACTCTAGCCCTATTCAAATCCAAGCTAAAAACACAGCTCTTTGAGGCAGCTTTTGGATCCTGATGCTCCTCAAACTCTAGTTCACTACTTATGTATATCTACCATACTCTAGTTCCTAGTTTTGTGATGTTTTTGTCTTGATTAGATTGTAAACTCTGATGAGCACGGACTGTGTCTTACATCTATATATACAGCGCTGCATTTGCCTTATAGTGCTATACAGATGATTAGTAATAGTAGAAGAACAGGCAATGTAGGCAACTACCTCTGGTATCAAATTTTTTGAAGTGCTGCTGAAGCAGCGAAGTGCAGACAATGAATAAGTCCAGGAGTCAATTTACAGGGTCCAAGCCAATTTATTGTGTACAAAGCCCAGTTAGTCAAAGCTTCAAAAAGGACTGAGCAACGTTCTTACAGAGACATATTCATTTATACATTTCTTTCCAGTTTGATACATGCAAACTTTCTATTGGTTCCAACCCCCCCTGCACCTGTCCAATCAGAGATCCCTCCTGGGCCTAGCACCCAGCTCCCTCCTCTAAGACTGTTCTAACAATGGTGCAGTTTCTAGGTTTGGATACTTCTCTACTGCAAGGTCGTCCCTGGCTCTAGGAATGCAAGAGCAGTTTAAACAGTTTTCTCAAACTTTTACAGACTTTGGTTCTTTACTGAGATGGGGGAATCAGGGCCTAACTTACAGGCCTTTCATATTTGCAGACTATTATAGGCCATAGCCTGCCACATTCCCCCCTTTGATTATTCTCACCCGCTAGTGAGAAATTAATTAATTTAATTAATTCTCACCCGCTAGTGAGAATTAAATCACATATTAAACTTGCGTAACTGCCTCATCTTGGGGTATTGGGGAATATTGCCACATAGCTAATATTTTCGTAGCTGCTTTCCGTTCTACAGTGCTATCAATAACTGAGGTTATCATGCATAAGCAAAGGGGTAGGAGACATGGGAGAAACAAGCAAACAGCCAATATGAGTAACACAATAAGCACAAGGGTCTTCATACCTCCTAACCATGAAATTGCTGAATCAAACCACCCATCAAGCTTTAGGCCATGCCAGGTCTGAACAGGCACAAATGTTTGCTTTCTCATCTGGGTAGCTATATCTTCAACAACATGCCCATTATTATCTATCTGCAAACAATAATTGCTTAAATTCAATTTTCCACATATTCCACCTTCAGCTGCTAGCAAGTAATCTAGAGCTAAATGATTCTGATAGATAGCTGTACGCATCTGTGTACTTTGCTTAGCTAAAAGAGTTAGTGCTTTACTGGTTTCATTGGTTATTATTTCAACAACAGCTTGTAGACGTATAATACGATTTGTCATATACACAGGAGTATGATATCCCCATGTACCATCTTGCTCCCATGTAGCAGGTCCATAGTATGAGATAATTCTCTCAGGTGGCCACTCCTCCTCCCCCCATTTGTCCCATTGGCCTATTTTCAAGGCCTCTCATTTCTGTCGACTTCTGTACACAGGATAACCCAGTTGTTCTCCATGGGATGTAGGCAAAAGGAAGGTCGTATGGTTCCCAATGCACATGCTTCTCCCCAATGGTGAGGAAATCTAGCATATGCTCTGGTTCCACAAATCCAGTACAGTCAAGGTGGTGCTTGCCAGGAATTATAAGCTGCTAGATCAGTCCAGATGCTGGCAAGATTAGGGAAACGAACTAGAGGGTTGGAGGGCTCTGAAGCGTTGACTCCTGACCACCAAGACGTCTTCTTAGTGGTACTGTTGTAGAACCTTTGGTTGAGACAGACCAGCTATCCAACCTGCATGTTAAACTGTTGTCCTGAGCGGGCAAAACATAAATTACCAACAATGGGGTGGGCCAGTACCCACTCACTAGTAGTGTTATGTAAGTCAGTCTGGTTGTAAGGAATAGAATAGTTCACTTCTTGCGCCTCCCAGGGCCATTGGTCTCCCATCTTAGTTCCTCCACAGAAAAGGCAGTCTGAAATGTGGAGACTAGATGCTACTGCTCTGGCAAGTTCAAGGAACAAATTTTGGGAGGCATGAGGAATTTCAAACTCTGCTTTCATGGCCTCATAAAAAGAGTGATGTATTTGATAGGGTGCGGATATATGAGCCTTAGTATTCAACCGTATATGTACGATGGTTCCAGGATCTATGCCTTCTCCTGCTATACGCAATCCAAATCTGTATCCTTGCTTCCACTGGCTAGGGTCAAATATGAGGAGTTGTAGGGGATTGCAGGCACCCTTCTTGCATTTCTTGGGCTCAGGTAATCGGACCCTTGTCAGGGTGCCTCTGCGATTATTTCCATCCCGCCCCATAGGTGCATTAGTCCAAGTAGCAAAATATACGCATTCCCATTTTGGGCAGAAGTAGGCCTCTTTAGATGCTGTACTGTAGACGGTGGTTGGGGAATTCTTTCACTGTCCCCATCCGTAGGCTCCTTCTGGACACATATATTTATCATCATGATAGTAATCTTGTTCCCATGACCCACACTTGTGGTAGGCATTTCTGTTTATCACATCGCAGGCATCAAAGTCCAAGGGAACATATTTTGTGGAGTCTGTGATTAGGCCCGTGGCCTTTATGAGGGCTCCATCCTCATCATTCCAGCGTATCTCAAGTACATTAATAGGAGGGGTTCTGCCGGGGGTTGTAACAAGTCTTACTTTTCCCCTTCATACAGATATTTAATTCTGTGCCATTATAGATACACCGGCTGACTATACCAGTGCAAGTATAGTAGGAATGGTAGAGTAAAGTCTGAGTGACCTTCTGTCCAGTTCGGGTGGTAGTTATGCAAGCTGCACAAGGGGGTAAGGCAAAAGTCTTTTCCAGAAATCCCAGGACCACCACTCCCACAAGATAATAGTGGAAGAACATTATGATTACAGTCTTTGGAGGTCAACTGGAATATTGGGTACGTTGAGCTTGTAGAGTTTCTTCTTCTTCTCTGCTCCGACTGCCACTCTTGCGTGTCAGGGGTGGGATTGTAGATTCTGAAGATTCTTACAATGTTGGTTGTCTCCGCAATGTGAGTCACAATGGAGTCTCCGGATAATTTACTGAAGTCCATTGACCAGGTTCAGGAGCAGCTGCTGGCTGCACTCGACTGTGGTGGATCCAGGGTTCAAGTTCTGCGACTTTTACTGCAGTTGGAGTTGACAAGATGACAACATAAGGTCCCTTCCAATGCGGCACCAGTGGGGTATTTCTCCACTCTTTGATCCACACTGACACTCCTGGCTTGAAGGGATGCAGAGGTTCGGTCAGATTGATGGGCAATCGATCTTGTACCCAGGCATGGAGACTCTGCAAAACAACCTAAAGCCAATAGTTCTTGTCTAGTTATTTCAGATCCTATTTGTTTCATATCTCCTTTAATTCCCTGTACAATGGGCGGAGGTCGCCCATACAAAATCTCAAAAGGGGAAACTCCCAAAGACTTGGTTGGGGCAGAACGTATCCTAAGAAGGGCTATAGGGAGAACCTGGAGCCACTTTAGGTGTGTTTCTTGACAAAGCTTGGACAACTGAGATTTCAGAGTTCTATTCATGCGTTCTACCTTCCCTGAACTCTGGGGTCTATAGGCATTGTGCAACTTCCATTATATCTGTAGAGCTCGAGCTAACTGTTGAGTTACTTGGGACACAAATGAGGGTCCATTGTCTGACCCTATAGTCAATGGTATTCCAAATCGAGGAATAATCTCATGGAGCAGTATCTTTGTGACTTCTCGAGCCTTCTCTGTTCAGGTGGGACGGGCTTCTACCCACCCAGAAAATGTGCAAACTAGAACCAACAGGTAGTGATATTCGTTTGCTTGTGGCATTTCAGCAAAATCTACTTGAATATCACTCATGGGGGCCATCCCTACTGACTGAACTCTTGGGGGTGGAACGGGACCTTGCCTAGGATTGTTCTTGACACATGTCAAACACTGCTGTGCCACTGAAGTGGACAGGGGTCCTAGTAGTGAAATGCAAAAATGGGGTCTTAGGGCTCTCTCTATGGCTGTCTTCCCATAGTGTGTGGCCTGATGGAAAGCATGAACAAAAGCTGGCCATAATGCTTCAGGAATGACTGTAGGACCTGGAGGTGTGCTACCCTCTTGAGGTGGCAGCACTATCCAAACTTTTTCTGTTAGGACTCCTCCCTCCTTTTCACAGAAATAATTCAACTCTTTTGTAGTGTATCGGGGAGCCCATGCGCTAAGGGGCAAGGGGAACATGGCTGCTTGCACTGGAATGTCTTGGGTCACAACTCGTCTAGTTGTGGCTGCTTTTCGGGTGGTGGCATCAGCAAACCTATTACCTCGGGTAACTTTTCCTACTCCTGTCTGGTGACCTCGACAGTGCATGACCGCAACTTGCTGAGGGGCCCATACAGCATCTAATAGTATCAATATCTCGGGCCCATACCTAATGGACTTGCCTCCTGAGGTGATCAACCCTCGCTCTTTATACAAGGCTCCATGTGCGTGTAAAGTGGTAAAGGCATACTTGGAATCTGTGTACACATTTAAACGGAGTCCTTCTCCTAATATCAGTGCTCTAGTGAGAGCTATCAACTCAGCCTTCTGTGCTGAAGTCCCTAGGGCCAAAGCTGAGGACTCAACTACTAGATTAAGGGTCACCACTGCATATCCAGCACAACGATGTCCATTGATGACGAGACTGCTTCCATCCACAAAGAAAGTCTGTTCAGGATCCTCCAAAGGAACATCAGTTAAATCTGGGCGACTTGAAAATACAGTGTCCATAGTTTCTATACAGTCATGATCAGGGGGCCCAGGACCAATTGGAAACAATGTAGCAGGATTCAGAGCTTGACTCTTTTAACTGTATCTGGGGATTTTCACACAACATACTCTGATATTTCAACATTCGTGAATTCGTTAGCCAGAAACTTCCTTTGTGTACCATGAGGGTGAGGACAGAATGGGGTACAGTCACTTGAAGATTCTTTCCTAGTGTGAGCTTGCCTGCTTTGCTCACCAAAAGGGCTGTTGCTGCAACAGCTCTCAAACAAGGGGGCCAACCTCTTGCTACCACATCCAGATGTTTTGACAGATAGGCTACTGGCCGTTGCCAAGATCCAAGAGACTGGGTCAGCACCCCTAGAGCATTTCCTTGTGACTCATGGACATAGAGATGGAAAGGTTTCTGGACATCTGGGAGACCCAGAGCTGGTGATGACATCAGAGCACTTTTCAGAGATCGGAATGCTGCATCCTGTTCCGGTCCCCACTTCAGTGGAGACTTTTCCATTCCTTTGGTAACTTGGTACAATGGTTTTGCTAGCAGCGCAAAATTGGGGATCCATATGCGACAGTATCCTGTGGCCCCCAGGAAGGCCCTCACTTGCCTCCTAGTGGTTGGAGTGGGAATACTGCATACAGCTTCTTTGCGTTCAGGTCCCAAGCGTCGAATTCCGCTGGACAACTGGAACCCTAGGTATTTAACTTCGGTTTGACATAGTTGTGCCTTGGCTCGTGAGACTTTGTATCCAGCCTCATTCAAAAGGTACAGAAGTTCACTGGTGGCTTGTAGACATTCACTTTCTGAGTTGGTGGCTTTGAGCAAGTCATCCACATACTGAAGGAGAACCCTTTGTCCTGGGTTCACTGAGTAACTTGAAAGATCTTGATTCAGGGCAGCGCTAAAGAGAGTAGGTGAATTCTTGAATCCTTGAGGTAATCGTGTCCAGGTGAGTTGGCCCCGCCTTCCTGTTGTGGGGTCTTGCCATTCAAAAGCGAATAAAAGTTGACTAATGGGGGCCAGGCATACACAGAAAAAGGCATCTTTGAGGTCCAGGACGGTGAAATGAGTAGCTTCAGTGGAGATCAGTCCCAAGAGAGTATAAGGATTTGGTACTACTGGGTGTATAGTTTCAAATGCATCATTTACCCGCCTCAGATCTTGTACTGGGCGGTAATCCACTGTCCCAGGTTTCTTGACTGGGAGTAGAGGGGTGTTCCATGGTGACTGGCACTCCTTAAGAAGTCCATACTTCAGCAGTTTCATCAGATGGCAGTGGATTCCTTCAATGGCTGGTCGGGGAAGAGGATACTGCTTCACATGCACTGGTTCCGCTCCTGGCTTGAGGGTGACAATGACAGGGGCTATGTTCTTCGCTAGGCCAGGTGGATTATCTTCTGCCCATACTTCAGACGGGGCTATGAGGCTGGTGGGTATACAGGAACTGTTTGATTTAATTGGAGGTGTACTATAGAACTGCCACTCTTCTTCTGGGGGAACAGTCAGCACCATTAATCCAGCAGGCTTTGGGTTCACAGTCATTCTCATTTCTCCCCCTTCAGCAAAGGATATTTGTGCCTGAAGCTTTGCAAGCATATCTCGGCCCAGAAGTGGGATAGGGCACTCAGGCATATACAAGAACTGGTGCGTTATCTTCTGTCCCCCTAGTTCACACATACGGTTCTGCAGGAATGGCTTGGTGGCCCTGTTCCCAGTGGCCCCAACAATAGTGACAGATCGAGAGGAAAGAGGAGCCATTGGCTTTGCCACCACGGAATATTCTGCTCCTGTATCTACCATAAAGTCCATATATCGGTCCCCTACTTTTAAACTGACCATAGGCTCCTGGGGACCCAGGGTGAACTTGGAGCCCGGTCCGGCCTAGTCTTCATCCATTTCATCCATGTCATAGCCCGTTGCTACTGCCACTCCCTCAATGGCTTCTTCTCTCTCGCGCTGGAACTGTGCTCGGTTCGCTCCTCCACGACTTTTAAATCGGCCTCCTGTTCTCCAGGGGCTCCCTCCTCCCCTCCTGGGGGTGGAGTCAAGATGCGGGCATTCCTTTCTCCAATGTCCTTCTTCTCTGCAATGGGCGCACTGATTCGCACCCAAAGGAGGCTTGCTACTTCCGCAGCCTCTTCCACATTCTCTGGTCCTTTGATTAGGAAAACCTCCTCCACGTCGTTCACTTAAAGCGGCAGCAAGAAGATCTGCTTTCTTCTTCATCTTTCGTTCACTTTCTCTGTCACGTTCATTTTCACGATTCACAAATACTTTCTGAGCGACTTCCATTAACTGTGCTGTATTCATACCCGCAAATCCATCCAGTTTCTGCAATTTTCATTTTATGTCTCTCTGGGACTGACTGACAAAGGCTGCATTTACCATGCGCAAATTCTCCTGAGCGGCGGGGTCATATGGGGTATATAGTCTATAGGCCTCAGACAACCGCTCATAAAAGGCCGCTGGGCTCTCATCTGGACCCTGGATAACTTCAGATACCTTCCCGATATTCATGGCCCTCTGGCCTCCCTTCTTCAGGCCTTGCAGCAAGGCCTGGCGAAATCGCATTAGGGCCGCTGCCCCCCTGTCATCATTTGGGTCCAATCTAAGATCTTCATTCGGGAAAGCTGCGGCGGCTGCTTGTGGGAGATTCAGATCCCCCCCCCCCCCCCTTCTACGGGATTTTCTTCTAGCCAGCGGACGGCTGCTTGCAGAATCCGCCCTCGCTCCTCAGTAGTAAAGAGGGTGGACAGGAGCTGGCGACAATTGGCCCAGGTAGGCTGATGAGTTTGCATTATACTAGACATGAATTCTGTCAACTCCTTGGGTTTTGCTGTATAGGATGCATAATGCGTTTTCCAGTTTAATAAATCAGTACTGGAAAAAGGTACATAGACTAGACTGGCTGGTCCTGGTGCCACCTGGCCCTGCTCATTTAGGATAGGTACACCAGGCACTTGACGCAATGGCATTAGGCGCCCTGTTCTCTCCTTCTTCTTCGGGGTTATACTTCTTAAATCATACGGCTCCCGGGTATAAGCTTCCTTGGTTGGTGACCCTGAACTGGCAGGAGAGCCTCCGCTTTCTATCTCGTCGGAGGACCCTAGTTCCCCCGACGTACTTGGGCCAGACTCGGGTCTATCACTCGGGGAAATGGGCTTCTTTTGCTGCTGCAGCGGTAATTGCTGGGGTACCTCATCAGGTTCCGCCTCAGGTAGCGGAGCTGGGGGAACTAACCTATGTGGGTGCTGGGGTAAACGGGCCAGGATTTCTGGGGACTTTGGGGCAGAATACACAGGTGGCTTCTTCTTCTCCACCGTTCGGGTCCCCCTAGTGGTTGCTACCAATATTCTACACTGGTCCTCATAGCAGCACTTCATCCATGAGGGCTACCTCTCACAAGCACTAAACCAGGAATCTATGTAGGGGAACTGATCAGGGTGCGCGTTCTGTACAAGCTGATGAATACGAGAAACTATTTCTACATCAAAGGTGCCCCCACGGGGCCATGAAGTAGTTAACACAGGCCACTCCCTATCACATAATACTCTCAATCTAGACGGAGACAATTTTATGCCATAGTCTCTTGAAAATCCTTTACAGAAATTCGTGATCATACATTCCAGCGGAGTTTGTGTGGACTCCGTCCCTCCCATAATCGTAATGGCGTGCACGTAATGACGTATAAGACGACAAACAGTAAGGGTAGGTAGTATGGCTGTAGGTAAGGGGTCCGTACAACCCACAGAACACTGAGGGGAACAAACACCACATGCTTCCTCCTTTTCGCGACCTGGGCGCGGTCGCCCGACCAGGAACTGCGCTACTCAGGAGTCCGCTGTTGCTCGGTCTGTGTCTCAAGACCTCTCAATCACACAAAGGGTCATACCAGCACAAGAAATCATTTTTCAAAATGCCCAAGGTTTTCTGACTAACTGACTATTCCCAACCAAAGGGTCGGTGGCTTTGGCGTCCGCTAACCCTTATGCGGAGTGTACTAGGACCGCCCTTGAGAGGTGATCAAGCTCTCTTGTCTCGCGCATCCATGCAAGACGTCTCGCGCACTCATGCAAGATTTTCCCAGTTAGTCTATACCAAATCAGTCTCACGCACACATGCAAGACTCTGTTCCCCAGGCTTCACTGACTTTTAAACAAGAAAATGTCTACTCACCGGATCCGGTTCCCGATACCAAACCAGCTCTTGGGTTGGATCCTGGACTCCCCTCGGGTTCAAAGGTGTTGGCCGACCGGACCCAGTGGCCCGCCGAGGCAAGGCGGAACCCTCTCCGATACAAAGGGATCAGCGGCGCCTGAGGTTTCCCCTGCGATCGGACAGACACGGTTCCGACCGGGCCAAACCTGGAGGCGAATTGCATGGAGTATTCGCTTGACCACCATTCACTATTTGCACATTCCCAGCCAACGCACCAAGAATATGAAGCAGCAAAGTGCAGACAATGAATAAATCCAGGAGTCAATTTACAGGGTCCAAGCCAATTTATTGTGCACAAGGCCCAGTTAGTCAAAGCTTCAAAAAGGACTGAGCAACGTTCTTACAGAGACATATTCATTTATACATTTCTTTCCAGTTTGATACATGCAAACTTTCTATTGGTTCCAACGCCCCCCTGCACCTGTCCAATCAGAGATCGCTCCTGGGCCTAGCACCCAGCTCCCTTCTCTAGGACTATTCTAACAATGGTGCAGTTTCTAGGTTTGGATACTTCTCTACTGCAAGGTCGTCCCTGGCTCTAGGAATGCAAGTATTGAAACATTTCTATTTTCACAGCACAACAGAATAATGGAAGATTTATGCATTCATGAAAACTTCTTATTAAGCAGTTTAAACAGTTTTCTCAAACTTTTACAGACTTTGGTTCTTTACTGAGATGGGGGTTGGAATCAGGGCCTAACTTACAGGCCTTTCAAATTTGCAGACTATTATAGGCCATAGCCTGCCACACTGCCACTACCATCTGGAAACCAGTGCCACTTTGGCATAGAGAGGGATGCCGGTTTCTCAGTAGCAGGAACTCTGGAAAGAAAATTTAGCGCAGAGCCTTCAAGTTAAGGTGAGCTAACAGGCCCTGCAGCAGACTTCATCCTTCTCTTGCACAGGCATCCTGTTACCATGGAAACCCTGCAAGGGGAGGAGATGCTGCAGAGCATGTCAGCTTGACTTGGCTGGAAGGCCCTGTGTTAAATTGCTGATGCCACATTTTACACAACAAGCAATTCAGAGGTGAGGTATGATATCAGGAAAGGGGAGTTTCTTGGTAGTGGTGATCTATAGAAGATAGGAGTGTTCTCCTCCATTCAGTGTTTTTTTTTGGGGGGGGAGCGCTGATTGCCTGTATTTATGTTTATTAAAACCTGTTATACTGCCATAAACCTGTGACAACAATTTAAATTTGATTCTGGGATAGAGAGAGGAGATACAATTAAGAAAGGAGGAAGAGATAAAAGCATAAATGGACAGAAGAAAGGAAAGGTTATGGGAGGTGGGATAGAGAGAAGTATAGTGCAGGGGAGAAGAAAGAAACAGGGAAGAAGCATAGGGGTTGTGAAAAGGCAGAGAAAAGGATAAGACAGAAAATGTAACAGTTGGGTGGGTTGGAGAAGAGAAAGAACAATGGCAGAAAATTAGAGTAAAAGGATGGCAGAAAATAATAAAACAGAGACATTTCATTTCATTTACTTGACTTATTGCTCGCCTATAGAAAACTGCTAGGTGGGTACAACAATGCATAAGGGCAAACACAACTTGGTACAAAATCTTCAGATGGCATGAGTTTCAAGAGAAAAATAAATGACAGAAAACAGAATAGGCCAACAAAGAGGAGGAGGCAAGCTGAGATGGAAAAGAGATAAAAGCCCCATTCAGGAAGGTTAAATGCCTTGACCCTTCGATACGGTCCAGCAGAGTACTGTCTGTCTGGGGCAGGAGTGCCGTACTTCAGAGATGACTGTACATCTGAACTCTGTCTTTCATTTGAGAAGCAGCTATCTATGTTCCACACTAGTTCATCATCTGCACGTTTTGGGGCCGATACAGTAAAATGCATAATGGGTAGAGCAGAAGTTAGCACAACATTCGTGCATAGCATTCTGCGTAATTGTGGGTGCACAATGCAGAAAGGCGTTTAGCATGAGTGAAATGTGTACGCAAGTGGCTATACAGATGACAGTGTCCTGCTTGCAAGATGTGATCAAAAAGTATCAAGAGTTTTTGTGTAGCTATATAACAATACGTCACACCACAATGCTATTAAGCATGCAGTGACCTTGTTATGTGCTCTGCATGTGCAGGATATAGCATTGCTGCAGCACACCTGTACTTTTTAAAATCACGTGGTGTTTAATATCTTGTAAAGGCAGTTCATCAGATTTATGATGAGTGAAAAAACTGAACAGAGAATTTGCATTCAATTCTGCCAGAAACTTGGAGATTCATGCAAAGAGACATGACAAGTTACAGCAAGTGTATGGTGATGAATGCATGAGTTGTGTTCAAGTGTATGACATTTCCAAGAGGACCACCAAAGTGTTGACAGTGACGAATGTTCTGGAAGACCATCCACGAGCAGGAATGAAGACAAAGTTGCGTGCCGCAATTCGCTCAAATCTTCAATTGACTATCAGGGAGTTTGCTGAGGACATGGACATCAGTTTAGGGTTGGTACAGTCCATTCTTACTGTCGATTTGGGGATGAGATGTGTATCTGCAAAATTCATTCCAAAGCTTCTGTCCCCTGACCAAAAAGATCAACTGTCTGCAGCCAGGGAGTTGTTTGAATGCGTTGAAAATGACTCTGATTTCATCAAAAAGATTATTACTGGTGATGAATCATGGGTTTATGGTTATGACCTGGAAACTAAGGCTCAATCCTCATAATGGAAGACTCCAAACTCTCCCAGACACAAGAAAACCTGTCAGGTGAGGAGTAATGTCAAGGTCATGCTCACAGTTTTCCTTCATTACCAAGATATTGTTCATTATGAGTATGCTCCAAAAGGCCAACCATCAATAAGGAGTACTATGTCCAAGTTCTGACATGTTTGAGATGCAGTTCGTCGTAAGAGGCCAGAGTTGCCAGGAATGGTGAATGGTTGCTTCATCACACATCACATCTTGTCCAGTAGTTCTTGGACAAACATCAAATCAAGCAAGTTCGTCAGCCTCTGTACTCACCTGACCTCTCATCCTGTGACTTTTTCTTGTTTCCAAAACTGAAATTACCACTGAAAGGAAAGAGATTCGATGACTTGGAGACCATTAAGCAAAATTCAACACAGCAGCTTCACAGCATAACGAAAGAGGCATTTCAAAATTGTTTCCAGCACTGACAAGTATGCTGGAGGAAGGGTGTTTTATTGGAAGGGGACTACTCTGAAGGAGACTGAGTGCAATAACTGTCAGTGTTATACTTCTTGTGTTATTGTACAAGTCTCGATACATTTTGATCACACCTCATATTATAAGTGCATGGTAATGGGCTCTGCATTTTATAACTGCATGGTAATAAAATCATTTGCTACTTCATCTGGATGCAAAGAAGTGTGCAGAAGACCACAAAGTTGAGTGCAATGCTTTTAATGCCAGAGCTTTAATGCCAGTTCTGAGATAGAGTTAAAGGTTAGTTCCTTCTTCTGTAGTCAGCATTAATGGGGATTTCATGCCTGTTTCTTCTCTTTACTATAAGCTTGAAGTATCCAAGGCAGCCAGGGCTCAGAAAGAGGCATAGTACTGAGTCTGCTGTGGTGGCTATGTTGAATGATATTTGCTTTGCTTTGGATGTGGGGAAAAAGGTCCTTTTGAGTCAACTAGATTTGAGTGCTGCTTAGATATCATGATCAGGTAACAGGAAATAGGAATCACAGGGACCATTCTGGAATGGTTTAGATCTTTTCTTTCTGATTGCTCTTTCAGGTTTAAGGTCAATAATTATGCCTTTAAGTCCTATCAATTGAGTTGCAGTGTGCCACAGGACTTTATCCTGTCTCCCACTCTTTTCAACATTTTCCTTGGTCTGATGGCTTTTCTGGCCCAAGAATTAGGGTAAGCATTTACCTTTTCATTCTTATCTTTCCCCCTAAAATCTCCCCTCCTCTTCCTCCTTTCTCAGTCTCTGTGGATAACTCTGTACTCCTTCCTGTTTCCTCGGCTCGCAATCTTGGGGTTGTCTTTGACTCTTCTCTCTCCTTCTCCATACACATTCATCTGATAGCTAAGACCTGCCGTTTCTTTCTCTATATTACATCAGCAAAATCCACCCTTTCCTTTCTGAACACACTACTAAGACGCTTATCCACTCCTTAATTACCTCCTGACTTGACTACTGTAACCTACTCCTTGCTGGTCTCTCTTTGAATCATCTCTCTCCCCTTCAATCTATTCAACACTCTGCTGAGTGGCTAATCTTCCGCCAGCCTTGTCATGCTCATATTACTCTTCTCAAGTCACTTAATTGGCTCCCTATCCGTTTCCGCATCCAGTTCAAACTTCTCCTGCTGAGCTATAAATGCATTCACTCTGCGGCTCCTCACTACCTTTCTTCTCTTATCTCTCCTTACAAACAAACCCCCCTCGGGAACTCCGCTCTTCTAGCAAACTGCTTCTATCTGTGCCCTTCTCTTCTAGTGCTAACTCCAGACTTCGCTCTTTCACCTTGCTGCACCTTACGCCTGGAACAAACTACCCGTGTCTGTATGCCAGGTACCTTCTCTAACCCTCTTCAGATCCAGGCTGAAAACCCACCTCTTCGCTGCTGCTTTTGGATCTTGACTCACCTGATCTCCTTTTTCTTTTCCTTTCCCCCTTGTTTTATCCCTGCCTACACGTGTTGTCTGTCTTGACTAGATTGTAAGCTCTGATGAGCAGGGACTGTCTCTTACATGTCTGTGCAGCTCTGCGTATAACTTGTAGTGCTATACAAATGCTCAGTAGTAGTAGTAGCAGTAGTAGCAGTTGGTCTGAGTTAGTGAAAAATGGGACTTTGAGTTTCAATCTCAGTACAACGTCTGCCTTTTATTTTTTGGTGCCTACTTTGTGGAATCTGTTTCCTCTTTATATTAGGCAAGAGTACTCCATTAAGTCTTTTAAGAAACATCTTAAGACTTATTTTTTTTTTAACAAACCTATGGCGGCTTCTAATCGTATGGGTGCCTGAACTGTGAATGAGACCTGTATGATATTTTGTTGGTATGTTTTTGTTTTGTGTTGTTGAGGTTTATATTTTTATTTGTTTGTAAATGTTTTTATTGTTTGCAATTTACTTGCTTGTTTGTAAACTGCTTTGGTGCCTATGGCTTAAAGCGGTATTGAATAAACATAAACATAAGCATAAACTTATTAGTTAGAATCTGTGAATAGCTGGATTCATCAAATCAGTCGCTCTTGAATCTGCAAAGCCCTTTGGTTTTCTCGGAACAGTTCAGTCCCGTTGTTGTCATCAGTTTGCGGTACTGAAATTTCCTTTAAGGAATCTGTAAAGTCCTTGGGCATTATTCTAACCCTACTGGTCCCCCTCACCCTACTGATCTAACAACACGGTGTCTCAGCATACTATTACCCTGATGACATTGTCCTTCTCCATCACACCAACCCATCCGCCCAAGATCTCTCACCACTAAACACTTTCTTGTCTCAGATCTCCACCTGGATGTCCACCGATTTCCTCCATCTCAACCCCACAAAGACAGCCACCAAATGATTCCCAGCTGGGAGCTCCTGCCCCTCTCTTGCCCCCACACTTTCAAACTCCACCATCCCCCTAGTCGATTCCCTCCACTACTTGAGCATCATTCTTGATTCCTTTCTAACCTTTCAAGATCACATCTGCTCTCTCCTCCGCCATTTGTTTCACTTTCTCCATCAGATCTGTGCTGTCCATTCTTCTCTCTCCCTGACCACTCTTCTCCTTACTGTTGTCATGTGTCTGGTCTCCCACAGTACCAACTATACTGCCTACAACTCATACAAAACACTGCCATCTGAATCCTTGCTCACACTTCCTGTTTTGACCACATCACTCCAGTCCTTATCTGTTTTCACTGGCTCTCGCTCAAATACCACATTCAGTTCAAACTCCTCACCCTGGTCCACAAAGCCCTACACACCGGCACCCCCAGATATCTTTCAGACATTCTTCATCTGCACTCCACACATCATACCCTCCTCACTGTCCATGTCAATCGCCTGCACCTTCCCTTTGCCACAAGAGCCAGGCTAGAATCCACCCGCAACTCTGCTTTCTAATTCCTAGGCCCTGCCTTATGGATTGCACTGCCCCCTGATCTCCGTCTCAAACTCTCCTGTCCCAAGTTCAAATCCATGCTTAAAACATACCTCTTCCAAATAGCCTTTGACCTGCCACCTTCAGATTCTTTGTTCTCCTGCCCTTGACCTCCTCTGTCCTGTTATCCCCTTTGTATGACTGTACTGCCTTTCCTATCAAACTATGATGCTCCTTTTCTGATTTCTTGCTGTTTACTTGTTTATTTTAATTGTACACCACCCTGCTGCATTTGTGAAGGTGCGGTATATCAAGCATAATAAAACATAAACATCCTTGATTGCTTCCTATCTTTTTCCAAACAGGTTTCTGCTATAGTTCATAGTTCTTTCAGAACTTTTATGGCTGTTTAGATCTCTGTCCTTTTTGTGAACACCAAGATGCTTCACACCCTTTTTCCTGCGATTATCTTCTCCCAGGGGTTCCACTTTATAGCTTAAAGTACCCCCAGCTGGTACAGAACAAAGCTTTGAGGTTATTACACATTCCACCATCACTTTGATCATGTCTTCTCTCTCATGTTTAAGGAGCACTGGCTTTCCATTTCCTTCCCTCTTAAGTTTAAAATCCTGATCATAAGCCACAGGGCTTTTTACTCGGATCCGCTGTTGTATTTCTCTTTCTTGTTGACTCCATATTGCATCACTTGTATTCTTAAGTCCTCTCAAGCTCTCCTTTTAGCAGTTCCACCACCCTTGGTGTATAAGTGCCCATAAATCTGCAGTTTGTTATTTAGTTTCTGCCCTTTGGATGCCCTTCCGCTAGATCAGACTGGAAAGCTCCCATCAAAGATTTAATGCTGAGGTTAAAACATGGTTCTTATCTCAATCTTGTCTTGAGTTTGCCAGTGCCTCCCAGGGATATTAGGGCAGCTGGTTTTCCCCTTTCTTCACGTGTCGTCCACCTTCACTACAGTGGTTGTCGTGGATCAAATTGTTGTCCTACACTTTTCCCCTCCCTTTCTCCTATGTTTGCAGTTTGTCTTGTTCTGCCTGTTATACATTTATAAAGCTTCTGTGGATTGTACACTACAGTGCTGACAATGCACAATATTGACTAGTGGCATACCGAATTTCTAGAAATACATAAGCACCCACAACTTTTTTCTGGCTTTGTTGAAGGGGAAGGGTAAATCCAAAAAAATAACTGCAGGAAAGAGGAGCTGAGGGGGTTGTGTTATGAACATGTGCTGGAATGTGATTTCATGTATCAGTATTGATGGTATCAGGACACTTGTAGCTGTATGCAGGGTTTTCATGCTCATACATTATGTGCATATACTGGAATGCTAATTCATGCATAAATATCAATATTATTCTGCACAGAAATATCATTGTGTTGTGTTATGTCAGCAGCCCAGCACAACACAGTGATATTCTGCACAGAATGATATTGATGCTTATGCACAAAATAGCATTCAACACATGCACATAATGTATGAGTATGAAAACCCTGTACACAGCTCCAAGTTTCCTGACACCAACAATATTTAAGTGCAGAATAGTATTCCAGCATATGCAAACGAGTGCCAATATAAATTTCTTTTCTGCACAGGATATGGCTTCTATTAGCACAAACCTATGTGTGCATGAATCCAGCGTGCTCTTTTTTTTTACCACAAATTATTTGCATATTTGGTTATTACTTTGTGAAGCAAAATTTTTGCATTCTGCTTTTGTTGGAAAACCATATACTGATCTTTAGTACTCTGCTCTAACACAAAGTTACTGCATCGGCCTTTGTGATGCATTCCACCTTATCCCCTGAGATGGCAAGCCGAAACCAGGGCGGCAGCACTTAAAACTGTTAATAATTCATCTTATCTCCTCCATAAGATCTTTAGGATACTGCCAGCACAATATCTTAACAGCGTGATTCAGGCTTTTGTTCAGTTAGAGAACTGCATAGTACAGGAGTGAATGGACCATGAATGAATGGAGGAAAGAATAACCCTGTGGCAGCCTGCAGCAACTGCCTATCGCCTTCACCCCATTCAGGATAAAGACTACCTAGCAAGCAGTGCGGCCCTTTCAACCATGTGCAAACAAGCACTGGGCACTTTCATTCCTGTATGTACATTTGGAATCTTTGGGGTTCATTTTTAGCAAGCCTCAGGGAACAATACACTGAAATATTTTCATTTTTATTGATAAGCATTTACAATTAATACACCCTCCAACAATGAAAGATAAGGTAACTGTATGATCAATAAGAAAAAGAAAATGATCACATATAATCCAAACAAGTATCAAATACTACATAAGACCACCAAACTGGAAACAAGACAAGGAAAATCATTAAAGAGTCAAAAGCGGCACAGCCAGCTTATATGGTAGATAATTTACCCCGCTACAGACCTCTCCCTATCCACCAAGTAACTGAGGAGTTGTTTGGGGTCAAAGAACAGAAATCTCTTATTATCCAGAAAAAAAAACAAACATTGACAAAGAAACTTTAATAGAAAAGTAGCTCCTAGGGCAAGAACTCTTGGTTTTAAACCCAGAAATTCTTTCTACCTATCTTGGGTAGCCCTTGAAAAATCAGAAAAGATTTGAATCCTAGACCCCAAAAACAGCTCCTGCATATGACGAAAACACAATTTCAAAACAGTATGTCGGTCCATCTCAATAGCAAAATTAACAAGCACGGTAGTCCGCTCAGTCACAATATCTGGGGAATTTTCCAAGAAGCCAGTAAGGTCAAAAGAAACCTGTGGACTACATGATTGATCCACTCCAGTAGCACCAGCTCCTGGCACAACAGACAAGTATTGCGCCCAAGTAATTAGTAGCAAATTATCCAATGGAAGCTGTAAAATCTCTTGAAAATATTTCTTAACCATCTCCACTGCTGAAATCAGTGGAGATTTAGGAAAATTAATAAACCTCAGGTTATTCTTCTGAGAATAATTCTCCAGATACTCCATCTTACGAGTTAACACTGAAGAGCCTTTAACCAGCGCACACTGAATGTCCTGTAATTCCCCAAACCTTGCTTCCAGTACAGCGAACCTAGAAGCCTGCAAAGTCTGCTCTTGAGAAACTCCATCAAGGGAATCCTTTACACAAGAAAGCTCTGAGGAAAAAGTACCTACAAGTGCTTGCAGAGAAGAATTCATCGAGGCCATTACCTCCCAAATGGTATCCATAGTTATAACTGACAGTTTTTCCAACCCTCCAGGACCCGGAGGGAAAGGAACACCACCCTCAGCTACCACCCTCCTCTCCAAGATGCTGTCAATCGTTGACTCAGCTCCCCCAAAAATTAGGGAGGACTCTGTGACTGGAGATCCTTCTGGACTAACACGTCTCTCACCAGAACCACGAATGGCCATGTGGGTATGCTGGAAACACTTTCGGATCGCGGAGGCGCAGCTCTCTCATCGGGGCTCAAGGATGCCCCACTCAATGCTGATGCCGATAACACTGTCGGCCCTGCTGAAGTGCCAATTCGAACTCCAAGGCTTAATCCACATTCAGTGAGTGAATTCCCAGGGTAGAGGCTGCTGTTCCGGAGGACTGGAGCTTCAGTTTTCTCCCCCCCCCATCAAGGCAAGCGAATGCCCAAGAAACTAGACACTGCACCGAGAGGTAAAGACACAGCTACCAGCTAGACGCCATTTTGTTTCGCCTACCATGCTGAAATATTTTAAAGAGAAAAACAAAAACTGGATGAGAAAGTAAAAGGGTCTCTGGAAGTGAGGTTCTGGGAAGCCAGAGGGTCTGGACCCCATCCAGACTTTATTGGAGTTCACGGAGGCCTAAATCCAACAGGTACTAGAAAAAGAAAGGGGAGAAAGAGGAAATAGAAGAGGCTGAGATTTTAAGAGACACTGTAAATGCATGGAAAACTGCCCAGATCACTTGAAAACTCGATGAGGGTGAGGGTCTTCTCTAGAAGACAAAAATAAACCTATCTCTTGATGAGATATGCCTCTGGAACAAATACAGAGACAGAATAGTACAGATGGAGTCTTGTGGCTTATAGAAAAGCCCCCTCTGCTGATAATATTCAAGTAATAACATAGATAGATTGGCCTTTGATTCTTAAGTGATTTTACTCAGAAGATGAATTGCTTACATTTATGTTGGTTGCAGTCCAAAATGACTGCAGCAGCCAAATGGCAAACATTTATTAACACCAAATGAAGAAGATTGGTATTTAAGTTTTTAGGATTTCCCCTCAATGGAGAGATTAACATGACATAAATGTAAGAAAAGTCATAATTAGTGTAACCACCTCAGTCCCTTGGATGGCAGACAGATCCTGCCAGGGCTAAGTCATAGAGGAAATATATCCTGGGCTCTCTTATACAGCCAGCACACACTGGTATTTTTTTAACATTTCTTATATACTGCCTTTCATGATATCAAGGTGGTTTACATTGAACAAACTGAAATTAAATTGAACAGGGCATTATAACTTGGAGATAATTATTTTACAGGGAACCTGGGCAATGGAGGGTTAAGCGGCTTGCCCAAGACCACAAGGAGCACCTGTGGGACTAGAAACCCCAGTCCTTCTGGCCCAAGATTGCTGTCCTCTAGTGGGATTTGAATCCCTGACCTTCTGGCCTGAGGTAACTTGCTCCAACCACTAGGCCACTAGCTACAGATAGCAGATTCTTCATGGGGGGGGGGGGGGGAACAGGGAAAGGGAAATCCCTTCAAGACCTTTTCCATATAATTCAAAGAGGCTCTGAATAGGGAATAGGGTGTTGTTGTTGTTGTTGTTAAGTGCCGAGTTGGTGTTGACTCATGGTGACCCTCTGTATAGTTAACCCAAACTATGTTCGTTCTTCAGTCAGGCGGCTCATTGTTGATAGAGTGGTACCCATAGCTGCTGTTATTGTATCGATCTATCTAATTTCTGGTCTTCCTCTTTTGCGCTGACCTTCAACCTTGCCAAGCATGATGTCTTTCTCTTATGATCTCTCTCTTCGCATGATGTGTCCAAAGTATGAGAGTCGAAGTCTTGTCATCTGAGCTTCTAAGGAAAGCTTAGGTTTGATCTCCTCTAGTACTGACTGGTTTGTTCTTCGGACAGTCCATGGTATACACAGTATTTGCCGCCAGCACCATAATTCAAAGGCATCGATTTTCTTCCTGTCTTATCTTTTTCACTGTCCAACCTTTGCATCCATATGATGTTATTGAAAATACCATGGCTTGGACAAGTGGAATCTTTGTATGGAGAGAGAGAATTGGGTGTAATGTGGCAAAATGTTCAGTTCAAGCAGTAATAGTATGTAATGTTCAATACAACTACAACATCTTTGAGGTATTTGTGTCTATGATCCCAATTTAAAGATTTATGTGTTCTGCCTCAGGCAAAGGGATCCTGGATTAGGGCTCTTGAGCACTGAGCAGACCAAAATGTCCTTAGTCCCTCTGGGCTCCTACTTCTCTCTTCCATTAGGCAAAGTCCACTCTGATACTGCAGACTCCTCTGTTAGACTTTGAAAGCAAGCCATCTCCTCTACACTCTCTTCCACACTCGGCAGAGAGATGAGTAAAACCTCTGACTGGGCCTCCAATTTTCACATGTAAACACTTCAAGAATCAAGGCGTGATTCCGCGGTGGACATAAAATAAATCAAGGGCCAGATATTCAAAGGGATTAATGTGTTTTGCAGGATCGGAAAACTGCATGAACGCCCCTGAGCTTGATATTCTGTGGTATGAACCAATTAGTACCACTGAATATCTCCACAGACCACCTTGGCACTAACTGGATACTGCCAAGGTGGTCTGTGGGCAGGGCTCAGAGTGGGGCAGTCCCACCACCTATCCAGTCAGCTGCAATTTTCAGCCTGCTAACTGGATAAGTAACCACAAAAAATCAAGACGGGTCATTGGCTGTCCTACCTTTATGCAGTTTTGTTATCTGGTTAGCAACTGAATATCACCACTGACCAGATAGAAAACACCATCGTTGACAAAACCGAATATTCAGTACCAGACACCAGATAGGCTCCGGCATGGAATATCTGGTTTCACTTTTACTTGTGACTGTCAGGCACTTTAGACATGATGACCGCCGTAGGCTCAATATCAGGTTCCAAAAAGCCTAGACCCCAGTAGGACTTTGCACACAATGCACAGCACTACCACCCAACACAAAAGAAAATCCACAGATCATACCTCATCCTATACGTTGGGGTTGTATGTGGATCAAGAAAAAGCAAGGAAACCATTTCATGAGGAGGATGCTACAGAAGACAGCATGCATCTACTGCTCAAGCTAGAAACAGAATGGCCCTAGACACAAAGCATGTTGGATTGCTTAGGATCCTGAAGGGACCCTTGCATTAGGTTTAGGTTTCATTATTGGAATGGACAGAAACGAAACCTAGATTTTGTTGAAGAAGAAAAGTTATAAATAGAAATAAATAAATACCGAAGAGCTGAAAAACACTTCATCTCGAATGGGAGAATTGTTTATGACTTCTCTTTTACAATTAATATATTCTAGGCTGTAACACTCTCATGTTACTATAATAGGCACTGAAGTTATTTTTATTTATTTATTGCCTACCTATATGGTTCTAAAAAAACCCATTTTAAAATAAAAGAATTTTTAAAAGGGAAAATCTTTTGCCTTGGATCTTTGCTTGGTGCAGGACCAGGCGAACCATCAGGCAGATTAGGCAGTCACCTAGGGCAGCAGCTTCTAGAGGATTGACAAAGAGCCTCTGCAGTCAAATCAAAAGACGAGGTCTTGACAACTACACAAGCTCGAAGAATCATCGGTGTGTGCTTTCACCTGCAAGAAGAATGAGCAGTTTTCAAGTCGTTCATTTAACCGAGTAAATGCTTTTGGAAATCACCCTCGTGTTTATTACAAAACAAAGTTTAATATTTAAAAGTATGATGTCCGAATATGTGCTTTTATAGGATTGCTCAGGGAGGAATGGTGTTGAGGTGATCAAGATTGTGGAGTTTAATTATAAAACTTTTGGTGGGGGGGGCACTAGAGGCACGATATTAGCGATGATGGCTATACTCTTCATTATCACCACTGCCTGGTTAGCGACAGACTCCGCCCCGGAATGCCCACGACACGCCTCGATACTACATAGTTAGCCTCGGCGCATGTAGCAACATTATTTGGGAGTATTCAGTGGCCCAGTCTGCAAACCGTGTAAATGCCTTGGAATATCTGGCCCTAGGGGTCTAAAATGTAATTGAGAGGGGCCGCAAGGTTGAAGATACACATAGGGCATCTGATGCCCTTGCAACAGCCCTGGCCTGGTAAACTTAAATCATAATCTGTTTTGTTTTTCCAGGCTCGGTTCAAAGCCTATGAGAGGGTTACATAAAGTACATATCAGTACTTTAGGTTTTCATCTAAATACACGTATGGATTCAAAAATAAATATATTATGCACATTTAAGTTTTTTTTCAAGGACTTTTATTTTTTTCTGAGATACTCGTTTGCATCAAACAAAATGACGGGATATTCCGTGGCAGTATCCAGACAGGAGCTGCTATTGAAAATCTAGGCTCAGCGGCCCTAACTGGGTTAGGGCAATTTTTAGCTGGCACTTATCCAGATTGCCACTTAGGCCTGCTTTTCATATGGTCTAAGCTGTCCTGGCAAGGGCCGCTGAAAATCAGACTAACTGGATTAGCGCCGGCACCATTCCCCCCCCCCCCCCCCATTGGCTGGCTGGCAAAGGGCTTTGAATATCGGCCCGTTTGTTTTATTTTTATTTTATTTATTTATTTATTTATTTATTTATTTTTCTTATATACCGCGCTATTCATCATCAGCGCGGTTTACATGTAACAATAACTGTGCAGTGAAGACAATCTACACTGAACTTACCATATACCTGCCGCCCCTGCACGTCATCTCCTCAGATAATGGTTAGCTTCACAAAACTAATGCAACACCCATTTACATTAAAGTATTGTACATAGTTTGTGTTAATATGTATTTAGTTCCCCTGGTTTCCTTCCCATGTTCAATTTCCTGTTCTTTGTAAACTCAATGTTGTTTGTATACATTGTAGTATGCTTGTTTGATGTACACCGCGCTGATTTTAATAGCGCGGTATAGAAGCAAATGTTAAATAAATAAATAAATAAAATAAATAAATATAACAGAAATGTACAGTTTTAACAGTCAGTTCAAGATTCTGGTCCTTCTCCACCGTGTCCTCCACACCCACTCCCCTCAGTATCTAGCCGACCTGGTTCACTTCCATAACCCAACCCGTTCCCTACGCTCCTTTCACCTAAATCGTCTGCATCTCCCCTCACCCACTTGTGCTCGCCTCCAATCCACCCGTTCCTCTGCGTTCTTCTTCCTTGCTCCCGCCCTGTGGAACTCTCTCCCCTCTTCTATCCGTCTCGAACAGGACCATGCCACCTTTAAGACCCGCCTTAAAACTCACCTCTTTACCCTTGCCTTCGACCTTCCCGAACCTCCCACATGATTTGTCTTCCCCTCCCCCTCCCCTCACTTTCCTTTCTACTGTCCTGTTGTATGAATCTGCCTAGTTTGCTTTCCTATCAATTGATGTAACTTCTTTTCCTTTCTCTTCCCACCTTTTGGTGACTGTTTCGATTTGAACTCTGTAAACCGCTATGATGTACATTGCGTTTAGCGGTATATTAAGTTAAAAACCATAAACCATAAACCATAACAGGATAACTACATTACAAATAACATATTTTAAAGAGAAACTTTTTTTTTAATTTTGTTTCATTTTTTGTTTTGTTTCTTTAAAAATGAAACAAGAAAATTGCAAATGACAAAAAAAAAAAAAAGAAACATTTCTGCAAATAATCCTGTGGAACTTTAACTGAATCTTCAATTTACATTTTAGCAAGCTAAAGTTCCTTAGTGCTTTTTACCTATTTGGCCTGCAGACTTTTGTCTGTGGTTATTTTTCCTCTCCTGAAGCTGCAGCAGAGTAAACGCGTGGCCAAAAGATGGCTCTAACCTTGCCAACAGAGCCGCTCGCGGGTCCTTTATCACCCTTCTGCCCGATCTTTTCTTACAGCTTTTGTGTTCATTTGTCAGCAGCGGCAGCCATGGGACTAGGATTAGGAAACAGTGGAACAGAAGGTGAGGAGGTGGAAGAGGAGGACAGGGAGAGAAAGAGGGGCCGGGTATAGAATCCCAATGACTAGATTTTTATAAATGGGATATAAGACATTTATAAATATACACTAATTAGCAATTTAGAAAAAAAAGTCTACAGTTTTCGAACATTGATTAGAGTAGACCCACAAAGATAAGGGGTTGAAATGGAACGATCGGTCCTAGAAGTGGCTCATCTCCTTACCTGAGCTATTAAGCCCAAGCAAGCCTTTGAAGATTTACCCCTCATTGTAAAAAAAAACACTCTCTCTCCTCCCCTCCCCCAAGCCCTTCCTTTATTCTCTACATTTTCTCATGCATACTAAGATCCAGAAATCAAACTTGTAGTGTGATACTGAAACAGATGCTCTGCCGACAGGAGGCATTGATGTGGCCCCTCCATCGACACCGCCTGCAAATATGGAAATCATGCTGAAGAACTCGGTCTCTGCTTCCCCTGAAAGAATTCACTTTGTTATTAAGGTGGCTACAAACCCCAGGAGCATCTCATATGGTGTAACCAGGACTTCAAATGAGCAAATACTATTTTTAGTGGGTCTCTTGGCTGTAGCATGGGAATAAAAACAACATTCAGAGGCAGGAAATAGCAGAGGAGAATCCAGAATGCAGAGGACTGAACAGGGGTTCAGCTGAGTTAGACTAATTATAAATAATATGATTAGGGGGCTCGATATTCATTTGCAACGAAGGCGCATAGCCGTCGTCACTGAACTTTAACCCTGGATATTCAATGCCCGGGTCATATGCGGCCCCGGCATTGCATATCTGGGGTTGCTGCACAGCCAAAGATGCCACAGAAACTAACTGGGCAGCAACGATATTGAGTCGCTGCCCGATTAGCTCCCACGGTAAAGTTAGGCCACTCCTCCATTATGCCTTTTTAAGTTCTTACACACATACAGTGCCTGCCTAAAACTCAAAGAGTTCTAATGAACAGGACAGAAAGCCCGCAAATCAGGATAAAGTATGTGTCAATGTGTTAGTCCATTTTAACGACTGATAATGCACTTAATAGTTGGAATACTGTACATTAAGTCAGTCCCATTTTATGGGTCTAACTTAATGCATTTTTTGACTAGCCTTCAAAGGTTAATATCTATTTTTCTTAGGTTGGGAATAATGTGTTTTAAATGAGCATGAATGGAACTTTATCTATTAGTCATGTATATCCCTACAGGCTTATGCAATCCTGGACGTAGATCCCCTCTGTACGTCCGGTCTGAACCGGACGTACAGAGGGGATCGCAATTCTGATCCCGTGGAGCATGTCTAGCCCCGTGGGATCAGAATGATGAACAGTCCTGTATGTGCAGGCTGGGTCTGTGATTCAGCCTGGCCTGCACGTACAGGACTGTACCCGGCTAACTCAGTGAAGGCTCTTCAATGGAGCCGCTGCGCCATGGCGTCATGTTGCCTTGGCACTGTGGTTCCATTGAAGAGCTGCAATGCCAGTTGCCAGACTTCAGGGCTTCATTCCCTGCAGCCCAACCCCCAATCTGGCCTCCTAAGGCCAGGGTTGGGCTGCGGGGAATGCCTTCAGGCCCCCCCCCCCCGCCCAATCTAAGCACCAGGCCACCGAAGAAAAAGGTCCTCAGAGGTGGAATAACTTCCCTGCATAAGTCGCCGGCCCTGGACATACAAGGCCGACATTAGACTCTGCCCCCGAGCTGCTCATTCCCTGCCCCCGTCTAACTTCCCCATAGAACCGGCGGGAAAGTTAGACACGGCTGGAGAAGGCACAAATAGCGGGGGTGGATGTCCCTTTGAGGCATCTATCCCCGCTATTTGTAGCACAGAATCGGGCCCCTGATGTTTACCCAAAAAATACATATTTTTATTTATTTATTTACATCAGGGGTGTTTCTCGGTTAAAACCTAAAATCAGAAGCCCTAGATATGATACATAAGTGCCAGCTGCAGACGTGATTTTAATTTGCTTACTTCCATTTTAATGGAAAGTGAAGGTGTAGGAGGGCTGTTCTGTCTGCACTCTGTGACAGCTCCCTGTCACTTCACATAAAACTGGATCTTTAATGAACTTCTCAGGGCAGAGCTTTCCATCCCCCATCTCTCTCTGTGTCTCTCCTTCCTTCCTCCCGGTTCTCTCGGAATGCGTATACACAGTATAGGGTTATAAAAACATTTAACATGCTGAGACTGCTGGACACACAGCAGTGGAGAGAGAATGGAGAATGAGGAAGATAAAAAAAAAAGACTCTAATGAGGTTCTCTCAAGCTGCCGCGATGATCCCAGCCAAGAGGTGATTAGGAAAGATCGCCTGAGGTAGAGGTCATTCACTAACAAGTCAGCATGAAAAAAGAGATGCTGCTTGCTGAAGGTGGTGGAATCTCCATCAGTGGACATTTGTAAAAGCAGCTTATATAAGATTGTTTTGTTGTAAGGGCTGTGGAGCAGGTCAGGAAATAGAAGCAGAGACAAAAAGATTTCTTGAAGTCTCTTCCAGGTCCACGGTTCTAGATTTCTATGAGATATTTTGTTTGCCATGTTTTCGTTCTCATATTTATAATATTATCTGTTTACGATTTCCTATAGGAGAGCTGGCCTTGTAAGATTGATGGGTTCAGTTTTCAGTGCTTAACTTACTCCATATTTTCCGCACTGCTATCCATATATATGATTTGGCCAATGATCACGCTGGCACTGTCTGTTTAGCGGCTGAATATCATTGCTAAAAGCACCTCTGTCCCACTCCTAATCTGTCCCACATTTATTAAGATAGTATTGGCCCATTTAACAATTTAAATGGTCCAATAACTGTACATAGAAAGTGGCATTTTAGAAGGGGTGTCCAAGTGCAACCTGGGATGACCAGAGCAAAATGTGCAGAAAAACCCTGGGAGCATCCGTGTTTCTGCCGGATTATAGAAACATAGACGTTAATGACGTGATCAGCCACGCCAGCAGCAACATAAATGTCCCTGCTACAAAAACCTGAGACGGGGATGCCCATCACATGCTACTTTGCATATGGGGACGTCCATCGACATGGCAAAATGACAACAGGAGCTATCATTTCCCATCAATGTTCGTTGTTAAAATGGAAAATATAGGGGATATGAGTGCACCTCCTTCTCCATACCCTCCGGACGTTTGGCTGGCAAAACGAGCACTTTTACAATACCTATTTGTGCCTGGGGCAGGAAGAAATTTTGATGAGGCTTGGGATGTGCAGGACATGTGCAGGCAAGGATGTCCAAGTTCCTGGGAACGCTCTGGACACACCTCCACTACATCCCCTTCACAGCTTGGATGTCTTTGCTCCGGGGATGTCTCTGGAGCCAGCTTCTAAAATGCCATCTCTGTGATTTGTGCGCCTGCGTGCTCATTTGCAGACATTAAAAGCACAAATAGCACTTTCAAAACAACCCCGTAACTTTTAAAAACCTACAGATAAGAAGATAATGCATTCACTGGCAGGTCTATCCTCCTCATTAACTTTACCCTAAAGTGACCGACGGGGTTAGCAACTGGTTGAGTGGGAGGCGATAAAGTGGTACAGGCAACGGAGTTCACTCTGGGGAGAAGGACTTTACCAGTGGTGTGCCATAGGAATCTGTACTTGACCCAATTATTTTTAATATTTCTTTAAGTAATATTGCAGAAGTGCTGTTGGTTAAGATTTGTCTCTTTGAGAATGATATCAACATGTGCAATAAAGTAGACACCCAGGAAGGTATACATAACATCAGGCCGATCAAGTGAAGCTTGAAGAATGATTGAGAATTTGGCAGCAGAGATTTAATGCTAAAAAATAGTAGGTCATGTATTTGGGCTGCAAGAATCCAAAGGAGCAGTAAAGTAGTCCATGAAAGAAGAGTGAGACCTGTGGGTGATTGTCTCTGACGATCTAAGGTGGTCCAACAGGTAGAAAAGGTGACAGCACAAGCCAGAAAGCTGCTTGGGAGCATAGGAAGGGTAATAGCGGTGATAGTGCCAGGACCGCTTCAACCACTTATGAGGCCCTGGGCAAACTTTTGTGCTGGGCCCCTTTTCCTTTCCAGATGGAACCCCCCTCCCCCCCAATAAATGCTGAATCATCTCCCAAGGCACAACACTCTTTAAAATCTTTTGCCTGTGTATGTGGTGCACTGTGGGGGTAGGGTAGGGTGCCCGCATATGTGTGTGTGTTGGATAGGGGAAGAGTGATGGAGTGGCGTTCCTACGTGCTTTTTGGTCGGGGTGGGGGGGGGGCTGCGCCTTTTAGCATATATTCGTTATATCCTTTTCTCCCATCTCTTTAAACTCCAACCCCTTGTGCTCTTTCACCCCTCCCTGCAGACTCTCCTGCTGCTTCCCCCCCCCCCACTCTGTTCCCTTCCCAGCCTCTGTCCCTTTCTCCCTCCCCCTTACATTCTCACCCCTTGCCCTCTGTTCTCCTCCCCGCAACTTCATTTTCCAAAACCACTCCTCCTTTAAATTTGCCCTACCTCCCGCAGTGACATTTGGACATTCTCTGGTGGACCAAGTGCTGTCGGGAATCAGGACCAGGGAGTACCTGCAGCACCAAGACCCCACTGCCGCTGAAATCAGAGAAGCCTTTCAGGGTTCAAGACTAGCTCAGTCCCACCCTCTCCTTTGGCATGGACTTAATACCAAGAAGTCCTTGCAAAGAAGCCGGCGGGAGCGCAACAGGATCTTGAGCCCTGCAAGTAGATCAGAGATCCACAGTTTATTTTTTTTTTACTTTGCTGCAAGCTGGGCCATGCCACAGGGATCATTCTGGTCAAGCCAACTGGCGAAGCAAGGTATAGGGAGGGGATGGACCAGTATTAAAAAGATTCCCTGGGCCAGTCTTCTGTGGCAGTCCACCCCTGAACTTGACCAATTCATCCAATTTCATTAGAATGTGTGCCACGGATAGTAAAGTAGCCCGTAATGTAGCCCGTAATGTTCAGTTTGCAATTTTCATGTGCCCTTGCCACTCCAACATTTTCTTTCCTACAGGGAAACAGACCAGTTTAGTTCACTGTGTTAAAATCTTAGGAAGGTCAGAGCTCAATGTGACAGCTGTGAGCATTTCTAAAGCTGCCCAGCCACATTGGTTAATGCCTGTGATCTACAGCTGACTCCATTTCTTGTCTGGTTTCCTACAGGGAAAAGGCATCTGTAATATTTAGGCAAAGACGTTCACATAGCAAACAGTATTATAACCATGTCAAATTTCTGTACCAAAGAGGGAATCTAAGTATCAGGAAATGTCTAAATTTCTCTCTGATATTATCTTATGATATTATGAGTGGAGGAGTGGCCTAGTGGTTGGGGCAAGGTACTCCTCCATAACCCATGTTCCCTGTAGAATAGTTATCTCCAAGTTATAATGCCCTGTTCAATGTAATTTCAGTTTGTTCAATGTAAACCACACTGATGCAGAATAGCACAGTATATAAGAGAATATAAATAAAATAAATATTTCTATGTTAATGATGAGCTAATTGAGCAATTCTGGCTTTGTGGCCTTGCAGGATCTCCTGCTCAAAGTTCTAACTGCTCTGCTAATTTTGAGGTCCTTCCTTAAAAATGTTGAATTCGGGATTTTGTATATTGTTTACAAATAAATTGAGCACACTAGGGATAGACCTTAAAGTGACTGACTGGGTTAAAAATTGGTTGAGTGGGAGGCAACAAATGGTACAGGTAAATTGAGCTCACTTTGAGGAGAAGGAGGTTACCAGTGGTATGTCACAGGAATCTGTCCTTGGTCCATTTTTTTAAACATCTTTGTTAGTGATATTGCAGAAGGGCTGTCGGGTAAGGTTTGCCTTTTTGCAGATGATACCAAAATCTGCAATAGACTAGACACCCAGGAAGTAGTAGATAAGATGAGGAGGAATCTAGCTTACCTTGAAGAATGGTCAAAAATTTGTCAGCTGAGATTTAATGCTAAAAATGCAGGGTCATGCATTTGGGCTGCAAAAATCCAAGGGAGCAGTACAGTGTAGTGGGCAAAGTACTTCTGTCCATGAAAGAATAGCAAGACCTGGGCATGATTGTTTCAGATGATCTTAAAGTGGCTGAACAGGTAGAAAAGGTGATGGCGACAGCCAGAATGATGCTTCCATGCATAGGGAGAGGAATGGCGAGCAGGAAAAAGGAGATGATAGTGCTTCTGTATACCACACCTTCAAAAGGATATAAACAGAATGGAGTCGGTGCAGAGGATGGCTACTAAAATAAATAAACCGATTTGACCTGGTGAAAAGCGGTATATAAACACAGCTAAATAAATAAGTAAATCAATCAATCAATCAATAAATAAATAATGGTCAGTGGTCTTCACGATAAAGCATATGGGACAGACTTAAAGGTCTTAATATGCATATGTTAGTGGAAAGGCGGGATAGAGGAGATATGATAAAAATGTTTAAATACTTCTGTGGCATAAATGCACTAGAGGAGAACCTTTTTCGATTGAAAGTAAGCTCTGTAAGAGGGGACATAGGATGAGAGTGAAATGGGATAAACTCAGGAGTAATATGCGGAAATATTTCTTTACGGAAAGAGTGGTAGATGCGTGGAATAGTCTCCCAGTGGAGGAAGTAGAGATGGGGACAGTATCTGAATTTAAGAAAGCATGGGACAAACACAGAAGATCTCTAAAGGTAAAAGGGGGACTATAGTAGTTGATATGGAAGGGCAGACTAGATAGGCCATATGGTCTTTTTCTGCTGTCATGTTTCTGTTTCTGTTACCTTTCATTATGAATAGTCCTGTCTTACAAAGAGTGATTCCCAAGCTTTCCATGTTGTGGCACACCCAGCATGGAGTACATTTCATTGTAGTACACCTTCACCTTCCCTTCTTTCCTCACTACCTTGCATCATCACATTTCCTTTCCTTCTCCCCCAAACTCTCTAACATCACCTTCTCTTTCCTTTCCCCGTCACCTGGCATCATCAACTTTCTTTCCTGTGCCACTTCCCATCCTACCCTGGCACCATCATCTTCCTTTCCTCCTCTCCCCAACCCCCTGGCATCATCACCCATCCTTCTCACTCCACGCCCCTGGTATAATAACCTTACCTCCCTGAGTCAATCTGTCCCCTCCCTCCACCATCCTGAAACATACATCTTCCTTCCACTCCACTCCTCACCAAGGCATGTTTTTGACCATGCCATCCCTCACCTCCTGGAACATTTATCTGCTCCTTCCAATACACCCTTTGATACAATCATCTGTCTCTTCCTACCCACTTACGCATCCCATCTGGCCCTTATCCCTTCCCCCCAGGATATCTGCAGTTGGTAGATGTTGGCAAGCAAGGCTTAGCTGCGGCTGTTTCTTCCTCCTCTCCTGGCCTCCCTTGAACTTAGAACAGAGTTCTGCTTAGTTCTGACTGCAGACAGAAGCTAGCAGAGGAGGAAGCACCAGCAGGTAAGAACTGCTCAATGACTTCCCTTGCGGGCTGAAGGAGATCTGGTACCCAGGGGCTGTGAGGGGAGGCATACAGCTGAAGACATTGCAGTGGCAGATGGTGGTGGCGGTGGCTCTGGGCCTCCCTAGCTCTTCTTTATATTAGGCTCTAGCTATCCAGTAGAAAAATTCCATGGCACACCAGTTGGGAAATACTTTTATATTAATGTACTTCACTGAGTCCCAGGGCTGGTGCTATGATTTTGCTGCGCTGTATGAGTGATTATTGTGCTGACTCCTGTCCCTTCACAAGCCTCTCTTTTGTCCCAACATGATGAAAATTTTCTGAGGGGGAGCTATGTTAGCCCAGAAAAGAAAAAATGACAGAGACAGGTGGTACCTCATAGACTAACCAATTTGAGGCATGAGCTTTCGAGGATGAGTGCCACCTGCCTCTGTCTGTTTTGTCCCAACAATAACTTAATAAGTGTACAAGTGTCTGAACACAATTTACTTGTGCAGGGAGGATTAGAAAAAGGCTACCAGATTTCTACATGACTTCTCGCTAGTGTCGACTACCATGTACATGAGGAAGCAATATAAAACCCTGCAAAATGACCACTCAGAGCGCACAGCAAACCTGCCATAACAATAATTTAACAACAATACCAGAACTCGCACAATACAACCCTATCTATGAAAAGACAGCACTACAAATATTAAGCCAATACATCTTATGTAACACCAATAACTCTCCTAGAGGGAAAATAAGGAAGGGGGATCTACAGATCTCTAAACAGAAACTACACGCTAACAGAATGATGCACCTCAGTCACACAAGCAAAGCACAGAGAGACTCTCGCCAAAAATAGAACAAGGGACCACAAATTAGAAAGAGAAAGCTAAGACAATAACTTAACTGGGAACCCCAAGAAGCCAAACTCTGCATTTATGGCAATACTGGAGAAATAATAATAGAAATATATGTCTTCTTATACTGAACAAAACACAAAGACGTCAGTGATGCACTTTCCCAAAGCTAACATATTGCGATTAATAAATTCAAACTAAATTAGTTTTTCCTACATTTGTTGTCTGGACACACTTTTTTTCAGTCATGATAGCCCCAGTCTCTTCTGCTTTCCTCTGTCTGCTGTCCATTTTCCATTTCTCCTCGCTCCTCCTATTTTCTTCCATTCCCTCTCTTTATATGTCTCTGACATAATAATCTTTCCCATTTAGCTCTTTCCTCCATGTTTTTATTCCCTCTCTTGTAACTCAAATTTCACCTTCTTTTTCACCCTCTAGTCCAAGCCTTTACAAATTTTATCGGAAACTAGGAACCAGCTTAAAAATTTAAGAGTCAGCTACTGAGACCTAGGTTTCAGCTCTCCAAATGTGTATCACAACTCCTTTTTTAGGGCCTGATTCACTGTTTTTCCATTTTTTACAGGAAAATAAAGCTTGATTAATCAGAATGTTAATGTGCCATTACACAATGCCAACAAAAGGAAGTGACCCTTCTCTTCCTGCCCCTCCCACCAACCCCATTGAGCATGCTTATTGGTGATCCCTTGTAGCTCCACCTGAGGCAACTTCTTTATTTGCTTCATGTATCACCATGACTTGGTAATACGTGAAGCAATAATAGACTTTCTCAGTAGCTCCCATGCCCTGCCTTTGCCAGGTCTCTTTCTCATATCTTTTCGCCTCTCCCTGTCTATAGCCCCCCAGCCTTCACCCAGTCTCTCTCTCTCTCTCAGAGTCCCTCCAAGCCTTCATCCAGCCTCTATCTCATAGTCCCTGCAACTCCCTTCACTCATTTTTTTTCAACACCCCCCCCCCCCCAACTTTCATCCCGTCTCTCTCTCTCTCTCATATCCTCCCCAACATCTCTCTCGGAATCCCCCCAGCCTTCATCCATTCTCTCACTTTCTCTCTCTCAGAGCCCCTCATCACCCAGTCTGTCTCTCTTTCTCTGTGAGCCCCCACCCAAGCCTTCACCCAATTTCTCTCACTCACCATTCCCGTCCACTTGCTGTTTGTGCTGGTGCTGCAGTGAAATGCTGTGCTGCTAACCCCTTCTCTGCAAACTGCTTGAGCTGCACGGTGAGGTGACGGATGTTCAGCTTGATCTTGAAGTAAACAATCATTTACCCTCGTGTCAAGGATCCCAAGGCTGACCTGTCATCTATTGCTAATTTTTGGCCTATTTCTACTCTTCTTTTTGTTAGCAAGGTTGCAAAGAAAATTGTCACTAGCCAATTCACCCAATTTCTTGAGAGTACTGACTCATGCCATTCAAACCAAACAAGCTTTCAGTCACATCACTCTACTGAAAGGACTTTTCTTGGCCTATTGGATTTTATCAAAGACAACCTGGATGGCAGCAGAAAGGTTCTTCTGATTTTGCTTGACCTCTCTGCTGCAGATACTGTGTGTGCTTACTTGGTTTTGTTCTTATCTTGAATGCTGCTGATTTTGGATATGCAGTGTGTCAAATAAAACTGAAATATGAAATGTGCATTTCAAGCACCTTGCTCCTTGCTTTGCACTTTCCACAGCCAGGAGGTACATGTGGTTGCTAGGGAAAGCACGGGCTTGCTATATGTCAAACGTTTAGTGATACATCTCCCAGTTCTTGGTGATACACCAGTGTGTCCCAACATACTGGTTGAGAACCACTGACCTAGACCAATCTTCAGTAAAGAACAGTGTCTTCAGTCAAACTGTACTGGCCAATCTGTCCATGTGAAGTTGCAATACTCACTTTAATGCAGGCTGCTCCTAAGTTTGCGACAATATGCAAAGGAGAAAAGAACCCTAAGTTGGGAGTTATCCACTTGTTTGCCTGCTTATTGATGGAAAAAGCAATGTGGCTCACCTGTAAGGTGTTTTCTGTAGACAGCAGGATCAGGCACATAATCCCCCCCCCCCACACCTTTCTGAGAGCTGCATACCTTTTTGAACTTTGAAACTAACTGAGGAGCTGAAGAGACTGCTGTATGCAAGGAGGGCTGTGTATGCTGTGAACTTTGTACTAGATTCTGAGCTCTGAAAGAGCAGTTCCATCCATGTTGTCACCCACTTGTTTGATCAAGCCTGCTATCGATGGAAAATACCTATTACAGGTGAGCAACACTGGCTTGCTCTGCAGGATGGTGTGCAGCATTTCCACTAAGCCAATGGGATGGCCCCTGCATAAAGATTTGATTACAGCCTGCTTTTCCATGCTGTATAAATGCATTATGGATATTTTTTGTCTTAGCGTTCTCCTTCTGCTCCTTTGTGTTTCCTGTTCAAATGGAACTGGCTGTGATTGAGCTATAGCATCTTAAGTCTGCATTCACAACTACTTGCGGGGTTTCCCTGTTCTGAACCCTCGCCCTTCTTCGTTTAGCTCAGACATCACAGTAACAAATCTCAGACGAGGGCTACAGACTGCATCTCCTTGGTGACCCAGTGCATGTGTATTCTGAGTCAGGCTACTAAGCAGTATCATTGTGCCATGGTTTTGTTTGCCTTGCACAGGTTTGGTTCAAAGAGAAGAAACTGGGTTCAGAAATCAAATCCAGGTTTCCTGTAGGACAGTGTCTGCAGCACTGTCACAGAGTCCTCAAACCAGCTGGTATTCATATATCACAGGGGTAATAAACAAAATTGGCAACACTGATGCAAACATCTGCAGGTACTCTTACTCAGGGGGTTTGCACCAATAATCAAAGTAAAAATTTGTGTAGGTTTTTGCTTTCAGTATCACCCCAGGGAAATTTATTACAGAGAACACATCTGCTCTTTCTGTCAGACTATACGTGCATAGTTTTGATTCTTCATGGCAGGAAACGTATTCACATATGGGTGACGTAACCAATAGAGCCCTTGCACGGGAATCTTTCTCAGCTCCTTCTAGAAGATTTTAGAAGGGTTCTACTGTGTATGCACACACCTTCCTGTCTGCCGCCATCATGCCACTTGCTTAGGTCTTCTTTTGCCGCGGAGCCCCATAGACGTGTTTCATTGCTGTTCCTTGTCAGGACCAATTTTTGAGTGCAGACTCAAACTTTTTGAGTTTTTCTTTTTTTCTGTAAGTTTTGGTTAGTTTTTTCTGAGTCTTGCCATTGCATACAGCAAATAGGGTTTTCTCTTAGCCTCTTTAGCTAGACTTTTCAGACCGTATTTGGGTCTCAAGCAACCTGGCTGCTTCTCCCCCCAGACATCACAGTAACAAATCTCATTCAAGGGCTACAGACTGCATCTCCTTGGTGACCCAGCGCATGAGTCAGCCTATAAGCATTATCATTGTATGATGGTTTTGTCTGTGGTTTTGTCTATGGAGCTCTGCAGCAATCAGGGAATGCAGAGCTCTAATGGTCTTCAGGAAAAACTGAAGACTTATCTATTCCAAGACTACTTCAGTACCACCATACTTCCAGAATCTCAGCCCAGACTCACCTCAGGACAGCCCATTACCTAATCACCCAATTAACTTGCCCCTGACCAAATTAACTTCAGTTTATAAATAAGTCCGTTGATTGCTTTTACCAGCCCAATGTACATAGGTTTAACTCACATGTTGAAGATTTAGTTCTAGCATTATCCAAAAGCTCACTAAGGATGACACGCAACAAAGCACCAACCATCTTGACCCACAAAAATATGCAGACTACATGAAGTCAAAAAACACAAGCCAAACAAACTCTGCCTCACAACAAACAAATGATCACACGATAAAAAAGAAACATCAAACATGGGAGAGCTTCAACATACCAACAAAACAGCAAGTAGAAGACATTATATCTGGTCTAAACACAACAACTTCACCATCAGACCCATGCCCAGTGTCATGGATCAAAGCCACAAAAAGCCAGCTCTCATCATATTCAGAATATTGTCAAGGACTCACTCCAACAAGGATACATGCCACAATCCCTAAAGCATGCAATGATATGACCAATACTTAAAAATAGCAATCTGAGTCCATCCGAACCAAAATCATACCGACTCATCTCTAGCCTGCCATTCCTTGCTAAAGTCGTGGAAAAATCAGTCCAAAGGCAACTTCAGGACCATATAGATATCAATGCCCCGCTGGACATACATCAGCACGGATTCAAGCCCCAGAACAGCGTGGAAACACTACTCACCTCCCTCTGTGACAATCTCCTAAGAGGCATAGACAATATGAATAACGGCTTCCTGCTAGTGTTCATGGACATCTCGGCGGCCTTCGATACCATGTCACATCCTAAGCTACTGCAATGTTTACAACTCATAGGACTATGCAAGAATACCCTAAAGTGGTTTACATCATACCTGGAAGGGCGAATGCAACAAGTCAAAATGCAATCAAAAGAAATCCTTACAATTCCCCGTCACGCAGGGAATACCTCAAGGCTCAGCCCTATCTTCAATGCTCTTTAACATCTACATACAGCCCATATGCAACATCATCAAGAACATAATCTATGCTACCACATTTATGCTGACGACATCATGGTGTACGCTCCAGTCATCTTACAGACACTAAACACTACACCAATAACAAAATGCCTTGAAGACATGAATGACTGGCTCATAGCCAACAACTTAACAGTCAACGACGACAAAACTGAGGCAATGTTCGTCACCAGGAACCCCACATTCACACCCCCACAAACCATAAGCATCCTAGACAAACACATAGTAGTCAAAGAAGAAGTTAAATATCTGGGCATAACACTAGACAGAGCTCTAAACTTAAAATCTCACATCAACAAAACTGCAAACAAGGCATATCATCGATTGAAAACAATCAGACAAATCAAACCAATGCTCCGTCAAGACCACTTCCGCACAGTATGTCAAGCACTCATCACTCCACTGCTTGATTATGGAAACTCACTATATCAAGGCTTTCCTCACCAGACACTACACCCACTACAGATGGTACAAAACACCACAGCACACATCGGTGAAAAGCGGTATATAAATACAGTTAAATAAATAAAATAAAATAAATATAGACACCCCAAGGACCGAGCACATCACTCCTGTCCTACAAAAACTACACTGGCTCCCAATGGTGACAAGAGCTAAATACAAAACAATCATGATAATCTTCAAAGTCATTCACATCTCTCAGCGGACATACTCCAAAACATTATAAAAAGAGACATCAGCAATAGACCAAGAAGAACCAATAATAACAACATGATCAGCACCCCTGCAGGCTATCACAAAACCAAACAAACAACCTCAAAAAGAGCACCATCACTACTGGCATCCTCAATGTGGAACTCCCTACCAATGAGCCTGAGAGCTTTAGAAGACCTCACAAACTTCCGCAAAGACCTCAAAACATGGTTATTTATAGAAACCTATGAGCATTCAAGCAACATCCCTTACCCAAACAGCAACACTAACATCACCGCCAACTAAACACACACCCATCCCATTCACATGAACAAATTTATCACACCACGTTAGTAACTACCTATATGTTAAATGTTACCTCAACTGTACTGTCTAAATACTGTCACATAACTGTACTGTCTACATGTTTACATGTACCCTAATGTTAAATGTAACTCTCCAATTGTGTTGTGACGTGACCACCTTGATTGAAGGAAAAGGTGGCATACAAATCTGTCTAAATAAATAAAGAGTACGTTACCCTATGCTTGTGTTTTAGTGTATTCATAAGTCGTGTGCATGCATACCTCTGTAGAGTTTTGTTGCATGTAAACCACTTTGAATCGTAGAAAGGCGGTATAGAAATACATTTAAATAACATAAATAAATAAATTGTAATTTTTGTTATATTTTCAACATTATTTTGCAGCAGCTATTTTTCTGGACAATATGTCCCAGAAGTCCATCAGTGTGTTTATGAAGTACACCCAGCGCAGCAGGACCATGTCCATCATGGACATCCACAAAAAAAAAAATCATAGTTGTCTTCATTACCCCATGTTGTTTCCTGGTGTCTGCTGGTTGTGACACTCTCTTTTATGTTGTGAGGCAGCTGGTAGCTAGGGAATCCCATATGTGAGCATTTGTCCTGTTTGTCCATGTAGAAAACAGTTTCTCATCTGTAGCAGGTGTTGTCTGTAGATAGCAGGATAAGTCCTCACAACTCTCCCACTTTCCCTTAGAGTCGTATTTTGTTTACCAGAATGAGGCAAATGGCGCGGAGGCAGCAGCAGGCAGGAAGGCGCATGCATGAGCGTTTGAACCCTTCTTAAAAAAAAAAGCTTCTAGAAAAAGCCGAGAAAGATTCTCTCGGGGCAGTTTCTCCAAATGGGTTCGTTTTACACATACCATGGCAGTCATGAACCTCATTTCTAAGTCAGGGTATGTGGAGTGTGATCTCAGTCTCTCAAATTTAGTGCTAATGCTCGGCATAGTACTTGCATTGTGCCAAAGAGAGCTTCCTTCTGGAGTTCGTAAGATGTACTGTAACATGCAAGGGTAGTTGGTCAAGATTTGCTTGGAAATTCTTCTTTATCAAGCCTCTGGCTCCCAATATGATGGAAAATATTTCTGTATCTTTCTTGCTCTCTGACTGCATTTCTTGTGCTTCAGGATCTTCTGTCACTCCACTTGATTCACAGAATAATCACTTGTTTATTTATTTATTTATAACGTTTTTATATCCCGTCTCTTCCAGTGATCAGAGGAGGTTTACAGAGAACATAACAATAAACTTTACATTGAACAATAACTGAACTCAAAAAATAACAAAAGTTCATAACACTTGGATGTCTATTATCAATGCCATTCTGGTGTTTTTCTTCTTTACCACTATGTCAGGTTTCCTCGCATCCAGTTTCTTATCCATCAGAAAGGGAATGTCCCAGGTAATCATAACCTCTTCATTCTCTGTAATTCTCTTAGGGTCATGATCCCAGTGCTTTTCAGGCACAGTGATGCTGTAGTATTTACAGAGTTTCCAATGTATGAGGCATGCTACGTTGTTGTGCCTTTCTGTATAGAATTTTTCTACCATCAGAACTTCAAAGTCAGCTATGAGGTGAGTCACTGTTTCCAGGTCTTTTTTTACAGAACCAACCTATGTCTGTTTTGACAGTTTTTTCAATGCTTATTGTAAACAGTCTCATCCATAATCCTCTGTCCTAGGCTGCAACTATCAAACGCTCATCCTTTGGTTCCTGTATGAGGACTCTGTTGGTGATATCACTCATATGTGAAGACTTAGGGAATCATTTTAAAAGTTTTAGTTGTGATTTGGACATCTGAAGTCATGCATGTGCACGTCCAAATCACAGAGATATCTCTGGAGGCATTCCACAAATGGCTTTTAAAGACATCAGTAGTGTAACAATGTCCAAATAGGCAGGGGGTATGGTAAAGATGTATCTGGGGAGGTGCAATGGACTTATATGTCCCTGTTTGATTTCAGAAACGTCAAGGGCATGTGCAGGCACGTCCAACTTTAGACTTGCTCCAGGCATGAATAAGCATCATGAAAGTGCTTGTTTTGGCCTTAAAACATCTAGAGAGTTAAGTAGCAAGCCTAAGATGACCAAGGCCCACAGTGAGATTTGAACTCTGGCTACTTTGCTCCTAACCCACTAATCTAACCATTTTGCTATTAGATGTTGCCATTCTGAAATGCATTCTGGGTGTATCTATGTAGACATCTCCATAGACGCCCATATCGTATATGTCCATGTTTGTGAAATTATGCCGGAACTTGCACGTGCCTGCTTTTTTTCTGATATTCTGGCTTTGATGTCCCAGATTGCATTTGGACATCCTTTGTAAAATGTGTCTTTTATCCTGCTGTTCATGGAGAACACCTGCAGCAGGTGAGTAACTCTGTTCTTATCCAAAACTATGTGAATATTCCTGACCTCTGCTCTCTCTCCACCCCCAGCAGCACATCTTCCCTCCATGGGTAAAATAATGTGCAAACCTTTACCAAAGGACAGGTAGATCAAGAATCAAGGCCCTGGAATCAATAGGTACAATGTTCTTTTATCTGTGAAAAGGATTTTGATTATTGCCACTTTGGAATCCCTATTTGTGCTTTGGATGTCCAAAAATGGGCATAGAGACGTCGTCAAAGCCATTTTAGAAGCTGGCTCTGGGGACGTCCAAGTCTGAATGGATGGTGTGGTGGAGGTGTGGCTGGGGCATTCCCAGGAACCTGGACTTCCCCACCTGATCTCAGGACCAGTGCCACGTTTAAGTTTAGACCTGGTCCAGGTACCAACAGGCATCTGAAAAGTGCTTATTATGGCTGAAAAACATCTAGAAGGTGTACAGGAGAAAGCGCTCCATCATCCACAGTCCTCAGCACAATTTATGTGATAACAGCAATAGGCTTTGAATCCTGGCATCTCTGTTTCTAGCCCATTACCTTAACCATTAGGCTATTTCTAAACATCTGAGTTAGGAAATACTATTCTGGTGATGTTTATGTAGATGCCCCTGCAGACGTTCATATCAGGCATTTCCATGTTTGTGAAATGATGTCTGTACCTAGAAATGCCTGGGTTTTTTTTGCACATGTCCTGGCTTATTTATTTATTTGATATTTATCCTGCCCTTTCAAATTCATCAAGTTACAAATTACATACATAATAAAAAGTAAAATAACACAGACTGACAATACCTCATCATAACACAGCTGTGACAGCTAGATAGGAAAGGTTTTCAAATATACCTTATGAATCATAAAAATATTTCCCCAGATAATAAAAACAGGCCATAACAAGTAAGGAGGTGGATCTGTTTTGTTTTACTTGACAGTTGTATTATAATAAACAAAATATTTGTGCTAACATTTAGGTTTTTATGATAAAGACCTGTAAGCAGTGATAATAAAAACCAAGCAACAGAAAGTAAACATAAAAAAAAAAATAAAAATAGGAGCATAGAAACCAAAATCTTACACCAGCTCAGTGGCTCACTGAGTGCTGATCACTGCCATGTGGATGCTCTTGGCTTCATTTTCCAGATCTTCTGCCCTGGGAGTCAGCAGGGCTGGGCATGCTGTTGAAGCAGCACTTATAGCCCATGAAAAGAGGCAATAACAGTCATTGCATAACAGCGACACCTAGTGATTGGAGTTAGGGCCTATGATTATAGAGTTCCAGAAAGAGCTCTGATACATGATCCTGAGCCATGGAATTTTGTAGCAAAAAGTGGAGCCAAAAAATATTGGGAGGAAATATAAAATGAGGAGGGGGCCCTGGTGGTTGCAAATGGAGGTATATGGTGCCATATTTTTGTCCTGGTTCCATGAGCTGGAAGGCCAAAGAACAAGGAGGAAACTGTCAGGTCAAAAAATAAAATCCTTGCTTTTTCCAGTTTAAAGTATTTTTCTTCTTTCACTGTTAATGCTTCTTTAAAGGTTTTTAGAAAGCCCACTGAATAGAAAACTGAAGGACGAAAATTAACTTACCCCTCACATTCTTAACACAGGGGCATGTTTATTAAGGGGGTCATTTTAGCATGTTGCTATAAAGGGATCCACTGTGTGTATCCCATGCCATTTTGAATTCTGTCACTGTATTTGCCCCCACCACTTCCATCCGGAGGGCATTCCAAGCATCCACCACCCTTTCCGTGAGAAAGTATTTCCTGATATTGCCTTTCAGTTTATGCCCTTGCAGCTTGATGTTATGGCCTCTAGTTTTGCAGCTTCCCCTTCTTTGAAAAAGATTTGTTTGTTCATTAATACTCTTTAAGTATTTAAAGGTCTGAATCCTATCTCTACTGTCCCTCCTCTCCTCTAGAGTATAAATATTTAAATCTTCAAGTCTCTTCTCATATGTCTTCTGGAACAGGTACTAAATCATTTGGGTCGCCTTCCTCTGAACCAGTCTTTTTATATCCTTTGCGAGATATGGCCTCCAAAGCTGAACACAATATTCCAAGTGTGGCCTCACCAGCGACTTGTACAGTGGCATTAGTAACTTCTCCTTTCTGCTGGTAAGTCTTCTCTGTATGCAACGCAGCATCCTTCTGGCTTTGGCCACCTCCTTGTCACACTGTTTCGCCACTTTGAGATCCTCAGAAACAATCACTCTGAGGTTCTTCTCTTGGTTCATGCATACAAATCTCTTGTCCCCTATCGCATCCCAAGTGCATGACACTGCACTTCTTCACATTAAATCTTAACTGCCAAGCATTTCAACATTCTTCCAGCTTTTGTAGATTTTTGGAAGTCCAACCCCGCTGTTCGCTGGTCAGAATGACCTCCTTAGCGCATAAATGGGTGCAGCCTAAGAAAGCTGGGGGCATAACATGGACATTGATGGACATTAGCATGGGTGCACCTAACACCACCTCAGTGGGTGGTTTTAGATGCACCTGTATGCCGGGTTACCATCATGCCATACATTAGCAATGTGCCACAGGCAGATGGATGGATGCACATGCCCCCTGAAGTTGGTGTGAGTCTCCACAGTGGTTCCACAGCCTGAGCACACACTAATGGTGCTCTTGTTAGTAAGGTTCATTATCTGAGAATATAAATTCAGAACAGAACACATACACTGACCAATAAAATGGCCGGGTACCTAAAGGAGGAGTTGACAGGGTGGAAAGAGATAAGGGAAGTGGAATTGCAATGGACTAAACTAAAGGTGGCAATAAAAGGGGCAACAGATAAATATGTAAGAAAAGTAAATAAAAACAGGAGGAGAAGGAAACCTATTTGTTTTTCCAAAGAAGTGGCTGCTCAAATAAAGGCAAAACCCACAGCTTTCACAAAATTCAAAAGCTTGCAAACAGAGGAACACAGAAATGAATACAGGATCAAACTCTGAGACAAAAAGAGAAATAAGGATAGCAAAATCAAAGACAGAGGAAAAGATGGCTAAAGATGTGAAGTGTGGCGACAAAACTTTCTTCAGGTATTTTCGGGAAAGGAAGATGATCAGAGGTGGAATTGCAGGGCTAAGAAGTGCTGGGAACGGACTCGTGGAAAGTGACATTGAAAAAGCGGAATTGCTAAACAAATACTTCTGCTCTGTTTTTACTAAAGAAAATCCTGGAGAAGGACCACCTGTGACTCCCAAATATAAAAATGGGAATGAAGTAGATACCACACCATTCACAGAAGATGATGTGTTAGAACAACTTGCAAAACTGAAAGTAGACAAGGCCACGGGACTGGATGGGATACATCCCAGGAATACTGAAAGAGCTCAGAGAGGCTCAGAGAGGGCCGTTAAAGGATGTTTTCAACAGATTCTTGGAAACAGGAGAAGTTCCTCAGGACTGGAGAATGGCTGATGTTGTATCTCTACACAGAAGTGGTGACATGGAAGAAGTGTCAAACTACAGGCCAGTGAGCCTTACCTCAGTGGCGGGAAAAGTAATGGAGGCGCTCCTGAAGGAGCAAATAGTGAACTTTCTCAAAACCAACAGGTTGCAAGATCTGAGGCAACATGGTTTTACCGAAGGACGATCTTGCCAAACAAATCTGATTAAGTTCTTTGACTGGGTGACCAGAGAACTAGATCAGGGGCATGCGATGGATGTCATCTACCTGGATTTCAGCAAAGCCTTTGATACTGTCCCTCACAGGAGGCTTATCAATAAACTCAGTAGTTTGGGGATGGGTCCCAAGCTGGTAAACTGGATCAGAAATTGGTTGACTGACAGACGACAGAAGGTGATGGTAAATGGTGCTCACTCGGATGAAAGGAAGGTGATTAGCGGGGTACCCCAGGGTTCAGTCCTGGGCCCGGCACTGTTCAATGTATTTGTGAGTGATATTGCTGAAAAACTGAATGGTAAGGTCTGTCTTTTTGCAGATGACATGGAAATTTGCAACAGAGTGGACTCCCCCGAGGGAGTGCTTAACATGCAGAAAGATCTACAAAAGCTGGAAGAATTGTCTAATGCTTGGCAATTAAGACTTAATGCAAAGAAGTGCAGTGTCATGCACTTGGGTGGCAGAAATCCAAGGGAAATGTATGCGATAGTGGGTGAGAGGTTGGTGTGCACGGATCAGGAGAAAGACCTTGGTGTGATTGTTTCTGTAGATCTCAAGGTGGCAAAACAGTGCGACAAGGCGGTGGCAAATGCCGGGAGGATGTTGGGCTGCATACAAAGAGGAATTACCAGCAGAAAAGAAGAGGTACTAATGCCACTGTATACAGTGGTGTGCAAAAGTCTGGAATCACTTGTAAATTTGACGTTTTTTCAACTTTGTGACCTTATATCTTAATTTATTTTTCCTTCCAGTGGCTTTTTTTGTGTATCACATGATAAGTGATAGATTTGGCTATTAGGGCCAACTTTTAGTATTGGTTTGGCCCTTATTTTCTGAGTTTGTTCCCCATAGTTGTCCTGTTGATAGATTTTCTGTGAAAATCGCGTAATGTACATTGTTGGCCAACGATATATTATTGTAAGTATGTTTTAAAATATTATGGACGCACGCCAGGTTTCCTTCAAATTAATGTATGTGGCCTTGAAAAAGGCCATTTTTATGTGTCAGTGATGGATCAGTATTTGATGGGCTACCCTTTGTTCTTGATCACCTGATTGCACCTTGTTGGCATTGAATGAACCAGTCTGATAAGGCGATCGTTGGTGACAACGCGTTTCCAGGCTGCAATGAGTGACTCAATCAGCTCAAGCTTTGATGTTGGATGCCTCTTGGATATTTCCAAGGCCACCTTGTGCCACAGATTCTCGACTGGATTCAGATCTGGAGACTGGGCAGGCCAGTCCATTGACTTGATGTTGTTCCGCTGCTTCCAGCAGATCACCTGTCTGGAGCGATGGCAGGGTGCATTGTCATCTTGGAACAGGAACTGGCCAGGAAACAGCTGGTGTGCTGATGGCACCATGCACTTTTGCAGTATGGTGATGTACTTGGCTCCGTTGACCATTCTATCGACGATGTGAAGACGTCCAACGCCACTGGCAGCCATGCAGCCCCAGACCATGACCTTCAAAGGATGCTTCACAGTGAGGTTGAGACACTCAGGCTTAAATTCCTTTCCAGGAAATCTCCTCACATAGGTGTGGGCCTGGTTACCAAAGAGGCAGAAGGTGCTTTCATTGCAAAATAGCACCTTTTTCCCACATTTCAGTCGACCAGGTTGAGTGCTTTCTCGCCCACACGATCCGGTTGTGCCTTTGTATGTCAGTCATCAGTGGCTTATTCTGTGTTTTGCAGCCCCGGAGACCAAACTGCAGGCACCGGCGACAAACTCTTGATGAGCTGACACTGACCTCACTCTTGTCTAACCACTCTCGAAGTAGCTGAGGAGAGGTCAACTTGCGATTAGTCAGTGAAATGAATCATAGTGCGCGGTCCTGGCATGATGATGCATGTGGACGACCTGAACGAGACTTGTCCACCACTGAACCCGTTTCTTTCTTCTTCTGTACAATCTTAACAACAGCGCTCTGACTGCAGCCAACTTTCCTGGCTATCTGACAGCTTGAAAATCTTTCCTCACTCATAAAGGACACACTAACACGCTCCTCCAATGTTAGGGTCCGAGTCATCTTCATGGTTGATCCAGAAAGCGTATGAAATTCAAAAATTACGTGTGTTTTTATAGCTGCACTGTTGTCTAGATATCCGCATTGTGATTGGTTAGTGAAACCAGCCTCCTGATTGGTCAGAAATAACGTGTGCATATCGGATAATCTCGATCCAGTTTTTTTTTTTAATTTACATTTTTTATTAGATTTTAACATTCATGAATAACAGGAATGAAAAAGAAAAAAAAGGATGATATGCATATACAATACAACTCAAAAGTAAAAACACACACATCCAAAGAAGTTAATTATACATCATCCAAATTTTAGCCCACAAAATAAAGGCAATATAAGAGGAGGCACCTGGAAATTAAAATCAAAAGGAAAAAAAATTCTAATTACAGCGCAGAGACTTAGGCGTCAGCCAAAATGGTAACAATTTCCACTCTATCTCCCTCCCTAGCTACCAGAAAATCCAATAACTGACTTGGCTCAAAAAACAGAAACATTTTACCATCATAGGAAATAATACGAGAGGGAAATCTTAATTGAAGCTACCCCCCAGGGCAAGGACTCTAGGGCAAAAGCCCAAGAATTCCTTCCTCCTCAGCTGAGTAGCACGAGAGAGATTAGGAAACATATATACTTTAGAGCCAAGGAAAGTACAATTTAAATTCCAGAAATATGCCCGAAGAATTAATGATTTATCATGCTCTAAGGCCAGAGTAACCAGAAGGGTAGTGCGGCCAGTTACCACCTCTAGAGAATCCTCCAGGAATGCAGTAAGATCCCCAATCCCTGCCACTTAACTCCCTGAGGCGGGCCTGGCTACACCATCACCTACATTTAGATATTGTGCTCGGACAATTGGAGGTAAATTATCTCCAGGGAGTTTAAGCACCTCCTGGAGATATTTACGAAACATCTCAGTAGAAGACATTATAGGAGATCTAGGAAAATGTAACAATCTTAAATTATTCCTACGAGTATAGTTCTCCAAGTACTCCGTTTTTTTTATAACAAGGTCTTATCTTTAACTTGAGCAGCACACACTCCACGAAGATGTTCCAGCTCTTTCTCAACACCCTCCAAACGCTGAGCTTGCTTCTCTTGAACCCTTTTAACATTGGAAATATCTTTAGACAACGATAGAAAATCTTTTTTAACTACCCCAACAACAGTCATAAGAGAGGTATTAATCGTAGCTATTGCATCCCATAGTGCTTCCAAATCCACAACTGATGGCTTAATCAAGCCTCTCAAACCTGGAAGAGTGTCCAAAGCCTCAGATGGTACTGCCAAGACCCCACTGGAGGGGGGGGGGGGAATCTTCTCCACTCCTTTCCCTTCCACAGTGACTTGCAAAGAGGTAAGGGAAGCTGGTAATTCACCATCAGGAACAGAGCCCTCTTCACTCCCAATTGCCGACGAGCATCTCACAGCCCTGGCAGGAAGCACTCTGTAACCCGGCACAGCGTTTCCAGGTCGAGGCGGGAGGGACCGTTGCTCCGGAGAGAGCCAAACCCCTGATGCACTCAGAGCCGAAGATTCCAACACTGCTGGCTCCGCCGAAGATGCCGCTCTAACCCCCGCAACAGTGAAGCCACATGCCACGAGAGTTCTCTGGCCCGTAGCCTCAGAGGCAGGGGACCCCGAGGGTAGGGAAGCCTGCTTTCTCTTTCTACGCCCCATCTCCAATAGCAGGCGTCGAAACAGCACCGGACCGTCTACGCACCGCTCACCGATGGAGTAGCTCTGATGCCATCTTGCCCCCAATTTATCTCGATCCAGTTTTGACACAGGATCCACAAAAATCGCAGTAGCTATCTCCCAGTGTCTGTAAAGTATTTAAATTGGAAGCAAGGAATTCAAAATGTCAACTCATCAATAGCCAAATGTTTCCCTTTTAACGTGGTACGAGAAGATTAATATGCTGGGCTAACGCAAAATTTAAAAAAAACGTTAGAAAGTACGAAAAATGCAAAACTCACACGTGATTCCAGACTTTTGCACACCACTGTAAGTCACTAGTGAGGCCTCACTTGGAATACTGTGTTCAGTTTTGGAGACCATATCTTGCAAAGGATGTAAAAAGACTGGAAACTGTTCAGAGGAAGGCGACCAAAATGATTTGGAGCCTGCGTCAGAAGCCTTATCAGAAGAGACTTGAAGATCTAAATATGTACACTTTGGAGGAGAGGAGGGATAGGGGAGATATGATTCAGACCTTTAAATACTTAAAGAGAAATAATGGACAAACTTCTTCCAAAGACGGGGAAACTGTAAAACTAGAGGGCATAACATGAAGCTGCAAGGTGGTAAATTGAAAGGCAATGTCAGGAAATACTTTTTCACTGAAAGGGTTGTAGATGCTTGGAATGCCCTCCCGATGGAAGTGGTGGGGGCAAACACAGTGACGGAATTCAAAATGGCATGGGACAGACACAGTGGATCCCTTTACAGCAACAGAATAATATCAAAATTAACTGAACCATCTAATTTCTCAACAAATAGGGGTGTACTACATGGAGCGGTGGGTTCACCCCTAAACAAAGACATGGGGAGGGGTACACCTACTCCTGCCATCTTACTGGGCAGACTAGATGGACCATACTGGTCTTTATCTGCCGTCATTTACTATGTTACTATGTTATGTTACATCCTAAGCTTTGCAATCCATTTTCACTCTGCAGGAACAGCATGTAATATAAGAGATTTTCAATCAACTAACTAAGCAGATGTGAGAGTCATAGAGCAGCTGCACACACAGGCAGTCCCCGAAGCAATTCATTTGCACATAGGACAAGAGAGAAGTTTTCTGACAGGCAGAAAAATATTGGAAAGTAAAAGGAGAATAAAATGAAAAGAACTACACCCCAGGGAAAGTAAGGGCTTCAGGAAAATGTCGAACAGCTGAGCATCTGCTGTACTAGCTTAGTGCTTAAAACGTGACAACTCTAGAAGGTTATGTTATTAAAAATTGATTCTTATACTAATGTACTAAGCTCTGCAGTCCCTCTCCATGCTGAAAAGAACACAGATCAAGGAAGCAGACATTGTGACTGGAATAAAGATCAAGGAGAGTGGAAATATCTCCCTGATGCCAGCAGGCGGTGCTCTCAGTGGTCTAGGGGGTAGAAGGGTAGTGGTGGGAATGAAAGAGACAGACAGTAACACTTCTGTAAAGCACAAGCCAGGAACAACCTCTGTCTCCCTGAAGTCCTTAATTACCTTCAGTAGTTAGGAGCAGGATCTTAATGAGAATCCTGGTTAATTAGACCCCTCGATAGCTGAGAAGTCAGTGATGAGAGTACAGGCGCTAACTCCGTTCTTCCTAATGATTCACAAGTCAGGATTTTTATTTATTTTTTTGGCAGTAGTGAGGAAGATATAAAAGAGGGGAAGGGAGGAGGCTTTGCATTTTTAATGGTTTGTTTGGGATGGGAGAATCTGTCGTGAAGCTAGTGGACTCATCGGTGCAATAAGGAGGGAAGAGAGCAGGGAGACAAAGGAAGAGAAAGACAGATGAATAGACAGATGGAGACAATGACAGAAGATACAGGAAGAAGAACATGTGGCAGTCGCAACAGCATCTGGATGAATCACTGGTAAGGGGGCATCCTAGAGAGCGTGAAGCTGAAAGAAAAGGAAGGGGAGGAATGGGCAGGGCAGAGAGACAGTTAACGGAAGTCTCATGTCCTTTCTGCAGATTGATATATCCAACCCATGCTGTTGATTCTCTCTGGCATTTTTAGCTATTTGTTGGAAGTGACATTTGAAACTGGGGCAAGCCACCTGATGGACAGCTCTTCATTTATCCATAAACCAAATACAGCACAGGCAGCCATACACATTGCTACGCTGTGAAAAACAGGTGCGGCACAGACAGCAGCAGAGTAAGCTCCCATCACACACGCAAAATGCAGCACAAATGGAAACAGTAGAAGCTTTCTCACTGTAAAAACAGGCACACTATGGCCAGGTCTGCAGGTAGGCATAAATAACATAGGCAATTGCCCAGGGCGCTACATTTTGAAGGTACCAAATACCCAGGCCAAAGAGGAGCCTGCTCCTGCTGACTTTACAGCTAGGTGCAGGGTTGCAGAATAGCACTATGGTCTTCCTCTTCTCCTCCTCTGGCTTTCCTGTCTTTGCAGTCTCAGCCACAATTTCCCCTCCCCCTGCTCTCTGGGCTCTGCTGTCTGGTCTTGACTATGGGTACCAAACTATTAAATCCAGCCCTGGGCACAACTAAGAGTAAAGAAAGCGTCTATCGTAAATCCATTCCCCATCATAATAACAGGTATAACATGGACAAGAATATAGTCAGCTTCTGTCGAAGACTCACTGTCCCATCATAAAAGCGGTTACAACATGGACAGAGGTAAAGTAAGCACATTGCCCCGTCATAAAACCAATCATAGCATGGTGTAGCCTGGGCAGCAGTGGGACACACTATCTTTTCTTACACATGTCCGTGCCATGAAAACAGCTACCAATTGCAGAGCTCTTCTAAAGAAACCAAACCTCGACTCCTGCTCACCATCCTCCTACAGTCCTATAGCCAGTATACCTTTCATGCCCAAAATCATCGAAAAAGCTGTACAAACTCGATTTCAAGATGACATAGACCACCACGCACCTCTAGACAAGCACCAACATGGATTTCGACCTAACCACAGCACAGAAACCCTTCCGATTTCCCTCCTAAACTCACTCATAACTGACACTGAAATAATCACCCAAGGCTTCATCCTGCTCTTTTTGGATATCTCTGTCGCTTTTGACACCGTGTCCCACCAGATCTTCTTCAACCAACTCCACCACATTGGGGTCCGTGGCACCCCCTCCTCCTGCCGCAAATGGTTCCATTCCTATCTATCCAACCAAAGTCAACGAATAAAAATTCAAACATTAACCTCAACTCCTTTCACCCTAACCCAGGGAGTGCTGCAGGGATCATCCCTCTCCTCCCTGCTATTCAACATATACATTCAACCACTTTGTGCCATCCTCCAACAGTTCAGAATCGAATACTTGATATACACCAATGACATAATGATCTAAGTACCATTCTCCACTTCTGCCCCGATTACTACACATTCACAAGTTGCTTAACTGAAGTAATCAAATGACCACCTTCACAATCTATCCATCAACCTCAATAAAACAGAGCTCTTCCATGTCACAAAGGAACCTAACTTCACCCCACCTCCCTCCCCCCACTTCCATCTGAATTTATAGCAATGATATTTGATACATCTCTCAGATAAAATACCTCGGAATTATACTTGACCGAATACAAGGCCCAAATTCAAAGCACCACCAAAGCTGTTTACTATAGGCTCAAAACTCTCCGAAATCTACGCCCCCTCCTATCCACTGAAACATTATTCTCAGTCTGCCAGGTCACCATCACTCCTCTATTTGACTACTTAATTCTATTTACTAAGGCCTTCCTAAGTATGCACTCCTCCCATTACAGCTCACCCAGCTTTCTTTTTCCTCGGTCGCAGACTCTGGAACTCACGCCCCCATTCACTCCATCTATAAACCTCCTATAAGTCTTTTAAAGCCAAACTAAAAACTCACCTTTTCTGCTCCACCTTCAATCTCCCCTTCCCTTCCTCACCCCTCTCCCGTCCACCTCGTTAATGTTCTAGCTTTCCTATCCCTTCCCCCCTCCTCTTCTCTCCCGTTCTCCTTCCCACTCGCAATGTTCAGTGTTGACTCTTTCCCTTCCATGGTATGTACGTTTGCCTCTTTATCTCCACCGATTCTTTTCTGTCCTTTAAAAAAGATTTTATGGTGTTCCTTTTCTTTTTCTTTTTGGCAGCCTTTTCCTTTTTAAATTATTTTGTATGTAAACCGCCCAGATGCTAATCGTTTATGGGCGGTATATAAAGTTTTAATAAACATAAACATAAACAATACTGTAGCTTGAATCATCTTTCAAGCTTCAAGGCAAACCCACATTACTCCTATCATCAAACTCCTACATTGGCTCTCCTTCATCTCAAGAGTACAATACAAAGTCCTAACCATCATCCACAAGACCCAAGACAAACAATCTTCAGAACACCTTCAAATGATAATCCACGCTTTGAACCCTGACAGACCAAGAAGAAAGAACACTCAAAGGAAGGGCAAAAGTGGTATTGTCAGACTCAAGGGTACAGGGGGGGAATATGTAGAAGCTGATAAGGATAAAGCGGAATTGCTTAACAAATATTTTTGTTCTGTGTTCACAGATGAAGAACCAGGAGCAGGACCTCAGAAAACACCCACAAATAAGAACAGAAGCGAGGGACATCTTGAACAATTTTCAGAAGACTGTGTTCGTGAGAAACTAGCTCAACTTAAAGTTGACAAAGCGATGGGACCGGATGGGATACACCCTAGAATACTGAGGGAACTTGGGGACGTTCTAGCAACTCCACTGACTGACCTTTTCAATGCCTCGTTGGAGTCGGGAGTGGTGCCAAAGGACTGGAGAGAGGCTCATGTGGTGCCTTTACACAAAAGCGGAAGTAAGGATGTGGTTGAAAACTACAGGCCGGTTAGTTTAACTTCGGTGGTGAGTAAATTAATGGAAACGCTGTTGAAAGAGAAAATAGTGAGGTTTCTGGAGTCCAGCGGATTACAGGATCCGAGGCAGCATGGATTCACCAGAGGCAGGTCTTGTCAGACAAATCTGATTGATTTCTTTGACTGGGTGACCAGGGAGTTGGACCGAGGGAGAGCTCTAGATGTGGTGTATTTAGATTTCAGTAAAGCCTTTGACACTGTTCCTCACAGGCGACTTATAAACAAACTGAGCACCCTAGGGATGGACCCTAAAGTTACTGCTTGGGTTAGAAATTGGTTGGGTGGGAGGCGACAAAGGGTACAAGTAAATGGAGCTCACTCTGAGGAGAAGGATGTTACCAGTGGTGTGCCCCAGGGATCTGTCCTTGGTCCGATTCTTTTTAACATCTTTGTTAGTGATATAGCGGAAGGGCTGTCTGGTAAGGTTTGCCTCTTTGCGGATGATACCAAAATCTGCAATAAAGTAGACACCCAGGAAGGTGTAGATAACATGAGGAGGGATCTAGCTAAGCTTGAAGAATGGTCTAGAATTTGGCAGCTGGGATTTAATGTTAAAAAATGTAAGGTCATGCATTTGGGCTGCAGCAATCCAAGGGAGCAATACAGCATAGGAGGTGAAGTACTTTTGTCCACTAAAGAAGAGCGGGACCTAGGCGTAGTTGTGTCCGATGATCTTAAAGTAGCTAAACAGGTAGAAAAGGCGACGGCAAAAGCTAGAAGGATGCTTGGGTGCATACGGAGAGGAATGGCTAGCAGAAAAAAGGAGGTGATAATGCCTCTGTATAAGTCTTTGGTGCGACCTCATTTGGAGTATGGTGTGCAATTCTGGAGACCGCACCTTCAAAAGGATGTGAACAGGATGGAGTCGGTGCAGAGGGTTGCTACTAAGATGATTAGTAGTCTTCATTATAAAGCATATGAGGACAGACTTAAGGATCTTAATATGTACACCTTAGAGGAAAGGCGGGATAGAGGTGATATGATTGAGATGTTTAAATACCTCCGTGGCATAAATGTTCAGGGAGAGAGCCTCTTTCAATTGAAAGCAAGTTCTGCGACGAGGGGACATGGGATGAGGGTGAAGGGAGATAGATTCAGGAGTGATATGCGGAAATATTTCTTTACGGAAAGAGTAGTGGATCCGTGGAATAGTCTCCCAGTGGAGGTGGTAGAGATGAGGACAGTAACTGAATTCAAAAAAGCATGGGACCAACACAGAGGATCTCTAAAGGTAAAAAGTGGACTGTTGTAGTTGTTGTTATGGAAGGACAGACTAGATGGGCCTTGTGGTCTTTTTCTGTCATCATGTTTCTATGTTTCTATGTTTCCCCAATCTCCCACCGGAGACTCGCAAAAGCAGACAAGCCACATGACTAAGAACATTTATGCTATACGCCCCACCCTCTGGAATTCACTACACCTCCGCAATACGAAGAATCAAATCAACCCAGACTTTCATAAAAAACTAAAGATCCATCTCTTCCAGAAACACTTTGGCAACGGATACCAATCAATTACAGAACAAAATGGTCACACGCAAACAAACACAATATCCCCCACTTCACCTTAATAACTCCCACATCCCTACACCCCTCATGCTCCCCAACCCCTACTCCATAAATGTAAATAGTTTTTACAAATGTCTAAGCTCCATCTTACTGAGCTTTCTAAAAGATGTTCACTGTTCTTTGTTATATCCAAAATGTTCAAAATGTTCATTGAAAAATGTTCAGAATGTTCAATCTCCAGGAACAAGCAGGAATGAGTCTTCACATATGGGTATCGTCGGTACCGACGGAGCCTGCGTGGGAACGCTCCCCAGCATCCAAAAGGAAAGCTTTTGGGAGCATCCCACAGCACCTGCGCGCTGCCTTCCCGCCTTTCCTAACCGCCTCTCTCCAGTTCTTCTTTTCCGCGGAGCCAGCAGGTCGTGTTCCTGTCACCGCTGAAGAATTTCTTTATTTTATTTTATTTCTTTGGTCGCGCGTCTGCCTTCTCAGTGCTGGACTGGTACCGCCGGTCTTTTCTTTCTTTATTCTAAAAAAAAAAAAAAAAACCTACTGTTTTTCCTCACTTCAGTGCATTTTCTTCTTGGCCCTAGGCCTAGAACATTTTTTCTCATGGAAAAGCCCGCTTCTGGTTTTAAAAAATGCACGAAGTGCAGCGACACTATTTCTGTCACTGACACCCATGAATGGTGTCTAAAATGTTTAGGTCCTGACCATTCCATCGCGGATTGTGAGTCCTGCTCCATGATGTCTAAAAAAGGTCTACAGAATCGAGCAGCTAAGCTCAGTACCCTGTTTCCCTCAGATGTGGCTTCGGTTGCATCGACATCTTCCAGGGCTTCTTCTTCCTCACATGAATCTCAGGTAACCAAACTTAAATCCAGCCGGTCCTCGAAGGGTAGATCTCCCTCCAAGTATCGAGATGCCTCCGGGCTTGCCCTCGAGGAATCCGCACCGGCAAAATTACCCCGGCGGGAGGCTCCGGCTTCCAAAGCTTTATCTATGGGGTCACAGGTTGACATCGATGGCTCGGCCTCGACCGATCACCTGTTGCCATGTTCTGGGGTACCGGTGGTTCCCACTGGTACCGACATCCAGACATTGGTTGCGTCAATGGATCAGAATATCCTGACCATGCAGCTTGCCATAACGGCATTCATACAAGCTGCGACGCCTTCGGTACCACAACAAACTCCATTGCCGGTACCGACTCCGGCACTGGTACCGGTTTCGGTTCTGGTGCCGGTACCGATTGCATCGACATCCGCTTCGGGGTCGACGGCAGCGGTACACTGTTCAGTGATGCCCATTGGTACCGATCCGGTACCGATCACTCCCGATGTCGATACCACTCGGTATGCGTATCGGGCCTTGCAGGAGCATCCAGACAGGCAATACTTCGATTCCTCTGAAGACTCTGATGAGTCAGAGGTTTCTGTCGAAGCATCGGTAATTCATCCTCGGGAGCCCTCTTCTCCAAAAAGGAGAATGTCTCCTCCAGAGGACTTGTCTTTTCAAGACTTCATCAGGGAAGTGGCCAGGGGTCTTTCCATCTCAGTGGCATCTGAGGCAGAGCCTAGAGTAAAAAAATTGGATATTTTACAATATCCTAAGGCTCCTAAAGAGGCAGCCACTTTACCAATACATGAGATTCTTTATGATCATATGTTGGGCATATGGGAGACTCCTCTCACCACTTTCCCTCATTCTCGCAGGTTGGACACCATGTATCGTGTTCCTCCTTGTCCTGGTTTTCATAAGGCTCAGCTCCCTCACCACTCCATTGTGGTGGAGTCTGCTATGAAAAAGATAAAGAGTACAAAAAGGCACTCTTCTGCTCCTCCAGGTAGAGAATGCAGAACCTTAGATGCCTTTGGCAGGAGAATTTTCCAGGCCAGTATGCTTGTTGCCAGAATCAACTCCTATAGTCTCTATATGGGAATGTTTCTAAAAGAAGTTACAGATCACCTGAAAACTTTATCTCCTTTTATTGCAGAAGATAAAAGGGAAGAGTTCCTCACCTGGCTCAAACATGCCCAGGATATTTCCAAGTTTACCAACCGTGCAGCATTTGACTCTTTTGAAGGTGCCAGCAGAGCCTCGGCCATTGCCATAGGTGCACGCAGAGTTGCTTGGTTACAAGCTTCTGATTTGGAATCTTGGGTTCAAGATGGCCTAGGAAACCTTCCTTGTACAGGTGAAAAACATTTTGGTAAAGATTGGCAAGCAAAGGCCACACAAATGGATGCTGAAAATTCTGCTTTAGATAGACTTTCAAAGTCTACTTCTGCTCCTTTTAAGAAAAGGTTGTTCAAAAAAGGATTTTTTCCCAAAAAAGGGAAATATTATTCTGCTTATGGTCAGCAGTCATCTACTGCAGGTCGTTTTGCCTCAAAGAGACAACAACAACCAAAACAGGCCAAGCCTAAGGCTGCTAGGACTGCTACGGCCCAACAGCCTCAGCCTCCTCAGGGCCTTTGACTTACCACTAGAGAGCTTAGCCTTTCTGGCTCTAGAACATCCAGAGCCTCTCACCATTCCAGGAAGGTTGGTTTACTTTGCTCCCAGATGGGAACAAATCACAGCAGAGCAGTGGACCCTCTCCATCATAAGGGAGGGGTACAAGCTTCATTTCTTAAACCTTCCTCCTCACACCATGGTGAGACAGTTCAATTCTCAGACATCTCTCCTCGACCTTCTGGGTCAGGAGATTACTACCCTTCTTGCCCAAGGGGCAATAGAAGAAGTACCCCTTCTTCAACAGGGCTCAGGGTTCTACTCCCCCTACTTTCTTATTCCAAAGAAAACAGGGGGCTACAGGCCTATATTAGATCTCAGAGAATTGAACAAGTTTCTATGCAAGGAGAAATTCAAGATGATTTCTCTCGGTACTCTCCTTCCATACCTTCAGAGTCAGGATTGGCTTTGCTCTCTAGACCTCAAGGATGCGTACACCCATGTCCTCATCCATCCAACACACTGAAGGTTCCTTCGGTTCCTTTATCAAGGAAAGCACTACCAATACAGAGTGCTTCCTTTTGGTCTGGCCTCTGCACCAAGGGTGTTCACAAAATGCATGGCAGTAGTAGCAGCATTTCTACGCACCCTAGGGATATTCGTATTCCCATATCTCGACGACTGGCTCATCCGAGCTCCAACCCAGTCAGAGGCCCAGACTTCTCTAACCTGCACAAGGCGTATCCTTCAGTATCTGGGACTTGTAATAAACATTCCAAAATCCCATCTCACCCCCACTCAGTCTCTAGAGTCCATAGGGGCCTTGCTGGATACCACAACTGCAAGGGCCTATCTTCCCCAGGCCCGTTGCCTACGTTTGGTGCAGTTAGCCTCACAAATTCAGTTAAAATCCCATTTAACTGCTTGAGAGAACCCACTATTTTTTGTTAAATCAGTCAGGGCCTAGTAGCAGCAGTTTAAGTTTAAATATAAACACAGAGGAGAACTTTCTGGTTACATTTCATACCCAGCAGAGAGCTTGAAGTTTAAATTTAATAGTCACTCAGGGCCTAGTAACAGCAAAGTACTTTTAGTTTAAATTTAAAACACAGAAGAGAGCTTTCTGGTTACATTTGGAACCCAGCAGAGAGCTTGTAGTCTAGATTTAATAGTCACTCAGGGCTTGGCATCAGCAAAGTACTTTTAGCTTAAATTTAAAACACAGAAGAGAGCTTTCTGGTTAAATTTAGAACCCAGCAGAGAGCTTGTAGTTTAAATTTCATAAGAAGTTAGAGCCTAGCAGCAGCTAAGAGCTATAATTTACATCAAATCAGAATTTAGCTTAGTACAAAAGGCAAAACAGGGTCTGTACTCTTTGAGCAACAAATAAAGTCTTCTAGAGACCTTTACAAAGAGGCCTTCTACCTAGGGGGCAAGAGACCTGTGAAACCTTTTCAATAGGTGTTAACACCAGGTGGCAGATCAAAAGGCCATTTTGAAAGACTCCTCCTATCCAAGCAAGGACTGTTAATTACCCAGGAAGTTGGTCACAGCTTACCTCAGCAGAACAGGAATAAATAGCTCAACCAGAGCTCTGTGATCCTCTGTCTTGAAGGACTAGAAAAAGGGACTGTTACTTCTGAAGAGAGATCTGCAACTGTGAGTATATACTTCTGGTAATTTTCTAAAAGGAATTCTTTGTATTAAAGCTAATTAATCTGTGAACCCACTATTTTTTGTTAAATCAGTCAGGGCCTAGTAGCAGCAGTTTAAGTTTAAATATAAAACACAGAGGAGAACTTTCTGGTTACATTTCATACCCAGCAGAGAGCTTGAAGTTTAAATTTAATAGTCACTCAGGGCCTAGTAACAGCAAAGTACTTTTAGTTTAAATTTAAAACACAGAAGAGAGCTTTCTGGTTACATTTAGAACCCAGCAGAGAGCTTGTAGTTTAAATTTCATAAGAAGTTAGAGCCTAGCAGCAGCTAAGAGCTATAATTTAAATCAAATCAGAATTTAGCTTACCTCAGTAGCACAAGACAGGGTACTGTGTAGCAGCCCTCTTTTAATAAGTGTTATTTCCCTCCCTCCCCTGGGATAATCGTAGCTTTATAGGTACTTACACATCTTAAAAGACAGGAGGTGCTCTCAGGATCTAAACACAAACTTAAAACTAAGATGCAGACAGCAGTCCAGCAGCGGGATGGGGACTTTCCAGTCTTTTGCATTGAGTGTCACATGTATGATTTTCTCCCAGTTGGTGAGAGGTTTTATGTGTGCACTAGGTGCAAGGAGCTCTTTGCTCTCAGGGAACGAGTCCGTTCTCTAGAGGCTAAAGTAGCAGACTTGGAAAGCATAAGACAGACAGAGAGGTACATAGACGAGACCTACAGGGATATAGTCCTGAAGTCCCACCTCCAGTCTGGCAGCATCCCTGTTGCCATGGAGGAGAGAGGTCACGTGACAGGAGAGCATCACCCTGGTGTGACAGGAAGTGATCCTGTAACTAGGACCTGTCCTCCAGGTGATGTAAAACCCTCTCGCACCGAGGAAGTCTCTCCAGGGCCATGTGCCCATGAGGGAAGGGTTAGAACAGCCGTTATAGTTGGTGATTCGATCATTAGGCATGTAGATAGCTGGGTGGCTGGTGGACATGAGGATCGCCTGGTAACATGCCTGCCTGGTGCGAAGGTAGCAGACCTCACGCGCCACCTAGATAAGGTCTTAGATAGTGCTGGGGAGGAGTCTGCTGTCTTGGTACATGTCGGTACCAATGACATAGGAAAATGTGGTAGGGAGGTTCTGGAGGCTAAATTTAGGCTTTTAGGTAGGAAGTTGAAATCCAGAACTTCCAGGGTAGCGTTCTCCGAAATGCTTCCTGTTCCACGCGCAGGACCCAAAAGGCAGGCAGTGCTCCGGAGTCTCAATGCATGGATGAGACAATGGTGCAGAGATGAGGGTTTTGGATTTGTTAGGAACTGGGGAACATTCTGGGGAAAGGAGGGGCTCTTCCGAAGGGATGGGCTTCACCTTAACCTGGATGGAACCAGGCTGCTGGCATTAACCTTTAAAAAGGAGATAGAGCAGCTTTTAAACTAGATATTAGGGGAAAGCCGACAGTCGCCCAAAAGCGGATGGTTCGGAAGAATGTATCTTTGAAGGATACTACCAAAAGCAGAGAGGTTCCACAAAAGAGTAAAGTAGCCCAAATGCCCTCAAGTATGGAGCAGACTGAGCTTAAAGATCCCAAATTACCCATGTCTAACAATAGCCAAATTAATATGAGTAAAATACATTCTCTAAAATGCTTGTATGCAAATGCTAGAAGTCTAAAAAATAAGATGGGAGAGTTAGAATATATAGCACTAAATGAAAGGTTAGATATGATTGGAATATCAGAGACATGGTGGAAGGAGGACAACCAGTGGGACACTGTGATACCTGGGCACAAACTATATCGTAATGATAGAGCTGATCAAATTGGTGGAGGGGTTGCTCTCTATGTTAGAGAGGGCATTGAGTCAGAAAGGATTAAAGTTTTGCAGGAAACAAAATCTGCTGTAGAATCTATATGGATTGAAATTCCATGTAAAAGGGGGAAGGCAATGGCAGTGGGGGTGTACTATTGAGCGCCTTGCCAGAATGACCAAATGGATGATGAAATGCTCAAAGAAATCAAGGAAGCTAACAAACGTTACAGTGCAGTAATAATAATGGTTGATTTCAACTACCCCGGTATCGACTGGGTCAGTGTCACTTCAGGACATGCTAGGGAGATAAAGTTCCTAGATGAAATAAATGACTGCTTCTTGGAGCAGCTGGTTCATGAACCGACCAGAGGGGAAGCCATATTAGACCTAGTCCTTAGTGGAACACCAGATCTAGTGCAAGAGATAAGGGTGTTGGGGCCACTTGGCAATAGTGATCATAGCATGATCGCCTTTGATTTAATTAGTGGAGGAGGGATAGTAAGGAAATCCACAGTACTACCTTTTAACTTTGGAAAGGGAGACTGATAAAATGAGGAAAACAGTTAAGAAAAAACTAAAAGGAGCAGTTGCAAAGGTTAAAGACGTACATCAGGCTTGGCTGTTGTTGAAAAATACTATCATGGAAGCCCAGACCAGCTGTATTCCACGCTTTAAGAAAAGTGGAAGGAAGTCCAAAAAACTGCCAGCATGGTTTAAAGGTGAGGTCAGAGAGGCTGTTGTTGCCAAAAAAGCATCTTTCAGGAAATGGAAAAAGCAGCCAAACGACGAAACCTGGAAACAGCACAAGCACTGGCAAGTCAAATGCAAGGCATTGATAAGGCAGGCAAAGGGAGAATTTGAGAAGAAGCTTGCTGCGGAAGCAAAAACGCGAAGTAAAGACCTTTTCAAGTACATTCGTAGCAAAAAACCTGTGAGAGAGTCAGTTGGTCCATTAGATGATAATGGGGTTAAAGGAGCACTAAGAGGCGACAAGGCGATAGCGGAGAGATTGAATGAATTCTTTGCTTCAGTCTTTTCTGAGGAAGATGTAGGGATGTTACCCATGACTGAAGTGGTATTTAAAGGTGCGGAAGAATTGAAGGAAATATCGATACATCGGGAAGATGTATTACAACTATTAGATAAACTGAAGAGTAACAAATCACCTGGGCCGGATGGTATACATCCAAGGGTGTTGAAAGAACTGAAATATGAGATTGCAGACCTGCTATTAGTAATCTGTGAACTATCATTAAAATCATCTCTAATACCTGAAGAATAAAATTACTCAGCATGTAGATAGTCATGACCTAATGGGAGACAGCCAACATGGCTTTAGACAAGGAAGATCTTGTCTTACTAATCTCTTATGTTTTTTTGAAGGAGTGAATAATCAGGTGGGCAAAGGTGAGTCGGTTGATATTGTGTATCTGGACTTTCAGAAAGCCTTTGACAAGATCCCTCATCAGAGACTTTTGGCAAAACTAAAGAGTCATGGGATAGGAGGCAGTGTACTATTGTGGATCAGGAACTGGTTAAAAGATAGAAAGCAGAGGGTAGGGCTAAATGGCCAATTTTCCCAATGGAGAAAGGTGAATAGTGGTGTACCCCAGGGATCTTTGCTGGGTCCGCTGCTTTTTGACATATTCATAAATGACCTGGAAAGTGGAATAACGAGTGAGGTTGTCAAATTTGCAGATGACACAAAACTATTTAAAGTTGTTAAAACCCAAGAGGATTGTGGAAAATTGCAAGAGGATCTTGATAAATTGGAAGACTGGGCATCAAAATGGCAGATGAAATTTAATGTGGACAAGTGCAAGGTTATGCACCTAGGGAAGAACAACCCAAACTATGGTTACACGATGCAAGGTTCCACATTAGGAACCACCACCCAGGAAAAAGATTTAGGCGTCATTGTGGATACCATGTTAAAACCCTCGGCTCAGTGTGCAGCGGCGGCCAAGAGAGCAAATAGAATGCTAGGTATGATAAGGAAAGGAATGGAAAATAAAACAAAAGATATTATAATGCCTCCATATCGTTCCATTGTGAGACCGCACCTTGAATATTGTGTGCAATTCTGGTCGCCGTATCTTAAAAAGGATATTGCAATTTTAGAAAAGGTTCAGAGAAGAGCCACCAAAATGGTAAAGGGGATGGAAGGATACTCCTATGAAGAAAGGCTAAAAAGGTTAGGGCTCTTTAACCTGGAAAAGAGACGGCTGAGGGGAGATATGATAGAAGTCTATAAATTAATGAACGGAGTGGAACGGGTAAACGTAGATTGATTGTTTACCTTATCAGAATATAGAAAGACTAGGGGACATGCAATGAAGCTACAGGGTAAACTATTTAAGACTAATAAAAGAAAATATTTTTTCACCCAACGTGTAATCAAACTCTGGAATTTGTTACCGGAGGATGTAGTAAAGGCTGCTAGTGTAGCTGGGTTTAAAAAAGGTTTGGACAAGTTCCTGGAGGAAAGTTCCATAAACCATTATTAAGAAGGGACCCAGGATATCAATGCTTGAAGCAATACAAGCATTGTGGAACCTGTGTCCCTTGGGGAAACTGCTAGGTACGTATGTCCTACATTGGCCACTGTTGGAAACAGAATACTGTGCTTGATGGACCTTGGTCTGACCTAGTATGGCATATCTTTTGTTCTTATGAGAGATGTTACAACTGTTAGGCCACATGGCATCCACTGTGCATGTGGTTCCTTACGCTCGTCTTCACATGAGGGCAGCTAAGTGGACTCTGTCTACCCAATGGACCCAGGCATCAGGTTGCCTGTCAGACAAAATAGCAACCTCCAGTCGCCTCTTTTGGTCCCTCCAGTGGTGGAAGTCCACTCAAAATCTGTTGCTCGGGTCCCCCTTTCAACAGGTGTTACCCCAAGCAACCCTTACAACAGATGCCTCTCCAAGAGGTTGGGGAGCTCATCTTCAAGATCTCTCCACCCAAGGCATCTGGTCTTTACAGGAGACATCTCTACATACCAACCTCTTAGAGCTCAGAGCAATTTTTCTACTCTCAGAGTCTTCCACTCCCTGCTAAGCTACAAGACAGTCCTCACCCACACAGACAACCAGGTAGCAATGTTCTACGTGAACAAGCAGGGCGGGACTGGCTCTCTGTCGCTTTGCAACGAAGTTCTGAGATTGTGGGCCTTCGCCAGAGAGCCTCAGATTCATCTCATGGCAGTGTATCTTCCAGGGGTTCAAAATTCTTGGGCAGGCAGACTCAGTCGAGTTCTGCTTCCACACGAATGGTCCCTCCATGGGGACCAGATAGCCAGGATCTTTCGAATATAGGGATCCCCAGACATAGACTTGTTTGCAAGTCCGTGGAATGCCAAACTTCCCCGGTTCTGTTCCAGAATTCCGTGTCAGGGAGTTCAGGTCAGGGATGCCTTCCTCCTCCGTTGGGGGCAAGACTTCCTTTATGCCTTTCCACCCATTCCCCTAATTCCCAAGACATGGACCCTAAAGTTACTGCTTGGGTTAGAAATTGGTTGGGTGGGAGGCGACAAAGAGTACAAGTAAATGGAGCTCACTCTGAGGAGAAGGATGTTACCAGTGGTGTGCCCCAGGGATCTGTCCTTGGTCCGATTCTTTTTAACATCTTTGTTAGTGAAATAGCGGAAGGGCTGTCGGGTAAGGTTTGCCTCTTTGCAGATGATACCAAAATCTGCAATAGAGTAGACACCCAGGAAGGTGTAGATAACATGAAGAGGGATCTAGCTAAGCTTGAAGAATGATCTAGAATTTGGCAGCTGGGATTTAATGTTAAAAAATGTAAGGTCATGCATTTGGGCTGCAGCAATCCAAGGGAGCAATACAGTATAGGAGGTGAAGTACTTTTGTCCACTAAAGAAGAGCGGGACCTAGGCATGGTTGTGTCTGATGATCTTAAAGTAGCTAAACAGGTAGAAAAGGCGACGGCAAAAGCTAGAAGGATGCTTGGGTGCATAAGGAGAGGAATGGCTAGCAGAAAAAAGGAGGTGATAATGCCTCTGTATAAGTCTTTGGTGCGACCTTATTTGGAGTATGGTGTGCAATTCTGGAGACCGCACCTTCAAAAGGATGTGAACAGGATGGAGTCGGTGCAGAGGGTTGCTACTAAAATGATTAATGGGCTTCATTATAAAGCATATGAGGACAGACTTAAGGATCTTAATACGTACACCTTAGAGGAAAGGTGGGATAGAGGTGATATGATTGAGATGTTTAAATACCTCCGTGGCATAAATGTTCAGGGACAGAGCCTCTTTCAATTGAAAGCAAGTTCTGCTACGAGGGGACATGGGATGAGGGTGAAGGGAGATAGATTCAGGAGTGATATGCGGAAATATTTCTTTACAGAAAGAGTAGTGGATCCGTGGAATAGTCTCCCAGTGGAGGTGGTAGAGATGAGGACAGTAACTGAATTCAAAAAAGCATGGGACCAACACAGAGGATCTCTAAAGGTAAAAAGTGGACTGTTGTAGTTGTTGTTATGGAAGGACAGACTAGATAGGCCATGTGGTCTTTTTCTGTCATCATGTTTCTATGTTTCTATGTTTCACTCTTCAAACTTCAGAGAGACAAGGGGTCTATGATCCTCATAGCACCACATTGGCCACGCCAAGTGTGGTACCCTCTACTTCTGCATCTCTCCCAAGCTCCCTCCCTGGACTTGGGTTCTGCTCCAGACCTCCTGTCCCAGGAGGAGGGAACGTTGTGGCACCTAAATCCCCAGTCTCTTCACCTCAGAGCCTGGTTGCTGAAGGCCTAGAACTTCAAGATTTGCATCTTTCTCAGCAAGTAAAGGATATCCTTCATGCTTCCAGAAAGCCTTCCACTAGACGTTCCTATGCTTTTAAATGGAGAAGGTTTACCATTTGGTGTGCAGAGAAGGGTCTTAACCCTCTTGCAATACCTCTGAATTCTTTACTGGAGTATTTGCTGCATTTATCCCATGCAGGCCTTAAAACGAATTCAATAAGAGTCCATTTGAGTGCTATTGCAGCATCCCTTAAGCCTCTCAATGGACAACCTATTTCCTCTCATCCTCTTATAGCAAGATTCATGAGAGGCCTTCTTTTGACTAAACCTCCCATTCGACCACCTCCAGTGGCATGGGACTTGAATCTGGTTCTTGGCCAGCTTATGAAGCCACCCTTTGAACCCTTGGCCACTACCTCCTTGAAATTTCTTTCCTGGAAGGTTATTTTTCTCATTGCAGTCACTTCAGCTCGCCACATCAGTGAGCTGCAAGCCTTGATGACTAATCCTCCTTACACAAGGTTCCATCATGACAAGGTGGTCCTTAGGACTAATCCACACTTTATGCCTAAAGTGGTCTCACCTTTTCATCTGAACCAGGAGGTTTATCTACCTGTCTTTTTTCCAGGACCTCATGCATCAAGTGCTGAGAGGAATCTTCATACCCTAGATTGTAAAAGAGCTCTTGCCTTTTACTTACAAAGGACACAGCAACATAGAAAGTCCTCTCAACTCTTTGTTGCTTTTGATCCCTCTCATTTAGGACTTCCAGTCTCTAAGAGAACTCTGTCCAATTGGATTACTCAGTGTATTTCCTTCGCCTACCAGAGTAAGAACCTTTCTCTGGAAGGCCATGTCACAGCTCACAATGTGAGGGCCATGGCAGCCTCTATGTCTCATCTCAACTCTGTGTCCATCGACCAAATCTGTCGAGCGGCCACCTGAGCCTCAGTTCATACCTTCACAGCCCACTACTGCTTGGACAAGGACTCCCGCCGGGATGCCTTGTTTGGTCAGGCTGTTCTCAAACACCTGTTCCATACCTAATCAACTCCTACCCTCCATCCCTGGCTGGATGCCTGAGATTCATGGGGGGAGGTAGAGCCCTTTCCAGGGACTCACAACCTGGGTGATCTCCCAGGCATCTCTAGCTGGGGAGTCCCCATATGTGAAGACTCATTCCTGCTTGTTCCTGGAGATAGCACAGTTACTTACCTGTAACAGGTGATCTCTGGGAACAGCAGGAATAAGTCTTCACAACCCTCCCACCTCCCCTAGGAGTTGTATCTCTCTATCTTTCTTGCCTTTCCTCACTCTCTCTTTGTCTCAGCTTTAAAACTCGAACTGGAGAGAGGCAGTTAGGAAAGGCGGGAAGGCAGCGCGCAGGTGCTGTGGGATGCTCCCAAAAGCTTTCCTTTTGGACGCTGGGGAGCGTTCTCGCGCAGGCTCCGTCGGTACCGACGATACCCATATGTGAAGACTTATTCCTGCTGTTCCCAGAGATCACCTGTTACAGGTAAGTAACTGTGCTTTCTCCAGTACCAGGCATATTATGAACTAATACAAAACCCTACAACAAAGTCACCAAAAATCTGTAGAGCAATTCTACCATACCAGCACCAACTTTCAAAACTCACATAAGGAACCTAACCAAAAAAAGCATCAATGTAAATACTGCAAGTGGGCCCTGGAACATCCAACATCTATTTGAAAAGCTGAACAATTCAAATTACTATAGTTCAGATCCCTACATACAAACTCCATGTTAACAGAACACCTGGCCTTGGCCACAGAACACAGACCCTCACCAAGTACAGAATAAGTGACCATAACCTAAAAATAAACATATGTAGATAAAAATTAAACTGCAACCCCAATAAGTCAGATTCTGCTTACAATGCAACGCCAGAGAAATAGAAAGAGATGCATTTCCCTGTACTTTATAAAATATAAAAACAGCACCAAGTCCGATCATTAAATTGAAAATAAAACTCTCTTCTGCTTTTGTTGTCTGACCATTTTATTTTCTGATCATGCTGGTCTCAATCTGAGATTTCTGCTTTCCCCACCTCCCAGTGCCCCCCCCCCCTGTTTGCTTCCCCCAGGGGCAGCATGAAAGTGATGCAGAGCCATGTGCGGAGATTTATTGTGGCATAATTTGCATATATTCAGTATACTTTATTTTAAAATGTATATGCCACCCATCTGAAATCCATTATAAGTATCTTCATATCAGATTTATTTTGTTATGAGCAGATTATTGATGAGGAGGGAAAATATAAAATGCAAAAAAATAATTCTGATAGCTATGAATTCAAAAGCTGGATTGGATTGTGCTGAACAAGTCAAATTACTACAGTACAGATCCCTATGTAGAAACTCAATGTAAACAGAACGCCTGACCTCAGTCACACACTCAGAACACAGACCTTCACCAGGTACAGAATAAGTGACCACAACTTAAAGTAAAAATAGGTAGACAAATATTAAACTAAAACTCCAAGAAGCCAGACTCCACATGAGGAGCAACACCAGAGAAATAAAAGAGATGCTGTTCCCCATATTGTGTAAAATATAAATATTGTGCAAAGTTTAATCACTAAATTGAAAATACATTTTTTTCTACCTTTGATGTTGACCATTTTATTCTCTGATCATGCTGGTCCTGATCTGAGGTTTCTGTTTTCTTCTGTCTTCTCTTAGCTCTCTTTCTGTGGTCTCTAGTCAATCTGCTATTTCTTGTTTCTCCTTTTGTTTTCTTTACTACCTTCTATCTTGGATATTGATTTTTGTCCCTTCGGCTTTCTTCCATTTATTTCCCTCTCTCTGTCTACCCAGATTTCACTATGCCTTAGTTTCCATTTCTCAATTTCCCTCTTTTTTACGCTATCTATCTACCACTTTTCAAACTTCACTCCATTCCTTCCATTCCCCAGCTCTTCTTCCCTGGTCTATTATTCCCTAGTCTTTTGCTCACTCTTTCCCTCCATGTTTAACATCTCTCAACCCCATCCAGTGTCTCTCTCTCTCTGGCTCTCTCTTTCCCTCCATCCAGTACCTCTGCTCTATTTCCTTCCAGGTCTGCCCTCTCCCTTCCTATCCCCCTGCAACCAGCATCTACCCCATCTCCATACCATATCATCTCTCCATCTCTTTCTCAACCTCTTTACCCCATATCCATCTTCTCTCATCTCTCACCCTATTACCCCCATTTCCTGCATTTCATTTTTCCTTTATTACCCCATGTCCAGCATCTTCCTTCTGTCCCCACCCCCCTCCCCAAGTCCAGCATTTTCCCATAGTCTCCCTATAACCCCCTGGCCAACATCACCACTCTATCTCCCCTCCTTGCTTCTCCCTATGTCCCTTTCCATGTCCAGTATCTCTATCTCCCTAGCTCCCCACCTCAATCTTATCCCCGTTGCCTCCCTATTCCCCTCCTGCACTCAGCATCTCCCTTTTGACTCCTTGTGCCCATCCACATCCTCCTCCCAAGGCCCCGTCATGTCCACCCCCCCCTTCAATTCCCCCCCCCCCCCCATGTCCACTCCTTGTATGTACAAGGGGCAGAGCCTGCCCATGGAACAGCATGTCCAATGGACAGGGTATGTGCAAGCCGTTGTTCATCCCAGAGAGGCAGGGCATAATTGGCTTTGCACAGCCCCTGCTCACAGGACATGCTTCTCCCGTGGGCAGACTCTGCTTCTCTGGGCCACAATCACTGCCTCCCACAGTCTTATAGAAACATAGAAACATAGAAACATGATGACAGAAAAAGACCACAAGGCCCATCTAGTCTGTCCTTCCATAACAACAACTACAACAGTCCACTTTTTACCTTTAGAGATCCTCTGTGTTGGTGCCATGCTTTTTTGAATTCAGTTACTGTCCTCATCTCTACCACCTCCACTGGGAGACTATTCCACGGATCCACTACTCTTTCCGTAAAGAAATATTTCCGCATATCACTCCTGAATCTATCTCCCTTCACCTTCATCCCATGTCCCCTCGTCGCAGAACTTGCTTTCAATTGAAAGAGGCTCTCTCCCTGAACATTTATGCCACGGAGGTATTTAAACATCTCAATCATATCACCTCTATCCCGCCTTTCCTCTAAGGTGTACATATTAAGATCCTTAAGTCTGTCCTCATATGCTTTATAATGAAGACTACTAATCATCTTAGTAGCAACCCTCTGCACCGACTCCATCCTGTTCACATCCTTTTGAAGGTGCGGTCTCCAGAATTGCACACCATACTCCAAATGAGGTCGCACCAAAGACTTATACAGAGGCATTATCACCTCCTTTTTTCTGCTAGCCATTCCTCTCCGTATGCACCCAAGCATCCTTCTAGCTTTTGCCGTCGCCTTTTCTACCTGTTTAGCTACTTTAAGATCATCGGACACAACTACGCCTAGGTCCCGCTCTTCTTTAGTGGACAAAAGTACTTCACCTCCTATGCTGTATTGCTCCCTTGGATTGCTGCAGCCCAAATGCATGACCTTACATTTTTTAACATTAAATCCCAGCTGCAAAATTCTAGACCATTCTTCAAGCTTAGCTAGATCCCTCCCCATGTTATCTACACCTTCCTGGGTGTCTACTTTATTGCAGATTTTGGTATCATCCGCAAAGAGGCAAACCTTACCCGACAGCCCTTCCGCTATATCACTAACAAAGATGTTAAAAAGAATCAGACCAAGGACAGATCCCTGGGGCACACCACTGGTAACATCCTTCTCCTCAGAGTGAGCTCCATTTACTTGTACTCTTTGTCGCCTCCCACCCAACCAATTTCTAACCCAAGCAGTAACTTTAGGGTCCATCCCTAGGGTGCTCAGTTTGTTTATAAGTCGCCTGTGAGGAACAGTGTCAAAGGCTTTACTGAAATCTAAATACACCACATCTAGAGCTCTCCCTCGGTCCAACTCCCTGGTCACCCAGTCAAAGAAATCAATCAGATTTGTCTGACAAGACCTGCCTCTGGTGAATCCATGCTGCCTCGGATCCTGTAATCCGCTGGACTCCAGAAACCTCACTATTTTCTCTTTCAACAGCGTTTCCATTAATTTACTCACCACCGAAGTTAAACTAACCGGCCTGTAGTTTTCAACCACATCTTTACTTCCGCTTTTGTGTAAAGGCATCACATGAGCCTCTCTCCAGTCCTTTGGCACCACTCCCGACTCCAACGAGGCATTGAAAAGGTCAGTCAGTGGAGTTGCTAGAACGTCCCCAAGTTCCCTCAGTATTCTAGGGTGTATCCCATCCGGTCCCATCGCTTTGTCTACTTTAAGTTGAGCTAGTTTCTCACGAACACAGTCTTCTGAAAATTGTTCAAGATGTCCCTCGCTTCTGTTCTTATTTGTGGGTGTTTTCTGAGGTCCTGCTCCTGGTTCTTCATCTGTGAACACAGAACAAAAATATTTGTTAAGCAATTCCGCTTTATCCTTATCAGCTTCTACATATTCCCCCCCTGTACCCTTGAGTCTGACAATACCACTTTTGCCCTTCCTCTTCTCACTAATATATCTGAAAAATGTCTTATCTCCCCATTTTATTGCATTGGCTATTTCCTCCTCCTTTTGAATCTTTGCCTTCTTGACTACTTTGCTAGCTTCTCTAAGTTGTTCCAAATACAGATGCCTGTCTTCCTTTCTCTGTGATTTCTTGTATTTCATGAAGGCCTCCCTCTTTTTCTTCACTTTTTCAGCTACTTCCTTCGAAAACCATAGCGGTCTCCTGTTCCTTTTGCCTTTATTTACCATTTTAACAAAAAGGTTGGTTGCCTTTAAAATACCCCCTTTCAGTTTTGCCCACTGTTGTTCTACATCCCCCAGCTGTTCCCATCCCACTAACGACTCCCTGAGGTATTGGCCCATCTTCGCAAAGTTAGTCTTCCTAAAGTCTAAGATCTTCACCTTGGAATGGATTCTAACAGCCCTAGTCCTAATACTGAACCACACCATCTGGTGATCACTGGATGCAAAATGATCTCCCACTACAACATCAGAAACACTTTCACCATTGGTAAGCACCAAGTCCAGTATGGCCCCTTCACGTGTGGGGTCTGTTACCAATTGCCTGAATAGTTCTCCCTGTAGAGAATCCAGGATCTCCTTACTCCTAGATGATACTGCAGCAGGATAGTGCCAATCAACATCTGGCATATTGAAATCTCCTAGCAGTAGCACTTCCCCTTTCCTAGCAATGCTGCGTATGTCTTCAATTAACTCTCTGTCCACCTCTTCCTCTTGTGAGGGAGGTCTGTATATCACACCAATGCAAATAGATTTCTCTTTCCCTCTTTCTAGTTTAACCCACAATGCCTCCTCTCTCCCTTTTAAGCTCTGTAATTCCAAAGCTTTAATAGTAGTTTTTACATATAGTGCTACTCCTCCTCCCCTTCTTCCTACCCTGTCCTTTCTGAATAAAGTATAGCCAGGTATAGTTACATCCCAGTCATGGTTTTCTGTGAACCATGTTTCTGTAACTGCCACTAAATCTAAGTCAGCCACTCCCACCAAAGCTTCAACTTCAGAGATCTTATTTCCCATGCTACGGGCATTAATACACACTGCTTTCCATATGTTACCCCTGTTACCCATTTCCATAAAGGTATTTAATGTATCACTTACCTGGGGGCTTTCACTTACCTGGGGGCTTTCTTCACCCATCCCCAACGAATCTAGTTTAAAGCCCTCTTCAGTAGATTAGCCAGTCTACTACCAAAGATGTGTTGACCTTTCTTGGACAGATGGATGCCATCTCTGCTCTGCAACCCTTGGAACAGCATCCCATGGTCTAGGAAACCAAAACGCTCTCGAAGACACCATCCACGCAGCCATGCATTAATCTCCAGGATGCGAGCCTCTCTGCCTTGGCCTTTACCCTCAACAGGGAGGATTGAAGAGAACACCACCTGTGCACCTACCTGCTTCACCCTCTGTCCCAGAGCCATGAAGTCACTTTTGATACGTTCCAAGGTATACCTGGCAGTATCATTTGTTCCAACATGGATTAGCAACATTGGGTAATAGTCAGTGGGCTTGATGAGTCTCGGCAAATTCTCCGTAACATTTTGGATCTTGGCACCAGGCAGACAGCATACCTCTCTGGACATCAAGTCTGGTCGGCAGGAGCAGCATGTCCTGTGGGCAGGGACTGTCGAAGACATGACTGTGGCCCAGAGAAACAGAGCCTGTCCGCAGGAGCAGACGTCAGGAGGGTGCCATTGCTGGCCACCCACCTCCACTCCTCATTCAGGCTGATCTGCAGAGCGCTGGCGGACTAATGGAGAGCTTGTCTGTAGGACACAAAACTGTGAGTAGCGATTATGGCCTTTCACAGCCTTCTGCCCATGAGAGCAGCATGTCCTGCGGGCAGGCTCTCCATTACGCCGATGTCCCCCTGCCATGCTTACCCAGCTTACCGGGTAGTGCTCGCACTGGTCTAACATGTCTTCATGCTTCCCCACCCCCATGTTTCCCATCCCCCCGGTTGTCCAGCATTTATCCTCCTGTCCCCCCCCCCATTGTCCAGCATTTGTCCTCCTATCTCCCCTTTCTCCAGCATTTGTCCTTCTGCCCCTCCCCCATTGTCCAGCATTTATCCTCCTGCCCCTCCCATTTTCTAGCATTTTATCCTTCTGCCCCTCCCCTGTTGTCTAGCATTTGTCCTCCTGTCCCTCCCCTCTGTTGTCCAGCATTTGCCCTCATGCCCCTCCCCTCTGTTGTTCAGCATTTATCCTCCTGCCCCCCTTTGTCCAGCATTTGCTTTCCTGTCCCACACTCATTGTCTAGCATTTACCCTCCCCCTGCCGCATTATTCAGTGTTTATCCTCCTGCCCCCATTTGTCCAGCATTTGCTCTCCTCTCCCTCCCCCGGGTGTCCAGCATTTGTTCTCCTGCCCCTACCCACTATTGTCCAGCATTTATCCTCCTGCCCCCCTCCTGTTTTCCAGCATTTGTCCTTCTCTCTCTTCCCCCTGTTGTCCAGCATTTATCCTCCTGCCCCCCTCCTGTTTTCCAGCATTTGTCCTTCTCTCTCTTCCCCCTGTTGTCCAGCATTTATCTTCCTGCCCCCCTGTTGTCCAGCATTTGTCCTCCTGCCCCCCCCTTGTTCAGCATTTGTCCTCCTGTCCCTCTCCTCCTGTTGTCCAGCGTCTGTCCTTCTGCCCCCCCTTTGTCCAGCATTTGTCCTCTGTTTCCTCCCCCCTGTTGTCCAGCATTTATTCTCCTGCCCCATTCCTGTCCGGGCCTCCCGCACACCATGTTTGGTCCACCTGGACCCTTCTGTCTCCGTACCAGAGCCGCAAACATTCACCGGGTTGAGGCACTCAGGGTATCTGACCTCCTGGAACTCTTGCCCGGCCTTGGTCCCAGTCAGAGCTCCAGAGGGGGGCACCTCTTTTCATGACCTGTTTCTCCTCTCCCTGTGGTATCTTTTATCTTTATCTTTATTTAAAATTTGATAAACCGCTTAGGCCGAAACATTAAAGCGGTGTACAAAGAAAATAAAAGGTCAACACTGCAAACTACGGAAAAGAACGCCAAAATTAACAGGAGAGAAAGAGAAAGGATAGTGCAAAGCAAAAGACAAAACAATAATCACAACCAAGCACAGACTGACTCAAATAATACTGACAGACAGGGGAAAACAAGACCAAGATTCAACTGAGACAAGACAACAATGAACCGCTGCATCAAAAGACAAGACAATAATCACAACCAAGCACAAACTGACTCAAATAATACTGACAGACGGGGGAAAACAAGACCAAAATTCAACTAGGACAAGACAACAATGAACTGCTACATCAGGGGGGGAAGTCTAAGGGAAGGTCAAATGCTTTTCGGAATAGATATGTTTTAAGGGAAGCTTTGAATTAAGAATAAGAAAGCTCAAGACGAAGGGACGAGGGTAATGCATTCCACAATCATGGGCCAAGGAAAAAGAAGGCCGAGTGACGAGTCTTTTCAAGATGTGCACGGGAGGGGGAAGGCAAGGACAGACGATTAGCGTGAAGAGCATGGAGCTGGCGGTAGGGCTTGTGCAGGGAAACCAAATCAGCCAGGTACAGAGGGTTATTGGTGTGGAGAGCGCGGTGGGTGAGAATGAGAATTTTATAATGGAAGCAAACGTGCAGGGGCAGCCAGTGCAGGCGGAAGAGAATAGGAGTGATATGATCAAAACGGCGGGCAAAAGTGATGATACGGGCAGCGGTGTTTTGAATAAGTTGAAGACACCGGAGCTGATAATTGGGCAGGTTGGCCATGAAAACATTACAGTAGTCGAGTCGGCTAGTGATTAGGGCAAGAACGAGAGTGACTAGGGATTCTAAAGGAAGAAGTGTACGAACAGCTCGGATTTGACGAAGGGTAGCAAAACAGCGCCTAGTGAGGGAGGAGATATGATCATGAAAGGAAAGGGAAGAATCAAGAACTACCCCGAGATACCGAAAGGAGGATACAAGAGGGATAGGTACAGAGTCGATCATGGGTCAGAGGAGGGACATGAGCCACTGAGGGATACCCACATAGCCGTGGATTTAGATGGGTTAAGACGTAGGAACTGTTGGGAGAGCCAGGAAGCCACATGTGAAAGGCAGGTGTTGAAGGGAGAGAGATCCAGAGAGAGGGAGGAGGTGTGATATAGCAATATAATATCATCTGCATAGACATAGGGGGATACTGGGTACTGCTGTAGTAGGAGAAGTAGGGGGGCCAAGAAAATATTAAACAACAGAGGAGACAAAACAGAGCCTTGGGGGACACCACAAGTAAGGGGAAGAGAAGAAGATGATTTTCCATTTAGGGTGACGGAAAAAGATCGAGCCGTGAGAAAGGAGCGAAACCAAAGAAGAACTGTACCGTGAAGACCTATCTCCGCAAGACGAGTGAGAAGAAGGGTGCTATGCAGATGGGTCCAGGCTCATTTTGGACCTCCACATGCCCAGTTTGGTCTGCCTGGACCCTTCTGTCTCTGTCCCAGAGCCACAAACTTTCACTAGGTCGAGACCAGCTAACATATGAGCATCCTCCTTCATAAGAAGTTGTAACCTTTATCCCACTTGACCATGCAAGAAGTCCACCATCACCAAAATCTCTTGTGAATCCCAGCCACTGCCGAAAATCTTCTAACTTTGCCTGTAAAATATTTTGTACCAGGATGAGAAGGCACAGAGTCGTTCTTTAGGAACTCATTTCCTCCATGGTATCCTTAAAAGGCTCTGGACTTCCATGACATGCTTGATATTTGCACAGTGCTGGTGACCCAGGGGCCTGTTAATGCTGATCTCAGTCTCTGATGATATCGGATGCAGGGCCGCCCATTCCTCCACTAATCTCTCCAGCATGTCATAAGTGGAATTCAAACAGGTGCCAACATCCTGCTTGAGATAGTGTGAATGTGCCCCTTTTGCTTCTGCTTTCCCATAAGAACATAAGATATGCCATACTGGGTCAGACCAAGGTCCATCAAGTCCAGTATTCTGTTTCCAACAGTGGCCAATCTAGGTCATATGTACCTAGCAGTTTCCCCAAGGGACACAGGTTCCACAATGCTTGTATTGGTTCAAGCATTGATATCCTGGGTCCCTTCTTAATAATGTGAAGGGTAGACACCTCATGTCTACCCTTCACAATCTGGTGAAAATGACCTGCTATTTTTCAGCACTTTCTGATCATTTGCATCTGGGCAGGGCTGCCACTTGCCTTGCTCCCCAAATTTAGTGAGTCTCTGACAGCCAAGTGCCTCAAGTGTACAAAGCATCTGATCCCCTGAAAACCCCTCACTACCTTCAGCATGTTTGTCCCATCATCTGTGAGAAAGAAACCTGGATGCATGGCACTCTGTGGGTGCCCTATGTGCAAGCCCTATGTGGAGGAGGAGATGATTCAATAGTAAACAAAACTGGATGTTTAACTCACTATAGGAGAATAGGAGTGAAAGGAGAGGAGATAAAGAAGGAAAAATAAAAACGAGGGGGATTTACCTTGGACCAAAGAAGTCTCTTTTTGAATTTCTCCTTCTAACTAAGGTTTCATTTGTTGTAGTCATGCACATGATGATTATTATTTATTCTTTTTTAATTTTTGTGCATGTTGCCATGGTTACAATGGTGTTGGCAGTTTTTCTTTGGTATTTACATGTTCCTCATTACAATGTCATTTTCTGCTTATTCATATGTGTTTTTATTAATTTTAGTCATATTGATGGTTTTATGTTCAATTATGTATTTATTTATTTAATTATTTATTTATTCAGCATGATCTGGCTTCTTGTTTTATGTGGTGATATTAATATTCTTATATTTATTTATTTATTTATTTAGCAAGCATTTGTAGCCCGCTCCTTCCAGCGATCAGAAGCGGGTAGGATTACTATTGTGAAACTGCCGAATCAAGGCAGGTACAAATTTTGTTTACATACAGATTGTCAGAAAAGCACATCATACAGAGTTAACACTTCTTAGCTATGGGGGAGTTCATTTACATATATACATAAATACATATATACATATATACTTATACATAAATACATATATATACATAAATACATATATACATATATACTTATTTATATTACGTTTTGTGATCATCTTTACCCTTTAATTGTTTTATTCATTTATTGTTCACAATGTGGGTCTTATTATTGTATTTATGAATATTTATTTATGCTTCTGTTTTTATTATGTTTTTCATGATTTCATTTTGCTTTGTAGTTTGTGGTGTGCCTCACCCCTGACGAAGTACCTACGAAACACGGCCTGTGTTGGGTCTTGCCCCCCTTTTTTAACGCATAAGGACCAATAAAGGTTTTGTACACTGTTCACGTTTTCTGTTGGGTTGCTACGAGTGTCTGCGTGGCAGCTGCTGTTTTCCTTCCTGGTGGATATACTGTACAGGTGCAGGCAGACCATCTAGTGGTGGACTGTCTGTACACAATGATAGAAATGTGCACCAGCCAGCAACCAGTATATATAGGGGTGCACACACATGGCCAGGGCACAGCAGAGATGGGCAATACAGGGGCACACACCACCAGTGATGGCCCCAGGTTCACATTGTGCACCTGCCCACACTGCCCCCAGTGGGTGCCCATCACCCCCGGGGGGGGGGGGGCAGGGAAGCCATTGCTGGACATGTGAGGGGGATAACAGAGCTGGTTGGAGGTGGGCAAGGGGGGGGCATGCAGTATGGACTGTGGGGTGGCACACCTCTGTGGCCCGAAGGTGGGTTGTAAAATGCATGTGTGGCCCCTCCCAGAGGTGTGCCAGTCCCATCACAGGGCCATGCCTGTGCGGACCATTAACCCTCCTCCCTCTTCCCCCACAGCTGGTTCGAAGGAGGCCCCAAGAGCAGCGGTCCAGTGCAGGCACAGCCAAACCAAGGTGCAGAGCCAAGCGGTGCCTCCAGCAGTGACAGGGAGTAGGAGTCCAGCAACACTGTGTTGGAGGACAGCACCACAGAGGGGAAGGGCAGTGAGGGGCGCCATGGTGCAACAGCAGGATGGGGAGTCTGAGAAGAAGGAGGGATCAGGAGGCCAGGGGCAGGGTGGGGAATCTGAAGAGGGAGGAAAGATCAGAGGGCCAGAGGCAGAGCGGGGAGTCTGAGAAGGGGGAGGGATCACAGGGGCAGGGGCAGGGCAGGGAGTCTGAGGAGGAAGATGGATCAAAGCGGCTAGCAGGGGTGATGCAGGCACCACACTCTAAACCCTAGGTATGGAGGTGTGGTACAGCGCACAGCCAGCAGGTACCTTGATGCCCCTGCACCATGAAGGTGCATGGTCAGAGTGATGCCGTGCGCCTGTCTGCATGCTGCAGCGGCCATGCCTGCATGCTGTGCTATCTGTCCTACCCGGGTATTACTGTCTGGGCATCCATGCACGCATATGTTGCCATTGTGCAGTGGTGAGTGGCTATGGCGTCTTATGGCGGCTAGTTGTCACACAGATTTTCGTACCGTCGGCACTCAGGAACCTATGCGGGTACTGGATATGCCTTTGGACGAAGCATGGCATGGCTGCACTTCGTAACTGCATATGTGTTAAAGGGCCTATGTGGGTAGCCTAACACCGCCATAGCACCTGAGCTACACAATGGCAGACACGGCATCGAGAGGGGCAAAACAAACCCAGAAGGCGAACTTCATGCATTCCAAGACTTCTATGGCTCCGGAGCTCATCCTGAAGCAGCATGCTGCCCTCTTTGCAGCAGAGGATGCTAGCTTACAGCTGACAGCATTACGTGACATCGTCAGGAGGGTCAATGCCATTCACCACCACAACAGGGATGTGGAGGATATCAAGAAGAAGTGGCAGATGGTACAGCAGGCTGCAAAGGAGAAGAGGGCCAGCAACAGCAGGCACCCACCTGTGCAGCAGCATAGACTCACCCCTCTGGAGGAACAGGTGCTGCAGTTTGTGGAGGAGATCTCCATCTCAGGGGTTGTGGGCTTTGACAGCTCCACCCCAGGCACACAGGAGGGTGAGTCGGGGTGCCCCATGGCCCGGGTGGCACTGAGATGGCCATGTATGTGTTCCCACCATGGTTCTATCCACCCAGGGCCTGCCTGTCTGTGTGTCATACCTTGGGTGCTATGTGGATTGGGGATGGTGCGGACCGGGAATCCACCTGCCAGTTTCATAGTGGGCCTGGTGGCACCCCATAGGCCAACCTGGCAACCAATATCACTAACCTCTGCCACCTTTGCTCTCCCACAGACCTGCCAGGGACGCTACCCTCACAGCCTGGAACCGATACATCAGGGGGAGCCTCACCACCCACCACAGATGATGCCAGTGTACAGCCGGTATGCAGCACAGTCATAGGGGCTGGTATGCCTGCCAGGGCGGAGGTTCAGTCCGGTGTACCACCCAAGGCAGAGGAGCAGTCCGGTGTTCCACCCAGGGTAGAGGAGCAGTCCAGTGCACCGCCCAGGGCAGGGGAGCAGGCCAGTATGTCTGCCAGTGCTGAGGAGTTGGAGACTGATCATGGCCCTTTTGTTGCGCTACAATTCGCCATCCTGGATGACCCTGTGGATGCAGGAGGCACAGATCTTGACTAGGAGCAACTGCAGGATTGAGCACACCTGGTGGCTGGCACTGAGGGCATACGGTCAAGCTGCATGGAATCTGGCAGAATCTGCAGGCAGCCACACAGGTGAGGGAGGCAGAGTTTGAGGCATGGCAGGAACACTGACTGTGTGTGGAGCGCCATCTGGAGGGGCACCTGCGTCTAATGAGGGAGATGGTGGCATACCAAGCAATGATCGCTAGTTCCCTGTGCAGTTTGGTGGGCCTCGTGCGGCGCAGGGGGTGGGTGCTGGGGCTGGCAGTGCACCAGCACAGCCACCTAGTAGCCCTGACTCATGTCCATCGGCCTGCCTTGCTGGGGAGGGTGACGACACTGTCAGCATGTCATTAGACATCGCTCCACTGCATCGCAGTGCACGTGTCAGCAAGTGACAATGGCTGGTGGGAAGCCCAGGGGTAGGGGGACACAGGTGGGGGAAATAAACAATTACTCTACAATTGTAGCGTAGCATTGGGCTCTTTATTGGTGATTGTGTGTATCCTATCCAAGTGCTGATGTAGGGAAGTCACCTCAGAAACTGTCATGTATCAGCTGCGCACAGTGGGTCAGTGTCTGGGCCTGCTGCTGGCTCCTAACCTCTGCCCCATCACCATCTGCTCCATCACTATGAGGATGGTACTACTCAACTGTCACTCTCTGCACTCGAAAACATTGCTTATACAAGATGCACTTCTCCATAACTCCCTTGACGCTCTGTTCCTTTCTGAAATATGGATTCGCAATGGGGAAGACCCTCTTCTGAACCGCTGTCTGCCTCCTGGCTTCTCCGCCATGGCAGTTTCCCGTTCTGGCCGGAATGGTGGTGGCCTGGTTGTTCTACATCACTCTTCCCTCCCTTTCCAGGAGATCTTTTCTGCAACACTTCACTTTCCAGAGGTTCTGCTATTCCGTTTGGCCTCTGCCTCTCCCATTTATTGTACGTGCCGCCATCTTCCTGTCCTGATTTCTGGGAATCCCTCCTGCTGACCATCTCCAAGGTCTCCATGGCCTACTCCCATTTAATCATCCCTGGGACTTCAACATCCATAGCAATTCTCCTTCCAGGCCTAAGGATAGGGCTTTTCTTACACTTTTTTCTGACCTCTCTCTTACTCAGCACATTCCTTTTGCTACTCCTGTGGCTAGTCACACCCTTGACCTTCTTACTCCTTCTGCATCCACCATCGTCCCCACTAATATTTTCACCTTAACACTTCCATGAACTGATCACTATTGTGTGCTTTTCATCATTACCCTCACCTCATCTGTACCGGGACCTGCCTCTGCCTCTGAGCGACTCCAGACGTTATGTTGGCTCACTCCAGCTACCCTACTGCAGTTTCCCCCTGATGCTTTTCTGTTCCCAGCAGATTTTGCCGCTCTTTCTCCTGACAATCAAGTCCAGACTTGGCATGCATTTCTTACAAACCAACTTGATCAGTTGGCTCCTCTTCTCCCTATCCCCTTTGGACAATGCTCCCAGCACCACCCATAGTTTAATCCTGGTCTCTCACTACTCCATGACCATCTTCGTAGGGCCGAACGTCTCTGGCGTAGCCACCCCTCCCTCTCTTCTGCCACTAACTCTACTAGCCAACTCTTTTCAATACTCCGCTCTCTTTCCTCCACTCACAATTCTTCTGCAGTAACCACTTCTCCCTTGCCCCCTGCTCCTGATCATCTAGCCTATTTCTTTTCAGAGAAGATTACTGCACTATGCTCTGCCCTTCCAGCCGATCCCCTACCATCTCCTCCGCCTCCCTCATCCCCCAATTCTGTCACCACTCGGTCCCACACCTGATGTGCATTTCAACCGATCACCATGTCTGAGCTCTCTAAAGCTATCACCTCATCCCATAAGACCACCTGTCCTTCAGATCCTATACCCCACCACTGGCTCAACGAGCTCTGTCTTGCACTACTTCCATTTGTATAAACCATGTTCAATTGCAGTCTCTCATCCGGTATTTTCCCCTCCTTATGGAAGCATGCCTCATCCTGTTCTGAAAAAGCTTACCCTAGACCAGCGATGGCGAACCTATGGCACGCGTGCCAGCTGTGGCACGCGAAGGCCTTGCAGCTGGCACGCGGGAAGGTCGCACATTAAAAAAAAAAAAAAGCTGCCCGCTGCCGCCGCGGCGGCATGGAGTGTCCCGCGGGGCTCCCTCTGCCGGCGGGACTTTCCCGGCGCTGCTCAGCCCCTCTCTGCCGGCTTGCAGAGACGCGAAGGGAGAGTCTCCCTCGAGTCTCTGTTAAGCCCGCAGGGGCTGATGGGAAATTTCCCATCTGCCCCTGCGGGCTTAAGAGAGATGCGAGGGAGACTCTCTCTCCCTTCGCGTCTCTGCAAGCCGGCAGAGAGGGGCTGAGCAGCGCCGGGAGAGTCCCGCCGGGCAGAGGGAGCCCCGCGGGACACTCCATGCCGCGGCGGCGGCAGCGGGCAGCTTTTTTTTTTTTTTATTGCCATGAGCCGAGGGAGGGGGGTTAAGACTGGCAATGGGCTAGGGAGGGAGGGAGGTTAAGAAAGGCAATGGTCTAGGGAGGGGAGGGGGTTGAGACTGGCAATGGGCTAGGGAGGGAGGGAGGGAGGGGGTTGAGACTGGCAATGGGCTAGGGAGGGAGGGGGGTTGAGACTGGCAATGTGCTAGGGAGGGAGGGAGGGGGTTGAGACTGGCAATGGGCTAGGGAGGGAGGGAGGGAGGTTAAGACTGGCAATGGGCTAGGGAGGGAGGGAGGTTAAGACTGGCAATGGGCTAGGGAGGGGGGGAGGGGGGTTGAGACTGGCAAGGGGCTAGGGAGGTAGGGAGGGTGTTTGAGACTGGCAATGGGCTAGGGAGGGGGGTTAAGACTGGCAGTGGGCTGGGGAGGGGGGTTAAGATGCAGTGGGCTATGGGGGGGAGTTAAGACTAGCAATGGGCTGTGGGCTGATGAGGGCTGGCAATGGGCTATGAGCTGATGAGGGCTGTCTGGAAATGGGGTGATGGGGGGGTTAGGACTGGTAATGGGCTATGGGGGGGGTTAAGACTGGTAGTGGGCTGATGGGGGGGTTAGGACTGGTAATGGGCTATGGGGGGGTTAAGACTGGTAGTGGGCTGATGGGGGTGTAGGACTGATAATGGGTTATGGGGGGGGGCTAGGACAGGAAATGGGCTGATGGGGAGGGGTTAGGACTTGAGGTGGGCTGATGTGGTTAGGACTGGTAATGGGCTGTGGGCTGATGGGGGGGGGTTTAGGACTGGCAATGGGCTATGGGGGGCTGACTGGAAATGGGCTGATGGGGGGTTAGGACTGGTAAAGGGTTATAGGGGGGGGGCTTAAACTGAAAATGGGGTGATGGGGGTTAGGACTGGAAGTTGATTGACGGGGGGCTAGGACTGGTAATGGGTTGGGGTGTTGCTAGGACTGGAAATGGGCTGAGTGGAAGGGGAGGCTTGAACTGCAAATAGCTGATGGGAGGGGGCTTGGAATGGAAATGGGCTGTGAGGGAAGGGAGCTAGGACTGAAAATGGGCTGATGGAACAGCTAGGATAGGACTGGAAATGGGCTGTTGGGGGGAGCTAAGATTGGAAATGGGCTGTGGTGGGGGCTTGAATTGAAATGGACTCATGGAGGGGCTAGAACTGGAAGTAGGCTCATGGGGGGCTTGGACTGGAATTGGGCTGAGTGGAGGGGAGCTATGATTTGACATGGGCTGATGGTGGGGCTAGGATTGAAAATGAGCTGATGAAGGGACTTGGACTGGAAATGGGCTGATGCAGGGACTAGAAGGGAATGGATGCTGGGTGAGACTGGAACTAGAAGGGAGCTGATGTTGGGGGAGGATTAGAATGGGATGGGGCTGGGAGAGTAAAATGGAGAGGGGAAAAATATTTTGTGTAGGAGGGATGAAAAATCTACAATTGGCCAGGTATTGGGAGAGTAATTGGGGATTGAGGATGGAGGGGTAAAATTTGTGTGGATGAAATAGGAATGAGGAAAGAGCAAAAGGAGAAAGATTAGTATGTTAAAGCAGATGTAGAGAGAGAGAGAATGGAAAAAAAACTAGAAGAGAGAAGAAAGGACAAATGGACAGCAGACGATGGAGAGTTAGCAGAAAACATGAAGAAACCAGAAGAAGGTGGCTGGACCAATTGCAACTGAAAAAAAATGCACAAAAGGTAGAAAGATATCTCTTTATTTTGAATTTATTAACTGGAATATGTCAGCTCTGGGAAATGTGCATCATTAACATCTGCGCTTTGTTTGGTACAAGAGGAAATTCCTATTTGACGTTGCCACTTGTTCTCTTTCCCCAGTATTCTCTGAAATGTATTGGTTTAATATTTGCAGTGTTGCCTTTTGATAGGTAGGGTATGGTGCTTTGTGAGTCCTGGTAATGCTGTCAGGATACGGCGGGTTTGCTATGGGTTCTAAATGGGCAGGTGTTTGTAGTAGTTCCTAATGTGCCTGGCGGTTGGCACTGGATTATAGTAATGTAGAAATCTTTTAGTCTTTCTTTATCCATACACTCATTAAGAGACATGTTTACTAAAAGTTAGTGTATGGTAACATTATGCAAATATTTATGCAAATAAGACCACTTATGCAAATGACGTGCTGGCACTTTGAGGAAATTCTTTGGTTTTGTGCGGCAGTTTGGGCACTCGGGCTCAAAAAGGTTAGCCATCACTGCCCTAGACCCTGCTGTCTTTGCCAACTGGTGCCCTGTATCCAATCTGCCTTTCCTTTCAAAAGTTTTAGAGAAACTTGTTTTTTCACAATTATCTTCTCACCTAGATTCCACCCATGCTCTCCACCCCCCATCAATCAGGCTTCAGACCCGATCACAGCATGGAAACTATTTTCTCACTGCTTAACAAAATTCATGTCTTGCACGACCAAGGTGACATTTCTCTTGGTGTTTCACTGGATCTCTCTGCAGCATTTGACTTGATTTATCACTCCTTTCTTCTCTCCTGCCTTTACAACTATGGGCTTTGTGGTACTGTCCTACACTGGTTTAAGTCGTTCCTGTCTCTTCGCTCTTTCTCTGTATCCTGCGGATCATCTACCTCTCCCTCTCTGCCCCTCACCTGTGGAGTGCCCCAGGGCTCTGTGTTAGCACCTCTTCTCTTCAATGTTTTCTTAGCACCTCTTGCATTGCTCATTCCACAATACGACATTTTTACGCTGATGATATTATTTTACCTCACCACACCAATTCCCAGTCTCCCAGCCTTGCACCCATGAACTCCTGCTTGTCAGACATTTTCATATGGCTGACCATGAACTGTCTTCATCTTAACATCTCCAAATCTTCTGCTATCTGGTTTGCTTTCCATACACCGTGCCCCTCATTTACCCTTCTGATTGCCATCATTCCCGTCTCTCTTGTTCAGTTGCTCAGGTATCTTGGGGTCTTACTTGATTCTGCCTTTTCCTTCTATGAACACGTGTCTTTCTTGGTTCAGCGCTCTTTCTTCTTTCTTTGCCAGAATCGTGCAGTTCGCCCTCTTCTCATGGTAGCTTTACTCATGACCCTTCTTCTCTCATTGGTCACTTCTAGACTGGACTACTTGCAGGCCTTCCTCGATACCAGCTTCAACACCTTCAACTTCTACAGAACACTGCTGCACTTATACTCATGCACTCCTCTTTGGTGCAATCATGTCACTCCTCTTCTTATTCACCTGCATAGGCTCCCCCTCATGTGAATTACAAAATTCTTATCCTTGTCCACAAAACTGACTACACTGGCACCCCACAATATCTCTCAAACCTGCTTCAGTTCCACACCCCTCACCGTCTCCTTAGATCACTTCATGTCAACCATCTCGTGCTTCCAGCAGTGACTCGACCACATCTGGAGCAAATTGGGAAATCTGCATTCTTCTATATGGGAGCCGCACTATGGGACTCTCTGCCTCCCTCCCTGTGCTCCGAAGCCTCATTTTCCAAGTTTAAAGCACTGTTAAAAACACACTTCTTCCATCTTGCTTTTGATCTCCCTTTCTCCAACTCTCAGCAGGAAACCTTTAGGCTTTCCCTCTCCTTCTAGACCTGTTGTATCTCTCCCATACTCCTACTGTCCACTTCCAGTTCATTATCCCGCTGTCTCCTTTCTCTTCGCTGTCCTATCAGAATTTTGGCATTTCCTTCACTTTTCCTGGGTGGTATATCAAATGGCAAATAAAGATAAAGATAAAGATCTGCAGCCTCTGTGGCCTCCCACTCCTCCACAACCACTGATTCTGGGTCCAGCAATCCATGCATCTGTGCAAGATTTTGGAATATGAAGCACAATGCAAATATATGGCATATACTCTCCTCTGGGCTTTAGAGATGTTCCCCACCGCTCCTGTTGAGGCACCAGAAGTGGCCTTCAGCACCCCTATTGCTCGATCCACAACTGCCCAGGTCTGCTGTTGGGCGACATTGTACCGCTCCTCCTGCCGGCTCATGGAGTAGCACATGGGTCAGCAGCCAGGCCCTCAGAGGATATCCACAGTCACCTGTGGGGGCAATGTGAGATGTGTCTACATCTCTGGAACACCATGAGCATGGCCCACACGGCTTCTCTACTGGTCCTCTGCACTGTTTGGGTACAGGCCTGCACACGCTCCCCTCGCTCTACGATGCACTGTAATGCCACTACACATGTTCACCTCTCACCATCAGCAGTCGTATATGCCAGGAAACATCACTTAGGCGTACGTGGTTAGAGACATCCAATGTCAGCACACACAGCTTTCAGAAATCCACTTTATGCGGGTTTCAGGGTGACATGCTCCCATTACACCCCCAGGCCAATTCAAGCTGCCTTGTTGAATATCTGGTTTACACAGTTATGGCAGCTTTACACGGGTAAGGCCAGCTTTTACACCTGTAGCATGTGCCTAGGGCTTCGAAAACCAGGTCCTATAAAAATTAGGAAAAGCCTGCTGAAATAGGTTCATTTTCAATTTCTTTCAAAATGCTGCCAATTCAGTTATTGCTCATAACTCTGCTGGTAATTAATTCCACAATTTGGCAACTGCCGTTGAGAACATTATATTTTGAAATTCCTGAAAATGCACCCGCTGAAACAATGGCATATCCAAAAGCAAAGCATCTTGAGATTTTTTTTTTAATTAAGATTTTCATTCATGATTACAAAGTAAAAGTAAATAATGTAAACTAATAATAAAAAACAGAGTCATAAGGATCAAATTAAACATACCAATATATAAGCTCACATCAAGAGAACCAGGCAACCACATAAAAAGAACATAATCAGGCTACATCAAGCCAAATAGGGGGAAACAAAAAAATTAAGTCTATCCACTAACCACCCCTATATTACCATTCCTCCCCGCCAAAAGGTTTTCCAGATGGGAGACATCAACAAAAAAAAAGTATCACCCTTTAAACTGACAATACATTTGCAAGGAAAACGCAAATAGAAAATAGCCCCTAAAACCAAAACCTGGGGCTTCAAAGCAAGAAACTGTCTCCAATGGAGTTGAGTACTCTGTTTTACATCAGGAAATACATTTAAACGATGCCCATAAAAATTAACCTCCTTGTTCTTAAAAAAAGCTCTAAGAATTCTAATTTTAACAGTTTCTGATACAAAAGTAACAAGAAGGGTAGCCCGTGAATTAATAATATCAAGAGAGTCTTCCAAAAAAGCCGTAATATCTTGCACCCACAGAATTATAACATCTAACTCACCCTCAGTTGGGTTAATTTCTTTCGTTCAGGATAACACATAATATGCATGAACTATATCTATTTCGTCAGATATGGCTAACACCTCCTTAATGTACTTTGGAGACAAAAGATGTGTCTGGAGAAAATTTAAAAAATGTAAGTTCCATGACCGAAGTGTATTCTCAAGTGACTCAATTTTATTATGTAGTAACAAAAAGTCCTTAACAGCAGCCGCACTAGTAAAATGCGGTGTTTGCACCTGGGAATCCAACTTTGTTACGGAACTATTCAATTAGGAAACCTTACTATCCAATTGTTGTAAAGAAACCACAGTTTCCTGAGAAAGAGCACACAAAAAAGCAACAGTTAAACTCAATTTATCATCCATACGTTTAATAGCACCCCAGACATCTTTCAAAGTCATCTCTCCCTAGGGTGCAGTAACAATGAGGCCAGTAGAAACACTGGATTCACAAAATTGTACCGACTGAGGTAATTTAACATCAGGTAACATAACCTTGGCTGATTCAGGAGAATCCCCCTTCAATGTAGAGAAAAGGAAGGGAGTAGGACAAGGCGGCGGAATCCTCCCTCCAGAACTAAGGGAGGCTCCTTTAGGCGACTGAATGCTGGAAAGTAGGACTATGTGCTTATCCATAGGGCCAACCAACCCACTATTCAAGGCAGCTAAACCTGGCACCTTAGCTTCCACTTTGATTTTTCTTTTACCCACAATTACAACCACTTAACAAAAAAAGAAACAAAACCATCAACAGGGCTTATCCACACACCGTAACGCCGCTGTGTCGCTGAAGGGGTGCCAAAGGAGCCTATAAGCCCCTTTGGCCATGCCCCTTCAGCTCACACCTACGGTCACGGGAACACAGTGGTTCGGAACTTATAGAGAGAGATAGGGGTCCTTCACAGGTGTTGGTTACCCCCTTGGTGCTCGCAGAAGCACCAGACACCGGGATCCAATCCACTCCAGCAGTCCAGCAAGCCGATGTTAAGGGCCAACCAAACCCTCTTCAAAAGTTAAGCCTGGGATCTGCTGAGGAACACCACTGCCAAAGATTTTATAGCAGAGATAGAGGTCCTTCACAGGTACCGGCTGCCCCCTGGGTGCCTACACAAGTACCAGACACTGGGATCCAATCCACTCAGTGGCGTTTTCCTCCAGCTGTTCAGCAAGCCGATGGTAAGGGCCAAACAAAAACCCCCTTCAAGAGTTAAGCCTGAGCTTCAGTGCCTTGAGATCTTAAGACACGAGGCGGACAGTAGACCTTCAAAGCAGTAGCCAAGCTGATTGGGTTTTCTACCAGCTCTGCCTGCAGCTGATGATGCAACTGATTATACAAGTTGGAGATCACCTGCCTATTAAAACCTGGCCCACAGGACATTGATAATTGGGAGCTAAGAGATACAGCAGCCTCTTAAACCCCACTTTCTCAACCATGTTAAGATGATGATCTCCAGAGCTATCATTTCTCCGATGCACTATGTCATCACCCTTGCTGCTACCTGCCACATAACAGTGCTGCTGAACACCACCTCAACTCTTCCATGGTGGCTTGTTTTGATGCATGATAGGCCTATTGCCATGCCATATGACTGGTGGAAGAGGATAGGGGCTCCATTAGGGAAAAGGATTTCGTTTTTCTTATTCCTTTCCCATCATTGCTATATCCACTCCTGGATGGAGTCCTCAGCCTAGGATCAGTGCCCTCCTTTGTACTGAGCTGGAAAGGGTGCTTTTCATCCAAATGATACAGCATGCCACTGTATGTAAGATGACCCATCAGCTTCCCTCTACTAATGTGCTTTCTACAGTAAATGCATTCTGCATATTGCGTGTCATCGAAAATGCCTCCACACTTGTAAGATTTTACGAGACATCCTCTGTACTTCCTTAGGGGGACTGGGGATGGAGGAGAGGATGAAAGGCCAGCAACATCTTTCCCACTCTATTGTCCCCTCTACCTGTGTGGTGCTTTTGACCTTGGCACTGCCAGTATCACACTAACAACAACCTCTTCAGCCAGTGCACTTTCAATAGCTGATGATTGAGATGTAAATCCCAACCATATGGATCCCTCAGATTCTGTATCTGCCAAGATCATCTCTGCACCCTTTTGAGTAGGGAATGCAGTGTGCCTGCTGCGGGACTGATTTGCCTTCACCTGCTGCTGCTTTCGTGTCCCCCTGCCCCACACCATATCAATCTCCCTTTGCCCCTCTGTGGAGATGACACCGACACCTGCTCTTTCACAGTTGCACTGGAAACTACAGCTGTTTCTACTTTCCTTGTAAGGACATCTCTTTTCAGTTTTGTCGGCGGCCTAGAGGAGCCCACAAGCATAACTTGGGAAAGATGTGTCTCCTTCTGTACATTCGTGCCAGTACTGCTCTAATCTTCCCTCCATTCTTTCCTTCTGTGACCATTTAAATTTCCAAACGCACCCTTCCCAAGCATTTTAATATGCTCAGATTGGTTTTTGAGCTCTTGGGAGTAGGGACTGCCCATCTTTTAGCATTCTGCACCACCCAGCAGACCTGTGGCATCCTGAAGTACTGTCACCCCACGTGTACTTCCTCAGATACTGTGCCCGGGGACAACTATCTGGGATGGGCCTTGCAGTGCCAGTTACCCTGCTTAACTGCTCGCACTATTCAAAGGACTGGGGATAGGGGAGATGTATTTGCCTGGCTAATGCTTCTTTGAGAGTGGATTCCAGGTGAAGAGATTGCCTGTATTTTAGTGCCCTGCCCTACCCAACAGACTTGTACTGCCCTGGAGCACCATCACCCCAAGTGTTTTGCCTCAGATACTTATTTAACTATTCTATGAGCGTGGGATGAAACAGATAAATACAACAAGGTGCCCTTTCCCCCCACTCTACAGCTGCTGTCACAGATAACACAGTTACACTAAAAAAAATTTTTTTTAAACTGCCTCTAATGTTTCGATTGATTTTTACGTTTTTTGGTGCGCTGAATCCAAATCTGGTAACCAATTTTCTCCATCACGTACAGATTTTTTGCTACATTGGGTTAGCAGTTTGAGGTGAACATTTCAGATTGAGTGCGATCGAGATAAACGTTTCTTGGATGAATTCTTTATACTAATTGTTTAGTAGTTATTCAAATAAGAATAAAGAAAATTGTAACAAGGCAGCACATAAGAATAGAGTAATGTCAACAAAACACACTGTGATGGTAGCAAAATTGTCTGCACTTAAAACAGCCACATACATGTGCACAAACACTGAGCATATAAGAGCGAGGTTAGACACAAAGCAAAGCAAAGAAATGTGCAAAAGATGTTGTACAGGTATGTATGTAAGAATAGAAAACGCAAACCGCACCATTGCAATACATGAAGACAAACACCCGATGGTGTGAAAATAAAATTCTAATAAATGAGATCCGACACTGTGGTAATAACTAGCAAATTTTTATTTCAAAGTTTAGTAAAAACACGATATTTGTCAACACAGTTTAGATTTTAAAGTCATTCTTGGGTCAATCAATCTCCTGGTGGGCCCGTTTCTTCTTCCCCCGAATGCTTCTCTTGGTGCGCTGCTTGGCGTATTTTTCATCTGGGGTTTCCCGCAGCAGCAACCAGCAGAAATCAGCCATCATAGTGGTGTTCCATCTTCCTTGGTACCTTCTCTCTGCGTCCTTGATGTCCTGGTGAAACCTTTCACCTTGTTCTTCACTGTACGCCCCCAAGTTTTCGGGAAAGTAGTTCACATGGGAGTGCAAGAAATGGACTTTCAGGCTCATGTTACAGCCTTGTTCTTTGAAGGCATTGAGCATCCTGGCAACAATATCCTTATAGTTCTCATCCTGCCTGTTCCCCAAGAATTTGAGAACAACATCCTTGAAGGAATCCCAGGCTTCTTTTTCCTTCTCAGACATCGTTTCAGCGAATGCTCCATCTGAAATGAGTTTCCTTATATCAGGGCCAACAAACACTCCTTCCTTTAGCTTTGCTTCAGAAAGTCAGGGGAACTTTGAGCAAAGGTACCGAAAGCACTCACCATCTTTTGGAAGGGACTTGATGAATTGCTTAATGAGACCCAACTTAATGTGGAGAGGTGGTAATAGAATTTTATCACGAGGTACCAAGCTCTCATGAAGAACATTTTTCTCACCGGGTCTCAAATACTCCCGAATTGGCCAGTCTTTTTTCCCCCAGTGTAGGTCGCGGGCCCGGCTATCCCACAAGCAAAGGAAGCAGGGATATTTGGTGAAACCGGATTGCTGCCCTAATAGCATGGATAGAATTTTAAAGTCTCCACAAATCATCCACTTACGCTCATCATAACGAATCTTCTGAAGAATCAGGGCCAAATTCTCGTATTTTTCTTGGAGAATAACAGAGTGAGCAATAGGAACTGAAGCGAATGTGTTGCCATTATGAAGAAGAACACCCTTTTATGCTGTCTTTTGACGAATCAATGAACAGCCGCCATTCAGCAGGATCATACTTGAGTTTAAACTTTTCCATCACTCCGTATATATCGTTGCAAAATACCAAATCTTCTTCTTTGCTGAAATACTTCAAAAATTGTGTCTCGCGGTTGCGGTACCAATAAAAAGTTGTTCCTGGTGACAATAGATTTTTCTGTTTAAGCCGAGAACCTAGCAGTTGGGCAGCATCTTTTGGGAGTCCTAAATCCCGGACTAAATCATTCAATTCAGCTTGAGAGAAAAGTTCAGGTTTCGGATCTGGTTCAGTTTCAAACTCGGAAGTGCTGGACTCATCGGGAAAAGCCATCTGATGAGTCTCATCATGATCAGAACCGTCCACACAAATATGATCCAAAGATTTTGGTGGTTCAGGCACAGGTACTTCGTTGCTATGAGGCATAGGCCTAATTGCTGAGGGAAGGTTGGGGTAACTTATTACGTTCTTATTTTTTAAGTTGTATCCCTTCACAATGCAAGAGCAAAAATAGCAGTCACTGCTGTGGTCTCTTTGTTCACGCCACATCATAGGTATTCCGAAACGAAATGCTTGTTTTTTACCTTTCATCCATAAGCGTAGATCTTCCTCACATGTCTTGCACACTTTGTGAGGAGCCCACGGTTTGTCTTGATCGCCTAACTTCAAACCGAAATAGGCGAAATATACTTTTTTAATAAATGCAGAAATGTTCCTCTGCCGCTTTTTCACGGTATATTCCCCACAAATAAAACAAAAACTGTCCGGAGAGTTGACGCAACCTCTGGCTCTGTGAGCCATCACAAATACACAGCACTGCAAACTACAACTGTAGTGAACCACTTCGGAATAAAGCTGGATTACGACTGAGCAAACAAAAGGTAATAATGAACTTGCAAGAAACTGAAATTTGACAGGATCGTTCATGTCGCAACCACCGTGTTTGAGTGAGCGAACGAGGCGAGGCGAACAGGAAAGAACATGCGCCAGCGCGAGTACTGGATTTAGCCCCCCGCCTCCCAATTGTCCTGTTAATGTATAAAATGAATACAAAACACTCTAAAATATCATGAGGGAGTGTTTCTAGTTAGTTAACCATTACAACCTCTATTTTGGGCCAAGAAAATAAACTGCAGTCGGCTAAAAAGAAATTATGTGAACATTCCTTATATGGGTAAGAAATCTAATTTTGCAAGAAAACGTGACGTGATGGAACATTTTGGCTATTTTTCCTGGATTCAGCACCCCAAAATCTATAGGTATCAGTTGCAAAACTGGAGGCAGTTTTTTGGTAGTGTACCTGTGTAATAGGTGAACAAGATTTTTACAAAAAAATGATGTCACTGTATCTGCTGGTTGTGTGATGGATTACTACTACCTGTCATTTGTATAGCGCTACAAGGTATATGCAGCCCTGTACAGAGACATGTAAGAGACAGTACCTGCTCATAACAGCTTACAGTCTAATCAGGAAAGACAGCACAAGTGGGGACTAGGATATATCTAGAGGAATGGTAAAGAAACGCATAGGAGGTGAACAGGAGATTAGGGGGATCAGGATCAAAAAGCAGTCTCAAAGTGAGTTTTTAGCCTGGATTTGAACGAGACCACAGATTGAGTCTGACGTACCAACACAGGTAGTTTGTTCCAGACATAAGGGGCAGCAAGGTAGCAAGATCAAAATCTGGAGTTGACAGTGGAAGAGGAGAGTACAGATAGAAGAGATCTGTTTCTGTGAACTTATCTGTCTCTGCCCATAATACCTACCTGTGCATGCCTACAATACTTGTCCGGGAAAGCACAAACATTGTTTATTGCAGATGCGTACCGGTGATACCTGGCTAAGACAGTATATGATGTGCCTGTTGTAACTACACACCGGTGTTACCTGCCTGTGGTTAGCTCAGCCTGTGTACCTGCCTGCCTGCCTGTTATAACTGCACACCTGTGTACCTGCCTGTGATAGCTCAAACTACTTCTCTATTCAACGGTCAGCCCAGATGAATCCCTTGGCCACACACAATGGGGTAGATACCAAGAATGGCCCCCTCCCTCATTGCCATAATTGGTTGCTACCTCCTCTCCGGATGGCTCAGTAGCATTACAGCCTTATCTCCTACCCACAAGCACATACCAATCCTACTGAGCCATGGGAGGAGATGGTCAAGTGCTCCCTACTACAAGACAAAGGAAGACACCCGCACGCTCCACCCCACTTACTACACATCGCACTTCAACATACTAAGAAAGCCAAACAAGAAGAAAGTGCCCTCCCCCAAAACCTAAAATGTGCCCTCATAAACGCTCGCTCAATCCGCAAGAAATGGCCAGTTATCTCAGACTTGATATCACTCCATGACATCGACATACTCCTGATCACAGAGACATGGCTATCCAGTGATGACAATGTCCTCCTCAACCAACTCCTACCCACCGAATTCTCAATACACACCTGCCATAGAGACAACAAAAGAGGGGGAGGAGTACTTGTCTTCACCAAGACAGACCTCCATTTCCACCTGATTAACGCCACTAGCACAGCACACCTCGATACAATTACTATAGCAAACAAGCACTGCTCCATCAACCTTCTCTACAAAGCCTCATCAACCTCCCCCGATGACCTCGCAACAATAATTGATCTCGCCTCCAATGTCCGGAGCCCTTGCATACCAAGCTGGGGACTAGGCGACTTCAATCTGCCAGCCCTGCAAGATACTCAGGCATCAGCCTTCCTCAAAGCCCTGGAGGAACTAGGATACAAGCAACTAGTCAGTGAACCTACCCACATGAAAGGAGACATATTAGACCTGGTATTCGTCCCACAGACAACATTTGACTCAACCGACGTCTCCATGCTGTCCATTACTGCAGTACCCTGGTCAGACCACAAACTAATCATATTCCAAATACCCTTACCCAACAACTGCCAGAAGAATGCCAGAAGTCAGAGCAGCACCACCAGGGCACCACCTCTAAGGTTCTGACCATTCGACAAAGACTTTATTCTGAGTAAAACCCACCCACTCCTCGCCTCGACAGCACCCAACCTCGACGTTCTGGTCTCCAACTGGAATAGTAACCTCAGTGCCATCGCCCAACGTCCACCATCTAAGAAACCTCCACGGAAATGAGCCACCGCAGCCTGGTACTCCACTGATCTGCGATCATCACTCACCCTCCTAAGGAAGCTGGAAAGACGCTGGCGTCGATCTCACTCTGAAGAAGATCAGAGGGCATACAACCTTCACCTGATAAAACACCATGAAGCAATAACAGAGAAAATCAGACAATTCCACATGGACACCCTAAAACGATCACTACACAAACCGCATGACTTGTTTAATCTAGTCAAGAACCTAACAAAGGAGCCAGCCCCTGACCAACCAAGTGAGATCCACCCTCAAGAATTCGCGAACTACCTGCAATCAAAGCTATGCCAGACCAATAAGCCCTCAACACCCACCACTGTACATGAACAAACCTACCTAACTCCCCTGACCATCTTCTCCACTCCACCCAAGAAGTACATCGATGACACTATCGCTGCGATCAACACCACTATGGCACAAACTGACCCCTGCCCCGCCTTCTGGATAAAAGAGCTACGCTGCGATTTCAGCACGTTCATAGCCAGGCTCATGGACCTATCCTTCGCAACAGGCTCATTCCCCCAATGCCTCAAACATACGTCCATCAGGCCTCTGCTGAAAAACAGCAAGCTCGACCCCCAGAAGGTGGACTCATACAGACCTATATCCAATATACCACTTCTGGCCAAGATCATTGAAAAAGAAGTCCATAGACAAATACAAGAGCACATCGAAACCACTGCTCCGCTGGACCCCTGTCAACACGGATTTAGAGAGTCCCATGGTGTCGAAACACTCCTCACCACCCTCTACAGTAACCTAATTGCTGGAATTGATAACATCCGTCAAGGGTTTGTCCTCATCTTCATGGATATAGCTGCCGCTTTTGACTCAGTAAGCCACGAGCTTCACCTGGGACGTCTCAAGGAGAAGGGTATCCGTGACACAGCACTAGAATGGTGCAAGTCATACTTGTCTGACAGATGGCAGCACATGCGATCCGGGGCCTCAACATCAAAACCTTTCCACCAGAGGCAAGGCGTGCCACAAGGATCCTCCCTCTCCGCCCTGATGTTCAACATATACATGCAGCCCATCTGCAACCTCATCCGATCATTCAATGTCAACTGCTTGATATATGCTGATAATGTACTGCTCTACATGCCTTTCTCAACAGAGCAGCTGGACCTCTCCCCACTGACAGATTGCTTTGATGCAGTATCCAACTGGCTCGAATCTCAAAACCTCCGAATACAGCACAAGAAAATAGAGGTCCTTTTCATTAGAAGGAACCAAAACTTCACCCCGCCACCCCACTTAAAGGTTAAGGAAGCAGAGCTACAAACCAAATCCACAATCCGATACCTTGGAGTCACGTTAGACCAACGACTGGACATGAAGGTGCACATAAGCAACATAGCAAGAGCAATTTACCACAAAATCCGAACACTCAGGTACTTACGCTTCCTACTAGAGCCGGACGACTTCCGGACAATCTTTCAAGCGTTGATTATACCACACTTTGATTACGCTAATGCAATCCTACAAGGGCTCCCACAATCCACCCTGAACCCGCTCCAACTCGCGATGAATGCTGTGGCGAGAGTTCTACATGGGGCTTCTAGGAGCGATCATGTTACGCCCATCCTGAAGCACCTCCACTGGCTCCCTATACATGGCAGACTCGCTTTCAAAACCTTACTGCTGACTTTCAAGGCCATCAATGGGCTCTCCTCCACATCACTAACAAAGCTTATTCAAACCATGTCCCCCAATAGGTCCAGAAGATCTGCAGCAGTCAACACACTGGTAATCCCAAAGGAAATAACCCAATGTACCCATGCAACAGCAAAAAGGGCTTTCAGATTCTGTGCACCCAGATGCTGGAACACCCTACCACCCAGCATCCGGGCAATCCCTGACCTAACCCAGTTTAGGAAGGCATTGAAGCACCACCTCTTCCTCAAATATTACCCGGAAGACAGCGCTCCAATAGCCCCCTCTCCCATCTAGTACAGCCACAGCAACATACCCCGCCAGGCATCCATGACTACGATTACTTTTGACACGACATAACGTGTCGCCTAGATGTAAATAGTTATGCTAGTTTTATCCAAGTTGTAGTACCTGTTCTTTGTAAACACAGATTAGCTTGCTGCACTGTGCTTGTCATTCTGTTTCATGTAAACCGCACTGATGTTGAATAGCGCGGTATAAAAGAGACTGTAAATAAATAAATAAAATAAATAAATAAAATCTGCCAGAAGAGTGGAGTTCTCGAGGAGGGGTATAGGGAGAGATACTGTTAGAGAGGAAAGATAGATTGGAGCAACTGAATGAAGGCACTTATAGGTCAGTAGTAGATGTTTGAAATGGATGCGGAAATGGATAGGGAGCCAATGGAATGACTTGAGAAGAGAGGTGACATGAGCATAGCGACACTGGCAGAAGATTAGCCATGCAGCTGAGTTCTGAACAGATTGAAGTGGGAAGAGATGATTCATAGGAAGACCAGTGAAGAGGAGGTTGCAATAGTCCAGACAGGAGGTGACAAGAGAATGGATGAGGGTCTTAGTAGTGTATTCAGAAAGAAAGGGACAAATTTTGCCAGTGTTATAGAGAATGACATGACAGGTTTTAGCCTTCTATTGGATGTGCGTGAAGAAAGAGAGGGGGGAGTCAAAGATGACCTCAAGGTTGCAAGACGAGGAAATAGGGAGGAGTAGAGTGTTATCCACTGACATAAGATAAGGAGCTCAGTTTTGGCCATGTTCAATTTTAGATGGCAATGAGACATCCAGACACTAATTTCAGATTAGCAGACAGAGATCTGGGCCTGATACCTGGAGAGATTTCAGGTGCAGAAAGATATATCTGGGTGTCATCAGCATAGGTATAGTACTGAAAACCATGGGAAGAGATGAGTGCACCAAGGGACTGAGTATAGAGAGAGAAAAGGAGAGGTCCCAAGACAGAGCCCTGGGGCACACCGACTGAAAGCAGGATAGCAGTAGAGGAGGATCCACCAGAACATAAACTAAAAGTGTGGTGGGAGAGATAGGAAGAAAACCAGGACAGGACAGAACCACTAAATCCAAGCAAGGGCAGAGTTTTGAGAAGAAGATGATGAACAATAGTGTCCAAAGCAGCAGAAAGCTCAAGAAGGATGAGGATTGAGTATAAGCACTTGGATTTGGCGAGGAAGACGTCATTGGAGACTTTAGTAAGAGCCATCTCAGTTGAATGTAGAGGGCAAAAGCCAGATTGCAGTGGATCCCGAAAGGACTGAGAGGAGAGAAAATCAAGACAGTGGTGGTGAATTGCACAGTCAAGTAGTTTAGAAATAAAGGGAAGGAGAGAGATGGGTCAATGGTTAGAAGGACAGGTAGGATTAAGGGGTGGCTTCTTGAGGAGAGGTGTAACCACAGCATGTTTGAAGGCTGCAGGAATAGTTGCAGTAGAAAATGATAGGATGAGGATATGATAGATGGAAGGGACAACAGTGGAGGAGATGGAGTTTAGTAGATGGGTGGGAATGAGATCAAAGGAGCAGATAGTAAGTTCAGAGGAGAGAAGATGTTTGGTTTCTTCTTCAGTGATTTTAGAAAAGGAGGTGAGGGCGGCAGAGGTTGAGGGAAGGATTTGGGAGTGAAGAGGGGGAAGGAATCATAAGGAAAGGAATGGAAACTAAAACCAAGGATAATATAATGCCTCTGTATCACTTCATGGTGTGAACACACCTTGAATATGTATGTAATTCTGATCACCATATCTTAAAAAGGATATAGCAGAATTGGAAAAGGTAGAGGAGAGCAACCAAAATGGTAAAGGGGATAGAAGGATATCCCTATGAGGAAAGGCTTAAAAGGTTCCAACTTGGAAAAGAGATGGCTGAGGGGAGATATGATAGAGGTCTATAAAATAATGAATGGAGTGGAATGGGTGAACATAGATTGGTTGTTTGCTCCTTCAAAAATAAGAAAGACTAGGACATGCAAAGAAGCTACAATGTGGCACATTTAAGATTAATCATAGAAAACATTTTTTCACTCAGCATGTAATCAAACTCTGGAATTCATTACTTGAGGATATAGTAAAAGCTGTCAATGTAGCTGGGTTCTAAACAGGTTTGGATGAGTTCCTTAAAGAGGACTGGGGAAAACTACTGCCTACCCCTGGGACATGCAGCATGGAATATGTATACTTTTGGGAACCTGACAGGTACTTGATACCTGGGATGGCCACTGTTGGAAACAGGATACTGGGCTTGATGGACCCTTGTTCTGACCCAGTATGGCATATCTTAGGGGGGACTGAGATGACCCCGGGGGAGGGGGGGAGGATTTAAGAGTAATCCTGTGGACTTTGTCATGGAAGTATTCAGCCAAGATCTGGGCAGACAAGGAAGGAGGGGTCAGAGGCGGAGGCACTTTGAGGAGAGAGTTGTGAGTTGTAAAAAGACGGCGAGGGTCAGAGGCAAGAGAGTTACTCAGATGAACATAGTACTCTTTCTTGGTGAGTGCTATGGCAGATGGAAAGAGGCTAGCATGAATTTGAAATGTAGGAAGTCCGTGAGGGTGCGGAATTTGAACCAAAACCACTAAACTGAGCAGGCACAGTAACATAGGTAGAGGGTTTTAGAGGACAGCCAGGGCTAAGGTCCAGTACGCCTCATAGGACGTGAACTGGGAGGAGCAAGAGCATCCAGGGCAGAGGAGAATACAGTGTTATAGGAAGATACGGCCTCATCAATGGGCTTAGATGACATAGAGGGGGAGATAGATGGTGAGACAACAGTGAAGAGAACTGATGGATCGATAGCATGAAAATTTCTAAAGATGTTAGAAGAGATTGGGCGAGAATGAGGCGGGGGTGATGAAGAGTGAAACTTAACAGGTGATGGTCAGATAAGAGAACAACTGAGGTACAGAAATTTGAGGGCAAGCAGTTAGAGAAGAAGGTAAAGGTAGTGGCCTACCTGCTGAGTGGGGGCAGGAGAGCATAGCTGGAAATTGAATGAGGTAGTAAGGTAAAGGAGCTTTAAGGCATGAGGGTCAGAGGGGTTATCAACATGAATGTTAAAATTCCCAAGGATAAGTGTGTGATATACAGACCTCCCTCACAAGAGGAAGAGGTGGACAGAGAGTTAATTGAAGACATGCGCAGCATTGCTAGGAAAGGGGAAGTGCTACTGATAGGAGATTTCAATATGCCAGATGTTGTTTGGCACATTCCTGCTGCAGTATCATCTAGAAGTAAGGAGATCCTAGATTCTCTACCTGGAGAACTATTCAGGCAATTGGTAACAGACCCCACACGTGAAGGGGCCATACTGGACTTGGTGCTTACCAATGGTGAAAGTGTTTCTGATGTTGTAGTGGGAGATCATTTTGCATCCAGTGATCACCAGATGGTGTGGTTCAGTATTAGGACTAGGGCTGTTAGAATCCATTCAAAGGCGAGGATCTTAGACTTTAGGAAGACTAACTTTGCGAAGATGGGCCAATACCTCAGGGAGTCGTTAGTTGGATGGGAACAGCTGAGGGATGTAGAAAAACAGTGGGTAAAACTGAAAGGGGATATTTTTAGGGCAACCAACCTTTTTTGTTAAAATGGTAAATAAAGGTAAAAGGAAAAGGAGACCGCTATGGTTTTCGAAAGAAGTAGCTGAAAAAGTGAAGAAAAAGAGGGAGGCCTTCATATCAAATAAAAGAGATCACAGAGAGAGGAAGACAGGCATCTGTATTTGGAAAAACTTAGAGAAGCTAGCAAAATAGTCAAGAAGGCAAAGATTCAAAAGGAGGAGGAAATAGCCAATGCAATAAAATGGGGGGATAAGACATTTTTCAGATATATTAGGGAGAAGAGGAAGGGCAAGAGTAGTATTGTCAGACTCAAGGGTGCAGGGGAGGAATATGTAGAAGCTGATAAGGATAAAGCGGAATTGCTTAACAAATATTTTTGTTCTGTGTTCACAGATGAAGAACCAGGAACAGGACCTCAGAAAACACCCACAAATAGGAACAGAAGCAAAGGACATCTTGAACAATTTTCAAAAGACTGTGTTCGTGAGACACTATCTCAACTTGAAGTAGACAAAGATGGGACCGGATGGGATACACCCGAGAATACTGAGGGAACTTGGGGACGTTCTAGCAGCTCCACTGACTGACCTTTTCAATGCCTCGTTGGAGTCGGGAGTGGTGCCAAAGGACTGGAGAGAGGCTCATGTGGTGCCTTTACACAAAAGCGGAAGTAAGGATGTGATTGAAAACTACAGGCCGGTTAGTTTAACTTCGGTGGTGAGTAAATTATTGGAAACGCTGCTGAAAGAGAAAATAGTGAGGTTTCTGGAGTCCAGCGGATTACAGGATCCAAGGCAGCATGGATTCACCAGAGGCAGGTCTTGTCAGACAAATCTGATTGATTTCTTTGACTGGGTGACCAGGGAGTTGGACCGAGGGAGAGCCCTAGATGTGGTGTATTTAGATTTCAGTAAAGCCTTTGACACTGTTCCTCACAGGCGACTTATAAACAAGCTGAGCACCCTAGGGATGGACCCTAAAGTTATTGCTTGGGTTAGAAATTGGTTGGGTGGGAGGCGACAAAGAGTACAAGTAAATGGAGCTCACTCTGAGGAGAAGGATGTTATCAGTGGGTGCCCCAGGGATCTGTCCTTGGTCCAATTCTTTTTAACATCTTTGTTAGTGATATAGCGGAAGGGCTTTCAGGTAAGGTTTGCCTCTTTGCGGATGATACCAAAATCTGCAATAGAGTAGACACACAGGAAGGTGTAGATAACATGAGGAGGGATCTAGCTAAGCTTGAAGAATGGTCTAGAATTTGGCAGCTGGGATTCAATGTTAAAAAATGTAAGGTCATGCATTTGGGCTGCAGCAATCCAAGGGAGCAATATAGTATAGGGGGTGAAGTACTTTTGTCCACTAAAGAAGAGCGGGACCTAGGCGTGGTTGTGTCTGATGATCTTAAAGTAGCTAAACAGGTAGAAGGTGACGGCAAAAGCTAGAAGGATGCTTGGGTGCATACGGAGAGGAATGGCTAGCAGAAAAAAGGAGGTGATAATGCCTCTGTATAAGTCTTTGGTGCGACCTCATTTGGAGTATAGTGTGCAATTCTGGAGACCGCACCTTCAAAAGGATGTGAACAGGATGGAGTTGGTGCAGAGGGTGGCTACTAAAATGATTAGTGGTCTTCATTATAAAGCATATGAGGACAGACTGAAGGATCTTAATATGTACACCTTAGAGGAAAGGCGGGATAGAGGTGATATGATTGAGATGTTTAAATACCTCCGTGGCATAAATGTTCAGGGAGAGAGCCTCTTTCAATTGAAAGCAAGTTCTGCTACAAGGGGACATGGGATGAGGGTGAAGGGAGATATATTCAGGAGTGATATACGGAAATATTTCTTTACGGAAAGAGTAGTGGATCCGTGGAATAGTCTCCCAGTGGAAGTGGTAGAGATGAGGACAGTAACTGAATTCAAAAAAGCATGGGACAAACACAGAGGATCTCTAAAGGTAAAAAGGGGACTATTGTAGTTGTTATGGAAGGACAGACTAGATAGGCCATGCGGTCTTTTTCTGTCGTCATATTTCTATGTTTCTGTGTTTCTAAGTGAGGGGGAAGATGCATCCATAAGCAGGGCCAGCAATGAGTCAAAGTTAGTGAGAAACATAGAGGTGGAATTATCAGGGGGTTGATAAATGACAGCAATCCGGAGAGATAGTAGAGTAAAGAGGTGGAGGGAGTGGACTTGAAAGGAAGGAAAGAAGTGAGACTGAAGCAAAAGGATAGTTTGAAATTTGCAGGAATGGGAGAGTAGAAACCTAATAGATACTGTAGATAGATACAGTAAGCTACCTTTTGGGAACCTGACAGATATTGGTGACTTGGATTTGCCACTGTTTGGAAACAGGATACTGGGCTTGATGGACCTTTGGTCTGACCCAGTATGATATATCTTATGTTCTTATGTAACTTGCCCTTCCCCAGTGCTATTGCCAACTATGCAAGGGTTTGTGCACAGTGCCTTCCAGCAATGCTCAGGAACAGTAAGCAATTCCAAAGTGGCAAACTGTACAGGGAGAGCGTCTCTCTGCCTTTGCTGATCTTCTCTCCTTAGCTCAGAGAGATGTTCCATGCAGGGACAGATAGGAGGAAACCCACCAGAAATGTCAACCGTCAAAACCAGACAGATCAGACATAAAAGCACTAAGAGAGACAAGAACTATAAATGTGTCTGCAAGCATTTTTTTTAATTTTTTTTTATGCTTTGTAATAGCAAATCCCAGCAACAGTGGCTCCTAGTCAGTCTTCAAACTCTCGGTGTTTCTCTGCTTTGAAATCTTAAGTCTCAATGAACCCTTCCCCAGTCTCTCAAAGACAGACTTGAAAGTGCTATTTTTTCACTCCTTATTTTTCTCCTTTCCAATCCTAACCCTCAACCCTCCTTTCTTGGTCTCTGAAAATCAGAGACAGAATGGTTCTCTAAGGCTTGGGCTGGGCTATGTCTTGAAGCACTGCTGTGACTTTACCACCCATGGGATTTACAGAACTCAGGCAGGGTTACGTTTCTCTGGCTGATTATCATAGATTTTTAGGGGTGGCAGCCACAGCAGAAGGCAGCCAACATAGGCACCACTCCCGCACCCCCTCTCTCCAGAACCTCTAGGAGCAGATTCCTTCTTTTGGCTATTTCTGAATGTCAGCACCAAAAAGGTAAATAAAGCCACCACGGAGCCTCACATTGAAGTGTATTCAAAGCCCCCTGCCAGTCCTGCCCCCATGGCAGCAGGAAATGCGTATCAGAGGGGGCAAGACTCACAGGGGCTTCCAGCATGCTTGAACATAAGGCTCTGCGGTGGCTTCATTTACTTTTTCAGTGCTGACATTCAGAAATAGCAGAAAGAAGGGAACTGCTCCTGGAAGGTTTGGACGACAGGGTCAGCAATGGCTGAAGGTTTGTGAGGAAAGGGAACAGCAATGGCTGAAGGTTTGCCGGGGAGGGGGGGGGGGTGGAAGCAATGGCTGAAGGTTTGTTGGGGGAAGGGGAATGGCTGAAGGTTTGCCTAAGGTGGCTGATACCCTTGGGCTAACACTGCTGCTGGTGATCCCTCTATGACCATCTCCCCCTCCTAGAATACATAGGGCAGCACCTGCACACTCGATGAAAAGGAAGTCAATGAATGGCGATATTGGATTTTTTTCTGAGCATGAACAGTTGGTTTAACTAGCCCTGGGATGAACCAAAAATCATGCTTTTTGTCAATTTTTCCATTTGCATAAAAACTAATGCACACACCTATGTTTCTCTAGCTTTAAAGTGAGGAAAATTCTGGATCTTCCTGCTCCTTATGTGATTTCTGTTTAAAGTAATGTAATGGAGGATATATGCATGCCTTTCATCACCAGGTAGTGAGTGTATCATTTTGAACTTGGATAGAACTATCAGGGGCGGCCGAAGGGGGGTGCTGGGCCATGTGCGGAGATTAATTGCGTGGCCTCATTTGCATAAGGAACCTAATTTGCATAAATATTTGCATAATGTTAACATGCACATTTAGTAAGCATGCCTCTTAATGAGTGTCTGAATAAAGAAAGACTAACAGATTTCTACATTACTATATTGCAGTGACAACCGCCAGGCCCATTAGGAAGTACTATAAACACTGACCATTTAGAATCCATAGCTAATCCACCCTATCATAACAGCACTATCAGGACTCACAAAGCACCAAACCTTACCTATCAAAAGGCAACACTGCAGATATTAAAACTAGTACATCTCAGAGAATACCAATACATCTCACTGGGGGAAAGAGAACAAGTGGGACTGTCAAATAGAAATTACATGAACAGAATACCTCAACTTGGTTACACATGCAGAACATAGACTGTCACCACACAAAGGACAAGGGATCACAATTTAGAAATAGGAAGATGATAATTAAACTGGGAACCCCAAAAGCCAAACATGAAATGTACAACACTGGAGAAATAAAACTATAAATTAATTTCCGCTTGCACTAAGCAAAAACGCGAAAGATGTTAGCAATACACACTTCCCAGACCTGACATATTCCAGTTTATAAATTCAAAATAAAAAGTAGTTTTCTATCTTCTGTTTGGTTTTTTTTTTTAAATTATATATTTATTGATTTTTGAAAATACATTCAACTCCAAAAAATTGAATGAAGGAAACATGGTAACACATAAGTATATCCAAAACCAAACAGAATATAATCCTACCATAATACATTACCAAAATCAGCCCACTACATTACCTGGGAGAGTCTTCAGGAAAATAATACATTAAAAGGAAAAAAGAGCAAAGCAGTGCAAGACTTACACATCAGCCGTAGGGGAAGCTACAATCACAATGCTATCCTCCCTAGCCACTAAGAACTCCAGAAGCTGAGCAGTCTCAAAAAAGGTAAATATCTTCTCTTGAGCCTGCTCAGCTTCTGGAGTTCTGTTTGGGATTTTATTTTTCAGCTGCAATTGCTCCAGTCACTTTCTTCTGGTTTCTTTGTGTCTTCTGCGAGCTATCCATTTGTCCTTTCTTCTCTTTTACATTTTTTCCATTCTCTCTCTATATCTGTTTTAACAAACTGATCTTTCCCCTTTTGCTCTTTCCCCCTTTTCTTTCCTTTTTCCTTTATCATCCACTTAAATTTCACCCTTCCATTCTCAATCCCCACTTACTCTCCAAATACCCAGCCCATCGTAGACTTTTCTTCCCTCCCACACAAAATATCTTTTCCCCTCTCCATTCTCATTCCCCAACCCCAACCCTTTCTAATCCTCCCCCCAAATCAGCTCCCTTATAGTTCTAGACCCACCGAATATCCGATTCCTTCTAGTCCCAATCTCCTCAGCCCCCACATAAGCCAATTTCCAGTCCTAGCCCCCCATATGCTTTTTTTCCAGTTCCATTCCAGCCCCCCATCAGCTCATTTCCACTCCAAGCTCCCCCATCAGCCAATTTCCAATCCTAGCCCCTTTGTCAGTCCATTTCCAGCCCTTTTCCAACTCCTCTCAGCCTCCTTCCAGTCCTATTCCAGCCCCCATCAGCCCATTTCCAGTCCTTTTTCCCCATTATCCATTTCCACTCCTATTCCAGCCCATCACCCATTTGCAATCCAAGCTCCTCCAATCAGCCCATTTCCAGTCTTAGCCCCCCATATGCTCTTTTCCAGATCCATTCCAGCCTTCCCATCTGCTCATTTCCACTCCAAGCTCCCCCATCAGCCCATTTCCAATCCTAGCCCCCTCATCAGCCCATTTCCAGTCCTATTCCAGCCCCCATCAGTCCATTTCCAGTTCTAGCCCCACAATATGCTCTTTTCCAGTTCCATTCCAGCACCCCATCAGCCCATTTGAAGTCCTAGCCCCCCATCACAGCCCATTTCCAGTTCTAGCCCCCCCACACCATTACAGCCCATTTTCAGTCCTAGCCCCTCCATCACAGTCCATTTCCAATCCAAGTCCCCCCATCACTGCCCATTTGCAGTCCTAGCCCCCCATCACAGCCCATCCAATCCTAGCCCCCCCATCACAGCCCATTTGCAGTCCTAGCCCCCCCATCACAGTCCATTTCCAATCCAAGTTCCCCTATCACAGCCCATTTCCAGTCCTAGCCCCCCCCCCATTATGGCCCATTTGCCGTCCTAACTCCAGCGCCCCATCAGCCCATTTCCAGTCCTAGCCACCCATCACAGGCCATTTCCAGTCCAAGTTCCCCCCATCACAGCCCATTTCCAGTTCTAGCCCCCCCACACCAATACAGCCCATTTTCAGTCCTAGCCCCTCCATCACAGTCCATTTCCAATCCAAGTCCCCCCCCATCACTGCCCATTTGCAGTCCTAGCCCCCCCATCACAGTCCATTTCCAATCCAAGTCCCCCCCATCACGGCCCATTTGCAGTCCTAGCCCCCCCCATTACGGCCCATTTGCAGTCCTAACTCCCCCCCATTAGAGCCCATTTCCAGCCCCAGTTCCCCCTCCCTCCATCATAGCTCATCCACTCCTAGTCTCCCTCCCCCCGAACAACCCTGCAGCTGTCTAAAGGGCTGGAGAGGGAGCTGGGGAAGTCCAAGTGAGGCCCCGGCTCCCTCTGCACAGCTGCTAGCGTGAGGAGTCTTTTCCCTCATGCTAGCGGCTATATCTGTGAAGCCGCGAATGCTGGAAAAGGTTAAAGGGAACTCCTCATGCTAGCGGCTGTGCAGAGGGAGCCAGGGCTTCATGTGGGCTTCCCTGGCTCCCTCTGCAGCCGTCCACATTGTGCATTAATGGTGTTTGCGCTGGGCCCTGTGAGAAGAACATTATTGCACAATGGCCGGGCCGGCCCTGTGAACTATACCATTCCTTGAGGGCAATATATAAAGAGAGATTTTTGGACAGGGTGTGTGCTGAGGGAATTCCCTTTTAGATCATTAACAATCACATTTCATCCACAGATCCGTTTCAACTCCATTCAACTCCATTCATCCATAACATCTCTGTTCATCTGACATGCTCTCAATCTAAATTTGCCTCTCCCTGTGTAGTAATCATTCTATGTAACTACTGTATGTAAATAAGATAACAGGTTTCAAGTTCTTACTTATTAAAATCGCCTTGTCATTTACTTAATTCTGTTATCCATGCTCGCCGTAGAAGTTTACGTTCTTTGTAAACCGCTTGGATTACCTGATAAGGCGGCATAGAAAACTCTTAATAAATAAAAATAAAATCCAGAGCATAGTGTAGTTTGGGGGAGGCATGGGGGGGGGGAGTGCCCCCTTAAATATTGCAGGCAGGGCCATACTGAGCCAGAATCGCACCCTGTGCACATCGGACACATGCCCCTCTTCTTCCCATACCTCCATCCAGTTGCTGCCTGCTGTTGCCCTGGTGCTCGCTGAGAGAACGAAATGTGGCAGCCGAAATGCCCTCCCCTAAGCCTCTGCGCCCTGTGCGGCTGCACCGTTCGCACAGGACTAGATACGATACTGGTTGCAGGCACTAATGTTGAACTGGTCTTCCTGCCCCCACTGCCAGTATGACTGCCTTACCTGTTGCCCCACCAAATCAAGAAGGCAAATGACACCAATGATCCAGAGGGGCTCAATAGAAGCAGCAGGATTTTGCTTCTTGTACAGAGAGAAGAACTGCTCTGGTTTGGCTTGGCTTAACCTAACAAGGAGATTTGAAGCGGTATAGAACTAAGGGAGGGTCTGGGCGGGAGAAACCAGTATAATTTTTGAGTATTCTCAGAGGTGAGTGGAACCCACATGACGCATCCCGTCTTAGCTCTGGGAAGTCCAGTCTAGGTATGAAGGGCTGAACTCAGGTGTATTTCCCCAAAGGACAGAATTTGGAGGAGTGTTTTGGTATATTTCATATGGAAAGCCCAGTGATACTGTCATATTTTGATTTTTGGAAGCATGTTTGGTAACAGTGTCTTGCAAAATACTATAAGCAGCACTGGTGCAAGGAATGAAGGCGCTCCAGTGGGCCCTCTGTCCTCCCGCCCCCCCCTTTTGTTGTTGCTGCCCTTCTCCGGGGCCATCAGCAGTGGCAGTGGCAAGGAAGTCGTGATGGAGCACTTACCTAAGGCTCTGGAGCTGTGTCGCAGTTCCTGCCTGCTGCTATCTGCCACTTCCTCTCCCCGCCAACGCAGACTTTCGGTTTTACATGAACTGGAAGTCTGCATCGGAAGAGGGGAAGAAGCGGCAGGTAATAGCAGGCAGGAACTGCGACACAGCGCTGGAGCCTTTGGTAGGCACTGTGTTGTGGTGCCTTTGCCCTTGCCACTGCTGCTCGCCCCAGAGAGGGGTGGCATTGGCCAGTACTAGAAGGCTGGCACTCTAGGCAACTGCCTAGTCAGCCTAATGGTAATGCCATCAGGGTTTCCCTCTCCATTGGACAGGTTACCTATGGCATGCACATTTCCACAACAGCAGGGCGGGCAGGTCGGAATGGGCAATTGGACAGATGCTGGGAAAGGGGATACAGAGGGCTGCAGGCGGCACATGCTGTGGTGCAGCTGGGGCACAGTGCGGACTAGGCAGATGCCTAGATGGCACCTAGGAATGCTGAAACTGAACAGCAGCCAGACAGCAACTGATGAGTGGCCAACATGGGCGGACAGTGCACTTTATAATGTGCCCTATGGAGTGCCTTATAGGGTGCCTTATGCGGCACCTTCAATTACGGCACGTGAGGGCCTGTTTGTTGGCAGCAATTAATAAGATACAACTAAAGTGCTGCAGGAAAAAATATGTACATTGCAAAGCTGATGCCTCAGCCAGCCTTATGTATTAGGCACACTGGGGAGCAAACTCATGACCCCTGTATCAGCAGTCAGTGCCTTAACCATTGTGCTACACTGCTGCTCCTCCTTGCATGTCAGCGCACCTACTTATAATTTCCATGCGTTTAAATGCACAGTGCTGCCATCAAACACAGTGCTATGAACTTGCTGTGCCTCATAGGGCACCCTATATGGTGCCCTATAGGCCGCCCTTTCAGCAACATTGTAGGGTGCCGTGGCAGACAGTGCACTTTATAATGTGCCCTCTGGGGTACCCTATGAGGCGCCTTATGCAGCACCTTATGTTACCATACTATGAGGGTGTGTTTGCTGGCAGCACTAATGAAAATAAAAATAAAATGCCCCCTACAGCAATATTATGTATAACAGGCAATGCCCCAGCCAGCTTTCTTCATTAGGCACAGTGGGGGATTGAACCCATGACTCATGCATCATTGGTCAGTGTCATAACCATTGTGCTCCACTGCTGCTCCTTGTTGCATGTCAGCGCACCTACTTATGCTTTTCATTCCTTAAACTGCACAGTGCTGCCATCAAAAACATTGCTGTGACCTTGTGGTACCTCATACGGCACCCTATAAAGCACCCTATAAGCAACATTCTAGGGTGCCTTGGCGGACAGTGCACTTTAAAATGTGCCTTATGGGGCGCCTTATGTTAACACGCTTTGAGAGTGCATTTGCTAGTAGTAGTAATTAAAATAAAAAATAAAATGCCTCCTAAAGCAATAGTACGTCGCCTTATGCAGCCCAATATTAAACTGCCTCCTAAAGTAATGCCTCAGTCAGCCATCTTCATTGGGCACAATGGGGGATTGAAGTGGTGATCCCGGCACCATTGGTCAGTGTCTTAACCATTGTACTGTAGCTCTGTTCCTGTGCTTGTGCATCAACGCGCCACTTATGCTTCCCGCGCAGCTTTCTCATGCGCTAATGTGCGGGATGCACATGAGCGCCGTGCACATTAGCGCATGATTAATCCCGGTTTTGCTTTTTTCTGCCTGAAACGCCCGCTCCTTATATGGCACCCGCACACTAGCGCGGCCCGCACATTACCAGGGTTTTAGTAAACATACCCCCTAGATAAGATTCTCAAGAGCAGAGATGTCTCTCTCCATACAAAGATTCGACTTGTTCAAGCCATGGTATTTTCAATAACATCATATGGATGTGAAAGCTGGACAGTGAAAAAGATAGACAGGAAGAAAATTGATGCCTTTGAATTATGGTGCTGGTGGCGAATACTGTGTATACCATGGACTGCCCGAAGAACAAACCAGTTGGTACTAGAGGAGATCAAACCTAAGCTTTCTTTAGAAGCTCAGATGACAAGACTTCGACTTTCATACTTTGGACACATCATGCGAAGAGAGAGATCATTAGAGAAAGACATCATGCTAGGCAAGATAGAAGGTCAACGCAAAAGAGGAAGGCCAGCAATGAGATGGATCGATACAATAACAGCAGCTATGGGTCCAAGTCTGTCAACAATGAGCCGCCTGACTGAAGTCCGAACACAATTTAGAATAGCCATCCAGAGGGTCGCCATGAGTCGACTCCGACTCGACGGCACTTAACAACAACAACAGTAAATATTCATGCTCTGAATATTGAAAATAAAGTATTTTTTGAGGAACTAGCCTCTCATATTCAAGCAGCTCCACATGTGCCCTTATATTGGGAGGGACTTTTAACGTGACAGTAGGTCCCAACTTGGATAAATCAAATAGTACAGAATACAAGATGGGGCATCATAGGATGTTTAAAGTCTTCTTGGAGTAATTGGGGTTGGTGGACCCTTGGAAACTTCTTAACCCTCAGTCTTGCTCCTATTCTTTCCAAACTTTAAGATGAAATACCTATTCTAGAATTGATTTTATTTTTATGGACAGAACCTGGTTCAGAAACACTGTGCAGATCATGAAGGACTAGAAAGGGGGACTGTTACTTCTGGAGAGAAATCTGCAACTGTGAGTATATACTTCTGGTAATTTTCTAAAAAGAATTCTTTGTATTAAAGCTACTTAATCTGTGAACCCATTGTTTTTTGTTGGATCAGTTAGGGCCTAGTAGCAGCAATTAAAGTTTGAATTTAAAACACAGAGGAGAGCTTTCTGGTTACATTTCATACCCAGCAGAGAGCTTGTAGTTTAAATTTAATAGTCACTCAGGGCCAAGTAACAGCAAAGTACTTTTAGTTTAAATTTAACACACAGAAGAGAGCTTTCTGGTTAAATTTAGTACCCAGCAGAGAGCTTGTAGTTTAAATTTCATAAGAAGTTAGAGCCTAGCAGCAGCTAAGAGCTATAATTTAAATCAAATCAGAATTTAGCTTACCTCAGCAGCAAAAGACAGGGTACTGTGTAGCAGCCCTCTTTTAATAAGTGTTATTTCCCTCCCTCCCTCCCTCCCCACACCCACCCTCCCCTGGGATAATCATAGCTTTATAGGTACTTACACATCTTAAAAGACAGGAGGTGCTTTCAGGTGAAGCTCATTACCCAAATCAGTCATACACTAAGGACCTGAGATTAATTAAGCTTCAGGTGAACAAGGTATATTAAACGTATTAGGTACAGTTTTATTGGTATAAATACCCATAGCAACCCCTAGTAAGTAAGAACTTAAAGATCTAGACACAAACTTAAAACTAAGATGCAGACAGCAGTCCAGCAGCGGGATGGGGGCTTTCCAGTCTTTTGCATTGAGTGTCACATGTATGATTTTCTCCCAGTTGGTGAGAGGTCTTACGTGTGCACTAGGTGCAAGGAGCTCTTTTCTCTCAGGGAACAAGTCCGTTCTCTAGAGGCTAAAGTAGCAGACTTGGAAAACATAAGACAGACAGAGAGGTACATAGACGAGACCTACAGGGATATAGTCCTGAAGTCCCACCTCCAGTCTGGCAGCACCCCTGTTGCCATGGAGGAGAGAGGTCACGTGACAGGAGAGCATCACCCTGGTGTGGCAGGAAGTGATCCTGTAACTAGGACCTGTCCTCCAGGTAATGTAAAACCCTCTCGCACCGAGGAAGTTTCTCCAGGGCCATGTGCCCATGAGGGAAGGGTTAGGACAGCCGTTATAGTTGGTGATTCGATCATTAGGCATGTAGATAGCTGGGTGGCTGGTGGACGTGAGGATCGCCTGGTAACATGCCTGCGTGGTGCGAAGGTAGCGGACCTCACGCGCCACCTAGATAAGGTCTTAGATAGTGCTGGGGAGGAGTCTGCTGTCTTGGTACATGTCGGTACCAATGACATAGGAAAATGTGGTAGGGAGGTTCTGGAGGCAAAATTTAGGCTTTTAGGTAGGAAGTTGAAATTCTTCCGAAATGCTTCCTGTTCCACGCACAGGACCCAAAAGGCAGGCAGAGCTCCGGAGTCTCAATGCGTGGATGAGACAATGGTGCAGAGATGAGGGTTTTGGATTTGTTAGGAACTGGGGAACATTCTGGGGAAAGGAGGGGCTCTTCCGAAGGGATGGGCTTCACCTTAACCGGGATGGAACCAGGCTGCTGGCATTAACCTTTAAAAAGGAGATAGAGCAGCTTTTAAACTAGATATTAGGGGAAAGCCAACAGTCGCCCAAGAGCGGATGGTTTGGAAGAATGTATCCTTGAAGGATACTACCAAAAGCAGAGAGGTTCCACAAAAGAGTAAAGTAGCCCAAATGCCCTCAAGTATGGAGCAGACAGAGCTTAAAGATCCCAATTTACCCATGTCTAACAATAGCCAAATTAACATGAATAAAATACATTCTCTAAAATGCTTGTATGCAAATGCTAGAAGTCTAAAGAATAAGATGGGAGAGTTAGAATATATAGCACTAAATGAAAGGTTAGATATGATTGGAATATCAGAGACATGGTGGAAGGAGGACAACCAGTGGGACACTGTGATACCTGGGTACAAACTATATCGTAATGATAGAGCTGATCAAATTGGTGGAGGGGTTGCGCTCTATGTTAGAGAGGGCATTGACTCAGAAAGGATTAAAGTTTTGCAGGAAACAAAATCTGCTGTAGAATCTATATGGATTGAAATTCCATATAAAAGGGGGAAGGCAATGGCAGTGGGGGTGTACTATCGAGCACCTGGCCAGAATGACCAAATGGATGATGAAATGCTCAAAGAAATCAAGGAAGCTAACAAAAGTTACAGCGAAGTAATAATAATGGGTGATTTCAATTACCCCGGTATCGACTGGGTCAGTGTCACGTCAGGACATGCTAGGGAGATAAAGTTCCTAGATGAAATAAATGACTGCTTCTTGGAGCAGCTGGTTCATGAACCGACCAGAGGGGAAGCCATATTAGACCTAGTCCTTAGTGGAACACCAGATCTAGTGCAAGAGATAAGGGTGTTGGGGCCACTTGGCAATAGTGATCATAGCATGATCGCCTTTGATTTAATTAGTGGAGGAGGGATAGTAAGGAAATCCACAGTACTACCTTTTAAAAGGGAGACTATGATAAAATGAGGAAAACAGTTAAGAAAAAACTAAAAGGAGCAGTTGCGAAGGTTAAAGACGTACATCAAGCTTGGGTGTTGTTGAAAAATACTATCTTGGAAGCCCAGACCAGCTGTATTCCACGCTTTAAGAAAAGTGGAAGGAAGTCCAAAAAACTGCCAGCATGGTTTAAAGCTGAGGTCAGAGAGGCTGTTGTTGCCAAAAAAGCATCTTTTAGGAAATGGAAAAAAGAGCCAAACGACGAAACCTGGAAACAGCACAAGCACTGGCAAGTCAAATGCAAGGCATTGATAAGGCAGGCAAAGAGAGAATTTGAGAAGAAGCTTGCTGCGGAAGCAAAAACGCGAAATAAAGACCTTTTCAAGTACATTCGTAGCAAAAAACCTGTGAGAGAGTCAGTTGGTCCATTAGATGATAATGGGGTTAAAGGAGCACTAAGAGGCGACAAGGCGATAGCGGAGAGACTGAATGAATTCTTTGCTTCGGTCTTTACTGAGGAAGATGTAGGGATGTTACCCATGACTGAAGTGGTATTTAAAGGTGCGGAAGAATTGAAGGAAATATCGATATATCGGATAGATGTCTTACAACTATTAGATAAACTGAAGGGTAGCAAATCACCTGGGTCGGATGGTATACATCCAAGGGTGTTGAAAGAACTGAAATATGAGATTGCAGAACTGCTATCAGTAATCTGTGAACTATCATTAAAATCATCTCTAATACCTGAAGATTGGAGGATCGCCAATGTAACACCAATTTTTAAAAAGGGTTCCAGGGGTGATCCGGGAAACTACAGACCGGTGAGCCTGACGTCAGTACCGGGAAAAATGGTAGAAACCATCATAAAGAATAAAATTACTCAACATGGCTTTAGACAAGGAAGATCTTGTCATACTAATCTGTTATGGTTTTTTGAAGGAGTGAATAATCAGGTGGACAAAGGTGAGTCGGTTGATATTGTGTATCTGGACTTTCAGAAAGCCTTTGACAAGGTCCCTCATCAGAGACTTTTGGCAAAACTAAAGAGTCATGGGATAGGAGGCAGTGTACTATTGTGGATCAGGAACTGGTTAAAAGATAGAAAGCAGAGGGTAGGGCTAAATGGCCAATTTTCCCAATGGAGAAAGGTGAATAGTGGTGTACCCCAGGGATCTGTGCTGGGTCTGCTGCTTTTTGACATATTCATAAATGACCTGGAAAGTGGAATAACGAGTGAGGTTATCAAATTTGCAGATGACACAAAACTATTTAAAGTTGTTAAAACCCAAGAGGATTGTGAAAAATTGCAAGAGGATCTTGATAAATTGGAAGACTGGGCATCAAAATGGCAGATGAAATTTAATGTGGACAAGTGCAAGGTTATCCAGCTAGGGAAGAACAACCCAAACTATGGTTACACGATGCAAGGTTCCACATTAGGAACCACCACCCAGGAAAAAGATTTAGGTGTCATTGTGGATAACATATTAAAACCCTCGGCCCAGTGTGCAGGGGCGGCCAAGAGAGCAAATAGAATGCTAGGTATGATAAGGAAAGGAATGGAAAATAAAACAAAAGATATTATAATGCCTCTATATCGTTCCATGGTGAGACCGCACCTTGAATATTGTGTGCAATTCTGGTCACCGTATCTTAAAAAGGATATAGTGATTTTAGAAAAGGTACAGAGAAGAGCCACCAAAATGGTAAAGGGGATGGAAGGATACTCCTATGAAGAAAGGCTAAAAAGGTTAGGGCTCTTTAACCTGGAAAAGAGACGGCTGAGGGGAGATATGATAGAAGTCTATAAATTAATGAACGGAGTGGAACGGGTAAACGTAGATCGATTGTTTACCTTATCAGAATATAGAAAGACTAGGGGACATGCAATGAAGCTACAGGGTAAACTATTTAAGACTAATAAAAGAAAATATTTTTTCACTCATCGTGTAATCAAACTCTGGAATTTGTTACCGGAGGATGTAGTAAAGGCTGTTAGTGTAGCTGGGTTTAAAAAAGGTTTGGACAAGTTCCTGGAGGAAAGGTCCATAAACCATTATTAAGAAGTGACCGAAGATATCAATGCTTGACCCAGTACAAGCATTGTGGAACTTGTGTCTCTTGGGGAAACTGCTAGGTACTGTGATGAAGTAGCCCCATTCTCTACCTTAAAAGCACAAGTTTCACGGCATTTCAGTCCTGAAGCTGACAGGGAAACAGACCATGTGAGCAGCTGTTGTCAGGGGCAACAGAAACAAATGCAGCCACGAGGTCTGAAAAAACACTCAGCTGAGAGAAACTCCCTAGTTCCTGATGGCGTGCACCTGAGAAGGGGAAGAGCTTACAGCCCTTATAAGGACAGTGCAGGGAACAGGGTTAGAACAGCGAGACCGAGGTCTACGAAAACAGCATGAACAAGGAGGTCTAGCAGAACAGCGTGAGCAGCGTAAGCCGAGAGAACAGGCTGTCTTACCTGAAGCAGCTGGCCAAGAAGAAGCAGGAGGAGTTTCTTACTTTGACCTAGGAAGTGAGTCAGAGACAGGAAGGATTCACCCAAGTAACTACCCAGAGTCCTACAGGAGGAAGCAGCTAGCAAGAACAGAGAGCAGGTGTGAATGCTCTGCTGATTGCAAACACTTTGGAACATGGAGGCTACGTTCCAGCCGGAGTGAGTGGAAAACAAAGACAAAACTGTATGTATCAGGAAGCTGTGACCTGAGGAATGATTATAATGGGAAGTTTAGAGTTGTGAATGATAGAAATTCCTACAGTGTGAATGCAGAGCAGCCTCATGCAGGAAGTCTAAGGTGGGGGCAGGGCTGTAACTCCCAACCAAGAAATTTAAGCAGAGAGCTGAGCAAGGAGCCAGTGAAACCTCCAGAGAAGGAGAGATATTATCCAGAGGACATATGTATGTCAGAAGATGACCTTGTAGAAATCCCTAAGCCACAGAGAAAACCCCGCAGGCTAAAACCTGAGAGCAAGAGGGGAAAAGGATATTATCTATCCCAACCTGAGGATAGGAATAAGGAGGGTTCTGAATACGTGCAAGAACCAATGATAATTGACACACTCAGTGAGTGTTCGTCCATCTGTGACCCAATGGACTGTACACTGATTTTATCTGACAAAACAATGTCTTTATGTTAGTCAGAGCGGAGCATAGTGTTACAGGAAAACACTACAACTGATAAAGGCTAGTTTCCACACAGTGAGACTGTGTGCTGCAGTTGAATGCATAACGTTATTACTTACTTTGAAGCAAGAAGAAATGGTTCTAATATTCTTTATGTTTTTGCCAGAGCACATGGCTTATTTCCTTTGAGTACTTGTGTTTTGTTTGTTATTTGAATAATCTGACCCCGGGAGGGGAATAAATCCTAATTTACCTTCAACCACTCGAGTCTTACAACTACAATCATTGCCATCAGGCGCAGGCCTGCTAGCCTGGAAGCAGTCTGCCCACCTGGTGGTGACATAACCTGGCGTAGTCTATCAGATTTTTTTCAAGAAGAAAAAAACAGCACAGTACCAAGGATACATAAAGGATTACCTGCTGAAAAGAAGAAAAAAAGTTTGTTGCCTGGGACGGAGGAGAAAGAGAAAAACTGGAGCGGATTTTCCAAGTTCCTGACCTGGAGCGCAGCAAAGGACACAGCTTTCTCAACGCACGATCCTTCACCGTGCTAAGGTAAAGGTAGGAAGGCACGGGGTGATTAGGATCAGAGAAAGGGGGAGCTGTGGTGCAAGGGAAGCAAGTACAGAAAAAAAAAAAAAAGAGAAACCACATAGTCTGTGCTGCACTTGGTGGGCCTGTCTTTCTTTTTCTTTACAGGTGCGTGACGCAGTGAGGAAATGGATCCCCAGCAGATGAAAGACTGGATGGAGGCCCAATGGAAAGCCCAAGGGGAGCTGGCCAGGCTGAGCCAAGAAAGAATGATCGCCGCCATGACTAAACAGCTGCAGCCGCTGTTAGAGTTGCTCGGGACTTTCATCGAGAGGACTGGTACCGCAGTAGAGGTTAATCCTGCAGTGTCCAAGGCGGTAGGACTTAATGACTGTAGTGATTTGTCATTAGGACAGTTGAAGTCATACGATAACTTCGATGACTTCACAGATGCATTTGAACGGATCGCAGAAGCGGCTAAATGGCCGAATGATCAGTGGGCTGTAAGGTTCGCTATGACCTTGTCTGGTGAGGCGCTAGCGGCCTACAAAACCATGCCTGTTGGTCTTTCGTCCAGTTACCCAGATGTAAAGTCAGCCATCAGGGATAGGCTGGGATTAACACCCATGCACTATAAAAGGCTCTTTAGAGAAGCCAGGCTGATGAATAGAGAAACACCAAAAGCATTGTTACAAAGGTTAAGAGGGCTAGCTACCAAATGGCTTGCTCCAGAGAGGGCAACGGTAGAGTCATTGCTAGACACTGTCATCCTCGAGCAATATTTGGAGGCTATACCACCAGAGATAAAAGCATTTATAATGTTACAAAAGTGTAATTCTACTCAAGACGCAGCCAACCTCACGGAGAATTATTTTGAGGCTGAATTAGCCAGTACCTCCGGAGGCAGTGTTGTAAAAGTGGCTGGTCTGGAGAGAATGAATCGTATGAGAAAATCCTTTAAGGGGAATGCATACGGTGAGAGTGTATATAAGGACAAAATGTTTGGTAAAAATGTGGAAAAGAATGTTCAGATGAAATGTTTTAACTGTGGCCAGCCTGGACATGTATACAGAAAATGTGATGTGCGCAATGCTCTAGTGTCGGGAGGAGAGAACCCCCTAGAGAAGGGCATTCTGTTAAAAGTCCAGATAGACAGGGTAGAAGCTTTGGCACTCTTAGATTCCGGAGCCGACCAAAGCATGGTCTCCCAGGAGGTATGGCAGACCATCACAGCCCATAACCCCTCTGCAGTAGGACAAATTGACGGAAGAGTGAGTGTAAGATGCGTGCATGGCACCTCGTCCCATTACCCTTTGTATAGAGTGTGTGTGAAAGGAGCAGGTACTCAGGAAAAAGTACAGGTAGCTGTAGTCCCACATCTCCCGTATGAGGTAGTGTTAGGACGCGATTGGCCCCCATTTTCCAGTCAAATGAAGAAAGGCCTTAGTGAAGAACCTGAGATACCAAAGACAGAGGCCATAGCTCAAAAGTTCCCCAAACCTTTATTTGAGAGGATACAAAAGCCTAAGGGCCCCACAAAACCACAGGTAGTAGAGGGAACATCTTTGAAGAAAAAATTTGTTTTATGTTTCACCAAGCTATCTCCGCTGGCTCAGAGTCCAAAGAGGGCTTCTGAAGCCGCGGCAGGGTATGACCTGTGTAGCATAAGTGATGTGGTGGTCCCGAGGGAAGGAAAAGCCCTTATTAATACAGGATTGCAGATCCAGATACCCGAAGGCTGCTACGGCCGAATAGCCCTGCGGTCTGGATTGGCTGTAAAAAATTTTCTAGACGTAGGAGCGGGAGTAGTGGACCCTGATTATCGGGGCGAAGTAAAGGTCCTGCTGTTCAATTTCAGTAAGGAGAATTATACAGTAAGGAAAGAGGACAGAATCGCCCAATTAATATGCGAGTGGGTAGGTTTTCCCCTAGTAGAAGAAGTCCCTGCGTTTAACGGCTACAACCCAAGGTACGGGTGGGTTTGGTTCCACGGGTGTGGGGGAGGTGAAAAGTCTGACGGCCATGGCACATGGTAAAAGAGAGGAGGACTTAGGCCCCCAACCTGCCGATTGGAGGGAGCGCCCAGAGCCGCGCATAGGCACGGACTTATCAGTACCACAGCAAAAGGAACTGATTCATATGCTGGGTAGATTCAATGATGTTCTCACGACGATGCCGGGAGAAACCCGCATCGTCACGCATGAGATTATTACCACCCCAGGGAAAATAGTGCGACAGCGTCCCTACAGGCTACCTGAGGCGAAAAAAATGGAAGTGATAGCCCAGGTAAAAGAGATGGCTAAAATGGGCATCATTGAGGAGTCCAGAAGCCCATGGTCGAGCCCAATCGTGCTGGTCCCTAAACCAGACGGGACACTTCGATTTTGTATCGATTTTAGACAAGTGAACAACATATCGCAGTTTGACGCCTATCCGATGCCACGGATAGACGACTTACTGGACAAGTTAGGCCAAGCCCGGTTCTTGACCACACTTGATTTAACAAAGGGATATTGGCAGATCCCGCTAACCAGAGACTCCAAGCCAAAAACCGCCTTTAGCACGCCGGTGGGGCTCTATCAATTTAGGCGTATGCCATTTGGCCTTCATGGCGCAGCGGCCACGTGCCAAAGACTCATTGATCAAGTCTTGCGGCCTCACCATCACTACGCACTAGCGTATATGGATGACGTAGTCATCCATAGCAACACCTGGGCGGAGCATTTAGTCAGGGTGGAGGCAGTGTTACAGGCCATCAGAAAGGCTGGCCTAACCTTAAATCCTGCGAAATGCCTATTTGCCACTAGGGAGGCAAAATATCTGGGACACATAGTGGGGAATGGGTTGGTAAAGCCACTCACGGGCAAAATTGATAGTGTCCGAAAGTTTCCCAGGCCCCTAGATAAAAAACACATCCACAGCTTTTTAGGCCTTGTGGGATATTACAGGAGGTTTATTCCTAGGTTCGCGGAGATAAGTATGGTATTCACGGAGATGCTCAAAAAGAACGCGCCGAACATTGTACGGTGGACTCCGGAGGCGGAGGAGGCTTTTGTTTCTCTGAAAGAAAAACTGTGTAAAGCCCCAGTCCTAAGGGGGGTCGATTTTCGGTTGCCGTTCATCGTGCAGACCGACGCCTCCGAGACAGGTTTAGGTGCTGTTATGTCGCGGACATTCGAAGGGATTGAGCATCCTGTTATGTATCTCAGCCGGAAACTATCCAATGCTGAGAGAAAATATTCAACTGTGGAACGCGAATGCCTCGCGATTAAGTGGGCTGTGGAGGCATTAAGTTTCTACCTGTCAGGGCGCAAGTTTGTCCTAGTCACGGATCATACGCCGCTGAAATGGCTCAGCCATATGAAAAATGATAACGCTCGTTTGACCAGGTGGCACTTAGCCTTACAGGCCTTTGATTTTGAGATACAGCACAGGGCGGGCAAGTTGCACGGCAACGCAGATGCGTTATCAAGGCTTAAGTGCTGTCAGACGAGGGCGTCAGCAGCCCGTAAGGTTTTAAGGGGGGGGATATGTGATGAAGTAGCCCCATTCTCTACCTTAAAAGCACAAGATTCACGGCATTTCAGTCCTGAAGCTGACAGGGAAACAGACCATGTGAGCAGCTGTTGTCAGGGGCAACAGAAACAAATGCAGCCACGAGGTCTGAAAAAACACTCAGCTGAGAGAAACTCCCTAGTTCCTGATGGCGTGCACCTGAGAAGGGGAAGAGCTTACAGCCCTTATAAGGACAGTGCAGGGAACACAGGGTTAGAACAGCGAGACCGAGGTCTACGAGAACAGCATGAACAAGGAGGTCTAGCAGAACAGCGTGAGCAGCGTAAGCAGAGAGAACAGGCTGTCTTACCTGAAGCAGCTGGCCAAGAGGAAGGAGGAGGAGTTTCTTACTTTGACCTAGGAAGTGAGTCAGAGACAGGAAGGATTCACCCAAGTAACTACCCAGAGTCCTACAGGAGGAAGCAGCTAGCAAGAACAGAGAGCAGGTGTGAATGCTCTGCTGATTGCAAACACTTTGGAACACGGAGGCTACGTTCCAGCCGGAGTGAGTGGAAAACAAAGACAAAACTGTATGTATCAGGAAGCTGTGACCTGAGGAATTATTATAATGGGAAGTTAAGAGTTGTGAATGATAGAAATTCCTACAGTGTGAATGCAGAGCAGCCTCATGCAGGAAGTCTAAGGTGGGGGCAGGGCTGTAACTCCCAACCAAGAGATTTAAGCAGAGAGCTGAGCAAGGAGCCAGTGAAACCTCCAGAGAAGGAGAGATATTATCCAGAGGACGTATGTATGTCAGAAGATGACCTTGTAGAAATCCCTAAGCCACAGAGAAAACCCCGCAGGCTAAAACCTGAGAGCAAGAGGGAAAAGGATATTATCTATCCCAACCTGAGGATAGGAATAAGGAGGGTTCTGAATACGTGCAAGAACCAATGATAATTGACACACTCAGTGAGTGTTCGTCCATCTGTGACCCAATGGACTGTACACTGATTTTATCTGACAAAACAATGTCTTTATGTTAGTCAGAGCGGAGCATAGTGTTACAGGAAAACACTACAACTGATAAAGGCTAGTTTCCACACAGTGAGACTGTGTGCTGCAGTTGAATGCATAACGTTATTACTTACTTTGAAGCAAGAAGAAATGGTTCTAATATTCTTTATGTTTTTGCCAGAGCACATGGCTTATTTCCTTTGAGTACTTGTGTTTTGTTTGTTATTTGAATAATCCGACCCCGGGAGGGGAATAAATCCTAATTTACCTTCAACCACTCGAGTCTTACAACTACAATCATTGCCATCAGGCGCAGGCCTGCTAGCCTGGAAGCAGTCTGCCCACCTGGTGGTGAAAGTACATATGACCTAGATTGGCCACTGTTGGAAACAGAATACTGGGCTTGATGGACCTTGGTCTGACCCAGTATGGCATATCTTATGTTCTTATGTTCTTATGCTAGATCCAATCACATGGTCAGACCATGGCTCGGAATATTATGAATTAAGTGGGGAATGACAGATTGTTCAAATAAATATTGGAAACTAAATGATTCTCTCTTAGCCCACAAGGAGGTAAGATTGCAATTAGAAAAGGATGTCCTGGACCCTTTTGAATTAAATGACATGTGAAACCTCTCTGTCTTGACGGTATGAGCGGGTGTAGTGCAGCTGGGAATAGCACTGCATTTGGATTGCAGCAGGTGAAAGTTTTGAAACAATGCTATTTTGAAGGGGAAATAGAATGGGTAAATTACTGGCAGTCTAGTTGAAGTCCCAAAGGATCAACAATCATATAATTCAAATTCAAAATGAAAGAGGACTCCGCATTTTGGATCCCAGTCTCATGAGGGAACGATTTACTCAATTTTATTGTTCATTACATACTCTGACAAAAAGTGGGCAGAACCTTTCAGCAACCTCTCTCAGATTCAATATCAGCTGATATAGCTGAAAATGAGTATAAATTATTCTCTTGCTGGTATCTTATTCCAGTTAAACTCCACAGGCTATTTTCAGGAGTCTCCAAATTGTGCTGGTGCGATTGTGGTCAGTTGGGCACCATGTCTAGAAATTGTTAAATCTTCGAAGAAAATTGAGGACTGTATATTTTTTGTTAATGGGAAATAGACTGTCTGCTGTACCTGAAGTTTGTTTTATGTTAGAATGGAGTAAGATGCAGTTTTGCAATTTGTTGCATTGTGGCAGCGAAGTGTGGGGTCAATAAAACCTGGAAACAGGCTTCACGCACTGATATGGAATTGTTCTTTGCAAAACTGGACAATGTCTTTTGTATGAGCAAATTGTGATTCGAAGAGGTAATTTAGATAAGTTTAATAAGATATGAGAACCCTATCTTACTTGGAGAGATCAATAGCTTTTTGTTTTTGTTTTTGTACATTCCTCTGGTTCCTATGTTCGGTATTGAGCACATACCTGTATCATGTTCTCTCAAAGCTCATAGATCAGATATCCTTTGGTATCAATGCCTGCTTTGGGGTCCTTGGATAGGTAGGAAGAGAGGGTTTTCAATGTTAATCAGTACTGGGAGAATGTGTTGGTACAGGGTAAAAAGGGGGGGGGGGGTTGTCTGAGGGGCATAAGGGGAAGAGAGTGAAATCTTGGTATGAGCTGAAGAAACATGTTGTATGTGTATTTGTATTGGATTTCCTTAAAGAAAAAATTACAAAAAAAAGCTACTTATTTTTCTCTTCATATGTGCTCCATATTCTTGCCAGTCAAGCATGAAAAGCATACACTACTTTTGGCCCTGATGTTCTAAACAGTTTGTACTCCCCACCAAGTAGCTATCACTGCTCACTGTGCATCTTGTGCTATGGATTAGATTAAATAACAAATAAGTTGAAGAGAGACATCCAAGATGGTGGTATGCTGAGAGGCTAGCTCAGACGTTCCTAGCATCATGGGGAGGAAGAAGAAGGCGAGGCAGATTAAGCTACCCCAGGCTGCCCTGTCTACCAACTCTCCGGTTGCCTTTGGCCCAATTGATTCCTTTGTGCATTGAGGGCAGTGGCTGGAAATTGAAGGGGGAGCAAATATTCCAACTGTGGGATTGTTGGAGCGCTCTAAGTCCCAGTTGCCCTTTGGTTGTGACCTTTCACCACCCCCCCCCCCCCCGTGACACTGAGGCCTTCCAAGCAGCCATGCCCCGGAATGAGTTCAGCCAGGTTGGAGGCAGCTGGCTCTCCCAATGCTAGTGTCCCTGTGTCTTCACTGGGGACACCCAACGGAGCTGGTTCTGTGGTGCTAGATTTCTTGCTGAACTGAGCTGCGGAGAAGGAGTTTTTCGACGGTGTTGGCTTTGCCTGTAGTGCCTGGTCCTGTTGTTCCCATGGAGTCCCAGGAGTCTGTAATTGCTCAAGGGGGTACTTCTTCTTTCTCTTTTGTTTGGCAAAGGCTAGAGCAGTTCATTTTAGAAACTATTTGGAATGCGATCAAACTCTTGGGGGAAGCTATTTCTTCTCAGATTCAATCTTTGCACAATAAGACACAAAAGAATGCTGAGAGTTGTGAGAGGAACAATGAATCTATTGCATCTTTAAAAACAACAGTGGAAGAAGTTTCTCTCTGTGTCAAGTGCATGGACGAGCAGTCAAACACATTTATTAAAGACTAATAACACAGGTACACTAAAAAAATTTTTTTTAAACTGCCTCTAATGTTTTGATTGATTTTTACGTTTTTTGGTGCGCTGAATCCAAATCTGGTAACCAATTTGCTCCATCACGTACAGATTTTTTGCTACATTGGGTTAGCAGTTTGAGGTGAACGTTTCAGATTGAGTGCGATCGAGATAAAAGTTTCTTGGATGAATTCTTTATACTAATTGTTTAGTAGTTATTCAAATAAGAATAAAGACAATTGTAACAAGGCAGCACATAAGAATAGAGTAATGTCAACAAAACACACTGTGATGGTAGCAAAATTGTCTGCACTTAAAACAGCCACATACATGTGCACAAACATTGAGCATATAAGAGCGAGGTTAGACACAAAGCAAAGCAAAGAAATGTGCAAAAAATGTTGTACAGGTATGTATGTAAGAATAGAAAACGCAAACCGCACCATTGCAATACATGAAGACAAACACCCGATGGTGTGAAAATAAAATTCTAATAAATGAGATCCGATACTGTGGTAATAACTAGCAAATTTTTATTTCAAAGTTTAGTAAAAACACGATATTTGTCAACACAGTTTAGATTTTAAAGTCATTCTTGGGTCAATCAATCTCCTGGTGGGCCCGTTTCTTCTTCCCCCGAATGCTTCTCTTGGTGCGCTGCTTGGCGTATTTTTCATCTGGGGTTTCCCGCAGCAGCAACCAGCAGAAATCAGCCATCATAGTGGTGTTCCATCTTCCTTGGTACCTTCTCTCTGCGTCCTTGATGTCCTGGTGAAACCTTTCACCTTGTTCTTCACTGTACGCCCCCAAGTTTTCGTGAAAGTAGTTCACATGGGAGTGCAAGAAATGGACTTTCAGGCTCATGTTACAGCCTTGTTCTTTGAAGGCATTGAGCATCCTGGCAACAATAGTTCTCATCCCGCCTGTTCCCCAAGAATTTGAGAACAACATCCTTGAAGGAATCCCAGGCTTCTTTTTCCTTCTCAGACATCGTTTCAGCGAATGCTCCATCTGAAATGAGTTTCCTTATATCAGGGCCAACAAACACTCCTTCCTTTAGCTTTGCTTCAGAAAGTCGGGGGAACTTTGAGCAAAGGTACCGAAAGCACTCACCATCTTTTGGAAGGGACTTGTTGAATTGCTTAATGAGACCCAACGTAATGTGGAGAGGTGGTAATAGAATTTTATCACGAGTTACCAAGCTCTCATGAAGAACATTTTTCTCACCGGGTCTCAAATACTCCCAAATTGGCCAGTCTTTTTTCCCCCAGTGTAGGTTGCGGGCCCGGCTATCCCACAAGCAAAGGAAGCAGGGATATTTGGTGAAACCGGATTGCTGCCCTAATAGCATGGATAGAATTTTAAAGTCTCCACAAATCATCCACTTATGCTCATCATAACGAATCTTCTGAAGAATCAGGGCCAAATTCTCGTATTTTTCTTGGAGAATAACAGAGTGAGCAATAGGAACTGAAGCGAATGTGTTGCCATTATGAAGAAGAACACCTTTTATGCTGTCTTTTGATGAATCAATGAACAGCCGCCATTCAGCAGGATCATACTTGAGTTTAAACTTTTCCAACACTCCGTATATATCGTTGCAAAATACCAAATCTTCCTCTTTGCTGAAATACTTCAAAAATTGTGTCTCGCGGTTGCGGTACCAATAAAAAGTTGTTCCTGGTGACAATAGATTTTTCTGTTTAAGCCGAGAACCTAGCAGTTGGGCAGCATCTTTTGGGAGTCCTAAATCCCGGACTAAATCATTCAATTCAGCTTGAGAGAAAAGTTCAGGTTTCGGATCTGGTTCAGTTTCAAATTCGGAAGTACTGGACTCATCGGGAAAAGCCATCTGATGAGTCTCATCATGATCAGAACCGTCCACACAAATATGATCCAAAGATTTTGGTGGTTCAGGCACAGGTACTTCGTTGCTATGAGGCATAGGCCTAATTGCTGAGGGAAAGTTGGGGTAACTTATTACGTTCTTATTTTTTAAGTTGTATCCCTTCACAATGCAAGAGCAAAAATAGCAGTCACTGCTGTGGTCTCTTTGTTCACGCCACATCATAGGTATTCCAAAACGAAATGCTTGTTTTTTACCTTTCATCCATAAGCGTACATCTTCCTCACATGTCTTGCACACTTTGTGAGGAGCCCACGGTTTGTCTTGATCGCCTAACTTCAAACCGAAATAGGCGAAATATACTTTTTTAATAAATGCAGAAATGTTCCTCTGCTGCTTTTTCACGGTATATTCCCCACAAATAAAACAAAAACTGTCCGGAGAGTTGACGCAACCTCTGGCTCTGTGAGCCATCACAAATACACAGCACTGCAAACTACAACTGTAGTGAACCACTTCGGAATAAAGCTGGATTACGACTGAGCAAACAAAAGGTAATAATGAACTTGCAAGAAACTGAAATTTGACAGGAACGTTCATGTCGCAACCACCGTGTTTGAGCGAGCGAACGAGGCGAGGCGAACAGGAAAGAACATGCGCCAGCGCGAGTACTGGATTTAGCCCCCCGCCTCCCAATTGTCCTTTTAATGTATAAAATGAATACAAAACACTCTAAAATATCATGAGGGAGTGTTTCTAGTTAGTTAACCATTACAACCTCTATTTTGGGCCAAGAAAATAAACTGCAGTCGGCTAAAAAGAAATTATGTGAACATTCCTTATATGGGTAAGAAATCTAATTTTGCAAGAAAACGTGACGTGATGGAACATTTTGGCTATTTTTCCTGGATTCAGCACCCCAAAATCTATAGGAATCAGTTGTAAAACTGGAGGCAGTTTTTTGGTAGTGTACCTGTGTAATTTAAAATTTAAATTGGAACAGTTGGACAATCGTAGTCGGCTTTCTAATTAATTTCCCAAGATCACCCACCTTTACCGCAAGGGCTATGTTTAAACAATATCTCTCAGAGGTAATGGAGGTATCTCCAGATGCTTGTCCTCCGTTAGTTAAGGCGTATTACCTCCCACAGGGTTGGAAGGTCCCTGCTGCTGCAGAGATCTCTGGACCACAGGAGACTGATGTATTAAATATATCTGCTCTATTGGAAATGTCTGATTCAGAGTTAATTACTCCTGCAACTTGCTTAATAACTTTGGCTCTTGTGTCAGATAGGGAGTGGTTGCTCCTTATATTTTTCAAAAGAGGAATGTTTTATTTAGGGGCTGTCTGGCTAGGATTTTCCCCAACCTGGCGAGAGAAAGCCAGTGTCACAGGCGTGAGGTTTTAGTCTTGGGTCCGTGGGTTCTCCAGCTGGGTGGGTGTTTTTTCTCAAATACCCCTGTAAGTGCCTTATTAGACTTCAGGGTCAATCTTATGTTTTCTCGTTTCCCTCACAGTTGATTTCCTTTTTAAGTGCCCATGGGTCTCCGGGGCCTGGGATTGTTGATTCTTTTCCTGCCAGCGCCCTAGAATGATACCAGTTGTGCCAATCTCAGTTTTTTTGATATTGTTTTTTTCTTTGCCTTTATTTATTGTTTTTTCCTGGTAACCATGCTTGGATCCTTATTGTGGGTTAGAAGCTGGGTGGTCGGTATGTTTCTTTTTTCTCATGTGGGTCATGTTTAGACTGTTTATTTCTTAGATTGCCTGCATTTCCTTAACAAATGTGTTCTAACTTATATTTTGTGAAAACTTGCATAAATATAAAATAAAAAATAAAAATGAAAAAAATAACAAACACGTTCAGCACCCTAAGTGTGGTCTTTTTTCAGTTATACACTGAAAGTCATTTACAAGTTAAGGGGCCTTTTACCAAATCCCAATAAGGCTGTGCATTTAAAGTGCATTTGTAATGCTCATTAAATGCAAAGCCTCCACATTGGCTGTCTGAGGTGTGATCACCATGTTCCTGGTAGTTAACACGCAACTGAGTACATTAACGTGCAACACAATTAACGTGGGTGCACCTAGAGGTATTGTTAGGTGCACCTGTGCTAATTGCCATGTTAATGATGATTTGTGCTAATGTGCCCTCCACACCCACAGTCCATCCCTAACCCGCCTACTCTCCACATTAGTGCGTGAGCGGCAGTCAATGTGCATTTTAACGGTCGGTAGCTGGCATGCCCGTGTATTAGCGCTCAGTGTAGCCAGTTACTGTACACTACAGAGCACATTAACTGGTTAGTGGTGCTTAAAAAAAGAGCCCCTAAAGCAGTGGTGGGATTTGGCTGGTTTGGCCTGGCTCACGCAAACCGGTTCCTGCCATGGGCTGCGTTTGCCGAACCAGGCCGAAAATGGCATCCCGATGTCGGCAAGGCACTGGTGGGAAGCCCCCGATGCCATTAAACTATTGGAGAATGGGGAGACGGGCCGCTAGGCCACCAGGGAGTTGCTGCCCTGCGGTGGCCACCAGCGGCCTGAGTGTGCAGCACTGGCAATGCAAACCCATGCCGTGCTGCCACCTGCTCTGTTCTGTCAGTGGTGGGATTGATCCGAACCAGTTCGTGTTTGGATCGATCTCGCTACTGCCCTAAAGTATGAAGTATTGTTTTTCAATTTATCCAGTAAATCTATAATTGGTATGTTGGTAGATCTACTTCCTCACTGAAGTGGAGAGGGGTGACCTTCTTAAGTTAAAAAAAAAGGGTACAACATATCTCCAAAATACAACTTCAGATACTGTAATTACCTGTAGTTAATAACATTTTCCCTCCAAGGGTCTTTGGTCTATTATCGATGATATATTTTTCAAGACCATCACTTCAAACTTGATTACTTGGTGCTTCGTAGTTTCTTTACAACTGAAATTGAATCTCTCTGTGGTTTGCCTAAAGCTGCTTTCATACTTTCCACAAATCAGATTTCTTTCCTTCAACTGATAAAATGGCAGCTTTTAGAATCATCCCTCATCCCTCTACACATTGATTTTAAGAATTAATTTTTACATTGCTTGAGGAGTCTTTCTCCTCAATTATCTGTCAAAATGATACTCCACAAGACCAGCCTCAATCACCTGAATTTCTCAAAGGTACTTGGTAGTGGAGTTTCTCTACAAACAAATCTTGCCTTTAGTACATTAAACTAGAAAATCTGCCATACTCTCCTTTAATTCCAAGCACATGCTGTATAGTACTCTCTCAGCTGTAAGGAGTCCCCGCTTATTGCCACGATTAACAAGAATATCTCTAATACTTTAAATCGGTGTCCACAAACCTGTACAGCCTGATTTATTCAAAGATGTAATAGAGTCTTTGTTTTTTATTATTTATTCTTCCTTACATTTTTCTTAGTACTGTATATCTCATAGTCTTTCACAAAAATTCTGGGTCCCTTAATATGCCTCTTCATATCGAGCTCATGCCTTGTCCAATTAAACTAGTGTGCATAAATCTACACAGCTTATTCATACAAAGTACATGCTGCCTCTTTAATTTCACATCATCCAGAACATTTCGTGATCAACAACCTGCCCTAAAGCTTAGCTTTCCTATCCATGATAGTGTCGACTCCAAAGGTTCACTTGGTTCTACAGTTCATCTCAGCTCTCCTACCTTCTAAGACACGAGACAGATGGAGGAAAACTGGCTACGTTCTGTACCACTGCTGCTGGGCATGTCACTCCTTTTGGTAATGTTGAAGGTGATTGCTGACAAAGTCTTATGGAAGGCTAACAATCAGATTCAAAATCAGCAGCGCCAACACAGAATATGTTTTATTGAAAAAAAAAATAAAGGAAAAGGAAAAATATATAAAATAAAGAAGACAAAGGAAATCTCTTCCTGTCAACATAACATACACATTAAAAACATAATCATTGGATAGCTATTACCACTTAATGAAGGTAGGTTGAGTGTTCGAAATTGGTCTGATTAAAGGCTGTAATAAAATTCTACTCCATAATACTACATCCTGGAACTCTGAAAAACAAATAGGACACTCTACAAATATATTAATCATCTATAATTACAAGATTCTACATAATTACGCAGGTCAATTTTTATAGCAGTGAATTCCTATGTTGCGCAAGAAGACCGTAGCACTACAAGTGCCTATTCATAGATCTAGCAATAATATTATACTGTCTTTTATAGATGTCTACTAGATGTCTACTAGCTATCATCAGGTTACTATATGGCTTCTTCTCCTAAAATCTGCTGTCTTGATTCCCTTCTCCAAAGAATTGGAACACCCTTCTTTACAAGCTTCCTATGTTTCCTGCCTGGAATTCTTTTTCCCTTGCAGAATGCTGGTTTTAGTCTTCTCTATCAACTGTTGCTGTTTCTCTCTGTAGGCTGCTATTACACTACAATAATTCAAAACAAACCATCAGCCCTAAGCTTGGGACTCATCCACTTCTGAGCCTGATTCAGTCCTGCTTGTTGATGGAAAAAGCAGTGTTACGGACCTGTAATAGTTTTTTTTTTCATGGACAACAGGATTCATTAGGAACATAATCCCACCCGCTTCCCTGACAGTTGCATTTCACTGAGCTTTGTAACCATCTGAGGAGTTGAGGGGATCACTGCATGTAGGAAGAGCCATGCATGCTTAGAATTTTACACTAAAGTTCTGAGAGCAATTTCTCCAAATGGGTTAGTTTTGTGCATATTATGACAATATTGAACTTCATTTCTAAGCAAGGGTATGTGGAGTATGATCTCAGTCTCTCAAATTTACTGCTAATAAAATCCAGAGCATAGTGTAGTTTGGGGGAGGCATGGGGGGGGGAGTGCCCCTTTAAATATTGCAGGCAGGGCCATACTGAGCCAGAATCGCACCCTGTGCACATCGGAACTATGCCCCTCCTCTTCCCATACCTCCATCCAGTCGCTGCCTGCTGTTGCCCTGGTGCTCGCTGAGAGAACGAAATGTGGCAGCTGAAATGCCCCCCCTAAGCCTCTGCGCCCTGTGCGGCTGCACCGTTCGCACAGGACTAGATACGATACTGGTTGCAGGCACTAATGTTGAACAGGTCTTCCTGTTTTGGTATATTTCATATGGAAAGCCCAGTGGTACTGTCACTAACTTGGTTTAAGTTCAGGGAAATATTTTGATTTTTGGAAGCATGTTTGGTAACAGTGTCTTGCAAAATACTATAAGCAGCACTGGTGCAAGGAATGAAGGCGTTCCAGTGGGGCTCTCTATCCTCCCGCCCCCCCCCCCCCCTTTTTGTTGTTGCTGCCCTTCTCCGGGGCCATCAGCAGTGGCAGTGGCAAGGAAGTCGTGATGGAGCACTTACCTAAGGCTCTGGAGCTGTGTCGCAGTTTCTGCCTGCTGCTATCTGCCACTTCCTCTCCCCGCCAACGCAGACTTTCAGTTTTACATGAACTGGAAGTCTGCATCGGAAGAGGGGCAGAAGCGGCAGGTAATAGCAGGCAGGAACTGCGACACAGCGCTGGAGCCTTTGGTAGGCACTGTGTTGTGGTGCCTTTGCCCTTGCCACTGCTGCTCGCCCCAGAGAGGGGTGGCATTGGCCAGTACTAGAAGGCTGGCACTCTAGGCAACTGCCTAGTCAGCCTAATGGTAATGCCAGCCCTGACGGACATTTTCCTGAAGCCCTTAATTTCCCTGGGGTGTAGTTTTCATTTTATTCTGCTTTCACGTTCCAATATTTTTCTGCCTGTCAGAAAATTTCTCTCTTGCCTATGTGCAAATGAACCGCTTTTGGGGACTGCCTGTGTGCGCAGCTGCTCTATGACTCTCACATCTGCTTAGTTAGTTGATTGAAAATCTCTTATATTACATGCTGTTCCTGCAGAGTGACAATGGAATGCAAAGCTTAGGATGTGTTCTGTTCTGAGTTGATATTCTCAGATAATAAGCCTTACTAACAAGAGCACCATTAGTGTGTGCTCAGGCTATGAAACCACTGTGGAGATTCACATCAACTTCAGGGGGCATGTGCATCCATCCTCTTGCTGGTGGTGCATTGCTAACGTATGGCATGGCGATAACCCAGCATACAGGTGCATCTAACACCTCCCACTGAGGTGGTGTTACGTGCACCCATGGGTGAGTCGCTGTAACTCGCTGACACGCTGGACATGCAGCACAAAACTGGGCAGTTTCTTTGAAAATACCTGGCCAGTAAAAACGCATAAGTATTTGATCCAGCGTCCCTTGCATCCCTTTATGACCTCCAACTGGATGATCATGTGCTAATCTAAGTACTAGTCCTTTGAAAGTTGTGGGTACCACCAATTGTTTACGTATGGTCCCATTTCTGGGGTCCTGACTCTCTCTATATAATATTTCATTATCTAGTCTGAATCTGGGCAACTCCTCCCTGACCTCCTGAGCATACTTAAAAGCTCGGGTGAGAGCTTGATCAGCTCGCTGTTCTTGTGGAAAGTTAGGAAACTTTGCCACTAACTCAGCTGGCACCCAGGGTAAACTTTGACCTGCCAACATGTCAGCCCTACCCTGTGCTCTGCAAAGTCTCTCACGACGCTTTTGTGCTTTCAACTTTCTTACTTTCCCAGATGGTGGAGTTATTAAATCATCATGAGAGGGTAAGTCTCCTAATAACTCTGCCTGCTCCCCCTCCTCCTTCTGGCTCTCTACCTTAGCCTGTGAGCGGGTGGATACAAGGCCCCTCTTATTACCTATTTCCTTCCTTATAGTTTGGCCTTCTGGAAGCTTAACCATCTGAGGACTTCCAAACAAAGGCCCGGGAGCTATTTCTATCATTCCTTCTCCCTCCTTCTTTCCTAGTCCTTCCACTAGACCCTGCTTAAATCTTGGCCAGTCTCTTCCTAGAACCAAATCAAATGGTAGCCTAGGCACCACTGCTAACAGAACTTCCTCTTGTTCCCCCAGGCACTTAACCATTAGCCTATAGGTGGGATATGATGTTGCAGCACCATGAATGCATCTGATGTGAACTTGGCTTTCAGGGGTTCTAGGCACCAATCCTTCTTGGGTCTCTATCCTCTTCCAAAGCCTCTTTGACAACATACTCTGGTCTGCCCCAGAGTCTAACAGAGCATTTGTGGTAATTCCCTGCACATCAACCATCAAAAGAAATCCTTCTTTGGGCTGTTTTAAATCAACACCCATCAAGCTAGTGTGTATCTGGCATCCCCTTTCCAAATGTCCCCATTTTCCACATTTGAAACATTTTTTTTTACTCCACTGTGTATTCTGGTTTGGCACAGTACAATTATTTTCAGAAACATTTTTACCCATTTTCTTTTCTGATACAGCACAGCTTGCCTCAGCACCAATCTTCAGAGGGCCACCCATTCTATGGCAAGCCTGCGTGGCTTCCAAGAATCTCTCTGCTAGCATGGTTGCCTCTCCAAGATTTTGGCAATTTTGCTGTATAAGGAAAGTGTGCAAATCTTTAGGCACAGCAGACATAAATTGTTCAAGCATAATAATGTCTAATAACATTTCCACAGTCTTTCCCTCAGGCTCCAACCATTTTACAGCCAATCCTCTGATTCTCTGACTCAGAGCCCTGGGTGTTTCACCCACTCTTAATGCAGTAGCTCTAAACATTCGCCTATACTCTGAAATAGACAACCCTAGGCGATCTCTAATAGCAGTCTTTACATCTTTATAATTCAAAGCCTGAGCTGCTGGCATTGCTCTATAAGCTGCAAGCGCCTCTCCAGTTAATGAGGCTGCCAGCCTTACTGCCCACTGGGTCTCTGGCCATGCTAATGCTTGTGCCACTCTCTCAAAAGATTCTAGGAAATCATCAACATTATCATCTGGAGTTAGCTTCCCAAAACTAAATGCCCCAATTCCCTGATTGAGTCCCACACTGTCCACATGTGGTATACCAGTAGTTACTGCTGGTCTTGCATCCGGTCCACTTTGGTTCTGCAGAGCAACTAAGGCTTCCACCAGATCAAGCACTGGCTTCTGCTGGTCCATTAAGGCTTTCATAACAGTGTCATGAGCCTGCTGCGCTAGCTCCTGTTGCCTGCTAAACTGGGCTGCCATCCATTCAGCTAGTTCCCTTGGATCCATCTTGATCCCTGCAAGAAAACAAAAGAAAAAAAAACACAGTGCAACACCTTCCAAACAGGTGTTTTTCTCCTAATTTTTTTTTTCAATTACCCATGTGCCTTACTCCCATCCACCACTAGATATGCCCAGGTACTTATTACCTTATGCCAGTGATGAATCCAGCTGTACACAGGGTCTTTTCCTCCTGGGACAGCTACCTGGATCAGCCACCTCTTCCTCCAAAGTGTAGTTAAGGGAAAATATTTTTTTCCAGCTTTTAACTTGAACTTTCTTTTTTTCTTCAGACTTCAGTTGTAATCCTTAGCATGTAAATCCTTTGCGCAAAAGCAATCCGAAAAACTACGCCAACTGTAAACGGGGGCGCTGGGTGAGAATGTCCACAGTCTTGGCAAAGGCAAATATTAATATGACTTGCAAAGGATTGTGGGAAATGTAGTCCATTCATACCAGAATCAGCCGTTCACAAATAAATTAGTTGTGCTTGCTCGAGTGTAAAGCAAAGAAGATATATTTTATTTATGGGGTTATTTCTCCCAACACAGATTTATTTGCTTGGTAGCACAAAAAGGATACTTGCTTTCAGTATTATACTTAGAAAAACAAAATCAGGAAAAACAACAACTGAACTTCTTAAGCAATCAAATCAAATCATAAAGACCTTGATGGGAACAGAAAGGTCTTTTCTGTAGGCTCCTGCTAATATCTTTTTAGCAGTGCTTCAAAAACTAACAAAACCCACAAAGTAATGAAAAACTGTTCTTTTTCAAGGCTAACTTCTGGTATTTTCACACACACCCAGAAGTGTCTCTTCAGAGCTCACAGACAATTAAGCAAGGCTCAATTGCTAACAATTAACCAGCTGCAAACCTCTTGGCTGGTTTACTTTCTAAACGTGGCTCAAATCCTGCTCAAAAGCTTTTCTGAGTAGATCAAAGAACACGTTTATATTTCTTTGTGATGGTTGTTGTATTTTGTAAAAGTATATTACCACAGAAGTTTAGACAGAGAGCAATCCATGTATTCACACTGCTCATTTACAATATCCCCTTCTTCTTCAACTATCATAGAATCAATATCATGGATTGGCACAGAGGAATTTCTTAATGGAGCATTCTCAGAACAATACTTGTTTCCCTGCTGTCTTCCAAGTGAATAGCTAGGGCATAGATCAGTGTTCATACCTGAGCTTCCATTGCTGTTAGGGTTCCTCTCTAAATATCCTGGCCAGTATGTAGTCCAGTTTTTATGTCCAGCCTTCCAATCAAGATCCCTGGACACTGGGTCTCTCTTCACATACCTTCTTGCACTGGTCTTAGGGCCCCTTCCAAATGCAGCCGTCTCCCTCACAGGTGCCTTCCGGGGATTCCTGGCTCTGTAACCCCACTCCTCTGGTTTCCTCCAGTCCAATGGCGTCTGTTTGCCTCTGGAATGTTTCCCAGCACACGTACTGCTATGGACTCCTTTAGACCTCCAAGATGCTTTTCTCTTCTTTCTTCCAAGTTGCTTCTTGCTCTCTCTGTCCGTGAGCTCTGGCTTCTGCTGCCTCTGCTCCTGCTTCAGCTGGTGATGATGATCATGATGATGATCATGAAGATTCTGAAGATGATTCTGCTGTGTAGAATAGGCTTTACTTTTAACCTGTTTAGAGGGATGCTCCACCCTAGCACAGCGCAGCTGTGCTGAATCAAGCCCTGCCCTTGGAGATGAGTGCTTGGGGATTACCTCATAGCTCTCCTGACTGAACACACGTTTCCCCACTTCATCTCTTCTAGTGGCTGTTGGAAACCTGGTGCATTCTGGGACTGGTAGTCTTTTATGGAAACATTCTGTTTTATTATTTCTACCAGAAAAGACAGGTTGCTTGTTCAGAGCCAATTCACCTCTATTATAGCTCCTTCCTGAACTATGATAAGCTTCCTTATCACAGGTTAAAAAAAGAGGTGATAAAGGTAAAGAAAGGAGATTGAGAATATCTGAAGTGCAGGTGAGGAGCCGCAAGGAGACAGAAGCCGGCAGGCAGCACAATGGAGCGCTCATGCCTTGTTGCGGAAGCTGGGGGACAGAGGCTGAACGCAAGGTGGGTAAGGAGCTCAAGAGCGGTTGGTATGGTTGGATCAGCCCAGCGACTGGGGAAACTGTGGGGGGTGAGGAAAACAAAATTGGATTTTATCTCCCCTGAGCGTGCTTCGGAGCGCTGGCTGGTGACTGTGTGGCTGATACACACAGCAGCACAGGAAACGTGCCATTTTAGAAGTGGCACAGTTTCTTTGAGTGATCAGTGGGGCTAAAGAGGGAAGGGTTTGCCGAATGTGGGGTGAGTTTCTCCCACAATTTATTGTTTTGGGGGTCCTGGTGTCTCGTTGTTTTATTTGCCTGGCCTATTAAAAAAAAACAAAAAAAAAACCCAAAACAAAGTCAGTGAAAGACAAGAAAGAGAAAACATCCCCACTAAGCTGCAAGATTTTTTTAGGGGGGGGTTTTCCACTGTCCTCACCGATAAGGCCATGCCAGCTAGGCCACAGTGTGGGGTTTGTGGGGTCCATCGGGGGTCCATCTTGGACTCGGAGATCCGCTGAGGGTGCAAAAAAGAGGCCCGGACGGTAGAGCAGGGACTGCAGAAAGACGCTGCAGATCCTTTGGGAAGAGCAGTCTCCTCAGAAGCAGGGGTTAGTACTTCTTAATCCTAGGAGGGGCAGAGATTGGCAAGCGGGGAAATCAGAGATACTGTACCACCTCTGCTACAACCGTACAGGGGGGATCAGCTCTCTCCTGGGCCATCCACGTCTCAGTCCCAGGGGGACGAGACTCCAGGAGGCTTTTCCCCAGAATTCGTCCTCCTTTTGCATAGGGCATTCTGCAGCAATAGGGGACAAAGACTCAGGCTTCAGGGCAGGAGCAAGGCAAGAAGAGGAACACTACTACGCAAGAGCTGCAGCAGGTTTGGATGGCGGCTAAGCAGCAGTGGCTAGAGACTGGTGAGAGCAGTCTCCAGTTTCGGATGAGCCAGAAGTCTTGGACCCGGCTAAGGAGCCCGATGCAGATGGGGAGAAGCTAGAGGAAGGAGAGATTCTGCAGGAGGAGAAATCCCGCAATGAATGGGTATTCCGCCAGGAGGAGTTGGCAGCACACATTGAGGAGTCGTTGAAGATGCTTAATATGCCAACAGTCTCCCGGTGGAAGAAGAGGCATTATTTATTTATTTATTTTATTTAACGGATTTGATATACCGCCTTACCCTATAATCAAAGCAGTTTACAGAGCAACTTGAGAGTTTTACATAGAACAATGGGTGAGGGGGCATGCAGGAAACTGTTTCAAGCTAACTTATATACAAAGTAAACTATATACAATGAGTATGTAGTGACATCAGAGAGCTGAATATGTGGTAATCTATGTACATCTGGGCATAACATGGAGAGTATGTTTGAGGGGGTGGAGCTAGGGCAGCAGGGGGGTTGAGTCAGAGAGGCCAGCAAGTGGTAGGGGAGGGTGAAGGTAATCCATATTATGTGGGTAATCATATTAAGTAATGCCTTCGAAGTGTTCAATATAAAGAATGGTGTTCAGGAAGTCTTTGGAATTAGAAGTGGCTCCTAAATCATCTGGGAGGGAGTTCCAGAGGGCAGGAATAGCCAGGGAAATAGCTCTTCCAGATGTAGATTGCTTGGATTTTGTGAAGGTTCTGGGGGTGACGATGGTGTCTGAGCTGATGCGCCTTCTGGGTCTGATGCTCTGATCCGGGTTGATAAGGCTTTTCAGTATGTTGGCAGATATGTTTTGCTTGATTTTGAATATGTTTAGCACAGTTTTGTACTTGATGCGGGAGATAATAGGGAGCCAGTGAAGTTGGTTCAGGAGGGGGGTGATATGGTTGTGTTTTGCTGAACCAGTGATGATGTGAACTGCGGTATTCTGTGCCATTTGTAGAGGGAGGAGTGCCAGTTTAGGTAGACCAAGGTATATGGGGTTGCAGTAATCCAGAATGGGTGTAATTATCACCTGGCAAACTGTGCGGAAGTATTCTTGGCTGAGTAGAGGACCCGCTTCTCCAGATGGTATGTAAAATGCAGAAGGTGTTCCCCATGCATAGAGTGGTCAAACAGATGATACAGGAGGAATGGGATCTTCTGGAGGCTGGTCTCAGGGTGGGTATGGACTATGACTAGACTGTACCCCCTGCCAGATCAAGAGCGGGAGCTGCTCTGCTCTCCCAAAGTGGATGCGGTAGTCTCGGCTGTTACGAAGAAGACAACAATCCCGGTAGAGGGCAGTACTGCTCTCAAGGATATCCAGTATAGGAAACTGGATACCTTATTGAAGAATTTGATATCAATGCTCTCTTGTTACAGGCTTCCATTTGTGAAGCTTGGGTTGTCAGACCCTGCCTGCAGTGGTCGCAGGGGGTGCTGGAGCCGGGGGATATGGCACCAGAGTCAGCAGCGGCGGTAAAACTAGAGTCGGGAGCCACATATCTGGCAGACACCTGCTACGATTTGATTAGAGGGCTATCAAAGAGTATGGCCTTGGTGGTGGCGGTACACCAATATTTCTGGCTGCAGAATTGGGTGGCAGATGGCCCTTCCAAAGCCCAGCTTAGCAAGCTTCCTTTTAAGGGCAAGCTTCTGTTCAGAGAGGACTTGGAAAAACTGGTAAAGGATTTGGAAGAGTCCAAAGGGGGGTGTCTCCCAGAGGACAAGCAGAAGCAGGCTTACAGTATGGAACCAGTGTGGGGTCATCAAGGGACTTCAGACAATTCTGCAACATACATTTTGCACCTTACCAGCGGGGGCGATTCCCAGAGTCAGATCTTTCAAGGGTTCCGAGGAGCAGGGCGGCACCATTATGGTGTTTCCTTGTCCTCAGGGCCTAAAAAGTCACAATGAAATGAGAGAAGCCCAGACAGAGGTGCAGTCCATAGGGGGTCAACTGCGGGAGTTCTATCCTGCTTGCCAGATCACATCCGACTGGTAGGTGCTAGAGGTCATTTAGGAGGGCTACGCGTTGGAATTTGCCAGACCTCTGGGCCCGTCCTTCATGCAGTCCCCCTGCAAGGCACACGGCAAGGAGATGGCAGTAAGAACCACCCTGTGTCGACTTCTGCAGTTGAGAGCCGTGATGCCTGTTCTCGCAGACCAGTGAGGGTCAGGTCGGTACTCCATTTATTTTTGTGGTGCCCAAAAAGGAAGGCTCTTTTTGGCCTATTCTTAACTCAAGTGGGTGAACCGGTGTCTACGGGTTCCCCAATTTCACATGGAGACATTGCTGTCGATCATAGTGGCAGTGAGAGAAGGAGAGTTTTTGATGTCCCTCGACCTCATGGAAGCATATTTACACGTTCCTATTCATCTAGAGCATCAGCAGTTTCTCCGCTTTGCAGTGCCCATGGGTCATTTTCAGTTCCGGGTGTTACCTTTTGGGCTAGCGACTGCTCTGCAGACCTTCACTGAGATTATGGTGGTGGTGGCGGTGGCGCTTTGCCAAAAAGGGGTCCTCGTGCACCCTTACCTCGACAAGTGGCTTATATGCACAAAGTCAAAGAGGGAAAGTGAGCAGGCCACAGCACGGGTAGTGGACTTCCTGCAGAGCCTAGGATGGGTGATCAACGTGGCCAAGAGTCACTTGGTGCCATCCCAGGAGCTAGAGTACCTGGGGGCACGCTTTGACACCCTCAGAGCAAAAGTCTTTCTTCTGGTGTAGCAGGCACAAGGGCTGTGGCAACTGATAAGTCAGTTTCTGAAAATGAAGGTGCCGACCACTTGGCATTATCTGCAGATGCTCGGGACCATGGCGGTAACTCTTGACCTCGAGGCTTGGGCACAAGCTCACATGCGACTGCTGCAGAGGGCACTTCTGTGCAGGTAGTCCCACCAGCACCATCCCTTGTCGCAGTATTTGCCCTGTTCAGCAGAGACCATGTGGGCTCTCCAGTGGTGGCTATGTCCCGAGAAACTGGCGGCAGGGATGCTGCTTGAGTCACCATGATGGATCCCACTGACGATGGATGCAAGTCTCTCGGGCTGAGGAGCTCACTGTGAGGGGCACTTTGCTCAGTGGCAGTGGAACCCACAGGAATCCAGGTGGTCCATAAACAGGCTAGAAATGCAAGACATTGTCCTGGCGCTACAGAGGTTTTGGCCTCGGATACAGGCGAAGGCAGTTCAGGTATTCTCAGACAATGCAACTACAGTGGCCTATTCAATTGGCAGGGAGACACAGGCAGCTTGTACCTGGAAGAAGAAGCTGAGGGGCTATTGAGCCGAGCACATGTGTATCCCAGGGAATGGACACTCAGTCCTGAGGTCTTCGGGCAGGTGGTTGAAAGATGGGGCACACCAATCATGGATCTAATGGCGACGTTTGCAATGGCCAAAGTAAGCCGATTTTACATCAGGCAGAGAGAGAGGATATCGGAGGGCCTGGATGCCCTAGTACAGCGGTGGCCCACGGAGGACCTCCTATATGCCTTTCCACCATGGGCACTCATAGGCCACGTCATTCAGTGGATCAAGGGTCATCGGAGACTGGTCATTTTAATTGCCCCAGACTAGCCGAGGTGCCTCTGGTATGCCGACCTCGTGCAGCTACAGGTGGACTGGCTTTGGCAGCTACTGGCCCGGGTCGACCTTATGATCCAGGGGCCGGTGCGAATGCTTCAGGTGGATCGATTCTCGCTTACAGCATGGCTCTTCAGAGGGCTCGATTGAAGAGGCACGGCTACTCAGGACTGGTGACCTCAATGTTATTGAAGGCCCAGAAAAGGTCCACTTCTCTGTCATATAACTGGGTCTAGTGCATCTTTGAGGCTTGGTGTGCAGATAGACAGTATCAGCTCTTCATAGCTACAGTACCACACGTCTTAGCCTTCCTGCAGGCAGGCTTTGAGGAAGGCTTGGCCTCGAGTTCCTTGAGGGTATAAGTCACAGTTATTTCATGTTATCATGACAGGATCCAGGGAATGGAGAAGGCAAGAATTAGACTGGGAACCCCAAAAGCCAAACTTGGAATGTACAACAACACTGGAGAAATAAAACTATAAATTAATTTCCTCTTATATTAAACAAAATGCAAAGACGTTAATGATGCACATTTCCCAGAACTGACATATTCCAGTTAATGAATTCAAAATAAAAAAAATATTTTTCAGTCTTTTGTTGTTTGTGCATTTTATTTTTCAGCTGCAATTGCTCCACTCACTTTCTTCTGGTTTCTTCATGTCTTCTGCTAACTCTCCATTGTCTGCTGTCCATTTGTCCTTTCTTCTCTTTTCCAGTTTTTTCCCATTCTCTATCTACATCTGCTTTAACATACTGATCTTTCCTCTTTTGTTCTTCCCTCCATTTCTTTCTTTTTTCCTTTTTCATCCACTCAAATTTCACCCTTACATTCACAATCTCCAATTCTCCACTAACTCCCAATACTCGCCCAATTGTAGATTTTTCTTCCTTCCCACACAAAATATCTTTTCCCCTCTCCATTCTCACTCCTCCAGCTCCATTCCCTTCTAGTCCTCCCCCAACATCAGCTCCCTTCTAGTTCTAGCCCCACCCAGCATCCGCTCCCGTCTAGTCCCATTCTTCCATCCCCCCTGCATCAGCCCATTTCCAGTCCTAGTCCCCCCATCAGCCCATTTCCAATCAGATTAGATCATCAGAAGTTCCTAAGGTTCACACTCCTGTGGGGGCATTTTCAGTTTCAGGCATTGCCCTTCAGGTTGGCGATGGCGCCGCGGACCTCCACCAAGGTTAGGGTGGTGATAGCGGTGGTCCCGCAGAAAGAGGGAATCTTAGTTCTCCCTTATCCCGGCGATTGGCTGATTCAAGTGAAGTTGAGGGATGAGAGTTTTCAGCTTACCAGCAGAGTAGTAAAGTTTCTTCAGGGGCTCGGCTGGGTGGTTATTGTGTCCAGAAGCTGGTTAGTTCTGTCTCAAGTCCTAAGGTACGTGGGAGTACGGTTCGGCACCCAGTAGGAACAGTGTTTCTGCTGGTGCGGCAAGCTCAGATCATTCGACGGCTGGTACGCCAGTTTGTGTCCACTCAGGCACCGTCAGCTTGGAGCTATCTGCGAGTGCTAGAGTCAGTGGCAGCGGCCCTGGAAATAGTACCATGGGCCAGAGCGCACATGTGTCCCTGGCAAAGGTCATTACTTCGACGCTGGTTCCTCCAGAACGATTCTCTAAACAAGCAGTTTCCTTGCCCATTGCGAGTCAGGCAGTCGCTTCAGCGGTAGCTTTGCCCAGGCGATCTGGGGGCGGGCATGCCACTGGAACAACTGCAGTGGCTTCCAGTGCTGACAGATACGAGCCTCGTAGGTTGGGGAGCGCACTTCGAGGATCTGTTCACACAAGGAACTTGGAACGACCAGGTGGTCCAATCAACCATCTGGAACTGCAAGCGGTGTTTCTAGCTCTTCAAGCGTTCGAGGCCGCGGTGAAAGGTCGAGCGGTGCGAGTCCTGTCGGACAATTCCGCAACGGTGGCCTACGTCAATCGTCAGGGAGGTACAGGAAGTGCAGCCAGGAAAGTAGAAACAGGAGCGCTGTTTTCCGGGGTGGAGACTCGCCTACAGGCAATCTCGGCAGCACACATTGTGGGATCGGACAATGTGATGGCAGATTTTCTCAGCAGAGTCCGGGTGGATGCCAGAGAGTGAGAGATTCATCCGGAGGTATTTGTGCAGATAGTCCACAGGTGGGGTCCTCCGATCATGGATCTCATGGCAATGTTTCAATCGGCCAAGGCGAGTCATTTTTACAGAAGAAGGCGAGAAAGAATTTCGGAAGGGACAAATGTCCTGATGTAAATTTGGTCTTCGCCCGCTCATACGACGAGTCTTCTAATTCAGGGTCCGCTTCGAATGCCTCAGGTGGATCAGTTCTGACTTACGGCTTAGCCATTGAAAGGGCGAGGTTAAGAAGGAAAAGTTTATTCTGGTGCAGTAATTGCGACCTTGCTTCAAGCCAGAAAGAGGTCCACTTCCCTATCGTATATGCAAGTATGGCGCATATTTGAGGATTGGTACTCTCAGCGGCAGGTCCGGGCTTCCATGATTCCGTGCCTATGGTATTAAGCTTCTAGCAGGACGGTGTTGATAAAGGTCTAGCAGCCAGTTCCTTTAGAGTTCAGCTCGCAGCTCTGTCTTGCTATAGTGGCAAAGTCCAGGGTGTGGCCTTGGGCTCACACGTTGATGTGATGCATTTTCTAAAAACGGTGTCTAGGCTACGGCCTTATCGCAGAGTAATGGTGTCTCTGTGGGACCTCAATTTGGTCTTAGGGGCGTTATCTGGGGAACACTTTGAGCCTTTGCATCACGCTTCAGTCAAGGATTGAACCTTAAAGACAGTGTTTTTAGTGGCCATCTGTTCAGCATGGTGAATTTCGGAGCTACAGGCGATATCCTACCGAGAGCCGTTTTTGTCCTTTTCTAGGGAAAAGGTAATGTTGTGGCCGGTACCGTCGTTTTTGCCAAAGGTAGTTTCTCCTTTTCATGTGAATCAGTCAGTTTTGTTGCCAGGATTAGGAGCGTCGGAGGAGAACATCTCAGACCGTAATCCACGTCGCTTGGACATAAAGAGGGTTCTGCGTCAATATTTTAAGGTCTCAGAGACTATGTGTAATTCTGAATGCCCATTCCTTCTGTTTGGAGGTCCCTGTAAAGGGGAAGTGGCAGCTAAAGCTTCAATTTCCAGATGGATCCGAGAAGCAATAGCATCAGCATATATTTTGCAAGGGCATCAGGTGCCGGTGGCGTTAAGGGCTCACTCTACTAGAGCACAAGCAACGTCTTGGGTGGAGCACAGTATGATTCCACCAGTGGAGATTTGCAGAGCGGTCACTTGGTCGTCTCTTCATGCATTCAGTAAACTCTATCGCCTGGATGTTCAGGCAGCAAACGATGCCGGTTTCAGGTCGGCAGTGTTGCGATCCAGGTGGAAAGGTCCCTCCCAATGATTACTGCTCTGTTACATCCCAGAGGTGGAGGACTGAACTGGAGGAATGATAAGGAAATGGAAATTACACTTACCTGGTAATTGTTGTTCCTTGAGGAACTCCAGTTCAGTCCTCATTCCTGCCCGGGGATGGTCAATGCAGAGGATGGTTTCAGTTGGGGGGAGTACCAGTCGATAAGTGTGTGAACACATTGATAGTCTCGGGATGGCTGTGATTCTTTTACTCTGTCTTTATTCTGACTTTTTTCTTCTTTCTATCTTATGCTGTTCATGGGGAGAAGAGAAAGTGCAAGAAGTAGTTTTCTCCTTACCAGAAGGGGCTTTAGTTTAGAAGTTTAAAGTTGAGTTTAAAGTTGGTATTAATACTATAGCTACTTATTTGTTGCTCCTTTGAGTCTGCTTTGTCAATAGTTCACTGGGGGTTGATGGGAGAAGACCAGCAGGATGTTTCCGGTGATGTCACAAATTTGACTTGTCCAGTCTCCATGCTGCAGGAGGAGGTGCACTACTCAGAAGTGGAGGACTGAACTGGAGTTCCTCAAGGAACAACAATTACCAGGTAAATGTAATTTCCATTTTCACCAGCCTCATTTTGCTCATATAACTCCTCTTCTTAAATCCCTTCATTGGCTTCCCTTCTGTTTCCGTATCCAATTCAAACTCTTCCTTCTGACTTTTAAGTGCATTCATTCTGCTGCACTTTACTATTTCTCCTCCCTCCTCTCCCTCTTTACCCCAACTCGTGAACTACGCTCTTCTACTGGCTTGCTCCTTTCTTTGCCCTTTTCTACCTCTGCTAACTCCAGACTTCGGTCCTTTCACCTCGCTGCTTCTTATGCCTGGAACAAGCTCCCTGAATCTGTACCTCAGGCTTCATCCCTGCCCCTTTTCAAATCTTTGCTAAAGGCTCACCTCTTTGAGGCTGCCTTTGGATCCTAATCTCTTCTTCCTTGTGTCTCCTTACCCTTCCCTATTCTATCCTCTTTCTAACCTTTGTCTTGTTTGTCTTGATTAGATTGTAAGCTCTAACGAGTGGGGTCTGTCTTCATCTGTGTTTGTACAGTGTTGCGTATGCCTAGCAGCGCTTTATAAATCTTTATTATTATTGCATTTGGCAGTAGCGGTAAGTGTGCTTAAAAGTGGCATTATTTGTGCTTAAAGGCTGCGCTAGTTTTCGGCATGGGCCCAAATGTCATTGCTTTACAGCTCTCACAACCATTAAAGACTCTTCCATGCACTTACTTATAGAAAGATGCCTCTCCGAGATCGCTGCTGCTTTCTCCATTACTCCTAGCTCACCGGATAACTTAAACATATACTGCCAAGGCATTCTCATTATCTTATCTCAGCTGTCAGACTATCAACTTCACTGTTGTCCTTCCTTGGCTCTCAGTCCTCCTCTTCTTTATTCTCCTCCCTGGAGTTTCTCCTATTCTCTTTTCTCCCACCCCCTCTCTCTTTGTAGATGTCTGGCTGTATGTGTCTGTCTCGTTCACTCTCTCTCTCTTCTACTCCCCTTCTTCTTTCCCTCTCTGCCCCTCTGTCTGTCTCTTTCTTTGCCTGGGGTATGGTGTCAGTGTTTTATTTCATGCCTGACCTTCTTTGGAATGACATCCTATAATTTAAGTAATGGGATCTTTGACCTTTTTATGTCAAGAAGAAAAAAAAATAGCCCACGATCTAGTAATGTTTTAAGATTTATATGTCAGTGTACTTGCCATTAAATCATAAAATCACCACATTCACCCTATGACACAGAGAAATAATGTTCCCTTACCACCCACTTCATTTACTAAGCCCTTGCCTCATTTATAGATATCATTTGCTGCTTACACACAGTCCATTCTTCCTCAACCCGTTCTCCCTGCTGCTCCTGAGTCATACTTGCACTATACAGAAGTAATGCTTCCTGCACCTAGAGTAGTCATAGCTCCCTCAGCTTCCTCTGGCTCTGAAAGCACCTGTGGTAGATGCAGTTTGCTAGAAAATATAAAAAAAAAAGAAGAGAAAAATGGTTAGGTTTTTTAAATTGGAAAAATGGCTTTAATATTCTTAGCTAAGTCTGTCCTCTGGTGGCCTATCTCAATTCCTGCTACATGAAGTCAGTCACAAGACTCCTGGATGGCAGGGTTAGTTAGTTCTTTTATTATAGGCTGAGACCAACAGTGATATCAGAGATCAATCAGATGTGCTTCTCCTCTCTGACCTGTATGATAACCTCCAAAGTTCAAAGTTTCTTTCGGAATTCAATTCAAAATCCTGCTCATTATACACAAAGGGCCTGATTCTATCCTGGACATCCTGGCCTTTTCTGTGCCTGGTCGGAACCAGATGCACAGAGTTAGACGAAATTCTGATCCCGCAAGGCACATCTAGCCCTGTGGGATCAGAATCGCGTCCAGGTCTTTGCAGGCCGGAACCCAGATCCCAGTCGGCCTGCAAGTACACTCTTACTCTCAGGTACACACCATCCCATTGGTACATCTCTCTTGCCTTCCCATATTATATCTCCTCTGATCCCCTCCTATTCTTTTGACTCCTGTCCCTGTGGTCTTTAAACATGCTGTGCTTACACCTCCCCTCAAAAAACCTTCACTAGATCCTACCTGTCCTTCTAATTTTCATCCCATCTCCTTCCTCCCTTTTGTATCTAAACCACTTGAATGTGCAGTTCATTGCTGCTGTCTCGACTTTCTTTCCTTGCAAGTCATTCTGGACTCTCAGAAAACTGACTCTCATCCTTTACACTCTACAGGCATAGTACTTGCCAAAGTCTCCAGTGATTTGTTGCTGGCCATATCCAAGGGCCTTTACTCAATCTTTATCCTTCTCGACCTATTTGCTGCTTCTGAAACTGTTGACACCCTGTTCTCTCTTGGATTTAGAGGGCCTGTTCTGAGTTGCTTTTCTTCTTATCTCTCCCATCACACCTTTAGCGTATGTTCTGGTAGATCTTTCCCCATGGCTATCCCGCTCTCAATCAGTGTACTTCAGGGCTCTGTCCTGAGCTTGTCTTTTCTCTCTCTATACCCATTCTCTTTAGAGTCGTGACACACAAATTTACCTTTCTGCACCTGAAATCTCTCCAGAATCTGTGCCTTTCTCTTCCTCTGCCAACTCCAGACTTCGATTGTTCTACCTTGCTGCCCTGTATACCTGGGACAGACTACCTGAGTTGGTAGGCTAGGCTTATCTCTAGTTATATTCAAATCTAGGCTAAAAACCCACCTGTTTGAAGCTGCTTTTGGATCCTGACCCCCCCCCCCACCCCCCTTATTCTCCTCTTTACCACCCATGTATGCTTTAACCCTTTCTCCCTTCATTCTACCCTTGACCCCTGTTTGTTACATTTGACTGTCTTGGATAGACTGTCCTGAATCATGTTTACTACCCATATGCGCCTTAACCATTTCCTTTAGTTCTACCCTTGTCCCCTGCTGGTTGTATGGTCTGTCTTTGATAGATTGTGAGGTCCTTTGAGCAGGGACGTCTCTTAAATGCATGTGTACAGTACTGTATATGCTCTATAGCGCCATACAAAGTATACAGTAAGAATATGCTTAGGGCTCTTTGAGTTAGCGTGGCTGCCTGAATCTACTGTTTTGCTTTGACTGCTGCTCTCTTCGCCACTTCCTCAGAAGCTGCCGCCATAAGCCACCTTCTAGTCTGGTTAAATGATTTGGTCAGCCCTGTGAGCCCAGAGCTTTCATCATCGTAAATAATCACTTAGTGAAGAAACTCCAGTTCCGGCTATGTTTTTGGTGAATTTAGTACTGGACTCAGATAGGGGCCTTCTTCTCAGGTTGTTTTTTTCTGAAGAGAGATGCTTTGTTTTCACTTTTAAAATAAGAATGTTTCCTGATGTTCCTAAAATAACCTCGGCTAGGAAGAAGACGTTTTTTTGTGTCAGTATTCAGCTGCAGCAGTCAGTGGGTTTTTTTTCAACGCTGGCCACTGCAGCTAAAAATAATTTGGATATTTGACACCAGTATCTGGATGGTGGGCAGTGCTGAATATCTGGATAGTGTGGGCAGAGCTAGCACAATTTGTAAAGCAGCACTACTCAGCACCACTATATGGATAGCATTAGGACAGCTTTTTTGCTCGCCTAAGTTATCTGGATAGTTGTTCGTATAGTAGCACTGAATATCAGTGCTTTCTCCGGGAACAAACAGGAAGTCAGTCCTCACATATGGGTGACACCGGCACCAACGCAGCCCTAGCAGAAGCATCTCCCCAGCTTTCAAAAAAAGCCTTTGGGAGATGCTACCACGCATACATGGTCCCCTTCCCGTCCAAGGGTGCCATCTTGCTCAGTCTCCTTTTTTCCGTGGAGCCCTTCAGATGTTTGTCTGGCTTGTCCCCGGAAAAAGTTGATTTTTTTTCTCTCTGAGTTTCATACTCGCCTCCGGTATCGCACCGGTACTCTTCCCGCCACCCGATCTCGCTGCCTCTGTGTCGAGTTCGAGTCTCTCTTTTATAGTTTTCATTTTTCCCTAATTTCTGGCATCTTCACGCCTGGTGAGTCTTCGACCTCGCGGGAATACTTTTTTCTCCCATGGCTACCAGCGGCTTTAAGAAGTGTGATCAGTGCTCAAAAATTATAGAAACATAGAAACATGATGACAGAGAAAGACCACATGGCCTATTTAGTCTGTCCCAGGGCCATACCGACAGTGAAAAGCGCCCTATGTGAGTTGCACATCGGGCGCGCGCCTCCCCTTCCGCACCTCCATCTAGTCACTTTATGGGGGTGGGAGAGAAGAGGTGCGCACCCGATGTGCAACTCGCTGGCACACTAAGCAGGTCTGGACCCTCCCGGAGAGACCAGACCTGCTTAGTGTGCTGGCGAGAAGACTTAAGGGGCGCATTTCGGTTCTCTGCCACTGCCTGCCGCCGCTAAAGTGGTGGTGGCAGGCAACGGCAGAGCCAAACCTTAATTCTTTGCACCCTGTGCGGCCGCACCACTCGCACAGGGCTCGGTACGGTCCTGGTCTGTCCTTCCATATCAACCACTACCCCTTTTTTCCTTTAGAGATGTTCTGTGTTTGTCCCATGCTTCTTTGAATTCAGATACTGTCTACCACCTCCACTCTACCACCTCCATCTCTACCACCTCCACCGGGAGACAATTCCACAGATCCACCACTCTTTCTGTAAAGAAATATTTCCGCATATCACTCCTGAATCTATCCCTTTTCACCCTCATCCCATGTCCCCTCATAGCAGAGCTTGCTTTCAATCGAAAGAGGCTCTCCTCCTGTGCATTTATACCACAGAGGTATTTAAACATCTCAATCATATCACCTCTATCCCGTCTTTCCTCTAAGGTGTACATATTAAGATCTTTAAGTCTGTCCTCATATGCTTTATAATGAAGACCACTAACCATTTTAGTAGCCACCCTCTGTATGGACTCCAGTCTGTTTATATCCTTTTGAAGGTGCGGTCTCCAGAATTGCACACAATACTCCAAACAAGGTCACACCAAAGACTTATACAGAGGCAGTATCACCTCCTTTCTTCTGCTGGTCATTCCTCTCCCTATGCACCCCAGCATCCTTCTAGCTTTTGCTGTTGCCTTTTCTACTTGTTTAGCTACTTTAAGATCATCACATACAATCACACCTAGGTCCCGCTCTTCTTTAGTGGACAAAAATACTTCACTCCCTTGGATTGCTGCAGCCCAAATGCATGACCTGCAGCAATGTCCTTAACCGACACACGCGACTGCTGTCTTTGCTGCCTCGGGCCTGACCATAACCTGGCAGCATGTGGTCTTTGCAAGACGATGTCCATCAAGGCCCTCAAGAGCTGCCAGCAGCAGCACGATAAGTTTTTCCTTGAGTTCCCAGTGCCTCCGAAGGCTAGGGCCTCATCTGAAGCCTTGACACCTCGGACGGACCCTTCTGAGTCCGAGTCCCATTGTGGGTCTTCAGAAAGGGGGTCTCCCTTGAGAGAACCCAGGAAGAAGAATAAAGCCTTGAAGGCGGTCCTTGGATGGATCTGACTGGCCGGGTGCCCCCTGAGTTAGGTCCCGCAGTCTGAGGCATCGGAGAAGGAGTGGCCTGCAAAGGTCCCCTGGAAGGATTCGACCTTGGACCAGCCTCGGTCCCCAGACATCATCCTCATCAAGGATTCCCCCTCAGGGGAGCTGGTGTTGGGCCCTAGTTCCTCGGTGCCCGCGTCGAAGACTGCAGAGCCTTATGGCCTGGAGTCCAGAATGGTGGCCCTGGAATGCAGTTTGTCTACCTTCATGAACCTTCACCTTAGAGATTGTAACTGCTCCACTATTCCCAATGGTTTAAACATGCATCACAATAACTATTGAAACTTGCATCACAGTAACTGTTGAAACCAGGAGATGATTAAAAGCAACAAGGTCTCAGACTTAGATTGGGCTTTTGTCCAAATTTAACCAAGAATGGACTATATGCACCCTTTTGCATCAATGACCTTGTTATGTTGCTTAAATAATATTTCCAGTGTCATATCATATGAATATGCTTTAAGAAAATCGGTGCTTATCTTAATTGAATCTTCCCAACGCCAGACTTCAGCGCTGTTGCGTTTCACTTCAAAGCGTTTCTTCAGGGGATCTCTTATATATGTGCACCTCATGGCATGCGTTGTTAACTTCGAACCTATGATCACCGGTGAAAACGGAACTAATATATTTATCACAATCTCATTACAAACATTATAAACTAAATTCTAACGACCATTATCTCCCATTTTCAGAACAACATAACATCTCTCACCATTTTTTCAGGCTAGACAGTCTTCAAAAGGCAGTCCGTCTACCAACCAATGCCGCGCATGTGGGCTAGTAACTATGAAAGGTTTTATACCTGATCCAATGATGCGTATCACATGCCCCATCCAGGTTCTGCCTGGTGTGCCAAGCATGGGACTGACCTGTTTTTCTGCCCGGTGGGTCTGGTGTTACAGTACCTCCTCCACCTCTTGCAATCTGGGCTTGTCTAATTCCGTCCGGGTGCACCCCAGTGCCCTGGCGGTACACCACCACCAGGTGGATGGCAAGCCCCTCTCGGTCCAGCTGCTAGTGATCCGCTTTCTTAGGGATCTGCTCTTATCGAAGCCTCCGGTTTGCCCTCTGGCAACCGAATGGGACCTTAATGTGGTATTGGGGCAGTTCACTCGCCCACCCTTTCAGCCTCTGGCCTCTTGCCACCTATGCTACCTCTCATGGAAGATGGCGTTCCTGGTTGCACTCACCTCCACTCGCAGAGTTAGTGAGCTTCAGGCCTTAGTGGCAGAGGCGCCTTATACCAGGTTCTACAGGAACAAAGTGGTGCTCCGCACACACCCTAAATTTCTTCCGAAGGTGGTATCATCCTTCCATCTCAACCAGGAATTGGTTCTTCCCACCTTCTTTCCGAGACCTCACTCCAGTAGGGCGGAAACAGTCCTTCACACCTTGGACTGTAAGAGGATTTTGTCCTTCTATATCCAATGCACTCAGGACCACCGCAAAGCCTCTCAATCTTTTGTCTCCTACAACTCCAGTGGACTGGGGGAGGCGATGACCAAGCATACATTGTTCACCTGGGTGGAGGATTGTATTGCCCTTGCCTATGAGCAGGCAGGGATCCCGCTGGAAGGCTGTGTCATGGTGCACCGTGTCAGGGCCATGGCAGCCTCAGTGGCAAACTTACGCTCTGTCCCGATGGCGGACATCTGCCGGGCTGCCACCTGGTCTTCAGTCCATACTTTCACAGCTCATTATTGCCTGGAAAGAGAGTCCCGACAGGACAGTGCCTTTATCCAGGCTGTGCCCTGTAATCTTTTTGGGATTTAGGCAGCTCCTATCCTCCAAACCTTCTGTATTCAGGCTACTGGAGTGCTGGTTTTCATCAGACAAAGGGGTCCTATTGTGGTCTGTGGACATGAACTAAATTGATGTTGCTTGCGGCGTCCCATGAGGGAGCCTGTGTTTTTCACTATGGGCTTTCGGTAGCCTATAGCTGGGGAGTCCCATTTGTAAGGACTGACTTCCTGCTTGTTCCTGGAGAAAGCTAGTTACTTACCTTTAACAGGTGTTAAGAACATAAGAACATAAGAAATGCCATACTGGGTCAGACCGAGGTCCATCAAGCCCAGTATCCTGTTTCCAACAGTGGCCAATCTAGGTCATACGTACCTAGCAGTTTCCCCAAAAGACACAGGTTCTGCAGTGCTTGTACTAGGTCAAGCATTGATATCCTGGGTCCCTTTTTAATAGTGGTTTATGGACCTTTCCTCCAGGAACTTGTCCAAACCTTTTTTAAACCCAGCTATACTAACAGCCCTTACTACATCCTCCGGTAACAGATTCCAGAGTTTGATTACACGTTGAGTGAAGAAATATTTTCTCTTATTTGTCTTAAATAGTTTACCCCGTAGCTTCATTACATGTCCCCTAGTCCTTCTATATTCTGATAGCGTAAACAATTGATCCACGTTTATCTGTTCCACTCCATTCATTAATTTATAGACCTCTATCAAATCCCCCCTCAGCCGTCTCTTTTCCAGGTTAAAGAGCCCTAACCTTTTTAGCCTCTCTTCATAGGAGTAGCCTTCCATCCCCTTCACCAATTTGGTGGCTCTTCTCTGTACTTTTTCTAACAACTCTATGTCCTTTTTAAGATACGGTGACCAGAATTGCACACAATATTCAAGGTGCGGTCGTACCATGGAGCGATACAGAGGCATTATAATATCCTTTGTTTTATTCTCCATCCCTTTCCTTATGATACCTAGCATTCTATTTGCTTTCTTGGCCGCCGCTGCACACTGGGCGGATGGTTTTAACATGTTATCCACGATGACTCCTAAATCTTTTTCCTGGGTGGTGGTTTCTAATGTGGAGCCTTGCATCGTGTAACTATAGTGTGGGTTGTTCTTTCCTAGGTGCATAACTTTGCACTTGTCCACATTAAATTTCATCTGCCATTTGGATGCCCAGTCTTCCAATTTATCCAGATCTTCCTGCAGTTTTCCACAATCCTCTTGGGTTTTAACAACTTTAAACAGTTTTGTGTCATCTGCAAATTTGATAACCTCACTAGTTATTCCCTTTTCCAGGTCATTTATGAATATGTCAAAAAGTAGCGGACCCAGTACAGATCCCTGGGGTACTCCACTATTCACCTTTTTCCATTGGGAATATTGGCCATTTAGCCCTACCCTCTGCTTTCTATCTTTTAACCAGTTCCCGATCCACAATAGTACACTGCCTCCTATCCCATGACTTTTTAGCTTTGCCAAAAGTCTCTGATGGGGGACCTTGTCAAAAGCTTTCTGAAAGTCCAGATACACTATATCAACCGACTCACCTTTGTCTACCTGTTTATGCACACCTTCAAAAAAACAGATCAGATTAGTAAGACAAGATCTTCCTTGTCTAAAGCCATGTTGGCTGTCTCCCATTAGGCCATGACTATCTACATGCTGTGTAATTTTGTTCTTTATGATGGTTTCTACCATTTTCCCTGGTACTGACGTCAGGCTCACCGGTCTGTAATTTCCCGGGTCACCCCTGGAACCCTTTTTAAAAATTGGTGTTACGTTGGCGACCCTCCAATCTTCAGGTATTACAGATGATTTTAATGAAAGTTCACAGATTACCAATAGCAGGTCTGCAATCTCATATTTCAGTTCTTTCAACACTCTGGGATGTATACCATCCGGTCCAGGTGATTTGCTACTATTCAGTTTATCAAATAGTTGTAATATATCTTCCCGGTGTAGCGATATTTCTCTCAATTCCTCTGCAGTATCACCTTTAAATACCACTTCAGTCTTGGGTAACATCCCTACATCTTCCTCAGTAAAGACCGAAGCAAAGAATTCATTCAGTCTCTCTGCTATAGCCTTGTCTCCTCTTACTGCCCCTTTTACCCCTCTATCATCTAACGGTCCAATTGACTCTCTCACAGGCCTTTTGCTGCGAATGTACTTGAAAAAGTCTTTATTTCGTGTTTTTGCTTCCGTAGCAAGTTTCTTCTCAAATTCCCGCTTTGCCTGCCTTATCAATGCTTTGCATTTAACTTGCCAGTGCTTGTGCTGTTTCCAGTTTTCATCATTTGGCTCTTTTTTCCATTTCCTGAAGGTTGCTCTTTTGGCAGCAACAGCCTCTCTGACCTCACCTTTAAACCATGCTGGCAGTTTTTTGGACTTTCTTCCACTTTTCTTTATGCGTGGAATACAGCTGGTCTGGGCTTCGAGGATAGTATTTTTAAATAACACCCAAGCTTGCTGTAAGTCTTTAACCTTTGGAACCACTCCTTTTAGTTTTTTCCGAACTATATTCCTCATTCTATCATAGTCTCCCTTTTGAAAGTTAAAAGGTAGTACTGTGGATTCCTTTACTATCTGTCCTCCACTGATTAAATCAAACATGATCATACTATGATCACTATTGCCAAGTGGTCCCAACACCCTTATTTCTTGCACCAGATCTGGCGTTCCACTAAGGACTAGGTCCAGTATGGCTTCCCCTCTGGTTGGTTCATGAATCAGCTGCTCCAAGAAGCAGTCATTTATTTCATCTAGAAACTTTATCTCGTTAGCTTGTCCTGCTGTGACACTGTCCTAGTCGATACCGGGGTAATTGAAATCACCCATTATTACTACTCTGTTGTGGCTTTTGTTAGCTTCCTTGATTTCTTTGAGCATTTCATCATCCATTTGTTCATTCTGGCCAGGCGGTCGATAGTATACTCCCACTGCCATCACCTTCCCCTTCATAAATGGAATTTCAATCCATAGAGATTCTACAGCAAATTTTGTTCCCTGCAAAACTTTAATCCTTTCTGACTCAATGCCCTCTCTAACATAGAGCGCAACCCCTCCACCAATTTGTTCAGCTCTATCATTACGATATAGTTTGTATCCAGGTATCACAGTGTCCCACTGGTTATCCTCCTTCCACCATGTCTCTGAGAGTGCAATCATATCTAACCTCTCATTTAGTGCTATATATTCTAATTCTCCCATCTTATTGTTTAGACTTCTAGCATTGGCATACAAGCATTTTAGAGACTGTATTTTATTAATATTAATCTGGCTATTGGTAGGCATGGGTAATTGGGAATCTTTATGCTCTCTCTGCTCCTTACTCAAGGGCATTTGGGCTACTATACTCCCTTTTGGAACCTCACTGCTTTTGGTAGTATCCTTCAAGGATACCTTTGTCCGAACCATGCGCTCTTGGGTGACTGTCGGCTTTCCCCTATTTTCTAGTTTAAAAGCTTCTCTATCTTTTTTTAAAGGTTAATGCCAGCAGTCTGGTCCCATCCTGATTAAGGTGAAGCCCATCCCTTCGGAAGAGCCCCCCCTTTCCCCAGAATGTTCCCCAGTTCCTAACAAATCCAAAACCCTCATCCTTGCACCATTGTCTCATCCACGCATTGAGACTCCGGAGCTCTGCCTGTCTTTTGGGTCCTGCACGTGGAACAGGAAGCATTTCGGAGAACGCTATCCTGGAAGTTCTGGATTTCAACTTCCTACCTAAAAGCTTAAATTTAGCCTCCAGAACTTCCCTACCACATTTTCCTATGTCATTGGTACCAACATGTACCAAGACAGCAGACTCCCCCCCAGCACTATCTATGATCCTATCTAGGCGGTGCGTGAGATCTGCTACCTTCGCACCAGGCAGGCATGTTACCAGGCTATCCTCACGTCCACCAGCCACCCAGCTATCTACATTCCTAATGATTGAATCACCACCTATAACAGCTGTCCTGACCCTCCCCTCATGGGGACATGGCCCTGGAGAAACGCCCTCGGTGCGAGAGGGTTTTACATCACCTGGAGGACAGGTCCTAGTTACAGGATCACTTCCTGCCACACCAGGGTGATGCTCTCCTGTCACGTGACCTCTCTCCTCCATGGCAACAGGGATGCTGCCAGACTGGAGGTGGGACTTCAGGACTATATCCCTGTAGGTCTCGTCCATGTACTTCTCTGTCTTTCTTATGTCTTCCAGGTCTGCTACTCTAGCCTCTAGAGAACGGACTCGTTCCCTGAGAGCAAAGAGCTCCCTGCACTTAGTGCATATGTAGGACCTCTCACCAACTGGGAGAAAATCATACATGTGACACTCAATGCAAAAGACCGGAGAACCCCCATCTCGTTGCTGGACCTCTGTCTGCATCTTAGTTTAAAGCTTGTGTTTAGGTCTTTTAAATTCGGTATATAATAAGGATTGGTGTAGATGCTTATACTAATAAAAGTGTATCTAATACCCCTAATACACCCTGTGTACCTGAAGCTTAATTAATCTCAGGTCCTCTGTGTATGACTGATTTGGATTAAGAGCTGCACCTGAGAGCAGCCCCTTTCCTCTAAGATGTGCAAGTACCTATAAAACTACAATTACCCCAGGGGTGGGTGGGTGCTGGGGAGGGAGGGAGGGAGATAAGTCCTATTAAAGAGGGCAGTTACAAGGTACCCTGTCCTGAACCCTCAGCAGGGGGATGGGGGTACCACACAAAGCCCAGTTAGTTGAGAGAGGCAAGGTAAGTACAGCTGAGAAGGTTGAACTAGCACACCACTAAGACAAACAATAACTAATTAAACAAACAGTTAGACAAACAGTAAATAATTAAATAAACAGCTAGAACTCACGGTAAGATGTCCCAGGAGGCAAATATCCACTCACTAGCAGAGCTCTGTAAAAGTACAGCCCTTCTCTGATCAGAGAAAAGCAAACTAAAACAGACTATGCACACGTGGAGAAAACAGGAAGAAGGCTACACAATACCTCAGGGGGAGGGGGGGAGGGGCAGGATTCACTCAGGCAGGCAAGGACAGGAAAAAAGTTTAACAAACAGCAGGTTCTGGGGAGAGAGATTTAATTCAAAATGGCTACCACACAAAGCCCAGTTAGTTGAGAGAGGCAAGGTAAGTACAGCTGAGAAGGCTGAACTAGCACACCACTAAGACAAACAATAAATAATTAAACAAACAGTTAGACAAACAGTAAATAATTAAATAAACAGCTAGAACTCACAGTAAGATGTCCCAGGAGGCAAATATCCACTCACTAGCAGAGCTCTGTAAAAGTACAGCCCTTCTCTGATCAGAGAAAAGCAAACTCAAAAGATGCTGTGGACACCCCTATCACAGAACCCCACTGTGGGTTTGAACCCATGACCTCTGGCTGCACAGGGAGTGATGTAACCATTGGGCTACAACTCCATAGCTGTGTTCTCCGGGTACAGCAGGAATCAGTCCTCACAACCCCCCCTCCTCCCATTGGAGTTGCTCCTTTATCATTTTTTATTTTGCCGCCTTTTAGCTATGTCATCTGACTAAGCAAGTTGGCACCCTTGGGCAGGAAGGGGACCACACATGAGTGGTAGCATCTCCCAAAGGCTTTCTTTGAAAAATGGGGGGATGCTTCTGCAAGGGCTCCTTTGGTGCCGACGTCACCCATATGTGAGGACTGCTGTCCCCAGAGAACACCTGTTGTTGGTGAGTAACTACGCTATATGGATGATTATTAGTTCTACCTTTGCTCTGCCCATAGATCTCTCTGATACTATTCCCTTCAGTGGCATTTATCTGGTTAGCAGAACTGCTAACCAGTTAAGTGCTCCTGAATATCAACCTGTTTATTACTTAGACCAGGGGTTTTGCAATTTGGCCAGGGGAATAGCCACGAATAGACCTAGGAGGCCCAGGCTCCTCCACTTTCACCTCAGGATCCTCCTGTGACTTTCTCTGATTTGAAAACACAGTGTTCACTGCTCATTCATGATCTCATGGGACATGCCTACTGTGAGATTAAAAGTTGTGCATCATGGTTTATGGTTTATTACATTTGATATACCGCTCAGGCCGAAGCATTAGAGCGGTTTACAATACTATATCATTGAAGAAAATATGAAAAGAACGCCATTTATGAGATAGGACAGAATAGAGGACAGAAATGTTAAAAAGATAAGGGAAGGAGAAGGAAAGGGAACAGCAGGTTACCACGATATACAAGCATGATAATCCAATCCACATCTTTAATGTAAACTTCAGATCAGACGACATGGACTCACGCCCGCAAGGCGCGGGCGCGCCTCTGAAGTGGCGGTTTTCAGCCGTTATTGCTGGATGCTGATTGGCAGGCTGAAGGGGGAAGGAGGGGCTCCTGCTCACACCTCCGGTGTCACTGCTGCTCTCCTGCGCGCCTCTGAAGCGGCAGTTTTCAGCCGTTATTGTTGGATGCTGATTGGCAGGCTGAAGGGGGTAGGAGGGGCTCCTGCTCACACCTCCGGTGTCACTGCTGCTCTCCTGCGCGCCTCTGATGTCTACAAATTGGGGAAGGTCTGATGGTTTCCACTGTGCCAGCTGTGAAATTAATGAGAGCAATGGGGATGCCTGTTTGCAAGTTGCCCCCCTCCCCAAGCAAATGCTGGGTCCTCCCAAGAAAATCCAGGACTCCCCAAAATTTGCCTTCTGGCTAGGTCCCTGTGTTGCGGGTAGTTTTTTGTTATATTTTCCCTGCAAATGTGTTGTTGAATTAAGAAATATCAAGTATATTTTCTATGAACCTAGCCATTTACTGGATTTTTTTCAGATAAAATAGGCCAGTCCCTTCTGATAGCCTCTTCCTCTAAGTCAGCGGTTCTCAACCTGTGGGTCGCGACCACCACGGGGGGTCGCCACAGGATTTAGCGGGGGTCGCCTCATCTCCGCCAAGTTAAAAAAATTTTTTTAAACGTGCACAAGTTGCTGCCACTGCCGAGTCTGCTTCTCAGCAGTGGCAAACTCACCCCCTTCCTTCTAATGCAGCCGCGGCTCCCTGCCTCTTAGGGAACCATGGCTGTGCCTGTAAACTCATTGGGGAGCCTCCCTGTCTCTTGACAGGCTCCGTGCAGCATTGTCCCTCCTCCAAAGGAAGTTCTTTACTACTTCCTTTGGAGGCGGGACCAAGCGGCACGGAGCCCGGCGCGAGACAGGGAGGCTCCCCCCGGAGTGTCCAGGCACAGCCACGGTTCCCTAAGAGGCAGGGAGCCGCGGCTGCATTAGAAGGGAGGCAGACATGGAGAGAGGTGATGAGGGGGCAGGGAACCTGCAACACAGCTGACATTGACAGGGGGGGGCCTGACATGGACGGGGGGGGGCTGATATGGATGGATGGATGGATGGAGGGAGGGGGTTGACATGGACAGAGGGGGGCTGGCATGGAGGGATGGAGGGAGGAGGGACTGACATGGAGGGAGGGAGGGAGGGAGCTGATATGGATGGATAGATGGAGGGGGGCTGACATGGACAGAGGGGGCTGACTTGGAGGTAGGAAGGGCTGAAATGGACAGAGGGGGGGCTGACATGGAGGGAGGGAGCTGATATGGATGGATGGAGGGAGGGGGCTTGACATGGACAGAGGGAGGGAGGGAGGGGGCTGATATGGATGGATGGATGGATGGAGGCAGGGAGGCTGACAGGGTGGGAGGGAGGGGGGCTGACATGGACAGAGGGGGGCTGACATGGACGGAGGGAGCTGATATGGATGGATGGAGGGAGGGGGCTGATATGGAGGGAGGGATGGAGGGAGGGGGCTGACATGGAGGGAGGGATGGAGGGAGGGAGGGAGGGAGGGATGGAGGCTGACATGGAGGGAGGGGGCTAATATGGATGGATGGATGGATGGAGGGTGGCTGGCATGGACAAAGGGGAGAGACAAGGGGACATACTGGACAGACGGGATAAATGCTGGATAGAGGCGAGAGACAGTGCGTGTTAGGATTATAATGGGCTGATGGGGGAGCTAGCACTGGTAATGGGCAGATGGGGGGCTAGGACTGGTAATGGGTTAATTAGGGAAGGCTAGGACTGGGAATGGACTGATCAAGGGGGGGGTTGGGACTGGTAATGGGCTGATAGGGGGTAGGACTGGTAATGGGCTGATTAGGTGAGCCTAGCACTGGTAATGGGGTTGAGGGGGGGGGACTAGCACTGGAAATGAGCAAATTACGGGAAGCTAGGACTGGTAATGGGCTGATGGGGTGGGGTAGGACTGGTAATGGACTTTTGGGAGGCTAGCATTGGAAATGAGCTGATCGGGGAGGGGGGGGGGGCTATGACTGGAAATGAGCTGATTAGTGGAGGCTAGGACTGGTAATGAGTTGATGGGGGTAGGACTGGTATTGGGCTGATTAGGGGAGGCTAGCACTGGTAATGGGGTTGAGGGGGGATTAGCACTAGAGGTGAGTTGATTGCGGAGCTTTGACTGGGAATGGGCTGATTGTGTGGAGGGGAGGATAAAGCTGCTGGCCCTGGAAGAAAACTGGGGGCTAAGGCTACAAATGGGCTGATACGAGGGGATGGGAGAATGGAACTGGAAGGGAGTGGATCTGAGAGGGGCTGCCATGGTATTTGTACTAGAAGGGACTGGAAAGGGGCTGATACTGGGGAGGGTTACTGGGACTGGAAATAGGCTGATGGAAATAAGTGAAGAAAACGAAAGAAGAGATAAGAAATGGCAGATGGACCATAGACCACAGAAAGAGAGCTAAGAGAAGACAGGAAAGCAGAAGTCTCAGATCGGGACCAGCATGATCAGAGAATAAATTGATCAGACAACAAAGGCAGAAAAAATAATTTTATTTCATATTAGTGATTTGACTACAAAATCATAACAATTTTGAAATCAAATATTGTTACGTGTTATTGGGATTAATTATTGTGGTTTAAATAAGTACATTTTATAAATAAAAACATATTGCAAAGGCCTATAATATATTAATAATTCAACAAATGATTACAGCGGCAATGCGTTAACGGTAAAGGAAGAGAGACACATTTGATTTTATCATTGGGGGTCACCACAAGTTGACCAATGGTAAAAGGGGTCACGGTACAAAAAAGGTTGAGAACCACTGCTCTAAGTAATGCTGATAAGTTTTTAGGAAGCATGTAAAAGATATAGGGCTATTTTAGCTTAATGTTTTCAGATTTTTTTAAAATTTTATTTCATTAAATTGTGATTTAGTTCCTGTTTTTTTCTGGAGACTGTATAGGTTTATTGGGGTAAGGGTTGTTAAATTGTATTGTGAATTAGTGGTAAGCTTTTCCTGGTAAACCTATTTCCACTACTTCTTTTGGTTGTAGTTCATATGATAAAATCAATAAACATTAAATTAAAAAAGCAAGTTGATTGATATGTCTAAAGACTTTTTTCTGAAAACGTTCATGCTGTGATAAATCAACTGAAAAGTTATTTCCAAAGGAGAAACAGCTGTTATCTAATTTCACTGATCAAGAATTCTGAGGTCTTTATCAACTGTCAAGAGTTAGCTGATTTTTTTCACTCTAAAACTGTGAAATTACATGATTCTGTGGAGGAGAGAGGAATCAGGAAATCTCGTTCCTCTAATAATAAAATTGTTTTAAAATGGGGTAAATTCAATTTGAGTGAGAAATATAGCACTATAAGGCTATTCATTTGTTTAAGAACTATAAAGTTATTGGCAATTCTTCTGGGGAAATTCAGAATTAAATAATTAACGCTTCGTTGACAGAAAGTAGTTTTCCCACCTCTTTCACAATAGCTGTTTTCCACCCAATACAAATAACCATTATCTTTGGATCCTTGTGAGTTGAATACCTATTACCCTATTTCAAATAATGTGCTAGGGCTTTTTCATGGGCAGCACCAGCTCTTTGAAACTCACTGCCGCTTGAAGTTCACTAAGAAAAACACTATCTCTGATTTAAAAATAAAGTTAAGGCCCCTTCTTTTCATCTGATCTGTCATTGTTTCATGTGTTGTTTTATGTCTTGTATTGTATTGCTATGTGTCAATGGAAGACTGTATTTTCTCTGAGTACAAATATGATCACAAGCCCTCACAATTGGATGATGCCATCTAATGAAGCGCACGTGGTAAAGGCCTCTCTAGCTGAATAAAATTTCTCCAAGCTTTAGAGAAGCTCCACCATGCATGCAAATGACTCCGATCATGCCATCACATGGGATTTCGTCCATTTTCGTTTTTCTGTGGAGCCGTTCACAGATATCTCATGCTGTCTCTCACAAAATATATTTTTCTCAATCTTTGGGTGCCTTTGTCATGTGAGGACTTGCTCTCCCTCTTAGCATCCCTATTTAAGCTTTTTGGACATCATCTTAAGTTTTTCTTCTTTTTCCGCATTCACCTAAAGTCACACTTTTTTGATGCTTAGCAATTCTGCTGAGTCTCTTTTCCAAAAGCTAGTTATTTAATCTCATTGTGGTTATCTTGTTTGGTGGCATGTCCCAAACAAAAGCTCCCACAAGCTTTAAGAAATGTGGCTAGTATAGCAAGGACATATCTAGGGCAGATACAATTTGTGCCGGCAGTGCCTTCGCCCAGTCACACAACTTCTCAATGCCATCTTTCTTCCAGATGGCTAGGAGAAGGATTCATGATTATAAAGAGCAAAGGGAAAGAATCTTTGGCACTTTTACATCTAATCCAATGTCATTGGCATCAGAGGCATCATGGGTCTAGGAGTTTCAGTGAAACCTAATTTGCATTTCATCCTGCTAGACCAGTCCAGACAAATGGGTTGTGTCCTCCTACAGCAGATGTGGAGACAGAGAAAACATTCCAGAGGCTTCTTATGATATCATCATGCTATTATCAGCCTGAACTCTGCAGCATGATTCAGTATTTCTCTGTCTTCAGCGGGTGATAGATGCACGTTTTTGAGCTCTGGTGAACTTTGAACAAGGAATGTTTGAAGAAAGAAACATTAATTTTGCTCATGAACGACAACACTCGGGTGACTCTTTCACTTGAGCGCAATGTGGGAGGCTCCACTAGACACCCTTCAAACAGGTGCTCTTTTCAGAAGCCGTAAGGAAGAGGAGTATTGATTCAGCTCTGCATCCTTATCCTGTTAAGGAATTATTGAGCAGTCAGAAAATTTGAAAAGAAGTTAGGAAAGGTTTCTTCACAACTTCACACAACCTCAGTGCCCCTCACTTTCCCCTGCTCTTTGAAGATTGAAGAAGGCTCTTCAAAGGTATGTGACTGCAGGTCCAGTGACAGGGGAGTAGCATTGTGCCCAGTATGGTTTTTCATGCCTTGGGTCTCTCCAGGGGTGAGTAATAAGACTGAGTCTGTCTGTCTGCTTTTGTGGGGGTTCCTTCCCATGTCAATTGCTGGGGTGTAAATCGGGTTGGGTTGCTTGGGCATCCGCTGGTGCAGCGCCGGCATTTCCTGCCTTGGCCAACTGCCTGCAGGCACTGATTATGCTTCCTGCTCTTTGCCATGCCACCTACACATCTCTCCTGATGTGCATCCACAGCGTGTGGTTATTTTGCCCATAGGGCCTTACTGTGTGCTTTTCTGTGCACATGGCCCTAGCTCGTGCTCTTCTGCCTATGCAGCTCAAACACACGCTCTTCTGCCCATGTGACTCTAGTGTACACAGGTTCCATTTACAAGGCCTTAGCGCATGGCTCATTGTGACAATTGGGTGCACTTTGAACTTGCATTGTATTGGCGGTGGAGATTCATACCAACTTCTATGAGGCATTGTCTGATCTGTGGAAGGCAGAGAGCTTTGTTGCTGGATTCTAGTATCTGCACTTCTTGCATGGAAGTTTATTATGCACCCTTGGGGGGCCTATTCCCCCTTTCCCAACGAGTGGGCACAGGTGAACTATTCTTATTGGCCTCAATGCAGGAAGTGGCAGATGGCATGGGTAACATCCATACATCTTCTTTACTAAAGACCGAAGCAAAGAATTCATTCAGTCTCTCCACTTTGGTCTTGTCCTCCCTTAGCCCCCCTTTTACCTCTCTGTCATCCAATGGTCCAACTGACTCTCTCACAGAGATTTTGCTATGAATGTATTTGAAAAAACACAAAATACAAACTTTTTCAAGCACATTCATAGCAAAAACCTGTGAGTCAGTTTGCCTACTGGATGATAGAGGAGTAAAAGGGGCGCTAAGGGAGAACAAGTCATGGTTTAATGAGAGAAAGCCAACATGGATTAGCCAAGGAAAGTCTTGTCTTACTAATCTGTTATGTTTTTTTGAAGGTGCGAATAAAAAGTAGACAAAGATGAGCCGGTTGATAAAGTATATCTGGATTTTCAGAAAGTCTTTGACAAAGTCCCTCATGAGAGACTCTTGGCCAAATTAAAAAGTTATGGGATTGGAGGCAGTGTACCATTGTGGATCAGGAACTGGTTAAAGATAGAAAGCAGAGGGTAGGGCTGAATGGCCAATTTTCCCATTGGAGAAAGGTGAATAGTGGAGTACCCCAGAGATCTGTGCAGGGTCTGCTGCTTTTTAACATCTTCATAAATAATCTGGAAATGGGAATAATGAGTGAGCTGATCAAATTTGCAGATGACACAAAATTATTCAAAGTTGTTAAAATGCAAGAGGATTGTGAAAAATTGCAAAAGAGCCTTGATAAATTGGAAGATTGGATGTCCAAATGGCAGATGAATGTGGACAACTGCAGAATTATGCACCTAGGAAAGAACAACCCAAACTACAGTTATATGATGCAAGGTTCCACCTTAGAAGCCACCACCCAGGAAAAAGATTTAGGTGTCATTATAGATAAAATGTTGAAACCCTCTGTCCAGTGTGCAGCAGCGGCCCAGAAAGCAAATAGAATGCTAGGAATCATAAGGAAAGGAAGGGAGAATAAACCAAGGATATTATAACACCTCTGGATCATTTCATGTTGTGACCGCACTTTGAATATTGTTTGGTATTCTAGTCGCCATATCTTAAAATGGATATAGCGGAATTAGAAAAGGTACAGAGAAGAGCACCAAAATGGTAAAGGGGAAGGAAGGATACCCCTATGAGGATAACTTAAAAGGTAAGGGCTCTTCGTCTTGGAAAAGAGATGGCCAAGTGGAGATATGATAGAGGTCTATAAATTAATGAATGGAAATGAATAGGTAAACGTAGATTGGTTGTTTACACCTTCAAAAAGTAGAAAGACTAGGGGACATGCAATGAAGCTACAATGTAACCCATTTAAGACTAATAAGAAAAAATATTTTTTCACTCAACGCATAATCAAGCTGTGAAATTTGTTACCGGAGGATGTAGTGAAGGCTGTTAGTGTAGTTGGGTTTAAAAAAGGTTTGGACAAGTTCCTTGAGGAAAAGTCATAAATCGTTATTGGGGAGGCCCGGGAAATCAACTGCTTGCTCCTGGACACCCTTCCCCCCCGTATACGGGCAATCACTAATTTAACCCAATTTAGGAAAGCTCTGAAATATTACCTTTTCCTCGTACATTACCCGGATAACAGCACCCCAAATGCCTCATCAGTAAACTAGCCAAGCCAAACAGATGTTCAGCCAGTTCGCTCTGTACAGTTGTAAATAGTTACCCACGTTTTCATCCAAGTTCTGTTTCCTGTTAATTGTAAACACTAATCGACGGTTTTGAAAAGTGTATTTAACTGGTTCTATGTAAACCGCACTGATGGAAAAAAGCGCGGTATATAAGAGAATGTAATAAATACATAAATAAAATTGTGTAACCTGTGTGCCTTTTGGGATCTTGCCAGGTATTTGTGATCTGGATTGGCCACTGTTGGAAACAGATAAAGGGAAAATAATTTTTTTTTTATGGAAGGGGGGCGTAAGAGACTCCTCCCGTTCTCGTCCACCACCAGTAATAGATCCATACTGAGAGCAAGGTTTGGATCAAGACAGGATGTACAACAACTTCAACCCATACAGAGGATGAGGTTGAGGTCGAGGACGAGGGAGAAGCAAGTGGGGAGCAGATCGATCATACGAGAGGAGATATTAAAACCTACTAATGTGATCAACATTTCAAATTACGCACTCACGTCAGATGAAATATCAGTGTTAAATAAAGGCCTATCATTTGTTCCTATTAAGAAGTACGATCCATTTGAAACTCAAGTAGATTTGTATAAATTCTTTAGGAAAATTTGTATTCATCACTTTTTCACCCATCAGGCGGTCCCCATAGAGGATAAATCCATCATTAGTAAGAAATCGAAGTGGGTGCCTCCTCCGCACAAAGATCCTCTTATTGAGGGTTTTGAATGGGTGGTATTGCAGCAAGTTGAAAACGTAGTTGAAAATACACAATTGCCCTTTCAAAATTTGTCACAGGGTGAGAAAATGGCTATTAAATCTTTACAAAAAAATAATGATATTATTATCAAACCTGCTGATAAAGGAGGTGCGGTGGTAGTTTTAGATAAAACCAAATATATAGAAGAGGTTAATAGACAACTTATCGATAAGGGCTTTTACTTCAGGTTGGATGGTGACCCCACAGAAAGGTTGAAAAGTAGCATTGATAATTTGGTTATGACTGCTTATGAGATAGGATACATCACTAAAAAGGAGAAAGATTTTTTAATGGTGGACAAACCAATCATGCCAACAATCTACATTATTCCAAAGATACATAAATCCTTGAGTAACCCACCTGGTCGTCCCATCGTGTCAGCTATAGGGTCCTTATTAGAGCCCATTTCTCAGTTATTGGATGTGATTTTACGGTCATTTGTCACTAAAATGTGGTCTTACGTTCGAGATTCTGCTCACGCGATAGAAATTCTCTCTTCTTTAAAAGATTTGGGTCCTGACATTATCCTTGTCACATTAGATGTGGAATCATTATACACAAATGTACCATAACTCAAAGCATTAGACATTATTGAACAATGCCTCTTGACTAGACATGACCATAAGCACATTCCAATTACATTTCTTTTAACATTGGCTGAAATAGCATTATGTAAAAACTTTTTTTGTTTTTAAGACTTGTTTTATCAACAGAGTAAGGGTGTTGCAATGGGGTCATCTATGGCCCCTGATATTGTGTCGTGACCCCCTGCCTAGGCGATGGCCGGTAGGCAAAAGGGCTGCCTTATTTGCCCTTTGAGTAGTGTCCCAGGCTTTGGCTGCCAGCACTGAATGCTGGGACTTGTAGTTTTGTATACTCTCCAAGCAAAGTAGTGTGACCACACAGTTTGTCAGGCAAAACAAAGAAATTTATTCCGGGGTTTCTCCTTCGCATCAAAATTCATAGCGCATAAACAAGGCAAGGATCATTTCTCCAAATTAAATAATGAAGGTGAACAAAACAGGCTTAACATCAAAGTCAGAAATATTCTTTCCACAGCAGCGGCACTCAGCTTCCTTCAGACAAATGCTTTTCTCTGCTATGGCTGTTAATTTACGTCAGGCAGACTTTAAAACCTCTCAGTCAGGGTTTTCTTTCTCACTCAGCTTGATAAACCAGGATAAATAAGCTTCTTCACCTGGCCTGAGCCTAGCACATGTTTGACTTACAAAATAAGCATTCCATTTCTACTACGTCATCAACACAAGGGTTTTCAAACATTTCTATCTGCATATCTTCCACGGCTTCGTTTGAATCCTAGAAGAGGATTCAAACGAAGCCGTGGAAGATATGCAGATAGAAATGTTTGAAAACCCTTGTGTTGATGACGTAGTAGAAATGGAATGCTCATTTTGTTTAAACTTCTCACTCTGCAGAAGGTTTAAACTTCTCACTCTGCAGAAACTCTTTTAGCTTCCCTAAAAAGTATTCTTTCTGCTCTGTATCAGCACAGCTTAAAGAAGGAGTTTCTCTCTCATAGAAAAGCTTCTCCACAGCTTTTAGAGATGACTCACGGCACTTACTTGCACTGCTCCTGTTCCTGGCTGGAACTGCTTTCCTTGTCTTTTGGTTAGCACAGCTCTCAGAGCTTTTCCTCAGCTCTCTGACCACTTCTTCAGAAAAGCTTCCATTAAGAACTGTAGCAAACTTGTCTGCCCCACCTCTCTTACTTGGCTGGCTCTCTAAGCTGTTTCCCCATGTGGAAACAAACCTTTCCAGCTTTCCTTCTCTGGGGTGCTTTAGGACAGGTTCCCACCTTGGTTCCACTGCTTTCTGAGGGTAAGAATCAGCTGTCTTTCCTCCTCCTCTCCTTTGCTCCTGAAAGGGTACTTCCTTCTGACTCCTTTCCTCCCGACTGCTTTCCTCCTGACTCCTTTCCTCCTGACTACTTTTACCAAACTCTGAAGCCGTTTTAAAATGGTGCTTCTTTTCAGCCACACTCTCCTCTCTGCACATGTGAGAGCTGTTAGGGCTCAACCTAGCTCTTACGTCACTGCTTGGGCAGGGTTTAGCTCTAGCTACTGCATGCTCGGGTGGCTTGTGGTTTCTATGGGAACCCTGTTTACCTCTGTTTTTAAAGGCACATTCTTCATTTCTCTCCCATTCTATCTCATCTTCACAGCTCACCTTATCACAATTGCTATTTTATATATGTTTCAGTTTGAGGAGAATTTTTTAAAAGATCACCCTTTTAGAGATAAGGTCAAGTTATGGATAAGGTACATTGATGATATTCTGATAATATGGGATGGGCCTATGAATCAGCTTTCTGAATTTAACACATGGATTAATGAATTAGACGGAAATTTACGGTTTCAAATCACCTATGATCCTGTACAGATCCCCTATTTAGACCTTTTGATTAGAAAAGAAGGTAACAAATTCGTCATGACTTTATACAGAAAGCCCACTGATAGGAATCAGTTATTACATTATACTAGTTTTCATAACCCTGCATTAAAAAAGAATTTACCGGTGGGACAATTTTTGAGAGCAAAGAGGGTGTGCACGACTGTGGAGGATTTTGAACAACAGGCTATACATATGAAAGAAAGGTTTAGAGCACGTCAATACCCCAATCTGTATATTGAGAAAATGTAGTGAATGATATCATTTCCAGTTTGGTTCCTTCAAATGAACTAAAGGGCTTCATAATCTGTTTACATTCTATGTGTTTCCTTACCATTCCCCTAGATATATCCTAGTCCCCAGTTGGGTTGTCTGTCTTGACTGTTGTGTTGTCTGTCTTGACTAGATTGTAAGCTCTTAGGGTCAGTGCTGTGTATGCCAAATGATAAATACGAGTAGTAATAATCTGAATATCATTTGTTTCATTCATTTTTGGATTCTTTGTAGTCTATGAGGCCAGGAAAACAGTGGAGACACAGACAAGACACAGTGGAGCTGCTTTAAGGAGGGACAACAAACAAGAAGGAGTCACTTCACCAATCATACTGAAACTTGTTGACAAGCAATCAAAGCAAGCCTTTAGTTGTTTGGTTCTATTGAAGCCACTCATTAGGACACCTTCTGTGTCTTAGGACCTCAGTGCTGTTCTAATCCAGTTGACGAATGCTCATTTGAGTCACTGGGCTCCACTTATATGAAGTACCTGACCTGGAAGATCTTATTTTTAGTGGCGGTCACTTCTTCTGAATCTCATGACCGAGGAAGGCAGCAGTAAACTGAAAACAGAAAAATAATCCATTTTCTGTTAATTTCTTTCCTGGGTTTCAGAGGGATGAGGTCATTTTTTAGCTGCAGGCTAGTAGAATTAAAAAAGAGGTGAAAATTGAAAACTATCAGCCTTAGGCAGAAATAAAGCAAATAATTATACACTCAGGGTTCAGGCACAAATAGAAAAGAGTTTGACTGCTTGATTCAGTTTATGTGTCAGAAAAAACTCTGATGACTCAAAGTTTAAATCTGGTTAAAAAAACCCATTTTATTTTAATTGGCCTTTCATGATGTATATTAATCTTTAGGCCACCTGGGTCTAGATTGTTTGTGTGACCTCTGGCTATCATTCGAGGCTTTGAACACCCTTACTAGCAGCCTTATTAGGATTTTTTAGCCAATGGTATGTTTTATCTCTCTTTGTTCTGTCTGTTTCTGTATTTTTAATAGTTTTGAAATTATTAGTTGTAAACCACCTGCTGATCTTGCTGCAAAACAGTATATAAAAATTATTAATAAACTAACAATACAATAGCAATAACAACAGCTATGGGTACCAGTCTGTCAACAATGAGCCGCCTGACTGAAGACCGGACACAATTTAGGACAACTATCCAGAGGGTAGTCATGAGTCGACACTGACTCGACGGCACTTAACAACAACAACAACAAACTAACAAACTAGGCCATGTGTGTTGTAACTGCAAATTGTACAGCTGATGAAAGTCTGGCACATTGTATGGGTGCATGGAAGTGAGTGGCCATGCTGTTTTGTCACAATGTATTTTTATGTATTTTATTACTAGTGTTGAGTGTTTTATTATGTGTGTAAAACTGTAATCTGTCTAGTGCGGATAAGAAATGTTTTTAAATAAATAAATGACTGCATCCTCACCAGCAGGGCATAGGGCACACCCATACTGCAACAATTCAGGATTAGTGCTCTAAAATGATGAGTAGTAGTGGTACATAAGAACATAAGAAATGCCATACTGGGTCAGACCAAGGTCCATCATACCCAGTATCCTGTTTCCAACGGTGGCCAATCCAGGTCACAAGTACCTGTCAGGTTCTCAAAAAGATACACGGATTCGACAATGCCTATCCCAGGGTAAGCAGTGGATTTCCCTGGTCCTCTTTAATAATGGTTTATGGACATTTCCTCCAAGAACTTGTCCAAACCTTTTCAAAACCCAGCTACACCTCCAGTAACAAATTCAAGAGTTTGATTACTCGTTAAGTGAAAAAATATTTTCTCTTATTAGTCCTAAATGGACTACATTGTAGCTTCATTGAGTGCCCCCTAGCCTTTCTACTTTTTGAAGGAATAAACAAACGATCTACGTTTACCCATTCCACTCCATTCATTCATTTATAGACCACTATCATATCTCCCCTCAGCTGTCTCTTTTCCAAGCTGAACAGCCCTAGCCTTTTAAGCCTCTCCTCATAGGGATATCTTTCCATTCTCTGTAAGAATATAGTGTATCATGTAAATAAACATAGAAACATAGGAAATGACAGCAGATAAAGACCATACAGCCTATCATTTCTGCTCATCCATACCAACAATTAAGCTCTACAATCCCTTCCTCTTGTTAGAGACCCTCAGTGCTTATTCCATGCTTTCCTGAATTGAAAGACAGTTCTTATCTCCACCACATCCATTGGGAGGCGGTTCCATGCATCCATCACCCTTTCCGTAAAGAAATATTTCCTTAGATTACTTCTGAGTCTATCGTTTTTCACCTTCGTACTATTAAACCTCATTCCACAGCTTCCATTCAATTGAAAGAGGCCTGTCTCCTGTGCAGATATACCATGGGGGTATTAAATATCTCTACCAAATGTCTCCTTTTCCACCTCTCATTTGAAATATACATGCAAAGATCTTTAAGTCTGTCCCTCCCAATGTTCCCTCTAATTTTCTGTAGGCTGTGTGCGCATAAAATATCAGCTGTGTGCAGCTTTTGAAGGAAGGTTACATTTTTGTGCGCCACATAACGACACTCGGAGTTATATACTTTAAAATTTGACTACACGTCAGAATACAGTATGCATACCACATTGATTGTAATCAAATTAAATGAAAATAGATGATTACTAAATGAAGCGGGAAATTTCTAGTAATTACAATAATAACTTTTACATTTTAAGACGTCTGTGTTGTTTTCTATCAGAATCAGAGCCGTAATTTTTGTGCGCTCTGTTGTAAAGTATGTGCGCTCGCTCAGTGAGGTGTGTGTGCGCGCACACGCACACAGCTTAGAGGGAACAGTGGTCCCTCCATATAGTATGCTTTATGATGAAGACCACTGACCATTTTAGTAGCTGCTCTCTGGACCAACCACATTCTGATTATATTCTTTTGAAGATGAGGTCTCCAGAATCTTACACAGTAGTCTATATAAGGTCTCACTAGAAGCTTGGGCAGAAGCACTATTACCTCCTTTTTCATGTTGGCCATTCCTCTCCCTATGAACATCTTTCTACCTTTTGCTGTAACCCTTTCTACCTGTTTCACCACTTTAAGATCATCAGATATGATCACCTGCAAATCCTGCTCTTCTTTTGCACACAGAAGTACTATACTTCACCCCCTATACTGTACTGCTTCCTTGGGGTTTTGTAGCCTACATGTATAATCCTGCATTTTTTAGCATTACATCTTAGCTGTCAAATTCTAGGTCATGCCTCAAGCTTCATTAGATCCCTCTTCATGTTATCTAGGGTGTTTACACTATTGTAGATTTTGATATCGTCTTCTGACAGGCAAACCTTACCTAACAACTCTTCTGCAATATTGTTTACAAAAATGTTGAAAAGAATGAGACCAAGGACCGATCTCTATAGCACATCACTAGTAATGCCCCTATACTCCCTTGCCTCCCCTAATGTTTCATCGTTGTTATAACGTAAGACGTACCTAGTCCTTCGGATTGTATCTCACAGAGCTCAACAACCTCTCTGCATTCAACGCAGTTTATTTTTGTATATAGTTATATTGCAATAACTCAATGCATAGAGCTTCTTTGCAATACTCCCCGGCATGCCCCCCTCCCTTGTTTATTGTAATATCTTTGTTTTACTGTAAACAGCTTTGATTTAAGGATAAAGCGGTATAGAAATCCTTTAAAATAAATAAAGAAAATAAATATACTCTATTGCCTCCCACTCAACCAGTTTCTCACACCATCAGTCCCTTTAAGACTCATACCAGTTGCATTCAGTTCATTTATAAAAGTCGTCAATGTGGAGCCATGTCAAAAGCCTTACTGAGATATAAGTATACTACATCTAATGCTTTCCCCTGATCCAACTCACTGGTCACCCAGTCAACAAATTCATCAGATTTATCTGACAAGATCTACCTCTAGTAAAACCATGTTTTCTCAGATCATTTCATCTATTTTATTCCAGAAACTGCACTGTCCTCTATTTCAGCATAGTTTCCATTAATTTGCTCACAACAGAGATCAGACTAAATGGCCTGTAGTTCACAACTTCCTTCTTGATTTGTGTTTTTTAGAGAGGAACCACATCCTCCCGTTTCTAGGACCACTTTGATTCTAAAAAAGCATTGAAAGGGTCAGATAGTGGAACCACCTGAACTCCCCTAAGTTCTTTCAATACTCTCAGATATATTCTGTTCAACCCCTTTGCTTTCTTTTACTGTTAGTTTAGCTAGCTCTTCATAGGACTGGCACTACCATTATGTCAACTAGGCGGTCATCTAGAGTGATTGCCCTTTTGGGGGCATCCATTGTACTGCTGATGCTCCTCCTTGTGCAATGACAAAGGAACCGCAAAGCTGCACAATAAAACAGCAGCAAAACTTCAAGAGTGGAGCACATCACCACAACTCTAAAGCAGCTGCACTGGTTACCCATCTTACAAAGAATAAAATATAAATCTCTTCTAATGATTTTCAAGATAAATCATTATTTATCTTCTCCATACCTGAAATCACTCATTCAAAGGACACCAAGCAACAGGACAAGAAGAGCAAGTTCCCAAATCACTCTTTATACGCCAGCTCTGAATACTAAAGCCTCATGCACTACCTCAAAGAGAGCTTTCACCCTCTGCCTCTTCTCTGTGAAATACAATTCCTGACAGCCTCAAATGACCTAATGTCCTTCAGACGGATGCTTATGACTCTCCTCTTTTCTGAATATTTTTCTAGTGATGAGACATTACATATCTAGCATTCTTTTATACTATTGGTGTTATTCTGTGGCACGAATAGTGAGGATGGACGTCCATCCCCGCAATTCTCTCCTCCTCCTGACCCCGTCCAACTTCCCCGCTCGTTGTGCAGGGAAGTTAGATGGGGCAGGGAAGGGGCGGATCGGGATGGCATTAGGGTGGGCGTTGGCCCTGGATGTACAGGGCTGATTCCAATGTTGGCCCTGTACGTCTGGGGCTGATGGCTTGGATGGGGAACTTATTCCACCTCTGAGGTGGAATAAGTTCCCCGATGCAGGAGGAACGGCAGGCCCGGGGCTGGGAAGGGGTGACAGGGGGCAGAGGCTATTCCCTGCAGCCCGACCCTGGCCCTAGGAGGCCAGATTGGGGGTCAGACTGCAGGGAATGCACTTTGAGACCTGGAGGCCGGGGATCACAGCTTTTCAATGGAGCCGTGGTGCCATGGCAACCGGACGCCATGGCTCTGCGGCTTCATTGAAAAGCCCTGACTGAGTTAGTCGGGCAAGGCCTGTACATGCAGGCCTGGTGGAATCAGGGTCCCGGCCTGCATGTACAGGCCTGTTTGTGTTTCTGATCCCACGGGTCTAGATGTGCCCCACAGGATCAAAATCGCGACTCCGTCTGTGCATCTGATTCCGACTGGGTGCACAGAGGGCCTGGACATCGGGGATGGAATCGGGCTCTATGTAAATGGTTCATTGAAACATCAGTTCTATTTTGTTTTTCTACTGTAAAACTTTCACCCCCTTTCTTCATCCCCATTTAATTCTGTTCTATTCAAGCTTAATGGCTTCTTTGTTTTATGTACACTGCTTTGACTTTTAGATATGGCGGTATTTAAGAATAGCCAAATAAAGTAAATAAATAAATAAAGCAGTACATATCAAAGGCTCTAGCGCTTCTCTGCTATCTTCAGGTGCTTCTGCTCCTCCTCCAACACAGACCTCCGGTTTGGCATAAACCGGAACCGGAAGTCTTTATCAGAGGGAGGCAGAAGCGCCTGAAGATAAGAGGGAGAAACTGCAGTGCAGGGCTGGAGCCTTTGGTAAGTGCTGCGTCATGGTTACTTTGCTATTACTGCCGCTGCTGCCCCTGGAGAGGGGTGGTAGTAGTGACAATAGTGTGGGGTGGGGGAATGGCAGGATGGAGGGCCCACCTAAGGAGCTTCCAATCCTTGCAAAGGCCCGGGCTCTTCACAAACAGTCTTCTGAGATTGTTTGAAGTCTACCTCATTTCCATTCTTACTTGTGTTTATTTTCTGAGGTCTATTGGGGTGACACACAGCACTAAGGCATAAATAAAACCCCTCAATAGATCCTATTTCTGGCCCTTTATCCATGAATACAGAACAGAAATATTTGCTAAGCAATTCAGTCTTACCCTCATAAACCTCTACACGTTCTCTCCCTCACCCTTGAGTCTCACAATGCTATATTTGCACGTCCTCCTATCTCTAATATATGTAAAAATGTCTTGTCTCCACCCTTTACCATACTGGCTATTTTTTTCTTTCATTTGCATCTTTCCTTTCCTGCTTCTCTTAGCTTTTCCAGATACTGGTTGTCTTCCTCTTTGTGTGATCTCTTGTAATTTATGAACACTAATCTCTTTTTCCTTATCTTTTCAGGCTACTTCTTTTGAAAACTATAGTGGCTCCTTTCTTCTTGTTTGTATTTACTTTCCTAACAAATATGTTTGTAGTCCTTAAAATATCTCCTTTCAATTTTGTCCACTGCTTTACTACTTCCACCAGCTATCCCCATACTGCTAATGACTCCTTGAGGTATTCCTCCATCTTGACAAAATTAGTTTTCCTGAAGTCTAGGACCCTTACTTTTCAATGAACCATCTCCATCTGTGTTCTAATACTGAACCGCATCAGTCAGTGATTACTGGATGCCAGATGATCATCCACTACATTAGAAATACTCTGCCCATTTGAAAGCACCAGGTCCAGTATGGCCTCTCCCATAGGGATTTCATTATCAGTTGCTGGAACAGTTCTTCCTGTGGAGAATCCAGGATCTGCGTACTTCTAGATGACATTGCAGCCAGGATGTTCCAGTCAATATCTGGCAAATTGAAATCACCTACCAATAGTATTTCCCCTTTTATAGCAATATCGTGAATATCTTCAGTTAACTCTCTCTTTAGTTTTCCTGTCTATAAGGGAGGTCTCTATATCACACCAGTGTAAATAATTGTTCCATTCTCTCTTTCCAAATTAACCCATAATGCTTGCTCCTTATCTCATATGTTCTGGAGTTCTGTGGCTTTAATATTATTTTTTGTGCGAGGTACATTCAGAAAGTATCGAGACTTGTACAATAACACAAGAGGTATAAAACTCAGTCTCCTTAAAAGTAGTTCCTTTGAATAAAACACACTTCCTCCAGGGTTCTTGCCATTTGCTGGAAACGATTTTGAAATTCTTCTTTTGTTATGCTGTGCAGCTGCTGTGTCGAATTTAGCTTAATGGTCTTCAAGTCGTCGAATCTCTTTCCTTTCAATGGATTTAGGTGTGGTTTACAAGCTCTTCCCAGGGCTCACTGTTTGCTATTGTCTAATTTGTCAGCAAATTTTGCCATACTGCATGTATTGCCATACCGCATGCCATACCGCATGTATGCAGACGATATCCTGTTCAACATGCCATTCAATACCTGCAACCCGGACTTCACTATCATATCGGAAGTTTTCTCTGCTGTTACAAATCTCCTTCTTGACATCAATTTTGCAGTGAACAAGGACATAACCGGGTAAGGCAGACACGTCGCCTCTCGCCCCTCCCCCCCCCACCCCCACTTTCATTTCCTCGAAAGACTAATTCAGAACAAACACATGACAACCATTTGGGACTTAAACTGGTCGCAGCTTTAATAACCTTTTAAACAACCACACAATACAAATCAACACATTTTAACTCCCCCCCCCCCCAAGCAGAGCGAGCCCTCACCCGCCATGTTAGTAGCAAGGTGACGCCGCATCCGCTTCCCCCGGGCACAGGCCTGACATTTTCCACGCCCTCCCTCTTCCGGCTTCGCCATGCTATTAGCAAAAGCCTGAGGGATTAACCGGGTCGGGGGTACCCCACCCCCGCCCTCATGCTTGCCACCGGCTCAGGACCCCGGAAACCTCCGGGATCCCGCCAAAGCCCCCCCCCCTCCAGCTGCAACAACCCACAACCCCCCAACCAAAAACGTCCCCAAGCCAGGGTGGGCGGGCGGGACATCAGGCGCCTCCAGCCTCGACCCAGCAACTGCCGGAGCAGTGCTGGGTCCCCGCACTACCCACCCCCCCGTTGCCAAGTCCTAGCCCTCTCATTGGCTTCCGGGCATTTAAAACGCCGAGGGAGCCAATGAGGGCGCCAGACCACGCGGGGCACTGCCGGGCCACGCGCCGCCGCAACACCGAGGGGGGGGCGAACGGCCCGCCGCCCCCCCGGTTAGAAGCGGCCACGCGGACGGGGCCCGCGGCCTTACTATAACCGGGTAAGGCGGACATGTCGCCTCTCACCCCTCCCCCCCCATCCCCACTTTCATTTCCTCGAAAGACTAATTCAGAACAAACACATGACAACCATTTGGGACTTAAACTGGTCGCAGCTTTAATAACCTTTTAAACAACCACACAATACAAATCAACACATTTTAACTCCCCCCCCCCCTCAAGCAGAGCGAGCCCTCACCCGCCATGTTAGTAGCAAGGTGACGCCGCATCCGCTTCCCCCGAGCACAGGCCCGACATTTTCCACGCCCTCCCTCTTCCGGCTTCGCCATGCTATTAGCAAAAGTCTGAGGGATTAATCGGGTCGGGGGTACGCCACCCCCGCCCTCATGCTTGCCAACGGCTCCGGACCCCGGAAACCTCCGGGAACCCGCCACCGGCTCAGGTCAGCCACGACCAGAGCCGCCCCCCAAAGGTAAGCTGCGACCAGCCCTCGCCCCCAACGGAATACCTTCCAAGGCCTCCTGCCAATCGTTAAGCAGTAAATCTAGCCCTACTGGGGACAAGTGCACCCCATCAGACCTGTAGAGGCCCGGGCAGTCCATGTCCACCCAAGGGTGGAAACTTTGACAGCCCCCTTGCTGACCCACCCACCGGCCAATTTGACGGTTAATTTTTGTCACACCCCGTGACCACCGTCGCTGAGACCTACAGGACGGCCTTGGAATGATATCCGACCATAGTAATAATACATCTGGGAACATCCCCAACACCACCCCAAAGTCCTTGATAGCCGCTCGAATCAACTGCCGGCAAGTCCAAGAAGCGAGATCGTTGCCACCTAAGTGGAGCAGCAACACGTCCGGTGCGCCTCTGGCACGCTGGAGGTGCCGAAGCAAAGGCAAGAGTTGGATCCACCGTAGTCCGCGCTCGCCCAGCCATGTGACAGTCACCGCCTGCTCGGAAATTCCCAAATTCAGCCCCATTGGGCGCGCCGCTGCTCGCCGACCAGCCCAGAAGACAAAGGAGTGGCCAAGAATCCAACAAAATCTATGCCCCGCATCTGCAACAAAAAGAATAGGACCGTTAGTGCCCCCCCCCCACTCCCCTACAAACGCACGTAGCTGTGGAAGGCTCCCGACCGCCATCGCCCAATGCGCTGTATCTCCTGATCGGGCAGCCCAGCCACCGCTGCACTGGTCGCCACCCCAATCCGGAAGGAATGAGGGGCGAATGCACCAGGGTCCTCACCTATCAGCCTTAAGGACAGCCGTAGCACTGCGGTAAATTGGAAACGCGTAAGAACCCGCGCATCCTGATGGATAAAAAGGCTACCGCCGACCTCCGGACGAACGCGTAAGTACGCTTGCAGTAACGCGAAAGGACACGTGGGAGAACCCTGCACCGCTGCCAATTCCACCCACATACCTTTTCCCGCCTGATCCGTCTTTGAACGGGCAAGGCGGATACGAACCCCACCCCCGAGCAAGTACACTTGATGCACTTGCACCTCCCTCCCATTGCGAATCCGACCCGACTCCGAAACCAGCTCACCCACCCGAAACGCGCTGAAAAAGGCTAATGAAAAAACAGCCCGAAAGAGCGCCCCCTTGTAGGAGGAGGAAACCACCTGCGGCAAAGCACCGCATAACCGTCGCAGTAAGTCATGTGTAATAGGGCGCCGCCAATCCCCAGGCGAGGGACAGGACCGCTCCCAACCCCGCAACAATGTACGCGTTAAAAATCCACCGCCCGCCCCCCCCCCCCACCCGAGAGCCCGTGCAAAAAAGGAGAATCCTGCCAAGTTCCTTCGGACCGTGGTCCGTGACAGTCCCGCATCCTTAGCCGCCGCCACATACTGACCCAGAAGCAGATCCGATGCTGACCCAGCTCGCCAGCCATGGAGTACCAAGAAGGATACCACACTGCAGCAGCCACGTTGATACGTGACCCATGTCGCCGAAGAGACGGAATTCCGCAACAGCTCGATCATGGCTGGAGGCCAATCCGCCATAAATGCTCCGGGACCGCTGATCCCACGTCGTCCGCATCCGGCGCCAAGGTCCGAAACAGCTCCCACTTGAAACGGGAAAGAGCATCAGCAATCTGGTTATGACTCCCAGGAATATGACAAGCCTTAATCACTAAATTCAACTGCAAGCAGGCGAACACCACCTGCCGCATCAGGTCAGCTACCGGCTGACATCTCGGGGAATAGTTATTGATCACAGACGCTACAGCTTCATTGTCGCACCACCAGCGCACCCTGCGATTGCGGAGTCTATCCGGCCACAACGACATGACCACCAAAATGGGAAACAACTCGAGGAAGGTAATATTCTTCGTAAGCCCCACATCCCGCCAGGATTGAGGCCAGCCTTCTGCGCACCATGAGCCCCCAAAATAAATCCCCAAACCCAAACCCCCCACTGCATCAGTATACAACTGCAGATCCGCAGAAGTCACCTCCGGATCTCTCAGCACCGTGGTACCATTAAAGTCACGAAGAAAATCGTCCCAAATCCGCAGGTCTGCCAGCAAGCTGCGTGACATCCGAATCCGATGATGCGGTCTAGAGACGCCCGAAGTAGCCGCTGCCAACCGGCGCAAGAACACTCTCCCCATCGGGATAACCCGACACGCGAAATTCAGGGACCCCACCAAAGACTGCATCTCCCGAAGCGAAGGCGACCAACACCCGCAGCCTCGTAACTTTCTCTTCCGGCAGGCGGGCTACCAAAGCCACGGAATCCAACTCAACTCCCAAAAAGGTAAGAGTAGTCGCCGGACCTGCCGTCTTTTCGGATGCTAATGGAACACCCCACACCTGGGCCAACTGGACAAACCCATCCAACAAAGCCTTGCACTGCCCCGTATGCGCCGGTCCTACGAAGAGGAAGTCATCTAAGTAATGCACCACCGAGCCGCACCCCACCCAGTCCACGAATGCCCAGTGTAAAAAGGAGCTAAACTGTTCGAAATACGCACAGGAAATCGAACAGCCCATAGGCATGCTTTTATCGAAGTAAAAGTGACCTTCGAAGCAAAACCCCAACAAATGGAAAGCGGAAGGGTGCACCGGCAATAAACGGAAAGCGGATTCAATATCCACTTTCGCCAGCAAGCACCCCGGCCCACAGGCACATACAAGTTCAACAGCCTCATCAAAGGATGCGTACCGTACGGCACACAAAACCCTAGGAATGTGATCATTAACCGAGGAACCAATGGGAAAAGAAAGATTATGTATTAGGCGATACTTCCCCGGCTCCTTCTTTGGAATGATACCCAAAGGAGATACCACCAAATCTGCAAACGGTTGTGCTCTGAAAGGACCCGCCACCCTACCTAACGCTAGCTCAGTTGCCAACTTATCCCGTACCAGTTGCGCAAAACGCCGCACAGAAGGCGAATTCCGCGCCTTGTGGACCCCTACACTACCTACCACCGGTATGGGAAACCCCTCCTTAAACCCATACTCCAATAGACAGCTGACCTGTCGCTTCAGATACTTCCTAAGCCACGGACCTAACACATCAATCGCAACCGGGGTGGGGGCCAAACTCCACAAGTCCCTATTACTTGTGGTTGGGGGCTGATATGCCCCCGCCACTCTTTTTGACACACTTGAGTGCTGAGTGACCCCCATTACAGATGGAGCAGGCGTGCCGGAATTTGCAATCCGGAAAGGGGCAGGAAGACTTGTTGAAGCGCCAGCACAAGTCGCCAGCTCCCCCCCCCCTGGAGTTCTCTGCAAAACAGGGGGCACGCCCGATCGAAAGGGTCGATCCGCCCGCGCGGGGGCGGCGACCCCACCTCTTTGCCCACCCATACTTCCATCGCCAGGTCTGATCGCCATCTGCATCAGCCAAAGATTAATGTCCTGCGTTCCCCACGACAACATGCGATTCTCCTCCATCTTATCACGAAATTTCTCATCATAGTTGAGCCAAGCCCAACCCTCATGAGTCTGTGAGGCCTCCAGTATGGAATCCGCGTAAGCCAAAAGCATACCGTACTGCTCCGAATGCGAATGACCCCATACACTAGCCAAGCGCAGGAAAGACCGAGTCCAATTAACCACATTCCGGGCCACTCTCTTGACCCTACCCGCCTTCTCATCCTCCTTACGCTTCCGTCGACTATCCCCCAACCGTTTACGACCTTCAAGTAAGCGGAAAATATCTAAATAGCAACGTTTTACAATCTTTTTCCGCAGAGTCTTTGGCACCCCCTCCCATAACTCCGAGAAAAACGCCACCGAGGGCACCGAACCCACCTGTCCCGCGCCGACCTCCCCACCAGTTGTCCGCAGACTCCGGGACAAGTCGTCAGAAACCGAGCCGGATGAAGACTCAGAGGTTGAAGAAGAGGAGGACCCCGAACGCTGCCGCCAGTGACATGAACGCCGCCTGCGCTTGGTCGCTCGCGTCTTACCCCCCTCTCCAGCCCCCGCGCTAGCAGCCAACTCACCTGCCGCTGGTGCTGCTACATCGGGAGACACGCCCGTCTCCAGTGGCGTCGACGCTGACGCTTCCGTTCCTCCCCCGCTTCCGACAGACACGGGGCCACCACTTGCGCTCGCCCGCCCGCTGCCCGTCTGTCCAGCAGGAGCCCCCCAGGGTTGCCCCAAGTAGTGCCAGCCGGTCGAAACCTGCGGAGAAAAAACAGGGAAAGGCGAAGGAACACCCGCTACCGGCCAAGGCGGCTGCGACGCCCCTAGCCATTCCGCGCAGGAAGAGCCTTGGCCCCCGCCTTGCCAATGCGCCCACGCGGGCGAGTAAGCTGCCCCAGCAGGAGCCGAGCCACACCCAGGACTTGCAGCGTCCACCACCACACTGCTCACCTGAGGAGCAGCACCTTCACTCCCCCCAACTGGACTTGTGGCCACCCCCAAGCCACCCATAGGACCGAGGGCCTCTCCAAGCCCCAAAGCACCTTGTGCCGGGCCTTTTGACCTACCTCGCCGGCCCCAGCTAAAGGGCCAGCCGAAACCCCCCTTCCCACTTGCCCCCCCTGCCGGGAGCCGCCGACAGGGCATTCGTATGGGCCACCTAGGCATCACCCTAGTCTGCACTGTGGCCCAGCTGCACCACAGCATGTGCCGCCTGCAGCCCTCTGTGTCCCCTTTTCCAGCATCTGTCCAGTTGCCCATTCCGACATGCCCACCCTGCTGTTGCGGGTCATGTGCATGCCATAGGAAACCTGTCCAGTAACAAGGGAAAGCCCTGATCAGCGTTATTTCACTGTGGGATCATTTACCTTGTATGGGGACAGAGTATAGCCCCTTCCAAAATTGATATCTTTTTTTTGGAGATTTCTTGGTAGTGTTTTTTGATGTTTCCCATTGATATCACTATTGCCCAGCTAGGTTATGTTTTTTTCCAGTTTGTTCAGGTCATTTTCAATGTTTATCTGCCCTTTTGTTCTGTGCACATGTATCACACTTATCACATTTTTTATGTTTCCCTGGCTTTGCTGTACATTGCTGACGGAAATGGTTTCTCTTCCCTTTAAATCTACTGTAACGCCAGGGTTTCACTGGCGTTAGTTTTCAGCCCCAAAATCCACAGCGTTAGTGTGCAGGGAGCCTCTTCCCTCCCACTCTCCACCCATTGACCCCTTCTCTCCGCCCCTGGGTAGCCTTCCTCCGCCCTCAGGGAGCCTTTACTCTGCCTTCAGCGCTCGTTTGCGCTGCTGAGTGCCGCTGAGCGCGTTAGCACGCGATAAGGTGCCTTATCATGCGCTAACGTGTCAGAGCGCACATTAAGACGGTTTAGTAAATATACCTCTTAGAAGAGCACCAACAAGAGTTCATGGAAAAGAGAGACTGGCACCAACTCAACTGGAAAAATAAAATGATTAGACAAGAAAGATATAAATGAGTATCAGTTTTTAGAGAATGAAATAATGTCAGATTTGAAAATATACATTTCTTATAGTTCATTACAGGAGGAAATGCATTTCTGTTTCTCTTTCTTTCATGTTTCACAGCTCAGTGCCTGTTTTTGAGGTTTTCCATTTCAATTTTTGTCTATGCATTTGTTTCAAATTTTGTAGTTTCTTATTCTTTAGTTGGTAATGGTCTGTGTTTTCCATGTACAGCCAAGATAAGGGATTCTGTTAAAATGTAGGTTCTCTCTGGGAATCTGTAGTAGTTCTGCTTGTTCTCTTTTTCAAACTGGAGGTTACTGGGCTTCTAGAATATTTGCAGTGATGATTTTCCATAGGTAGGGTTGGTGCAATCAGGGGCGGCCCAAGAGTGATGTGGGGCCATGTGCAGAGACTCATTACAGGGCATCATTTGTATAAAAAGTTACATATCCATTGACCTAATTTGCATAAATATAATTCTCTTTATATTAAAATGTTTAAGCCTCCTATCTAAAATTCTAGCTGGCTTCGAAACATACATGCACAATTTAATAAAGCAGATTTTGCAATAAAATAAACATAATAATCATGAATCAAAATGAACTTAAAACCACTTTCACACACCAACAAAAAAAACAAACCTTTATAAATATCTGCATACCAGATTTATTTGATCAGTTTTTGACCATCTTATTGATGAGAAGGGAAGTCATATAATGAGAAAAGCTAATCCTGGCAGCCATGAATTCAAAATCATAGTGCCCAGGCTGGATTGGACTGTGCTAGAGCTGGAAAAGTCCAGAAATCAGCAGCAGTGAAGCTACCGGGCTACTAAACAACATTAAATTGAGACATTCTCTTAAAATTTGAGATTTCCTTGAATCTGAACTGACATAATACTTTAAACTTCAGACTTTTTTTTTTTGTGCCATCAAGTCAGTGTTGACTTATAGCAACACAGCTACCTCTGGGTTTTCTTGGCAATGTATCAGCAGAAGTAGATTGCCAGCCTTTTCTTCCAAGGCAATGGAGGGTAAAGTGACTTACCCAAGGTCATAAGGAGTGCCAGTAGGAATCAAACCCTCAATTCTCTGGGTATTAGGCAGTTGCTCAAACCACTAGACTACTCCTCCAAAACATCAAATTTCCAAATCTCAAAGACAATCAATATCGCACTACCAACCAAAAACAGCCTACAGTTGACTGCACACCAAGAACCCACAGTACAGAACTCGTAGAGCAAATCTATCATTCCATAACAGCACTAACTTCCAAAACTCAAGCAATAAGGATCATACCCAGAAAAGGGCGACACCATAAATATTGCACTGGAATCTAGAACATCTATGCACACATTGGAAAAACTGAACAAGTCAGATACATACATAGAAACTCCATACTAACAGAATACTTCAGTCATGCACTTAGAATGTAGATCCTCACCAAGTACAGAAAAAGTGACCACAAACTAAAAATATGTTGACAAAAATTAAATTGAAACCCAAGGAAGTCACACTCTGCATGTTATTTTATTTATTTATTTTTATTTAGGTGGTTTTTTTATACCGCCTCTTCCATCGATCAAGGGTGGTTTACAAAGAACAGAACATTGCATTAACAACAGAAAAATAAAAAGATGTATATAAAGACTGAACATGTTAATTGCAAAAACTGATGTAGTCCAATCACTAAGGGGTATGTTTACTAAAAGCCCGGTAAAGTGCGTGCCGCGGTAGAGTGCGTGTGCCGTATAAGGAGTGGGCGTTCCGTCCTGAAGAAGAAAAGCCGTGATTGACAGATGCGCTAAGGTGCGCGGCGCCCGTGTGCGCCCCACACCTTACCGCAACTGAGAGCTGAACGGGAGGCATATGTGTCGCGCTGATCTGCAAACAGAAGAGCAGAGCCACAGCGCAATGGTTAAAGCACCTACCAATGGTGCAGGGATCAGAGGTTCAAACCCCCACAATGCTCAATGGCTTGCTGAGGTGTTAGTTTATGAGGCAGAAAAATACTGGGCCAAATAAAGCAGCACCCTGTTTTTTTTGGCAGCACATCAATACTGGACGGCATAAGGTGCTGATGTTTTCATGCGGCATATTAATACTGGGCGGCATAAAGCGGCGCGCCGGTTTCGGCGGAAATCGCATACTGGAAGGTATAAGTGGGGCGCTGATGTGCAAGCATAAACACAGAGCCACAGCACAATGGTTAAGGCACTTACCAATGGTGCAGGGATCAGGAATTCTATCCCCCACTGTGCTCAATGAACAGGGCTTGGTGAGGTGATATTTTAGGAGGCATACAAATAATGGGCGGCATAAGGCGGGGCACAGATGGGCATTAGGCTATTGCTTAAGGAGGCTATTAAATAATAAAAGGCATAAGGCGGCGCGCTGATGTGTAAACACAGGAATAGAACCACAGCACAATGGTTATGACACTGACCAATGGGGCAGGGAGCAAGGGTTCAACTCCTTACAGTGCCCAATGAACAGGGCTAGCTGAAGCGTTACATATTATGGGGAAGGTTGCTTTAGGAGTCAATTTATGTTTATTTTAATTTACAGTACTAGCAAACGCACCCTTAAAGCGTGTGAACATAATGCGCCCCATAAGGCACATTGTAAAGTGCACTGTCTGCCACGGCACCCTAGAATGTTGCTCACAGGGCGCTGTAGAGGGTGTCGTATGAGATACCGCAAGGTCAGAGTACTGTTTTCGATGGCAGCACTATGCAGTTTAAGGAATGAAAAGCATAGGTAGGTGCGTTGACATGCAAGGGAGAGCAGCAGTGGAGCACAATGGTTAAGGCACTGACTGCTGATACAGGGGTCATGGGTTTGCTCCCCATGGTGCCTAATACAGAAGGCTGACTGTGGCAGCAGGTTTGCAATGTACATATTTTGTCCTGCAGCACCGTATGTTTATTTTATTAATTTCTGCCAGCAAACACGCCCTCACGTGCCGTAATTGAAGGTGCCGTATAAGGCACCCTATACGGCACTCCATAGGGCACATTATAAAGTGCACTATCCGCCACGGCACCCTAATATGTCCCCCATAGGGAACCCTATAAGTTGTGTCACAGGATAATGTATAGTGCACCTTATATGGACGGAAACCATAGGGTGCCCGATAGGGTGCCATATAAAGCGGCACCCTATGGGTACAGTACGCTGAGGGTTTGTTTGCTGGCAACAAAATATGTACATTAAAGACAAATAATGCTTTGGACAACCCTAACAAATAACCCCAATGTGGGTTTGAACCCATGACCTCTGGCTTCACAGGCAGGATGTAACCATTAGGCTACAGCTCTATAGCTGCTAGCAAGCCCCTGGCTGGCTGCAGAAAGCCTGCACGTCACCACACAGACAGTCTGCTGTGGTCACCAGGATAGGGTTAGCCCACTCGTACCCATGATGCACTGCACATGCAAATCAGCTGTCCACAGATGGACACAAGATGGGGAATGCACCCCCACAGCACCTCGGCCTGGTTGGGGGAAGTGACCGGGTGCACCCACACAGCACCTCGGCCTGGTAGGGGGGTACTGACCGGGTGTTTTACTGGCACAGAGTAGCTACACACCGTCACATCGTGCGGGTACTGTGCTCACCCTGAGTGTGCAATGAGGCGCCCAGGACCAGGTCTACAACACCTTCCATGGCTGATGGAGGCCCAGAGCAGTGTTAATGTGTAAGATAGGTAGTGTCTACACAAACACCATGGATATCTCTGTCTGCCTCAGTCAGGTGCAGGTCCCCCCCCGGCAAGCCAAGGGTGGCAAACATGGCCTCCCATCAATAGATCCACAACTCTACCTCCCTGCAAAGGTGGCAGTAGAGGGCAACATCAACCCCCCAGTCTTGCTGAGGAACACACACCCCACAGGGCAGTCAGTGCAGCTCTATACACAGCCATACCACAATAGCAGATAGACATAAGACCAGAATACAGTAAGCTGCACCCCACCAACATCTGATATTCCCCTGCAGCAAGCCAACAGCCACTGTACCCTGCAAGCCACTCCAGCAAGACACATACCAGCTACAAACAGTCTGCTAGTTAGTCCATAGTGCATGCACCCAGAACTAGGCTGTCAGCATACACAGCAAGCAAATAAATCAGTGACTGGGCCCCAAATGGAAACCCATATCTATCACATGAGAGAAATACTATATAGCACTATGGTGGTGCCTAGCCATGCTGTGGTCACTGCACAGTCAGGGTGAGAGTGATCTCTCAGCAGGACATACTGAGGTCACCCTGTCTGTGTCAGTGGTGGCCGAGCACTACAATGTCCCAGTCAGTGCCCTATGCCCTGTGCAGATGCACCCTGGCCAGGCCACCCTGTCCGGCCTATACCCATGATACCTTGCTCCTCATTATGCACATTGCCAGCCCAATACTGGCAACATTGCTGGCAGTGTGCGCTGTAGAAGGTGTTTGCAGCCACCACACACTGGATAGACAGACAGCCACCCCCACACCTATGCCAGCATTGTGCTACTATAGAGGGGTTCAGCAGCCATACCCACCACACCAGTCCTGGACACAGTACATGCATGGATATGGTACGCATTACTGTTGGGGGTCACATCCCAGGGTGGTAAACACTGTCAGAGACCAGACCTGTAGCACACACACCGCAGACATCTGTTTGAGTGTTATGGTGGAGCTGAATGAGCAAACTGTGCTTTACGTAGGACTGGAGATCTGCCAGTTATAATGGGAAACGCTTGATAGCTGTGTACCGTATACCCAGGTGTAGGGTGGCAGTGCTGAGGTATGCAACTGTTAGTATTGGGAGATACAGACAGGGCCCAATGTCCTGCCTCTCCAGGATGCATTGGCCAATGGGGCCTGTGGGGGGGTGTCTGGCCCTGTTGGCTGCTGCTTTACGGCAGAGTTCCCCAAATCCAGTCCTGGTGTTCCACACACTGTTCTGGTTTTCATGCTATCCCTCATAAATATGCATGAGCTACATCTGCATACCATGGGGGTGGTGCATAGCTATGCAGCACAGGCATCTTTGTTAGAGGCAGCATGGAACCTGAATGGTGTGGGGCCCTCCAGGACTGCATTTGGGAGACTCTGCTCCAGGTAATGCGCCTGTTTATGGTGTCTGTGAGTGCTGTGGTAAAATATAGGCGTATTAATCATGCATATGTTCCTAGCTATACAGTTTTGTCCTTACTATCACGGTTTAGTTGTAGGAAAAATATGTGGACTGGATTGGCAGTAGCCCCAGCTGGGCTTTGAACCTGTGACTATCTGTTCCTGCACACGCTGTCTGTGTGCACTGCACCATTGTGTTGCCACAGATGTGCTGTGTTCCCTGGGGAGTACATGACTGTACATCCGACAGAGCCTGTCTGTTGCGGTGGACGGTGCCAGCCTGCACAGGCCTAGGCCACTGTCTGCTGTGGTTTGCAGCCACTGCCCCCTCCGCCACCTGTACCCTTCTGCCAACATGCAGACATGTTCCTATCTGGGAAAAACATATGACCTGAGTGAGTTGTAGCACTCCAGGACTGACTTTGGGGGACTCGGCTGTAGGCAATGCCCATTGTTATGGTTTGTGTGCGGTGTGGGGTAAAATATAGGTGTTGGGACCATGCTTATGTTCTCTGCAATAAAAGAGTGTCTGTATTCTCACTGTTTGGTGGTGGGTAACATGATGGGGACTGGGTCGGCAGGAGCCCCAGCTGGGCTTTGAACCTGTGGCCCTCTGGTTCTACAGGTACTGGCTGTGTCCGCTGCACCACACTGTAGCCACAGAAACAGTGCAGTCTCTGGAGATGTGATACCTGGCCGCACGAGTCAGACACCCTGCTCTTCACAATTTTACTGTGGGCTCGTTGACCTTGTATGGGGACAAAGGTGCAAATAAACCTCACAAATGCCCTCCAAAAAAGGGGAAGAAAACCATAACCAAGCTGCGCAACAGTGATATCAATGGGCAACCTGGAAAACACTCCCAGGAATGCTCCATTACAATGCAGTGTTTTTGAATGAGTCTACGGAGCGTAGACCCTTCCAAAAATCATTTCTTTTTTTTGGAGCTTTCCTGGGAGTGTTTTGTATGGTTGCCCATTAATATCACTGTTGCCCTGCTGGATTATAATTTTCTTAGAATGTGTTGTGGTCATTTTCATATCATATTTGCTATTTTGTTCTGTGCACATGTATCACACTGCTCACGTTTTTTAGGTTTCCCCGATTTTGCTGTACATTGCTGACGTAAATGGTTTCTCTTCCCTTTAAATGCGCTCTACCACGAGTGTTTCACTCGCGGTATTTTTTCCTTGTAAATTCGGGCACGCTCCTGTGCGGGGAGTCTCTCCCCTCCCATATTCCACCCATTGACCCCGTCTCTCCACCCCTCGGGGGCCTTCCTCCGCCCTCATTTCGCCTTTCCACGCCTCTATCGCACATGAGCGCCCCGCAAACGTGCGCGTTTTTGGCGCACGCGTGCGGGGCCCATTAATGTGACGTGCACACGTACTGGGTGCTTAAGAGCACTTAAATGCATCATTTTAGGGCGCTCAAGTGCGCCCCGCACAAGTGCGCCGTTTAGTAAACATACCCCTAAATTGAAAATAAAATACTTTTTTCTACATTTTTTGTCTAGCAATTTTATTTTTCTAGTGGTGTTAGTTCCAGACTCTAGTTTCTGCTTCCTGGCTGCATCTCCCTTAACTCTTTCCAGGATCTGAAGTTCACCTGTTACTTTTCTCCTCTACATCCCTTGACATAAATCTTTTTCTTTTCAGCTTTCTTCAGTTTATTTTTTCTCTCTCTATAGACTCAAATGTCTCTTCTTCTTACCATGTTGTCCTCAATCTACTGCTTTTCAACCTTAACCCCATTCCTCCCATTTCCCCATCATTCTCTCTTTCCCCAGCTTCTTATTCCCAGTGTATCACTAATTCTCCCCTCCTGTGTCCAACATCTCTCTGCTCCCCCTGTCCCCACTGTCAAGCATCTCCCCATCCAATATCTGGCTCCTCTCTCCCTCCCCATCCAGCATCTCCACCTCTCGTTCCTTCCATGTCTCCATGCCATATCCAAAATCTCTTCTGTCTCTCTGTGTCCAGCTTCCCACCCTTCTCCCTACTTCCTTCCATGTCTAGCATCACAACTCCATTTTTATATTTCCTGTCAAGTCCAGTTTCTCCCCTCTGTAGCTCTATGCCTGTGTCCAGCATCTCCTCTCCCTGTTTGTGGGCCCCATATCCAGCATCTCCCCTCCATCTCACACTTCCTGATGTCCAGCGTCTCCCTCCATCTCCCTATGACCCCTCCCCATGTCACAACCCAATAAAGTAGAACCTAAACAGTTTTATTCCAAAAAATCCTATTCAAAGATTAAACACTTAATAAGAGCTCAAGTGATGACCATATAAACATAAACAATATTACAAAGAGATAGACAATAATACAATACCATACATAGAAAACAAAATCATATACAGAATGATATACACACAATCTATTTCAACAAAACATTTCTTTCACAAAAATAGTCCACAAGGTTCTAAAATTAACAAGCATTCATTCAACTGGACGTAATCAAGTTAAGTCAAATAATGCTGTTACTTGAACACTTCCGTTGCTGTTACTGAAACACACTCGTTCATGCACCTGGATATAAGCAAAACAATCACAAGGTCGTGTAGAGAATCAAGTGATGCTGTTACTTGAACGCTTCCATTTCTGCTTCTAAGCCATGTCCAACGCCTCACACTCTTGGAGCCATGGTGTTTAGGCAGAGACACTGCCTCAACAGAGGCTTCAACTGCAATAAATTATAACTTAACAGCATCTCCATTTCATAACATCCAAAATCCCTTTAAAATACATTGATGTTAAACACTATTAACAACACAATATACCCACAAGTGCTCTAATATTATCAAAACAATATACTCACAAATCCTCAGTCGGTGATACATGCCATAGCCTACAAAACATAACATAAATAGAGCTTACTTTTTAAACTTCCCAACATTCTACAATACATAGTGCACATCACACAGAGAAAGGTAAAACTTATTTTTTTAACCTTCCACACAAACCAGTAACACTCCAACCGCCCACTAACACTGCACCATTTTGAAATCCCAGACTATACTGATATCATAAAAAACAAGCCAATGATAAGGAATCAACCATCCCTCAAAGGATACTGGTTAGTTAAAACACGCACCAATCAATCTCTTTTTTTTAAACCACTCAGAACAACTATCAAGCTTAAATATCCAACACTGTTCACATGGTAGTGAAATAGTATCCAACTCCCCACCATGAAAATCTAAATGTATCTACTGGAGGACCCCAAATTTTAAATCCTCAAAAACATGAGCTTGCTCAGTGCAGTGTGAAGCCAAAGGGGCAGTCAGATCGTCATTCTGAATGTGGCTCTTATGTTCCACCATCTGTACATTCAACTTACATTTAATTTTCCCCACATATACTAAGGGGCATGGATACCACATGGCATACACAACCCCCATCAACTGACAGGTAGTAAAAAACCCTAAAGGAAGAACATTAACCAACTGTACCATTAAACGACTATGGATACACTGAACAGTGACCACAGGCATAATGACCTCGATGGCCAATATTATCCCCGACTCAAAATTCCTTGCAGAAATCAGAATGGACAACAAGATCTCGCAAGTTATTTCCAGGTCGTAACGTGAACACTGGCAAACGGACTAAAGATTGATGTAAACTCAAGATATGCCAATGTCGCAAAATACTAGCTCTAACCATACCAACATTGGGAGCAAATGGTAGCACACACACAACCCGTGAATCAACATCATGCTGTGGGTTATAGGCCCACTTAACCACCTGAGCTGGATACCCACTCACCAAAAATCAGTCTTGCATTTTGACAGATTGCCGCTTAAACTCATGAACCATAAAACAGATTCTCCTCAACTATAGGAACTGTCCTACCGGAATGTTTTCTCGCGACCTACAAGGATGACAGCTGTCAAATTTCAAAAGTGTGTTACGGTCTGTCGATTTACGAAAAATGGAAAAAACAAACTGTCCCTGGGCTAAAAGAGATGGTCGAATCCAAAAAGTTAATGGTTACCAGATGATAATTAAAGGTAAACTTCAGATTGACATCACAACCGTTTAACCACTGAAAAAATGATTGTAAAAATCAATTGAACCCTGCCATATCACAAAAACATCATGAATAAACAGACCCCACAAACATGTATGGATTAGGAAATAAAAAACTATCCTCAAAATGTCCCACATACAGGCTAGCCACATCTGGGGCCATTGTTATCCCCATGACAATTCCCTTGGTTTGTAAAAAATACTGCCCATCAAACAATGTTAACACAGCAAGCTCATGTAAAAATTCAGTAACTCACTATTAGAGCATTGTTGTGCTGTATCAAAAATAACCTTACCGCAGCCTCCTAAGGAATATTAGTATATAGCGCCTCAATATCAGCAGTTACTATCAAAATATTATCCAAAGGACCTTCATATTGTTCAAGCTGAATCATAGTATCTGTGCAATTCTTAACAAAAGAGGACAACTGGGTGACAGCTTGATTCAAAAATGTATTTATTTATTTATTTTTATTTAACTGTATTTATATATCGCTTTTCACCGGGTCAAAGCGGGTTAACAAAGAAGGGGGGGGGGGGGGTAGACAGTGATCAGTGTATAAAAGGGGGGGGGGAGCCAAAACCGGGGGGGGGGGGGCAACATTGATGATTCGAACAGGTAGTAACGACTTAGGTAATAGACATAGGTCTCTTCTAGGGTATTTTGGGGATGTCAGTGGAGGTTGTTTGCTTCTGGTCCAAGGTATTCCTGAAAGAGGATGGTTTTTAGTTGGTTCCTGAAATCGGATAGGTCGGTAGTGTTTCTGATTTGACTCGGTAGTGAGTTCCAGATGGAAGGTGCATACAGCTCAAAGACTTTGTTGCAGGTTCGTTGATTATATTGTGTTCGTTCATAGGGGATGGTGAGGACGTTGCTGGTGGTTTGTCGGGTTGGTCTGTTGTGGGTGGGGTGTGGTAGTAGGGGAGCGGAGGTGGGAGGTCTGTGATTGGTGGAGGGCCTTGTGTGTAAGCAGGGCAGCTTTATATTTGATCCTAGCTTTGAGTGGGAGTATATGTAGCTCCCTCAGGACTGGGGTGATGTGGTCATGTTTTTTTGTTCTTTGGATGATCCTTGCGGTTGGTATTCAGGGCAGTCCGTAGTGGGCTGGTGTGGGTTGCAGGAAGTCCGTGATAGATTATATTGCAGTAGTCTAGGTGGGGGAGCATCATGGCCTGCATGACGGTTCTAAAGTCCTGCGGAGTAATGAGTGGTCTGATCCGTTGTATTGTTTTCGCTTTGTGGAATATTGTTTTTGCAGTCTTTTTTATCTGTGGAGTAAACGTGAGTGCTTGGTCTATAGTGATTCCTAGGTATTTTATTTGGGGTTGAATCTTTATTTGGGTGGTTCCCAGTATGAGGTGTGGTGGAGGGGTGAAATTTGGATCCTTTGTTACTATGAGGGCTTCAGTTTTTTTGATGTTAATGTATCAATTAAAATAGACAATGGTTCAAAAAGGAGCCTTTTGAAAAAATGATGGGACGTCCCAGGGGATTAGACAAACTTATGTATTTTTGGTAGAACATAAAAAGTAATGAGCGGTTGGAGTGCCACTGGTTTGTGTGGAAGGTTACAAAAGTAGGGCCCGATATTCCATAGCATTTATATGGTTTACAAAGATGTAAACCATGTAAATGCCACTGAATGGCATTAACATGTGTGGCGCTGCACCCTATCTAGGCTGTTGCCTATAAAAGAGCACTGCGTGCCAACTGTTCTTGTCAAACTGACTTATTATCAGAGCAAATGCTGCTGGGAATTTTTAGTTGTGGTTAATAAGCAGTCTGAGTATTTTTAGGCAATTCACAGGAAATTTATTAATTTTCTTTTGTATCATCAGACTTTAGCAAAGTAAATCTTCTTTAGAACATGAACAAGGTATAACAGAAACAATAATGAACTCAAGTAGCTTTCTTCAGCATACAGGACTAATGCTTCAAACAGTGTTAAGCAAAACACATTTTGTAATCCTTTACTTTTGCTTTCAGCATTCAAAAACTTCAGAGCATTTATCACAGTTCTGAATTTTCTCTTTGGCTAGCAATTCAGCTTTTCCCCTTATGAAACACAAGCTGTTGAGCAATCCATTAGAGACTCTGTATCCTGCTCCAATCCAGTTAACTCTATCTCCATGTCTTCAGTTTCACCCTGAAACAGCTCTGGATCTTTATTTGCACAATCGGGCTTCAATCGTTGCATTAACTTAAACATTTCATCCCAGGGATTCCCTTTTCTCCCTTCAGGCTTCCTATATGAGCTGCACGGCTTTGTATTTCTGGGCAAGACACTCACAGGTTTCTGCTGTCTTCCCTGGCTTCTAGGAACAGACTTCCTCTCAAGCTTTCCAGAAGGATAAATCTCTCCTTCAGAATTCTCAGCAGCCTCACTGCTATCTGAGCTGTATTCTACAATTCTCCCAGTGTTTGGGTTCCTACCTTCACAAGGGCTTGCAAACTCTGTACAGCTGTCTCTGTCACTGTTGAATATCCGGGGTTAAGGGTTGGTGGGCACGGCTATTTGCCATAACAGCGCATAGCCTGCCCAAGGGAATATTGGGCCCATTATGTTTTGTAGGCTATGGCGTGTATTGTCGACTGAGTATTTGTGAATATATTGTGTTGATAATATTAGAGTACTTGTGGGGATATTGAGTTGTTAATAGTGTTTAACATGAATGTATTTTAAAGGGATTTTGGGTGGAGAATTCCTGTTATGAAATGGAGACACTGTTAAGTTGTAATTTATAGCAGTTGAAGTCCCTATTGCAGGCAATGTCACTGCTGAAACATTGTGGCGCCAAGGGTGTGAGGTGTCAGTCATGGCTCAGTAGCAGGAATGGAAGTGTTCATGTAACAGCATTATCCGAATGGGCATTGCTTAGCAGCAGAAATGGAAGTGTTCAAGTAACAGCATCACTTGATCTTGTGATTGTTTTGCTTATATCCAGGTGCATGAACGAGTGTAGCTCAATAACAGCAATGGGAGTGTTCAAGTAACAGTATTATTTGACTTTGTACATGAACTTAGGTTTGCACTGCTTACGTCCAGATAAATGAATGGAATTCTGGAGATAAGGACTTGTTCAGTTTAGAACTGTGTGGATTATTTTTGTGAAAGTAATGTTTTTTTGGTACAGATTGCGAGCCCGATATTCAGTTGGGCGGTGCTATGTACAGCATTGGCGCATAGCCCGCCCGCCATCCGTCTAACCTGGATTTTAAATGCCAGAGGACATATGCAGCCTCAGCATTGAAAATCTGGTTATCGCTGCACAACCTGGAAGCCCCAGGAGCTAGCCGGGTAGCACCAATTGTTGATGCTACAAAGTTAGCTCCAACGCTTTAAAGATAGGCGAGGGTTTTTCACGCCTATCTTTAAAGCACCAAGGGCTAACCTTGTAGCATCAAAAAATGCTGATACCCGGTTAGTGCTTGTTTCTGCCCCCGCTCTACACGAGAATGCCCCCAACACGTCCCAATGCTAAATGTATAGCATCTGGGCGCATTACGGACTTAACCTGGATTTTCCAAAGGCACTACCCATTTAGGTGCGTTTGGAAAATCCCAGTTAGAGCATTTACACGGGTAACATGGGCTGTTACCTGTGTAACTGCCTTCGAAAATTGGACCCTGCGTGTATATCATTCTGTATATGATTTTGTCTTCTTTGTATGGTATTGCATTATTGTCTATGTCTTTGTAATATTGTTTATGGTCCCGATTTTTGATAATTCCCTGGTTTGTCCCTTATGCGCCCCAATGTTATGCGGTTAGCATCGGGGTGTGTTGGGAACGTTCCAGAGTGGAGCAGAGGCAGATGAAAGGGCTAAGCAGGAGGCAGCGATTTTTGATGCTATCCAATTAGCCCTCAGTTCCTTAAAGATAGGCGTGGATTTTCCTAGCCTATCTTTGAGGCACTGTGGCTAACCAGGTAGCATCGAAAATCACTGCTACCTACTTAGACTTGACGGCAGCTGGTATGTTCGGCCAACCCGGATTTTCACTTCTGTCACCATGGAAGTGAAAATCCAGGTAAAGGGGGTCAGCAGGCAGGCTATGTGCCAATGAAGCACATAGCCTGCCTAAATGAAAATTGGGCCCTATGTTTATATGGTCATTACTTGAGCTTTTATTAAGAGTCTAATCTTTGAATACAATAAGGGATATATATTTTGTGGGAGAAAGGTTTTTATGCTCTTCTTTATTGGGCTGTGCTATTTCTTGTGAAGTCAGTGTCCGACGAGACCGATGGGGACATAGTACTGAAGTCCCACCTCCAGTCTGGCTGCCTCCCTGTTGCCATGGAGGAGAGAGGTCATATGACAGGAGAACATAATCCTGGTGTGGTAGGAAGTGATCCTGTTGCTAGGACCTATCCTCCAAGTGATGTAAAACCCTCTTACACCAAGGAGGTTTCTCCAGGGCCATATGCCCACGAGGGAACATAAGAACATAAGAAATGCCATACTGGGTCAGACCAAGGTCCATCAAGAACAGTATCCTGTTTCCAACAGTGGCCAATCCAGGACACAAGTACCTGGCAAGTATCCAAAGTCCACAGCTTCTACAATGCGTGTCCTGGGGTAAGCAGTGGGTTTCCCGGGTCCTGTTTAATAACGGTTTATGGGCCATTCCTCCAGGAACTTGTCCAACAGCTTTTACCACATCCTCCGGTAACGAATTCTAGAGTTTGATTATGCGTTGAGTGAAAAAAGATTTCTCTTGTTAGTCTTGAGTGGGTTACATTGTAGCTTCATTGTGTGTTCTCTAGTCTTTCTACTTTTTGATGGTGTAAACAACTGATCTACATTAACCCGTTCAACTCCATTCATTAATTTATAGACTTCTATTATATCTCCCCGCAGCCTTCTCTTTTCCAAGTTGAAGAGCCCTAACCTTTTAAACCTTTCCTCATGAGGGTATCCTTCCATCCCCTTTACCATTTTGGTGGCTCTTCTCTGTATTTTTTTAATTCCACTATATCCTTTTTAAGATACAGTGACCAGAGTTGCACACAATAGTCAAGGTGTGGTTGCACCATGGAATGATACAGAGGCATTATAATATCCTTTGTTTTATTCTCCATTCCTTCCCTTATGATTCCTAGCATTCTATTTGCTTTCTTGGCTGCCATTAGAACAGCCATTATTTTTGGTGTTTCAATCATTAGGCATGTAGATAACTGGGTGGCTAGTGGACGTGAGGATCACCTGGTAACATACCTACCTGGTGCGAAGGTAACAAACCTCATGTGCCACCTAGACAATGTTTTTAGGTAGCGCTGGGGAGGAGTCTGCTGTCTTGGTACATGTTGGTACCAATGACATAGGAAAGTGGGGGAGGGAGATACTGGAGGCCAAATTTAGGCTTTTAGGTAGGAAGTTGAATTCCAGAACTTCCAGGTTAGCATTCTATAAAATGTTTCCCATTCCACGTGCAGGACCCAAAATGCAGGCAGAACTCTGGAGTCTCAATGCTTGGATGAGATAATGGTTCAAGGAAGAACATATTGGATTTGTTAGGAACTGGGGAAAGGAGGGGCTTTTCCGAAGGGATGAGCTCCACTTTAACTGGAATAGAACCCAGCTGCTGGCATTAGCCTTTAAAAAGGAGATAGAACAGCTTTCAAACTAGAATAGGGGAATGCTGACCATTGCCCAAGAGGGCATAGTTCAGAAGGATGTATCCTTAAAAGATAATAGCAAAAGAGGGAAGCTAGGGCATCCCAACAGAGAGGTTCCAATAAAAATAAAAGTAACCCAGATGCCCTTAAGCTGAAAGATTCCAAATTACCCCTGTCTACTGATAACTAGATTAATATGATTAAAATACAACCTCTAAAATGCCTGCATGCAAATTCTGGAAGCCTAAAAAATAAGATGGGAGAGTTAGAATATATAGCACTAAATGAAAGGTTGTATATGAGTGGTATCTCAGAGACCTGGTGGAAGGAGGACAACTAGTGGAACACTGTAATACCTGGGTATAAATTATATCGCAATGATAGAGTATATCAAATTGGCGGAGGGGTTGTGACTTTGTTAGAGAGGGCATTGAGTCACACAGGATTGAAATTTTGCAGGAAACAAAATACACTGTAGAATCTCTATAGATAGAAATTTCATGTAAAAAGGGGAAGGCGATGACAGTGGGGATGTACTATTTATTTATTTATTTAATAGGTTTTGTATACTGTCTGTCATTAATTCAAGGCGGTTGACATGAAACAAACACAGCAATAAGCTTTTACATAGAACAGGGAGTAAGAACATGAAGGAATATAGGGGGTAATAGATACATTTAACAATGGATAACTATGTCCAGTAACATTGTTGCAGATTGAGGTGATATAGCTACATTTAGCAGTGGTATTACTGACCGCCTGGCCAGAATGAACAAATGGATGATGAAATGCTAAAAGAAATCAGGGAAGCTAACAAAAGTTACAATACAGTAATAATAATGGGTGACTTCAATTAACCCCGTATTGACTGGGACAATTTTACGGCAGGACATGCTAGTGAGATAACATTTCTAAATGAAATCAATGATTGCTTCTTGGAGCAGCTGGTTCATGAATTCACAAGAGGGGAAGCTATTTTGGACCTAGTCCTTAGTGGAATACAAGATCTAGTGCAAGAGATAAGGGTGTCTGGGCCACTTGACAATAGTGATCACATTTGATTTAATAAATGGAGGAAGGACTGCAAGGAAATTCACAGTACTACCTTTTAACTTTCAAAAGGGAGACTGATAAAATGAGGAATATAGTTAAGAAAAAACTAAAATAAGCAGATGCAAAGGTTAAAGATTTACATCAAGCATAGGCGTTGTTTAAAAATACTATCATGGAAGCGCAGACCAGATGTATTTCACGCTTTAAGAAAAGTGGAAGGAAGGCCAAATAACTGCCAGCATGGTTTAAAGGTGAGGTCAGAGAGGCTGTTGTAGTCAAAAAAGCATCTTTCAGGAAATGAAAAAGGAAGCCAAATGACGATAACTGGGAACAACATAAACACTGTCAAGTTAGATGCAAGGCATTGATAAGGCAGGCAAAGAGAGAATTTGAAAAAAAGCTTGCCATGGAAGCAAAACATATATTAAAACCTTTTTCAAGTACATTCATAGCCAAAAACTTGTGAAAAAGTCAGTTGGACCATTAGATGATAGAGGGATAAAGGGGGCACTAAGGGAAGACAAGGCCATAGTGGAGAGACTGAATTAATTCTTTGCTTCAGTCTTTACTGAGGAAGATGCAGGTATTTAATGGTATTTAAAAGTGATGCATCAGAAGAATTGAAAGAAATCTTGATAAACTAGGAAGATGTATTACAACTATTTGATAAACTGAAGAGTAGCAAATCACCTGGACTGGATGGTGTGCATCTGATGGTGTTGAAAGAACTGAAATATAAGATTGAAGACCTACTATTACTAATCTGTGAACTATCATTAAAATCATCTCTAATACCTGAAGATTGCAGAAAGGCCAGTGTAATGCCAATTTTTAAAAAGGGTTCAAGGGGTGTTCCGAGAAACTACAGGCCGGTGAGCCTGACATCAGTACCAGGCAAAATGATAGAAACCATTATAAAGAATAAAATTACTGAATGTGCTGATAGTCATGGTTTAATGGGAGAAAGCCACCATAGATTTAGCCAAGGAAGGTCTTGTCTTACTAATCTGTTATATTTTTTGAAGGTGTGAATAAGCAGGTAGACAAAGGTCAGCCGGTTGATATATTGTATCTTGGTTTTTAAAAAGTCTTTGACAAGGTTCCTTATGCGAGCTTCTTGGCAAAATTAAAACGTCCCTCATCTCTCCTTTTTCAGGAGCCTTGTGGCATGCACATTCTGTCTCCAATAAACATCCCTTCATTCATGACCTCTTTATCTTTAATACTCTGCATATCCTGGCTCTTACTGAAACTTGGCTTCTCTCTGAAGACTGCTTTAGTTACTGCCCTCTGTCACGGTGGCTTCCTATTTCCCCATACACCTCGGCCCATTGGCTATGGTGGTGGTGGTGTTGGGTTTCTACTCTCTTATTCCTGCCAATTTCAGCCCCTCCTCCCTCCATCTCATTCCTTTGCTTCCTTTGACGTCCATGCCATCTGCCTTCTCACTCCACTACCTCTCCGGGTAGCTGTCATTTATTGACCCCCTAACAAGCCCACCTCTATCTTTCTCAGAGACTTTGACTCCTGGCTCTCCTCCTTTCTGGATGCCTCTTCCCCTTCCCTTATTCTTTGGGATTTTAACATTCACATTGATGGGTGATATGGAAGGGCAGACTGGATAGGTCATGTCGTCTTTTTCTGCCGTCATGTTTCTATGTTTTTGACCCTTCTACCCTAAAGCCCCTTTCCCTGTCCTCCTCATTCAAGCTCCATCTGTACTGTTCCACTCCTACACACAAGCATGGCCACTACCTTGACCTTGTCTTCTTCTCCAACTGCTTACCCTCAAACTTCACTTCAATTCTTCCCTTATCTGACCATCACTTGTTAACCTTCACCCTTAACCACCCTTAATCTAGGTCTCGCCTGATCTCCACCAACATGTTTAGGAATCTTTACACCATCGACTCTTCACTGCTGTCTTATCACTTCTTTCCTCCACTATATCATCTGATCCATTGATAAGGCAGTATCTTCTTGTAACACTATACTCTCCTCTGCTCTGGATGCACTGCCTATTCCCATTCTGCACCTTGTGAGGCGTACTGTATCTCAACCCTGGTTATCCTTAACAACTTGCTACCTTTGTTCCTGTGCCTACTCAGCAGAGCACCTTTGGTTTAAATCACATATTCTTGCTGACTACCTACATTTCAAATTCATGCTAATCTCTTTCCAGTCAGTCATAGCACTTGCCAAGCAAGAGTACTATGTCGATCTGACTAACTCTCTTGCCTCTGACCCCCACCGTCTCTTTACTACACTCAACTCTTTCCTCAAAGTCCCTCCTCCCCCAGTCCCTCCTTCACCGTCTACCCAGACCTTGGCTGACTATTTCCATGATAGTCCAGAAGATTAGCCTTAAATTCTCCACAGGTTCATCTCCACCTCAGCTTCCCCCTCTTCAATCCCATATCCTTCCCTCACCTTCTGTCACCATTTCTTCTTTTTCTGAAATCACTGAAGAGGAAACTGCAAATCTTTTCTCCACCTCCAAATTGACTTCTTGCTCCTCTGATCCCATACCCACCCATCTCTTCTGCCGTCATCCCTGCCATCTGTCATATTCTTAACCTATCACTTTCCACTGCAACTATTCCTGTGGCCTTCAAACATGCTCTGGTCACACCTCTCCTCAAAAAGTCTTCAGTAGACCCTGCCTGTCCTTCCAGTTATCGCCCTATCTCTCTCCTCCCCTTTGCTTCAAAATTACTTGAACACATGGTTCACTGCTGCTCTTTTGACTTTCTTTCCTCTCAAGCCCTTCTGGATCCACCTCAATCTGGCCTTTGTCCTCTACATTCCACAGAAACGGCTCAGGCCAAAGTCTCCAGTGACTTGTTCCTTGCCAAATCCAAGGGCCTTTACTCAATCCTCATCCTTCTTGATCTTTCTTCTGCCTTTGACACTTTGTCCTTGCTTGGATTTAGGGGCTTTGTTCTGTCCTGGTTTTCTTATTATCTCTCCCATCACACTTTTTTTCTTTTTTTATTGCGAATTTTATAGGTATACACATCAAGCATAACACCATGAAAACACCTTTTAGTAAATATATAATCAAAAGAAAGAATAATAAAAAGAAAAAGAAAAGGTTTTCTAGCCCACTTTAAGGGAGGACGATCACTTCTAACAAGCAGAAGCAAACACAAACTTACAGGGCAATCCAAAACTAAAACAGTAAATAAAGTTTAAAAAATTATATACCATAACACAAAATCTCTGTAAGACTCTACTTGTTAGTCAAAGGATTTTCCAAATGAAGAGGGTCAGTAAACACATACTTAACCTTATTCAAAGTGATTAAACATTTACAAGGAAATCGCAAAAAGAAAGTCCCCGCTGCAGCCAAGACACGAGGTCTAAGCTGCAGGAAGGACTTCCTCCGCACCTGAGTTGACCTTGCCACATCTGGAAAAAACAGAAACCTTATATCCAAAATACAGGAAATCTTTTTTCAAGAAATAAGCCCTCAAGATTTTAACCTTATCAGCCACAGCAGATAAGGACATGATTAATGTTGCCCAAGCTGAGATCTCCTCATTAGAAGATTCCAAAAAAGCAGTAAGACCCAAATCAGATTGTGTCTCAACATGGGCAATGTCATCATCATGTGTCACTAATTGAGTAGGCAGATAATAAAGATCAGAAACCCCAATAGACTCAAAATCAGAAATTAATAAAATCTCTTTGCAATATTTCCTAAATAATATTAATGGAGACCGCAATCGCATCTTAGGAAAATTAAATAACCTTAAATTCTTTGCCCGATTAGCGTTTTCTAGGGCTTCAATTTGTTTAAGCAACACATAACTATTTTTCACTTCCACATGACCCCCCTCTTGCAATAAACCCAAAAGTTTATCCACATCATCCAATCGCTGGGAGCAAGCAGCAATCCTAGTATCCACCTCACGGGACTTAGTAACAACCTGTTGAGAAAACTTCACAGTTTGATCAATAAAACTAGATAACAAAGCAATGGTCTCAGAAACCACTTTCCAAATGTCAAATAAGAAACACACAGCAGAAGAGGCCAATGGTAATAAACCTAAGGCTTCAGGCTTACCCAATTGAATAGGAGTTAACAATAAAGAGCCAACACTGAGGCTCTGTGTGTGTGTGTGTGTGGGGGGGGGGGGGGGATAGGGGCCCTCAGAAACCGCATTCACCGATGCAGTTACTAGGCCCATCAAGAGGATTACCTCCTCCCCACATATGCCACAGTTCAAAGGAGAGGATTCAGAAGTGGTGTCCTATTGATGGAACTCAGGGAGACACCAGATAAAGACGCGTTAACAGAGGTAGACATATCAAGCCGCAGAAATTATGACCCAAGCTTCAGGTCTTCCAGCACTCATACATGCTGGTCCATTGAGCTGACATGACCCTTCGGTGTTGAAATTGCTGTCACAGAGTCTTTCTCCATCACCTTACACTTCCTTTTACCGCACCTCTAGGCATCCCCGGCGGCAAAAATCAGGAGGGGCAAATGCCCCCAGGCCCCAAAATGGCACCGAAGGGGCACTAAAGGGGCATTCCCCTTTGATCACGTGCCCCTTTGGGCATGTGACTGCGGGCCATGTCCGCAACCACGGAACAGCTGTAGGAATTTAAATGCCAAAGAAACAGTTCCCCCTCAAGATGCTGAAAAGGGAGAGGATCCCAGAGTTTGCACTGTTGGCAGAATGAACTACTCCAACAGACAGCCCCCGCTTGCAGAGCAACGTCCTCACTCACAGAACAGCTGTAGGAGTTTAAATGCCAAAGAAACCGCTCCCCTTGATGATGCTGGAAAAGAGGGAGGATCCCAGAGCTTGCACTGACCAGCAGAATGAACTACTCCAACAGACAGCCCCCACTTGCAGAGCAACGTCCTCCTTCCCATCGCACTTTTAGTGTCTGTTCAGATGGATCTGCCTCTACAGCCATCCTGCTTTCAGCTGGTGTACCTCAGGGCTCTGTCTTGGGAAGTCTCCTTTTCTCTATACTCAATCCCTTGGTGCACTTATTTCCTCCCATGGATTTCAGTTCTATCTTTATGCTGATGCCTCTGCGCCTGAAATCTCTCCAGAAATCTAGGCCTGACCTCTGCTTGCTTATGTGACATTGCTGCCTGGATGTCTCACCACCATCTGAAGTTGAACCTCTGCCCTTGCACCACCATATCTAAAGCCTCAGTTTTTCCTAAATCTTAATAGCTCAGAGAACTTCTTTATTTCCCCCAATAGTGCTGAGACTGATTCTAAAACAGGTCATAAAAATCAATGTATGGTCAGCGTATACAGCATTTTGTGTTTCACCCTACTCATTAGAAATGGGCTAATGCCCCCATTCTGACGAACCTGGGCTGCAAAGGCCTCTATCAATATTGCAAATAGTATAGGTGATAGAGGGCATTCTTGCTGTTTCTGTCTATACAGACCAAACTCTTTGGACATACACTCATTAGCCAACACTTGGGCTCTAGGACTTGCATGTAGGACTTTGACACCTGAAAAAAATCTTTGCTCAAAATTTAAATATTCTAGCATACCAAATAAAAAAAATCACATTCTACCTGATTGAAAACTTTCTCGGTATCAAGACCTATACAAATGGCCAATTCATGACAGGCTTTGATAACCTATAAAAGAGCCCTACGAACATTATCTGACAATATCTTCTTGCAATAAAGCCTGTTTGATATGGTTGAATGATCCAGGACAATTTACACTCGAGGTGCCTAGAAAGCACCTTAGCAAATAATTTTGCATCACAGTTGAGTAATGCAATCGGCCAGTAACTACTGCAGTTTTCTTGCGGCTTGTCCCCCTTATGCGAAAACACTATGTTAGCTTTGTACTTTGAAAGTGGAAGAGGGTCACCTTCCAACATCTTCATAAGGATCCAGGCCAACAAGTGGGAATAAATCATCAGCAGATGGTAATATTGTGCTGGGTATCCATCCTCTCCAGCTGTCTTCCCCTTGGGAAAGGACTTAATAGCAACCGCCACCTTTTCTACCTTTGTTAGGCAACTGAGGAACAGCATGTCTTCTTTTCTAATTGGGGAAGCTTGGTAGATGATATGTAGTCCCTAATCTTGGAAGGATCTCCCATTCCTTGTGACTTATATAGATGCTCATAAAACCACCAGAATTTCTTACAAATGGAAACCTGGTTCCCCCCCCCCCTCCCTTTTGTGACAACCTCTGGTATCAACCTGGCACTACTTTGCTTATGCAACTGCTAAGCCAACAACTTCTCTGCCTGATTGCTATATTCTATATAATTCTGATTGATCAATCTGAGTAATTGAGTAGTTTGGTCAATCTCTAGGGAGTTTAGCTTGGCTTTTGCAGATATAAGTTCTTTAGAAATTTTCGTTGACCCTGAACTAATGTGTTGTTGTTGCTGGGAGGCTATTGTGGTTCTTAGAGCACAAACCTTTCTTTCTTCTGCATTATCGTTTCTAGTATTAAAATATCCCTCATGTACCATAAGCTTTTCCTGCTTCCCACAAACTGTGATCAGTTAAATCATCAGCATCATTACAGGTTAAGTACTGTCTCCACTGCTCTTTTAACTATTCCCCAACCTTCTTATGCTGCAAAAGGGTCACATTAACTTGCCAACAAGGTGCTTTACCTGACAATTTATTCTGGGGATCCACATACCCAGTATCATCCCATGAACCAAAAGTGTAATGGGTTGTATGTCTAAAGAGTTAAAGAAGGTCTCCTGCCCCTTCAACCCAAGAAAGTAATCAAGTGCCCACTTTCTGAGAGTGATATGTATACTCTTTGCAACCAGGATTACTTCCCCATCCCCCCTCCCCAATCACAGATCAACTTTTGCATACTTAACCAAAGTTCTTTACCTTCCCTCTTGGATCACTGTTCCCTGGAATAGGAGCGGTCAAGGTAACCTCTGCTATTGACCAATCCTCCTTCATAACCTTCTTAAAAGTCTCAAACCAAATCTGAAAGAAAGAGCCCTTGGGCTTTAGGGGCATGCAAATTCAGATTAGACAGTTCATACTGATTTATATGTCTTGTAAACCAGACTATCCTTCCTGAGTTGTTTCCCTTGGAGTCATAAAGCACAAAATATGCATTTTTATTAAATAAAATTGTAATCCCTCATTTCTTAGAATTATATGGGGAACAATAAACCTGGCCACATCAGCCCTTCTTTAATTTTTGGTGTTCATCCCAAGTCAAGTGTGCATCCTGCAATAGGATCACATTGATTTTATTAGATGTTAGAGACTTTAGTACCCGCTTTTCTTTAATTGGACTATTCAGCCCATGCACATTAAAAGAAGCAACTTTATATCCCACCATTCCAGTCCCTCTTCCCAATCCAACCACACAGCCCAAACCCTTCCCAGTATACATGCATACCTACTGCAGGCATACTTAACCACACCACTCACCATGGATAGACAATGAATATAAAACAGCTAACAGGTAACTCATTGTAAATATGTGATAGCAGTAGAAGAACCAGAATTATCCTCATTTTTCTTTTTTTGGACTTCCAAATGTTTACCATAAAACAACCCCCCCTGCCTTATTCCATAATGACTGCAACCCCTGGTCTAACCAGGTCCCCTCCTGCCTGGTCCTCAAGAAGTCACAAAGCCTTAATGATTATGCCATCAAATATTGAGGCACAATGTGGACTTGCCCAAGAGGCTGCTAATAAGTCTCCAGCTGCCCCCCATTATCTTGGGGTTAACTGCAAGAAAAAAACCAGCAAAACAAACTCACAACCAACAGAGAGGCCTCCGCTGAATTAGTAGAACCGCTGCCATCTCTCAACACACCATCAGAAGACCTGATTGCCTCCTGCACACCATCCTCCACTGAACTCCAAATGGTTGGGCAAGGCGAGGACTCCAAAGCAGCATGTGAGTCAACCTTCTCTCTGGCCACCAATATAAGACCTTACTTCGAGCCCTGCATACTGTTCTTTGAGGGCAACCATTCTTTCCAATGCTTGTCAGCTGCTGGAGTAAGTGCAAGCATTAGATTGATGGCACTAAGAAATGTGTCCCAGGCTGCAGGAGAGGCAAGAAACCTGTGTACCCCACTATCCAGCAGAGCGAGTCTAGTTGGGTATCATAGAGCTACATTTACACTTTTCTGTGCCAAGGAGTCGCAACATTTTAAAAAGTCTTTTCTCCTCTTGATGGTTTTTATGGCCAGATCAGGGTAAACATAAATGGGGCATATTCAGAAGGGTTTAGCTGATTAGAAGGCTAACCGACTAAACCACGGCAATTGTGACATTCAGCATATTATCCGGATAGTACCGCTGAATATCTCCACAGACTGCAGAAAAGATGCTTGGTTAAAATCCCGGGGTGATTCTGGCAGCTATCAGGTTAGTGGTGCTATTCAGCTGCTAAACCAGATTAAGTTAGGACATGTCAATGACTGTCCTAACCTTATCTAGTTTATGCTATCTGGTTAGTTGCTAACAGTGCTGCCAGTGAAACTGGATATTCAGTTCCAGGCACTGGATAGGCTTCAGTGCTGAATATTCGGATCTAATTAAAGTAGCAGAGGCCAGGTGCTTTAAAAGCACTGACTGCCACGGCTGAGTATCGGCCCCAGATGTTCCATTTCCTGTACTCCATGTAGTCAGATTTGCGTGCCTTGAGAATCACACAATCTCTCTTCAGGAAGGGCAGGAACCGAACCACAAAAGACTGTTTCATGGCCTTGTTTCATGGTGAGCATGCTCTATCTCATAGAGAGTGGAGGAGGGACCATTAGAAAAGCAGGCCAAAAGTGTGTATAAATGCTCGGAAGTTTTATTCTTCTCCCACCAGGATACCAAAAATACATACATTGGATCTCTGATCGCTGTTTTCATGGTACTCAACTTTTTCTTGAAGCCAGACTACTTGCATCTGTAATCTTTGTACCTCTGTCTTCATTGCTAACTGCCTATCGTTCACCTGCCCGATGCATGTCTCCACTTCCTCCAAATGAGTTGCGAACACCTCAGATTTCTCCTGTCTTTTCCCCAATGCCTTCTCCACAATCTCTTTTTTAAATTCACAGATTTCATGAACCAGTGTTACCAGGCTAGCTTCTCCTGCCAAAATGCTGTCTTCTTGTTTGCTCATAGTGAACAAGGCTGGTGAAAGTGGCAAAGATGCCAACTTAGTTATCTGTCCAGCTGTTTTAGTATTTTCAGCATAAAGTTCTTCAATAGTTTTAACCGCCTTCATCCACGGAGCCTTTAGAATGATCATCGCTTAGTACTGGAATTATCTAGGGTGACAAAATCTCAAGAAATATTGAGGCAGCTAGGAAGCCCTTCTTTCTTGTGTCTTCCTTCCATGCTAGCTCAACCAGAGAGCCCTTCCATGACTTTTTAATTTCTAAAGGCAATTATAGCCTTCTAGCCACCTATCAATCTTTGATGTGACTCTCTGACACTCTTCTTCCAGTACACTATCCAGGACCAGCCCGACCATCAGGCAAGCTAGGCGATTGCTTGAGGTGGCAGCTTTTGGGGGCAGCAAAGAACAGGGCATTCAAAGCTAAACAATTGATTCTGACAGCCAGGGGGAATAAGGCTTAAGATGTGCCTATGGTGCCTACACCTTGAACCAATTTTGGGGCCGGCCCTGACTCTATGTCCTCTCCCTTCTGCAGAGGCTTGCTGTTGGTATTGCCTCTATAACTGCTACTCTGATTTTTTTCAACAGGAGGGCTGGTCATCTCATTCTCATCTGGACTGTGGCAAAACTGCTACCCGGCACTGGAGAAGCCACCCGGCGATGTCAGGGCTCAGGCCTATTAATATCAAGGCCCATCCCAGGACACGGTAGCAGGCATGTTCTTGGGGCACATTCCAAAGAGGGGTGCCCTAAGGGGTAGGTTCAGCCCCTTGGGCACCTCTTTGGTGCATTTGGAAAATAAGCTGAGTCTTTTGCTGGCCTATGGGTTTGAAGAGGAAGAAGAGGCACCACCCAGTGAAAGGTCAGAAAGCTGTGAAAGTTTTGTGTCCCATGGACCAGCACATTAAAATCACTGTTGCCCCAACTGAGTCTGAACAGTCTCAGTGGTCAGAGAGCAGAGACTCTGTGTTAGTGACTCCTCTCATTAAGGGTATTGAGACCCCACCCAGTTGCTTAACTTTATTAGGGGCTGTGGTGGGTTCTGAATATGGTGGACCCTCAGACACTCCTTTGTCCTCCAGTTGGTTCGCCAAATGGGTTTAGGTGCTGAGTTGGGGAATTGGCAGGTTCCACTATGAAAGCCTATACAATTATTTCTGCCTTCTGTTCCTGTATCACCGCAGGCTGAAGTTTCTTTAAAAGACATTTGGCAAGTTGTTTCTCCACAGAATTAGCTTGAAGTAGTGCATTTGAACAAATTTCATTATTCTCCACTGAGACAGCTGCCAAGTTAGCTGAGCAGGATGTTAAGCTTGAGGAACTGGGCGCGTCTCACGGAAAACATTCAGCACAGATTTCCACCTTACAAGTGTTATCTGTGTTCGCCCTTCAGGACTCCCTGCTCATCCATCGACAGCTGGAAGCAGTGGAGAATTCCTTAAGAGTGCATAACCTTCATTTTTGAAATTTCCTTGCACTAGATTCCTGCCTCCCTTACATTTATTTCACAAATATCTGAAAGAGGTGTTTCTGATCCCACTGTGATTCCTATTACTAATTTGTACTATATTCCCAAAAGGACCAGAATTTCTGACAAGGTGGCAGAGGATCTAGACCATAATTCCCTGTTTGGAAGTCTGGACTTATCCGCCTTCCTTGAGTCATCCATCTATGAAATTCCTACTAGGGCAACTCTGTTAGTGGCTTTTTCTTCTTTGTTAGGTAAGAGTGATATCTTGAAAAAATATTTTCAAAAGAAAAAAGTTTCTTTTTGTGGGCAATCGATTAATGTTGTTCTCAATGTTTCCAGGGCAACACAACTTTTCCGTAAAACCTTTCTGGGTTTGAAATTGAGGGTGCTTGCCCTGGGGGTGACCTTTTTCCTTAAATTTCCATGCAAATGTTTAGCGGTGCAGCAGGGCATTCATAATACTTTCTTTGACCCAGCCCACCTGGAGAGTTTTCTCGTATGGAAAGAGGGTTAAGCATCTTCCTATAATTTTATTTTTGTTTAAGCAGCTATGTTTAAATGGGTCCAAATGTAATTTGGATCTGCCATTGGAGAATATTTTCTTTGTCTCTTCCTAATTATGTGTTATGGTCCAGGTTAGAAAGATATGATCCTCCAGTGCTGACCTGGTGGCTTGCTGTTGCCTATTTGCCATCCTCAGAACTTTGGCGCTCTACGTGACCACCTAGTTTACTTAATGGAAGCACCAGCCATATATAAAATCTTTGCTTTATTTATAATAATTTTGCTTTTGCTCCTTGTAATGGCTCTTGATAATTTGTTTGCCTTTTTATTTGTGTGTATAAATATTGGAAATTTCGATAAATTAAAAACAAAAAAAGACTGCACCACTATCAGTGCATTTGAGTCAAACAGTGTATAAACTCCCACACTACTCTCATGAGACTGTGCAAACAGTAAACAAATATGGACACCGTGCAACTCCTACTCACTGAGAACCACATGATACTGGACAAAGAAATATTCCCAAGGCAGGCCCAACCACTAGGCAAACTAGGTAGTCACCTAAGGCAGCATCCCTCAAAGGTAAGACTTCAGCCTGGCAGCGGGAGGTGAACGCTGCCTGGCAAGAAGAGTTTTGCTTAAAAGCAGAAACGGAAGATAGTGTGCGGCAAACATCAACAGTAAATTATGTTTGCCGCGCTCTGCCTTGCCCACCACAGTGTAAGGGTGCTTGGCTAGAATTTGCACCACTGCATCAGCTTTGAAAATGTTTATTTCTTGTATTTCGATCCATCAGTGAGAAAATACATTAATAGTTAATTTTTTCAGTAGTATTCTGGCTTTTCATAGGGCCAGGGCAAGGAAATCAGGCACCCTAAACAAACTTTCTATGGGAGTCCGCCATCGCCACTGCGCAAAATTTCCTTCTTTTGTCAACACCCTCTCCTCCACCTTGCACCTACCTAATGGCCACAGCTCAGCATAATTTTTCCTGCAGCCAGCATGCATAAGAAAAGGCACTTAAATGTGTGTCAGATTCCTCTGTGGCTCAAGGTCAGTCCCACAAAATGATCTGCGAAACTGACTCCATGCTGCAGAGGAACTTGACATGCTCTTAAGTGCCCCTTCTCATTTTGGTTGCCGTGCTGACCTGGTGACCTGCTGTTACCTATTTGCCATCCTCAGAACTTTGGCGCTCTAGGTGACCACCTAGTTCACCTAATAGAAGCACCAGCCATATATATATATATAAAATCTATATATCATTCAGATACATGGATAACTGTTAAGTTATGGTGCATCACTAACTTATGCAGTTACCCTATGCTCATGAATTCGAGATTTTCATTTATGATAGGAAATGGTTAAAAATCAACAAATGATCAGGAAAATAAAGAGGTTAAGATTTAAAAGCAGTTTTAAAATGGTGAACTTGTATTCTGCAAAATGTGGACAGGGCCAGAAAGGGCTCAATGTCAGAGCTGGCTTCTGCTATCAGGTTGATGGCTCTGCTTGACATTTAAGCTATTTAAGTTGGCCTCAGTCATTGGATGGAGAAAAGTTACTGTATCGCATAGTTTTTCAGCGCAAGCTACTTCTCAGTTTTCAGTTCTTCAACTGACAGGTTTCTTCAGCCATCGTTATATCCCAGACCATGTAGTCAGATGTTTCAGATGCAGAACATAATTCAGCACAACACATCATTCACTTCACCGAAGTAAATAATGAAGTTCCTCAGGGATATGTGCTGGGACCAGTTTTGTTCAACATATTCATTAATGACATGGAGCAAGGAACAACAAGTGAATTAATCAAATTTGCAGATGACATAAAAATATTCAGACTAATTAAAACGCAAGCCAACCAGAGAACTGGACATTTAAATGGCAAATTAAATTAAATGTGAACAAGTGCAAGGTGATGCTCATAGGGAAAATGGTCCTAAACATTAGGTACAAAATGCTGGGTTCGATATTAGGAGTTATCACGCAGGAAAAGAATCTTGGCGCATTGTGGACAATAGGTTGACATTCTCACATCAATGCCAGGGCTGGATTTAGGTACAGACATCATAGACAACTGTCTAGAGTGCCCAATTCTTAAGGCACCCAAAAATTGGGGGTTAGGATCCCCCGATTTCCAGCATTTAAAGGACTCTCATCCCCACTGGTACTCTGCCTATGAGCATTGTAATCTTAAATCTGGCCCTGCTCAATGTATGTGTGAGCTAGAAAAGCAAATCGATTTTTAGAATCATTTCAAAAGAAATGGCGAATAAAACAAAAATGTCATAATGCTTCTGTATAGATAAATAATGTTACTGCACCTTTAGTATTGTGTGCAATTGTGCTCATTCCATCTTAAAAAGAATATAGAGGAATTAGAAAAAATACGCAGAATGATAACAAAATTGATAAAAGAGATGAAACAACTCCTTTACGAAGAAAAGTTAAACAAGTCAGGCAGCACTGCTGCAAGGATATGAGGGCTCCCTAAGCGAACCTCATTCCCATTATTGCCCCTGTTCCAGCCCACGCGCCCATTGTCACCACTACTGCCCCTCTCCTGGATGTGCAGTGACAGCAATACTGTTATAAAGTCACCATGGTGCTGGAATTACTCTTTCTTCCGGATGTCTTGCGCTTTCTCCAGGGGGTTTGGTGTCTGCATCCTCCCCTCTGCTCTGTGGTCCCTTCCTGGGATCTGAGTATGGTGCTCAGGGCCTTGACGTTGGAATCCTTTGAGCCACTGAAGCATGCTACTTTGAAAGATTTGATGCTTAAGACAGGTTTTTTGTTGTGATTTGTTCCGCAATGCATTTTTCTGAGCTTCAGGCTGTCTTGCCGAGATCCTTATCTGTTGTTTTAAAGGAGGCGTCTCAATTTGGCCTGTGCCTTCCTTCTTACCTAAGGTGATTTCTCCCTTTCATGTGAACCAGGTGGTCTGCCTGCCCTCCTTTTCTAAGGAGCAATGTTGGGAGAAGGAGAAGGGTCTTCGCTTTGTGGATGTCCGGCGGGTGCTACTCTGGTACTTGGAGGTTATGAATTCTTTTTGTAACTCCATTATTTTGTACTATTTGCTGGCCTGTGCAAGGCTGATGCAGTGGCTAAGTCTACATTGGGGTGCTGGATTAAGGAGGCCATTGTCTCAGCATATCTGTTGCGGAAGCAGCCGGTTCCGGAGAGTTTGTGTGCCCATTCTATCCGAGCACAGGTGTCCTCGTGGGTGTAGCGGAGCTTAGTAACCCCTGCTAACATTTGTTGGGCAGCAATGTAGACATCGCTTTCCACTTTGTCAAGCATTACTGCTTGGATGTCCACATGAGAGTAGACACAGCCTTTGGCTCAAGGGTTTTGCGAGCTACTGTGTCTTCTTCCTGTCCATTTGTAGCTTTGGTATATCCCATTTGTCTGCACTGGTCTAGCAGGATGATATGGAAGGTGACATTTTACTTACCAGTTAATATTCTTTCCTTGAGTCCTGCTCTGTTATTCTTCTGCACTATCCTTGGGTTCGCTATGATTTTTATACTTGGCTCTGCAGGTTTATTGTCTACTGACAGCCCTATGTTTATACTGTCCTGTACATAGTTCTCTACTGTTGGTTACTCATTGTTGCCCATGGTAGAGGTTGTGTGAGTCTTGCCATGTTTCTCCCATATGCTTTGGGATGAATACTGAGGGACCTCTGGAGACTGAGGTGAAAACTGGCATGGGAGTGATGTCATTGAATCTTGGGCTTTTCATTGGTTCTTTGTCTCTACCAATCTGCTGGTAGGGGAATATAGCCCACTTGTCTGGACTAGTCTAGCAGGACACAAGGAAAGGACATTAACTGGTAAGTAAAATGTCACCATAAAGTTGTGTTTCTTAAGCACACTGCTTGTATTCTGGTGATTTGTATATTTACAAGGGAACATGAGCTTGACTAGGCCAGAGTGGGCTCTCTGATGTGGGAGTTTTTGGGAGTGTCAGAATTTTATAAGTGGAAGGATTTTTGTATGCAGTTATGAAGAGGCATTGAAGGTTGGGGTGCTTTTGGAGAATCTGGGGGATTTTATTGTATTTTATGTATATTTGTTTTATTGTAGTAGTAGTAAATTGCCCTAGGTTGTTTGTAGAAAATCAATATGTAAATTGTTTAGACATAATAAATAAATGATAGAGGTTTATAAAATCATGAGTGGGAAAGGACAGATAAATATGGAATGTTTTTTTTCTTTCAAACAGTACCAGGGCTAGGGAACACTTTATGAAACTAATAGGTAGATTTAAAACAAACTGGAGAAAGTATTTTTTCCAGTCAAAAGAACAATCAAGCTGCAGACAACAAAATCCTTGCAAAGGAGGTGGCTAACGGACTGAAATGCTTTATCATTCAAGTGATTCATTAAGACTAGACTAGTGTCATCCCACAACAGAAGATTACAGACAGCCTGCCACTGATCAGCGACACACAAGGACCACTGGTTGCAAACATACCAAGCAACTGGAGGAGATCTCTCATACACAGTCATAGACTCTCCTCTCATGCATTCTGCAAGGCTGGGTTGGGGGTACCATGCAGTCACAGGGTTCCGCAGGTGCCCTGGCTGAAGAATACAGGAAGACATTTGGAGCAATGCCGCTGCAATGAAGGTAGCAGTGATTCCAGTGTGTCGGCATTCAGTGGTTGCAGAATTCCCCAGACAAATATGGAAAACAGGCCTTGGTGAAGCTGGAGTCTGGCAGGGAAAATTAAGTGGTGAGGGAGGGGGATAGTGGCTGCAAATAGAGGTGATTGAGAGCAAAGGTGGGACAATTGCTGGGGCGTGGGGAGGCTGCTGATTCAGTACAGAAGAGTTACAGAGAGGGGTAAGAGAGAACGGCCAAGGGAGCACTGTTCCCTCTAAGCTGTGCGCCTGTGCGCGCGCACACACCTCGCCGAGCGAGCGCACATACTTTACAACAGAGCGCACAAAAATTACAGCTCTGATTCTGATAGAAAACAACACAGACGTCTTAAAATTTAAGTTATGATTGTAATTACTAGAAATTTCCCGCTTCATTTAGTAATTGTCTATTTTCATTTAATTTGATTAAAATACATACTGTATTCTGACGTGTAGTCAAATTTTAAAGTATATAACTCCGAGTGTCGTTATGTGGCGCACAAAAAATGTAACCTTCCTTCAAAAGCTGCACACAGCTGATATTTTATGCGCACACAGCCTACAGAAAATTAGAGGGAACATTGCAAGGGAGGGTTTTTTTTTGGGGGGGGGGTAGTATGGGGGGTGACTGAAAACAAGAAGGGTTGAGCGAGGATGGAGATTGCTTGAGGCTAAAAAGAAAGGAATTGCATGGGAGGGTGGGGGTTGTGCATGTACATTTATACTTCTAAAACACTGCTGGAAAAATCTCACTCATTGGGGCACTAAATCTCACTCTTTGAGATTGGCTACCCCTCTGTGGTTGCATGCTACACATCATTAGCTTGGATCAGGAAAATACTTACAGTATGATCATGTATCACACAACTTCCTTGATAAGTTGAGCCAGGGCGAAGACTGGGCGAGTCATTCTTTAGATTCATCAAGGTGATGCAGAATGACATTTTCAGTGCTGCAATTAAGAATGGCTGAAAAACACACCTTTTTCCATCAGGTCAGGGACATAGGCATCTAGTGGCTGTATTGACAAAGGTTATTATTGTTTGTCTAGGTGGGAATATAATGTTCTGTGATCATTACTGCTGTGTATGAGAAGACTAACAGCTAAAGGGAAACAAACGAAAAACATCAGCATGCCGGAAGCTGTTGGAGATGATCTTCTTTGTACTTTCTCCCCGTATATAGACGAATCAATGAGGTGTGATCTCAACACATTGGAAGGACAGAGATAGGTGCAGAAGGAGGAGATACAGAAAAAGAGAAGCTCCTTTCACCTCAAGAAAAGAGCCTCTGCAAAGAGACAAAGACGTATCCTGTTTGTTCACCAAACATCAAAGGCAGTTTTAGAACCAGAGCCAAAGCTCAGCTTGTGAGTGTTCCAGAGGTGCCGTTTCCAAATACCAAGGGAATCCATTCACCAGTAGGACTGCCCTTCCACAGGTCACATACTTGATAAAATATAGCTAGATCAAGCAGTTGATCCTTCTGACCTTACATTTGACAAAACTCTTACTGGTTTGTATGATTGCTAAAAGGAAGTGCCAGGCCTTCCCCCCTCTACTAGCTGTATAGAGACTGAAAGTAATAAGAAGGGTTTTGCAGGGGGAGAAACATTGTTAGCAATTTACTGCATTTCTCAGCCAAGGATTGCAAGCCAGCAACAACATCCAACTGAGTAAACTATTAAATCTTACCTGCAAAGTGGTGGTAAATTGCTTTGTGTTGAGTTGGGGATTAGAAAAACTCATTGGTAAAGTTGGCCAGAAAACCCTACTCATCTCTCGCCTACACAAGTATTAAGCATTAAACTTAACATTCAGTAAGTTGAGGCCCATGCCTCACAAACAGAGAGGCTTTCTGCTAGTATTTTTCAATTTTAACCAAAGACCCTTCTGGGAAAAAGAGCATCAAGAGTGCTTGTGTACCATACTACATTACACTGGGAAAATTTGTAGACTTGATTCTTTATTTTGCTCAGTGTATTTACTTGCATTAACATGTTTCCCTCGGGGGCAATTTCTCCAAATGGATTAGTTTTGGGCACACCATGACAGTAATGAACCTCGCTCCTAAGCCAGAGTATGTGGAGGATTTTCTCAGTCTCTCACATTTACTGCTACGCTCACTGTAGTACTTGCACTGTGCCAAAGAGTCCTTCTTTAGTTCATATGATGTAATATGTATAGGCAATCTGTCAAGGTGTGTTTGGAAATTGCTTTTAATCAGGCCTGTTGGTTTCCAGCATGATTGGAAATAGTTCTGTATCTTATGCCACATCTTCTTACTCTCTGACAGCATTTCCTAGAACTTGAGGATCTTCTGCCCCTCCATACGATTTGAGAATCTTCTCCCTTTCCACACAGTTTTCTGTTTATGATTATCAAGTGTTGCATTGATCTTATCCATAGTTATAAGTGACCCTTGCAGTAATGTTTGTAGTTTTTCCTTTGAAGAATTTGTCCTGCAGCTTTCATTCACATGCATTGAATACTGTCCAGGATATGTTTGCATACACAGCACACTGAAGGAAGCCTAGGTCTTAGTTTGGGGAATCTGGACACTCTCTGATCCCTTATGAGCAAGAACCTCTTTCTTATATCAAGTCTCCATCCAGCTACTCCTCTCCCTTGATGTTAAATATTTCTTCTAATTCCTTGCTTCCTTCTATGATTGGCTCATTTTTCTGGCCAGAACTATTCGGCATCGAAAGACTGGGCAATGTTCTCTTGCTGCTGCAGTGACAACTGGGGATGTATGGTGCGGTAGGAGACATTTATGTATGAGCTGTGGGGAACCAAGAGTTGAGAAGACACAGAGAGAAGGCATCAAATATCGTGTGTGTGTGTGTATGAGAGGGAGATCAAGAGGATGAGTATCATCTAGGGAGGGAGGGAGAGAGAGGAGAGAGCAAAGAGTATTGTGTGGGAGTGCAATAAGACAAAATAGCAAGAGACGGGAACAAAAAGAGTTAAGAGATTGTGTGTGTTAGGGGGACAACAAGAATTTGAATTCAAGGGAGGGAGTGGAAGAGGAGGGCACAGAATAGTGAAGGGAGCACAGAGAGAGCAAGACATTGTGTGTGATGGAAAGATTAAGGGGTATGTTTATTAAACCGTCTTAATGTGCGCCTGGCGCTAGTGTGCAGGCTGCCATATAAGGAGTGGGCATTTCGGTCTTAACATAGCAAAATGGGATTATCGCGTGATAACGTGCGCTGTGCACATTATCGTGCGAGAAGCCGCTAAGCACGTTAAAGCGCAATAATCTTAAGTAGGCGCACAGACATACAAACACAGAAACAGAAGTTTAGCACAATGGTTAATACACTGACTGATGATACAGGGGTCATACGTTTTATTCCCCCAGTGTGGCTGAGGCATTACCTTTTACATGTAACTATTGCTTTTTGAGGCATTTTAATTTTATTTTAATTACTGCTGCTAGCAAACACACCCTCATAGTGGTGTAACCTAAGGTGCCACATAAGGCACCCTATAAGGCACTCCATAGGGCAAATTATAAAGTGCACTGTCCGCCAAGGCACCCTATAATGTCCCCTATAGGACACCTTATAAGGCACCTTATGGGACACCTTAAGGTTACAGTACTCTGAGGGTGTTTTTGCTGGCAGCACTAATGTACAGTAAAAAGAGACAACACATTGGACAGCCCTATCAGATAACCCCACTGTGGGTTTGAATCCATAAACTCTGGCTCTATAGGCATTGACGTAACCAATTTGTTATAGAGCTGCTAACAAACCCCTGGCTGGCTACAGAAGGACTGCACGTCACCACACAAACATTCTGCTGTGGTTACCAGGATAGGGGCAACCCACCCGTACCCATGATGCACAGCACATGCAAATCAGCAGTCTACAGATGATCACAAGATGGGGTATGCACCCCACAGCACCTCAGCCTGGTAGGGGGAACTGAGCGAGTGCACCCCCACAGCACCTCAGCCTGGTAGGGGGTGCCGATGGTGTGTGTTAGTGGCACAGACTAGCTACAGACCATCACATTGTGTGGGTATTGTGCTCACCCTGATGGTGAGGTGGGGCGGCCAGCACCAGGACTGCAGCACCTTCTATAACTGACAAAGAACATGTTGTAGGTACCCATCAGTGCCTCTGCATGCATGTGGGCAGTAGTTCCTGCAGACCCACCTAGGATACATTAGTGTCTGTCTGTGGTTGTCAATCAGGTCTAGCCCTAATGGGCTATGATGCACCCAGACTAGTGCATATTCTGTGTTGGTGCTATAGTAACATTGATGTAGGAGAGAGGAGGGGGAGGGTGTTTGGACCCATAGGCAGATTATGTAGCACCACCCAACCCTCTGTAGCTCCCACCAACAGATCCACATTCTACCACCCTGCAATGGTGGCAGTAGGGGGAGCCATAAACCCCAGTCTTGCTGGGGAGCAGACACCGTACAGGGCAGCCAATGCAGAGCTGTACACATCCCTAAGGCAATGGCAGACAGACAGTAGGCCTGGAAATGCTCAACTGACCCAACCACCATCTGACATTCTCCAGCAGAAGGCACAGTGAGCCACCAGCCACTGCACAGTGTTCTAGCCATTCATATATAACTGCAGACAGTCTTCTAGGTAGTCCACAGTGCATGATCCTGGAGGAGATGTGTGCACACCCCCCGAAGCAGATAAGTCAGCAATAAGGCCCCAAAGAAGAGAACCTATATATTTCACTTAAAAGAAATACCATATAGCACTATGGAGGAGCCTAGCCATGCCATGGTCACTGCACAGTCAGGGTGAGAGTGACCTCCCAGCAGGACATGCTGTGGCCACCCTGTCAGTGCAGGTTGTGGTCGGGCACTACAATGTCTAAGCCATTGCCCTATGCCCTGTGCTGATGCATCCAGGCCAGGCCACCTTGTCCAGGCTATTCCCACATTACCTTGCTCCTCATTATGCACATTGGCAGGCCAATACTGGCAACAGTGCTAGCAGTGTGGGCTGTGGAGGGTGTTGGCAGCCACCACACACTGGATAGACAGACACACACTCCCCACACCTATGCCAGCATTGTGCAACTATAGAGGTGTTTGGCAGCCCTGGCCACCGCACCAGTCCTGGGCACAGTGCAGGCATGGCTATGGTACGCAATACTGTAGGAGTCACTTCCCAGGGTGGTAAACACTGTCAGACACTAAACCTGTAGCACACTTCACAGACATCAGAAAGGTTGCTATGATGCAGCTCAATCAGCAAATTGTGCTTAACTTAGGAATTGCTATCTGCCAGTAATCATAGCAACCTTTTGATAGATGTGTACCGTATTCCCAGGTTTAGGGTGGCATTGCTAAGGTATGCAAGTGCTAGTATTGGGAGATGCACATAGGGCCCAAAATCCTGCCTCTCAAGGTGGCTTCAGATAATGGAGCCTGTGGGTGCGGGTGTGTCTGCCCCTTTTGGCCGCTGCTCTAGGGCAGAGGTTCCCAACTCCGGTCCTGGTGGGCCAAACACTGTTCAGGTTTTCATGCTGTCCCTGATGAATATGCATGAGATACATCTGCATACCATGGGGGCAATGCATATAAATGCAGCACAGCCATATTTATTGGAGACAGCATGGAACCTGAATGATGTTTGGCCCTCCAGGACCGCTTTTGGGAGACTCTGCTCTAGGTAATGCGCATGTTTATGGTGTCTGTGCTCTGTAGGGTAAAATGTAGGCATTTTGGGCATGTTTATGTTATCTGCACTAAAGGTTCTGTCTGTATTACCACATTTTAGTAGTGGGTAAAATATGGGGACTGGGTTGGCACTGCAGGAACCACAGCTGGGACTTAGAACCTGTGACCTTCTGCTCCTGAACACACTGGCTGTGTGCACCACCGTGTTGCCAGAGAGACAGTGCATTCCCTGGAGATACCATGATTGTTTGTCAGACAGGGCCTGTCTTTTGCAGTGCACGGCACCCACCTAAACAGGGATGGGCCATGATCTGCTGTGGGCAGCTGCCACTGCCCCCTCCACCACCAGTACCCCTCTGCCACCATGCTGACATGCCCTTCTGCTGGTGGTGCTGGTGGTGTGCAGTCTCGGGCCATCCAGTATGCGGGTAGGTGGCTGCCTATGGTGCGGGTTCTGGGGTAGGGGTGCCTGCATAGCTGTCCACGCTTCCCCCCAGTACCGCCTGCCAATGTTCTGTGCCCTTGGGGGTACCTGCTGGGTACTATCCCCTGTGACACTGTGGGAAACACACTCATGCCCGTGTTGGGCCCTCATAAGTTGCTGTCTGGCTGCTCTACTGTTTCAGCATTCGTATGGGCCACCTAGGCATCACCCTAGTCCGCACTGTGGCCCAGCTGCACCACAGCATGTGCCGCCTGCAGCCTTCTGTGCCCCCTTTTCCAGCATCTGTCCAGTTGCCCATTCCGACATGCCCACCCTGCTATTGTGGCACATTTGCATGCCATAGGAAGCCTGTCCAATGGAAAGGGAAAACCCTGATCAGCGCTATTTCACTCTGGGATCATTCACCTTGTATGGGGACAGAGCATAGACCCTTCCAAAATTAATATTATTTTTTTGGAGCTTTCCCAGTAGTGTTTTTTGATGTTTCCCATTAATATCACTATTGGCCAGCTTGGTTATGTTTTTTTTACATTTTTGTTGGGGTCATTTTCAATGTTTATCTGCCCTTTTGTTCCGTGCACATGTATCACACTTATCACTTTTTTGTAGGTTTCCCTGGTTTTGCTGTACATTGCTGACGGAAATGGTTTCTTTTCCCTTTAAATCAGCTCTAACGCCAGGGTTTCACTGGCGTTAGTTTCCAGCCTCGGATTTCACAGCGTTAGTGTGCAGGGAGCCTCTCCCCTCCCACTCTCCGCCCATTGACCCTCTCTCTCCGCCCCTGGGGAGCCTTCCTCCGCCCTCCGGGAGCCTTTCTCCGCCCTCAGAGCTCATTTGCGCCACTGCGCGCGTTATCGCGCGCTAAGGTACCTTTGCACCCGATAAAGCGCCATTATTGCGCGATAAGGTACCTTATTGCGTGATAATGTCCCCGGGCGCACATTAAGACAGTTTAGTAAACATACCCCTAAGAGTGTGAAATTTTGGGAGCAGGACAGAGAGAAGACATAGGCTTTTCATTGGTTTGTGTGGGGGGGTTTTGTTTGTGTTTTTTTTGGGGGGGGTTGTCTCCACCGGTCTGCTGGTGGGGGAGCACAACCCACTTGTCTGGACCAGTCTAGCAGAACTCAGAGGATGTTAACTGGTAAGATGTCACTTTTTTTTAAGGAAAAATGCTCTGGATATTGGTTTCTGAGCTCATGCACCATAATTACTTGCTTAAGCATGCCATATTCTGATCCAGTCACAGATGAAACCAAGAGAAGGGGGGAGGTTGTATGATAGAGGTTCAGGTAATTCTGAAGTATAATTAATGTCACATCTTTTTTTTTCTCCCCCCCCCCCCCCCAAAATGAAAGAGAGCTCTTGAAGAGATCTTGGTATAAGGCCCCACTGAGAGAGACTGAAGAGCAACAGAATAAAAAAATTGTAATAAATTCAAGAAAGCCTGACATCCTTAGGGGTATGTTTACTAAAACCCCGCTAATGTGCGGGCCGCGGTAGTGAGCGGATGCCATATAAGGAGTGGGCATTCCGTCCTGAAAAAGAAAAGCCGTGATTGACATATGCGCTAAGGTGCGCGGCGCCCATGTGTGCCCCGCACATTAGCGCATGAGGAAGCTGCGCGGGAGGCATATGTGGCACGCTGATGTGCACACAGACCAGTAGAGGCACAGCACAATGGTTAAGGCACTTACCAATGATGCAGGGATCAGGGGTTCAATCCCCCACAGTGCCCAATGAAGACAGCTGGCAGAGACATTAATTTATGAGGCATTTAAATAATGGGCAGCATAAGGTGGCACGCTGATGTTTTCGGAGGCATTTTAATACTGGGCGGCATAAGCAGCGCGCTGATGTGCACATAGAAAAGCAGAGCCACAGCACAATGGTTAAGGAATCAGGGACCAATGGTGCAGGGATCAGGGGTTCAATCCCCCACAGTGTTCAATGTAGACGTCTGGCTGAGGCATTACTTTAGGAGCTAGTCTAATATTGTGCAGCATAAGGCAGCACGCTGATGGGCATTAGGCAGCATGCTATTGCTTTAGGAGGCTTTTTAATATTGGGCGGCATAAGGCGGCGCGCTAATGTGCAAGCACAGGAACAGAACCACAGCACAATGGTTAAGACACTGACCAATGGTGCAGGGATCAAGGGTTCAATCCCCCACAGTGCCCAATGAACAAGGCTGGCTGAGGCATCACAGTGTCTGAATGGCTTCAATCTCAGAACCTCCAAATTCAACACAAGAAGACTGAGGTTCTCTTCATCACTAGGGACACACTTTTCACCACCCCATCCCAGATAAAGGTGAAAGAAGCCAAGCTCCAATCAAAACCTTCCATTTGATACCTTGGGGTCACTTTGGACCAACGCATGGATATGAAACTTCATATAACCAACATAGTCAGAGCAATCTACCTCAAGATCCGGACACTCGGCCATCTTTGCCCCCTGCTTGATCCTGGTGACTTCCGAACTATATTTCAAGCCTTAACCTTACCCCACCTTGACTATGCTAATGCCATTCTTCAAGGCCTCCCACACTCTACCTTAAACCCTTTGCAACTCGCCATGAATACCACTGCTAGAGTCCTCTACGGAGCATCAAGAAGGGACCATGTAACACCCATCCTAAAGCAACTCCACTGGCTCCCCATACATGGCAGACTATTGTTCAAGACATTATTACTCACCTTCAAGGCCACTAAAAGCATCACTTCCTCCTCTCTAATAGACCTCATTCAGACCGTTCCACCCAACAGATCTAGGAGAACGATATCAACTAATGTGCTAATTATCCCTAAAGCAGCCACAAAATGCCTATCAGCGACATCTAACGGGGCCTTCAGCTTCTATGCCCCTAAGTGCTGGAACGCCTTACCTCCAGAGATTCGGGCTATCACCGATCTATCTCTTTTCAAAAAGGCACTCAAATCCCACCTTTTCCCCCAATATTACTAGACCATCCAACCAATCTCGAACACTACCCAAACTAAGAACAAATCCTGTTGTGTATATACATGTAAATACTCATGTAAATAGTTGCAGTAATGACTTCCCCATGTTTTATCCAAGTTCTCTGACCTGTTCTCTGTAAAACCAAACAGTTTGTTGTTCTGGTCTGTTGTTATATTGTGAACCGCGCTGATGCTGAATAGAGCGGTATATAAGAGCCTGTAATAAATAAATAATAAATAAATTACGTATTATGGGGAAGATTGCTTTTGGAGTCATGTTATGTTTATTTTAATTTGCACTACTAGCAAACGCACTCTCAAAGCATGTTAAAATAAGGCGGCCTATAAGGCACATCTTAAAGTGCACTGTCAGCCAAGGCACCCTAGAATGTTGCTTATAGGGCGCATTAGAGGGTGCCGTATGAGGTACCGCAAGGTCAGAATACTGTTTGTTATGGCAGCACTGTGCAGTTTAAAGAATGGAAAGCATAAGTAGGTGCGCTGACAGGCAAGGAGGAGCAGCAGTGGAGCACAATGGTTAAGGCACTGACTGCTGATACAGGGGTCATGAGTTTGCTCCCCAGTGTCCCTAATATGTAAGGCTGGCTGTGGCATCAGCTTTGCATTGTACATATGTTTCCCTGCAGCACTTTATTAATTGCTGCCACAAACACGCCCTCACGTGCCGTAATTGAAGGTGCCGTATGAGGCTCCCTATAAGGCACTCCATAGGGCACATTATAAATTGCACTGTCCGCCACAGCACCCTAAAATGTCCCCTATAGGGCACCCTATAAGTTGCATCACAGGATAATGTACAGTGCACCTTATATGGACGGGAACCATAAGGTGCTCTATAGGGCGCCCTATAAAGCACCCTCAGAGGCACCTTATGGGTACAGTACGCTGAGGGTGTTTTTGCTGGCATCAAAATATGTACATTAAAAAAAGGTAATGCATTGGACAACCCTATCAAACAGCCCCACTGGGGGTTTGAACCCATGATCTCTGGCTTCACAGGTAGTGAAGTAACCATTGGGCTATAGCTCCATAGCTACCAGCAAACCCTAGGCTGGCTGCCGAGAGCCTGCACGTCACCACACAGACAGGCTGTTGTGGTCACTAGGATAGGGTTAGCACACCCATACCCATGATGCACTGCACATGCAAATCAGCTGTCCACAGATAAACACAAGATGGGGAATGCACCCCCACAGCACCTCGGCCTGGTAGGGGGAAGTGACCATGTGCACCCCCACAGCACCTCGGCCTGGTAGGGGGTACTGACCATGTGTTTAACTGGCACAGAGTAGCTACACACCGTCACATTGTGCGGGTACTGTGCTCACCCTGAGTGTGCGGTGAGGCACCCAGCACCAGGTCCACAGCACCTTCCATGGCTGAATAAGGCCATGCCAGAGGTCCAAAGCAGTGTTAAACTGTGAGATAGGTAGTTTCTGCAGAAACACCTTGGATATCTCTGTCTTAGCCAGGCATAGCCCCCCCCCGGCACCAAACAGGGGCCCCCCATCAATAGATCCACATTCTACCTCCCTGCAAAGGTGGCAGTAGAGGGGACCATCAACCCCAGTCCTGTTGAGGAACACACACACCCCCACAGGGCAGTCAATGCAGCCCTATACCCATCCATAACACAATAGCAGACAGACATTAGGCCTGGATATGGTAAGCTACACCCCACCACTATCTGATATTCTCCTGCAGCAAGTCATCATACACTGCACCCAGCAAGCCACTCTATCAAGACACATACCAGCTGCAAACAGTCTGCTAGTTAGTCCATAGTACATGTTCCCAGTGGAGATGCATGCACCCAGAACTGGGATGTCAACATAAACAACAAGCAGATAAATCAGTAACTAGGCCCCAAAAGGAAACCCATATCTATCACATGAGAGAAATACTATATAGCACTATGGGAGTGCCTAGCCATGCTGTGGTCACTGCACAGTCAGGGTGAGAGTGATCTCTCAGCAGGACATACTGAGGTCACCCTGTCTGTGTAGGTGGTGGCCAGGCACTAAAATGTCCCAGTCAGTGCCCTATGCCCTGTGCAGATGCACCCTGGCCAGGCCACCCTGTCCGGCCTATACCCATGGTACCTTGCTCCTCATTATGCACATTGGCAGCCCAATACTGGCAACATTGCTGGCAGTGTGGGCTGTGGATGGTGTTTGCAGCCACCACACACTGGATAGACAGACAGCCACCCCCACACCTATGGCAGCATTGTGCCACTATGGAGGAGTTCAGCAGCCATACCCACCACACCAGTCCTGGGCACAGTACAGGCATGGATATGGTACGCAATACTGTTGGGGGTCACTCCCCAGGGTGGTAAACACTGTCAGAGACCAGACCTGCAGCACACACCACAGACATCAGAATGATTGTTATGGTGGAGCTCAATGAGCAAAATGTGCTTAACTTAGGAATTGATATCTGCCAGTTATCATGGGAAACGTTTGATAGCTGTGTACCATATACCCAGGTGTAGGGTGGCATTGCTAAGGTATGCAACTGATAGTATTGGGAGATACAGGCAGGGCCCAATGTCCTGCCTCTCCAGGAGGCATTGGCCAATGGGGCCTGTGGGTGTGTGTGTGGATGTGTCTGGCCCTGTTGGCTGCTGCTTTACGGCAGAGTTTCCCAACTCCAGTCCTGGTGTTCCAAACACTGTTTGGGTTTTCATGCTGTCCCTCATAAATATGCATGAGCTATATCTGCATACCATGGGGGTGGTGCATAGATGTGCAGCACAGGCATCTTTATTAGAGGCAGCATGGAACCTGAATGGTGTGGGGCCCTCCAGGACTGCATTTGGGAGACTCTGCTCTAGGTAATGCGGCTGTTTATGGTGTCTGTGTTTGGTGTGGTAAAATATAGGCGTATTAACCATGCGTAGGTTCTCAGCAATAAAGGTTTGTCCTTACTATCATGGTTTAGTTGTGGGAAAAATATGTGGACAGGATTGGCAGTAGCCCCAGCTGGCCTTTGAACCTGTGACCTTCTGTTCTTGCACACACTGTCTGTGTGCACTGCACCACCATGTTGCCACAGATATGCTGCATTCCCTGGGGTGTCCATGACTGTACATCCAACAGAGCCTGTCTTGCGGTGGACGGTGCCAGCCTGCACAGGCCTAGGCCACTGTCTGCTGTGGCTTGCAGCCACTGCCCCCTCCACCACCTGTACCCTTCCGCCAACATGCAGACATGTCCTTATCTGGGAAAAAGCATATGACCTGATTGACTGGTGGCACTCCAGGACTGAATCAGGGTGACACGGCTGTAGGTAATGGCCATTGTTATGGTTTGTGTGCGGTGTAGGGTAAAATATGGGTGTTTGAACCATGCTTATGTTCTCTGCAAAAAAGGGGTGTCTGTACTATCACTGTTTAGTGGTGGGTAAAAATGTGGAGCCTGGGTTGGCAGTAGCCCCAGCTAGGATTTGAACCTGTGACCCTCTGGTCTTACAGACACTGGCTGTGCCCGTTGCACCACACTGTAGCCACAGAAACAGTGCAGTCCCTGGAGATGGGAAACCTGGCCTGATGAGTCAGAAACCCTGCTCTGCACAATATTACTGTGGGCTCATTTACCTTGTATGGAGACAAACGTGCAAATAAACCTCACAAATGACCTCAGAAAAAGGGGCAAACACCCATATCCAAGCTGGGCAACAGTGACATCACTGGGCAACATTACACAACACTCCCAGGAAAGCTCCACTAAACTGAAATGATTTTTGAAAGGGTCTACGGAGCGTAGACCCTTCCAAAAATAATTTCTTTTCTTTGGAGCTTTCCTGGGAGTGTTTTTTATTGTTGCCCATTGCTATCACTGTTGCCCAGCTGACCTATAATTTTTACAATATTTCATGTGGTCATTTTAAAGTTTTATTTGACATTTTGTTCTGTGCACATGTATCACACTGCTCACGTTTTGTAGGTTTCCCCGGTTTTGCTGTACATTGCTGACGTAAATGGTTTCTCTTCCCTTTAAATCGGCTCTAAAGCGAGGTTTTCACTTGCGGTATATTTTGGGCCGAAATTCAGCCCCGTTCCTGTGCGGGGAGCCTCTCCCCTCCCACTCTCCACCCATTGACCCCGTCCCCCCGCCCCTCGGGAGCCTTCCTCTGCCCTCGAAATGCCTTTCCACGCCTCTATCGCACATCAGCGCGCCGCGCACTTTTGCGGGCGGCGCGCACGTGTGCGGGGCACCAAAAACGCTCAAGTGCGCCCCGCACAATTGCGCGGTTTAGTAAACATACCCCTTAGTTGCAGAAAACTGAGTGGGAAAGACAGAGATTAGCATGGCACTGCACCATGAATGAAGCTGGGCAGACTAGATGGTTCTTATGTCATTTTTCATGTTTGTTCCAAAAATGTTTGAATACATGTGATTTTATTAAGAAATAACGTGTTCATATTCATTTTCTAAACAGTGTTCTCCTATACAGGGCCAAGATCCCTTTACTTTATAGGGTGGTTTCACCTTCAGTTCACAAGATACTTTCTGTAAGGGTAACTTGTAGGGTGGAGGAGCAGAAGTAATAAAATTGTGTCACTCGGCATAATGGGGAGAGGTCTTCATCAGCATGATTTAAGACTAATAAGAGAAAATATTTTTTCACTCAACGTGTAATCAAACTCTGGAATTTGTTACCGGGGGATGTAGTAAAAGCTGTTAGTGTAGCTGGAAAAGCTGTTAGTGTAGCTGGGTTTAAAAATGTTTTGGACAAATCTAGGGTAGTGGCCCTACCGGCTTCATTTTTTCTCAGGTACCCCTGTAAATGTCTAGTTACGTTTCAGGGGTCTAAATTTATTTTTTCAGATCCTTCTCAATTGCAGGTATTTCTGGATAATAAAGAGGGGGCACAGTAATTTAGGGGAAGGTGGGACAATATAATAGTGTGCTGTCATATAAATTGGTAGTAGATCAAGGTGAATGACAATCACATACTGTAAGTACAGGGCTGGTACAAGGAGATGAGGCACCCTAGGTGAACCTCATCCCTTGAGCCATCACTTCCCCCTGCAACACCCATTGCTGCTTCCATCACCCCTCTCTGGGACTTGCAGCAGTGGCAAAGGGATTGTTTGTGGCTATTGCAGGTCCCGAGAGGGGTGACAGTGGCAGCATGGGTGCCCCATAGGGCCAGTGCTACAGGCAACTTCTTGGTTTACTAGCACGGTGTAGGTATTTCTCTGTCCCCAGGGTGCTTAGAATCGAAGGGTGTACCTGAAGCAATGGAGGGTTAAATGACTTATAGTTCTAGACCCACCCAACCGCTTCCTTCTAGTCCCAATCTCCCAAGCCCCCACATCAGCCCATTTCCAGTTCTAGCCCCCCATATGATTTTTTCCAGTTCCATTCCAGCCCCCCATCAGCTCATTTCCACTCCAAGCTCCCCCATCAGCCAATTTCCAATCCTAGCCCCCTTGTCAGCCCATTTACAGCCCTATTCCAACTCCCTTTAGCCCGCTTCCAGTCCTATTCCAGCCCCCATCAGCCAATTTCCAGTCCTATTCCCCCATTAGCTATTTCCAATCCTATTCCAGCCCATCACCCATTTGCAGTCCAAGCTCCCCCCATCAGCCCATTTCCAGTCCTAGACCCCATATGCTCTTTTCCAGTTCCAATCCTAGCCTCCTCGTCAGCCCATTTCCAGTACTATTCCAGCCCCCATCAGCCCATTTCCAGTCCTAGTCCCCCACATGCTCTTTTCCAGTTCCATTCCAACCCCCCCCATCTGCCCATTTCCACTCCAAGCTCCCCCATCAGCACGTTTCCAATCCTAGCCTCCTCGTCAGCCCATTTCCAGTCCTAGCCCCCCATATGCTCTTTTCCAGTTCCATTCCAACCCCCCCCCCCATCTGCCCATTTCCACTCCAAGCGCCCCCATCAGCACGTTTCCAATCATAGGCTCCTCGTCAGCCCATTTCTGGAGTGGAGGAGTAGCCTAATGGTTAAGAACACTAGCTTGAGATCCCAGTGAGCAGGGTTCAATTCCCACTAGCACTCCTTGTGGCCTTCTGCAAGTCACTTAACCCTCTATTGCCTCAGGGAAAAATCCAAGTTCTCAATGTCCCTGTTTAATGTACATTACCAAGTTTAAGTTTCAATGTAAACTGCTTTGATTGAAATGATAAAGCAGTATATAAAACCTGTTAAATAAATAAATTATCATCCCATTTCCACTCCAAACTCCCCATCAGACAATTTACAGCCTCCTGGTCAGCCCATTTCCAATCCTAGTCCCCCCCCCCCTCTCCATCACAGCCCATTTCCAGTCCATGTTCCCCCTCATCACAGCCCATCCAGCTCTAGCCCCCCATCACAGCCCATTTCCCTATCCCTCAATCACAGCTCCTCCAGTCCTAGCCCTGTGGCCATCTAAGGGGCTGCAGAGGGAGCTGGGAAAGCCCATGTGAGGCCCTGGCTCCCTCTGCACAGCCACCAGCAAGAGGAGTCTTTTCCCTCACACTGGCGGCTGTATCTGTGAAGCCGCGAATGCTGGGAAACATTAAAGGGCATTGCCTTTAACTTCTCCCGGCATTCGCAGCTTCATAGATACAACCAACAGCGTGAGGGAAAAGATTCCTCACGCTGGCAGCTGTGCAGAGGGAGCCGGGGCCTCGTGCGGGCTTCCCTGGCTCCCTCTGCAGTCATCCACATTGTGCAATAATGGAGTTTGTGTGGGGCCCCCTGAAGCGCGGGGCCCTGTGCGAAAAACATTATTGCACAATGGACAGGCCGGCCCTGCCAGGGATCTGTGCTATGCCCGCTGCTTTTTACTTGTTCATGAATGACCTGGAAAATGGAATAACAAATGAGATGATCAGATTTGCAGTTGATACAAAATTATTCAAAGTTTATTCATTTAACCAGTTTTCTATACCACCTTATCCTTCAATCAAAGCAGTTTTTACATTATGCAATTACTACAAGCAGGTACTGGATACATTCCCTTGTCCCCAAAGGGCTCACAATCTATGTGTATCTGAGGCAGCTGAGGGTTAAGTAGCTTGCCCAAGGCCACAAGGAGTGCCTATAGGACTAGAAACTCCAGTCCCTCCAGCCTGAGATTGCTGTCCCCAGGTGGGATTTCAACCCCTGGCCCTCCAGCATGAAGTACCATGTCCTAACCACTAGACCGAGAGGATTGTGAAAAATTACAAGAGGACCTTGAGAAATTGGGAGAATGGGCATTAAAATGGCAGATGAAATTTAATGTGGACAAGTACAAAGTTCTGCGCTTAGGGAAGAACAACCCAAACTACAGATACACAATGCAAGGTTCCACAATAGGAATCATCACCCAGGAAAAGAAACTGGGCGTCATCGTGGATAATACATTGGAACCCTCTGCCCAGTGGGCAGCGGTGGCCAAGAAAGCAAATAGAATGCTAGGGATCATAAGGAAAGGAATGGAGAATTAAACTAAGGATATTATAATGCCTCTGTATTGCTCCATAATGTGATTAAACCTCAAAAAAGAACATAGTGGAATTAAAAAAGTTACAGAGAAGTGGGACCAAAATGATAAAGGGTTGGAAGGATACCTCTACGATGAAATGCTTAAAAGGTTAGGGCAACTTGAAAAAGAGATGGCTGAGGGGGAGATATGATAGCAGTTTACAAAATAGTGATTCTATATCGCCCTGCTAGATCAGTCCAGACAAGTGGGTTGTGTTCCCCTACTAGTAGATTGGTGGAGACAAAAAAACAATGAAAAACCCAGGTTTCAATGACATCACTACCATGCCTCTATCTTTATCAGCCACCAGAGGTTTCTTCAGTATTTCTTTGTCTCCAGCAGATGGTGGATGGATTTTCTCCAGTCTGAAAAAGACTGAGAGGGCTAGATTGATTAAACACTTGTGAATGATCACCTTGAGGGTGACTCTCTCACTTGAGTGCAATGTGAGAGGGTCCACTAGATTGCGATCTTTTCAGTAGCCATAGGAGGAGAGAAAATTGGTTCAGCTTCGTGCTCTTATCATAAGAGTCTATTGAGTAGCCAGAATATTGGAAGGATTTGAAAGGATTGGAAGAGTTCAGCAGCCACAGATGACCTCAACACACCCTCCCTTCTCCTTTGTTCCCCCTGCTCTCTCCCGAAGATTGCAGAAGGCACTCAGAGGAATCTGCCTGCCAGCCATCTTAAACACAGTGCCTGCAAAGCCAGAAAAACAGTTTCAGGGGCATGCAGCTGAGCCTGGATTTCTGCCTGGGGCTCTCAGGAGGTGAGTACCAAGGCTTGACCTCATCATTGTCCTTGTTGGGGGCTCCCAATTCAGTCCGTCTGGGCTCCCAATTCAGCAGTCCAATTCAAAGTGGACCGCTGGCGACAGTTGGCGTGGTGTGGGGGCTTCTCCTGTCATTTTCTGCATGCGTTAATAGCATTTTTACTATTGTGCGCCTGGCGGTCGCACAGTCCTTGCTTGCGTTCCACCTGAGCAGCTCCAACACGTGTTCCAACCCAAGTGCCCATAATGTGTGTTATTGTGTAAACATTATTAACACATGCTTGCCAAGCCACTGTGGCCTTAGTGTGCACTATTATGATACTTGTCTTAACTCTCAGCAAACATTTTTTGGCCTTTGGCAAGTGAGGTGCTTCCTCTTTGGCTTCTGGACTCTGCTCTTCTTGCATGGCAGCTTCTAAGTCATCCCTGTAGGGCTTGCTCCCCTTCTCTCAGCCAGGAGATACAGGTAGTCCCAGCTTAACTGCCTTAGGGCAGGAGGTGGTGGATGGCACTGTGGGTAAGGATAATCAGCCAACCAAAGCTTCTGGCAGTCATGCTATGAATTGCTCCCTGTCCTCTAGGGGATCATAGGTGGCTATGTCCCCTGGTGTAGGGGCATCGTTTCCACGAGGAGAGCTTCCGGAGTCTATTGTCCTCCCCGGAATTCTTTTCCTTTTTGTAAAAGGCCTGGTCATTCTGGCATAGAAATTCAAACCTGGCAGCCTCTGGGCTCCCCCAAGCACAGTCTTGTGAGGGGCAGGCTGAAAGTGGAAGCCCTGTTTGATTGCCTATGGCTAAGCATCTCTGTCAAAGGGCATCTCCTAGAAGTGGGCATCAGCTGAGATCTGTCTGAGATTTGTACTGTGGCTTGGATTCAGATGCCTCAGTTTTGTGCTCTGATGTGGATGATGAAGTACTCTCACCTTCAGATGATTGTGAAGAGGCCGGTGTTATCTTCTGGTTCTGGAAGGTGGAATTGGCGGTGCTGATTGCCAAGGTCTCATCCACCTTGAGCTTGGTGGAGGCTCCAGGTACGGGGCAGGAGCTGAAGGTGCATCCACTCCTGCAAGGGGTGCAGAAATCCACTACTGTCTTCCCATTCCTGGAGGTGATCAAAGACATGATCCGGTCAGAGTGGGATTCCCCTGATTCCCTGCCTAAGGGGCTGAGGTTGTATAAGAAGATGTACACTCTTCCGAAGAAGGAGTGTGTCATGTGGTTTGATATTCCTACTGTGGATACACAAGTCATGGTGGTTACCAGATGGACCACCATACCTGTGGAAGTCAGATCGGCCTTAAAGAATACTCTGGACTGAAAGGTGGATTCATTATTGAAGAACCAGACATCTCAAGCCATGCTCCAATGGATTCAGTCAGACTCCTGGGGGGTCTCAGGACTCCGATCACTACCAGCCTGGAAAGCTCTTCTTCCCCTCTGCTTCCAGATTTTGGGCTCCTTCTCAGTCCTTTTGTGGAGCACAAGAGCCCAGGGACTCAGCCCCTCCAGAGGAGGACCCTCCTGGGCTGCGCAATGAAGGTTTTGGGGCCCATTCCCTGGTCCTTCAGCTAGGGGCAGGCTTCACCTCTTCTTTCAGGAATGGGCCTGGGTCACCAAGGATCACTGGATGCTAGAGACCATTCAGTTTGGCTATGCCCTTGAATGCAAAGAGCCAATCCCGATGCTTTCGTCATCTTCCCCTGTGAGTCTGCGAACAAAAGGGCTGCTGTGCAGATCACCTTGGACAAGTTGCTACTCCTGATGGCAGTGGGACCTGGTCCCCCAGATGATTGGGGCAAGGGCAGGTTTCCCATCTATTTTGTAGTGCTGAAAAAGGATGGATTCTTCCGGCCCATTCTTGACCTCAAGGGTATCAATGAGCACTTGCACGTCCTGTGCTTCCAGATGGAAACTTTGCAATCTGTAATTCCAACAGTACGCTGAGGGGAGTTCCTGGCCTCTCTGGATTTGGCTGAGGCGTATTTTCATATCCCGATCTGAGAGGATCAGAAAAAATATTTGTGTTTTGCCATGCTTGCCTTTAACTTTCAGTTTGCCACCCTCCCATTCGGCGCCAAGGGATTTGTGTGCACCCATATCTGGATGACTGATTCATCCAGGCCCATTCTCTTTCAGAGGCATCTCAGGCAGCAACCTGAGTGGTGTCCTTTTTTGGAAGGGCTCAGCTGGGTGATCAATTGGGGAAATAGCCAGTTGAGGTCTTCCCAGTTCCTGGGAGCACATTTCAGTACTTGAGTGGGCAGAGTCTTCCTGCCAAAGGAGAAAGTCAAAAGGTTTTTGAATTGCCTGATGCTATTCTGCTCACAGCAGGCTCCCAGAGTCCGAAATTATCTTCAGCTCCTCGAATTTATGGTGGCGGCGATCAAGATGATGCCATGGGCGCATGCGCACATGCAGCCACTCCAATGGTCCTTATTGACTCCGTGGTCCCTGAATTCTCAGCAGTTCAAGCTCAGGCTCCTGCTCCTGATGATGATGGAGATGGCTCTCCTGTTTGTGTGGGTGGAGAAGAACTTCCTAGCATTGTGGAAGCAAACTTTCTCAACTGGCACTCTCTGGATCCAGGGGAGTGGGAATGGAGTCAGAGGTATTTCAGTTGATTCTGCGCTGCTGGGGTCACCCCGAGATGGATCTGATGATGACCTGCTTTATTGCCAAAGTGCCTCTTCTTCAGTTGCTGGATAGAGATGGGGTCCTAGGGCATCGATGCCCTGGGTCAGCCTTGGCCAAGTTAATACTTGCTGTATTATTACCACTTATCATTTGTATAGAGCTACAAGGCATATGCAATGCTATACAGATAATGTAAAAGATGGTCTCTGCTCATAAGAGCTCACAATCTAGTCAAGACAGACAACCTAACAGCTGAGGACAAGGATATATCTAGGGGAATCGTAAGGAAACACATAAGAAACTAAGTGGATCAGGATACCAAAGTAGCCTCAAAAAGGTGAGTTTTCAGTCTGTATTTGAAAAGGGCCAGAGATGAAGCCTGATGTACATACTCAGGTAGTTTGCTCCAGGCATAAGAAGCAATAAGGTGGAAGGATCGAAGTCTGGAGTTGGCAGTAGCAGAAAAGGGCACAGATAGAAGGGATCTGCCAGAAGAGCAGAGTTCCTGAGGAGGGGTGTGGAGAGGGAGATAAGAGAGGAAAGGTACTGAGGGGCAACAGAATGAGTGCAGTTATAGGTCAGTAGGAGAAGTTTGAACTGGATATGGAAATGAATAGGGAGCCAGTGAAGTGACTTGAGAAGGGGGGTTATATGAGCATATTGAAGCTGGTGGAAGATTAGTCGTGCAGCCAGGTTTTTTAACAGATGGAAGGGGAGAGAGATGATTCAGAGAGAGACCAGCAAGGAGGAGGTTGCAGTAGTATAGACGGGAGGTGACTAAAGAGTGGATAAGTGTCTTAGTAATGTGTGTAGAAAGGTAGGGTCCCTGTGGACCCTAGTGGGGCTTGTGATTCGGCATATAGACAGCCACTCTGGAAGGATTATTCTAGTGGCACTGGATTGGCCGAGGAGAGAGTGGTTCTGAGATCTGATATGGCTTCTGCAAGCGTCACCTCTTCACTTGCCTCTATCTCAGGACCTCTTGCGTCAGGGGCAGATTGTTCTGGAAGATCCAGTTCCCTTCTTGCTTATGGCTTGGCTCTTGAAAGGAGATGGCTTGCACATAAGGGCTACTCTCCAGAAGTGGTTTCTACACTGCTTGGAGCCCGGATTAGGTCTACCAATCTGGCACACGTTTAGATCTGATGCTTCTTTGAGCGATGGTGCGGTGCATGGAAGAGGGTTCCTGAGGCAGAAAAGGTGCCATCTCTGCTGGCCTTTCTGCAGGAAGGTCTAAAGAACTGCTTTTCTCTTAGCTCCATGAAGGTTCAGGTGGCAGCTTTGGCCTGTTTCAGAGGTCAGGTGGCTGGTAAGTCACTAGCCTTACACCCAGCTGTTTTGAGCCTTCTTAAGGGGTTCAATGTCTGCGTCCTCCCCTCCAGTTTGTGGTCCCTTCCTGGGATCTTTTCCTGGTGCTCAGGACCCCGATGTTGGAGCCCTTTAAGCTACAGAAGCACGCTACACTGAAGGATTTGATGCACAAGATGGTCTTCTTGATCGCGATTGTTCCACATGGGGAATTTCCGAGCTGCAGGCTCTGTCTTGCTGAGATTCCTATCTGTCTGTTTCAGAGGAGACTATTTCCTTTCAGCTTGTGCCTTCCTTCTTGCCTAAGGTGATTTCTTCTTTTCATGTACCCTCCTTCTCTAAGGAATAATATTGAGGGAAGGATAAGGATCTTCGCCTTGTGGATGTCTGGAGGGTGACTCTCTGGTAATTGGAGGTTACGAATACCTTTTGTAAGTCTGACCATCTTTTCGTGCATGTCTCCTAGCCCATACAAGGGTGATACAGTGGTTAAGTCTACATTGGGGTACTGGATTAAGGAGGCCATTGCAGAACTGGCTGGTTCCAGAGGGTTTGCGTGCCCATTCTACTCGAACGCAAGTGTCCTTGTGGGCAGAGCAGAGGTTGGTAGTTCCTGCAGACATTTGTCTGGCAGCAATGTGGGCATCACTTTCCACTTTTATCAATCATTACTGCTTGGATGTCCTTGAATGGGCGGACACGGTCTTTGGCTCAAAGGTTTTGCGAGCTGCTGTGTTTTCTTTCTGCACAGTGAAGGCATAGCTTTGGTACGTCCCATTTGTCTGGACTTGTCTAGCAGGATGATATGGAATGTGACATTTTACTTACCAGATAATGTCCTTTCTTGAGTCCTGCTAGACCATTCCAGAGCCCACCCTCTGGAACTGTGTTTGCTCTGTTCTTCTGTGGCAGTACCCTTGGGTCCGCTATGATTTCTATACTTCGCTCTGCAGGTCCATCTTCTACTGATAGTCTTCTGTTTATGCTTTGCTGTACATAGTTCTGTACTATTTGATCACTCATTGTTGCCCACGATGAGATTTTGTGAGGCTTGCCATCTTCTCCCAGATGCTTGGGGATGGATACTGAAGAGACCTCTGACTGAGGCAGATAAAGGCATGGAAGTGATGTGATTGAAACCTGGGCTTTTAATTGGTTTGTTGTCTCCACCAATCTTCTGGTAGGAGAATACAACCCACTTGTCTGGACTGGTCTAGCAGGACTCAAGGAAAAGAGATTATCTGGTGAGTAAAAAGACACCATGGAATAGAATGGATAAACAGAGATTAGTTCTTTACTCCTTCAAGAAATAGAAAGATTAGGTGACATGGAATGAAGCTACAATGTAGCACATTTAAAACTAACTGGAAAAATTATTGTTTCACTCAACTTGTAATCAAACCCTGGAATTCATTACCATAGGATGTAGTAAAAGCTTTTAGTGTCGCAGGGTCCGATATTCAAAGGGTATTTACATGGTTAACAGCCAGTTAACTGTGTAAATGCCTGCTAACCGGACATTATACGGCATTTACACGGGTAGTGCCATCAAATATCCCCAACTAAGTCCCCTATGTGCCCTGATGCTAGCCGGTTAGCATTAGGGCGTGCCGGGGGTTTTCCAGGGTGGAGCAGAGGCGGTGACCAGGGCTAACCGTGCAGCCCAGTAAATCATGTAAATGCCTTAGTCAGGAATAATTAATGACACCTACTTAGTTAGTGCCGTTGAATATCCCCGTCTGTGTCCCCTATGTGCCCTGATGTTCAGTATTCAGTATTAGGACTAGGGCTGTTAGAATCCATTCCAAGGTGAAGATCTTAGACTTTAGGAAGACTAACTTTGCGAAGATGGGCCAATACCTCAGGGAGTCGTTAGTGGGATGGGAACAGCTGGGGGATGTAGAAAAACAGTGGGCAAAACTGAAAGGGGGTATTTTAAAGGCAACCAACCTTTTTGTTAAAATGGTAAATAAAGGCAAAAGGAACAGGAGACCGCTATGGTTTTCGAAGGAAGTAGCTGGAAAAGTGAAGAAAAAGAGGGAGGCCTTCATGAAATACAAGAGATCACAGAGAGAGGAAGACAGGCATCTGTATTTGGAAAAACTTAGAGAAGCTAGCAAAGTAGTCAAGAAGGCAAAGATTCAAAAGGAGGAGGAAATAGCCAATGCAATAAAATGGGGGGATAAGACATTTTTCAGATATATTAGTGAGAAGAGGAAGGGCAAAAGTGGTATTGTCAGACTCAAGGGTGCAGGGGGGGAATATGTAGAAGCTGATAAGGATAAAGCGGAATTGCTTAACAAATATTTTTGTTCTGTGTTCACAGATGAAGAACCAGGAGCAGGACCTCAGAAAACACCCACAAATAAGAACAGAAGCGAGGGACATCTTGAACAATTTTCAGAAGACTGTGTTCGTGAGAAACTAGCTCAACTTAAAGTAGACAAAGCGATGGGACCGGATGGGATACACCCTAGAATACTGAGGGAACTTGGGGACGTTCTAGCAACTCCACTGACTGACCTTTTCAATGCCTCGTTGGAGTCGGGAGTGGTGCCAAAGGACTGGAGAGAGGCTCATGTGGTGCCTTTACACAAAACCGGAAGTAAGGATGTGGTTGAAAACTACAGGCCGGTTAGTTTAACTTCAGTGGTGAGTAAATTATTGGAAACGCTGCTGAAAGAGAAAATAGTGAGGTTTCTGGAGTCCGGCGGATTACAGGATCCGAGGCAGCATGGATTCACCAGAGGCAGGTCTTGTCAGACAAATCTGATTGATTTCTTTGACTGGGTGACCAGGGAGTTGGACCGAGGGAGAGCTCTAGATGTGGTGTATTTAGATTTCAGTAAAGCCTTTGACACTGTTCCTCACAGGCGACTTATAAACAAACTGAGCACCCTAGGGATGGACCCTAAAGTTACTGCTTGGGTTAGAAATTGGTTGGGTGGGAGGCGACAAAGAGTACAAGTAAATGGAGCTCACTCTGAGGAGAAGGATATTACCAGTGGTGTGCCCCAGGGATCTGTCCTTGGTCCGATTCTTTTTAACATCTTTGTTAGTGATATAGCGGAAGGGCTGTCGGGTAAGGTTTGCCTCTTTGCGGATAATACCAAAATCTGCAATAGAGTAGACACCCAGGAAGGTGTAGATAACATGAGGAGGGATCTAGCTAAGCTTGAAGAATGGTCTAGAATTTGGCAGCTGGGATTTAATGTTAAAAAATGTAAGGTCATGCATTTGGGCAGCAGCAATCCAAGGGAGCAATACAGTATAGGAGGTGAAGTACTTTTGTCCACTAAAGAAGAGCGGGACCTAGGCGTGGTTGTGTCTGATGATCTTAAAGTAGCTAAACAGGTAGAAAATGCGACGGCAAAAGCTAGAAGGATGCTTGGGTGCATACGGAGAGGAATGGCTAGCAGAAAAAAGGAGGTGATAATGCCTCTGTATAAGTCTTTGGTGCGACCTCATTTGGAGTATGGTGTGCAATTCTGGAGACCGCACCTTCAAAAGGATGTGAACAGGATGGAGTCGGTGCAGAGGGTTGCTACTAAAATGATTAATGGGCTTCATTATAAAGCATATGAGGACAGACTTAAGGATCTTAATATGTACACCTTAGAGGAAAGGCGGGATAGAGGTGATATGATTGAGATGTTTAAATACCTCCGTGGCATAAATGTTCAGGGAGAGATCCTCTTTCAATTGAAAGCAAGTTCTGCTACGAGGGGACATGGGATGAGGGTGAAGGGAGATAGATTCAGGAGTGATATGCGGAAATATTTCTTTACGGAAAGAGTAGTGGATCCGTGGAATAGTCTCCCAGTGGAGGTGGTGGAGATGAGGACAGTAACTGAATTCAAAAAAGCATGGGACCAACACAGAGGATCTCTAAAAGTAAAAAGTGGACTGCTGTAGTTGTTGTTATGGAAGGACAGACTAGATGGGCCTTGTGGTCTTTTTCTGTCATCATGTTTCTATGTTTCTATGATGTTATTCGGTTAGCATCGGGGCATGTTGGGGGCTTGTTGGGAGCGTTCTGGGGCAGAGCGGGGGTGGAGACTGCTGGTAACCATGTAGCGGTGATATTGGACTGCTACTTGGTTAGCCATCTGTGCCTAAATCTAGGCGAGCTTTTGGCTCGTCTAGTTCTAGCCATGGATGCTAACCGGGTAGCGGTCCAAAATCGCCGCTACCTTAGTTAGTATCTGCGTCTACATCACCTCGGCACCAAACCTGGATATTCAATGCCATCACCGCAGCATTGAATATCTGGGTTTAGAGGTCAGGGGGCAGGGCTATTTGCTGATGTGGCGCATAAGCCCACCCAACTGAATATCGGGTCCATAAACTATGAGGCTGATTCAGTGGTGGCAACTAGATTATTTAAAGTGCTTAGCTGTCATTGCTTTATGTAAGCTCAGATATTCAGCGCCAGCACTTGTCTGGTGCTGAATATCCAGGTTTGGCAGTCAGCACATCACTATCCAGTTAGCAGGGATATTCAGCCACTAAGCGGAAAGTAAAAACTGGTTAAGTTAGGACAGCTGTTCAGTGGCTGCATATCGCTGTCAACTGGATAATGATTGGCACCACCCTGGTTTTAATCAGGCGCTGTTTACATGGTCTGTGGAGATATTCAGCGGCACTAATTGGTTAGTCCCACTGAATATCAGGCTCAGCGTGTTTTAGCTGGTTCATAGACCCGCTAACTGGCTAAAATGTTTTAAACAGAGGCTGAATACCATTGTTATATGGATAGCATCAGGTTGCTGCACTCTCCCTTCCCTAATGCCTGCTTCTCCACTGTATGGATGGCAGTGGAGAAGTAAGATAGATTTTCAGCCTGCCACTGTGGGCTGCATTCTGATTAGCAAATAGTGCCCGTGTACATGCGGGCCAGATGGGCATCCAACAAACAGCCCCCAGAGCATATTCTGCAGCCTACACGCCTTGCACATACACAGCGTTTGTGTGGGGAGTGCTGTACATGGGTGGGCGAGAGTGGAGCAGGAGCAGAGCGAGGGAGTGACCAAATGCCAGGATGTACAAAGTGTATGCAGGAACAGCCTTTGTACGTCCCCCAGCAACCCCCTGGACATGCAGCCTATACCTCCCCAATGGTGGTATAAGGGTTGTGCACTGCTCAGTGTACCAGCGGAACCCCCTTGCCCCACATGGCGATGGATCTCTACAGCCCCTGCTGCCATGTCCTGGCAATAGGGGCCCCCGCTGATGATCTGACAGAGGTGAGTAGGGGGCGCTGTCGGGCCTACCATTCTTCATCAGCAAATGGACGTGTCGGTACCATGGCGATATGATGCCACTGCACTAGTGCATCAACCATATCACTGCGGGATGGGGACAGGTAGGTTCTGGGATGTCTCCCACTTCAGAATCAGGTGAAGGCATGGCCGTCTATCACCCTGATTCTGCCATTGAGGGTGCGTCTGGGCCCCGTGGTTGTGGAATTGGGTCTAACTCAGCCCCATCCAATCTTTATGCATTTCCAATGGTCCAGGCGTATGGGGATTGGAATCGGTATCCATTTATATAGGGATAGAAAATCTATGAATAGATTTTATCAGCCCTAGTCCTAATACTGAACTATACCATCTGGTGATTACTGGATGCGAGATGATCTCCCACTGTAACATCAGAAACGCTTTCCCCATTGGTAAGCAATAAGTCCAATATGGCCCCATCATGTGTGGGTTCTGTTACCAGCTGCCCGAATAGTTCTCTCTGTAGAGAATCCTGGATCTCCTTACTTCCACAGCAGGGACATAGCAATCCACATCTGTCATATTGATTTCACCTATCAGTAGCACTTCTCCTTTCATGGCAATACTGTGTATGTCTTCTATTAAATCTTCATCCACTTCTACTCCATGTGAACGGGTCTGTATATAACTCCAGTGCAAATGGATTTCCCTTTCCCTCTTTCTAGTTTAACCCACAGTGTCTCCTCTCTTCCTTTTAAGCCCTATAATTCTATAGATTTAATATTATTTTTTATATATAGTGCCACAACACCTCACATTCTTCCTACCCTGTCCTTCCTGAATAAAGTATGCCCAGTATAATTACATTCCAGTCATGGTTGTCTGCGAACTATGTCTCCGTAACCGCCACTAAATCCAAGTCAGCCTCTTCCATTAAAGCCTCAACATCTTGGATCTTATTTCCCATGCTACGGGCATTACACATCACTTTCCAGATATTGCCCCTATTACTCATTTTATCTACAGAGGTATTTAATGTTTGAGTTACCTGGGGGCTTTCTTCACTTACCTGGGGTCTGTCTTCATCCATCACCAACGAATCTAGTTTAAAGCCCTCTTGGTTAGCCAGTCTGCTTCTGAAAACACTTCTACCCTTCTTGGGCAGATGGACACCATCACTACTCTGCAGCCCTTGGAACATCATCCCATGGTCCAGGGAATGAAAATGCTCTTGATGATACCATCCAGCAGCCATACATTCATCTCCAGGATGTGAGTTTCTCTGTTTCGGCCTTTACCCTCAACAAGGTGGATTGACATTTAATTTGAATTTGAAGAAGATAAGTTTTTCAGATTTTTCATAATTGTATTGATCGCAGTTTGGGAAGAGTACTCGAGCAATGAAGGTAAAAGTCTTATTAAAAATAGAAGATAAAATTAAATTCTAAAAGGAGTCATGATGCCACCATTGTTCTGGAAACTCCTTTGTTTATAGAAAGGTGTTTGACAGATGAGCTCCTTCAGTTTTTATGCAAATTGCATGAATGAGGACATGAACAGACAAAGTAGTGTTGTATGAGTATTAAGGTTCCAGTTTATTCAAAAGTCGAAAATACTTATCTGCTGCAATTGCTTTGGCACCACAGGGGCTGTTTGCTTCTGCCCCCTCTGACACCCGATGATGATTTCCTGTTTGCATACAGGAAGTTGGCATCGGGTGGTCCAAGGGGGCAGAAGCAAACAGCCCTGTGATGTTGAAGTTGTAAGGTAATGTGGGGCTGTTTGCAGCCACTACAGGTCCCAGAGAGGGGTGACAGCAGCGGTGACTGGGTGCTGGGGGGGGGGGGGTACAAGGAATGAGGTTCATCTAAGGTGCCTTATCTCCTTGCACCATCCCTGGGTAAGATCCATGTGCTGGGAGCTCAGAGAGGGTGCACGTAACTGAGAAAGGGAGAGGAAGCACATAGATCTATTAGATTTTTTGCCAGTTCAGGTTTCGAATTTGCCTTGCAATGCAGTATGGTATTTGTAGTCCCTGATGTTACCCATTGGAATCAGTGCTGCAGATCCCATAATGCTTCAGGATGAGATTGTCAGAAATCCAGGACTGGCTTAAATTTCATTCATGGAACTGGGCAACTTGGCAACTCTGCATTTCTTTCTACTGCTGTGAATATCCTGTGTTGTACTATGCGTTTTTCTCATCTAATTATGTTCAGTGTACTAGTCTATAGATGTTTAAATGGCATGTGTAAATGCTTTAGTTTAATTCTTCATGCTTAATGCAGGAACGTACCAAGGTGGAAATGCGCCCTGTGTGACTACTGAATCTGGTGCCCCTCTCCACCCCAGCCATGTGCAGTAACTTTCTTTGTGAGCTTCCTGAAAACCCAGGGTTGATATCAGCGCTCCTTTCTTTACTTGCACATTGTGCAGCTGTACCACTCGCACAGCCCTGCTTAAGTGGTTAAGTAAAGATAGAGGTTTATTAGCTGGGGGACCTAAGATGGTGGCAGCATGCAGGCACTCCTAGGATGCTTTACTCTTGATGGGCAAGAGGAAAGGAAAATTGGGGAAATGCCCCTCTGCTCACCATCAACTTACCTCGAATGTCACGATGGACAAGTTCCTGGTGCATCTTGGGGGACAGTAGAGCTCAGGGATGAGCCCGGCTGTATCAATGCCGCTGTCGGTGGACTTGGCATCCTCATCGGGCCTTGAAGTGTCATTCTTCCCTGATTTACAGAGGCCTTTGTAGCATCCACCCCCATAGAACCCTGTCCGGATGGAGTGTGCATTCCAACACCCCCCAAATAGGATACAGGAGAGGTGAGCACAGGAGGGCGCGACACCGGGGATGTGATGTTGGACTCACAGTAGGACCTACTTGCGTGGGCAGCAGCTAGCATGGAGGCTTGTTGAGGCCTGTCTTTTTGGCCTCAGGAACCAGAGATGAAAACGTCTGTAACTGGATTGTGACAGCTGGAGGCCAGAGGAACAGCTCCTAAGGAGTTTCCTCCTCCTTTCTTTCTTCAGCAACTGGTTTGATTTTCATTAGAATTGATTTCACAGCTGAGGAATGCTTTACAGCCCCAGATTCAGCATATTTATTTCAGAACTCAAGAGAACGCTGCCAGGATGGATCAGTGTTAGCAAGAGATTGATATTCTGAAGAATTCCATCAGAGATCAGGATATTAATGTAAACCGGGGCCTCCACTGGTGTGTTACCTTACTTTATCTGGATGTTATAAGAGTGTCACAGTAGGTTGAGTTACCTCAGGTAAGTCACCAATGGAAACTCACAGCTTACAGAGAAATATTTTTTATTTTTACTAAATACAATATATTCCAGAGTTTCATGGACCTCAAATTTCAAATAGGGACTTACCAAGGAGTGAGCACTCTCCCATAATGAATCACTTGAACAAGTTTATCTTTTGAAAAATTTTCCAATTTTAATTTGAAAAGTAGTGTAAACTCAGTTTTTATAAACCAACAGTAACTGTCTTCATAAAATGTTTGTTTTTAAAATATTTATCCTGAACAATACTTTCAAGTAAATTAGATTTTTTTTATAAGAACCTGTATTCTTAAACACACCTGCAACTTTCATAGTAATTTAGTCAACTGTATTCTACGAACAATTCTTTAAATGTTTCTATTTTCTACAGGTGTACAATATTGTCTCTTTCAACAACAGGCAAGTATTAGTTAACCTGTTAAAGGCTTGACGTTTCTTTACTCTTTAGTAGAAGAATTCTAACACTGTCTATTATTTGTAATCTTGCAGGTGAATGGTTATTACCATTCAGGTAAGGAAAACTTTTACTTAAAAAATATAACTAAAACACTAGTGTGTTTAAAAAAAATAGTCACTGGTGTGTTACTCACTTATCGCAATCTTCTTTTCCAGGTCTTGCTGCTTTCTTGAACGTTGAGTGCCTTAGGATTCCCTTCTCTCCAGTGATGTCCAGCTTCAGTCAGGATACCTCAGGAAATCTATCTTTAAAAATCAATAAAAGAAACTCCCTAGATATGTGTGCAATAGCTAGAAAAGTGTTTCTGTCCTTTTTTTCTACTTGTTTCTCTTACTTGTGAGGCTTGCTATTCCCCAAAAAATAAAAGATAAGCAAGTTCCCTATCTTTCCTTCCTAGAGAACTCTCTGTGCCAAAAACAATTTTTTTTCTTTGTGTGTCAGAGCCAATCTTTTAAAACTGCCAATCAGTTCTGGAGAACTATACCAATTGGCAACTAAATTTAGTTCTTTTAAATATGGCAAGGATTTTTTTTCATTTACTTTATGAACACATCCAATCCTTTACTCTCATCCATGTTCTTTCTCATTGAAACAGTTCAGGCTGTTCAGGATTAAACAAATCCTGAGAGCAGTATCCTATTTTAAACAGCTCATTCAAGGTTTTACTCTCACTTCTTTGGAGAGTTTTATATCTTCAGCCTTACTTTTCCTTCAGTGCTTGAAGGAATCTAGTGTTATTGAAAGCCAGTCTCATACACTGTTGAACTTTTATCAAAACAGTGCTCCAATTAAACTCACTCTCAAATTAATCAGTTCAAATTCTCATTCAGGTTGGTTTTAAAGCTCCTTGAATGACTTTCAGAGCTTCCTCAGCCTTATTCCAGTCACCAAGGAAGCATTCTCTCATTTATCTTTAAATATTTTATTTATTTATTTTTTATACTGTGCTCTTTAGAATCAGTGTGGTTTACATGTATACTAACAGGTACTTTTTATTCCCTTGTCCCCTGCGGAGCTCACAATCTAAGTGTACCTGAGGCAATGGAGGTTTAAGTGGCTTGTCCAGGGCTATAAGGAGTGGCCATGGGATTAGAGGCCCCAGTCCCTCCAGCCTGAAGTTGCTTGTCCCCATGTGGGAAATGAACCCCTGGCCTTCTGGCCTGAGGTAACCTGTCCCAACCACTGAGCCACTCCTCCCTCCCAGTTTCCCCCAAACTCCCCCTACCTCAAACCTCCATACATTTATAAATGTACATAGCTACTTGTACATTTGTAAATGTAGCAATGACAATTACATGTAGCAATGATTTTCCAAGTTGATTTTTCCGTTTAATGTAAAATGTTCTGTTATAATGTAAACTGCTTGGACCGTAGGATAAAGCGGTATAGAAAAACTTAAATAAATAAATAAAATAAATTTTCTCTTCAGCTATCATTCAAGCTTCTTTCATAATCAATACATTCTCAATTACTTACAATTATGACATCAAATAAACCCTTTCACAGCTGTTCCACATGGACATCCACTTTGGCACATCTTACTCCATCAGAGCCTTCCCCCAACCTTTTACTGAAGTTCCTGCACCAGTATTATATCTGCACTGTAAAAGTGTTTTTCCACTTAGCTGTTTGAAAATAGTCCTCTTTTTACTAGCTTCATTTCAACTCACACAGCACTTTTTCAGTGTTTAAAGCCCCTAACAGACCTCTGTTCATTTTAAAATCATTTTATAAGCCATTTTCTTTAAAGTCTGCTTAGTATCTGTGTTATTTATTTAGATTATGTCATGCTTTTAGTCTTCTGTGAGATCTTATCGTGCTTTTTATAGTCTCAGCTCATTGTCTAAAACTGTTTCTCCCCCTACAACTAGTAACACCCTGCACATGGACAATAAACTATGTACACACTTTACAAAACACTCTCACATTTGCCCACATACTGACAGTTAATAGATTTTACTTTATTTACACGTTTCTCTGTGGACAAGCAGGAAATAAGTTCTCACGTACAGGTGACATTGTATGACGGAGCCTGCACACAAATGTTTCCCAGCTACTAATCGAAGCTTCTTCTGTGCATCTGTACCATCTTCCCACCTGCCAAATGCCACCATGGCTCAACTAAATGTCCAATTCACTCTATGAGTATCAAACCCCTATCTATAATGATGGGTAACATTAATTGAAATAATGAACTGACTTCACTTTCAGTAATTATGAAGAAATCATTTAAATGATATTGCAGGTTGGTCTCAGACTCTTCGGCAATATTTTTACTGACTTTAAATTTGTCAGAACTATCAGTGCCTATTTTCATCAATGAGCAATCAAAATGCAATTCTTCTTATTATCTTATATATTCTTATGCGAAAAAATGCTTATCTTAATGTGTTGCCTTTTCAACGGGTCTTCTCTTCTTTCCCGTTATGTATCCTCTTCCCACTTCTTTTTCCCAATGCCTCTTTACCGGCGCCTCGTTGCGTTTCACTCGCTGAGTTTTATCAGGGGATCATTCCACAAAAGTGTTTAGCAGAAACGTTCTAAAAAAGTGAAGTATTGTATCAAATAGTTTCCTAACCATTTTTCAACACAAAATCACACAGATCTATTATCTTCTCTGATATATAGAAACAATCCACAAGAACCAATTGCATCTAGACATAAATGCTCTGATATTCCAACGAGGAAGCAAAAATGGATATCTCATACCTTGATGCTGCACACGTCTTTCTCCTAATCTATTAACTGCTATCCAAGTTTAAAAGAGCGCCGCACATGCGGGTCCGTTCCTACCCCCCACTCTTATGTTATTTAACTCCTCCTCCTTCAATGACGTATTAATTTACCAGGATCCCTCCTCTATTAACCTAGACATGCCCCCCCATTCTATTTGGCTATTTAATCCAGTCGGAGTTGTAGATTTTAAGTTGAATATCCACCGCTGTTCTGCACAATTAATGTTTGTTCACGTGATCGTCCAGCTCTCCCCGCATTCACCTGTTCTATCACAAAACTTCTCAACTCAGAGAACATGTGCCCATTGTCTTTACAATGCTGTACTAAAGGTGCCTCTCTCACCCGACACTTTATACGACTTTTATGTTCTCCCAATCTAATTTTCAAAGGTCTAGTAGTTTTAGATCAGTCTTCATCTTTCTGCGGAGCCCAACAGATGCATGTTTTCTGGCTTTCAACAGATGGTAATTTTCTGCCCTCTCATGGGGACTTTGCTGTCTTCGGTGGTATCCGGAATATTTTCCCACCTGCACATCGCGTTCCTTTATTTTTATTCCTCACTTAGTCAGTATTTCAGCTGTTTCAAGTTTCTTTTCTCTTTCACAGCACCTCTATCCCCTTAGGCACCGGTGCTCCAGTCATGGGTGCCTTTATTTTCACAATCGAGCCATTTGAGTTCACTGTGGCTGTTTTTCATGTTTTGGGCTGATAAGTCTCAAAAACTTGCCAACGGATTTAAAAAGTGTTCCAGGTGCTCAAGGACCATATCTGCCATGAATAATCATAACTGGTGCCTTCAGTGCTTGGACCCAGTCATCAGCCCTCTTCTTGTAATTGGTGTTTACAGGTAACAAAAAAGAGGACTCAAAGGTCGAGAGAAACTCCATGAATCACTTTTTGGCACTCATAAGTCCGATCCATCAGCATCATCAGGACCGGACCCTATGGCATTGAAGGCTGCATCGAATGCTGGCAGTACATCGACATCGAGGAGTTCTCAAGCCCACTTGGAACCAAGCTCCCACACTGCCCTGGAGCATCAGCCATTGATCGATGTCTTTCCAAAGATGAGGAAGGATTCAGCTTCATCATCATTGATGCCGCAAGGTGATCATACTAAGCATCAAGTAGAGACTCTGAAGCATCAACGTAGAAGCCCTTTGAGGCACAACATCGACAGTGATGAGGGTCCATGAGAATACCCCTCTAAGCTGCTTCAAAGAGAGGAGAGCTCATCCTCCAAGGCATTGGAGGAGCAGCGATGGCTTACTGTATGCTGAGACCAAGCCACCAACACCCCCTTGCAAATTCTGGGAACATCAGCTGATGTTGCTGAGGCCTTGCAGTCTTCGGAAACAGCAGCCATGGAGAAGTGCCTTCTGAGAGCTATTGAGGAACAAATCATGATGCTGTTTGCCATGCAGCATGTCAGTGCCTCGTTGTCTGCTGCATCAACATTGGCACCCATCGAGCCAATCCCCGAGATGCATAGCTTGCCGGTGGAAAAGGCATCAACATCGGGGCATCGAAGGGCCTCAACACTGTAGCCTGCCTAGCCGATCTCACTCTCTAGTGTATCAGGGTCCAATACTCCCTCGAAATCTAGAAGAGCATCGGTGCATCGTTGCTCCTGAAGGAGCTCCTGATCAGCAAGGAAGTACTTTGAATTCCTCTCTGAGTCTGACCTAAAAGGCTGGGTCACTGATGTTGAATCCAGAGACATATCAGAGACAGATCTCCAAGCTTCTATCAGACCTTCTCCTCCTCATGAATGATGCAAGTCATCTCCTGAGGATATGACCTTCCAAGCTTTTGTAAAGGATATTGTCAAGACCATACCATTTTCTTTAGAAACTGAAGATGAGCCAAGGGCAAAAACATTGAAGATCCTTTTGTTAATTTTATTTGTGTTTGATTGTGGTTTTGTATTGGATGTTCTTGTAAACTGCCTAGTTTTAGGTGGTGTACAAGTTTTGTAACCATTAAACCATTACTCTTCAGCCCCTAAGGAAATGTTGACAGTGCCTGAGCACCACATCCTTCAGAGAGTGCAGATGAGAATGTGAGAGAACCCCCTCACTGTATCTCCAGTTAGTAGAAGGCTTCACTCCATGTATAGAGTTCAGAAGGTTCCTGGATTCAAGAAGCCCCAGCTTCCTCATCATTCCATGGTGTTCAAATTCACCCTTAAGAGGTCCAAACATTCCAAGACTCACTCCCCAGTGCCCACAGGAAAGGAAGCTTGGACATTGGACTCTTTTGGAAGGTTTTTCCAGAGTTCCATGATTATGGCCCACATGGCCTCTTACCAGCTCTACAAGAGCGTGTTTCTAAAGGACATCATGTATGACCTAGCTGATCTATCCCAGTATCTTCCTCCAGAGAAACGAACAGTATCATTCCTAAGTGAGTCACAGCAAGAACTGCTCAAAGTCCATGGACCAGGTGACCTATAATATCTTCAAAATGGCATTCAGAGCTTCTACCATTGATATTGGCATCTGGAGACTTACCTGGCTCTGGTCCTCAGACCTAGAACAATCAGTGCAGGATAAACTTGCTGACATACTGTGCTGTGGAGAGAATCTCTTCGGAGAACAAGTTGAAGAGAAGCATTGAAAAGCAGCACATCATTCTTTGAGATATCTCAAGGTGCTCATCCGAGGCAGTCTCCTACCTCAGGCTGTACCAAGAGAGCTCCCAGAAAAAGGCTTATTACTATCATAGATGTAGGTACTTTCCTGGGCCTCAAATCTCCCAACCAAAACAGGATCCTCAACCACAATCATGGAGTACGGAACCTCAGAAGCTCAACCTGCAATTCAGCCAAAGCCTGGGGCAAGGTTTTGAATAGGTCTTACAGAGCATAGCCACTCTACTGGTAACCGCAATGAAAAACTCTCCTGTCGGAGGGAGGTTCAGTCTTTTTGCCCAAAGGTAATCCCTCATAACCTCAGTTATTTGGGTCTTTCAAATTATCCAGAGCGGTTTAAAATTACATCTATTCGACATTCCTCGAAATTGCCTTCCAAGGACTCATTCCATTGACCCTCTGCATTAAGACTTACTTCAGAGAAAAATCACCATCCTCTTGACAGATCTTGAGCTTGAGCTTGTACCACCAGAGCAAATAGGGCAAGGGTTTTATTCCAGGTATTTCCTGATCCCCAAGAAAACAGAGGATACCATCCCATCCTAGACTTCAGAGATCTGAATACGTACATAGTCAAAGAAAAGTTCTGAATGATTTCTCTGGGTACTGTCAGAAGGCCAGCCCTCCACCTAGGGCTAAGAGGGTTGGCGCTGCCATTATGTCGTCTGATAAAGAGTAGTTGTGAGTCGAGTAGTAAGGCAAAAATGACAAGGAATTTATTCCCAACACAAAAGAATTCAGTGCAGAACAAAATAGGACAATCTTCAGGTGTTTGCTCAGAGTTATTTACAGAAAATTAAAGCAACTGCATTTCTCACAGTCTCTGCTCCAAACATGTGCAGTGCATATCCCATGTAATCAAAACAGCTTAACAAAAACAGCTTCTGCTTCCAAAGAAAAAAACACCTCTTTTCCTTTGCTGTCACTCAGCTCCTTTATATGGGTTTTTAGCGCAGGGACTCAATATCATCTGCTACACAAAATGTGCAATCCATAGGAACTTTCCCTAGGTCAATATCATTACTGTCCCATTGCATTTCTTCAAACTCAGGGCTTACTGAGTTTGGCTTTAAATTGTTATAGCAGGGTTTCTGGTAACCTCCCTCTGCTAACTCTGGTATTTCCCTTGGACACAATTCTGCGCAGTAAGGTTTAGAAATACCTTGGGCAGTGGAGATTCCTCTCTGGCTCTCAGCTAGCTCTCTCCAGCTGTAAGGAATTGCTTTCTGCTCTTCTGTTTGCACTGCCTGTCGAGAGCACTGCCCTGGTCCTCTGCTCCTGGTTGAGTTTTTCAAACTCCTGGCTTTTGAGCTGGGTTCCCCCCTGGGCAAACTCTGAAGCCTTTCATCCAGCCCTGAGGACTGAAGGGTTCTCTGCCCTTTCTCCCTCAGCAGGTTCCTGACAACAGGCTGTACCTTCTCTCCTTCTGTTCTGCTGGCTTTAATTTCAGACCTGCAGATAGGTTCCTTACAAGGTCTCCAACTCTGCGAAGTTTCTGAGCTTCTCCAACCACGTCTCCTCCAATCTAGAGCGCTTGGCCTTTTCTCAGAAGCCTTTTCTCTCTTCCTCCCTTTGGAAGCTCTGCCTCGTCCCCTGCTCTCTTCCCAAGCTTCTAGCTGGGGTTTAAATTTCTGTTCCCTGAGGCTTGGCTCTGCCTTCCTGCACAGGTGTGAAGATCCAAGCTTGCTGCTACGTCAGAGCTTGGGTGTGTCAGCTCAGCTCCTGTCTCCCTCTGCTTGCCTCTCTCTTGCAAATACTGAGACGTGTGTGCTGGCTGACTATCAGAATCTTTAAAGGTAAAATCCTTCTTTCCTTCTATTTCCATAGACTCTGCATGGGCTTCTACATCACAGTACCCTACTCCCTTATCTTAAAAAGGAGATTGGCTATGCTCCCTGGATCTGAAGGATGCTTATACCCATATACAGATACATTCCACTCACAGGAATTATTTCAGATTCGTCCTGGGGGGACAGAACTTCCAGTTCCAAGTGCTGACCTTTGGCCTATTCTCAGCACTTCACATCTTTACAAAGCATCTTGCAGTAGTAGCAGCTTACTTTTGGATGTTGAGAGTGTTTGTCTTCCCTTATTTGGATGATTGGCTGATCAAGAGTACCATTCCAGAAGGAGTTTGATAATCAACATGGTTGACCATTTGTGTGCTGGAGCTATTAGGGATTCATCATAAATTACTCAAAATCCCATCTTCAGAATTGAAATTCATTGGAGCCCTGCTTGATATGACTCAGGTGGGAGCCTTCATCCTGCATGACAGACTTCACAGATTGACAACACTAGTGCGAGAGATTCAATTGAGTCAGCAGGTAACAGCTCTCAGGATCTTAACTGTGCTAGGTCACATGGCCTCTACAGTGCGTGTAACACTCTTGGCATGTCTCCACATAACTATGTATATATGAAGATACCCCTCCAATTAAATAAGGTAAATTCGATGTTCTATGATCAACAAATAAACTCAGAGATACTTTGTTATGTGTCTTTTTTACTAAAAGAACCAATGGTCTCAGATTACGATTTGCATTGCTCCAGAGAAAACTCTTCAGAGCTACATGCCGCAATAACATCAATGACCACAACCGGATTAGAAGATTTCAAAGTATATGCACAAGCCTATACTTTGAAATCTTCTAATCCGGTTCAGGTTCGACAGTTATCCTTTGGCACAATCTGAATCTAGAAATGATCAAAATTTAAGATAAGTTCGATTTTTGAGAATTATTCAGTTTGAAATAAGATCTTTTTTAGAACCAAAGCCATTATGAGTTATTGTGGTCATTGATGTTATTGCGGCATGTAGCTCTGCAGAGTTTTCTCTGGAGCAATGCAAATCGTAATCTGAGACCATTGGTTCTTTTAGTAAAAAAGACACATAACAAAGTATCTCTGAGTTTATTTGTTGATCATAGAACATCAAATTTACCTTATTTAATTGGAGGGGTATCTTCATATATACATAGTTTCATAACTACCCTCTATCAGTGGACCATCTATTTTCGTCATGTCTCCACATAAGACATGATCGGTGGACTCTGAGGACTCAGTAGATCCACACCACAGGACAACTCAGGGATCATCTGTATGTCACCAGTCCACTCATTCAGTCATTGCAATGGTGGACTATCCATCATAATTTGCTCAAAGATCTCTCCTTCCAAACAGCTCCACTACAGAAAAATTTAATGATAGATGCATCCAAACTGGGTTGGGGAGCTCATTTCGATGGGTTTCACACACAAGGCGATTGGTCCTTCCAAGAAAGTCTCCACCAGATCAGTTTCTTGGAACTACAAGCTGTAGCAAATGCTCTAAAGGCTTTCAGAGATTGGTTAGCCAACCAAATTGTCCTGATTCAAACCAACAATCAAGTAGCAATGTTCTACATCAACAAGCAGGGAGTAATGGGTTTGTACCTTCTGTGTTGGGAAGCAGTCAGGTTGTGGAAATTTGCCATTGCTCATGGGATGGACTTGAGAGCCACATACCTACCAGGTAAAGAAAACACTCTGACAGACAGACTGAGTTGCGTTCTCCAACCACATGAATGGACACTGGAGAGGAAGGTTGCATCGTTCTAGAGTGGGGCACCCCTCGATAGATCTTTTTCTGACTCCTTGGAATGCCCAAGTGGATCAGTTCTGCTCCAGATTAATATCACACAGCAGACTAGTCTCAAATGCTTTCCTCCTGAACTGGGGGGAGGGTCTTCTGTATGCATATCCTCCAATCCTTTCATTGCAAAGACCTTCCTGAATCTCAAAGCAGACAGAGGCATGATGATTCTCATCACTCCCTACTGGCCTAGACATTTCCTCTCCTGCTACAACTCTCCAGTTGGGAACCACTCTGGTTAGGCCATGCACCAGACTTGTTATTGCAGGAAAATGGAATTTTATTTAACCTTTCTTATATACTGCCTTTCATGATATAAAAGTGGTTTACATTGAACAGGGCATTATAACTTGGAGATAACTATTTTACAGGGAACATGGGCAATGGAGGGTTGGGTGGCTTGTCTAAGGCCACAAGGACCACCTGTGGGACTGGAGGCCCCAGTCCTTCTGGCCCAAGGTTGCTGTCCTTTAGTGGGATTTGAACCCCTGACCTTCTAGCCTGAGGTACCATGCCCCAACCACTAGGCCATTCCTCCTCCCATCATCCCAACATCAAGTCCTTGGCTCTCATGGCATGGATGTTGAGAGGTTAATGCTACTGTATATAAACTCAGTCAGCTAGCCGGTGTGATCAATATCCTTTTGGCCTCCAAAAGGGCCTCAATGAGAAAATCCTATTCATGCAAGTGGAAAAGGTTTGCTGTCTGGTGTGAGGATCATTCCCTAGAACCCTTTGCCTGTTCCACACAAAAACTGCTTGAGTATCTTCTATCCCTCTCCGAGTATGGACTTGTCCAACTCCATTAGGGTCCATCTCAATGCAACTGGAGTTACCATCGAAGTGTAGAGGGAAAGCCCATCTCTGTACAGTCTTTAGTTGTTCACTTTATATGGGAGTTGCTTCTTCTGAAGTCTTCCTACAAATTTCCCGCAGTGTCCTGGGACCTCAATGTGGTTATTGTGCAACTGATCAAAACTCCTTTTGAGCCACTCAATTCCTGCCCTCTGAAGTTTTTGACCTGGAAGATTTGGTTTTTGGTGGCAGTCACTTCAGCACGCAGGGTGAGCGAACTTCAGGCTCTCGTAGTTCATCCATCTTATATTAAATTCCATCATAAAAGAGTGATCCTCCGTACTCCTCCTAAATTCCTTTGAAAGTGGTATCAGATTTCCATCTTAATCAGTCAATTGTCCTACCAGCATTTTTCCCAAAACCTCATGCTCACAAAGGGAAAATTGCGCTGCACATGTTGGACTGCAAACGAGCCGTGGCCTTCTAGTTGGAGTGGACAAAAGTCCATAGAAAGTCCATCCAGCTTTTTGTTTCTTTTGACCCCAATAAGCTAGGGGTTGCCGTCTCCAAACACTCTCTTTCAATTTGGCTAGCAGACTGCATCTCTTTTGCTTATGCCCAAGAAGCCTGAGCCTCGATGGTCATGTCAGGGCTCACTATGTCAAAGCCATGGCAGCATTGGTGGCCAACTTGCTCTCGGTCTCCATGGAAGAGATTTGCAAAGCTGCAACGTGGTCTTCAGTCCACACATTCACATCTCATTATTGTCTGGAAGGAGATTCTTTATGCGACAGCAGTTTCGGCCAATCAGTACTATGGAATCTCTTTGGGGATTAGAATCCAACTCTATCCCCCCTACTCTCATTCTTTTCTGTTCAGGCTACCAAAAATAAATAAATAAATAAAAATACATATATATATATATATTTATTTATTTGTTTCTAAAATACAAAAGACCTGTTGCCATCAAAAAGACAGATCTAGTTAGTTTCCCCTGTTGGGCAAAACTTACATTATCCTTTTTCTTTAAGATAGGCCTGTAGCTAGGGAATCCCATATGTGAGGACTTTCTCCTGCTGTCCACAGAGAACACCTGCTACAGGTGAGTAACTACAGGTGAGTAACTTTTAGTTCTTTAGTTGACACTTTTCTGACACTTTTTAATTATTTCTGAATGTTGCAGGTACTTGCTTTTATTTTTATTTGTTTCCAGGCTCTTTTCCTTTAATATTTGCCCCCAAGGGTCCAACATGTCTTGCTGACCTGATTTGGGTCCAAACAAAGCCTTTCCGATCTTTATTTTTATCAAATTTATATATTTTTCTTCTTCCTCATGCTTTCTCCACTCCTGCTGCGGCCCCTCCTTCCTACCCAGAGTTCCCTGCAGAATGATGCGCGATTGTGCATGCATGGGCAAGAACGGGTTCGGGCCGAGACAAAAACTTTTAATTGGGATGTGGCCAGGCTCTGGGGCAGTGCTGGTAGTCTCGGGCTCACCTCCCTGCAGCTGCCTGATGCCCTCGGAGCCATTTTTGGGCCCCAGGTGACATCGTTGCAATCGCGGGGCTTCTGCGATCGTGGTGGCCGTGCCCCCAGCAACTCCTGTAGTGCTGCATGACCTAGGGAACCAGGAAACAAGCTCCCCTGCCTCACTGCAGCACCAGCATGGTCTTGGACCCTGCAACAAAATGATGACACAGCCAGGCCCTTTTAAACTTTTTTTCTCTGCCTTTACATTAAGAATGCTTCTTTTCAACTTACTGTTTCAGTATTGATTAAGGATAATATGGCTCTTAAAAATAAAGTGGAAATTTTGGAAAATGTTGTAAGGGCTGCTAATATAATGATTCTAAATTTTCCTAAGTCCCTGGTGGTTTCACCCAAAGAGGTATTTACATGGTAGACATTTTGAAGATCTCTAGGGAGGCTTTGCCCCCTATTTCCAAAGCATATTATGCACCTATGGCCAGAGTCCCTTTCAGAGTCTGAGATGTTGAACGTAACTGATATTTCGAAAAGTCTGATTCAGAAGTTCTTACTTCAGCTTCTTGTAACGTTTGTTTTGTCTGAGGATCAGGACAGGCTTCTGTGAATGTACTTAAGAATCAGCAGCAGTCTTTCATGGGTAATCTAGTTCAGACTTTCCCTGATCTTTCCAGGAAAACAAAGAGACAGAAGAAGGACTTTTTGCTTTTGAAGTCTGGAGTGCAGCAGCTTCGTGCTCTGTGCTTATAATTCCCTTGTACTGTAAATGTATGGTTAAACTGGGATGTGCTTCCTATGTGTTCTTTGAGCTATCCCAGCTGCTTGCTTTTATAAATTCTCATACTGTTATCTCTCTGACTCTTATAACTCCGTAAAAACTTTGGGAATTGCCTGCCGTGTTTCTGCTTTGTTTCATTTGTAATTATTTTTCTCTTTCCACTACTTATTGGGCCCCCCGCTGTATATTGTGGACTACAGTGAAGGAGATTCTTATTTTTTCTCTTTTGTGTCTTTTGTTTTTCCTTATTTTGTTATGTGGACTTCCATTATTTCTATATGTGTTTACTTTTGATGTAATTGATTAAATTAGAAATAAAAAACTTAAATAAAAGATAGAGGTTACTGCATAAATCTGTCTGTGGGCGCTGCTTACTTGATTTTGTAGGGAAAGCTGTTATTATTAGAAGAGATTTAAACCTGATTTCACACTGCCCAAAGCATACTACTTCCCAAATTTGCCATTCAATCCACAGAATATTGATTCCAGGACTTGGTATATTATCCCCGAGGGGAGTCATAGAACTGAAGGATACCAGAGTCCAGGTCCTGCCAGTGGAGTTAATACTGGCAGGCAGGCAGGGCCTTGCGGGTTAGCAGGGATTGTGTCTTATATGTATATATACAGCACTGGATACGCCTACAGACTATACAAATGATAGATAGTAATAGCAGGAGTGTAAGATTGTATGCAGGCTCACATCTGACTCACTGTGGAAGGAGGAACTGTGGTGTGCTGGGCTGAGTGCCAACTATACTGGAAGGTCCAGGAGGTGAGACCAGTAGTCCTGAATTGTAAATTTTGGAGAGGGATCCTCCGAGGCAAACAAATCTGACTCACAGCATGAAGATACTCAACATGCTCCTTTGGATTTGTGTCCCCCCATTCCCCATCCCTCTCCTTCTTCTCCACCCTCTCACTAACACCCTCTTCTCTCCATATCCCTTCTCCCTGCTCCATGTTCAGAATTTACCTTCCCTTCTCTTCCCTTCCCCACCCTCCCAGACAGCATTTCTCCTTATCCTCTCCTCCAGGTGTCTAGCATTTTCCCTTCCTTACCACCACACAGGAGTCCATCATCTCCCTTTCCCATCACTATCAATCCCCCCTCTCCAGGTATCCAGCATCTTCTCACCCAGGTGTCCAGCATCTCCCCCTCTCCCTCCATTTCCCAGCATGTCCCCTCTCTCCAGCTGAGCATCTCCCCTACCTCATGGCCCGCATCTTCCTGCCACTTCCCCCCCCCCCCAGCCTATCTCTGCCACAGCCTCTCTCAATGTCTGCGGCAGTGGCAAACTATAGTGTAAGCTAGGTGTTGACAAATTTTCTTGAAAACTAGGAGCCAGCCTAAAACTCTAGGAGACGACTGCTGAACCTAGGTCACAGAGCACGCCTGCCATCCTCCAAAAAGGTGTATCACAGTTACATTTTTAGATTTTAGGGCCAGCCAGCCATCACCCAATGTCTCTCTTATAGCCTCACTCAACCAACCAGGTTAAAAGGCCTAAGTGCCTCTAAAAATCAGACGTGCAGCGCACACATGGCCTTCAAAGCTCCATGCTGTTTTAACTTCCTGTCTGCTGTGCCGCTGGGAAAGAACTGATTGGTGATGTCTGGGGGAACAAGGGGAGGGAAGAATAGTTGATGGCTGCAGGAGGGGAGATGTTCATTGTGCCCACCATGCCGGTGATGGGAGGGTGACACTGCCGCTGCAGACCTGGCATGGCACCTTTGTCCCCACTATTGAAATCGGGGACAAGAGGCTGCCAAAACGATAGGAGTCTAGGACAGAGCCCTGAAATCTGGGACAATCCCCGTAAATCAGGGACATCTGGTAACCCTAAGCTCTAGGGTTCCTAGTGTATGAATCCTCTTCTGGGGATGAATCTGCTCCTGTTCTTCCCATGGATTATCCTGGTATTATCCCGATAGTACGAAAGCGGTTTGTAAGGATATTTAATGACACTATCAACCTGTCAGCTTTTAGCTCAAAAAACAAATATAGTGCCCCCTCAGATAAAGGGAATTGTTTATTGCCAATGGGAGCAGTAGCTGACAGATGAAATACCCTATTCACCTCCCCAGCTCACCATCCCAGGTGGAGACATAGCAAAAAAAGGAATTCTTGTCTGTAAAGGGTCAGACAGAGTCCATAAATCCCCTCAAACCAGGCCCCAGTTTTTTTTTCAAAGTGGTCCATTTTGAATGTACTTTGGATCCTAGAGGGTATTGGCAATAAATTACATACCAAGATAAGAAAACAGTTTGCACTTTACTGATTAAACCAACCCAGACAGTGAAATACTAAAAAGACAGTGGCATGCATTTATTACAGCCAGGAATAAATCATATAGATAAACAGAGAAATCAAAAGGATGTATAGCTATACTAAATAAGCAAAGCAGGCGATCAATATTCTGGAAATGGTGGTTGTACCAGTCAGACTGAAAAATAACTATAAAATCTTTTGGGATAAGTGATTGCTAAGGGTGGGGCGATACTCTCACAATCCAAGCCTCTTTCACCTTGTGGGAGACAAGCTGTGCTGAACTCTATGTTAAATCTAATGTAGTGTAGGTGTGCTTGTACTTCTAAACAGGGTGGTGTGTTAGAATTCAGCTTCAAGCTTCAGTGCACAGTGTACTAATGCATATGCTATAAAAAATCTCTTACTCCCAATGTAGTAAACTAAGGGCATACAAATTACAGTGGTGTTAAAAAGTGTGCACTTTCATAAAAAACAGAGCACACTGCCACTGTAATATGCAGGCGTTGGCTCCAGCATGAGTAAAATGTCTTCCTTCTCACCAGTGATCCCTGGTTCACACACTGACAAGAAGGGAGGCATAAAAAAGCACAGCCGGACTATCCATTCCCACCCCTACCCCCACCCCCACCCTGCAAAATTTCTCTGATAGCCCAATGGATCCTGAATACCTCCCCCCCCCCGGACACTCCAGACTGTTTTTTCAGCTTCCCCTCATATTCCTAACCTTTGGACACTCCCAATTCCCCAACCCCAGGGCTGTTTGGTCCAGGGCACCCTCTCAACCACAGAGTGTCTATTGGTGTACCTGACCCCGTAGACCAATTTTGCTTACCTGAACTAGGGAGGTGTCCAGCAGCATCCCTCTCTTCATGCTGCCATCTTCTAAAATGGTGGTGCCTGACACCTAGCAGTGTGTTGGGATGCTCCGCTAGAGGTTTGTCTGCCAAATAAGGGAGTGTTTCCCTTATTGTGGAAGCACTGTCTTATTTGGCAGACTGACTCCTAGTGGTGCATTCAGATGTACTGCGAGGGGTCAATGTTCATCATACTGGAAGACAGTGGCACCGGAGGCAATGGATATCACTCCTGCTTTTCAACTGTAGTCGAGGCGTGCATTTGTTAGCACACATTTGGTTCCTAACAATCCTTAAAAAATTTAGGGTGCACTAAATTGATTTAACTGACGTTAAGCGACTTAGGGCGCCTTAATTTGTCAGTTAGTACATGTTAAATCAATTTAGCATGCACTAAAAATGTCCTATTAAAATGGATTTATGAAACTAACCAAAAAACACCCAAAAGTTAGGAAAAACTCATGTGAAAAATGAAAGCTAACCAAATTTTTCTTGCCTATGCATGTCCTTAAACAAGGTGGGGGGTGGGGAGGGCTGTGTGGTCTAGGAATCCACTTGTGCCATCAGAGTTTTCTGGGGATTGAGGGATGGGGATGGAGAGCCATGGCTTGTTTGGGTGGTTACAGGGCAGAGTGCCCATTTGGGTCAGCAGGGATCCTGTATCATCTGAAGTGAAATGCCACACTTCATCTCAGATGATCTTTTGGCTCCTGCACTGCAACTTTACTTCATCACTATACGAAGAGTAAAAAACTGTGCTAGTTCTAAGCAATTTTGTATTATGCATTTTGAATGTCCATTGTGCTATCCTTTAATGTAGTGGTTTTACTGCTGATTTTCCCATACTAAAATTTCTTACTGCATCAGGAGTAATCCGAGGGTAGTGAGGACTGATTCCTGCTGCTCCCGGAGAACACCTTTTACAGTTGAGTAACCATACTTTCTCCAGGGTCAAGCAGGAAGTCAGTCCTCAATTATGGGACTCCCATAGTTACAGGCTACTGAAAAAAAACTATAAAAAGCCCAACAGGGCACCCAGAAAAAAACAAATCGAGAAAACAGCATGCACAATCGCTGAAGGTTCCAAGAGTCAGTGGTCAGCAGGGACATCAACATCAGCACAACTCTATGGTAACCTGGATGGACAGAAGGGCCAGTGGGAAGGAGTTGTTGTAATTCCCAAAAAGGTGCCAGAGTACGGCCTGGCCAAAGTTGCTGTCACACCGGGAATCTCCATCCAGACAGTAATGGGCTGTAAAAGTGTAGACAGAAGACCGTGTAGAAGCCCTACAAATCTGAATGAAGGTTGGCTACCAAAGTAACCATAGCTCACACGCGTGCTGTGACATGACATTCTAAAGAGAGGCCAGCTTGATCATAAGCAAAGGAGATGCAGTCCGCCACCCAGATCGAGAGGGTGTGCTTTGTCACTGCCATGCCCAGTTTGTTGGGGTTGAAGGAGATGAATAACTGGGGAAAACAGCGGTGGGCTTTCATCCTCTCCAGGTAGAAAGCAAGCACTCCCTTACAATCCAAAGTATACAAAGATGCCTCACCCTGTCGGCGTGAGGCTTGTGAAAAAAGGTGGGCAGCATCGCCGATTGGTTGAGATGAAAAGTGGAAACTACCTTAGGCAGGGATTTAGAGTGAGTCCGAAGGAAACTCTGTTCTTATGAAATCTGGTATAAAGCGGATGCACCACTAGCGCTAGCAGTTCACTAACCCTGTGCACAGAAAGGAAAATTACCTTCCAAGTCTGGAATTTGAGTGGGCAAGAGCTGAGCGGCTCAAACAGGGGAGAGAGAAGCCGACCCAGTACCACATTAAGGGCCCATGCCACCGGCGGTGATTTAATAGGGGTACAGGAAAGAAGCAGCCCCCTCATGAAATGACTCACCAACGGATGAGTGAAGAGGGGCTTATCGGCCATTGAATGAATTGTAAGCGGCCACTGCACTGAAGTGCACCTTGACCATGCTTGATTTTAGGCCAGAGTCTGAAAGATGTAAGAGGTATGACAAAACCGAATTGATCAAACAAGAGAATGGGTCCAGGGCCTTGCTCGTATACCATATGGAGAATCTGCACCACTTGAAAGCATAGGCTTGCCTGTGGTACCCTTCTGTGAAGCAAAGAGAATGTTCTCTATCTCTGGCAGCAGCTGGTGGGCAGCAAGTGCTACCCGTTCAGCATCCACGCCATGAGAGCCATGGATTGAAGGTTAGGATATAGCAGGCATGTCCAACAGGTAGATCGAGATCTACCTGTAGATCGCTGAGGAGTCAGAGGTAGATCGCCAGCCCCACTTGGCTCCATCTCTCCAGCAGCTCGACCCGTCGCTAGGAGAGAGCTCATGCCGGCTAGTCATCTGCCGGGGCTTGCCACCGCTGCTGATCCTTTGCCTGTCTTTTTTCCCTGCCTGCAGGAATCTTGCCTGTGGTTGTATTGGGAGCGCTTGTTGTTTTCGTGCCAATAGTTTGTGGGTACCTCAGGAGGCCGCCGCCCGCGCCCCATGACGAGACGCCACAGGCCCAGTGTCATACCAGGTCTCCTGCCTCTCAGAATCACCCATTCCTGCCCCCGCCCCAACACCCCTTAGAAGTGTGTTATATACCGGGCGATATCCATTCGCCAGGGCTTTACCTGAATACACTTACCATATTAGTTGTGTCACGTGCTGGTCATTGGTCGCTTTATAGTTCGCTTCATTAAACATTTTTGGGCAGACACAACAAAGTGTCAAAAATGTGGTGATTTTGGCGGGCTTTCCAATTTTGTTCTAACTTGCTTATTCCTTTGCCTTCAAATTGGTTCAAACTACTGTGACTTTTGCTTGCCTCTGCAATTGTATCTTGCCTAGCCTTTGCGTTGATTCTGCAATGCAATTTTATTTCGCCTTGCCTTTGCGTTGATTCTACACTGTGTGCAGAATTTATTAAATCGCATGTGGTGGTATTTGAACTTGTTTGGTGGTATTTGATTTTATCTGGTTTGCTGGACAGGTGTTTGAATTTTTTTGATGATTGTTTGGTGGTATTTGATTATTGGTGCCAGTATGATGAATTCTTATTTTTACTTTTAGAACTGCATGTGTGGTTTTGGCATCTCCAGTCCTTGTATTGCACATCATCCAGAGATCTTTCAGTTCCTGTTGATCTTTAATACTTTGGGACAGTGACAGTTTTGGACCAGATTCAGCCAGTGTTTATACTAACTTAGCAGATTTGGCCTTCTTACAGCCAGCCACCCCAGTATAACGAAGATGAGTGTTCCAAAGAAGAGCAAAACCTACCACTTTCATGATGAATGGGAAATGGACTACTTCTTCATTATAGTGAAAGACAAGTGTTGTTGTCTAATTTGTAACGCCCCAGTATCCTTGCCCAAAAAGGGTAATCTGGAACATCATTATAAGGCTCTGCATAGCAAAAGGTTTGATGCTGATTTTTCCACCCAAAAGTGAAATTCGTAAACTGAAGCTCAAAGAACTTAAATCAAAATTGGCTACTCAGCAACAGTTGATGGCGAAGCCAAGGTCACATTCAGTCAATGCATCCATAGAATCCTTCAAGGTCAGCAACCTGATCGCAAAGAAATGCTAACCTTTCACTGAAGGGGAATTTGTAAAAGATTGTTTTCTTGAAGCAGCTGACAATCTTTTTGAAGGATTTAAAAATAAGAAAGAGATCATAGCTGCTATTCAAGATGTACAATTGTCAAGAAACACCATCGCGTGGCGAATAGAAACGATGTGTGGAGACACAACTGAACAATTGTTGGAGGATGTTTCAAATTGTGTTGCTTTCTCACTCCATCTGAATGAATCTACAGACATAAAAGACCTAGCCCAGTTACTAGTCTTTATCTGGATGGTTTTTGAAGACTTCAGTGTTAAAGAAGAACTACTTGGAATGATTTCTTTAAAAGAGAGAACTACTGGTCATTAAATATTCAGTTCTTTCCATTCTTTTGTGACAAAGTGTAATCTTCCATTGCATAGACTTGTTTCCATCACTACTGATGGAGCGAGAGCAATGACAGGTGAGGTTAACGGTTTCATAGCCCTCTGCAGACAGCATGACGACTTCCCAGATTTCCTTTCTTACCACTGCATCATTCACCAGCAAGTTTTGGCAAGCAAGAGACTCAATACAAAGGCTGTCATGGACATCACTTTTAAAATTCTAAATTCAGTTCGTGGAAGATCACTTCAAAGATGGCTTTTCAATCTTACTCTTGATGAAGGGGCAGCGGAAATCATTTTGCACACAGATGTAAGGTGGCTAAGTAGGCACAAATTTCTGCAAAGATTTTGTGATTTGCTGAATGAAATTAGAAGTTTTTTGAAGGAGAGGGGAGATGACCAAGCAGAGTTGGAAGATGAGGAGTGGTTATGTGATCTGACATTTCTCGCTGACTTTACAGGCGAACTAAGTGATATGAACCTTGAACTACAAGGTAAAAACAAATACATTGGCAAGATGATGAGTACAGTTTCATCCTACAAGAGCAAATTTGAGCTAATGATGACTGACCTTGCAAACAACACTTTTGATCATTTTCCTAATATGCAGGACCATCTGGGACAATATCCAAATTTCATTTTTCAGAACGAGAAGTATGTGACAGAAATCTGTTCTGTTATCCAGAAATTCTAAAATAGATCCTGTGACTTCCAAAAAATTGGATCAGTTGTGGAGTACTTGTCATACCCGTTCGTTTTGGAAGCTAGTGCCTAGAGACAAATTTTTCAACTTGAGAAGATGCAGTGAAGCTGTACACTCCTGTTTCGGTTCAACTTATTTGTGTGAATCTGTGTTTTCCCATCTGAAATTGACAAAGAGTACAGGATGTTCCAACATGACAGATGAACATCTCCAGGATTCCCTGAGACTGGCCCTCACGCAATATTCACCCAACTTCAAAAAGCTGGTGGATGAAATGCAGGCTCAGATGTCTCACTAATGAGCAAGAGCAAAATATTAAAGATTGTGCAAGATCAGCCTGGATCAATACTCAGCCTAAATTTAACACAAATTACTCAATAAAAGTTAAAGAAAATGATTAAGACAGTTAAAGAAAGTTATTACTCTATAAAACTTTAAGAAAAAATGTACTTTCCATTTCCCCTCACAGTTCTTACTGGAGGTAAAACATCTAGGGATAATATTAGATCACACACTCAGTATGCTCCCCCACATAAAACAAACAGTAAAAACTGTATTCTACAAACTAAAGACCATACAACACCTAAGACCCCCTCCTCAACACCCATGATTTTAGATCTGTAGTCAATTCACTCATTACCCCCCACTTCAACTATTGTAATAGTCTACTGAATGGCCTACCACTTAAAAATACAAATATACTCCAAAGAGCCCAGAACATCTGGCCAGGGTAATAGCAAAAGCACGTCTAACTGACCACATAACCCCCATTCTACTTGAACTACACTGGCTCCCTATAAATAGCGGATAAAATATAAAATACTCTTAACAACATTCAAACTCCTCAATGACATCTCCCCCTCACACCTATCCACCCTCTTACACTCCCCACCATAATACAGAACACGCAGGCAAAATGCAACCCACTTACTCGACATACACAAAACCATCTGCAAGACAAAGAAAACTACAAGCTCCAGAGCCTTTTCATTTGCTGCCCCTACTCTCTGGAATGAACTCCCACTAACCCTCCGCATGACAAAAGACCTCCAGCTATTCAGAAAAGGACTCAAAACACACCTCTTCACTGTACATGTCGAAAACCCAACCAAAATCCCTTACCCCCCACAAGCTACCTCCAACAATCGCAGAAACAACCTACTAACCTCCAGAACCCACAGCCCACTAACACTCCCCAACCCAAGATCTTCGCCCCACCCTAACCAAATGAAGAATATAACTCAAGAAGAGACCGACCCCTGTTTATAATTATGTAACTACAAAGATTGACACAAGGTTGTTTGTACAATATGTTCATTTGTAAATAGTTAGTACCACAATTTCATGCAAAAGTTGTTTGTAAATTGTTATAACTGATGTTCCATGTAAAAAATTGTTCAATTGTTCTCTATAAACCGCCCTTGATTTCTGGAAGGAATGGTATAGAAGAAAAGCATAAATAAAATAAATAAATCTACTTCCGGTGACACTGCCAAGAAAACCCAGGAGCTTCTGGGTCGCCAGGAGTCAGGACTGACTCAAAGGCACACATTGCATTGCATTTGCAATTTGCTTCAGCTGATCACATCCAAGTAAATGACAGAAGGTTCATTAAAAATGGAGGGGGGGGGGAATCCTCCAACTTTATTGGGTTAAAATTTAATTTGAAACTTATTTGAAACTTAGGGGCATGTTTACTAAAGTCCGCAAATCTGCGCGCCGCAAAATAGCGCACGGCAACGCGGCATTTAAACGCGCAGAAACACGTTTAAATGCCCCGCACACGTGCGTGTCACCCCCGCACAGGTACGCGGCACACTAACGGGCCCCGTACAAGTGCGGGCCCGCAAACGTCCGATAGAGGCGTGGAACGGCTAAAAGAGGGCGGAGGAAGGCTCCGGAGGGGCGGAGGGACGGGGTCAATGGGTGGAGAGTGGGAGGGGAGAGGCTCCCCGCACAGTATCGGGCCCGAATTTCCATGTAAAAATTAGCGCGAGTGAAACCCTCGCGGTAGAGGGCATTTAAAGGGAAGAGAAACCATTTCCGTCAGCAATGTACAGGAACACCGGGGAAACCTAAAAAACGTGAGCAGTGTGATATATGTGCACAGAACAAAATTGCAAATAGAACCTGAAAATGACCACAACAAAACTATTATAAATAGTAATCCAGCTGGGGAACAGTTATAGTGATGGGCAAATATACAAAACACACCCAGCAAAGCTCCAGAAAAAAGAGATGAATATTGGAAGGGTCTACGGAGCGGAGACTCTTCCGAAAAACATTTCCGTTTTTGGAGCTTTCCTCGGAGTGTTTGCTATGGTTGCCCATTAATACCACTGTCGCCCAGCGTGGTGATATTTTCTCCCCCATTTTCCCGTGGTCATTTCTGGTGTTTATGTGCACGTTTGTCACCAGACAGGGTGCATATGCCCACAGTAAAAATGAGTAGAGCAGGGTTTGTGACTCCATCCTGCCAGGCTTACTGCCTCCAGGGGCTGCACTGTCTCTGTGGCCAAAGTGTGGTACAGCAGACAGAGTCATTACCTCTAGGACCAGAGGGCAGAGGTTCAAAACCCAGCTGGGGCACCTGCCAGCCCAGTCCCTATATTTTACCCACCACTAAATAAAGATAGCGCAGACACCCCTGTAGTGCAGGGAACATAAGCATGGGGAAAACACCCATATTTTACCCAACACCGCACACACACCACAACAATGGGCATTACCTACAGCCAAGTCCCCCAAATGCAGTCCCGTACTGCCACATTGCAATCAGGTCAACTGCTTTTTCTGAGAGAAGTTCATGCCAGCATGTTGGCGGACAAGTACATGTGGTGCAGGGGGCAGTGGCTGCTAACCACAGAAGACAGAGGCCTAGCCATGTGCAGGCTGGCACAGTCCACTGCAACAGACAGGCCCTGCCGGATCCACAGTCATGGACAGTCCAGGGAATCCAACCAATCTGTGGCTACACAGTGGTGCAGTGCACACAGACAGTGCATGCAAGAACAGAAGGTCACAGGTTCAAAGCCCAGCTGGGGCTACTGCCAATCCTGCCAACATATTTTTCCCACAACTAAACAGTGACAGTAAGGACACACCTTTCATGGCGGGGACATATGCAATGGTAAGACATCTATCTTTTACCCCACTGAGCACAGACACCATGAACAGGGGCAGTACCTAGAGCAGAATCACCCAAATGCAGTCCTGGTGGGCCACACACCAGTCAGGTTCCATGCTGACACTCATACAAATGCCTGTGCTGTATATCTATGCACCACCCCCATGGCATGTAGATGTAGTCCATGCATATTCATGAGGGATAGCAGGAAAACCCGAACAGTGTGATGCAAACCTGGACTGGAGTTGGGAATCTGTGCCGTAAAGCAGCAGCCATCAAGGGCAGACACACCCACACCCACAGGCCCCATTGGCCAATGTCTCCTGGAAAGGCAGAACATTGGACCGTGCATGCAGCACCCAAAACGAGCACTTGCATAACTTACCAATGTCACCCTACACCTGAGGTATACGGTACACAGCTCTGAGATGTTTGCTAGGAGCACAGGCAGGCAGATATCCATACGTTACGTACATACTGCTAGTTGACCCCATCCAAACAATCTGTTAGGTCATAGGTGTCAAACCTGTCCTGGAGGGCCACAATCCTGCCAGGTTTTGGGATAGCCCTAATGAATATGCATGAGATATATATGCATTAGAGATAGCCTGCCAACCTGACTGGTTTGTGGCCCTCCAGGACTGGATTTGGAGACCCCTGCTTTACACCTCTGTCATTTAAGATTGTGAGTGGGCAAGGTGCAGATGTCCAAGACATCAAAAAGGTTAGATAGAATTTGTCACATTCCTCCTCACTTCTCACCACCACCAAAATATTGTCCATTAGACATCTTTTTGGTGGTGGTGAGAATCGAGGATGAATGTGACACATTCTAGCTACCCTTTTGATGTCTAGGACATCTGTACCTTGCCCACTCACCATCTTAAATGACAGAGGTGTAAAGCAGTGGTCTCCAAATCCAGTCCTGGAGGGCCACAAACCAGTCAGGTTGGCAGGCTATCTCTAATGCATATATATCTCATGCATATTCATTAGGGCTATCCCAAAACCTGGCAGGATTGTGGCCCTCCAGGACAGGTTTGACACCTATGTGTTAGGTGTTTGCGGGGCATGCTCCAGGCCTGGCCTCTGACGGTGCTTACCACCCTGGGGAGTGACCACCAGCTGTAATGCGTACCATATCCATGCCTTGCCGTGCTCAGGACCGGTTTGGTGGGCAAGGCTACTTACCCCCTCAATCGTAGCACCATGATGGCAGAGGTGTGGAAGTGTGTGTCTGTCTATACAGTGGGTGTTGGCTGCAAGCCCCTTCAACAGCCCACACTGCCAGCACTGTTGCCAGTATTGGCCAGCCAATGTGCATAATGAGGTGCAAGGTACCATGGGTATAGCCAGGGCAGGGTGGCGTGGCCAGGATGCATCTGCACTGGGCATAGGGCCCTGGCAGGGACATTGGCTGGGATATTGTAGTGTCCGGCCACCACCTACACAGACAGGGTGGCCAAAGCATGTCCTTCTGGAGGATCATGCTCACCCTGACTGTGCAGTGACCACAGCATGGCTAGGCCCCCCCATAGTGCTGCATAGTAGTTCTCTCATGTGATAGATATGGGTTTCTCTTTGGGGCCCAGTCACTGATCTATCTGCTTGCTGTGTATGCAGACAGCCCAGTTCTGGGTGCATGCATCTCCATTGGGAACATGCACTATGGACTAACCAGCAGACTGTTTATAGCTGGTAAATGTCTTGCTATAATGGCTTGCAGGGTGCAGTGGCTGTTGGCTTGCTGCAGGGGAATATCTGGTGGTGGAGTGCAGCTTACCATACCCTGGGCTTATGTCTGTCTGCCTGCTATTGTGTTATGGCTGTGTATGGAGCTGCCTGCCTGGGGGGGTGGTGTTCCTCAGCAGGACTGGGGTTGATGTTGCCCTCTACTGCCACCTTTGCAGGGAGGTAGAGTGTGGATCCCTTGATGGGGACCATGTTTGCCACGGGGGGGTGCCTGATGGCGGCAGACAGGGATATCCATGGTGTTTGTGCAGAAACTAGCTATCTTACACATTAACACTGCTTTGGAATGCCCGCTTGGCCTCCATCAGCCATGGCAGGTGTTGTTGACCTGGTCCTGGCCACCTCATTGCACACTCAGGGTGAGCACAGTACCCGCACGATGTAACGGTGTGTGGCTACTCTGTGCCAGTAAAACACCCGGTCAGTGCCCCCTACTAGGCCAAGGTGCTGTGTGGGTGCACCCGGTCACTTCCCCCAACAAGGCCGAGGTGCTGTGGGGGTGCATTCCCCATCTTGTGTCCATCTGCGGACAGCTAATTTGCATGTGCAGTGCATCATGGGTACGGGTGGCCTAACCCTATCCTGTTGACACCAGCAGACTGTCTGTGAGGTGACGTGTAGGCTATCTGCAGCCAGCCAGGGGCTTGCTTACAGCTATGGAGCTGTAGTGCAATGGTTACATCACTGCCTGTGCAGCCAGAGGTCATGGGTTCAAACCCACAGTGGGGCCCTTTGGTAGGGCTGTCCACCACTTTATTTTTATTTACTGTACATATGTCTATGCCGGCAAGACCACCCTCAGCTTACTATACCCATTAGGTGCCTCTGAGGGTGCTTCATAGGGCGCCCTGTAGGCCACCTTATGGTTGCCATCCCTATAGGGTGCACTATACATTATCCTGTGTCGCAACATACATGCTGCCCTATAGGGGACATTCAAGGGTGCCTTGGCGAACAGTGCACTGTAACATGTGCCTTATGGGCCGCCGTATGTTAACATGCTGGGAGAGTGCGTTTGCTAGTAGTGATAACAAAATAAAATTATACAGCCTCCTACAGCACTCCACAACATAATACATACTGCCTCAGCAGGCATTTTTCACTGGGCATTGTGAGGAGTTGAACCTCTGATCCCTGCACCATTGGTCAGTGTTTTAACCATTGTGCTGTGGCTCTGTTCCTATGCTTGTGCATCAGCGCGCCACCTTGTGCCTATCAGCGCGCCGCCTTCTGCCGCCCAAGGGGACCAGTGCGCCGCCTTCTGCTGCCCAAATATTAACTGTGCGCCGCCTTATGCCGCCCAAAAAGCACTGTGCGCCGCCTTATGCCGCCCAAACAGCACTGTGCGCCGCCTTATGCCGCCCAAAAAGCACTGTGCGCCGCCTTATGCCGCTCATAAATAACTGTGCGCCGCCTTATGCGGTTCCAAATTAATTTGCCTCCTAAAACAATTTTAATCATTACAGTTACTGCCTCAGCTGACCTTTGTCATTGCGCACACTGGGGGATTGAACCCATGGCCCCTGCACCATTGGTCAGTGTCTTCACCGTTGTACTACGGCTCTGTTGTTTTGTATACTCAGCAGCGCGCCACTTTGCCTTTCCACGCGCTAATGTCGACCCCCGCACATTAGCACGACGCGCACATGTCCGGTTGCTTACTACCGTTTTTTTTCTATTTTCTGCCTGAACCGCCCACTCCTTATATGGCACAGGCACACTAGCGCGGCCCCGCACGTTAGGAATGTTTAGTAAACATGCCCCTTAATTTTCATGATGGTAGATCACCGGCACTTTTGGCTGGAAAAAGTAGATCACGACCTGTTCGAAGTTGGACATGCCTGGGATATAGCAATGTCCCTCGGACCTGAGAAATGAGATCTGAGCCCAACCGGAGAGGTGGTCGCTGTGACAGTTGCAGTAGGAGGGGGAACCAGGGTTGTCTGGGCCAATACAGCGCAATGAGAATCATGGAAGCGCCATCTGCCCGAACTTTGAAAAGGATCTCAGTCACTAGAGGAGTCAATGGGTATACATAGAGAAGACCCTTGCTCCAGTCGAGGAGGAAAGCATTGGGAGCCTCCCGATGTTGGCAGGGCGCCTTAGGGCTAAACCACGGCAGCTGGGCATTGTGAGGAGTAGCGAAGAGGTCTATCCATGGTATGTCCCATGCCTGGAAGTTCCGGTTAGCCACTTGGCTGTTGAGAATCCACTCATGCGGTTGGAGGACTCAGCTGAGGTGTTCAGCGATAACGTTGAGGTTCCCTGGGAGGTATATTGCTCTGAGGGACATGCCCTGGGAGATGGCAAATTTCCAGAGGCGCACTGCTCCCCAACAGAGAAGGTAGGACCCCGTGTCACCCTGCTTGTTGATATAGAACATAGCCACTTGGTTGTCCATCTGGATGAAGACTTCCTGGTGAGTGAGTTGGCACAGTAAAACTTGGAGTGCATTGACAATGGCTCAGAGTTCGAGAAATTTGATCTGGTGGAGGCTCTCTTGGGATGACCAAAGACTTTGTGTGTGAACACCATCCAAGTGAGCTCCCCAGCCCAACTTGGAGGCATCCATCTTCAGGATGCACTGGTGTGGTGGGGCCTGGAAGGAGAGGCCTATCAGGAAGTTCGTGGATTTCTGCCACCAGGATAGAGCCTTCTTGAGTGGAGAGGTGATGTGGACTGTGTCTCTGAGCCAGCCCATCACTTGGTGCCACTGAGAAGAAAGTGTCCATTGCACCTGGTGCATATGAAGGTGTGCCATTGGCGTGACATGGACTGTGGAAGCCATGTGGCCGAGGAGGCATAGCATATGATGAGTGGTGATGAGAGGAGCAGCTTGGACTGCCTTCCCCAAGGCCATCAAGTGTTGGGCCCTGCTGGTGCTCTTGCTAACCCGATACTTTGAGTCCAGGCACTGGCTCACAGTGGGCACCGAGAGGGAGGCCTCCCAGCTGCGGAAGAGGAGCCTCTCCAGGATGCAGTGTTTATGTTTATTAAAATTTGATATACCGCCCTTAAAACAAGTTGGCAGAGTAGTTTACAATAAAAACATAAATAAGAGAAGCGGGTGAAAACTCAAAAGTCATGGACAGGAAAGATTCACACACATACCAGGGAGAGAACAGGGGGAGAGAAGGAGGAGAGGGAGAGTGGCACTGAAAGAGTACCGGTACCATGATGGCTTCTTTCGGAGGTGAAGGGTACTGGAGGATTTCCCGTTCCTCTGCTTAAGGCTCCTTATCGGCCTTAGATAGTAAAAGGGAGAGTTTCCCCCATGTTCCTTACAAAGTCCAGGAAGGACAAGACCTCTAGAGGGGACTTCCAATGCTCATGCGGTGGGTGAGGGATCTGAAGGAATGTCCCAATGCCGCTCAGTCTTGGGCGACTCCTCCTCCATTTCCCAATCATCGGACTGACTCCGAGAGAAACTTGAAGTAGCGGTGCAATTCCTCTCAGTGCCGCTGGCAGTCCGAGTGGAGGAAGTCCAAGGGTGTCGATGATTCGACCCCGGGGCACTTAAGGGTGAAAGCTGGTGTTCTGAGAGAGCTCTAGAGTGCCTCTCAGAGGCACTGTCCACCCAAGGGAGGGCATGTGCCTTGAGGATGGGCTGCACCTCCTCCGGCAAGGCCATCGTTGTGGATGGGACCATCGCCGGGACTGAGGAACCTGAGGTCATCGGGTCCTTCGATGCCTGCTGGGCAAAGAACTCTGGGAGACTTCGCTCAAATGCCTCCATGCACTGAGCCAAGAGCTTGGTCTCCAATGGTGCCAGCGCCGCAACTACTGGTGTCGATGCCAGTTCTTTCAGCGGGGACTCCATGACCATGACAGTTTTGGAGTCACCTGCTTACCCTCCTGGATCTTGGGAGGCCTCTCCTCCTGTTGGGGCAGCTTAGGAGGCCGCTCCTGACCCTCGCCCTCTGAGTTGCATTGAGGGCTTCGATGCTGATGTGAGTGGGCCTTCGCCCAGGGCTCAGCTTCACCCTTCGATTCTGACTGGGTGTGAGACTGGTCTTTCTGGGGCACTCCTTACTGAAGGAGAGCTGCCAGTCTGATGCTTTATGACCCCTCGGCTCCGAATGAGCACAATCCCCACACGAAGCCAAAGCCTTGGCAGAGGCCTTCGATGGTGACGTTGATGGCAGAGCTGATGCTGAGGGCTCTGAGGAACTGAATAGTGATTCTTGTTGCTTTCCCCGGTTCTGAAGCCCTTTGCATGTCATCTGAAGGCAGACAGCGCAGGATGAGGGCTGGTGGTAAGGTCCGAGGCGCTGTAAACACCACCTGTGGGGGGGTCAGTCACCGATATCATCCTCCCACACTGGAGGCATTTTTTGAAACCACTGACTGGATTTGACATGTGGGGAAGACTGCTTCCGCCACGTCAAATGACTCCAAGGTCTGGGCCAACCAGGGGGTGCAAGAGAAAATACCCCCTGCACCTCAAAAAAGAAAAAGAAACCCGAAGAAAATGTGGTGCCGAGGCACTGATGATCCTGGGAATAGGCAAGAAGACAGTAATGAAGGCACGCAACAGAAAAAGAAAAAAAAAGAAGAAAAAATCGTACCGAAAGGTATCAACTCTTTCCAGGGTGTCAGACTACGTCCAAAGGGCTCCGCGGAAAAAAGAAGACTGAAGTAAAGATGGCTCTTTCAGGTGGGAAAACCAGCACACATGTGTGGTGCACTTCCAAAGGCTTCATTTGGAAGCTGGGAAGCGTTCCCTCGTGGGCTCCGTCATTGACATCACCCATAAGTGAGGACTTATTCTTGCTTGGTCCTGGAGATATGATAGATACTTAAAGGGTATTAATGAATAAACAAACCTTTTCAAAGATGAGGAAGCTGTAAAACTAGAAGGTATAACATGAAGCTGCAAGGAGGTAAACTTAAAAGCAACGCCAGGAAATGCGTTTGCATTGAAAGTGCAGCAGATGCTTGGAATACCCTCCTGAAGGAGGTAGTGGGGGCAAATACAGTGATGGAATACAAAATGGGATGGGACAGGCACACTGGATCCCTCTATAGTAAGAGGATAAAATCAAAATAAACTTAAATATCTTTATACTTCAACAAACAGAGAGGAGGTGACCTGCATGGAGCGGCGGGAACAACCCTAAACAAAAGCATAGAGGGGGTGACCTACATGGATCGGTGGATACACCTACTCTAGCCATCTTACTGGGCAGACTAGATGGACCATACTTCTGTCATATACTAGGCTACTATATTAACTCTCCTTGAGCTTATGAGAAAGGTTAAGCTAAATCCGATTCCCTTAACAAAGGCTGAGGTTTTCACAGTTGTTATAGTTCACTGAAGTAATGCAGCATATGTAAGGCACATTTGGCTCCAAGCTCTACAAATTACAGACCTGGATTGACCACTTTTGGAAACAGGATACTGGGCTTGATGGATGCTTGGTCTGACCCTGTATGGTATATCTTATGTTCTTATATCTCTTTCTCATTTTCCCTCTCTCATTCCCTCTGTTCTGCCTTCCTATAGAAGCAAGGGGATGGGTGCTGCTAGTTCTCCTGGGTGTATGTATCAGGTCTCTGTCCTTTGAGATTGGCTGAGGCTATCTAAGCATAACTAGTAGTTGCTCTCTGTTTACTCACAACTTTCAGACAAGCAACTTTCAGTCTCTCTCATTGTCTTTCTCTGGCTGGTGCTGTTAATCTGAATTCAGTTCCCTCTTTCACTCTATCCTCATTGGGAGCATCCAGGATCCTTCTCTTTCCTTAGGGTTCCCTCCAGTAAAAGGTGCCAGAATTTAAAAGACTCTAGTTATGTCCCTCCAGGTCACTGAAAATTAGAGTATTTCCCTGTTTCTGCCTGCTAATGCTTTGAATTGCCTGCAGAGATGATTAGCACTCAGCCAGTCAGATGGTGGATGCAAAAAGAAAGTGTCTTTTGTTTGTAGGTGCGTTTTGCTTAAGCAATAATACCTTTTGGAGAGGGTCTATCTGTCTGTTTGTCTGTCCATCCTTATGCGTCTATTTGTGGGTGCATCATTTATTGTTTATTATTTATTGTTACTCTTAATATATTACCATTAAAATAACAAAGCGGCTTACAAATACAAATAATAAAATCAATAACATAAAGAAAGGCGCTACAATCAATGTACAGGACAGTTAAAATAAAGGGAGCACAAAATAACAAAGTAAACTAGAAAATCAGTCAGAGTGAGGTGCCACATTTCATCCAGGGTACTCTCACCACGTCACTGAAAGCCAAAAAAAAAGAGGCGAGTTTTAAACTAGTACGGAACTTCTAGTAGAATGCTTCCATTTGGAGTACATGGGGCAAAGTATTTCAAAGAGTGGATGCCGTGAAGAAGAAGGCCAAGGTCCTGGTGGGCTCAAGTGTAGAACAGCAAATTGAAGGAAGAACCAGATGGCCCTCGAGAGCACTGCATGTAGAACGTGCTGAGATTAAAGGAATGGTAAGTAAATAAAGATAAGATGGGAAACCAGTGTAGAGAGCTCTATGGGTTAAACCAGTGGTTCTCAAGCCAGACCTCTGGGACTCCCCCAGGACAGTCAGGTTTTCAGGATATCCACAATGAATATGCATGAGAAAGATCTGCATGCACTGCTTCCATTGTATGCAGATCTATCTCATGCATATTCGTTGTGGATATCCTGGAAACCTGACTGACCTGGGGGTCTCAGAGGACCGGGTTGAGAACCACTGGGTTTTTAGACAAAGAATCTTCAGCGGAATGTGAAACCTGATGGGTAACGAATAGAGAACAAGAAAAAGTGAAGTTGCATGGTCATATTTGCAGGCTTTGGATAATAATCAAATTGCTTTTTCCTGGACAGATCAAAGACAATTAAATTCAAACACTAGCAAATCAGAATAAATGACATTACAATAATCAAAATGGGGAGTGAGCAGGGCATGGAAAAGAGAATGCTGAGCTGGAAGATTTAACAATGGGAGAGCAGCCCAGAAAGGACAGAGTACACAGAAGATGGATTTAAGAATTGAGGAAATCTGTGATTTAAAAGATAGTTCATGATCAATGATGACACCAAGATCTTTAAAGTTATAAAGGCAATAGGAGAGCCCAAGAGGCGGGGAGCAAAAGAAGGCTGATGCGCATGTCTAATAAAAAAAGTAGCAGTAGTCTTGGTAGGATTAAGCTTAAAATGGTTGGTAAGTAGCCATTGGGTGATTTCAGAGAGACAGTGATTCAAGGCAGATGAATCAGGAGCACGGGGAGTGACACACAAAACCAACAGAGTATCATCAGAGACTTTTGGCAAAACTAAAGAGTCATGGGATAGGAGGCAGTGTACTACTGTGGATCAAGAACTGGTTAAAAGATAGAAAGCAGAGGGTTGGACTAAATGGCCAATTTTCCCAATGGAGAAAGGTGAATAGTGGTGTACCCCATGGATCTATGCTGGGTCCACAGCTTTTTGACATATTCATAAATGACCTGGAAAGTGGAATAACGAGTGAGATTATCAAATTTTCAGATGACACAAAACTATTTAAAGTTGTTAAAACCCAAGAGGATTGTAGAAAATTGCAAGAGGATCTTGATAAATTGGAAGACTGGGCATCAAAATGGCAGATGAAATTTAATGTGGACAAGTGCAAAGTTATGCACCTAGGGAAGAACAACCCAAACTATGGTTACACGATGCAAGGTTCCACATTAGGAACTACCACCCAGGAAAAAGATTTAGGCGTCATTGTGGATAGCATGTTAAAACCCTCGGTCCAGTGTGCAGCGGCAGCCAAGAGAGCAAATAGAATGCTAGGTATCATAAGGAAAGGAATGGAAAATAAAACAAAAGATATTATAATGCCTCTATATCGTTCCATGGTGAGACCACACCTTGAATATTGTGTGCAATTCTGGTCGCCGTATCTTAGAAAGGATATAACGTTATTAGAAAAGGTTCAGAGAAGAGCCACCAAAATGGTAAAGGGGATGGAAAGATACTCCTATGAAGAAAGGCTAAAAAGGTTAGGGCTCTTTAACCTGGAAAAGAGACGGCTGAGGGGAGATATGATAGAAGTCTATAAATTAATGAACGGAGTGGAATGGGTAAACGTAGATTGATTGTTTACGTTATCAGAACATAGAAAGACTAGGGGACATGCAATGAAGCTACAGGGTAAACTATTTAAGACTAATAAAAGAGAATATTTTTTCACTGAACGTGTAATCAAACTCTGGAATTTGTTACCGGAGGATGTAGTAAAGGCTGTTAGTGTAGTTGGGTTTAAAAAAGGTTTGGACAAGTTCCTGGAGGAAAGGTCCATAAACCATTATTAAGAAGGGACCCAGGATATCAATGCTTGACCCAGTACAAGCATTGCGGAACCTGTGTCTATTGGGGAAACTGCTAGGTACGTATGACCTAGACTGGCCACTGTTGGAAACAGGATACTGGGCTTGATGGACCTTGGTCTGACCCAGTATGGCATATCTTATGTTCTTATATTCATTTGCACAAAAGAAGAAATTGATACCAAAAGCTTGAATTACAGAGATTAAGGGGTATGTTTACTAAACTAAGGTAATGTCATTCGCGTTAGGTTCTGCTGTAAAGGTACAGATGCCCATATAAAGGCGTGGGCGGTGAATCATTACAGCAAGCCTTATCACCTAACACACGTTACAAGGCGCCTTAGACTAACGCGCGTTACAAGGCGCCTTATAAGGCATCTTACAAGGCACATTACAAGGTGCCTTGTAAGGTGCCTTGTAAGGTGCCGTGTAAGGTGCCTCATAAGGCACCTCATAAGGCACCCTATAGGGCTCCTTAGGCTAAGCGCCGTATTAGGCACCCCTGGACAAGGCACCGTAGAAGGCACCCTGGGCTATGGAACCATAGGTTAAGGTGGCCTAACAAGGTTACAGTGCCCTAGGTTAGTGTGCCCTAAGGGCTACAAGGTGCCTCAGGATGACATGCATGACCTGTGAGGAACAGAGACAGATGTAGCCCTAACACTAGATAGAGCATACAGGAAATGCAATGAACAGGAGAGTGAAGAAAGGAGAGCTGGGAGACGCTGGACCTGCCATATCTGCGGGCATCCCATGTGGCTGCCAGTACTGATGACAAACATGGTGGGGGCAACTGTACCACAGCACAGGGTGTTGGCAATGTAAAGTACTGGAAAGACAGTTGGTGGCAAACGCTGGGAATACGATTCCCCCAGTGGAGGCGGAGGTGGCAGGATAGTTACAATGATGGGTGGACAGAGGAGTGGTTGTGCCATGCAGATCAGTCACAGGTGAGGCAAGCATGAAGAGACACAATGCAGGAAAGGGTAGCAGTGCAGGACATGGGGTGGCAGCCTTCACAGGCAGACAGGACTCCACACAGCTGACAGACGCAGATAGACGGACCGAGGGAATGTTGGCAATTGTGGCGAGGGCATTATGGGCTGACAGCACAGATCTGCAAAAATATGACTGTTACAGGCATGCACACTATTTGAGTAGGACAGGCATGAGAAGAGGGAACAATGAGGAATTGAACCCATGAACACTGCCAAGAATGGCTTTGTATTAACCAGTAGGTTATACCTCCGTGGTGTATGTCAACAGCAATGGCTGGGTACAGAAGGACTGCAGGTCACCACACAAACTGTCTGCTCTGAGTGCCAGGATAGGGTAATCGCACCAGTACCCATGATGCAATGCATATGCTGAATAGCAGTCTACAACTGATCACCAAATGGGTTCTGCACCTCTCCGGTACCTCAGCTTGGAAAGACGAACTGACAGTGCGTGATACTGGCATAGAATAGCTACAGACCATGCCATTGTGCAGGTTCTGTGTTCACCCTGAGGGATAGGATGGGTGCCCAGCACTAGGTCCGCAGCACATGTGGTGCTAGAGATAGGTCCTGCTGTACATCCCATAAGAACATAAGATATGCCATACTGGGTCAGACCAAGGTCCATCAAGCCCAGTATCCTGTTTCCAACAGTGGCCAATCTAGATCATACGTACCTAGCAGTTTCTCCAAAAGACATAGGTTCCGCAATGCTTGTACTGGGTCAAGCATTGATATCCTGGGTTCTTTCTTAATAATGGTTTATAGACCTTTCCTCCAGGAACTTGTCCAAACCTTTTTTAAACCCAGCTACACTAACAGCCTTTACTACATTCTCCGGTAAGAAATTCCAGAGTTTGATTACACGTTGAGTGAAAAAATATTTTCTTTTATTAGTCTTAAATAGTTTACCCTGTAGCTTCATTGCATGTCCCCTAGTCTTTCTATGTTCTGATAACGTAAACAATCGATCTACGTTTACCCGTTCCACTCCGTTCATTAATTTATAGACTTCTATCATATCTCCCCTCAGGTGTCTCTTTTCCAGGATAAAGAGCCCTAACCTTTTTAGCCTTTCTTCATAGGAGTATCCTTCCATCCCCTTTACCATTTTGGTGGCTCTTCTCTGAACCTTTTCTAATAACGCTATATCCTTTTTAAGATACGGCGACCAGAATTGCACACAATATTCAAGGTGCGGTCTCACCATGGAACGGTATAGAGGCATTATAATATCTTTTGTTTTATTTTCCATTCCTTTCCTTATGATACCTAGCATTCTATTTGTTCTCTTGGCTGCCGCTGCACACTGGGCCGAGGGTTTTAACATGTTATCCACAATGACGCCTAAATCTTTTTCCTGGGTGGTGGTTCCTAATGTGGAACCTTGCATCGTGTAACCATGCTCACACTCATACAAACGCAGCCTCTGAGACACACTGCGAACATCTAATCCAATCTAATACATGTTTATATACCACTACGCTCCCAGACCCAATGGTTCAGTGTGGTTAACAAAAAAACAACAACATACACACAACTCAAATGCAAGCAAGGTTACCCACTTATATACATACACACAACCTCTTCTTAACATACATGCTAAGCTATGGGGGGCGCCATCGCTAGATGCCCCAACCCACAAGCAGGGCTGGCCCTAGCTATGTGTGGGCACGGGGGGTCCCTGCATGTGCCTGACCAGCTTCAGAAGGAGCCAGTGAGACCCAAGGCCCGGTGCCCCATCTCACCTCTGCACAGCTGCGGGAAGAATGCTTTTCTTTAATCCCATGGCTGTGTTGAATCACAGTCGCCGGCACCGCTGAGTTCCTGGAGGTTAAATAGAGGCATTTTCTGTCTTGCACAAGAGACAGAAAGTGCCCCTGTTTAACCTCCAGGAATTCAGCAGTGCCAATGCCTGCAACTTAGCACAGCCGTGAGTAGAAAGGAAAACGCTCTCGAAGCTGTTTATGACCATGGCTGTGCAAAGGTATGCCAGGGAGCTGGGCTTTGGGACTCACCGGCTCCCTATGAAGCCAGTCAGGCATGCATGGGGCTTCTCGTGGTGTGGTGTTTTGTGTGTGTATGTGTGGCATTGATGCAAAGCATTGACAAGGCAGACAAAGAGAGAATCTGAGAAGAAGCTTGCTATGGAAGCAAAAACATATAATAAAGACTTTTCCAAGTAAATTTGTAGCAAAAATCCTGTGAGAGAGTCAGTTGGACCATTAGATGAGAGAGGGGTAAAAGGGACACTAAGAAGGGACAAGGCCACAGCAGAGAGACTGAATGAATTCTTTGCTTTGATCTTTATTGGGGAATATGTAGGGATGTTACCCATGAATGAAATGGTATTTAAATGTGATGCCACAGAAGAATTGAAAGAAATAGTGATACACTGGGAAGATGTATTACAACTATTTGATAAACTGAAGAGTAGCAAATCACCTGGACCAGATGGTATATATCCAAGGGTGTTGAAAGAACTGAAATATGAGATTGCAGATCTACTATTAGTAATCTGTGAACTATCATTAAAATCATCTATAATACCTGAAGACTGGAGGACAGCCAAGGTAACGCCAATTTTTAAAAAGGGTTCTAGGGGTGATTTGAGAAACTACAGACCGGTGAGCCTGTCGTCAGTACCAGGCAAAATGGTAGAAACCATTATAAAGAACAAAATTACTGAACATATAGATAGCCATGGCTTAAGGGTAGACAGCCAACATAGCTTTAGCCAAGAAAAGTCTTGTATTACTAATCTGTTATGTTTTTTTGAAGGTGTGAATAAACAGGTAGACAAAGATGAGTCGGTTGATATAGTGTATCTGGATTTTCAGAAAGTCTTTGACAAGGTCCCTCACGAGAGATTATTGGCGAAATTAAAAAGTTATGGGATAGGAGGCAGTGTAATATTGTGGATCGGGAACTGGTTAAAAGATAAAAAGCTGTGGGTAGGACTAAATGGCCAATTTTCCCAATGGGGAAAGGTGAATAGTGGCGTACCCAGGGATCTGTGCTGGGTTTGCTGATTTTAAACATAAGAACATAAGATATACCATACTGGGACAGACCAAAGTCCATCAAACTCAGTATCCTCTTTCTAACAGTGGCCAATCTAGGTCCTAAGTACCTAGCAGTTTCCCCAAACTGGGGCAAGCAGTGGATATTCTGGGTCCACTTTAGGAATGGTTTATGAACCTTTCCTCCAGGAACTTGTCCAAACCTTTTTTTAAACCCGGCTACACTAACAGCTTTTACTACATCCTCCGGTAGCAAATTCCAGAGTTTCATTACACGTTGAGTGAAAAAATATTTTCTCTTATTAGTCTTAAATAGGTTACCCTGTAGCTTCATTGCATGCCCCCTAGCCATTCTATATTTTGATAGTGTAAACAATCGATCTATGTTTACCCATTCTACTCCATTCATTAATTTATAGACCTCTATCATATCTCCCCTCAACCATCTCTTTTCCAGGTTGAAGAGCCCTAACCTTTATAGCAAAACAGAAACTTCAGGTTAAGACCAGCATAATCTGAGAATAAAATGGTCAGACAACAAAGACAGAAAAAATAATTTTATTTTCAATCTTTATATTTTATACTGTACAGAGAAATGCATCTATTTCTCTGGTGTTGCATTGTATGCAGAATATGGCTTCTTAGGGTTGCAGTTTAACTTTTATCTACTTATTTTTATTTTGTTGTTGTGGTCACTTATCTGTACTTGGTGAGGGTCTGTGTTCTGAGTGTGTGACCAAGGCCCAGGTGTTCTGCTAACATGGCGTTTGTAGTAATCTGAACTGTTCAACTTTTCAAATAGGTGTTTGGATGTTCCAGGACCTGCTGCAGTATTTACAGTGCTGCTTTTTTTGGGTAGGCTCCATATGTGAGTTTTGGAAGTTGGTGCTGGTATGGTATGGTAGATTGCTCTATAGATCCTCGCTGACTTTTGTAGGGTTTTGTATTAGTTCGCAATATGCCTGGTACTGGAGAATATTTATGTTGTTGTTAGTGAGATGACCAGGATCAGATTTTTTTTTAAATTTTATATTTATTAAATTTTGTAAATATATTGTAAGTATTAACACTTGAATAGGGGAAAGATGGTGGAGCACTGCAACATTACAATTCAAGGAAAAAGGATACAGTCTCCAATAAGAAGAAACAAAAACACTGATGCCTGACCCCACAAGCACAACAATAACAAGGATCCAAGAAAAGAAAACATGATATATATCAAATAAGAAGGAAAGCGTAAAAAGGCTGCCTAATCTGCAAATCCATATCCCAGTGCGGCACATTTAATTATAGGACGACTCTATCCTAAGAAGGGGCATGCAGATGAGACCTAATGAAGGCCGCCAGCTGGGAGGGATTAAAAAAAGAATATAACTTATATACTGTAGCCTAATCAGGCATTTATATGGAAATTTTGGAATTACATGGAATGCCCCCAGCTGGGCCACTCTTGGTTTGAGTAGGAGGAATTCCCTCCGTCTTCCCTGAGTCTCGTGGGCTAGATCTGGATAAATTTGTACCAATACTTCTTTAAAGGGAATAGAGTGCTTATGAAAATACAATTTAAAGAACCATTCTCGATCAGTTGGCAGAGACAGAACCCGTATCAGATGACTCAAGTATGTTAGATATATTTAAAATATCATCATGTTGTAGCTCAGGGAGAGAGGTCTGCTGGGACCCAACAGAGTTCTTCTTCTTCCCTGTGGGAACATAATACACTTTAGATAATGGTGGCTGAGATTTGGGTGGAATACCCAAAATCTCCACAAAATATTGCTTTAACATATCTCTGGCAGAAACCAAAGGAGAATGTGGAAAATTGATTAGACGTAAATTCGTAGATTGCACTTGGTTCTCCAAAAGTTCAGTTTTAAATTTCATAGCAGCTAAGTCCTTTGAATCCAATGAGTAATAATTCTCATGCTTTTGAACATCCAACTGCAAGGACTTAACAGTTTCTTTGACTGTGACCAAGTCATCAGCATTAGTTTGCGATAAAGCTGCAGTAGACTGAACCTGCAAAGCAATTTTATTAGTCTGCTGAACCAGTACTTCACCCAGAGATGAAACTGCAGTCCAGATCAATTCTAGGGAAGAAGATGAAGGATGCTCCAAAACGAAAGAAAAAGGAAAGTCAGATCTTGACTCCGCGGTCTCCAGAGCATTGGGGGTGGGGGGAGGAGAACCTTCAAATCCACTGGCTTGTATCATCTCCTCCGTCTCTTTCTCCATGCCTCCCTGGCTCTTGTCTCCTCCTGATGCAATAAGATCTCAGATGCTAGCCACAATGCCGAACTTGACGCGGCTGTACTACCTCCTACTGGAAGAGTAACGTTCCCCGACAAAGGGTCAGTGCCTCCAGAAACACCCAAGCAGGAAGAAACGGCAGACAGAGAAAGAGGGGCCACAGCTCCGGCAAAAGATCACAACCAGAGGAAGATGTTGGGCTCTCCAGCACCGGCATCGACCCACCCGAAAAAATGCTGGTTTGCTCTTGCAGATTTCCCAGATGAGTTAGAAAAGCATTGAGAGGAGTAGACGTAGAGGTAAGAGAAGAAAAGAGGAAGTGGTCCCCGCAGACTTAGGAAGCTGTTTGCGGGTCTTCCCCTTCCTTTTCGATATTGCAAAAGAACGTGTCTGAAGACACAGCAGCCTAAGCATCAATCTTGGATCCACCAGTGTATCGAATCAGATTTTTAAAAATCTTTTTAGATATTGAGTTTTGTGGGTGATGGGACATTCAACTGACTCAGTGAGTGACGGCTCACAAGACATTAACTTTCCTAGGCCACATGGCCTCAACAGTGCATGTTACACCCTTGGCACATAAGAACATAAGATATGCCATACTGAGTCAGACCAAGGTCCATCAAGCCCAGTATCCTGTTTCCAACAGTGGCTAATCTAGGTCACAAGTACCTAGTAGTTTCCCCAAAAGACACAGGTTCCTCAATGCTTGTATTGAGGCAAGCAGTGGATATTCTGGGTCCACTTTAATAATGGTTTATGGACCTTTCCACCAGGAACTTGTCCAAACCTTTTTTAAACCTGGCTGCACTAACAGTTTGTACTACATCCTCCGGTAGCAAATTCCAGAGTTTGATTGCACATTGAGTGAAAAAATACTTTCTCTTATTAGTATTAAATAGGTTACCCTGTAGCTTCATTGCATGCCCCCTAGTCTTTCTATATTTTGATGACATAAACAATTGATCTACGTTTACCCGTTCCATTCCATTTTTTAATTTATAGACCTCTATCATTTCTCCCCTCAGCTGTCTCTTTTCCAGGTTGAAGAGCCCTAACCTTTTTAGCCTTTCTTCATAGGGGTATCCTTCCAGCCCCTTTACCATTTTGGTGGCTCTTCTCTGTACCTTTTCTAATAATGCTATATCCTTTTTAAGATGCGGCAATGAGAATTGCACACAATATTCAAGGTGCGGTCGCACCACAGAATGATACAGAGGCATTATAATATTCTTTGTTTTAGTCTCCATTCCTTTCCTTATGATACCTAGCATTCTATTTGCTCTCTTGGCCGCTGCTGAACATCTTCATATCTTCAATTGAGGCAGACTCAATGGACTCTGTGGACTCAATGGACCCAGGCCACAGGTCACCTGCGGGATCCGGTGTATGTCATCAATCCCCTGGTCCAATCACTGCACTGGTAGATAGTTCCTCAGAACCTGTTCAAAGGTCTCCTCTTTCAGAAGGCTTCGGCCCAGAAGATCTTGACGATGGATGTGTCCAAATTTGGATGAGGAGCTCATCTCAATATCTTCCTTACTCAGGGTGATTGGTCTGTTCAGGAAAGTCTTCACCAGATCAATTTCTTGAAGTTGAGAGCCATAGCAAATGCTCTACAGGCCTTCTGAAATCGGCTTGCCAAACTAATTATCCTCATTCAGACTGATAATCAGGTCACTGTGTTCTGTATCAACAAGCAAGGGGGGCACAGGCTTATAGCTCCTGTGTTGGGAGACAGTCAGGTTGTGGAAATTCACCATTACTCACAGGATGGAGCTGAGAGAAGCATATCTACCAGGAGACCAAAACACTCTGGCAGACAGACTGAGTCATGTCCTTGAGCTGCATGAATGGATGATGAACAGGGAAGTGGCAGCCCATATCTTTTGAAATTGGGGCACATCCTCGATAGACCTGTTCACCACTCCGCAAAATGCCCAAGTAGATCACTTCTGCTCCACATGGGTTCTCACAGCAGACTGGTATCTGATGCTTTCCACGTGCACTGGGGGAAGGGTCTCCTGTATGTTTATCCTCCAATACCTCTCATAGTGAAGAATCTCCTGAAGCTCCAGTCAGACAGAGGTATGATGATACTCACCACACCATATTGGCCCAGACAGCCATGGTTCCCTCTCCTGCTGCAACTATCCAATCAGGAACTCCTCCAGCTTGGCCATGCACCAGATCTAATATCGCAGAACGACAAGTGGATGCTACATCCCAACCTCCGTTTCTTGGCCCTCATGGCATGGACATTAAGAGGCTAGCCTTTTTGGAGCTCAAGTTGCCTGACAACATCACTGATGTTCTGTTGGCATCCCAAAGGACCTCGACAAGGAGGTCTTAAACCTGCAAGTGGAGGAGGTTTGCTGTCTAGTGTGAAGACCAGGCTTAAATCCTTTCATCTGTCCCTCATAGAGACTGCTTGTTTATCTGATACACTTCTCTGACTCAGGCCTCAAATCCAACTCTGTCTTGATTAACACGTTCAAGGCTAATCACAATCAGTCATCAGAATACTTACAAACCCTCCTCCAGAAGAGCCCGGATATCAGAACAAAAAGACAAATGCACCAAAACCTACTCAGCATACCAATCAGCAAAATCAAAACCTCACAAACTACCTGCAACAGAACTTTCTCATTCTATGGACCCACAAACTGGAATGCCCTCCCAAGCAGCCTAAGAGCCATCAATGACCCAAATGAATTCCAAAAGAAACTAAAAAAAATTCTGTTTCAGGAATACTTTGAAACTGACACTTAAAACTCCCACCCTTAAACCTCCTGGCTCCCCTTTCCTCCTTCCACATTCACCCCACCCATCCAAAACTCAAACCCACACCTCCAACCGACCTCCAGAAAACATGTATATAAATTGACTGTTTATAGTTATAAAGTTACAGTGTTATAATATTCCAAACATACCCTTTCTCCAATGTTCTCTGTATCAATTTTTTGTTCTCTGTAAACCACTTTGATAGCTTGAAAAGTGGTATATAAAACAAGTTTAAATAAATAAATATATGTGGTACTGACAAAGCGCATGAAAGCTCCCTTTGAGCCACTTAGGGGTATGTTTACTAAACTGCGTTAGTGCAATTCGCGTTAGGAGCCGCGGTAGTGACAGAAACCCCAAATAAGGACATGGGCGGTACATCGTTAACACTAACGCGCGTTCCAAAAACTAACGAGCGTTACAGGGCGCCGTGGTGCGTTACTGCGTGTTAATCATAAGAAGGCGTACAGACACAAATCACTGAAACAGAGCTGTAGCACAATGGTTACTGTACTGACCGCTATTACAGGCAGCATGGGTTCGAGTCCCCAGTGTGCCTAACTCAGAAGGCTGGCCCAGGCATCACCCTGTACATTACATAAGGAATGAGGAGGCATGTTTTTCTTTACGTTGAGTAGTGGTGTCAGAAACACACCCTCGCAGTGTGCGTGGCTGCGTGTGTTGGTAGGGGTGTAGCTGCATGCGTTGGTGCGTGCGTACAATCGTGCGTGGGTACGTGTGTTTTTTCCAGCGTGGGCACCTTATATTACAGACTCTTTAGGGTGCCTTGCACCTATGCATTATGCTAACAGATGTACGTGTGATGGCCTATGGTTTATCAGAGCCTGTGAGCAGGTGCTGGATTTTCCCAGGGTTGGATTGTGCCAGTCACACCCATGATGCACTGCACATGCAAATCAGCTGTCCACAGATACACACCATGGGGAATGCACCCCCACAGCACCTCGGCCTGGTAGGGGGAAGTGACCACGTGCACCCCCACAGCACCTCGGCCTGGTAGGGGGTACTGACCGTGTGTTGTACTGGCACAGAGTAGCTACACACCGTCACATTGTGCGGGTACTGTGCTCACCCTGAGGGTGCGGTGAGGCGCCCAGCACCAGATCCACAGCACCGTCCATGGCTGAAAGAGGCCATGGCACAGGTCCAAAGCAGTGTTAATGTGTGAGATAGGTAGCTTCTGCAGAAACACCTTGGATATCTCTGTCTGTTTCAGTCAGGTGTAGCCCCCATGTACCACCTCCCCCAGGGCCAAGGGTGGCAAACAGGGTCTCCTAACAATAGATCCATATTCTACCTCCCTGCAAAGGTGGCAGTAGAGGGGAACAGCAACCCCAGTCCTGCTGAGGAACAGACACCCCACAGGGCAGTCAATGCAGCTCTGTACACATCCATAACACAATAGCAGACAGACATTAGGCCTGGATATGCTAAGCTGCACCCCACCACTATCTGATATTCTCCTGCTGCAAGCCATCGGCCACTGCACCCTGCAAGCCACTCCATCAAGGAGGGAGAAGTAGCCTAGTGGTTGGGGCAAGGTACTTCAGGCCAGAAGGTCAGAGGTTCAAATCCCACTAGAGGACAGCAACCTTGGGCCGGAAGGACTGGGCTTTCTAGTCCCACATATGCTCCTTGTGGTCTTGGGCAAGCCACTTAACCCTCCATTGCCCATGTTCCCTGTAAGTATTAGTGTATGTGTCTCATATCCCCGCATGTTAAATGTATCCCCCAATTGTGTTGTGACCGCTTTGATTGAAGGATAAGGCAGTATACAAAACTAAATAAATAAATAAGACACATACCAGCTGCAAACAGTCTGCTAGTTAGTCAATAGTGCATGTGCCCAGTGGAGATGCATGCACCCAGAACTGGGATGTCAGCATACACAGCAAGCAGATAAATCAGTGACTGGGCCCCAAAAAGAAACCCATATCTACCACATGAGAGAAATACTATATAGCACTATGGGGGTGCCTAGCCATGCTGTGGTCACTGCACAGTCAGGGTGAGAGTGATCTCTCAGCAGGACATACTGAGGTCACCCTGTCTGTGTAGGTGGTGGCTGGCACTAAAATGTCCCAGTCAGTGCCCTATGCCCTGTGCAGATGCACCCTGGCCAGGCCACCCTGTCCGGCCTATACCCATGGTACCTTGCTCCTCATTATGCACATTGGCAGCCCAATACTGGCAACAGTGCTGGCAGTGTGGGCTGTGGAAGGTGTTTGCAGCCACCACACACTGGATAGACAGACAGCCACCCCCACACCTATGCCAGCATTGTGCTACTATAGAGGTGTTCAGCAGCCATACCCACCACACCAGTCCTGGGCACAGTACAGGCATGGATATGGTACGCAATACTGTTGGGGGTCACTCCCCAGGGTGGTAAACACTATCAGAGACCAGACCTGCAGCACACACCGCAGACATCAGAATGATTGTTATGGTGGAGCTCAATGAGCAAAATGTGCTTAACGTAGGAATTGATATCTGCCAGTTATCAGAGGAAACGTTTGATAGCTGTGTACCATATACCCAGGTGTAGGGTGGCATTGCTAAGGTATGCAACTGCTAGTATTGGGAGATACAGGCAGGGCCCAATGTCCTGCCTCTCCAGGAGGCATTGGCCAATGGGGCCTGTGGGTGTGGGTGTGGGTGTGTCTGGCCCTGTTGGCTGCTGCTTTACGGCAGAGTTTCCCAACTCCAGTCCTGGTGTTCCAAACACTGTTCAGGTTTTCATGCTGTCCCTCATAAATATGCATGAGCTACATCTGCATACCATGGGGGTGGTGCATATATATGCAGCACAGGCATCTTTATTAGAGGCAGCATGGAACCTGAATGGTGTGGGGCCCTCCAGGACTGCATTTGCGAGACTCTGCTCTAGGTAATGCGCCTGTTTATGGTGTCTGTGTTTGGTGTGGTAAAATATAAGCGTATTAACCATGCGTATGTTCTCTGCAATAAAGGAGTGTCTTTACTATCACTGTTTAGTGGTGGGTGAAGCTATGGGGACTGGGTTGGCAGGAGCCCCAGCTGGGATTTGAACCTGTGACCTTCTGGTCTTATAGGCACTGGCTGTGTCTGTTGCACTGCACTGTAGCCACAGAGACAGTGCAGTCCCTGGAGATAGGAAAACTGGCCTGACGAGTCAGAAACCCTGCTCTGCACAATTGTACTGTGGGCTCATTTACCTTGTATGGAGACAAAAGTGCAAAGAAACCTCACAAACAACCTCGAAAAAAGGGGCAAACACCCATAACCAAGCTGGGCAACAATGATATCATTGGGCAACATTGAAAAACACTCCCAGGAAAGCTCCAATAAAATGAAATGATTTTTGAAAGGGTCTACGGAGCGTAGACCCTTCCAAACATCATTTCTTTTTTTTTGGAGCTTTCCTGGGAGTGTTTGTTATTGTTGCCCATTGCTATCACTGTTGCCCAGCTGAATTATAATTTTTACCATTTTTCTTGTGGTCATTTTAACGTTTTATTTGATATTTTGTTCTGTGCACATGTATCACACTGCTCACGTTTTGTAGGTTTCCCCGGTTTTGCTGTACATTGCTGACGGAAATGGTTTCTCTTCCCTTTAATATGCCTTTAACGACAGGTTTTCATTCGCATTGGAATTGAGCTCTGAAATTCAGCGCGTTAATGTGAGGGGAGCCTCTCCCCGCCCACTCTCCGCCCATTGACCCCTTCTCTCCGCCCACTCTCTGCCTTCTGCCCTGTTTTAACGCGCCGCGGGGGTTTACGATCGTTAAATGCGGTTAACGCGCGTAATGTATGGTTAACGATCGTTCGCACGTCAGAACACGCGTTATGACGTGCGAACGATCGTTAATCGTACATTACACGCGTTATTCACGATTACCGCGGTTTAGTAAACATACCCCTTAGTTCCTGTCCACTGAAGTTCTTGACTTAGAAGGTCTTGTTTCTCATAGCCATCATTTTGGCACACTGAATAAGTGCGATACAAGCTTTAGTAGTTCATCCACCGTACACCAGATTCTATCATAATAGAGTGGTTCTTTGTACTTATCCTTGTTTCCTTCCGAAGGTGGTTTTGGATTTCCATCTCAGTCAGTCCAGAGTGCTGCCAACATTTTTTCCTCAGCTTCATGCCCACAAGGGGGAAATAGTATTGTACCTGTTGGACTGCAAGCAAGCCTTGACCTTCTATTTGGAGCAGACAAAGGACCATAGACAGTCCATCCAGCTTTTTGTAGTTACTCGCCTGTAGCAGGTGTTCTTCGTAGACAACAGGAATAAGTCCTTACTACCCTCCCACTTCCCCGAGGAGTTGCATTCTGATACAGCTATATTATCAGATTAAAGAAGATAGTACTGTGACAGCAGGCAGAAAGTAGGTGTGCAGGGAAAAATGGTAGAAACCATTATAAAGAATAAAATTACTCATTATGTAGATAGTCATGGCTTAATGGGAGACAGCCAACATGGCTTTAGACAAGGAAGCTGGCTTAAAAAAATAAATGACTGTAAACCTAATATGAAGTTTCAATGCCACTATGATCCTCTGTCATTGTCCTTTTTGGATGTACAAATCTTCAGATCCATGGGATCTTTTATTACATCATTAGTAAGCCTGTGGAAAGGAATGACCTTCTTATGTTTACAAGTCACTATCCACAGCAATTAGACTGGCCTGCCAATTAGCCAGCTTCTTCACTTACATAGGATCTGTACCACTATAGATCAGTTTAAAATGCAAGCTAGACCTATGGCCAATAAGTATATTGAAAGGGGATAGCCACGTACCATGGTCAAGAAAGCATATTTGAGAGCTTTATATGCCCAAGAATCAGATCATTTGGTGAATGTATTACCTTTTACAGCAAGGGCATCTGTTGTTGCTGCTGTTGTGCATAGACATTGGCATATACTCCAATCACACGAATGCTTTTTGGAACATCCCATTATTGCTTATACCATTGTGGTCAACATTATTAGCATTCTTGCCTTTTAGGTATGTTGTGTACAATAACTTGAGAAATAATTGAAAATATTCCAACTGCATATTGTGGTAAGGCGGGTGCAGCCCAGCCAGGGAAAACTGAAAAAAAGAAGGATTTTTCTTCTTTGCGGGGGATGGGCGCACAAAACCACATACTCCATACTAGAAGCCCTGAAAGGAACCTAGGGGGCAGAGCTAAGGGTAAACCAATCCCAGACCACAGGACAACCCTGCATAGGAGTAGGAGGTCCAAGTGGGAGGAGCTAGGAAGGGAGTTGCCCTGCTCAACGGTTAACAGGGAAAAAACAAACACAAGAAGGAGAGCCAGTTTGAGGTTGGAAGGGGCTTTGAGAAGAAGGTCCAGGAGGAGTGCAGGAGCAAGCACAAGCGGCAGCTGCAGTTCCAGGCCTAGCCCAGGTTCGAGTCCAGTTCCCAGAAGGCACAGACAGGAAAGATCTGGGGCCAAGCTGAGGAGAAGCTTTGCAGCCAAGGAGAGCAGCAAAAGGAGGAACCAATATAAAGGCAGCCAAGAAAGGTACGCAGGGAACAAGCATTGCCAGCAGGACAGTTCTTACTCTGACTCAGAGGAGACTAGCATACCCCAGAAGGCTCAGCACAGCAAGAAATATCTCACCAGGGAGGTTAAACAGGAGAGACCCCCAAGAGACCGGCCTGGAGAAGGCAAGGCCAGGCAGTGGGAGAGACTGTTTAATATTGTGAAGACTCTTAAGGAAAAGACACCAGAGCACTTTCAGGAAGCACCCAGCTGTAGCTCAATAGAGAGCATGGAGGTAGGCCCTGAGGAAAGTGTTATTGAGTCTGAGGTCTCTGAGATGGAATGCGAGCTGTGCACTAAGGTACACTAGTAATGTGAGCTAGAAACAGTGGAATATAAAAAGAGGCTGTTGCAATTTAAAGACAGTTTCAGAAGCTGGAAGAGAGGTGTAAGCCTGAAGATAAAGGAGTAAGAATCTCTCCTAGGAAGCTGAAACTGCAGGAGCTCAGTGAAGGCCCAAACAGTTGAAACTGTTTGTGTGTGTGTGGCAACAGCAGGCTTGAAGCTGATAACCCATCCACTGTGTGAAGAGTTTTACAAATGCTTTTGTTTTATAATGTTAAGCAATTGCAGTGAGGAACAGAAACTGCTATAAGTTTGTGCCAGGTTACACTGTTTTGGACATTTTGATTTCTGGAGAAGTTATCCTGTATTTTCTTTTGTCTGGAAAAAAAGTTATGCTTGAAGAATTTTATGTTCACCACTTACCAGCCTGGAAACCGAATAAAATTTCCTGTGCGCTTTAATAACCACTTGGCTCTTCCTTTCGGACACAATTACACAAAAATCCTAGAAGGGATATTAGATGGCCAGCCGTCCCTACTAGGCAGCCGCCTGGTAGGGGCGCGAGCGTCACAATATCATCACAATATTTTAATAGTATGTTCAAAGGTATACAACAACAAAAAAAGATGTCTGTGCAACTTAGATGTAGTAATTTCTGAGAAAAAAACAAAATACGACTTGGACAGGATTAATGGGTCTATACAAAAGAGCAAATGCACTTGCAGCTAAACTCAACAACCAACTGGAGCGAGGCGAAGTATTAGACAGCCTTTATTAAAAACACCCCAACATGACGTGTTTCAGGAACACTAGCCTTCTTCAGGGGGGTAAAACCTCAAACAAATTAAAAACAAACATATTAAAATGTAACCACGAATTGAAACAATAGTGAAAATAAAACATAAGGCAAATAATAACATATCCAAAGCATAAGGATAATTAATAACATACAATTAAAAATGACATATGCATAAAAAATACAATGAAGCAAAAAGATTTAGTGCAGTAAAATGGTGTTCGTTGGACCAGCAACTACCAAACAATTTTTTAAGGAATACCACATGATAGAAAAATAAAGTGGAGCAGGTATAGAACTCATCTCTAGTACACTGCCAAAGAAACAAAGGCAATGTAGTGTCAATAAAAACAGTGAGTTGTCGGTGTCAATGGGGACGAAGAAATACCTCCATGGCAGGCCAATAAACCGAAGGAAGACGGACTTAAAAAATGTTACAGAATGTGGTAATGATGTTTTATTAAAAACAAAACATCATGTAGGTAATTGATCATATAGAAAGAAAATATTGAAAACTACAGGGTGTTATAAGCTTCATTTCTTTGCCTGTAAATGTATCTCTGGTCTGCATTGCCAAAGAGTTCAAGTTTGGTTTTGGTTTCTTCTGTCTACAGAACATTTTCCCAGAAGTAATGTGGTTTCTCTAGGTGGGTATGGGCAAAGATCAGGCATGCCTTTTTACAGTTTTGGTCAACATTATTGGCACCCTTGCAGTTCAACCCCTTAATGTCCAATATCCCTTAAAGAAAAAGTGGCCAGTGAAATGACTTTGGACTATATATGCACGTAATTTGACACATAAAAGAGCCAAATAAAACAAGACCAATTAAAAAAGGAAATAGTAGGAAATAGTATAAAAACCAGGACATTGCCAGGACATGATTATTGGCACCCTTATAAACAATTCAAATCAGTTTGAACAGAAGACCCATATCCCCAATGCAGTAAAATTAGACGCACCTGTGATCAGTTGTCAGTACTCACATGACTTGAATCAACCAATGAATAATGGCTCTAATGCTTAAAATGCCACATTAATTTCCTGTTCCATTTTCACAATGGTGAAAACAAGAGAGCTGCCTGATACCATTAAAAAATGCATTATCACCAAACATCAAACTTCAAAGGGGCACAAAGTCATCTCCAAAGACCTTGGGATTCCAGCATAATTCGTAATGTTATTAAGAAGTTTTTTGTTCATGGAATTGTCAAGAACCTCCCAGGACAGTGTGGGAAGAGGGAAATTAATCCAAGAAATCTTCGAAGGTTAGTGCGAATTGTTGGAAAAATACCATGTACAATTTCCAAAGAGCTTAAGGCTGACCTGGAACAATTTGGAGTGATGATTTCAACCCACACCATATGCCACGCACTAAACAAAGAAGGACTTTATGGGCGAAGGCCAAGGAGGACGCCACTGCTCAAAGACAGACATATACTGTATGCTATTGTGCGCCCCTGCAACAGGGTGTATGTTGGGACATGATTAAGGTGCATTGGTCTAGACTGAATACTCGGACTTTGACTGCCCCAATAGTGGAACATTGTTTGGCACAAGGCATCATTTTGATCAATTATGTTGGCGAGTAATAGATTAATAGATTATGCTCTTTCGTTTGGAAGAGTTAGCTTCATGAATTGAATACTGTTTCACCTTATTCCTGGTCAGAAGCAGGTATAGGCATGGACATCTCGCTAACTAGGGCCAGATGTGCTAGTGCCATTCTGAAATCACACCATGACATGTATCTCCCTTGTTCTGCCCAGACCATACCTCCACGACACCACTGTGCTACATGGATGTTCTTGCACTGTAGACATCTACAGTATGCATACCTGGCTTCTAAAATGGCTCTGGGGATGTCTCCGTGCTTTACACATCCAAGTGCCCATTTTCAGATGTTCAAATCATTAATAGGACTTCTAAAATACCTTCCTATATATGCATGTTGTTTCTTAAGATAAAGAAATATTTTTTGCTCAGTGAAGTTTTTTAACCCGTTGACATTGAGGGATATTATTTTCCTCTAGTCTCCCATATCAAAGCATGGAATAATAATTATGGAAATAAATTACATCCCAGATGCACAGTTACCTGCAGTAATACAATGAGGTTTCCCTTACCCTTCTACTGCCATTACTATGTACCAATCAGACATAGCAACAAGTGTAATAAGATATAATTGCCAACATAATCAATGGTCTTAGGCTAGTGAGTAGAGTCCAATAGCCGACCTAACCAAGCCTCTAACATCCAATAGTACTCTCTATGCAATTCCCTCTGATCCCATCCACCCCACAAAGCATTCTAAGCTCCTCTCCCCAAACGTTCTTACCTGTATAGCTTCCCACCATATAAAATATTACAAAAACTACATAAGCCAACTTTTCCCCTTCATCAGCCACGTGCTGCATTCATTCTCCCCCATTCACTACCCAAACATCTAACAGAATGTCCCCAAACCACTCTGAGCACTTCCAGAATTGCTAAGTGAAGTGAAACCAGTAAAACCTCTCTGCCTGGCGTCAGGTATCTCAAATGTCCACAAAATTTCTGTTGATCTTGATGTGGGGCCACCTCCTGTTTGCATTCCACTAACGGGCCATCAAATCCTCTGGACTCCAAAGGGAATAATAAACAAACAAAGATCTGCAAGCTCCTGTGTTCTGGAGCAAAGCAAAGAGATCCTTAAAGAAAGAACCATGTTCTGTCCAGAGGTCTCCAAAGAAAAAAACAATGATGTGCTCCAACAAGTACTTAGAACATAATATCCTTGGTCTATTTGGAACACTTTCAGAGCAACATGTTCAGGTACAGCCAGTTGTTGAGATTCCCTGGCCATGCACAGGGACTGTGTTGACCCCAACATTTTATTTATTTGGCTAGATTTTTATACCACCATTCACAAAGGTCAAAGCAGTGTACATAGAACTTTGAACAGGTTAAACGACATTTACGAGAGAACATTAATTATTTACAGTAAGTGTAAAAAACAGCATCTCTCGCAATAAGGTTAGGCAGAGGCATGGTGCCTTTAACTATTTACAAAGTGTTCATCATTGAGGGGGGTTGGTTTGGGGGAAGGGGGAGGTTAGGTGGAGGTGGGGCTGAAGTGCAGAGTGAACAGATGGGTTTTGAGGAAATTGCAGAACATGAGAAGGTCTTTGGTGTTTCTTAATGGGTCGGGGAGGGAGTTCCAGAATGTGGGAGCATAGAGCTCGAAGGTTCTGGCGCATGCTTACTGTGTGCTTCTTGTTATTGCTTGGGGGCTGGCTAGGGTATTCCTTGTGGAGTGTCTTCATGGTCAGTTTGTCTGGATGTGTCCAATGAGGGTGTGGAGGCAGGGGGATGATTGGTGATTGAGCTTTTTGAATATCATCAAGAGGATTTTGTATTGTATTCTACTCTGTAATAGGAGCCAGTGGAGGTGTTTGAGGATGGGGGTGTTGTGATCTTATCTGGAGGCACCTTGGATGATCTGAGCTGATGTGTGGAGGGCTGTTTGCAGGGAGAGGAGTGACGATTTTGGTAGTCTATGGTTTATGGAGTTGCAGTACTCGAGGTGTGGCATAATGAGAGCCTGTAGGGTGGAACAAAAGTCTGATGGAGCAAGGAAAGGGCAGAGGTGCTGGAGGGTTCAGGTTTTGAAGTAAATTGATCTTGCTGTGTACGATATTTGTCTCTTCATAGTGAGGTGATGGTCTATGATGATTCCCAGGTATTTTACTTCAAGTCAAACTTGGATTTCTGTGTGGAATCATTGCCAGCTTGCACTCTATTTCCAATTGGGGTCATTGCCAAATTGCACTCCATTTCAGGTCAACAGTTCCACAGAACTCCATCTGAATATCCTGAGGAAACAACAGAGAACAAAAAACTCCATTTCCTGGAGTAGAGTGAATGGGACTGTAGAATGTACCAATATACCATAAGGGGTCTCAAACAGAGCAGACTGTCATGTGTTACAATTAGTCCCTGACAGCCCCATCTGCTCTCCTGACAAGTCTCTAATGTAGTCCTAAAAATCTACAGGATCAGAAAATGCATCAATAGAACTGTGTAAGGTTACACGCTTCACTGCCAGGAACAACAACTCATAACAGGCATTCAGCTACTTGAGCACCTCACACATAGACAGAAATTGTTTCCACTGCACTTAGGATCCACTAGGATAACTAAGCGGTTGCTTACAGTGTTGAGATTTGGGGAGTGGTAAAATAGCAACAACCCGGCCAAGCACTGAATTCTCTCCCCCCCACCCCAATAAGTGTCTAATGGAACAACATGAATAGGCAGGCAAACAAGGAAGCATGCTCTTAAATATTAATGGCTTAATATCCAACGGGAATTATCTGGATAATGAAAGCCAGAGGGAAAACTGACTCCTCACCTCCATTCCCGCCAATCGGAAGCCCTCCACAGCTCTCTTCAGCGGCTTTAAAACCGCCGCTTCAAAGGCGCGCCGGCAGATCGGGGAGCAGCAGCCATCAACAGAGGGAGTTGAGCGGGAGCTCCTCCTCACCTCCATTCCCGCCAATCGGAAGCCCTCCACAGCTCTCTTCAGCGGCTTTAAAACCGCCGCTTCAAAGGCGCGCCCGCGCCTTGCGGGCCCGCGCCTGAGGGCCTCGCCAGAGGGCCCTTTGGCGTTTGTCCGTGGCGATGTATCTTTGAGGGCCGCACCGACGGCATGGACCTGGTTGTTATGCCTCTATGTTGTGGTAATGTGCTGTTCCATGTTCCTCTTCTTCCTCTATCTGTCTGACTGTCTCTGTTCTCTATTCTGTCCTATTATATAAATGGCGTTCCTTTCCTATTTCTTTGAATGATGTAGTATTGTAAACCGCTCTAATGCCTCTGGCCTGAGCGGTATATCAAATTCTCAATAAACAATAAACAATAAATAAACATAATATATATATATATATATATTGTCATGAGGCTGGTGCTAATAAAGATGCAGAGTTGAAAAGAAACCCTGTTTCTCACAGAGCTCTAGATGTGCAATTACCTAAAAGCACAGCTAGAGGGGGCAGGAGTGATCCTACAGAGGCTAATGAGGGTAGGAGAGCTAACCAGTTGCACCTGGAAATAAGCCCGGGAGATTCAAAGGGAAAATCCCTTTATAAACGGAAGCTTAATGCTAGCAAAGCAGCGGGAGAGGCAGCAGCGGATGCAGCAGCACATGCAGCCAAGGAGGCAGCAGATGGAAGAGAAGGAACAGAAAGCACGGCTGAAGAAGGAAGGAGAGTCCTGAAGGAAGGAATCCTCCGTGAGCAAGCCCAGAAGGACAGAATTCACAGAGGTAGAGTTCAGAGGGGCCAAGCTACGAGAGCCACTGTTCAGAGGGAGTCTGCTAAGAAAAGCAGTCAGGCTGGAGGGTGTGCCACTCCCAGCTTAAGCAAAGTTCCTGAGTCCACAGCTGAGAAAAGTATACAGAGAGCCAGAGAGCCAGGCTTGGAGGAAAGCCTGCAGTCATTGGAGTATGCTGAACAAGCTTCACCAGGTACCAGAAAGAAAGGAGTTTCTAGCAAAGCTACTTTTTCACTGAAGTATAGAGCTGGTGAATCCTCACCAGGTTTTCCTAAGCTTTCAGGAAGTCCAGCACTGCCCAGAAGCTACCGACAGAAAACCTGTTGTCAGAGAGACGTTCTTGAGAGAGAAGGCTCCAGAGCTTCACGCTACAGAAACTCAAGGTATGGTGGCTTTATTCCTGTTAAAGAAAGCTTAACTCCTAAAAGCACTGCTAAAACTGAACCTCAGTTTATAAGAAGAGGAAAGAAACCAGAGCTGTTTAAAGAAATACCAAAAGACTTTAGAGCACAGTCTTATTGGAGGCAAGATACCAGAGACAGTCCATGTAAACTTGTAACAGCCAGGGACAGCGTTTGCTCTGAGGGGGAAACTAGTGAAGCAGAATCTATAGAGATAGAAGGTGCAGATACTATTCCCATTCCTCAGGAGGAGGCTATGGATTGCAGTTTGTGTATGGCTACTAGCCTGGAATCCATAGCGACATTGTAAATAAGAAGAAGCCTTGTTTAAGTGTTTTACCCTGGAATGAATTGAATTCCTCCATTTATCCCTTGCAACTAATTGTGAAGATATCAACAGTTGGTTTGCCTGTTTATTACTGGAACCTTTATAAAAAAAAAGGACATTCTTTGATTTCCATTGTCTTAATGAACCCTTGCACGGAGGGAAAATAAAAGCCTTGTTTCCCTACACTCGTGGCTTAATTATTGTGTGCTCACAAGGAGCTGAAATCCATAAGACCAATCTGCACTTGGCCTTAAATACCCCACGCTCCTTGAAAATAAATGTGATGTGCAGCATGCCCTTACCGCCCTTGGCCACCAGGGGATGCCGCCATGACAATATATATGCATATACACAAATTAAGGAAAGATATCTATTGTGTACCTTAATAAGAATAGTTCCAAACTGTCTGCTTTATTTATTTATGTAGACAGGTTTGTATACCACCCTATCCTACAATCAAAGTGGTCACTTCACAATTGGGGGTTACATTTAACACGAGGGTACTTAACAACATTTAGACAGTACAATTGGAGGGTTACATTTAACATGAGGGTACTTAACAACATTAAACAATGAACTCGTATGTCTAATTGGGATGAGTGGGTATCGAGTTGGCGGAGGTAGTTGCATTACCGTTCGGGTGGAGACTGTTGTCTGCTCATAGGCTTCTGTAAAGAGCAGGGTTTTAAGGGCCTTGCGGAAGTCTATGATGTCATTTAATGCCCTCAGGCTCATTGGGAGGGAGTTCCAAATTGTGGACGCCAGTAGTGAAGGAGCTCTTCTTGAAGTTGTTTGTTTAGTCTTGTGATATCCTGCAGGTGTATCGATTATGTTGTCATTATTGGTCCTTCTTGGTCTATTGCTGATATCCCTTGTTATGATATCTTGGAGTGCATCTGCCAAGAGATGATGAATGATTTTAAAGATGATCAGGACTGTTTTAAATTTGCTCTGGCCATCATTGGGAGCCAGTGCAGTTGCTGTAAGACGGGGATGATGTGCTTAGTTCTTGGAGTGTCTGTAATGATGCATGCTGCAGGGTTTTGTACCATTTGGAGTGGGTGTAAGGTCTGCTGGGGGAGGCCTTGATATAACAAGTTTCCGTAATCAAGCAGAGGTGTGATGAGTGCTTGGCACACTGTGCGGAAGTGGAATCTGTTCTTTATGTTATCCATACCTTTTAGGAGATTGTCAAAGACGGAAGTGAGTAGTGTTTCCACACCGTGCTGGGGTTTAAAGCCATGCTGATGGATGTCCAGTGGGGCATTCATGTCAATATGGTCTTGAAGTTGCCTTTGCACTGTTTTTTCAATGATTTTCACAAGGAATGGTAGGCTGGAGATGGGACGGTATGATTTTGGTTCAGAGAGGCTTAGGTTGTTGCTTTTAAGTATCGGTCGTATCATGGCGTGCTTCAGTGATTGCAGCATGTATCCTTGTCGGAGTGAATCTTTGACGATTTTGTGGATGTATGCATTATTTACACATTTTACTTTCTATAGGTGAAATAAGTTTAGTGCTCAACTGTGAATTAGGGGAAATTAAACTCTGATACAAAGGAAACTCCATGAGCCCTGTACCAGAATCCTCTTGGTCCCAAAAAAGTATGGTAATACCAGCAGATGCCTGATCTTTCTTTTCATGGTGAGGGGATTATTTTCTTCTCTAATGGGAGGACTTCCCTATTACTCACTCTTTTAGGAGCTGAACCATAATGAAAGTCCAAACAGATATGCATTTATTTTCCCAGAGCACTGAGATTGCTCAGCAAAGGAGCCAAATTGCTCTCTCTCTTTGCATATTGGCTTCTGCCCCTACCCTTTCGCCATAGAAATTGGGGATCTACCAGCAGATTGCACAATTCAGGCAGGCTACTTGATGTCCTCTAACTCAATGTATCATTCCCAGAACATACCCTATATTTTTCTGTCTAAGGTGGTCTGGAAGATCCTACACTAAAGTGAGTAGTAAGTAGAGGTTACCAAAGCAACCCTGTCAGGCCATGAATTAGCCGGGTTGGATCAGCAAGCTATAGCTTCCAAAAACTAACTGGGTCAGTTCTGAACCTCCAACTTTATTTCACTTCTCCACTGCCCATGTACTTGAGGGCTCTGGTCCCAACTCTGCTGTTATCAGATCACTGCCCTGAGCTCACAAGCCCCACCTCTGGCAATTTGAGATTTGAACTGCAGTGCAGGCAGGCTCTATGGGAACATGAGTGTTCACACTTCAAATTGAAGCTGGATGGTACAGAGGAGAAAGACATAGCATAAACCACTGCGCTCCTTCTACTAGCTGAAAGGACAGGGAGGGGACCGCTTGGGAAGAGGCATGGTTAAGAGGCTCCTACTGACAGTTGTGATAGATTTGAAAGACTGCAGGGCTGGGGGGGGGGGGGGGGTAGGGGGGGAGGAAGAGGCAAGGTGGAAGGAAGAGATGTGAGTATGGTTTGTAAATTGTAAGGACAGAGAGTCTCCCAAAATAACTTTGCCCCGTAAAGCCTTCATACTTCTGTTGGCCTTTGGAATGCTCTAAGCCCAGATTTCTCTAACATTAAGAAGCCCTCACCTACTCACAAGCTAAGTCACTACTAGTCACTCAGAGACTAAATTTGAAAAATGTGAATGAAAACTGAGAATCTTGCTGGTTTTGTGTGTATGCCATGTTAATTATTATGAATAATAAACCAATCTTTTACTGTGAGTCCAGATGTTTTAATTCTAGTGCATTCAATGGAAAATTAGAAGTGTGCATCAGTGGTATCTATCTATAATTCAGCAAAATCCCAAGCAGATTGCAGCACGGGAGCCAAGAAAGACCTCAGTGGAGAGGCTGTGGTTGCCTAATCCTAGCAAATAGCTTATGTGTGTTATTTGATGGCGGTAGGTTGGGGGAGCCCAAAGAAAAGAAAAATAGGAGGCTGCATTGCTGAATAGAAACTTCAGATGATTTCACTCAACACAGTACAACAGTGGCATCTAGTGGCCATATGAGGTTAGAAAGGCAGCATATAGGCTTAAAAATAGAATAGAACTGATTAAAAATAACACAGGTACACCACCAAAAAACTGCCTCCAGTTTTGCAACTGATTCCTATAGATTTTTGGGTGCTGAATCCAGGAAAAATAGCCAAAATGTTCCATCACGTCACGTTTTCTTGCAAAATTAGATTTCTTACCCATATAAGGAATGTTCACATAATTTCTTTTTAGCCGACTGCAGTTTATTTTCTTGGCCCAAAATAGAGGTTGTAATGGTTAACTAACTAGAAACACTCCCTCATGATATTTTAGAGTGTTTTGTATTCATTTTATACATTAACAGGACAATTGGGAGGCGGGGGGCTAAATCCAGTACTCGCGCTGGCGCATGTTCTTTCCTGTTCGCCTCGCCTCGTTCGCTCGCTCAAACACGGTGGTTGCGACATGAACGTTCCTGTCAAATTTCAGTTTCTTGCAAGTTCATTATTACCTTTTGTTTTTTCAGTCGTAATCCAGCTTTATTCCGAAGTGGTTCACTACAGTTGTAGTTTGCAGTGCTGTGTATTTGTGATGGCTCACAGAGCCAGAGGTTGCGTCAACTCTCCGGACAGTTTTTGTTTTATTTGTGGGGAATATACTGTGAAAAAGCGGCAGAGGAACATTTCTGCATTTATTAAAAAAGTATATTTCGCCTATTTCGGTTTGAAGTTAGACGATCAAGACAAACCGTGGGCTCCTCACAAAGTGTGCAAGACATGTGAGGAAGATCTACGCTTATGGATGAAAGGTAAAAAACAAGCATTTCATTTCAGAATACCTATGATGTGGCGTGAACAAAGAGACCACAGCAGTGACTGCTATTTTTGCTCTTGCATTGTGAAGGGATACAACTTAAAAAATAAGAACGTAATAAGTTACCCCAACCTTCCCTCAGCAATTAGGCCTATGCCTCATAGCAACGAAGTACCTGTGCCTGAACCACCAAAATCTTTGGATCATATTTGTGTGGACGGTTCTGATCATGATGAGACTCATCAGATGGCTTTTCTCGATGAGTCCAGTACTTCCGAGTTTGAAACTGAACCAGATCCGAAACCTGAACTTTTCTCTCAAGCTGAATTGAATGATTTAGTCCGGGATTTAGGACTCCCAAAAGATGCTGCCCAACTGCTAGGTTCTCGGCTTAAACAGAAAAATCTATTGTCACCAGGAACAACTTTTTATTGGTACCGCAACTGCGAGACACAATTTTTGAAGTATTTCAGCAAAGAGGAAGATTTGGTATTTTGCAACGATATATACGGAGTGATGGAAAAGTTTAAACTCAAGTATGAAATGTATGATATATGCAGATGATATCCTACTTTATATGCCATTTTCTACAATGCAATTAGATCTACTGCCCATAATAAATTGCTTCAATGCAGTATCAGAATGGCTTCTCTCTCAGAACCTCCGCATCCAACACAAGAAAACTGAGGTTCTCTTTGTTACGAGAGACCCTAACTTCATTCCACCATCACATATAAGTGTTAAAGGAGCTGATCTATCCACCAAAGAAACAATAAGATACCTTGGAGTCACGCTGGACCACCATCTCAATATGAAAGCACACGTAAACAATATTACAAAAGCTGTGTACTTCAAAATACGCACACTCAGGCATCTACGCTCATTACTGGACCCAGACGATTTTAGAACAATCTTCCAGGCACTCATCTTACCACATTTTGATTTCGCCAATTCAATCCTACAAGGTCTCCCACAATCCACCCTAAGTTCTCTTCAACTTGCCATGAACACTGCTGCAAGGGTGCTACAAGGAGCGTCCAGGAGTGATCATGTGACACCAATCCTCAAACAGCTTCACTGGCTCCCGATACAAGGCAGGCTCATATTCAAAACCCTAATTCTCACATACAAGGCCATCCATGGTTTGTCTGCAAACTCACTAACTGATCTCACACAAACATTACCACCAACTAGATCCAGAAGACAAATTGTGATAAACACCCTAATAATGCCGAAGGCCATAACAACTTGTAGCCGATCAACAGCGAACAGAGCCTTCATGTTTTGCGCCCCAAAACTCTGGAACTCCCTACCACCCGAAATTCGTGCCATAACTGACATAGTCCAATTCAGAAAGGCCCTCAAACATAACCTATTCATCAAATACTACCCCACATAAAGTGCAAAATTTTCACTACAAACTTAATCACATTCCCTCCTTTCCCAAGCACTACTTATAATTATACGTAAGTACCTCTCCCATGTGTTCGAATTTAACAGATCAATATTCTATGTATATAGTTTTATCCCCATATTATCCAAGTTTATCGTATCCAAGTTTATCTTCCTGTTTTATGTAAAACCGAGCAGCCTGTTGTTCTGGTCTTTGGTTCTCTGTAAACCGCGCTGATTGTAAATAGCGCGGTATATAAAAAATTGAAATAAATAAATAAATAAATAAATAAGTATGATCCTGCTGAATGGCGGCTGTTCATTGATTCGTCAAAAGACAGCATAAAAAGTGTTCTTCTTCATAATGGCAACACATTCGCTTCAGTTCCTATTGCTCACTCTGTTATTCTCCAAGAAAAATACGAGAATTTGGCCCTGATTCTTCAGAAGATTCGTTATGATGAGCATAAGTGGATGATTTGTGGAGACTTTAAAATTCTATCCATGCTATTAGGGCAGCAATCCGGTTTCACCAAATATCCCTGCTTCCTTTGCTTGTGGGATAGCCGGGCCCGCGACCTACACTGGGGGAAAAAAGACTGGCCAATTCGGGAGTATTTGAGACCCGGTGAGAAAAATGTTCTTCATGAGAGCTTGGTACCTCGTGATAAAATTCTATTACCACCTCTCCACATTAAGTTGGGTCTCATTAAGCAATTCATCAAGTCCCTTCCAAAAGATGGTGAGTGCTTTCGGTACCTTTGCTCAAAGTTCCCCCGACTTTCTGAAGCAAAGCTAAAGGAAGGAGTGTTTGTTGGCCCTGATATAAGGAAACTCATTTCAGATGGAGCATTCGCTGAAACGATGTCTGAGAAGGAAAAAGAAGCCTGGGATTCCTTCAAGGATGTTGTTCTCAAATTCTTGGGGAACAGGCGGGATGAGAACTATAAGGATATTGTTGCCAGGATGCTCAATGCCTTCAAAGAACAAGGCTGTAACATGAGCCTGAAAGTCCATTTCTTGCACTCCCATGTGAACTACTTTCCCGAAAACTTGGGGGCGTACAGTGAAGAACAAGGTGAAAGGTTTCACCAGGACATCAAGGACGCAGAGAGAAGGTACCAAGGAAGATGGAACACCACTATGATGGCTGATTTCTGCTGGTTGCTGCTGCGGGAAACCCCAGATGAAAAATACGCCAAGCAGCGCACCAAGAGAAGCATTCGGGGGAAGAAGAAACGGGCCCACCAGGAGATTGATTGACCCAAGAATGACTTTAAAATCTAAACTGTGTTGACAAATATCGTGTTTTTACTAAACTTTGAAATAAAAATTTGCTAGTTATTACCACAGTGTCGGATCTCATTTATTAGAATTTTATTTTCACACCATCGGGTGTTTATCTTCATGTATTGCAATGGTGCGGTTTGCGTTTTCTATTCTTACATACATACCTGTACAGCATTTTTGCACATTTCTTTGCTTTGCTTTGTGTCTAACCTCGCTCTTATATGCTCAATGTTTGTGCACATGTATGTGGCTGTTTTAAGTGCAGACAATTTTGCTACCATCACAGTGTGTTTTGTTGACATTACTCTATTCTTATGTGCTGCCTTGTTACAATTTTCTTTATTCTTATTTGAATAACTACTAAACAATTAGTATAAAGAATTCATCCAAGAAACTTTTATCTCGATCGCACTCAATCTGAAACGTTCACCTCAAACTGCTAACCCAATGTAGCAAAAAATCTGTACGTGATGGAGCAAATTGGTTACCAGATTTGGATTCAGCACACCAAAAAATGTAAAAATCAATCGAAACATTAGAGGCAGTTTAAAAAAAATTTTTTTTAGTGTACCTGTGTAATGAATGGAGTCAGGGAGGGGAGAGAAGTGGCAGGGAGGTGAGGAAGGCAGTCTGAAAGGTCAGGCTGAGATCCTAGATCTTATTATGAAAGAAAGAAGCAAGCACTATGGGACTGGGAGGGGAAGCAACGGGTGTGATATGGTGAAGAATGGGTGCTAGAGAGAGATTTCAGAACTGAGTACAGTTGTCAAGAGTGGTTGAAAGAGGTGGAAATGAGAGTGGAATAATAAGTCTGTTTTGCATGGTGGACAAGGGAACAATAAAGGAGGTGGCATGTTCGGAACTGGAGAAGAGCATCAGGGGTATGACTCTTCCGCCAGAGGTGTTCAGCCCGCCGGAGATAGGCACAGTGCAATCATAAACGGAGATGGTACCAGAGATGGTGTGAGGGAGGGCAAGAAGAACAAGGATGCAAAGGGGCCAAACAATCTAAGCCTGCAGCCAGAGTGGAGTTCCAGGTGGCAACCTGCTCATTAACAATGGAAGAGGAAAAGGTAGGCGGTAGTAAAGCCTCCACAGGCAGGAAACTTGCAAGGGTGGCCCTGTAATACAATGAGAAAGGAGCATGGGAGATGTATGGGAAGGGTGCCTGGCGATAGCTGGGAGGGCAACAGAGAGGCAGAATGTAACACAGAAGTGGTCAGTCCATGGCAGGGGATGGGTAGAAATATAAGATGGAGGTCGAGGGAAACCAGGGGAGGTAGCAAGGAGGTCGAGAGGCCTGCTATGTGTGTTGGGGAGAGCATGTGATGAGTGAATATGAGGTCTTGGAGGACAGTGACAAAGGCGTGATCATGGGCAGAGTAGGGGTGAATGAAAGTGAATACTGAAATCCAGGGGCGGCTCAAGGCAATCTGCTGCCTGAGGCGAAGAATGAGATGGTGCCCCCACCCCACCTTAATGGGGGCGGGGCTTTTTCAGAAATCCAATCAGAAACTGAACCAAACCAAAAAGCCGATTAGATTATATGGAGGAAATGCAAGATGTTTGCACACAGGGCCATATCAAGCTGCAATCACGCCCTGTGGGACTTGCAGCTCAGGCGCACACCCCCCTCCCCCATAACTCCGTCCAGCACTGCCTGCTCTTTCCCAGCTGCTGCCGCCCTCTGTTTTTTTTCAAGGCGGCGCCGCCAGCAGGGAAAAAGCAGGCAGCGCTGAACGGAGGTATGGGGAGGAGGAGGGGGGCATGCGCCCGATCTGAAAGGCGCCGGCACTTTAAGCAGATCTGTCCCTCGCTGCTCTGACATTACGTCAGCTTAAAGTGCTGTGGAAAGGCTTGGGGGGTGCATTTCAACTGCCTCCTATTGTCCTGCCAGTGGTGGCAGGGCAACAGCAGACAGCCGAAATGCGCCCCCCAAGCCTTTGCGCCCTGTGCAGCTGCACTGTTTGCACAGGGCTAGGCACAATCCTGTTTGCACACCAAGGAACTAAAAGACAGCAAGAACCAACAGCACAGTTTATAAAACTAAATTATAACTCATTTTTATTTTGTTGTTATAAACTGCATTATGGTTCTTCCTTTTTCTTTTTCAACATATATTTTGCATCCACAGTAGGTGCAGAGCAGAACCAGGACATTCACCCACAGAACTCAATATTTAAAAAAAAATCTGATTCTGATAATCTCACTAACAACAACAACAACCACTATTCTCCAGTACCAGGCATATTGCGAACTAATACAAAATCCTACAACAAAGAGCAAACCTACCATACCATATCAGCACAAACTTCCAAAACTCACATAAGGAGCCCATCCAAAAAAAGTGTCACTGTAAATACTACAGTGGGCCCTGGAACATCTATACACCTATTTGAAAAGCTGAACAAGTCAAATTACTACAGAACAGTATAGATCTTTATGTACAAACTCCATGTTAACAGAACACCTGACCTCAGTCACACACTCACAACATCGACCCTCACGAAGTACAGAATAAGTAACCACAGTCTAAAGTAAAAATAAAAATATGTAGACAAAATTTAAACTGAAACCCCAAGAAGCCAGAGTCCACATGCAGTGCAACATCAGATAAATATGAGATGAAGTTCCCCAATACTGTGTAAAATATAAAAATAGCACGAAGTCCAATCACTAAAATGAAATGAAATTATTTTTTCTATCTTTGTTGTCTGACCATTTTATTCTCTGATCATGCTGGTCCCGATCTGAGGCTTCTGCTTTCCTGCCTTCTCTTAGCTCTCTTTTTATGGTCTATGGTCCATGGTCCATCTACCATTTCTTATCTCTTCTTTTGTTTTCTTCACTTCCTTCCATCAGCCCATGTCTACTGTAGTTCCAGTAACCCTCCCCAGTATCAGCCCCCTTTCCAGTCCTCCCCTCCCAGTACCTTCCAATGTCAACCATCTTGCATTCCCACGACTGTCACAGGTGTCCATTCCCTTCCAGTCCCCCTCCTTCCACACTGTCCAGCCCCTTCAAGTCCAAATACCATCCCAGGTATCAGCTCATGTCCACTCTCAGTGTTGCCATCCCCCAGTCAGCTCCCTTCCAGTCACCCTATCCTCTGTCCACCCCCCTTCCAGTGTCAGTGCCATTGGCATGTCAGCTCCCTTCCAGCCTCCTCCCCATTACCCAGCCACCTATCACTCCCATCTCCAAGTGTCAGCTCCCTTCCAATCCCCCTTCAGAACATCCCAGGTGTTGGTTCCATTCCAGCCCCCTGCCATATCAGCTCCTTTCCAGCTCCCTCTTTCCCCCATGTCAACTCCCTTCCTGCCCCCTCTTTCTGCTGACAGACCCTCTCAGTATCCGCTCTCTTCCAGTCCTATTCTCCCATCCCCCCGCATCAGCTCATTTGTAGCAATAAGAACATAAGAACATAAGATATGCTATACTGGGTCAGACCAAGGTCCATCAGGCCCAGTATCCTGTTTCCAACAGTGGCCAATCTAGGTCATATGTACCTAGCAGTTTCACCAAAAGACACAGGTTCCGCAATGCTTGTACTGGGTCAAGCATTGATATCCTGGGTCCCTTCTTAATAATGGTTTATGGACCTTTCCTCCAGGAACTTGTCCAAACCTTTTTTAAACCCAGCTACACTAACAGCCTTTACTACATCCTCCGGTAGCCCTAGCCCCTTGTTTTCTTCCAGGACCAGCAGCACTCTCCTCCCCTCCCCCATTAGCCCATTTCCAGTCCCAGCCTATTTCCAGTCCTATCCCCCTTATCAGCTTACTCCAGTCCTAGCCCCCCATCAGCCCATTACCAGTCTTAACCCCCCCAATAAGTCCATTTCCAGTCCAGGCCCCCCAATCAGCCCATTTCCTGTCCTAGCCCCCCTAATCTGCCCATTTCCAGGCTTAACCCCCACCAATCAACCCATTACCAGTCCTAGCTCCCCTTCCCGATCAGCTTATTTCCATTCTTAACCCCCCCTCAGCCCATTTCCAGTTCTATCCCTCCCAATAGCCCATTACCAGTCCTAGCCCCTCTCCTGATCAGCCCATTTCCAGGTCTAACCCCGCATTAGCCCATTTCCAGTCCCAGGCCCCCTCCATCAGCCTATTTCCAGTCCTAACCCTCCCCCTATCAATCCATTACAGTGCTACCCCCTCCCCGCCCCCAGGGTAAGCCCAGTCCGACCTTCAAGAGGAAATTTAAAATAAATTAAAAAACAAACAAACATAGCGCTGGAGCTGCTGCCACTGCAGCAACAGCAGAATGAAGTGCCCCGCAGTCCCCCCGCCTCCCCAGCAGAGCTCTCCTTTCAGGACCGGCCTGCTATTCAGTTTCCCATCAGCGCTGTTGGGCTCAAATAACAGAGCCGAGAGAAAGGGAAACTCTCCCTTCGCGGTGCTGAGAGCTCTGCAGGGGAGGTGCGGGGACCGCAGGGAACTTCATTCTGCTGCTGCTGCGCGGCAGCAGCAGCAGCAGCTCTGGCTCAATGGTTTTTTATTTGTTTGTTTGTTTTTGAAGGCCGAGTGAGGTGGACGTTTTGGGGGCAATTTTTTCCGCCCCCAAAATGTTGCCTCTTGAGGCCACCGCCTCACTAGGCCTCATTATAGAGCCACCCCTGCTGAAATCCCCTAAGAGAATCAAGTGAGAAAATTGTAGTAAAGCCTCTGAGATGGTCAGTAGGAGGGCATCCCAGTGTGGGGGACAGATAGACGTGGGGAAAATTAAGAGGAAGTGTATGGGGGAGGGAGTGTACAGACAAAGAAGGAGGGATTCAGGGTAATGAAGAATTGATGAGTTGATTTGAGTTAGTGACAAGGATGATCGGAACAAGGCTGCAACCCCATTACAAGATTGTCTAAAATGGGAGATATCAAAGGCCGAATAGCCAGGAGGCAAACAACAGTTGAGAAGTGGGCTCTCCCCTTCCTTCAACCATGTTTTGGTGGCAAAGAGGATATCTAGTGAAGGTAATAAGGTCTTGGACTAATAGGGATTTACTCCGAAGGGAGCGGCAATTTGCAAGGGCTAAACAAAAGAGCAATTGTGAAGGGCCAGGATTAGTCATATTGGAGGAGGACAATGAGGGCTGTGTAGAGAGGACCAGATTGGCGTGAGTGGAAGGCAGAGGACCCAACTGAAGGGTAGACTGAGCAGAGGGGTGCCAGCTCTACTGCACTGGAATGGCTGAGATAGATGAGGCGAGTATAAGCGAGAAAAATGTTAACAAGGGTAGTATTCCAGTTGTAGTGTAATTACCGCTTAATGGGGAGACCAGAGAGAATGATGGTATTAATAGCCCAGACAGCCAGGATAGCATTTATGTTCAGTATTTAAGGGATCTTCAATCATAAGGGGATCATTGCCTAATATCTTCATAAATTTAAGTAATCAAAAATAAATTTAAAAATGGAAAAACCCTTTGCCTCTTACCTAGCTGAAGTCTTAACACTCCTTTTCTCCCAACACTCTAACTTTGCTTCACCCTCATCCACATGCCATAGGAGTCTCCAACCTCAGCCCCACAGCCCCAAGAGATTAAGGAATAGGCAGAGACAGAAGCTGAGCAGCATATATCCTTTTATTAATCATTTCCTTCTGGGGAAGATAACAAGCACAGTTAAGGAGGCCAGTTCCAGTTTCTGGAGACAGCTTCCTGATGGGAGTCAAGTATGGGGAAGGCAGAAGGAAGGACGCCATTAGTGAGGGCTTGCCAATGAGACATCATTGCATCAGAAACGCAGAAGGATTACACTTCCAAGGTGGAAAGAAATAAAGGGTGAATATTTACAATACACGGCACCTTGCAGCTGTCCAGAGTTGCCAAGTTGCCTAGTTCCAGGACTGAGATCTTGTGCCACTTTTGGATTTAAATTTGCATTACAATGCAGTATGGTATTTGTGGTCCCTCATTTAACCCATTGGAATCAGTGCTGCAGTTCCCATAATGCATCAGAATGAGATTGTCAGAAATCCAGGATTGGCTTAAAATCTCACTCCTGGAACTGGGTAACTTGGCAACACTGGGTGACCCATGTCCTCACTTGTTGCAATGCACACAGTTGCTGATATAGGTGCCCCAGTGGAAGCCAATTGCTTCAATCAAAGAGCCTGAGCGGCCACTGACAAAGCGCAGAACTGTTCCTGGATAGAGGGGTGAGGCATTGAAGCTGGTACCAAGGTCTGTGCCGTAGGAAAAGAAGCGTCCCTTGTTGGTCATGAACACAAGACGGTGGACATAGCTGGAATACTTTCCTGAGACCTGCACCACACTCTCCCCTGGATGCAGGAAGATCTCTTCCAGGTCGCCTAACTGACCTCCCACATATGTTGACCAGGTCGTGCCATAGCGCACCTGCAGACTGTGGAAAAGGTTAGGGAAAAACATTAACTCAGGCAATACTCCCCCTGTACAGTTAAATTTGTTTTATTGCAGATGCATTACATGAACTCTCAACCGTCCTACAAAGTCCCCGCTACTGTTTGGGACAGATGTGGAACAGGTAGAAGTCAAATCTAACAATGCATTCCATCTAGTGAAAACATTGAAAACTGAATAGCAAATATATGAGACACACTAACATTTTGATTAATTGCCATCTATCTTTATTATTTTGGAGGGAGAGGGCACCTTGAAGTTTCCTCTATTTCTTTGTTCTTTCTATCAGTTGGAATGATCCTCAGGTGGCCTATGGTGCTTAAGACATTATTTGCAACTACTGGAGGTCCCTCTATTTTATAAACTCCAAATAGCCAAACCATTGCCATGACAGTCCTTGGACAAAGGCCATAGATTGCAGCTCCCTACATAGTTTGGTATGGATACTTCCTACGTCCAACCTGCAAGGGATGGTGAACAGGACTGATCCAACCATCTGGCAGCAAAGAGCAGCACAAAGTTAAGCGATGAGTCTTAACAGCAAAGCAAATTCCACGACTCATCAATGTAAATAGCCCATTTGCACTTGTAAGTGACTTTTTGAAATCTCCCTCATTATACATGTATTTACAAAGCAAAGTTTAATCTTCAAAAGTATGATGTCCAAATATGTGTATCATTCTGGGTGGGATGTTATTGAGATGATTATGATTGCATTTATAATCAAAACCAAGGAGATGGAGCGTTGGGGATCTAAAAGTTAATTGCGAGAAGGCACCAAGCTAAAGTTTCATCTGTGGAACCTAATACCCTTCTTTGGGTCATGAGGGCGATGCCGGGCTATGTGTAGAGACTCACTGCGGGGCCTCATCTGCATAAATATTTGCATACTGGACAACCTGGTCACAGCACTGACCAAATAAACGATGAAAAAAGAAGTTATAAATTGAGAAAAAAAAATCCTGGTAGCTGTGAATTCAAGATCAAGGTGTGGAGGCAGGATTAGAATGTGCCAGAGCTGGAAAAGCCCAGACATCAGCAAGAATGAAAATTTCCTTGAATCTGAACTTATAAAATATTTAACATTTAAGACTGGCAGCATCAAGAACACAAAGCCACAAATCTTTAAAACTATCCAAATTCCAGTACCCCCTCCCCGCCACCAACAACAACACCCAATAGTTTTCTCATAAGAACATAAGATATGCCATACTGGGTCAGACCAAGGTCCATCAAGCCCAGTATCCTGTTTTCAACAGTGGCCAATCTAGGTCATACGTACCTAGCAGTTTCCCCAAAAGACACAGGTTCCTCAATGCTTGTACAGGGTCAAGCAGTGATATCCTTGTCCCTTTTTAACACTGGTTTATGGACCTTTCCTCCAGGAATTTGTCCAAATTTTTTTAAACCCAGCTACACTAATAGCTTTTACTACATCCTACGGTAACAAATTCCAGAGTTTGATTACACGTTGAGTGAAAAAATATTTTCTCTTTTTAGTCTTAAATAGTTTGCCCTGTAGCTTCATTGCATGTCCCCTAGTCCTTCTATATTCTGATGATGTGAACAATCGATCTACGTTTACCCGTTCCACTCCGTTCATTAATTTATAGACTTCTATCATATCTCCCCTCAGCCGTCTCTTTTCCAGGTTAAAGAGCCCTAACCTTTTTAGCCTTTCTTCATAGGAATATCCTTCCATCCCCTTTACCATTTTGGTGGCTCTTCTCTGAACCTATTCTAATAACGCTATATCCTTTTTAAGATATGGCGACCAGAATTGCACACAATATTCAAGGTGCGGTCGCACCGTGGAACGATACAGAGATATTATAATATCCATTGTTTTATTTTCCATTCCTTTCCTTATTATAACTAGCATTGTATTTGCTCTCTTGGCCGCCGCTGCACACTGGGCGGAGGGTTTTAACAAGTTATCCACGGTGACGCCTAAATCTTTTTCCTGGGTGGTGGTTCCTAATGTGAAACCTTGCATCATGTAACCATAATTTGGGGTTATTCTTTCCTAGGTGCATAACTTTGCACTGGTACACAATAAATTTCATCTGCCACTTGGATGCCCAGTCTTCAAATTTATCAATTTTCCACAATCATCATGGGTTTTAACAACTTTAAATAGTTTTGTGTCATCTGCAAATGTGATAACCTCACTCATTATTCCCTTTTCCAGGTCATTTATGAATATGTCAAAAAGCAGCAGAACTAGCACAGATCCCTGAGGTACACCACTATTCACCTTTCTCCATTGGGAAAATTGGCCATTTAGCCGTACCCTCAGCTTTCTATCTTTTAACCATTTTCTGATCCACAATAGTACACTGCCTCCTGTCCCATGACTCTTTAGTTTTGCCAAAAGTCTCTGATGAGGGACCTTGTTAAAGGCTTTCTGAAAGGCCAGATACACTATATCAACTGACTCACCTATGTCTATCTGTTTATTCACACCTTCAAAAAAAAAAACAGATTAGTAAGACAAGATTGTCCTTGTCTAAAGCCATGTTGGCTGTCTCCCATTAAGCCATGACTATCTACATGTTCAGTAATTTTGTTCTTTATGATGGTTTTCTACCATTTTTTCCGGTACTGATGTCATGCTCACTGGTCTGTTGTTTCTGGATCACCCCTGGAACCCTTTTTAAATATTGGCGTTACTTTGGCCATCCTCCAATCTTCAGGTATTATAGATGATTTCAATGATAATTCATAGATTACTAATAGCAGTGCAATTTTATATTTCAGTTCTTTCAACACCCTTGGATGTATACCATCCGGTCAAGGTGATTTGCTACTCTTCAGTTTATCAAATAGTTGTAATACATCTTCCCAATGCATCGATATTTCCTTCAATTCTTCTGCAGTATCACCTTTAAATACCACTTCAGTCATGGGTAACATCGCTACATCTTCCTCAGTAAAGACCGAAGCAAAGAATTCATTCAGTCTCTCCACTATGGCCTTGTCCCCTCTTAGTGTCCCTTTTACCCCTCTGTCATCTTATGGGCCAACTGACTCTCTGACAGGTTTTTTGCTATGAATGTACTTGAAAAAGTCTTTATTACGCGTTTTTGCTTTTGCAGCAAGCTTGCTCTCAAATTCTCTCTTTGCCTGCCTTATCAATGCCTTGCATTTAACTTGCCAGTGCTTGTGCTGTTTCCAGGTTTTCGTCATTTGGCTCTTTTTTCCATTTCCTGAAAGATGCTTTTTTGGCAACAACAGCCTTTCTGACCTCACCTTTAAACCATGCTGGTAGTTTTTTGGACTTCCTTCCACTTTTCTTAAAGTGTGGAATACAGATGTTCTGGGCTTCCAAGATAGTATTTTTAAATACAAACCAAGTTGTTGAAGTACTTAGCACAAAAAGTGAACACTCCAAACTTGATGTTGTTATCCACTTGGGCACAAATGACCTGGCTAGAAACAGTGCCTACAGTCCAAAAGGACTTCCAATATCTGGGAGAGAAACTCAAGACCATTGTTAACACTATTGCATTCTCAGAAGTTCTACCTGTTCTTGGTAAGGGGACAAAAAGGCTGCATCACATTAACAGCTTTAATACATGGCTCCAGACCTGGTGCAAACAAGAAGGATTCAGATTTATTTGCGACTGGGGAAACAGATGGACCAACAAGAGACTATACTGTGCTGATGGACTACATCTCTCTGTCGCAGGGAAAAGAATCCTAAGTGAAAAATTCAGGCAGTATGTGGATATGCATTTAAACTAGGAATAGAGGTGACGGATGTGGAGGGTCAAGATCTGCACGCCACCCCCTGCAAAAGCAAAATAACATCAGAAACAGCCACACTTTTAAACCACACATCAAAAACAAGTGGGAAGAAGTGGGCAGAACAAAATCAATGCAAAATACACACAAGCCAGGTAAATGCTGGAAAGCAATGAGAACAAATGCTCGAAGCTTAGTCAACAAAGTTGCGGACCTGGAAACCCTAATGGTGGAAATGGATTTGGACATTGTGGCCATTACAGAAACATGGTTTAATGAATCGCATGATTGGGATATAGCCATAGCTGGCTATAATCTATTCAGAAGAGACAGGTAAAATGGAAAAGGAGGAGGAGTAGCCTTGTATGTCAAAAGCAATATTAAAGCTACTGAAATGCAGGGGACATGGAGAAAAGAAGTGCTCTGAATTGCGTTGGAAAGAGGAGATGGCACTGTCATCCATACTGCTGTAGTCTACAGACCTCCGACTCAAATTGAGAGATAGATAATGAATTGATTATAGATATTACCAAGATAGCCACAAAGGGGGAAGCGATTATTTTGGGTGACTTTAATCTACCTGATGTGGATTGGAATACTCCTTCTGCACATCTGGAAAGAAGCAAAAAATTGTTAACCTGGCTACCACACAAAGGCCAATTAGTTGAGAGAGGCAGGGTAAGTTATACAGCTGAAGTGCAAAACTAAAGGGAACAGGGAGGTGAAGTAGTACACCAATAAAGACAACAAATAAATAAATAAATAGACAGCTAGAACTCACAGCAAAGTCATCACAGGAGTTAAATATCCACCTCTCTAGCAGAGCACTGTGAGAGCACTGCTCTTTCCAGAGCAGAGAGAGGCAAACAGAACAGACTTTGCACACGTGGGAGGAGGAGACAGGAAGAAGGGCTACACAATACCTCAGCAGGGGGGAGGGGGGTAGTCCCTCAAGTATTATTTATTTATTTATTTACAGTTTCTTTAGGATAGAGGAGGAAAAAAAGTTTAAAATGCAGCACATTCTGGGGAAAGAGCAGCAAATTCGGCAAAAATCACCTTTTGGAAGAGCTCTGGAAAGCACTCCTCAAGGAACAGAAAGGTAATCTGAGTGAGCAAGCCCAAGTGCAGAACAGGAAATGGAGGTCTACAACAAAAGCTCAGCAGGGGGGAGGGGTAGTCACTTAGGTAGACTAAGAGAAAGATAGGTAAAAAAAAAACTCAACAGCAATGGAGTAGTTAAGAGAACCCACCAATAAGGACAAACAGATAGATAAATATGTGGAGACAAACAGATAGAACTCACAGTTAAGCAGCAAATTCAGCAAAAATCACCTTTTGGGAGAGCTCTGGAAAGCATTCCTCTTCTCAAGGAACAGAAAGGTAACCAGTCAATACCGGGGTAATTGAAATACTACTACTACTACTACTGAGCATTTGTATAGTGCTACAAGTCATATGCAGCGCTGCACAGACATGCAAGAGACAGTCCCTGCTCATCAGAGCTTACAATCTAGTCAAGACAAACACAGATGGTGTAAGCAGGGATAAAACAAGGGGAAAGAAAAAGGAGATCAGGTGAGTCAAGATCCAAAAGCAGCAGCGAAGAGGTGGGTTTTCAGCCTGGATCTGAAGAGGGTTAGAGAAGGTGCCTGGTGTACAGTCACAGGTAGTTTGTTACAGGCATAAGGCGCAGCAAGGTGAAAGGAGAGAAGTCTGGAGTTAGCAGTAGAAGAGAAGGGCACAGATAGAAGCAGTTTGCTAGTTCCCGAGGGGGGTTGTAAGGAGAGATAAGAAAAGAAAGGTAGTGAGGAACCGCAGAGTGAATGCATTTATAGGTCAGCAGGAGAAGTTTGAACTGGATGCAGAAATGGATAGGGAGCCAATGAAGTGACTTGAGAAGAGGAGCAATATGGGCATGATGAGGCTGGCGGAAGATAAGCCGTGCAGCAGAGTGAATCCAGATATTTACCTTAAAGTTGATTTCATGCTATATATCTAAACCCTAATCTTAAAAACATTGAAAACATTTCAAGAAAAGCAGACATCATGTAACAACATTAAACGACTGCATGAACGTCACTTCTGTCTCTTAGCCTTGCATTGCAGAAGCCTCAAGTGAAACAAAATAGTACCTGCAGTAATGCTTGGATACTCTGTTTTGGTTCTTCTCCATGCACTGCACGCTCCTTCCCTTTCCCCCTCCCTGGAGCTCTCTTACCCAGGGGAAGGCTCTATCCTGCCACTGCTCTCTATCACAGCCTGGATGCCCTCCTCTTGGCACTCCAACCCGGATCTCCTTTCTTTGGCACTGGGCACCTGAGTGTCCCGGGTGAACTCTGCCATTACTTCTCTAAAAGGGAAACACCGGCACTTCCTGCCTCTTTAGTGAGACAGGAAGAGCACGTGTTTCAATTTTAGAAGCGCTGCAGCAGCATAGTATAGTCGTGGGAGCGAAGAAAAATGCTCCCATGGCTGTAAAGAGATGAGTCGGTGGTGAGGCAGACTTCTGACTTGTTAAGCCGGCGGCTAGCCATGAATATGGGGCCTATGGAGGAGTGGGTCCATGTGCAGGCAACATGCCCGCATATGCCTAGGGTCAGCCCTGCGCCTTCTATATGTCCCTGCAATTATTTCCTGGTAGACGTTACAACAGGGGTCTCAAACTCCAATCCAATCAGGTTTTTGAGATTTTCCTAATGAATATGCATGAGATAATGGACATGCATATTCATTAGGGATATCCTGAAAACTTGACTAGTTTGCAGCCTTCAAAGTCTGCAGTTTGACACCTCTGTGCTACTTGAATACTTATCCTTTTTACAAACGTTTTGCTGCTGTCTCATAGAAGAATGTAAGAGGAGAGATTTTCTAACTGTTTAATGTGCTTAGATTTGGAGTAATCTTAGCTTAATTTTCCCAGGAGATCCTCTCCTCACTCAAAGGATTGTCCTCACTCACCCCACGATGTAATACCAGTACACTCGGATCCTCAGTGCAGTGATGGGCCCATCCAGCTGGTTTCCTGAGTGCGAGAATCTTTTCCCAAGTCCTCCTCCATATTCTCCAGAGTAGGACGAGGTGCGGGGACTAGCTGTAGTGAGAAAAAGAGACAAGGGGAGTCAAAGTGAGAAAGGGACCCACATGTGTCTCCTTACAGCATGATGGGGTCCTCGGAGCATGACACACACACATACAGGCAAGTCACAAAAGGAAATAGCTGCAGTAGCAAGCAATTAACCAATCAATGGGCTTCTTTTAGCTCTCTGCACCTATGAAGCAAAGTTGAGGCAAATTTCAGCCATCTAATTGGTTGATGATTTTGCCAAGATTTCCAAGATAATGTGATGCGGAAATATAATACAATATAAATAATGTAGTGCAGCATTATATAAACCAATATGCAAAGTCCTCCACACTAATTTAAGATAAAGCATTACCGTACTACAGGGAGCAGACCAATCCTATTTCATCCTTGTAGTGAGAATGGGATGGAGTCTATCTAATAGCAGATGCACGGGGTGCTCTGGAAGAATTTTAAAGCACTGGTGCAGCACAGGGAACTGCACACACTGCACAAAGAAACAAAACAAAACAATAAACTCCATTATGATTTCTCTGTTCCATTAAACTGAAGGATAATTGAAGGGACTGGAAGAATCAGAGAAATCCCTTCACAATGCTTCCATCCTCCAGTGGGACAGCATGGAGCAACAGGACATTGTCCTCCTAAAGTCTAGCGAATTAGGGTTGCCAACTTTTTGAAAGTGAAAAAAACACCACCTACCAATGTCTGTGCCCCATTTCTGCCCTGCCCCCCTAATAACTTCAGTGACAGCTGCAGATCACATTGAGGGGGGGGAGGGGGGGTACAAGGAGTTGCACTCTTCAACAGGGTTTTTATCTATGAGCAAAAGGGGGAGCTGCCACGAACCCCTGCTGTCCATAAATAAAAGCAGCCCTGTTCCTCCCTTCTGCTTTCTCAGGCTGCTTGCAAGAGAAGTGGGTGGAGACTGATGACTTGCCGCTTGCAGACCAGTCTTGTGGTATGAACTCATACCGCAAGACCAGGGGCAGCTCTAGGCAATCTACTGTCTGAGGCGAGGGATGAGATGGACCCCCTTTCTCTCCCCCCCACCCGGTAGGCTTTCTCAAAACTTCAGTCAGGGACTGAACCAAACCAAAAAGCCAATTAGATAATGTGGAGGAAATGCAAGATGTTTGTACACCAAGGAACTAAAAGAAAGCACGAGAACCGCAGCACAGGTTATAACATCAAATTATAACTCATTTTTATTTTGTTATAAACTGCATTATGGTTCTTGCTTTTCTTTTTGAGCATATATTTTGCATTCATAGAAATCCCTCCCTCCACAATGGGCGCAGAATAGAACAGAACTAGAGCATTCACCCACAGAACTCAATGATTACGATCATCTCACTAACAATAACAAACATTCTCCAGTACCACCCATCATCTGCTCCCTTCGTCCCATGAGCTCATTTCCAGTCCTAGCCCCCATCAGCCATTTCTAGTCCTATCATAGCCGCTCATCGGCCTATGTCCAGTTCAAGCACTCCCATCAGCCCCGTTCCAGGCTTATACTAAACCCCATCAGCCCATTTCTAGTCTAACCCCCCCCCCATCAGTCCATTTCCAGTTCTTGTCCCTATCAGCCTATTTCCAGTACTAGCCCCCCCCATCAACCATTTCATCCTATCCTAGCCCTCCCTAAGCCCATTTCAAGTCCTAGCCCCCCATCAGCCCATTTCCAGTCTAAGCCCCCTCATCAGCCATTTCCAGTCATATTCTAGCCCCCCCATTAGTCCATTTCCAGTCCAAACCGCCCAATGAGCCCATTTCCAGTCCTAGCCCCCCCCCATCAGCCCATTTCCAGTTCTATCCTAGCCCCCCCTAAAGAGCCCCTCACCTGTCTCATCGTCTTCAGAGGGAGCTGGGGAGGCCTGAAGTCCCGGCTCACCTCTACACAACTGCCAGAGTGAAGAGTGGTGTGCTCCTTCACTCTGGCAGCTCTGTTCTCATGAAGCACGCTGAGTGCCTGGAAAGGTTAAAGGGCAATTCCTGTTCTTCTTCTTCTTCTTCCTCTTCTGGGACTGCATAAACATGTCGTGTATTCAGTGCAATAACTGCGGTACTTTCATTCAAAGACGAATCATTTGGAGACTAAGAGCTTGTCCTATATGTCTAAAGTCAGCTGCCATGCATGAAGAACTGACTCTACTAAGGAAAGACCTAGCTGCCATGCATATAGAAGTATCTCTACTGAGGGAGGAACTGGCTGCAATGAAGTGCACCTCTTCTAGGATACAAACTGAACAAAGTCCACCACCGCTCCCACAAAGAATCAAACGCCCCAGGAACAAATGGATCACAGTGGGTAACACAAAGACATCCTATACATCAAGAGATATCCCTGCACAATGCCTTCTCTGCCTTGGCTAATGAGGATGCCCAATTCAAAGAAACTGAAGGGCCTTTAAATGAGTCAGACAATGCCCAATCCCCTGCTAAAGCACTAAATATGAAGAAAACCTCACCAAACAGAAAACTACTACTACTTGGAGATTCCATCATCAGAGGCACCAACTTGGGAACACAGTTCAAAGGAGAGAAGATAGTCATGTGCCTACCAGGCTCTTCAGCCAGCAGGAATACAAACCAAGTTGTTGAATTACTTAGTGCAAAAAGTGAACACTCCAAACTTGATGTTATTATCCACCTAGGCACAAATGACCTGGCTAGGAACAGTGCCTCTACAGCCCAAAAGGACTTCCAATCTCTGGGGGAGAAACTCAAGCATGTTGTTAACACTGTTGCATTCTCAGAGGTTCTACCTGTTCTTGGTAAGGGGACAAAAAGACTGCATCGCATTAACAGCTTTAATACATGGCTCCAGACCTGATGCAGAGAAGAAGGATTCGGATTTATTGGCAACTGGGACAACAGATGGACCAACAAGAGACTATACTGTGCTGATGGACTACATCTCTCTTCCGCAGGGAAAGGAATCCTAAGTGAAAAATTCAGGCAGTATGTGGACATGCATTTAAACTAGGAAAAGGGGGTGACGGATGTGGAAGGTCAACATCTGCCTGCCACCCCCAACAAAAGCAGAACAACATCAGAAACGGCCACACTTTTAAACCACACATCAAAAACATGTGGGAGGAAGTGGGCAGAACAAAATCAATGCAAAATACACACAAGCCAGGAAAGTGCTGGAAAGCAATGAGCACAAATGCTCGAAGCTTAGCCAACAAAATTCCAGACCTGGAAGCCCTAATGGTGGAAACAGACTTGGACATTGTGGCCATTACAGAAACATGGTTTAATGAATCACATGATTGGGATATAGCCATAGCTGGCTATAATCTATTCAGAAGGGACCGAGAAAATGGAAAAGGAGGAGGAGTAGCCTTGTATATCAAAAGCAATATTAAAGCTACTGAAATGCAGGGGACATGTGGAAAAGAAGAAGCGCTCTGGATTGCGTTGGAGAGAGGAGATGGCACCGTCATCCATATTGCTGTCGTCTATAGACCTCTGACTCAAATTGAAGAGAGAGACAAAGAATTGATTATAGATATTGCCAAGATAGCATCAAAGGGGGAAGCAATCATATTGGGTGACTTTAATCTACCTGATGTGGATTGGATTACTCCTTCTGCACATCTGGAAAGAAGCAAAAAAATTGTGGATGCTCTCCAAGATGCATTATTTAGACAAATGGTGATGGAACCAACCAGGGAAAGCTCAATGCTGGATGTAGTGCTCACCAACAGTGATAGTGTGTCGAATGTCTGCGTGAGTGCCCCTGTGAGCAACAGCGACCATCACACGGTGTGGTTTGAAATAAAAGCCATGGTACAGGCCAATCATAGCAAGCTCAGAGTCCTAAACTTCAAATACACTGACTTCAATAAAATGGCAGAGTACGTAAAGGAGGAGATGACGGGGTGGGAAGAGATAAAGGAAGTGGAATTGCAATGGGCTAAACTAAAGGAGGCAATAAAAGGGGCAACAGATAAATATGTAAGAAAAGTAAATAAAAGCAAGAGGAGAAGGAAACCTATTTGGTTTTCCAAAGAGGTAGCTGCTCATATAAAGGCAAAAAACACAACTTTTGCAAAATTCAAAAGCTTGCAGACAGAAGAACACAGAAATGAATACAGGATCCAACTCAAAGAGTCTAAAAGAGTAATAAGGATAGCAAAATCAAAGGCAGAGGAAAAGATGGCTAAAGATGTTAAGGGTGGCAACAAAAATTTCTTCAGGTATATTCAGGAAAGGAAAAAGATCAGAGTTGGAATTGCAGGACTCAGAAGTGCTGGGAAAGGACTCGTGGAAAGTGACACTGAAAAAGCGAAATTGCTAAACAATTACTTCTGCTCTGTGTTTACTAAAGAAGATCCTGGGGATGGACCAGCTGTGACTCCCAAATATAAAAATGGGAATGAAGTAGATACCACACCATTCACAGAAGAAGAGGTGTTAGAACAACTTGCTAAACTGAAAGTGGAGAAAGCCATGGGACCGGATGAGATACATCCCAGGATACTGAAAGAGCTCAGAGAGGTTCTTGCAGGACCGTTAAAGAATGTCTTCAACAGATCCTTGGAAACAGGAGAGGTTCCTCAGGACTGGAGAATGGCTGATGTCGTACCTCTACACAAAAGTGGTGACAGGGAAGAAGTGTCAAACTACAGGCCCGTGAGCCTTACCTCGGTGGCGGGAAAAGTAATGGAGGCGCTCCTGAAAGAGCGAATAGTGAACTTTCTGAAAACCAACAGGTTGCAAGACCCGAGGCAACATGGTTTTACCGAAGGACGATCTTGCCAAACAAATCTGATCGAGTTCTTTGACTGCGTGACCAGGGAACTAGATCAGGGGCATGCGATTGATGTCATCTACCTGGATTTCAGCAAAGCCTTTGATACTGTTCCTCATAGGAGGCTTGTCAACAAACTCAGTAGCTTGGGGATGGGTCCCAAGATGGTAAACTGGATTAGAAATTGGTTGACTGACAGACGACAGAAGGTGATGGTAAATGGAGCTCACTCGGATGAGAGGAAGGTGATTAGCGGGGTGCCCCAGGGTTCGGCCCTGGGCCCGGCACTGTTCAATGTATTTGAGAGTGATATTGCTGAAGGACTGAATGGAAAAGTCTGTCTTTTTGCAGACGACACAAAAATTTGCAACAGAGTGGACTCCCCCGAGGGAGTGGTTAACATGAAGAAAGATCTACAAAAGCTGGAAGAGTGGTCTAATGCTTGGCAACTACGATTTAATGCAAAAAAGTGCAGTGTCATGCACTTGGGTAGCAGAAATTCAAGAGAAATGTACGTGATAGGGGGCCAAAGGTTGGTATGCACAGTTCAGGAGAAAGACCTTGGTGTGATTATCTCTGCTGATCTCAAGGTGGCAAAACAGTGCGACAAGGCGGTGGCAAAAGCCAGGAGGATGTTGGGTTGCATACAAAGAGGGATTACCAGCAGAAAAGAAGAGGTACTTATGCCACTGTATAGGTCACTGGTGAGGCCTCACTTGGAATACTGTGTTCAGTTTTGGAGACCATATCTTGCAAAGGATGTAAAAAGACTGGAGACTGTTCAGAGGAAGGCGACCAAATTGATTTGGAGCCTGCGTCAGAAGCCTTATGAGAAGAGACTTGAAGACCTAAATATGTACACGTTGGAGGAAAGGAGGGACAGGGGAGATATGATTCAGACCTTTAAATACTTAAAGAGAAATTATGAACAAACAAACCTCTTCCAAAGACGGGGAACCTGTAAAACTAGAGGGCATAACATGAAACTGCAAGGGGGTAAATTGAAAGGCAATGTCAGGAAATATTTTTTCACTGAAAGGGTGGTGGATGCTTGGAATGCCCTCCCGATGGAAGTGGTAGGGGCGAACACGGTGACGGAATTCAAAAAGGCATGGGACAAACACAGAGGATCCCTTTACAGAAATAGGATAAAAACAAAATAAACGGTACCATCTAACTTCTGAACCATATAACGTCTCAACAAATAGGGGTTCTACATGGAGTGGTGGGTTTACCCCTGAACAAGGATATGGGGAGGGGTGGCCTGCGCGGAGCGACAGGTGCACCTACTCTTGCCATCTTGCTGGGCAGACTGGATGGACCATGCTGGTCTTTATCTGCCGTCAACTACTATGTTACTATGTTACTATGTTTCCCGGCACTCAGCGCACTTCATGAGAACACAGCTGCCAGAGTGAAGGAACATGCTACTCTTCACTGGCTTGTGCAGAGATGAGCCGGGGCCTTGGGCATCCATGGCTCCCTCTGAATTTGGCCCTTTAAATCGAACACCATATGCGTGGCGCCCTGTGAGAGCAACATTCTCACAGAATCAATGGGCCGACCCTTCCTCTGCTTCCTAGTGCCCCCTCTGTCTGCTTCCCCCAGGGGCAGCATGAGGGTGATGAGAGCCACTGTGGCATAATTTGCATAAATTTAGTATACTTTATTTTAAAATGTATATGTCACCCATCTAAAATTCTAGGTGGCTTCAAAACATACACATGCAATTTAGTAAAACAGATGTTACAAGAAAACAAACTTAATAAACAATAAATTTAATTAATGAAAAGCCACTTACACAGCCCCCCTCACTTATGCAGCCCTCCCCTCCCAATCAAATCATTATAAGTATCTTCACATCAGATTTATTTTGTTATAACCAGATTATTAATAAGGAGGAAAGATATAAAATGCGAAAAACTAATCCTGCTAGCCACAAATTCAAAAACCGGATTGGATTGTGCTAAACAAGTCAAATTATTACAGAACAGATACCTACATACCGACTCTAGGTTAACAGAATACCTGACAGTCACACACTCAGATCACAGACCCTCACCAAGTACAGAATAAGTGACCACAACCTAAAGTAAAAATCAAAATATTTAGACAAAAATTAAACTAAATCCTCAAGAAGCCAGACTCCAAATGAAGAGCAACACCAGAGAAATAAAAGAGATGCAGTTCCCCATATTGTGTAAAATATAAAGATGGTGCAAATTGAAAATAAAATTATTTTTTCTACCTTTCTTGTCTGACTATTTTATTCTCTGATCATGCTGATCCTGATCTGAGGCTCCTGCTTTCCTGGCTTCTCTTAGCTCTCTTTCTACGGTCTCTAGTCCATCTGCCAGTTCTTGATTCTCTTTTTTTTTCTTCACTTCCTTCCATCTTGGATGTTGATTTTTTGCCTTTCAGCTTTCTTCCATTTCTTTCTTTCTCTCTGGCCACCCAGATTTCACTACTCCTTACTATCCAGTTCTCAATCTCCCTCTTTTTTACGCCATCTACCTACCACGTTTCAAACTTCACCCCAGTCCTTCCATTCCCCAGCTCTTCTTCCCTGGTCTATTATTCCCTAGCCTTTTGCTCACACTCCATGTCTAACATCTTTCACCCCTCCCCCCCCCCCATCCAGTGTCTCTCTCGTGCTCTTTGTCTCTCTCTTTCCCTCCGTCTAGTTTATCCTTCCATGTCTGCCCTCTCTCTTCCTAACCCCTGCAACCAGCATCTACCCCATCTCCATCTCCATCTCCATACCAACCCCTCCCTATTACTCCCATCTTCATCTCTGTCTCTTTCACAAACTATTTACTCCATGTCCATCTTCTCCCCTTTCTCTCCCCATTACTCCGTGTCCTGCATTTCCTTCTCCCCTTATTACCCCATGTCCAGCATCTCCTCTCTGTCTACCCTCTCCAAGTCCAGGATTTTCCCATAGTCTCCCTATAACCCCCTGGCCAACATCACCACTCTATCTCCCCTCCTTGCTTCTCCCTATGTCCCTTTCCATGTCCAGTATCTCTATCTCCCTAACCCTCCACCTCAATCTTATCCCCACTGCCTCCCTATTCCTCCCCCTGCACCCAGCATCTCCCATCTGACTCACTGTGCCCATTCACGTCCACCTCCCTATGCCCCCTCATGTCTATTCCCCCTTCAATGCCTCCTCATGTCCACCCCTTGTATGTACAAGGGGCAGAGCCTGCCCACGGAGCAGCATGTCCCATGGGCAGGGGTTGTGCAAGCCATGATCCCAGTCCAGAGAGGCAAGACACAATTGGCCTTGCACAACACCTGCCCACAGGACATACTGCTTCTGCGGGCAAGCTCTGCTTCTCTGGGCCATGATCACTGCCTCCCACACCCTTCTGCCTACAGACAGGGGCTGTGCAAGCCATGACTGCGGCCCAGAGAAACAGAGCCTGTCCACAGAAGCAGATGTCAGGAGGGCACCATTGCTGACTACTCACCCCCACTCTCCATTCAGAATGACCTGCAGAATGCCGGCAGCCTAGTGGAGAGCCTGCCCACGGGACGTAAGACTGTGAGTAGCAATTGTGGCCTCTCACAGCCTTCTGCCTGTGTGAACAGCATGCCCTGCGGGCAAGCAGTCCACTATGCCGACGGTGCTGTGCAGGCCACCCTGAATGGAAAGTGGGGGGGGGGGGGGGAGCAGGTGACTAGTGACGTAACCCTCCTGATGTCCGAGTCCCCCTGCTGCACTTACCTAGCTTACCAGGTAGTGCTGGCACTGGTCCAGCATTTGTCTTCATGCTTCCCCACCCACCCATTGTCTAACATTTGTATTCCTGATACTCCCCATGTAGTGCAGCTTCTGTCCTCCTGTCCCTCCCCCTGTTCTCCAGCATTTATCCACCTGCCGTCCTCCCATTATCCAGAATTTGCTCTCCTGTCCCTCCCTCCCCAGTGTCCAGCATTTATCCTCCTGCCCCCATTGTCCAGCATTTGTCCTCTTGCCCCTGTTGTCCAGCATTTGTTCTCCTGCCCCCCCATTGTCCAGCATTTGTCCTCCTCCCCCTCCCCCCTGTTGTCTAGCATTTATCCTCCTGCAATCCATTGTCCAGCACTTCCTCTCCTGCCCCTCCCTTTTTGTCTAGCATTTGCCCTCCTCCTCCTCGCCCCTGTTGTCTAGCATTTATCCTCCTGCAATCCATTGTCCAGCACTTCCTCTCCTGCCCCTCCCTTTTTGTCTAGCATTTGTCCTCCTGTCCCCACCCCCCCATTGTCCAGTATTTGCCCTCCTGACCCTCATCCCAGTTGTCCAGCATTTATCCTCCCCCCCTTTGTCCAGTATTTGCTCTCCTGTCCCTCCCCCCATTGTCCACATTTATCCTCCTGCCCCTCCCCTTTGTCCAGCATTTGCTTTCCTGTCCCTCCCCCTATTGACCAGCATTTGCACTCCTGTCCTTTCCTCCGTTGTTCAGCATTTATCCTCCTGCCCCCTCTTTGTCCAGTATTTGCCCTCCTGTCCCTCCCGTGGTTGTCCAGCATTTATCATCCTACTCCCCCTTTGTCCAACATTTGCACTCCTGTCCCTCCCCCCATTCTCCAACATTTGCTCTCCTGTCCTTCACCCCCTCCATTGTCCAGCATTTGCCTTCCTATCCCCCCTGTTGTCCAGCATTTATCCTCCTCTCCCCACCTTTGTCCAGTATTTGCCCTCCTGTCCCTCCTGCGGTTGTCAAGCATTTTTCATCCTATCCTCCCCCTTGTCCAACATTTGCACTCCTGTCCCTCCCCCCCATTGTCCAACATTTGCTCTCCTTTCCTCCCCCCCATTGTCCAGCATTTATCCTCCTCCCCTCCATTGTCCAGCATCTGTCATCCACCATGCCAACATCAGGAAAGCAAAAACGGGGTTTTCAAGACTCCGGCACTTCTAAGTCCTTGGTGGTTCCACCACCCCCCCCCCCCCCGACACAAAAAGCATCATCAGAGGGGGTGGGACCCATTGGAGCCTTAGAAGCATGCCAGAATCGCAAGAGCCCATGGTTTTGCTTTCCAGTTTTTTTTTCCAAAGTTGATAGCTTGCTGCCACTGTGGCGAGCTATCGATTTTGAAAAATAAAACAAAAACGGAGAGTAAAATCACGGGCTCTTGCGACTCTGGCATGCTTCTAAGGCTCCAATGGGTCCCACCCCCTCTGATGATGTTTTTCACGTCAGAAGGGTGGAACCAGCAAGGACTTAGAAGCACCAGGTTCTTGAATACCTTGCGTTTTAAAGGTTTTTTTTCCCCTGGAGTTTATAGTTTACTGCCGCTGCTCCAGTGTCCTCAGAACTGAGGCAGTGGTGGGGAGGGGGTTGAAGCGCAAGTCTGCTTCTGCCAACCTGGGAGAAGCGGAGGTGGTAGAGGCTGGTCCACTAGATTTTTTTTTTTAAACTTTGAAGGCAAATTGAGGCGAGAGCCACTTGGCCGTTATGGGGGCATTTTTTGCTGCCCCCATAACTGTGCCACCTGAGGCAGCTGCCGCACTCTGCCTCATCATAGAGCCTCCCCCTGAGCAAGACTGGCCTGCAAGCAACACGTCTCCTGTCTGTTCACCAAAGTGCTGCTCGCTTCTCTTGCAAGCGACCTAAGGTAGCAGAAGAGAGGAGCAGGACCACTGACTGTGCAGGGGGCTGTGAAAGGGAGAGGGGCAATAAATGGGAGGGTGGTCCCATTCTCAAAGGTTTGCCCAGGGCCCCATAAGGAGTGGAAGCAGCCCTGCTTTTCAACTTCTATTGAGCCAAAATCACCTGTTCAATACCCTATAGCACATATGCTCCCCTATATAGTGTTAAATCCAAACATATATTCTTCATTCACAAAACCCCGTCTAAGCCTCTCCCTCAACTATGAGTGCAGAACTTAGCTAGGAACTTAACCATACAAAAAATAATTCTGATTCTAGTGTCATCTCAGTAATAGCAATATAAACCCAGTGCCAGGCACTCTGTGAATATAAAACTACAAACGTTACTCAGGACCTAGAGCAAATCTACTATGCTAGCACTAACACAACAAAGACCCTACTAGAAAAGTAGCACTGTAAATATTGGCGTGACCCCTAGATCATCAATACACGTGCTGCTAACACCTGGCCTCGGTCACACATGCAACACAGAGAGACTCTCACCAAACACAGAATAAATGACTACAAGCTAAAAATAGAAATATGCAGGCAGAAATTAAACAAACCCCAAAAAGCCCGACTCTGCATGCAGTGCAACACCAGAGAAATAGAAAGAGATGCATTTCCTCCTGCACTGCGCAAAATATAAAGACAGCAGATGTTAGGGCTGATGTTAGGGGTGCAATAAGGGCGGTATAGAAAACAGATTAAATAAATAAATAGCTCTGGACCCCAGCCAGCCATATCTGATACCAACTATTGCAGATGGATAGTACAAAAACTGACATATTCCAATCAGTAAATAGAAAATAAAAAATATTTCCTACCTTTGTTGTCTGGCCATTTTCTTTTTCATATAGGGTTGGTTTCTATGATTTTTGCTTTTCTCTATCCTTCTTTTTTTAACCTTCTTTCTTGAGTCTCCTGGCCTATCTGTTTTCCATTTATTCTCTCTCCTTCTGTCTGTGCTTCTTTCTCCACATTGATCTCTAATATTGACCTCTTCCTTCCAGTTTTCTTCTGTTTATTGTTCTATTTATTTCTCTGCTTTTCCATCCAAAGTTTACCCCCCTTCTTACCAACCACTCCTCTATTTCCCTCTTTTACTGCATTTACCTCCACCTTTCCATCTTTTTTCCTCACCCCAACCTATTCTCATCTTCAATCTCTTATTCCCCAGTCTTTCACGATCTCTTTTCTCTCTTCTCCAATGTCCAGGATCCTCCCTCCCCTTCCCCATCCAGCATCTCTCCTGTCATTATCCAGCATCTTCCCTCTCTTTTCTCTCATCCATTGTCTTCCTATCTCTTGTGTTCAGCTTTTCAACTCTGTGTCTCTATCCCCCTATATTCAGCATCTCTCTTCTGTGTTCCTGTCCCTATACTCCCCCCATGTCCAGCATATCACCTCTGTGTCCCAATCGCCCTCTGTATCCAGCATCCTTCCGCTGTGTCCCTGCCCTCTACCCTTCTGAGCATTCCAACATCCAGCTGTGGTCAACATTATTGGCATCCTTGCATTTTAGGTACTGTATGTTGTGTACAATATCTTGAGAAATAATTGGAAATATTCGAACTGCATGGCATCATAATATTGTAATAGTATATTCAAAGACATACAACAACAAAAAGGTGTCTGTGCAACTTAGATGAAGTAATTTCTGAGAAAAATAAAACAAAATATGACCTGGACAGGATTAATGGCACCCTTCACTTAATATTTGGTTGCACAACCCTTGGTAGTGATGACAGCCTCCAAATGTTTCTTGTAGCCATCTATAAGTTTCATATATCTGTCTGCTGGTGGTTTCTCCCACTCTTCAACGGTGATTTGTTCCAGTTCATGAATGTTTCCAGGATTCCTTTTACCAATGGCAGATTTCAGTTCTTTCCAAAGGTTTGATTGGCTTGAGATCAGGACACATTACCGGCCAGTTTAAAACAGTCCATTTGTTCCTTTTTAACCATTCTTTTATACTTTTGGATATATGTTTTGTGGGTCATTGTCCTGATGGAGGACCCATGACCTTCGACCCAGATCTAGGTTTCTGACACTAGGTAGCACATTTTGCTCCAAAATACCTTGGTAGTCCTCTGACTTCATGATTCCTTTAATACGTTCCAGGCCTCCAGTTCCTGAGGCAGCAAAATAGCCCCACAACATTATGGAACCTCCGTCATATTTAACTGTAGGAAGGGTGTTTTTTCTCTTATAAGCTTCATTTCTTCGCTTGTAAATGTATTGCTGGTCTGCATTGCCAAAGAGCTCAAGTTCGGTTTCATCTATCCACAGAACATTTTCCCAGAAGGATTGTGGTTCCTTAAGGTGTTTTTTGTCTGTCTTTGAACAATGGGGTCCTCCTTGGCCTTTGCCCATGAAGTGCTTCTTTGTTTAAAGCGCAGCATAAGGTATGGATTGAAACCACCACTGCAGATTGCTCCAGATCAGTCTTCAGCTCTTTGGATGTTGTACGTGGTGTTTTTACAACAGTTTGCACTAACCTTTGCAGACTTATTGGATTAATTTTCCTCTCCGCACCACATCCTGGGAGGTTCTTGACAGTCCCATGAACAGAAAACTTCTTAATAACATTGTGAACTGTAGACACAGGAATCCCACTGTCTTTAGAGATGGCCTTGTACTCCTTTGAAGTTTTATGTTAGGGGATAATGGCTTTTCTGATGGTCTCGGGCAGCTCTCCTTTCTTCACAATTGTGAAAATGGAACAGGGAGTTAATGTGGCTATTTTAAACATTAGAACATGTGAATACTGACAATTGATCACAAGTGTGTCTAATTTCATGCAATAGGAATGTGGTTCTTCTGTTCAAACTGATTTTAATTGTTTATAAGGGTGCTAATAATCATGTTTATCGCTTGCGATCAATAATCCAGGATGGGATGAATCTGGAGATAGATTGGTGGGGATTGAAGCCGTGATTCATTAACGTTCATTGGGCATTTTTAGAAAAGAGGAGTTCTCTGACGTCATGCTCACATGTGATTTAACCGGAACCAGTTATTTCTAAGGTTCATTCACCTGAGGAAGAGCCGTAGAGAAGGGCGGCTTGAAACACTAATTGGTGTAGCGTGAACCTTATGTTTTCAACCTATTTGGTTCTGGAGTGATTTCCCTATTGTAAGGATGACTGAAGGAAGACGTTTTGGAACACGTCTATGAGGAGATGGAGATTGGCTGGTGATTATCTGGTAAAACGTTTACGAGTCTGGCGAAGGGAGGAATCTCCTTGATTCTGACGCTAGGATTCATGCCATCTCCTTGACCGTGACGTTTTGATCTACGCCTATGAATGGACACATCAGCTAAGTGTTTGCCTCTATATAGTTTTTTGAGAGGGTGAACAGCGATAATATGTCTGAGATTGACTTTGTAGGTTGAAACATTTTAGTAAGTTATTTAAAGGGATGTACAAGCTAAATAGTGCTGTATTCCTTTTTTTCAGGATCTGATAGTGGTCTGTTATTAATTATATTAAAAAGGAGAGCTCATTTCGAGAGCAGGAATGTTCCTGATCATGATGAGCAATCTGACAAAAAATAGCTTATAGCATTTTGAAAAGATTCTTTTTGGGGTTCCTGGGTGGGAAGGACTGCAACGAAAATCAAGTAGATTGGGGAATAATCATGTTCTGGCAGTGTCCCAGTACTTATACTATATTCCTTTTTTAATTGGTCTTGTTTTATTTGATTCTTTTATGTGTCATATATGTGTGCATACAGTATATAGTACAAAGTTATTTCACTCGAGATATTGGACATTAAGGGATTGAACTGCAAGAGTGTCAATAATGTTGACCATAACTTTAACTCCTCTGTGTCCCTTTTTCCTCCTCCCACCATGTCCAGCATCTCCCTTCTCTGTCTCTCTATTCTCCTCATCCTCCCTTGGTCATCCAGCATCTGTGTACTTTCCTCTCCACCAAGGCCCCACCATGTTGATTTTCTTTGGGGGGGGGGGATCCTTGGGGGTGGCAGCACTTGGCAGCTTGCAACAGTGTAATCTCACTCGGGAGTTGGCTGGCACTGGTGGCTAAGTTGGGTTCATACTGTTGCAGTTACATTCGCTGTCAGCCGACCTTGCACACCAGTAATCAGAGATGCTGATGCTGATGGGATCAGGACCAGACCTGGCTGGATGACATGTCACTAGCTGCATTGCTACCAAGCCAAACTGCTGCCCGCTGTGCCTGCTGCACATTGTAGAAAGAACATGCTGCATGCTATGCATGCTCTTCACGCATGCCAGACTTGGTCAGGAAGTGTGACTGGAGTCACTTATGTGTGTGCATAGCAGTCACCTAGGGTGAAAGATGACGCACAGCAGCTAAAGGCTGGCTTTTCACTCATAGTTCATGTCCAAGGATGAACAATGGCTCTCTGAAGTCTACCCGACCAATTTTCTATGGGTTTCTCTTCGAGGAACTTGTTCAATCCTCTTTTGAAACTCACTTCAGATGTTGATCAAAGCAGCCAATTTCTATGGCTACATGTGTTTGGTTTGTTTTTCTATTGCGATCCCGTCCGTTCTTATTTTTGTCTTTTTCTTTAAGAATATTGTATTTCTCTTTCTTTTAAAATTTATTGTAACCTGCTTTGTTGAGCTGTGAATTGCTTTAGAAGAGGTATAGTATATTTCCCAATAAAACTAAACTAAAGTCAACTCCTCCTGGCCATTGTGATGTCCTCTCTCCAGACCCTAAATAGAGGTTTTTCCATTGCCATTTTTTGCAGTCCACTGACAGCTGACCTGGCCAAATGAAAACCAGCCAGGCCAGCTGAAGACTGACCAGTTGGCAACCCTAGCATCAATGAAGGGCCTGCAAAAAAACCTATTTACCATACTGCATCTGGACTTGAGTATCCTTGGAGTGTCTATAATTATAATTAGGGCTTCTGATTTTTGGTTATAATTAGAAGACCCTGATAAAACACCCCCCATGGAGAATTAGGGGGGATGTTTACTAAAAACCGGAAATGTGCGCGCCGCAAAAGAGCGCACGGAAACGCGGCACTGAAACGCTAATAAACGCTAATAAATGCCCCCCACACGTGCGTGTCATCCCCGCAAAGGTGCGCGGCACACTAACGGGCCCCGTACAAGTGCGGGCCCGCAAATGTCCGATAGAGGCGTGGAACGGCTAAAGGAGGGCGGAGGAAGGCTCCGGAGGGGCGGAGGGACGGGGTCAATGGGTGGAGAGTGGGAGGGGAGAGGCTCCCCGCACAGTATCGGGCCCGAATTTGCATGTAAAAACTACCGCGAGGGAAACACTCGCGGTAGAAAGTATTTAAAGGGAAGAGAAACCATTTCCGTCAGCAATGTACAGGAAAACCGGGGAAACCAGCAAAACGTGAGCAGTGTGATACATGTGTACAGCACAAAAGTGCAAATAAAAATAGAAAATGACCACAACAGAACTATTAAAAATAGTAATTCAGCTGGGGAACAGTTATAGTGATGGGCAAATACAGAAAACACACCCAGCAAAGCTCCAGAAAAAAGAAATGAATTTTGGAAGGGTTTACGGAGCGGAGACTCTTCCAAAAAACATTTCCTTTTGTGGAGCTTTCCTGGGAGTGTTTGCTATGGTTGCCCATTAATATCACTGTTGCCCAGCGTGGTGATATTTTGTCCCCCATTTCCCGTGGTCATTTCCGGGGTTTATGTGCACGTTTGTCACCAGACAGGGTGCATATGCCCACAGTAAATTTGCGTAGAGCAGGGTTTGTGACTCCATCCTGCCAGGCTTACTACCTCCAGGGGCTGCACCATCTATGTGGCCATAGTGTGGTGCAGTGGACAGAGTCAGTACCTCTAGGACAAGAGGTTCAAAGCCCAGCTGGGGCACCTGCCAGCCCAGTCCCCATATTTTACCCACCACTAAACACAGATAGCACAGACACCCCTGTATTGCAGGGGACATAAGCATGGGGAAAACACCCATATTTTACCCAACAACACACACACACCACAACAATGGGCATTACCCACAGCCAAGTACCCCAAATGCAGTCCCGTACTGCCACATTCCAATCAGGTCACCTGCTTTTTATGGGAGAAGCTCATGCCAGCATGTTGGCGGATGAGTACATGTGGTGCAGAGGGCAGTGGCTGCTAGCGACAGAAGACAGAGGCCTAGCCATGTGCAGGCTGGCACAGTCCACAGCAACAGACAGGCCCTGCCGGATCCACAGTCATGGACTATCCAGGGAATTCAGCCAAGCTGTGGCTACATGGTGGTGCAGTGCACACAGACAGTGCATGCAAGAACAGAAGGTCACATGTTCAAAGACCAGCTGGGGCTACTGGCAATCCTGCCCACATATTTTCCCCACAAATAAACAGTGACAGTAAGGACACACCTTTGGTGACAAGGACATATGCAATGGTAATACGTCTATCTTTTACCCCACTGAGCACAGACACCATGAACAGGGGCAGAACCTACAGCAGAATCCCCCAAATGCAGTCCTGGTGGGCCGCACACCAGTCAGGTTCCATGCTGCCACTCATACAAATGCCTGTGCTGTATATCTATGCACCACCCCCACGGCATGTAGATGTAGCTCATGCATATTCATGAGGGACAGCAGGAAGACCCGAACAGTGTGATGCAAAACTGGGCTGGAGTGGGGAAGTGCTGCCGTAAAGCAGCAGCCAACAGGGGCAGACACACCCACACCCACACCCACACCCACAGGCCCCATTGGCCAATGTCTCCTGTAGAGGCAGAACATTGGACCCTGCGTGAATCTCCCAATATCAGCACCTGCATACCTTAGCAATGTCACCCTACACCTGAGGTACACAGCTCTGAAATGTTTGCTAAGAGTACAGGCTGATAGATATCCCTACGTTATGCACATACTGCTAGTTGACCCCATCCGAACAATCTGTTTGGTGTCTGCGGTGCGTGCTCCAGGCCTGGCCTCTGACGGTGTTCACCACCCTGGGGAGTGACCCCCAGCAGTACTGCGTACCATATCCATGCCTGTGCCGTGCCCAGGACCGGTGTGGTGGCCAAGGCTAATCACCCCCTCAATAGTAGCACAATGCTGGCATAGGTGTGGGAGTGTGTGTCTGTCTATACCAGGGGTGGGCAAACCTGGTCCTGGAGGGCCGCAGACCAGTCAGGTTTTCGGGATATCTCTAATGAATATGCATGAGATATATATGCATTAGAGATATCCTGCCAACCTGACTGGTTTGTGGCCCTCCAGGGCTGGATCTGGAGACCCCTGCCTTACACCTCTGTCATTTAAGATTGTGAGTGGACAAGGTGCAGATGTCCAAGACATCAAAAAGGTTATATAGAATTTGTCACAGTCCTCCTCACTTCTCACCACCACCAAAAAATTGTCTATTAGACAACTTTTTGGTGGTGGTGAGAATCGAGGAGGAATGTGACATATTCTATATACCCTTTCGATGTCTAGGACATCTGTACCTTGCCCACTCACGATCTTAAATGACAGAGGTGTAAGGCAGGGGTCTCCAAATCCAGCCCTGGAGGGCCACAAACCAGTCAGGTTGGCAGGATATCTCTAATGCATATATATCTCATGCATGTTCATTAGGGATATCCCGAAAACCTGACTGGTCTGCGGCCCTCCAGGACCGGAGGTGCCCACCCCTGGTCTATACAGTGTGTGTTGGCTGCAAACACCTTCCCCAACCCACACTGCCAGCACTACTGCCAGTATTGGCCTGCCAATGTGCATAATGAGCAGCAATGTACCATGGGTATAGGTCAGACATGGTGGGCTGGCCAGGATGCATCTGCACAGGGCATAGGGCACTGGCTGTGACATTGTAGTGCCAGGCCACCACCTACACAGACAGGGTGACCTCTGTATGTGCTGCTGGGGGAGCACTCTCACCCTGAGTGTTCAGTGATGACAGCATGGCTAGGCACCCCCATAGTGCTGTATTGTGTTTCTCTCTTGTGATATATATGGGTTTCCTGTTGGGGCCTCCTCGCAGAACTCTCTGCTTGTGTGTGCTGCCACCCCAGTTTTGGGTGCATGCATTTCCATCAGGGCTAACCAGCAGACTGTTCACAGCTGGTATGTGTCTTGATGGAGTGCCTTGCAGGGTGCAGTGGCTGATGGCTTGCTGCAGGTGAATATCAGATAGTGCTGGTGTGCATCTTTGGATATCCAGGCCTAAAGTCTGCCTAATATTGTGTTATGGATGTGTGTGTGTGTGGGGAGCTGCTTGGTACTGCCCTGTATGGTGTCTGTTCCCCAGCAGGACTGGAGTTTGATGGTCCACTTTGCTGCCATATGGGGGTGTAGTGGGATGGGGGAATCTGTTGGTGGGGGGCCCTGTTTGCCACCCCTGGGGGGGGGAGAGAAAGGGGGTGGTTCTTTGACCACCTAGGCATAGGTGTCAAACCTGTCCTGGAGGGCCACAATCCTGCCAGGTTTTGGGATAGCCCTAATGAATATGCATGAGATATATATGCATTAGAGATAGCCTGCCAACCTGGCTGGTTTGTGGCCCTCCAGGACTGGATTTGGAGACCCCTGCTTTACACCTCTGTCATTTAAGATTGTGAGTGGGCAAGGTGCAGATGTCCAAGACATCAAAAAGGTTAGATAGCATTTGTCACATTCCTCCTCACTTCTCACCACCACCAAAATATTGTCCATTAGACATCTTTTTGGTGGTGGTGAGAATCGAGGATGAATGTGACACATTCTAGCTACCCTTTTGATGTCTAGGACATCTGTACCTTGCCCACTCACTATCTTAAATGACAGAGGTGTAAAGCAGTGGTCTCCAAGTCCAGTCCTGGAGGGCCACAAACCAGTCACGTTGGCAGGCTATCTCTAATGCATATATATCTCATGCATATTCATTAGGGCTATCCCAAAACCTGACAGGATTGTGGCCCTCCAGGACAGGTTTGACACCTGGGGGCTCGGGGGGGTGGTTTCCACTAACTGAGACAGACAGAGATAGCCAACATGTTCCTGCAGCACCTTCCTATCTCACAGGTTAGTACTGTTTTGGAGCTCTGTCATGGCCTCATCCAGCCATGGCTGGTGTTGTGGACCTGGTCCTGGCCGCCACATCACACCCTCAGGGTGAGCACAGTACCCGCACAATGTGACGGTGTGTAGCTACTCTTTGCTGGTAGTCCACCCGCTCAGGACCCCCTACCAGGCCGAGGTGCTGTGTGGGTGCACATGGACAATTCCCCCTACCAGGCCGGGTAGCTGTTGGGGTGCATTCCCCATCTTGTGTGCATCTGTGGACAGCTGATTTGCATGTGCAGTGCATCATGGGTACGGGTGGCCTAACCCTATCCTGTCTACAACAGCAGACTGTCTGTGGGGTGACGTGCAGGCTCTCTGCAGCCAGCCAGGGGCATGTTGGCAGCTATAGAGCCGTAGTCCAATGGTTACGTCACTCCCTGTACAGCCAGAGGTCATGGGTTTGAACCCACAGTGGGGCCCTTTGATAGGGCTGTCCATAGCTTTATTTTTATTTACTGTACATATGTCTATGCCGGCAAAACCACACACAGCTTACTATACCCATTAGGTGCCTCTGAGGGTGCTTTATAGGGCGCCCTATAGGCCACCTTATGGTTGCCATCCATATAGGGTGCACTATACATTATCCTGTGTCGCAACATACATGGTGCCCTATAGGGGAAATTCTAGGGTGCCTTGGCGGACAGTGCACTGTAACATGTGCCTTACGGGCATCCGTATGTTAACACACTGTGAGAGCGGGTTTACTAGTGGTGGGAAATAAAATATAAATGGAAGGCCTCCTACAGCACTCCTCACCATGATACATACTGCCCCAGCCAGCCTTGTTCACTGGGCACTGTGAGAGGTTGAACCCCTGGCCCCTGCACCATTGGTCAGTGTCCTAACCATTGTGCTGTGGCTCTGTTCCTGTGTTTGTGCATCCGCACGCAGCCTTGTAGCCATCAGCGCGCCATCTTGTGGCGCACTAAATTAACAGCGCGCCGCCTTATGCCGCACAACATGGATATGCCCCTAAAATAATGCCTCAGCCAGCTGTCTTCAATGGGCACTGTGGGGAATTGAACCCATGATCTCTGCACAAGTGGTCAATGTCTTAACCATTGTGCTATGGCTCTGTTCCTGTTATTTGCACATCAGCGCGCCACTTCTCCCTCCCACTATTGGACTGCCCCCTCACACACCGGCTCGCCGCCTTCTGTTGCCCAGATTTATCAGCGCACCGCCTTCTGCCACCCAAATTTACCAATGTGCCGCCATCTGCCGCCCACACTAAACAGTGCGCCGCCTCATGCCGTAATAAAAATAACAGTGCGCCGCCTTCTGCCGCCCAAAATTAATATGCCTCCTAAGCACTTTTGCCCATAAATGTTGGTGCCTCAGCTGGTCTTTTTTGTTGAGTGCAATGGGGGTTTGAACCCTTGGACCATTGGTTGGTGTCTTCACCATTGTGCTACGGCTCAGTTGTTTGGTTTTGCAGCAGCGCCCCACTTAGCCTTCCCACGCACTAATGTGGGCCCCGCACATTAGCGCGACGCACACACGTACGGTCCGGTTTTTTGCTTTTTTCTGCCTGGCCCGCCCACTCCTTATATGGCACCAGCACACTAACGGGGACCCGCACAGCAACGGAGTTTAGTAAACATACCCCTAGGTCTTTTTTTTTGTTCTAATCAGGAAATCTTAAAAATCACCCTCACTCATGATGATGGGCTGAAGTCATCTGGCTGTTAACCTCTTAGCTGGATGACATCATTGGAGGGGACCTGCTTTTCTTGTTATGACCAGTCAACCAAGGAGGAGATGGGGTGGTGGTGGCTGCATGGGCCTAGGGAAGAGGCAGAGATGGCAGCTGCTCAGGCCAGGGCAGAGCATGTGCAGCCGGAATCACTAGGTGGCCCACTAGATAGCTTTGGAGATGACATGGGGAAAGATAAGCATATACTGTCATTAGAGGAACAGGTAAAATGTAATGGGTTCAGATTTGGAAGGCAAAGTGTAGGATGAGAGTAGAAAAAGTGTGCTGGGGTCAGAGATGGTAGGGGGAGGTGTTTGCTGCTATCAGGGGAGCAGGGACAGTGTGGGAGAAGAGGGGAGGGGAGAGAATGTTGGAATCGGGCTGGGGAGTGGGAAAACTACACATTTATAACCCAGGCAGGAGCAGATAATATGAGGAGAGATCTAGCAAAGCCTGAAAAATGGTTGAGAATTTGGCAGCAGAGATTTAATGCTAAAAAATACAGAGTCATGTATTTGGGCTGCAAAAATCCAAGGGAGTGGCACAATATAGGGGATGAAGTACTTCTGTCCATGCCTGGGTGTTATTGTTTCTGATGACCTTAAAGGGCCCTAGATTCATCTGGGCAGGGTTAAGCGCAATAGCCACTTAGCCCTGCCCACCAACGCCTTAATCCTGGCTATTCACTTCCACAGCGACCGAAGTGAATATGCAGGTCTGGCCGCACTGCCCACTAATTGCTGAGGCTAACCGTGCAGCATCGATATTGGATGCTGCATGGTTAGCACTTTGGGCCTATAAACTAGGCAAGGTTTTTCCTCGCCTATCTTATAGGTGCCGAGCACTAACCGTACAGCTTCCAATATTGATGCTGCACAATTAGTGCTGGCCCCCACCTCCACTCTGCCCCAGTACACCCCCGGCACGCCCTGATGCTAGTCGGCTAGCATTGGGGCACATAGGGGACTTAGTTGGGGCTATTTGACGGCATTACCCATGTAAGTGCCGTCGAATATCTGGTTAGCAGGCATTTACATGGTTAACTGGTTGTTAACTGTGTAAATGCCCTTTGAATATTGGGCCCAAAGTGGCTAAACAGGTAGAAAAGAAGATGGTGAAAGCCAGAAGGATGCTTGGGTAGAGGAATGGCCAGCAGGAAGAAGGAGGCGAAAGTGCCTTTCTAATAAGTCTTTGGTGAGACCCCATTTTGAGCATCCTGTGAAATTCTAGAGACTACACCTTCAAGAGGATTTAAACAGGATGGAGTTGGTGCAGAGAGTAGCTACCTAAATGGTCAGTGAGCTTCGTCGTAAAGCATATGGGGACAGACTTCAAGATCTCAATATGTATACTTTGGAGAGCAAGGGGGAGAAGGGCAATATGCTAAAGACATTTAAATACCTCCGTGGCATAAATGCACAGGGGAAGAGCACCTTTCAATTGAAAGAGAGCTCTGCAATGAGAGGGCATAAGATGAATAGACTCAGGAGTAATTTGCGGAAATATTTCTTTATGGAAAGAGTGGTAGATGGAATAATCTCCCAGTGGACGTAGTAGAAATGAAGACTGCATCTTAATTCGAGAAAGCATGGGATAAACACAGAAGACCTCTAAAGTTAAAAAGGGACTGTAGTAGTTGGTATGGAAGGGCAGACTGCATAGGCCATATGGTCTTTATCTGCTGTCATGTTTCTATGTTTCTAATAGGGAGCATATTTTAGGGTGAGGGGGAGAGGTGGAAGATATTGGGCTTGAATAGGGAGGCGGATGTGTGTGATGGCATCAGGTGAGTGGAGTATATGTGTGTGTGGGGGTATGTGAATGTGAGAGAACCAACTTCCTTTCTTTCCCCCTCACCTATAATCTGTTCTTAGACTGTGCAGGCCCAGGGAGGAGGGAAATTGAGAGAGAGTGAGGATAGAAACATAGAAACATGTCAGCAGAAAAAGACCATATGGCCTATCTAGTCTGCCCTTCCATATCAAATACTATAGTCCTTTTTTCCTTTAGAGATCTTCTGTGTTTGTCCCATGCTTTCTTGAATTCAGATATATGATTGCTGGGAATGATGAGGGGGCTTGAGATAGTGTGCTGGCGATGATGAAGGGGAAAGTGTATATCAATTTTGCATTTTCAATAACAAAAAGAATAATAAAAATAGAATCCACCAAAAATGTGCTGAAAATTTAATTTCATGATGCAAAACCACCAATATCTACAGATTTTTAGATGTACAATTTCTAAACCCCTAGAATCAGAAGTTCTAATTATAAAATTGGGGAAATGTGTAATAGACCAGGGTCTGAGCATGGTGCACTGAAAATAGTATACTGATGGACTTAATCTTATAGGCAGAACACTGACCATTCTAGTGATATGTCAGCTGCCAGTTTTAGAGGTTTGACCGCTTGCAGGACATCACTGCTTTACCAGTCAGCTTTCATTTGCTTCCTCATAGGGTCTCTAGACAGGCAACCACATAAGATCCCATCCCTAGTACAACTCCAGAATCTCCCCTCCCACCCCATACCAGGCATACCACCAGGCTCCATAATAATCTAGAGAGCTACACATATAAGTAACCAGCTTTCTAGATCTACATGGCCTTGCTATCACCAACCTGGGAACACCAACACAGTAGTTTCCTGCTGGTACTAACCTGGCTATCCTATGGCCTGCATAACCTCTTATTAATACTAGGTTATGTTTCCTTTCTTCATATTTTGCCTTATCTTCTCCCCTCTTTCTTCTGCTGTTCAGAAAGTGAAGGGTGGTATATTAGCAATATCTCAGACTCCCAACCTTCTTCTTGCTATTCGTTTATCTATGACAGTAGATGAAGACTATTAGGTTCATCACCCCCCCCCCCCCTCCCCAGCTTCACTTTTGATGTAATGCCATTGGCTACAGCCAATTTCTGGCTTTCCTCTCACTTCTTCAAAATTAGGGATCCTCTGTCATCCTATGTTTTTTGAATTCTGTTAGTGGTCTCTGTTACCTCTTTGGGAGTCCATGCCATGCATCCACCATCTTTTCAGTAAAGATATATTTCTGATGTTGCTTCTCAGTCTATCCCCCCTCCCAGGAGTTTCATTCCATTACCTCTTCTTCTAGAAAATTCTTTTGCTCTTCTGACAAGAATGTTTTTTTTTGTGTCCGTTAATAATCTTTGAGGTATATTGTTTTTGTTTTTTCATTTACTATTTTATTGAATTTTGCAAATCAAAGGAAAAACCTTTGAAACAGAAAATATACTCAGCTCAGACACAAGTATCAAAGAAACCAATAGAAAAAGAAATCAACATCACATCATTGAATATAACAGTCCACAAATAGGAGGCATCCAAGATTACAAAGACCCATGGATAGATAGTAATACAGGCAAAAGGAAAAAAGAAAAGAGTGGACTATGCTTCTAAAATCAGTTCAGTACCCATAAAAACATATGGTTAAATCTTTACCTGTTTAGTGTCCAGAAAAAAATCGCAATTGTGAGGGTTCAAAATAATGATGGGCCTGATTTTCGAAAGGCATTTACAGGGTTTACAGCCCAGTAAATGCCTTAAATCAGGACATTCAACGGCACTTACATGGTTGTTATCTTTTCTCCATGGACAAGCAGGAAGTAAATCCTTAAGTATGGGTGATGTCACCGATGGAGCCATGCAGAATGCTCCCCAGCTTCCATTGGAAGCTTTAGGAAGGTGCACTGTGCATGCATGCTTGCCCTCCCACCTGCCATGGCGCCATATTCTTCAGTCTCATTTTTTCTGCAGAGCCCATAGGATGTGTCCTGCACCAGTGGAAAAAATCTTTCTCTTCTGCCTCTTGCAGATTGTTTTTTTTCTTAGAAATTTTCACTGCCTGTCTTCAGTTACTCAGCTTTAGGCTAATATTTTTTTTCCTTTTGTTTTTTGTGTTTTTTGGTGCTTTTCCTTTCCAGGTCTTTTTCCTACCAACACAATCGAGGCCTTTGACCTCACCGGTGCGGTCTCCCTGGACATATCTAAGCCTGTAAGTGGCTTCAAGAAGTGCACAAAATGTGGCTGCACCATTTTGGTTATGGACAAGCACAACTGGTGCCTGGGGCCTGACCACCAGCCTGCTTCCTGCAACCTTTGCCTGCAGATGATGAGGAAGGGCCTGAAGGGCCGGGAAAAGCAGAAGGAGTCCCTCTTCAGAACATTGAATTCAGAATCCTCGGCTCCAACATCGGCAATGCCGTCACAAAGTTCCACTGAGGCGTCATGCTCAGGAGCATTCGGAGCAGAGGGGCCAAGGTATTGAGCAGAGACCCTCCATCAATGTCTGACTGGAATCAAAGAAGGAGCTGACACTGGTCCCATCACCATCAAAAGGGGTGTCCAAGTACCAGGTCAAGCCCAAGGTGAATCAGCACCACAGCCCTTCCTGGTGCGACATGGACAGCGAAGGCTGGGAGCAGGGCCGGCCTGTCCATTGAGCGAGAATGTTTTTTGCACAGGGCCCCGCGTTTCAGGGGGCCCCGCACAAAAAACATTCTGATTTAAAAGTAAAATTTAAAATAAAAAAAGAAAAGCTGTCAGCTGTCTGCTGCCGCTGCCGGGACTGCCTCTTTCAGCTCCCTCTTTCAGCTGCAGTCACACGCGCCGGCTTTCAGAGCGCGAGGGAAGAGTTTCTCCCTCGCTGCTCTGTTAAGCCCGCGGGGGCTGATGGGAAGTTCCCATCAGCCCCCGCAGGCTTAACAGAGCCGCGAAAGGGAAACTAGTCCCTTCGCGCTCTGAAAGCCGGCGCGTGTGACTGCAGCTGAAAGAGGGAGCTGATACAGGGAAGGGCAGGCTCTGCCGAGCAGGGGGGGGGCCCCGCGGCACACTCGATTCTGCCGCGACGGTCCCGGCAGCGGCAGCAGACAGCTTTTCTTTTTTTTATTTTAAATTTTCCCTGGGCTGGGCTGGGCTGGGCTGGGGGTTAGGAGTGGTGATGGGCTATGGGGGAGCTAAGCCTGGATATGGGCTGATGGGATTAGGACTGGAAGTGGGCTGATGGGGGGTTAGGACTGGTAATGGGCTATGGGGGGCTTAAGCTGAAAATTGGGTGATGGGGGGTTAGGACTAGAAATGGGCTGATGGGATTAGGACTGGGAGTGGGCTGATGGGGGGGTTAGGACTGGTAATGGGATATGGGGGGGATTAAAGTTAAAAGTGGGTGATGGGGGTTAGGACTGGAAATGGGCTGGTGGGATTAGGACTGGGAGTGGGCTGATGGGGGCTTAGAACTGGTAATAGGCTATGGGGGGCTAGGACTGGTAATGGGTGGGTGGGAGGGGTTGCTAGGACTGGTAATGGGCTGAGTGGAAGGGAAGGCTTGAACTGCAAATAGCTGATGGGGAGGGGGGCTTGGAATGGAAATGGGCTGAGTGGAAGGGGGGCTTGGAATGGGCTCTTAGGGGAGGGAGCTAGGACAGGAAATGGGCTGATGGGCTAGGATAGGACTGGGAATTGGGTGATGGGGGGAGCTAAGATTGGAAATGGGCTGAGGTGGGGGCCTGGATTCAAATGGACTCATGGAGGGGCTAGAACTGGAAGTAGGCTTATGGGAGCTTGGATTGGAAATGGGCTGAGTGGAAGGGAGCTAGGATTTGACATGGGCTGATGGTGGGGCTAGGAAAGGACTAGAAATGGGCTGATGAGGGGACTCGGATAGGACTGGAAATGGATGGGGGAGCTAGGACTGGAAATGGGCTGATGGGGGGCCAGGACTGGAAATGGGCTGATGCGGGGACTAGAAGGGAGCGGATACTGGGTGGGGCTGGAACTAGAAGGGAGCTGATGTTGGGGGAGATTAGATGGGTTTGGGGCTGGGAGAGTGAAATGGAGAGGGGAAAAATATTTTGTGTGGGAGTGAAGAAAAATCTACAATTGGCCGGGTATTGGGAGACTAAGTAGGGATTGACGGGTAAAATTTGAGTGGATGAAATAGGAATGAGGAAAGAGCAAAAGGAGAAAGATTAGTATGTTAAAGCAGATGTAGAGAGAGAATGGAAAAAACTAGAAGAGAGAAGAAAGGACAAATGGACAGCAGACGATGGAGAGTTAGCAGAAGACACAAATAAACCAGAAGAAATTGGCTGGAACAATTGCAACTGAAAAAAATGCACAAAAGGTACAAAGATATCTCTTTATTTTGAATTTATTAACTGGAATATGTCAGCTCTGGGAAATGTGCATCATTAACGTCTGTGCTTTGTTTAGTACAAGAGGAAATTAATTTATAGTTTTATTTCTACATTGTTGTTGTAAATTCCAAGTTTGGCTTTTAGGGTTCCCAGTTTAATTATTGTCTTCCTGTTTTTAAATTGTGATTCCTTGTTTGGTGATGGTCTGTGTTCTGCATGTGTAACTGAGCTGAGGTATTCTGTTTATGTAATTCCTATTTGACATTGCCACTTGTTCTCTTTCCTCAGTAGGTCATATATTGTTATTCTCTGAAATGTATTGGTTTAATATTTGCAGTGTTGCCTTTTGATAGGTAGGGTCTGGTGCTTTGTGAGTCCTGGTAGTGCTGTTAGGATACGGTGGGTTTGCTATGAGTTCTAAAAGGGCAGTGTTTGTAGTAGTTCCTAATGTGTCTGGCGGTTGGCACTGGATTATAGTAATGTAGAAATCTTTTAGTCTTTCTTTATCCATACACTCATGAAGAGGCATGTTTACTAAAAGTTAGTGTATGGTAACATTATGCAAATATTTATGCAAATGAGGCCCCTTATGCAAATGAGGCCCCGCACCGAGTCTCCGCACATGGTCCCGCACCCCCCTTGGGCCGCCCCTGGCTGGGAGTGGCCCACTAAGCTTCCCCAGCAGGAGGAATCAACTCCCAAGTGTGAAGAATCAACCCCCTCAGCCCTGGAGGACAGCCGGATGTCTCCCTATGAGCCAGTCATTGTGGATTCCCTGCTGGAGGTATCTGCACCAGTGGTCGAAGTTGCAATTCCAGCCCCACTCCCCTCTGAAGTGGTGGTATTGGAGGAACACCATGAAGGCCCTTGAGGCTCACATGGCAGTAGTCTTAGGGGCATGTTTACTAAAATCCGCAAAATAGCGCGCCGCAAAATAGCGCACGGCAACGCGACACTGAAACGCGCAGAAACACGTTTAAACGCCCCGCACACGTGCGTGTCACCCCCGCACAGGTACGCGGCTCACTAACGGGCCCCGTACAAGTGCGGGCCCGCAAATGTCCGATAGAGGCGTGGAACGGCGAAAGGAGGGCGGAGGAAGGCTCCGGAGGGGCGGAGGGACGGGGTCAATGGGTGGAGAGTGGGAGGGGAGAGGCTCCCCGCACAGTATCGGGCCCGAATTTGCATGTAAAAACTACCGCGAGTGAAACACTCGCGGTAGAAAGCATTTAAAGGGAAGAGAAACCATTTCCGTCAGCAATGTACAGGAAAACCGGGGAAACCAGCAAAACGTGAGCAGTGTGATATATGTGCACAGCACAAAAGTGAAAATAAAAATAGAAAATGACCACAACAGAACTATTAAAAATAGTAATTCAGCTGGGGAACAGTTATAGTGATGGGCAAATACAGAAATCACACCCAGCAAAGCTCCAGAAAAAAGAAATGAATTTTGGAAGGGTCTACTGAGAGGAGACTCTTCCAAAAACATTTCCACGTTTTGGAGCTTTCCTGGGAGTGTTTGCTATGGTTGCCCATTAATATCACTGTTGCCCAGCGTGGTGATATTTTGTCCCACATTTCCCGTGGTCATTTCCGGGGTTTATGTGCACGTTTGTCACCAGACAGGGTGCATATGCCCACAGTAGAATTGCGTAGAGCAGGGTTTGTGACTCCATCCTGCCAGGCTTACTGCCTCCAGGGGCTGCACTGTCTCTGTGGCCAAAGTGTGGTACAGCGGACAGAGTCATTACCCCTAGGACCAGAGGGCAGAGGTTCAAAACCCAGCTGGGGCACCTGCCAGCCCAGTCCCTATATTTTACCCACCACTAAATAAAGATAGCGCAGACACCCCTGTATGCATGGGGAAAACACCCATATTTTACCCAACACCGCACACACACCACAACAATGGGCATTACCTACAGCCAAGTCCCCCAAATGCAGTCCCATACTGCCACATTGCAATCAGGTCAACTGCTTTTTCTGAGAGAAGTTCATGCCAGCATGTTGGCGGACAAGTACATGTGGTGCAGGGGGCAGTGGCTGCTAACCACAGAAGACAGAGGCCTAGCCATGTGCAGGCTGGCACAGTCCACTGCAACAGACAGGTCCTGCCGGATCCACAGTCATGGACAGTCCAGGGAATCCAACCAATCTGTGGCTACACAGTGGTGCAGTGCACACAGACACTGCATACAAGAACAGAAGGTCACAGGTTCAAAGCCCAGCTGGGGCTACTGCCAATCCTGCCCACATATTTTTCCCACAACTAAACAGTGATAGTAAGGACACACCTTTCATGGCGGGGACATATGCAATGGTAAGACATCTATCTTTTACCCCACTGAGCACAGACACCATGAACAGGGGCAGTACCTAGAGCAGAATCACCCAAATGCAGTCCTGGTGGGCCACACACCAGTCAGGTTCCATGCTGACACTCATACAAATGCCTGTGCTGTATATCTATGCACCACCCCCATGGCATGTAGATGTAGCCCATGCATATTCATGAGGGATAGCAGGAAAACCCGAACAGTGTGATGCAAACCTGGACTGGAGTTGGGAATCTGTGCCGTAAAGCAGCAGCCATCAAGGGCAGACACACCCACACCCACAGGCCACATTGGCCAATGTCTCCTGGAAAGGCAGAACATTGGACCGTGCATGCAGCACCCAAAACGAGCACTTGCATAACTTACCAATGTCACCCTACACCTGAGGTATACGGTACACAGCTCGGAGACGTTTGCTAGGAGCACAGGCAGGCAGTTATCCATACGTTACGTACATACTGCTAGTTGACCCCATCCAAACAATCTGTTAGGTGTTTGCGGGGCATGCTCCAGGCCTGGCCTCTGACGGTGCTTACCACCCTGGGGAGTGACCACCAGCTGTAATGCGTACCATATCCATGCCTTGCCGTGCTCAGGACCGGTTTGGTGGGCAAGGCTACTTACCCCCTCAATCGTAGCACCATGATGGCAGAGGTGTGGAAGTGTGTGTCTGTCTATACAGTGGGTGTTGGCTGCAAGCCCCTTCAACAGCCCGCACTGCCAGCACTGTTGCCAGTATTGGCCAGTCAATGTGCATAATGAGGTGCAAGGTACCATGGGTATAGCCAGGGCAGGGTGGCGTGGCCAGGATGCATCTGCACTGGGCATAGGGCCCTGGCAGGGACATTGGCTGGGATATTGTAGTGTCCGGCCACCACCTACACAGACAGGGTGGCCAAAGCATGTCCTTCTGGGGGATCATGCTCACCCTGACTGTGCAGTGACCACAGCATGGCTAGGCCCCCCCATAGTGCTGTATAGTAGTTCTCTCATGTGATAGATATGGGTTTCTCTTTGGGGCCCAGTCACTGATCTATCTGCTTGCTGTGTATGCAGACAGCCCAGTTCTGGGTGCATGCATCTCCATTGGGAACATGCACTATGGATTAACCAGCAGACTGTTTGTAGCTGGTAAATGTCTTGCTATAATGGCTTGCAGGGTGCAGTGGCTGTTGGCTTGCTGCAGGGGAATATCTGGTGGTGGAGTGCAGCTTACCATACCCTGGGCTTATGTCTGTCTGCTATTGTGTTATGGCTGTGTATGGAGCTGCCTGCCTGGGGGGGGTGGTGTTCCTCAGCAGGACTGGGGTTGATGTTGCCCTCTACTGCCACCTTTGCAGGGAGGTAGAGTGTGGATCCCTTGATGGGGACCATGTTTGCCACTGGGGGGGGGGGGGTGCCTGATGGCGGCAGACAGGGATATCCATGGTGTTTGTGCAGAAACTAGCTATCTTACACATTAACACTGCTTTGGAATGCCCGCTTGGCCTCCATCAGCCATGGCAGGTGTTGTTGACCTGGTCCTGGCCACCTCATTGCACACTCAGGGTGAGCACAGTACCCGCACGATGTAACGGTGTGTGGCTACTCTGTGCCAGTAAAACACCCGGTCAGTGCCCCCTACTAGGCCAAGGTGCTGTGTGGGTGCACCCGGTCACTTCCCCCAACAGGGCCGAGGTGCTGTGGGGGTGCATTCCCCATCTTGTGTCCATCTGCGGACAGCTAATTTGCATGTGCAGTGCATCATGGGTACGGGTGGCCTAACCCTATCCTGTTGACACCAGCAGACTGTCTGTGAGGTGACGTGTAGGCTATCTGCAGCCAGCCAGGGGCCTGCTTACAGCTATGGAGCTGTAGCGCAATGGTTACATCACTACCTGTGCAGCTAGAGGTCATGGGTTCAAACCCACAGTGGGGCCCTTTGGTAGGGCTGTCCACAGCTTTATTTTTATTTACTGTACATATGTCTATGCCGGCAAGACCACCCTCAGCTTACTATACCCATTAGGTGCCTCTGAGGGTGCTTCATAGGGCGCCCTGTAGGCCACCTTATGGTTGCCATCCCTATAGGGTGCACTATACATTATCCTGTGTCGCAACATACATGCTGCCCTATAGGGGTCATTCAAGGGTGCCTTGGCGAACAGTGCACTGTAACATGTGCCTTATGGGCCGCCGTATGTTAACATGCTGGGAGAGTGCGTTTGCTAGTAGTGATAACAAAATACAATTATACAGCCTCCTACAGCACTCCACAACATAATACATACTGCCTCAGCAGGCATTTTTCACTGGGCATTGTGAGGAGTTGAACCCCTGATCCCTGCACCATTGGTCAGTGTTTTAACCATTGTGCTGTGGCTCTGTTCCTGTGCTTGTGCATCAGCGCGCCGCCTTGTGCCTATCAGCGCGCCGCCTTCTGCCGCCCAAGGGGACCAGTGCGCCGCCTTCTGCTGCCCAAAAATAACTGTGCGCCGCCTTATGCCGTTCAAAATTAATTTGCCTCCTAAAACAATGTTAATCATTACAGTTACTGCCTCAGCTGACCTTTGTCGTTGCACACACTGGGGGATTGAACCCATGGCCCCTGCACCATTGGTCAGTGTCTTCACTGTTGTACCACGGCTCTGTTGTTTTGTATACTCAGCAGCGCGCCACTTTGCCTTTCCACGTGCTAATGTCGACCCCCGCACATTAGCGCGACGCACACATGTCCGGTTGCTTACTACCGTGTTTTTTCTATTTTCTGCCTGAACCGCCCACTCCTTATATGGCACAGGCACACTAGCACGGCCCCGCACGTTAGGAATGTTTAGTAAACATGCCCCTTAGTCTTGAGGCATGCAGGCTTGGCAATGGTTTCAGCAGTGTCACTACACTCTGTCCAGGCCATCTTGGAGATCCATGCACTGCCGACAGAGGCAGGCGCATTGGGCATGAGATTGGAATTGACGCTGGTTCCCACGGCGATCTCCCTGTCAAATGTGTTGGGTTCCGATGTCCCAGGACACCCCCACTCATGTTCAGAGCACTACAAGTCCCACCACCATCTGCCATCTCTGCATGACCAGAGTAGAAGGCAGGAGGAAATCTGATGCTACTTCGATTTCCTCTTGGAGTCCAAGTTCGAGGACTGGGAAACTGAGGAGGGCTCTACCATCTTGGACAGGAGATCTCCTGACCTTTCCTCTGATTCATCCCCTCTATTACAAGCAGTATAAATCACCCCTGGAGGACATGTCCTTCCAGGACTTCATGAGGGATATGGCCAAGGACATACCCTTCTCCCTTGATGCAGAGAATGAGCTGAGGGCAGAGGAGCTTGAGTTCCTGCAGTATCTGCCAGTGCCCAAGGAAGCAGTGACAGTGATGGTGCATCATGTCCTGCAGAGGTTGTTGCTGCAGTTGTGGGAAAATCCCCTCATGATTCCCACCTTCAGTCAGCAGCTGGACTCGATGTACTGGCTCCAGAAGGCGCTGAGCTTTGAGAAGCCCCAGCTACCGCATAACTCAATCATGGTTGAGTTGGCCTTGAAGTACATTAAGAGCTCCAAGTCTCACTCCTCATTGCTCCTGGGGCCAGAGGCCGGGATCCTGGACTCCTTCGGGATGAGGTGTTACCAGGGCTTCATGCTGGTAGCTTGGATTCTGTTCTACTAGCTATTATATGGGTATGTTCCTAAAGGACATTATGTTGAACCTGGTGGAGTTTGCCATCTACTTCCCTCCTGACCACCTCAATTTCTTCTCTGCCCTGATAGGCTATGGCAAGAACTGCTATACATATGCCATGTGAGCCATGTATGATGCCTTTGAGTCCGCCTGTTGGGTGGCAGTGGTGAGAATCGGTGCCTGGCAACTGGGCTGACTTCAGTCCTCTGATCTGGAGCAATGGGTCCAGGATAAGTTGGCCAATGTTCTCTGTAGTGGGGACAACCTTTTCAGGAAGTTACTTGAGGAGAAAGTGAGCAAGCTCGAGAAGGAGCATGTGATGCTCTCCAGACTCTCAAAAAAAACTGGATCCTTCACGCAAAAGGTGCCAGATTAAGAAGGCTTTCCATCTGTGCCTGTGCTGGTACTATCTGGCACTGCAGAGTGCTCAGATGAAGGTGCAGGCCCCCGCCAGCAGAGGCGGGAGAAGCCTCAAAAAGCCCAGCCTGCCCCTCAGCCCAAGCCGGGAGTGGGCTTTTGACTGGTTCCTCAGGAGCATAACCAACCATCCTGTACCTGCCAGAGTTCTGCCTCAGGTAGGGGGGCAGCTCATCCGTTTCACCCACAGGTGGCTCATTATCACCTCGGACACATGGGTACTGCAGCTTGTCCAGCAGGGTTACCAGCTGCACTTTGGCCAGCTGCCACCTCCCTTCATCCAAGGAGAGTACCCCATGGACCCACTGCACCAAAGCCTGTTGCAAGACGAGGTCTCCTCTCTATTGACGAACCTCACCATCGAGCTGGTTCCACCGGTTCAGGTCAGAAAGGGGTTTTACTTCAGGTACTTCCTGGTCCCCAAAAAGGCAGGAAGATTCTGACCCATCCTGAACCTTCAGAACCTCAAGCGGTTTCTCATACCCGAGTGGTTCAAGATGGTCTTGCTAGGGATGCTGCTCCCTTACCTTCTAAAGGACAACTGGCTATGCTCCTTGGACCTCAAGGATGCCTACACACAAATCCCAATCCACCCAAGTCACAGAAAATAACTCAAGTTCATGCTGGGAGACCAGCATTCCAGTACTGGGTGCTCCCCTTTGGGCTTGCTTCAGCACTTTGGGTTTTTACCAAATGCCTTGTGGTATCAGCCACCTACCTCCAAACCATGGGATGCTGCATCTTCCACTGTCTAGATGATTGGCTCGTCAAACGTTCCACTCTGGACATTGTCTGGCAGTCCGCTCACCTCACTATTCAGGTCTTTGAGCATCTGGGGTTCATCATCAACTACCCCACTTCCAACCCATGCAGTGGCTGGAGTTCATTGGAGCCCTCCTCGATACCATTCAAATCTGGGAATTTCTACTGCTGGACCACATGCAGCAGCTGATGTATGTGGTCAGCAGCATGCAATGTCACTGCCATACCACAGCCCGGGGGATGCTAAAGATGCTCGGCTACATGGACTCCACTGAAAAGCTCCCCTGTGTCCGCCTCTTCATGTGACAAGTGCAATGGAGCCTCTGCATGCAATGGAGGCAGGCCATAGGCCATCTCCAGAACAGGGAGGTAGTCACCAATCCCATGGTGTAGTCCCTTTGCTGGTGGTTAGGACCCCTGAACCTGCTTCGGGTCCTCCTGTTCTAAGCAGAGCCCCCCCCCCCCCCCCGTAGGGCACTGACCACTGATGCATCCAAGCTTGGGTGGGGGGGGGGGGCTCATCTGGATGGCCTGTGGATGTAGGGCCTTTGGTCAGAACAGGAGAGCTTGCACCAGATCACTTTACTTGAGTTGCGGGCTATAGTGAATTCCCTTCATGCCTTCAAGACGTATCTGGCAAATCAGGTGGTCCTGATCCTGATGAAAAACCAGGTGGCAATGTTCTATGTGAACAAACAGGGAGGCATGGGCTCGTACCTCCTCTGTTGGGAAGTGGGCCGGCTGTGGCAGTCTGCCCTGGCGCATGGAATGGAGCTCAGGGTGACCTACCTACTTGGGGAGCTCAATGTCCTAGCAGATAAGCTGAGCAGAGTCCTCCAGCCACATAAGTGGACCCTCCATAGAGGGGTGGTGGAATGGCTTTTCCATGTGTGATGGTTCTGCTCCAGGAGGCCGTCCAGTGACTGGCTGGCCTTGGATGCTTTTCTCTTCCACTGGGGCATGGATCTGCTCTATGCCTTTTCCTCGATCCTGCTTGTAGCAAAAATTCTGCTGAAACTTCAGGCTGACAAGGGCACCATGATCCTCATTGCCTCACACTGGCTCCAGCAACTGTGGATCTCTACGATGCTTTAGCTCTCTTGGAGGGAGCCTCTCCTCCTGGGCTCCATTCTGAATCTCATTTCCCAGGATGAGGGGACCCTGCTGTACCCCAACATCCACTCCCTGGTCCTTACAGCCTGGATGTGAGGAAGTAGTCCTTTTGGAGCTCAATTTACCCAACAACATCACGGATGTCCTCCTGGCATTGTGCAAGGACTCGATGCATTGGACTTACACATTCAAGTGGCAGAAGTTTGCCACTTGGTATGTGGGTAAGGTGTTGGACCCCTTCTCCCTGTGTGGTGGATTAATTGCTGGAATACCTCCTACGCCTTTTAGAATTGGGCTTGAAATCCAATTCCATCCGGCTTCACCTCAGCATGATCGACACCTACCATTGTGGCTCAGGGGGCACACCCATCTCGGCTCACCCTTTGGTGACTTGCTTCATGCAGGGCTTGTTTCTCTCGAAGCCTCCCAACAAGCCCCCTACTATGGCTTGGGATGTCAATGTGGTCCTTACACAGCTCATGCGGGCTCCCTTTGAGCTGCTTGATGCCTGCCCTCTCAAGTATTTGTCCTGGAAGTCCTGTTTCTGATGGCAGTCACATCAGCCTGCTGTGTCAGTGAATTCCAGGCTATGGTGGTGAATCCACCTTACACTAGAATCAGGTGGTCTTGCATACATTTCTGCTCTTTCTGCCAAAGATAGTCTCTGAGTTCCGTCTCAACCAGATGATTGTCCTGCCAACTTTCTTCCCAAGACTGCATGCCAACCAGGGAAAGGAGGTGTTGCACATGCTGGACTTAAGTGTGTCTTGGCCTTCTACATCGAGAGGACCAAAGCCCACTGGCAGTCCACCCAGATGTTCATCTCTTTTGACTCTAACAAGCTGGGGGCAGATGTCTCTAAGCACACACTGTCCTTGTGGCTCACAGACTGCATCACCCTGGTGTATTCCAATGCCAGCCTGAACCTGGGGGGCCATATCATGGCCCATAATGTTCGGGCCATGGCCACCTCTGTCACTACCCTGCAGGAAATCTGCAGCATGGCCTTCGGTCCACACCTTCACCACCCACAACTCTCTGGATGGGGACCCTCGATGGGACAGCAACTTTGGCCAGGCTGTGCTCTGGCACCTCTTCGAATCTTAGGTCCATCTCCTACCCACCGGCCCTTCTGTCCATCCAGGCTACCTGCAAATGTTGACTGACCTCAGTGCTGCTGTGCACTGAGGATTCTAAATCTGTGGAGTCCATAGAGTGACTACCTTGCTGTTCTTCCTTTTCTCCAGATTAGTGCCTCTGTTGGGCTTGGCCTTCTCAGTCTTTAGGTAGCTTGTAGCTTGAAAGTCTGATACGTGAGGACTTACTTCCTGTTTGTCCACAGAGAAAGTATAGTTACTCACCTGTAGCATGTATTCTCCATGGACAGCAGGAATAACTCCTCATAACCCTCCCTCCTCCCCATGGAGTTGTTCTTGCCTACTGCTTTGGGATTTGACTGGAGAATATGGCTCTGTGGCAAGTGGGAAGATAGGCGCGCATGTATGGTGCAGCTCCCAAAAGCTTCCAATGGAAGCTGGGGAGTATAGCGCATGGGATCCATTGGTTACATCACCCATACGTGAGGACTTATTCCTGCTGCCCATGGCGAAAACTTTCTACAGGTGAGTAGCTAAGCTATCTCTCCTGACTTCTAGGCTATACAATTTATGTGCTTCAGTCTCTTCTCATTTCACTTTTGGTGCAGATCCTACACCATTTGGGTGACCCGTCTCTGGACCATCCTTGCTGTTTATGATCTTGAGAACAGAAGGCAATATTCTGCTGGTTTAGCCTCTCTCTGTGTATCCTAGTATCCTTCTGACTCTGGCCACCACATTTGCACACTGTTTTGCTACCTTCAAATCACCAGACACTGTCACCCCTAGGTCTCTCTCCTTGATGATGCATACCAGTTTGTGTTCCCCAAAAAAGCTAAGCAATAAGAAACTGGGACAATCATCTCACTATTTTCATTAAATATCAGAAGAGGTCTTTATCCTTTTGAAGACAAACAGAGATTCTTGCATGAGGATTTGCTTTGCTCCTGAAAGAAGTCATGCATTGTGTCTATTTACCCGTTCAATGCAACAAAATAATTGATTATTCTCATTTATACATACATAGAGCTATCACCACAATTAACTATTAAATGCAAGTCTATGGGAATACTAACCTGGTGTGGGAAATAGATTGGTAAAGTTATGGTTAACATTATTGGCACCCTTGCAGTTCAACCCTTTAATGTCCAATATCTCCTAAAAAACATGGCCAGTGAAATGGTTTTGGAGTATATGGGCCCGATATTGGAAAGGCATTTACATGGTTTACAGCCCAGTAAACCTGTAAACGCCTTAAACGGGAATATTGAATGGCACATACACAGTTCGTGCCATCCAATATCCCTGTCTTTGCCCGATATGTGCCCAGATGCTATCCGATTAGCATCAGGGCATCTTGGGGAATTCCAGGGTGGAAAATGGCAGTAACCAGGTAGCGGCAATACTGGACGGCTACCCGGTTAGTATTCCATGGCTAAAACTAGGCAAATGTTTGGCTCGCCTAGTCTTAGCCATGGATGCTAACCGGGTAGTGGTCCAATATCGCTGCTACCTGGTTAGGTTGTGTGGCGGTTTCCCCTGGGTGCCCAAACTGGATATTTAATGCCGTCAGCGTGGCATTGAATATCCAGGGTTAAGGGTGAGCAGGCAGGGCTATGCACCGACGTGGCGATTAGCTCGCCCAGCTCAATATCAGGCCCTATATGCACACATATTTGACACAGAAAAGAATCAAATAAAACAAGACCAATTAAAAAAGGAAGTAGTAAGAAATAGTATAAAAACTGGGACACTATCAGAACATGATTATTGGCATCCTTATAAACAATTCAAATCAGTTTGAACAGAAGAACCACATTCCCATTGCCGTAAAATTAGGTGTACCTGTGATCAATTGTCAGTACTCACATGACTTGAATCAACCAATGAATGATGGCTCTAATGTTTAAAATTGCCACATTCACTCCCTGTTCCATTTGAACAATGGTGAAGACAAGAGAGCTGCTTGAGACTGTTAGAAAAGTCATTATTACCAAACATAAAACTTCAAAGGGATACAAGGCCATCTCCAAAGATCTTGGCATTTCTGTGTCGACAGTTTGCAATGTTATTAAGAAGTTTTCTGCTCATGGAACTGCCAAGAACCTCCTAGGATGTGGTGGGAAGAGGAAAATTAATCCAAGTAGTCTTCGAAGGTTAGTGCAAACTTTTTGAAAAACACAACATACAACATCCAAAGAGCTTAAGGCTGACCTGGAGTGTACTAAACAAAGAAAGACTTTCTGGGTGAAGGCCAAGGAGAACCACACTGCTCAAAGACAGACATAAAAAGGCACACCTGATCTTTGCCCAAACCCACCTTGAGAACCACAATCCTTCTGGGAAAATGTTCAGTGGACAGATGAAACCAAACTTGAGCTCTTTGGCAATGCAGACTAGCAATACATTTACAGGCAAAGAAATGAAGCTTATGAGGACAAAAAACACCCTTCCTAAAGTGAAATATGGGGGAGGTTCCATAATATTGTGGAGTTGTTTTGCTGCCTCAGGAACTGGAGGCCTGGAATGTATTAAAGGAATCATGAAATCAGAGGACAACTAAGGTATTTTGGAGCAAAATGTTCTACCTAGTGTCAGAAAGCTAGGTCCAGGCCGAAGGTCATGTGTCCTCCAGCAGGACAATGATCCATTAGATACACCCAAAAGTACAAAAGAATGGTTAAAAAGGAACAACAGACTGTTTTAAACTGGTCAGCAATGAGTCCTGATCTCAATCCAATCGAGAACCTTTGGAAAGAGCTGAAATCTGCTATTGGCAAAAGGAATCCTGGAAACATTCATGAGCTGGAACAAATTGTAGTTGAAGAGTGGGAGAAACTACCAGCAGATCAATGTACAAAACATAGATGGCTACAAGAAATGTTTGGAGACTGTCATCACTGCCAAGGGTTGTGCAACCAAATATTACTGAAGGGTGCCATTAATCCTGTCCAGGTCATATCTTGTTTTTTTTCAGAAGTTATTACGGCTAAGTTGCACACACATCTTTTTTTTTATTTATAGCTTTGAACATACTATTAAAATATTATGATGACCTACATTTGGAATATTTCTAATTATTTTACAAGATGTTGTACACAACATACGTAAGGGTGCCAATAATGTGGACCACAACTGTATATCTGCTCTGGGTTCCCTGCCATCATGAGTCCAATTCAGCACTTCCATGGCTCCAGATAAGGGACTTATTCCCCTACTACCAATGGTTAATTCAAAGAGATGGGAGCAGGGAAAGGTAAAAGGGAAGAAACTATGGGGTATGTTTACTAAACCATCTTAATGTGAGCCCGGCGACGTTATCGGGCGATAAGGTACCTTATCGCACGATAATGGCGCTTTATCAGACGCAAAGGTACCTTAGAGCGCTATAACGCGCGCAGCGGCACAAACAAGCGCTGAGGGTGGAGAAAGGCTCCCTGAGGGCAGAGGAAAGCTCCCCAGGGGCGGAGAGAGAGGGTCAATGGGCGGAGAGTGGGAGGGGAGAGGCTCCCCGCACACTAACGCTGTGAAATCCGAGGCTCAAAACTAACGCCAGTGAAACCCTGGCGTTAGAGCCGATTTAAAGGGAAAAGAAGCCATTTTCGTCAGCAAGGTACAGCGTGTTTGAGCAAAATGGAAGGTTAGCTTCAAGAGGCGATTATAACACCTCAAGGCTACACTTCCGACATTATTACATACACGTCAGCTCTTAAACACCTTTTTTCACACTTCTCTACTTTTGTTTTGGTGATTTATAGTGTAGAGTTTTTTGGTTAGGTTGATATTTGAGTTGCACCTTAGGTTACGGCATGTGAGGGTGTGTTTGCTGGCAGCACTAATTAAAATAAAAATAAAATGCCTCAAACAGCAATACTTACACATAAAGGCTAATGCCTCAGCCAGCCTTACACATTAGGCACACTGGGGGATCAAACTCATGACCTCTGTATTAGCAGGCAGTGTATTAACCATTGTGCTACACCTCTGTTTCTGTGTGTGCATGTCTGCGCGCCTACTTAAGATTACCGCGCGTTAACGTGCTTAGCGGCATCTCGCCCGATAATGTGCGCGGCGCACGTTATTGCGCGATAATCCCATTTTGCTATATTAATATCAAAACGTCCACTCCTTTTATGGCAGCCTGCACACTATCGCCGGGCACACGTTAAGATGGTTTAGTAAACATACCCCTATGAGAGAGAGAGAGACGGAGATACCAAGTGAGAGAGAAGGGGGTAAATCATCTCTTCATCCACCACAACAACTAATACAATTAAAACTGAAGCTGTTACCTGGGGAAGTTACTCCACTTTCCCCTGAATCTCTTACCTGCGCTGAGACAGCTGCTGACACATAGTAGAGAGAAAAAGAGGACACGCAGCATCCTGACCAAAGAGAACTGCTAGAGGAAACCCAAAGAAAAGAGGGTTAATTGTTTAATATGCTTTTCCCTTAAGCTTATTTCTTTTATTTAATTTTTTTATTTATGAAGTTTCCAAAAATTACAACAAATCGGAAAACATAAAGGAAAATCAAGAAATATCACAAATAATATCCTTTAAAAGAAAACAAAACAAGATAAAGTCCACATTACGGGAACTGACTGATCATATAATAGGAACAATAAATCAAATCCATCTACGATTCCCTTGTCGATGCGTCGTCAATTTTGAGGGTGCATCTTATGTGTTTACCGATAGCTCTCATTTAGGACGTTTTATTTCTGATCGCCAGGCGGTATCTGGGGCAATTCAGGGTGAGTGATTTGTTATACGCCTTCGTAGATGGGCAAGATGTTGCTCTGATTTCTGATAAATGTATGTAGATGCTTATTTCTTTTATAATTGTCCTGGCATTTTGCCTTAGAAATATGTAATGCTTAGGAATGAGAGGGAAGTTCATTACCTACCAATTAGGTTACATACTGTATGTGCTGGAGGGGGAGGGGGTAAGAGGAGCAATGATGCGTTCTGATATTACAGACTGGGATCACCACAACTATCAGATACTGTAGAACTAACCTACATGAAAAAAATCTAGACTATCTTTCTGTTCTTTATTTAAATCTATTCTTCAAAGGGGAGAAGGCATGAAATCACCAAATGTGTGTGTATGTGTGTGTGGTGTGTGTGCGCCTGCACTTATGTGTTGATGTCTGCGACAACTACTAGGGGTAATTTTATAAACATTTTATTTGAACTCACCTTGTATGTTATGAGAATGTGTGTTTATCAAGTTAAATAAATAATTTTTCATACGTAAAGGCCTTTTAGCATGCGTAAAAGGACTTTTGCAAAAATAACCAGTGATTATTTTTTTTTCAAGTATCAGTGGTACCAAGAAGATGTGTACTTTTACATGAACCAGGTATAAGCATGTTCAGAGGTGAGATTAGGCGGGGCATGGAAATACACATTTAAGCATGCCCTTTATGTGCTAATATTTATACCTGCTTACGAACAGGCATAAATGTCCATGGATGCAGTCTAATCACTATTTCTGATGGTTTGTTTCTAGTATTTATAAAGACACATTGGCGCCTATGTGCTTTTGTAAAATAGACACCAAAAGGACCCTTTTTACCTGTTATAAAATACCCTCATTGGGGGTAATTTTATAAGGAGCCACCTAAATTTATGCACGAACAATGCGCATTAACCGAGTATATGAGTAGAATATAGGCAGTCCATATTCTGAAAGTATGTGTGTCGAGCTGATTGTGTTTCGCTGTGGGCGTGAACAGGGACAGAGCAAAATATAGCCATATGCAAAATCTAGGCTGGCATAATTGCTTGCACCTTAAATGAATGCATGTACTTACACCCTATTTTATAAAATCAAGTATACATATACTTGATTTTGTAAATTAGGCTTGAAATGCACATATTACAGCATGCATTAATCTAGGCACACCTTATAAAATTACTCTCATAAAGGCACATTTTACAAATGATGTCCAAGCGCAATCTGGGATGTCAAAGCCAGAACATCCGAAGAAAAGCAGGCATGTCCAAATTCATTTATGATTTTACAAATGTGGATGTACCCAAAATGGACGCCTGCGGGGCTGACTAGATAGACATCCCCAGAATAATATTCCAGACCAGGGATGCCTAAAGGTTAGAGTAGGGGGCTAGGGCCAGAGAAACTAGGATGCAAATCCTAGTTGTTATCAATGTGATTGTGGAGAGTAGTAGGGATGGTAGCGTGCCATCGTCTCTATACTCTCAAGATGTTTTACGACCTGTGCCTCGCCCCATTCCTACTTGGACATCGTTGCAGTGGAGACGTCTGAAAGTTATGTGTAACATGGCTCCGGGATCATCTCCATGATCTGGACATCCACATGCACGTTTTCAGGTGTCCAAATTGCAGCTAAAGCTTTTAAAAGTCCCCCTATTGTGTTTAGTGTCTAATCCACACCAAATTCTCAGGACATGCCAGGAGCTCCAAGGGGATCCTGACAGGATTATTTATTTTTTGGTAATCACATACGCATGCAGGTGTACACACACATTCCAGAAAATAGACTCTATTAGTTCTGCAAAGCTTTTTATTTATATTTTGTGTTAATAGAAATTTTTATCACCAATATGTTGTTGAACATAAGAGCATAAGATATGCCATACTGGGTCAGACCAAGGGTCCATCAAGCCCAGTATCTTGTTTCCAACAGCGGTCAATCCAGGTCACAAGTACCTGTCAGGTTCCCAAAAAAGTACGCAAATTCCATGCTGTTTATCCCAGGGGTAAGCAGTGGATTTCCCTAGTCCTCTTTAATAATGGTTTATGGATTTTTCTTCCAGGGACTTGTCCAATCCTCTTTTAAACCCAGCTACATGAACAACTTTTACTATTTCCTCTGGTAATGAATTTCAGAGTGTGATAATGTATTAAGTGAAAAAATATTTTCTACAATTAGTCCTAAATGTGCTACATTGTAGTTTCATTGAGTGTCCCCTCGTCTTTCTACTTTTTGAAAGAGTAAACAACCAATCTACTATTACCCGTTTCACTCCATTCATTATTTTATGGACCTCTATCATATCTCCCCTCAGCCATCTTTTTTCCAAGTTGAAGAGCCCTAACCTTTTAAGCTTTTCCTTGTAGGAGTATCCTTCTATCCCCTTTATCCTTTAGGTGGCTCTTCTCTATACCTTTTCTAATTCTGGTATATCCTTTTTAAAGTGTGGTCACATTATGAAGTGATACAAAGGCATTATAATATCCTTTGTTGTATTCTCCATTCCTTTCCTTATGATTCCTAGCATTCTATTTGCTTTCTTGGCCACCGCTACACACTGGGCGGAGGGTTTCAACATTTTATTCATGATGACGCTTAGATCCTTTTCCTGGGTAGTGGTTCCTAATGTATCTTGTTGAAACTTCTTTACAAAAAAGTATACAGACCTACTTTGATATACTCATGTATATATCAAGTAAACTCTCCAAATTGCATAATTTCTTTTGCCAAATAATACATATTAGTTTTTTGTTTTTATAGGAAATCTCCACAATGTATAGCACAGACCACTATGATGTACACCACAGAACACTTTCAATCTTCAGTAATAAAAAGCTTAAGGAGGTCCAGAAGAGTTTCAGTTCATAATGAATAAACTTTTCAGTTTGCTACTTTTTTATGTTTCTTTTTTATATATTACTTTTTATTCATGCAAGAACAAATACAATTTCTTTAACATCTTGGTATCAACACATCATTTAACAACATTTGACTAATAGTCTAGATGTGCTTCCTTCTGTGTTCCCTATGTTATATTAGTACTGCTTACATTGTCCACACACAACATACAGCCTGTCCACACTCATGTATCACTCCCCCCCCCCTTCTCCTCTTCTATATTCCCCCTCCTTTCATGCTTTTTTCTCTCCTCCACACTATCAAAAACCTGTGGTCTTTTAGGTTGCATTGCTGTTTCACCCTCAGTGAGGTAAAAAAAAAATTCCAGGATCTACATAGCCATCAGAGGCTTTATGATTTCTTACATTTATGTCTAGCCTCTCCAACTGCATATTACTGCTGTTATTAAGTGCTGTCGAGTCGATGTCATCTTATGGCAACCCTGTGAATAGTTCTATGCATTCTACAATTATCTCCTTCCATTGCCTGATGGTGGGGGTGGGGAGCTTCTATCCAGTTACTTAATGCACATTTCCTAGCCACCAGCAGACGAAGGCCCACAGACCTGTGAGTTTCCCCATGATCGGAGTGAGATCCTCCAGTAACAGCACCTCTTTATGCCAAGGCACCTTCACCCACTTACATACTTGTATTGTGGCTCGTACTTCTTTCGAAAACCCCAATAAGATCTTACATTATATGAAACTACGGTGGCTTATTTTAGAAGCCCTATTCATGATGTGGATGTCTGAAAATGACCATTCAGACATCCCAATTACATCCACACCCCAAGAGGCGTTTTAGAATGCCACAAGTTTACATGTGTCTGGCACGATCATGTCTACGTTGTATGGGGGCATGCCAGAAGCATGTCTGGGGCATACTGAAAAAAGATATATGTGTGCAATCGATTTTAGATTATTGCCTCACATTTCAATCTGCCAGCAGACACATCCATGTCTATACTTGCCTCTGAGTACGAATAGATGTTTGCAATGTTCTCATTTTGGCCAGCTAACTACAGTACAGAGAAGGGAAGAATGTTCTCTCATTCCCTCAATATATTTTGCCAGCTCATACAATCAAGTGGGTAAATAATGAGGCCTGATTGTCTTCTGCTGCGTTGCTGCATGTCGCCATTTTGAAAATGGCAGGTCAGGGCGTATATGTGGTGGCATATAGACATGCATGTTCCAGACTATCAGTGCTGGCACATCTGTGTGGCCGGTACTGCACACATCCAGATCATACAGTACATGTCCATGCTTCTAAAATTGGCCAGTTTTGTGCATGTGTCTGGGCCCTTATTCTGCACGTCCCCACTTTCTTTATATTGCGATGGACATGCTTATCTTTTTTTGGGTGGAGACATGTCTCTTTTACAATGCTCTTACATGTGTCCACCTTCACTGCTACGCCTCCCACAGAATTTCAGATGTTTTTGGCATGGGCACCCCAGATTTCACCTAAACGGCCTTTCTAAAATGTGTCTTCATGTGCATTTCATTCATTTAGTAGTTGTAGAAAGCCACATTTTAAAACAATTTGCTACATCTAAGTATGTGTCTGTCTTCACTCATGATCACTATCTTGACTGAACTTGAAAGAATCAGAGGCTGTTTTCATTGGCCAAACACCTACAAGCTGATTGCTATGGTTTCATGTCTTGAATACATACATACAGGGCCGGCCCAAGGGTTTCTGTTGACCTAGGCAAAAATCCTGACCTCACTGCCCCCCCTCCTCCTGCTGATGGTGCCTAGTGGATGGGCCAGCCCTGCATATATAGTAACATAGTAAATGACAGCAGATAAAGACCAGCATGGTCCTTCTAGTCTGTCCAGTGAGACAGTGAGAGTTGTACCCACCAGCCCATGCAATTACCTTTGTTTATTTTTTGATGTGTAAAAGTTAATTTAGTTGGCTTTGATTCCATCCTCTCGCTTTAATGTGTCTGTCTCATGTCTTTTTGAATTTTGTCCTGGTTTTGGCTCCCCCGCCTCCTTTAAGAAGCAAGCCTGGGTTTTGTTTCTTGTTCAATGAACCTGTGAAATGTAGAAGGAAGGGTGGTAGAAGCTTATCAGTCAGGCAGCGGGTATAACTCACCTTTCAGCTGTGCAGTTTGTCTGTCTCTTGAGTCCTTGGATCTTGCTGTTTCTCCAGGGGAGCTTTTATAGGAACAGGGAGGTGCACATGTTGACTGAACAATGTGAAAACTGCCTCCTGTTTCAATATCATAAAGAGATTAAAAGGGTTTCAGTGAGTAATTTTCACAGTTTGCTCTGAGGGTTCTCTGGGCCTTACAGCTGTTGCTCTATTGGAGTAGAGGGAGGGAGTCATACAACTACTGGGAGACTCTTCATGAAGGGGTGGGCTGATTAGGCGTGTACTGTACTTGGTTGGGACAGGCATATCAGCGCACAGAGGGCTGGAAAACGTTTTAGGAATATCCTCTTTGTAACTCTATTGGGTCTGCAAAACTTTTGAGGTCTGAAAAACCAACAGAAAGAGATAGAGAAAGAGACAAAGAGGTTAGTTTACTAACAGGCACTATGTGTTCTGGCATGCGCTGAAGGCACGCTGGGACACATGTTGCCAGGTAGCGCATAGCGCAGGGCCATGATAGCGCAGGATGATGCCTGCACTAGCTGTGCAACCCGAATTAAGGTCATGAATGGGCAAGGTGGGGCAGAAAGCAGGCCTACTGAGCTCAGTGCAATTAGTGCTGTAGTCACACCACATGTTAAGTGCATTAGCACGGATTTACCTAATGCCACCTGACAGTTAATGTGGGGCTGATACACGTAATGTGCTATGGTTTTGACCAGTGGTGGTATCCAAACCAGCCAGAAATTAGTTCGGTCCATCCCACCTGCAATCAGGGCGTGTGGCTGGAAGCACCACACTCAGTAGTGTTGCAGGAGCCTTGACTGCCGCCGTCCACCTGACACTGGAGTGATGGCACTGGGGTCATCTCCCAATGGTGCGATCCCCCCGATGCCCTCAACTGAGTGTCAGGTGGGGGGATTCTGGACACCACAGACCCAGCATTGCAAAGCCATGTTCAGCCCAGTTCAGGGGAATGTGGGCCATGGCAGGAACCAGTTTGCCAGAACTGGGCCAAACTAGCTGAATCCCACCACTGGTTTTGGTGCTACTGGTGCATTAGGTGCAACAATCTTAGCACCCATTAGTAAAAGACCTCCAAAGTAAGACAAACATAAAAAGAAAGATAGAAACACACATGCACACATACATACAGAAGAAATAGAAAAGGAGATACACACAGGTTGACTCACACACAGAAAACATGAGTGGGAGAGTGGGAAAGCTTTGGGGGGGGGGGGGGAGAGATGGAGGTCTTACGGGCAGAGTATAATTGAATATGTTCTTACCAAGTCTTGCCAAGTACCTTCAAGTAGTGATCTGGTTACATTACATCTAGACCAAATTTCAGCGAGGCAACCGGGATTTATTAAAGGATCAAAAGAAGCAAAAATAAAGATCCCCTTTAGCCGCACTTCGTTGAGGATAAAAATGGATCCTCCATTAGCCTCAGCAGTAGGGTTAGCAATGGTTTTAGAGACTGTGAGGAAGCTTCATGTAAAGATAACTTTCCCGGTACAGTCATAGTCATGGTGACTTGTTTACAGGCACCACTGCAGTACAAAACAGACCACAGCAGTTAATGACAAATAAAGACGATTAAATACTACTATGTGGACCCCTGAAGATAAAAAGAAGATGGAGGCAACTTTCAAACAGTGGGAATCATTTTAGAAGCCCTATTCATGCTTTGGATGTCCAAAGCATAGAGGCATCTCCAGTCTCATTTTAGAAGCTGGTCCTGGAGACATCCAAGTCTGAACTGAGACATTCTGGAGGCGTGGCCAGGATCCTGGACATTCCGCCTGATCACAGAAACGTCAAGGAAATCCAGTCTAACGTTAGACCTGCTCCAGGCAGGAACAGACATCTCAAAAGTGCTCATTTTAACTGAAAAACATCTAGAGAAGACATCTGGGTTCTGAAATAAGGTATCAAGCATGTCAATGTTTGTGAAATCACGTCTGTACCTCGATGTGCCTGCTTTTTGTTTTAGAGGTTCTGGCTTAGACGTCCCAGTTTGCACTTGGACATCCCTTTGAAAATCCCTCTCCATGTGTGCATGTGTAAAGTAGGATTGCAGAATGTTTATCAATTTTGGAAGGGAAAATTTCAGCTTTGCAAATTGATGCAGGTACTTTTCCTGTGCATATTTACATGCAGGCTTTTGGAAATACACATGTGTGAATGTAATTGTACTCTCTGCTCAATGTTGCCTCCAGGAATGCTTCCCTGATATGTGAGTACAATTATGCGCTTACTGGCTATATGCATGTAACTATCTATATGAATGTGAAGGACAATTCTAATAAATACCAAAGAGAACATTTCTGCTGAGAAAAGAAGATATCATAAATCAATTAGAAAACACTGCTATCTTTCAATGACTCATTCAAATTCTAGGAAAAAGACCTCAGACATGAATCACCAGAACCTGCAGAATCAACAATCCAACTCCTCCAGCCCTTGAATTGAAGAACCAGTATGCAGCCCTGGAAGTGGAGGAGGTGAAAGCAGCCCAGGAAAGGGAAGAACCAGAGCTCAAGCACCACAAAGTTGTAGAATTGGTGACCACAGGGAAGCGAAGGGTAGTGGTGGTTGATGGCTCTCTTCTGAGGGGTACTGAGGCATCCATCTGCTGACCAGACTTGATGTCCAGAGAGGTGTGCTGTCTGCCACGCAGAATTGCTTAACAAATATTTTTGTTCTATGTTCACAGATGAAGGGCCAGGAGCAGGACCTCAGAAAACACCCACAAATAGGAACAGAAGTGAAGGGGATTTTGAACAATTTTCAGTAAACTGTGTTCGTGAGGAACTAGCTAAACTAAAAGTAGACAAAGCAATGGGGCCGGATGGGATACATCCAAGGATATTGAAGGAACTTAGAGACGTTCTTGCGGCTCTACTGACTGACCTTTTCAATGCTTCTTCAGAGTCAGGAGTGGTCCCAGAGGACCGAAGAAAGGCACATGTGGTATAAAAAACTGCTGGTACCCTGCAATACCAGGAGGTATCTTTGCTACAGCCGCATTGTGAGGAGGAGGCAGGCTGATCCCTGGATGGTCCCGACATCATCGCGGGATTATATAACCTTGACGGGGCACTTGGCGTGCAGTCATGGCGTGTCCTAAGGGTTGTGTCACAAGGGGCATTTCTGGAGCACTGAGGGAGTACAAGTGTGTAAGAAGCTGAACTGTGCTGTTTATGGGGAAGCACAAGAAGAAACCGGCAACAGTGGAGGGGGCTGTTATGGACCCCTGAGATAAAGACTTGAAGCCTAGAGAGGATATTACTCTTTTTGCAGGTACTACGCTTGCTTCCTTACAGGTTTTGGGAGTGTCTTTGATCTCTCCGGAACGCTCGCCACGGGTTCTCCCTTCTGGGATGTTGTCAACTGACCCAACGGGCAGTACTCAGCCTATTTGTCAGAGTACACCAATGATTTCCTCAAAGCAGTTTAAGGCTGTTGTCTGGACACCCCCTCATCCCCCACTCCCCCAGCGGACAGCCAGGGTGGGCCTGATTTGCAGGTCTCTTTGGAGGATATCTGGAGGGTGGTGATGAGGCATGAGCAAACTTTGGTGAATGTGCATTCTCACAAGGAATGGTCACACGGCTGAGTAACGCTGAGAAGCAGGTGGGCTTCTTAGCTGTTCAAGTTCTCAAGTGTGAAGATCACTGCTCCTCCCTGCAGGCTATTGGTGCTTCAAACATTAAGGATAGCCTTATAATACATCATAGGTTGGAAACATTTGTGAATGGTTTAAGAGTTAAAAATATTCATTGTTTGAATTTTCCTTATTGCTATTTGTTTTCTCCTGAAGTCTAGTTTTGGAGGTACCTGAAGAAGGCACTGGGTTTATCCAGTGCTGACTTGATGGTATTCTCCAAGATTTATTATTTACCTGGTTGGAAAATATCCAGTGAGTCCTCAGAGGGGGTTGGAATAATTCAGTCTCAACCAGGTTTTGATCTTACACAGTTCTTAGTGGACTCACAAGATGTGATCTCTACCAGGGTTACTTTGTTAGTTACGTTTCTTAAAGAACAGGACAAGACTTCAGTATTTAAAAATTACTATAAGAATAAGGCTTTTGTTTTTTTGTTGTGTTCGTGTTCAGCTATTTCCTGATGTCCCAGTTGTGTAGAAGGGTGTTTTTGGCTCTGAGGCCGAGGGTTTTGGCCCTTGGGCATTTTTTTTCCTAAGGTATTCCTGCGAGTGCTTAGTCATGTTGCAGGGTTCCAAATTTATCGTTCAGGCCTCTCCGCAGTTGGAGGCATTTCTAGCAGAAAGGGAGAAGCAGGTGAGGGCGGGGGGAGGATTAGTTTGTTGGTGGAATGTAAGAATTTGTGGCTGATTTGGAGTTGTCTCCCAATTTTTCCTGATATGGGTTTCTTATTTTGTTTTTTATCTCCCTAAGATGTGGACTAATGAATATATTTTGTTTCTTTGTTTTGTGGATTACCTTTGGTTGATGTTTATGGATCATATTTCCTGAATGCTTATGTTGTAAGTATATTTAAAATGGAAATTAAAAAAAAACAATTGGGGTGGGAGTGTGTGTAGATTTCAGTGGAGGAGGAAAAGTTATTTAAATATAAGTATGAACTCCTGGTTGGAAAAATTCAGAAGAATTTGGAAAGATGGAAAGGGTTTGGTCTATCATGGGTAGGAAGATTTGCAGTATAAAGATAAATGTGTTACCAAGCTTATTATATCTGTTTCAAACCTTACTAGTGAGCATCCCAGAGAGGATATGGGGGTGGGAGGTAAAGAGGAAGATTTCTAGCCATATTTGTAGACGACATCCACCTAGGGTGCCTAGGGTGGTCCTTTACAGACCAAAGAAGCACGGGGCAGGCGGTGAGAAATCTATGGAATTATTATGTGGTGGCTCAGATTAAGGGAGAATGGAATTGAAAAATGGAAGGGAGGACCAGGCCATGGGTATATATAGAGCAGAGTGAGTCGGGACTCTACTTTTGAAGGTACTGATTTGGCTTCCAGACTTTAAGGAGAAGCTTAAAAAAGTGGTGAACCAAATGAGAAGTTGGACTCTGAACCTGTGGGAGAAGGATAGGTCAGAGGAGGGCGAGGGTAGGGATATTTGGTTCATACCCCAATTTGTTACAACAGGGAGTTTGTATCTGGCGTAATATACAAGGAATTTTGGATATGGTGAGAGAAAGGGTTAGAAATAGTTGGCCAGCTTCCCAAAGAGGGAGGGGAGTGTAAAACACTTGGGGAAGTGGATGAATAATTTGATTTGGGGGAGAGAGAGGCTTTTCAGTATGCTCAGGTGTGTGACTTCCTGAGCAAAAAAGAAAGGAAACAAGGATCAACTTAATTATTTCAGTGCTTTTAAACATCTCTAATTAATTGCAAATTGATCCTAAATTATTTTAAATACATCAATACATAAGCAAGTAAATAAGCACAGTCCCTCCATCAATTAATTGTAGCGTTTAACCCATTGCATGCATGCAATGTGCTGTTGAGTCAGTGCTGACACAGTAGCCCCTGGGTTTTCACGGCAGTGTGACCAGAAGTAGATTGCCAGGCCTTTCTTCTGAGGCAATGGAGGGTTAAGTGACTTGTCCAAGGCCACAAGGAGTGCTAGTGGGAATTGAATGCTGGTCTCTTGGGTACCAAGCTAGTGCTCAAACCGACTCCTCCACTCCATTTAACCCAATAGGGGCAATAAATTCAAATCATATATCCATCTTTGTTCAGTCTGAAGCAATAAAGGGGACCTTTACTAATGGGCACTATGGTGTTGCATCTAACGCGCTGATAGCATTTGAACCCATAGCGCATTAGGTATAACACCAACATGTTAACTATTGGGGTGCGGAAAGTATGTTCCTAGCAGTTAACATGGTGCACCGTGCCCTAACATGGCCTAAAATAAGAATGGGTCCATGTACCGCCACCTATGGAGGTGGCGGTATGTGCACCCATGCTAATTACTCACCTTAGGTTAGCATGGGGTGCAATGACTGCAAGGTGCTCAACCCGTACACTCTCCACCCCTCACCCTTATGCTTACCACCCCAAAGCGCAAAACACAATTAGCGCAGAAACTGGGCCGCGCTAACTGTGCTGGCCCAATGCTAACAATTACCGTGCACCCCCAAAGTATCCCTATTTCTCCCGCAGCGACTATGCGGCCTCAGCATTGAATATCCAAGGATCGCTGCACATGCCAGAAGCCACAGTAACTAACTGGGCATCATCCATTGCTGTTGAATATTGAGCTCGCTGGATATTGGCATTACTATCCCGTTAACGGTGATATTCAGTTGCTAACCGGGTGGAGGCACGTTCCTGTTCCTGCACATCCGGCCGCATTGGCCAAGCAAAAACTGGATGTGCAGGGACCTGGACATCTGGGTGCTCCCCATATGCTGATGAGATAGGCATATGGGGAGCTGCCCGTCCAGAGGCTAGAATGCCGTGGCTGGGGCCCGGGAGCCATTATTTATTTTTATTTACATTTATATACTGTGCTATTCTGCATCAGTGTGGTTTACATCAAACAAACTGAAATTACATTGAACAGGGCATTATAACTTGGAGATAACTATTTACAGGGAACATGGGCTATGGAGGATTAAGTGGCTTGCCCAAGACCACAAGGAGCACTTTTGGGACTAGAAACCCCAGTCCTTCCAGCCCATGGTTGCTGTCCTTTAGTGGGATTTAAACCCCTGACCTTCTGGTCTGAAGTACCTTGCCCCAACCACTAGGCCACTCCTTCATGGCGTTCTGGCACCATGGCAATGAGCCATCTATCTGATGGCTTGGAATGCCCATGTCATCCTCTGCAGACCATGATCCTGCTGGCACCGGAGGCCCCCATGGGCTGGATCATGGCTGCAGGGGCACAGCGTGGCTGGTGGCACTGTGCAGTGGGAACTCCCAGGGCTTGCTTATTTATTTATTTATTTAACATTTTTCATATACCGCTTTTCAAATTCTCAAAGCGGTTTACAGGGAACATAGATAACTTTGTATACATAGAACTTTTGGAACTATTTACAATAACAGTCAACAGTGATTACATTCGCATTAGAACTATTTACATAAGTGAATGAGCTCCTACATACATGTTCCTGAGGAGTTGGCTATTTTTTAACATTTATTATAAGCCTTGCAGTTAGTTAGCTTGTGAGGGCTTAAAATGTTTGGTGAAAAGGTGAGTCTTCAAGGATTTTCTGAAGTCAGTGATATCCTTGGTGGCTCTCAGGTGATGAGGGAGGGCATTCCATAATGTTGGGATATAGAGCTCAAAGGCTCTGAGTAGAGTGTTCTGGGAGGTGCCAGTGGGTGTCTTGAGGGTCTCCAGGAAGTTTTGGTGTTGTGTTCTTCTTGATCTATTGTCGGGGAGTCTCTTAATTAGGGTTTTTAGGCAGTCCGAAGATTGTTCATGGAGTATTTTGCATGCTATCGTTAGTACCTTGTATTTTATTCTTGAACTGATGGGGAGCCAGTGGAGAGATTCAAGTATCGCAGTAATGTGGGCTTGCTTGTTAGCTTTGGTGATTAGGTGTGCTGTTGCATTTTGGGCCATCTGCAAAACTCGTGTTGAACATTTAGGCAAGCCATAGAGAATTAGATTGCAAGAGTCAAGGTGCGGTGTGATTAGCGCCTGACATACTGTGCAGAAGTAGTTCAGCTCTAGAAGCAGTCAAAGATTCTGCAGGAACTTCATTTTGTAGTATATCCTTGAGGTAGTTTTACCAATGTGAGACTGAAAATTAAGCCTCTGGTCAATGTAAACTTCTAAGTATTTAACTTCTTTCTTGATAGGGATTGATTTGCTTCCTGTTGGTAGGTTGTCAGGGGGGTTGAATGTATTGTCCCTTGTGATTATGAGAGCTTCTGATTTCTTGTAATTGATTTCCAGATTGTGTTGTAGTAGCCATTCTGTGACTGCTACCATATAGGCTGTTATGGGGGAGTAGTCAGCTTTCTTAGTGTCTAGGATGGAATAAATCATTACATCATCTACGTATAGATGGTAATGTATTTTGTGCTCTTGTAGGATTTTGCATACTGGCTGTATGTACAGGTTAAAGAGGAGAGCGGAGAGTGCGGAACCTTGTGGGAGACCTTGGGTTAGCGGAAAAGGTCTTGAAGTATCAGATTTTATCTTGACTTGTGATCTTCTGTCTGCTAGGTAGGAGTGGAACCGGACAGCGGTGTTCCACTTACTCCTATTTCACTTAGCCTGTCCAGAAGTATGGTGTGGGTTATGGAATCAAATGCAGCAGTTATGTCGATGAAAATGAGAATGAATCCCTTTTTGGTGTCTTCAATTCCTTTGAGTACAGTGTTCAGAAGGGAAGTTAATAAGGTTTCTACCCCATGGCGCTCTTGGAACCTGTGCTGTTGGGTATCAAGTGGGGAGGATGCGGCTACGTGGTCTTGTAGTTGAAATTGGACTGCCTTCTCGATTAGTTTGGATAAAAGGGGGAGGCTGAATATTGGGCGATAAGAGGCAGGAGAAGTTGGGTCTTAGGTGTTGTTCTTCAGTAGTGGTCTTATTGAAGAGATTTTCAGCAGTGGTGGCATGAATCCTTGTGTAAGGGATACGTTTATTATTTTGCAGAGAGATGGGGCAACTTCTTTTGCCAATGTTTTTACCCACAAGGTTGGACATGGGTCGAGGATGGATGTGGACGTGTTCAAGGGTTTCAGGAGCTTGGTGCAGAGGTCTTTGGAGACTGAGTAGAAAGAGGTCCAGGTGCTTGTTTGATTTGGTTCTGCTGTGAGGGTGATAGGATGGTTTGGAGGGTCCTGTATGCTGGATTGCTTACCTTGGAGATGGGTTGCGTAGGTCTCAAGGGTTAGGGCAGCTATTTCTTGGCTTTGCGGGGCTCTTGATAAGTTCTTGACTATGGCGAATAGTTCTCTGGGACGGTTTAGAGAACTCATAATTATGTTTGTGTGGTGTTGCTTTTTCCGGTTGAGAATTAATTCGTTGTATTCATGCTGTTTCATTGTGTAATCATGTTGATCTTGTTGTGCCTTGGTTCTCCTCCAGCGTCTTTCGAGTTGTCTTAGGATGGTCTTTGCTTGCTTTATTTCTGGAGAGTGCCATGGGGCTTTGTTTTATTGCTTGGATGCTTTTGTGTTTGGAGGTGCAGTGGCAGATAGTGAGAAGATATTACTCCAATTCTCTATCAGTAAAGGAAGATCCTCGGAGTTAGACTCAGGGTTGGGGATTGTTTGAGTGAATAGAGTGTCCCTGTTAACTTCCTTAAATTGTCTGAGTGAGTTTGAAAGACACTGTCTGGGGAGTGGAGGGTCCAGAGGAAGATTGAATTGAATCATGTAGTGATCCGACCATGGTACCGGAATTGCTTGGTATGGTAAATGAGAGTCAAAGGAGTGGTGGGTACAATTACTAGGTCTAGGGTGTTTCCTCGGGTGTGGGCTTGTGTTGAGATGATCTTGGAGAGCTCTAATGAGGTTAAGGCTTCAAGGAAGGCTGAGGCTTGGGTTGTGCTTAGAGAGTTCAGATTGAAGTTGCCCAAAATTATTGGAAGCTTACCTCTGTTAGCGTGTCTGGTGGCCAGTTCTATTATGCTTGTGAGGTCATCAGTGTTGGGTAATGGAGCTCTGTATATTAGGCAAATTATGAGGTCTTTGTTTTCCAAGGTTATGGAGTTTAGGGTGGTGGTGGATAAGCTGCTGGTGAGCTTGAGGTTTAGCTGTTTCTCTGCCAGGATGAGAGAGACCCCTCCTCTGCGTCCTGATCTAGTAGATTGGTGAGCTTCCATATTAACCGGGGTGAGCTGATTTAGAAGGATGGTGTCTGCATCAGTGAGCCATGTTTCGGTTATGCACATGTCTCTACATTTTGGTCTTGAATGTAGTCAGAAATGGTGTGAATTTTGTTACGGACAGAGCGTGCATTTATTAGAGAGCACTTAATTGTTCACGACTGTTGCTTGGTTGTTGGGCTTGGCAGGGAGGCTTCCTTAGTGTATATGTTGATGAGACGGGATGGTCTTTTGTGAGGGTTGGAGAAGAAGGGTTGATTGGTTAGCAATTGTCTAGGTCTGCATAGGATTGGTATTGATTTGTTCCAGCTGTATGTTGCTCCATTTGGTTTCAAGAGGAGAGTTGAGATGAAAGAGATGATTAGGGTGGTGTGAATCCACTTCATGTTTTCTGTCTCAGTCTGCGGTGCAGTATAGTGTTGGGTATGGTGGGTCTCGCTACTGCTAGCAAGTACTTTGTGTCTCGCTACTGCTAGTGAGTACTTTGTGCAGAGGAGTGTCTTGGTTGTCTAATTAGAGTTGGCTTGTGTTTCCTCTGAATTATGTTGACATGATAGCGCAGCTCGATATCATCTGTTATAAGTCTTAAATCTGTTCTTGATCAATGTAAGTTAGAGTTTTTCATTGGGATCATAGGCTCTTATCCCTCCTGAGTTCTTGGTTCTATAAGTGGGTATTCTAGGTATTAAACGTTTCCAATAAACTTACGTTTGGTGTCAGAGGTAATCGACGACTTTGGGTTCCGACATGCTGTGTAGGTGTTCTTCTACATTGCAGATTGTTTGGTTGCTTGTTGGAGGGGAGGGGGATTGTAGATGATGGGGATGTCACCTTTGAAGAGGCACTGTCGTGGTGGTCTTCATGTTGTAGGTACAGTCAGGTGTTCTTTACAGTCCACTAGGGCCCAGGGAAGTTTGGAGGTTTTGTGTACCTGTGCTGTGTGTTTTGTGTGGCAGGAAAGCTCGTTGTTAGGATCTCGCCTTCGTGCCTCGCCAAAGGGCCATACCAAAGGGCCCTTTGGTGCGGGCCCGCCAGGTGCAGGCGCGCCGATGTTCAGCTGATTTAAATGCCATCGGGAAGAGCAGTGTTGTGGACCCCTGATTGGGCTGGAGCTGGCGATCAGGTGGCACTGGCTGTGTGGTCCTCAGCTTGACCCCGATCGGAGAGCTATGGCGGCACCACCATCATGGTGGACTAAGCTGAGCATCCATCTCTGCGCCAGGGAAGATATAGAGGCCAGACCTGAATGGGCTCTGTATGTCCTGGCATTTTGCCCCATCCCCACTCAGCCCCCACCCGCCCACATCTAGTGATCCCCACACAAATGCTGTGTACGTGCGGGGAGCGCTGGGACCTGACTTGTGTTTAGGGGCTGCGTGCGGGTTGGACGTCCAACCTGGATGTCCAACCCTGCTATTCGCTGTACAGAGTGACCACCATAGTGAAGACCATTTATAGTTAAGACAGCTATTCAAATGACCTAACTTTATCTGGTTAGCTATCTGGTTGGTGGTTTGAATATCGCACCTAACCTGATAGCAGCTGTCACCATCCCCAATTTGTCCACAGTCTGCCCTAGCTTTAATCAGGCATTTTTTCCATGATCTGTAGGGATATTCAACTGCACTAACCAGTATTTTAATGCCACCCATTGAGGTAGTGTTAAGTGCAGTCACACTAACGGCAGCAAGCACAGTTAGCGCGAGCTACTAATACCCACTCTAACCTCAAATTGCTGCCAATGCCTTCCTTCCTCCCCTGTCTCATCAATAACCCTCCCATCCCCACTACTGCCTCACCAGTAGCCCTCGCACCCCTACTACTTTCCAAACTTTCCGAAAAGAATTAGAAACATTCCTATTCATTGAACATTACAAAAATCCCAATCCACCGGAAATCAGATTACCAATTACACCCCTACCACTCAACACCCTAACTCTACCAACCCCCCCACTATTTAACCCCTCCCACCAACCTGCAATCAAAATTCCAACTTCCCCCTACCACCCACAACCCCAACTCTACCTCCCCCCAATTTATCCTCCCCCCACCCCCATCCTACATTAGAACTCAATATGTACCAACATCCAAACTACTATATACTGGATGCATTCATCATGTACACTCATTATTACTCTAATGATGTGCAAATGTAATATAGTTGTTTTGTAAATAGTCATATGTTATATACTCTATGTTCGATTTATATTGTTAAGTTGAAATGTAAACCACCCCTGATCTCTGGAAGGGGCGGTATAGAAAATGTTCCAAATAAAATAAATAAATACTACTGCACCCATCCTGAAATGATCTCACTGATCAACAAATCTTTACAAAAGTCATGTTACTGAAATAAAAATAGTCATTGCTTATCAATTTTTATATTCTGAACACGAATATGACAGTGAAATTGCAAAGTTGGCTCTAGGTTTTTTGTAATCTACAAGAATTAATGTTTACATCACGAAATGTATGTATTTTTAGCATGGGGTCCTGTGCTACATTTTAGTGTGTCACTCTTACTGCATGTTAAACCTCAAGCTACCAGGCAGTGCACTTTAATAATCAAGCCCCCGCATGCACGCTAACAAATTCATATCCCTAGTATTTTACAAAATTCTCTGTATTCAGTGAGCTTTTTGTAAAATACCCTGCAAAGTGTGAATATCCTGACGTGACTGTCCCTTTATCTCTCTAGAAAACCTATGCCAAAAGGGGCTTCAAGCAACTACTTTGAAGTATGTATAGAGAGAGAGAAGATCCCCTGAGCTCCTTGCACTCATTGCCTCTTCAAAAAAAACCTCCTGTCCTTTGGACCCCATCCCCTCCCCCTGGCTCCTCACTCCCTCCTTGGCCCTCATTCCTCCTATTCTCTCCATGATCAATACCAGTCTGTCCTCCGGTGTGTTCCCCCAACCCTGGAAGCACGCTCTTGTCCGACCTATCCTCAAAAAATCCTCTCTCGACCCCACAATCCCTGCGCACTACCGCCCTGTCTCTAATCTCCCCTTCCTATCCAAAATTCTTGAAAAGGCTGTTTTTTTCCCAACTCTCTGCCCATCTTGATTCTACTCACTTCCTCCATCCCCGACAATCTGGTTTTCGCCCCGGCCACAGCGTCGAAACCGTTCTTCTTGGCTTTTTGAATGAAATTCACACTGCTCACGACCGTGGTGACCTCTCGGTGGCAGTTTCTCTCGACCTCTCCGCTGCCTTTGATCTCGTCGACCACTCTCTTCTTTTAACCCGTCTTCGCGAAGCAGGCCTCTGCAGCACCGTCCTTCACTGGTTCCACTCTTTTCTCTCCTCTAGGTCCTTCTCAGTTCTCTCTACCTCTACCCCCCCAACTGCCTCCACACCTACTCCTCTGCTCTGTGGTGTCCCCCAGGGCTCTGTCCTGGCTCCCCTCCTCTTCAATGTTTTCCTCACGCCCCTCTCTTTATTGGTTCAACAGCACGGGATTTCTGCTTTTTACTACGCTGATGACCTCCTTCTTCTATACCATACCTCTCCCCTTTCCCCTGATCTCTCTCCACTTAACACTTGTCTTTCAGCCGTAGCCCAATGGCTTACCACCCACTGCCTCCACCTCAACCTTGCTAAGACTTTAGCCATCTGGTTTTCACGTGATGGTTCCCCTCCTTCGGTTTCCCCCTCTTTCTCTGGTTCCCCCATTCCTTTAGTTTCCTCCTTTCGGTACCTGGGTGTCCTCTTGACCCCAGCCTCACTTTTCAGGATCACATTGCCCACATATCAAAGACCTCCTTCTATTACCTCCGCCAGATCCGTGCCATCCGTCCCTTTCTTTCTCCACAGGCCCTTTCTACTCTTCTTCTTTCCCTGGTCATATCTCGCATCGACTTCTGCAACTCCCTCATGTCTGGTCTCCCTGCCTCCCAACTGCAACGCCTCCAACGCATTCAAAACACAGCCGCCCGCCTCATCTTCCATGCATCTATCCGCGACCATATCACCCCCCTCCTCATCCGTCTTCACTGGCTCCCTGTCAAATTCCGTAGTCATTTTAAAATTCTGATCCTTCTTCACCGTATCCTCTATACCCACTCTCCGCAGTACCTAGCTGACCTGGTTCACTTCCATAACCCCACCCGTTCCCCACGCTCCTTTCATCTGAATCGCCTATACCTCCCCTCTCCCACTTGTGCTCGCCTCCAATCCACCCGTACCTCTGCATTTTTCTTCCTTGCCCCCGCCCTCTGGAACTCTCTTCCCTCCTCTATTCGCCTCGAACAAGACCATTCTACCTTTAAGAACTGCCTCAAAAACTCACTTCTTCACCCTTGCCTTTGACCTTCCTGCTCCTCCTGTACCTCACGTGTGATCTGTTTTCCCTTCCCTCTCTCCTCTACTGTCCTGTCCTGTCGTATGAATCTGCCTAGTTTGCTTTCCTGTCGATTGATGTAACTTCCTTTCCTCTTCTATCTCACCTTTACGGTGATTGCTTCACTTTGTTTTTTGAACTCTGTAAACCGCTATGATGTCCCCCACGTTTAGCGGTATATTAAGCGAATAAACCTAAACCTAAACCTACAGTACCAAGAAATGCAATTAAGGACATGGAAAACATATCAGAAAGATACAAAGAGTACTGAGTGTATCTAGCTTAATTAAAAATAGCTTGCAAGTGCATCTTTTGTTTATTTTATAATATGCACTATGCTTAGGGCAGGTGACAATAATAACAACATTATGGGGGTCATTTTAGAAGCTCTAGTCGTGATTTGGATGACTGAAAATGGGCATTCAGATGTGCAGATCATAAAAACATCCCCGAAGCCATTTTAGAAAGCTGGTTATATAGACATCCCAGTGCAATCACGGCCATTTCACATAGGGGTGTGGCGGAGGCATAGTTTGGGCGGCCCTATGGAAATACAGGTTGCTGTGCAATCCCAGAAAGGCCTGCGGACATATGACCCTGGCTGCTGATGTGTCCATGCCTATACCTGCTCCTGATCACAAATTCCTAACATTCCTAAGAGGGACTCCATTGCAAACAAGGTAATACTGTGTGGCTTTTAAATACAATCTCTCTGCCTGAAAGTTCTTAAAGGGGTTTTGGTTTTCATTTTTAAAAGCTAATTCTTTTTCTATACCGCAAAGGGGAATTTTTTTTGTGTTGGGCAAAGTTCTGTCAGTTAGAGATCATTATTCCAGCTACCCATATCTTTTAGGCACAGGTCACTAACAGAGCAGCATGCAATATTGCTGCTGCCCAGTTCTCAATTGGCTGTGCCTCTGCTCCTCCCTGGAACGCCCCCGACACACCCCGATGCTAAGCAGTTAGCACTGGGGCACGTAAGGGCCATGATCGTGGATATTCAGTGACACTAACAATGTTATTGCCTTTGAATATCCCTCTCAGCAGCAATTACACAGTTTACAGAGCTGTAAACCATGTAACTGCCCTTGCAATATCAGACCCTAATTCTTTTTCTATACTGCAAAGGGAAAGTTTTCTGTGGTGTTGGGCAAAGCTCTGTCAGTTAGAGTTCATCATTTTTTGTTCCAGTTAACCATTCACAGCTAGCTCTTTGAAGCCACTGACCTCATCAGGTGTTAGTTCCCTCACTACCTATCCCAGCTGCCACCCACCCCATGTGAGCATTCTTGCTTTATAGAACAACTCCCCAAATAGCTACACACAGGAACATAGAACAGCGCTGTTAGAACACACCTAAAAGAGGTTAACTGCTTTTTCTCTTTATAGGACTGTTGAAGAGTAGGTAGGGACTTTAGCAGGTCTCTCTCTTTTACTTCAGCAGGTTCCAAAGCTCCACCAAAGGAATAATGTCTGGGAAAAATCATATTGCCAAAGCTGTTGCTCCTGTTACAGCTTCTGACTCTATCCAAACAGAGATCCCCATGCCAGTTGAAGGATCAGTTCCTCTCTCTTTTATTTCAATAGGTCTCTTAGTTCCAGAATCTTTTCTCTTCCTCTGCCATACAGTCCTAAATGTCCCCTCTAATCCACCCACCCCTTCCCATGCAGCACGTCACCCCCTCCCATTTTTCAAGTACATTCATAGCAAAAAACCTGTGAGAGAGTCAATTGGTCCATTAGATGATAGAGGGGTTAAAGGGGCACTAAGAGGCGACAAGGCGATAGCGGAGAGACTAAATGAATTCTTTGCTTCGGTCTTTACTGAGGAAGATGTAGGGATGTTACCCATGACTGAAGTGGTATTTAAAGGTGCAGAAGAATTGAAGGAAATATCGATACATTAGGAAGATGTATTACAACTATTAGATAAACTGAAGAGTAGCAAATCACCTGGGCTGGATGGTATACATCCAAGGGTGTTGAAAGAACTGAAATATGAGATTGCAGACCTGTTATTAGTAATCTGTGATCTATCATTAAAATCATCTGTAATACCTGAAGATTGGAGGATCGCCAATGTAATGCCAATTTTTAAAAAGGGTTCCAGGGGTGATCCGGGACACTACAGACCGGTGAGCCTGACGTCAGTACCGGGAAAAATGGTAGAAACCATCATAAAGAACAAAATTACTCAGCATGTAGATAGTCATGGCCTAATGGGAGACAGCCAACATGGCTTTAGACAAGGAAGATCTTGTCTTACTAATCTGTTATGTTTTTTTGAAGGTGTGAATAAACAGATGAACAAAGGTGAGTCAGTTGATATAGTGTATCTGGACTTTCAGAAAGCCTTTGAAAAGGTCCCTCATCAGAGACTTTTGGCAAAACTAAAGAGTCATGGGATAGGAGGCAGTGTACTATTGTGGATCAGGAACTGGTTAAAAGATAGAAAGCAGAGGGTAGGGCTAAATGGCCAATTTTCCCAATGGAGAAAGGTGAATAGTGGTGCACCCCAGACATCTGTGCTGGGTCCGCTGCTTTTTGACATATTCATAAATGACCTGGAAAAGGGAATAACGAGTGAGGTTATCAAATTTGCAGATGACACAAAGCTATTTAAAGTTGTTAAAACCCAAGAGGATTGTGAAAAATTGCAAGAGGATCTTGATAAATTGGAAGACTGGGCATCAAAATGGCAGATGAAATTTAATGTGGACATGTGCAAAGTATTGCACCTAGGGAAGAATAACCTAAACTATGGTTAGAAGATGCAAGGTTCCACATTAGCAACCACCACCCAGGTAAATGATTTAGGCGTCATTGTGGATAACATGTTAAAACCCTCGACCCAGTGTGCAGCGGTGGCCAAGAGAGCAAATAGGTATCATAAGGATAGGAATGGAAAATAAACCAAAAGATATTATAATGCCTCTATATCATTCCATGGTGAGACCGCACCTTGAATATTGTGTGCAATTCTGGTCGCCGTATCTTAAAAAGGATATAGCATTATTAGAAAAGGTTCAGAGAAGAGCCACCAAAATGGTAAAGGGGATGGAAGGATACTCCTATGAAGAAAGGCTAAAAAAGTTAGAGCTCTTTAACCTGGAAAAGAGACGGCTGGGGGGAGATATGATAGAAGTCTATAAATTAATGAACGGAGTGGAACGGGTAAACGTAGATCGATTGTTTACGTTATCAGAATATAGAAAGATTAGGGGACATGCAATGAAGCTACAGGGTAAGCTATTTAAGACTAATAAAAGAAAATAGTTTTTCACTCAATGTGTAATCAAACTCTGGAATTTGTTACCGGAGGATGTAGTAAAGGCTGTTAGTGTAGCTGGGTTTAAAAAAGGTTTGGACAAGTTCCTGGAGGAAAGGTCCATAAACCATTATTTAGAAGGGACCCAGGATGTCAATGCTTGACCCAGTACAAGCATTGTGGAACCTGTGTCTTTTGGGGAAACTGCTAGGTACGTATGACCTAGATTGGCCACTTTTGGAAACAGGATACTGGGCTTGATGGACCTTGGTCTGACCCAGTATGGCATATCTTATGTTCTTATGTTCTCCACCTGGATGTTGCTCAGTCGCTGTAGTCCATCTCTTCAAAGTTCAAGACAGGTAGCATTTTAATTTGATCATGTAAATAAGCAGCTATTTGTACATGCAAAATGCTGCTTTATAGATATAAATAGCTTGTAAAATATCCCCTACAATATAATCATTTTGGAATATAACACAATGTCTCTCTGGTGACAGCACTGATTTCCTGCTGGAGGAGCTCTCAATAGAGCAATAGTCTTCTTCCTTCATTGCAGCCTCTGACCTCGTCAGGTGTTAGATCCCTCTGTACCCACCCCAGCTCCCACCCACCTCATGGGAGCATTCTTGCTTCATAGGGCAACTCCACAATTAGCTACACAAAGGGACATAGAACAGCACTGTTAGAATACACTTAAATGAGGTTAACTGCTTTTTCTCTTAAAGGACAGTAGATGAAAAGGTATGGACTTTAGAAGGTCTCTCTCTTTTACTTCAACAGGTTCCAAAGCTCCACCAAAGGAATAATGGCTGGGAAAAATCGTATTTCCATAGCTGTTTCTCCTGTTACAGCTTCTGACTCTGTCCAGACAGAGATACCAATGTCAGTTGAAGGACCAGTTCCATGTGCAGGATACCTGCATACTGAAGCTCTCAGAAAACAAATGGAGAAGCTCAGAGAAGAAGTGGAGAGACTGAGAAGTATTCAAGACAATGAGAAGTGCATTGATGAGATGCTTCTTGAAACATCCAAGCTCTCTGACAGAGGTGAAGATGGGGGGGGGGGGGGCTACAGAATGAAGAGTTGAACACGAGTCCCCAGAGTCTGTAGAATTAGCAAGCCAATCCTCCAGCCCTTGAATAGAAGAGCCAGTATGTAGCCCTGGAAGTGGACGAGGGAAGAACCAGAGCTCGAGCACCCTAAAGTTGTAGAATCAGTGACCATAAGGAAGTGAAGGGTAGTGGTGGTTGGTGACTCACCTCTGGGGGGTACTGAGGCATTCATCTGCTGACCAGACATGATGTCCAGAGAGGTGTGCTGTCTGCCAGGTGCCAAAATCCAAGATGTTATAGAGAGTTTGCCGAGACTCATCAAGTCTACTGACTATTATCTAATGTTGTTCATTCATGTCAGCACAAATGATACTGCTATGTATCCCTCTGAGTTTATCAAAAGTGACTTCATAGCTCTGGACAGAGAGTGAAGCAGATAGGTGCACAGGTGGTGTTCTCTTCAGTCCTCCCTATTGAGGGTAAAGGCTGAGGCAGAGAAGCTTGCATCCTGAAGATGAATGCATGACTGCGTGGATGGTGTCATTGAGAGCGTTTTGGTTTCCTGGACCATGGGATGATGTCCCAAGGGCTGCAGAGCAGAGATGGTAAACATCTGTCCAAGAAGGGTCAAAGTTTCTTCTGCAGCAGACTGGCTAACCTACTGAAGAGGGCTTTAAACTAGATTCATTGGGGATGGATGAAGAAAGCCCACAGGTAGGTGAAACATTAAATACCTCTGTAGAAATGGGTAAAAGGGGCAACATCTGGAAAATGGTGTGTATAATTGCTCTTAACATGGGAAATAAGATCCTAGATGTTGAGGTTTTAATGGAAGAGGCGACTTGGATTCAGTGGCGGTTATGGAGACATGGGATGTAGTTATAGAGGGCTATGCTTTATTCAGAAAGAATAAGATAGGAAGAAGAGGAGGAGGAGTGGCACAATATGTAAAAATTAATATTATTGCTATAGAATTACAGGGTTTAAAAGGGAGAGAGAAGGCACTGTGAATTAAACTAGAAAGAGGGAAAGAGAAATCCATTTGCAATGGAGTGATAAACAGATCTCCACTACGGAGAGAAGAAGTGGATGGAGACTTAATAGAAGACATAGGCAGTATTGCCATGAAAGGAGAAATGCTACTGATAGATGATTTGTATATGTCAGATGTTAATTGGCACATCCCTGCTGTGGTGTCATCTAGAAGTAAGGAGATCCAGGATTCTCTACAGGGAGAACTATTCAAGTAACTAGTAACAGAACCCAAATGTGAAGGGGCCATACTGAACTTGGTGCTTACCAATGGAGAAAGTGTTTCTGATCTTATAGTGAGAGATCGTCTCACATACAGTGATCAGCAGATGGTGTGGTTCATTATTAGGACTAGACTGATAAAATCCATTCAAAAGCAAGGGTCTTAGATTTTAGGAAAACTAACTTTGCCAAGAAGAGACAATACCTCAAGGAGTCATTAGTGGAATGGGAACAGCTAGGAGATGTGGAAAAACAGTGGGCAAATCCGAAAGGGGATATTTTAAAGGCAACAAACCATTTTGTAAGAAAGATAAAAAAAATGTAAAAGGAAAAGGAGGACACTATGGTTCTCAAAAGAAGTAGCTGAAAATATGAAAAAAAAAGAGGAAGGCCTTCATGAAATACAAGAAATCACAGAGAGAGGAAGACAGGCATCTATATTTGGTAAAATTTAGAAAAACTAGCAAAATTGTCAGGAAAGCAAAGATACAAAAAGAAGAAGAAATAGCCAATGCAATAAAATACTGGGATAAAACATTTTTCAGATATGTTAGTGAGAGGAGGAAGGGCAAAAGTGGTATTGTCAGACTCAAGGCTATAGGGGAGGAATATGTAGAAGCTGATAAGGATAAAGCGGACTTGCTTAACAAATATTTCTGTTCCATGTTCACAGATAAAGGGCCAGGAGCAGGACCTCAGAAAACACCCACAAATAGGGACAGAAGTGATGGGGATCTCAAATGATTTTCAAAAGACTGTGATCATGAGGAATTAGCTAAACTAAAAGTAGACAAAGCGATGGGACCAGATGGGATACATCCAAGAATGCTGAAGGAACTTGGGGACATTCTAACAGCTTCACTGACTGACCTTTTCAATGCTTCTTTTGAGTTGGAAGTGGTCCCAGAGGAGGAAGGCACATGTGGTCCCAATACACAAGAGTGGAAGTAAGGATGACATTGAGAACTACAGGCCAGTTAGTCTAAACTCTGTGGTCAGTAAATTATTGGAAACCCTACTAAAACATAGAATAGTGAGGTTTCTGGAGTCCAACAGATTGCAGGATCCAATGCAGCATGGGTTTACCAGGGGCAGATGTTGTCAGACAAATCTGATTGATTTCTTTGACTGGGTGACCAGGGAGTTGGACCGAGAGAGAGCTCTAGATGTGGTGTACTTAGATTTCAGTAAAGCCTTTGACACTGTTTCACACAGGCAACTTATAAACAAACTGAGCACCCTAGGGATGGACCCTAAAGTTACTGACTAGGTTAGAAATTGGTTGAGTGGGAGGTGACAAAGGGTACAGGTAAATGAAGCTCACTCTGAGGAGAAGGAGGTTACCAGTGGTGTGCCACAGATATCTGTCCTTGGTCCGAATCTTTTTAACATCTTTGTTAGTGATATTGCGAAGGGCTGTCAGGTAAGGTTTGCCTGTTTGCTGATGATACCAAAATTTGCAATAGTGTAGACACCCAAGAAGGAGTAGATAAAATAAGGAGGGATCTAGCTAAGCTTGAAGAATGCCACAAAGCAAACAAAAATCGCTCATGTATCAATGTGGGTAATTTCAAGACTTTATCATTTTTGAAATCATACAAAACTTGTATTTAACAAACCGAGGTCTCAGACTCTTTGGCTCTGCCACCAGGACTTTCGTCCGTTACAAGGCAGGTTGCCCATTTGCATCAATGACCTCAAAGAACTTAGCAGGTGATTATATTCAGACACGTATTAACATTTAACGTTTCACTAAATGTTCAATCTTGCACATATCTGAATCGCCCAAATACACCTGCTCAGTTAGGACATTTTAACTGGAAATTCTACATAGCTGGCCGTTGGTGTTCAGCATTATCCACCATTGATTGGTTTGTGCCATATCTTTATTGCTTTTGTGCACTTCATTTTACCCCCTGATGAAGGCAACAGTCGAAACGCGTTGGGGTTCGTTTAATTAATAAAGTGCCTGTTACTTCCACTACTGCTCGCTTTTGTGGTTTCCCACTCGGTCATTTGGCCATTCAGAGCTCGGCGCAGCATCTGTTTTATGCTCTGATTTAGCCATTCTACCAAGCCGTTGCATTGGGGATGGTAGGCGGCTGTCTTTAGGTGGTGGATGCCGAAAGCGTCCCAAACTTGAGCAAGGTACTTCGATAAAAAGTTGCTGCCTCGGTCTGTTAAGACCTCCTGCGGGAACCCGACCTCGCAGAACAGTTTGATTAGTTCCACGGCAATGGATTTTGCCGAAATATTTCTCAGTGGTATTGCCCATGGAAAACGGGTAGCCTGGTCAATGATCACGAGGATGTATTGGAACCCTCTCGGAGTTTTGATAAGGGGTCCTACTATATCCATAGCAAGTCTTCTTATTGGTTCGGAGATTATGGGCATTGGAACTAGTGGTACTTCTGGTGGCCGGTTAGGAGTTACCCTTTGACATGATGCACAGGATTCACAAAAACGCGTCGTTTCTCGGAAGACTCCCGGCCAATAAAATCTGGCTAAAATTTGATCCAGAGTTCCTTGTGCTCCCTTGTGACCCCCTACTGGATGGTCATGAGCCAAGCGTAAAACCAGTGACTTAAAAGTGTTTGGAACCACTAACTGTTTCCGCACAATTCCAGTTCGAAGATCCTTGCATTCTCGATATAATATATCCTCTTCCATCCTAAATCTGGGGAAGGAATCTTTTTCTTCTCGCGCGTACTCCAGTGCACGAGCTAACGCAGGGTCTGCCCTTTGTTCCATCTTAAAGGAAGGAAATTTTTCCATCAACTCTGCTGGAACCCATGGCATCCCTTTCCCAGCTTCCAGGTCCGCTCTACCTTGAGAACGGCACCTTCTTTCCTTTCGTCTCTCAGCCCTAGGTTTTCTTACCTTCTTCAAGGGGTCGCTGTATTGCCAAATTCTACGCTTTTCCTTTGACTCTGTCACTCACTTAGCTCACTGACTAGGCATAAATATTCTGGCAAATACAGTATGAGTTAACCCTGTCACTCACTTAGCTCACAGACTAGGCATCAAATATAATATGAGTTAACCCTGTCATCTAGCTCACAGACTAGGCACAGACACTGTAGCAAATACAATATGCTTTTATTAGATTGAGTCCTTTAGAATAATAATTAAGCACAAAGTTAAGCATTAATACTTTACCGGATATTATAGCTCATCACTCCAGGTGGGGGACTGTTCAGCGCTCACTCTCAGGAGGAAAATCCGTGAAAAAACTACAGAGACATGCCTGCCTCGTACATCAGTTGCAGTCCCGTCTTTCCTTCTGAGAGTCCCCCTAAAGTACTTAACTAAGATCGTGCCTGCTGCATGATATTACGATTCATTGGTTAGCCTACAGCATGCTCAGATCAGGATTGGCTAGGGTTAAATTTGTGCTCGTGACCAGCAGCTGAAAAAGATGTCAGCTGCTGAGTCACTGTATGAGTCACTCATCCAGTCCTGTCCGGCCAAGGGAGACACCCCCCATGGTTTTAGAAGCAGCTCAAAGCTTCTACATTATAATTGATGAATTCTTATCCTGTCTACTATGGCTAGGCAAATGTTTCTATATTGGCCAAGAGAATTGTTCAAAGGCCAAGGGAAGAATTCTGTCTCCCTCTCTGGCCTTCTAGCAATCCCCAGGCTAGATGTGTAAAGATCTCTCACTAGACTGTAAATACAGCTTTGGTCTCTGAGCTAACAAGTTGGCTCAGCATGATTCCTCACAAACAGAATGGCTCATGAGTTAGAATGGCTCATGAGTTCAATTTCTTGCAATTTCTTTGCAAAGTAAAGTACAATATCTTTGCTGATCCAAAAATCCAAATAAATCTTTAATTAGTAATACAGTCGCCCAGTAAATCGTCGTGTGACGGAAGGTCTCCCAAGGAGGTGTCTCTAGAACACGAGGGTTTTTCCGCATCTTGGGTATGCGACCGCGTGGAAACTAGCGCTTCCTTAGGATTCGTAGCGTCCTTGATATTTTTCTGCTGAGAGGTGAGGTTTTCATTAGGGTTATGGCGAATGCAAGTGGCACTGAGCAGTGCTGCTGGGGATAAGCCCTCCTTCAGACTTTTTCTGAATTGTGGCCAATCACTGCCCAATACCAGCTCTTGAAGTAATCTAGGCACCACTGCTACCAACATTTCTCTCATAAGGCCTAAACCCTTAACCCATAATTTATATACGGGGTAGCGGGTAGCCGCCCCATGTATACATTTTATTTTCACCGCTCCTTCTGGATGATCTGGAACTGATAAACCCTGATCTTTGATCACACCCCATAATCTCTTTGAGATCATCGTCTGATCAGCTCCAGAATCCAGGAGTGCTTTTACATTTATGCCCTGAACTTTGACATCCAACACAAAACCTTCACGTATCGTTCTGCGGTTCTCACCGACCAGAGCAGTACGCGAGTAACACTGTTGCTTTACATGTCCTCTTTTCCCACAAGAAAAACATTTCTTAACATTATCTCTTATCACAGGTTTATAACCCTTTGAATCATTATAGATGGGTCTCGAGCCATTTTCTAGTTTCTGCGCCTCCATGCCTACTACCAATTTGGGAGTCTGCACCTTGGGTTGTGTGACTCTTTCCGCTTCCAAATACCGCTCGGTAAGCGTTATGGCGTCAGTAGTAGTACAGCAGTTTTGCAGAATTAGAAAATTCTGGACTCTATTTGGTATGGCTATCATGTATTGTTCTAGGATTATTGCATCCATCAGAGTATCCACATTTCTCTTCTCTGGTTGTAGCCACTTATTTGCTAGACTACTGATCCTATGGCCTAGACTCTTGGGCGTCTCATCAGCCCTGAGGACAGTAGCTCTAAACATCTTATTGTAAGACGTGGGAGTAAGACCTAAACAATCCCTAATCGCTTTCACTACCTCCTCATAGGTATTTGCTAGAGCTGGGGGCATCGCCCTATATGCCGCAAGCGCCTCCCCCGTGAGGGACGCTGCGAGGCGTATGGCCCACTGCTCATGTGGCCATTTAGCTGAGCATGCAATTCTATGGAAAGTGTCTAAGAAATCATCGACATCGTCACTTGGACTTAGCTTCCCAACCATGAGGTCATTGCAAGTCCAATGTCCACTTCCGGTGCTGGTCGGTCCCGTCGCTGTCAGCTTCTCCGCGTCAGCCTTCGCCATCGCCTCTCGCTGAAGTGCCAACCAGTTGTCCATGGTCTTCAGGATCGGAGCTGTTGTTCCTGCATAGCTTGAAGGGCTTGCGCTTGGTGTTGATGTGAGAACTCCGCCTGTTTATCAAACTGGAGCGCCATCCACGCACACAGCTCCTTTGGCTCCATAGCGCACCTGTATAAAGGAGACAAGAAAAAAAGAAACCCAAGTGTGGCTCTCCTAACAAAAGCACTTCCTTTTTTTTTTTCCCCTTTTTTTTTTCCAACTTCCCTGGATGTCCAACACTACTCAGGATTATCTACTTTTACCTGACATCAGTGTTGACTCCAGCTCTGGAACACAAGTGTTGTCCTGCTCCGCAGCTTTCCACTTCTGGGGTGGCGACAGGATTTTCACTTTCAGGATTTATGCTCCGCTCCGGATTTCAACCATTCCATTCCTGGTTTTCAGCAAATCCGCTCCGGTTACCAGCAAAATCCGTTCCGGGTCTTGTTTTTACAGTCCGGTTTTCCAAAACATTCCAGACCGGGTTTTTTTCCTTTTAAACTCAAAAAGGTTTTATTTTATTTTCTTCTGCGGTTGTACGTTCCAACCTAATATCCTAAAAACTACGCCATTTTATGTTGCGAGCACCGCCCTGGCGTATAAGCAGCGCTTGCGCATAAAAATTATGGGGAGAAGATTGGCCAGTAATCCTGCGGCCTACTTTACTTTTGGGCCTTATTTGTTTCCTGGTCCTAATCTTCAAAGAAACATGCACGAGCGGTAGGGAAATTAAAGGCGTTTATTTCCCTTTACGCTAAGGTCAAAGGGTTGGTTAACAACAACGCAAAAGAGTCCTTCATTCAGGTAAGAAAAGTAACCAAAAACTTCAAGACACTGTTATCTGCACAGTAGTGCTGGGCTTCAATTACACAATATTCTAAGTGATAATTCATGCAGCATATACATCTGGCACAGACTCTAGGCTTCCACTTGTACAATACGTGCAATCCATTTCATAATCCGAAGCCTCACTGGCCAGGTCCACTTGCATCTGCTCGTAGCTAGACACCTCGGACTCTGAGTCCCTGGGTTCTGATACCCTATATTCAGGCTCTCCGTATATCTTCTCTAGTACAGTCCAATGTTCTAGAGTATTCTTTGGGTGTTGGCTTCGTGCTACTCTACATGGAGAAAAGTTTTCTCTTCTGGGAGCTTTTGTGGCAGTTCTATAAAAACATCTATTATCCAGGCCCTTCTTATCACAGAGGCTTTTTCTATATCTGGATTCAATAAAAGTTTTACCTTCAGAGCTTGGCCTCCTGGACTCCAGCGGGGGTTGAGGCCTATACCAGTCCCTCCTTTGGCTGGCCTGTTGAGCGTGTCTTAGAGCTTCCTGCTGTGGCCCTGGGGATTCTGGACAGCCACTGTAGTAATGCCTTGACTGCTTTGGACAAACAGCTTTTTCCTTTCTAGGAGCTGAAACCTCCTCCAGTTCCTCCTTAGGTATCAGACCACCACCTTTCCCTTTAGGTGATCCTTTGGCAAGGAGATACTCGGGTTTGCTTTCCAATCTTCCCTCAGACTTGCCTTGCTTTCAGCTGTACACCGTCCTGCTGCATTTATTCTGGCTATTTCCTCTCCAGCCGTCACTCCACTTATCTTCACAGCTGCCTTTCCATCTGCTGCTGCATCCTCTGCTCCCTTTGCTCCTGCCATGGCTCTTTTTGCTGCCACCACTGCTCTCTTTGCTCCTGCCACCACTGCTCTCCTCGCTCCTGCCACCACCGCCCTCCTTGCTCCTGCCACCACTGCTCTCTTTCCTGTCTTCCACAGCCTCCTTAAGAAGTTCCTCTGTGCACCTGGATTGGAAGCTAGCTGGGATTACATCATGCTCAGTAGGGCGTGGTTCTGTAGTGGCTCTGGAGTCTTTCTGGCTCCCTCTACCTGGTTCCTCCAGATATTGCGGCTTATGTGCACTTTTTTCTACATTTAAAACATTTCCTCTTCTTTCAACCAGGTCTGCTGGGTGACAGTATTTAAGTCCACCCTATCCCAAGGAGGCCTTAGACCTCATTACAGAGGTCTATTATTCATCCTGGTGGTATGGTAGTTGCTCCTGTTGATGTGTTTAAGTCCACCCTATCCCCAGGAGGCCTTAGACCTCATTACAGAGGTCAATTATACATCCTGGTGTTATGGTACCTGCTCCTGTTGCAGTTTCACAGATCTGCCCTATCCCCAGGAGGCCTTGGACCTCATTACAGAGGTCTATTATTCATCCTGGTGGTATGGTAGTTGCTCCTGTTGATGTGTTTAAGTCCACCCTATCCCCAGGAGGCCTTAGACCTGATTACAGAGGTCAATTATACATCCTGGTGTTATGGTACCTGCTCCTGTTGCAGTTTCACAGATCTGCCCTATCCCCAGGAGGCCTTGGACCTCATTACAGAGGTCTATTATTCATCCTGGTGGTATGGTAGTTGTTCCTGTTGATGTGTTTAAGTCCACCCTATCCCCAGGAGGCCTTGGACCTCATTACAGAGGTTTATTATTCATCCTGGTGGTAGGGTGGTTGCTCCTGCTGCAGATTCACAGATCTGCCCTATCCCCAGGAGGTCTTAGACCTGACTACAGAGGTCTAATATATATCCTGATGTTATGGTAGGTGTTCCTGCTGATGTGTGTATGTCTGGCTAACACCCAGGTGTGCCCTGGACCACACAGAGAGTTTGGAATCACACCCCCTGGAGATGTGCATGCCTACCTCACACATGGCATGGTGCTGCCATGTCATGGAAGGAGAGGGCAGGAACCCGGTTTGGGGTGCCTGGGGGGCAGCACACAGGACACGTAGGTGGCACACCACACATGCCCAGACTCACACCCATACATGCAGGCGGTGGTGGCAACAGGTAGTAGTGGACCCATTGGCCACAGCAGCAGCAGCCCCCTGCTGCTCACAGCCATGCGTGATATGCTTAAGGCCCCGACCAGGGATATCTGGTCCCTAATGGTCCCAACCATTGCATTTCCCCCCAGGTGGAGGACCTACGGAAGAAGGGCCGTGAGATGCACCTTCACTGCCCCAGATTTCTGAACCGGCTCCAACAGAGGGTGATGGCCCAAAGTGACGGTGAGTGTTGCAGCCTCTGCATCGCACAACAGCATGTCCCAGTGGCCCAGAAGCCTGTGCGGTCACATACTATGTGTCTGTGATGTGGCAAATGCATGATGCCGTGCTAATGTCTGGTTTTCCTCACAGAGGATGCAGATGCTGGCAATGGGCCATCAGCACCAGGGCCACACACACCTAGCTCCCCAGCGATGGTGCAGACAGTGGAGGTGGAGGAGGATGATGAAGGGGCCGAGGAGGACATGGAGGGGGTGGAGGATGGGGTGAGGTAGGAGGGAGGGGAGGGGGAGGATGTGTCTGAGGCAGCAGGGGGTGAGGAGGAGGGTGAGACGAGTGGGGAGGGGGGCGAGGGTGAGGGTGTTGGGGAGACATTGGGGGGAGGAGGAGGGGGAAGGCGGGAGGGTGGGCCTTTGGTTGGGAGGGGCCACAGGACAGCACAGGGCACTGGGGGTCCCTGCCACCTGCCCCATGTGTGCGGTGATGGTGGCAATCTGGGTGTGGCAACAGCACCCAATGTCAAAGACAAGAGCCATGCAGATGCCACTACACAGACAGTGGGCACATGGTGTGGGTGTGGTGGCAACTGCGTCCGCTACCTGGCTGTGGAAATGGGTACTGTGTTGCAACACCAGTGGGACCAGGACCACACCATCAGGAGGCTGGCATGCGCCATAGAGCGGATGGCTGCGGAGATCCTATCTCCGCTTCAAAACTCTCCTCAAAACACACCTCATTTGTCAAGCCTTTGATCTCCCCCCCCCTGATGATGGTGCCTTGCCCCCCAGTCGTCTCCCCCACTCCCGTCGATTATCCCCTCACTAGGCCGCTTCCCCTTCCCCTTCCTTTCCTCTTTCCCCCTCACGCCCTATTGTTCCCCCCGCCATCTTGGGCTCTTACCCCTTTCTATCTTTCTTCTCTATCCCCCTATTCTATAAATTTTTGGCGTTCTTTTCTGACTTTATTTCCAGTAGCCTACTGTTATATTGTACACCGCCCTGATGCTTCGGCCTGGGCGGTTCATCAAATGATGCTAATAAAGATAAAGATAAAAGATGCGCATGCAGCGTGCGCCTGGCATGGGCAGCGCATCTCCCCAGCCATCTGCCAATGGCTGGCCCTGGAGTATGTTAGCCCCATAGTTCCACATCGCACACGTGCCCTGTGCTGTCATGTGACCCGGGACCAACACATGTGGGCACCTGTAAATAGGCCACAACCTGTAAATAAAGATGGTTCTCATTTTTGCCAAGACATCACAATGGTCTTGTGTCTCCCTTACAGACAGGTTGTTGACGTGAGCGTGAGACATGTGCGTATGTCCCTGTGTGTATGTGTAGTAGACATAAGTAACATACATGGACTGGTTCCACCACCAGGTGTGGGGGATGGCCAGGTGTGCAGGCATATGTGTCCCCTGGTGCCCCTGTGATGTACCCATGTGCTGCGCTGTCCAGCAGCCATGGACACATGCATGGTGGCTGTGATGTTCAGGCCACATATCTGATGCATCATAATCTGAGGAAGATGAAGGGAAAAGCTAACAGTAGTTATGATGACGTTCAGTAAAACTACAGGGAAATACTTTAAAACTATGTAGACCTGCAATCTACTCCATTTAAATATTGTAGAAAAATGCTTAACCAGGTGTACTATAGTCTTAATCTTCTTTTAATTGTCCAACAGTATTCTGCTAGCCACCGGTGGTGCTCCCAACCTAAAAAAAATTTTCTTTTTATTTTCTTAATATTTAGTTACTTATTTATACTCTGGTAAAAACCACTAGTGCTCGTCTTGAAAATGATATCGAGGGGTCATAAATTTTCTGTTTTACGTCGTACTCCTCAAAACTCGACTCCCGTCTTTGAAATGAATGGAGCGATCTCTCAAAGACCACCTCATCAGAGATCGCTCCATTCATTTCAAAGACGGGAGTCGAGTTTTGAGGAGTACGACGTAAAACAGAAAATTTATGACCCCTCGATATCATTTTCAAGACGAGCACTAGTGGTTTTTACCAGAGTATAAATAAGTAACTAAATATTAAGAAAATAAAAAGAAAATTTTTTTTAGGTTGGGAGCACCACCGGTGGCTAGCAGAATACTGTTGGACAATTAAAAGAAGATTAAGACTATAGTACACCTGGTTAAGCATTTTTCTACAATATTTAAATGGAGTAGATTGCAGGTCTACATAGTTTTAAAGTATTTCCCTGTAGTTTTACTGAACGTCATCATATTATTTGACTAGAAAGTCCTACGTTCAAGAAAAAAGACCAAATCATTTTAAGCAGTAGTTATGAGGCAGGAAGGATAGGAAGGACTGCCATATCCATGAGCAGGATAGGGTGGTAGCTGCTGAAGTTCCGACAAGTGAATGGTGGTCTGGAGGAGGATCAGCGGCTCTCTACAAGTGCTGGAGGAGAGTAAACAACTGACTGTAGCTAGGTATGTTTGGCTATCCTGTTTGTCTCTCAAGCATTTGTGGTTATTATGCCATGCAGACCTTGGTGTGGGTCGGAGAGAAGGGTCACTCATGTAGATAGAATAATGGGGAGGATATGCGTTGTGAGAGAGTGGGCAATCCTCACAACGTAAATGAACCAACATACCTATATTCCAGGTAGACGGGGAGGTAGGGTATACCCCCACGCATAGGTATAACTGTGCACACATGGCACGGTGCATGGCACATAGGGCATGGTAGAACCTATGTGTGCTGATTGGTGGTAGTGCAGACCCCCCACCCCCCAGGGATATGGGAAGGCATATGTGACCAGGGTGACCACATGGGGGACAGGGTAATCATGGAAGCACAAGGACAAACACTGGACACGTGCACATAGATATAAACAAGTGAAGCTGTCTTTAATGTGTCGGATATAGTGACATGTTCCCCACATTCATGACCTGCATGGCCACCCACGTCCACGGCGACCATGGCCCCACCCACCCCTTTGTGCCAGTGCTGCTGCTGCCTCTGGTGCTGCTGCTGGCTGCTGGCAACGACCAGCCATGGCCTCCAGTGCATCGGCCACCCAAACTATCCCTGCTACCATTGCCTCGGCTGTCCCATGCAGCTGGCTGATCTCCTCCCAAATGGCCAGCAGCACCTGACGAGTGCCTGTGGGTGAGACACAGTGTGACATGTGAGATATGTGTTGCACCTCCCACCATGATGCATGCAACAGGTATCCTGATGTAGCACATAGGAGGCCTGCAATGTATGGGAGTATATCCTCATATCCTGGTAGCACATTGTGGCGGACCATCCCAGAGCATAAATGTTGCTTGCACAGCGCCCCGTGTGTCAGGGTGCCCCACCCGGACAACTTACTGGCCAACCCCATGGGGAAACCAAGTATCATACAAACAGACTGCCTGCAGCAGAGGCAGTGTCTAGTGGCAGCCCCCCGCCTGCCCAGCGGACCCTCTGAGTAACCCCCTTGGCATTGCCAGTCAGGCCCACATGGAGAATCTGTGCCCCCTGCGCCTCAGTTAAGCCTGCCTGTGCTGATGGGGCACAGGCATATCCTGTCTCCCAGCGGCCCCAGTGATCCCAACACACCCCTGGGAGGTTGACACCCCCATTGTGGCTCTGGGAGCAAGCGCCAGGGGAGTGGGTCAGGATGTTCTGCTGGGCAAGCTGGGGGGCATGGCAGGACACATGTGGTTGTGGTTACCACAGCGGCAGTGGCAGCAGCTGCTATGTTTGTAGCTGTTCTACACTCCCCTGTGCTGCTGGGGGGGAGGGGTGTCTGGACTGCACACTGGGTAGTGGGGGGACGTGACCGGGGGTGGGCTGATGTTGTGCCCAGGACTGCTAATAGGCTGAATGGGAGGGGCCCTGGGATGCACATAGCTGCTGGGAGGGGTGTGTGATATGGAAATGGTGTGTGAGGGGAGGGAGCTATGATTGGAGATGGGGCATGTATGGGGGCCTGGGACAGAATATGGGCTGATAATGGGGCAAGGATCAGACTGGACATGGGCAGGTGGGGGTGCCAGGCATGGTCAGGGGTTGTGGTGGGGCCTAGACCGTGATGGACACCTGGAGGGGATGGAACTGTAGGTAGGCTCATGGGATGCAATGCTGGGCTAAGTGGGCTGGTGCCAGGATATGACATGGGCTGATGGTGGCTGTGGGACATGACAGGACATGGGTTGATGGGGAGCTATGATTGGACATGGGCTGGTGCGGGGATCTGTAGGGAGTGTCCCACCCCATCACCAGGTGGCAGCAGGTTGGAGCCCTGGAGCAGAACCTGTCCCACCCCCAGTGCCTACCCTTGAGTGTTGACCCGTGAACCTGCTAGCCATCTGTGCAGATCGGCCACACCCTCCCCCACGTGTCTCACATGCTGATTCCCCGACATGCCACACCACAGTTCCCAGATATGACCATGGGGGCACATGTATGTGGGGAGGCCCACTGTCAATGTTCGGGTGTGTGCCCCCACTGCTGTGTCTGGGGGGTGGTGTGCCACACCACCACATGCAACCATCCTGCCAGTTACCTACCCTCAGCATTGTTGCGTGACAAGGCGGTATGGGCCTGCAACTCCGCCAGTATAACATCCATGCCGGTGGGTGCTGTGCCTCTTGGCCCTGGTGCTGTCACTGTGTGCCTGCTCCCCACGGTCTCTGGGCCCTCCCCAGCCACTGTGCTGCTGCTGCTCCCCACTGGTGTGCGGACGTCCGCTGCCCCATCCTCCACCTCGTGCGGCACATCATTCCCTGGGGTCTCTGCACCGGTGCTGGCAGCAACTTCTGCCTCTGCCACCTCGGGTACCTCAGCAGCCTCTGGCTCTGCCAAAAACTCCTCCTCATCCACCTCCATGGCCTGGATGTCACCTGGGAGGTGGAACAAGGTACACAGTAGATACGGGATTGATCAAAACACATATGTATGGCTCTATGTTACATCCCCACCAACAGCAATGTGTGTCCCGCCTGTAACTGATGTCACTGCGCTTACAATGGGGTCAACACATGTGTGTCCAGTGTGATGTACCTGGCGGGGGGGGGGGGAGCAGCATGCCTTGGTGCTAGTGGTGGTGCGCCACATATGAAGTTTTGTTTTGGGGGGATGGGGTGGCGATTGACAGGGCCACTGTGCGCAGCACTAGGTATGCACTGTGCGTGTGACCTGGGATGTGGGCTCAGAGCTACATGTGCCCGGGGTGTGTGCGGGAAGCTGCAATGTGACTGGGGCCTGTCATAGTGTGTGTGAGCGATATGTATGCATTGGGGTGTGTGGTTATGCATGTTAGGTGTTGCTGCAGGGGTGCCGGTCAGCCAGACGTGTGTGGGGACTGCCACATTGGTGGCCGCTGTGGGGTGTGGGTGGCCATCTTTCCAGTACTGTGCATTTTGTGGTGGAATGTTGCAGGGGATGGGGGGGGGGGGCGATGCTGTGCATGAGGTTGCACTGTGTGTGGGGGCCATGGGAATGTGTCTGTGGCATTGCGGTGACTGTATCAGAGCTGACCCTGGGTGGTGTTGGTGTTGGGATAGGTGCATTTGTTAGAGGGGTCATTGGGGCTGGAGATGGGGACCTGACATGGAGTGGTGAGGGGGTGTCCACTGTGTGCGGGGGCGTGTATCTGCACATTAGGCCATGTGTTGTGTGTCCTGGGGTGGTCTGCACTGTGACTGGCTGACTGGGGCCTCACGTATGCTGGTGGTGGTGGCACGGGTTGGGAGGTTCGTGTGTGTGTGGTCAGTTGGTGCATTATAACATTACATGGGGACAGACATTATGACATGATATAGCCCTCACAGTACTCTATGTATCGTATGCTCTATAGTATACGATATACTCCAAGGTGTCAGACACATATCAATGAACACACAGACTTCCCACTGCACAACACAGGATCAATTCAAACTCTATAAGCTGCACTGAACCAGATCACTTAGTACGGGGTCACATTAGTAACAGAGCTATGTGTCTCTCAGCCATGCTCCCACAGATACAGAGAGGCCTAGCACCTCAGCTAACACCACAACAGTGTGCTAACTTACAATATGCTCAGTGTTACATCGGTCCATGAATGACCACCTCAGTAATGGGGCATGCATGCTGACCCAGACCACGCCCCCACTGTTGGTAGTTGACATGGAGATAGGGTTCTACCCAGGCCACAGAGCAGTGGAAACAGGCAGCAGCAGGCAGTCAGGACAAGCAGCAACAGGCAGCATACGATGATGCAGGACAACAAATCTCACACACATGAACTATGGCTGTCCACAGGAGCACCGACAGCAGGTGTTTTGACAAGCAGTGTCTTCATGGAGCACTACATGCAACACACTGAATATCTGTACCACTGAGACAGATAGGTGCAGGCTGTTTGCAGTTCATGGTGATAGCATGCTTTGGCCGGGATAGCGGCCTTTACCATGGCCAGGACACAGCCTTACACATATCTACCTCAGCGGTAATGACATGCAGCATGTTGCATGTACAGCTCCCTGTGGACGCTGTTTCCCCAGACACTTGGTGTTGGGTCCCCTGTTCACAGCCATATTGGTGGTGATTGTGCTTGCTTTTACATGCCTCATTGTGTGCTGCTTTTTGCTGCCAGGGTATACTGAGTGCTGGTGTGTGTTTCTACTGCCTTCTGACCTAGGTAGTGTCTTTTCACCATGCTAATCACCAATAGTAGTGGCCAGGTCTGGGTTATTTTGCATACCCCGGTACAGAGGTTATTAGGGCCATTGATGGCACCCTGAGCATATATTGAGGTAAAGCACCATTGTGGTGTTCTATGAGGTGCTCCTGCTCTCAGATTGTATTTGTGGGGTTTTGCCAGAGGGCTGCTGTCCTCTGTTACCTGGCGTACGGGTTATTACCTGCTTTTGGTATGGTGCAGGTTATATGAGGTGTTCTGTTCTCCTATTCCCTTTTGGATGTTCCTGAGGCCAAACGGTCATACGTCCAGCACTGTAACTGGTTTCCACTGGGTCACAGTATATATTCCCTGTACCTGGTTGCTGTCGCAGATGACACCGGTTACACACTGCCACTATTGGTCTGTGGGGGAGCCACAGGGGAAAGAGTTCTCACAAATAACATCTAAAATGTGTTGGCAATGTACTGAATATGTGGTGTGGGGTGCTGTGGGTAGTAGTAGACATCATGTGTGCACACGTGTTTACAGGGCACAGGAGAGCAAAGACATCATTAGCATAGCTATGTCAGTCTGACATGGGGCCTACAGAGGCCTAGTGTGAAAACTGTCAGTGTAGCAGAGAACAACTAGGTTATATATTTCCTATTTTTTATAGAAATAGGGGATGGAAACACAAACAAGGTGGGATGGTGACTGGTGGGAAAAGTGGTCACATGACAAGGAATAGATCTGAAATGGCTGGGTACATGTTGATACACAAAGCCAGAAAGGATCACACATCAGCAGAAATAGGCAGATATGTCAGGACCAAGAAAGGAATGAGAGAGAAAAGCCAGATGCATGGCATTGTAAACCAAGGGCCTATTTGGAATGAACACTCTATAACAGGCCAGACCTCGCAATGATTTGGGAATGTTCACCCCAATCTCTGGAGAGGGTGGATTGCAGATTCCTACTGTATGTCTGCTAATGAGAGAGTAGTATGTGTCTGATATCTGTGTGAAATGCTCGGTAGCTTCTATTTGCATATAGCTCGGAATCTCACTGTCATAGGTGACACTGTGCTGGGATCTGTCTATGGACAGGAAATATCTAACAAACGTAATAGCTGTTATAGCTGTAATAGCTGTTATAGCTGTAATAGCTGTAATAGCTGTTATAGCTGTAATAGCTAACAAACGTAACAGCTGTAATAGCTGTTATAGGGGGAATTCTCCATGTCACTCTGTCTTTAGTTAGCTTTGGTTGCCCTTCCTGTATGTTTACTTCTGTGATATTGGAATGCAAGACTGGCTGCATTTGTAGGACGATTCTGTGTGACTTATGTGCCAGGTAGGAATATAAGCTGCATGAGGTGGGATATTTTGGGAGGAGGTGGTAGGCCCTCCCTGTATGTAGGTCTTTGTTTCCTCTCTTGCACAGAGGAGGAGGGGTGGAAATCCGCCTGGCCAAAGGACTGCCCCCCCCCCCCCGGTTCGGTACACCTCTTCAGTGCTATACTATATCCAGCACTGTGAATATCTGGGACACACCCCCAGGTACCTGTCCTAGCCTCCCTGGAAACACTTTGGCAACTGTTGCTGCTTCCGTGGCCTCCTTTGCCTCTGTTGGGCCACACTTGATCTCAGGACATGGGCCCGCACCACCCCGGCCCTGACCCAGCATGTGCTGGGTCGTTAGCTGTACTTGTGCTGCATATCTCAGACCTACCTGCCTGTGGATGGGACGTGTCCAGCGCTGGGAACAGTCCATGCAGGTAGGCTGGGCCAAGATGCTCGGCCAGCTGCTGCTCCAGGGATGTCAGGCCGGGGACAAAGGGATCACCCCCACCAGTGCCAATAGCATGTCATCTCTCGGCCACCATGTGGGAACGGACCCCATGCTTTATATCATTGAATCGCTTCTTTAGGCTGTCCAAGTCCCTGGGTGGTCCCCCGGCCTGAGCCATGGCCTCCTGGACCTCCTGGCACACCTGTGTCCATGAGCTCACTGTTGTTCGTGAGCTCAGCCGGCCATACAGCACCTCTTAATTTTCTAGAACACTAGCCAGCAGGTTGTGATTCTCCTGCTGACTGAATCTGAGAGCCCTCTTCCTTTCCTCCGCCGGCACTGGCTTCTGCCTATGTTTTGCACTGTGTGGCCTCTCAGGCTGCTACTGGGTGGGCTGGGACACACCCGATGACCCTGCAACCTCCACCTCAGGCTCACCCATCCCTCCCACCTCTGGGGACTGCTGCCCAGGTGTTCCACTGGCCTCCCCTCCTGCTGTAAGAACATAAGAACATAAGATATGCCATACTGGGTCAGACCAAGGTCCATCAAGCCCAGTATCCTGTTTCCAACATGCGTGTCCTCATGCTGCATATCCCTGCTCTCTGTGTTGTCTCCCTGCCTGTCACACATCTTTCACCTCCTCTGGCCCTCGCCTACTATCCCCTCGCCTGCTCTGCAACTCACCTACTCCGCCCCTCACCTACACCGGCCCTCACATACTCTTCCACTCACCTCATCTACCACTCACCTACTCTACCTCTCGCCTGCTCCTCACCTCACCTACTCCACATCTCGCCTGCTCCTCACCTCACCTCAACTACTCTACCTCTTGCCTGCTCCTCACCTCATCTGCTCCACTCCTCACCTACTGTACATCTCACCTAATCTAACCCTTGCCTGCTCCTCACCTCACTTGCTGCACTCCTCACCTACTGTAAACCTCATCTGATCCTTATCTCGCCTGCTCTGCACCTCGCCTACACAAAACCCTCAGCGTGTACCACGTGTGCATGCCTTTTTATGCATTTTTGGCCGGGGTGCGGCCTTGCACGCATTGCGCATGTGCAGTGGCGTGTGTGCAGTGGTGTGTGCACAGCGTCTGTGCGCATTGTGCATGTGCTGTACATGTATGAGGGGGACCCCTGGGCATGTGCTGAGTGTGGTTCCGTGCACGCACATGGCATACGCGCTTGTGCATGCGACGTGTCTGTGTGTCATGTGGTGCGCGTGCGCATCTTGTGCTGTGTAGCACGTAGAACCATGCACAACCTGTATATGTATGTGTGTTGCGTGCATGCATCCCAGGGTTCCACGCAGAACACTGGCGGGGATGCGCAAATGCACCATATGGCATACAGACATGTCGCATATGCATGCGCCACACCTGCATGGTGCATGCACAGTGGTGCATGCACAGAATTCCACACAGCACATGCACATGGGTCTCCCTCATACACGTACAGTGCATGCACAACATGCGCAGATGCCGCACACATGCCACTGCACAGACATCACAAACGTGCTACTGCGCATACGCAATGCTGCAAGGCCATGCCCACAGCCAAATATGCATAAATAGGCATGCACATGTGGTACACACTGAGTGTTTTGTGTAGGTGAGGTGCAGTGCAGGCGAGGTGAGGATTAGGTGAGGTTTACAGTAGGTGAGGTGAGGAGCAGGCGAGAGCTAACTGTCTCTGATTTTTCTGCTGTCCATGATGGCTGGCTTTGTCATTGCTGCATGTGCGTGGGGGGGGGGGTTCAGGCACCATGGTTGCCTGACGAGGGAGATGGTGTCCATTGGGTTGAGGCACAGGGCATGGGTGTAGTCCCGCTGCAACACAGACCTGCAGCTGTGGGGGCAATGCAAGCTGGGGCTGTGCCGGCACAGCGCAGGAGGCATGCTGAGCTGCTCCCTCGCCAGCCTCACCTCTACAGCCCAGGGCCCAGCTCCAGGACATGCGTGTGGACCAGGTCATCTCCCTATACCATCTCAGCACAGGGGCTATTAGGGAGTTCTTTGAGGATCTACAACCTGACCTTGAACCCCTGACTAGTCGGTCACATGCCATACCGGGTTTGGTCAAGCTCCTGGCTGCCCTACATTTCTTTGCCTCTGGCTGTTTACAGTCATCTGTGGCCACAGTGGGTGGCATGAGCCGCCCCACCTTCTCACACTGTCTCTACCAGGTACTGCGGGCCATGGTCAGCCGGGTGGGGAATTACATTGCAATTCCCAACACTAGGCAACAGTGGGGGACCCTGAACCAGGCCTTTGAGAAGGTTGCGGGGATACCACACATGATGGGAGCTATTGATTGCACACATGTTGCCCTGGTCCCACCCAGAGACAGGGAGGCAGTGTTCCGCAAATGCAAACACTACCATTCCCTGAATGTTTAGGTTGTATGTGATGCAAATATGCGTATTCTGAATGTGGTCCCTAGGTTTGCAGGGTCCGCCCATGACTCCTACATCCTGCATCACTCAGCACTATTCGGACAATTTGAGGCCGGACAATATGAGGACTGTATACTGCTGGGTGGGTATTTCTCATCTCTGACATGCACATGATGTTCCTCTGAGTAACCGTAAGTACACATGTCTGTGTTTGCAGTGTGTCCCTAGTTGTGTTTGTGTGTCATCTATGTGTGTGTTCTGGGGGGGGGGGGTGTTAGTTTGCTTCCAGGTCTTCTTTCCTACGGTGCTTTGTGTTGGTGGCACATTCACCTCTGACATTTATGGCCATTTCACATTGTGTGATTTGTGTTGGCACAGTACAACACACATGTATGCTTCATGTTTATCAACAGTGTAGTGTCTCTGCCATCCTTTCTGGGCAACTCAGGCACCTCTTCATGTTCCACCTGCTGTGTGTGGACAGTATCATGGCCCTCACAGGCTTGCACAGGTGTGCATCACTACCCTTGTCCAGGGTGAATTGCCATGTGTGTGGCTGATGTGTTCGCAACCGGCGCTACTAACTTTTGGCTACAGGTGTTTGGGCATGTGTTTGGTGTGGTTACAGATGATGTAGATTGCACTCCTTACCCCTCCCCCGTGTTCCATGTCTCACACCTCCAAATGCTGCCGCATAGATGTTGTGTGATGTCATATGTTTCTGTCAGACTTGTATGTGCTGTTGGTTTGCACGTACATGCTTGTGTGCATGTGTGTGGACATCAGCTCCTGCTTTAACTTTCCAAATTTCTTTCTGCAGGTGATGCAGGATACGGGTGTCGTCCCTAGTTGCTGACACCTGTGCATCTACCACGGACATGTGCAGAGATGAGATACAATGAGGCCCATGCCTCCAGCTGCTCAGTCATCGAGCACACCTTTGGCGTTTTGAAAAGTCACTTCAGGTATCTGGATAGGACCGGCGGAGCCTTACAATACAAACCCATGACTGTGGCACAGATAATTCTGGCCTGTTGCATCCTGCACAACATTGCTCTCAGGCACGATATCCCAGTCCAAATTAATGAGGATCTGGAAGATGATCCTACGTGCCGTCCTGTACGTGGCCGTGGTGATTGCTGATTGCGGAACTATTCTCATGTAAGTACTGCCTATGTTGGAAAAAACATTTGGGGATATATGTGCTACTACTACTACTGAGCATTTGTATAGCGCTACCAGTCATATGCAGCACTACACAGACATATAGGAGACAATCCCTGCCCATCAGAACTTACAATATAGTCAAACACAAACACAGGAGGTGTGTGTAGGGGAAAACAGCGGGTGGACGGGAATCAGGTGAGTCAGGATTAGTTGGCGTAGGTGAGTAGGTTACCTTTCACACGGGATTGGTAGATGGTTAGAGAAGGTGGCTGGTGTACAGACACAGGTAGTTTGTTCCAGCCATAGGGTGCAGCAAGGTAAAAGGAGTGTGATGTGTGGTTAACAGTAGGAGAGCGGGATGTAGATAGGACCAGTTGCCTAGACGTGTGGATGTCACGATGGGGGATAAACGCGGATTGATTAGATTGCATACACTGATGAGCAGGAACTGTGTGTTATATGTTTCTGTACAGCGCTGCGTACGACTGGTAACACTATCTACATGCTCAGTATTAGTAGTAGTTGAGATACGAGAGGAAAGGTACTGAGGAAACACAGAGTAACTGCATTTTTAGCTCAGTGGGGGAAGCTAGACCTGGATGCGGAAACGGATTGGGAGCCAGTGAAGTGAACTGGCAAGAGGAGTCATATGGCCATGATGAGGCTGGCGGAAGATTAGCTATGCAGCGGAGTGTTGCATAGATTGAGGTGGACAGAAATGATTCAAAGGGATACCAGCAAGGGGTAGGTTACAGTAATCAAGAGGGGAGGTGATTAAGGGGTGCATTAGCGTTTTAGTTGTGTGTTCAGGGAGGATGGGGGGGATTTTGCTAATGTTATCTAGAAAGACACCGCAGGCCTTAGCTACAAGATGAGTATGTGTGGAGAAGGAGAGAGAGGAGTCAAAGACAACCCCTACATTGCAGACCAAGGTGAAAGGAAGACGTAGCAACCTATACACAGACACTGAAAATGGAGGGGAGGGTTTGGGGGGAGAGATAAGATGTTGAGTCTTAGCCATATTCAATTTCAGGCAGCGGGGAGACATCCAGCCAGCATTGTCAGACAGGCAAGCAGAGATCGGGGTCTGGATTGCAAGAGTGTTCAGGGGTGATGAGATATATTTGGCATTCATCAGCATACAGCTGGTACTGAAAGCCAGGGGAAGAGATAGCCGCACCAAGGAAATTGGTATAGAGATAGAAAAGAAGCAGACCCAAGACATATCCCTGTGTTACAGCAACTGGGAGCAGGGTCACAGAGGAGGTGGAGCCACCAAAACACACACTGAAGGTGCGATGGGTGAGATATGAGGGGCAGCAGGATAATACAGAGGCCTTAGGGACAAGCGAGGACTGAATATCGAGGTGAAGGTTGTGGTCAACGGTGTCAAAGGCAGCAGAGAGGTGAAGAAGGGAGCAGACAGAGTACAGGCTCTTGTATTTTACCAAGAACACATCAGTGGAGACTTTGGCAAGAGGCAATTCGGTACAGTGTAAAGGACAAAAGCCAGATTATAAAGGATCTAGAGGGGCATGAGAGGTGAGGAAGTTAAGGTGCTATGTGTGTTGCACAGCTCCAACATGACATATGTATGTTTCTCTTGTGTTTATCAATCCCCAGGATATGCGTTGTGACCTTCCTAGTGCTGTGGTGCAGTGGCAGCTGTCTGTACTTCAATCAATGTGCAGGAGACTGGGGTAGGAGGACATACAGGTAAATGGTCTGTGGGGACAATCAGGCACAGCACATGTCTGAGGTTATTTGTCCAATGCACATATGTTGTTGTTCACCTCTTTGGCCTGCACCCCCATACCCCATATGTTGATGTTGGTACACATATGCACATGTGTTCCTGCTCAGTTCATCTTCTCCAGCACTGTTTCTGGGACACATCCAACAGAGCTGCGTGTGTCTACAGGTCCTAGGTGTTCTGGTGGTGGGCCGCACGTACACCCTTCCATGACATTGTAGCATCAGCCAACAGCAGGGTATCATTGCATTTGGCAAAGCTTTCTCTCCACTAATCTCCAATTGTGCACAGATAGTCCGTATGCTACCGGTGGCATGCTCACCTTATCATACTGTGTGTGTGTGTGTTTTTGGCGTGGCTGTGTAATGATACATTGTGCAAGCAGTTTGCATTATCATGTGGTGGGTGGGGTCTTTAGACCTGTGGAGCAGTGGTGACTGTGCTATCTCTACCTTACTGCTGTTGACCTTGTGAACATTATGCGCATGTGTTTTGTGTTGTGAAATGACCTATCTCTTGTGTGCTGACAGACCACTGTGCATCAGCATTTCTGTATCACAGATGATGCCATAATTTGGACATGCAGCAATGGTAGCTGGACATGGGGACATGGTGATTCTACACATTTTGCTGAATTTTCTGTCTTTACTATGATGTGTTGTGGCCTTTGTCTGCCTCAGACAATCCCTAGCAGACACTTGCTGCAGACACATGGTAGGTTGCACCTTGGATCTTTTGGGACTGACATCCACCTTTATATTTTTGTGTTTTGCTGTTTGTTTCATGGACCTTTCCTGGGGGGTCTCTGTGCACCAACACTGATGGACATGGGGTGGAGCTGTGAAACGCCTGTGTAACATGGGCATGGACATGACCATATCTATATGACATCCTCGTCTACGGTTACATTTCCACATTTCCCCAACATGCACTGTGTTCTGTTTTGTGATCATGTAATGTTTGCATGTCTGACGTTTCATTATATACATACTGATGTCTGGCTCCCTGCAATGTGCCCTGATGTTGTGTGCAGCATACCATGACAGTGTTTCTCCTTCTTCTGACACAGGGCAGAGGACACACACTGCACATCTACTACACTGCATCTGCAGTCACCATCACCCACCTATCGGAGAACACAACAACACCATGCACCTATCCCTGGGAGATGGTGCCATAGGATGGCTGACCTCTGCGAGTGGGACACATGCCTATGATGGACATTATTGTTGGACTGCTACTTAGAGCATAATAGGCCTGTCCAACACACTGTTGCTACTGTGCTCTGGCTGGGTGTCGTGTTCATCGCAGGAGACACACATGACCTTTCGAGTACTGTGGCAGATTGAGATGTCACACTTGACGGTGCATGTCCAGGGATTCATGGACAGTATTAATGGGACATGTTGGGTTGCAGATACCATTTGCACTATGGACACTGTGTACTGGCCCCTACGTGTGCAGCAGGGACTGACATACTCGCTCTATGTTGTACATCCATCTGACATTGTGTTAGTGTGTGTTGCCCATGTGTGTGACCTGCACCGCAGGATATCCTCATCTGTTTAGTTCACCAGGAGCATACAGCCATGTGTGTGGCACAGGGGGAACATTGTATAGGTCCTCTTGTATTTGTAGGGCTACCCTGCACTTGGACATGACACGGTATTTACCACCACACCACTTTGATGCACGCCAACATTTGGATTGATGTTTGCCCTCACCAAGGGTATTACAGTGCATGTGGGGCATCACTGTGTCATAGTTCAACGTACACAGTGCATGTGCATGTGACTGAATAGGTTGGTACACCAGAGCATGTGGCAGTGTGGCTTCTGAGTGGGTTACTGGCCCATGTTTGACCTTTCTTTCAACCTCTATGTACAGGTTAGTGTGTTTGGTTACTGTACAGACGTGCCACTCTACATTGATTTACAAACATAGCATTGCATGTCTGCACAGTCCGATTTATCCCCTGATGTTCCGCCACTCACATTGCACCGGTAACTTGGCAATGTGGCAGTGTGGATGTCCGTTTTCTTCCTTCATTTGTGCATTCCATGTACCGTGCCATATGTGTGCGCATACTGTATCCACACCACCCATTGCAGAGGACCTTCTGCATAGTGCTATCTCTGCATGTGTGTGAGGTTGCGCTTTGTTTATTCTCTGGGATCATGTGCCTCTTGTACCTGTTACCATATCCTCATTTTGCATTTGGCCAGTGTTTTTGGTAAAACTGGTGCCGCTTTGATTGCTATATCAAGCATTATGTGACAGCTGTAATATATATATATATATATATATATATATATATATATATATATATATATATATTGTCATAAGGAACAAGAATCAGAGCCCATGGAAACAGGGACTTCATATCAGAATGAATGCATGTTTGACAGCTCAGAGCAAAACAGAGAGAAGGGTTGGCATAGAAACCCCAAACAAATGAGGTCACTCAGTGCTAGGGAACGCCCGAGCCAAGAGCTAACACATGGCTCATTAGCAAAAGAGAAACAGCTGATGGGGAGCGGAGTTTCAGCCACCGGGAAAAGCAACACAGTTAAAAATCCTCTAGTTAGGGGAGAGGAGAGAACTGGGACAGGAACCAGGAGAGCAAGAACCACGACAGACAGAACAAGGTCTGAGAGGACGGAAAGGATTGAATGGCATGAGAAAGGGGAAAAAGGTGAAAGACAGGATAAGAGAAGGGAGGAAAAACCCTATCTTACCTGGGAAGGCTCATCTAGAGAAGGGAGCTGTGAAAGCCATGCTGACTCCAGGAAGCAGGAAATTCCACGCCGGAGAAAGCAATACACGGCTGGACAAAGCACAGAGGAACTCCACTCTCCTAAAGGCAAGCAATACCTTTTAAATCCCCTGAGAAGACAGTCTCAGTCCTCTAGCACTAAATATAGTGGAAGGGAAACTTGTTGTTCTGAAGAGGAGTTTTTGCCTGTAAGAAACCCTAGGCAAACTAAAAGGAAAGAGTTTTACAGGGAGCCATATTATAGCCAAGAAAGGTCCCTGGATAAGCAGTGGCTGGAAGACAGAAGAATATTTCCAGATAGCTTTGCAGAGGAGTTTGATAATAGCCCTTGTACGTATCAAGAGTTGTGTGAGAGAGCTGACCGAGAGCTTTATGCAAAACACCTGAGTTCAGCTAAGCTGTTGGGGGATGGGAACACTGTGAATGAGCAAAGGGCAGAGTTCTCCCCGGAGGAAGTTGAGGATAACGTGCATGAAATGCAATGTGAATTTTATCCAACTTCAGACACTGAAACCTATATGGACTGTACGTACACGGTATCAGATAATATACAATCCTTGTGCTAGTCTTGCTATAACCACTGCTGCAATAGAAAAACAGTCCAAAAGCAAGTTTGGAGGAAAACTGTTTTTGTATTTCATTTTTCTGTTAAGCTGAAGATAAGCATTGCCTAAGTTGTTTGGTTCCTTTGTTACCTTATACCAGAAGTATGGACTTTTCTGTTGTGATGTTCTAAAGGTCAAAATTCCAACCCTGGGAAGGGAATAAATCCATTTTGAAACCTTACCATTCGTGTACACAACTATTTTTCTTTAAGCCACGGAACTACAATTCCCAGGAGGCTTTGCAAAGCCTCAAATTCAAGTTCACAAGCTTAAGGAACACATCACCCCACTCGCTTAACCCACGCTGAGGCCTCTGGGAGAGAGGGGCGGTGACAATATATATATATCTGTGTGTGCACTTGCTGACATTTTGGTACATATGCTTTCTCAGGTTTGTGCCTCCTGTATTGGCAGGCAGGTATGTTTTTGGGGACAATTCATGATTGATGTGTGTTGGGCCATCATCATGCACCACCTACTGTCTACATGCACACATATGTGACAAAGGCATTTGGGGCATGCAGCAGCATGTGGGGGGCTACTGCATAGTGCACACCATGCAGCTACTGCACATTATCTGTACTGCTCATCATCTGTAGATGGGCCAGTGACGTTTGTGCGACATGTGGGTTGCTGCCCTGCTCAATATGGTTTCAGTTTGTTCACTGTAAACCAACCGGCTTCATATCATGAAAGGCGGTATATACGATATGTCTACTAATTAGCGAAAAATAAAATATATGTGTTGGATGCATATTTGTCTCTGCTACTGCTTGACCACACTGACACACGTATTTAGTGATTTACTGGTGATGTACATGGCCTACCTGTGCTCACATCCTTGTACGGTGGCAGCTGTCTATGTGGCAGCCATCTGCCACATCACAGGGTGCTATGGGTTTCCATACATACATTCCCTTTGACAGAACATATTTGCATTGTGCTTGGTGTGTTTGCTTGGGATAGTGGTTACAGGCATGTGTTGGAGCACCATAGGTTGCAGGTTTGATTCCAACATGTTTTCTTTCCTTGTGTTATGCTAACCTGACCATGAAATGGCTGCAGCTTCGTCACCTCTCCACACACCCTTGCATCTCTTCACTGTACACCACAGTGTACTCTCTATGCAGCCTATCTGTTGCATATTAACTGTTACATATGGCTCTTTTTTACACTGCCCATGTGGGCAGCTGGCTTGGGGGATTGGTGTTGGTCTTGTTAAGCTGGTCTGGGCCACCTTGCTTTGTAAGTTCAATTCTCACATGCTCCTGTTCTGTTCCCCATTTTTGCCCTGCTCCACAGAGCATACCCTGCCACCCTTTGGGTTTAGGTTCTTTGCTCTTTTGCATGCTGTCTCCACTGCATAACATTTCATTGTGTGTGTGCATGTGTTTATATGTGGCTCTCATCCCAATTACAGACTGTGATATGAGCTGTACACAACTGTTCTGCATGTGCATTGCATCATGGTTACTGTTGGGGTTGCCCTATCCTGGAAGACAGTAGGCTTGTTGTGTGGTGCCCTGCAGTGTTCTTGTATGCAGCCTTTGCTGTGGAACTCATGTTGGTGGTATAGCCTACTGGCTTATGCAGTGACTTCTAGTCTAGTGGTCATGGGTTTGATTCTTCTCTGTTCTCCTTTTTTTATGCCTGTCCTACACAACTACTTTTCATTCCTGTAACAGTCATATCTGTGCAGATCTGTGCTGACGGCACATTATACCCTCATCACAGTTGCCAACCATCCTTCTGTCCATCTATCTGTGTCTGCCAGCTGTGTGGTGTCCTGCCCTAATGTGCAGGCTACTACCCCATGTCCTGCACTGGTACCCTTTTCTGCATTGCGGCTCTTCATGCTTGCCTCTCCTGTGTCTGCTCTGCATGGCACTACTACTCCTCTGTCCTCCTGTCATTGCACTTATCCTGCCACCTCTGCCTCCTCTGGTGGACACGTATTCCCTTCCTCTGCCACACACTGTCATTGTTGCACTTTACATTACCATAACCCTGTGCATCGGTGCAGCTGCCTCCGATATGTTTGTCCACTTTACCAGCTGCCACATGGGCTACACGCAGATTTGGCAGGCCCATCAGCTCCAACATCTATTCCTTCCATCACTTGTTCATTGCCTTTTCTTGGTGCTCTGTGCAGTGTTAGGTTTACATCTGTGTTTTGCCCATACATTGCATGCTTGTCAACTTGGGCCACCTTACTGCCTTTGGGCACCATTTCTTGAGTCACCTTAACATCCTTGGGCCTTCTTTAGCAGCACCTTATGTTCTGGCAGCTTATGGGGCTCCTTATATGGTGCCTTGGAGGGTGTCAACCTACGGCGCCTCATAGGGCGCCTTTTAAGGTGCCTTAGGGTGGGCGCCCTATAAGGCGTCCTATAATGCGCCTTGTCAGCCTGGTGATGCTTGGTTTGTCAGCTTTTGAGCCGCCCACTTGGGCACCTTGTACAGCACGTTGTCAGCCTTGTCATGTGCTTGGTTTGACAGCTTTCGTGCCGCCCTCTAGGGCACCTTGTACAGCGCCTTGTCACCCTTATCATGTGCTTGGTTTGTTAGCTTTCGTGCCGCCCTCTGGGGCAAATTATGACCCGCCTTGACTGACATGGCGCTTTATGATATGCCTTATAGGGCACCCTAAAAGGCACCTTAGGTTACAGCAATGAGGTGAGGGTGTTTTTGCTGGCAGCACAGATTGCAGAGATGTGTCTGACTGTTACAGGTAGGAAAAGGGATTGCCTTGGACAACTTTATTAGATGAGACCTCTGAGGGATTGAACCCATGAACTCTGGTTTGGTAGTTATTGTATTAACCAGTGGGCTACACCTCTATAGTATTCCTTACTGTGCTGGCACGAAATTCAATGTGTTATTCACAATGCCGCCTAAATCTTTTTCCTGGGTGGTGGTTCCTAATGTGGAACTTTGAATCGTATAACCATAGTTTGAGTTGTTCTTTTTTGGGTGCATAACTTTGCCCTTGTCCATATTAAATTTCATCTGCCATTTGAATGTCCAGTCTTTCAATTTATCAAGGTCCTCTTACAATTTCTCACAATCCTCTTCGGTTTTAACAACTTTGAATAATTTGATGTCATCTGCAAATTTGATTACCTCACTCATTATTCCCATTTACAGGTAATTTGCGAATATATTAAAAAGTAGTGGACCCAGCACAGATCCCTGGGGTACTACACTATTCACCTTTCTCCAATGGGAAAATTGGCCATTTAGCCCTACCCTCTGCTTTCTATCTTTTAACCAGTGCCTGATCCACAATAGTGCACTGCCTCCTATCCTATGACTTTTTAATTTCACCAAGAGTCTCTCATGAGGGATAAATTTGCATATATTGGAGTACCATTGCATACAAATCTGTACCCTGCATATTCACTATGGAAATCCGAAAACCAACTTTCTAGCTGTGCTTCCAGGAGAGTGTTGCAAAGCTTGGTATGTTAAATCATCTTTAATACTGTCTTGGCAGTATCCAGCTTTTTTGCTAAAATGTATGGGCTACAATTAAACAGATATTAGGCTTTCCATTAAATTTGTCATATCAAACTGTAATTTGGAAATCAGTTGCCTTATCTGAAATCCTGTCCCTTTATCAAGGGAAATTACTGAATGCTTTGTCATCCACAGTTTGGCAAATGATTACAACTGGAAAATGTCTTCTAATTTTGAAGGGTCTCAGGATATCTCACTTATGAGGCAGCAGCTTCTTTCAAAAGATATTCCTAGCCTGCAACCATATTCAAGATTATTAATGAGGATACCCTGCAATTAACTGTGTTCTCTTGCTGAACAAGTATTATGCATCGCTCAGGAGCATGTTATTGAAGTGTTGCTTAGTCCGTTTCACTTAAAATATTTTAAACTGTTGAAAACCACAAAAACTCATGCAGAGGCAGGCAGGTCTAGGTGTGCATGCTGTGGCCTCTCATTTCCCAGCTGTTATTCACATTCCTCACGGGACTCACACACTTACCGGCTGTGCCTGACACATATTCCTGGTTTGAGATAAGACAGTAGAGACATCATATGTGCCACAGCATGATATTATTGCAGGGCGAGGCAGAGGGGTGGAGGATGGTATGAGGTGAGGAGAGTATAGAAAACACACAGACAGCCCAAGCTTGGATTTCTAATTTCATAGAGACATGTAGAGGGAGGGCAAAAGACCATGCTGTCCTGACTTATACTACATAATTATGCATGCATAGCAGCTAAATATCACTACTACACATATAGGGATCAGTAGGACCTGCTAATAGGATAAACCCCACTGGAAGTGATATTCAGCCACACTTACTGGCCGGTGCTGCTAAATATTCCCTCTAAGTTCTGTGGCACTGACCAGACAGTGCTGAGGTGGTCAGTGGGCATGGCGAAGGCAGTCCCAGCACTTTTCTGGTTAGCAGCGATTTCAGCCTACTAGCATGATGAGCGCTGTATGAAGTTATGCCATCTCAATAGCTCTTCCTAACCTTATGCAAGTTGGCTTCCTGGAGAGTGGAGGAATATCACTGCTGTCCTGATAAGCATGCCGGTGGGCGCTGAATCCGGATAGTCAGGGTCGGAGGCTATCCAGATTCTGGTGTTGAATATCTGGTTTCACTTTTGCCCATGGCGACCAGATGCCTTAAAAATGCTGACCACTGCAAGCTGAATTTATTTATTTATTTTATTTATTTAAAAGGATTTATATACTGCTTTATCCTGAAATCAAAGCGGTTTACACATCAAACAAATCAAAAAGTGCGTGGGTGTGGGCATGCAGTTGTAATTGACAGTGTAAAAGATGATTACAGGGTGAGCTATATACAATGAAATCTATGTACAGGTGAGCTAAATACAATAAGAATTATGTACAGAAACTATATACAATAAGATTTATGTACAGGAACTATATACATATTGCAGGGAGTGGGAGGTAGCGTGGATAGGGGTTGAGGTAGGGTGAAGAGAGGGTCGTCGGTAAGGTCAGGTGATGTCTTTATAGTTTTCTGTGAAGAGAGTCGTTTTGAGCATCTTCCTGAAGTCCTTGAGGTCTGTAGTTGATCTCAGGTTGTTGGGGAGTGAGTTCCAGAGTGCCGGCGTGGCCAGTGATAGTGCTCTTCTTGAGGTATCCTGTCTTGTTTTAGTAAATGCTTTGGGTGTGTTGATGATGTCTGTGGTGTCTTTTCTCCTGGGTCTGGTGCATGTGTCAGGTTTGATGAGGGGTTTCAGACTGTCTGCTGAGAGGTTCTATTTGATTTTGAAAATGTTTAGTAGCACCTTATAACGGATGCAGGAGGTGATTGGGAGCCAGTGGAGTTGGTTGAGGATGGGGGTGATGTGATCGTGCCTTGAGGCATCAGTTATTATTCGGGCGGCAGTGTTTTGCACCATCAGTAGTGGCCGGGTTGCTTGTTTTGAGAGTCCGAGGTAAATGGTGTTGCAGTAGTCTAAGAAAGGAGTTATGAGAGCTTGACAGACCCATAGCTACCAATGGTGAATGTTGTCTATATATTCCAGAGTTTGATTACATGTTGAGTGAAAAAATATTACACTGTAGCTTCATTACATGTCTCCTAGTCTTTCTATATTTTGATGCATTAGAGATATCCTGCCAACCTGACTGGTTTGTGGCCCTCTAGGGCTGGATTTGGAGACTCCTGCCTTACACCTCTGTCATTTAAGATTGTGAGTGGGCAAGATGCAGATATCCTAGACATCAAAAGGGTAGATAGAATGTGTCACATGCCTCCTCAATTCTCACCACCACCAAAAAGTTGTCTAATAGACAATATTTTGGTGGTGGTGAGAAGCAAAGAGGCATGTGACAAATTCTATCTAACCTTTTTGATGTCTTGGAGATCTGCACCTTGCCCACTCACATTCTTAAATGACAGAGATGTAAGGCAGGGGTCTCCAAATCCAGCCCTAGAGGGCCACAAACCAGTCAGGTTGGCAGGATATCTCTAATGCATATATATCTTATGCATATTCATTAGGCCTATCCTGAACACCCGACTGGCCTAGGGGTTCAAGGAGGACTGTTTAAGAACCACTGGGATAGACAGAAACACACTCCCCACACCTATGCCAGCATTGTGCAACTATAGAGGTGTTTGGCAGTCCTGGCCACTGCACCAGTCCTGGGCACAGTGCAGGCATGGCTATGGTACGCAATACTGTTTGGGTCACTCCCCAGGATGGTAAACACTGTCAGACACAAGACCTGTAGCACACTCCACAGACATCAGAAAGGTTGCTATGATGCAGCTCAATCAGAAAATTGTACTTAACTTCGGAATTGCTATCTGCCAGTAATCATAGCAACTTTTTGATAGCTGTGTACCGTATTCCCAGGTTTAGGGTGGCATTGCTAAGGTATGCAAGTGTTAGTATTGGGAGATGCAGGCAGGGCCCAACATCCTGCCTCTCCCGGAGGCCGCTGTTTTAGGGCAGAGGTTCCGAACTCCAGTCCTGGAGTGCCAAACACTGTTCGGGTTTTCATGCTGTCCCTCATGAATATGCATGAGATACATCTGCATACCATGGGGGCGGCACATAGAAATGCAGCACAGGCATCTTTATTAGAGGCAGCATGGAACCTGAATGGTGTTTGGCCCTTCAGGACTGCATTTGGGAGACTCTGCTCTAGGTATTGCACATGTCTATGGTGTCTGTGCTCTGTAGGGTAAAATATAGGCATTTCAAGCATGTTTATGTTATCTGCAATAAAGATTCCCTCTTTATTACCATGGTTTAGTACTGAGTAAAATATGGGGACTGGGTTGGTGGGAGCCACAGCTGGGACTTGAACCTGTGACCTTCTGCTCCAGAGCACACTGGCTGTACATACTGCACCACACTGTTGCCACAGAGACAGCTATTCCCTGGGGATACCATGACTGTTCGTCAGATAGGGCCTGTCTGTTGCAGTGCATGGCACCCATCTACACAGGGCTAGGCCAAGGTCTGCTCTGGGCAGCTGCCACTTCCCCCTCCACCACCAGTACCCCTCCGCCACCATGGTAACATGTCCTTATATTAGAGACAGCATGAAACCTGAATGGTGTTTGGCCCTCCAGGACTGCATTTGGGAGACTCTGCTCTAGGTAATGCGCATGTTTATGGTGTCTGTGCTCTGTAGGGTAAAATGTAGGTGTTTTGGGCATGTTTACGTCATCTGCAATAAACGTTCTGTCTGTATTAGCACGTTTTAGTAGTGGGTAAAATATGGGGACTGGGTGGGCAGGAACCACAGCTGGGACTTGAACCTGTGACTTTCTGCTTCTGAACAGACTGGCTGTGTGCACTGCACCACTGTGCTGCCACAGAGACAGTGCTTTCCCTGGTGATACCATGACTGTTCGTCAGACAGGGCCTGTCTGTTGCAGTGCATGGCACCCACTTACACAGGGCTAGGCCACGGTCTGCTCTGGGCAGCTGCCACTGTCCCCTCCACCACCAGTATCCCTCTGCCACCATGCTGACATACACTTCTGCTGGTGGTGCTGGTAGAGCACAGTCTCAGGCCATCCAGTGTGCAGGTAGGTGGCTGCCTATGGTGCGGGTTCTGGGGTAGGAGTGCCTGCATAGCTGTCCACGCTTCCCCACAGCACCACATGCCAATGTTCCGTGCCCTTGGGGGTACCTGCTGGGTACTATCCCCTGTGACACTGTGGGAAGCACACTCGTGCCCATGTTGGGCCCTCAGCAGTTGCTGTCTGGATGCTCTACTGTTTCAGCATTCCTATGGGCCAGCTAGGCATCACCCTAGTCCGCACTGTGGCCCAGCTGCACCACAGCATGTGCCGCCTGCAGCCCTCTGTGTCCCCTTTTCCAGCATCTGTCCAGTTGCCCGTTCCGACATGCCCGCCCTGCTGTTGCAGAACATGTGCACGCCATAGGAAACCTGGCCAATGGAGTCGGAAACCCTGCTCAGCGCAATTTCACTGTGGGCTCATTCACCTTGTATGGAGACGGAACATAGACCCTTCCAAAATTCATATCTTTTTTTTGGATCTTTCTTGGGAGTGTTTTTTGATGTTTCCCATTGATATCACTATTGTCCAGCTTGGTTATGTTTTTATTACATTTTCTTCTGTTCATTTTCAATGTTTATTTGCCCTTTTGTTCCGTGCACATGTATCACACTTATCACTTTTTGTAGGATTCCCTGGTTTTGCTGTACATTGCTGACGTAAATGGTTTCTTTTCCCTTTAAATCACCTCTAACGCCAGGGTTTCACTGGCGTTAGTTTTGAGCCTCAGATTTCACAGCGTTAGTGTGCGGGGAGCCTCTCCCCTCCCACTCTCCGCCCATTGACCCTCTCTCTCTCTGCCCCTGGGGAGCCTTCCTCCGCCCCTGGGGAGCCTTCCTCCGCCCTCCGGGAGCCTTTCTCCGCCTTCAGCGCTTGTTTCCGCCGCTGCGCGTGTTATTGCGCGATAAGGTACCTTATCGCCCGGTAACGCACCTTCATCGGGCGATAAGGTACCTTATCACCCGATAACGTCGCCGGGCGCACATTAAGACGGTTTAGTAAACATACCCCTAAGAAAGCTAGAAAATAAAACTAACTTTTCTGTAGAGCTCGTATTAATTGTAGAAAAATCTTTGTAAGATTACAAAGAAACAAAGTGTCCGATATTCTGAGCTGGTGGCAAGATGCAAGCACAGGGTCTAGCCGTCAGTGCTGAACTTAACTACAGATATTCAATGCTAGGGTCATATGCAGCTCTGGTACTGAACAGCTTGGGTCACCGCACACCATAGCTCCCAAGCAGCACCATAGCTCCTCCCAGCCACCATAGCTAACCAAGGAGCAACGATATTGAATGCTGCCTGGTTAGCTCCCGTGGCTATAAGAGAGGCGAGGGCTTTCCTCGCCTATCTTTTAGATACAGATCGCTAACCAGGCAGCATGCAATATCGCTGCTACCTGGTTAGGGACAGTCGCTGCCTCCGCTCCTCCCAGGAATGCCCATGACACACCCCGATGCTAAGCAGTTAGCCCTGGGGCATGTAAGGGAGAAGAGTGGGGATATTCAGCGGCTCTAGCCGTGTTAGTGCTGTCGAATATCCCTCTCAGTGGCTGTCACACGGCTTACAGGGCTGGAAACCATGTAACTGCCTTTCGAATATCGGGCCCCAAGACTTTATAGCTTGTTAGTTTTTTTCAAGGGTGTTTCCAAGCTGTCAAAAGACATATTGCCTTCTCAAAAATAATTCAGGGGGCCCAGTTAAGTATGCAGGAAGAACCTCCTTTTTGCAATAAGATAAGGTGTTACAATTGAAGACTGGCAGATGTCTAGGCATAAATCATCTCTAAGCTTTGATCTGTTTTGTGTTTAAGTCAGAGTGAATCAAATGCGGGGCAGAGAAAGCATTCAATCTATCTGCCATCTGCTTTTCTCTCAAATCCGGCAATAAAAATTTGAAGTAATACTCAAGCAGGCATTGTATAGTGTAATTCTTTATTCCAAAATCCACAAAAACATATTAAGGAAAGATATTTATTGTGCACTTCAAGGGATTCCTGTAACATACTACTGCACCTCCTCATTTTCAAAATGGCAGGTTAGGTATGTGGTGAGAGATGCATGGGCATATTCTGAAATAGCGCTGTGGGCCTGTCTATGTTCCCAGAATGACGAACGTCCATACTTGACATGTGCAGGTTTCTAAACGGGCAAAAACCTGCACGTCTGACCTATTACTCTGCACATTGCCATTTTTCCTTTTATTTCACGGACTTGTATATCTTTCAGGATAGGAAATGGCTAATTTTACAAGGCACTTATACATACCTACTTTCTCTGCAGCCCCTTACACTGATTTTCAGCTCTTTTCACTTGTCCTAGATCTCATCTATACAGCCTTTCTAAAATGTGCCTTATAATTTTTAATACTATCCATTCACTTATTTCTATGGTTTCATGATATTTATCATTTTGTCATTATTTTACCAAATCTGTGTGTCATGTTGTTTTTATAAGCATGTATACGTTTTATTTATGCAATGCAATTTGTGCTGAGTCAGTGCTGACTCCTGGTAACCCATGTGTTCATTAATTCTTTTTTTATTTTCTTAAATATGGTTTCATGACTTTTATGCTTTTGATGTGTATGCTCACCAACATTTTTAGATGAACCCCCGAAGAAAGCGTATGCCAAGACATGGCCATGTAGGATTACTAGGGGCCATTATTAAAGGGTTTTTGTACTACTTTTCAGTGATTTTTGTGGTTTTTTTTTCCACTTTGCTCTTAGCTTCATATCTAAAGAGAGTAGAAAACAGAGGTTATAAAAGCACTGCCGAACAACACCACAGGCCATAATTTAGCTGGGCTGGCATCAGCAAGAAATAACTGCCTACTGTAAAAAACAACTGGGTCAATTCTCAGTCTATCTCATCTGGACCTTCAGTTTGATTTCCTTTCTCCATTTCTCCTTGGAAATGAGAACTCTGGTTCCAACTACTGCTCTGACCTCACAAACCCCACCTCTGGCAATCTTAAGTTTGTACTGCAGTGCCGGCAGACCCTACGGGGCCCTGAGTCTTCAAACTTGAAATTGAAACTCGATGATACAGAGAAAAAAACATAGAATAAAGCATTGCTCTCTTCCTATGGGCTGGAGACGTCAGGGAGAGGATCGCTTGGGAAGGGTCAGGAGGCTTGCAGAGACAATTGTGATGGCTTTGGAAGACTGCAAGGCTGAAGAGGATCAGAGAGGAGAGGTGGGGGTAAGAGATGTTAGAATAAGGGGCAGAATCTCCCAAAATAACTTGGCCTGGCAACACCTTCATATTGCAGTTGGCCTTCAGAATCCCAGATTTCTCTGAAAGTAAAAAGCCCTCACCTATTCACAAGCTATCTGTCACTATGTGATCCCTTTATAGCAACAGGATAAAATCAAGATAAAATTAACTATCTCTTATATCTCAACAAATAGGGGTGACCTGCATGGAGCATGGGTACACCCCTAAACAAAGGCATGGGGAGGGGTGACCTGCATGGAGCGGCAGGTGCACCTACTCTTGCCACCTTGCTGGGCAGACTAGATGGACCATGCTGGTCTTTATCTGCCGTCATATACTATGTTACTAGCCACTCAGAAATTAAATTTAAAAAATGAGAATGAAAAATGAGAATCTTACTGATTTTATGTGTATGACACCTTAATGATCATGAATAATAACCCAATCTTTTATAGTGTAAGGCCAGTTGCTTTAAAGGCCAGTGCATTCAATGGAATACTAGCTGTGTCTGTCTATAGTGCAGCAAAACGTCAAGCAGACTGCAGCACAGGAGGCCGTGCCTGTTCAATCCCAGAAAACATCTGTATATGTGTAATTTGAGGGCAGTGGGGAAGGGAAGCCCAAAGATAAGAAAATTCAGAGGATACATTCTTGAATAGAAACATGAGAGGATTTCAGCTAGCATGGTACTGAAGCAGCATCTAGTGGCCATACAAGGCTAGGAAGGCAGCATATAGGCCTAAAAAAAGAATATAATAAAAATAATGAATGGCATTGCATATGGTGGGGGTGTTTCTAACTGTAGATAGGAGAACTACAAAGTAGTTTTTTCTCCATGCATGGTTCTTAAACCTCAGGGTAAAAACTGGATGAACAAGAGGCTAAGCAAAGAACCACAAAATCATACTACTGTGTTTTTTGCATTCATAGTAATGTAGCAATTGATGACAGGAAAAGGGCAATTAACCCTCCCTGCCTGCCCAGTTATTTAAAAAAAGGTAACAAGCATGGAGTATATTTTTCTTTTGATTACAAAGTATGATACTTGCATGGGCACAAGAGGCCTTAATGGGTAATTTTTATATACTTTTCCTGTGCATAATACTCGATTTTACGTGTGTAGGAGGGTTTTTATAAAATTATCCTTTGGGGTACATGTATACAAGTACATGCGATGACAAGACTACACATACTTCTTTGTGACTCAGGTGTATGCATGTTCTGGGGCGGAATTCGAATGGAACGCAGTCGCGCAGATTGTATGCATATTCATGTACAGCAGCTATCCCCTATCCCCCATACCACAGGGTCAGAAGCTGCAGGAAGGAGAGAGCAAAGGAGAAGGAGGGTGTCTCATGGTGAAGCCTACACCCAAATTCTGTTCTAACTGTGCAAACCCTGCCAGCATGCCCCACTAACTCAGGAGAAGACAGTTCCTCCTGTGGAAAGGAGGAGGAGGAGGCGTCAAGGAGTCTACATCATAAGAACATAAGAAATGCTATCTTGGGTCAGGCCAAAGGTCCATCAAACCCACTCTCTTGTTTCCAACAGTGGCAATCCAGGCCCCAGGTACCTCTCAAGTGTTCAAAAATGAGTCAGATTCCTTACTGCTTATCCCGGGGGTAAGCAGGGGATTTTCTCACTCCACTTAATGGTTTATGGACTTTTCCTCAAGGAACTTGTCCAAACATCTCTTAAACAGAGCTATACTAACAGCTTTTACTACATCCTCCGGCAATGAATTCCAGAGTTTGATTATGTATTGAATGAAAAAGTATTTTTAACGATTAGTCTTAACTGTGCTATATTATAGCTTCGCTGCATGTCCCCCTAGATTTTCTTCTTCTTGAAACAACCGATTCACGTTTCCCCATTCCACTCTACTCATTATTTTATAGACGTCTATCATATTTCCCCTCAGCCATCTCTTTTCCAAGCTCCTTTCCTCATAGGGGTAATATTCCATCCCCTTTATCACTTTGGTCGCTCTTCTCTGTACATTTTCTAATTCCACTATATCCTTTTTAAAATATGGCGACTAGAATTGCACACAATATTTGAGGTGCCGTTGCGTTATGGAGCAATACAGAGGCATTATAACATCCTTGGTTTTATTCTCCATTCCTTTCCTTATGATTCCTAGCATTCTATTTGCTCTCTTGGCCGCCGCTGTACACTGGGCTGAGGGTTTCAATGTATTATGCACGATGTTGCCCTGATCGTTTTCCTGGGTAGTGATTCCGAATGTGGAACTTTGCATCGTGGAACTGTAGTTTGGGTTGTTCTTCCCTAAGTACATAACTTTGTTTTTGTCCACATAAAATTTCATCTGCCATTTGGACGCCCAGTCTCCCAATTTATCAAGGTCCTCGTGCAATTTTTCACAATCCTTTTGTGTTTCAAACAGCTTTGAATAATTTTGTGTCATCTGCAAATCTGAGCACCCCGCTCATTGTTTCCGTTTCCAGGTCATTTATGAATATGTTAAAAAGCAGCGGATCCAGCACAGATCCCTGGGGTACTCCACTATGCCCCCTTTTCCACTGAAAAGATTGGCTATTTACACCTCCTCTCTGTTTTCTATCTTTTAAGCAATTCCCAATCTACAATAGTACATCAGGAAGCCAACTACTCCAAGGGGGGAAGAGAGAAGAACCAGAATAGCACCTCAGCAACCCGGGGCATCAGAGCAAAGAGCATCATCAGTGCGGTTTCAGGGACCTGCAACTACAGTAGCCACCAGCTCAAGGTATACTGTGATAGTGCAGGACGTAGGCTTCCCTTTCAGAGTGAATACCAGAAGTAAGCAAGCAGGGAGGGAGTGGAACACATCTAGAACAACCTTCAAGCATACAGAGAAAGGAGGAAAGGGGTGTAACAACTTGCAACATTGTTGGGATAAGAATAAAGGAGTTCAACTGCATGTAATATAGTTGTATTTTTTGTCTCTGTCGCTTCTTTTTTGCTGTTTTTATTTATTATTTATTTATTTATTTATTTAACAATTCTTCTATACCGCGCTATTAAAATCAGCGCGGTGTACATCGAACAAAGATACTACAATGTATACAAACAACATCGAGTTTTACAGAGAACAGGGAATTGAACATGGAAGAAAAACCGGGGAAACTATATACATATTATACTCAAACTATGTACAGTACTCTAATATAAAATGGTAGTGGGGGCTACCTATTGTCTGAGGTCTTGACGTGCAGGGGTGACTGGTGTCTGGCGGAACTTTGCTGGTTGGTGGTTGTGCTATTATCGCTTGAAGTTCCTGGGTAACATTTTGTGAACAGGTGGAATTTTAAGGCTTTTCTGAACATGATGAGGCTTTTTATTCCACGGATGTCATGGGGGAGTGCATTCCAGTTTAAAGGGGCGAATAAGGAGAAGGCTCTGTTGGAGGTAGCCTTTGTGCATGTGGTCATTAGCTTGGGCACTGCTAATGTGTTCAGTGCAGTGGACCTTCTGCTTCTATTTTCCAGGGTGCCATGGACTAGTTTGCTGATTGGCGTTGGGGGGCAGTTATTTAGGGCTTTGAAGGTGAGGACCAATGATTTGTATTGGAGTCTGGCATGTAGAGGTAGCCAGTGCAGATCCTTCATGATGGGTGTTATGTGATCGGATCTTGACGATCCGGAGAGAACTCTTGCGGCTGTATTCAAGGCTAAGCGGAGTGGGTTTAAGGTTGATTGTGGGAGGCCATGGAGGATGATGTTCGCGAAATCGACATGTGGAAGGACTAGTGCCTGGAAGGTTGTTCGGTAGTCTGTGAAGTCCAGCAGGTGTCGGAGGTGGCGTAGCATTCTGATCTTATGGTATATTGCCTTTGTAGTGTTTTTTATATGCGCTGTCATGTTCAAGTGCTGGTCCAGGGTGATACCGAGGTAGCGGATTGTGGATTTAGACTTCAGCTCTACGTTGTTGACGCGTAGTGATGAGGGAGGTGTGAATTTGTGGTTCCTTGTGACAAATAGGACATCTGTCTTGCCGTGATTGATGCGTAAGTTTTGTGATAATAGCCAATGGGCTACTGCTTCGAAGCAGTTAATTATTGGGGATAGCACTGGTTGGTCTATCAAAAACGGCATGTAGAGGAGGATGTCATCAGCGTAGGCAAGGCATTTTACATTGAAGGATCGGATTAAGTCACATATCGGCTGCATATAGATGTTGAACATCAGTGATGATAAGGACGATCCTTGGGGAACTCCTTGTGTTTGCAGAAATGGTTTGGAGGATGAGTGGCCAGTCCTGACTTGTTGCCACCTATTGGATAGGTAGGATTCGCACCATTTTAGAGCTGTATTTTGGATCCCCTTTTCCTTCAAGCGTTGTAGAAGTATGTCATGACTTACCGAGTCAAAGGCAGCAGAGATGTCTAGGAAAATAAGGACAAAGCCTTGTTGGATGCTGTTGGTTCCTGTGATCAGATCGTTGAGCAGGGTTGTGAGGACTGTGTCTACCCCATGTGCTTCTCTGAATCCGTGTTGGGCTGGATCTAATGGTGCTTCGGTGTCGATATGTTGCTGGATTTGTTGTTGAGCGGCTTTTTCGATGATCTTGGCTAGCTGGGGGATGCTCGATATTGGCCTGAAGGATTCTACTTTAGATGGGTCTAGTTTGCTGTTTTTTAGTAAGGGCTTGATGGAGGTGTTTTTAAGGCTCTGCGGGAATGATCCTGTGGTAAAGGATTGGTTCAGTATTTTGGCCAGGATGTTGCTTATGTCATGGCGGAGCTCTTTGAACCAGTTGGCTGGGCAGGGGTCATTGGGTGCTGTGCTGGGGTTAACAGAGGCAATGATGTCAACAACCTCTTTATTGGATACTGTGGTGAAGTTGCATAGTGGGGTTGCTTGAAATGTTTTGTATGGTGTGGAGGGATTGTTAGTGTCTATGTTTCTATTGGTCTTGACCATCTTCGATTGTAAATAGTCTGCATAGTCCTGTGGTTGAGGCATTGGGAGGTGGACTGAGACCGGCTCTCCTGTTATGGACTTTACTATATTGAATAAGGTATGTGGTTTGTTGATGGAGCGTTTTAATATATCAGTGTGATAGAGTTTCCTTTTCTGCATTATCTTCGCACGGTGGATCAGCAGGTATGAGTTGTATGCAGTGTGTGCTTCAGTGGAGTGGGTTCGGCGCCACTGTCTCTCGAGTTTGCGTAGATGGTGTAGAGATGTTCGTAGGTCCATGGAGAACCAGGGTGCATGTTCTCGTCGTTTTGTGGTCTTTTTGGCGTAAGATGGACAAGACGCAGCTCTAAGGTTTTCGTCCCATTTAGATATGAGGTCATCCAAGCTGAGGGAAGTATTGGTCATGAGAGGTTGGAGGTTCTCTAGGACTTCGCTCTTGTTGAGTGGGCGGAAGCGGACTGCTGGCGTTTTGGCATTATTTGTATTTGATGTTGTTTGATTGTTACTGGGAGTGCTTATGGGTATGTGGAATCTAAGGAGATGGTGGTCGGACCAAGGCACTGGTGACACGGATAGTGCGAGGTCTTGGGATGATGAGGCGTTAGGAAGAGGTGCGAATATGAGATCCAGTTTGCCTCCCTTAGTGTGGGTGGCAGAGTCAACACATTGTTTGTAACCTAGATCCTCTAGGGCCTCAAGGAATGCTACTGAGTGGCTATCTTGGAGAGATGGGAGGTTAAAGTCGCCGACTAACCAATTTGGAGAATGTGGGGTGGAGGTGGTGGAGGTGGTGCATGCTAGCTCAATTATTGTTGATAGGTCGTCTGGTGATGGAGTGGGTGCCCGGTATATGAGGTTGATTGCGCATAGTTCACTTGATATGGTGAGAACGTCAAGGTGAGTTGAGCTGGAGGCGTTCTGCAACTTGAATTGAAGGTCGGCTTTAGCAAGGATGAGTGTCCCGCCTCCTTTCTGAGTAGCCCTGTGGCATGTAAATATGGAGAATCCTGGGGGTAGCATTTGATTCAAGAGGATGTTGTCGCAAGCGGACAACCATGTCTCGGTGATCATCAAGATGTCAAGATTGTGTAGTGGAATTAGGTCAATGGCTGCGGGCCATTTGGAGCGTACTGATCTGGCGTTTATCAAGGCACATTTTAGTAGGCGTTGCTGACGTTCTTTCTTGGTTTGTGTCTTTTTGAAGAGTTGGAGGGGTATGTTGATTAGGTGGGAGTGCGGTGAGTGGTTGGTTCTTGTTGAGGTATTGTGTGGAAGTTCAGGCCGTCTCCTTCCATGGAGTAGGATGGGAATGGAGTTGGAGCCCTGGTTGAACGCGTTTGAGAGGTTGGGGAGCCCAAGGATGAGGAGGGAGATGAATGCTATCAGGGGCTTGTACATTCTGGATTGGCAGCAGTATATGGTAGTAGTGAAGGGTGGTAATTAATGAGGGTGAAATTACTGGCAACAGTAGAGGAAACACAGTGAAAAGGGGAGAGTTACTGGCAACAGTAGTACGCTGATACAGTTGATTGGGGATAAATTACCTAGCAACAATGAAAAAAACAACTTTAGCATGGTGAAATTACTGGCAACAGTAGAGGAGGCACAGTGAAAAGGGGAGAGTTACTGGCAACAGTAGTACGCTGATACAGTTGATTGGGGATAAATTACCTAGCAACAATGAAAAAAAAAAAAAAAAAAAAAAAAAAAAAACAACTTTAGCACGGTGAAATTACTGGCAACAGTAGAGGAGACACAGTGAAAAGGGGAAAATTACTGGCAACAGTAGTGCGCTGATACAGTTGATTGGGGATGGATTACTTAGTAACTATGAAAAACAACTTTAGCACGGTGGGTGAGAGTTCTTATGATAGCTTTGGTGATACTTGCAGTTCAGAGTATAGTTCCGATTAGGATGAAATACTTGCTGTTTCGGAAGTTCTGAGATCTATCAGAGTGTCATCACCGAGGGGCCACGCCACAGGGCCTGTGGTTGGGTTCTCAGAGAGGTGGAGATATCCTTTCTTAGGGAGAGCTTGCAGCACGAGGATGGTTGTTCGCTGGTTATTCGTTTTTCGCCTATCGTGCCCCGCCTAAGGGCCACGCCAAAGGGCCCTCTTGCGAGGCCCTCAGGCGCGGGCCCGCAAGGCGCGGGCGCGCCTGCCGGCGGCGCTTTTTAAATTGCGCGCTGAAACCTCCCACAACCCCGATTGGGTTGGAGTGCAGGGGCAGGAAAGCGCTGATTGCCCTGTGCTCAACCCCGATTTTATCACTGACCCTGAAGTTCTTTAAGCAAATACTTTGGTTCAGAACACAAATTCAGGCCTGGACTCTTACTTGCAGGAAGTGAAGAGAAGTGAGTGGCGTTTAAGTGCCGTCAAGAACCCATCCCCGAGAGCAGAGACTGAAATACAGCATTCTTCTTGGAAATTGTGACCACTGTCTGCCACTGTAAGGACTCACACACAGGCAGGGGCGTTGCATTTATAAAAACATATTGGCACCTTCTTGCCCTTTCATGACTTGTTATAAAATGAAGTCCTTAGCTTGAAATAATTACCCTGGTTTAGAAGCCCAACTGAGTTACAGAACCTGTTGTGCTTCAGTTGTGATATACAGTATCTTGCAGATTTCAGACTTTCTATGTTCCTGTGTCAGCCCACTCTCTTCTTTATTTTTCTCAAGTCGCCTCTGTCATTTTCAGCACCTTATGTTCAGTATTTAAGGAATCTCCAATCATAAGAGGATCATTGCCGAATATCTTCATAAGTTTAAGTAATCATAAATAAAGAATTCATTTAAAGATGGAAAAAGCCTTTGCCTCTTATCTAGCTGAAATCTTAACACTCTTTTTCTCCCAACACTCTTTAACTTTGCTTCACCCTCATCCCCATGCCATAGGGGCCTCCAACCTCAGCCCCACAGCCCCAAGAGATTAAGGAATAGGCAGAGACAGAAGTTGAGCAGCATGTAGCCTTTTATTAATCATTTCCTTCTGGGGAAGACAAGCACAGTTAAGGAGGCCAATTCCAGTTCCTGGTCACAGCTTCCTGATGAGAGTCAAGTATGGGGAAGGCAGAAGGAAGGACGCCATTAGTGAGGGCTTGCCAATGAGACATCATTACATCAGAAACGCAGAAGGATTACACTTGCAAGGTGGAAAGAAATAAAGAGTGAACATTTATAACAGAGCCTCCTGAAGATTGTCCAATGCCCTCACTTTTTGCAATGCACACAGCCACTGATATAGGTGTCCCAGTGGAAGCCAATTGCATCAATCACAGATCCTGAGCTGCCACTGAAGAAGCGCAGAACAGTCCCTGGATAGAGGGGTGCGGCATTGAAGCTGGTACCATAGTCCTTGCCGAAGGCAAAGAAGCGACCCTTGTCAGTCATGAACACAAGGCGGCGCATATACGAGGAGTACTTCCCTGAGACCTGTATCACACTCTCCCCTGGATACAGGAAGATCTCTTCCAGGTCTCCTGACTGACCCCCCACATGTGTTGACCAAGTTTTGCCATAGCACACCTGCAGACTGTGGAAAAAGTCAGGGGAAACATTAGCTCAGGCAGTACTCCACCTTGCACAGTTAATTCTGTTTTATTGCTGATGCATTATATGAACCCTCAATCATCGTACAAGTCCCTGCTGCTATTTTTCAACAAACAGAGTAGAGGAGTAGTCTTATGGTTAGAGCACTGGGTTAAGGAATTATAAGACTGAAGCTTGATTCCCACTAGTACTCCTTGTGGCCTTGGGAAAATCACTTAACCCTCCATTGCCTCAGAAAAGTCCAAGTTATCAATGTCTCTGGTTAATGTACATTATCAAGTTTAAGTTACAATGTAAACTGCTTTGACTGAAATGATAAAGCAGTATAAAAAATCTGTTAAATAAATAATTGTGAAATCTAGCAAAGCATTCTATATAGTGAAAGCCGATTAGTAAATGTTCATTTATTAATCAGACAAACTAACATTTTAATTTACTGGTATTCTCCTTTATCATTTTGAAGGGAGAAGGCATCTGGCAGTTTCCTCCTGTTTTATTGTTCTTTGTCAATTGGATCCTGTTAGGCTATGGCAGCATAAGACTATCTGAGGTTGCCTGTTTTTTAATCCCAAATAGCCAAGCTATTGCAGTGGCAATCTTTGCAGTTCTCTTCAGGGTCTGGTATGCATACATTCTAGGTCTAACTGCAAGGGGTGGTGGATGCTATACATACTTCTATGTGCATGGCTTCCCAAAGAAAGGGCCACTAACCCTTCTGCATAGTCACTGCTATTGTTTCCTGGAAGATATTACAACAGGGGCCTAAAACTCCAATCGTTGAGGACTGTAAGCATCTATCTCATGCATATTCATTATGGATATCCTGAAACCTGACCAGTTTGCAGCAAAGCCTGGAGTTTGACACTCCTGTGTTACAGAAATACTTATCCTTTTTACAAACGTTTTGCTGCTGTCTTATGGAAGAACTTAAGGGTAGAAATTCTCTAACTCGGTGGTGACAATGGAGACAGTCTATGCAAATCTCTCTCATGAATATTCATAGTGAATATCCTGAAAACCCAACTAGCTGGGGAGCCCCCAGGACAGGTTTGGGAATCACTGCTCTAACTGTTTGATGTGCTTAGATTTGGAGTAATCATAGCCTTATTTTCCCAGGAGAAACTCTCCTCACTCAAAGGAATATCTCCTTACTCACCCCACGATGTAATTCCGGTTCAATCTGATCCTTATTGCAGTGATGGGCCCATCCAGCTGGTTTCCTGAGTGTGAGAACCTCTTCCCACCCCCTCCGCCATATTCTCCAGAGTAGGACGAGGAGCGGGGACTAGCTGTAGTGAGAAAGAGAGATGAAGGGAGTCAAAAAGAGAAAGGGACCCACACTTCTCTCCTTTACAGCATGGTTGGAGCATATCCTCGGAGCATGACACACACACATACAGGAAAGACACAAGCCCCATCCAAAAAAAGTAAATAATAGCAGTTCCAAGCAATTAACCAATCAGAAGGCTTCTTTTAGCCCTCTGAACCTATGAGAAAAAGTTGAGGAAAACTTCAGTCATCTAATTGGTTGACTCTTCCAAAATTTCTAATACAATGTAAGGGATCCCTTCAGGAACCTTACCAATCCCATGTGCTTTGTGTGCAGGACCATTCCATTTCTAGCCTTAGTAGTAGATTAATGGGATGGCTGATTTGCTTCTACCTGCCCTCAATATAACCCCATATGTGAGTGAGCGACAATGAGGCGGGAGAATCTGAATCAGAGAGACTGAACCAGAGGGAGGCAAGACAATCCGAGAAGGTAGCATGGAGGTCCAATACTTTGTTCTGGAAATACTGTGCAAGAGAATCAGGGTCAGGAGAGGCATTCAGTACAGGTAGTCAGGTCAGGTCAGAAGTCAGAGTCAGGTAGTCAGGGTCAGAAGGCCAAGATAGTTTTGTGCTTTCTAAGTCACTATTATTTAACATGGCTATTGAAGTGCCTTAAACATTAGCATCAATCATGTTGTTATTAGATATGCAGATGAAAAAAGTGGGCATTTGGAGTAATTAAATTTGTACCAATACACCCAGCAGAGATCAAGTGTGATGATCTCAGGAGGTAATGGCAATAAGACAGTCATGACTTGAGGGATTAATTGTAGTGTAAAAAAACCTTTAGTAGGAGAGTGGTATACATTCTATAGCTATTCTATAGGGTACTTCAAGAGAATGTTGCAAATATGAAGAACTACCTAATGGAATGAATGAAAGTATTTGGGATGTATCTTACCTTCTTGAAGAAATGCCTGTTAGCCTATATTTACTACTGCTACTACAAAGCATACGCAGTGATGTACAGACACATGTAAAAGATGGTCCCTGCTCATCAGAGCTTACAATCTGGTCAAGACAGACAACAGAATAGCTAATGGCAAGGATATATCTAGGGGAATGGTAAAGGAACACATAGGAGACTAGGTGGATCAGGATCCAAAAGCAGCCTCAAAGAGGTGAGTTTTCAGCCTGGATTTGAAAAGGGCCAGAGATAAAGCCTGATGCATAGACTCAGGTAGTTTGGTCCAGGCATAAGAAGCAGCAGGTGGAAGGATCAGTCTGGAGTTGGCAATAGAAGAGAAGGGCACAGATAGAAGGAATCTGCAGGAAGAGCGGAGTTCCCAAGGAGGGGTTTAGGGAGAGACAAGCGGAAGGTAGTGAGGAGCAGCAGAATGAGTGCACTTATAGTTCATAAAACATAAGATATGCCTTAATGGGTCAGACCAAGGTCCATCAAGCCCAGTATCCTGTTTCCAACAGTGGCCAATCTAGGTCACAAGTACCTATCAGTTTCCCCAAAAGACACAGGTTCCACAATGCTTGTATTGGAGCAAGCAGTAGATATCCTGGGTCCCCTTTAAAAATGGGTTATGGACCTTTCCTCCAGAAACTTGTCCAAACCTTTTTTAAACCCGGCTACACTAACAGCTTTTATTAAATCCTCCAGTAACGAATTACAGAGTTTGATTACATGTTGAGTGAAAAAATATTTTCTCTTATTAGTCTTATATTGATTACACAGCAGCTTCATTGAATGTCCCCTAGTCTTTCTACATTTTGATGGCGTAAACAGTCGAGCTACATTTACCCGTTCCACTCCATTCATTAATTTATAGTCCTCTATCATATCTCCCCTCCGCCATCTCTTTTCCAGATTGAAAAGCCCTAACCTTTTTAGCCTCTCCTCATAGGGGTATCCTTCTACCCCCTTTACCTTTTGGGTGGCTCTTCCCTGTACCTTTTCTAATTCTGCTATATCTTTTTTAAGATACAGCGACCAGAACTGCACACAATATTCAAGGTGCGGTCGCACCATGGAACGATACAGAGGCATTATAATATCCTTTGTTTTATTCTCCATTCCTTTCCTTATGATTCCTAGCATTCTATTTGCTTTCTTTGCAGCCAATGCACACTGGGCAGACACTTTCAACGTGTTATCCATGATGATGCCTAAATCTTTTTTCTGGGTGGTGGTTCCTAATGTGGAACCTTACATCATGTAACCATAGTTTGGTTTGTTCTTTCCTAGGTGCATAACTTTGCACTTGTCCACATTAAATTTCATCTGTAATTTGAATGTCCAGTCTTCCAATTTATTAAGGTCCTCTTGCAATTTTTCACAATCCTCATGGGTTTTAACAACTTTGAATAATTTTGTGTCATCTGCAAATATGATTGCCTCCCTCAGTATTCCAATTTCCAGGTCATTTACAAATCTATTAAAAAGCAGTGGACCCAGCACAGATCCCTGGGGTACTCCACTATTCACCTTTCTCTACTGGGAAAATTGGCCATTTAGCCCTACCCTCTGTTTTTCTTTTAATCTTTTAACCAGTTCCTGATCCACACTAGTACACTGCCTCCTATCCCATGACTTTTTAATTTTGCCAAGAGCTCTCATGAGAGACCTTGTTAAAGGCTTTCTGAAAATCCAGGTACACTACATCAACCGACTCACCTTTGTCTACCTGACCTCATCTTTAAACTATGCTGGCAGCTGTTTGGACTTCTGTCCACTTTTCTTAAAGCGTGGAATACAGCTGGTCTGGGCTTTCAATACAGTATTTTTAAACAACACCCATGCTTGATGTAAATCTTTAACCTTTGTAGCTACTCCTTTTAGTTTTTTCTGAACTGTTTTCTTCATTTTATCATAGTCTCCCTTTTGAAAGTTAAAATATAGTACTATGGATTTCTTTGACGTCCTTCCTTCATTGATTAAATCAAATACGATCATGCTATGAGCACTATTGCCAAGTCAGTCAGAGAATTTGAACTGAATATGGAAATGAATAGGGAGTCAGACGTTCAGGATAATTTTGTGCTTGTTAACACACTACTATTTGACATGGCTATTGATGTGCCTTAAACATTAGCATTAATCATGTTGTTATTAGATATGCAGATGGAAAAAGTGAGCATTTGGAGTAATTAATTTTGCACCTATACACCCAGCAGAGACAGATGACAAGATAAGGGTGGAGTGTATTGTCTACTTTGCTTATAGGAGGTGTTGTCCGTGCAAGTTAATGCCGATACCAGTGCAGAACATGGTGGTCTGATCAACCAGAACATAATTGGTTTCAGGATATTCAGTGGCACTAACACAGTTAGTTCAGCTGCATATCCACAAAGTGCCCCATTATATTCCCCCATGCTAATTGGTTAGCATCAGGGCATTCTGCAGGAAGTACCCAACCATAAACTGACAGTGGCGATATTGAACCGCTGCCTAGTTATGTCTACATGGTGAAAGTAAGGCTTTGCAAAGGCTGGCCTTACTTTAGCCAGAGAAGCTAACCCGGCATCAGCTGAAAATTGGCCCCACCATTGAATAAAAAAGCAAGTGTAATGGGTGGCAGTCAACAGACTTTATTGAGTCCCCCAACACGTTTTGGCCAGCTTGGCCTTCTTAAGGTGCAAACCTCAAAGTAAAACAAAAAATAAAAAATAAAAATAATAAAACATTGGTAAAACATAACAACATAAAAGTATATAACTAACCCCTGATGGTATTTGTCTGATGGTACCATGAATGCATTCTTCTCAACACACCTTCATGGACCTTGGGATTTGATCCCCTTTTAATATCTATATTATGCACAGCGTATTTGTTTTTATGGCATCAATTTCTATTTTATATGTTTATCATACCATTTTCTTTGTTATATATTTATAATGATATAACTTTATGCTATTATTTTTTACCAATGTTTTATTATTCATATTTTTTATTATTTTATTTTACTTTGAGGCTTGCAGCATCTGAGGAAGGCCAAGTTGGCCGAAACGCGTTGGAGGTCTCAATAAAATCTGTTGACTGGCACCCATTTCACCTGCTTTTTTGTCTCCTTAGTTTACCTGCAAGTGCCACCTTGCTCTCTATTGGACCCCACCATTGAATATCCATATCCAAGGTTCAGAGCCAGTAGGGGCACTAGCTGCCAGTGATGATTATTGGACCCACAGCCTTCAGTAACATGGGTTGTGTCCCTTTCAAAGCATTTGGGTCTCTGATCCCAGTTTAATGCTTTCCACTCAGCTGTCCCACCCCATAGGGCATTTTGGGCCCGATATTCGAAAGGCATTTATACAGTTTTCATCCAATAAACTGTATAAATGTCTTAAATGGGGATATTAAATAGCACTTACATGGTTAGTGCTGTTGAATATTTCCTCCTAACTCCCCAACACATCCCGATGCTATCCAGTTAGCATCGGGGTGTGTCGGGGGCATTCCAAGGTGGAGTAGAGGTGGCGACAAGCACTAACTGGGCAACATGATATTGCATGCTGCTTGGTTAGCGATCTGCACCTTAAAGATAGGCGAGGAAAACCCCCGTATTCTTGAGGCAATCCCCGGATATTCAATACCAGGGCTGCATATGACCCCAACATTGAATATCCAGGGTTAAGGGTCCGTGGGCAGGGTTATATGCCATAGGGCCGCATAGTCTGCCCAACCCAAGATCAGGCTCTTATATTTTCCCATTCCAATCATTTATTCTACCCTGTGGGACATATGAATAGCATGCTGGCTTATGCTACAAAATGTACATGACTGGTTACAGTAGAATGTGTATGTCATGTTGGTTGTAATTTGGGCATTTTCTTGTTAAAATTTATTGCAATCTGGCAAGAGCAACATAGAAAATTGATCTGAGTGGAACGGGTTAAATATTTATCAGTTTGGTTAAATATTTATCAGGTATCCTGGATTAGGGCTCTTAAGCACTTAGCAGATTACAGTGTCCTTTCTCCCTCCTCTCTGGGATCATATTCCTCTAATCCTTTCTGTACATCTGGTAAGCATTCACTGCACTGTACCTCTTCCAGTAGGCAGCTCTTCTCCTGTATAGCATATTCTTTCGTTAGGCTCGAGTAGCAAGCCAGTTCCTTCTGTTTCTCACCTTTGGTAGTCGTGGGTGGCAAGCAAGTTCCTTCAGTTTCTCTTGGCACTTAGGCATAGAGGTGAGTAAAACCTCTGAGGGGCTCTCCAGTCTTCTCAAGCAGACACTTCAAGAATTAAGGACTGATTCCACACAGAACACAAATATAATAAAATAAAAAGCTATGCCCAGAACTGATTCTGTGCATACAGCACAGCACATCTTAACAGCCATAAGGATGCTCACAAACCATACCTATGCACTGGGCATTGACGGCAGGTAGAATCAAAACAGCCATGCTATGGCTAGAAATGGAATGGTTCTATACATAAAGCATGTGGAATTGGTAAGAGTCCTGAAGGAATTCCTTACACCCTCTCTGAAATATTTGGTACACAATCATACATTTACAGCAAATATTAGAGTACAGTGCATATAGTATCAGTAGTCAAAACCAACTTTCTAGATCTACATGGTGACAACCAACCTGGGAATACAACATAGTGATTTCATAGGGAGTTGCAGATTGTTAGTAGCAACTTGGCTATACTATAGCCTGCAGTAGCACTAGCTTATATTTCCTTTCTTTGCATGTTGTTTTCTTCTCATCTCCTCCCCTTTCTTCTGCTCTTCAAAAAGTGAAGGGTGGTATATTAGCACTACAACAATCCAATTCCTCTAGCTCTTGAGTTGAAGAACCAGTATGCAGCCCTTGAAGTGGAGGAGGTGAAAGCATCCCAGGAAAGGGAAGAACCAGAATTCAAGTACCCCAAATTTGCAGAATCAGTGACCATAAGGAAGCAAAAGGTTATGGTGGTTGGTGACTCTCTTCTGAGGGGTACTGAGGCATCCATATGCAGACCAGATGATGTCCAAGAAGGTGTGCTGTCTGCTAGGTGCCAAAATCTGAGATGTTATGGGGAGTTTACTGAGACTCATCAAGTCTAGTGATTATTATCCAATGTTGCTCATCCATGTTGGCACAAAGGATACTGCTAGGTATACCTCCAAGTATATCAAAAGTCAATTCATGGCTCTGGGACATAGGGTGAAGCAGATAGATATGCAGGTGGTGTTCTATTCAATTCTCTCTGTTGAGGGTAAAGGCCAAGGCAGAGAGGCTTGCATCCTGGAGAAGAATGCATGGTGTAAGGATGGTGTCATCAAGAGCGTTTTGGTTTCCTGGACCATGGAATGATTTTGCAAGAGTTGAAGAGCAGAGATGGTGTCCACCTATCTAAGAAGGATCAAAGTGTCTTCTGTAGCAGACTGGTTAACCTATCGAAGACAGCTTTAAACTAGATTCATTGGGGATGATTGAAGAAAGCACCTAGGTAAGTAAGAGCCCTCAGGTAAATAAAACATTAAATACTTCTGTAGAAATGGGTAAAAGGGGCAACATATGGAAAGAGGTATGCAAAAATGCTCATAGAATGGGAAATAGGATCCCAGATGTTGAGGCTCTAATGGAAGAGGCCTCCCAACTCTGCTATGCCTACCCGCCAGAGTGCTCCAGAAGATTGCGCACGACAGAGCGAACATCATCTTCATCACACCCTTCTGGCCGAGACAGCCTTGGTTCCCGTACCTCCAGCAGCTATCCAACCAGTGACACCTCAGGCTACCTACCCGCCCAGACGTCATCTCGCAGGACAAGGGGCGGACACTCCACCCCAACCTGCAAACCCTGCAACTGACCACATGGATGCTGAACGGTCAACACTAAGGTCCTTCCATCTATTCACAAGACGTCATGGAGGTCCTCTTGGCAGACAGGCACCCAGCCATGCAGCTGTCCTATGTGGCAAAATGGGATAAATTTCACTCATGGTGCGACAGCAAAAGACTGAACCCCTTCGACTGTCCCATATCAGCACTACTACAGTACCTGCCCATGCTTTCACACAATGGCCTAAAGTCCTCTTCTATCAAAACATACCTGAGTGCCATAGCTACATACCATAACAGGGTGGAGGAGAAATCCATGGTGACCCAACCTCTAGTCTCATGATTCATGAAAGTCCTCAGTCACATATACCCCCTGATCAGACATCCAGCTCTGTGGTGGGACTTTCACATTGTCCTGAACCAACTCATGAAGCACCCATTCGAACCACTTGAACAGTCACCTCTGAGATTCATCACATGGAAGACCCTCTTCCCTGTCGCCATCACCTCTGCATGCTGCATCAGCGAACTGCAGGTCCTCGTCAGCTACCCCCTTTACACCCAGATACATCATGACTGGGCCATTCTCAGGACTCACCCAAAGTTCCTACCAAAGATTGTCTCACCTTTCCACATCAACCAATCCATCATCCTCCCCAGCTACTACCTGGAACCACATGTGTACAGGAAAAGCGCCGCCTGCATGCTCTGGGTTGCACACATGCTCTGCAGATCTACATCAACAGGACCACACACATGAGGAAGGCCTTGCAACTCTTCCTTCCCTATGACCCGAACAGACTGGGCTACCAGATGATGAAACGCACCATGTCCAGATGGCTGGCGGACTGCATCTCCTACTGTTATATTTGGGCCAACCTCCCGCAAAAGGAGAGGGCGTACACCCACCAACTACAGGCAATGGCGACCTCTCTGGCTCACCTGCACATGGCAACACCCACAGATATCTGCAACACAGCCACGTGGGCATCAATCCATGCTTTCACGAAGCACTACTACCTCAACCGTGCCATGGACATGGATGCCACACACTTCGGCAGGGCGGTCCTGCAGACAGCCACAGTTGTCTGCATGCATGACAGAGCACATGAACCCAAGGACTCAGGTGAATACAGTCTGAATGTCTGCATGGTTGTTGCAACACTGATTTTGCAGTTTGCACTGCATTGCATTACTTTTACGTTGTGTTGCGCTGTTTTGCACTGTTGCACTGTCAGCTACTCATCAGTATTGAACTCTGTTGGCACAATAAAACATCTACTTTCTGATGAACCTTACGGTCTATGGAGCTCCTTGTATATTCACCCTCCAGCCTAATCCACCACAACACTGGGGCATGAAGGGCATAAAGGGGCCTGCCAAGGCCCAAAAAGGCGTCACCTGTACTCCCAGCTTGGAAGTCACCTAGGCGTGGCTGACTCAGACTGCTTGTCAATGGAGAAAGTAGGGTTACTCACCGTAACGAGGTTCTCTGGGACAGCAGGATGCGTCAGCCATGCACTCCCACCCGCCTCCCCTTTGGATGAACCTCCAGGCTAGCTCCAGGCTGGGGAAACATTGAGGGAGGAAGGCCAGGGGCAGGAACAGCAAGGAGAGGGGACAGGCTCAGAGGACTCAAAACAAAAAAAAAAGGGGGGGGATTCCTTTGAGCTTAGGGAGAACAAATCCGGTCCCAGGGGATGGCACACCTAGGCGTGGCTGACTCATCCTGCTGTCCAAGGAGAACCTCGTTACGGAGATTAGCCCTACTTTATGGAAGGGCAGACTAGATAGGCCATATGGTCTTTTTCTGTCATCATGTTTCTAATACTCCAAACTCCTAATACTCTTACTGCTACTCTTTTAGTCTATGACAGTAGATGAGGACCATTAGGTCCAACCAGTCCCCCTAGCTTCACTTTTAGTGCAATGCTACAGGCTCCAGTCAATTTCTGGCTTTCCACTCACTTCTTTAAAACTAGGGATCTTCTGTCATTATCCTATGCTGTATTTTAAATTCTGTTGGTGTGTTTCTACTACTTTTGCAGGGAGTTCATGCATCCACCCTCTTTTCAGTGAAGAAATATTTTCTATTGCTGCTCAAGTCTACCCCCCTCCCCAAGAGTCTCAAACCATTAAATACCTCTTCTTTTAGAACATTCTTTATTTTGTTCTCCTGAAAAAAGTTGTTTTCTTGTGTCCGATAACCTTTGAGGTATTTTGAGTGTCTTTATCTTATTTCTCTTGTCATGTTTACATCCTTTAATCTCATGTGAAATGACTTTTGATGCAGATCTTACCCATTTTAGTAGTCCTTCTCTGAACAATCCATGCTATCTATATCCTTTTAGGGGTGTGGCCTGTAGCTTTGAATGCAATATTTTAGGGAGGTCTCACTAATGTCTTATAAGGCGGCATTATGATCACTTTATTTCCGCTGGTTATGTCTTTCTTTTTGTACCCTAGTATCTTTCTGGGTCTGCCCACCACATGCTCACAGGATTTCTTTATCTTGAAATCATCAGACACTGTCACCCCTAGGTCTCTCTCCTGATTGGTGCATATCAGTTTGTGTTCTCCATAGGAATTAGTAGTGTGAAACTGAGACAACTTCACTATTCTCACTAAATAGTAAAACAGTCACACATCATCTCCACATTTAAATCTCTCCACTGGCTCTCTGTTGCATCCCGCATTAAATTTACGATACTCACCATCATCCACAGAGCTTATTTCAACACTTCAGCTGAACGGATCCAATCCTTAATCAAGCAAGCTATTAACAACAGACTTCGTCAGCAAAATGCAGTCAATCTTCTCCTTCCATCAACGCAATTCTGCAAGAAACCCCAACGCACTTGCACCAGAGCATTTGAATTTTACGCCCCTACCTTATGGAACAAACTCCTCCCTACTTTACGCTGCATACAATCTCACATCATCTTTAAGAAGCACCTTAAAACATTCCTATTTGAAGAGTACTATGGTACATCCCTAGCATCCAACACACAACAAGACGATCCCACACTCTCTCACACTATACCCCTCTCCCGCACACCATAACCCTCTCTTTTCCCTCTCCTAGACATAAACCCATGTATTCTCTTGGCACCCTCCACACTACCTCCATCCACGATATCAACTCCATCAACCTAACACCAGCTATCTCTGCATAGCTGTCTGTATATAGTTTGCCAGAATTGGCCTTGTACATAGTTGACTGCACTGTTCTATGAAGTTATCTGTACTGTTATCAAATTGTTCTATGTAAACCATTTTGTTCTGTTCTATGTAAACCGTTATGCCTTGTAGAATAACGGTATATCAAATTCAGTTAAATAAATAAATAAATATCAGAGGAGACCTTCATTCTTTTGTTTGCGTATCTTGTTACATTGCATAACGAGTTGCTTTGCATCTGAAAGAAGGCATGCACTGTGCCTATTTACCTGCTCAATGCAACCAAATAACTGACTTTTCTTGCACTTAACCATTAAATGCAAGTCCTTGGAAAGGGGATAGAGGGATACACCTATGAGGAAAGACTTGAAGGGTTAGGGTTCTTCATCTTGAAGAAGAGACAGTGGAGAGGAGATATGATAGAGTAGCCTAGTGGTTAGAGCAACTGCCTAGTACCCAGAAGATCAAGGGTTCAATTCCCACTGGCATTCCTTGTGACTTTGGGCAAGTCACTTTACCCTCCATTGCCTCAGAAGAAAAGGCTGGTAATCTACTTCCAGTGATACATTGCCAAGAAAACCCAGAGGTAGCTGACTCAATGGCACTAAAAAATAATAATAAGTAAATGTGAATCAGCTGTTTACTCCTTCAGAAAGTACAAAGACTAGGGTACATGCAATGAAGCTACAGTACTAAGCAGTGCATTTAAAACTAATCAGACAAAATATTTTTTTCATTCAACACATAATTAAGCTCTGGAATTCATTGCTGAAGAATGTAGTAAAAGCCTTTACTGTTGCTGGGTTTAAAAAAAGGTTTGGACAAATTCTTGGAAGAAAAGTCCATAAACCAATATTTGCTTATCTCTGGGATAAGCAGCATGGAATCTGTGTACCTTTTGGGATCTTGCCAGGTATTTGTGACTTAGATTGCCACTATTGGAAGCAGGATACAGGGCTTGATGGGCCTTTGGTCTTACCCAGCATTGCAAATCCTATGTTCTCAATATCACCCTGGTGTGGGAAATAAACAGTTGTATCTGCTCTCGGTTTCCTGCTGTCAAGGGTCCAATTCACCACCTCCATGATCCCAAATAAGGGACTTATTCCCCTACTACCACTGTTCATGGTTAATTCAAAGAGATGGGAGCAGAAAAAGGTAAAGGGGAAGAAACTATGAGAGAGAGAGAGACGGAGATACCAAGTGAGAGAGAAGGGGGTAAATCATCTCTTCATCCGCCACAACAACGAATACAATTAAAACTGAAGCTGTTACCTGGGGAAGTTACTCCACTTTCCCCTGAATCTCTTACCTGCGCTGAGACAGCTGCTGACACATAGTAGAGAGAAAAAGAGGACACGCAGCATCCTGACCAAAGAGAACTGCTGGAGGAAACCCAAAGAAAAGAGGGTTAATTTTTTAATATGCTTTTCCCTTAAGTATATTTCTTTTATAATTGTCCTGGCATTTTGCCTTAGAAAGAAGCCACATTTAGAAACGAGAGAGTGGTTCATTATATACCAATTAAGCTATATATGTATTAGAGGGGGTGGGAAGAAGGCAAGAGGGGCAATGATGTGTTCTGACATTACAGACTGAAATTACCACAGCTGTCAAATATTGTAGAACTAACCTATCTGAAAAAAATGAAGGCTATGTTTCTCTTTCTTTATTTAAATCTACTTTATAAAGGGAAGAAAACATGAGATCACCGTATCTATGTGTGTATTGATGCCTCTAGAAACTATTAGGAGTAATTTTCTAAAGGAATTTTCACAGATAAAAGCCTTTTTGTGTGCATGAAAAGGCATTCATCAACTAATGCCAGCTGGGCTGGCCTTAGGCCTATTGAACCTATTTAACCAATAGGGCCCCGTGCATTCATGGCGCCCTGCACAACAGTTGAGAGAGCTACTGGATTTTGAATGACTTTGCAGAACTGAGAACAAGAAAGATTTCCTTAGTAACATAACATAGAAACATAGTATATGACAGCAGATAAAGACCAGCATGGTCCATCTAGTCTGCCCAGCAAGCTGGCAAGAGTAAGTGCACCTGCCGCTCCGTACAGGTCACCCCTCCTCGTGCCATTGTTTAGGGGTGTCCCACCGCTCCGTGCAAGTCACCCTTATTTGTGAGATATAAGTTTATTTTGGTTTTATCCTGTTGCTATAAAGGGATCCACTGTGTCTGTCCCATGCCATTTTAAACTGTCACTGTATTTGCCCCCACCACGTCCATCGAGAGGGCATTCCAAGCATCCACCACCCTTTCAGTGAAAAAGCATTTCCTGACGTTGCCTTTCAGTTTACCCCCTTGCAGCTTCATGTTATGCCCTCTAATTTTACAGCTTCCCCATCTTTAAAAAAGGTTTGTTTGTTTTGTTGTAACATGTTCAATGTCAAAATATAAGCTAATACATAATGCATTTCTTTTTCTTTTTATGTGGAGTAGTAGCCTAGTGATTAGAGCACTGGTTTGGGAAACAAGAGACCAAGGTTTGATTCCCACTAGCACTCCTTGTGACCTTGAGCAAGTCACTTAACCCTCCATTGCCTCAGAAGAATCTAAGTTATTAATGTCCCTGTTTAATATACATTACTGTGTTTGTTACAATGTAAACCACTTTGACTAAAATGATAAAGTTCTCTTCCACCACCGCACAGATTGGTCGTCCCTGCAGGGAGCAGGAAGGTAAGCTCCTCCCTGTTCCCCATCAGTAAGCTCAATCAGCCCAGCAGAGGCAACATTTAAAACCAAGTGGGCCCCAAAGCTCCCTCTCTTCCACCGCGCACAGATCAGGCATCCCTGCAGGGAGCGGGAAGGTAAGCTCCTCCTCGTTCCCCACTAGTAAGCCCAATCAGCACATAAGAAGCAGCATTTAAAACCCAGCAGGCCCCGAAGCTCCCACTCTTCCACCAACGTAACTTGTAACTTGTCTGAAGTTTCTTGTTCCATGTAAACCCCGCTGATATCGAATAGTGCGGTATATAAAAAATATTAATAAAATAAATAAATAAATAAAATAACGCACAGATCAGACATCCCTGCAGGGAGTAGAAGGTAAGCTCCTCCCCGCTCCCCACCAGCAAGTCCAATCAGCACGGCAGAGGCAGCATTAAAAACCTAGCGGACCCACGCCCTAGGGCCTCACCAAAGGACCCTTTGGTGAGGACCAGAGGAGAGCCCCCAATGAACTACAAGACCACCACAGCCATCACTACACATGTGGAAGCACCATACCATTACTGCCTGGCCTCACTCGTAATGAATGCTATTCAGCCAGACAGCTGAGACCTAAGCAGCAACAGAAGGTAACAAAAGAACGTTCTCCTAACTGAGACAACTCAAACCAGACTATCCTATCCAAAGCCACATCAGATGATAACAGAAGGACTCTCACACTTACAGAAGTTACTGCAAACTACTGCTCAGTGACACCAAACATGCTCCCCATCTATGCCACCACATACACCCTACTAGCATTCCTTGCCCTATGTCTCACCTCTGAGACCCTAGCCCTCACACATACTTTCATTCCCTCATGTATACCCTATGGCCTTCACTATACCAGTCACACCATAAGGCAAAGGAATCTGAACAACCTAATTGATGTACCAACAATCTTTCAATCCCTGATATACGCAATAGAAACATAGAAACATAGAAACATGATGACAGAAAAAGACCACAAGGCCCATCTAGTCTGTCCTTCCATAACAACAACTACAACAGTCCACTTTCTACCTTTAGAGATCCTCTGTGTTGGTCCCATGCTTTTTTGAATTCAGTTACTGTCCTCATCTCTACCACCTCCACTGGGAGACTATTCCACGGATCCACTACTCTTTCCGTAAAGAAATATTTCCGCATATCACTCCTGAATCTATCTCCCTTCACCCTCATCCCATGTCCCCTTGTAGCAGAACTTGCTTTCAATTGAAAGAGGCTCTCTCCCTGAACATTTATGCCACGGAGGTATTTAAACATCTCAATCATATCACCTCTATCCTGCCTTTCCTCTAAGGTGTACATATTAAGATCCTTAAGTCTGTCCTCATATGCTTTATAATGAAGCCCATTAATCATTTTAGTAGCAACCCTCTGCACCGACTCCATCCTGTTCACATCCTTTTGAAGGTGCGGTCTCCAGAATTGCACACCATACTCCAAATGAGGTCGCACCAAAGACTTATACAGAGGTATTATCACCTCCTTTTTTCTGCTAGCCATTCCTCTCCGTATGCACCCAAGCATCCTTCTAGCTTTTGCCGTCGCCTTTTCTACCTGTTTAGCTACTTTAAGATCATCAGACACAACCACGCCTAGGTCCCGCTCTTCTTTAGTGGACAAAAGTACTTCACCTCCTATACTGTATTGCTCCCTTGGATTGCTGCAGCCCAAATGCATGACCTTACATTTTCTAACATTAAATCCCAGCTGCCAAATTCTAGACCATTCTTCAAGCTTAGCTAGATCCCTCCTCATGTTATCTACACCTTCCTGGGTGTCTACTCTATTACAGATTTTGGTATCATCCGCAAAGAGGCAAACCTTACCCGACAGCCCTTCCGCTATATCACTAACAAAGATGTTAAAAAGAATCGGACCAAGGACAGATCCCTGGGGCACACCACTGGTAACATCCTTCTCCTCAGAGTGAGCTCCATTTACTTGTACTCTTTGTCGCCTCCCACCCAACCAATTTCTAACCCAAGCAGTAACTTTAGGCTCCATCCCTAGGGTGCTCAGTTTGTTTATAAGTCGCCTGTGAGGAACAGTGTCAAAGGCTTTACTGAAATCTAAATACACCACATCTAGAGCTCTCCCTCGGTCCAACTCCCTGGTCACCCAGTCAAAGAAATCGATCAGATTTGTCTGACAAGACCTGCCTCTGGTGAATCCATGCTGCCTCGGATCCTGTAATCCGCCGGACTCCAGAAACCTCACTATTTTCTCTTTCAGCAGCGTTTCCAATAATTTACTCACCACCGAAGTTAAACTAACCGGCCTGTAATTTTCAACCACATCCTTACTTCCGCTTTTGTGTAAAGGCACCACATGAGCCTCTCTCCAGTCCTTTGGCACCACTCCCGACTCCAACGAGGCATTGAAAAGGTCAGTCAGTGGAGTTGTTAGAACGTCCCCAAGTTCCCTCAGTATTCTAGGGTGTATCCCATCCGGTCCCATCGCTTTGTCTACTTTAAGTTGAGCTAGTTTCTCACGAACACAGTCTTCTGAAAATTGTTCAAGATGTCCCTCGCTTCTGTTCTCATTTGTGGGTGTTTTCTGAGGTCCTGCTCCTGGTTCTTCATCTGTGAACACAGAACAAAAATATTTGTTAAGCAATTCCGCTTTATCCTTATCAGCTTCTACATATTCCCAACAGTTCCCAGGCTTATAAAATATAAGCTTATCAAAGCACGCTCAGTCCAGAATAAACTTCCAATAATCAACAATTATATCACTTCCAAAAAACTAGACATTCTCTGCATCACGGAAACATGGCTTGCCAAAACAGACACAGTGCTACTAAGCCAGCTGAAACCACACAACTACTCAATATTCCACTGCCCACGTGACAATCAGAGAGGTGGAGGAGTAATGATAATAGCAAAATCACACTTCAACTTCAATCAACTAAGTGCCAAGAGCACTGATGGAATAGACCATATCTCAATATCAAACAGGCACCTAACTCTTTGCCTCATAAACAGATCCTCCTCTATGTCATCAGATGGCTTACCAAATATATTGGGAACTGTTCTCACACCCAAACAAGGACCTCATACTCCTCGTGGATTTCAACCTCCCCTCAGCCTCCACCTACCAAGCCACATCCTTCCTAGGTGCCATGTCTGCAATGGACTTTAACCAAATAATACAAATGCCAACATACGAAAAAGGAAACACGCTGGACTTCATCTTTGCTAACTCAAATCCCATCCATACCACACTCCCTCCACTCCCAACCCTCCTACCTATTCCATTATCTGACTACATTATTATAAATTTCTAACTATCATGTTCCACCACAACCAACCACACTTACCAGAATCACGTTAAAAGACACTTTAAACTCTTCGATAGAAAAGCCTTCACAGATGAAGTACTCCCTCTATTGGACAACTGTACTTCAGATATTGATGCCCTAGTACTAAACTGGAACCAGGTAATTGGAAAAGCAGCTGCTGGAACCTCAAACCAACGATACTCCAATGGACTGCAAAAGATACAATGGTACTCCAAAGAACCTAGAGAGCTCAAGAGACAACTCTGGAAGACAACGCAAATGGAGGAAGACAAAGTCAACAGAGGATAAAAACTCCTACATGCTACTACTATTGGAATACCGTCAGGAAACTGAAAACTGCAAGAGAGGCCTTCCACACAAAAATCATAAATAAATCACTCAAGCAGCTAAAATAGCTCTTTCAGATAGTAAAGAGTTTAACTCAAACCCCCACCCCCACACTCAATCACCTTGGAAACCCTTCCTGACCCCCAAACTCTAGCAAATCACTATAAAAGGAACAGCCCCACATGCCAGTCTCCATTACAGATCCCACCACCAACCAATACTTACAACTCCTGGTCCACCTTTAGTTTCATCAGCAAAGAGAACATAGAATTCATCATCACCACTTTAAACTCAACCACATCCCACTTGACCCATGTCCAGTGAGCTGGATGAGCTTAGTCCAGTCCTACTGAAAATCTCCCAACTCTCTATTCTGAAAGGTAACATGCCTAAACAGCTGAAATCCGCCTCCATCCATCCCACCTTGAAGAACACCAACCTCAACCCCAATGATCCTGCAGCATATAGACCCACAACAAGTCTACCTTTCTTGTCCAAGATAACTGAAAAAAATATTCATCAGCAGCTCCAGAAACACCTTGACTCCTTCGCTCCTCTGGACCCCCGGCAACATGGCTTCAGGACAAACCATGGTGTTGAAATCCTGCTAACCTCACTGCTTAATACTCTAATAAAAGGAACTCAGAAATCAAACCAAGGTTTCATCTTAATATTTCTAGACATTTCATCTGCCTTCGACACCATCAACCGCAGCATTCTCCTACACAGACTCCATTCCATTGGAATCCAAGACAATGTTCTGAGCTGGTTTCACTCATATCTCAGAGATTGTCAATAGCAAGTCATAATGGGATCTAACTCCTCTTCCCCCTATCGGCAAATCCAAAGTGTCCTACGGGGCTCTTCCCTCTCAGCTCAGCTATTCAACATCTATCTTCCACCATTTTGTTCAATCATCCGCACACATACCATCCACTTCCATATTTATGCAGATGATTTAATGATCTATACTCCATTTACCACCAGCAATCCAACATATGACGGAATAAAAAACTGCTTCTCAGACATATCCCTATGGATAACTAACAATTCCCTAAAAATAAATTACAAGATGATGGAAACACTATTCATAACAAAAAGATGCTAGTTTCCAACCACCGACCTCCATAACCCTAAATGACATAAACGTGCATGTATAAACAAAGGTCAGGTACCTGGGCATTACCCTCAACCAACAACTCACTTTCAAACCTCACATAAGCAATTTAGCAAAACAAATATATCACAAAATCAGAACTCTCTGTCATTTCCACCCCCTGTTGGACCCATCCAACTACCGCTCAGCTTTCCAGGCAATCATAACACCCCACTTTAACTATTTCAATTCAATCTACCAAGGACTACCAAAAGCCACTCTGCTTCCACTAATCACTGCATTGCATACTGCAATATGCACAATTCAAGGTGCATCAAAGTATGAGCGTATAACTCCTATCCTCAAACAGCTCCATTGGTTGCCTCTACTCAGCTGCATATACTACAAGATCCTACTCCTGACTTTCAAGATCAATAATCAATCCTCTCATTATCTACAATCTCTCCTGAATGCCACCAACTCTTGCAGGACAAAAAGACAAAACACCATAAACATGTTAAGCATACAACAAGAAAAAAACAAAAGCGCTCAGTACGCTTGCAACAGGACATTTGAACTGTACGCACCATCTCTCTGGAACTCTCTCCCCGGAACCCTCCGATCAACAAATAACCTATCCACGTTTAGAAAACTGCTCAAAACACATCTATTCAATGAACACTTTGGTCCCATTACATAATCCCCCCTCTCTGCATCCCCCATAGTTCCAAAGAACGAGCAGTCGACCATGTATGTAACTTAATTGCCCTTCCCGTCCAGATATTAAAATGTATATAAGTTATACCGTTCTATGTAACATTTCTGGCATATAGTAATTGTCTTGTAAATAAGTTCCACTGTTCTATGTGTATCAGTTTGTTGTAATGTACACTGGTTTGCTCCATTGAAAAGTGGTATAAAAAAACAGTCAAATAAATAAATAAAGCGGTATAAAAAATGTTAAATAAATAATAGAAATTGCGTTGTTTTTAAAACAACACATTAATGCTAAGTACAATAGGCCCCACCAAAATGTTCCAAATTGGGATCCGCAATTGCTAAGGCCCCCTGAAAGTCAGGGATTATGTGCATAAAATATAAGCAAGTTTAAATGTCCATGGCTGTGCTGGTTTGCCTCTAGTATTTTATAAAGTCACATAGGCCCATATTAGATGCCTACTAGATTTCCCAATCTAGATGACCTATAAAATTATCTTTATTGGAGGTAATTTTATAAGAGTCATTTAGTTTAACATGTGTTACCACACATGTATTATGGACCTATTTTATAAGTAATGTATGTTTGTATTTTGCATTATAAAATAGGAGTGTAAGTGATAAGATACATATGCCAAATCTAGGCGAGGTGACTTACACCATACCTAGACGGTGTACATACCCCTGCCTAGATTTGTAGAAAACATGCGTACTTACATAATAACGCTTGTCTAAACTGTGCAGAAGTGCCCAGCCCTACATAAAAGCCAGCGAAAACAGGTGAGCTGATGGTGTGTAATTGCGCAGCTTATTATAAAATTACGTGTTAGTGTCCTATCCACAGGAAATTCTCAAGACATGCCAGGAACTCCAAGGGTTATGTATTTTTTGGTAATCACATACACGTGCAGAAGTGCATGCACATTCCGGAAAATAATCTCCATTAGTTCTTCATAGAATTTCTTGTTTATATTTTTTGTTGATTGAAAATTTTTATCATGAATATGCTGTTAATAAAACTTTTCTTTTCAACAAAGTATCCAAAAAACGGTGTGCATGAATAAAAATGTAAAAAATAATAATCCCCCTCAAATACCTAAAATTCTTTTATGTAATCACATACTGAGGGGCTCTTTTACTACAAAGCGACACCCCAGAAGTCACGGTCTCAATTCCAGCTCCCGTTACTCAAGAACATAAAAGACACGATCCAGAACCTCAACACTATTGCTTCCCCACTGAACCGGGTCCTGGGTAAAGTCCACAAGATCCCACCTTAGCAGTTACTTATTGTGCATAGTGCATATCTCTCTGACCTCAGGCCTAATGCCCAGCCTTCTGAAACTGACCTCAATCCGTTCTCTCCTAAAAAATACGAAGCTTAACCCAATCTCCCTGAAGTTTTATAGACCAAATGCAAGCATTCCATTAATTGTGAAGATAATAGAGAAGATAGTTCTTACACAATTCCAGGATCACCTCACCGACCATGCACCACTAGACCTCCATCAACACGGGTTCAGACAAAACCATGGAGCAGAAACTCTCCTCACCTCCTTAGTAAACACACTCATAACTTCCCTACAAAACACCAACAATGGCTTTATCCTAATATTCCTCGACCTTGTCTCTGCCTTCGACTCTATCTCACACCATCAACTACTACAAAGACTATAGGAGATTGGACATCAAGACACCACACTCATCTATGTGGACGACATAATATTCTTCACCCCTATCAACCTCCTCTCACTCAACTTCATAAGCCTACAGAAATGCTTTACAGAAGTCAACAGATGGCTCAGTCTCCACAACCTGCACATCAAGAAAAAATGGAAGCCTTGTACATCACACCACTGACCAACTTTCTCTCCGTTATCAATACAAAAATTCAACGACATCTTAATCAAAGTCAAAACCAAAATACAATATCTAGGCATAACAATAGACCAGCAGCTGAACGTCTACTCCCACATAAAAAGAACAGCCAACTCTATCTACCACAACCTAAGAACATTAAAACATCTCTGCCCCCTATTTACCCCAGAATTATTTTAAACTGTCTACCAGGCCATGATCACACCAGTACTGGACTATTGTAATATTATCTACCAGGGCCTCCCAAAGAACACCCTCAACACCCTCCACCTTCTACGGATGGCCCAGAACATGGCAGCACAAATAATTTTTGGAGTCTCCTGCAGATCTCACATCACCCCCATACTAATACAGTTACACTGGCTCGCCATCACCACCAGAATCAAATAGAAAGTCCTCACGACAATATTGAAAATCTTATACAAGGAATCTGCTAACAGTCTTTTTTTTTTAGTGGCATCAAGTTAGTGTTGACTAACAGTGACACAGCTACCTCTGGGTTTTCTTGGCAATGTATCACTTGAAGTAGGTTGCCAGCCTTTTCTTCTGAGGTAATGGAGGGTAAAGTGACTTGCCCAAAGTCACAAGGAACGCCAGTGGGAATTGAACCCTTGATCTTCTGGCTATTAGGCAGTTGCTCCACTCACTAGGCTACTCCTCCACTCAGTCTAACAGTCTACAGACCCTAATCTCAACCCCCAGGAATGACAGGGCATGAAGAAGCACCACCGCCATCCTTCTAGCGATCCCTACCCAGAAGATTAAAAGCAAACTATCTGCAACTCAGCATTCATCCTATATGCGCCCAGCTTATGGAACTCCCTGCCTCCAACCCTAAGAGGATACTCTGACAAAGTGGAATTCAGGAAAAAACTAAAAATGTTCCTCTTACAAGAGGAATGCAATACATACCTGTACCCACAGAACCAATCACCCTAGAAGCAGACGTCTAACAGCTCGGTAGTCTCAGCACACTGGAGACTTGTATAAATGTACAAATGGTGACATGACCAACCACCATCTAGACCAGCTCTGCAAATACTTAGGCGTGCATTGTATGTAGTTATCATTGCTCCAGTGTTACACTGTTACATTGTTCTAGTTCCATGTAGAACAGTGTGCCCACCATGGTCCTGTTTCACCATCAGTTAACCTTAAACCGCCGTGAATGGTGGAAAGGCAGTATAAAAGTTTAAAAATAAATAAATAAACTGCGTTAACAATTACTACAGGGTTTCGTGTATGCTAATGACCTATGGTAACCGCTACCGCGCTAAGGGCATCCAGACAGTACAAATCCTGCGCTAACTGCTTTCAGCACAATGGGGCAGGATTGGGATGCAGAGAGGGTGTGACGGCCAGTGAAAGCAAGCACATAGGATGTTGCCGCATGCTAGTTGTCATGACTGCCAATAGCGCAGCTGCATGAAGTACATCTGTGCTACTAGCAATCCAGCCAGCACTGGTGGTAATGGCGCTAGGCTACTGCTAGGAGTGGAGACTCTATGTTGAATGCAATGGCAGCCAGGGCAGGAGCAGAGGGGGAGCTGCTCACCAGGGAATCCCCTGGGTTAATCTCAGGGGGTGGGCTGGGGGGGGGGGGGGGATGGACGATGGAAGTGGCTTATCTCCGGGGTGGTTTGATGTTGGGGCCGGGATCAAGAAGGGGGAATCTATTGTGGGGGAGTTCTGAAGGAGGGTGCTGAAAGAGGGTTTAGGAGCTGTGAAGAGGGGGAAACTGATTGGGGGAAGTCATTGTTTGTTTATGGTGGAGGACTGTATCTGAGGGGAGGTTATTAGTTGAGGGGAGGATGCGATCGGAGGGGTGGGGAGTACTGGGTTGCAGCCATGGCATTTCTGCAAAGCACTTTGGTGTTCGAGCGTGTTCCCTGCCACATTAGATAGTGTAATTGCTCCTGCGCTACCTACCAAGGTAGGGAACATGGCTCCTATGCGGTAAGTGACTGCCCTGTGCATGCCTCCTGTATTTTCCACATAGGGTTTGCACTTACCCGCATCTTTGCCAGTTAAGGTGCAGTAAATGCAAACACTGCACTTCAGTAAAAGAGCCCTTTATTGTTTTATTTTCTAATAAATATTTTATTAAAATAATGTTATGTATTTTTATTATTTTTTAAAAAAATGTATTTGTGTACACTCTGGTTTTTGGATTCTATTTTGTGATTGCAACTGTGCTTCTCAGTTTGGGTTTTTACAAAAAACAATACAGGCCTGCTCTAATGTACTCATGTGTATATCAAACAAACTCTCCAAACTGCATTACTTTAGGAAAATAATTCACTTCAAGTTTTTGGTTTTATGAGAAATCTCAGAACAGTCTATAGCACAGAACACTTTTAATCAAAAACGTTCTGCGCAAGAAGCTTACATTAGCCAAGAAGAGCAAACCAGACACATGTGCGCATGAGTCCACGCTAGCAGCACCGATATCTTCTGCACAAAAAAACTGTTTGACACCTGTGCACATGTGCTGGAATGTTATCTGGTGCATAAATAGCAGTATTATTCTTTACAGTGCTGTTCAGAATAATATCGGTGGGCCCGCTATTCAAAAGCGACCTGCTGACCACATAAACCTGCCAAGTCCAATATTCAGTGAAACTAACTGGCCATTGCTGCCGATTATACCCACAGACCACCCTGGCACAATCCAGAGAGTCCTGGGGGGGGGGGGGGGTGTGGGCAGAGATGGGGCAGTCCCAGCACCTATCTAGTCAGTGGCGATTTAAAACCCGTTCATCAAATAGGTAATCGCATAAAGCTAGGGCAGGTCAATGGCTGTCTGAACTTTATGTGGTTCAGCGTTCCAATTAGTGGCTGAATATCACTACTGACTGGAGAGCAACAGAGGTTGGTGGTGAATATCCAGTTTCACTTTTGCCCACAGCGGCCAGGTGCTTTATGAGCTCCTGCCACCGCAGACTGAACATCAGGCCGGGTCTTTATAAGCACTGATAATATTCTACACAGAAATTCTGTGCAGAATAATACTGATGTTTATTCCAACACATGCGGAGAACATTGCTCCAGCTCATCTCCTCATCCCCTGCTGTTTTTTTTCGTCACACCTCTTCACCAAAGCCAGAAACAAGTTTGGGTGTTGTACACTCAAGATACAGAGAAGAAATGGGTATAAATTCCTCACCAGCACTGACTGCAGACCTATGAGATGTTATGCCTTTCCAGACCATATGTTAAAATCCCAGTGTTGAGTTCAACCTTCTGGTCTTCTGCGCATGTCTCTGCATTTGTGCTGAATAGCTAATTGCGTCAATAAACTGCTTTGATTATTTTGAAGGACGGTACATCAGATGTTAATAAACCATAAACCATTACCATGGATTTAAATGTGCTATGCACTGCTACCTTCTCAAGCTTTGTGCGCTGTTACCTCATGCGCAAAACTTTCTGTCTTGGTACCACACAAAATTGTGCACAAAAATGAGCTAAGCTGCATGCAAAGCCTAGTGTGTTTTACTGCATCAGTCCCTGAGTGAGGTGAAAAAGACATTCCAGGTCTCTACATAGCCTACATAAAGAAGAATTTCCAAGCACATCTAGACAAACTACTCATACCTGAAGGAAGCACTCTTTGGCACCATGCAAGTATTACGCCGAGCTTTAGCAGTAAATTTGAGAGACTAAGACCATACTCCACATACACCGACTTAGAATTGCGGTTCATAACTACCGTGGTATGCGCAAAACTAACCCATTTGGAAAAACTACCCCGAATAAAACCATCAGGCACTTTACCATTATATGTCTCCACTGCCTAATGGGGGGGGGGGGGGGAAGTCAGATCATTATTTTCTCCACAAGCATAGCCTGATCCTCCAGTAACAGCATCTCCTGGTGGCCAGGTACCTGTACCCCCTTACCTACTTGTATTGCAGCTCACACATCTTCCCAAAACCCCGATAAGACCTTGCATTGCACGAAACTATGAACAGAAGTGCCCACTTCGTTGATGCATTTTATACAATTAGTTATTATAGAACATCCTTTTTTAAAGCATTTTGCTACATCTATGCTATGCCTATCATCACTCATAATCATTGTCTTGACTGAATGTGAAAGACTGGGGTCTGATTCAGCAACTGTTTTCATTACCCAAACACCTACAAGCTGATTTTTGTTAAGCTTGGATTTAGGGATAGGAACATTGGCAACTGCCTAGGATGCTTAATTTTGAAGGCATCAAATTCCCAGGTTAAAGAGGCACCAGCTCCCCTTTGCTTTAGGGAAATGCAGTTCGAAGATTCACGGCCGGAACATTCTAACCTCCATTCTTTCCAGTCTTGCCTATGGGCACCAGAATCTTAAATCTGACACCGATTCCTATGCAACATTGTTAAAAATAAAAAATGTTTCTTGAATTTGTGTATCATAGCTGTGCAGGGCGCAAGCTAATCTCTGTATGGTTTCAAGTCTGGTATACATGCTTCTGAAGCAAGCCTGCATTTTGTTTCTTGTTCATTGAACCTGCCAGAAGTAGAAGGAAGGGTGGTAGAAGCTTATCAGTCAGGCAGGGGGTATAACTCACCTATCAGCAGTGCAGTCTGTCTCTCTCTGGAGTCTGGGAGCTGCTGGTTCCCCAGGGGAGCCTTTATAGAAATTGGGAGGAGTATGCGTGAGGGAGTGAGAGGTGCACATGTTGATTTAACAATGGGAAAACTGCCTCCTGTTTCAATATCATAAAGAGATTAAAAAGTTTTCAATGAGTAAATTTTTAGTTTGCTCTGAGGGATCTCTGGGCCCTACAGCTGTCTCTCTATTGGGGGAGAGGGAGGGAGAGGAGCAGCCGGGAGACTCTTCATCAGGGGGTGGGCTGATTAAATGTGTACTGTACCTGGTAGGGACAAGCATATCAGGACACATGGGGTTATATAGTTTTAGGCACATCCTCTTTGTAACTCTATTACATCTGCAAAGCCATGTCTGAAAAGTCAACAGAAAGAGACAGAGAAAGACAAAATAAAATACAAGAAATTAAAAGAAAGACCGACCCACACATACAGTACATACAAAAGAAAAGGGATCAAAGGGGAGCACAACATAATGGGTCAAAGGGGAACGCAACATAAAATTCAGCAAGAAAACTGGAGAATTGTGTATTTCTGAGTATCTTCACTTGGTGACGGCATTGTAAAAACTCTATTCCAATTCTCAGTAAGGTGCCACAACAATAAAAGTGTGGTAGGAAGGAAAAAGAAGGGTACATACTGGTCGGATGTCAGCTAACAATGGTGGTAGTGACAGTGCAAAATTTCAGGAGAAAATAACATCCTGAGGCAACAAAAGGCCATGGTGAACTTGTTCAGGGACCCACCGTAGCAGGAGATCAACCACAGAAACTAATGAAAAGGTTAAGAGGATTAAAAATGGTTAGGTGGATTCCTGAAGTAAAATAGGAGATGATGTATTGCTACTATTATGCCACAAACCCTGTATTTGACTACAGAGGATACACCCACCTCAAAATGGAAGAACAGGAAAAATATCAAAGAAAAACTTGCAAAAGGCAACCAATGCAAATAAAAGTTTTGATTGGACAAATTAAAGAAATTTCCCTCAGTAAGGCCACAGCCGGTGCATGGATATGAGGTGCCCTAAATGAACCTCATATCTGCTGCCCACCTGCTGTCACCCCCATCCCCTTTGCTACCCCTCTTGGCGAACTGCAGCATCAACAATGACTTTAAAACAGCACCACAGCACTTGCCAAAAGCCTCTGGCACTGGGTGCTGTTGATGCTTCCACCCCCTTTGCTTCAGACTTCCTGTTTGCATGGGGGTGGAAGTGGTAAGGACACTTTAAAACAAGGAATGTAAAAAAGAATTCTCTCAAAAAGCAGAGCACTTAGGAGTCACGTGAGTGCTGGACAATCGAGATTCCACAGGACCCCCCCGATGCTCTAAGTTGACCCGAGAGTAGATCGAAGTATCAGGGAGCAACTGGTGAATGGGGCAGCACTCTAATCTCCAGGAACAAGCAGGAATGAGTCTTCACATATGGGTATTGTCGGTACCGACGGAGCCTGCGCGGGAACGCTCCCCAGCATCCAATAAGAAAGCTTTTGGGAACATCCCCCAGCGCCTGCGTGCTGCCTTCCCGCCTTTCCCAACCGCCTCTCTCCAGTTCTTCTTTTCCGCGGAGCCAGCAGGTCGTGTTCCTGTCACCGCAGAAGAAGTTCTTTATTTTTTCTTTATTCTTTTTTGTCGCGTCTGCCTTCTTCGACGTTGGACCGGTACCGCCAGTCTTTCTTTTCTTTCTTTAAAAAAAAACAAAACAAAAAAACGCTTTATCTTTACTGTGCATTTTCAGTTTTTGGGCCTTAGGCCTAAAAATATTTTCCTCATGGAGAAGCCCGCTTCTGGGTTTAAAAAATGCACAAAATGTGGTGGTACTATTTCTGTCACCGACACCTATGACTGGTGTCTAAAGTGTTTGGGACCTGACCATTCCATCACGGATTGTATATCCTGTACCATGATGTCTAAAAGAGGTCGGCAGAACCGAGCAGCCAAGCTCAGTACCCTGTTTCCCTCTGATGCAGCTTCGGTAGCATCGACGTCTTCCAGGGCTTCTTCTTCCTCCCATGGATCTCAGATAATCAAGCATAAATCTGGCCGGTCCTCGAAGGGCAGATCTCCCTCCAAGCATCGAGATGCCTCCGGGCTTGTCCTCGAGGATTCCACACCGGCAAAATTACCCCGGCGGGAAGCTCCGGCTTCCAAAGCATTATCTATGAGGTTACAGGTTGACATTGATGGCTCGGCCTCGACAGATCACCTGTTGCCGTGTTCTGGGGTACCGGTGGCTCCCACTGGTACCGACATCCAGACTTTGGTGGCGTCGATGGATCAAAAGATTCTGACCATGCAGCGCACCTTGACGGCTTTCATACAGACTACGACGCCTCCGGTACCGCAACAATCCCCGTTGCTGGTACCGGCTCCGGTACCGGCATCGCTCCCGGTACCGGTACCGATTGCATCGACATCGGCTTCGGTGTCGACTGCAACAGTACCCTGTCCTATGATGCCCATCAGTACCGAACCGGTACTGATTACTCCTGATGTCGATCCCACTCGATACGGTTATCGGGCTTTACAGGAGCATCCAGACAGGCGATACTTCGATTCCTCTGAGGACTCTGATGAGTCTGAGGGTTCTGTAGAAGCATCGATACTTCTTCCTCAGGAGTCTTCTTCACCTAAACGAAGAATGTCTCCTCCAGAAGACTTGTCTTTTCAAGACTTTGTTAGGGAAGTGGCTAGGGGCCTCTCTATCACAGTGGCCCATGAGTCAGAACCCAGAGCTAAGGAGTTGGATATTTACCTCATGTATATAGCATATTTCATGTAAATAGTTCATGTATATAGTTCAGCCCCTGTTATCCAAGTTTATATTCCTGTTCGATGTAAAACCAAACAGAATGTGTGTATTGGTCACTTTGTTATACTGTAAACCGCGCTGATACCGAATAGTGCGGTATATAAGCAACTGTAATAAATAAATAATAAATAAATAAATTTTACAATATCCTAAAGTTCCTAAGGAGGCAGCTACTTTACCTATCCATGAGATTCTGTATGATCTCATGTTGAGGATGTGGGAGACACCTCTCACCACCTCTCCTCATTCTCGCAGGTTAGACACCATGTATCGTGTCCCTCCTTGTCCTGGCTTCCACAAGATTCAGCTTCCTCACCACTCTATTGTGGTAGAATCTGCCATGAGGAAGATAAAGAGTGCAAAGAGACACTCATCTAATCCTCCAGGGCGTGAATGCAGGATCCTGGATGCTTTTGGCCGAAGGGTTTTCCAAGCTGCTATGCTAGCTGCTAGGATCAATTCCTATAGTCTCTATATAGAAATGTTTCTAAAAGAAGTCACAGATCATCTGCAGACTTTAACCCCTTTCATTTCAGAGGATAAAAGACAAGAGTTTCTCACTTGGCTCAAACATGCCCAAGATGTCTCCAAATTTTCCAACCGTGCAGCCTTTGACTCTTTTGAGTGTGTAAGCAGAGCTTTGGCTATTGCCATAGGGGCACGCAGAATGGCTTGGCTACAAGCTTCTGATTTGGAGCTCTGGGTCCAAGATGAATTGGGAAATCTCCCTTGTACAGGTGAAAACCTTTTTGGTAAGGACTGGCAAGCAAAGGCCGCTCAGATGGATGCTGAAAACTCTGCTTTGGATCGACTTTCAAAGTCTACCTCTGCTCCTATTAAGAAAAGATTGTTTAAAAAGACATCTTTTCCAAAAAGGGAAGATACTATCCTGCTTATGGTCAGCAGGCATCTTCTGCAGGTCGTTTTGCTGCAAAGCGTCAGCAACCACCTAAACAGGCCAAGTCAAAGGCTGCTAGACCTTCCACGGCCCAGCAGCCTCAGCCTCCTCAGGGCCTTTGACTTGCAGCTAGAGAACTTAGCCTTTCTAGCTCTGGAAGGACCAGAGCCCCTTACCATCCCAGGAAGGTTGACTTACTTTGCTCCCAGATGGGAGCAAATCACAGCAGAGCAATGGACACTCTCCATCATAAGGGAAGGGTACAAGCTTCATTTCTTAAACCTTCCCCCTCACACCATGGTGAAACAGTTCAATTCTCCAACATCTCTCCTCAACCTTCTAGGTCAGGAGATTGCCATCCTTCTTGCCCAAGGGGCAATAGAAGAAGTACCTCTTCTTCAACAAGGCACAGGGTTCTACTCCCCTTATTTTCTTATTCCAAAGAAAACAGGGGGCTACAGACCCATCTTAGATCTCAGAGAATTGAACAAATTTCTCTTCAAGGAGAAATTCAAGATGATTTCTCTCGGTGCTCTGTTTCCATACCTTCAGAGTCAGGACTGGCTTTGTTCTCTAGATCTCAAGGATGCATACACCCATGTCCTCATCCATCCAACTCACAGAAGGTTCCTTCGGTTCCTTTTACAAGGAAAGCACTACCAATACAGGGTGCTTCCTTTTGGTCTGGCCTCTGCACCAAGGGTGTTCACGAAATGCATGGCAGTAGTAGCTGCATTTCTACGCACTCTAGGAATATTCGTCTTCCCATATCTGGACGACTGGCTCATTCGAACTCCATCTCAAGCAGAGGCCAAGACTTGTCTAACCTGCACAATGCGTGTCCTTTAGTATTTGGGACTAGTAATAAACATCCCAAAATCCAATCTCACCCCTTCTCAGTCCCTCGAGTTTATAGGGGCTTGGTTGGATACCACAACTGCAAGGGCCTATCTTCCTCAGGCCCGTTGCCTACGCTTGGTGCAGTTAGCCTCCCAAATACAGTTAAAGCCCCTTTTAACTGCTCGAGAAATGTTACAACTCTTAGGCCACATGGCATCCACTGTGCATGTGGTTCCATATGCTCGCCTTCACATGACGGCAGCTCAATGGACTTTGTCCACCCAATGGACTCAGGCATGAGGTTGCCTGTCAGACAAAATAGCAAACTCCAGTCACCTTTTTTGGTCTCTCCAGTGGTGGAAGTCCTCTCAAAACCTGTTGCTGGGGTCCCCTTTTCAACATTCACTTCCCCAAGCAACCCTTACAACAGATGCCTCTCCAATGAGTTGGGGAGCTCATCTGCAAGATCTCTCCACCCAGAGCATCTGGTCTCCACAGGAGACTTCGCTACACATCAATCTCTTGGAACTCAGAGCAATTTTCTTAGCTCTCAGAGTGTTCCACTCCCTGCTCAGCTACAGGACAGTCCTCAACCCCACGCACAACCAAGTAGCCATGTTCTATGTGAACAAGCAGGGAGGGACTGGCTCTCTGTCGCTATGCAACGAAGCTTTGCGACTGTGGGCCTTTGCCAGTGAGCATCAGATTCATCTTATGGCAGTATATCTTCCAGGTGTTCAAAACTCTTGGGCAGACAGACTCAGTCGAGTTCTGCTTCCACACGAATGGTCCCTCCACAGGGACCAGGTATCCAGGATTTTTCGAATTTGGGGAACCCCGGACATAGACCTATTTGCAAGTCCGTGGAATGCCAAACTTCCCCGGTTCTGTTCCAGGATTCCGTGTCAGGAAGTTCAGGCCAAGGATGCCTTCCTCCTTCACTGGGGTCAAGACTTCCTTTATGCCTTTCCACCCATTCCCCTAATTCCCAAAACACTGTTCAAGCTTCAGAGAGACCGAGGTTCTATGATCCTCATAGCACCACATTGGCCACGCCAAGTGTGGTACCCTCTACTTCTGCATCTCTCTCAAGCTCCGTCCCTGGAGTTGGCCTCTGCTCCAGATCTTCTCTCCCAGGAAGATGGAACGTTGTGGCACCCAAACCCCCAGTCTCTCCATCTCAGGGCCTGGTTGCTGAAGGCCTAGACCTTCAAGTTTTCCATCTCTCTCAGCAAGTCAGAGATATTATTCATGCTTCTAGAAAGCCTTCCGCTAGACGTTCCTATGCTTTCAAATGGAAAAGATTTACCATTTGGTGTTCAGAGAAGGGTCTTAACCCTCTTGCAATACCTTTGAATTCTTTACTAGAGTATCTTCTGCATCTTTCCCATGCAGGCCTCAAAACGAATTCAGTAAGAGTCCATTTGAGTGCTATTGCAGCATCCCTCAAGCCTCTCAATGGACAGTCTGTTTCCTCTCATCCTCTTATAGCAAGATTCATGAGAGGCCTTCTTTTAACTAAACCTCCCATTAGACCACCTCCAGTGGCATGGGACTTAAATCTGGTTCTTGGCCAGCTTATGAAGCCACCCTTTGAACCTTTAGCCACCACCTCCTTGAAATTTCTTTCTTGGAAGGTTATCTTTCTCATTGCAGTCACCTCAGCACGTCGCATCAGTGAGTTGCAAGCCTTGGTGGCTAATCCTCCTTATACAAGGTTCCATCATGATAAGGTAGTCCTCAGGACCAATCCACACTTTATGCCCAAAGTGGTCTCGCCTTTTCATCTGAACCAAGAGGTATATTTACCTGTCTTTTTTCCAGGACCTCGTGCATCAAGTGCAGAGAGGAATCTTCATACTTTGGATTGTAAAAGAGCTCTCGCCTTTTACTTACAAAGAACACAGCAACATAGAAAGTCTTCTCAACTCTTTGTTGCTTTTGATCCTTCCCATTTAGGACTTTCAGTTTCTAAGAGAACACTGTCCAACTGGATTGCTCAGTGTATTTCTTTCGCCTACTAGAGTAAGAACCTTTCTCTGGAAGGCCATGTCACAGCTCACAATGTGAGGGCCATGGTAGCCTCAATGGCTCATCTAAACTCTGTGTCCATCGACCAAATCTGTCGAGCGGCCACCTGGGCCTCGGTTCATACCTTCACAGCCCATTACTGTTTGGACAAGGACTCCCGCCGGGATGCCTCGTTTGGTCAGGCTGTTCTCAAACACCTGTTCCATTCCTAATCAACTCCTACCCACCTACCCTGGTTGGATGCCAGAGATCCATGGGGGGAGGTGGAGCCCTTTTCAGGGACACACAACCCTGGGGTCTCTCCCTGGCATCTGCAGCTAGGGAGTTCCCATATGTGAAGACTCATTCCTGCTTGTTCCTGGAGATAGCACAGTTATTTACCTGTAACAGGTGATCTCTGGGAACAGCAGGAATAAGTCTTCACAACCCACCCACCCCCCCTAGGAGTTGTATCTCTCTATCTATCCTTCCTTCCCTCTCTCTCTCTCTTTGTCTCAGCTTTAAAACTCGAACTGGAGAGAGGCGGTTGGGAAAGGTGGGAAGGCAGCACGCAGGTGCTGTGGGATGCTCCCAAAAGCTTTCTTATTGGACGCTGGGGAGCGTTCCCGCGCAGGCTCCGTCGGTACCGACGATACCCATATGTGAAGACTTATTCCTGCTGTTCCCAGAGATCACCTATTACAGGTAAGTAACTGTGCTATATGTGCGCAGTGATAAAAAAAGACAGAGAGAAGTTGGCATGAGACAGCAAAATGGCGGTTGCAGTGCTGCCTCCAGCCTCGCCCAGGGCAGAAAGCACAGATTCAGCTCCTGAGGAACTGGCAAAAGAAGTAAGCAAAGCTTCTAGAACCGAAGTTCGCCCTAGTCATGCAGAAATTGGACTCCATGGCAGAAGCCCTCACTGAGGTGGGACGGAGAATGGAGGAGATTGAGCACCGGGTATCGACCTTAGAGGACGCGGAAATACAGCAGGAGCGGGGACAAAAAACCAACAGTCACAAATTGAGGTTTTGTTGGCAAAAGTTGATGACCTTGAAAACTACTCCAGAAGGAATAACTTAAGGCTGGTTGGAGTGTCGAAGTCTAGGTAGGATAGACAATTACCAGACCAATTTGAAACTTGGCTCCCCAAGGAGTTGGGCCTCGATGTGATGGTAGGCAACATAAAGGTGGACGGGCACATCATTTAGGCTCCAGGGTGGAAGACCGAGCATGCCCGAGACCAATGCTAGCAAAAATCCTGAAGTTTGTTCAAAAAACGCAACTTTTACAAGCCTACTGGAAAAAGTGAAACCTCCGGTTTAAAAATCAAAATATCTTGGTCTTTCAGGATTATTCTGCCCCACTAGCAACGAAGAGGAAGAAGTTTTTACCACTGTGTGCAGAACATTTCACAAGAGACATTTGCTTTACTCTGGCCTACCCAGATACCTTGAGGATCTACAATGGGGGAACTACTCAGATCTTCGAACAGGCAGCAGCAGCAAAAAGGTTACCCACCCCCAGCCAAGAGAAATTGCCAGAATGAACTGAGGGACAGTGAGACTCAATAGGGCTGCTGAAATGGAGCATAGATGGTGGACAATTATCCCAACAGTGTGGCTTGATATCTTTAAGACTATACAGAGGAGCAAAGAAGAATAACACTTAAATAACACAGTTTGTAAGTGCGGACTTGCCCTTTTGGGCACGAGCCATTTAAGAGAAGTTTGGTGTAACTCAGTTGAGCCTACTTGAGGGAAGGTCAGCACAGGGAGGGCCACCCCTGCTGCTTGTAAGTGTCTCTATCCGCATGTGGAGCATAAAGGGTTGTTATTTGTATATAGGATGGTGGGGTTTTTGGTTGTTAGCATGGTTGTGGGGAAGGGTTCTGGAGGGGGAAGGGAGTGGATGTAATGAGCACAGAAGGCTCTGGTTATCGGAGAGGAGAAGGACAACTTGGAGATCGCAGGTGCAAAAGGAGTCATAGCTGGGGCCGGGGGGCTGGGGGAAATAGAAGGGGGGAGTTATTTGGGGAAGGAATCCCTGCAGTCTACAGTGTCGTTGACATTCATGATTGTCTGAGGTGTGAATGCTTGGGGGTTGAGGCTGGGCAGCCCCCGGGGGAAGGGTTGCGGATAGTCATAAAGATGGAACGGATGTGGTAGGAACATGCCACATAAGGTGGGCATGGCCTCCTGGAATCTGTGTGTGTGGGGGGGGGGGGTATCACCTCGCTGGCTAAGCACACAAAAATCCTGCAAGCTCTAAAATGCAAGGAAGTGCAGATAACCATGTTGCAAGAGGCTCACCTGAGCGCTGGAGAGCACCTGAAGCTTCAGTATGATTGGGTGGGGGCTGTCTACTGGGCCTTTTCAGGAACACACAAAGGGGGTGTGACTATTCTTGTAAAATAGGGAGTGCCCTTAGAAATAATGGGTCAGGAGACTGACCCCCAGGGGCGCTTTGTTACTCTGTGAACCACACTTTATACTGAGAATATATTGTTGGCAAATGTATACGCACCCAATGAATATGATCACTCTTTCTTTAAAAAGATGCAGCAGCAGTTTGCTTCAGACTCTCATAGACAGGTATTTCTGACAAGTGACTTTAAATGCCCCCCCTGACCCAGCTTTAGATCGTTCAGGTAACAATCGTGCACAGGGCTGGACAAATAAGGGGATAGGATACTTATGTAAAATGCTAGACTTGATTGATGCATGGGGTGTCCTTCACCCAGGCATTCAGGATTATATGCATATGTCTAGGGCACACGGATTGTGGTCTCACCTGAACTACATTCTGGTGTCTTTGAGCAGTTTAAGCCGGCTATTACATGTTGAGATAGAGCCCATATATGTCTCTGATCATACCATGCTGTGGTCGGATTGGGAAAGCCGCCAAGAATCACATTTTAGTTGTTTTTTCCCGGCCTTCCTATGTGATGATGAGGAGTTTCAGCTCTTCTTGAAAACCCAATGGGACGAGTACAAAGGGCACAACAATTCACACTGGAACACACCGATACTGTTCTGGGAAATGAGCAAAGTGGTGCTGAGAGTGCAGTTATAGTCCATATGAGTCGGCTTAGGAAGCATCTAGATCAGCCATCATGCATAGCTGAGGCATTCTGTGCAGTCTATTGTGCACAGCTGATTCGGAGGGACCAGACGCGTGAGAGAGCTTTCTTCAGCGTCTTCCTTTGCAGCAACTCAAGGAAGCTGAAATATCAGCCCTCAATGCTCCGATCACGGGGCAGGATGTACAGTGAGCGATCCAGAGAGGCTCGCTTAACAGGGCACCCGGTCTGGATGGATTCGAGTGGAATATTATAAAATGTTAGAGCTACAACTAACCCCGGCATTAGTCGACCTGTTTGCAGCTGTCTCGGCAATGGGCTGTTTCCCGCGGGACATGTGTTGCACGTCCATTATTCTTTACCCCAAACTGGGGAAGGATACTTTGGACTTGGCCTCCTATCGGCCTATATCACTCCTCAATTATGATGTGAAATTGTTAGCCGCAATCTTGGCAGGCAGATTAAACGCATATCTTCCAAGATTGCTAGGGAGCCACCAAGCAGGGCTTGTCCCGGGAAGGGGCGTCACAGCGAACATTACCAAACTTTTGCTGGCCATGGAACACTGTACAGCCAGTCGGCTCCCTCTCCTGCTGTTGAGCTTCGATGCTGAGAAGACTTTTGACCAGATGTCTTGGTCATATCTCTTCACGGTGCTAAAGGGGTTTGGGTTCGCGGGAGAATTCCTGTAGTGGATGGAGACCCTCTACACAGAACCATGAGCGCAAGTGGCAAGTGGTGTCCTATCAGAGCCGTTCACCCTGGGCCGGGGGACGAGACAAGGCTGCCTCCTTTTGCCACCGCTCTTTGTTCTCTCTCTTGAACCGTTGTTAAGGGCGCTTCAGGCAAATAAGCTGTGATGGGGGGACGTGGACTGGAAATGGGCTGTGATGGGGGGGAAACTTGGACTGGAAATGGGCTGTGATGGGGGGCTAGGACTGGAAATGGGCTGATGAGGGGACTGGAAATTGGCTGATGGGGGAGCTTGGAGTGGAAATGGGCTGATGGGGGGCTGGAATGGAACTGGAAAAGAGCATATGGGGGGCTGGAATAGGACTGGAAATGGGCTGACGAGGGGGCTAGGATTGGAAATGGGCTGATGGGGGAGCTTGGAGTGGAAATGGGCTGATGGGGGGGGCTGGAATGGAAATGGAAAAGAGCATATGGGTGGCTAGGACTGGAAATGGGCTGATGGAGGCTGGAATACGACTTGAAATGGGCTGACGAGGGGGCTAGGATTGGAACTGGAAAAGAGCAAATGGGGGGCTAGGACTGGAAATGGGCTGATGGGGGAGCTTGGACTGCAAATGGATGATGGGCTGGAATAGGACTGGAAATGGCTAATGGGGAAATAGGACTGGAAATGGACTGATGGGGCTGGAATAGGACTGGAAGCGGGCTGAGGGGAGTTGGAATAGGGCTGGAAATGGGCTGACAAGGGGGCTAGGATTGGAAATTGGCTGATGGGGGAGCTTGGAGTGGAAATGAGCTGATGGGGGGTTGGAATGGAACTGGGAATAAAGCATATGGGGGGTTAGGACTGGAAATGGGCTGATGTGGGGGTTTGGGAGATTGGGACTAGAAGGAAGCGGATGTTGGGTGGGTCTAAAACTATAAGGGAGCTGATTTTGAGGGAGGACTAGAAAGGGTTGGCGATGGTGAATGAGAATGGAGAGGAGAAAAGATATTTTGTGTGGGAGGGAAGAAAAGTCTACAATGGGCTGGGTATTGGGAGAGTAAGTGGGGATTGGGAATGGAAGGGTGAAATTTGAGTGGATGATAAAGGATTAAGGAAAGAAAAGGGGGAAAGAGCAAAAGGGGAAAGATCAGTTTGTTAAAGCAGATATAGAGAGAGAATGGAAAAAATTTAAAAGAGAAGAAAGGACAAATGGATAGCTCATAGAAGACACGAAGAAACCAGAAGAAAGTGACTGGAGCAATTGCAGCTGAAAAATAAAATCTCAAACAGAAGGTAAAAAACTACTTTTTATTTTGAATTTATTAACTGGAATATGTCAGGTCTGGGAAGTGTGTATTGCTAACATCTTCACGTTTTTGCTTAGTGCAAGCGGAAATTAATTTATAGTTTTATTTCTCCAGTGTTGTACATTTCATGTTTGGCTTTTGGGGTTCCCAGTTTAATTATCATCTTCCTATTTCTAAATTGTGATCCCTTGTTCTTTGTGTGGTGACAGCCTATGTTCTGCATGTGTAACCATGTTGAGGTATTCTGTTCATATTGTTTCTATTTGACAGTCCCACATGTTCTCTTTCCCCCAGTGAGATGTATTGGTATTCTCTGAGATGTACTGGTTTTAATAACTGCAGTGTTGCCTTGTGATAGGTAGGGTTTGGTGCTTTGTGAGTCCTGATAGTGCTGTTATGATATGGTGGATTTGCTATGGGTTCTAAATGATCAGTGTTTGTAGCACTTCCTAATGGGCCTGGTAGTTGTCACTGCAATATAGTAATGTAGAAATCTGTTAGTCTTTCTTTATTCAAACACTCATTAAGAGGCATGTTTACTAAAAGCGCACGTTAACATTATGCAAATATTTACACAAATGAGGTTCCTTATGCAAATGAGGCCCTGCAATTAATCTCCGCACATGGCCCCGCACCCCCCTTGGGCTGCCCCTGCCTGGCGGCACTGAAGTGTAGGAAGAAGGAGTGGGGGCCTAGAAGTACCATCAATGCGAGAATACAACCTACACTGTATGGCGAGGCACTTAAAGGATACAGTACTAGACATGATGGTATGCGTACCAATGGTGATTCTATCATGGTGGTGTGCCCCGCATCACCCACTATACACATTTCACGCCTCCACATAGGGCGGGGATGCCAGCATGGGGAGTGGCTTATACATGAGCTCTTTGCGAAAGGCCTAGCAGACACTCTACTACTACTACTACTACTACTACTACTATTGATCATTTGTATAGCGCTACCAGTCATACGCAGCGCTGCACAGACATGTAAGAAACAATCCCTGCTGATCAGAGCTTACAATCTAATCAAGACAAAACACAGAGGTATAAGCCGGGGTAAAAACAAGGGGAAGGAAAAGGAGATCAGATGAGTCAAGATCCATAAGCAGAAGCGAAGAGGTGAGCTTTCAACCTGGATTTGAAGAGGGTTAGAGAAGGTGCCTGTCGTGCAGACAGAGGTAGTTTGTTCAAGGCGTAAGGTGCAGCAAAGTGAAAGGAACGAAGTCTGGAGTTGGCGGTAGAAGAGGAGGGCATAGATAGAAGCAGTTGGCTAGAAGAGCAGAGTTCCCAAGAGGGGTTGTAGGGAGAGATAAGAGAAGATAAGTAGTGAGGAGCCGCAGAGTGAATGCATTTGTAGGTCAGCAGGAGAAGTTTGAACTGGATGCGGAAAAGGATAGGGAGCCTGTGAAGAGACTTGAGAAGAGGAGTAATATGGGCATGATTAGGCTGGCGGAAGATTAGCCGTACAGCGGAGTGTTGAACAGATTGAAGGGGGAAGAGATGACTCACAGGGAGACCAGCAAGGAGGAGGTTACAGTAGTCAAGACGGGAGGTGATTAAGGAATGAATAAGCATTTTAGTAGTGTGTTCAGAAAGGAAAGGGCAGATTTTGCTGATGTTATAGAGAAAGCAATGGCATGTCTTAGCTATCAGATGGATATGTGAGGAGAAAGAGAGAGAGGAGTCAAAGACAACCCCTAGATTGCAGGCCGAGAAAACAGGAAGGAGTACAGAGCTATCCACAAAGACTGAGAAAGGAGGAAGAGGAGGGGAGGTTTTAGGGGGAAAGATAAGAAGTTCAGCTTTGGACATGTTCAATTTCAAGCGGCGGTGAGTCATCCAGGCAGCAATGTGAGAGAGGCATTCTGTCACTGTTACCAGATATCCTGAAAAACAACAGGCCTGCTGCCACTTCGAGGAAACCCGGACTTCCCTCCTGGTCTGACCGCACCTGCTGCATGGAAGAGGATCACCCAAGGCATTAGGCACATTGCGGACTTACGCATAGACTAGAGGAAAGAAATGGAGTCCTTTGACACACTGCAATGTAGGTTTCACCTACTGGTGGCGGATTCCTTTTACTACCTCCAAGCGAGACATTACCTAGATGCATTACGGCAAAAGGAATGGTGGGTGCTCCAATGAGGAGGTCTGTGTGACTCCCTCCAGGGCCTAGGGGACAGCAAAGATACTGCTGGCCTGAAAATTCTTCTGGGCCTGCCACCGGACTTTCACCGCCTGGAGAACTTGGCATAACATTGGTGCCACGAAGGGCTGACAGATTGATGGCTCAGTGCCTGACGAGACTTTTCTCCCAGGCAGCTAAAGCCACAGAATGCACTTACTTGCAGGACATGCAGTATAAGCTACTTTGGCGCGCCTATGCCCATAACCTGTGGGCGAATAAGTTAGGTCTGAGAGTGTCAAGTATATGTGGGATCTGTGTGAGAGATGTAGGAACCCTGCTCCATCATTTCTGGTTGTGCCCAGGACTGCAAAGGTTTTGGGTGGAAGTTTGTAGAAAACCGGGCACTTGGGTGGCACGTAGATTTGTCCCATCTCCAGAGATGTGCTTGCTATGCTCATTTTCAGCACAGGCAACAGAATGGGCAGCACAGGCAACACTGCGGGGCTTTTTAGTATGTGAGTTTCTGATAGCCAAGAAAGTAATCTTAAAGCGATGGATGGCCGAGGGGGCCCCAGGGTTACAGCACTGGGAAAATGCCCTCTTTGAGTTGATGGCACTAGAACGGAGAACAGCATGCTAGGTGGGCTCTCAGGACATGGACCGATTCTTGGCTGTATGGGAACTCCTCCTGACAAGTACCACTACAACTTTTAGAAGTGTCACAATGAATGTATGAATGCAGTGTGAGGGGCAAGGAGAAGTGCCGGAATAAGACTGAGCAGTTGACTGGTGAATGAAGTAGAAGTAGTGCAGTGTGTGTGGACTGCAGGGTGGGAGGTCGGGGTATGGGTAAGGATAAGTCAAGTTTAATTAAGATAGTAAATACAATAATAATAATAATAATACTATGCCAAGCAGCGACATATAAAATGCCGTGCGTTCACACTTTCGGAGGAGGAGGGGCTCCCAGGAGTGCTTAACGCACACCCCAGGTGTGTGCAGGGATCGTGCCTACAGCACCTTGTTCTTCCCTCTGACACTGTGATTACTCAGTTTGCTGTGACCAGTCCACGTTTAATGGTATTATTCTTAGTATGTGCATGGAACAACACTTGTAAGATAAGTTTTAGGACAGGTTTTGAGTTGTTAAAGGTCTGTTAAAGCTGTAAAATGTTTGTTAAATGTGCTTAAATGCCTCAGTAAAAATAATTTGGAAATAATAAGCAGAGCACTTAGATGGGACAACAAGGAAAGTATCCGTGATAAATGAGGATGTGGAATAGGAGAGAGAAAGTGAGGTGAATGAGGGTTGGCCTAGTGAGTAGAGGAGGAGTTTGGAAAGATTCCAATAATGTGGAACAGGCCAGGGGCAGAAAGGAGAGTCAGGAGAGAGATCCAGAGCTAGCAGTGGATCTCTTGACCTTCATGGAGGTCAATAGGTGTGCTGGGACAAAAAGAGAGCCAATAAATATATAAATTACTCTAATAGCAGATACTATAATTCCAAATTAAACTTGACACTATCCCATATGCTTAAATACGCTTAAATATGCTGAAATATGCATGAATCATCACTTGCATTACTTTAAATGCTTTTTGTTTATCAAGCGGGTCTCAGACTGTTAGGGAGCTCTCGCATTGACATTTGTCATTAACTGCTCCTTTTTGCATCAACGACCCATTTTTAAAAAAAAACGTTTTGTAAAACCCTAGTGTTGTAGGTCCAAGTGATTAAACATAGACATCCCAATCGTGAAAAATAAAATGTATAAAGTCAGGCTTATCTCAATGTGCTTATCCCAAAGCCAGACTCAGCGCTGCCGCGTTTCACGAACCCATTTCGTTTCTTCAGGGGCTTGTAAGCCAACTCTTTATATTACTTGTTGTTCTGGAAAAATAAAGTCAGCATGTTTTAAACACAATAATTTGAAAATTAATAAGCAGACGATTAACATATCATTTGGCTGCATCAACTTGGATAAAACGAATCTCACCGTATGTATTGACCGTAGACCCCTTCTCTGCATAATGTCAAAAAACGCCGCGCATGTGGTTTGCAATATGGGAGGGTACTATTAAGTAGTGAAGGCATTCAAGATGTTTGATAATTGACGTCGGCACGTCAATTAAATGCAAAGAGTCCAATCTATTTGAGAGGCAATGACCGCCAAAGGTAAACAGCATGATAAATAAAATCAATAACTTCATAATTCACATAAAGGAACCATCTATGGACATTACAGAGATAAATCAGATCCATTACAGTGCAGCAAAATTGTTAAGAGACAATTCTATCAGAAACGGCCAAAGGGTCATGAGAAAAGGAGAAAGATAATAACACCTCCTTGGAAAAAATGAACTGAAGGAAAAATACAGTCAGCGTGGAGAGGTGTCTCTGATAGATGAGCATCTCAAAGGATATAAGATCACCTAAAAAAACAGGAAACGTCAAACTGATACATGCTGCATTAACACAAGACCTTAAATTCATATCTCCGATAATAAATTGCAGTAACAGCAAAAGCACAAAAACTATGGAGATATGAAGAAGAGAGAGTATTCAAAACAAACTATTTAAAGAGAACCCAAAACAGTTCTATAGGGAACTGGGGAAGAACATCAGAAGGTGAAAAAAACAGTGACGAAAATGGAAGCAGAATGTTTTTGGAGAAATTTATGAGGACCTTGCACAGCACAACTAGGGGGTCCAACTGCACGGTTTCAAGCTTCCTCTACAGCTGGGGTCACCAACCTCCAGAGGGCCGCGGGCCGCACAGCCGACTACCGGGAGCCTCGCGGGCCGCACCCCCCTTCTCCCTGCCCCCGCGAAAAAAAACAACAAACGCAAAATTATGAAAACAATGGCTGATCACCTTTATTGAATTTAATGAGATGGCTGATGATTCATGCTAGCAGACAAACGCTTAAAAGTCCGGCTTCACAGATGACACTGACAGGAGAAGGGACGCTTGCAGGTGGTTGTCAGTGAGCTGCGAGCGCGTGGATACAATGGCGGGAATCCTTGGCGGGCCGCACGTAATGTTAACCGGGGTAGAGCCTCACGGGCCGCACGAAGGGACCTCGTGGGCCGCATGCGGCCCACGGGCCGCAGGTTGGTGACCCCTGCTCTACAGTGTCTGGTTACAAGCTGTAACTGGATACTGTACATCCTGGTCAACAGGACTGCGTGCACACACACTGGGCACAGTGGGCAGGCGCAGTTGCACTGATCGAGCATTGCGTTATGTGTATGACTGCACATGTAGCAACTGTGGCTGTGCTGTAGTGGTCCTGCTTGTCATTGGCTTGGATCGCTTGGGAAATGGCTAGTGCAAACAGACTCAGTGTTTATTTTAATTTATTTTTGTTTTCATGGCTTGCGGTGTGCTGAACACTACTGCTGGTTGCTCCACTTCTGCAGACTGGAATGCTGGGGCACCGTGACGGCATGTGAGTATCATCTATCTATTTTTTTCAGCCACTCACTGCCCACTGATCATCCTTCCCTTCCTCTGCCCAGCAGCCTGATCTCTCCCCCCCTCCACTGCCAAATGCCAATGCTGTGGACAGCTGAGCAATGAGCAGCTAGTTACTGTAGCTTACAGTTGGCCTGCGATTGGAGTTGGACCCTCCCATACCTAGGACTGTGCGAGCGGTGCAGCCACACAGGGTGCAAAGGCTTAGGGGGCGCATTTCGGCTGCCTGCTGTTGCCCTGCCACCGCTACTTTTTGTTCTCTTAGTGGCGGCAGGGCAACAGCAGGCAGCTGAAATGTGCCCCTTAAGCCTTTTTGCGGGTCTTTCTGCAGGTCTGATCCCTCCCTACTCTGATGAGACATCAGAGCATGGAGGGATCAGATCTGCTGCTGCTGCTACCGCTGCTGCAGCTTGAACATCGGGCACACGCCACCCCCCTCATATCTTCATCCAGCACTGCCTGCTCCTGTCCTGCTGCCGGTGCCACTGTGGAGAAATCTGAGGGCGGCAGCAGCAGGGCAGTGGCTGGACGGAGGTATGGGGAGGAGAGAGGGCAGGCGTCCAATGTGCAAGTCTCACAGGGTGTGATTCTGGCTCGGCCCTAGACCCACCCATTGGTTGTGCTGTTCACTGTGTGCCTGCCGGTGCTAGCCTCGCTGCTGCTGTGGAGAGGGAGGACTGAAAAATATGGCATTTCACTTTCAGACTTCCCCACCTTGATTGTGGTGAGGGAGTCTGAAAGTGAAACATAACTGTTTTTATTTTAGCAGCTACCGAAACAACAACCGCTGGGAGTGAGACAATACTGAAGCAGGGGAAGGGGATGGTGTCATGAAACACTGGGGGATGTGAAAGCAGGCAGCAAGATGGGTCTTGATAATGGGAGAGAGAGAGAGAGAGAGAGACTGGGGGAAACAGGTGGGGTCAGATGAGAGAGAGAGAGACTGGAGAAGTAGAGGGGCAGGATGAGAGAGAGAGGCTCAGGGAAGCAGGGGTGCGTCAATGAGACAATGAGAGCTAGACTAGGAAAAGCAGAAGCAAGAGGGTCAGATGAAAGAGAGAGACACACACACACACACACACACACACAGAGGATGGGGGAAGCAGGGGGGGGGGTTCATGATGAGAGAGACTCGGGGAAGGGGGGCCATGATAATGACAGAGGGTTCTGATTTAAAGCTGTACTACATTTTGGGATTTAATGCAATGCCTGTTATAAATAAAGAGCTGACTGAAGAAGCTGATGTATAATTTATATCTTTTTATATGTCATATTAAGTTATATTCCAACCTCATCTCCTACTCACCAGTCTTGAAGGACTGAAAAAGGGGACTGCTACTTCTGGAGAGAGATTTGCAATAGTGAGTATATACTTCTGGGAATTTTTCTGAAGGGAATTCTTTGGATTAAAGCTGATTAATCTGTGAACCCAGTGTATTTATTAAATCAGTCAGAGCCTAGTAGCAGCAATTTAAGTTTAAATTTAAAACACAGAAGAGAGTTTTCTGGTTAAATTTAGAACCCAACAGAGAGCTTGTAGTTTAAATTTCATACTAAGTCAGATCCTAGCAGCAGCAAAGAGCTTTAATTTAAATCAAATCAGAATATAACTTAGCATAAAAGACAAAACAGGGTCAGTATTCTTTGAGCAATAAATAAAGTTTTCTAGAGATCTTTACAAAGAGCCTTCTACCTAGGGGGCAAGAGACCTGTGAAACCTTTTAAATAGGTGTTAAAGCCAGGTGGCAGGTCAAAAGGCCATTTTGAAAGACTCCTTCTATCCAAGCAAGGACTGTTAATCACCCAGGAAGTTGGTCACAGCTTACCTTAGAAGCACAGGACAGGGTACTGTGTAGCAGTCCTCTTTTAATAAGTCTTATTTTCCTCCCTCCCCCCCCTCCTCAACACCCACTCATCCCTGGGATAATCGTAACTTTATAGGTATTTACACATCTTAAAGGAAAGGAACTGCTCTCAGGTGCAGCTCTTTATCCAAATCAGTCATACATTAAGGAGCTGAGATTAATTAAGCTTCAGGTAAACATGGTATATTAAACGTATTAGATACACTTTTATTAGTATAAGCATCCACAGCAACCCTTAGTAAGTAAAGAACTTCAAGATATAAACACAAGCTTAAAACTAAGATGCAGGGCAGGGGTTGATAAGATGGCGTCCTGAGCAGACGCACGTAGCAGAGCTCCGTGGTCCCTTACCATTTCCTTTTGTCTTTTCTTCTATTATCGCCTGGCGACGCTGTCTCTGCATGCCGCATTCCGGCAGAAAGAGGAAGGCTAAGCCGGTAGCTGTAAAGTCTGAGGAGGGCCCGGCGGTTGGGAAGTCTACGTGTACCGGACCCATGGATTCTTTTGTGGTTCCGGCTAGAGTGGCCGTTGCAGCTCCGTTGAGTCCGCTGAGCACGGGCGGGGTGGAAGGATGACCTCGCAGTGCCGAGGACTTTGAGGTTTCTCTCAGTCCGGAGTTTTGCCTGCCTCCAGCGCAACCGGAAGGCAGACCTGTGCAATTGCTTGCTGAGGAGGGCAGTAAGGTGTTGCTGCCTCCACCGACAGACGCGATAGCTCCAACCGGCGCTGTGGGAGGAATGCAGGCACTGGTCATTTTGGTAGTTGAAGCTGGAGAGGACAGGAGTGGTCCGAAGCAACGGTCTGATTCCTCTCGACCTCCGGGTGAGCTGGCGTCTTCCCCTGTATTGGCCGGGCAGCTTGACAGTGTTGTGGAAGGACTGGGACATGGCTTGTTGAAACCTGCTGTGGTAACTACTGATTCTTTATGGACTGCTTTTTCATCTATGACTCTGAATGTTACCACACAGTTACAGTCTATTTTGCAGCAGTTTCATTCGTTTGGGCAACAATTGAAGACATATGAGTTGAGACAGTCTGAATGTACTGCGAAGGTGGCCTCTTGTGAGAGTTGGCTGGCGCAGTTGGAAGACTTTTCCCAAACTTTTCCTAAGGACTCTATTGTTTTACATAGGCGTTTAGAATTCTTGGAAAATGTAGCAAGAAGTCGGAATCTCAGGGTTCTCAACTTTCCAAAGGTTTCTTCGGTTACTCCGATGGAGCTGTTTAAAAGGTTTATGTTGAATACCCTTAAGGTTCCTGCTGAATCTTTACCTCCTATATCCAAGGCTTATTATTTGCCTACTGCTAAGGCTGTTCCTGTGGTAAAGGAGAATCAGGTAGTATCTGAGGACAGCCTAGACCTATCTAACGTTTTGGAGAAATCTCCTTCGGAGGTTGGTATGGTGGCAACTTTACTTGTCACCTTTGCCCTAGAGAGATAGGGACTGGTTGTTGAGGTTATTTTTTTGTGCACCTTGCAAGGTGTTTCTAGACTCCCAATTACATATTTTTCCTGATGTTAGAAGGATCACTCAGCGGAAAAGGCATCAGTTTTTGTTGTATCGCCCTGGGGTAATACAGCTGGGCGGTTTATTTTTCCTTCGATTTCCTTGTAAATGCCTAGTTAAATTGGACGGGCATAGTTATATTTTCTTTGAACCCTCCCAGCTTGCTAGCTTTGTGTCTTCTAGGCTAGCTTTGAGACAAGATTCTCTTCTCGTTCCCCCTGTGAGTAGCTCCCTTGCGGAGGAAAGTTAGGCGGTTAGGCTTTTGGTAACCACTCTGGTGTTTGCTTTTTCCCTTATTTGCTGGTTTGTCTAAATTTATCTTTTGATTTGTGTTCTATTATGCCCCATACGTTGAGGTCTAAAGATTAATCTGTCTTTTTTATTATTTCCTTTGGGGTTTTTTTTCCTTAACTTTGATTGTAGTGTGACTAGATTTTGATTTCTGTATACAAGTGTTTCTTGTATTGCTTTATAAAATCTGCATAAATAAATAATTAAAAAAAAAAAAACTAAGATGCAGACAGCAGTCCAGCAGCGAGATGGGGGATTTCCAGTCTTTTGCACTGAGTGTCACATGTATGATTTTTTCCCAGTTGGTGAGAGGTCTTACGTGTGCACTAGGTGCAAGGAGCTCTTTGCTCTCAGGGAACGAGTCCGTTCTCTAGAGGCTAGAGTAGCAGACTTGGAAGACATAAGAAAGACAGAGAGGTACATAGACGAGACCTACAGGGATATAGTCCTGAAGTCCCACATCCAGTCTGGCAGCATCCATGTTGCCATGGAGGAGAGAGGTTACGTGACAGGACAGCATCACCCTGGTGTGGCAGGAAGTGATCCTGTAACTAGGACCTGTCCTCCAGGTGATGTAAAACCCTCTCGCAATGAGGAGGTTTCTCCAGGGCCATGTGTCCATGAGGGAAGGGTTAGGACAGCCTTTATAGTTGGTGATTCCATCATTAGGCATGTAGATAGCTGGGTGGCTGGTGGACGTGATGATAGCCTGGAAACATGCCTGCCTGGTGCAAATGAAGTGGACCTCATGCGCCACCTAGATACGTTCTTAGATAGTGCTGGGGAGGAGTGTGCTGTCTTGGTACATGTCGGTACCAATGACATAGGAAAATGTGGTAGGGAGGTTCTGGAGGCTAAATTTAGGCTTTTGGGTAGGAAGTTGAAACCCAGAACTTCCAGGGTAGCATTCTCCAAAATACTTCTCGTTCCACGCGCAGGACCCAAAAGGCAGGCAGAGCTCCGGAGTCTCAATGCGTGGATGAGATGATGGTGCAAAGATGAGGGTTTTGGATTTGTTAGGAACTGGGGAACATTCTGGGGAAAGGAGGGGCTCTTCCAAAGGAATGGGCTTCACCTTAACCGGGATGGAACCAGGCTGCTAGCATTAACCTTTAAAAAGGAGATAGAGCAGGTTTTAAACTAGATAATAGGGGAAGGCTGACAGTCGCCCAAAAACACATGGTTCGGAAAAATGTACCCTTGAAGGATACTACCAAAAACAGAGAAGTTCCAAAAAAGAGCAAAGTAGCCCAAATGCCCTTCAGTATGGAGCAGATAGAGCTTAAAGATTCCAAATTACCCATGCCTACCAATAGCCAGATTAATATGAATAAAATAAGTCTCTAAAATGCTTGTATGCAAATACTAGAAGTCTAAAAAATAAGATGGGAGGGTTAGAATATATAGCTCTAAATGAGAGGTTAGATATGATTGGAATCTCAGAGACATGGTGGAAGGAGGACAACCAGTGGAACACTGTGATACCTGGGTACAAAATATATCGTAATGATAGAGCTGATCAAATTGGTGGAGGGATTGCGCTTTATGTTAGAGAGGGCATTGAGTCAGAAAGGATTAAAGTTTTGCAGGAAACAAAATTTGCTGTAGAATCTCTATGGATTGAACTTCCATGTAAAAAAGGGGAAGGCGATGGCAGTGGGGGTGTACTATCGACCGCCTGGCCAGAATGAACAAATGGATGATGAAATGCTCAAAGAAATCAAGGAAGCTAACAAAAGTTACAGCACAGTAATAATAATGGATGATTTCAATTACCCCAGTATCGACTGGGTCAGTGTCACGGCAGGACATGCTAGAGAGATAAAGTTTCTAGATGAAATAAATGACTGCTTCTTGGAGCAGCTGGTTCATGAACCAACCAGAGAGGAAGTCATATTGGACCTAGTCCTTAGTGGAACACCAGATGTGGTGCAAGAGATAAGGGTGTTGGGGCCACTTGGCAATAGTGATCATAGCATGATCACATTTGATTTAATTAGTGGAGGAGGGATGGTAAGGAAATTCACAGTACTACCTTTTAACTTTCAAAAGGGAGACTATGATAAAATGAGGAAAATAGTTAAGAAAAAACTAAAAGGAGCAGTTGCAAAGGTTAAAGACTTACATCAAGCTTGGCTGTTGTTGAAAAATACTATCTTGAAAGCCCAGACCAGCTGTATTCCACGCTTTAAGAAAAGTGGAAGGAAGTCCAAAAAGCTGCCAGCATGGTTTAAAGGTGAGGTCAGAGAGGCTGTTGTTGCTAAAAAAGAATCTTTCAGGAAATGGGAAAAAAGAGCCAAACGACGAAACCTAGAAACAGCACAAGCACTGGCAAGTCAAATGCAAGGCACTGATAAGGCAGGCAAAGGGAGAATTTGAGAAGAAACCTGCAGCGGAAGCAAAAAAGCAAAATAAAGACTTTTTCAAGTACATTTGTAGCAAAAAACCTGTGAGAGAGTCAGTTGGTCCATTAGATTTAGAGTGGTTAAAGGGGCACTAAGAGGCGACAAGGCGATAGTGGAGAGACTGAATGAATTCTTTGCTTTGGTCTTTACTGAGGAAGATGTAGGGATGTTACCCATGACAGAAATGGTATTTAAAGGTGCGGAAGAATTGAAGGAAATATCGATACATCGGGAAGATGTATTACAACTATTTGATAAACTGAAGAGTAGCAAATCACCTGGACTGAATGATATACATTCAAGGGTGTTGAAAGAACTGAAATATGAGATTGCAGATCTGCTATTAGTAATCTGTGAACTATCATTAAAATCATCTGTAATTCCTGAAGACTGGAGGATCGCCAACGTAACGCCAATTTTTAAAAAGGGTTCCAGGGGTGATCCGGGAAACTACAGACCGGTGAGCCTGATGTCAGTACCAGGAAAAATGGTAAAAACCATCATAAAGAACAAAACTGTTACACATGTAGATAGTCATGACTTAATGGGAGATAGCCAACATGGTTTTAGACAAGGAAGATCTTGTCTTACTAATTTATTATGTGTTTTTGAAGGTGTGAATAAACAGGTAGACAAAGGCGAGTCAGTTGATGTAGTGTATCTGGACTTTCAGAAAGCCTTTGACAAAGTCCCTCATCAGAGACGTTTGGCAAAACTAAAGAGTCATGGGATAGGAGGCAGTGTACTATTGTGGATCAAGAACTGGTTAAAAGATAGAAAGCAGAGGATAGGGCTAAATGGCCAATTTTCCCCATGGAGAAAGGTGAATAGTGGTGCACCCCAGGGATCTGTTCTGGGTCTGCTGCTTTTTGACATTTATTTATTTATTTAGACAGTTTTGTATACCACTTTATCCTTCAAATCAAAGTGGTCAGAACACAATTGGATACATTTTTAACACGAGGGGATATGAGACACACACACTAATACTTACAGGGAACATGGGCAATGGAGGGTTAAGTGGCTTGCCCAAGACCACAAGGAGCATCTGTAGGATTAGAAACCCCAGTCCTTCTGGCCCAAGGTTGCTGTCCTCTAGTAGGACTTGAGCCCCCGACCTTCCGGCCTGAGCTAACCTGCCCCAACCACTAGGCCAGTCCTCCCTTATGAATATGTCGAAAATATGGGAAAATATGTCTTCCCGATGTATCGACATATTCATAAATGACCTGGAAAAGATATATAACGAGTGAGGTTATCAAATTTGCAGCTGACACAAAACTATTTAAAGTTGTTAAAACCCATGAGGATTGTGGAAAATTGCAAGAGAATCTTGAAAAATTGGAAGACTGGGCATCAAAATGGCAGATGAAATTTAATGTGGATAAGTGCAAAGTTATGCACCTAGGAAAGAACAACCCTAACTATGGTTACACGATACAAGGTTCCACATTAGGAACCACGACCCAGGAAAAAAGATTTAGGCGTCATTCTGGACAACATGTTAAAACCCTCCGCCAGTATGCAGCGGCAGCCAAGAGAGCAAATAGAATGCTAGGTATCATAAGGAAAGGAATGGAAATAAAACAAAGGATATTATAATGCCTCTATATCGTTCCATGGTGCGACCGCACCTTGAATATTGTGTGCAATTCTGGTTGCTGTATCTTAAAAAGGATATAGAATTATTAGAAAAAGTTCAGAGAAGAGCCACCAAAATGGTAAAGGGGATGGAAGGATACCCCTATGAAGAAAGGCTAAAAAGGTTAGGGCTCTTTAACCTGGAAAAGAGATGGCTGAGGGGAGATATGATAGAAGTCTATAAATTAATGAACGGAGTGGAACGGGTAAACGTAGATCGATTGTTTACGTTATCAGAATATAGAAAGACTAGGGGACCTAGGCGTGATTGTGTCTGATGATCTTAAAGTAGCTAAACAAGTAGAAAAGGCGATGGCAAAAACTAGAAGGTTGCTTGGGTGCATACGGAGAGGAATGGCTAGCGGAAAAAAGGAGGTGATAGTGCCTCTGTATGTCTTTGGTGCGACCTCATTTGGAGTATAGTGTGCAATTCTGGAGACTGCACCTTCAAAAGGATATAAACAGGATGGAGTCAGTACAGAGAGTGGCTAATAAAATGGTTAGTGGTCTTCATTATAAAGCATATGAGGATAGACTTAAGGAACTTAATAGGTACACCTTAGAGGAAAGGTGGGATAGAGGTGATATGATTGAGATGTTTAAATATCTCCGTGGCATAAATGTTCAGGGAGAGAGCCTCTTTCAATTGAAAGCAAGTTCTGCTACGAGGGGACATGGGATGAGCGTGAAGTGGGATAGATTCAGGAGTGATATGCGGAAATATTTCTTTATGGAAAGAGTGGTGGATCCATGGAACAATCTCCTAGTGGAGGTGGTAGAGATGAGGACAGTATCTGAATTCAAAAAAGCATGGGACAAACACAGAGGATCTCTAAAGGAAAAAAGGGGACTGTTGTAGTTGTTGATATGGAAGGACAGACTAGATAGGCCATGTGGTCTTTTTCTGTCGTCATATTTCTATGTTTCTATCTTATGTTTTTATGTTCTTATGGATATTCAGTCGAGGTCTATAGAAAAGTTTGCAACCCTAAGCACAACTGAGAAGCAGAATGGATACCCAGTATATGCGAGAATTTGGAAAAAGCAATAACCATAACTATGGCATGACCTGAAGTAACAACCAAATAGTTGGAAAGCAGATTAAAAAGGGCCCCAAACTGGAAGAATCCTAGCCCAGATAAAGGAATCTTTGGCTTAAATAGTTAACTTAGAACATAACATTAGAACATAACAAATGTCATACTGGGAGAGACCAAAGGTCTATCAAGCCCAGTATCCTGTTTCCAACAATAGCCAATCCAGGTCACAAGTACCTGACAGGTTCCCCAAAGGTATACAGATTCCATGCTGCTTGTCCAATGTTTAAGCAGTGGATTAATAATGGTATATGGACTTTTCCTCAGCAACTTGTCCAAACCTCTTCTAAATCCAGCTACACTAACAGATTTTAGTACATCCTCTGGTAATGAATTTCAGAGTTTGATTACACATGGAACGAAAAAATACTTTCTCTGATTAGCCTTAAATGTGCTACATTGCTACTTCATTGCGTGTCCCCTAGTCTTTCTACTTTTTGATGGTGTAAACAACCAATCTACATTTACCTATTCATTTCCATTCATTAATTTATAGACCTCTATCATATCTCCCCTAAGCTGTCTCTTCTAAGTTAAGAGCCCTAACCTTTTCAGCATTTCCTCGTAGGGATATCCTTCCATCCCCTTTACCATTTTTGTCTCTCTTCTCTGTACCTTTTCTAATTCTGCTATATCCTTTTCAAGATGTGGTAACCAGAAGTGCACACAATATTCATGGCATGGCACACAATGGAGCGATACAGAGGCATTATAATATCCTTTGTTTAATTCTCCATTCCTTTCTTTATGATTCCTAGCATTCTATTTGCTTTCTTGGCCATTGCTACACACTGGACCGAGGGCTTCAACGTATTATGCATGATGATGCCTAAATCCATTTCCTGAGTGGTGGTTCCTAATGTGGAACTTTGCAGCATGTAACTGTAGTTTGGGTTGCACTTGTCCACATTAAATGACATCTGCATTTGGACGCCCAGACTCCCAATTTATCAAGGTTCTCTTGCCATTTTTTACAATCCTCTTGTGTTTTAACAACTTTGAATAATTAGGTGTCATCTGCAAATTTGATCACCTCACTTGTTGCTCCCATTTCCAGGTCATTTATAAATATGTTAAAAAGCAGCGGACCCAGCACAGATCCCTTTGGCACTCCACTATTTGCCTTTTTCCATTGAGAAGTTGGCTATTTAGTCCTACTCTCTGTTTTCTATCTTTCAACCAGTTCCTAATCCACAGTAGTACATTGCCTCCTATCCCATTGCTTTTTGATTTCCCCAATAGTCTCTCATGAGGGATTCTGTCAAAGGCTTTCTGAATATCGAGATGTCAACCAACTCACCTTTATCTGCACATTTATTCACAGCTTCAAAAAATATGAGAAACTGGTGAGGCAAGATTTTCCTTGGCTAAATCCATGTTGGCTTTTTCCCCTTAAACATGACTATCTACACGTTCAATATTTTTTTTTATAATGGTTTCTACCAATTTGCCTGGTACTGATATCAGGCTCACGGGTCTGTAGTTTCCCAGATCATCCCTGGAACATTTTTAAAAACTGGCATTACAATGGCCACTCTCCATTCTTCGGGTACTACAGATGATTTTAGTAATAGATTACAGATTACTAATAGTAGTTCTACAATCTCATATTTCAGTTGCTACAGCATCCTGGGATGTATGCCATCCGTTTCAGGGGATTTGCTGCTCTTTAGCTTATCGATTATCTGTATTACATCTTCCTGATTTAAGAACATAAGAACATAAGAAATGCCATACTGGGTCAGACCGAGGTCCATCAAGCCCAGTATCCTGTTTCCAACAGTGGCCAATCTAGGTCATACGTACCTAGCAGTTTCCCCAAAAGACACAGGTTCTGCAGTGCTTGTACTAGGCCAAGCATTGATATCCTGGGTCCCTTTTTAATAGTGGTTTATGGACCTTTCCTCCAGGAACTTGTCCAAACCTTTTTTAAACCCAGCTATACTAACAGCCCTTACTACATCCTCCGGTAACAGATTCCAGAGTTTGATTACACGTTGAGTGAAGAAATATTTTCTCCTATTTGTCTTAAATAGTTTACCCTGTAGCTTTATTACATGTCCCCTAGTCCTTCTATATTCTGATAGTGTAAACAATTGATCCACGTTTATCCGTTCCACTCCATTCATTAATTTATACACCTCTATCATATCTCCCCTCAGCCGTCTCTTTTCTAGGTTAAAGAGCCCTAACCTTTTTAGCCTCTCTTCATAGGAGTAGCCTTCCATCCCCTTCACCAATTTGGTGGCTCTTCTCTGTACTTTTTCTAATAACTCTATGTCCTTTTTAAGATACGGTGACCAGAATTGCACACAATATTCAAGGTGCGGTCGTACCATGGAGCGATACAGAGGCATTATAATATCCTTTGTTTTATTCTCCATCCCTTTCCTTATGATACCTAGCATTCTATTTGCTTTCTTGGCCGCCGCTGCACACTGGGCGGAGGGTTTTAACATGTTATCCACGATGACTCCTAAATCTTTTTCCTGGGTGGTGGTTTCTAATGTGGAGCCTTGCATCGTGTAACTATAGTGTGGGTTGTTCTTTCCTAGGTGCATAACTTTGCACTTGTCCACATTAAATTTCATCTGCCATTTGGATGCCCAGTCTTCCAATTTATCCAGATCCTCCTGCAGTTTTCCACAATCCTCTTGGGTTTTAACAACTTTAAACAGTTTTGTGTCATCTGCAAATTTGATAACCTCACTAGTTATTCCCTTTTCCAGGTCATTTATGAATATGTCAAAAAGTAGCGGACCCAGTACAGATCCCTGGGGTACTCCACTATTCACCTTTTTCCATTGGGAATATTGGCCATTTAGCCCTACCCTCTGCTTTCTATCTTTTAACCAGTTCCCGATCCACAATAGTACACTGCCTCCTATCCCATGACTTTTTAGCTTCGCCAAAAGTCTCTGATGGGGGACCTTGTCAAAAGCTTTCTGAAAGTCCAGATACACTATATCAACCGACTCACCTTTGTCTACCTGTTTATGCACACCTTCAAAAAAACAGATCAGATTAGTAAGACAAGATCTTCCTTGTCTAAAGCCATGTTGGCTGTCTCCCATTAGGCCATGACTATCTACATGCTGTGTAATTTTGTTCTTTATGATGGTTTCTACCATTTTCCCTGGTACTGACGTCAGGCTCACCGGTCTGTAATTTCCGGGTCACCCCTGGAACCCTTTTTAAAAATTGGTGTTACGTTGGCGACCCTCCAATCTTCAGGTATTACAGATGATTTAAATGAAAGTTCACAGATTACCAATAACAGGTCTGCAATCTCATATTTCAGTTCTTTCAACACTCTGGGATGTATACCATCCGGTCCAGGTGATTTGCTACTATTCAGTTTATCAAATAGTTGTAATATATCTTCCCGGTGTAGCGATATTTCTCTCAATTCCTCTGCAGTATCACCTTTAAATACCACTTCAGTCTTGGGTAACATCCCTACATCTTCCTCAGTAAAGACCGAAGCAAAGAATTCATTCAGTCTCTCTGCTATAGCCTTGTCTCCTCTTACTGCCCCTTTTACCCCTCTATCATCTAATGGTCCAATTGACTCTCTCACAGGCCTTTTGCTACGAATGTACTTGAAAAAGTCTTTATTTCGTGTTTTTGCTTCCGTAGCAAGTTTCTTCTCAAATTCCCGCTTTGCCTGCCTTATCAATGCTTTGCATTTAATTTGCCAGTGCTTGTGCTGTTTCCAGTTTTCATCATTTGGCTCTTTTTTTCCATTTCCTGAAGGTTGCTCTTTTGGCAGCAACAGCCTCTCTGACCTCACCTTTAAACCATGCTGGCAGTTTTTTGGACTTTCTTCCACTTTTCTTAATGCGTGGAATACAGCTGGTCTGGGCTTCGAGGATAGTATTTTTAAATAACACCCAAGCTTGCTGTAAGTCTTTAACCTTTGGAACCGCTCCTGTTAGTTTTTTCCGAACTATATTCCTCATTCTATCATAGTCTCCCTTTTGAAAGTTAAAAGGTAGTACTGTGGATTCCTTTACTATCTGTCCTCCACTGATTAAATCAAACATGATCATACTATGATCACTATTGCCAAGTGGTCCCAACACCCTTATTTCTTGCACCAGATCTGGTGTTCCACTAAGGACTAGGTCCAGTATGGCTTCCCCTCTGGTTGGTTCATGAATCAGCTGCTCCAAGAAGCAGTCATTTATTTCATCTAGAAACTTTATCTCTTTAGCTTGTCCTGCTGTGACACTGTCCCAGTCACAGCAGGACAAGCTATTTATCGACATTTGTTTCACTTCCTTTGATACATAACCTTTAAATATTATTTCCAGCATAGGTATGTTTTCTATATCTTCTTCAGTAAAGACTGAAACAAAAAATTCATTCAATCTCTCTGCTATAGCTTTGTCATCTCAGTGCACCTTTTACCCCTCTATCGTTTAATGGTCAAGCTGACTCCCTCACAGGTGTTTTGCTACAAATATACTTGAAAAAGTTTATATTATGTGCCACAAGACATCTGAAAAGAGACTCCAAGACCTAAATATGTATACTCTAGAGGAAAGGAGGGACAGGGAAAATATGATACAGACCTTTAAAAACTTAAGGAGTATTAATGAACAAATAAACGTTTTTCAAAGATGGGGAAGCTGTAATACTAGAGGGCATGACATGAACCTGCAAGTGGGTAAACTGAAAGGCAACATCAACAACTTTTTCATTGAAAGGGTAGTAGATGCTTGGAATGCCCTCTTGATGCAAGTCGTGGAGGCAAATACAGTGACAGAATACAAAATGGCACGGGACAGACAGTGGATCCCTCTATAGAAATAGAATAAAATCAAAATATACTTAATTGTCTCTGCTATCTCAACAAGTAGGGATGACCTGCATGGAGTGGTGGGTATACCCCTGAACAAAAGCATGGGGAGGGGTGACCTACATGGAGTGGCAGGCGCACCTACTCTTGCCACCTTGCTGAGCAGACTAGATGGACCATGCTGGTCTTTATCTACTGTCATATATTATGTTACTATGCACTTTTGCTTCCACGGCAAGCTTCTTTTCAAATTTTCTCTTTGCCTGCCTTATCAATGCCTTGCATTTAACTTGCTAGTATTTATGTTGTTTCTTGATTTCATCATTTGGCTCTTTTTTCCATTTTCTCAAATATTATCTCTTAGCTATAATAGCTTCTCTGACTTTACCTTTAAGCCAGGCTGGCTATGGCTGGCCTTCCTTCCACCTTTTTTAAAGAATGGATTACATCTGGTCTGGGCTTCCAAGATAATATTTTTAAATAACGCCCAGGTCATATGTACACTCTTAACCTTTACAGTTGCTCTTCTATTTTTTCTTAACCAGTTTCCTCATTTTATTATGGTCTCCTTTTTGAATGTTAAATGCTAGCACAGTCAATTTCATTGTTATCTTCCCTCCATTTATTAAATCAAATGTGATCATGTTATGATCACTATTGCCAAGCGGCCCCAAAACAGTTACTTCTTGCAGAACATCCTGTGTTAAACTGAGGATAGGTCTAAAATAGCATCCCCATGTGTCAGTTTCTGAACCAGCTGCTCCATGAAGCAATCGTTTACTTCATGTAAAAACTTTGGGGTCTATTCTGAGCCATGAATAACGGGGATGTATGCCCTGCTTGGATGTATATCCCCGCTATTCATCCCCCTTGCCATCCCATGCAAGGATCCCTTTACGAACAGCGGAGTTGTATGGGGAGCCTTAGACAGGGATGGGAGGGGGCGGGCAGAAGACGGAGCGAGGGCGGTGTATGGCAGGCTGTCACCCTAGACGTATAGGGCCGATTCTGAGGTCGGCCTTGTAGGTACGGGGTATGCCAGTTAGACCGGGGACTTATTCCACCTCAGAGGTGGAATAAGTCCCCCTGGACACAGGGTAGCAGAGGCAGCCAGCGAGGACAGAGCAGTACAGAAAGTTCCCTGCAGCTGGACCCTGGCCATGGTAGGTTGGATTGGGGGTCTGGCTGTGGGAAAAGGATAATCTTGGCAGTGGGAGGTATTCGAAGCTTTGTAATGGAGCCTCAGTGCTATGGGAACAAGACGCCATAGCACTGCAGCTCCATTACAGAGCAAGGCAGAGTTAGCTAAGTAAGCAGCTGGGCATGCAGCTGATCAAAATCGGGGCCGGCCTTGCACATCCAGGCCGGTAGACCCGATTCTAATCCCGTGGAGGGCTAGATGCCCCTACAGGAACAGAATTGGGTCTACCGCTGTACACCCCGATTCTGCCCAGCCGCACAAGGGGCTGGATGTCCAGGTGTGAATAGGCCTCCATATCTCCCTAGCATGTCCTGATGTGACACTGACCCAGTCAATACCAGGGTAATTGAAATCTCCCATTACTACTATGTTGTAAGCTTTGCTACCTTCCCTATTTCTGTTAGTATTTGCCATCTGTCTGTGCATTCTGTCCAAGCAGAAAGTAGTAAACCCCCACTGCCCTTCCCTTCTCCTTTTTACATGGAATTTCTATCCATAGAGATTCCACAGTGTATTTTGTTTCCTGCAAAACCTTTATCCTGTCTGATTCAATGCCCTTTTTTAACATATAGAGCCATCCCTCCACCAGTGTGATCTACCCTGGCGATATAGTTTGTAGCCTGGTATCACAGTGTCCCATTGGTTATCCTCCTTCCACCAGTTCTCTGAAATGCCAATTATCTAATCTTTCATTGACTGCTATATATTCTAACTTTCCCATCTTATTTTTAGACTTCTAGAATTTGCATACAGGCATTTCAAAGCTTGTTTTTTGCTAATATGAACAGTCTGGCTATTTGATGACAGGGTTACTTTGGAATATTTCAACTCTGTCTGATTTTTACTTAAAGGCACTTGGTTACTTTTACCTTTATTGGAATCTCTCTATCGGGATGCCCTGACTTCCCTGTTTTGCTAAGTGGGTGCTAGGGAAGGAGAGTAGGGGGCAGAAGGACAGGTACTAGAGACATAGTAAAAAGCAGGTGGATATTCTAAGATTGGGTGAGAAGAAAGATTCTAAGATAGGCTGGGTATTAGGAGTATAAGTGGGTACTTGGGACTTCGGTGGGATTGTGAGTGGGGACCAAGAAATTGACCAGAGATTTGGAGGACAGTGGAGACAAGGTGATTGGGTGAGCAGTATGAGTAGGACTGAGACCAAGTGTGGAAATATGGAGAGAAGGTTTGAAGGAGATGGGGGATTTGGGGGCAGTTGAAAAGGATAGAGTGCTATGAAGTGGATGACAGTCACATGAAGAGAAGGTCTTCCTTGAAGGAGGTGAAAGAGGGTAGAAATGGGAGAAGTGAAAGGGGAAATGGAAGCCTGGGTGGGAGTAAGACATACAAAAGAGCCTGGAGAAGGAGAGAGGATGAGTGTTAGGGGATAAGCTGGGGCTGATTAAGGAATGAGAAGCAAAAGGTGATAAATGAGGTTGGGGAGGGGATGAGCATAGAGGGAGGAAATGGGGAACCAGAAAGTGGGTGAAAGACTGCAGGGGATAGGATGCTGACAAAGAAATAAGACAGATGTGGAATGGAAGGACTAGGGATCTAAGGTTAGAAAATGAAAAGTTGGTAAGTAGGTGAATGGTGAAAAAGGGAGACTGAAGAGTGAAGGAAGGAGAAAGAGGAATGGAATGAGGCTATAGGTAGGTAAACGGCAAATGAGAGAAATAGAAGGAACAATGTCATAGAGAAATGTAGCAAAGGAAAGGAGAAAGACAGGAAGTGTGAAGAAACAGAAAATGGAAAAGGGATCCTGGAAAAAGACTAAAAGAAAACCAACAAGTAGAAAAAAAAGAGTCTGGGACCATCCTAAATGGACAAATAAAATGACCAGATGACAAAGAATGTCAGTTTTGGAGAATAAAATATGTCTGTTTTGAAAATCTGCATTTCTTATAGTTCATTACAGGAAGAAATACATTTCAGCTTCTCTTTTCAGTGTTTCACAGTTCAGTGTCTGCTTCTGGGGTTCTCTATTTCAGTTTTTGTCTATATATTTGTTTCAAATTGTATAGTTTCTTATTCTTTACCGGGTGATGATCTGTGTTTTCCATGTGCAGCTGAGATAAGGGATTCTGTTAACATGTAGGGTCTCTAGGAATCTCTACTAGCTCAGCTTGTTCTCCTTGGGCATGCAGGAAATAAGTCCTCACATACTGTATGGGTGACCATCATCTGACAAAGCGTGCGGTGGAACACTCCCCGGCTACTAATTGAAGCTTTTGGGGGCTTTCCCTGCACATGTGTATCATCTTCCCACCTGCTGCCTCGGTGCCATTTTACCACAGTCTTTGTTTTTCTGTGGAGTCCAATGGATGCATTTCTTCACAACTCATATCTTTTGGTAATTTTCTGCCCCTACCTGGGGACTCTTCTACCTTTTGACTGTTTTCAGGCATCCTCCTGCATTCAAGTCATGTTTCTCTTTATTTCCTCTTAATTACTAGTCAATTTTTTGGCTGTTTCAAGTTTCCTTTCTTTTCCATGGCACCACTGCCTCCTTTGGCGTCGGTGCTTCGGCCATGAGTAAAAGCTTCACTTTTCAAAATCGAGCTATTTGATTTTGCTGCGGTTGTTTTTCCAGCTGATATGTCCCAAAAACATGCCAGCAGCTTTAAATATTGTTTCAGGTACTCTAGGAAAATATCCACCACAGACACTCATAACTGGTGCCTTCAATGCCTGGGACCTGATCATCAACCCTCTTCTTGTAATTTGTGTTTACAGATGACAAAAAGAGGACTCAAAGGTCGAGAGAAGCAGCGCAAATCACTTTGCGGCACTCGTAAGTGTGCAAACTGTTGGAAAAACACCACGTACAACATCCAAAGAGCTTAAGGCTGACCTGGAGCAATCTGAGTGGTGCTTTCAACCTGCATAGTACATCACACACTAAACAAAGGACTTTATGGGTGAAGGCCAAGGAAGACCCCCCCACTGCTCAGACAAACATATAAAGGCATGCCTGATCTTTGCCCAAACCCACCTTGAGAAACCACAATCCTTCTGAGAAAACGTTCTGTGGACAGATGAAACCAAACTTGAGCTCTTTGGCAATGCAGACCAGCGATACATTTACAAGCAAAGAAATGAAGTTCATAAGAAAAAAACCCACCCTTCTTACAGTTAAAGGGGGTGAAGTTTCAATAATGTTGTGGGGCTGTTTTGCTGCCTCAGGAAATGGAGTCTGGAACATAGTAAAGGAATCATGAAGAGGACTACCAAGGTATTTTGGAACAAAATATTCTACCTACTGTCAGAAAGCTAAGTCTGGGTCGAAGGTCATGGGTCCTCCAGCAGGCCAATGACCCAAAACATACATCAAAAAGTACAAAAGAATGTTTAAAAGGGAACAAATGGACAATTTTAAACTGGCCAGCAATGAGTCCTGATCTCAGTTCAATCAAGAACCTTTGGAAAGAGATGAAATGTGCCAGTGGTAAAAGGAATCCTGGAAAAATTCAAGAGCAGGAACAAACTGCAGTGGAAGAGTGGGAGAAACTACCAGCAGACAGAGGTACACAACTTATAGATGGCTACAAAAAACATTTGGAGGCTGTCATCACTGCCACGGGTTGTGCAACCAAATATTAGTGAAGGATATCATTAATCCTATCCAGTAATATTTTGTTATTTTTTTCCTCAGAAATTACAATGTCTCAGATGTACAGACATCTGCTTTTTGTTGTATACTTTGAATATACTATTAAAATATTATGATGACATTGAATTGAAATATTTCCAATTATTTCTCAAGATATTGTACATAACATATCTAAAATGCAAGGGTGCCAATAATGTTGAACACAACTGTACACACAGGCAAGCACAGAAACATCCCTACATACCAGGGACAGCAGAACACCTATTTGTTTGGGGGACCCCCAAGCTCCACCCCAACTCCACCCCTAGCTTCCACCCTATCTTTTCAGCTCTAGTCACTGGTATCACGCAGCTGTAAAATTGAAGGACAACTACTTCCTGCATCACGAACAGGAAATAGAAACATAGAAAAATGACGACAGAAAAAGAACACATGGCCTATTTAGAATGTCCTTCCATATCAACAACTACAACAGTCCCCTTTTTTCCTCTGTACTGACTCCATCCTGTTTATATCCTTTGGAAGGTGCGGTCTCCAGAATTGCACACAATACTCCAAATGAGGTTGCACCAAAGACTTATACAGAGGCACTATCACCTCCTTTTTTCTGCTAGCCATTCCTCTCCCTATGCACCCAAGCATCCTTCTAGCTTTTGCTGTCGCCTTTTCTACCTGCTCTCTGATTTTGCAGCTGCATTGTGCTTGCAGTCATAGCCCAGGCCTTGGCAAATTTTGTGTGGATTTAGGAGCCAGGCCAAAATCTTAGGAGCCAGTACTTGTGACCTCCTCACTATCCACCCCGCCCCCATTGTGTCTTGTGCTGGTCTCATGTTCTCAAGTCTTTTGAGACCAGCACCAGAGTTCCTACACTGAGTGTCATCTTTAGATACTGTGAATCAGGAAAATGCACCTAAGATGGCAGCCAGTACCATGTGACCAGGAATTAGGCAACATGCTTCTAATATGAACATAAAAGGGCTGCCTTCCTAGGGGCTATGCGCCTCTGGTCGGAGCATGAGATGTCTGCCTTCCTAGGTTGTATCGCAGTAAGAAGAACTGAGTATAGATAAGGATATGTCAAAGGGAACTGTGTAATGCATAGTGCCTAATGGAACATTCTGGGGAAAGGAGGGGCTCTTCTGAAGGGATGGGCTTCACCTTAACCGGGATGGAACCAGGCTGCTGGCATTAACCTTTAAAAAGGAGATAGAGCAGCTTTTAAACTAGATATTAGGGGAAAGCCGACAGTCGCCCAAGAGCGGATGGTTCGGAAGAATGTATCTTTGAAGGATACTACCAAAAGCAGAGAGGTTCCACAAAAGAGTAAAGTAGCCCAAATGCCCTCAAGTATGGAGCAGACAGAGCTTAAAGATTCCAAATTACCCATGTCTAACAATAGCCAAATTAATATGAATAAAATACATTCTCTAAAATGCTTGTATGCAAATGCTAGAAGTCTAAAAAATAAGATGGGAGAGTTAGAATATATAGCACTAAATGAGAGGTTAGATATGATTGGAATATCAGAGACCTTGTGAAAGGAGGACAACCAGTGGGACACTGTGATACCTGGGTACAAATTATATCGTAATGATAGAGCTGATCAAATTGGTGGAGGGGTTGCTCTCTATGTTAGAGAGGGCATTGAGTCAGAAAGGATTAAAGTTTTGCAGGAAACAAAATCTGCTGTAGAATCTATATGGATTGAAATTCCATGTAAAAGGGGGAAGGCAATGGCAGTGGGGGTGTACTATCGAGCGCCTGGCCAGAATGACCAAATGGATGATGAAATGCTCAAAGAAATCAAGGAAGCTAACAAAAGTTACAGCACAGTAATAATAAAGGGTGATTTCAACTACCCCGGTATCGACTGGGTCAGTGTCACGTCAGGACAGGCTAGGGAGATAAAGTTCCTAGATGAAATAAATGACTGCTTCTTGGAGCAGCTGGTTCATGAACCAACCAGAGGGGAAGCCATATTAGACCTAATCCTTAGTGGAACACCAGATCTAGTGCAAGAGATAAGGTTGTTGGGGCCACTTGGCAATAGTGATCATAGCATGATTGCCTTTGATTTAATTAGTGGAGGAGGGATAGTAAGGAAATCCACAGTACTATCTTTTAACTTTCGAAAGGGAGACTATGATAAAATGAGAAAACAGCTAAGAAAAAACTAAAAGGAGCAGTTGCAAAGGTTAAAGACGTACATCAGGCTTGGCTGTTGTTGAAAAATACTATCTCGGAAGTCCAGAACAGCTGTATTCCACGCTTTAAGAAAAGTGGAAAGAAGTCCAAAAAACTGCCAGCATGGTTTAAAGGTGAGGTCAGAGAGGCTGCTGTTGCCAAAAAAGCATCTTTCAGGAAATGGAAAAAAGAGCCAAACGACGAAACCTGGAAACAGCACAAGCACTGGCAAGTCAAATGCAAGGCATTGAGATAAGGCAGGCAAAGGGAGAATTTGAGAAGAAGCATGCTGCGGAAGCAAAAACGCGAAGTAAAGACCTTTTCAAGTACATTCGTAGCAAAAAACCTGTGAGAGAGTCAGTTGGTCCATTAGATGATAAAGGGGTTAAAGGAGCACTAAGAGGCGGCAAGGCGATAGCGGAGAGACTGAATGAATTCTTTGTTTCAGTCTTTACTGAGGAAGATGTAGGGATGTTACCCATGACTGAAGTCATATTTAAAGGTGCGGAAGAATTGAAGGAAATATCGATACATCGGGAAGTTGTATTACAACTATTAGATAAGCTGAAGAGTAGCAAATCACCTGGGCTGGATGGTATACATCCAAGGGTGTTGAAAGAACTGAAATACGAGATTGCAGACCTGCTATTAGTAATCTGTGAACTATCATTAAAATCATCTCTAATACCTGAAAATTGGAGGATCGCCAATGTAACACCAATTTTTAAAAAGGGTTCCAGGGGTGATCCGGGAAACTACAGACCGGTGAGCCTGACATCAGTACCGGGAAAAATGGTAGAAACCATCATAAAGAATAAAATTACTCAGCATGTAGATAGTCATGACCTAATGGGAGACAGCCAACATGGCTTTAGACAAGGAAGATCTTGTCTTACTAATCTGTTATGTTTTTTTTGAAGGAGTGAATAATCAGGTGGACAAAGGTGAGTCGGTTGATATTGTGTATCTGGACTTTCAGAAAGCCTTTGACAAGGTCCCTCATGAGAGACTTTTGGCAAAACTAATGAGTCATGGGATAGGAGGCAGTGTACTATTGTGGATCAGGAACTGGTTAAAAGATAGAAAGCAGAGGGTAGGGCTAAATGGCCAATTTTCCCAATGGAGAAAGGTGAATAGTGGTGTACCCCAGGGATCTGTGCTGGGTCCGCTGCTTTTTGACATATTCATAAATGACCTGGAAAGTGGAATAACGAGTGAGGTTATCAAATTTGCAGATGACACAAAACTATTTAAAGTTGTTAAAACCCAAGAGGATTGTGGAAAATTGCAAGAGGATCTTGATAAATTGGAAGACTGGGCATCAAAATGGCAGATGAAATTTAATGTGGACAAGTGCAAGGTTATGCACCCAGGGAAGAACAACCCAAACTATGGTTACACGATGCAAGGTTCCACATTAGGAACCACCACCCAGGAAAAACATTTAGGCGTCATTGTGGATACCATGTTAAAACCCTCGGCCCAGTGTGCAGCAGCGGCCAAGAGAGCAAATAGAATTCTAGGTATGATAAGGAAAGGAATGGAAAATAAAACAAAAGATATTATAATGCCTCTATATCGTTCCATGGTGAGACCGCACCTTGAATATTGTGTGCAATTCTGGTCGCCGTATCTTAAAAAGGATATAGCGATTTTAGAAAAGGTTCAGAGAAGAGCCACCAAAATGGTAAAGGGGATGGAAGGATACTCCTATGAAGAAAGGCTAAAAAGGTTAGGGCTCTTTAACCTGGAAAAGAGATGGCTGAGGGGAGATATGATAGAAGTCTATAAATTAATGAACGGAGTGGAACGAGTAAACGTACATCGATTGTTTACCTTATCAGAATATAGAAAGACTAGGGGACATGCAATGAAGCTACAGGGTAAACTATTTAAGACTAATAAAAGAAAATATTTTTTCACTCAACGTGTAATCATACTCTGGCATTTGTTACCGGAGGATATAGTAAAGGCTGTTAGTGTAGCTGGGTTTAAAAAAGGTTTGGACAAGTTCCTAGAGGAAAGGTCCATAAACCATTATTAAGAAGGGACCCAGGATATCAATGCTTGAACCAATACAAGCATTGTGGAACCTGTGTCCCTTGGGGAAACTGCTAGGTACATATGACCTAGATTGGCCACTGTTGGAAACAGAATACTGGGCTTGATGGACCTTGGTCTGACCCAGTATGGCATATCTTATGTTCTCATGTAATGTGACTGGTGAGCTCCTGCTTGTTTGTACCACAGTATATTTATCTCTGCACTGCCTATAACCTCCCAGACTGGAGCTTGACACTGAAAAATTTATTTTCGAATTCCTGTCTCCTTGCAATTGCTTGTATATGTAATAAAAAACCACGAACGGGAAAACTGTTGTCGATTGTCTCTGTGGTGATTTAGGAACACAAAATAAAACAGTCAACAATACCAACAGCTATAGCTTCAGATAGCAAGTGTGTGTATGTAGTACAACAGTGATGTGCCTGTCTGTGCATGGAATCTGGAGGTGGGTGGGTGGGGTGCAAGGCTGCAGTGCATGTTTATGTATGCTGCAGAGTTAGGGAGTCTCTGTGGGTGGTGTGCAGAAGTGCCCATTGTCGTGGGACGAGCATCTAGCGGGGTCCCAGTCCAGTCCAGATAATACCTGGCAAGGAGAGAACAAAACAAGGAAAGAGAGAGACAAAATTTCCAGGCAGATACCTTTTTATGTTCTGCTATAGCAGGGCTGGCTCATAGTAAGCTATCAAGGAGTACAGCACTCACACAGGATACAAGCTGGATTTTTATACAGTCTTAGCATAGCCTTTTGTCATGTGGGTTAGAGCAGAATAGCAAATTGGAAGAATTCTCTGGGCCCTTTGCTTATCTAGGTGGCATATCTGGAATGTACCTAACAGCTAGGATTCCCTGATTGGTCAGTTGAGGGGTGACTACCTTATCTCTCCCTGCAGTCTAAAGTATTTGTGGCTAACAACCTACTCCTTTGTGTGTGTGCCTGAGAAGATAATTCTAGCAAAGGCATTTCTCTACCTCCCTCTCCCATTCTTTTGTCAGCTTGATTGTAAAGATAGTTTATCTGGTTTAGCCTGTGGGTATTCTTGTGCTGCTGCTTCTGTCTTTGTTGCCAGATATTTCAGCCAGCAAGCCATTTTCTTCTAGCATGCTATCCCCTTTCCCATCTCATTCCCCCCTTTGATTGCATTCTTGTCCCAGGAGGCAATCACACCTTTTGATCCTGCTTCCCTCTGCTCAGGTTCTTCTTGGCCATTGTGTAGGCAGGGGGGTCTTTGAGCCAGAGTGGGGAGCATGTCTGATTACATCTCTGATCCTCGAAGCATACTTGAGACTCGATCAGGGGAATTTCAGAGACAAGGAGATTAGCATTCATTATTGTAACTGGAGTAAAGCAAGCTTTGAAGATCTGCACCAAACCTGGGAGACACTGAATGCAACAAGAGACACAGACTAGGAGAGTAACAGCTATGGTTGAATAGAATACAAGTTGTTGTAGCCAACCCTAGTTTCCGAATCACTCAGCAATGTTTCCTAAGCGAGTCTTATCCCTAATAATATCTTGGAGGGTCTCTGTAAATCTTGCATGACATTAATATGGTAGGTTCTTCCGATTAGACTGCGCATGCCCCCCTGGGCAGCAAGGAGATAATCAAGGGCCCATCGATTCTATAGTGCAAGGTTTTTCTACTGACCCAATTCTTCCTTAACATTTTCAAAAGCACCTGCAGTTTCAATCAGGAAAGCAGATAAAATAGAAGCAAGAGAACATATGTCTTTATGATTCATCATAACACCTACACTAAGGAAAACACTGGGTATAATTCCTTTCCCCACCGAGTCCCCATCATACTGGGTCACTATGTTATCTAAGGCTTTATTTTGGCCTTTTTTAGGATATGGAGATCTCCAGTTCCTTAACCGTCCCTCAGGGAGTTTAGGGGTGATTCACACTCCAGGGACCACAAGGCCAATAAAACAAGTACCTTTTCCTCCCTTTGGAAATACAGAGAAGGCCCTGAATCCACATACCCAGTAAGCTCCTGGAAGAGGGTCCCAGGAAGCTAGTCTACCTAGAAGTAGAGGGGAAAGGGAGCAAGAGGAAATATTGCATAACAAAGTAGTTAAATCTGGAGAGGTGAGTATATGTGAGGTTGAGTCATAAAGGCTAAAAGAGTGTTGGAGGGTCCCAGAATTGTTAGTACTTTCATATATGATCCTATACAGACAGGCACGTCTCCCTAGGTTCTGGCCTTTTCCATCTCTCTGGAAGCAAACAGTCTCATGGCCTAAATTTGTCAGTGAAATTAAGGTAGAAAAAGTATTAAAAGCTTTGGATAGGGTGAAGCTAGTGATATTATAATCAGCGTAAGCAACCTCTATGCTTATTAAGGGAACACCACTTTGATAGTGTAAAGGAACATGGGAACAAATATAACAATCTTGGCTTGTCCTTAAGGCAACATCTTTAAGTAATTTTACATGTAAATTTTGTTCCCAATGACCAAAGTGAACAAGGATTTCAGGGTCAGAGGTCAGGGTGGCAACAGTGCTTTGGCTTTTAGGCATCTTGCGGCCTATGTGACCCACCAAGTTCTTATTCAGCAATGGCTGTTTATCCTTCAGAGCCTGAATCACACTCTTACCACAAAAAGAATCAACCTTTATACAAACAGAAGCATTATGAGAAGTAAATCTAAGAGTACCTATAAGCTCTGGCTTTGGACATAAAGAAGGAGAAGGCCGGCATTCAACTTTCATCAGACTGGAGGGACAGCCTGAGTAATCTTTATATGTATGACACAGGCAGCGACCCATCCCCCTAGCCCTGCTCCCCTGTAATGCAATAAGAGACAGGGCTTTTCAAGGGCAGGAATACAATGCAGAAAATATAAATAAACATCATCATTCTAAAGGGCTTGTGACTATGGAGGTTACCCATATCCTAACCAACCATACAAGAAATATAACAATAACTAATAATGCAAACAGCAGAAAGAAAAGGAAATATACAATATTTTCAGTCCTTAAAGTTCTTCTGTAAAGCACTGGAATTTCTTCTGGCAAAGGTTTCCTTCCAAAAAGATAGCAGGCAGGCATAGAGCGTCACAGTATCAGTAAAAGATAAGATTATTTCAGTCTCTTGAGCTTTATCTTCAGGACTTGGTCCAGTATGACCTCCGTGAACCTCTTTTCTTCAGGAGTCTTCTCCTCTCCCTCACCAGCTGCTAGGGCTTTGGCTGCCCCATTGTCAGCTGCTTCTCGTCCTGGTCCAGGCGCTTGTGGGGGTGGTGCGTGGTTTGCAGTGTGTGTAGTGAGTCCAGGATCCTTTGCCGGCAACTTTAACTGCAGTCGGGGTGGTCATCAACACTTGGAAGGACCCTTCCCAAGGTGACTGTAGTGTTTGTTGGTGATAGGTCTTGATGAGGATCCACTCTCCAGGTTGGAATGAATGTGCAGACACATCTAATGGAAGAGGCTGGAACTGTTGTGCATACCTGTGGAGAGAGGACAACTGCTGCTGCTGCAAAATATAAGAAGTGAGGTGAGAGTCTTGTAAAACATATGTAGGAAGCTCCGGGGGATGGGGTCCACACCCTAGAGGTGGTCTTCCATATAACAGCTCATATGGGGAGACCTTAAGTCTTCCCCTTGGGGCTGTGTGGATATTAAACAGAGTTAAGAGTAAAACATCCAGCCAAGTCAGTTCCCTCTGCAATGTCAGGGTCCCAATTGGGATTACAGTCAAAATCATCATCAGCAAGGCGTCTAATACCCTGGGGTCTGTCATTATCTCAGTTAATAGTGGTTCAGGCTTCTTTGGCAGCCCTAATAACCTCTGGCCCCTCCCCAGCCTTAAGGAGAGTCCTAAGGAGTGCATGGCAGTCTTTCCAGTCTGCCTCATGCATAAGGAAAATAGTTTCAAAAACGTTAATAACTCCTTCTGGATCATCCCTCCACTGAGGGGTGGTATTTTTCCAGTTAAGGAGGTCTGCAGTGGATAAAGGGACATAGACCTTGCGGTCTGTAACCTGCCCATCAGTCCCCATAGTAGGGGCAACTCTCAGGGGCATTAGGGTAGTAATATCTTGGGCATTATTAGAATGTATTATAGCTTAAGTAATATTTGGCATATCTCAGACACTGATGGCAATGCTTGCAAATTTACAGATTGGTACAGGGAGATGAGAGTATGTTCTTTGAGAAATGCTCTCTCCCTCTTCCAGGGAAACTGCTGCCTGCGATGAACTTTCTGCCTGTGTGGGGCTGGGTGACTGATTAACTGATCCCTGAGATACTAAACTTACTGAAGGGGGTGGGGACTCTAACCTCAGGATGGGAAGGTCATCTGGAGGCTCCAGAACATCAGGTAACCTTGGGACAGTAGGGGTTAAATTATAAAACAAGGGGTCAATGGGATCATCTAAATCCTGATAAGGAGGAAGGGGCCCTTCATCCTCTCTCTTTACTACAGGACAAACACTTTTCTGACAATTTTTCTCAAGACAGAATTTCATAGAATTTTCAAACAAATAATAATAATAAAGTTGATGCATCTTTTGGTCCATTAGAATGCATCTAAGATTTGAAAGAAATGGGAGGTCAAAGGACCTACCATTTTTAGTTAGGACCGATTTGGACAGATTGGCCATATCTGGCAAACGGTCCCCAGTTCTTAGAATGCATGCTAAAGGTGTTTCGGTCCCGGGACCCTTAAACCTTTAAATTTCCCAATTCTTACTTCCCACCAAGCCTCTAAGGGAGGTGTTTAAACCTAACACCAAGCCTGTAAATGAGGGAGGTGACCAATTCCCCACCGGTGTTTAATTTTCCCTACATGGAAACTTGTCAAGTGTCTTGCTATCTCTTCACCAGTTTATCAATCTTCTCTGGACCTCCCACTTATCACCTTTCTCTCCCTTCAGGATCAGGAAGGTTTTCCCCGGTAACACTGACCTTAGTGGGTGCGCGCTTAACGTTCCATCGATCCAGGAGGGGGATAGATTTCCGGTGGCTTAGATGGTCCCAATCCGGGGTGCCATTTTGGCGTGGGACGAGCATCTAGCGGGGTCCCAGTCCAGTCCGGATAATACTTGGCAAGGGGAGAACAAAACAAGGAAAGAGGGAGACAAAATTTCCAGGCAGATACCTTTTTATGTACTGCTATAGCAGGGCTGGCTCATAGTAAGCTATCAAGGAGTCCAGCACTCACACAGGATACAAGCTGGATTTTTATACAGTCTTAGCATAGCAGTTTGCCACGTGGGTTAGAGCAGAATAGCAATTTGGAAGAATTCTCTGGGCCCCTTGCTTATCTAGGTGGCATATCTGGAATGTACCTAACGGCTAGGATTCCCTGATTGGTCAGTTGAGGGGTGGCTACCTTATCTCTCCCTGAAGTCTAAGGTATTTGTGGCTAACACCATACTCCTTTGTGTGTGTGCCTGAGAAGATAGCTCTAGCAAAGGCATCTCTCTACCTCCCTCTCCCATTCTTTTGTCAGCTTGGTTGTAAAGATAGTTTATCTGGTTTCACCTGTGGGTATTCTTGTGCTGCTGCTTCTGTCTTTGTTGCCAGATATTTCAGCCAGCAAGCCATTTTCTTCTAGCATGCTATCCCCTTTCCCATCTCACCAATGTCTGTGTGTGAATATGAGTGTGTGTGTGTGTGTGTGTATGTGTATTGTCGGCACGCCTCCCTGGTGGCCAGTGAACGCCAGGGCAGGTCGGACATAAAAATTTTAATATTAAGATAGGAGAGTCTTTTAAGGGCCAAAAGGCACTTGGTCCTTGTAGTTTTTAGCTCCAATCTTTAAAGCAACCATTAAAGCATAGTGGTGGGAAAAAGAAGGCTTTTAATCCCTTTACACAGTGGTTCCAATTGTTGGGTTACAACTCAAAGTAAATGTCCTTCATTCAGGTAAGAAAGAAAACTCAGGGTTTAAAGCAAAACTGTTGAATTTCACAGGAATAGCAGTGCTTAGTCAATTAAAGAATGCTCGGTTAGCAATTCAAGCACTTCACAAGTCTGGCAAAGACTCTATGCTACCAGACACACAGAGAGTACAATCCATTTCCTGGTCTGATAATTCTCCTGCCAGTTCCACTTGCATTGGCTCATAATCAGATATGTCTGACTCTGTATCCCTAGTTTCTTGGGAAACACCTCCAGGTGTTTTGTATATCTCTTGCAGTACTTGCCAATGTCCTTGGCCTAGCCTAGGGCGTCGGCCACGTGCTGTATTAGGATTAAATGTGTTTTCTCTTCTTAGAGGTTGTCAGACGGCTGCCTAGGGTGAGAACTTACACAATCTTGACGATGCATATATTCATATGATTCTTGCAAGGTATTGTGGGTATTGTAGTTCATTCACTCCCAAACACAGCTGATGACAATAATTTGAGTTGTGAAACCAAGTGGTAAGATCAATAAAATACTTCTTTTATTGATGGGGTTTAATTCACCCAGCACATGTATGCTTGATAGCACTATAAATGAGGTTACTTGCTTGCAGTGTTTAAATGGATAACAAAAAGTCACAAAGTAAACCAGAAAACAACCTTCAGCTTGTCAGGCAATTAGCTAATGTTTTCTTAGCAAGTAATTACCAAATACAAAGGCACAAAGTAAAGAATAAACTTTGCTGGTTAGGTTAACTTCTGCTTATTTTCCACGCCGATCTCAGCAGTGATTCTCCCTTGCTCACACACACAATCAGGTGCAGCCCTAATTACTATCAATGGACCAGCTGAAAGCCTTTAGCTGGCTGGCTGCTACTGTGTGAGCCCAAATCCTGCTTTAAGAGCTGTTTGCAGTGGAAATAAAGAACAAAGTTAGGTTTCTTTGTGATGGCTGATGTGTTTGCTCATAGAAAACTAGCAATAGCATTTAGATAAAGAACAGTCCATGTAAATAGTTTCATCTGCTGTATTTCCCCCTGCATCAACAATCATAGGGTCAATATCATACATTGGCACAGATGAGTCTTTCATTAAGGCACTATCATGAGAATGCTTATTCCCTTGCTGCCATTCTCTATTATAGATAGGGTCTGGATCAGTGTTCATACCTGAGCCTCTCCTGCTATCATTATTCCTCTCTGTATAGCCTGGCCAATATGTAATCCAATTCTGATGTCCAGCCTTCCAATCTTGATCCCTGGACACTGGATCTTCTCTCACATACCTTCTGGCCTTGGTCTGAAAGTCCCTTCCACATGCAGTCTTCTCTCTTCCAGGTAGCCACTGGTGATTCCTATCTCTGCCACTCCATTCCTCTGGCTGAATCCAGTCCAATGGACTCTGCTGGCCTTTGGAATACCTCCCAGTATGAGTACTGCCTTGGAATCTCCCAGACCTTCCAATGGCCTTTCTTCTCTTCCTTCCAGAGAGTTTCCTTCTCTCTCTATCTGCTTGGCTTGGCTTCTGTTTCTCCAGGTGATACTGGTGCTTGTAGCCGTTGCTGAAGCTCTCCCCTCTGTATCTCTTCCTGAAGCTGTTCTTGAAACTGTTGCTGAAACTGTTTCCTGAAGAATAATCTCTATTCTTATTCTTTCCTAATGTGTGCTGCTCCCTAACACAGCGCAGCTGTGTTGAATCAAGCCCTGCCCTTTGAGATGAGTGCTTAGGGATTACCTCATAGCTCTCTTGATTGCACACACATTCTCTCACTTCAGCCCCTCTCATGGCTGCTGGAAAGCTGGTGCATTCTGGGACTGGTAGTCTTTTATGTGAAAACTCTGTTTTCTCAATTCTACCAGAACTGACAGGTTGCTTGTTCAGAGTCACATCATCTTTTCTATAGCTCCTACCTGAGCTATGATAAGCTTCCTTATCACAAGGTTTTATAGCAGCTTTACCATAGTCTTCAACATTTATAGCTTTCTTCATAGGCATATATTTATCATACCTTGTATTGCAGCAACAAGCAGGTAAATGGCTTTCTTCAATTGCTTGCCTCTCACAGTCAGCAACTTGATGAAATCCTTTTCTTTGAAAGTTTGGTTTACCTTGCAGCCTTTGAACCCATTCTCCTGGTAAGCGCCTGCTTCTGCATAAGCCCAGCTCCTGGCTTTCCTGCTCAGCGTGGCTTAGCTTCTGCTTGCAATTAGTACAGTGCTTTTGCCTCTTCGGGCAAACAGCTCTCTCTCTATCTTGAGCTGGTCCCTCCTTAGGTCCTTCCTCAGCTCCTGGTGAGTCACCTCTCGCTCCTGGTGATCCTCTAGCTCCGGAGAAATCAGGTTTCCACTTCAACCTCTCCCCTCTCCAGTCTTCCACTTTCCCCTTATAAAGCACTCCTGCCTTTGAGGATTGGGAGCTAGTTGTCAGTTCCTCGTGACCAGCTGGGCGTGGCCCTTCAGTCTCTCTGAATGCTCTCCTGCTCCCTCTAGCTGGTTCCTGCGAATATTGCAACTTGTGCACATCTTTTTTTCTCTGAAAAACAGCTTCTTTTTTCTCCTCTGGGTTTTCATCAGCCCTCGCTGCATTACAGTATGTGTGTGGTGTGGAGGCGAAGTGTCTATGTGTGTGTGGTGTGTACGTATTGTGAAGCTGGGATGTGTTTCTGTCATGTGCGTGTGTGTGTATGTGGTGTGGTGTGGGAGTGGGAGTGGGGTGCTTGAGTACATGTTCTGGGGGTGGGGAATGCATATTTCAGCAAACACACAGGAAGTCGTCATTGAGCGGCGGAAGCAAACAGCCCCACAGTGCCGAAGTTTGAAGGTAAGCGCCATGGGGTTGTTTGTGGTTATTACTGCCACTGTCAGTCCCAGAGAGGGATAGCTGTGGCAGCTATGGGTGTCACGGGGGAGGGTAGAGCAAGGGATGGGGTGGACAACTGGTCTGCTAAGTGGTAGGATCGACCCTAATCACAGGTTAATAATGCCTATGGTAAATGAATAATGCAGCTTGCAATCAACACATATCTGATTTCATGACCCCCTTGGGGTTGTGGGCACAATTTTGAACCCAATGCCACCCTGTAGGAGTGAGTGGGGGTTACTCCTGCATGTAACCCTCTAGACCACCAAGGATTATTATGGTAAGCCAGGGGTAGGAGCAGGGAGGACCTTTGAAGGGGGTTCATGATTCAGGGTCCAGGGGTTGGGGGTGCAGGTCTTACAATGTGGCTTTGGATCAGGACGGTCTATGTGTGGGATATAATTGGGGAGGGCCCTGACTAATTTATTGGGACCAGGGAGGAGGGGACCCCCAGAATGAAGTTTTTCTTGAAAAGTGCAGACCCCTTTAGGAATGCTTCCAACTGGCAAGTCTCCAACAGGAGTAAATCCCTTTACAAAGTAGAAAGAGTCTGTGTTGCTGTTACCAAGGTGACATCAATTTTCTTTTTAGAGTGCAGTTGTCAGAGGAAAGAAACCTTCTACTTCAGCTGTTTCTGTTCTGCACCTATTATTGGGGGATTTTTAAAACATATTGGAGAGTAAAATAACTTGATGTGGGGGGAAGGAGAGTGTTAGTGACAAGGTTAGGGAGTGGGGAGAAGAAAATTGTGCCCTCCCCCTGCTAATCATGTAAATCCGAATTGACTGGAGGATTAGGATGTGTCAATTTTAGAGGTAGATTTTTATTTTTCCAAACTTTCCAAACTACTAGTGACCAAATTATGCAGTTTTTCATGCTGAATCTAAAGCTATCTTCAGAAACTGCTTAAAGTGAGTCTTCCCTATATCAAATCACAGTTGAAATATATGAAAATTAAGTAATATTTATTTGAACATACAAATAGTCTGAACACCACCTGTAGCCACATAAATGTCTTTAAAATGTCATTTATGCAGTTAATTTAATGTTATTTAACAAAATCCAGCAAAGAAGCCAGTCTCAACAACACCATAAAGAGCCAAATCTTGTTTGCTTCTATTTCAGCTCATGAGTTCCCTGCTGACCATTGTCATGAAGTGGGTATCAATAAAGATGCAAACCTGAAAAGAAACCCTGTTTCCCAGAGAAATCTAGATGTGCAGTTACCTCAAGGCACAGCTAGAGGGGGCAGGAGTGATCATACAGGAGCTAATGAGCCTAAGAGAGCTAATGATTTGCACCTGGGAATGAGCCCAGGAGTTTCAAAGGAAAGATTCCTTTATAAGCAGAAGCTGAATGCTAGCAAAGAAAGAACACCTCTATTGAGAGAAACACCTCTATTGAGAGGAACAGCTCCAGAGGAAGGGCAGAACTGGACCCGGATCCAGAAAGGAGGAACACCTCTATTGAGAGGAAAAGCTCCAGAGAGAGGACAGAAGAGAGGAACACCTCAAAGGAGAGGACAGAGAGAAGGAACAGCTCTGAGGGAAGGAGCAGCTCTAAGAGAAGGAGAAGGACTTGGAGAAAGAATCCTACCCGAGCAAGCCCAAAGGAACAGAGTTCACAAAGGTGGAGTTCGGAAGGGCCAGGCTAAGCAAGCAGCTGTTCAGAGGGAGTCTGCTGGAGAAAGCACTAAGGCTAGAGAGTGTGCCACTCCCTGTTCCCACAACGTTCCTGATTCAAAGGCAGAGAGACGTATCCAGAGAACCAGAGAGATAGGTTTGGAGGAAAGCCTGCAGTCTCTGGGAAATACTAGTCAAGTTTTACCAGGCACCAAAGGAAAAGCAATTTCTGACAAAGCTAAGTTCTTACCGAAGCATAAAGTTGAATCCACACCAGGTTTTACCAAGCTGCCAGAAAGCACAGCCCAGCTTGTCGGCAGAGAACCTGTTGCAGGAGAAACGTTTCTGGGAGAGAAAGCTCCACGGATTCAAACCACAGAGACTCCAGGTATGAAAGCTTTATTCATGATACTGAATGCTTAACACCTAGAGGCACTACTAAAACAAATACTCAGTTTGCAAGGAAGAAGAAACCAGGGTGGTTTCAGAAAATTCCCAGAGAACTTAAAACACAGTCTTATTGGAGGCAAGAGCCTAGAGACACTTTACGTAGACCTGTAGCAGACAGGGACAGTGACTACTCTGATGATGAATGTAGTGGAGCAGAATCCATGGAAATTGAATATATAAATGCTGTTCCCATTTCTCCACCAGAAGAGATGGATGGCCTAGAATCTGTAGCCATTGTATAATTGAGAAGAAGTTTGTTTAATTCTTATTGTGTTGGAATGAAGTGAATTCCTCTGATTAACCCTTGCACTAATTGTGGAGTTTAACAATTAGTCAGCTTGTTAATGCTGGTACTTTTTGAAACAAAGGACATTCTTTTGATTTCTCAATGTCTTATTTGAACCCTTGCACCGACGGGGAATAAAGCCTTGTTTTCCCTACACTTGGTTTGATTATTGAGCTCTCATAGGAAGCTGGAAATAAGTAAGACCATTTCGCCATTCGTGGACCTTATATTTCATCACGCTCCCTAAATAATTTCTATTGTGGAGCATACCCATACTTCGAATGGTCACCAGGGGATGCCCTCACGACACCATATAATGTTCCCTCCTCTCCTGATAGTACATATGACCAGCAGCCACCGTTGTCATTTTTAAACACCTTTCTATGGACTGGGTGTGTGATGGCCAGTCTGGGACCACCATGGACTTGCTGAGAAATGCCTTGATCTCTGCTATTGTCATGGTACAGGGAAGAGGAGGCTCAGAGACTCCGGAACTCCAGTCAAGTAACTGGGTGAGTGTAGTTGCCTCAGTGCTGATGGATGGTGTTTTCCTGGGCCTCACAATGCTGCCTCCACGCTGAGTCTTCTCATCTCTTTCACTTCTGATCTTCAAACTCTTCTCCACCTTATCTTCTCTCTGCTGTTCCTCTTCACTGCACAACATATCCTGCAGAACAGACTCGCTGTAACCATACCAAGCTGACCTTCTCACTGTAGGCATGGCTATCTTCCTTACCTCTTCACATTGTTCTTTCAATAGTTGCAGCTGGAAAAGGAGATGCCTGGGACCTTGTATCCAATTTTTATATTGAACCAGTTCACCATGTAAGCCCCAACATAGAAATAAGTAAGATAAATTGATAACTGAGGCACAAAAGGCATTAATCTGGGCAGCAGCAGAATGGGATGGTGATGGGGGCGGAGGATCATATTTCTGTGAAAACGGCAACACTAGAATTACCTGCACGGAAGAAAGGCATGGCAATCTACTTCTGTATCTTGCCATGAAAAACCCAATAGATAGTCACAACAAAACAAATTGTACTATAGTGCTGGAAGATGAGACCCCCAGATCGGAAGGCACTCAAATGGCCCCTGGGAAGGAGCTGAAGACCTTTCAGAGTTAAGCCAGCATTTATGGTGTGGTTGAATCAAAGTCCTCGGGATGTCTGCTGATGTAGCTGCGCATGAAATGAGAGTCAGAAGCTGCAAAGATGTCTTACATATTGGGACATAGAATGTACAAAGCATGAACCAAGGGAAGTTGGAGGTGGTCAAGAATGAAATGGAACGTGTACAACTCAATCTGTTGAGTGTCAACGAACTGAAATGGACTGACATCGGGCATGTTGCATCTGATGATCACATGGTCTACTATGCTGGAAATGAAAGACAAAGAAGAAATGGTGTTGCATTTATAATCAAGAAGAAATTTGCAAGAACTGTAATGACTTACAATGCAATCAGTGAACGCTTAATTTCTATTCATCTACAAGGAATGCCCATCAACACAACTATAATTAAAGTATATGCCCCAATAACAGCTGCAGAATAGGATGAAGTTGATGAAATTGACAGACCATGCAAACAGGATATCCTGATTGTCATGGGTGACTGGAACGCAAAAGTTGGCAATAAAGAAGGCAAAGTGGTTGGAAAATATGGACTTGGCAACAGAAATGAAGCTGGACAAAGACTGATAGAATTCTGCAAGACCAAACACCTTCTTCCAGCAATACTCTTGTAAATAGTTGCAGAAATGACTTCCCATGTTTTATCCAAGTTCTCTGACCTTGTTCTCTGTAAAACCAAACAGTTTGTTCAATATGGTATGTTGTTATATTGTGAACCGCGCTGATGCTGAATAGAGCGGTATATAAGAGCCTGTAATAAATAAATAAATCAATAAACTCAATTGGCAACCGTACACATGGATTTCACCCAATGGACTGTACAAAAATCAAACTGACTACATCTGTGGAAGCCGATGATGGAAAAGCTCTATAACATCAACAAAGACAAAACCTGAAGCTGACTGTAGTACAGATCACCAACTACTAGTATGCAAACTCAATCTAAAGTTGAAAAAGAGCAAGCCACTCATGAATGTAGCAAAATATGACCTTGAGAATGTAGCACCGTAATTTAAAAACTGCCTGAAAATTTGATTTGCTGCTTTAGATACAAATGACAGAGCTCCAGAAGAGTTATGGGATGACATCAAGAAGATTGTGTTGGAAGAAAGTGAGAAGTCTCTACAAAAGGTGAAAAAGAAAAAACGGCCAAAATGGATGATCAAAGTAATTCTGAAAATTGCCCAGAAACACAGAGAAGCTAAAGCCAGAGGAGAAAAAGAGACAATCGCAGAACTCAACAGAGATTTCCAATGTGCAACAAGAAAGACAAGGAGAAGTATTACATTGATGCATGCAAGGAAATAGATTCAGAAACTATTAGAGGAAGAACAAGATTGGCTTTCCTAAAGCTACGAGAGTTAAGGAAAAAAATCCCAACCTCGAATTGGAATGTTACAAGATGCTCAAGGATTCGTGTTGAATGATGCAGAGAAGATCATGAAAAGGTAGAAAGAAGATAAAATTAGACTTGCCTGCTAATTACTGTTCCTCAAGGAACTCCAGTCCAGTCCAGTCCCGCACTTCTGGGGCAGTGTACCTCTTCCAGCAGCTTGGAGACTGTCATCTTTTGATGACATTAGTACTAATACAGCAGAGACCGCCCGCTATCTCCAGTAACCTAGTGACAAAGCAGACTCACAGGAGCAACAAATAAGTAGTTAAAACTTGAACAAAGAATACTATATCTAAATAATCAAACCTCCCTCCTTCCTGGAGACAAGATTCCTCCTCCCGCCCAGAATGAGGAGGCCTACATGAGGCCCCATCGGGCGATGATATCCAGTACTGAATGTGAGACAAACAATCCTTTCAGTCCGCCCTCAACACCCTCCCCCCAAGCCATCTCCTTAGTCATGGAAAACCGCTTCAGGCCCTGGTCACAGACAACCTGCATTCGGGGTGGGATCCAGGACTGGACTGGAGTTCCTCAAAAAAAACCAATTAGCAGGTAGGTCTAAATTCATCTTCCTTATCATCCCTCCAGTCCAGTCCCGCACTTCTGGGATGTATCAGAGTAGTCAAAATCAATGGGAGGGATCTGCCAAACCGGCCTGAAGCACCGCCAATCCAAAACAGGCATCTCCCACCACCTAGACATCCAGGCGATAATGCTTAGCAAAAGTATGAAGCGAGACTAGGTGGAATGAGCCCTCAACCCCGCTGGCACCTGCTTACCCCTCAGGATGTATGCCAATGTGATTGCCTCTCTGGTCCATCTAGAGATAGAGGCCTTGGCCACTGCCTCCCCTCTGCGCGGTCCTCCAAACAGTACAAATAGGCGATACGATTTGCAAAAGGACGCAATCCTCTTCAAATACCACTTCAGGATGCGACGAACATCCAAACGTCACAACTGCGGGCTGGTGAAGATGTTCTCCAAGTTCAGCAGGACCGATAAGGAAACAGACTGGTTCAAATGAAAGGCCGAAACCACCCTGGGCAAAAAGGAAGGCAACCGGTCACAGAACCACCTTATCCCTTGTAAAAGAAAGAAACGGCTCCTGGCATGACAAGGCTTGAAGCTCTAAAATTCTGCATATCGTCACCAGAAAAAACATCTTGAGTGTCAAGTCCTTCAGTGAAGCCCGGTTCAACATCTCAAAGGGCTCTCTACATAGCACTGATAACGCCAAATTGAGATCCCATGGCTGGACGACTGACCGCCGCGGAGGGCACAGGTGGACCACCGCCCGCAGGAATCGTACGATGTCCAGGTGCATTCCCAACACTACCCCCTGGACCTTTCCACAATAGGATGAAATTGCTGCCAGTTGTACCCTCAAGGAACTCGCTGCCAGGCCCTTAGCTTTCTTGCAGGCCGGGTTCGATAAGATGTCGGGCATGGAAGCTGTGGACGGCCAAATCTGACTGTCTGCACACCACGCCTCAAAGATGCGCCAGACTCGAATATTGGGCCAGAAAGGTAGACCTCCGCCTTGCCTTCAGCAAAGTCAAAATCACTGAGCCCGAGTAACCTTTCTTCCTCAATCGCTCCCTCTCAAGAGAACATAAGATATGCCATACTGGGTCAGACCAAGGTCCATCAAGCCCAGTATCCTGTTTCCAACAGTGGCCAATCTAGGTCACACATACCTAGCAGTTTCCCCAAAAGACACAGGTTCTGCAATGCTTGTACTAGGTCAAGCATTGATATCCTGGGTCCTTTCTTAATAATGGTTTATGGACCTTTCCTCCAGGAACTTGTCCAAACCTTTTTTAAACCCAGCTACACTAACAGCCTTTACTACATCCTCTAGTAACAAATTCCAGAGTTTGATTACACGTTGAGTGAAAAAATATTTTCTTTTATTAGTCTTAAATAGTTTACCCTGTAGCTTCATTGCATGTCCCCTAGTCTTTCTATATTCTGATAACGTAAACAGTCATAGAAACATAGAAATATGACGACAGAAAAAGACCACATGGCCTATCTAGTCTGGCCTTCCATAACAACTACAACAGTCCCCTTTTTACCTTTAGAGATCCTCTGTGTTTGTCCCATGCTTTTTTGAATTCAGTTACTGTCCTCATCTCTACCACCTCCACTGGGAGACTATTTCACGGATCCACTACTCTTTCCGTAAAGAAATATTTCCGCATATCACTCCTGAATCTATCTCCCTTCACCCTCATCCCATGTCCCCTCGTAGCAGAACTTGCTTTCAATTGAAAGAGGCTCTCTCCCTGAACATTTATCCCACGGACGTATTTAAACATCTCAATCATATCACCTCTATCCCGCCTTTCCTCAGGTGTACATATTAAGATCATTGCTTGGACTGTTGTTCTGAAGTCACTTGCTGATGGGAGGGGTCTCAGATGTTGGAGCATCTTCAGTTTTGAGTATATGGCTCTGATTGTATTGTTTATGTGTTTAGAGAAGTTGAGATGCTGATCCAATGTGACACCTAAGTATCTCACTTCTTTTCTTATCTCCAGGACTACTTCATTTATTTTTATAGCTTGGGGTGGACTGAAAGATTTGTCTCTTGAAATAAAGATAACTTCTGTCGTCTTGTAGTTTATACGTAAATTATGTTCAGAGAGCCATGTGGCGATGTCGTTGAAACATTCCTCTATTTTGGTGAGAACTAGTGGTTTTGTGTTGATTTGCATGTATAACATGATCTACGTTTACCCGTTCCACTCCGTTCATTAATTTATAGACTTCTATCATATCTCCCCTCAGCCGTCTCTTTTCCAGGTTAAAGAGCCCTAACCTTTTTAGCCTTTCTTCATAGGAGTATCCTTCCATCCCCTTTACCATTTTGGTGGCTCTTCTCTGAACCTTTTCTAATAACGCTATATCCTTTTTAAGATACGGCGACCAGAATTGCACACAATATTCAAGGTGCGGCCTCACCATGGAACGGTATAGAGGCATTATAATATCTTTTGTTTTATTTTCCATTCCTTTCCTTATGATACCTAGCATTCTATTTGCTCTCTTGGCTGCCGCTGCACACTGGGCCGAGGGTTTTAACATGTTATACACAATGACGCCTAAATGTTTTTCCTGGGTGGTGGTTCCTAATGTGGAACCTTGCATCGTGTAACCATAGTTTGGGTTGTTCTTCCCTAGGTGCATAATTTTGCACTTGTCCACATTAAATTTCATCTGCCATTTTGATGCCCAGTCTTCCAATTTATCAAGATCCTCTTGCAATTTTCCACAATCCTCTTGGGTTTTAACAACTTTAAATAGTTTTGTGTCATCTGCAAATTTGATAACCTCACTCGTTATTCCACTTTCCAGGTCATTTATGAATATGTCAAAAAGCAGCGGACCCAGCACAGATCCCTGGAGTACACCACTATTCACCTTTCTCCATTGGGAAAATTGGCCATTTAGCCCAACCCTCTGCTTTCTATCTTTTAACCAGTTCCTGATCCACAGTAGTACACTGCCTCCTATCCCATGACTCTTTAGTTTTGCCAAACGTCTCTGATGAGGGACCTTGTCAAAGGCTTTCTGAAAGTCCAGATACACTATATCAACCGACTCACCTTTGTCCATCTGTTTATTCACACCTTCAAAAAAACATAACAGATTAGTAAGACAAGATCTTCCTTGTCTAAAGCCATGTTGGCTGTCTCCCATTAGGCCATGACTATCTACATGCTGAGTAATTTTATTCTTTATGATGGTTTCTACCATTTTTCCCGGTACTGACGTGAGGCTCACCGTCTGTAGTTTCCCGGGTCACCCCTCGAACCCTTTTTAAAAATTGGTGTTACATTGGCGATCCGCCAATCTTCAGGTATTAGAGATGATTTTAATGATAGTTCACAGATTACTAATAGCAGGTCTGCAATCTCATATTTCAGTTCTTTCAACACCCTTGGATGTATACCATCCAGCCCAGGTGATTTGCTACTCTTCAGTTTATCTAATAGTTGTAATACATCTTCCCGATGTATCGATATTTCCTTCAATTCTTCCGCACCTTTAAATACCACTTCAGTCATGGGTAACACCCCTACATCTTCCTCAGTAAAGACCGAAGCAAAGAATTCATTCAGTCTCTCCGCTATCGCCTTGTCGCCTCTTAGTGCCCCTTTAACTCCTCTATCATCTAATGGTCCAACTGACTCTCTCACAGGTTTTTTGCTACGAATGTACTTGAAAAAATCGTTATTTTGCGTTTTTGCTTCCACAGCAAGCTTCTTCTCAAATTCTCTCTTTGCCTTCTTTATCAATGCCTTGCATTTGACCTGCCAGTGCTTGTGCTGTTTCCAGGTTTCATCATTTGGCTCTTTTTTCCATTTCCTGAAAGATGCTTTCTTGGCAACAACAGCCTCTCTGACCTCACCTTTACACCATGCTGGCAGTTTTTTGGACTTCCTTCCACTTTTCTTAAAGCGTGGTATACAGCTGGTCTGGGCTTCTAAGATAGTATTTTTCAACAACACCCAAGCTTGATGTAAGTCTTTAACCTTTGCAACTGCTCCTTTTAGTTTCTTCTTAACTATTTTCCTTATTTTATCATAGTCTCCCTTTCGAAAGTTAAAAGGTAGTACTGTGGATTTCCTTACTATCCCTCCTCCACTAATTAAATCAAAGGCGATCATGCTATGATCACTATTGCCAAGTGGCCCCAACACCCTTATCTCTTGCACTAGATCTGGTGTTCCACTAAGGACTAGGTCTAATATGGCTTCCCCTCTGGTCAGTTCATGAGCCAGCTGCTCCAAGAAGCAGTCATTTATGTCATCTAGGAACTTTATCTCCCTAGCATGTACTGACGTGATACTGACCCAGTCGGTACCGGGGTAATTGAAATCGCCCATTATTATTACCGCGCCAGAGCCAGGCCATAAGCGAGAATCGATCTACTTGAGGCATAAGCAGCAGCCCCTGTGTCAAGAGATCTTCCCGCCATGGCTGATCTGCTAGAATCCTCATGTGGGCATACCATTGGCATCTTAGTAAATCTGGAGCGATCAGAATGACCATGCCCAATGAGTTTCAATCCTTTTCACGACCCAGCCTATAAGAGCCCATAGCGGGAATATATAGCAAAGCCCCTCTGCAGGCCACTGCTGCTCTAGGGCGTCTAAGTCCTCCGACATCTTTTTCTCTTCTCCTGCTGAAAAAATGGCTCGTTTTGGTGGTCTTAAAGGTTGCCATCAGGTCCATGACCGGGGTGCCCATCGGCACACCACCTGGGCGAAGACCTCCTGGTTGAGCACCCACTCCCCAGGGTCCATGCGAACTCGACTCAGGTAGTCCACTGTCATGTTGCTGACCCCTGTCACGTGCCTCTCTGCAGATTGATGTAGGATACCATGGTTGTGTTGTCCGACAGGGCCGTACTGCCTTCCCCTGCAACCATGTCTCGAAGCTCTGGAGCGCCAGGGCCACTGCCCGCATTGCCAGTCTGTTGATAGACCAAAGAGCCTCTGCGTACTCCACAATTCCTGCACAATGTGTCCTTCACAATGGGCTCCCCATCAGAGAGACTGGCATCAGTCATCAGTGGGATCCACGATGGCGACTCGAGGGGCAGTCCTCTTTCCAGATTTTCTGGACAAGCCACCACTTGAGCGCTGTCCTGGCTACTCGTGGGCAGGGGAGCTTCTGGGACAAGGGATGCATCTGGTGTGACCATCACCGCAGCAATGTCCTCTGAAGGGGCCGCATATGTGCCCTTGTCCACAGGACAAGTTTGAGAGTGGCTGCAATGGCTCCTAGGATCTGTGGGTAATGCCATGCCGTCGGTTCTGACATTCTCAGAAACTGTCGCACTAATCGTCAAAGTCCCTGTGTGCGCTGTTCCAGTAGGAAGACTCTCCCCACACAGGTATCGAAGCATGCTCCCAAGTACTCTAGTTCCTGAGATGGGTCCAAATGGCTCTTGGCCACGCTGACCACCCAACCGAGACTTTGAATGAACTGCACCACCAGGAATGTTGCTTGTTCACTTTCGTCCCTGGACTTTGCCCAACTGAGCCACTCATGAAGGTACGGATGCACTAGCACGCCTTCTCTGCGGAGCGCCACCACTACCACCACCACCATGACCTTGGTGAAAGTGCGCGGCACTGTTGCGAGACCAAATGGCAGCACCCAAAACTGAAAATGCCCCATTGGCACCACAAATCAGAGGAACTGCTGATGTTCTGGCCATAAGGGAATATGCAGATACGCCTCCATTAAATCGAGAGACGTCAAGAACTCTCCACTTCTGACTGCAAATATGATAGACCATAACGTTTCCATGTGAAAATGCGGGACCCGCAAGCAGCGGTTCACTTGCTTGAGGTCAGTGATTGGTCAGAAGGCCCCTTCCTTCTTTGGTCCCATGAAGTAAATGGAGTACCGACCGCAGCCATACTGGTCTTGGGGAACAGGCACCATAGACCTGAGCTGCAGCAGCCATGTCAAGGTGTCTATTACTGCTGTTTCTTTGGCTTTCGCTTTGCATGGAGACTGAATGAAGGAGTTGCCCACTGGACAGGCCAACTCAAGGGCATACCCCTCCCAAATGACCTCTAACATCCATTGGTTGAATATGACTTGGGCAGGGGCGGCCCAAGGGGGGGGTGCGGGGCCATGTGCGGAGATTAAATGCGAGGCCTCATTTGCATAAATATTTGCATAATGTTAACATGCATTTTTAGTAAACATGCTTCTTAATGAGTGTCTGTATAAAGAAAGACTAACAGATTTCTACATTACTATATTCCAGTACCAAACGCCAGACCCATTAGGAAGTATTATAAACACTGACCATTTAGAACTCATAGCAAATCTACCATATCATAACAGCTCTGCCAGGACTCACAAAGCACCAAACCCTACCTACTAAAAGGCAACACTGCAAATATTAAACCAATACATCTCAGAGAATACCAATGCATCTCCTACTGGGGAAAGAGAACAAGTGACATGGTCAAATAGAAACTACATGAACACAATACCTCAGCTTGGTTAAAATGCAGAACACAGACCGTCACCAAAGAACAAGGGATCACAATTTAGAAATAGGAAGACAATAATTAAACTGGGAACCCCAAAAGCTAAACTTGGGATGTACAATAACACTGGAGAAATAAAACTGTAAATTAATTTCCTCTTGTACTAAACAAAACACAAAAGACACTAACGATGCACATTTCCCAGAGCTGATATATTCCAGTTAATAAATTCAAATTAATAAAGTATTTTTCTACCTTTTGTTGCTTGTGCATTTTCTTTTTCAGTTGCAATTGCTCCAGTCACTTTCTTCTGGTTTCTTTGTGTCTTCTGCGAGCTATCCATTTGTCCTTTCTTCTCTTTTAGATTTTTTTCCAAATTGTTTCTCTATATCTGCTTTAACATACTGATCTTTCCCCTTTTGCTCTTTGCTCCATTTCTTTCCTTATTCCTTTATCATCCACTCAAATTTCACCCTTCCATTCTCAATCTCCACTTACTCTTCCAATACCTGGTCCATCGTAGACTTTTCTTCCCTCCCAAACAAAATATCTTTTCCCCTCTCCATTCTCATTCCCCATCCCTTTCTAGTCCTCCCCCAAAATCAGCTCCCTTATAGTTCTAGACCCACCCAGCATCTGCCCCCTTCTAGTCCCAGTCTCCCAAGCTTCCACATCAGCCCATTTCCAGTCCTAGCCCCCATATGCTCTTTCCCAGTTCCATTCCAGACCCCCATCAGCCCATTTCCACTCCAAGTTCCCCCATCAGCCCATTTCCAGCCCTATTCCAACTACCATCAGCCCACTTCCAGTCCTATTCCAGTCCCCATCAGCCCATTTCCAGTCCTATTCCAGCCCATCACCCATTTGCAGTCCACGTTCCCCCCATTAGCCGATTTCTAGTCCTATTCAAGCTCCTCATCAGCCCATTTCCAGTTCTAGCCTCCCCATATGCTCTTTTCCAGTTCCATTCCAGTCCCACATCAGCCCATTTCCACTCCAAGCTCCCCCATCAGCCAATTTCCAATCCTAGCCCCCTCGCCTGCCCACTTCATCCTATTCCAGCCCCCATCAGCCCATTTCCAGTCCAAGTCCCCCCCCACACCATCACAGCCCATTTCGTCAGTTCCCCCACACCATCACAGCCCATTTGCAGTCCTATCCCCCCCAACATCATGGCCCATTTGCAGTCCGTTCCCCCCCATCACAGCCCAATTGTAGTCCGTTTCCCCCCACCATCACAGCCCATTTCCAGTCCATTTCCCCCCCATCACAGCCCACTTGCAGTCCTTCCCCATCACAGCCCACTTGCAGCCCATTTCCCCCCCCCCCACATCACAGCCCATTTCTAGTCTGTTTCCCCCCACCATCACTGCCCCATTTCCAGTCCGTTCCCCCCACCATCACTGCCCCATTTCCAGTCCGTTCCCCCCACACCATCACAGCCCACTTGCAGTCCTCCTCCCCCATCACAGCCCAATTGCAGTCCGTTTCCCCCCCAGCACAGCTCATTTCCAGTCTGTTTCCCCCATTACAGCCCATTTCCAGTCAGTTCCCCCATCACAGCCCATCCAGTCCTAGCCGCTCCCCCCCTCCAAAGAGCCCCACGCCATCTAAGGGGCTGCAGAGGGAGCCGGGGAAGCCCGCGCGAGGCCCTGGCTCCCTCCGCACAGCCCGCCACCGTGAAGAGCCTTTTCCTTCATGCTGGTGGCTGTTTCAATGAAGCCGCAAATGCCGGGAAAGGTTAAGGCTCTTCTCGCTGGCGGGCTGTGCGGAGGGAGCCGGGGCCTCGCGCGGGCTTCCCCGGCTCCCTCTACAGCCGTCCATTGCGCGAGAATGTGGTTCACGCGGGGCCCTGTGCGAACAACATTCTCACGCAATGGACGGGCTGGCCCTGGATCTGGGCCGAGACTGAGTAGAACTCCCGCAGCCAACTTCCTACAGGCTGCACCCCAGCCTGGACCCCCCTCACTTCATTGGGATTTCTTGGGTCCCGAGGACAAAGCGGTGGCAAATCCTCGGCCCGCTCCTCGAAAAACCCAAAAGCCCTGTCCTCTAGAAGGGAATCTTCCCTTCTGATAAGGGATGAAGCATGTGGAACGAAAATGCCTGAAGTTTCACGGCTGACCCTGGGACACGGGAGAAGCACCGCTCCATTTCTGCTTATCTTCAGGCAAATGTCCACCTTTGGACTCTCCCAAGTCCTTGACCAGCTTGTCCAGGTCCTCCCCAAACAGCAATCTGCCTCTAAAGGGCAGCTTGCTGAGTCAGGCCTTAGAAGAACTGTCCACCATCCAGTTTTGCAGCCAAAGATAGCAGCAGGCCGCCACTACTGAGGCCATGCTCTTAGAGAGACTTCTAATGAGATCGTAGTGGATATGTGCCAGATAAGCCACCCCTGGCTCCAATCTGGCTGCCTCTCCCATCTGATCTTGCTCCCCCTGCTGTTGAACCCGCTGTGACCAGCAGAGGCAGGCTCTAGCCACCTAGGCCCTACAAATGGAGTCCTGTAGCAAGAGGGCATTGATATCAAAGGCCTGTTTCAACAGGGTTTCCAACTTCCTATCCTGGACGTCCTCAAGCACTGCACTATCTTCCAACGGGATGGTCGTCTTTTTGGTAACTGCCAAAACTGCCGCATCCACCTTCGGGGAGTGGAAAAGCTTGTGATCCTGATCCAATAGCAGATAAAGGCATGCCATGGTCCTCGACCCCCTTAGGCTAGACTCTGGCAGATCCCATTCATCCTGTATCATCTGCCTGACTACTCTATGCATTGGAAAAACCTTCTGCGTCTTCCGTACTGCTAGCAGTAGCAGATCCTCTAGGAACTCATCTTCTGCCAGAAGACTAGTGGATATATTAAGAGTCTTCAGGGATTCCATAATGAGCGTCGACAATTCTTTCTGGCGGAACACCTATCTGCGCCTGGTCTTCCTGTTCTGGGATTTCACCTTCTTTCAGCTCTTCGTCCAAATCTAGCTCCGTGTCCAGGTCCTCTCCCTCCGGATCTTCAGACAATGGAGACTAACCCTGCCCCTCCTGAGGACCAGGGCCTCTTTTTCAGCACTACTCCCAGCTCACACTCACTTGGAACCACTGCCCGTTTGATGCCGTGCTCCAGCGCTGAGGGACCTCCCACTGACCCCTGCTGGCATAAGCAGAATGCTTTATGGAGAAGGAGCACAGGTTCTGGGGAGAAAATACCCGGGGCCCCCACATCATCAAGGCTCTGAGCTGTGGAGGGTCCGGAAATGGCCGGAGAGCAGACGTTGTCTCCTGCAGTGCAAGCATGGCACACACTGAATCTTGCGCTGCTTGGGACGGAGAGAGGTCCTCTCCTGACCTGTCTTGTCTTGCAGAGTCTGTTCCACTGAGGTTGGCATCTTGTGCGCACCCCAGACAAATGGCCGCCTCTGAGACCGCACTCCACTGGGCTCCACAGACCAGGCACTGCGGTCTGAGAGGCATAACGGAAATATACCAGGGCCCTAGTCTCTAGCTTGCCCCTGACCTACTCTGAGGCCAAGAAGGAGACCCCCTCTGCCTGCTAGCTGGAAAGAAACTAACAGCTCAAAACAGCTACAAACCTTGAAAAACCCCTCTATGCTTTTTTTTTTTTAATGTAGTGTTGCTAGCCTAGTCCCTGCCCCCCCCTGCAAAAAACCCCAAAAATTCACTCAGGGGGACCTGTGCCGTGAAAAAGAGAACATGCGGGGAGAGAGAGAGAGGGAGGGAGAAAGAATCGCCACTTTCCTTCCTGCGCAGCACAAAACTGTCCACCATGCGGTTGCAGGCCCCAGAAGAATACAAGCCTTCAGCAGCAAACCAGGCCTCTGGCGAACATGCTCTCCCCACCCAGCTTTCTGAATAGCCCCGTACACCGCATGTAGCTAATCTTACCCCTCCAGAGAAATATTACTGCCACGTGTGCGCTGCTCCTCCACTCTTCCAACTCCCGACCTCAGCCGGTAACCGTGGCTTTGGCTTCGAGGAGGGCCTCCATGGATTGCCTGCTCTGCCGCGTCAGTCCTTTGATAGTCAGGTGGCTCTTTACCCGATTACGGATTCGGAAGCTGCCAGTTCCCTGGTCGTCCCCATAGCCTCCACAACACTCCTGCTCACCAAGGAGAGGGGGATTCTTTTCCATTCCTTTTTTTTTTAAAGGCAAATCAAAAACTGCATGCACAGCAAAGAAACTTGACAAAATAAAGGTAAACTACACTACACTAACTTAATCCTACACTAAACTAAACCTCCTTAGTTGTCCCTTCAGTGAGTCCAGCACCTTGGCTCACCACCTCCTCCAGCTGCTTGGAGACTAAGTATACTAGAGATAGTGGGCGGTCCCTGCTGTATTAGTACTGCTGTTATCAAAAGATGACTTGCTCAGTCTTCAAGCTGCTAGAAGAGGTACACTACCCCAGAAGTGTGGGACTGAACTGGAGGGATGATAAGGAATATACAGAGTCATTATACGATAAAGATCAAGTGGTACAACAGTCGTTTCAAACTGTACCTTATGATCAGGAACCAATGGTGATGAAAGAAGAAGTTGAAGCAGCATTGAAAGCCTTATCAAAGAACAAAGAACCAGGCATTGATGGAATTCCAAAGGAAGTATTACAGCAATCTGATGCAGCTATTACCATACTTACGAGGCTCTGCCAAGAAATTTGGAAGACAGCATCATGGCCAACTGACTGAAAAAGATCTGTGTTTATACCAATACTAAAGAAAGGTGATCCAACTGACTGTGGAAATTATCGCACAATCGCTCTGATCCCACATGCCAGCAAGATTCTACTGAAGATTATTCAGAGACTAAAAGCATACCTGGAATAAGAACTACCTGAAGTGCAAGCAGGGTTCAGGAAAGGGCGAGGAACGAGAGACATCATTGTGGATGTGAGATGGATCCTTGAAATGACAAAAGAATACCAAAAGGATATCTATATGTGTTTTATTGTCTACAGCAAGGTTTTTGACTGTGTAAACCATGAGAAATTCAGATCCACATTAAGAAGCATGGGTATACCAGAACACCTGATCGTTCTCTTGCACAACCTTTACATTGATCAAGAAGCAATTGTTCGTATGGAACAAGGAGAAATAGAATGGTTTAAAATCAGCAAAGGTGTACGACAAGGCTGCATACTTTCCCCCTACCTATTTAATTTATATGCAGAACAAATCATCAGAGAAGCAGGACTGTATGAAGACAATCGAGGTGCAAAGATTGATGCAAGACTCATCAACAACCTTCGCTATGCTGATGATACCACATTACTGGCTAAAAGTGAAGATGATCTGAAACATTTGCTTCTCAAGATCAAGGAACATAGTCTTAAAATGAGCCTGCACCTTAATTTAAAGAAGACAAAGATCCTGACAACTCGCAAAATCAATAAGTTCATCATTGATGGCAAAGAAATTGAAATAGTTGACAACTTTAACCTACTTGGATCAACTATCAATAAAGAAAGAACAAGCAGTAAAGAAATTAGATGACACATTGCTCTTGGCAGAATGTCTATGAAGGACATAGACAAGATTCTCAAGAGCAGAGATGTCTCTCTCCATACAAAGATTCGGCTTGTTCAGTCATGGTATTCTCAATAATTTCATATGGATGCAAAAGTTGGACAGTGAAAAAGATAGACAGGAAGAAAATTGATGCCTTTGAATTATGGCGCTGGCAACGAATACTGTGTATCCCATGGACTGCCCGAAGAAAAAAACAGTCAGTACTTGAGGAGATTAAACCTAAGCTTTCCTTAGAAGCTCAGATGACAAGACTTTGACTTTCATACTTTGGACACATCAAGCGAAGAGAGAGATCATTAGAGAAAGACATCATGCTTGGCAAGGTAGAAGGTCAATGCAAAATAGGAAGGCCAGCAATGAGATGGATCGATATAATAACAGCAGCTATGGGTGCAATTCTGTCAACAATGAGCCGCCTAACTGAACCGAACACAGTTTAAGACAACTATCCAAAGGGTCGCCATGAGTCGTCACCGACTCGATGGCACTTACCAACAACAACAAATTGATAATTGAGGCACCAAAGGCATTAATATGCAATGTAAGCACATAAAAACTATTATCAGAGCACTTAAACATATTTCAGTAATTTATGTATTTTTGCATAATTTCCTAGAAATTACAGGTAGGTAAATAACATATTACACAAAATTTAAAGCTACTTGTTCATTTGCCAGATGAAATTGTACCATTTTTTTACTAGTGCTTTTTAAAATTATAAATTCACGCACCCTACTGGAGGAGAAAGGGAAATTCATGACCCCCCCCCCGCACATTTAACTTCCTTACTGTTTACCCCTCCCCCCCAATAAAGCAGTTGGCTCATGGTTGAAAACAGAAGTTGGATTTTTTAAATTTTTTCAGAAGCTAAGGATATTTTAAATAACAGGGATCAGCACTGAGTTCATTTAGTGAAATGAGGTGTCCTTTACACAGGACAAGTCTGTTTCTTTTTTAAGAACTTGCCCCATGTCCAACTTAACAAAAAGAGAACATACAATGTTCCTGGTTTCTTTTTCTCCAGTCTTTATATACATGAAAAAAGAAATTCCACTTTATTTCATGCATGTCACACAGGGGTAAATCTAGGCCTTAAAAAGTGGGAGGGGTGAAGATGATGTGGTGCACCATCATCCCCACCTCATTCCTTCCTCTCCTCTTCTCTTTTGTTCACCCTCCACCCCTCCCCCTTCTGATCCTTCAAGATTGTTTTCCTCCACCCTCTTCAGCCTTAGGTATATGTGTGTGTCTTTTTGTCTGGGTGTGTCTGTGTATGCAATTTTAACTTGAGCAGTCACCCCTAAATTGAGTAATCTGATTAGACAAAGTTTGAATCTGTACTGATAAAGAGAGCTATAAACTTTGGATTGCCTCCCAAGTAAATACTTGAGGACATTTCAGAGATATTAAAAAGAACATTGTGTATATGAAATAGCCCCCAGTTTCCACAACAAACATATTTGTAAATGATAACACTTACCTGGTAATTGTAGTTCCTTGAGTGACGACAGTTCAGTCCTCCACCTCTGAGTTGTGTACCTCCTCCTGCAGCTTGGAGACTGGACATGTCAAAATCATGAAACAGCACACAGGAGAGCAGAGCTCCTGCAGAGATAGGCAAAGTACACAGGGAGCAGAAGCAGTGGACGACCCAGTTGCTTGGTGTTAAATCAAAATTGCTTTATTGAAGATCCCCGACGCGTTTCGGCTTACGCCTTTCTCAAGGGGAGAGTTGCTTACAAAAAATATAATAATAATAATTCCATTAAAATCATATATAAATTACATTATGAAAAGGCAACCGGGACACATTTATATAAGGGAAAAAATACTTTAAAAATTATTCCAAAATCAAAAACAACAATAACGCATAATAGCATAGTGAAAGATCAATAGATACACGCATATTATTGTAATAAATAATTAAAAAATAATATTTGTAAAAAAAACCTAAAAACCTTAATGCCAAAAGTATATAATTAAAAGACATAATGTTAAAAATATAATTAAAAAATTAAAGAAACATAATCAAGAACATAAATAGGAAAACATAGAAAAACAGACGCAGGGCAGGAAAACATGGTCCAAAACAGAAAAACTACTCACTGAATCGTGCACGAGGTGCCGTTTAGAACTGAGGGACATTAAGGTGCTTAAGCTTGTCACTGTACGAGTGTAAAAGAGAATAAACAGTTATTCAAACATTAGGCCTCAAGAAACAGGATACTGAACAACAAAGAGAAATATTAGAGTGAATGTACACTCATATGAACCTTACTTAAAGAACATGATTATGTGACCCAGAAAATACAATACAAAAGGATTAAGTTATGTCTCAAAAGGGGCAGTTGAACTTAGCGTTGCATGACAGGATTTTTTCCCTTATATAAATGTGTCCCGGTTGCCTTTTCATAATGTAATTTATATATGTTTTTAATGGAATTATTATTATTATTATATTTTTTGTAAGCAACTCTCCCCTTGAGAAAGGCGTAAGCCGAAACGCGTCGGGGATCTTCAATAAAGCAATTTTGATTTAACACCAAGCAACTGGGTCGTCCACTGCTTCTGCTCCCTGTGTACCATGTCAAAATCATGACATCACTGGATGTAGTCTGCTGGTCTCTCCCATCAGCCCCAGTGAACTATTGACAAAGCATACTCAAAAGAGCAACAACAAATAAACTGTAATCTTAATAACCCGTAACTAAATGAATAGTCAAAATTTCCCTCCTGACAGACTTTGTCTCATACCGGTTCCTCCTGACTCCTTCAGAAGCAAAAGGCAGAAAGAAGGATAAATAGAGAGAAAATAGCCAGAACAGCACAAAACCCACAGAATCCCTCGAAATTCATACATACCTGTAAATGTACCGTTCCACCTACTGACATTCCACTGCCAACGACACCACCCCGGGCAGGATTGAGGACTGAACTGTCGTCACTCAAGGAACTACAATTACCAGGTAAGTGTAAATATCATTTCCTTATCGTTCCTACAGTTCAGTCCTCCACCTCTGGGATGTAACAGAGCAGTGCTCATTGGGAGGGACCCTTATAACCAGCTCGCAAAACCGCCGAACCGAAACAGGCATCATTCGCTGCTAGCATATCCAGGCGATAGTGCTTACTGAAGGTATGGAGAGACGACCAAGTAGCCGCTCTACAGATGTCCCCTGGCGGAACCAAACTGTGTTCCGCCCAAGAGGCTGCCTGCGCTCTGGTAGAGTGCGCTCACAATCCCACTGGAACAGAACGACCCTGTACCAGATATGCTGAGGCAATCGCTTCTCTAATCCATCTAGAAATGGACGCTTTTGCCGCCGCCTCACCCCTGCGAGGACCTCCGAACAACACGAAAAGCTGTTCAGATTTGCGAAAAGGTTCGGAAACTTGCAAATATCGCCTCAACACCCGCTTAATGTCCAACAGATGTATACTGCGATCGGACGCGGTTTCCCCCCTTGAGCCAAGGACCGGAAGCGACACTGTCTGATTTAGGTGAAAATGGAGAGACGACCTTCGGCAAAAAGGACGACACTGGATGCAAGACTACCTTTTCCTTCAAAAATGACAGAAAGGGTTCCCTGCAAGACAACGCCTGTAACTCCGAAATTCACCTTGCCGAACATATGGCCACCAAAAACACTGTCTTTAAAGTTAAATCCTTTATCGTTGCTTGAAGTAATGGCTCAAAGGGCTCCTTTACTAACGCTCCTAAGTCCAAATTGAGATCCCACGGGGATACTATGATATGACGAGAGGGCCTCAGCTTTGTCACTGCCTTCAGGAAGTGCAATACATCCGTATGTTACCCTAAAGGCATATCCTGCACTTTGTCCCTATAGCAGGCAAGCGCTGCCAACTGTACTCTCAACGAACTGGCTGCCAATCCTTTATCAAAACCATCTTGTAGAAAGCTTAACACCATGGGCACGGAAGCTGTAGCCGCGCGAACTTGCTGCCTAGAGCACCAATCCTCAAAAATACACCATACACGAACATATTCCAGAGAAGTCAACCTTTTTCGAGCTCGAAGCAACGTCGCGATTACCGATCCAGAGTATCCTTTTTTTCTGCAGGCTCGCCCTTTCAATGGCCAAACCGTAAGCGAGAACTGATTCACCTGAGGCATTCGAAGCAGACCTTGGCGTAGCAGATCTTCTGAGACTGGCAGCCTCCAAGGCTCCCTGTCTAGCAGTCGAACGAGATCGACGTACCACGGGTGCTTTGGCTAGTCCGGGGCTACCAATAGCACCTTCCTGTGAGGAGCCTTAATCCACTGCACCACGCGGCCTATCAGCGCCCATGGCGGGAAGACATAGAGAAGACCGAACGCCGGCCACGGCTGCATCAGGGCGTCGAGCCCCTCCGACATCCTTTCCCGCCACCTGCTGAAGAAGCGACTCGCTTTTGCTGACTGAAAGGTCGCCATAAGATCCATGATCGGCGGCCCCCATCTTCGGACTATTAGCGCAAACACTTCCGGATGCAACTCCCATTCCCCAGCATCCACTTGCACCCTGCTGAGGAAATCTGCCGTCACATTGTCTTTTCCTGCAATGTGCGCCGCCGACAATGCCGGCAGACGCTTTTCCACCCAAGTGAACAGTGTCTCTGCTTCTTCTTCCATGGCCGCACTGCCTGTGCCTCCCTGCCGATTGATGTAGGCTACCGTTGCAGAGTTGTCTGACAGCACTCTCACCGCTTGACCGGTCACCGCCGCTTTGAAGGTCTGAAGCGCCAGATACACCGCTCTCAACTCCAGCCAGTTGATCGACCAATTGCACTCTTGGACGGACCACACGCCCTGCATGAACAGATCTCCGCAGTGCGCCCCCCATCCCGCAAGACTTGCATCCGTCAAAAGCGGGAGCCATTCCGGCTGCTCCAGGGGCACCCCTGCTTGCAATGTTCCGGGCAGTAGCCACCACTGCAGAGCCCGCCTGACCCAGAGAGGACAGGGAAGATGCTTGTTCAACAAGTTGGTCTGATGTGACCAGCGGCGAAGGAGCGCTCCCTGTAATGGCCTCATATGGAATCTGGCCCAGGGTACCACCTCCAAAGTCGCTGCCATCGTGCCTAGCATGCGAAGATAATCCCATGCCGATGGCGCCGGAGATGATCTGAACTTGCGTAGCAGGTGACTCAGCCCCAGCACCCGCCGATGTGGTAGAAACACCGCCCCTTGCCACATGTCGAACCGTACTCCCAGATACTTGAGCTCCTGGGATGGCACCAATCAGCTTTTGGCCGGATTGACCACCCAGCCGAGCTGCTGTAAAGACTTCACCACCTTGTCTGTAACCTGCACACTCTCGGCCTCGAATTTCGCCCAAATCAACCAGTTGTCGAGATAGGGATGAACAAGGATTCCTTCCTTCCGCAACGCCGCTGCCACCACCACCATGATCTTGGTGAAAGTCCGTGGCGCCGTAGCCAGCCCAAAAGGAATAGCTCGGAACTGATAGTGCCCCAAGGGAGGGCGAACCGTAGAAACTTCTGATGGGCCTCTCAGATTTGGATATGTAGATACACTTCCGTGAGGTCCAGGGAGGTCAAATACTCCCTTTTGTTTACCGCCACAATGATGGATCGCAACGTTTCCATCCGGAAATGCAGTATGCGCAGACACCGATTCACGCCCTTTAGGTCTAAAATAGGGCGTAGCGATCCATCCTTTTTGGCAACACAAAATAATTTGAGTATCGACCCATACCGTAATCTGTCAACGGGACCGGAATGATCGCCCCCATCAGTAAAAGATGATCTAGGGTCTTGCGAATCGCCAGAGCTTTTTGTGGACCTCTGCAAGGAGACATCACAAAGGAATCCCGGACTGGTCTTGCCAATTCCAGCGCATAGCCTTCGCAAATTATTTCCAAAACCCACTGGTCTGACATAATTTGGGTCCAGGATGCGCGGCGTTTTTCTGGTACGGGTGTTTGTCCGTCGGAGTTGCATAAAGAATTAACGTGGGCAGCATCTGAGGCAGTGTATTTTATCGGTCCCCTGAAGAAACCAATTTGAAACGTCTGGCTGGTACCGGGACTGTATGTTGGGATCACTAGTGCTCTATGAAGATTTGGACTAGTCCTTTTTGAAGCTGAGTATTCTGTTTTTTGAGATTTCATATTACAAAAGGACTGTGTTTCAATTTATCAGAGCTTGAAGTTTTGAGAGGTCATAGATGTAAGACAACACGGTAGCGGCTATAAGGTGTGAACCTAAAGCCAGCAGTGTTATTTTCTACTGAGACCTCGTGAAATGTTTTTTGATCCATCATAGTATTGAAGAACGATATTTAGAGTTCTATTGAGTGTGTCTTGTCGTTCAGTGACCAATTTAATTTTTGTGTAATTTGGGTCCAGGCAAAAAGAAACTCCCGAAGCTTCCCGCCTATTGGAGGACTTCCTACCGGGACCCGCCAGCTTTCATTGGGGTTTTCGAGAAGCCGTGGTGGATGTCCCTGTGAAACCTCTACTTGCTCCCTGAAATCCACGAAACCCCTGGGCTCTTGAAGCAAATCTTCCTCTCTGGAAACCGCCTAGACGAGAAGTACAGAATCTCCTAAAATCCCGAAACTGACCCCGATAGGCTGGAGAGGACTTTCCTGGCTTAGGCTTATCCTCTGGAAGTCTACCGCCCTTTGACTCCCCTAAATCCTTAACCAACTTGTCAAGATCATCTCCGAACAGTAACCTACCCTTAAACGGAAGCTTACTGAGACGCGATTTAGAGGAGCCGTCGGCCGCCCAATTCCTTAGCCACAGGGATCAGCGTGCGGCAACCAAAGAAGCCATGCTATTAGCTAGCGCTCTGATCAAGTCATAATGCACATCCGCCAAATATGTGGTTCCTGACTCCAAACGATCCAATTCTGCAACACCCTCTTGATCCAGCTGAGGGGACTGCCTCAAGCGCTGAGACCATCTGAGGCAAGCTCTTGCCACCCAAGCTCCACAAATGGAAGCCTGCAAGGACAAAGCATCCGCCTCAAAAGATTGCTTCAATAGGCCATCCACTTTCCTATCCTGCGTATCCTTTAACACTGCGCTACCTTCCACCGGAATCGTGGTCTTCTTGGTGACCGCCGACACTGCTGCATCAATTCGTGGAGAACGGAACCGCTCTTTGTTCTTATCCGCTAAAGGATAGAGTCTGTTCATAGTTCTAATGCCTCTGAGACCTGACTCCGGCTGATCCCACTCATCCTGTATCATCTTGTCCACTACCCGGTGGATGGGAAACACCACTTGCGCTTGCCTTACTGCTTGGATGATAGGGTCTTCCACACTCTCCTCCTCAGTCAATGGTGCTGCCGTCAGATTCAACGTCTGGAGGGATTCCGTAATAAGGGCTGCCAGCTCTTCCTTCCAGAACACTCGAATGATCTTTGCCTGATCCTCCGGTTCCGGAATCTCACCCTCTTCTAAGTCTTCCATCTCTGCCTCAAGAGCTAGCTCAGCCTCATCCATTTCATTACCCTCCATGTCTGAGGGGGACCGCTCGTGAGGCCGCAATCTCTTTGAAGGTCTCGGAGAAATGCTACTCCTTCCGGCCAGCTTAGGCTGCTGAACAGACGCAGGTTGCGACAAGGCGTCCGGTAATTTCCCCTGACGCCGCATGCAGAATGCCTGATGCATTATTAACACAAAGTCGGGGCAGATGTCCCCGAGCTGGGAACTGGACGCCAGGACCAGCATGGCAGCCAGCTGCCCAGCATTAACCTCCTGGGAAACCCCCGAGGTAGAGGCCAAAGGGACCTCCCCTTCAGGTCCAGCCGTCGCAAGCTGTGGCTCCGGGCCAGCCTTAGCCTCCATCTGCCGCTCTACGCTCATGGACACCGTAGCGCAGCCCCTGCAGATCCCAGAATCCGCGACCGTTCCCCTGCAAGTGCCGCAGAGCACGCACTGGGGGCTAGACGCCATCTGTCAGGCACCCTCACCCTCTAGGGAGTCTCGGAGTCTCCTGCTATTTCTTGTTGCTTTTTTTTTAAATAAATGTCCAAGAGAACAAAGGCTAGGAACAGGGAAAGCAGAGCAAAATGTCACAATTTTTTTTTTCACAGGGACTCCCTCTTATAAATTAAATAACTTTTCAGACCACCCGAGAGTTTTCCGATGCGCTGAAGGGAAAAACGAGGCTTTGCAAGTAAATGGGAGCACGCCACAAAGCCTAAACAGTAACCCAGATCCCACCCGATATGAGCGACTCGCTAAAATCCCCTCCGGAGCTCATGCAATGCGGCGACCATTCTCACAAAATGGCTGCCGCAACTGGCTCAAGGAAAAGGGCGCTAAACACGAAGCGGGAGTACCGGCCATTCTTCTGCCCAGTCCCCGCCTGCCGGAGAGATGCTCAGCCCCGAACTTTCACAAAAAGAAATAAAGGACTTACAGATCTTTGACAGGGCTCCAGCCCGTGCGGTTCTGCTCAATGCTGACATGAGCAGAAAACCGCTGGGCAAGCCTCCCGTCAGCATGCTCAAGCACAACGTGGAATCGCGGCTGCCTGCACAGCCGGAGGATGTTCCCTCGGTCCTGCCACAGAGCTCTCCCCCATCCTGTCCAGGGGGAGATCTGAAAAGATGAGCCCACAGCCCCGCACAAGAGAGGCAGACAGGTACCAGCACCAGAGTACAGTTTTCTCTGTTTTTTTTTTGTTTTGTTTTTTAAAGAGACAGTATGAAAATTAAATGTAAAATTAAATTTAAAGGGCAATAACCAAAATTAAGGGTAAAAATTTAAGTAACCTAAGCTAAGCTACACTATTGCTCCTTATGTGTTCCTCAAGTGAGCCCAGCACCTAGGCTCACTACGTTCTCCTGCTGCATGGAGACTGGACACACTGGGGCTGATGGGAGAGACCAGCAGAGTACATCCAGTGATGTCATGATTTTGACATGCCCAGTCTCCAAGCTGCAGGAGGAGGTACACAACCCAGAGGTAGAGGACTGAACTTTAGGAATGATAAGGAATAAATGTTTATCCTTCCTGGAGCTACCAACTGTCCCTCTCCCCACTGAGCTCATCCAAAGGCCTCTTTCCTCATCTGAAGCAATCACACTCGACTACCTTTCTCTGCACCACTGAAATGCCACCACCATCCTTTATTTAGCTGATGGACTCCCAAGACATGAACAAGCACCAGCAAATAGGCACAGTAACTCCTCTCACTATCAGGGGCTCCAGAGGTGCTTGTTCCCCGGAGGATACGGAAGCAGCCTTCAGTGCTGAGGAGGGGCTCTCCGATCCACCCACCATCATCAATAAAGCACCAAATGGGAATGAAGAGAATGTACCGTGGACAATAAAAGTGCAAATGAGGTCCTGGGAGGCGCAACTGTTAATGGATGGCCCAGGCTTTTTGTGGAAAATCAGGACCCCCCCCTTCATCTTGACCACATCAAGTCAAGCAGCAGGCACCCCACTGAACCTGCTATGCTTCCCCCATCTTGGACACACCCAGCAATGTTCTGGTTTTATCAATCATTTCTTTCAATGTCGGCCTCGATATTTAGAAAAAAATATGTATATTCAGCACCATAATATGGACAGGCAGCAGTGATGAATATGTATAAACAGCACCCACCACTGGGAGTGATATATACAGTGATGATATTTAGCTGCTGTACATACATAGTTAGGTGGTTTAAGTTAGGATAGCATTTTTTCTGTTCTAACTTAAACCACTTAACTCTACAGATAGTGGCTGAATATTGAGAACCCCTGCTCTAAGCTGTAATGCTACTGCCTGCTAGAAATGGGGCAGCCTGGTTGGGCCAGTGGACCATTGAAGAAAAAAAAGAGGGTAGGTAGCACTACTACAGCGGTAGGAGAAGAAAAGATCTGTTATGTCTAATGCCCTTTCTTTTGATCTGGTCACTAGTGGAAGGCAAAAAAAAAAAGTGAAGTTTTAAGCAGCAAGAAGAGAAAGAGAGAAAGGGATGGGGTGGAGGAGCAAAGAGATGAGTGCAGGTGGGGTTGGGTCTTGGAATGATAAGGGAAAAGGACTGGAAGGCACAAGGGGAGAAGAGAGGGAATAGGGAAGAGAGGAGGGATGGTGCAGAGTGGGACGTGGAAGGATTAAAAGAAGAAATAAATGACTACTTCTTGGAGCAGCTGGTTCATGACCCGACAAGCAGTGCTAGCTTTTTTTTTTTTTTTTTATAATTTAAATTTTATTAACAAAACCAATTACAGGCAAACAGTCTTTAGCACTGCACTCAGGTATTCTACATAAACAAAAAATCCCTGCCTGAATAGCACATATGCATATATACAGTTTTATCCCCGTCGTTAATACTCTGATCTTTTCCATTTATCCTATACCCCGCTTCTCTACCACATACCTACTCATTGGCAAGAGGTCCCCCCTTTTCCCCTCCCCTTTGTCACCTCCCCCCTCCCCACCCACTTCCCTGCCCTCGACCAACAGATCGAACTGTACGAGGCATGACGTACCAGCGCTCCAGCACATCCTAATATAGACATCAGCATAAATTTGCAACACATTACATTGATCTCTTCCCAGGTCCTATTACTGTTCCCCCCCTTAATCTTAGCATTAGTCTTTACTGTCCAGACTTTCAGCCGCTCTCCTCAGACTGGAGTGTGTTCTTCTGCTGTCGTCGCAGCCGCTTGTCCCCCTGTTGAGCTCTCCTCCATCCCCCTGCTCGGTCCTACTTCCTTGACACTTTTGGGTTTTCCACCACATTAGTTCCCGGCACTTCCAGCCAACCCGCCTTCCTGAGCACGCTGGCCGCCTCCTCCGGAGATTTCACATGGGAGGACACTCCCTCAATATTAAACTGTAATCCGAACGGGAAGGTCCATTTGTATTTAACCTGCTCCTCTCTTAATCTTTTCGTTATGGGAGCCATTTCCCTCCTTGTGATTGCGGACAAATCCGCATAGATCTCAATCCGGTGATTCTCCCACTGCACCTCCGGTATCTTCCTGGCTGCCTCCATTACCGCATTCTTCGTGGAGTACTCATGGAAGCATCCTACTATATCTCGTGCCCGTCCATCTCTCCTCGGACCCAACGCTCTGTGGGCCTGGTCAATTTTCAGGCACCATGTTTTCTCTGCCATCTGCGCTTTCTCCAAAATCTGCTTGCTGATCTGCTCCACCAGCCTTATACAGTCCTCTTTGTCCTGACTTTCAGGCACCCCTCTAATCCTAATATTAGCTCTTCTGGATCTATTTTCAAGGTCTTCAACCTTGGACCACAGCTCTTCATGCGCCATGTCCAAAACATCCAGTTTCTCTTGCATGCCCTTCATTACTCCCTCCTGTACCTCCATCTTGCTTTCCACCTCTTCCAATCGATTTCCCACCTCTCTCATATCGCACTTCAGCTCTTCCATCCAGCTCTGCACCTCCGATTGAAAATTAGCGAGGTCCTGTCTTATGGTGCCAAACCAGGACTTCAGCTCTCCTCTCAGCCCCTCGATTTCACTGACCTGTGCCGAATCTGCACTTTTTGGGGATTTTGCCGCTTCCTCCGCTGCTGCCCATGGCGCCGCCATTTTGTACTTCCCCCCGGAGCTCCCCGTTCCGTTTTTATAAGCAAATGCTTTTAAATCCGCCGCCCCTTTCTTCATCGCGGCACCTCTCCTCCCGTCTTAACACACTCCTCCGCGGATGCACAAAGCTTTCCCGCTGCTGCTATGCTTATTGTGCGCCTTGCTTTCCCCGTGCTGTCGGAGCTCCGTTCTTAAGCTACCGCTCTGCCCGGTGATGTCATTTCCTCCACACAGTGCTAGCTTTTAACCTTCAAAAGGGATACTATGATAAAATGTGGAAAATAGGTAAGAAAAATCTAAAAGGGATAGCTGCAAAGGTTAAAGGTTTATATCAAGCATGGACATTGTTTCAGAATACTGTTGGAAATACAGACCAGATGTATTCCGTGCTTTAAGAAAGGTGAAAGGAAGGTTAAAAAACTTCAAGCATGGTTTAAAGGTGAGTCAGAGAGGCTGTGGTAACCAACAAGATATTGTTTAGGAAATGGAAAAAAGAGCCAAATGACGAAAATGGAAACAACATAAGCACCGGTGAGTTGGATGCAAGACATTAATAAGGCAGGCAAAGAGAATTTATAAAGAAGCTTGCCATGGATGCAAAAATGCATAATAAAAACTTTTACAAGTAGATTTGTAGCAAAAAAACTTGAGAGTAATTTGGACCATTGCAATGATAGAAGGGTGAAAGGGAGGACAAGGCCATAGTGGAGAGACTTAATGAATCCTTTGCTTCCATCTTTACTGAAGAAGATGTAGGGAAGTTACTCATCCCTGAAATGAAATTTAAAGGTGATGTATCTGAAGAATGGAAACAAATATCGATAAACTGGGAAGAGTATTACAACTATTTGATAAACTAGAGCAGCAAATCACCTGGACCGGATCGTATACATCCGAGGGTGCTGAAAGATCTAAAATATGAGATTGCAGACCTATTATTAGTAATCTGTGAACTATCATTAAAATCATCTGTAGTACCTGAAGATTGGCGAATGGCCAATGTAACGCCAATTTTTTAAAAGGGTTCCAGGGGGTCATCTGGGAAACTACAGACCGGTGAGCCTGACATCGGTAATGGGCAAAATGGTAGAAACCATTATAAAAAATAAAATTACTGAACATGTAGATAGCCTTGGTTTAATGGGAGAAAGTCAACATGAATTTAGCCAAGGAAAGTCTTGTCTTACTTAATTGTTGTATTTTTTTGAAGGTGTGAATAAACAGGTAGATAAAGGTGAGCAAGCTGATACAGTGTATCATGATTTTCAAAAATCCTTTGACAAGGTCCCTCATGAGAGACTCTTAGCAAAATTAAAAAGTCATGGGATAGGGGGCAGCAGGACTGTACCTAACCCTGTGTGAGCGGTGCGGCTGCCCAGGGTGCAAAGGCTTAAGGGGCGCAATTCAGCTGTCTGCCGTTTCCTGCCACCGCCACCTTTTCTTCTCTCAGAGACGGCAGGCAACGGCAGACAGCTGAGATGCACCCCTTAAGCCTTCTCGTGGCATGCTAAGCAGGTCTAGTCCCCCTGCTTAGCGTGCCGGCAACTTGCACATCGGGCGACTTGCACATCGGACCTCTTCTCTCCTGCCCCCATAAAGGGTGCGGGGGGGGGGGGGGCGCACCCAATGTGCAAGTCGCACAGGGCACATTTCACAATCGGTACGGCCCTGGGAGGCAGTATACTATCGTGGATCAGGAACTGGTTAAAAGATAGAAAACAGAAAATAGAGATAAATGGCCAATTTTCTCAGTGGAGAAAGATGAATAGTGGAGTACCCCAGGGATCTGTGTGGGCCTGCTGCTTTTTAAAATATTCTTAAATGACCTGGAAATAGGAATAATGAGTGAGGTAATCAAATTTGCAGATGACACAAAATTATTCAAAGTTGTTAAAACACAAGAGGATTGCGAAAAATTGAAAGAGGACCTTGATAAACTGGAAGACTGGACGTCCAAATGGCAGATGAAATTTAATGTGGACAAGTGCAAAGTTATGCTCTTATGGAAGAACAACCCAAACTATGGTTACACGATGTAAGGTTCCACATTAGGAACCACCACACAGGAAAAGGATTTAAGTGTCATCAAAGATAATACATTGAAACCCTCTGCCTAGTGTGCAGTGGCAGCCAAGAAAGCAAATAGAATGCTAGGAATCATAAGGAAAGGAATGGAGAATAAAACCAAGGATATTATAATGCCTCTGTATTGTTCCATGGTGCAACCGCACCTTGAAAATTGTATGCATTTCTGGTCACAATATCTTAAAATATTTATAGCAGAACTAGACAAGGTACAGAGAAGAGCCACCAAACTGGTAAAGGGGATGGAAGGAGCCCCTATGAGGAAAGGCTTAAAAGGTTTGGGCTCTTCAACTTGGAAAAAAGACAGCTGAGGGGAGATATGATATAGGTCTATAAAATAATGAATGGGGTGGAAGGGTAAATGTAGATTGGTTGTTTACTCCTTCCAAAAGTAGAAAGACTAGGGGGACATGCACTGGGTCTGACCCAGTATGGCATTTCTTATGTTCTTATGAGGAAAAGAGGGTATGTGGAAAGAATGAGGGAATTTCAGAACACAAGAAGGGATGGGCAAAGCAGGGGTGTGGGGTGGGATTTGGCTAGAAAGGGAAGAGGTACAGAAACAGGAGGGGAAGAGTGGGGGGTGAGGGGTGAGGGGAAAGAAAGGAAATAAGAGAAGAGAGTATGGGTGAAGGGATGAGAGGCAAGTGTGTGAGAAAGCACAAAGGGTGGCAGAAAGAGAGGAAGAAGCTGTTGGGCACAGTGTGCAGGGGGAAAGAGGATTGGGAACGGCATGGGTGGTATTTTTGTGGAGGTGGAAGCTATTATGTTGTGGCCGCCAAGTCCCTCTCGTTGGGGTATAAACTACATCATTTCAATAACTGCTGCAAGTGACTCTCAGAATGAGATCAAGATGTGATGTTGTTAACTAGTTTTGCTTCAAGCAGTAAGAACATTTTCAAGGTTCTTTCAGGAAGCCAGGGCAGTACATAAACTTTGGTGAAGGTTACACATTACTCTAATATGTAGTACATCTATTGAATCCCCTACTGTAAATGTCACCGCATGTCACTGAAGTCCTTTCAAATATCCAGCCCATTATTTTCAACTAAATTATTAGTATAAACATTTTTAAAAAATATGAAATTGGTATATAATTTGTCCTGCATATTTAATTATCATCATTCTTTCATACTTATTTTATTTAACAGATTTTATAGACCGCTTTTGCTAAGCTGAAGGCAGTTTATATTTAATCATACTGCTTTTAAATAATACTTGACATGTAACTCCTCTTCACTTGTACTTGCTACTATTTTTGTGCACAAAATGTTTTTAGTCCTCCCTCTACATATCTTTAGAAAACTAGAAATACAAGCTTGGGCTGTCTAGGTGTTTTCTGCAGTCTCCTCGCCCCTTACTGTTCCCAACCCCTCTGCCTCGCCCTGGGATGTATCACGCTGTGGCACACGGTACGGTGTCTCTCCTGTCTTATCTCAAACTGGGAATGTGTATCAGACACAGCTGGCAAGTACGTGAGTCCTGTGAGGAATGTGAACACCAGTTGGGAAATGAGAGGACACAGCTCGCACACCTAGACCTGCCTGTCTGCATGAGTTTTTGTGGTTTTCTACAGTTTTTATTCAGTAAGCAGAACTAAGCAACACTTCAATAACACATTCCTGAGAGATAGATAATATTTGTTCTGCAAGAAAGCATAGTTAATTGTAGGGCATCCTCATTAATAATCATGAATTACAGGTACAGGCGGCTATACGGTATGTTTTGAAAGCAGCCACTGCCTCATAAGCGAGGTGTACTAAGACCCTTTCAAAATTAGAATCTAATAAAGAAGATATGTTTCTGTTACTTGGAATGTTTTTGCAAGCAATGGACGACAAAGTGTTCAGGAATTTCCCTTGATAAATGGACAAGACTTCTGATAAGGCAACTGATTACCAGATTACAGTTTGATAAGTTAAATTCATTGGACTGTCTAAGGTGACATTTTACTTACTAGATAATGTTCTTTCCTTGAGTCCTGCTAGACCAGTCCAGACAAGTGGGTTGTGTCCTCCTACCAGCAGATGTGGAGACAGAGGACGCTTCCATAGGTTTCTTTATGACATCATTATGCCATATCAGCCAGAATCGCTATAGGGAGCATTCAGAAATATTTGTATCAAAGCATATGGTGAGGAATCTCAGAACTCACATAACCTTAGTGAAGGTAACCAGGTTCAACAATAACCATAACTATGTACAGGATCAGCTTCAAGAGAAGACTTATCAAAAGGGTATGAGCCCGCAGGGCCAACAACAGAGAATAGACGACCAAACAGTTATCCAGGATAGGTCTTAGACTGGTCTGGCAGGACTCAAGGAAAGAATATTATCTGGTAAATAAAAGTTCACCTTCTATATCGTCCTGTTAGACCAGTCCAGATAAATGGGACATACCAAAGCTACGCCACCAATGGGTAGGAAGAAGACACGGCAGCTTTCAAGACTTCTGAGCCAAAAACCATGTCTACCCGAGTATGGACATCCAAGCAGTAAAGCTTGACATAAGTGGAAAATATTGCATACACTGCCACCAGACAAATGTCTCAGGGAGCTACTCTGAGCTATGCTCTTCCCAAGAGGGTGCTTGCACCAGAGTGGAATGTGCATACAAACCCTCTTGATTCAGCCAGTTCCATATCAGATACGCGGAAGTAATCACCTCCTTGATCCAGCACACCAACGTAGACTTTGTGTCCATAATACCTTAATGCGGTCCAGCAAATAGCACAAATAGATGGTCTGACTTGCGAAAGGAATTAGTAACCGTCAAGTACCAGAGAAGCACTCTCCAGAGAGCCGCCAGGCGAAGGTCCTTGCCTTCCCTTGGCTCTGCTCCTTAGAAAAGGAGGGCAAACAGACTACCTGATTATATGGAAGGCAGAAACCACCTTGAGCAAGAAGAAAGGGACAGACAGAATGTGCACAGCCTCCTCCAAGAATGATAAGTAAGGACCTCTGCATGGCTCGGCTTGCAGCTCAGAGATATATCCTGCCAAACATATTGCAACCATAAAGACAGTCTTGAGGATCAGATCTTTAAACATAGCCTGCTTCAAGGGCTTGAAGGGCTCTGACATCAAGACCTGGAACACAGGCAGAAATCCCATAGGGGAACAAATGAATGCAGGGGAGGGACACAGATGTTGAACCTCTTGGAGTAAACAGGAAACATCAGGATGCGAGGCAATGGACCGCCCCACTACTGGCCGCCACCTGAACTTCAGGGAACTAAGAGAAAGGCAAGCAAGGATGATAAGCTGGCTGTATCAGATCTAGCCTGACACTGGCAAGACCATTTCTCAAAAAGACACCAAATGCGTTCATAGGCCAGGATGGTAGATCCTCTCCTAGCCTTGAGAGGTATGGAAACTACGGTGGGAGAGTAGCCTTTATGCACTAAGCGGTGCCACTCAAGAGCCAAGCTGTGAGAAGAAAGACTTCAGGGTCTCCAAATGAAAATGAAGGGTGCGCCGGTGAGCACTGACTCCCTTGAGCTCGAGGATGGCTGAAAGGAATCGTTCTTTGACACCACAAAACAGATGGAGTGTTGGACCTGACCCTGGCCAGTTGGGTGAATTGGAACCACTGCCTATAAATGGAGAAGTCTCTCTAGGGTACCTTGAACTATGGCTCTCTTGACAACAGAGGCTCATGGAGAAACAACGAAGGCGTTCAGATTAGGTTCTCTGTATTCTAGATCATAGCTGTGCTGAATGTACCTAGCACCCAGTGATACTCAGTGATCTGGGCCCACTCCTGGAAGAAAAGGTGGAGCATGCCACCCACTAGGGCATCCCGGAATGGGCCCCCAAGCCGTCACTGCATACTTCACTGCCACAATCGGTTAAGCAACGCAGGCTGAAGGCACGCTCTGGCTGCAAGATGTATTGTACGCCAAATCTGCGTAGACAGGGCCATGCGTGATAGTGTCACACAGAGAAGAGTTGCAGGCGCAGATACCTCGCAGACAAGCCACACACTCAGGAGCTGCACCACCAGCATGAAAGCACAGAATAGGCATGGAAAAGCACAGGAAACACAAACATGCACAGGCAGTTAGGCATGGCAGGAAAAAACTGGTGCCAATTCAAACAGATGCCCTGAACGGCCCAAACCTGACTTAGAGCCCAGCAACAAACAAAGCCCCCATAAAGAAGACAGACAGACAGGCTTAGCCTTGGGTACTCACTCCCGAGTTCTCTTCAATCTTCGAGGGAGAGCACGGGGAAGGAGGAGGGAGGAGGCACTGAGGTTGTGCGCATTGCTAAAGAATCTTTCCAATTCCTTTCCTTCCAATCTTAGCGATACTGAACATGTCCTTAACAAGATATGGTTCAGCTCCCTGCCCCTTTTCCCTCCTCCTATGGCAACTGAAAAGAGCACTGGTTTTAAGGGTGACCCCAGTGGAGCCTCCCACATCACGTTCCAGTGAGAAATCCAACCCCAGAGATGCTTGCTCATGGGTTAAATTAATATTCCTCTCAATTCTTCCTTGTATTTTCTCTGATTTTCAGAGAACTGAAAAGATGCAACCATCATCTGCTGGAGAGGGAGAATTACTGAAGGCTCCCTCTGGTGATTCTGGCATGATGATATCATAATAAAGCAAAGGAAAATTCCTCTGTCTCCATATCTGCTGGTAGGGGAACACAGCCCACTTCTCTGGACTGGTCTAGCAGGATGATATGGAAAAGTGGTTTATGGACTTTTCTTCCGGGAACTTGTCCAAACCTTTTTAGGTGTGTTTTACATAAGCAATAGCACCTATTGGGGAGGTTTCATTCTTTTTTTTTTTTGGTATGCAAATGTTGTCTGTCTGAATGTATTGCTTGTAACAAACAGATACCTATGCTCCCCTCACACCACAGGGGGATGAAGAGTCAGTGGGAAGAGGAGGGCTATAGACAGAAATTGCTGGCAGGATTCCTTAAGTCCCACCAACCCAAAGAGCAAGTCTGCAGCCTGGCTGCCTGAGAGCTGCATCTCTGCCTTCTTTCCCTTCCATGAGTTTATCCTCCCCTTTGGTTTGTCCAGCATTACTTCTGCCCTACCACACCCGATGATGTATGGCATCAGCTCCCTAACATGCTTCTCTTATGCCTGTTACTGGAGCCCTACCTCCCTCCTCCTCCTGAATCATGCTGCACCTAAAGTAAATTTAGTGCAGCGGCTGGCCTTAGAGTACTTGCATGTGCTCTAGGTCTGCCTTGTCCTGTCCCATCTGCCAGGATGTTTTTGCTAGGTGGGAGGGGGGGAATGTATGCAGCAGGCCTTGAGCACTCGAGTGTTTTAAGGCCCAGTGCCATGCTGAATTTATTTTACTGTACATACAGCATTGCTCAGGAGGAAAGAGAGGTCCGGTTCTAGCAGCAAGGATAAGAGCAGTGGCGGGAGGGGTGGGTAGGAGGCATGAAGTTGGACACCACAGGAGTTGGGAGTGGGGTTGGGAGTGCGATGCTGTCAGGGCTGGCTCAAGGGTTTCTGCCATCCTAGGCAGAAGCCCTGACCTGCCGCCCTCCCCTGCGCAGCGAGCTGCGCTGCCCTCCTTCCCTCCCCCACTCTGAGCTGAGCCATGCCACCGCCCCCCGCTGCTGCCGATTCTGGTAGCAGGGTCAGAGGTGGCTCGGCAGCAGCAGCAGAAGGCTATGTGCTTCGGCATGCATGGCCTGCCACTTCTGACCCCTCTGACACAACTTCGGGGGGGGGGGTCAAAAGTGGCAGGCCACACCTGCCAAAGCACATGGCCGGCCACTGCCACCGAGTCAAGCTGACCCCTACATTGGAATCAGCTGCAGGGGGGAGGGGGGCAGCAAGTCATGTGTGTCATGCCACCCAGAGAGGTTTGCCGCCCTAGGCAGCTGCCTAGCCCACCGTGGATGGGCTGGCCCTGGATGCTGTACACTGCAGGGGAGGACAGGGAAGGAGAAATGTTGGACACTGGAGTGGGGGGCAGGGAAAGGAAAGGGGGATGCTGGACTCACACACAGCATGCACAAACACACATTCATATCCCTGCCACACTGCTGCACTCTTGCACTGCAAACACAGACACAGACACACAAACCTCTGCCATGCTGCTGCATTCATACACACCACACATACCTCTGTCACTTTGCTGCAGTAACATGCGCATACACACACACACACACACACCCTTGCCACTCTTCTGTGCTCACCAGGACCAGCCAATCCACTAGGCGAACCTAGGGCGGCATCACTACCCCAACCCCCTGGAAGTGGCAGCTGAACTGCTACTTCAGCGCCATAGCGGACTTTAAAACCTTCATGCATGTGCACGCAGTTCCGGCCTGCCACTCCTGTCTGCCCTCCAAGAAAGTTGCATCAGAGGGGGGCAGGAGCAGCAGGCTGAGGGCGCATGTGCATGGGCACTTTAAGGCCTGACACAGCGTTGAAGCAGCAGTTCAGCTGTTACCGATTCAGCGCAACAGGGGGGGGGGGGAGCCGGCATGGCAGGCTGAATGGAGGTGCAGTCGTTTGGGGAGGTGGCACAGAAGGTTTGCTTAGGGCAGCAGAAACCCCCGCGCCGCCACTGGTGCTCACACACACCACTCACAGACACACTAGTACCCTTGCCACCTTGTCACTTTCTTCACTGACATACACACACCCCCGCATGCCTATCACACTTCTGTACTCACATAGACCAGACATAGAGACATACACATGTACTGTATCTCTACCTCTCTGCTTTACTAACACACTCACATGTATTCCTGTCACTTAGTGTACTATGTATACACTCCCCACCCACCCAGTAAAAGGTGTCATGTTGCAGAGAGCGAAAGAAAAAAAATAAGGAGAAGAAACAGATGGCATGAAGTTTTAGGGAAGGGGAAGAAGCATTTGGAGAATGCAAGGAGGGGAGGAAATGGAGAGAGAGTGTATGGATGGCTGGAAGAGGAGAGAGGCATAAAGTGCAAAGGAATGATAGTGAGAGGGAGAGTCCATGATAGGGAGTGGGGGGGGGGCAGGGAGGGAGCAAGAAGGTAGGAGAGATGGAAAGTGAGTGCAGTAAGACAAGAGACAGTACAAGGGGGAGAGAAGCTTTCATGTCCACAGCCATAAACACCTCAACATTCATCCCCATTCCCCCAAATACACTTATCTACACAGGGGTGGCCCAAAGGTGATGCGGGGACATGTGCAGAGACTCATTGCAGAGACCTCATTTGCATAAATATTTACATATCCATTGGACCTCATTTGAATAACTTTACTGTTTTTAGATTTATATATTGCCCATCTAAAATCCTAAGTGGCTTTGTTTTTAATTTATTCTTTATTAGAGTTTACCATGAAAAATACATTAAACAAATTGCTCCAAAAACATGAGCATACTCCATAGGGTAAAGAAAACATACATACAAATATATAAAGTACAATAAAAAAAATAGAACAAATAAACCATCAATGTAGGCATAATATCAACCCAGGAAAGAACTAAAAACAATATAATCAAAAAGAAAACATACAGAAAGGAAGAACGAGTCCTCCTTCTAAAACTATACTACCTCAAAAAGATTTGTCCCATAAGACCAGCAGACTACAAAGGGAAGAACAGGAGACATCAAATTATTAATCATTCCTTATTGGCACCTTCATGAGTCTGAGTTAGTGCCTATAGTTGTGAAGGGTCAAAGAACGCATAATCTTTACCCAAATATTTAACCAAACACTTCCATACTTTAAAAAGAAGGACATACTCAGCAACAAAGCCCTAGGCTTCAGCTGGAGAAACTCCAAATTTGCTGTGTCTTAAATGAGATGTCAAGATACACATGAATGACATGAGCATGGAAAGGTGTTAATCGCTCTTTAAAGAGAAAAGACTTGCTCCTTATCAGAGCAACTCAGAAAAGAAACCACAACAATACTCCTGTTGGCAGACTCCCTACACTGAGATCTCCAAAAGGGTGGTCAAATCACCATCTGGAAGCTGAACTAAGCTACCACCCCCAACATTCTGTAAGGAAGAAGATACATTATAAGCATTTAGAACAGTGGGAAGTTGGTCAGCCCCCAGATACAACACATTTAAAAAATAATCTTGTAACATTTCTGAAGCAGAGATCGTATTACAAAAGGGAAAATTAACAAAACGAGGATTAGAAGCCTTCAAAAGAGTTTTCCAACCTTTCCACTTTACTCTATAACACTAGATTGCCCTTCACAAGAGTACTATTCTTCTCCTTCAGTGCCAGAATTTTACTAAAATTACCCCTATTAGAGCACCCTGAGACCTTAATTCCTCCTCCAAAGACAACTTTTGAACACTTTCACCTGAAAACTTACAAAGCTGCGAGAGACAGCCAGAAAGAGTAGCCTCCATCTTAGCCATCACTAGAGTTGCCAACTTTTTGAAAGAGAACACCTGCCACATATGGCTAGCCATGACCCGCCCTTGCCCAGCCCCCGCCCCGCCTCACCCTCACCCCACCCTTGCTCCCCCCTCTGACCCCAAAAAATAATTGCAGAGAGGGCAATGTGAAAACTGAACAAGCAAGATTGCTACCCAGCATTGGTTGTACACACACACACACACATAAAACAGATAGGCCTTCCTCAATAAATGAGCACAAAACAAAAAGACAAATATATAGCCAAAAATTAAACTAAAACCTCAGAAAGCCAGATGCTGCATGTAGTGCAACACAAGAGAAATAGAAATGCATTTCCCACATAATGTACAAATTAAAAGACAGCAGATTATCGGGATTGGCATTAGGAGGGATGCAACCTGGCAATTGCCCTGGACCCCCAAGCCAGAGAGGGCCCCAGATCTGTCGGAGACTGAAAAAGGCACAGCTTGCTAGTGGGCTTTAGGCAATGCAATGTGTGCCTTTGAGTCAATGCCCACTACTGGCAGCCCATCAGCTCCTGGTTTTTCTTGGCACTGTGACTAGTTACCGAAGGAGACTTTATCATGAAAATAATTAGCCAAAATATGTGGAGAGGGAAAGAAATGGGTGGGCAGAGATGAGTTAGCTTTGAAAGTGTGGAGAGGATGGAATACAGCTGACGTGTGGAGCTAGCAGATGAGGAGATTAGGGCAGAATAGTATTCTTTTTGCTATGTGAATCATGGAACAATACAATAATTATCCTTATAGCACTGACGGGAAGAAGGGGAGAGGTGTTTTCTCTACAGATGTTCCGCTCTGCGGAGCTGACAGTGGTGAAGACGAATACCATGGTGGAACCAGGGATAGGTAGGATGCAAAGAAGGATAGTGAGGACGGAGAGGAGCCACATCGTTCAGAGAGGAGGACAAGGTAGATTACCACAGGGAGGCCTGTGTGTCAATGGGAAGGGAGAAGAAATCAAAGGAAAAATGTCATTAGCTGGAGGAAACTGATCCATAGAGCGAGAATATGATTGACAGAGTGTATAGAAAAAGATATGTGTTGGATAAGGGAAAGATCAGAGAAAAGTTGACAAAGAATATTGTCATGAGAGTTAAGAGGAGAGAAGTGGCCATTAAAATGTCCCAGAACTAGGAGGTTAGGATAGAGGAGTGTCATTTCAAAGAGAGTTTGAAGAAGAGAATCCCAAAGATGGGGACGGAAAGATGGAGGAACATAAACCAGTAGAAGATATGTGGGAGGGGAAACATCTAAACGTAGCAAGAGTGATTCGGGGTAGAACACAGTTGGGGTAGAAACCTGAGAGGCTGGAAGGGTAGCATGGAGGAGAGCAGCCACATCCTCCTCCCGCCCCCCCCCCCAAGCGAGATTCAACCTGGTAGTAGAAAAGGCTACACATCCCGGTGGGAGGCACTGGTGGAGGAGCGGCTCCTCACCCTCCTGTAACCATGTTTCAGTCAAGAAGAGTGCATCCAGAGTGTAGAGTGAAAACGACTTGGACAAGGATAGTTTTTGCCTGGAGAGACTGACAATTTAACAAAGCACAGTGCAAGGTAGTATGAAGAGGGGCTGCAGGGATCTGGGCGGGGGCAACAATAGATAGGCCACGAGATTCTGTAAGACACGAGCTGGAGTTGAAGGGGCAAACCATGGGGTGCGATCAGGACGCCTACCTCAGTGACCTGGTATGCTCGTCATGAAATACAGCAGACACAGGCAGAGAAGCAAAAACAAAAGGCGCAGGTACATACTGGGCACAAGAAGCAGCCGTGAAGGGGGGTTAGGGTAAGACCTCCCGGAGAGACTGAAGTGTTTGCAGCCACCCCCGGAGTCACCCCGAGGAGCTCGCCCAAGGAGCATGACCTGCACCTTGGACGTGCGCCCTCAGCACGCACCCGTGGCACAGAACGCTGCAATACTTGTGGTTAAATCCTTTTCCAAGGTACCTGTAGGATCGCGGCTGCGTCACTTCTTGATGGGAGGAACTACAGAGAGTGTTGCATGTCTAGTATTTCCATTACATCTCCCTATTTCCTATCAAGTCCAGCTTCTCCTCTCTGAAGCTGTATTCCTCCTTCCCTTGTCCAGCATCTCGGCTCCCCCTGCAGCATCATTCTCTTGTCCGTCTCTCAAAAACCCCTCATGTCCATCTCTATATACCCCCTTTGTCCAGCATCTCTTCTCCATCTCCCTATTCTCCCTTCCCTCTCTCTCTAGGACCTCCCCATATCCAATATCTCCCCTTCTTCCTTCTGCATACCCCCCCTCCGCTATGTCCAGTATCTTACCCTTCTCCTACCATACATTTGTGGTCAACATTATTGGCACCCTTGCAGTTCAACTCCTTAATGTCCAATAGCTCCTAAAAAAAAAGTGGCCAGTGAAATGGTTTTGGACTTTATATGCACACATTTGACAATTGAAAAAGAGAAATAGTCTAAAAACTGGGACATTGCCAGGACATGATTATTGGCACCGTTATAAATAATTCAAATTAGTTTGAACAGAAGAACTACATTCCAATTGCAGTAAAATTAGATGCACCTGTGATCAATTGTCAGTACGTACATGACTTTAATCAACCAATGAACGATAGCTCTAATGTTTAAAATGGCCACATTCACTCCCTGTTCCATTGGTAAATTTTATTTATTTACATTCTCTTATATACCGCGCTATTCTGCATCAGTGCGGTTTACATTGAACAAACTGAAATTACATTGAACAGGGCATTATAACTTGGAGATAACTATTTTACAGGGAACATGGGCTATGGAGGGTTAAGTGGCTTGCCCAAGACCACAAGGAGCACCTGTGGGACTAGAAACCCCAGTCCTTCCGGCCCAAGGTTGCTGTCCTCTAGTGGGATTTGAACCCCCGACCTTCCGGCCTGAAGTACCTTGCCCCAACCACTAGGCCACTCCTCCACTCTCTTGTAAAGACAAGAGAGCTGCCTGAGAACATCAGAAAAGTCATTAACACCAAATATCAAACTTCAAAAGGGTTCAAGGCCATCTCCAAAGACCCTGGGATTCCTGTGTCTATAGTTTCCAATGTTATTAAGACGTTTTCTGCTCATGGAACTGTCAAGAATCTCCCAGGACGTGGTGGGAAGAGGAAAATTAATCCAAGAATTCTTCAAAGGTTAGTGCAAACTGTTGTAAAAACACCATGTACAACATCCAAAGAGCTTAAGGCTGACCTGCAACAATTTGGAATGGTGGTTTCAACCCGCACCATAATGCCACACACTAAGCAAAGAAGAACTTCACGGGTGAAAGTCAAGGAGGACTCCACTGTTCAAAGACAGACATAAAAAGGCATGCCTGATCTTTGCCCAAACCTTCTTTGAGAAGTCACAATCTTTTTGGAATAATGTGAAGAGATGAAACCAAACTTCAGCTCTCTGGCAATGCAGACCAGTGATACATTTACAGGTGAAGAATGAAGCTTATAACGCAAAAACACCCTTCCTACAGTTAAATATGGTGGAGGTTCCATAATATTGTGGGATTGCTTTGCTGCCTCAGGAACTGGAGGCCTGGAACATATTAAAGGAATCACGAAGTCAGAGGACTACCAAGTATTTTGGAGCAAAATGTGCTACTTAGTGTCAGAAAGCTAGGTCTGGGTTGAAGGTCATGGGTCCTCCAGGACGACAAGGACCCAAAACATACATCCTAAAGTACAAAAGAATGGTTAAAATGGAAGAAATGGACTATTTTAAACTGGCCAGCAATGAGTCCTGATCTCAATCCAATCAAGAACCTTTGGAAAGAGCTGAAATCTGCCATTGGTAAAAATAATCCTGGAAACATTCATGAGCTGAAACAAATCACAATTGAAGAGTGGGAGAAAATACCAATAGAGAGATGTACGAAACTTATAGATGGCTACAAAAAAACATTTGGAGGCTGTCATCACAGTAAAGGGTGCCATTAATCCTGTCCAGGCCATATTTTGTTTTCTTCTCAGAAATGACTATGTCTAAGCTGCGCAGACATCTTTTTTGGTATTATATACCTTAGAACATACTATTAAAATATTATGATGACACACAGTTGGAATATTTCCAATTATTTCTCAAGATATTGTGCACAACATACCTAAAATGCAAGGGTGCCAATAATGTTGACCACAACTGCATGATTCTGCTTGTTCTCTCCAAACCAAACCCCCTTCCATGCAGTACTTCCTTCCACCTCAGTGCTGTTCATCTCTCCAAAGATCGCGACTGGTGGTGTTAATTTGTTCATGTCCATGGCTGGGAAGGATCCTGTTGGGCTCAGCTGCTTCTCAAGACCGCTGCAAGGCCTCTTCCAACATGACCTGCTTACCCTCTTTGAATCGGCCGCTGGCTCCTCCTCGTCTCCTACGGCTGCTGGATCTGGGCCACAGGCACTAAGGCCACCAGAGTACTGCCTTTCTCCCTTTGCCACCACTGGCTTCCTTTCCCTGGCTGCGGCCGGCAGGAGGAGCCACTGCCTTAGAGCCACCAGAGACCATGCGCTCTGTACTGTTGTTGCTTTCACTGTGCTGCTGCTGCAGCTGAGTAGATTCAGCAGCAGCAGCATTGGTGGGGGCGGCGGCGGTGGCAGCTGGAGAGAGCAGGGATGAGGGATCGTCAGATGTTTTTGGCTGGGCAGGCACCCCGGGGCTTGTACCGGTGTGGGGCTATGTGTGGGCAACATGTCTGAACATGTCTAGGGCTGGCCCTGTATCTATGACACACACATATATGAACACATATAAAACCTGTCCCTAATAGATACATACACACAAAATTTGAAACACATATACATCATCCTACCTTCTGACATCCTACTCACACATCCCCACTAATTCAAAACCCTCCATGCAGATAAATAGACACACCATACTACCAATACACATAGGGGCATGTTTACTAAGGATCCGATATTCAGTTGGGAAGGTTATGCGCCCCTATGGCACATAGCCATCGCCGCTGACCTCTAACCCCAGATATTCAATGTCACGGTCATATGCGGCCCCGGCATTGAATATTCGGGGTCACCGCACAGCATCCAAAGCCAATTGGATGGCGGCGATATTGCACTGCTACCCAGTTAGTTCCTATGGATAAAACTAGGCCAGCTTTTGGTTTGCCTAATTTTACCTGAAAGGTCGCTAACCAGGTAGTGGTACAATATCACCGCTACCTGGTTAGTGCCTGTTGCCACCCATGACATGGCCTGGAACGCCCACCACATGCCCCAATGCTAAGTGGTTAGCATCGGGATGTATAGTAGCGTTAGTTGTGGATATTCAGCGGCACTAACTGAATATCCAGTTCAGCGGCATTTACTCGGTTTACAGGTCAGTAAACCATGTAAATGCCTTTAGAATAATTGGGCCTTAAACGCTTCAATGCACGTTAATAAAATTAACTAGTGCTCCTTGTGACCTTGGGCAAATCACTTAACCCTCCATTGCCTCAGAAGAAAAGGCCTGGCAATCTACTTCTGGTTATACATTGTCAAGAAAACCCAGAGGCTGCTGGGTCGCTAGGAGTCGGCACTGACAGCAGCATTTCAAAAAAAAAAATTTTAATTAAATTAACACACGTTAAATGTCCACAGACCTTTTATATCTATGGATGCAGTGGCACTTAACGCACATTGATTTCATTAACATGCGTTAACCTTTAGTAAACATGCCCTATAGACTTAATCAGTCACTCTACAATCCATAACTACTATTGCTATTCACCCACAAACCCCGCTACTCTGAGATACACTTTACCATGGCTGTTTCAACATATTCTTACACACAAATATTCATGAGTCTGCAAGTGTAAAGAGGAAACGTGCCATTGTGTTACGCTGTAAGTGTGCACTTTTCAACTTGTTTAAACCCAGCTACACTAACAGCTTTTACTACATCCTTTGTGAATGAATTCCAAAGGTTAATTATAGTACATACTGAGTGAAAATAATATTTTCTTCGATTAGTCTTAAATGTACTACTTTGTAGCTATATTACATGTCTCCTAGTCTTTGTATTTTTTGAAGGAATAAACAACCGATCCACGTTTACTCGCTCTGCTCCACTCATTATTTTATAGACATCTATCTTATTTCCCTCTTCTCCAAACTGAAGACCCCTTCCTTATAAGCCTTTCCTCCCAGAGGTATCTTTCCAGCTCTTTTTATCATTTTCGTCACCCTTCCCTATATCTTTTCTAATTCCGCTATATCATTTTTTAGATGCTGTGACCAGAACTGCATACAGTACTCAAGGTGTGATTGCACCCATGGAGCGATACATAGACGTTGTGATATCCTTTGTTTTATTCTCCATTCAGATACCCTTGGGCCAATTTTGCCTGTAGTACTGACTTACCGCAGGTTAGTGACTCCACGGTGAACTAAGCTGTGGTAAAATGTGATGGTTTACCTCAGCTTTGTAATTATGTTTATGTTTATTAGAATACTTGATATACCGCGCCTTATTGGTCCAGGGCGGTTTACAATTAGCCCCCTTTTGTCTTACGGGACCAATGCAGTAAAATGTGTAATGATTAGCGCAGATGTTAGCGTGATGTTTGTGCACAAATATGAGCACATAATGCAGTAAGGGCTTTAAGATAAGAATTATCTGTGCTGTACAGACGACAGCACTTTGCTTATCAAGATTGCGTGGCAATGCGCTCTGTATATTATATTTGCATGGTAATGAGGTCATTAGCCATTTCACCCAGAGACAAACAAGGGCACAGAAGACTTGAAAGCCGAGTGCAACATTTTTTAAAGCTGGAACTTCAACTGCGGTCAGCGTTTGCGAGAATGTTATGCCTGTTTCTTCTTTTTATTGCATTTAGTACCCACAACTTTTCCTGGCTTTTTTGAAAAGGAAGGGTAAACAAAACAGCAGCGAATGAGGCACTTAGGGGTCATGCACATGTTCTGGAATGCTTTGTTTTTAGTCATGAACATCAGCATTATTCTGCCCAGAAATATAATTTAATTGTGTTATGTCAGCAGCCCAAAGTGTTGGTCCACTGATGTAACCATAAAATACAGGAGGCTCTCTTTGGCAAGTATTACGCCGAGCATTAGCAGTGAATTTGAGAGATTAAGATCATACTCCACATACCCTGGCTTAGAAGTGAGGTTCACGACTGTCATGGTATGTGCAAAACTAACCCATTTGGAGAAACTACCCAGAGTGATATAATGATGTTTCTGTGCAGAATAGTATTCAACACATGCACATAAAAACTCTGTGCACAGCTAGTTTTCCTGATACCAACAATATTTTTGTGGTGAACAGCATTCTAGCACATGCATACAAGTACCAATTGACCAGAGTTTTGTGCACAAGATTATAGCTGTTGCTAGTGCAGATCCATGTGCACATGTCCAGCGTGCTGTCCCATGTTAACACACATTTTTTGTGCAGAACTAATTTGCATACTATTTGATTGCTGAATTGGGGAGCAAAATTATTTCTTTATACTTGGATAGGAAAATGTGTGCTGAGCTTTAGCACACAGCTCTAATGGCAGGGTTTCTGCATTGGCCCCTTCGTGGTACAGATGCCCAGGCAGAGTTAAAGATAAAAAGGCCAGGAGTCATCATCACTGGCTCCACCTTATCTTTGGAAAACCAGGGAGCACCTGTCTTTAGAAAATCCTTTGGGGCATCAAGAAATCAGGCATATTTAAACCTTTTTAAAAGAAGGGAAAGGGATTTAACTCCTGCCTTTTGTGCTATCTCAAGGAATGTTACTTTCAGTACAGTAACTAATTTTCCTGTCTCCAGAGAGTTTTCAATCTCAGTTTGTAACTGAGACAATGGAGGCTTAAGTGACTTGCCAAATAACATAAGAAGCAAAAGCAGAGTTGCCAAAATGCCCTATTCCAGGAGCGAAATTTTAAACTAGTCCTGGATTTCTGACAAATCTCATTCTGATGCAATGGATAAAATCGGAGACTACAAATACCACACCGCATTGTAATGCAAACTTAAAACCAGAACTGGCAAAAAAATCTCACTCCTGGATTTGAGTCACTTGGAACTCTGCAAAAGTGGAATTCGAATCTTTATCGCAGCCCACTACTCTCTCACCTTCTGATTTCAGACGCTTGAAACCTCATCCTTCATATAATTTTGTTCAAGTTGATTAAGAAGAATATGAATTGATAGGGCCGGGGATGTTCTCACCCTGTAATTAGAAGTTTTTGTTTTATTTCAGATAGTCTCTATTTATTGGAACGCTGTGCGAGCGATCAGCTACCCACATTCTAACTTTACCCGTCGCTGCGTGCGTTTATGAGTGATGAGTGATGACTCTTATTTAGCCATACGAAAAGCATGGAAGTTCTCCTCCCCTTTAAGGCAACCTCCCCTTTAAGAATCCTCTTGCAGTGCATGCTGGGAGCCGCTGCTGTATTGTTCCCCAGCTGATGCAGCAGTGCCTGGCAGACATTGCTGTATCGTTTTATTTGCATAAAGAGATATACTTTTCTTCCCTTTTTTCTCCTTCTAGTTCTTCTCCTCTGCACCAAATCCACTGGCTGGAATCACAGGCTGCTTGCATTCTGCCTCGTATATGCCTGGAAACGCCTTTCTCCGGCTTAATTTTTGCAAAACAGCAATAAGAGCAATAATCATAGTAACCCCTAATGCTCCCACTTCCCCCCTCCCCTGCAAACGCTGGGGGTTGGGGGGAAGGGCTGGAAATGCGGGTTTAAAGGGACACCCCTTCTTCTGCACTGCTCCCCCCTTTTCGTAAAGGTACAGTACCTTATATTTTCTTGGGTCTCTTCCACCCTTCCCCCTCCTTATAACTTTCTATTGTTTAGCATTTTCTTGTATTTGTAATAAGAAAATTTAGCCTCCGAATTAATTTTAAATAACAATAAAAAGCTTTTACTTCCCTTGCTCTGTTTTTCTTTTTCACCATCTTTCTGTGGGTTCTTCTCATGGCCTTTCCGGGCCCAAATCGGGCCCTTCAGAATCCATTGTGTGGAACTGTCTTGGGAGGACTTGGGGGGCTAATACAGCCACCTCTTACTGCTGCTGGGCTGGGGCAGAAGTTTTACTGTCCCACTGGTGGGGCTGTGGCCTCCTCCCCACCTTCTCAGCAGCAGCCAGTGCCAGCAGTGCCAATCCAGAACCAGAGTGTGCCAGCCAGACCTGGGGAAACCATCAACACAGGAGAGCCAGAGCCGGACCGGCCCATTGGCTATGGAGCCTTTGGTGTTGTGTGGTAGGTGATTAGTTTCATATCTATCTATGTGAGTTTCTGCAATGTATGAATGCTTATGTATGTTATCTGTGTGTACAGGGGGGGGGGGGAGCACATGTAATAAGTGTACAGTATATGTAATGCTGCATGTATAATAAATTTTATGACTCAATAGGGCATGTTATGAGTGTGCATGTGTAATCTGCCATAATGTGCAAGTGCAGTATGTAAGTACTGGTAATGTTTAAGGTGCGTGCGAGTATAATATGTCAAAGTATGCTTATGGAGTGCATGCATCTTCATGTGAATGTCATGCGCTTGTGTGGAGTGTCTGCAAACTGTAACATAGATGGATATTATCACGGGGGGGGGGGGGAGATATTTAGAGACGTTTACATGGTTTGCAGACCTGAAAACTGTGTAAATGCCGCCGAGTTGTATATTCAGCAGTACCAACATGGTAGCTGGGTATCTGCAGGTGCTGCTGCTACATGCCCTGATGCTAAGTAGTTAGGATCGGGGCGTTCTGGAGTGGAGCAAAGGTGGCACCCATCGCTAATGAGGCAGCAGCGATATTGAACTGCTGCGCAGTTAGCGACATGTGGGTAAAGTAAATTGTGGCAAATGCTGTCCTATCTTTACCTGTGGAAGCTAACAGGGCAGCAGTTCAATATCACCACTGCCCAATTAGCTTCTCGGTACTGCAGCGACCCAGATAGTCAGTGCTGGTGGCCAGATATGGCCCTGGCATTGAATATCCAGGGTTAGACATCAGCGGTAATGGTAGCTGATGAATATTTTTCTCCCCCCCGCCACTGGATGTATACGTTCTAAATGCACACCTGTTGACTGCAAGCAATCACGCAGTTTAAAGTAGTTCACAAAGACTTGTGAAACATAGCACAGAACACACAGAGACAAAAGATACAAGTAAATAACCAGAGAGCAGTGACACACTACTTTTCTTTCTTTGTCCCTAATTTCTTCATATTTGAAACTCTCCTAAGATTCTGCTTTCCCCGTGCTCTTGAAAGAGATCAATTTTTAAGTGCAGGGGGGTGGAGGGGTAGCCTAGTGGTTACAGCACTGGCTTGGTAACCAAGGGACCAGGGTTTGATTTCTACTGGCACGCCTTGTGACCTTGTGAAAGTCACTTAACTCTCCATTGCCTCAGAAGAAAGGACTGGCAATCTACTTCCGGTCACACTGCCAAGAAAATCCAGAAGCTGCTGGGTTGCCAGGAGTCAGCATTGACTCGGTCACATTCTGCATTGCATATTAAATACTATTAATTTTTATTTTAAAAAAACTACTAGTTGCTTTACACACTCACTGAGATTCCATTGATCAGTGGTGGATATGATGTCACAAATGACTTCTTTCTGTCACGTTTTCTATCACATACACACACACATACACATGCACTTGGCGATTAAACAACATACCCTGTGGGAGAACTCTAGTCTGGTTTTCAAAAAAATGACCTAATTCTGCCAATGAGATGTTTCTTGTGTTTGTCAGGTCAGTGACAGATCCTCGGGATGGGAGACGCGTGGCCTTGAAGAAAATGCCCAATGTCTTCCAGAATCTGGTCTCCTGCAAACGGGTTTTCCGGGAGCTCAAGATGCTCTGCTACTTCAAGCATGACAATGTGAGTCACAGTGGGGCACAGCCAATGGGAGAGAACTGGTGAGGGCTTGGAGGTCAAGCAATGGAACATGTACTATGATAGAAAAGGTGCGTGTAGCCGGGGCTGCATTTCCTATTAGGCTGATTAGACATGCGTCGAGGCATCTTACTGAAAAGAGAGCCTGGGCCTCTGTGCTTGGACATATGGCCCTGACTCGAGAGGTGTTCTTTCTCCACAGTTGGCCTGCTACTACTACTAATAATAATTTGAATAATACTATAGGACACATGCAGTGCTGTACAGAGAAATGTAAGAGACAGTTCCTGCTCATTAAGAGTTTACAGTCTAGCCAAGATAGACAACACAACTGGAGGACAAGGATATATCTAGGGGAATGATAAGGAAACACATAGGAAGTGAACAGGAGACTGCTTTTGGATCCTGATCCCCTTAATCTCAAAAGACGTGAGTTTTTAGCCTGGATTTGAGCAAGGTCACATTTGGAGCCTGATGAACCAACTCAGGTAATTTGTTCTAGGCATAAGGAGCAGCAAGGTAGAAAGATCAGAGTCTGGAGTTGGTGGTAGAAGGGATCTGCCAGAAGAGCAGAGTTTCCGAGGAGGGGTATAGCAGAGATAAGACAGGAAAGGTAGTGAGGAGTAGGTGAATAATGGCACTTATAGGTTAATAGTAGATGTTTGAACTGGATGCAGAAATGGATAGGGAGCCAATAAAGTGACGTGAGAAGAGAGGTGACGTGAGCATAGCAACACTGGTGGAAGATTAGCCGGGCAGCTAAGATTTGAACAGATTGAAGTGGGAGGTCAGTGAAGGATGTAGAGCAGGGGGCCAACTCCAGTCCTAGAGCACCACAATCCAGCCTAGTTTTCAGGATGTCCTAATGCAGGGGTGGGCAATTCCGGCCCTCGTGCACCACAATCTAGCTTGGTTTTCACGATGTCCCTAATGAATATTCATGAGATATATTTGCATAAAACGGGAGGCAGTGGATGCAAATATACCTCGTGAATATACATCAGGACCTAATGTATATTCATGAGGTATATTTGCATCCACTGGGTTCCATTTTATGCAAATATCTCATGAATATTCATTAGGGACATCCCAAGAACCAGGCTGGATTGTGGTGCGTCAGGACCAGAGTTGGCCACCCCTGAAGTAGAGCTCTAAATCCTGACTCACTCACCACACCCAGGGCTGGCCCAAAGGTTTCTACAACCTCAGGCAGATGCCTGGCCGTGTGGCCCCTCCCCCTTCCAAGCTGTGCTGCTCCCTGCTGTCGCTGATTCCGTCGGTGGGGAGTGGCTTGGTGTGGTGATGGCACAGTCCTTGGCAGGCCATTTGCTTGGGCACACATGGCCTGTTGCTTCTGACAGCCCTAAGGGGGGCAGAAGCAGCAGGCCGTATGTGCCATGCTGCCGCCTAGTGGACGGGCCATCCCTGAGCACACCCTCTCCCAGGTCACACCAAACCAGCTGTGATGGCAAGAGGAGTAGTGCTGCTGCCAACTGCTCTGCCCCATCAGTGCTGTGCCAGCGCTTCCCGCCTTACACACAAAACAAGCCAGCCTATGAGTTTTGAATGTGGTACAAGGGTATAAAGCAGTCAGCAGTATCTCTCCACTGTCCAGTTAACTGGGGAAGAGGGCGAAAGAGAGAGAGGGACTAGAAGGATATTGGCCACTTTCTCCTCTAGACTTTACTCCCATGAGCTCTGGCCTTCCTCATCCCCCTACAACTTGAATCTCTTGAGTTTTTGGAGGGGAAACTCCTCCCTCTTGCTTTAGGGCATGTGACGGCTAACTTTGGCCCTGCATCTAGTTGGTCTAATGATATAAAGTCCCTTCACATCTGGTTTTTTCACCTCTTTGCAAGTACGAATCCTGTGTGCTTACTCTTTCTTTACTTGAATTATCTAACTGCTTTAGCTTCACATCTTCCCCTGAAAGGCTTTTCCCATACATCCACTGCACTTTCCATGAAGAAATATTTTCAGGTTTTACTCCTGAGTCCTACCTCCTTGGAATCATCATATTCTATAGTAATGGAGTTGAGTTTGAGTTTTTTGGGACATCCCTAACTAATGTGCACAAGGAAGTGGCCTGATGGTCTGAACAATAGAGTGCAAACCAGGGAAGGTGGGGGTTCATATCCAGCTTCTGACTGTCCTTGTGACCTGGGGCAAATCCCTTTTCTCACATTGCCTCAGGTACCCACTTATATGTCATGACTGCAGAGAGCTTACAATCTTGTGCCTAAGTATTTATCACCATTGTAAGGCACTGCATACATACAGCAGTGCTATAAAAACAAATAATAATATTATTATTATTATTATCTTGTATGCAAATCTATCTCGTGCATATTCATTAGGGATACCCTGAAAACTTGAACCATTTGAGATCCTCAAGAACCGGAAGTAATTACCACTGTTCTAGAACTCCCTTTCCACTGAAAACTGTTTCCTCTTGTGTATTTGAATGTCTCTACCATATTCCCTCTCCCTTCTCTCCTAGGGCCTCCATATTTAAGATTCAACCCCATTTTGGTAGCCCTTCTCTGAACCACCTCCACTCAGCTTATAAAAGTTTATATCCTTTCCATAGTACAATCTCCAGAATTTGATACAGAACTCGCTGATGAGCTGTACAGACAGTATGACCTTTTTGGCAGTTGTACATCTTTCTTTGACCTTAACCTTCCTTTGGTTCTCACCATTATCGCACTGTGTCACTGCCTTAAAATCACTGGATACTCCAAGGTGTCTTCTGCTTGCTGCATATTGGCATCTAATCCCCATGTGTACCGTTTCGTGTGCACTCCATGGAAGTAATGTCATAATAGAGCACCAATTCCTGTTGTTTTTTTTTTCTAAACAGCTAAACAATCAAAAAATAATTAACCAATGTGTGTCCTGCTAAGAATCTCAGAAATACTTAACACTGTATTGGGACAAAAATAATTGTTTAATGAAAGATTTTTAATTAAATTTAAGATGACATCAGATGGCTTAAATGTTTTGAACTCATAGTAGCATAAACCAGCCCACACATACTGGGCAGTCTGGTGGTGGCCCCTCTCCAAGATGTGCAGCAGCGACAGTAGTTGTAAAATGGTACTGCCGTGCTTAACCTTCACCTGATTCTACCTCCCGTTTGCATGGGAGCGGAAGCAGGAACAGCACCGCAGCGCCCGAGGTGAAGGTAAGCGCTGTGTGGCCGTTTTAAAAGTATTGCCACCTCTGCACATCCTGGAGAGGGCTGGAGCCAGGAAGTGCTAGGAATGAGGTTCGTCCAGGGTGCTTTGTATCCTTGCATTGGTCTTGTCCATTATCTATCACCTGGGCAAATATTTGTCAGTTTTCATAACTGGTACATGGAATTCAAAATCAGTACTTCATATACTGCAGTCCTAGCCAAGAAGGATAAATAACTCAGTAGCTACAGGATCTCCCTTAGTGAGAAACTCCATCAATACAGGGCATGGCGGACACAGTGCCTTTCTTCCCATCAAAGCCCGTCGTCGATGTTTCAGCCTTCGTGGCTTGCATCAGGGTGGCTACAAAAAAAAAAGAAGACACTGTGCCTGCCACCGTGAGCTAAGTAATGAGTTACTTGTTCCTCATGGCTATGATTGTCACTAGGGATTGTGCATAGGCAAGCAATTTTCAGTTCAGTTTTGGAAAATGTGTGTGTTCCTCCTGATTTTAATGATTTTATTTTTTTCCTGTTCATGTCACGCATTTGTTTTAATAAAAAGTTTTTCATGGTTGATTTTAACGCATGTTAATCTTGTGCACAGTACATTTTTTGAAGGTGCGCTAACAAACTCTGAATGCATGCTAACAAGTGCACATACCTAACCACTACCCTTTGTATCTCTCATTCAAGCCAACTTCTTTGCTCAATTTTTATATGAGCCTTCTAAGCTGGACGGTATCAAAATGTTTTCTTAAATTCCAATGTACTGCATGCAGCACATTCATCTGAACTCATACTCTGGTCAGACTAGCAAAGAACTTAATCAGCATTCATTTTTATCCTACAATCTGCACAATTCAAGACATGCTGCTATGCTTCCTTTACATCTAATTGATTTGTAGTTCCTGTTCGGTAATCCAGTTTAGTCCTCCAACATCGGGTAGTGCCCCTCCTCCTGCAGCCGGGAGACTGGACCAATCAAATCTTCTGTAGTATATATGCAGCAGGAGCTCCCAGAAGTCCCCAGTGTGTCCAGTCTCCCTGCAGCTGGAGGACTTCTGTGCCCCTGCTGGGCACGCTAAGTGACACTTGAAGGAGCAACACTAGTTAGTTAGTTCTTTTGGGGTTTATTTCTGGTCCTTTATATTCTATTTCTTTTGCTAGGTAGCTGTATCTTTAAAAAGAAAAAGACACAGGAGACTTTCTGGGGAAAGCCAGACCTGCCTTGGGCTCCTGCCTTTCTGCCTGGGAATCTCTGAAGCCTGGGTTGAGCTCTCCCCAAGGCTGTTCGGGGAAGAGCCATACCGGCTGCAACATTGCCTGTCACTTGGAGAAGTGGGCTGAGTTCCTTGCTGTTCCCAGAGCTGGTAGGAATTTTCCTTGTTTTAAGCTCTCTGTTCTTTGCTTGGGCAGAGGCTCTGTCGGCTCCCCTGGCTTCCAAGTTGCACTTTTTCCTGCTTTTTTTCGCTTGCCCTGTATTAGAGGGTCGTTTTCTTTCTTTTCCATTTTATTTGGGTACCTTTGTATTTTCGCGCCGTTTTTTACCGCGGGTGAAAAAGTGCGGCGGCCATTTTGGATTTCTAAAGTGTGCTTTTTAAGGGCACTTTTTAACACTTGCGCACGGGTTCCCCTGGTGTTTTTGGGTTTCTTTTGCTGGCGATTTTGCTCAGGGCACCCCTAGGATTCTGGGGAGTATTTTGTTTACTGTAAAAAAAAAAAAAAAAAGAAAAAAAAAAAAAGGTTTTAAATTTAATACTGTGCTGAATTGAATAAGGTTAGTCCCCTTGGTGTGGGCTTCCCTGTTCCTGTTGCCTTATTTTTCCCTGAGAGCAGGTGGCCTGGGCATGGTTGCCAAACCTCAGTGTGTAATTTGTGGCTCCCGCAGAGGTACAATGACTGACTCTGGAATCTGTAAGAGCTGTGCTGCAGTTTCTTCAGAACTGGAGCTGCCTATTGAAATTAAGGAACAGCATGTGCCCGGGGACCCTTCCCTTTCGGGGGACAGTGTCCCTTCACCGAGCATCCTTCCTTCTGGTCTGGGCCCGGCGTCTAATACGTCGGTCCCTGAGCTCCAGCAGGTGGCTATGGTAGCGTCGCCTATAGACTTTTCCCTGGATTTTGTTCTTCTCATGCATCAGGCCTTCCGCTTAAGCCGGTCTGGTCATTTGCCGGAGGCTTGGCCCGCCTCTCTCCCCCCAGCATCCGCAGGGGGGGTTCAGCGGTCTTCCCAACCCGCGGTCAAGCGGCCCAGGTTGGGGGACAAGGATCAGGGCGCCCTTTGCCTCCCGGATTCCGAGACTGAGGGGGATCCGGATATTGAGGCGGAGGAGTTAGAAGACGGAGAGCTTCCAGAACTGGAAGATCAGGCTCGCATCATTCGGGTGTTTCGAAGGGACGAGCTGGTACCTTTGGTCACGGAGTCTCTCCAAGCACTTAACCTCTCTGCGGTGCGGCCGCTGGAGGAGGAGGGTCTCGAGGATCCTCTCATTCAGGCGGTCAGGGATGCCCAGGTAGTTTTGCCTGTGCACCGAGTAGTTGAGCAGATGATCCATGCGGAATGGGAGCAACCGGAATCCGCTTTGAAAGGGATTCGGACCATGAATCGTCTTTACCCCCTTGCAGACAAGGACAGGGACTTGTTTAAGTCTCCACGGGTGGATGCTGCCGTTTCGGCAGTGACTAAGAAAACCACCATCCCGGTTGAAGGGGCCGCGGCCCTGAGGGATGTTCAGGACAAAAAGGTTGATAATTTGTTGAAGCAAGCCTTCGAGACCAACGCCTTATCGTTACAAGCTTCTATTTGTGGGGCGTGGGTAGCTCGAGCTTGTTTGCGATGGTCGCAGCACCTGCGCTCGGGGTCCGGTATGGACCAACAGGGGCTGTTGGACGTTGCCCACGTGGAGTCGGGATCGGCCTACTTGGCGGATCTGTGTTATGATTTAATACGCTCCCTAGCTAATAGCATGGCCTCCATGGTAGCGGCACGACGGTCCATCTGGTTGCGCAATTGGGCGGCCGATGGTTCTTCCAAGTCTCGCCTCAGTAAACTACCCTTTAAGGGCAGGTTGTTTGGTGAGGCTCTGGATAAGTTGGTGAAGGATCTCGGTGAGTCTAAGGGTGGTCGGCTTCCAGAGGATAAGCCTAAGCTTAATAGGTCGTCCACCTCAGCGCGCGGCCAGTTTCGGGATGCGCGCAGATTTCGTTCTTCCCGGCTGTGGACTTTGCAGCGCGGTCGTTTTGGAACCCGTCATCAAGGGTTTCGTGGTTTCAGAGGAGCGGGAAGGGGCTTCTCCGGAGCAGCCTCTTCCTCGGCCTCTTCCTTTAATCGCAAGCCACAATGAAACGAGGCGGGCTCTAGAGGAAGACCCGGTCATCGGGGGTCGTTTGCGCGACTTTCTTTCTTCTTGGGCCCAAATTATGTCAGATCGGTGGGTGCTGCAGATTATAGAAGAAGGTTATGCCCTAGAGTTTGCGCACCCACTTCCGGATTTGTTTGTTCTGTCTCCCAGCAAGGGAGCTCAAAAGGCGTGGGACATCCGCGTGACCCTGGATCGGCTTCTCTCTCTGGGGGCTGTGGTTCCGGTCCCGCCCTTGGAAAGAGGCGCAGGTCGCTACTCCATCTATTTTGTGGTTCCCAAAAAGGGCGGTTCCCTTCGTCCGATCTTGGATCTCAAAGGCGTGAATCGCGCTCTCAGAGTACCGCACTTTCGCATGGAGACCCTGCGGTCAGTCATCGTAGCGGTGCGTCAAGGGGAATTTTTGACATCCCTCGATCTTACAGAGGCCTATTTACACATTCCCATCCGGCCCTCCCATCAACGGTTTCTCCGCTTTGCGCTCCCGTGGGGCCATTTTCAATTCCGGGCCATGCCGTTCGGACTCGCCACGGCTCCCCGCACCTTCACAAAGGTAATGGTTGTAGTCGCGGTGGCGTTGCGCAAGGAGGGCATCCTGGTCCATCCATATCTCGACGACTGGTTGATTCGAGCGAAGTCCAGTCGGGAGTGTGTGCAAGTCACGAGCAGGGTGGTGGATCTCCTTCGGTCCCTCGGATGGGTGGTGAACGAATGCAAGAGTTGTCTGTCTCCGTCACAGGATCTCGAGTATCTGGGAGTCTGCTTCGACACAGCAAGGGGCTTGGTGTGCCTTCCGGAGCGACGCGTGCTGGCGTTGCGGGCTCTGGTCCGTCTCTTCCGGGGGATGCCAGCTCCGTCGGCGTGGTGGTACCTGCGGCTCCTCGGCACGATGGCGGCGACCTTGGAGGTGGTGCCTTGGGCGCGCTTCCACATGCGTCCGCTGCAGAGTGCTCTTCTGCGACGTTGGTCCAACCAGTTCGACTCGCTGAACAAGAGATTGCCTTGCCCAAAGACGGTTCGCCGATCCCTCCGGTGGTGGCTCTCCGCCGAGAACCTGTCGCGAGGGATTCCCTTGGAGCCTCCTCTGTGGGTTCCGTTCACGACGGATGCGAGCTTAACCGGCTGGGGGGCTCACTGCGAGTCCCGCTTTGCTCAGGGGGAATGGTCTCCCCTGGAGGCCTCTTGGTCGATCAACCGTCTCGAATTGCGGGCAGTCCGGCTAGCCCTGGTGGACCTGGAGACCCTGGTTCTCGGACGGCCGGTGAGAGTCCTGTCAGACAATGCGTCCACTGTAGCTTACATCAATCGCCAAGGGGGTACCGGCAGCGTGGCCCTGGAGGCAGAAGCGGCGGCCTTGTTCAACTGGGTGCAAACTCGCCTTCCAGCAATCTCGGCGGCTCACATTGCGGGCGTAGACAATGTCCAGGCCGATTTTTCTCAGCAGAGTGCGGGTGGACCCCGGAGAATGGGAGCTAAACCCACAGGTTTACGCACAAATCGTCCGGCGGTGGGGTCCACCCATCATGGATCTCATGGCGACCTTTCAATCAGCCAAGACAGGGCGCTTCTTCAGCAGGCGAAGGGAGCGCATGTCCGAGGGGCTCGACGCTCTCATTCAGCCGTGGCCAACGTCCGGTCTTCTTTATGTCTTTCCTCCGTGGGCTCTGATCGGCCGGGTCGTACAACGTATCGAGAGCCACCGGGGTCGCGTGTTACTGGTGGCCCCGGATTGGCCCCGGAGGCCCTGGTATGCCGATCTGGTCCGGTTGAGCGACGGCGTTCCTTGGCTCCTGCCTACGGATCTTCTTCTTCAGGGTCCCTTGCGGATGCCCCAAGTGGATCGATTCTCGCTTACGGTTTGGCCATTGAGAGGGCTCGGCTGAAAAGGAAGGGCTACTCCCCCGCGGTGATTTCTACCCTTCTGCGGGCGAGGAAAACGTCCACTTCTCTTACTTACGTTCGGATTTGGAGGATTTTTGAAGACTGGTGCTCCCGGCGGGGAGTCCGGGCGGCGACGGTTTCAGTGCCCGTCGTTTTAAGTTTTCTTCAGGATGGTTTCGATAAGGGCCTTGCGGCTAGTTCCCTAAAAGTCCAGCTGGCGGCTATCTCGTGTTACCGCGGCAAGGTTTTGGGTCGTCTGCTCGGGGCTCATCCGGATGTACGCCGATTCCTTACGGCTGTTTTTCATTTGCGGCCCTCCCGCAGAGTTTTCGTTCCTCCTTGGGACTTGAATTTAGTTCTGAGGGCCCTGGTTCGTGAACCTTTTGAGCCCCTGCGCAGGGCGTCTCTGAAAGATCTCACGCTGAAGGCGGTTTTTCTTGTAGCCATCTGTTCGGCACGGCGCATTTCAGATCTGCATGCATTGTCCTGTCGAGAGCCTTTCTTGTCTTTTTCCGCGGATCGGATCGTTCTCCGTCCGGTTCCTTCCTTTCTGCCAAAGGTGGTGTCTCCCTTTCACATGAATCAGGCAGTGTTTCTTCCAGTGCTTTCTTCGCAATCTGTCGGGTCAACGGACAAAGGTCTTCTCCGGCTCGATGTGGGTCGTACGCTCCATCGTTATTTAAAGGTTACCGAGTCTTTTCGGAAATCTGACCGGCTTTTCGTGCTCTTCGGGGGTGCGCGTAAAGGGGAAGCGGCGGCTAAAGCCTCCATTGCTAGATGGCTCAAAGAGGCGATCGCGTCCGCGTATCTGTTGCAACAGCGGTCTGTTCCGGAGGGTCTGAGGGCTCATTCTACTAGGGCTCAGGCGACCTCTTGGGCGGAGTATAGCCTGGTTCCGCCGGCAGATATCTGTAGGGCGGCCACTTGGTCGTCTCTGCATGCTTTCAGTAGACACTATCGCTTAGATGTGTCAGCGGCTCGGGATTCCTGTTTTGGTTCGGCGGTTCTGCGCGCCGGATGGCAAGGTCCCGCCCGGTCTTAACTGCTCTGTTACATCCCGATGTTGGAGGACTAAACTGGATTACCGAACAGGAAATGGAAATTACACTAACCTGGTAATTGTAGTTCCTGGAGGGTCCAGTTTAGTCCTCCTTCCCTCCCGACTATCTGCTAATGTGGTGCGGCGCGCCTTTCCGAACGGTTGATATTAAGACGGTTCCTCTTGCCGTTCGGTCCCTCTGTGGCAGCCGCGTTTTTTGCAGAGGCTCTTCCCTGTCTCGGGGGTTCAGGCAGCTCCTGAACTTCTGGTGGGGAGCGGTGTTTTGATTCCTGAGGCGTCGGTGCCGGCGCAATGCAGTGTTCTGACTTCCTCGTTTGGGGAGGGGGTTGGATATTCCTTGGGGGGGAACAAATTGTTCTTTAATTAGGTCATTTTGTATATTAATCTAATGTGTTGCTTCGTTAAGTATGCTTTGTTACTAGTACACTGGGGACTTCTGGGAGCTCCTGCTGCATATATACTACAGAAGATTTGATTGGTCCAGTCTCCCGGCTGCAGGAGGAGGGGCACTACCCGATGTTGGAGGACTAAACTGGACCCTCCAGGAACTACAATTACCAGGTTAGTGTAATTTCCATTTTTCAGCCTCTTCTTATTTATAAGGAGGAATGACTTCTGCCCCCTTCAGTTCTGTGGCATCACAAGAACCCCGCCGAGCCCTCTCATTATCTTAGGATGTATTCCATTTGGTCCCACAGCCTTATCCACTTTCAGTATTACTAGATGCTTAGAAAACCGGGTTTACCATATGTACCCTTCTTTTTCCAATGTGATCTTCAGTGAATACTATATTCCAGGAAGAATACAACATAACCTTAGCCCACAAGCCTCAAGCGCTGTAGCTGTATACAATTAGAACAAGCCCATATACACACTGGGAATTGGACTCTGTACTTCACAGTGTTGATCCTTTGATTATCTACACCCTACACCTACACTGTGTGTAAGTGTAAAACGCTTTGAATGGTAGAAAGGTGGTATACAAATAAGTTTAAATAAGTATTTGAACATTTCTTCAAAATACCCAAACCTGTGGTTGACCCATAACTAAGATTTTATTAAAGAGTCAAGCTGTGTCACTACAGAACTTCATCAGCTGTTTCTTGCCAGCCCAGCAACAGGCATTCCATTTCATCCTTCCAGTCTAGTCCAGAGACGTGGGTTATGCTCATCCACCAGCAGGGGGAGACTGAGAACAGCAAGCTCAAATCTTTTCCCTTGAGGAGCCTGTGCTTCCCTGCAGACCTCAGTCTCCAGCAGGTGCCTGAGCATAGGCTTGTTCTGTCTGTCTGTTGTTTTTCCTTAGTTAAGTGCTGGGTTGTGATTTTGGGGTGCAGAACCCGGTGGTACTGGGTCATTCCTCCAGCTGCTTCTCTGTTCCGTTTGGGCAGTAGGACACAGCAACTCTTGGGAGGAGGCTGAGGGTTGAACTCTCTGCTCCTGCTTGAATCCATTTAAAAAAAAAAAAAGAGGATCAACAGGCAGCATCAGCAGAGGTAGCTGCAGCACTGCGGGACCTCCGGGAGCCGGTGAGTCAGGATGGGAGAGATTCCCGCATGACATGCACATGGCTGACTTTGAAAGGGCCGTTGTGCAGCATGTGGCAGCTGCAGGAGCTTGCTCTCTGTGGTAGGGCTCTGCTGTGTCTGCATTAAGGAGAGCATGGATGCCGTGGAGAGCTTAGTCGGCAGCTTCCTTTGGGGAAGTCTGGGACACTCACGGTTTTGGCAGGAACAGTCGCCATCTTGTCTGCTGCTTCTTCTGCCTCAGAGTGCAGAGAAGCTCCTTTTTTTTTTTTTTTCAGCCAGTGGCCCCGAAGCTCCCAAGGTGGTTGGAGGGGGTCTGAATAGCAGGGGCAAGTCCCCTTATTCCCTGGAGCCTTTTTAATGCGGCAAGGCTTTGGAGAGGGGTCCCTTAATTGGAAGGGGGTGTCCCTCCTTGAAGGGGAGACTGTCGGTCCTGGCGGTGAGGAAGTTCCCGCACCAGGAGATTCCAGACTTGGAGTTCTTAGGGGCCCTAGAGGATCCATCTGATTATTTGGAGGATCCGGACCCTGAGGTGTTAGAAGAGGGGGAACTCCCTGCTAGGGAGGATTCCTCAGCTATTCACATACTTCATAGGGATGAGCTTCCCTCTCTCATTGTCAAGACCTTGGCAGCTTTGCAGATCGCGGATGATCCACTGCTGGACCCTGCGAACAAGGTGGATCTGCTCGTTGAGGGTATTCAAAAACTGCCTCGCTCCTTTCCATGGTGGTCAAGGTCATGGTTGATGAGGAGTGGAAGGTTCCAGATACCGGCCGGCCTCCTCCGGATGAATGCACTAGTCACCAGGAAGACTACCATGCCAGTGGAAGGAAGGACAGCCTTGAAGGATCTGCAGGATCAGCCTATGGAGGCGCTGCTTAAGCAGGCCTTTGAGGTTTTGGCTCTGGCCTTACAGGGAGCCATCTGCGGCTCCTATGTGGCTTGGGCTTGCCTATGTTGGTTGCTGAAGATTTTGGAGGTGTCTCTCCAGGAGATGGCAGCCTAGGAGAAGCAGCCCATTTGGAGTCTGGGACCGCCTTCTTGGCTGATCTCCCTTACAACCTGCTTAGGGCCTCAGCCAAGTCAGTGACGACGGTGGTGGCTGCTAGGCAGTTGTTGTGGCTATGAAACTGGCTAGCAGATTTGGCCTCCAAGATGAAGTTGAGCAAGCTCCCCTTCTCAGGGAGGCTTCTGTTTGGGGAGGGTTTGGAGAAGCTGGTAAAGGACCTGGGAGATACTAAGATCGCGAGGCTCCCAGAGGCCGAGGCCAAGCCCAAGGTGGCGGGCTGGGGGACCTCTTCTTGAGGTCGGGGGCATGAAGTGAGGGAGTTCTGCCCGTTCCTTGGTGGTTGGGGTGGCAGAGGGAGGGCCACAGGTGGTTCTGGTGTTGCCATGTCCTCCCAATGAAGGTTTGGGGGCCCTGAGAGAGGAGCAGTCAATAGGAAGTCACCAAAATTGATTTTATCCCACCTGGGCCCAAATTACAATGGACGCTTGGGTCCTGGCAGTCATACAGCATCCAGCTCCCGATCAGGTCAGGACAGCAACTGGGAGGCCTAAACTCCTCCCGATCACCAGCCCAAGCCAACCGGGGATGCTGCTCCACAGCCTGCCCATCTTTAAAAGAATTGTACCTCTAGGTGCACCTGTGCCTGGCGGGCCCGTGCCTAGGGGCCACACCAAAGGGCCCTTGCGCATGGACCAAAGAGATCCACCAACAACCCAGAAAGAAGACAAGGCAAGCGAAGAAACTCCCAAAATAACCAGCAACCCAGCTGGTAAGCCAGACAAACTATTCACAAGTCACCCTACTACCTGACTACCTTTTTTAACTATCATATAATGATATCTTTCTGAAACAAATGTAATACTGAACAACCAACTAAATTACTTGTATAGACTCTGCTGTAGGTGAAGATTGTCCTTTCTTTGTCTTTGCCATCTACATATACACTGAACAAAGCTGTAGAAATAAAACACACCTCAAACCTTGTATACTTGTATATTTGCATACACTGCTGAAGGTTAAGATTGTCCTTTCCTTACCTTTGCCGCCTACCCTATAACCCGATCTACACTTAACAAAGTTATAGAAATAGAACACATTTCAAATCTAACTCCTACCCACACAAACCTGCAGCATACATCAGCTGCAGGAAACACAGAAATGGAACGCAAAGCATTAATAACCGTAATGTGCATAACCACTCTAAGTATAGCTACCCCTGCAATGCACCAAACCTATCACCCAACACAGCTAACTTACAACATACCAATAATAACCATATAGTTACCGATAAATGGATACAGATCCCTAGGAACAGCACACAACACAACTCAAAGGCGCATCCATGTAATCTCATACAACGGACCTCGTACAAAGATTACCAATCAACATAATCCTATCATATTAAACTGCTTTCTAATAAACGCTAGATCAGTCAAAAATAAAATCCCTATCTTGCTCGATTATGTTCATGATAATAACTCTGATGTCATGTTGTTCACAGAAACATGGCTTGCAGACAAGGACACAGCCCTACTTAACCAAATCAACCAGCCTAATTATGAAACTTTCTACACCACTAAAAAAAATAAACGTGGAGATGACGCCTTAATTCTTACAAAGAAGGTCCTAAAACCCATCCTAATAGCCAATACATAATAAGAACATAAGATATACCATACTGGGTCAGACCAAGGTCCATCAAGCCCAGTATCCTGTTTCCAACAGTGGCCAATCTAGGTCATACGTACCTAGCAGTTTCCCCAAAAGACACAGGTTCCACAATGCTTGTACTGGGTCAAGCATTGATATCCTGGGTCCCTTCTTAATAATGGTTTATGGACCTTTCCTCCAGGAACTTGTCCAAACCTTTCTTTAAACGCAGCTACACTAACAGCCTTTACTACATCCTCCGGTAACAAATTCCAGAGTTTGATTACATGTTGAGTGAAAAAAAAATTTCTTTTATTAATCTTAAATAGTTTACCCTGTAACGTCATTGCATGTCCCCTAATCTTTCTATATTCTGATAACGTAAACAATCGATCTACCTTTACCCATTCCACTCTATTCATTAATTTATAGACTTCTATCATATCTCCCCTCAGCCGTCTTTTTTCCAGGTTAAAGAGCCCTAACCTTTTTAGTTTTTCTTCATAGGAGTATCCTTCCATCCCCTTTACCATTTTGGTGGCTCTTCTCTGAACCTTTTCTAATAACGCTATATCCTTTTTAAGATACGGCGACCAGAATTGCACACAATATTCAAGGTGCGGTCTCACCATGGAACGATATAGAGACATAATATCTTTTTGTTTTATTTTCCATTCCTTTCCTTATGATACCTAGCATTCTATTAGCTCTCTTGGCCGCCGCTGCACACTGGGTCAAGTGTTTTAACATGTTATCCAAAATGACGCCTAAATCTTTTTCCTGGGTGGTGGTTCCTAATGTGGAACCTTGCATCGTGTAACCATAGTTTTGGGTTGTTCTTCCCTAGGTGCATAACTTTGCACTTGTCCACATTAAATTTCATCTGCCATTTTGATGCCCAGTCTTCCAATTTATCAAGATCCTCTTGCAATTTCCCACAATCCTCTTGGGTTTTAACAACTTTAAATAGTTTTGTGTCATCTGAAAATTTGATAACCTCACTTGTTGTTCCACTTTCCAAGTCATTTATGAATATGTCAAAAAGCAGCGGACCCAGCACAGATCCCTGGGGTGCACCACTATTCACCTTTCTCCATTGGGAAAATTGGCCATTTAGCCCTACCTTCTGCTTTCTATCTTTTAACCAGTTCCTGATCCACAATAGTACACTGCCTCCTATCCCATGACTCTTTAGTTTTGCCAAAAGTCTCTGATGAGGGACCTTGTCAAAGGCTTTCTGAAAGTCCAGATACACCATCTCAACCGACTCGCCTTTGTCCACCTGTTTATTCTCACCTTCAAAAAAACATAACGGATTAGTAAGACAAGATCTTCCTTATCTAAAGCCATGTTGGCTGTCTCCCATTAGGCTATGACTATCTACATGCTGAGTAATTTTATTCTTTATGATGGTTTCTACCATTTTTCCCGGTACTGACGTCAGGCTCACTGGTGTGTAGTTTCCTGGATCACCCCTGTAACCCTTTTAAAAAATTGGCGCTACATTGGCGATCCTCCAATCTTCAGGTATTACAGATGATTTTAATGAAAATTCACAGATTACTAATAGCAGGTCTGCAATCTCATATTTCAGTTCTTTCAACACCCTTCGATGTATACCATCCGGCCCAGGTGATTTGCTACTCTTCAGTTTATCTAATAGTTGTAATACATCTTCCCGATGTATTGATATTTCCTTCAATTCTTCTGCACCTTTAAATACCACGTCAGTCATGGGTAACATCCCTACATCTTCCTCAGTAAAGACCGAAGCAAAGAATTCATTCTGTTTCTCTGCTACCGCCTTTTCGCCTCTTAGTGCCCCTTTAACCCCTCTATCATCTAATGGACCAACTGACTCTCTCACTGGTTTTTTGCTACGAATGTACTTGAAAAAGTCTCTTATTTCGTGTTTTTGCTTCCGCAGCGAGCTTCTGCTCAAATTCTCCCTTTGTCTGCCTTATTAGTGCCTTGCATTTGACTTGCCAGTGCTTGTGCTGTTTCCAGGTTTCGTCGTTTGGCTCTTTTTTTTCCATTTCCTGAAAGATGCTTTTTTGGCAACAGCCTCTCTGTCCTCACCTTTAAACCATGCTGGCAGTTTTTTGGACTTCCTTCCACTTTTCTTAAAGCATGGAATACAGCTGGTCTGGGCTTCCAAGATAGTAGTTTTCAACAACACCCAAGCTTGATGTAAGTCTTTAACCTTTGCAACTGCTCCTTTTAGTTTTTTCTTAACTATTTTCCTCATTTTATCATAGTCTCCCTTTCGAAAGTTAAAAGGTAGTACGGTGGATTTCCTTACTATCCCTCCTCGACTAATTAAATCAAATGTGATCATGCTATGATCACTATTGCCAAGTGGCCCCAACACCCTTATCTCTTGTACTAGATCTGGTGTTCCACTAAGGACTAGGTCTAATATGGCTCCTCCTCTGGTCGGTTCATGAACCAGCTGCTCCAAGAAGCAGTCATTTATTTCATCTAGGAACTTTATCTCCCTAGCATGTCCTGCCGTGACACTGACCCAGTCGATACCGGGGTAATTGAAATCACTCATTATTATTACTGCGATACCAGCTATGATCGGTTAGATACCCTCGTAGTTGAAACCAAAGAGGTAACTTTTTACCTGATATACAGAGCACCATCACAAGATGCCAATTATCTAAGCACAAGACTTGAATCAGTATGCACTCTTACTCACCCTAACAAGGAATTAATATTACTAGGCGACTTTACCCAAGCACACTCATTCATTAGTTCTTTGAATGAAATGGACTTCATGCAAATTATAAATTCATTGTCCCATAATAAAGGAAAAACCTTAGATCTACATAGTAAATGAAAAGACGGCAGATAAAGACCAGTATGGTCCATCTAGTCTGCCCAGCAATATGGCAGGAGTAGGTGCACCCCTACCCATGTCTGTGCTTAGTGGTGCACCCACCAGGAGCAGGTGCACCCCTCCCCATATCTTTGTTTCTTTGTATAGGGGTGAACCCACCGCTCCTCCCCCAACCCCCATCGCTCCATGTAGGACACCCCTATTTGTTGAGAAATTAGATGGTTCAGTTTATTTTGATTTAATCTTGTTGCTGTAAAGTGGTCCACTATGTCTGTCCCAGGCCACTTTGAATTCCATCACTGTGTTTGCCCCCACCACCTCCATCTGGAGGGCATTCCAAGCATCTACAACCCTTTCAGTAAAAAAGTATTTCCTGACATTGCCTTTCAATTTACCACCTTGCAGCTTCATGTCATGCCCTCTAGTTTTACAGCTTCCCCGTCTCTGGAAGAGGTTTGTTTGTTCATTATTTCTCTTTAAGTATTTAAAGGTCTGACTCATATCTCCCCTATCCCTCCTCTCCTCCAGAGTGTACATATATTGGTTTTCAAGTCTCTCCTCATAAGGTTTCTAACGCAGGCTCCAAATCATTTTGGTCGCCTTCCTCTGAACAGCTTCCATTCTTTTTACATCCTTTGCAAGATACGATCTCCAAAACTGAACACAGTATTCCAAGTGAGGCCTCACCAGAGACTTATACAGTGGCACTAGTACCTCTTCCTTTCTGCTGGTAATTCCTCTTCAAATGCAGCCCAACATCCTCCTGGTTTTTGCCACCGCCTTGTCGAACTGTTTTGCCACCTTGAGATCTACAGAAATAATCACACCGAGGTCTTTCTCCTGCTCCGTGCACACCAACCTCTTACCCCCTATCGCGTATATTTCCCTTGGATTTCTGCTACCCAAGTGCATGCCACTGCACCTCTTCGCATTAAATCTTAATTGCCAAGCATCAGACCATTCCTCCAGCTTTTGCAGATCCCTCCTCATGTTAAGCATTCCCTCGGGGGAGTCCACTCTGTTGCAAATTTTCATGTCATCTGCAAAAAGACAGACTTTTCCATTCAGTCCTTTAGCAATATCACTCACCAAAACATTGAACAATGCCGGGCCTAGGACTGAACCCTGAGGCACCCTGCTAATCACCTTCCTATCATCCGAGTGAGCTCCATTTACCATTACCATCTGTTGTCTGTCAGTCAACCAATTTCTGATCCAGTTTACCACCTTGGGACCCATCCCCAAACTACTGAGTTTATTGATAAGCCTCCTATGAGGGACAGTATCAAAGGCTTTGCTGAAATCCAGATAGATGACATCCATCACATGTCCTTGATCTAGTTCTTTGATCACCCAGTCAAAGAACTCAATCAGATTTGTCTGGCAACATCGCCCCTCGGTAAAACCATGTTGCCTCGGATCCTATAACCCACTGGTTTTGAGAAAGTTCAGGAGCGTCTCCGTTACTTTTCCCGCCACCGAGGTAAGGCTCACAGGCCTGTAGTTTGACACGTCTTCCCTGTCACCACTTTTGTGTAGAGGTACGACGTCAGCCATTCTCCAGTCCTGAGGAACCTCTCCTGTTTCCAAGGATCTGTTGAAAACATCCTTTGACGGCCCTGCAAGAACCTCTCTGAGCTCTTTCAGTATCCTGGGATGTATCCCATCCGGTTCCATGGCCTTGTCCACTTTCAGTTTTGCAAGTTGTTCTTACACCTCTCCTCTCTGAATGGTGTGGTGTCTTCGTCATTCCCATTTATATATTTGGGAGTCACAGGTCGTCCTTCTCCAGGGTTTTCTTTAGTAAAAACGGAGCAGAAGTATTTGTTTAGTAATTTCGCTTTATCAATGTCATTCCGTTCTACGATCCCCATCCCCAATATTCAAATCAGTACCCACCCCCAACATTCCAACATTGCACTCCCTCATAACAGTCATCCTGAAACACCTAGATAAAATAATCACAATGATGAACACAACCACAGCCCCAGGAGACCCACGCCCTGTCAGCTGGGTAAAGATGACACATGATGCATTGGCCCCAACAATGCAAAAAATAGTAAACCTTTCCCTAACTCAGAGATATATGCCAAAATCCCTGAAACAGGCTTCTATACGCCCAATCCTAAAATCAAACACATTAGACAAACTTCAATCCAGCTCCTACCGCCCAATATCGAGCACCATACATAACAAAGATAATAGAAAAAATTGTTCAGAACCAGCTGCAAGACCACTTAGACTCCAATACCCCTATTGACCCACAACAATACAGCTTAAGAATACATCACGGGATGTAAACCCTCATTATAGCCCTCTTCAATACTCTCATAAAAGGTATAGAAACACCCAGGAATGCATTCATAATGATATTCCTCGATACTGCATCAGCATTTGATTCAATTAGCCCCAATATACTCTTAACAAGATCACAACAAATTGGAATTTGTGAAACGGCCCTCAACTGGTTCATATCTTACCTGAAGGACCGCATGCAACAGGTAAGAATCGGTCAAAACACATCAAAACCAAGGAATCCCTCAAGGATCAGAATTATTTAACATCTACCTCCCAAACTATCCGCAGCATCTTTCGCAAGCATAAAGTGAACTTCCACATTTATGCTGATGATATAATGATGTGCCTTCCAATCACCACCACAAAAGTTAACCTAGGACGAATTACGGCATGCTACCATGAAGCCTTCCAATGGCTTTTATCAAACAACCTGAAGGGTAACCTGCAATAAAACTGAAGCTATCTTCAACACCAGAGACAAAGAATTCTGCCCCCCCAACACAAATACAACTTGGAGAAGTAGCAATTGTAGTGAAGGAAGAGGTAAAATACCTAGGAATAACCCTAGATAAATCCCTGCGCCTTACTACACATATAAATAAATCCACTCAAAGCCATCTGTAGAAAGATAAAGATGCTCCAACGACTAAGACCCCTATTAGAACCATCAGACTTCAGAACAGTCATACAGACAGTGATCAAACTACACACAGACTATTGTAACGGTATTATACAAGGTCTTCCTAAGTAAACACTAGCACACCTGCAGCTGGCACAAAATACAGTAGCTCATGTAATAATGCAAGCATCTGGATCAGAACACATCACCCCAACCTTACACAGACTGCACTGGCAGCCCATTGCCAGTAGAAGCAAATACAAGAACCTGGTTATCATATTTAAACTGATCCATAACATATCACCATCTTACCTTACCACTCTAATATCCAAAACACCAGACAGAGAGGGGAATGTACACACAACTCCCTTTCCACACCAGCTGACTTCTGAAAAACAAATAAAATAACAGATAACGGAGCAATTTCATATTATGCCCCAATTCTATGGAATTCCCTCACCCCAACAATAAGAGAAAAAATCTCATGGAATTCAGAAAAAGAATAAAAACACTACTATTTACAGAACACTACGGGTAGCTCCACTCGGAATCAATCACCTGCCAACACTGACCCCCATTAATAACCGCATGTAAATAACTCTTGGATGATGATTCAAATTATTTGCATCTTAATTGCCCAACTGCTCTGTAATTCATTCACTGACTGATGGACACCACTAATAGCCCATCACAGTTACCACCAAGCTACTATAATTCCATAACCAGCTATACTGTAAATAGTTAACTCTGTGTTTACTATTTGTACATATGTACTGTTTTGTTGTACAAAGTTAACTATGTCAGATGTAAATGTTCAAGTTCTGTTTATTGTAAACCGCCTTGACCGCCGGATAAGGCAATATAAAAGTCTTTGAAATAAATAAATATGCAAGGTGCTATGCCCTCAAGTTTGCCAGACCTCTCATGGATATCTTCATGATGTCTCCTTTTCAAGCCCCTGCCAGAGATGCTCGACTGCCTTCTCTGGCTAGAGGCCATAGAGGCCGTGCCCCAGAAGAGTGGAGAATGGGGCATTACTCCATTTACTTTGCGGTTCCCAAAAATGAAGATTCCTGATGACCTATTCTGAATCTGAAAGGGGTAAAGGGCCCTCCAGGTTCTGCGTTTTCGCATGTAGACCCTGCAGACCATCATTGTGGCCATCTGGCAAGGGAAGTTTTTGACATCTCTTTATCTTTCCAAGGCATATCTGCATATTCCCATTGGTCCGGAGCATCAACACTTTTTGTATTTTGCAGTTCTGCAAGTGCATTTTCAGTTTCAGGCCCTCCTCTTTAGGATGGCCACTGCCCCTTGGGTTTTCACCATGTTGATGTGGTGGTGGCAGCAGCCCTATAGAAGCAGGGCATTCTGGTGGACCTGTATCAGGACGATTGGTTGATTTGAACAAAATTCTTGCAGGAGAGTTGGGAGGCGATGGCCTGTGTGATTTGCCGGCTGCAGGAACTCGGTTGGGTTGTGAATTTCTCCAAGAGTTAACTGTCCCCTGTGCAGTCCCTGGAGTACCTGGGTACCCCCTTCAACACACAGCGGGAGATGGTATTTCTTCTCAAGGGCAGGATAGTGAAGCTGCAGGGGCAGGCACAGATGTTGCAGGTGATTCCCACCTGAGAGCTTGGGACTACTACCTGCAGGTACTCTGCACAATGGCAGCCTCCCTGGAGTTAGTGCCCTGGGCTCAACTCCACATATGACCCCTCCGAGCGGCGCTCTTGGTGCGATGGTCCCCACAGGTGCAGTTGATGGAGGTTCACCTTTCTCTACTGGTGCGAACCCAAGAGAATTTGGACTGGTGGCTCAACTCAACCCATCTTGTGGCCAGGATGCTCCTTGAGACCCCAGACTGGGGGGTGGTTATGATGGGATGCCAGTCTTTTTGGCTGGGGGGCTCATTGACATGGTCACATTGCCCAGGGAATAGTGGTCTCCAGAGAAGAGCCTTGGAGCTTTCAATTGCCTGGAGACCAGGGCCGTTCATTTGGCCCTGCAGTCTTTCCTTCCCACAGTTTGGTGCAGGCTGTGAGGTTGTGGCAGTGGATGGAAGCCCATCTGCTTTGGTGTCGACATCACATGTGGCTGGGACAGACAGTGTCTAGGAGGATTACCCGAGTCATCATCTCTTGGACCCAGGAGAGTGGTTCCTGTCGGAGATGGCATTCCAGCTGATAGTGGTGCACTGGGGTGTTCCCATGATGGATTTGATGGCGACCGTTGGTGAATGCTAAGGCCCCCCCCCCCCCAGGTTCTTCAGCAGGCTCAGGGAGCGCATGATGGAGGGACTTGATCCACTGGTCCAGCCCTGACTCAGAGGTGGTCTTCTCTGTGTGTTCCTTCCATGGCCTTGATCGAGCATGTCCTGCAGAGGGTCAAGGCCCATGTGGATCACGTGCTGTTGATGGCTCTGGATTGGCTGTGGTCCAGGTGGTGGAGCCTCTCTCCCCTTCCTCTGGAGGCAGGCCTTCTGATTCAGGGCCATCTCCGAATGGTTCTCTCTTATGGTTTGGCTCTTGAAAGGGCGCGGTTAGGGCATAAAGGGTATGCCCCCAAGGTGGTTAATACCTTGCTGCAGTTGCAAAAGCATTCTTCTTCCCTGGCCTTATGTGTGGGTCTGCTGTGTTTTTGAGGCTTGGTGCCAAGAGAGATGTGTGGCCCCTAGGGTCTGGTGTCCCAGATATTTTGGCTTTCCTGCAGGATGGCCTCAGAGGGTCTGGCGTTGAACTTCTTGAAGATGCAGGTAGCGGAACTGGCATTTTTCTAGGGCCTGGTACAGGGTGTGTCCCTCGCCTTTCACCAGGATGTAGTCTGGTTTTGGGGGGGGGAGGAGTCAAGCACTTGAGACCGCCTTGCCGTCCCCTATTTCTGTCCTGGGACCTTAACTTGGTCCTCCTGCACTCGGAGCCCTGTTTGAGCATTTGAGAGCCCCCTTGAAGGCTTTGACCATCAAGGTAGAGTGTCTGGTGGCTATTTGCTTGGTGTATCACATTTCTGAGCTGCAGGCTCTCTTGTACAGGAAGCCTTATTTGGTGATCACAATAGAAAGGGTAATCCTTCATCCAGTTCTTTCCTTCTTGCTGAAGATCATTTCAGTGTTCCATCTTAATTGGGCGGTGTCCTTATCAACCTTTGGTGGTCCTCTGGACTCACCAAGCCTAGGAGTTTACGCTTATTCAATGTCCACAGGGTGCATAAGCTGTATTTGAAGGTGATTGAGGCATTTCAGCACCTAGAACATCTTTGTGCTCTTTGGTGGGTCTCACAAGGGTGAGGGAGTGGCCAAGGTAGCTATTTCCTGTTAGATTTGGGATGCTATTGAATCCGCGTATTTGCTGAAAGGGTGCATGGTCCTATGGGGGTTCCGGGTCCATTCTACTAGTGCCCAAACGGCCTCTTAGGTGGTGTTCAGCCTTGTTCTGCTACAGGAGATTTGCAGGGTGGCAACGTGGTCATCCCTCCATTCCTTTTTGCGTCATTACCAGCTGGATGTGCAGGCCCATCAGGATGCACAGTTCAAGGCTTGGGTATTAAAACCCAGAGTTTCTTTATCCACCCTGCGATAGTACAGCTTTGTTGCGTAAGGTAAGTGAAAGCTCCCAGGTAGGTGATACCCATTTCCATATAGGTATTTAATGTAACAGGGGTAACATATGGAAAGCAGTGTGTATAAATGCCCATAGCATGGGAAATAAGATCCCTGATGTTGAAGCTTTGGTGGCAGTTACAGAAACATGGTTCACAGAAAACCATGATTGGGATGTAACTATACCTGGCTATACTTTATTCAGAAAGGACAGGGTAGGAAGAAGGGGAGGAGGAGTGGCACTATATGTACAAAATACTATTAAAGCTTTGGAATTACAGAGCTTAAAAGGGAGAGAAGGAGGCATTGTGGGTTAAACTAGAAAGAGGGAAAGAGAAATCTATTTGCATTGGTGTGATATACAGACCTCCCTCACAAGAGGGTGGACAGAGAGTTAATTGAAGACATATGCAGCATTGCTAGGAAAGGGGAAGTGCTACTGATAGGAGATTTCAATATGCCAGATGTTGTTTGGCACATTCCTGCTGCAGTATCATCTAGAAGTAAGGAGATCCTGGATTCTCTACAGGGAGAACTCTTCAGGCAATTGGTAACAGACCCCACACGTGAAGGGGCCATACTGGACTTGGTGCTTACCAATGGTGAAAGTGTTTCTGTTGTTGTAGTGGGAGATCATTTTGCATTCAGTGATCACCAGGTGGTGTGGTTCAGTATTAGGACTAGGGCTGTTAGAATCCATTCAAAGGTGAGGATCTTAGACTTTAGGAAGACTAACTTTGCGAAGATGGGCCAATACCTCAGGGAGTCGTTAGTTGGATGGGAACAGCTGGGGGATGTAGAAAAACCAGGCAAAACTGAAAGGGGATATTTTAAGGGCAACCAACCAAGATAAAGGTAAAAGGAAAAGGAGACCGCTATGGTTTTCGAAAGAAGTAGCTGAAAAAGTGAAGAAAAAGAGGGAGGCCTTCATGAAATACAAGAGATCACAGAGAGAAGAAGACAGGCATCTGTATTTGGAAAAACGTAGAGAAGCTAGCAAAGTAGTCAAGAAGGCAAAGATTCAGAAGGAGGAGGAAATAGCCAATGCAATAAAATGGGGGGATAAGACATTTTTCAGATATATTAGTGAGAAGAGGAAGGGCAAAATACTCAAGGGTGCAGGGGAGGAATATGTAGAAGCTGATAAGGATAAAGCGGAATTGCTTAACAAATATTTTTGTTCTGTGTTGACAGATGAAGAACCAGGAGCAGGACCTCAGAAAACACCCACATATAGGAACAGAAGCGAGGGACATTTTGAACAATTTTCAGAAGACTGTGTTCGTGAGAAACTAGCTCAACTTAAAGTAGACAAAGCGATGGGACCAGATGGGATACACCCTAGAATGCTGAGGGAACTTGGGGACGTTCTAGCAACTCCACTGACTGACCTTTTCAATGCCTCGTTGGAGTCGGGAGTGGTGCCAAAGGACTGGAGAGAGGCTCATGTGGTGCCTTTACACAAAAGCAGAAGTAAGGAGGTGGTTGAAAACTACAGGCCGGTTAGTTTAACTTCGGTGGTGAGTAAATTATTGGAAACGCTGCTGAAAGAGAAAATAGTGAGGTTTCTGGAGTCCAGCAGATTACAGGATCTGAGGCAGCATGGATTCACCAGAGGCAGGTCTTGTCAGACAAATCTGATTGATTTCTTTGACTGGGTGACCAGGGAGTTGGACCGAGGGAGAGCTCTAGATGTGGTGTATTTAGATTTCAGTAAAGCCTTTGACACTGTTCCTCACAGGTGACTTATAAACAAACTGAGCACCCTAGGGATGGACCCTAACGTTACTGCTTGGGTTAGTGGTTGGGTGGGAGGCGACAAAGAGTACAAGTAAATGGAGCTCAGTGGTGATTGGGCTTGACTCTTTATTGAAAGTATTTTTTGAATATTTCTTTATTTCCTTGTTACCATTTACACGTTCCTTCTCTTCTTCTTTCAGTCTTTTATCTGCACCCTTCTTTTCCACTGCCAGCTCCAGACTTCTTTGTTCTACCTTGCTGTACCATATACCTGGAACAGACTACCTGAGTCAGTATGTCAGGCTTCATCTCTGATTCTGTTCAAATCCAGGCTATAAACCCACCTCTTCAAGGCTGCTTCTGGATACTGACCCCCTTTATTCTCCTGTTTTACCACCTATGTGTGCTATACCATTTCCATTTAGTTCCTCCCTAGTACCCTGTTTGTATTTGTCTGTCTTAGATAGATGGTGAGCTCTTTTGTGAAAGTACTCTTTTACATGTTTAATTACAGCACTGCTTTATTCCTTGTAGCGCTCTACAAATAAATAGTAGTAGTAGTCTGACAGTCCCTCTTCTGCCCTTTCTTCTTTCACTGTTATTCCTGAAAAGTATCTTTTCACTTTTCTTTGCCACCTTTGCTGTTTGATTCACATCATAGTTTTATCCTGACTGCTTTCCCTGCTTATTCAGATTTTCCTAGATAAATCTTCTCTCACCCTCTTTCTGCAGCTCCTTCTACTTTCTGAATTCAAATCTTTTTGCCCTTCATTTTTCATCCACCTTCATTGAACATTCCCCACCCCCTGGAAACATGCTCTCATCCGACCCTTACTTAAGAAATCCACCCTGGACCCACTCGACCCCAATAACTATCGCCCCGTCTCAAATCTTCCCTTTCTCTCTAAACTGCTCGAGAAACTTGTTTTTGCACAACTCACTCACCACCTTGACTCCACTAATCTTCTTCATCCCTGTCAATCTGGCTTTCGTTCGGGACACAGCGTCGAGACTATTCTTCTGGCTTTCACCAATTCCCTGCACACTGCCCACGATCGAGGTGACATTTCGGTGGCGGTGGCACTCGATCTCTCCGCCGCCTTTGATTTAGTCGACCACTCACTCCTCCTTTCTCGTTTGCATGACATTGGCCTTCGCAGTACTGTCTTGCATTGGTTTCACTCTTTCCTTTATTCCCGCTCTGCCGCGGTCCTCCCCTCCTCCTCCTCTCGCCCTCCTTCTGACTCCTTCCCACTAGCTTGCGGTGTTCCTCAAGGCTCCGTACTGGCCCCCCTTCTCTTTAATATCTTTCTCACTCCGCTCACACTGCTTGTTCAACAATTCGGGATCACAGCCTTCTACTACGCAGACGACATTCTTCTTCTTCACCATACTTCTCCTGTCTCTCCTGATTTAGCTCCTCTTAATGCCTGTTTAGCTGCTGTTTCTGACTGGTTAGTTCACAACTGTTTACATCTTAACCTCTCCAAAACCATCGCCATCTGGTTCTCTCCTGGTCGTCAGCCCCCCTCTTTTGCTCCTTCTTTCGCTAACGCTCCCGTTCCTCTAGTCACCACATTTCGCTACCTTGGGGTTCTCTTTGACTCGGATCTCTCCTTCTCAGCACATGTCTCCCACGTTTCTAAACTTTCCTTCTTCCACTTGCGTCGAATTCGTGCCATTCGTCCTTTCCTCTCCTTCTCTGCTTTAGTTACCTTACTACTCACCCTTGTCATTTCTCGCCTTGACTTCTCGAATTCCATTTTCCCCGGTATTTCCAAATTACAGCTCTCCCGACTACAACGCATTCAAAATACTGCTGCCCGTCTTGTTACCCACTCCTCCGTCAGAGATCATGTCACTCCTCTCCTTTTTCGACTTCACTGGCTTCCCGTTTCCTATCGCATTCAATTTAAGCTTCTCACATTAACTCACAAGGCATTACACACCTCCACCCCCCAATACCTGGCTGATATGCTTCATTTTCACACCCCCCGCCATACACCTCGCTCCTTCCATCTCAACCGTCTAACCTTACCCCCACCCTCTCGAGCACACCTCCAGTCCACCCGCTCCTCAGCTTTTTTCTTTGTAGCCCCTGCACATTGGAACTCTCTCCCTCCACCCTTACGACTCGAGTTTCATTACCCCACATTTAAACGTTCTCTTAAAACCTACCTATTCTCCCTTGCCTTCAACCTTCCCCCTCCCTAGCCTACGCCCTTCATATCCCCACCTCCCCATTTTTCCTCTACTTCTGTCTCTATCTCTTTCTCTTCATTATTTGTAACTTCCTTTCCAAATTTTTCTGGCTAACTGCCATTCTATGCTTGTTGATTTTCTATTGTACACCGCTCTGCTTACCCATGAAGGGCGGTTAATCAAATAAATGAAAATGAAAATGAAAATGATCATCCTGGTCTCCTTTTCTTCTTTTATTTGCTCTGCCATTGTAAAGATGTGTTGCCTTGACTCTAATTACTCTTAAATTAGCCCACTGTTCTTCTACATTTGGAAGATTTTCAAGATCTTCTAGTAGTACTCTGAGGTAATGTCCTATTTTGATTGACACCCTTTTTTCTTGTTTTTACGTGGTGGAATATCACTGAAGATGAAGGGACTACCTACCTAGCTTTTAGAAACGCTTGCTTTGATTTTAATTATCAGGTTCGGTATCATCCCCTCCCTCATGGGTTCGATTACTATTTGCTCAAAGAGAGCAGGGCACCTTGAAGGAAATCTAGGATCTCTCTACTTCTTATTTTGCAGATTGGATGCACCAAGTAGTTTCCTGAGATTATAATATGCTGGATCTTATTTTGAAGGGGTACTTGGTGGTATTGTGTACCGGCACCTTTATTTTATTGTCTGCTAAAATTGATCTATGGTTGTCATATATTTATGTAAAAGACCCACATATTGTTTTATTTATTGTAAATTTCTACACACACATAGCGGAAACATTGTTAACATAGTGGTGAGTGCCTGGGAAACGCTATTAGCATCTCTAACAAACTATTCACAAGTTTTGAGGAGTTTGTCTGTTTTTGGTATGTCGTGAGCTGGTCTAGCTAATTTGCTTTTCCATCACAATTGAGTGTGTGATGGGGTGGAGTGATGTGAGGTGTTGGTAGGGGAGGGGGTTGTGTTGTCGTTTTTTGTTTCTTGTGCCGAAGTGGAGGGTAAATAGGTGGGTTTTGAGATGTTTTCGGAACATTTTGAGGTAATTTATTTCTCTTATGTGGTCTGGGAGCGCATTCCATAGGCTGGGGGCAATGTGGGAGAATGCTCTGCTGTCTTCTTTGCTTTCCTGAAATCAAATAGTATAGATATTTTATTCTTGTTGCAGTCTCGTTGGGAGCGAGAGTTGTTTTCTTTATGAATGAGCGTGGAGAGGTGTGAGGGGGAGATGTCACCACTTTTAAATTTAATCAATGACAACTATTTTGTAGGTTATGCGGCTTTGTATAGGAAGCCAGTGGAAGTCGTAAAATATTGCGGTTATGTGTTCTGTTGGGTTGATGTTCATAGTTATCCTAGCTGCAGTATGTTGAGCTAATTGGAGATGTCTTAGTGTTTGTTTTGTTATGCCCTGGAGGGTGGTGTTGGCAAAGTCAAAGTGGGGGGTGATGATTGCTTGGACTACGGATTTGAAGTCATCGAGGTGGAGTAGTGGGCGGAGAAGTTTCAGCATTTTGAGTTTTATATGAGTACTAGCACCTTTTTTTGCTAGAAAAAATGCACTGAGAATCTTGTAAACATTTCTTTTTTTTGCTGCAGCAATATTGACTAAATTTCTGTCTTGGAGATTTGTTGATGACTCTGTGTAGTTAATCCAGAGTATTTCCTCCTTTCTCCATCATTCAAGATTTCAGTTACCGGTACTTTAAAATGTATTTTTTCCATAAAGAACTATACTATACTTGCCCCTTGTCTGCCTTCCCCGTCTATCCTGAACTGACTAGAACGTCATATGATTATATTCCAGTTATGGGGTTATTTAAACCATGACTGATGGCAAAAATAGGACTTGTAGTAAGAATTGTATTTCCTAGACTATAAGCATTTGTGTTCTTAAAAGCAGAGAGAGCTTTTAAACCCATGAAAATTAGTTGACAAGCCAAAGGGTATATTCACTACATGAAAATCCTAGCTAAAGGAATTATTAGTTAGTACTGTCTTTTTGCCTTCCTTCCTGGGAATTGATCCAGTAGCCCCTTGGCTTGCAGGGGGTAACCATTCACTGCACTGTGGAGATGGTACAAGGATCTTGTTTCCAGGAGCAGAACTGTGATATAGGCATCTCCTCTCTCGTGCCTTTTATGGAAGAGAAGCAACATTTGTGTAAACAAGATACGATATCAACATGTTTAAATAGTTATAGCACAGATTACTGAGGACCCTCTCGATTCTGAAACATGGAGGGTAATTTTATAAACTCCTACACAGTTAACATGAGTACGTATTTGGAGCCTACTTTACACGTCTACTTTATAAAACAGGAGTGTAAAGATGCACCTCAAACTAGCAGCATCAGTTACACCTGCTCTAGGGCAGATATTAATGCCCATGCCTAGATTGTTTTGGAAACACACAAGTTTTTTATATAAAAGATTATAACTTACACTAGTAGATTTATGCACTGTCCAAATTTCGCCCTTGTGCATGCTCACACTGAAAGTACACACCATAGGACTAACACACATGCTTACAGAATAGCGACCGTCTAAAGCATATGCGTAAGTGCACATTCGTGTGTGCAAGCCCTTTAAAACAGGGACTTATGCTCATCAATAGTGCATAACTTTCAAGTGTCCCTTGTAAAATCAGTCCTTTATTGTCCAGAATGGAAAGGCACTTTCACCATTTTAGGCGTAAAGGTTAAATGAGGGAAGCCCTGGGGAGAGGGGGGTGGTTGGTCTTATTGCTGCATGGAGCAGCTGTCTTGTACAGGTCGAACTGTAATGTTCTTTCCCTCCCAACTGGGGTAAGAGCAGTCTCTTAGGAAATCTGTGGATTTTTTACCCACCCTTTTTCTTGTTCCACAGGTGTTGTCAGCTTTGGATATCTTGCAGCCTCCCCAGATTGACTACTTTGAAGAAATGTATCCTTTACTTGTCTTCTACATCCTCTTCCTCTTTCCCCACGTAGAGAATCTCAAGTGTGTGAAATGTGAAATTTGCCGGTATGCATTAAAACAGAGACTGGCTGCTGTGCTATCCCTTAAACACATGGCTGCGCTCTGCATTCCCATTTCTGTCTGATGACCTCTAAAACAAAAACTAGTGATAACTAACAGTAGTAGCTAATCTAGGAGGTGACTGTAGCAAATTCTGGAACAATTATCTCCAAATATAGGTAATTAAAAACTGGTTGAGCTCTGTGATCTGGTGTCCGTTTTTAACCAGACAAAACACGTAGCTAGTTCAGCATTACACAGCTTGTGTTTAATTAAGATTCATCAGCTAGATCTTTAATTCAGAGATGCAATTCCCTTTATCCCTATGGCGCCTTGCCTCCATTTCCACACTTCCTTTTGTCTTTATGGTTACCCTTGACCTGTCATCCCTTCTCAGATATGTGATCACAGAGTTGATGCAAAGTGATCTTCACAAGGTCATTGTTTCCCCACAGCCTCTCAGCTCTGACCACATCAAGGTCTTTCTCTATCAGATCCTCCGAGGTAGGCTATTTCTGCTTTTCAGGATAAGAATATTAATTATGCTTTTGCAGGTAGCACTTTGCTCATGAGCAGTGCAAACTCAAATCGTCTAGTTGCAAAGTCCCTGGACTGAAAATATTAAGCTGGAGGTTAAGACTGATGGCAGTGGTGGGACCGGAAGCCAAATCTGCAAGCATCACAGCTGAGTGATTTGAGGCTGTATTTCTCATAATGAGAGTGGCGGCACAGGTGAGACTGAAAGCTGGGTCTGAACGGCTGTTTCTATCTTTGCAGGGTTGAAGTATCTACACTCGGCAGGTGTTCTGCATCGAGACATCAAGCCTGGGAACCTCCTGGTCAACAGTAACTGTGTTTTAAAGGTAAGCTCTGCCAGTGCTATCTGAATCAACAAAGAACCCTACGTTTTGTCTCCACCAGTATTTTCAGCCCCTTCGGTTCTGCCTTTTGCTGTCCTGACTGTACTCTTGGTCCGCTCCTCTTCTGTTAGATCTGCGATTTTGGATTGGCCCGAGTAGAGGAGCCAGATGAGTCTCAGCACATGACACAGGAGGTGGTGACACAGTACTACCGGGCCCCAGAGATCCTAATGGGGAGCCGACACTACACAAGTTCCATTGACATCTGGTCTGTGGGCTGCATCTTCGCTGAGCTCTTGGGGAGGAGAATTCTATTTCAAGCCCAAAGCCCTATTCAACAGGTACAGGTGTTCCATCAGGAATTACGTTACCCAAAATCCTTCAAATGAAAGGGTCTAGCAGAGGCTACTTTACCCATAGCCATCTACACAGAGCACAGAGTCCAGGAGACTTTATTGCACTACCATAATCCAATGGTTCCTTGACTCATCCTGTTGACCCTATATCCAGTTGGGCTTTAAAAATAAGTGATGTTTGAGAGGCAGAATAATTGACCAAAGGAGTGAGCAAATAAAGGAGAAGGTGCAGTGGAGAGAGTGAGTTTGCACATCCTCTGGGCTGGGCTGTATTTTAGCATAATTTTATATTCCAAACATGTTTGTTTATGCAGTTTCTTGATATACCACCCAGGCTGAAGGGCAACAGAGCGGTTCGATACTAATCTGAGCCCTGATAAGAGAGAGATAATACCATTGAATATATAATGCACTCAAAAAGGATATAAATTGATGATTTAGTCAGCAAAAAAATCAACAATAAGGGGTTGATTTTATAAGGGATGCACAGAAAGTTACACACTATTTATGCATGTAAACCCCTATTTCAAAGGGCTTATATCTGTGAATGGGCACTTATGCGCACACTTTAGGTAGTTGCCATTCTGTAAGCGCACAAATTAAGTCCAATTGTGTGTACGTTCAGTATGGACCTGCAAGGGGGGGGGGGTACTTGAGCAGAGCATCCAATGTATATAAGTTATAAAATTGTTCAAAATCATGCTTAAAACATTTATGCCTCATTTCATATGAAACCACGCATAAAACGATTCAATCCCACAATATTTGATTAGGAACAAATGTAGAATTCATGCATTAATGGGTTAAGTTATAATAATCTAGGCATGAGCACTTATGCCTGCGTATTCACTTTATAAAATAGACCCCAAATATGCGCATGGCAATGTTCATTAACTGCGTTGGATTTTATAAAATTACCCCCTAAGTATCCTTGTGTGAAAATGTATGCGAGCCCTTCATTCAGTAATTGGTGACACCTCCATGAGCAGCAATAACTTTTTAAACTAAATGTTTCCTGTAACTATTGAGCAGTCTCTCGTAACACCCTTGAGAAATTTTGGCCCATTCTTCCATGTACAACTATTCCAATTTTGTGACGTTTGAGAGCTTCCTTGCATGAATTTCAGGTCTTGCCATGACATTTTAGTAGGATTTAAGTTGCACTTTGATTTGGCCAATCCAAAACAAGAGATGTCTTCCTCTTCAGCCATTCTGTAGTAGATATTCTAGAATGTTCAGGGTTCTTTTTGGGATGCAAGATCTATTTTCAGGTCAGGTCAGTCTATGAATGGATGGCCTGAAATTCTCCTCTGGAATTTTGATATGAAGCAGAATTAATGGTTCCATCAGTGATGGCAAGCTGTCCAAATCCTGATGCAGCAATTTTCAGTGGTACATCTACCATTTAACTTTAAATGTATAACTTGGATATTGAAAGTTTATATGTATTTTCAATATCACTAAGTGGCAGCTTTGAAAACCACACATCTTTAAACATTTAGGATAAACAGTTAAACTTAGACCTGCTATTTATGCATTGCAACTTGGACTTTTTTTTTTAATGTGTGCTGTTGAGTCCATGCTGATTCCTGGTGACCCAGCAGCTCGTGGGTTTTCTTTGCAAGATATGACCGGAAGTAGATTGCTGGGCTATTCCTCCCTTGACCAGTTAAACTTTAGACATACTATTTATGCGTTGCCACTTGGACATATGGGGGTAATTTTAGAAAGCTCTTTCCATGTGTAAAGCCTGTCCTTTACACAGAAACTGGCTTTTAAAACATAGAAACATGACGACAGAAAAAGACCACATGGCCTATCTAGTCTGTCCTTACATAGGAACCACATATTTCTGTAAAAAGTATCTATATGGAAAGTGTGTACCTGCTTTTGATCTGCATATAGCTTGGTCGAAGGAGAGGCTGTGTTGCAGTGTAGGCACTTATTTTTTAAATGCCTGTGTTCATGCATAGAGTACAGGCCTACATATACACATAAAGTACATGCCCGAAAGGTGTGTGTGCCTACTTTTTACTTTATTTATGCTTAGGCTTTCCCGGGGGTATAGTTTGGGTGGAGCAGAGGCAGGATTGCTATGTGGGTATGTGTTTTATAGAATGCATGGATGCAGGCACGGAGTATACACATTTTCACCTGCTTTGAAGAAGGTGTAAATTTGTAAGTCATTTCTGCAGCACTGGGGCTGAATCTGGAAGCCTATTTTATAAAGTCACATAGGACCCGCATGCTGCCTTTATAAAATAGCAGCAAAAAAAAAAAGAAAAAGTCTCCTCCAGCTTTAAATGGCAGAAAACATTTAGCCAAATCCTTAAGGATCTCAAGTCAATGTTAGCCTATAACCTTTTGTGCTTGGTTGCTGGATATCTGGCTAGCACCCACTAAGCGTAAGATGTGTCTTTGAATTCTGTGTTTACTGATCACTGGGTTGCAAAGGTCACACTGTCGGTGACCTCTGATGGCGGGTCATTGGCAGTCTACCATCAACCTGGAAAAGGGGTAATTATCTGTCTATATTGAATAGAAGGGAAGCTGAGCGGATGTTTCGCCTACATTTGATTTACCCTGTGGGTCTAAATCAGGAAATAGGATGGCTATCTTTTATGTGAGCTGGTCTATGTATACATTGATCTGGCTACTGCAGTATTTGATTGTATGGATTTGATGGTGGTGAATTTAGGTGGTGTTGGATGAGTGAATGGTGAGTTGTGAGTTATTAAGCGATTTGTTTTTTTAACTTTTGGGCTTAATAATGATGTTGTTCGCTGATTAAGTTTGTTTATGAGATGAGTTCAGCTGTCCTGGTTTGAAGATACTTTTGAATGATTGGTGGTAGTTTTTCTGAACGAATGTGCTGTTGGGTTAAAAATGTATGCGATAAGCTTATTTTTTGGTGTGTCTTGGGACTGGTTGGTTTTGAATATGGAAGGATGGATATTTTGGCTGAGTGAATTGTATGATGTTGCGTGATTGAGGATTCCGGTTCTGAATTACATGTAGGGGTGGCTAAGAACCTTTTATAAGGTTTGCTGTTTGAGTTGGTGAGGTGCGCTTAAATGGACCCTGGAAAGAGAGACCCATGCTCTACAGTTTTTCCCTGACTCAGGTGAGTATTTTTACCATCGAAAAGCAATATTGTGTCTGTTTATAAAATGGCATGAGTTGTAATTTGCGGTGTGATTGGTTGTATATAAAAGGTTTATACAAAGCTTTGTGGTCTTCGATGGGTTTGTGTATATATTGTTGCTTTAAATCCTATTCCCCTAGACCGATGATAATTTAACACCGAGCTGGCCCTATAGCCTATAATGTTGGGCTTGATTGCTGGATAATGTTGGGCTTGATTGCTGGATAATGTTGATTTGAGGTCCTTAAGGATTTGTCTAAATGTTTTCTGCTATTTAAGCTGGAGGAGATTTCTCCCCCTTTTTGCTGCTGTTTGGCTTTCTCCCTCCATAGTGTTTAGGTGGACAGTTGTTTGATTGCCTTTATAAAATAGGCTTAAGTAGATCCCTTTTTGGACTTCTCACATAGGCGTCTTGTAATAAAATCAAGCCCTTAATGCAGTGGTTCCTAAACTTGGGGTTGGGATCTCAAATGGGGTCACATCATTGGTGGATGGGGTCACAGAAACATGACCATTTCCCTCCACCTCTCTGGACTTTCACTGCGACCTATGCCAAGTCAGCATGTGGCCTGTGAGCCAGTGAATATTCATAGGCTCCTTGTCCTCTCCTGTTAAGACTGGAAACTCATGCTGAGTACTGGGGTCTGTAAGCACACTCTGCACATTGACACAAGTGACCCTGGGTGCTGACCACGGTTGCTGCTGCCTTCCTTTAGATGAGTGGAGGGAGGGGAAAGAGGCTGGAGATCTGCCAGTTTATTTCATCTGGGGTCACGTGAATATCTCCAGGAGCAAGCAGGAATGTAGTCATCACATATGGGGATCGTCGGTACCGACGGAGCCCGCGCGGGAACGCTCCCCAGCGTCCAATCAGAACGCTTTTGGGAGCATCCCACAGCGCCTGCGTGCTGCCTTCCCGCCTTTCCCAACTGCCTCTCTCCAGTTCTTCTTTTTCCGCGGAGCCAGCAGGTCGTGTTCCTGTCACCGCAGAAGAATTTCTTTATTTCTTTTTGTGGTCGCGTCTGCCTTCTTCGACGCTCTACCGGCACCGCTGGTCTTTCTTTTCCTATTTCTAAAAAATATATATATATATTTCTTTTCTATTTTCTTCAGGTGCACCCGCCTATTTGGGCCTTAGTCCCAAAAACTTCCTTAACATGGAAAAACCTGCCTCAGGTTTTAAAAAGTGCACAAAGTGTGGCGGTACCATCTCCGTCACCGACATCCATGAATGGTGTTTAAAATGTTTAGGTCCTGACCACTCCATCACGGATTGTGTCCTGTGCCATGATGTCTAAAAGAGGTCGGCGAACCGAGCTGCCAAGCTCAGTACCATGTTTCCCTCTGATGCAGCTTCGGTGGCATCGACGTGTTCCAGGGCTGCTTCTTCCTCCCGTGGGTCTCAGGTAACTAAGCATAAATCCAACCGGTCCTCAAAGGGTAGATCTCCTTCTAAGCATCGAGATGCCTCTGGCGTTGCCCTCGAGGAATCTGCACTGGCAAAATTACCCTGGCGGGAGGCTTCGGCTTCCAAAGCATTATCGGGGTTCCAGGATGTTCTAGATAGCTCTGCCTCGACAGATCTCCTGGTGCCATGCTCTGGGGTACCGGTGGCTTCCACCGGTACCGACTTCCAGGCATTGGCGGCGTCCATGGACCAGAGAATTCTGAGCATGGAATGCAGTCTGGTGGCTTTCCTTGCGGCATCGACGCCCTTGGTACCGCGACAGACAACTCCACCGGTACCAGCACCGGCATCGGTATCGGTATCAGTATCAGCACCAGTACCGATAGCATCGACATCGGCATCGGTGTCAGCTATGCCGGTACTCTGTCCTACAATGCCCTCCAGTACCGTTTCCCTGGTACCGACCTTGGTCGGTACGGGTATCGGGCTCTGCAGGAGCATCCGGACAGACGATACTTCGAGTCCTCAGAAGAATCTGAGGATTCTGAAAGTTCTGTCGATGCAGAGATACTTCTTCCAGAGGAGGAGTCCTCCCCTAAACGCAGGATGTCTCCTCCAGAGGACATGTCTTTCCAAGACTTCATCAGAGAGGTGGCTCGGGTCCTGTCTATCACTGTGGCCCCTGAAACAGAGCCAAGGGCCAAGGAGTTGGAAATTTTACAATATCCCAAAACTCCTAAGGAGGCAGCTACCTTACCCATTCATGAGATTCTATATGATCTCATGTTGAGGATGTGGGAAACACCTCTTACCACCTCTCCTCATTCTCGTAGGTTAGATACCATGTATTGTGTCCTTCCTTGTCCTGGATTCCATAAGACTCAGCTTCCTCACCACTATTGTGGTGGAGTCAGCTATGAGAAGGATTAGAAGTGCAAAAAGACATGCCTCTAATCCTCCAGGACGTGAATGCAGAACCCTGGATGCTTTTGGACGTAGAGTCTTTCAAACTTCCATGCTTGCTGCAAGAATCAGTTCCTATAGTCTCTACATGGGAATGTTCCTATAGGAGGTCACAGATAATTTACGGACTTTAAGTCCTTTCATTTCTGAGGATAAAAGACAGGACTTTCTCACTTGGCTCAAACATGCCCAAGATGTCTCTAAATTCTCCAACCGTGCAGCCTTTGACTGCTTTGAGTGTATAAGCAGAACCTCGGCTATTGCCATAGGTGCACGTAGAATTGCCTGGCTCCAGGCATCTGATTTAGAGCTCTGGGTTCAAGATAAACTGGGAAATATCCCTTGTACTGGTGAGAACCTGTTTGGGAAAGATTGGCAGGAAAAAGCCAATGAAATGGATGCTGAAAATTCCACCTTGGATAGACTATCCAAGTCCACTGCTGATCCTGTTAGAAAGAAGTTGTTCAAGAAAACACCTTTTTCTAAAAAGAAAAGATTTTATCCTGCTTATACTCAGCAGGCATCTTCTGCAGGTCAGTTTTCAAGCAAACGTCAGCAACCAACCAAACAGAAGAAAGCAAAGGCTGCTAGGCCTCCACCGGCTCAACAGCCTCAGCCTCCTCAGGGCCTTTGACTTTCAGCTAGAGAACTTAACCTTCCTGGAATGGTGGACGGTTCTGGTCCTTCCAGAACCAGAAAGGCTATGTCATTTTGCCCCCAGATGGGGGCAAATAACAGCAGAGCATTGGACACTCTCCATCATAAAGGAGGGGTACAAACTTCATTTTTCAAGCATGCCCCCTCACACAATGGTAAAACAGTTCAATTCTCCGACACCTCTCATCAACCTCTTAGGTCAAGAGGTTGCCATTCTTCTTGCCCAAGGGGCAATAGAAGAAGTGCCTCTTCATCAACGGGGCACAGGGTTCTATTCCCCTTATTTTCTTATCCCAAAGAAAACAGGGGGATACAGGCCTATATTAGATCTCAGAGAATTGAACAAATTCCTTGTCAAGGAGAAATTCAAAATGATTTCTCTTGGTGCTCTGCTTCCATACCTTCAGAGTCAGGATTGGCTTTGTTCTCTAGATCTCAAGGATGTGTACACTCATGTACTCATCCATCCAACCCACAGAAAGTTCCTTTGGTTCCTTTTTCAAGGAAAGCACTACCAATACAGGGTGCTTCCTTTTGGTCTGGCCTCTGCTCCAAGGGTGTTCACGAAATGCATGGCTGTGGTAGCAGCATTTCTCCGTACTCTGGGAATATTCATCTTCCCTTACTTGGACGACTGGCTCATTCAAGCTCCAACACAATCAGAGGCCAAGACTTCTCTATCCTGCACAGTGCGTATCCTCCAGTATTTAGGGCTGGTAATAAACATCCCAAAATCCAGTCTGACTCCCACTCAATCTCTAGAGTTCATAGGAGCTCTTCTGGATACCACAAGGGCAAGGGCCTATATCCCCCAGGCCCGTTGCCTTCGCTTAGTGCAGTTAGCTTCTCAAACAGTGCTAAAGCCTCATCTAACTGCTCGAGAAATGTTGCAATTGCTGGGCCACATGGCATCCACGGTGCATGTGGTTCCATATGCTCGCCTTCACATGAGGGCAGCTCAGTGGACTTTATCCACCCAATGGATCCAGGCATCAGGGTGCCTGTCAGACAAAATAGCAAGCACAAGTCGCCTCATTTTGTCCCTCCAATGGTGGACGTCCACTCAAAATCTGTTGCTGGGGTGCCCCTTCCAACAACCCTTACCCCAAGCAACTCTCTCACAACAGATGCTTCTCCAAAGGGTTGGGGAGCTCATCTGCAAAACTTCTCCACGCAGGGCACCTGGTCTCCATAAGAGAGTTGCCTACATATCAATCTCTTGGAACTCAGAGCAATTTTCCTGGCTCTGCGAGTGTTCCACTCCCTGCTCAGCTACAAGACAGTCCTCATTCACACGGACAATCAGGTAACCATGTTTTATGTGAACAAGCAGTGGGGAACGGGCTCTCTGTCGCTTTGCAACGAAGCTTTGCGACTATGGGCCCTCGCCAGAGAGCATCAGATTCATCTGCTGGCAGTATATCTTCCAGGCATTCAAATCTCTTGGGTGGACAGACTCGGTCGAGTTCTCCTTCCACACGAGTGGTCTCTGCATGCAGACCAGGTGACCAGGATATTTCAACTTTGGGGAACCCGGACATAGACCTCTTTGCAAGTCCATGGAATGCCAAACTTTCCCGGTTCTGTTCCAGAATTCCGGCTCAGGGAGCTCAGGTCAGGGATGCTTTCCTCCTTTACTGGGGTCAAGACTTCCTGTATGCCTTTCCACCCATTCCCCTAATTCCCAAAACCCTCTTCAAGCTTCAGAGAGACAGAGGCCACATGATTCTCATAACACCACATTGGCCATGGCAAGTGTGGTACCCTCTGCTTCTTCATCTCTCTCAAGCTCCCTCCCTGGAGTTAGGGTCTGCTCCAAATCTCCTATCTCAGGAGAATGGGATGTTATGGCATCCCAATCCCCAGTCCCTGCATCTCAGGGCTTGGTTGCTGAAGGTCTAGATCTTCAAGATCTTCATCTTTCTCAGCAAGTGAAAGATGTTCTTTATGCTTCCAGAAAACCTTCCACTAGACTTCTTATGCTTTCAAGTGGAAAAGGTTTACCATTTGGTGTTCAGAAAAGGGTCTTAACCCCCTTGCTATACCTCTGGAATCTTTACTGGAGTATCTCCTCCATTTGTCTAATGCAGGCCTTAAGACAAATTCAGTAAGAGTCCATTTGAGTGCTATTGCAGCTTCTCTCAAACCTCTAAATGGACAACCTATTTCCTCTCATCCTCTTATAGCAAGATTCATGAGAGGCCTCCTTCTAACTAAGCCTCCCATTAGACCACTTCCGGTGGCATGGGACTTGAACCTGGTTCTTGGGCAGCTCATGAAGCCACCTTTTGAATCCTTAGCTACCACCTCCTTGAAATTCCTTTCTTGGAAGGTTATCTTTCTAATTGCAATCACATCAGCACGCCGCATTAGTGAATTGCAAGCACTAGTAGCTAATCCACCTTATACAAGGTTCCATCATGACAAGGTAGTCCTTAGGACTCATCCACACTTTTATGCCTAAGGTGGTCTCGCCTTTTCATCAAAACCAAGAGGTCTACCTACCTGTCTTTTTTCCAGGACCTCATGCATCAATTGCAGAGAGGAATCTTCATACCTTGGACTGTAAAAGAGCTCTAGCTTTTTACTTACAGAGGACACAGCAACATAGAAAGTCCTCTCAACTTTTTGTTGCTTTTGATCCTTCTCATTTGGGACTTCCAGTCTGCAAGAGAACACTATCTAACTGGATTGCTCAGTGTATTTTTCGCCTGTCAGAGTAAGAACCTTTCTCTGCAGGGCCATGTCACAGCTCACAATGTTAGAGCCATGGTAGCCTCAATGGCTCATCTGAACTCTGTGTCTATTGACGACATCTGTCGAGCAGCCACTTGGGCCTCGGTTCATACCTTCACAGCCCATTACTGCTTGGACAAGGACTCCCGCCGGGACGCCTTGTTTGGTCAGGCTGTTCTCCAACACCTGTTCCATACCTAATCAACTCCTGCCCACCATCCCTGGTAGGATGCCAGAGATCAATGGGGGAAAGTGGAGCCCTTCTCAGGGACACACAACGTCTGGGGTCTCTCCCCTGGCACCTAAAGCTAGGGAGTCCCCATATGTGATGACTACATTCCTGCTTGTTCCTGGAGATAGCATAGTTACTCACCTGTAACAGGTGATCTCCGGGAACAGCAGGACTTTAGTCCTCACAACCCACCCACCTCCCTTAGGAGTTGTATCTCTTTCCTTCTCGCTCTCTTGCTCTCTCGCTCTCGCTCTCTCGCGCTCTCTCTCTCTCGTGCTCTCTCTCTCTCGTGCTCTCGCGCTCTCTCTCTCTCGTGCTCTCGCGCTCTCTCTCTCTCGTGCTCTCGCGCTCTCTCTCTCTCGTGCTCTCGCGCTCTCTCTCTCTCGTGCTCTCGCGCTCTCTCTCTCTCGTGCTCTCGCGCTCTCTCTCGTGCTCTCGCGCTCTCTCTCTCTCGTGCTCTCGCGCTCTCTCTCTCTCGTGCTCTCGCGCTCTCTCTCGTGCTCTCGCGCTCTCTCTCTCTCGTGCTCTCGCGCTCTCTCTCTCTCGTGCTCTCGCGCTCTCTCTCTCTCGTGCTCTCGCGCTCGCTCTCTCTCGTGCTCTCGCTCTCTCTCGTGCTCTCGCTCTCGCTCTCTCTCGCGCTCTCGCTCTCTCTCAGCTTTAAAACTCAACTGGAGAGAGGCAGTTGGGAAAGGCAGCACGCAGGCGCTGTGGGATGCTCCTAAAAGCATTCTGATTGGACGCTGGGGAGCGTTCCCGCGTGGGCTCCGTCGGTACCGACGATACCCATATGTGAGGACTAAATTCCTGCTGTTCCCGGAGATCACCTGTTACAGGTGAGTAACTATGCTTTACAGTTGTTAAAATGGGGTCATACAGGATAAAGGTTTGAAGAGCACTCTGCCTTAATGACACTAAAGACAACCAGCTGTTTGGAAGAAAGAAACTTAAGTGCAAAATGATTTGCTCATCTGTGACATTTGCCAGGATATATGTGCACACCTAAAAATAATTATGGTGATTGGATATATCGGTTTTATTGATAATTGACTTTTTACCTATTCTGGATTTTCAGGATATCCACAAAGCTGTGTGGGATAAATTTGCATATCCATTGGGGAAATCCTGAACATTTGGTTGGCTGTGAGGTTAATAGTACAGGCTTGAAGATTATGGCAATGATTAGAACTACAGGATTCTCAGTACTTCAAGAAACTTTTGCCTGTTGTTCAAAATATCAGGGAGAGAACTCCAAACTTACTTTCTTCCTCCTCTTTCTCCCTCCTTCTTTCCTGCCTCTCTTCGGGGGATAAAACAGCTGGATCTTATCACGGATCTACTGGGCACCCCACCTCTCCATGCCATGCGGACAGCGTGTGAAGGAGCCCGGGCTCACATCCTACGGGGGCCACACAAGCCGGTAAGAGGAGACTCTAAGCCTTCACCTCCTTAAACTTAAGGAAATGTCAATTGAGCTTTCTAAGTGCATCCCATATTATATTTGAGCCATGTGCAAAGGTGCTGCTAATATAAGAAAAAAAGGATTTGCTGCAGGATAGGATTCAAGTGTGTTGGGAAAGTAGAATAGCAGTCGGTGCAATAATCATAAGGAGCGGTACATACAGTAGGTCTTGCCGCAGATCAGCCATGCTGATCCAATCGTGGCCTTGTTATGTTGCATGCATGGATTTGTAGTTCTGATATTCCTGTGTACGGGAGCCTGTTTTATCATTACTTTTATTGATTCTGTTGTTTGAAGTATTAGACTTGGGATGTCATTTTTAAATATAATTGTATGGGGCCTGATATTGATTTGTGATGGCTGGTCTTCGCGGCTAAACTTTAACCCCAGATCTTCAACCTGGTGCCATATCTGGCCAATGGAATTAAATAATATCCAGGTCTGCCGCAAAGCACCACAACAAGCTGCACGGTGCAGAAGCTAACCGGACAGTGGTGATATTGAGCCGCTGCCTCTTTAGCTCCCAAGGTAAAGATAGTTGAGGTTTTCCCATGCCTATCTTTACATGCAGGTCGCTAACCAGGCAGCAGTTCAATATTACTGCTGCCTGGTTAGCAAAGGATGCCATCTCCACTCCACCCTGATTCTAGACGGATAACATCGGGGCATGTAGCAGTGGAACATGGTTAATGCCAATGAATATATCCCTCTATAGCGGCATTCACATGGTTTGCAGGTTTTTAAACCGTATAAATACCTTTGAATATCGGGTCCATGAACCCTAAATAGCATAATGCCTTTAATTCTATGTGTATTATGTTTGTCTTTAACTTTTGTGGCTTCCTTTGTTCATTGGTGCCATATTTTTTTTTTAAATCGGTCAATTATATGTACAAGGGGCCCTTTTACTAAAGAGCTCTCCATTTCAGCAGCTAACGTGCGTTTTTAAAGCTAAAAATAATGTGTGGTAGTTGCAACCCCTGTGTGCTAACAGCTGGCGGGTGCAGCCAGCATGTTCCAGGCATGAGCTGCTGCACTGTTACTGCAGGTGCACCAAATGCTACCTATTGAGCTGGCGTTCAGTGCACCCCTACTAATTACATGAGGCGCAGGTAGCATGTGGTGTCCACCTGTGCGCTAGTTGCTCTGGACGCACCACGCCCACTCGATGCCCCTTCACCACCCCAGTACGCGAAATGCTGATAGCACGGAAATCACGTGTGCTCGCTGTCCTGGTCCTGCGCTGACCTGAATGTCCCATTTCCCTTTTTCTACCCCTATGCAAACTAGGGTTTCATGTGTGTTTTCCTGTTTTATGTGTTTTGATTTTGTTAGATGAGCAACCTATTTTTGCTTTCCCATGTTTGTTTTTTACACTCTTACTTTGGACAGTTGTTGCTGAAATGGTAATTTAAGTAATTCATAAACTAAATGAAATTTAAATTGAATGAATTTAGTTGATTGTGTTGCTCTGAGTTAATATGGCAACCCTAGTGGTATATGGTAGGACTAAGGTGTATCCACAGAGCTCAGATCTGTGTGCTGGGGGCTCTGTACTTCAGCACTGATTGCCGTGTAGGTGATCTTTCTGAAGGCTCTTGATGGAGCCTAGGGAGCTGAGTGCAGGTGGCAAAGAACTAATTAAGGAAGAAAATCTAACCCTGAAATTTATAACAGGAAATACACAGAAGCACATACGCTGCTGCCTTTTACATTCAGGTACAGTAAGCATTTTGCTGTTCCCCAATCTAAGTTAGTGCCTGAGGCAATGGAAGGTTAAGTGACTTGCCCAAGATCACAAGGAGTGGCAGTTCAATTCAAACCTGGCTTCCCAAGTTCTCGGTCCATTGCTCTAACTATTAGGCTACTGCAGTTATTTTATACATTTTTTTTGAAAGATAATGCAAGCAAAACCATATGAGAAAAGCCCAAGGTCCAGTCTCTGGCATGTGAATGAGTTCCAGGAGTCCCTGACTGGAGGAAGTGGTCGGTGCCTAAGAAACCCTTTCACAGCTATGACTCTGGAGCTCCTTTAGATGAGGAAATGTCTTTACCCCTCTAAGAAGAGAAACCTCCCTCCTAAACAGCAGCCTGAAGGGAAAGGGTCTTACACAATATAGGAAAACTCAAGTTGTAATTTTAATTTGTGGGGTGGCTCATAGTCATTTTATGTGTATGCGCTTCAGTTTAAATTGTGGGGGTTATCTTCTTGGTATCTGAATAGAATTTGGCGATGGATTAGCCATTAGGCAGACTAGGCGGTTGCTTGGGTCGGCAGACAGCAGCTGCAATCAAAGCAAATCGAGAGGCCTTGACAGCCAAGTCATAGAACCACCAATGCATATTGTTTATGGTTTATTGAAACTTAATAGACTGCTCTTCCAGGGTAATAGAGTGGTTTACATACAGTTAAAATAAAATTAAATACATGTTAAAACAGTAATGAAAAGGAATGCCCCACAACGACCTTTGCACAGCACACATAGATGGATTGAAGAGTTGTGTACATAGTTTATATTGAAAAGTTTGTACATAGTTGTTATCTGTTATCCAAGTTTGAATTCCTTGTTTAATGTAAGTCCAAGGTTTCCCCCCCCCTTTGGACATCTATGTTTCCTGTAAACCGTGCTGATGTTAAATAGTGCGGTATACAAACAATGTTAAATAAAAATAAAAATAAAATGCCAATCAATAATAGTTCGAGAGGGAAAGATACCCAAGTGTAGCGAGACTGCACCCCCAGCTGACCATCCCCTACTCAGGGAGGTGACTCAAAGCAGCAGTTAAAAGGGTATGTTTTTAGATTGATTTTAAAACTTTCAAATGTAGTGGCCAGACGAAAGTGAGAAGGAAAACCATTCCAGAGGGAAGGGGCAACAAGAAAAAAGCAGAGTGGTGGGTGACTTCATATTTTGCCTTAGGCTGTGTACACTCCCACTTTCTATTATGGAGAGCATGAAGAGTGCTTAAAGGCAAATAAGGACTGATAAGGGAGGGATAGGTATGCTGGGGCTTCATTGTGTAAAGCCTTAAACATGAGGGAGAGAATGTTTTGCATTGAATGTGCACTGTAACACGAAGCCAGTGATCGTGAATTATTAAAGGTGTACCATGATCTTATGTTAGGGCGTTAGAAAAGAGACAGATGACCATGCTTTGTTTGTATGTGGTTTGGTTTGGTTTTTTTTTTTTGAAAAGCATGATGTCCAGTTATATTTTGGGATTTGTTCTGGGATAGAGAGGTGTTTAAGGATGATCATGATTGTTGAGTTTAAGTATCAAAATCTCAAGTAGGGGCTGAGGGCCTGGAAGATACTGGTGGGAGAGGATGCAGGGCTGAAGGTTCTCCTAGGAGGATATCTAATACCCTTGACACCAGCCCTTTTGAAACTAGAAAAATTGGACAGACATTTTTCATAGTTCAATTGTGTTTTTCTACATTTCACAATGTGTAGGTGTTGCTATAAAATATTAAAAAATGACGAGGATCTAGGTGCATTGGCATTGCTGTGAGTTTAGGGATTGGAATAACAAAAGATGCTACGGAGCAGAATTGAGATGCGCTCGTACTGTACAACTGTGTGTGTAGGTGGTGGGGCGGTGGGGTCTATGGTACTGAAGTCAAAGGAAGGACTGAAATATATTCAAGCTGTTTTGTGTGTGTGTTTCAGTGCAAGAATAATTGGGTGCTACAAAGCAGGAATGAGGTGTATTAGAGTTGTGTATGTGCATTTTAGTACTGGGGACAGCAAGAGTAATGTTCAGACGTTTTTTATCTTCTCTCACAGCCTTCACTGTCGGTTCTCTATATGTTATCGGGGGAAGCCACACATGAGGCTGTTCACCTTCTCTGCCGGATGCTGGTCTTTGATCCGGTGAGTACTCCTGAAATAGAATCTGTTTGGGGGGGGGGGGGTTAATATATAGTATAGATATATAGATATGAATGTATATTTATATCCATCCATCTCCAGGAACAAGCAGGAATGTAGTCTTCACATATGGGTATCGTCGGTACCAACGGAGCCTGCGCGGGAACGCTCCCCAGCGTCCAATAGGAAAGCTTTTGGGAGCATCCCACAGCGCCTGTGTGCTGCCTTCCCGCCTTTCCCAACTGTCCCTCTCCAGTTCTTCGTTTTCCACAGAGCCGACAGGTCGCACATCCTGTCACCGCAGAAAATATTACCGTTTATTCTTCTTTTTTGTGGTCGCGTCTGCCTTCCTTCGACGCTGCACGGGTACCGCTGGTTTCTTCTTTCCTTTTCTAAAAAAAAAAAACTTCTGGAATTTCTTCCAGCTACTTTTTCCTTCAGGTGCCACGCGCCATTTTGGGCACTAGGCCCAAATTTTCCCTCTAACATGGAAAAACCCGCTTCGGGTTTTAAAAAGTATTCTAAGTGTGGCGGTACCATCTCTGTCACTGACACCCATGAGTGGTGCCTGAAATGTTTAAGTCCTGACCACTCTATTTCAGCGTGTGTTGCCTGTGGGGTGATGTCGAAGAGGGGTCGGCAAAACCGAGCTGCTAAACTTAGCACCCTTTTACCCTCCGATGCGGCATCTGTGGCATCGACGTCTTCCAGGGCTTTGTCTTCCTCCCATGGATCTCAGGTAACTAAACATAAATCTGGCCGGTCCTCAAAGGGTAGATCTCCTTCCAAGCATCGAGATGCCTCTGACGTTGCCCTTGAGGGACTTGTACCGGCAAAATTGCCCCGACAGGAGGCTTCGGCTTCCAAAGCACTAACGGAGCTCCAGGATGTTCTCGAGGCCCCAACCTCGGCAGAACTACTGGTGCCATGCTTTGGGTGTACCGGCTGCTTCATCCGGTACCGATACCCAAGCATCGGCAGCGTCGATAGACCAGAGATTCTTGATGCCCTTGAAACCGCTTCAGACAATTCAATCGGTATCGACATTGGTACCAGTACTGACTGCTTCGACATTGGCAGGTATTCTACCGGGACCGAGTCAAGCTTACCAATCCGGTATCGACAAGTCGGTACTGGACCCCTCCGACACCGACTTCATTCGGTACTGTTATCGGGCCTTGCACGATCACGCGGATCGGAGATACTTTTGAATCCTCGGATGAGTCTGAAGACTCTGAAAGCTCTGCCGATACCAGAGTACTTCTTCCCGAGGATGATTCTTCTCCTCAACGTAGGATGTCTTCTCCAGAGGATATGTCCTTTCAGGATTTTATCCGAGATGTGGCTCGAGGTCTTTCCATCACAGTGGCTCCTGAAAAAGAGCCTAGGGCAAAGGAATTGGAAATCCTGCAATACCCTAAAGCTCCCAAGGAGGCAGCTACTTTACCTATTCATGAGATCCTGCATGATCTCATGTTAAGGATGTGGGAAACACCTCTAACCACTTCTCACTCTCGAAGGCTCGACACCATGTATCGAGTTCCTCCTTGTCCTTGATTTCAAAAAATTCAGCTACCACACCATTCCATGGTGGTGGAATCAGCTATGAGAAGGATCAAGAGTGCAAAAAGACATCCATCTAATCCTCCAGGACATATGAGTGTAGGACTCTTGACGCCTTTGGACGTCGAACCTTCCAGGCTTCCATGCTTTCTGCCAGGATCAGTTTCTATATATTATATATGGGAATGTTCCTTAAGGAGGTCACCAGAGATTTAGAGCTTATGAGCCCTCTCCTTCCTGATGATAAGAGGCAGGATTACCTTGCACTTGTCAGACATGCTCAGGATGTTTCCAAGTTTGTAAATCGTGCAGCCTTTAACTGCTTTGAGTGCATAAGCAGAACCTCTGCTATTGCCATAGGTGCACGTAGGATTGCCTGGATCCAGGCATCTGACTGGAACTTTGGTTACAGGACAAACTGGGGAATATTCCTTGCAAGGAGAGAATCTCTTTGGCAAGAATTGGCAGGAAAAAGCTAATGAGAGAGATGCTGACAATATCACCCTGGATAGATTGTCTAAATCTACAGCTGATCCTGCAAGGAAAAAATCTTACTGAATGGTTTCTTGTAGGAAGAAGTTGTTTTACTCTTCCTATACCCAACAGGGACATCGTGTAGGTCAGTCTGCCCAAAAGGGACAGCAGCAAAAGCCTAGGCAAAGAAAATCAAAAGCTGCTAGGTCTCAACCTGCTCAGCAGTCTCAGCCTCCACAGGGGCTTTGACTCCTAGCTAGAGAACTTTGTCTTCCTGGCCCTGAACGGCCCAGAACCCTCCACCATCCCAGGAAGGTTATGTCATTTTGCCCCCAGATGGGAGCAGATAACAGCAGAAAGTTGGACTCTGTCCATTGTAAGAGAGGGATACAGGCTTCACTTCCTCAACATGCCCCCTCCTACAATGGTAAGACAGTTCAATTCTCAGACCTCTCTCAATGCCCAGTTAGGTCAAGAGGTCACTTTGCTTCTTGCCCGCAATAGAAGAGGTACCCATTCCCCAACAGGGTACAGGGTTCTTCTCCCCCTATTTCCTTATCCCAAAGAAAACAGGAGGACACAGACCCATTTTGGACCTTAGAGAATTAAACAAATTCCTGTTCAAAGAGAAGTTCAAAATGATTTCTCTGGGAACTCTGCTGGAAACACAAACAGGAGCACTGCTCGCAAACAAACTGAGAAAACACAAAACCGAGCAGTAGTGGAAGTCACAGGCACTTTATTAATTAAACAAACCCCAACGCGTTTCGGCTGTTGCCTTCATCAGGGGGTACTAGAGGACAGCAAAACATAACATTATAATAAATAAGCATACATAAAAACATAAAAAATATATTAAAATAACAACAAATATGAATAATCATAATTATAAATCATAAAAATTAAAATTAAAACATATATATATATAAAACATATATATACATATATATATATATATATAAAATATAAAATATATATATATATAAAATATAAAATATACTATACAAACAGGAAAACCAGCAATATATAATAATAAAATGTGTACTTACATACTTACAAATGAAGTGCACAAAAGCAATAAAGATATGGCACAAACCAATGTGAAAAACATTAATATGATACTGAAACAATTAAAAGCATCAATTGAACCATGCAACATTGAACAAAAAGAAGACAAAATGGAAAACCCAGACCAACGAAAGAAGCAAATTAAACTTTACAGTAGAGATAAGTCATCCTTAAAAAATAGTCTATTAAATTATCTTATTCAAGCAAAAGAAATCTCTTTGTATATATACAGAACACAGAGCATACACATCATTAGACGAACACATGCGGTACCATTGTTAAAAATATTAACTAGAGAAACTGGTACTCAATAGAAATAGTAAAATGTGTGCTTCTAAAAGTGCATAGCTAAGCAACAAGTAAAAAGGTGCAGGAGTGTAGAACCAAATATAGTATTTTAAGGCAATATAGAAAAACAATACATAAACCCATGTTGAAAATTGTAATCTAAATAGACCAGATAGTTTTTCCGGTAGCTATCAATAAGAATTTAGACTCCAAACATTTAACTTCTATGTAGACCCATGACGTATAAGCTCGTATAGCTGCTCAAACGTGACATACAACCTGTATAGTGTATATTGCTGGTTTTCCTGTTTGTATAGTATATTTTATATATATATATGTTTTATATATATATGTTTTAATTTTAATTTTAATTTTTATGAATTAATTTATAATTATGATTATTCATATTTGTTTTAATATATTTTTTATGTTTTTATGTATGCTTATTTATTTTAATGTTATGTTTTGCTGTCCTCTAGTACCCCCTGATGAAGGCAACAGCCGAAACGCGTTGGGGTTCGTTTAATTAATAAAGTGCCTGTGACTTCCACTACTGCTCGGTTTTGTGTTTTCTCTGGGAACTCTGCTGCCATAACTTCAGAGCCAGGATTGGCTTTGTTCTCTAGATCTCAAGGATGCATACACTCATGTTCTCATCCATCCAACTCACCGAAAGTTTCTTCGCTTTCTATTTCAAGGGAAGCACTACCAATACAGTGTTCTTCCTTTTGGCCTAGCCTTGGCACCAAGAGTGTTTACAAAATGCATGGCTGTGATGGCAGCATTTCTTCGCACCCTGGAAATATTTGTCTTCCCTTACTTAGACGACTGGCTCATTCGAGCCCCGTCGGAGCCAGAGGCCAGGATTTCTCTATCTCGCACAATGCGTATCCTTCAGTATTTGGGACTTGTCATAAACTTCCCAAAATCCAACCTAGCTCCCACTCAGTCTCTAGAGTTTATAGGAGCTCTGCTGGATACCAGACAGACAAGGGCCTATCTTCCACAAATTTGGGGAACCCCGGACATAGACCTTTTCGCAAGTCTGCTGAATGCCAAACTTCCCTGGTTCTGTTCCAGAATTCCGGCTCAGGGTTGTCAGGCCAGGGATGCTTTCCACCCATTCCCCTAATTCCCAAAACCCTGTTCAAGCTTCAGAGAGACAGAGGCCATATGATTCTCATAGCTCCACATTGGCCACGGCAAGTGTGGTACCCTCTGCTTCTACATCTCTCTCAAGCTCCGTCTCTGGAGTTGGGATCTGCTCCAGATCTCCTGTCTCAGGAGGACAGGATGCTGTGGCATCCCAATCCCCAGTCTCTGCATCTCATGGCCTGGTTGCTGAAAGCCTAGAACTTCATGGTCTTAACCTTTCTCAGCAGGTAAAGGATATCCTTTATGCTTCCAGGAAACCTTCCACAAGATGCTCTTGTGCTTTCAAGTGGAAAAGGTTTACCATATGGTGCTCGCAGAAGGGTCTTGACCCTCTTGCGATATCTCTGGAATCATTACTGGAGTATCTCCTTCATTTGTCTAATACAGGGCTTAAGACCAATTCAGTGAGAGTTCATTTGAGTGCTATTGCAGCTTCTTTCAAGCCTCTGAATGGACAACCTATTTCCTCTCATCCTCTCATAGCGAGATTTATGAGAGGCCTTCTTTTAACTAAGCCTCCCATTAAGTCACCACCGGTGGCATGGGACTTAAATCTGGTTCTTGGGCAGCTCATGAAGCCACCTTTTGAACCGTTAGCTACTATCTCTTTGAAATTCCTTTCCTGGAAGGTCATCTTTCTTATTGCAATCACATCAGCACGTCGCATCAGTGAACTGCAAGCATTGGTGGCTGATCCTCCTTATACAAGGTTCCATCATAAGGCAGTCCTTAGGACTCATCCACACTTTATGCCAAAGGTGGTGTCACCTTTTCATTTAAACCAAGTGGTTTACCTTCCTGTATTCTTCCCAAGGCCTCACGCCTCAAATGCAGAAAGGAATCTTCATACTTTGGATTGTAAAAGAGCTTTAGCTTTTTACTTGCAAAGAACTCAGCAACATAGAAAGTCCTCTCAACTTTTTGTTGCTTTTGTTCCTAGTCATTTGGGACTTCCATTCTCCAAGAGAACACTGTCCAACTGGATTGCACAGTGTATTTCTTTTGCCTATGAGAGTAAAAACCTTCCTTTGGAAGGCCATGTCACAGCTCACAATGTGAGGGCCATGGCAGCCTCTATGGCTCATCTTCACTCTGTCTATCGACAACATCTGTCGAGCAGCTACTTGAGCCTTGGTTCATACCTTCACAGCCCTTTACTGCTTAGACAAGGACTCCCGCCGGGATGCCTTGTTTGGTCAGGCTGTTCTTCAACACCTGTTCCATACTTAATCAGCTCCTACCCACCATCCCTGGTAGGATGCCAGAGATCCATGGGAGGAAGTGGAGCCCTTTCACAAGGGCACACAACTTCTGGGGTTTCTCCCTGGCATCTGCAGCTAGGGAGTCCCCCATATGTGAAGACTACATTCCTGCTTGTTCCTGGAGATAGCATAGTTACACACTTGTAACAGGTGATCTCTGGGAACAGCAGGAATTTAGTCTTCATAACCCACCCACCTCCCCTAGGAGTTGTATCTCTCTATCTCTCTCTTTCTCGCTTTCAATCTCTCTCTCTGTCTCAGCTATAAACTCAACTGGAGGGGGACAGTTGGGAAAGGCGGGAAGGCAGCACGCAGGCGCTGTGGGATGCTCCCAAAAGCTTTCCTATTGGACGCTGGGGAGCGTTCCTGCGCAGGCTCTGTCGGTACCGACAATATCCATATGTGAAGACTAAATTCCTGCTGTTCCCGGAGATCATCTGTTACAGGTGAGTAACTATGCTTTATGGCAGTACTAGCTGCATCTCCCACTTCCATGACATCCCTACAGTCCAGTCCAGTCCAGACTCCGGGTTGTGTCCCTTTTCCAGCAGATGGAGACTGAGCATTCTAGTTTTTGGTGATGTCACAATATAAGGAGCAGGTGCTCCTCCCACCAAGCCAGTGTCCTCGGTCTCCAGCAGATGGGACAGAACCCTTGGTAGCCTGGGCTTTACTGTGGGTTCCTTGGGCTACATATAGGAGGGGGAAAAATTATATATATATATATTTGGGGGGGGGGGGGGGGGGGCTTGCTTCCTTTCGCTCTCGGTGCGAACAGACCTGCTGCCTGAAGCTTCAAATCCCTTTGGTGGATAAGAAGTGGTCGGGCTTGCTGCCACCTCAGAAGGTACACTGTCAATGTGTACAGTGAATGTTCTCTATTGACTTGGTCGGCCACGGAGGATTGGTGTTCCGTTCAAGGCTTGCTGCTTCACTTCTTGGAAGTTTCGCTTTCGTGGGGCAGAGCAATAAATTTTCTTCCCACCACAGGATGCCAGCTGTCAAAGTGGTTTGCGTCTGCTGCGGAAGTAGGACTGTGCCAGGCCTGTGAGGCAGAGGACCGCAAGGTGGGAATGTTGTTTAGAGAAGTGCCAATTTTGGAGGGGGTTTCTCCTCGCTCTGAGCCCACGGGGGGTTTGGAATCGTCCGCAGTGCAAGCCGTGCCTCTTGCTCTTTTGGTGGGAGCCGCAGCCATTTTGTCAGGATTGGCAGCGGACATTTCAGACTTTGAGGGTGTCATCAGGGCAATGGTAGGCAGAGCAAAGGCCTCTTCTGCAGCAGCAGGCAAAGCAAGGACTTTTTCTATCGCCGAGTCCCACGTCCGCAATCTCTTTCTTGCCGGACTTCATCCTGTTGCTTCATCAGGTTTACTGTATTAAGTAGGTCCTGATGGAGTTGTAGGAGACAGGAAGCTGGCTGGCAGAGCAGCACAAGGAGCAGTTGCTCAAAGGGGGCACAAGGACCGCCTTAGCGGCCAGGACCTCCTGTGGATCGGCAGTACCGGAGGAGGATCTCTGGTCCGAACGCTCTTTGGGGTCCCTCGAGCTTGGGAGCAGAGGAAGGGCCCGGGGCCCTTCAGTAGGACTCCCTGCCAGCAGGGGAGGATACCAGTATAGTTCTCCAGGACCAAGCAGGAAGTCAGTCCTCACTTATGGGTGTCATCGACGCCGATGAAGCCCCAGCGGAGCATTTCCCCAGCTTTCCATGAAAGCCTTTGGGAATGCTGGCACGCATGCGCGGTTCCCTTCCCGCCTAAAGGTGCCATCTTACCTCAGTGTCTTTTTTTTCCGTGAAGCCCATCGGACGTGTGTCCTTTTTTTCCCGGAAAAGACGTTTTTTCTTGGCGTTATTTCGCTTTTTTCCTCGGATTCGACGTCGGTTCCCCTCCCGCCAGGTTCGGTACACCGGTATCGAATCCCTTTTTTCCTTTTTCGGTTTTTGCCCTTAGTGGCTAGGCGCTCATGCCAAATCTTTTTCTTTTTCCCTGGAAGGCCGGTCCTTTGACCTCGCGGGGACCCTTTTCTCCCCGATGGCCTCCAGCGGTTTCAAGAAGTGTGATCGGTGTAAGAAGATAATGTCTCTCACCGACACACACGACTGCTGCCTTCGGTGCCTTGGCCCGGACCACGATTCTAAAACGTGCGGGCCATGTGGAAAAATGTCTTCCAAGGCCCTCCGAAGTCGTCTGCAACAAAGTGAAAGGCTTTTCTCGGACTCGGCCTCTGCCCGGGCCCGGACCTCGTATGAGGCCTCGACATCTCGGGATTCCGATCCCGAGAGGCGTCGGAGCTCCTCGGACAGGGGGTCCCCGACCGGGAACGTAAGAGGAAGAAGCGGCTCGCGAGGGCGGCGTCGGAGGAGGTCCCTGAGACCTCTAGGGCCAGGTCTCAGACCCCCGACCATCGTCCCGGGCCCGTGGACCAGGAGAAGCCAACTAAAGTTCCTTGCATGGAGCTGGAGTCTGCTGGACACGTAAGTCCTGTTGTCCTCATGGACTTGCCTCCCCGAGTACCGACGTCGGGCCCAGCGCCGCCAGGGCCCGAGTCGGGGGCTGCTGTGTCACCCGAGCTGAGTCTCAGGTTGACAGCCTTGGAGAGCAGTATGTCTGCCTTCATGGTTCAGCAGCGGGCGCTGATGGCCAGCCTGTCTGGCGCATCTGCCCCGACCACCAGGACATCGACATAGAAGTCGACCCCGGAGACCGAGCCGATACTCGAGTCCCTTGCGGCTCGAAGTCGTCCTCGGTCGAGGTCTCCCTCGACCTCCCGTTCGGGACCGAGGCTCTCGATGCCGGTGCCTCCGGCGTCGGGGCGGGTGCCTAGAGGCCCCGCGGGGTCAGACCTCAACTCGACATCGGACGAGTCTGCTTGGGAGACCGAAGAAGAGGAGTCTCCTGACACCTTCAAGACTCGGTGTGTCCCTTCGGACTCACCAGAGTCTGAGCCCCGGAGTAGATCCCCTCCAGAGGATACTAGGTTCTCGGAGTTTATCCGGGATATGGCCGCTGCCCTGGCTATCCCAGCTGACCCCGAGGAAGAGCCTCGAGTTAGGAGCTCGATGCTCTGCAGTATGAATCTCCTCCGAAGGAGGCCTTTACTGTCTCAGTTCCTCCGATGCTGGAACGGCTCCTCTTCCGGATGTGGGAGGCACTGGCCTCGGCGCCGATCGGCTCCGGAAGAGTCCTGGCTTCCAGAAAGCACAGCTACCTTACCATTCCATGGTTGTGGAATCGGCCATGCATCGTCTGAAGAGTCAGAAGATGCACTCCGCGGTGCCTCCTGGTAGGGAAGCCCGAAGCCTTGATGGCGTCGGTAGAAAGTGCTTTCAGGGCTCTATGCTTGCTTGCCGTGTCCAGACTTACCAGCTGTACATGGGCATGTATTTGCGGGACTTGGCCAAGGAGTTGGCCGGTTTCTCTGCTGGTCTCTCGGGGGAGCCCTTGCAGAGTTTTAAGTCCTTGTCTTTGAGGATCCGGGAATGCTCTAAGTTCATGTCCCGCGCCGCCTACGATGGCTTCGAGGCTTCGGCCCAAGTAGCGGCAGCCGGCATCACGGCCCGACGCCAGGCATGGCTGCAGTCATCGGACCTCGAGCCATGGGTTCAGGACAAGTTGGTCGATGTCCCTTACCAAGGTGAAAACCTTTTTGGCAAGCCTGTGGCCGAGAAGGCCGCTCAGCTCGAGACGGAGCACCTCACGAGGACAAGGCTGTCGATGAAGACCTCTGCCCCTTCTCATAAGAAGAAGGGCTCGGGTAAAAAGTCCTTTTACCCGAGGAAGGGCACTGCCTACAAACAGTACCCACAATATCCGGCTGCCCAAGCTGCCCCCCAGGGTCAGCAAGCCAAGGGCCGGGGTAATGGACCCCGTAGGCAGAGGACCCCCAAGCCTGCAGCCCCTGCTTCCACTCCGCAGGGTGGGGGTTTTTGACTCCTTGAGTATAGGCATACCTCCCTTGCAGACCCAGCCCTGCACAGGAGGCCGCCTAGCCTTGTTCGCCCACAAGTGGCCCTTGATAACCCAGGACAGTTGGGTGCTGGACATAGTCCATCGAGGCTATGCCCTGCACTTTCACCAACTGCCTCCGCCACACTTCCCAGGGGAGCCTTTCCGGCCTCCCTTGCATACAGCCCTTCTCCTCCAGGAGCTAAAGGGTCTGTTGCTGGACAAGGCGGTGAAGCCTGTGCCTCCCCACTTCCAAGGTCACGGGTTTTACTCCAGGTATTTCCTGGTGCCAAAAAGAACCGGTGGTCTTCGACCCATTTTGGATCTCAGAAACCTAAACAAGTTTCTAGTGAAAGAAGTTCAAGATGCTTACTCTTGGAACACTTCTGCCCTACCTCCAGCAGGGAGATTGGCTTTGCTCTTTAGATTTAAAGGATACTTACACTCACATCCTTATTCATCCAGACCACAGAAAGTACCTCAGGTTCATTGTGGGAGGAAACCATTATCAGTACAGAGTACTGCCTTTTGGATTGACCTCCGATCCCAGGGTGTTTACCAAGTGCCTGGCAGTGGTGGCAGCCTACCTGAGAAATCAGGGCATCTTTGTGTTTCCTTACCTAGACGACTGGCTCATCAGAGGCCAGACTTCCCTGGAAGTTCAACAGGCCACCAACAGGACCATAGAACTGCTCCAAAAGGTGGGCTTTGTCATCAACTTCGCAAAGTCCACTTTGCTCCCCTCCCAGAACTTGGAGTTCATAGGAGCAAGGTTGGATTCTCAGCTGGCAAGAGCATTCTTACCAGTGGACTGAGCACAAAGGCTCATGGACCTCGCCAGCAAGTTTCTGCACAGGTCCCTGGTCTCCGCCAGACTCTGTCTCAGGCTTCTGGGCCACATGGCGTCGACAGTACAGGTGACCCCCAATGCCAGGTTCAATGAGGCCTGCCCAGTGGTGCCTTCGGACTCAGTGGTCACAAGCCTCAGGCAGTCTCAGAGACAGGATCAGTGTGTCCCACCGTTTTCTGGCCTCCCTCAACTGTTGGTTACACCCCCCCAATCTGCTGGTGGGGGTGCCCTTTCAGATCCCACCTCATACAGTGGTCCTAACCACCGATGCCTCTCTACAGGGTTGGGGAGCACATTGCCTAGACAAGTGCACCCAGGGCCTGTGGTCTCCTTGGGAAGCGTCCCAGCAGATCAATCTACTGGAACTCAGAGCTATCCGCTTGGCCCTCAAGGCCTTTACTGCTTCCCTGGCACAACAGTCTGTCTTGATCCAGACAGACAACCAGGTAGCCATGTTCTATGTCAACAAACAGGGCGGAACTGGTTCCCAGCCCCTTTGCCTGGAAGCCCAGGACCTCTGTTCCTTTGCCCTGAAACACAACATGCTCCTCAAAGCAGTCTATCTTCCAGGCCAGGAGAATTCCCTGGCAGACAGATTGAGCAGGATTCTGCAACCACACGAGTGGCAGCTACATCCTTTAGTGGTTCAAAAGATTTTCTTGAGATGGGGGCTTCCCTCCATAGACCTGTTTGCCAGTCCACTGAACAACCAGCTGCCAAGGTTCTGCTCCAGGCAACCACATCCTCTGAGAGTAGCAGCAGATGCTTTGCTGATTCCCTGGACTCAGGGCCTACTCTATGCGTTTCCTCCCACCCCTCTGGTGGCCCGAACACTGTTCAAGATTCTCCTAGACAGGGCCTCCGTCCTCCTGGTAGCTCCCAGGTGGCCAAGGCAGCCTTGGTTCCCCCTCCTGCTTCAACTGGCAGTGGATCTGCCTCTGCCTCTGGGATTGCAACCCGACCTTCTCTCTCAGAATCAGGGCTCCTTGCTGCATCCCAATCTCAAAGCTCTCAATCTGATGGCATGGAGGCTGCAAGGGTAGTGTTGGCTCCTGGGGCCTGCCTCCCGAGGTTGAAGTTCTCCTAGCCTCCAGGAAACAATCCACTAGGAAGACCTATGCTCTCAAGTGGAAAAGGTTCTCTGTGTGGTGTCAGCTGCGTGCTGAGGATCGTTTCTCCTGTACTATGTCAGTAGTGCTTCAGTACCTGCTGCACTTGTCCAATCAGGGTCTCAAGTCCAACTCTGTTCGGGTCCATCTCTCTGCTTTGGCAGCTCACCACTCCCTAGTTGAGGGCCATTCCTTGTCTGTGCACCCTTTGGTGTCTAGGTTTCTCAGGGGCTTGCTTCTGCTCAAACCTCCCATACGTCCTCCTGCTCCTGAGTGGGAGCTTAATGTGGTCTTGCAGCAACTGACTCGCCCACCTTTTGAGCCTATGGCTACTTGCCCTCTACGCTTCCTTTCCTGGAAGACTCTCTTTCTGATAGCCCTTGGGAGATAGCTAGGAGAGTGAGTGAGCTTCAGGCCTTGGTCTGTGATAGACCTTACACCAGGTTCTATAAAAACAGGGTGGTCCTCAGGACTCACCCTAAGTTCCTTCCTAAGGTTGTCTCCTCTTTCCACCTCAACCAAGAGGTGGTTCTTCCTACTTTCTTCCTTAGGCCTCATGCAAGTCAGGCTGAAACAGTTCTCCATACCTTGGACTGTAGGAGGGCCTTATCCTTCTACCTTGAACGTATGCAAGGTCACAGGAAGGCTTCTCAGCTCTTCCTTTCTTTTGACCCCAATAACTTGGGGAGGCCTGTGTCCAAGCGTACCTTGTCCATCTGGGTGGCTGACTGTATCACCTGGGCTTACAAGGCAGCTGACCTTCCTTTGCAGGGTAGGGTCACGGCCCACCGTGTGAGGGCAATGGCTGCATCAGTGGCTCACCTCCGCTCTGTTCCATTGCGAGACATCTGCAGGGCTGCTACTTGGCCTTCAAGCCAGACTTTTGCAGCCCACTACTGTCTGGAGAGGGAGTCCCGTAGGGACAGTGCTTTTGGCCAAGCAGTACTCCTGCCCTCCTGCCCTCTGCTTGGGCTACCTGTGGAGGGTGTGTCCTTGCAAAACCTTTACTGTGTTGCTGAGACTAGAGGGCGTTCTCTTGTTCAGCCTGGGTTCCTGGTAGCCCAGAGCTGGGGAATCACCCATAAGTGAGGACTGACTTCCTGCTTGGTCCTGGAGAAAGAGTAGTTACTCACCTGTAACAGGTGTTCTCCAGGAGCAGCAGGAATCAGTCCTCACTACCCTCCCTCCTCCCCTTGGAGTTGCAGTTGTACATAGTTTCATTTTTACATTTTTGTGTGCTGTTCTTAGCTATGTCATTTGACTGAGGTAAGATGGCACCTTTAGGCAGGAAGGGAACCGCGCATGCGTGCCAGCATTCCCAAAGGCTTTCATGGAAAGCTGGGGAAATGCTCCGCTGGGGCTTCATCGGTGTCGATGACACCCATAAGTGAGGACTGATTCCTGCTGCTCCTGGAGAACACCTATTACAGGTGAGTAACTACTCTTTAGTGTCTTCCACAGGGAAGAACTGGTCTCTCTAATTACAGATTCGCTAACTGCACTCAACCTCTCTGTGGAAACCCTGGCAACGGACTCCCTCTTTGGAGGATCCTTTGCTGCACTGAGCCCTGAAGCAGATGATTAAATTGGAGTGGGACACCCCAGAGGTGGGTTTGAGCAGCGCAAGAGCCATGCAGCACCTTTTTCCAATTCCTGTGGGGGAACGGGAGCGTTTCCAATTGCTAAGGATGGATTCCCTAGTGTCGGCAGTTACTTAGCAGACCACTATTCTGCTGGAAGGGGTGCAGTGCTAAAGGATCCCCAGGACAAGAAGTTAACCTTAAAGGCCCGCTTTAGCAGTGTCTCGTGTTGGCCTTGCAGGCCTCCGTGTGTGGGGCCTGTGTCAAATGGGCCTGCATATGCTGGATTCAGGTTCTGACAGGAGCAGACATAGGGTTCGTTGCGGCTCATTGCGGCTCTCCCAGAGTCGGCTCGGATAGACTCAGGGGTCGCCTATCTGGCAGATGTTTCAGGTGTCGGTGAAGGATATGGTGTCAGTCATAGCCACCCAGCGTTTGCTATGACTGCGGTGTTGGACTGCGGATATCTCTTTCAAGCAGCGCTTGAGTAGACTGCCTTTTTGAGGCAAGCTTCTCTTCGGGAAGGCTCTAGAGAAGTTGTTCAAGGATCTGGGAGAGTCCAAGTCAGCATGCTTGCCGGAGAACAAACCCCAAATCCAGAAACCGTTGGCATCTGTGTGTGGCGGGAGGCGGGAAGACGTTCCCGGGATTTCCATAGGTTCAGGGTAGCGAGGTTGCGTCTTATCAGAAACTTGCCTATCTGGCAAGGGGGCATTCCTTTCAAGGAAATAGGGGTTCCAGAAGAAGTTCCTTTGCCGGAACTAGCTCAGCATCAAAGAAGTCCCAAGGAGATGATGAGGGGGGCTCAGGCAGGGCTTATGCTGATTGGCCGTCACCTTCGGCAGTTTTGCGCAGTCTGGGTTCACCTTACCTCAGACCGTTGGGTACTTGAGGTCCTTCCCGAGGGCTACACTCGGCTGTGCGCTTTCGTGCCCATCCCATAGGACCAGCGATGGTAGGGGTGTTACTCCATCTACTTCATGGTACCTAAGAAAGAGATTTCCTTTTGGTCCATTCTCAACCTCAAGTATGTCAGTTGGCCATTGCGCATCGCTCATTTTTGAATGGAGATCTTGCGGTCCATAATTGTGGTGGTGCATCAGGGGGAGTTTGTCACCTCTCTGGACCTCAGAGACCTACCTGCATGTCCCCATTTTGGCCAGAGCATCAGTGCTTCTTGCATTTCTCAGTGCCCATGTGTCATTTCCAGTTCCAGGCGCTTCCATTTAGGCTTGTCACAGCACGATGAACCTTCACCAAGATCATGATAGTGGTCGCAGCTCTATTGAGAAGCCAAGGAGTACTAGTGCATCCTTACCTAGATGACTGGCTCATTCAGGCAAAGTCTCACCAAGAGAGTATAGAAGCCATGTGGCGGGTCCGCAAGCTTCTTGAGCATCTGGGCTGGGTAGTGAATGGGGATGAGCCAATTTACACCATCCCAGAGTTTTCCGTACCTGGGTGCCCATTTTTGACACAGCGCATGGGATGATATTCCTGCCAGAAGAGAGGAACATGAAGAGTCAGCATCAAATCTGGTTGCAGTCAGCGTGGTCCTACCTGCAGATCCTGGGGTCCATGGTATAGACTCTGGACCTGGTACTTTGGGCAAGAGCTCACATGCATTTCTTGCAGAGGGTGCTGCTCTCCCGTTGGTCTCCAAAGTGACACTCCATCTCCCTCACTGGCTTCTGTGTCCATAGGAGGTGTGCAGCAGTCTGGTGTGCTGGTTGTCGCTGGCACCCCTTCTCAGGCCCACCTCGAACTCACTCGTCATTCCACGTTTTTCTTCCTAAGCCCCGCTCTATGGAATTCGCTCCCGAACTCCCTTCACACTGAACTATCTTTCCCCCATTTCAAAGCTTTTCTTAAAAGTCACCTTTTTTGCCAGGCCTATGATCTTTCTGTTCCTGCCGATGGCCTGGCCTCACCTCCCCTAGCTTTGCCTCCCACCCTTCATAATGTGGTACCCCTACAATTAGGTCATTCCACTGCTCCCCTTCTTTCTTTTTTTTTCTTTGTCTTTTTGTCTAAAAAAAGCTCAACCTCTGGCTCTGTCCCTGTCCTCTTTTTCGTTCTGCTTTATCTATCCCTGTCCTATCTGCTGATGGCGTTCCTTTCTGGCTTTATTTTTCAGTAGCCAATTATATATTTTTTATTAAACACCGCCCTGACGCTCCGGCATGGGCGGTATATCAAACCTCACAAATAAAGATGGATGCCAGTCTCTTTGGCTGGGGAGCACATTGAATGACTCAGATTGTGCAGGGCAGCTGGTCACCAGACCAGACACAGTGGTCCAACAGGCTGGAAATGAGAGCCATGAGGTTGTCCCTTCTGGAGTTTCAGGTTTTGATCCAGCACCGAGCATTGAGAGTCCTATTGGACAATGCCTCCACAGTGGCCTACAGCAATCAGCAAAGCAGAACAGGCAGCACCAGTCTTGCAGAGAAGATTGGCTTCCGCCCCCTGAAGAAACGGGACAATCTTGTGCAACTGTCAGCAGCTAATGTGGCAGGAAAGAAGAACCTGCAGGCCAACTTCCTAAGCAGACATCAGCTGGATCTGGGGGAGTGGTCCTTGGCGGATGAGGTTTCCGGCAGCTGACTTGGCATTGGATCTCATGGCATTGGCAGAGAATGCCAAGGTAGAACGGTTCTTCAGCAGGCACAGGGAACATATGTCTGAAGGCCTCAACATGCTGGCTCAGAGTTAGCCGGCGGAAGATCTGCTATATGCCTGGTTAAGCACATAGAGACCCATGCAGATCTAGCGATCTTAGTAACCTCTGATTGGCCTCTGCTTCTGTGGTATATGGACCTAGTGAGACTGGTGGTGGAAGAGTCGTGGTGGCTGCCGATGCGGCCAGACCTGTTGTCACAGAGTCCGATCCTGATGCCTCAAGTGAATCTATTCTTGCTTATGGTTTGGCTCTTGAAAGGGTGTCCATGAGGCATAGGGGCAATTTGGCATCGGTGATTGCCAGTTTGTTGAAAGCAAGGCAGTGATCTACATCCTTGGCCTACGTGTGCATCTGGAGGATCTTTGAAGCCTGGTGTGAAGAGAGGCATCGATAGGCCTTTGGGTCTTCTATCCCAGACGTTTTAGCCTTTCTGCAGGATGGCTTTGAAAAATGGGCTAGCATTGAACTCTCTTTGGGTGTAGATTGCTGCGTTAGTGTGTTATCAAGAGTGCTTTCGGAGGGTCTCCTTGTCAGCTGATCCGGATGTGGTTCAGTTTCTCAGGGCGGTCAAAATTTTGCATCCGTCCTTGAGGCCTTGTATTCCCCCATGGAACCTCAACTTGGTTCTCGGCACTCTGTGGGGGGTGCCATTTTGAGTCTCTAGTGGCTGCATCCCTTAAGAACCTTATCTTGAAGGTGGTTTTTCTGGTGGCAATTTGTTCGACTCAACAGATTTCGGAGCCGCAGGCTTTGTAGGGAGCACTACCTGCTTCGGGCAAAAGACCGGGTGGTTTTGCGCATGATGCCATCCTTTTTGCCTAAGGTGATCTCGCCTTTTCATCACAGACTGTGGTCCTGCTAGTTTTCCCTAGGGGCAAGGATCATCAGCTCTGCATACTGGATGCACATCGGGTCCTCTGTCATTACTTGATGGCCACAGAGGCCTTCCGAAAGACGGATTGCCTGTTCGTTCTCTTTGGAGGTCCTCGTAAAGGAGTGGTGGCCTCAAAGGCCTCCATTGCCAGGTAGTTAAAGGAGGCGATCGTATCGGCCTAGCTCTTGAAGGGCAAGCAAGTGCCTCCAGGTCTGCGGGCACACTTCACTAGGGCGCAGGTGACGTCTTGGGTAGAGGGTGCTCTGGCTCCGCCGGCAGATATTTGCAGAGCAGCGACGTGGGTGTCCTTGCATACCTTTGTACATAGTCTTTAAGCTGGATTTGCAGGCGCATTCAGATGGGCTGGAACGCGGCGGGCTGGCTGAAAACACATTTGGAAAGATCTCCACTCTTTGCAACTGCAGGAATGATAAACTGCTGCCCCTCTCAGCTACACAAAAATATAGTTTAAAAAAGCAACAGAAAAAGGGAATTATTAAGACTTTCTCTTAGAAGAAAGTGAAGCCTGCAACATGTTAAACCCATCATCTAGCAAAGAGGAGTCGAACAAGGTGGTGAAAGAGGATAGGCATGATGTGCTGGTGGGGTGACCGGAGGCTTGCAGAGGTCTCTGCCGCCCCACTTCTGGCTATGACAGCTGGGAGCAGGCAGGCAAACCATCCAGCCCCAGGCCCCCAACCAATCTGCAGGCGGTGGCAGCAGCAGTGATATCTGGGAGGAGCAGGAGAGGGAATGCAAAATCCACCGGCAACTTTGTATTCATAATGAAGTGCACTGCATGTCCCAGGGACATGGCCTGCATGCAGCAAAAGGCAAGTTAATACCACCCTGCAGTACTAGCACATTGGAGGACTTTTTTTGACACGGTTGTAAACGGTCGTTGGTCAAAATATGTACTATATATTTTTTCATTCTAGTTTTACTGTTTTTGTTCCTTTTTTTTTTTTCTTTACCTTGATCTGTGGTATTTTGCTTGAACCTTTCCAGTACAGAGATCTGTGTTTAAGGAGCTGCAGACTTGTATGCGATTCACACATGTACATGACTGTTACCAGACAGACATTTCCATTGTATTGCTTAATAGAATGTTCTGCTGCTAAACTCTCTAGCAGAGAATCTATTAAATTTGCAAATTTCTAGAATTTCCATACCAATATTATTATAGTGTATTGGGCTTTCTATCTCTCCCTTCTGCCAAAAGTGCTTGAGGTAGGCTACACCATACAAATAAGTCAAACTAAAATCCATTTCTAATAAAGATTCTGAGGAAACGGCATAGTGATACAAAATGACAAGGAAAACATAAGGAGTAGAGATGCTTAAATTTGGGAAGGGGGTAGGGAAGACTAGGGTAAATGCTATGAGGGGGGGGAGCATAATTAGTATGTACTGCATAGATTTCTTTGGTAGCAGAACTATGAGATTGGATACCCATATGTGCTATTTGCTATGTCCGTTTGGTATAGATTGGTCTGATTTTTCCCTTGAAACATCAGCCTGTATATACTCCTCCCCCCCCCCCCCCCAATGTTGCACAGTGTTGGGGGAATGTAAAAATAGGTTCCATCTCTTATTATAAAGATAACCATTCCATTATTGCGCTTTGCAGCATACGTTGTGAACTTGGTCAATATGATTTTGATTTTTAATCAATAGCTTCCACTGCACTGTGCACACAGTTGCTCGCAAATATGACCGATGGAAATTTTTGCACATGGCTGAAAATTTCTCACATAGCCCACCAATTCTTAGAGGGGACATTTGATTATGAGTATCAGAGGGACTGAGTGAGTGAGCCAATGCTCAGGCTATGTATGCTGGGTGAGTTGAGTCACTCAATCATTCAGTGAGTGGATGGGTATTATGGGTAGCACAGAGAATAATAGATGGGTATTATGAGTATTGGGAGTGGGGATATGATTAAGTCAATGAAGAGGCTTATAAGTGGCAGAGGTAACTGTAGGAAAGGCTGAATGACCACTATGGAGATGTATGAGTGAATTGTTGGGGGAGGGTATAATTCGAGACTAATAGAGAGAGAGTTTGCGTGCTTGAGGATTTTTACTATCCCTCCTCCTTCCCCTGCTGTCTTTCATGCTTCTTCCCCCTCCTCCCCACCTCAGTCTACCCTTTTTTGGGCAGTCAGGACCCGTGTTCCACTTGCCACAGTGTTCACATCTCTGGGCCTCTCCACTTCTATGACAGGCAGGGTTCAAATCTCACATTAGCTCTAACGCGAAACTGGCAGAGGTGGGAATTTTTGTCATCTCTCTAGCTTCAGAGGACGCTCATCATACAAAAAGAAAGAGGGCACCAAGGCATCGGCGCTGCCAGATAATATGAATAGACAGTATAGACTAGAAACATTTTAAAGAGAAACTATTGGCATAAAGTCAAATTAAATGTGCTTCTGACCTCTAAAAGCAGATGCCAGCTTTAGGTAGGCAAAACGCTGTATTAGGATAATGCAAGAAAAGTAGACTATAACATGTAGTGGAACTTGAGCCTAGATCTGCAGAAGTCTAAGAACCCGACCATGAGAGTTAAAAATGTTAAAGGCAATGCTCTTCATGAAAGCCTTTGCTCTGGTATTGCTATTGGTCTGTCACACTGCAGTCAGTGACCATGGTGGAACCTCTCCCTCTGTTTTCTATACCAGAGGTTTTGCCTGTGTGCCCTTCTGGGAACCTGCCAGGTCCTTGTGACCTGGATTGGCTACTGTTGGAAACAGGATACTGGGCTTGATGGACCTTGGTCTGACTCAGTATGGCATTTCTTATGTTCTCATGAATCCAAATATGAGAAATCCATGACTCAGTCTGATCTTCCAATATGGAACTCCCTCTACTGTTCCTTGACTTCTTCACTTAGCACTGCAAGATCTAACTACTTCATTTTCACTGCTCAACAAACTATTCTCTTCAGATTTCTTACTATCTTTAAGTCGTTTTGATATCATCTTACTACACCTATTTGTTTTGCTTATCTCTTGAAATTTCGGGACTTTCTCTGTGCTGTATTCCAGTTTTCAAGCTCAACTGCTATTGACTCAGAAGCAGTAAATCAATCTTTTCCATTATTCTGTTTATTTTGAACTCGTCTTGTTGATGTAGACCATGATGTCTTTGAGCCAGCCATTGTCTTTCCTAGTTTGGAAAACTTTTCTTCTGAGCCGAATGTTGTTTATGATAAGCTATTTTTCTCCTCCCTTGTTTATCTAAAATTTTGGAATACGCTTTCTGTAAAATTCTTGCTTTCATCACATCTCCTGAGTCTATGGAGCTCTGTTAATCTGGCTTCAGCCCCTCACACATTTTCTGGAATCAGCTCTCTCATGCCTAGTCAACCACCTGCATTCCAGGGCGTTCCTCCAGTCCAGACAAATGGGTATATGCTCACCAACCAGCAGTTGGAGACTAAGGAAACCTTTCTCAGTTCAGTATAAGTAGCTTGTGCCCACTGGACTGAGCCAGTATTCCTCAGTCTCCAAAGCAGGTAGAATACATAGCCTGTAGAAGATGGAGTCTTGCAGTGGGTCTTTGGCCTACAATTTAATTTAGGGGTGCAGAACCTGAAGGTCCTGGGTCCCTCCCCCACTAGCCGCATCTATTTGCTACCTCCCTTCGCTCTCCCCAACATTTGGGAGAGGGCCGGAGGTAGTAGAAGTGCTGCCTGTCTGCATGATTCATCTTGCTGGTAAAGTTTAAAAAAAAAAAAAGTCAGGAAGGGAAGAGTTACACACAGCACTTCTTTGGGGATCTGATCAGTCTCCAGTCGAGGGGGCAAACCGGGTAAATCCCTTGGGCCCCGGGTGGTCTTTTGCTATGTGCGGGGGAGCTGATAACACATATGGCCACTTGGACAGGGCCAGGTATATGTGTACAGAAGCCACGGACCTGAGTTATCAGAACTTGGGCTTTGCCGCGGCTGCCACAGGACAGATGAGCTACTTGCGGCCAATTTAAGAGGACCTAGGAAGGGTCTGAAGGAGGAGTGGGAGTTTCCTCAGATAGTGGGGAAGCTGCGAGAGAGGCTGGTGGGTCCTCTATTTTGGTGGGAACCGCCGCCATGCTGAATTTCTCTGCCTGGGAGGCTCATCTCTGGGGCCTCTGGAGCTGCAAGATCTCTGTATCTTTCACAGAGGGAAGTCCCTAGATGCACCTGCAGCTGTGGGAGGTACAGAGTTGGTCCCTTTTTCACCCAAATTTGTGTTTCTGCTTCATTCAGTCTTCCTGATGAAGCTGGGGGGGGGGGACTCAACAGTGACCCCCACCCCCCCTCCCCATGCCCCCAGGCAGGGACAGTGTATCGGGCAAACATCCCAGGCAGGAATGCTTGGATGAGAAGCCATAAGTGTGCTCCTTGACCTCTCAAGGGTTCCTGGGGGCATTGGAAAGGTCCTCAGATTTGCTGGATAAGGTCCCAGAGGGGGAGATCGGGGGGGGGGGGGGAAGGACCTCTCTGCAGTCAGGATTTTTTACCACTATGAGTTCCCGGCCTTGATAACGGAATCCCTAACCACTGAGCACTGCAAAGCCCGGGGTTGTGGGCCTAGACCTGGATCTGGAGGAGGACCCTCTAATGGAGGGTATCCGTAGAGCCTCAAAATCCTTCCCGGCTCATAGGTCCTTGAGGGCTATGATAGAGGAAGAGTGGCAGACTGTGGGTGGGACAGAGCATGGCTAGGCTCTACCCCATCCTGCCAGAGGAGGAGGAGTGGCTGCGCCTCCTAAGGTGGATGCCCTGCTGGCAGCCATTACCAGGAAAACCACCATCCTGGTGGAAAGGCAGAGTGGGGTCGAGGCTGTTATTCTAGTCTCACGGTGCTTCTTGTGGCCTTGGGCAAGCCATTTAACCTTCCGTTGCCTCAGTTACAAAAACATAGATTGAGTCCTTTGTACACTGCTTTGACTGGTAGGAAATAGTATATAAGCCTAGTTAAATAAATACATAAAATAAGGGGGCGTGACCTTAAAGGATCCAGTAAACCGGTGTCTGGAGGCATTGCTTAAGCAAGCCTTTGATTTTTCCACCTTGGATCTTCAAGGGGCCATCTGTGGGGCTTATGTAGTCTGTGCCTGCCTCCGCTGGTCCCAGGACTCTACAGATCTACTGGTTGCTGGGCCGTTTCATTTGGCGCCCAGCTAGAATTGGGGTTGACTTTCCTCGATGACCTTTTATATGATCTCTTATGGGTTTCCGCCAAGGGCATGGCCTCGGTAATGGCAGACCATCGCCTCTTGTGACTTTGCCACTAGTCAGTGGATGTAGTATCCAAAACAGAGCTTTCTCGGCCACCCTTTTGGGGTACCTTGTTCTTTGGGAAGGACCTGGATAAGTTGATAAGGTCTTTGGGAGAGATCAAGATCCCCCGCTTGCTGGAGGATAAGCCCAAGTCTACTAGAGGAGGCTAGGGTGGTGGTCTGTGAGGATTTTGCCCCGCCCAAGGCGGCAACTCCCAAAGGACTTGTTTCCTCCAGTGGGGAGCATCCTTTCAAGGAGGATCCCGGGGTGGCTGGAGCTTTGGCCAGGCAGCCCCAGCCCCAGCCAAGACTGCTCAGTGAAGGTGCGGGGGGCCCTGGCAGGGGTTCAGCTGGTGGGTGGCCACCTAAGGTGCTTCTTCCCCGCCTGGGCCCAGATTACGTTAAATGCCTGGGTCTTGAAGGTCATTCGCGAGGGGTACTCTCTCGAGTTTGCCCGGCTTCTGGTGGACTTCTTCATGTTCTCCCCCTATGGATCGGCCCACAAAATCAGGGTCGTGCAGGAGATGCTCAGGCAACTGTTGCAGCTCGAGGCAGTCACCCCGGTTCCACAGGCAGAGTGGGGTCGAGGCTGTTCTATCTACTTTGTGGTGCCAAAGAAGGAAGAGTCCTGGCAACTGATCTGGATCTGAAGGGAGTCAACAGGGCCCTCGGGGTTCCTTGATTCCGCATGGAAACCTTGCGGTAGGTGATAGTGATGGTACACGAGGAGACGTTTCCTACCTCCCTCGATCTCGGAAGCCTACCTACACATCCCGGTTCAACCAGTACATCAGCGTTTCCTCTGCTTCACAGTACCCGCAGGGCACTTTCAGTTTCAGGCTGGTTGGCCACAGCACCACAGGTCTTCATCAAGGTCATGGTGGTGGGGGCAGCCCATTTCTGCAGACGCAAGGGGTGTTGGTCCAACTGTATCCCAACGACTGGCTGATCCACAGAAAGTCCCTCAAGGAGAGCCAGACAGCTACAGACACTGTATTGTGATTTGTCTACAGCAGTTTGGCTAGGCAGTTAATCTTCAAAAGAGCCACCTACAGCCCTCGCAGTCATCGGGTTATCTGAGTGCCCGCTTCAACACCCTCAGTGGCAGGGTGTTTCTCCCATAGGGGAGAATAGTGAAACTGCGGGCTCAGATTCAGTGGTAATGACGGATCCTGAGGCCTTATGCCTGGGATTACCTTCAGGTTCTGGGGTCCATGGCAACCTTAGAGCTGGTGCCATGGTCCTGCCTACATATTTGACCGTTGCAGGCCCATCTTCTAGCCCGCTGGTTGCCATTGCATCACTCGATGGAGGTTCGCCTCTCCCCCTCTCAGGTGGTTCATTCAGTCTCAGATGGTGGCTGGACCTGACCAGTCTGGGGGCAGGGATGCCCCCTGAGACTCCTAAGTGGGTAGTGATCACAACGGACGCAAACCTCTCCATTTGGGGAAGGCACTGCCAGGCCCAAGTGGCTCAGGGGCTTTCATCCACCAAGGAGAGCCAGTGGCCAATCAGTCACTTGGAAGCAAGTACAGTTCAGTTGGTGCTGGAGGCATTTTGCCCATTGCTGTGCCATAGGGCAGTGCAAGTCCTCTCCGACAATACCACCATGTTGGCTTACATCAATCAATGGGGCAGCACTGAGAGCTCACAGGTAGCAGTGGAGGCCCGTTCGTTTATCCAGTGGGCCAAACTGCACCTGGTTGCGCTGTCGGCAGCACATATTGCAGGGGTGGCGAATGTCCAGGCAGATTACCTGAGTCACCACACCCTGGATCCGGGGGAGTGGTTGCTGTCAGAGGAATTCTTCCAATCCCTGGTAGTGTGTTGCGGCATGTCAGTGATGGATCTGATGGCTCAAGTGCAGAACGCCAAGGCACTCTGCTGCTTCAGCCAAAAGTGCTCGCCGATGGCAGAAGGCCTTGACACTGTCATACAGCTGTGGCCCCACTTGGCACTGCTGTACGTGTTTCTGCCGTGGGTGCTGATAGGTCAGGTTCTCCACCAATTGAGGCCCATCAGAGGCGGGTGCTGCTGATTGCCCTGGACTAGCCATGTCGGCCTTGGTATGCTGATCTAGTGCATCGCCTAGTGGCCAACTTCCTTTGGTTGCCACAGGTTCCGGATCTCTTAACTCAGTGTGCATGCTGGACATGGATCGATTCTCACTTACGGCTTGGGCCTTGAAAGGGCGCAACTAAGTTGCTGAGGATATTTGGAACCAGTTATAGCCACCTTTATTGCAGGCACGGAGGCATTCTACTTATATCTGTGTTTTGGTGCCTCTGAGGCCTGATGCGAGGATAAGGACATGCGGCCCTTAAAGACCCGGTGCCAGCTCTTCTGAGTTTCCTCTAGGTGGGCCTTGACAAGGGCCTGGTGCTGTGCTCTCTGCAAGCGCAGGTGGCAGGGTCCAGGGGTACCCCTAGCGGCCCACATCGATGTAGTACATTTCCTGCGGGACATCAAACATTGACGACTGCTGGTCCCAGCGTGGGATCTCAGTCTTGTCCTGGTGGCTCTAGGGGGGTCCCATCTTTGAACTGCTCGGGTCAGTCTCTCTCAAGGGTCTCGCCCTGAAAGTTGTTTTCCTGGTAGCCATTTGTTCTGCAAGGTTTATTTCAGAATTGCAAGCCCTGTCCTGTAAGGAGCCTTTTTAGTCATATCCAGGGAAAGGGTGGGTCCTGCGGCCTGTTCCATCTTTCTTGCCTAAGGTGGTATCAGAATTCCACCTCAATCAGTCAGTTACACTATCCTTCTTTGCCGATCAGCAGGACTTGGCTGATTTTGCTCATCTGCATAAATTGGATGTTCGCAGGGCTTTTGAAGCATTACTTGAAGGTAACCGCAGCTATTTCGCCGTTCGGAGTGGCTGTTCATCCTTTTTGGTTGTCCCCAGAAAGGGGAGGCTGCCTCAAAGGTGTCCATTGCCCATTGGATTCATGAGGCGATTGCCTCAGCCTATGTTCTGAAGGGGTGGCAAGTGCTGGCAGGCTTACAAGCCCACTCCATTAGAGTGCAGGCTTCCTCCAGGGCTGAGATGGGGAGGGTGCCTCCCCTGGACATTTGTAGGGCGGCCATCTGGTCCTTTCTTCATTCCTTCACTCAACATTGCTGTCTGGATCTACAGTCCAGACAAGATCACGTTTTGGGTCAACAGTGCTGTGCACTGGGATCTCTGGTGCCAACCGTCATTAGTACTGCTCTGCTATATCCCATTTGTCTGGAGTGGCCTGGAGGGACACCCTGGAAGGTAAAATTAGATCTTACCTGCTAATTTTCTTTCCTGTAGTTCCTCCAGTACAGTCTAGGACCCACCCTTTGTGTAGTTGGTTTCTACATGCGGTGTCGCGATTTTGTCCCTAGGAGAGTGTGTGTGTGGTTCTCGAGGTTCCTAGCCTTTGTGTTATAATCTGAAGAAGAAAAGATAAATGAACCATTTGGCTTTGGTTCTGGCCATCTGGCTGTTGATATAGTACAGCAGGGCACAAGGCTCCCATTTACTGGGGATGGATACCTGGTCTCTGTGGTGATGCTTCCTGCTTGGTGAAGTGTCCATTCTGACTCAGTCCAGTGGGCACAGGCTACTTACAGTGAACAGAGGTTTTTTTTCCTCGGTCTCCACCTGCTGGTTGGCGAGTATATACCCATTTGTTTGGACTGGACTGGACTGGAGGAACTGCAGGTAAGGTTTAATTTCACCGAAGTCCCTGCCATCATTCATGTTTTCCAGTCTCGTTCGTTTTGATCTTATTGTCAATTCCTTTTCTTCTCAAGCACTATTAGCTTTTGGAGTGTCTTGCGACAGTGTCATGGATTTGCCAGTCTTCTCTTTACACCAAGTCCCTCTGTGCCCTCATCATCCCCTTTGACTGTCCTTTTCACTCCTTTGACAGTACTCTAACCTAACTCTCATTTTCTGAGTCTGACCCCTCTTCAGTGTCTCTCAATTTAGCCTTCTCAACAGTCTCACCCTGACTGTGTGCACAACATTTTTCCTCCGTGCTTGGAAAGCTTTTTCCATTTTCTGCCCTTGCCCTTGTTCTTGTCCTCCCTCTGCTTTTCTGTCATTTGCTTCTCTACCTCTTCTCTGCTTAAAGAATTTTGGTATGCTGCTGGATTCTGTTCTTTCCCTCATTGCCCAAAACTCTTCTATATATTGTGTCCATCTTAACAGCATTGTTAAAAGGCGCTCCTCAATTGTATTTGCTGCTTGTCCTGTCCTTCAGCATGTAGCTCTTTCCAGACTAGACTACTACAGCAGCATCCTTGCTGGTCTGCCTGGTTCTGTCCTATGTCCCCTTCAGTGCCTTCAGAATTCTGCTACATGTCTACATGCTCGTTTCTCTAGCCCCGTGGCTTGCATTGGTTCACGGTCAGATATCACACATGTTCCAGCTCCCAAGTCTTCATTTTATGTATATCTATAGCCTGTTTTCCCTCAATCTCTCTCTACCTGGATCTGGTAAGCTATGTGTCTTCACCCTCTTTGTTCTGAATATTGCACTCTTCTTACTTTCCCATGCACTGAGCAGGCTGTCTCCTATTTTTGTTTTTTCTCTGTCTCTGAGCGCTTTCCTATAGAATAGGCTCCTGCCTTATATCCTTGAGGCCGCCACTACCCTGGCAGTCTTGAGAAGAAAAGCAAAAAAAATTCAATGTTCCTAAGTCTCCCAGTTTCAGTACATCATTTAGCACAAATGTGCTGTTAACTGTTACAAGGTACCTTGACTAGGGCACCATGTAAAATAAAAAACAGTGGTTAATATTCAGCTGGGGTGGTCTGTTTGTTTTTTGGGTTTTTTTTTTAAATGCCAGCTGCCGCTGCAGAAGTAAATCCAGTTATTCAAAGCCAGAATCCAGATAGCGATTGGCGCAGAATATCTGGATTCAGTGCTGACTGCAGGCATGGTCCAGATAGCCGCAGTATTCAGTCTGCTGTCTGGATAACTAGCCTCATTTATATTAGGACAGGCGTTTTGCTGTCCTACCTTTATCTAGATAGGTCCCCAGTTAGAAGGATGAATGTTGCCACTAACTGGGTGACTCTGAGGACCACCCTTGCGGCACCCATGGACGCCCCTGGTGCTGACTGGATAGCACCTGGTTGTCTGCAGTGATTTTAAGCAGCATTATCTGAGTAATGCCGCAGAAAATCAAAGGATGGCTCTGGGCAGTGGCACTTCTCCAGGTAGCAGGTTCTGCCACCTGGATGAGTAGCTATTGAATATCAGACCCATAATAGATATGCATGTATATAGTTAAAAATATAAAATGTGTTTTAATTCTGGGCTTTTGGCGGGTTGCTGCAGTTGAAGCGGATTTCAGCAAAGGATGCACTCACTCACCCGTATCTGGATGAAGGACGACTGCGCTATCACACCTGCATGTGTACCTGCTGCTTCTCTGTGGCCGCCGGCCGCGTCTACACTGCTGAGTTTGAGCCCAGCGCTGGTCCCAAGTTTGATGATTCCTATGAGAAGAACCTGGTCTCTGTCTGGCAGGTCAAAGGTCAGTAGGCCACAAACAAGCAAACGTATAAAGGTTGGGGCGAATGAGGTCAGAGGGCCCTCCCCCCCTCATAGTAAGAGGAGCATTATTTGTTTAAGAAGCAAAGCATGGCAAATACTGCTTTTAACAAAGCTGCCACCATCTGCTGCAAGCTTCAGTTAGATTATTTGAAGCTGCCTGGCAGCCAGAAAAGCACTTAAGCACCTCATCTGCTGCTGTACGGCAGAAGTTGTGCAATGACAGCTACATGATTTAGCCCGGCAGCAGGGCTGGCCCAACCACTAGGCAAACTAGGTAGTTGCCTAGGGCGGACGCTTCTGCGGTGGAAAAGAGCAGGGCATAAAGCTTAAGGTGTGCCTAGGGTGCCAACGCCTTGAATCAACTCTGGGGCCGACCCTGACTGGCAGAGGGAGCTGAGGTACTTAAGTGCTTTTCTGGGGCTCAATTTAATTAAAGCTGGTGTGAGACGGCACGACAACTTTATTAAAAGTAAGTAGTGCTCGCCCTGCACTGCCTTGGTCTCTGCATTGTGGGGGCTGCTTAGGTGGAATTTACTCCACCGCTGGAAAAGTGTTGTGATTGGCTGAATGCCATTGTTATTAAAAAGTATTCTTTTTTTTTTTTTTTGTCTTCTTTTCCAGAACTAGTACATCATTTTATAATTGATCATCAACAGGGGAAAAGAGCACCTCTCTGTATCAATCCACAATCTGCAGCCTTCAAAACTTTCATTCGGTAGGTGGAACCCCAGTGCCATTGCCATTCCTTTGCTTGCCGCCTCCTGAGAGAGGCTGGGACCGCAGGGAATAGGCACCTCAGCCAGAACCAACTCCAAACCATCAGGCTAGGCAATTGCCTAGGGGAAACAGCTTCTGGGGGCGGCAAAGAGCAGCAGCAGTGGAAGCAAAGCAATAGATCTTGACAGCCACTCAAACTCAGAGTCATCAGCATATCCTTAGATCTGCAGGGAAAGCAGGCACACACATACGTACAAAGCAGAATTTTATATTTCAAAGTATGATGTTCACGCATGAAGTTGACAAGTATGCATGTAAATTAAAGTATTTTATAATCAGCTTGCATACTTGAACTTTGCCCACATTGTGCCCTGTCGCTCTGCCTACCAGCAAAGTACAAGCCTGCGCACTTTAATGCTGGTCAGAATTTTATAACTGGCCATTTACATGCATATGTGGTCACACTGTGCAAAAATAACTTTATAAAATTATGCCCATAAGATTCCCCAGCTATCTTTAACCAGATATATTTTGCAACAAAGCTTACCCAGTTAATTAACATTACCTGGATAAAATCATATGGATAGTTTTACCACCTGTTTGAATCCAGTCTTCCAAATATTTGCTATGATACAATCATCCTGCTCAGCACTAGTCCACCCGCTTTCTGAGTACTAGAGTTTTCTGCTGAGTGGGCCAAAGCTATTGCCTCCTGGCCAGCTGATGCAGTATGGTGTATCTCTTTGCCACAGAACACTGTAAACCAATAATGAACGGTGCATGCTAAATGGAAAGAGGGAATCCCAGCATGAGAGCAGAAACTGTGGAGGGTTTTTTTTCCCCTTCATGAGAGTCCTACTTTAAATGAATGGTACCAAATGTCAATAGAAGCAGGTACTGGAGATTTCACTCTGCAGTGTGTTTGCTTCTTTGCGGATGATACCAAAATCTGCAATAGAATAGACACCCAGGAAGGTATCGATTAACATGAAGAGGGATCTAGTGAAGTCTGAAAAATGGTCAAGAATTTGGCAGCTGAGATTTAATGCTAAAAATGCATGTTCGTGCATTTAGGCTGCCAAACAATCCAGCAGAGCAGTACAGTATAAGGGTGAGGTACTTCTCTCCACAAAAAGTGCAGGACCTAGGGGTGATTGATTCTGATGTTCTTAAAAGGTGATAGTGAAAGCCAGGAGGATACTAGGAGCATAGGGAGAGGAGAGGCCAGCAGGAGGTGATAGTGCTTCTGTCACATGGGGACAGACTTAAAGATCTTAATATGTATATTTTGGATGAAAATATGATAGAGATGTTTAAATACCTCTGTGGCATAAATGCACAAGAGGAAAACCTCTTTCAAGTGACAGAAATCTCTGCAACGAAGGAGCCTAGGATGACAGTGAAAGGGGATAGACTTAAGAGTAATAAGCAAAAATATTTCTTTGCTGAAAGTGGTAGATGTGTGGAATAGTCTTCCATTGGAGGAGGTAGGAGACAAGAACTGTATCTGAATTCAAGAAAGCATGTGACAAACACCAAAGATCTCTAAAGGGGGGAAAAAGGGACTCTAGTAGTTGGTATGAAAGAGCAGACTGGGTAGGCCGTATGGTCTTCATCTGCCATCATATTTCTATCCTATGCACAGCTGCAGCATTGTTGTGGGAGGGGTGGTGCTGAGATGATCATGAGTTCAAAATCTTCTTTGGGGGGAAAGGGGCGTAAGGCCGAAGGTTCACCTAGGGCACCCAAAATCCTTGCAATGGCAGAGACATTGGTTGCAGAATTTTTCCTCCCTTTGCTATCTGACAGTAAAGAGAAATGGATTTGGATGTAGCTCACGCCTTTTCTCTGAAGCTCAAGGTGAGTTACGTTCAGATACAGTAGCTATGTCCTTGTCCCCAGAGCACGTACAAGCTAATTTTGCACCTGAGGCAATGGAGGTTTAAGTGACTTAGTCAAGATTACAAGGAACAGCAGTGGGACTTGAACTCCGGCTTCCCAGGTTCTGAGCCCACTGCTCTAATCATTAGGCAATGTACTGAGTATTCCGCCTTCCTGACCCATATTCCTGTTTTTCTTGGGGGGGTTTTTTGCACAGATCTACTGCTTGGCATTCCTCTAAGGTATCCAAGAAAGAAGAGAGATGAAAGTTGCTTATGTAAGGGCGAAAACAAAACTACAAAAAAAAATTTTCAAACAAAGAAAATGAGGGGAAAATTTTCCTACAGCCTAGAAAAATGAAAGAATTGCAGCAGAGGGAGGTGAAGGAAGGTTGATGCAGTCTTGGGACAGAGCCAAAACCGTTGGTGGCAATAATAGAGGTCCCTCGCGCCGTCTGCTGATAATTAAGCCCTTAAACTGAATGTTTGGTAATTTTTTAATGTTTTAGAGTTTGTGTTCTTTACTCTGCTGTGACAGTTCCAAACATCTTTGTTTTTCCCTTTCTCCAATGTCTTTCCTGCACTCTTTTCCCCTTCCTCCACTGCAGGTAGGATACAGAAACACTCTCCACAATCCCTGTTGCTATGTTTTGGCATGTGTGTGTTAAGCATATTTCTACATAAAAGCAGATCGACTGTAAATAATTGTCTCTCATCTATCATAGCATACTAAGGGGCATGAAGTAATCATTATGCGGCATGTAGGTCTACTGCAAGTATTCATCGACCTCCAGAATCTTCTGTTACACAAAGTGGGTCCACTTTCTCATATAATGTGCTAGTACTCTGTGCAGCTTTTCTCCCTCATGCTGATAAGTCTTGCTGTAACACTGAGCTCTTCAATACAGTCTCTGCTGCTAATTAACAGCAGATGTTATGGACCACTCAGCCTGTATATACACAGTCCTAGAGTATAGGCATCTGTGGTATTGTCTGACACTTCTATTCCCCTTCCCCTGCCTTGCACTATTCATGTGGTGCTTTCAATTTTTTTTACAAAATGCTGCTCTTAAGGGGGTGGGGGATGGAAATGGGGGAGAAAAGATAGACCCATGTATCCCACCTCCAGGACAAAGCAGTTGATTCCTACATCTGGGAGAAGTGTTATCTATTATATATATAATATATTTCTCTGGATTTACCACATCTCAGATGCATGTGTCTATTTAGGTTTAAGCCTTTTCAGCCTTGACAAATGGTAACCCTAGTCATAAAATCTCAGTATGCTTCTCTCTCCTGGGTATTACAGAATTGTGCAGTGTGTCAGTGGGCTGGAAGATTCCAAGCCTTAAAGCTATTAACAAATCTATTGGAGGTTCAGGCGGAAGGGAGGAAAGCAGTTTTATTCTCCTTACAAAAGGGAAGTATGCTTGTACTGGGATTGTAATCATAGCAAAGAAAACCCTATAGAGGGGAAGTAGCATGCCTAAAATGAGGTGGTATATCAGGAGTGTTGCGGTGCTCTTATAACACCATTTAAAGGAGATCAGATGCAGCAGCTGTTTACCAGAATGTTGTGAAACAGAGCAGCTTTATAGAGAGGTAACTGCGCTTTTCTTATTGGAGAAAGGAGAATGATAGAGCCAAGGTCAAAGCAGCCTTATGCTGGAGAGACAGTGGTGCTTAAGTCTGGTCTCAGCACCTCTACTCCCATTTTTCCCTGTTGTCTCTAATGAGATATACATTAAGTTAGCTCAAACCCAAATGGGTGGTACAGAAATGGATCTCATACATACTTACCAGGAACAGTTGTACCAACTTGGGAAAGCAAAGCACTACTGTTACTGCACAGTGATAAGAAAATGGGGTGAAATGGTCTCATCAGTATTAAGCGCCATTGGCCTGATCAAATGTTGCTTGTACATCTTACACTCTAAAACTCAAGGAGGCCCTCTTTGGCACAATGGAAGTGTTGAGATGAGCATTAATGGTGAATTTGTGAGACTGAAATTATCTCCAGTATATCGTGGCATAGGGGTGAGGTTCATTCCTGTTACGGTATACACAAAACTAATTCATTTGGAGATGTTACCCTGAGCCTTAGTCAGAGGGTGGAAGGGCTTGATGGACTTGGGGAACTCTGTGCCTAGAGATTTGACCTCTGCCTTGCCCTACCGAAGAAAGTACTAGTTTGACACTTGATATATGCTGTGGAACTGAACCAGTGATTCCCAGTTCCTGAAGGGAAACTTCCAGGACCATCTCTTAATTGTTTGTTCCATTTGGAGATGAACACCCTTGTTTTTGTTTAGTGTCAGAGTTGATGTAGATTCCTGGCAACCCTGTGGATAATGGCCACAACACCGACAATCTCCTGGGTTTTCTTGCTAAGGTGTGACCAGAATTAGCTAGCCAGACTTTTCTTCTGTGCAGTAAGCTTACAGCACTTGGTATTCTAAGGTTACTAACATGCCTGACCCTACTTAACTTCCGAGAGCAGGCACACTCAGGGTGGTATGGCTGTAGTCACAGGCACCTTACAACTACCAAAATGCCAACAGGGTAGAAAAGAAGCAGAGGGGATGGATGGGCACAGACAGCATCAGGGGAACTTAGCGAAGATGGGAGAACTCATTGTGCTCTTCTGCATCCTCTCTGTGCCCGTCCATCCTTTCTGCACTCCTTCCCCACACTGATCTGACCAGAAGGAGGGGACAATAGGGCAATCCCAGGCTTACATAATTTCTTAATCGCTCTCTTAAAAATGCTCTCAAAAGAGCTTCTGAAGTGTTCCATTTTATTTCATGATGGGGGTTAAGCTCACCAGAGTATTTGCTGTTTCTCTTGACCACCAGCTTTTTGTTTTTTTAACCCCCATGCTAAGTTCTGCATATTTATACTGTGGTACATGTGTATGTCTGACCTAGAATGTGTGTTTGTGTGTTTTTAGGGGGAGGGAAATGGAGGATATCTCTTGTTTTTGTTTTTGTTTCTTTAATTTTTATTACTGTGCTTTCAATTCCACTGAGAAAATCTACCTCTTATTCTGTGAAGTCTTGACATTTTTAACTTTATTTTGTTGCTGTAAAATGTCTTGTTTTGAGTTTTATAATAGCGAAAGAAAATGGACTTACCTAAACTCTTGAGCCTCCTTGAGTTGTAATTTTGTTGTAATTATTATTAAAAAAAAAAACACCTTTTGATTGTATCTAGTATCTCCAATAAATTGTGCTGTACATTTTTCTATCGCAATTTTCTGTTTGAATTCTGCAGAGCAGTGGAGAATGTAAACAGAGAGGGACTATCTCTGTTATCAAAGAATTAACTGTCTTATAAAAGATGTTGCCTTGGAAATATCACAACAGTCATGTACACACACACACACACACACACACACACACACGACAGGGGGCTGTATTTATCCCCTACCAAATGTCTTCCTCTGCTCTTTCAGTTATTTAGCATAAAAAAGTAGATGTCACTTGCAGTGTCTTCAGTATTGTTTCTATATTGTGAAGCTATGTGAAGTAAGCTGGTACCGTACTATTTATCATCCTCTACCTGAGCCAGCACTACTGATACAGCATGATAGCGGCTAAAGAGAGCCTTTGAGGGAGAAGACATTGGCACTAAAGGAAAAAAGTGGGGTGAACACAGATTTTTCTAGGTCCTGTGTGTCATTAGTGTTACATACTTTCCTCTAAAAAAAAAAAAAAAAGAAACTGAAAGAGTGATATGGAAAGCCCCAAATTACTAGGATCAGAAATAATTGTTTAATCTTAAGAACTTCTCCAGGAACAAGCAGGAAGTCGGTGGGTGACGTCGGTGCCGACGGAGCCCTTGTGCAGAGCAAGTCCCCAGCTTTCAAAGAAAGCCTTTGGGATTACCATGCGCATGTGCAGTCCCCTTCCCGCCCAAGGGTGCCATCTTGCTCAGTCTCCCTTTTTCCGTGAGCCCTTTGGACGTTTTCCTGCTTTCCTCAGAAAAAGTACGTCAAAACTGCAAAGGTTTCGTTTCATTTCATTTCATTTCGTTTCAGTCCAGTTCGACACCAGTTCCCCTTCCCGCCTCGGCTCGGTAAACCGGTATTGAGCCTGGTTAAAGTTTTTCGGTTTTTGTCCTTTGAGACTAACGTTCGCGCTCTTTATTTTTCACTGGCAGCCCGGTCATTTGACCTTGCAGGGGCCCTTTTTCCCATGATGACTGCCAGCGGGTTCAAAAAGTGTGATCGGTGTAAAAAACTAATGTCCCTCACCGACACACACAGCTGCTGCCTCCGATGCCTCAGACCCAACCATGACCCGGTGGTCTGTGGGCCGTGTGGCAAAATGTCTTCCAAGGCACTTAGGAGTCGGCAGCACCAACGTGAAAGACTTTTCTTGGAGTCCGCATCCGTCAGAGCCCGGACCTCGTCAGAAGCCTCAACGTCTCGGGAGTCTGACCCCGAGCATCGTCATGTGTCTAATGAGCTGGGCTCTCCCTCCCGGGAACACTGGAGGAAGAAGAAGCTCGTGAGGGTGGTGTCGTTGGAGGCCTCTGATCGGCCTGGGCCCTTGGGTCCAGATCGCGGAGCCCTGACCGCCACCCGGGCCCTCGGAGTCAGAGAGGCTGGCCAAGCTACCTCGCACGAACAAGCCGAGTAAGGTCATGTCTGTTGTCCTTGTGGACTCTCCTCCAGGAGGACCGGCATCGGGCCCAATGGCGTCGGGACCCGAGCCGGAGGCTGCGGAGCCTTCTGAGCTCGGTCTCAGGTTGGTGGCCCTGGACAGCAGCATGGCTGTCTTCATGGAGCAGTAGCGGGCACTGATAGTCGGTCTCACCGGTCCATCCTCCCCGACCACCGGGACCTCGACGTCTAAGTCGACCCCCGGAGGCCGAGCCAATTCTCGAGTCAATAAGATCTCGAGTCGATCCTCAGCCAAGGTCTCCCTTGACCTCCCGTTCGGGACTGAGGTCGTCGACGCCGGTGCCCTCGGCGTCGGGGCAGTCGGGTCCGAAGCCCTCACGGCCGGAGCCACTCAATTCCTCCTCAGAGGATTTGGCATGGGAGACAGAGGATGAAGAATCTCCGTGCATCCCATTGGACTCACCGGGCTCGGAACCTCGGAGAAGGTCCCCTCCGGAGGATACCAGGTTCTCGGACTTTGTCTGGGACATGGCCAAGGCTTTGGCATTCCCAGCTGAGTCCGAGGAGGAGCCTCGAGCCGAGGAGCTTGAGGCCCTCCAGTATGACTTTCCCCCGAGGGAAGCCCTTACTGTTCCGGTTCCTCCGATGTTGGAACAGCTGATGCTCCGCATGTGGGAGTCCCCGGCCTCAGTGCCAGTTCTCAGCAAACGGATTGATTCCATATATCAAGTCCGTAAGAGCCCTTGGTTCCAGAAAGTGCAGCTGCCGCACAACTCCATGGTTGTGGAATCGGCCATTCAACAGCTCAAGAGCCAAAAATTGCACTTCCTGGTGCCTCCTGGCCGGGAGGCCCAGAACCTGGACGCTCTCGGCAGAAAGTGCTTCCAGGACTTGATGCTCTCATGCTGTGTCCAAATCTACCAGCTGTACATGGGCATGTACATGCAGGATCTGGCAAAGGAGATTGCCGGGTTCTCAGCTGGCCTCTCTGAGGAACCCTTATAGCGCTTCAAGGCCTTGTCGGCCTTGAGTGCTCGAAGTTTGTCTTGAGCAGCCTACGATGGCTTCGAGGCTTCGGCCCAAATAGCTGCGGCCGGCATCGGTGCACGCCATCAGGCCTGGCTATTGTCTTCGGATCTGGAGTCATGGGTTCAGGACAAGTTAGTCAATGTCCCGTGCCGAGGTGACAACCTATTCGGCAAACCCATGACTGAAAAGGCTGCGGAAATCGAGTCTGAGTACTTGACCCGGACAAGGCTCTCGAAGAAGACCTCTGCCCCTTCTCACAAGAAGGGCTCGGGCAAAAAGGCATTTTTCCTGAGGAAGTGTACTGCTTACCGCAACTACTCCACCTATCAGGCCACCCTGGCTCCCCAACAGGGGCAGCAGGCCAAGGGACAGGGGCATGGCCCACGTAAGCAGAAGGCCCTCAGGCCTCCAGCTTTGGTTTCTACCCAGCTGGGAGGAGATTTTTGACTCACTGCATAGCTCCTCTCCCGCCAGTGGTTTGGCCATGCACAGGAGGAAGGCTGACCCTGTATGCCCACAGATGGCCAGCTATCACAACGGATACCTGGGTCCTGTAAATAGTTCAGAAAGGCTATTTGCTCCATTTCAGCCAGGTACCCTCCTCCTTCTTTCCAGGAGAGCCTCTCAGGCCCCCTCTGCACAGGAACCTCCTCTTGCAGGAGTTGGCAGGTCTTATAAAGGATCAGGCGGTGGAACCGGTGCCCCACCACCCTCAAGGGCAAGGCTTCTACTTCAGGTATTTCCTCATACCAAAGAGAACTGGAGGCCTTTGGCACATCCTCGACTTGCGGAATCTGAACATGTTCCTGGTGATGGAAAAGTTCAAGATGTTTTCCCTTGGAATGCTGCTGCCTTACCTCCACCAGGGAGACTGGCTTTGCTCCTTAGATCTGAAGGATGCTTATACGCACATCCTCATACATCCAGACCACAGACAGTATCTCAGATTTGTAGTGGGAGGAAACCATTTTCAGTACAGAGTACTTCCATTCGGCCTAGCCTCTGCCCCCAGTGTTTTTACCAAATGTCTGGCGGTAGTGGCGGCCTTCCTCAGGAACCAGGGTACTTTTTGTCTTTCTGTACCTGGACGACTGGATCATCAGGGCCCAGTCGCCTCAAGAAGCTCAACAGGCCACAGCTCGCACTATCAACATACTGCAGCATCTAGGCTTTGTCATAAATTAAGCAAAGTCCGCTTTGCTCCCCACTCAAAACTTCATGGGGCAAGGCTCGACACCCTTCAAGCGAAGGCTTATCTGCCAGAGGGCAGAGCACAGAGGCTTCTGGAGTTAGTACATCAAATCAGCCACAAGTCTCAAATATCAGCAAGACACTTTCTGTGCCTCCTAGGATACATGGCCTCCACGGTTCATGTGACCCCAAACGCCTGTCTCCACAGGACAGCTCAGTGGTGCCTCAGAGATCAGTGGACACAAGCCACAGGAAGACTCTGAGACAGGATCAGAGTGTCCAAACGACTACTGAGTTTGTTGACCTGGTGGCTTCAGCCATCCAATCTGCTCGAGGGAGTGTCTTTCCAGCCTCCCTCATACACAAGAGTGCTGATGACAGATGCATCTCTGCTGGGCTGGGGAGCCCATTGCCAGGACTTATGCACTCAAGGGTTGTGGTCTCCTCAAGAGAAGACACAACAAATCAAGCTCTTAGAGCTCCGGGCGATACATCTAGCTCTTCAAACCTTTATCTTTATCTTTATTTCATAATTTTATATACCGTTTTGGCTGAGACATAAAAGCGGTTTACAATAAATAAAAAGTCTACGCTACCTTCTCTCATGTTCTCTCACATCATTCTATCTTAGTCACCTGGTCGTCTGTTTGCACTATGTTCTACATGAACAAGCAGGGAGGGACGGGGTCCTGCATCCTGTGTCAAGAGACACTGGACCTCTGTTCCTTTACAATCCGACAGGGTATGTCTCTCAAAGCAGTTTACCTGCCAGGTCAGGAGAACTGTCTAGCAGACAAGCTAAGCAGAATTCTCCAACTTCACGAGTGGCAACTTAATCAGGAAGTAACCCAGCAGATCTTCCATTGCTGGGGGCATCCGACCATAGATCTCTTTGCCAGTCCGCAGAATCATCAGTTGCCCAACATTTGCTCCAGACAGCCACACCCCCAAAGGATGGCTGCAGATGCTTTTCTAATCTCCTGGTCAGTGGGCCTCCTGTATGCGTTTCCTCCCACAACTCTGATGGCCTAAACTCTATTCAAAATCCTTCGAGACAAGGCCTCGGTCATCTTGATAGCCCCCAGATGGCCAAGACAACCTTGGTTTCTGCCTCTCCTCCAGCTGGCAGTGGAAACCCCACGTCCTCTGTGGACGCAGCCCGACCTCCTGCCCAGGAGCAGGGCTCTATCTTACACCCCAACCTCAGGTCCCTCAACCTGATGGCATGGCTGCTGAAAGGGTAGTGCAGGCTCCTCTACTCCTACCTAAGGATGTGGAAGAAGTGTTTCTGGTCTCCAGGAGGCAATCCATTAGGAAGTCCTATGCCTTCAAGTGGCGCAGGTTTGAGGTGTGGTGTAAACGGCGCAGTGAAAATCCTTTCTCTTGCCTAGTACCAGTGGTGTTGCAGTACTTGCTTCACCTCTCAGAATTAGGCCTCAAGTCTAACTCTGTCAGGGTTCACCTGAGTGCTTTATCAGCGAACCACTCTCAGGTGGAAGGTCAACCCCTTTCTGCTCACCCCTTGGTGTCTAGATTCCTCAGAGGTCTACTCCTACTGAAGCCCCCTGTTTGCCCTCTGGCGACTGAGTGGGACTTGAATGTGGTCTTGCAGCAGCTTACTTGCCCACCTTTTGAGCCGATGTCCACTTGCCATCTGTGCTTCCTTTCCTGGAAGGTCCTCTTCTTGGTGGCACTCACATCTGCCAGACGTGTGAGTGAGCTGCAAGCTCTGATATCTGATAGACCGTACACACGGTTTTACAGAAAGAAGGTGGTCCTTCGCACTCACCCCAAGTTCCTTCCGAAAGTGGTCTCTTCTTTCCACCTCCAATCAAGAGGTGGTTCTTCCAACTTTTTTCCAGGCCACATGCCAGCCAGGCAGAGACGGTCCTGCATACCCTGGATTGTAAGAGGGCACTTGCGTTCTACTTGGAACGTACGCGGGGACATCGGAGAGCTTCTCAGCTCTTCCTGTCTTATGCCCCCAGTAGACTGGGTCTACCTGTCACCAAGCGTACGTTATCCACCTGGGTGGCAGACTGCATCGCCTGGGTGTACAGAGCAGCTGACCTCCAGCTGCAGGGTCGAGTCATGGCCCACCGTGTCAGGGCTAAGGCCGCATCAGTGGCTAACCATCACTCTGTACCGTTGGCAGACATCTGCCGGGCCGCAACTTGGTCTTCAAGCCAGACTTTTGCAGCCCATTACTGACTGGAGAGAGAGTCCTGGTGAGACAGTGTTTTCGGCCAGGCGGTACTCCGTAACCTATTCAAGGTTTAGGCAACTCCTACCCTCTGGCCCTTTGGTTTCAGGCTACCGTGGGGGTTGCGTTCTTGGAGAAGGTCCTTTCACAGCTGCTGTGGCTCTTCTAGAGGGAGCCATTTTTCAGCTATGGGTTCTCGGTAGCCTATAGCTAGGGCGTCCCATATGTGAGGACTGACTTCCTACTTGTTCCTGGAGAAAGCGTAGTTACTCACCTGTAACAGCTGTTCTCCAGGGACAGCAGGAATCAGTCCTCACGATCCTCCCTCCTCCCCTGGAGTTGCAGTCACTTATTTTATTTTTCTCATTTTGCTGTCTTTTTAGCTATTTCATCTGACTGAGCAAGATGGCACCCTTGGGCAGGAAGGGGACTGCGCATGCGCATGGCAATCCCAAAGGCTTTCTTTAAAAACTGGGGAATTGCTCCGCATGAGGGCTCCATCGGTGCTGACGTCACAACATATATGTGAGGACTGATTCCTGCTGTCCCTGGAGAACACCTGTTACAGGTGAGTAACAGTAAGGTTTTTAACCTATAGGGGTCGATATTCAAAAAGGTTTACTGGTTTGCTGGATCTACTGCTGGGCTAAACACTGATGATCCCTATGTTCAGTGGCACTATCCAGATCGTGCTGCTGCATATCCCCCAGAAAAGGCATCCATTTAAATCAGAGGCAGTCATGGCAGCTATCTGGTCAGCGGGGATATTCAGCGCTAATCAGATTGCTAAACTGCATAAAGTTAATCCTGGTCAATGGCTATTGTAACTTAGTGGCTGAATGTTGCCATTGACAGGATTGTAGCCACAATCACTGCCAAAACCAGATATTCAGCATTTGATGCTCGGTAGGCTCCAGTGCTATATCAGGCTTTAATTTCAGTGGTGGTAGTCAGATGCTTTAAAATTGACCACTGCTGCTGAATATCCATCCCATACTTTTTAGATTTAACAACTTTTTTGCTAATTGAAATTAGGTAGTTAGAACTAGATTCTCATAACACGATAACCTACAGTACATTCGAGAGTTTTTTATAAATCTTTCACAATTTAAGACATGCCACTAGAGAGTGCACATTATTGGACCAATTTTATAAGGAGCCACATAAAGAGAATACACCATTTATGCCTGTAATTTGCATATTTTAAAGGTGGTCACTATTCTGTAAGCATGGGTATAAATCGTATAGTGCACACTTTCAGTGTGGGCATGCACAGATGTGGAATTTGGGCAGAGCATATCTTTACAGGTGTAAGTATACTTGTTCTTGAAAAATGTAGGTGCAGGCCTGTACACCTGCCGTAGAGCAGCTGTGACTAGTTTGATGAATACTTTTGCACTGCTTGTGTCCCCATTTTATAAAGTGTATGAATATTTGACTTTTATAAAATAGGCTTCAAATACAATCATTCCATAGGCATTTACAAAATTAGCCTTTTTTGAGTGCAAAAGATGGTGTAGATGTTTTTCTCCTGGAACAGGTAGGAAGTCTGTCCTCACATGGATGATATCTGTTCTGATGGAGTCTGTGTGGAAGCATCTCCCCAGCTTTCAAAAATAGCCTTTGGGAGATGCACCATGCATGCGTGTTCCCTTTCCCCTCCAAGGGTGCCATCTTGCCTCGGTCTTTTTTTCTGCGGAGCCCTTCAGACGTTTTGTCTAGTTTCCCTGGAAAAAGTGTGTTTGTTTGATCTTTTTGTCTGGTTTGCGTACTAGCTTCTTTCCCGCCCCCGAGCCAACCCACCTCAGCATTGTTCCTCAAGTTCTTTGTTTTTGTTTGTTTTTTTTTCCTTTGAGGTTTCTCCTTGACCGGTGTCCATGCCATTTTTCACCCGTGGGCTTTGGACCTCTGCATAGCAGCGGGGACCCCCTTTTTTCTGATGGCCTCTAGCGCCTTTAAAAAGTATGATAGATGCAGTAAAATTATGTTTATCACCGACCCTCACGACTGCTGCCTCTGATGCCTTGGCCCGGAGCATGACAACGGGGACTGCAAACTCTGCAGAACCATGACCTCAAAGGCCCTTCAGAACCATCATCAACAGTAGGAAAAACGGTTTCAGAAATCCATCTCTGTGCCGGAGTCTCCTGTGACACCCCGCTCCAGGGCTTCCTCCAGTACCTCAGCATACTGCGAAACCCGGGCCACCTCGGAGTCCTGCGGCCATGGTTATTCCAAGCGGAAATTCCCAGAGGTGGAACACAAGAAACAGAAGTCATCCTCCTTTGGAGACTTGGTCTGGAAAGACAATTAAATCTCACTCCAAGCCCTGCAGTCCTTGGCGGGAGTCAGAAGAATCGGCAGCCCTGGAAGGAGTTGTTGGTACCCACCGACTGGCCTGAGGCCATCGTCGTCGAGGACTCTTCTACGGACCCAGTGCCAGACCTGAAATCCTTGGTGTCCACACCGAAGGCTGAGGAGCCAACTGGCATGGAGACCAGGATAGTGGCCTTAAAGCGCAGTATCTCTGCCCTCATGGCCCAGCAGCGGGCATTTGTCCTGCTCATCTGGTTCATCTGTCCCTATGATGGGACCCTTGACGTTGAGTCGATCTTCGAGCACCAATGGCCTCAAGACAGCTATCAGCACCGGACGAGGTTGCGGTCCCAGTCCTTGAGCCAGCGCTCCTCTCTGGTAAGTGCATGCAGCTCGGACCGAAGGTCTGCCAGAAGTCATAGGCCCCGTAGCCTGGACTGAGGTCACGGTGACCGAGAAGCCTCTGAGTCAACCTCTGACTTCCCAGGCCAACTTGGGAGACCGAGGGATAAGGAATCATCGGATACCCAACTCCACCAGGAAGTGCCCTCTGATCCATCCTCCCCCCCCCCCCCCGACGCCGATCCCCACTGGAGGATGTAGCTTTCCATGACTTTGTGAATGATATGGCGCTAAGCCTTACCATTGAGACAGAGGATGAGGAGGACCCTCGCTCTGTGGAACTGGAGATTCTTCAGTATGAGGCCCCTCCAAAGGAGGCCCTCACGGTGCCTATCCCTCTGATCCTTGAGCGCCACCTCCTACATATGTGGGAAACACCAGTGTTTGTGCCTGTTGTTAGCAGGTGGCACAATGCCATGTACTGAGTCTGCCAGGGCCCTGGGTTCCAGAAGGCTCAACTTCCCCATAACTCAATGGTCGTGGAGTCTGCCATGTGCATATTCAAGAGCTAAAAGACCCACTCCTCTGTGCCCCCAAATTCAGTCCTACCAACTCTATATTGGTATGAAGAGCTGTCCAAAGAGCTTGGTTCTCAGCTGGCCTTGAGAGGGAACCCCTCCAGAGGTTCGTCACTGACCTCAGTTGTCGAAGAAAGCTCAAAGGTTTTTGTCCCAAGCAGCCTATCATGGTTTTGAGTCATCGGCAAGGGTGGCTGCTTCGAGCATCAGAGCCCGATGTCAAGCTTGACTGCAGTCGTCTGACCTTGAGCAGTGGGTTCAGAACAAACTTATCAATGAAGAAAATCTCTTCAGTAAACCCATGGCAAACAAGGCAGCAGAGATCGAGACCAAGTTTTTGTAACAAGAACCTGGCTCTTGAAAAAGACCTCAGTGCAGCCTGCAAGAAAGACTTCTTACCCAGAGTTTTCTTCTCGAGGAAAAAGGGTGGCTTTGGCAACACCTTCCATTTTCAGGGCTTTGTGGCCTCACAACAAGGCCAACAGCACAGGGGCATGGACCCTGTAAGCAAAAGACCCCCAAGGCTTTGGTGCTGGTGCCTGCTCTGGCATGGCCTGCAGGGAGCTTTTGACTCCCTGGGCATGACCCCCTATTCCCCAGGGGGTTCCCTACAGCTGACAGAGGGATGCTTGGTCCAGTTTGCCCATAGGTGGACATCCATTACCACCAATACTTGGGTGCTCCCAAGTGGTCAGGGAGGGCTACCTGCCTCATCTCTATCTCCTTCAAACTTTCCAGAACAGCCACTAAGACCTCTCCTCCACCAGACCCTGCTCCTTCCCAAACTCACAGGCCTCCTCAAAGACGAAGTGGTGGAACCAGTATCCAAACAGCTTTGGGGCATTGGGTTCTACTCCAGGTACTTCCTCGTCCCCAAAAGGAGAGGAGACCTCGGGTCCATTCTGGATCTGTGGGAGCTAAACAGTTTTTTGGTAAGGGAGCAGTTCAAGATGCTCTCCCTTGGAACACTGATGCCATTCCTCCAGCAGGGAGACTGGCTCTGCTCCTTAGACCTAAAGGATCCTTACACACATATCCTGGTCCATCCCGGCCACAGAAAATATCTCAGGTTTGTGGTGGGAGGAGAGCACTACCAGTAAAGGGTACTGCCCTTAGGGCTGGCCTTATCACCAAGGGTCTTCACCAAGTGCCTAACGGTGGTTGCAGTCCACCTACACCACCAAGGGCTTTTGTCTTTCCCTACCTGTACATCTGGCTCATAAGGAGTGGCATGGCAGTAGAGGCATAGCACACCACAGGACACATCATCAACGCCCTGCAGCACCTGGGTTTGTCATCTATCCCAAATCCCACCTCTCCCCGACCCAGGGTCTTTAGTTCATAGGGGCTTGACTAGACACCCTCCAAGTCAAGGCCTTCTTCCCTCAAGACAGGTCAAAGCATCTAAGGGAGCTAGCTACACAAGTACAACACCACCAGTCTCTATCAGCTTGGCTTCTCCTCTGCCTGCTAGGGCACAGGGCCTCCATGGTCCACATGACTCTGTATACACAACTGCACATGCGGGCGGCCCAATGGTGACTGTTCTCTGGGAACAAGCAGGAAGTCAGCCCTCACATATGGGTGATGTTGGCACCGACGGAACCCTCATGGAAGCATCTCCCTAGCTTTGCACCCTTTTTTCCAACTGGCAGTACCATGGGTCTTCAACCTCATTGGTGTAATTTTTTCACCCATGGCTACCAGTGGCTTCAAGAAGTGTGATTTGTGTACAAAAATTGTCTCTTACTAATACACATTATTTCTGTCTATGCTGTCTTGGGCCAGACCATCACCCTGTGGTTTGTGGTCTTTGTAAAAAGATGTCCACCACGGCTCTTAGGAGCTGTCAGCAGCAGCAGCAGTGCTTCCGAAGGCCCAGGCCCTGCCTGAAGCCTTGGACCCCTGTGGTGCCCCTGCAGATCCCAGTCAATGCTGTGGGCCTTCAGAAAGGGGGTCTCCCTCAAGGGAACACAAGAAGAAGAAGAAACCCTTGAAGACAGCATCCCTGGACAGTTCCAGCAGGCCAGATAAGCCCTAAGCCAGGTCCTCAGTCCATGCTGCTCTTCTCAGAGCTCAGAAGGAATCTCCTAGTGATCGGCTCTGGACACCCGAGGCCATCCTCGTTGAAGACTCCCCTGGGGCAGAGTTCCTTTGTGCCTGCACTGAGAGCGGCGGAGCCATCTGGACTGAAGTCCAGAATGGTGGCCCTGCAGTGCAGCCTGTTTGCCTTCATGGACCAGCAGTGGGCATTGATGGCTGGCAGGGCTGTTTCATCAGCCCAGACCACTGGGCCCTTGATGTCAAGGACGTTCCTGAAGGCCGAGCTGATCCTTGAGGCCATATGGCCCTGAGTCTATCTTCGGCCAAGGTCTCTATCCGGGTCCCATTCTATGGGACTGAGATCTTGCCCGGTTAGTGTGCACGATACAAGCCAAGAGGCCTCTGAGGGTTTGGACCGGGCTTGGGTCCGGAGCCTCCAGGTGCCCTCCCCTCGAGTCTTCTACTAACTACTCGGAATGGGAGACTTGAGGACAAGGAGTCCCCTGACACCCATTGTCACTATGACATTCTCTCGGACCCATTCCCCTCAAAGTCTTGATGTCTGTCCCTACCCGAGGACATGGCATTCTTCAGCTTCATGCAGGATATGTCAAAGACGCTAGCTTTCCCAACGGAATCGAAGGAGGACCCTCAGATAGAGAAATTAGAAATCCTCCAATATGAGACCTCACTGAGGGAATTGCTGACAGTGCCTATTCTACCTATTCTGGTACATTGAGTTGAGCTGTTTGCTCACGACAGGCATTGGGTCTGCAGGAGCCCAGACTTCCTAAAGGCACAGCTGCCGCATAACTCCATGGTGGTGGAGTTGGCCACGCGTCAGCTGAAGAGCCAGAAGAGACCCTCCTCGGTGCCCCCAGGTAGGGAGGCCTGCACCTTGGACGTGCTTTGCAGAAAATGCTACCAGGACTTGATGCTCATTGGCCGGATCCAGGCCTACCAGCTGTACATGGGTATGTACAGTACCTGAGAGACCTGGCAAAGGAGCTTGCTGAGTTCAGGTACCTGTCCAGAGCCATCCATGAGTGCTCTAAGTTCATGACTTGAGCTGCCTACGACTGCTTTGAGTCTGAGGCTAGAGTAGCTGTGGTGGGTATCGGTGCCTGGCGCCAAACCTGACTACAGACTTTTGACCTTGAGCTATGGGTTCAGGACAAATTGGTCAATGTCCCATGCCAAGGGGAGAACCTCTTTTGCAAACCCATGATGAAGAAGGCTGCTGAGTTGGAGACTGAATTTGTGATGAGGACTGGGCTCTCCAAAAAGACTGCTACCCTTCCCCGACGGAAGGGCTCAGGTAAAAAGCCCTTCTAACTGAGGAAAAACTACCCACATTTCCAAGCCTCCCCAGAAGGGTCAGCAGGATAAGAGACAGGGGCTTGGCCCTCATAAGCAGAAGGCTCCCAAGCTCTAGGTGTCGGCTTCAGCCCAGGGGGAGCTTTTGACTCCTTGGTGATAGCCTCCCTATTCCAAGAAGGACAGCAGCCCACAGTCTTATCCACTGTGCCCACAGATGGCCAACCATCACCACAAATTCCTGGGCACTCCAGGTGGTCAGGGAGGGCTACCTCCTCTATCTGGCACAGACACCTACTTTCTTCCCGGGAGAGTCCCCTAGGTCTCCCCTTCACTGGGATCTTCTACTGCAGGAACTCACAGGCCTTCTCGAGGACAAGGCGATAGAACCAGTATCCCAACATCTCAAGGGCAAGGAGTTCTAATCCAGGTATTTGCTCATGCCAAAAAAGACAGGGGGTCTACGGCCCATCCTAGACCTGTGGAATCTGAGCAAGTTCCTGGTGAGGGAAAAGTTCAAGATGCTCTCCCTTGGAACAATTCTGCCCTACCTCCAGCAGAGAGATTGGTTATACTCCTTGCATCTGAAGGATGCTTATACCCACATCCTCATTCACATGCAGTACCTTTGCTTCATGGTGGTGGGGTGGGGGGGAGCCACTACTAGTACAGGGTACTACCCTTTGGCCTGGTGTCTGCCCCCCCCCCCCCCAAGGTCTTCACCAAATGCCTGCCAATAGTGCCTACCTACTTCCGTCTCCAGGGAGTATTCTTCTTTCTCTACTTGGATGACTGGCTTAAAAAAGGAGGCATGGCTGCTGAGGTGCAACAAGCTACTGTTTGCACCATCCACATTCTACATCATCTGGGGTTTGTGATAAACCATCCAAAGTCCCATCTTCTCCCAACACAAGGTTTGGAGTTCATCGGGGCAAAGCTGGCCGTGGTCCAGGCAAGGCCTTTCTCCCCCTGGATCAGGCAGACCATCCCAGGGAATTGGCCATAGACATGCAACACCATCCCTCGGTGTCTGTTTGGCTTCTGCTCTGCCTAATTGGCCACATGACCTCCACAGTCCGTGTCACCCCAGATGCCTGTTTGCACATGAGGGTTGCCTAGTGGTGTCTTTGAGACCAGTGGACACACGTGACGGGTCAGCTCCAAGACAGTCTTAGTGACCCACCAGCTAGTGGATTCCCTGATGTGGTGGCAAAATCTGCAACACCTTCTGGCAGGGATGCCCTTCCAAGCCCCAAGTCCTCTAAGGGTTCTCACAACAGATGCCTCCCTGCTGGGATGGGGAGCCCACTGCAAGGAAATTTGCACCCAGGACAGCTGGTCACAGGCCAAGAGCAACCAGCAGATCAACCTTCTGGAGCACTGGGCAAAATATCTAGTCCTCTGAGCTTTTTACCACCGTCTGAGGCACCTGCTGGTGCTGATCTAAACAGGCAACCAAGTGGCGATGTTCTTTGTGAAACAAGCAAGGGGGCAAAGGGTCTTGCACCCTTTGCTGGGAGGTGATGACACTCTGCTCTTATGCAGTTTATCAAGGAATGTTCCTATGGGTGGTGTATCTACCAGGCCAGGACAATATCCTGGCAGACAAACTCAGCAGGGTCCCCCAATCACACAAGTGGTAGCTAGATCCCAGAGTGGCCACCCAGCTCTTCTGACTCTGAGACCCTGTGGGTGGACCTTTTTGCCAGCTCGGACAACTACCAGTTGCCCCACTTCTGTTTCCGTCAGCTGCACCTGGGCTGGATAGCGGCAGATGCATTCCTCATCCTGTGGTCAGAAGGCTTCATGTATGCCTTTCACCCCCATGCTGTTGATTTTTCAAGACCTTCTTCAAGGTTCTCTGTGACAGGGCATTGTTGATCCTCGTAGCTCCACAATGGCCCAGGCAGCAGTGGTTCCCATTGCGCCTCCACTTGTCGCTGGAGGCACCTATTCCCCTGGGCTCTTGTTGCAAGAAGAGGGCTCTCTCCTACACCCCAATCTGCGACCTCTATCACTGACTGTGTGGCTGCTGAAAGTGTAACCTTAGCCCCTTTCAATCTCTCAGAAGTGGAAGAGATCCTGCTGGTCCTCACATGTTTTTGGTGTAGTGCAGAGCAACAGGTGAACTTGTCCTCCTGCCTGGGGCAGCTGGTGCTGCAGTACTTCCTTTATTTCTCGCGATCCAGGCTCAAATCAAACTCCATCAGGGTCCACTGCCACCCTGTTGAAGGTAAGCCCCCTTTGGCCCTGCCTCTGTTAACTTGCTCCCTGAGGCGGTTTCTACTGTTAAAAACCCCCATCCGCTCTCCGGTGATGGAGTGGGACCTTAATGTAGTGCTTGCATAGGTCACCCATCCATCCTTCGATTCCCTGGCTACCTGCCACTTGAGGTATCTCTTATGGAAAGTCATGTTTCTGGTGGTGCTCACCTCTGCTCGCAGGGTCAATGAGCTCCAAGCCCTAGTGGCAGAAGTGTCATATACCATGTTCTACAAGAACAGGGTCATGCTACACATGCACCCCATATTCCTCCTGCAGGTGGTATCATCTTTTCACCTCAACCAAGAGGTGGCAGAGGTGATGTTACCACCTTCCTGAGACCTCACTCCTCCAGAGCGAAGACCCTCTTTCACATCCTGGACTATAAGAGGGCCCTGTTCTTCAACATACAGTGTACACAGGGCTACTGAAAAGCTTCTTAGCTTTTTGTTTCCTATGACCCCAGTTGTGTGGGGGAGGCAGTATCCAAGTGAACCCTGTCTACCTGAGTGGCAGACTGTATTGCCCTCGCCTATGAGAAGGCTGGACACATGCTGGATGGCTGGGTCACAGCACACAATATCAGGGCCATCACGGCCTCTGCGGCATGCCTGCACTCTGTCCTGATGTTAGACATCTGCTGGGCTGCCACCTGGTCTTCAGTTCATACCTTTACAGTTCATTACTACCTGGAGAGGGAGTCCCAATGGGACAGCGCCTTCAGCCAGGCTGTGCTCCATAATCTTTTTGGGGTCTAGGAACCTCCTACCCATAAACCCTTCTGTGTTCAGGCTACTAGAGCATTGTGTTCCCATCGGCTATATGAGTAGTATGCAGTCTATATCTGTGGACTCAATTGCTGCTATTCATGGCTCCCCTTGAGGGTGACTGTGTTTTTCTCTTTGGGTTTTCGGTAGCCTGTAGCTAGGGAGTCTTATATGTGAGGACTGACTTCCTACTTATTCCCAGAGAAAGCAGAGTTGCTCAGGTGACAGGTGTTCTCTAGGGACAGCAGGAGTCAGTCCTCACAACCCTCACTCCTCCCCTTGGAGTTGCTATATATATATATATATAATTTATTTTTTTTGCCATTTTCTTTTGTCTGCTAGCTATGTCATCTGAATGAATTAGATGGCACCCTTGGGCAGGAAGGGAACTACGAATGTGTGGTGGCATCTCCCAAAGGCTTTCACCCATATGTGAGGACTGATTCCTGCTGTTCCTAGAGAACACCTGTTACAGGTGTGTAACTACACTTTCTCAGTGGACACAAGCCACGGGCAGACTTTGGGATAGGGTGAGTGTCACCCACCATCTGGTGGCCTCCCTTGACTGGTGGCAGGTGCCCAGTCACCTTTGGATAGGGGTGCCATTCCAGACACCTGCCTCTCCAGCGGATCCTCCCCACAGATGCTTCCCTACTGGGCTGGGGACTGTCCTTCGGTGTCCGATTCCCAGTGTGGTAGGAGACAGGACCTGGAAGGTCTCCCTGCCGCTGCCCCCCCCCCCCCCCTTGCAATGACAATCAGGCTAGGACTGCACGAGCAGCCACAAAAGGAAGCCCCACCAGGCATGCCCATGCCTGAGGGCCTTTTGGCATGGCCTGAATATCAGGCAGAAGATGAATAAAATTTAAGCCATATCTAACTTGGATGCCAACATTCTCAAAAGTCAAAACAGCCATACTGCTCTCACCTGAGTCAACCAGTCTTGCTCAACTTCACTAATAATGAGCAAGGCAACTAGCACCACAAGATTACCATTTCTTCAGATCTCTAAGGACAAAACAATGAGGGGGTGATATCTGCATCCTTGCCAGAAAGTGCCTAAACGTCTGCATCCTCTCAAAAACCTCTGCCACTGATCTAGAGACTATAGCAATTACAACTGCCAAATTCACCATATTACTTGCTTACAGAACCCCAAATGCTAATGATGACAACCTGGAGTCTGTCCTAGAAACCATCTGTAATAATAAATTAAACAATAAATACCTCATGATACTAGGTGACCTCAACTGCGCCTCAGCACTGTAATGCAAAGCCAAAGCCTTCATGGAAGGAATCTCTAGAATGCATGCAAACCATCAACCAAGCCACCCACATCAAAGGCAATATCCTTGACATGATGTTCCTACCAGGCAACATACTCAAATGACATCAAATCCCAGTACCTACCACCACTGATGTCCCATGTTCAGACTACAAGATGATACCATTAAACATACCTCCAGAAATAAAAGAGCACAAACAATGCACCTCAGAACATTGCACATGCAGGTTCCACAACTGTAAAAGAAAAATTCCTACCAAGCATACTCCCAAAACTGCAGAATAGCCCTGATAATGTGGACACACTAATACAAAACTGCAATGAAGCCACCCACTTGCAACCAACGTTCCAGACAAAGCCTAGCAACTTGGTACACACCCCTACTGTAGGACCTGAAGAGAAGCCTATGGATCACCAAAAGAAAATGGAAGAGCACTAGATCAGATGACATCCTAGACATTTACAAATGCAAGTTACAATCATACCAAGCAGCCACTACCCAAGCAAAAAGGACTACTACACTAAGCTACTTCAAAGCTTCTTAGTTCGCCCCCAAGAATATTATTTTTGATATAGTTAAATCACTAAGCAAAGATCCTGCATACCGAATAGAAAAAAAACAATTTCACACTTCAAGTAATGGCTATTTCCAAACCCTAACCTCAGCCTACCCCAATAATACAATCCAACATACAACCACACACCAAAGCACATGGACCTCATTCCCGAAAATCACACTGGAATATCTTAGAGAAAGTTATCTCAAGCATCAACTTAACTATCTCACCACTTGACCCTCTGTCCAGTCAGTTGGATCAAGGCAACCAAAAGGAGCTCATCCCAAGAATGCTAAGAATCATACAATAATCATTAACTCAAGGATACATACCACCCGAATGCAAGTCAGCCTTTATCCACCGTGTCAGGAAAGGGACATCCAAAGACATCAACCGGCCATCCTCCTAAAGGGCCATAGCCAGCCTCCCATTCATGACCAAGGTCTTGAAAAAAATATATACAGACAACTCCAGGATTTTATAGATATACATCACTCACTAGATGACCAACAGTATGGTTTCAGACCATGCCATGGAGTAGAATCACTCATGACTGGCCTATTTGACAACCTAATTAAGGGCACCGACAAACCCAAATCCAGCTTCATTCTCATCTTTCTGGACATCAAAACAGCATTTGACTCCATCCTACATGGCCTCATAATTCAACGACTACAAACCATTGGATTATCAGATGCCCCCCCTCTCCTGGTTCAAATCCTACTTAACAGACCACAAACTGCAAGTCAGAATAAACCAAAGTCCACTCCATACACTCAAACTGAAGGAGTTCCACAAGGCTTGACCTTCTCATCACTATTATTCACCCTCTTCTTGCAACCAATATGCACCATAGTAAAGTCCTGCAACATCCTTTACCATATCTATGCGGATGATGTAATGATTTACATTCCTATCACCACTTCAAATCCCAACACCATGCCCATAACAAGCTGTTTCTCTACACTGCAAATGGCTCAAAAGACATAACCTGAATATAAACCTTAAGAAGACTGAGGCCATGTTCATATCCGGAGACACTAGTTTCATACCACTGACCTCCATATCGATTGATGGAACACTTACCCAAGTGAAACAAAATATATGATACCTTGGAGTTACCCTGGATCAGCACCTCACCTTCAAAAACACACATACAAAACATAATTCAGAGCATATATTTCAAGCTCAGAACAACCAAGAGTCTTAAATCACTTCTATCCGATCATGACTTCTGCTCAGCCCTCCAGGCAACCATATTCCCTCACTTCGACTACTATAATATCAGAGGCATACCAAACTCAACCATCCACCCTCTCCAACTTACTCTCAATACGGCTGCATGAACCCTCTTCAATGCAAAAAGAACAGAGCACATCACGCCTCTCCTCAAATAACTGCATTGGCTCCCTATTATGGAACATATAAAGTTCAAATCCATACTCACGACCTTCAAAGTCCTTAATGATTCCTCATCACCACACCTACAAACCCTCCTCCAAATCATGCCAGACAACAGAGGACGATGATCAAACTCAAGGAAAATGCTACATATACTGCCGATTTTCACAAAACCCAATGCTACTACATCTAAGAGACCCTTCTCTCTCTATGCACCATACCTATGGAACTCTATCCCAGAAAAACTAAGGACTATAACCGATACAGCTTCCTTCAAGAAAGACCTCAAAACCCATATCTATAGATATCTATAAAAAAGCTTTACTCTCCCACACTGCTGCAACCATGACCATATCAGCCGTAACATTCCTTTGCTTACTCTCCAGTGTATTGTACGAAGCTAATTCTCTCTCCCAAGATCACTACCATATCACGACATTACATAGCACAAACAAAAAACACTTCCACAGCTTTCATCAACATCCACAGAGCCATTACTACAAGAGGCACTCTCACCTACTTCATATAGCAATAGACCAAACAGCCAACACAAAACGCAACCGACACGCTCCCCCACAAGAAGGACTTAGATGTGCTCTCATAAACGCCAGATCTGCACGTAAGAAATGGCCAGCCATCTCAGACTTAATAATTAAACAAAACCTAGACATTTTAATGATCACAGAAACATGGTTCTCCGAATCTGACTCAGTCATAATAAACCAGCTCACACCTCCTAATTACTCTACCTACACATGTAACAGATCAAACAAAAGAGGAGGAGGTGTCGCCATCATAACAAAGACAAACCTCCAATATCGTACAATCACATCCAAGAGCACAAAACAACTAGACACTATCTCAATATACAACAACTACAACACCCTCAACTTAATATATATGGCACCGAATTCAACATCTGAAGAATTATCCAGTGTACTTGACTTAGCCTGCAACCCAATACACCCAGGGAAACCTAACTGGATAATGGGTGATTTCAATCTCCCTTCCATACCAATTACCCTTTCTAACTCATTCTTAGAAGCAATGACAAACCTCAACTACAGCCAACTCATAAACCAACCTACTCATCAACATGGCAATGTGCTCGACCTCGTCTTTGCTCCACCATCCTACATGTCCACGAATGACGATTTCGACCTATCTGTCGCTCCAGTACCATGGTCAGACCATAGCCTGATAGTATTCACAATACCAGCACATCAAGATCCACCCAATAATACAACAAAACGAACATCAACAAACACCACTCGCTTCAGACCGCTCAACGAAGAAGAAATTAAGAAAAACATACTTCCAATACTCAAACAACCTTCCTCCAACATCAACGACATAGTTTCTACATGGAATGAAACAATCAACCAATACGCCACTATACCACCAGCCTGCAAAGACCCAACAACGAAGAATAATGTAGTCAATAGACCATCTGCACCATGGTTCTCTCAGGAACTAAGGAAGTCTCGTACAATATTGAGGAACCTCGAAAGAAAATGGCGTAAATCTCACAACCCAACAGATCAACAAATATATTTATCCCACCTTCAATCCTATCGTGAGACAATATGGGACACAAGAAAAACCTACCACTCCGAACTCCTCAACCGCTCCCTAAACAAACCCAGGGAGCTATTCAATATAGTAAAGTCATTAACCAAAGAACCTGCTCCACCTCAACAAGAACCCATACACCCTCAGAAGTATGCCAATTTCATACAATCTAAAGCTATCAGAACAACAACCTCCTCACCCCAAAGTCCTCCGACATCACACACCTCCTCATCCCAAAGTCCACTACAGCAACAAGGACAAAATTTCCCTCTCTTTCAGCTCCCCTCATCACTCCTTCAACTTTCCCCTCCCTCTGCAAAATGCGTTGAAGACATTATCGTCAAAATGAATACTACCACAGCACCTAACGACCCCTGCCCAGCACACTGGATAAGAGCTATGCGATCCGACTTTAGCCCTGTCATAGCAGAAATTATAAAGATGTCATTCTCAACAGGCACCTTCCCATCAGCACTAAAGCAGACCTCCATAAGACCGCTGCTAAAGAACAATCAACTAGACCCAACAAAAGAAGAATCATACCGCCCGATAGCTAGTATACCACTGCTATCCAAAATAATTGAGAAAGTAACCAATAATCAGATACAACAACACATAGACACCTCCTCCCCCCTTGATCCCAGTCAGCACGGATTTAGGGAATCTCACGGAGTAGAGACACTATTGACCACATTAACCAACACACTCATCAGTGGATTAGACGACATTAACAAGGGCTTCGCACTAATATTCCTCGACATATCTGCAGCATTTGACTCGGTTGACCATGAAATACTACTAACCCGCCTATATGACAAGGGAATCCACGGCCTAGCATGGAAATGGTGCAAATCATACCTGGAAGACCGCTTGCAACACGTCCGGACTATTACAGGCACATCAGAACCTTTCCAGCTAAAACAAGGAGTTCCACAAGGCTCATCCCTATCGGCACTCCTATTTAACATTTACATGCAGCCCCTGTGCGATATCACTCGATCCTTTGGCATTTCCTCACTGATCTACGCAGATGATGTTCTACTATTCACTCCATTCAATGTCAAGCTCCCAGATTACACATCTTTAGTAGATTGCTTTAATGCAATAGCAGACTGGTTACTCACGCAGAATATGCGAATAAACTACAAAAAAACCGAAGTACTGATTGTCACGAAAAACAGAGAATTCGCACCCCCGGAGACCCTAAGAGTACGAGATGCACACCTCCCAATCAAGCCCTCCATAAGATACCTTGGAGTGATACTGGACTATCGCCTAGATTTTAAAGAACATATCAACCGCACCGTGAAAACCATTTATTTCAAGATAAAGACCCTACGCCATCTAAAAAATATGCTTGACCCAGACAGCTTCAGAACTATATTCCAAGCCATAGTCACACCCCACTTCGACTATGCGAATATAATACTCCATGGTCTCCCAAAGAACTCACTAAATACATTACAACTAGCCATGAATGCCGCAGCCCGGGTATTATACGGTGCTTCAAAGAGCGATCACATAACACCCATCCTAATGGAGCTCCACTGGCTCCCTATATACTGCAGAATAACATATAAAGCCCTTATCTTGACCTTTAAAGCAATAAATTCTATAGCTCCATCATCAATTTCGAAACTCCTCCATCACACTCCCAACACCAGATCTAGGAGGTCAGCAGCGGCAAATACCCTAACTACACCACATGAGGCCACAAAATACAAACGATCAACAACAGACAGGGCTTTCGCGTACTACGCACCCAGATGTTGGAACAACCTACCTCCCAACATTAGAGCTATTACTGACCTCAAACAATTTAGAAAAGCCATAAAGCATCACCTCTTCATTCTACATTTCCAAAGCACATCATCAACCCTCTAACACTTTCAGATAAAGTGTAACCGCCCTATTTAAGATGATGAAAAGAAACTCTATCCCGTGTATATAGGTCCTATACATGCTACAAATATGTACATAGTTTCCCTAAGTTATAATCCCAGTTGTATATTTCCTGTTATATGTAAGCTCACCACAGTCTGTTGATTGAAATGAGTATTCCTGTTTAATGTAAACCGCGCTGATGAAAAAGAGTGCGGTATAGAAGAAATACAAATAAAATAAAAATAATAATAAATAAAAATAAATATCTTAAGAGAATGCTGCCCACCAATGTAACCCACTCCTCCCCCATCCCACCCTCCACAGTTTCTCCTTAACACTCCTCTAGCCTCACCACTCCCAATTTCCCCTAAACTCCCCCTACCTCAAACCTCTATACATTTACCACCACTCTGTTGTGGGCTAATCCCTTGCAGCCCAGCCATTTTTATCCAGGTTTCTGCAGGGCCTCATCCTATCTAAGCCCCCAGTCTGCCCACCAGAGGATCTCAATATGGTGCTCTCACAGCTTACTAAGTCGCCCTTTGAGCCTCTGGCTACCTGCCACTTGCAATATCTCTCCTGGAAGGTTGCTTTTCTCGTGGCTCTCACATCAGCTCGCAGAGTCAGCGAGCTCCAGGCTCTGATGGCAGCGCCTCTTTAAATGAGGTGCTACAAGAACAGGGTGGTGCTCTGCACACACCCCAAGTTTCTACCGAAGGTGGTGTTCCCATTCCACTTCAACCAGGAGGTGATACTTCCCACCTTCTTCCTGCAGCCTCATGCCGGTAAGGCAGAGACCATCTTTCACACTCTGGATTGTAAAAGGGCCCTGTCCTATCTGCAGCGGACTCAGGGCCACCGCAAAGCACCTCAGCTTTTTGTATCTTATGACCCCAGCCAACTGGGGCTCCCAGTGATTAAGCGAACTCTATCCACTTGGGTGGCGGACTGCATTGCCCTCGCCTATGAGCAGGCGAGGATCCCACTGGATCAGAGACACGCACCGCATCAGAGCCATGGCCACTTCTATGGCAAATCTGCATTCCGTTTCTGTGATGGAAATCTACCGGGCTGCCACCTGGTCTTCGGTTCATACCTTTGCAGCTCACTACTGCCTGGAGAGAGAGTCCCCATGGGACAGTGCCTTCGGTCAGGCCATATTCTGTAATCTCTTCAGGGTGTAGGCAACTCCTGCCCTCCGACCCTTCTGTGTTCAGGCTACAGGAGTGCTGGGTCATCGCCAGACACTTCAGTCTTGCAAGAGTCTCTCAGTAGGGATTCAGCTGCTGCTGATCATGGCTCACTCTTTGCGGGTTGCCATGGTGTTCTCTTTACAGATTCTGGGTAGCCTGTAGCTGGGGAGTCCCATATGTGAGGACTGACTTCCTGTTTGTTCCCAGAGAAAGCATAGTTACTGACTGTAACATGTGTTCTCTGGGGACAGCAGGAATCAGTCCTCGCAACCCTCCCTGCTCCCCTAGGAGTTGTTTCTTTACCGTATTTTAATTTTTTACATCTTAGCTATATCATTAGACTGAGGCAAGATGTCATCCTTGGGTAGAAGGGGGACCACGCATGCATGGTGCATCTCCCAAAGGTTTTCTTTGAAAGCTGGGGTGATGCTTCCGCGTGGGTTCTGTCGGCGCCCATATGTGAGGACTGTTTCCTGCTGTCCCCAGAGAACACCTGTTACAGGTGAGTAACTACGCTTTTTCCTTGGTCTTTGTGCAGTGTACCTTTATGGTAGGCTTGTTTGTTTTTGTTTTGGGGGTTTTGCAGTTTAACAATTTATACTGAGCATATTTTATTTGCATTTTTTAAATAACAAGAATGCCTTGAGCTTTCTTCTCGCTTACGCCCATAGACTGAATACTGTACAGACCGGTTTGTATCTTTCTTTGGATTTAGAATCCTCCACACCCATTTCTGAAGAAGAGAATCCACCTTCCTTTAAAACTAGCTTTCTTTTACTAACCTGTTCTTGATGGACAGAGGATCTTTTTCTACTATGATGCTTTATTTTTTCACCAAAAATTTAGTCTGATTACTGTTAATAGTGGTGGTGGTGGTGGTAGGAGGGGGAGGGAAGAGATGAAGAGGAGGAGCTGGACCTAGGGGTGTGATCACTTCCTGAGATCTAAGGAACTGTAGAGGATCCTTCAGAAATCTCTGGCTACCACAGAAATAGAGATGCCTCACTACTAGATGGTTGACGGGTCTTCAAAGTTACTCCTGCTCTATTTTCTCTGCAACACCCATGTTACAAAAATACAAAACAAAACCCCTTGGTATACTGCCAGAAGGAGAAGGGTGCCTGTGCTAGATAACTAACGGAGAGTCTCCTTCAGGTAAAGCTATTGCATTTTATATTTTCAAAGAGAACTGACAGGGCTGCTGCAAGTTTCTGTTTCATACATGCTTTCTTTTATTCCCCAGAACAGGTACAGTAACACAAAAATAGTGCAAGCTTCCCACCACAAAACAGATGGAACAGGTGGCAGCAGTACAAGCTTTATTTACACGCACTGCCTGACCAACAGGAACATTATCGGAAGCAGCAGTGTTAGCTCCCTTCCACCAAACACATAGTGACCCACTGCAGAACAGGTACAGCACAGGCAGCAACAGTGCAGGTTTACCTCATGCATTGTCCCATCAGTACACACATCCCTACAGCTGGAGCATCTGTATCCTTGAGCCAGCTGGATTGCATTGTTTTATTTTCAGAGCCCTTTAGGCTGATTGCCATGAAGGTTAATTGTGCCAGTTACCTTTGAAATAAGGAGCCCATTCTTCTGATGGAGGTATGTACAGAAAATGGACAGCTTTTTTGCTCAGTGTACCTCTCCAAACAGTCTCTCTCTAACCAGGTAACCTCCTTACACAAGAAAAGAACACAAAATTGTTCTGTTTTCTAGTCTGACCTTTCACAGAAAATGTTAACTTAAGTTCATAAATTTAAACATATAAATAGATCTGAGTTTTTGAAAAGAACGAGGTGGGGAGGGGTGGAATTGAAGATGGAATTATATATCCTCCCTTTCTTTCCTCCTTGTATAATTATCTTTTAACTTCTATTATCTCTCCATTCCTCCTCCTTTTAGGTTCTTCTCCACCTGTCCCTTTCCATTGTTCTCTGTCTCCCCCAACTCTCAGGTATCTCTCCTTCACCTATTCCTGTTAAATCTATTTTTTTTAATTGAGCCCGGCCATCGACAGAAGATGCCAGCCAGGAAAAACATCTCTCGAGCGTCAGCTGCATGCAGTCTGCCCTCTGGAATCCTGTCACTAAAGACTGTTCCAGCTTACTGTCCTATATAATGTCTCCTCTTTTGCTGATCCAGTAGTCCTACCCTTCCCACTCACACTATCTGGAGTTGACTTCCTAACTAAGGCCCACTGACCTATGACCTCCCTCCCCCAAAGTACAGGGCAAGGGGGTACCAAAGGGGTGTCGCCCCTTTTGGAAATGACCCAAGAATCAGGGTGTTAATAATTTTGCCTATATGATAATTTTTAAGCTTTCACTGGTAGTTGTTTTTTTATTTTAGTGATAGGGGTGGTCATTTGTGTGGGGTTAATTATTGATCTGACCTTACCTGTTCCCAATGTAAGTGACAGCAGAGACGATGGGTAGGATCCAGCCAATAAGAAGGCCGTGAGGACGGACCATTAGACTGCTCTTCTAGTCACAGAAAGAGGGAGGAGGTGAGTTGAGGAAAGTTCCTGTGCTGTACATGTTTAGTTTCTAGGTATGGTGTCTGATGGAATAGAAATGAAGCTCGCAACCCCCAAAAATGCCTCAATGCATTTCTCTAGGAAAAGCGGTTCTAACAGCTGCAGCATACTAATAACGATTCACAATAATATAGTAATTATGTAATTGTATCTCCTCTCTCAATCACAGACACTGAGAACAAACATACATGCATGGACACAAGTATTCAAAAAGCACGCATGAAAGAATATATACAGTGATACACAAACATGTATCTTCATATAAACATGCATAGACATATCAAAACACAAAGATACACACACACACACAAATAGATAAACATACAAACTAGAGACATACACTCTTACACACTCATACTCTTATAAACACCACATTCATAATACACACACATGTTCATGCAAGGCAGATCCAGATGGGTGTATGTATACAAATCATTTCTATCTGTGCCCTTCTATTGCTAGCTCCAGACTTCGCTCCTTTCACCTTGCTGCTCCTTATGCCTGGAACAAACTACCTGAGTCTGTACGTCAGGCGCCTTCTCTGATCCTTTTCAAATCCAGGCTGAAAACTCACCTCTTCGCTGCCGCTTTTGGATCTTGACTCACCTGTTCTCCCTTGTGTTCCCTTACCATTCCCCCTAGATGTAGCTGGTGTCTACAGCTACTATGTTGTCTGTCTTGACTAGATTGTAAGTTCTGATGAGCAGGGACCATCTTTTACATGTGTCTGTGCAGCGCTGCGTATGTCTTGTAGTGCTATACAAATGTTCAGTAGTAATGCATACATACACACACGGTTTGGAAAGCGTTCGATGAGACACGCTGTGCATGCTTACCCACGTGTTTTAAATGTTTGAATACTTAATATAGTTTATAATGCAGCTTGTTTCTTCTACCAGTTGGGGATGGGATAGTCCGTAATGGTGAATTTACATTTATTGATGTTTAAATGGGAAAACAGAGCTAGATATGTTATACTGTCTTTCACTCATGTTAGCAAGCGTGGTTTGTTTATTTATTGGTATTTTAATATTAATATTTAGCTCATGCCTTTCCAGTAGTGGTTCAAGTTGAGTTGCATTTAGGTACAGTAGTTAGGGATTTTTATGCTATATTGACTGTAAACAACTTTGGTTCCCTGTACTGAAGAGGAAGGCAATACATGAGCCTAAAAATAGAATCTTAATATCTGCTTTAAGTTCCTTTCTGTTTCCCATTCCCTTCATCCCAGTTTCCATCTCCCCCTCTCACACCAGGATCTTCATCTCACTGTATCCTTGGCTTCCTCTCTCTCTGTTCCCATGGTGAGTTCTTACATTTTGTCCTCTTCCCTATCTACCCAAGTTCCTCTCCATCTGTCTCTTCCAGTTTCTTTCTATAGCCCCTCTCTATATCCTTGCTATGGAAATGGGTCACTCCAGGTGCTGCATTTTCTGGCGATTTCACTTTCATCGCGGGAGAATTAATAATTGCAGTTCCCCTAAGGATAGGACCTTCATTCTGCATGGACAAACAGAAATGAAGTCCTCACATATGGGTGATATCACCGACCGGAGCTCTGTGTGGGAATGCTCCCCAGCTTCAATTGAAAGCTTCTGGGAGGCTCCACCGTGCCAGCACATGACTTCCCACCTGCTGCGGTGCCATCTTCTCCAGTGCTCATGTTCCATGGAGCCCCACAGATATACTTCGGCTGTCTGCTGGTAAATGTTCCTTTTTTCCCCCTTCAGAGTCATTTTTCATATGCTTATTCATCTCCGTCTGCCATCAGTAGCGCCGGGTCCGTTGATTGCAGTTTCATTCTCTGTTCCGGTGCTTATTTTGGTACCCTTTTTCTCTTGTTATTGTTTCTTGTGACCCAGCTAGCACCATCAAGCTGTTTGATTTATCCACGGCCATTTTACCAGACATGTTTCAGAAGCTGGCCATGGGTTAAAAAAATGTACCAAATATGCCAGGACCATCTCTTTTTAAAATTTGTGTTTGTAGATACAAGGAGAGGCTTGAAGGGTTGAGAGAAGCAGAGAGAATGCCTCTTTGGTCAGAAGTCTGAATCAACATCTTCGGTGGCATCTGTTTTGATGGCTCCTCTAGGATCCACCGAAAGCGCATTGACATCAAGAGGTTCTCAGGCTCAGTTGGAGTCAAGGGCCCGCAGTGGCCTGGAGCTTTGGCCTTCAGTCGATCTCCACTTGGAATCAAAGAAGGACTCAACCTCAATTCCATCGATGTCAAAGGGGGGCCCTTCCGAGCACTGGGCTAAGCCTATGGGCATCAGCATCAGAGCACTTCAAAACACGATGTTGAGAACTATGGCCATGAACGGTCTGCAAAGATGCTCCTGCAAGAGGAATTCAACCTCCAGAGTTCTGGAGGGACACTGACCATCTTCTGATAACAGAGGCCATGCCAATTTTCCTGCAATGATGCCGGAGACAGTGGTTGAAGCAGCTCCGGCCCCAAGACCTTTGGAATCGGCAGCCAAGGAGGAACACCCCCGGGTCCTAGAGGTCCATATGGCAGTGATGCTGGAAAAATAGCAGGCTGGTGCTTAAGTGCCTATGGCATTGTTATCAATGATGTGCAGCTGATCCTTGAGATGCATGTGTTGCCTGTGGAGGCATTGACATCAGGGTTTTGAAAAGATCCAATGCTGGTCCCTAGTTGGGCCATCTCTCTCTCTCGAGTGTATCGGGGTCCGATATCTCGATGAAACCTCAGAAGCACTCGATGCCTCATTGACCCTATCAAAGTCGGAAGGAGCTCTGGGCAGTGTCTCAAAGGTACTTTGACTTTCTCTCGGAGTTGAACTGATGACTGGGTGATCAATGTGGAATCGGAAATCCTGTCAGAGGGCAGGTTGCTTGAGCTTCCATTGGACCTTTCCCCTCTGCATGAATGGCAGAAGTCTCCTCCAGAGGACATGTCCTTCTAGGACTTCATGAGGGATACGGCCAAGGCCATCCTATTTTCACTGGAGGTGGAGGATGAGCCCAAAGCGGAGGGACTGGAGATCCTCTAGTATCCATCAGCTCCTAAGGAGGCAGTAATGGTACCACTGCACCAGATTCTACAGAGGCTAAAAATGAGGATGTGGGAGAACCCCATCATGGTGACCCCTGCCAGCAGGAGGCTGGACTCGATGTACCAGGTTCAAAAGGCCCCTGGGTTTGAAAAGCCTCAGCTTCCGCACCACTCCTTGGTGGTGGAGTCCGTCCTAAAGAAGATTAAGAACACTGAGACTCATTCCTCGACATCCACGGGCAGGGAGGCTTGGACATTGGACTCCATCAGAAGGAGGTGTTTTCACAGCTCCATGTTAGTGGCCAGAGCTCTCTCCTACCAGCTATATATGAGCATGTTCTTGAAGGACATCATGTTTGATCTCGCTGAATTGGACCTGTTCCTCCCCATAGAGAAATTGAACACCTATTGTGCTCTGGTGGGCCATGGCAAGGACCACTTGTTCATGTTCTGGGCAACCTATGATGTCTTTGAGTGGGCCTGCAGGGTGGCAGCAGTGGGCATTGGGGCCCACCAGTTCAACTGGCTCCAATCTTCTGACCTTGAACAGTCGGTACAAAATAAGCTGGAAACATGCCATGCTGGGGAGAGAACCTCTTCAGGGGATGGGTAAAGGAGAAAACTGATGACATAAAGAAGCAGCACATCACCCTCACCAGGCTTTCAAGGAAAACGTCCAATCCCTCTTGCAGGAGGTATCAGGGTGGTCAGAAAAAGACCTACTGCCAACGTAAGTGCAGGTACTTCCCTGCTCCTCAAAACTCTCAACAGAAGGTGCAAGCCCCTTGCCTGCAGCACTGAGAGAAGCCTCAAAAGGCTTAGCCTGCTCTGTAACCCAAGCCAGGGGTAGGGTTTTGACTGGTTCCTTTGAAGCATAGCCAATCTGTCAATCACCTCAGAGGGGAACCCTCCGGAGGGGAGAAAGGTCATTCTTTTTGCCTACTAGTGGCCCCTTATAACTTCAGACTCATGGATGCTGCAAATAGTTTGAAGCGGCTACATGCTGCATTTCACTGAACTGCTGCCATATTTCCCCAAGGGCATATCCCCTCGACCCTCTGCATCTCAACTTCTTGCAAGGAGCAATCTCTACCCTTCTGGCTGATCTCACCATAAAACTCCCTGGAGTAAAGCCCCTGCTGCATGTCGGGCAGGGATTTTACAACAGGTACTTCCTGGTCCCCAAGAAGATGAGGAGAGGGGTTTTGGCCCATTTTGGACCTCAGAAACCTCAACACCTTCTTGGTGTGAGAAAAATTCAAGATGGTCTATCTGGGGGCCCTGCTCCATTATCGTCAAAGGAGATGATTGGCTATGCTCCCTGGATCTCAAAGATGCGTATACTCACATACTGATCTATCCCGCCCACAGGAAATATCTCCAATTCGTCCTGGGGGAACAGCACTTCCAGTACCAAGTACTGCCCTTCAGACTGGCCTCGGTGCCCCGTGGTTTCATGAAGTGCCTTGCAGTGCTGACTGCCTATCTCAGGACACATGGGGTCTTTGTCTTCACTTACCTGGTCAACAGGCTCATAAAAAACACCACTCAATTCCTGCCCTTTGAAATTCTTGACCTGGAGGGTCTTGTTCCTGGTGGCCATCGCTGCACACTGAGCGGAGGGTTTCAATGTACTGTATTATCCACGATGACACCAAAATCTTTTTCCTGGGTGGTGGTTTCTAAAGTGGTACCTTGCATTGTGTAACCATAATTTTGGGTTGCTCTTTCTTAGGTGCATAACTTTTAAATTTCATCTGTCATGAGGGACCTTGTCAAAGGCTTTCTGAAAATCTAGATACACTACATCAACTGGCTCAATTTTGTTTACCTGTTTATTCACAACTTCCAAAAAATACAACAAATTAGTAAGACAAGACTTTCCTTGGCTAAATCCAAGTTGGCTTTCTCCCATTAAACCATGGCTACCTACAAATTCAGAAGATCTCTAAAGGATAAAAGGAGACATCGTGGATATGGAAGAGCAGTCTAGATAGGCTATGTGGTCTTTTTCTGCCATCATTTTCTGTTTCTATCATCATCTGAGGTCACATGAATTCTTTAGGGTTAGCATGTGCTCATAATGGATAGAAACATAGAAATATGATGACAGAAAAAGACCACATGGCCTATCTAGTCTGTCCTTCCATATCAACAACTACAACAGTCCCCTTTTTTTCCTTTAGAGATCCTCTGTGTTTGTCCCATGCTTTTTTGAATTCAGATACTGTCCTCATCTCTACCACCGCCACTGGGAGACTATTCCACGGATCCACCACTCTTTCCGTAAAGAAATATTTCCGCATCAGTCCTGAATCTATCCCCCTTCACCCTCATCCCATGTCCCCTCGTAGCAGAACTTGCTTTCAATTGAAAGAGGCTCTCTCCCTGAACATTTATGCCACGGAGGTATTTAAACATCTCAATCATATCACCTCTATCCCGCCTTTCCTCTAAGGTGTACATATTAAGATCCTTAAGTCTGTCCTCATATGCTTTATAATGAAGACCACTAACCATTTTAGTAGCCACCCTCTGCACCGACTCCATCCTGTTTATATCCTTTTGAAGGTGCAGTCTCCAGAATTGCACACTATACTCCAAATGAGGTCGCACCAAAGACTTATACAAAGGCACTATCACCTCCTTTTTTCTGCTGACCATTCCTCTCCGTATGCACCCAAGTATCCTTCTAGCTTTTGCTGTCACCTTTTCTACCTGTTTAGCTACTTTAAGATCATCAGACACAACCACGCCTAGGTCCTGCTCTTCTTTAGTGGACAAAACTACTTCACCCCCTATACTATATTGCTCCCTTGGATTTCTGCAGCCCAAATGCATGACCTTACATTTTTTAACATTAAATCCCAGCTGCCAAATTCTAGATCATTCTTCAAGCTTAGCTAGATCCCTTCTCATATTATCTACACCTTCCTGGGTGTCTGCTCTATTGCAGATTTTGATATCATCCGCAAAGAGGCAAATCCTACCCGACAGCCCTTCCGCTATATCACTAACAAAGATGTTAAAAATAATTGGACCAAGGACAGATCCCTGGGGCACAGCACTGGTAACATCCTTCTCCTCAGAGAAGTTTGGGAAGCACTTAAGTATGCATTTTCTGGGTAATGGATTCATAGTTTCAGAACGTTACCAGTCTCGAGTCTACTTTCCTGAGATCCTTTGCTCTTATCAGGAAATCTTACGGAAGACAGTGCTAGGCATTCATGTCTCTGTAGAATGCACCTGGTACCTGATTTTCCACTGTTTGGAATTGTAGAACCACTGCCCCGCCCGCCCCCCCAGGTTCTTCCTTCTCCTTACTGGCAGTTTCAGACAGGGCTATTGCTCTTATCTCTTTTTCATTCAGTAGCTGCAGAGTAGTGGGATGTCAGCTTGCTCAATTAATGCCAACCTCCTTCCATAGGTGCCAGCTCAGTGAGTGCTTAAGCACTCCCAATACTGTGCAAATCCTTTGTTGTGTCCAGGGGAGGGTAATTTGTGTTGAGTTTAGCATCCTCCCAAATCATTTTGTAAAGTTGACTCCTATGACTTCCCTATAGCAAACTAAAGCAGGAAAGCCTGCAGGTATCTAGGACACATTTAAACAGGGCTGGTGCTACCATTAGGCGAACTAGGCTGTTGCCTAGAGCACTGGCCCTCCATTGGCACTGCTGCCTGCCCCTATCAGGACCTGCAGCAGTGGCAATTGCCGCAAACAGCCCTGCAGCACTTACCTTAAGACCGGCACCACTTGGACTGTTTGCTTCCACCCTCTTGATCCCCTGGATGCTGACTTCCTGGTTGCAGACAGGAAGTCGGCATTGGGCATCGGAGGGGACACAAGCAAACAGCCCTGCAGTGCTGACGTTTTAAGGTTAGTGCAGTGGGGCTATTTGCAGCCATTGCTGCCACTGCAGGTCCTAGAGAGGAGCAGCAGCGGGGGCACAAGGGATGAAGCTTGCCTAGGATGCCTCATCTCCTTGCCCCAGCCCTGCATTTAGAGCGCCATCTAACAAAAAACAAACTCCAATAGACTGGGGGTTTCTTCTCCTGTTGGCTAATCCATAGATAACTCATATCTTCCCTTGGGAAGGAGAAGCTCACCACCCTAGCAAAAATTTAAAAAAAAGTGTGCAAAGAATGCAGAGCATGGCATATGGAATTATTTCCAACCCCTGTGTGTTTGCGCGTGTCTCTCTCTCTGTTTTGGGTGTGGATGCTTGTATATGTGTTTGTGTGTCTGTGCATGTTTGTTCTCTGTGTGTATGTGATTGAGAGAGGAGATAAGAGGGGAGTTAGACAGGTACAACTTATTGCTATGTTAGTGTGAATCAATGTTAGTATGCTGCAGGTATTGGAACTGCTTTTCCTATAGAAATGCATTGAGGCATTTTTTGGGGGGTTGGAGGCTTCATTTCTCTTGCATCCCCCACTATACATAGAAACTAAACTTGCTTTGTTTTCAGATCATTTTCAGATTTTTTCGCTAATTTTTGCTTACTTTGTTTCAGAAATTACAATGTGTAACAAAGTTAATACAGACAAATTTGTCAACATGCATAAATCAACTTTACACACACTAAATCAAAAGCTTTGTGCATATAATGTTGATTTAATACATATACTTTATTTGCATAAACGTTTCTGTAACAAATCCAGAATCTAAATACACATCCCTTTTTTCCTGGTAAAGATTCAATGGTTTCTTACCTTTATATTTCTTCTCTTGCCCTTCTTTTCTCTCTCTGAGGTTCCTTTCAGTCTCTTGGAACATGGTATATAAAGACAGGATAGTTGCAGGCTGGAAGGAGGGGAGGCATGGTGAATGACCGCTGCCTGTATCTTTTGACTGCTCTTCCTCTATGGTGAATATTTCCATTGTAATAAGGAAGCATGAGATGAAAGGACAAGCAACTGCAGAGACTGGGAGCATTACTTGCTACATCCCTGTGCTGCCACTGACCCAGCTGGAGAGGGGGGAGGTAAGGTGGAGAAAGGTTGGTCTTTTAAATGTGGTATAACTTTTACTAAGGGGATCCCTATACTCTGCCTCATTAGCCATCCTCTCCTTCCTATTACCTCCTTGCACACTTTTCTGACTCTGGGTGTTTAGAACATCATTAATCATGATCAGGAAAACTGTAGTGGAGTAGGCCTTAGAACATGTCATTGCCATACAACTGTTGACTACAGTTAGGCAGGGCTGCCAAGTCAAGCAAGAGGGAGACTCTTATTTTATTCTCCAACCTGTTGTGGTCCATGGTACACTGGTTAATGCGAGATTACAAACCCAGACCCCCCTCAAATAAACTAGGACTCCTTTTAGAAACTGTGCCTCTAAGTTAGGGTCACCAAATGACTCCATTTTAGTAGGGACATGCCCAGGCAGACTTGGTTTGGCCTTTTTCTGTGCTCAGTTCCTCCATTTTTAAGTGAAATTAAGAAACTTTATCGAAGTGCAGTGGTCATAAAAAGAGGATTGGCTCTGTCTGTTCTTGAGGGGATGGTGATATTTAGTATCTCTACCCTCTGGGCTTTTTTGCTTTGAGACTGTAAATTTATTCTTTTGCTCCCTTTTTGGTTTCAGATGAGCCTCCTACTGCGGGTTCTCCTAGTCTCTTTAGGATGGCGGCTCTTCGTTGCAGGTATTATGTGCTTTTTCCAGCACAGGAAATCATAATGCATCAACTATAATAATACACTGATGAGGAAGATGTGGTAGTGGGGTTGAAGCATTCTGTGACATAAATCTGTAGCCAGGGTCATGAGGACATGTTCCCTGTGGGTGTGAGGCTAGCTAAGGTTCTTTAATTTATACTATGAAGTGCCTATTTGAGAGAAGATGTCAATGGAGATGAATCAACTTATTGAATATCTTCCTTTTCTTTTAATAATGGCCAAGATCACAATGGACTTTTACTTTTAAACTAATGTCTAAATTAATTTAACTTCTTGGATCAATCTGCTTCCTTTAAACAGCTTACCAATTCAGACAGTTGAACGTTTTGTATTAAAGAACCATATAATGATGTGGCCTCTTCAGGCTTTGTTCCCTCTATCCATTTGTTTCCATTTGAATTCTTGACTAAAGATTGAATTAATGTAGTTATTTAAAATATATTGTCCAAAAAACATCCATTCATCCTATTCTGATTTAAGAATCCTCTTTTAACCGTAATGAAATTTTGAAAGGAATTTTCTTTATTTGAATCCTGCTAGACCAGTCCAGATGAATAGGTTATGCTCCCCAGCCAGTAGGTAGAAGCAGACCAGAGCAACGTTCAGTGATGTCATCACTAGTATATGTACTGGTGCAGCACCGAAAGAAGCCAGTATGATGCTTCCCAGGCAGAAAGCAAGCCTGAAATTTTCAGAAAACTCAGAAACAGTATTAACAGCAATAACTTTGAACAAGCTTTCGGCTTTCTTACCATATTTGATTCTCCATCAGGTACTGAAACTGGCCATACAGCTAAAAAGGCAGCAGGACTCCCAAGTCTGTAGAAGTCTTTCTAGGGCAGGTTCTAGACTGGTCTAGCAGGATTCAAGGAAAGGAAATTAACAAGTAAGGAAAATTTTTCCTTCCTTATCATTCTGCTAGATCAGTTCAGATGAGTGGCACATAACCAAGCAGTCAGGGCCCAGAGTGGGAGGAAGACAATGCTCTGTATAAAACTGCTCTGCCAAAGGCACCATCCACTCCAGATACAAATGCAACCTGTACTGTTTCACTAAGGTGCTCAAAGAAGATCAGGTACCCACCTTAGAGATACCATTCGAAGGTCAACTACACCCAGAAGTAAACTTGTGTCCAAGTGGAGAGAGATCTAACTCCCTCCAGCATGCACCATCCACAGAGAAGGTAGGCTGAACTAATAGCTCCCTTAATCCAGTGGGCCTTGGAGGACTTGGCTGCAGCCTGTCCTTTCCTCAGACCACTGAAAAGGACAAAGCAGTGGTACAGATTACACCCAAGCTGCCACTGTGATGCAGGGGGTCCCAGAAATAGAAGGGGCCCATTTGTGTCACTCACATATCTTCTGAGGTGGATTCCCCTCTGCTGTGAGGGCCCTTTCTGATATTTTGCTTAGAGGCCCTCAATTTGAATTTCTGTCACTGGGACAAAGAGAAAGTCTGAATGACGGAAGGACTCTGTGACCTTAGATACTTCACCAATAACCTCCTTTCATCCAGTTGATGCAGCAAGGGGTCCATCTAAAGGCTCTCTAAGGAGAGCAGGACCAAAGACTGATTAAGATAAAAGAAAGACAGCACCTTCAGGAGACAGGACAGGGCATTTTTCAGAGAGACAAGATGCCATAGAGATGACCAGAAAAGACTTCCTGTCAAGCACAAGGAAGAGCTGAAGCGCTCTTGCTAGGACAATCAGGAGAACACAAGGAGGAAGAGACGTGTAATGGCCACAGGATACTTTTATTAATTAACCCCAAAAACAAGGGGTTAATTAATAAAAGTATCCTGTGGCCATTACACGTCTCTTGCTCCTTGTGTCCTCAAGAAAAGACTTCCTACAGGACAAGACCTGTAGCTCCAATATCCACTCAGCAGACACATCAGCAACCCCACCTTCGGGGTCAAATCCTTAAGAGAAGGTCTCTTAAGGGGACTAAAAGCTGAGGCCTTTCTGTGCATTCAACACCAGAAAAAGACTCCACTGTGGAACAATTGGACACATGGAGGGAGCCAGATCTGTTTCACCCTTTCAAGGAAGCAAGATGCATGAGAGTGCTTAGCTAAGAACATTCCCTGAACATGTTCCAGGTAGCAAGCAAGGGATGCCATTTGAATCTTGAGAGAGTTCAGAACTAAATCCTGCTCCATTCAGACTATAAGAAAGGTAAAAATGCAACTATCTGCACTTTCCTGGCCTCTGGGTTCTGAGAGGCACACCACTGCTCAAAGACCATTCAGACCCTCACATAGGCTAAGAATGTAGAGGCCCTCTGTAAGCAAGAAGGGAATGAGATACTCCATAACCAGGGGACCCTCTTTTGCAGATAGTGGGGACCCTGCTAATAGGCTTAAGAGAACTGTGTACAATGGTCTGCATGGCCAGTCCAGCACCACTAGAATGACCAAGTCTGTGTGAGATTGAGTTCTGTGTAGAACTTCTCATCAAGGAATACAGGGGAAAATGAAAATGTTCTGCACTTTGACATTTCTCTGGGTGGCCATCAGATTGAATGTTGGCAGGCTCCTGAATTCCTACTCGCTGGCATCCACTCGGTTCCGACTCCTGCTATATGGACAACCGACGGAGTCACCAGATGAGCATCTGTTCAATGGCAGTGCTCCTCCACCTCCACAGCCACTGCAGCATTGTGAGTTCTGCCCATCTTGGTATTGTCTGAGAACACTCTGAACACCTTGCCCTCCAGAAGGGACTAAAATCACCCCAGAGTTAGATTGATTGACCAAGAAGCCTCTTGAGGGGACCAGTGCCACTGAACAAATTGACCCAGATAGTTGGCTCCACAGCCCAGTAGGCCGCCATCTATGGTGACTATAAGCCAATCTGGAGCCTTTAGAGGCATCCCATTGATCAGAGGATGAGACTGCAGTCACCAGGCCAATTATACCTTAATCTTCCTGGGAAAAGGAAGGTGTTGCTCAAACATCTCAGAGCAGGGAGACCAAAGAGCCAGAAATTGACCTTGTAAAGTGGTACATGTGTGCCCAAGCTCAAGATACCAACTCTAGGGCCAATGCCATTGACCCTAGGAGGTGCAGGTAGTCCCACACCCCTGAGAGCAAAATTCCCAGAGCTTGCTCAGCCTGTCCAGGATGAGGAACACCCTTCACATACAGGTGTCAAAGTGGGCACTCAGATACTCCAGAATCTTGGAGGGAACTAGACTGTTCTTGTGGTAGTTGAACACTCAGTCCAGCTTCTCAAGCCATCAGATCATCTGGGCCATGACCTCTCTGGTCTTCCTCATGGAGTCAGACCAGATCAGCCAGTCATCCGGGTACAGGTAAACCCATAATCCTTGGTTGTACAGGAAAGCCGCCGCCACCATCTCTACCATGACCTTCGAGAAGGTGTGAGGGGCTATGGCTAGACCAAAAGGGCAGGGCATGAAACTGGAAATGGCGGCCCCGGACATAGATGTAGAGAGACTTCTGGTGTTGTTTCCTGATGGGAATGTGGAAGTGTGCCTTGAAAAGGTCCAAGGAGGTCAAGAACTCTCCTTGCCAGACTGATGCAATGACCCACCTGAGGGTCTCCATGCAAAAATGGGGCAGCCTTAGGTGGGCATTGACTACTTTCAGATCCAGAATAATCCACCTCTTTTGGAAACCACAAAATAAATTGAATACCACTCCAGACTGAACTCTGCAGAGGACCTAAGTACAATAGCCTGAAACTTAGAAGGTGCTAGAGAGTTGCAGCTCCGTGGCCAAGAGAGTGGAGGTTGAGGGAAGGAGACTCCACAAAGGCATCTCTGAGAGGTTCTGAAAATTCTGGAACATATCTCCTTTTGAAGATCTTGAAGACCCATTTGTCAGATATGATGTGGGTCCATTCCAAGTAAAACACCTAGAGATGCCTCTTGGACTCTTGGAAGGGACCCACCAGATCTCATTGTGAGGTCTTACTGCTACTAAAGGAGGTTTCTGCTGAGTCCTGAGAATGCTGGGACCCCCAAAGGATTGACTCTTCCTGTATTTTGAAACACAGGAAAACTATGCCAGACAAGAGTCCTTACCAGCTCAAAAACAACCCCACGCTCCTCACTGAGCCCTAAACTAGGACTTCTTAGAACCTCTGGGCCTATCCTCTGAAAGCTTCTCCAAGGTCTTTCACTAGATTCTTAAAGTCCTCCCCAAAGAATAATCTAACCTGGAAGGGGAGTTTACCCAGTCATAGCTTGGATAGTGCATCTGCTGCCCAATTTCAGAGCTAGAGCCATCTATGGGCCACCACAGCTGCTGCCATAGTCTTAGAGAAGCTCCAAAGCATCCACAACAAATGCAGCTCCAGACTATAGCCTCACTATCTTAGTAATTGCAAGATCCAAAGCAAGAGCACTTGGGCCACTAGGACACACAAATTACCATCTGAGTGCTCATGACTGAAGCCGAGAATGCATTTTTGAGGGGAGCTTCCACTCTCCGTCATGGGGTTCCTTCAGCACAGCTCCACCTTCAACTGGGATGGTTGCACACTTTATCACTATAACCAGGGAATTCCCCTTAGGAACCTCAAAAAGCTGCTGCATTACTCCATAGGGAAAAGCACACAGCCATGTCAGGACCCAGTTCCCCTCAGTCTCTGGTCAAAAGTCTCTCTTTGAGAAGTCACAAGGGCTCAGGTAGGGGAAAAAATCCAGAGTCATCTCAGCCCATCCAAGATGGGGTCCACTTGTGAAACCACCCCCGGAGGGGGCTCTGCAATGAGTAGAGTCACAATGGCATCCTGAAACAGGGAGGAGATGTTCTTCCTGTGGAATGGGTGAATCACCAATGGATCCTCACCCTCCACCACAAACAGCTCCCCTTCTTCTAATGACGTCACGAAGGAGACAGAATAATCCTCCTGTTCCCAGCCACCTCACTGGGGGGACTAGGCAAGACTTACGGAGGAATGGACAAGTGAAAATGAGATGTGGGGGCACTTGACCTACTTGCTGCTAGAGAGGCAGACCCCATAGGGTCTTGAATTCCCTGAAGAGAAAGTCAGGGTTCCAGACCCCTTTGAGGGGTGCTGCCACAAAGCTACCAAAGATATAAAACAGCCCATAAGCAGTTTCAGGAGCAGACTGAGAATGGGCTCTGGAGGACCCTCAGGCATTTATTAGCATGAGCCTGTGGACTCCTTAACATGTTCTCCCTCTACCAGTACCATGTGGTCATCCAAAATGGTGTAAAAATCGTGGAAGATGTGGCAGGGGCAGTAAAAACCATCAGGGGCCCTAGGCCTCCCCATGGGGGTGAGGGGTCCCAAAATTAAAATTTGCCCAGAGACATCACCATTACACTCTGGGTTAAACGAGCCAGCCATAGAGCTCACTCAACGAGAGCTGCAAACAGCACACCTCTATGCACATGGTATTGCGTCGGAGCACAGAGGCAACTGAAAAATAATGCAAAAAAAAAAAAAAAAAATCCTGATGGAAAAAACAAACCTGGCACAACGGGGAGCCCCCCAGTTGGTAAGGGAATCCCTGCACCTATTGGGCTGGGCAAGAGAAACCCAAGAAAGCTGACTGCTTCAAAGACTTTTGTTTTTTGGGTTTTTTTATGTTTGAAGCTGTGTTATTTGAGCAGTATAGAAGAGAGCCAATTAAAGAAATAGGATTAAATTAAAACAACAAAAATATCAGAAAAAACAGAGGATGCAAATACAGGACTATGAGAAGGAAGGGGGGCATGGTGCAAACCTATCAGCCTTCCTTAGGAGCACCATGTAGGGTCCTCCTGTTGGCTTTCCTGCCAACCAGTGCTGGACATAGGGCAACTGTCTGCTGGCTGGGGAGCATAACCCCCTCATCTGGACTGGTCTGGCCTGGCAGGATGATAAGGAATCAGATGTTAATATCTTGCTAACAGTAGTAGTTGAATTTGACCAGAAGGAATGCATTATAATAATGTCTAACAGAGTGGGAGCTCAAATGTACAGTACAGCCAAGCTGAATATTCTATGAAGCTTGTGGGCTTCCAGAAGATAGCTGCTGTTAATGCTAACATTTGGTTTACTGGTCAGACATAATGGGTTGATTAGTCACCACAGCTATTATTTAGATTGGTTCAAATGTTGTGATGGTACTGGGCTCCACAACCAGGGGAATCCTGCTATGGCCAGAATATACAGACTTAGACAATCTTGCAAAGCAGGGCCAGTTGAAAGAGGGGAGAGCTGGCTTAGGTATGGGGGGGACTCTCCCCCCCTCCCCCTGCACTTCCAACCCACATCCTAGTGTTCTTTTTTTCATTAATGTCCCCACCATAGGTCCTTTTAACTTCTTTTTTTCCTCCCCTCCTCCATTTTGGCTTGTCCTTCATTCCATACCTCCATGATCTTAGTCAGATCCAGAAGGAGGACAGAGGCGCTTCATATCCACATCATCCCAGCTCCATGATATAAATCATGCAATGTCCCAAAGATCCTTTGGAGAGACAGATAATGAGTAAGAGGCAGAAGAGTGTCAGACACATGTGTTTCTGCCTGTTCCTATGCAGTCACTGCTGATATAACATTGACGAAAGTCATGGACCGCGTTCCAGCCATTTGAAGTTCCAGTCTTAGAGTCCCAGCTGACCTGGAGCTGTAAATATGGCAAGTGGTGGCAGATTGCAATCCAGAAAACAAATACTAGGGGAAAGGAGGCATCAGAGCTTGGGAGCAAAAAGGAGAGAGTACGAGGACATTTTGGGGATAGGGAACAGGAAAGAGCATGAGAGAGAGCCAATGAGAGGGGTTAATGGGTGAGAGAACTAGAGTGGGGCAATTATTGAGGGAATGGCTGCAAGAGACCAGGAGACTGGTGTAGGACAGGGACAAATTAAGGGTTCACTGGGCCCTAGGCAGTGCCTTGACTGTGAGGCTCTCCCACTCTCGCTGCACTTTATACTTACCCTTAATCTAATCCTGTATGGGTCCTGGGTGTCTGCCACATCCTCTTTACTGGTGGGGGATTATGGGTGGAGGGTGAGAAGTGCAAGAGAGGGAAAACATGACAACGTGAAGAGTTGGATAGGAAAAGATGGCTGGCGAGTGAGACGTAAAGGGAAGAAGGAGGTTTGAGAAATGTTAGACAGGGGTGGCTATGGAAGGAGCGGGCAAAATAAGCCATTTATAAGACTTGAGGGCCCTGGTTTCAACTGCTCTCGCGCACTCACAGCTCTCCTATTCAGAGGTTGACACTTAACATGAATTCTACTAGCTGAACTCCAACTAAGATTCTAATGCTCATTTTGGAACATATTACCTTGTGTATAGAGGGTACTAAATTATATAAAAGAAAACAGAAATTTTTTTGATTTAACTGATCTTACTTTCTTTTTTTAACTTTTGATCTTGTTTGTTACACTTCCTGATTGTCAATTTGTCTCGATACCATCGTGGGATTCCATTGCAACCTCATTTCTTACCGAACCTCCAGCATCTCTCTCTGTCTTCACCTCTGACCCTGTGCTCCGAGCCAGGCTTGGGTACAATGTCACTCTGGACTGCAGGTTCTCCCATGGAAGGAGCAGAGGGATCATTTTTTCTGGCCACCCTGCAGTCACCATTCTCTGGTACTTCTACTATGATCATGAGTCAAAACTGGTCTATAGTCAGCATGTTGGTGGTGCCCAACCCAGTGCTTCAGTCCAGCAGCAGCATCCAGACTATCATGGCAGAGCCATGGTGTCACGCAGGCTATCTGCACGTGGGGATGCATCTCTGAGACTCTTGGGGGTGAAGTTGGCAGATGCTGGATTGTACCGCTGTGTTGTCATGGGAACCATTGATCAAGCCCATGCCGAGACCAGCTTGGAAGTTTATGGTATGTGGTATATATTTAACCTGAACATGTAAATGTTAACTTGAGTTGCTAGCCGGTAATCAAGTAATGTTATCAGATTTCTGCTAAGCAAATTGGGGGTGCACTTTTTTACACAGTATGAGCATTGAACAAGTGAGCAGTTTAAATAGTAGGTCAAGAGGAGTCTGCATATACCCTGGTATAGGGGTAAGATTTATTCCTGTCATGCTATGTGCAAAATGAATCCATTTGAAGATTAGCCAGGAAATCTTTAGCAATTTAGCTTCAAACTTAAGAGAGACTAATATTCAAAAAGTTTAGGCTCCTGAATTTGAGAGTTAGACACCTAAATTGGCCTCTTTGAAATTTTACCAGGGCTGAATGTCTAAATTTATACTCCTAGTTCCACCAAATTCCCAAATTTAAGATCCTAAAAAGTGGGTGGCAACATTGGTGGATTTAGGATGTGGGGGAAGTAAAGATCTTAGCACAGAGTTTTAGTACTAGGCACCTAAATTAGGTTCCTAAATCTAGGTCTTGAAGGACTAGAAAAAGGGACTGTTACTTCTGGAGAGAGATCTGCAACTGTGAGTATATACTTCTGGTAATTTTCTAAAAGGAATTCTTTGTATTAAAGCTAATTAATCTGTGAACCCACTATTTTTGTTAAATCAGTCAGGGCCTAGTAGCAGCAGTTTAAGCTTAAATTTAAAACACAGAGGAGAACTTTCTGGTTACATTTCATACCCAGCAGAGAGCTTGTAGTTTACATTTAATAGTCACTCAGGGCCTAGCATCAGAAAAGTACTTTTAGTTTTAAAACACAGAAGAGAGCTTTCTTGTTAAATTTAGAACACAGCAGAGAGCTTGTAGTCTAATTTTAATAGTCACTCAGAGCCTAGCATCAACAAAGTACTTTTAGCTTAAATTTAAAACACAGAAGAGAGCTTTCTGGTTAAATTTAGAACCCAGCAGAGAGCTTGTAGTTTAAATTTCATAAGAAGTTAGAGCCTAGCAGCAGCTAAGAGCTATAATTTAAATCAAATCAGAATATAGCTTAGCACAAAAAAGGCAAAACAGGGTCTGTACTCTTTGAGCAACAAATAAAGACTTCTAGAGACCTTTACAAAGAGGCCTTCTACCTTGGGGGCAAGAGACCTGTGAAACGTTTTCAATAGGTGTTAACACCAGGTGGCAGATCAAAAGGCCATTTTGAAAGACTCCTCCTATCCAAGCAAGGACTGTTAATTACCCAGGAAGTTGGTCACAGCTTACTTCAGCAGCACAGGCATAAATAGCTCAACCAGAGCTCTGTGATCCTCTGTCTTGAAGGACTAGAAAAAGGGACTGTTACTTCTGGAGAGAGATCTGCAACTGTGAGTATATACTTCTGGTAATTTTCTAAAAGGAATTCTTTGTATTAAAGCTAATTAAACTGTGAACCCACTATTTTTTAAAACACAGAGGAGAACTTTCTGGTTACATTTCATACCCAGCAGAGAGCTTGTAGTTTACATTTAATAGTCACTCAGGGCCTAGCATCAGAAAAGTACTTTTAGTTTTAAAACACAGAGGAGAACTTTCTGGTTACATTTCATACCCAGCAGAGAGCTTGTAGTTTAAATTTAATAGTCACTCAGGGCCTAGTAACAGCAAAGTACTTTTAGTTTAAATTTAAAACACATAAGAGAGCTTTCTGGTTACATTTGGAACCCAGCAGAGAGCTTGTAGTCTAAATTTAATAGTCACTCAGGGCCTAGCATCAGCAAAGTACTTTTAGCTTAAATTTAAAACACAGAAGAGAGCTTTCTTGTTAAATTTAGAACCCAGCAGAGAGCTTGTAGTTTAAATTTCATAAGAAGTTAGAGCCTAGCACCAGCTAAGAGCTATAATTTAAATCAAATCAGAATATAGCTTACCTCAGCAGCACAAGACAGGGTACTGTGTAGCAGCCCTCTTTTAGTAAGTGTTATTCCCCCCCCCTCCCCACACCCACCCACCCCTGGGATAATCGTAGCTTTATAGGTACTTACACATCTTAAAAGGCAGGAGGTGCTCTCAGGTGAAGCTCATTACCCAAATCAGTCATACACTAAGGACCTGCGATTAGTTAAGCTTCAGGTGAACAAGGTATATTAAACGTATTAGGTGCAGTTTTATTAGTATAAATATCCATAGCAACCCTTAGTAAGTAAAGAACTTAGATCTAAACACAAACTTAAAACTAAGATGCAGACAGCAGTCCAGCAGCGGGATGGGGGCTTTCCAGTCTTTTGCATTGAGTGTCACATGTATGATTTTCTCCCAGTTGGTGAGAGGTTTTACGTGTGCACTAGGTGCAAGGAGCTCTTTGCTCTCAGGGAACGAGTCCGTTCTCTAGAGGCTAAAGTAGCAGACTTGGAAAGCATAAGACAGACAGAGAGGTACATAGACGAGACCTACAGGGATATAGTCCTGAAGTCCCACCTCCAGTCTGGCAGCATCCCTGTTGCCATGGAGGAGAGAGGTCATGTGACAGGAGAGCATCACCCTGGTGTGGCAGGAAGTGATCCTGTAACTAGGACCTGTCCTCCAGGTGATGTAAAACCCTCTCGCACTGAGGAAGTTTCTCCAGGGCCATGTGCCCATGAGGGAAGGGTTAGGACAGCCGTTATAGTTGGAGATTCAATCATTAGGCATGTAGATAGCTGGGTGGCTGGTAGACATAAGGATCGCCTGGTAACATGCCTGCCTGGTGCGAAGTTAGCGGACCTCACGCGCCACCTAGATAAGGTCTTAGATAGTGCTGGGGAGGAGTCTGCTGTCTTGGTACATGTCGGTACCAATGACATAGGAAAATGTGGTAGGGAGGTTCTGGAGGCTAAATTTAGGCTTTTAGGTAGGAAGTTGAAATCCGGAACTTCCAGGGTAGCATTCTCCGAAATGCTTCCTGTTCCACGCGCAGGACCCAAAAGGAAGGCAGAGCTCCGGAGTCTCAATGCGTGGATGAGACAGTGCTGCAGAGATGAGGGGTTTGGATTTGTTAGGAACTGGGGAACATTCTGGGGAAAGGAGGGGCTCTTCTGAAGGGATGGGCTTCACCTTAACCGGGATGGAACCAGACTGCTGGCATTAACCTTTAAAAAGGAGATAGAGCAGCTTTTAAACTAGATAATAGGGGAAAGCCGATAGGCACCCAAGAGCGGATGGTTCGGAAGAATGTATCTTTGAAGGATACTACCAAAAGCAGAGAGGTTCCACAAAAGAGTAAAGTAGCCCAAATGCCCTCAAGTATGGAGCAAACAGAGCTTAAAGATCTCAAATTACCCATGTCTAACAATAGCCAAATTAATATGAATAAAATACATTCTCTTAAATGCTTGTATGCAAATGCTAGAAGTCTAAAAAATAAGATGGGAGAGTTAGAATATATAGCACTAAATGAAAGGTTAGATATGATTGGAATATCAGAGACATGGTGGAAGGAGGACAACCAATGGGACACTGTGGTACCTGGGTACAAACTATATCGTAATGATAGAGCTGATCAAATTGGTGGTGGGGTTGCTCTCTATGTTAGAGAGGGCATTGAGTCAGAAAGGATTAAAGTTTTGCAGGAAACAAAATCTGCTGTAGAATCTATATGGATTGAAATTCCATGTAAAAGGGGGAAGGCAATGGCAGTGGGGGTGTACTATCGAGAGCCTGGCCAGAATGACCAAATGGATGATGAAATGCTCAAAGAAATCAAGGAAGCTAACAAAAGTTACAGCGCAGTAATAATAATGGGTGATTTCAACTACCCCGGTATCAACTGGTTCAGTGTCACGTCAGGACATGCTAGGGAGATAAAGTTCCTAGATGAAATAAATGACTGCTTCTTGGAGCAGCTGGTTCATGAACCGACCAGAGGAGAAGCCATATTAGACCTAGTCCTTAGTGGAACACCAGATCTAGTGCAAGAGATAAGGTTGTTGGGACCACTTGGCAATAGTGATCATAGCATTATCGCCTTTGATTTAATTAGTGGAGGAGGGATAGTAAGGAAATCCACAGTACTACCTTTTAACTTTCGAAAGGGAGACTATGATAAAATGAGGAAAACAGTTAAGAAAAAACTAAAAGGAGCAGTTGCAAAGGTTAAAGACGTACATCAGGCTTGGCTGTTGTTGAAAAATACTATCTTGGAAGCCCAGACCAGCTGTATTCCACGCTTTAAGAAAAGTGGAAGGAAGTCCAAAAAACTGCCAGCATGGTTTAAAGGTGAGGTCAGAGAGGCTGTTGTTGCCAAAAAAGCATCTTTCAGGAAATGGAAAAAGAGCCAAACGACGAAACCTGGAAACAGCACAAGCACTGGCAAGTCAAATGTAAGACAATGATAAGGCAGGCAAAGGGAGAATTTGAGAAGAAGCTTGCTGCGGAAGCAAAAACGCGAAGTAAAGACCTTTTCAAGTACATTCATAGCAAAAAACCTGTGAGAGAGTCAGTTGGTCCATTAGATGATAAAGGGGTTAAAGGAGAGTACTAAGAGGCGACAAGGCGATAGTGGAGAGACTGAATGAATTCTTTGCTTCAGTCTTTACTGAGGAAGATGTAGGGATGTTACCCATGACTGAAGTGGTATTTAAAGGTGCGGAAGAATTGAAGGAAATATCGATACATCGGGAAGATGTATTACAACTATTAGATAAACTGAAGAGTAGCAAATCACCTGGGCCAGATGGTATACATCCAATGTGTTGAAAGAACTGAAATATGAGATTGCAGACCTGCTATTAGTAATCTGTGAACTATCATTAAAATCATCTCTAATACCTGAAGATTGGAGGATCGCCAATGTAACACCAATTTTTAAAAAGGGTTCCAGGGGTGATCCGGGAAACTACAGACCGGTGAGCCTGACATCAGTACCGGGAAAAATGGTAGAAACCATCCTAAAGAATAAAATTACTCAGCATGTAGATAGTCATGACCTAATGGGAGACAGCCAACATGGCTTTAGACAAGGAAGATCTTGTCTTACTAATCTGTTATGTTTTTTTGAAGGAGTGAATAATCAGGTGGACAAAGGTGAGTCAGTTGATATTGTGTATCTGGACTTTCAGAAAGCCTTTGACAAGGTCCCTCATGAGAGACGTTTGGCAAAACTAAAGAGTCATGGGATAGGAGGCAGTGTACTATTGTGGATCAGGAACTGGTTAAAAGATAGAAAGCAGAGGGTAGGGCTAAATGGCCAATTTTCCCAATGGAGAAAGGTGAATAGTGGTGTACTCCAGGGATCTGTGCTGGGTCCGCTGCTTTTTGACATATTCATAAATGACCTGGAAAGTGGAATAACGAGTGAGGATATCAAATTTGCAGATGACACAAAACTATTTAAAGTTGTTAAAACCCAAGAGGATTGTAGAAAATTGCAAGAGGATCTTGATAAATTGGAAGACTGGGCATCAAAATGGCAGATGAAATTTAATGTGGACAAGTGCAAGGTTACGCACCTAGGGAAGAACAACCCAAACTATGGTTACACGATGCAAGGTTCCACATTAGGAACTACCACCCAGGAAAAAGATTTAGGCGTCATTGTGGATACCATGTTAAAAGCCTCGGCCCAGTGTGCAGCGGGGGCCAAGAGAGCAAATAGAATGCTAGGTATGATAAGGAAAGGAATGGAAAATAAAACAAAAGATATTATAATGCCTCTATATCGTTCCATGGTGAGACCGCACCTTGAATATTGTGTGCAATTCTGGTCGCCGTATCTTAAAAAGGATATAGCGATTTTAGAAAAGGTTCAGAGAAGAGCCACCAAAATGGTAAAGGGGATGGAAGGATACTCCTATGAAGAAAGGCTAAAAAGGTTAGGGCTCTTTAACCTGGAATATAGACGACTGAGGGGCGATATGATAGAAGTCTATTAATTAATGAACGGAGTGGAACGGGTAAACGTTGATCGATTGTTTACCTTATCAGAATATAGAAAGACTAAGGGACATGCAATGAAGCTACAGGGTAAACTATTTAAGACTAATAAAAGAAAATATTTTTTCACTCAACGTGTAATCAAACTCTGGAATTTGTTACCGGCGGATGTAGTAAAGGCTGTTAGTGTAGCTGGGTTTAAAAAAGGTTTGGACAAGTTCCTGGAGGAAAGGTCCATAAACCATTATTAAGAAGGGACCCAGGATATCAATGCTTGAACCAATACAAGCATTGTGGAACCTGTGTCCCTTGGGGAAACTGCTAGGTACATATGACCTAGATTGGCCACTTTTGGAAACAGAATACTGGGCTTGATGGACCTTGGTCTGACCCAGTATGGCATATCTTATGTTCTTATGTAGGTAAATGGACTTTAAGGCTCCTAAATTTAGGTGAATTTTCAGCTGAAAACATAGGCCCTGAAAATAGGGGACAATAAAAAAAATGTGTTGAATAAAAGTAATTAAACAAAAAAGGGGACCAATTTAGGTTCCTATGCACCTAAATATAGGAGCTCAGCTTTTTAAAATATCGGATCTGAGTTTCCTGGTACTTAAGAAGCAAACCTAGGAACTCCCTATGTCTGTGTTTTTGCATAAATTGATGGGTTTCTAGAGATGCACCAAAAGTCTCTAGGTACTGCTGAATCAGCCTGCAAGGGCTGGGAGGAAGCAGAGTGGTGGCTGGAAGGTAGAGGTGGCAGGATTGGTCTGCATTAGCTAAAAGGATAAGGGTACCCAGATTATTTGCAGGCAAATCTGTGACATGTATCCGAAGTGTGTGGGGGGGGGGGGGAGAGGGGCACCTTAGTTGGAGGCACAAGGCAAGGAGGAGTGGAGAGCAGTCATCCCTCTGCCCCCCATCCATCCCATGACTTCCAAGCAGAAAAAATCAACAGAGAAATATGCAAAATATAAAGATAATGGATGTAAATTCTAAAAGTGAAAATCACTAAATTGAAAATCAAAATCGTTGACCTCAAAGCTGGAATCGGGGACAGAAAGCTGCAAACAGATGGAAATCGGGGACACAGCTCTAAAATCGGGGACAATCCCTGAATATCGGGGATTGGTAAACTTATAAAAGGAGGATGCAGAGCAGATAAGAGAGTTAAGGGATTAGTGGGATTGAGCAGAGATGCCAAGTCTTATTTATTAGGAGTGTGTCACACTCATTTGAAGGCACTTTCACTCTCTGTGAGCCCCCTTCTCTCACTCATTAGAGTCATGCACTGATCCTGACCATTACCTTCATGAGAGGCAAGCCAAAGGGCAGAAAAGCCAGGTGACCCCACAAGTAGGGAAAAATCTGAGCACACCTCCTTGTCTCCAGAGGCTGATTGACTCACTCTGCTCCTGAAAACCAATCTACCCTGTAGGGGAGGAATTAAATAACTGTTGAGAACCACTTTTCAATGGCACAGAATGTAAGAAAGGATAGCTGAGCAGGGGAAGAAAGCTTGGTATGTACCCACCCTCCTCTATTATCCTCACAAACCACTATGAGGCTGATATTAAAACAATTAATGCTCCTAAATTAGCCTCTTTGGAAATTTATTAGAGCTGAGCCCTAAATTTATATTCAAAATTTCACTAAACATCTACATTTAGGGTCATTAAAAATGGGTGACAACAGAGATGGATTTAGTTTGGAGGAAAACAATTAGGAGCTTAGTACTGATTTTCAGCACTATGCTGATAAATTTAGACAAATAAATGAACATAAGAAATGCCATACTGGGTCAGACCAAAAGTCCATTAAACCCAGTATCCCGTTTCCAACAGTGGCCAATCCAGGTCACAAGTATCTGGCAGTTTCCCAAAAAAATACACAGTTTCCACAATGCTTGTATTGGGGCAAGCAGTGGATTTCCTGGGTCCTCTAATAATGGTTTATGGACCTTTCCTCCAGTAACTTGTCCAAATCTTTTTTAAACCCAGCTACACTAACAGCTTTTACTACATCCCCTACTAATGAAGTCCAGAGTTTAATTACATATTGAGTGAAAAAATATTTTTTCTTGTTAGTTGCATATGTATATAGTTTACCCTGTTTTCCAAGTTACTTGTTCCTGTTCAATGTAATGACCTGACTTTTGTTCATTGTCGGATACCTTTTGTTTTATGTAAACCGCGCTAATCGCAAATAGTGTGGTATATAAGAAATGCAAATAAATAAAAATAAATAAATAAATAGTCTTAAACGGGTTACACTATAGCTTCATTGCATGTTCCCTAGTCTTTCTACTTTTTGATGGCGTAAACAATCGATCTATGTTTACCCGTTCCATTCATTCATTTATAGACCTCTATCATATCTCCCCTCAGCCATCTCTTTTCCAGGTTGAATAGCCCTAACCTTTTAAGCCTTTCCTCAAAGGGGTATCCTTCCATCCCCTTTACCATTTTGGTAGCTGTTCTCTGTACCTTTTTTAATTCCGCTATATCCTTTTAAAGATACGGCGACCAGAATTGCACACAATATTCAAGGTGCGGTTGCACCATGGAACAATACAGAGGCATTATAATATCCTTTGTTTTATTCTCCATTCCTTTCCTTATGATTCCTAGCATTTTATTTGCCTTCTTGTCTGCTACACACTGGGTGGAAGGTTTCAACGTGTTATCCACGATGATGCCTAAATCTTTTTTCCTGGGTGTTGGTTGCTAATGTGGAACCTTGCATCGTATAACCATAGTTTGGGGTTGTTCTTTCCTAGGTGCATAACTTTGCACTTGTCTACATTAAATTTAATCTGCTATTTGAATGTCCAGTCTTCCAATTTATCATAGAAACATAGAAACATGATGACAGAAAAAGACCACATGGCCTATCTAGTCTGTCCTTCCATAACAACAACTACAACAGTCCACTTTTTACCTTTAGAGATCCTCTGTGTTGGTCCCATGCTTTTTTGAATTCAGTTACTGTCCTCATCTCTACCACCTCCACTGGGAGACTATTCCATGGATCCACTACTCTTTCCGTAAAGAAATATCAAGGTCTTCTTGCAATTTTTCACAATCCTCTTAGGTTTTAAGAACATTGAATAATTTTGTGTCATCTGCAAATTTGATTACCTCACTTTTATTCCCATTTCCAGGTAATTTACGAATATGTTAAAAAGCAGCGGACTCAGCACAGATCCCTGAGGTACTCCACTATTCACTTTTCTCCATTGGGAAAATTGGCCATTTAGTCCTACCCTCTGCTTTCAAACTTTTAACCAGTTCCTAATCCACGATAGTATACTGCCCTCTATCTCATAATGTTTTAATTTTGTCAGGAGTCTCTCATGAGGGACCTTGTCAAAGGCTTTCTGAAAATCCAGATACACTATATTGACCGACTCACCTTTATCTACCTGTTTGTTCAAACCTTCAAAAAATATAATAGATTAATGGCAGGCCTAAATTTATAAGCAAAACTTTCAGCTGAAAATGCATTTTAAATTAGGAGCTTAAAAACTTAGGGGTTGATATTTAGTGTTGGCGATCAGTGCCTTTAAAGCGCCCGGCTGCCACTCTTTAATTAAAACCAGATATTTAGCCTGCCTAGCATCTGGAACTGAATATCTGTTCCACCAGGCAGGGGTATTACCTGTTAGCAGTGATATTGAGTCACAAACCAGGTAGCAAAAGCACATAAAGTTAGGACAGCCATTAGCTACGTATTGGATTAGCAGCTGAATATCGCCGCTGTCGGGACTGCCCCAGCTCTGCCCACAGTCTGCCCTGGAATGATCCAGGCAACTTTCCTGCAGACTGCGGGAATATTCAGCAGCACAATCTGGATAGCAGCACTGAATATTGGGATTGCCGGGTGCTGTAAACCACATCAACTCTTCTGATCATCCCCTTAGGATCCTAAGTTTGGCTGAAAATAGGGCATACATTTTGGAATCCAATTTAATGTAGGAGCTTTGCTATTTTTGAATATCAGACCCTATCAGGTTTATTCTGTCCTGGACATAGATCTCCTCTGTATGTCCGATCTGAGCCAGACGTACAAAGGGGATTGCGATTCTGATCCCATGGAGCACGTCTAGCCTCGCGGGATCAGAATCGCGAACAGTCCTGTACTTGCAAGCCGGAACTGCGATTCAGCCTGGCCTGCACATACAGCATTGTCCCCGGCTAACTCAGTCAAGGCTCTTCTATGGAGCCGTGGCACCATGGCGTCATGATGCCATGGCACCGCGGCTCCATTGAAGAGCCATGATGCCGGCCGCCGGACTTCAGGGACATTCCCCGCAGCCCGATCCGGCCTTCTAAGGCCAGGGTCGGGCTGTGGGGAATGCCTTTGAACCCCCCCTGCGCAATCCAAGCCCCAGGCCACCGATCCTTTACGTACAGGGAAGTTATTCCACCTCGGAGGTAGAATAACTTAATCGTACAGGTTGCCGACCCTGGACTTACAGGACCGACATTAGAATCGGCCCTGTACGTCCAGGGCCGGAGCCCGCCCTGCCTCCACTTTCGATCCTCCCCTTCCTCGCCCCCATCTAACTTCCCCGTACAACCGGCAGGGAAGTTAGATGTGGGCAGAGAAGGCATGAATAGCGGAGATGGGCATCCCGTTGGGACGTCCATTCCCGCTATTCGTGGCACAGAATCGGGCCCTATATAAATGGGCAGTGGGTACTGCTATACTGCAAAAAACCCAAAATTAACCCCACAAAAAACATATTATAGTATGTTGTTTTTTTTTTTTAAATGCTGTGATCCTTCTATGTTTAAGGTGGAAAAAGACTTCAGAACTTTATCAGGGAAAATAATTCTTCAGTATTTGTTGTTATCATCAGCCATAAAATGTCCATACTGTTTCTACATCCCATTTATTGCATATATCCGATATAATTGTATTTTTTTAAATGATCATTTTTAATCCCAAAAAATTAAAATAGTACTTATCTCCAATGCAGAAGACATTTCCTTAGGAACCCATTTTATAACCACAAGTAAATGCACCAGGATCCAAGTTAACTGATCTGGCTCACGTTTCACTTTGAAGCTTCTTCTGAGGCTCCAGTTATAAGCATGTCTTCACTGTTCTGCAAAGAAAGAAATAATTTCTTAGAAAAATCAGTTCGAATATACACAGCAAATTATTCTGTTGTGCATGTACCTGGCAGAGCAAGTATCACATAAAATCAAACCATACATCATTAATCACACACACAATCCATCTAAGATCTCTCGTTTTACTTCCAATAATGCCAATTCTGTTCACTCATAACTTTATACCAATCACACACACACACACACAGTCCAAACTCTTAAAACCACACCCTACAAATTCATCTAATTTCACCCCTTTGACCCAGCAAAATCATTACTTTTCTCATGCTGAATTCTCATGCTAGTCCATATTTCTTATGGTACCGTTCTCAAACAGCAATATTCTAACCTATTTATATTAATCTACAGTTCACTCACCTATACAAGCACATTAAGATCACAACCTTGGTAAATTGCTCAGTCAGTTGGCACTCAGTAATAATCAAACTACATTCAGTCCACTAATCATATGCTCCCACCGACCTGCTCCATAATATTTCATGCGTGTAGTAAACAGATTAAACTAATTAGAACTCCAGTGCAACTCGACATTGTCCCAGATTTACTCTCCAGAAATCTGGTAACCCTATGCATCACTCTTTCTATTTTCTCTGTCAATCTGTCTGTTTGGAAGCTACTACTACTAATACTACTTATTTGTATGGCGCTATGAGGCGTATGCAACACTGTACAGAGATATGTAAGAGTCCGTCCCTGCTCATAAGAGCTTACAATCTAGTTAAGACAGACAACACAACATTTGCTCTCATGGGATGGATAGAGGAGCCTCTTCTCTCAAACTCGGAACTAAAGGTGCCCCTTCCTCCACCCACTCCTGCTACAGATAACAAGTGTCTAAGATTTGCCTGCAAAAAATCTGGTAACCAATAGTGCTCCAGATAATTAGCTGGTTTATAAGGAGTACCTCAAAAGCAGCATGAAGTACAATCAGGATATGCAATTAAATTCAGAAACTGTGCAGACTGCTCTGCTATGCCATTTCAAACGTTATAAAAACTGTCAGCTCTAAAATGGGCCTTGTATATGGCTCTCCTTCACCATCTGCTATCTGTGTCCACCTGCCTCTGTTCTACCTGTGTGTGTCTCGGCCTGTTTCTCTACCTGCTTGTGTGTTTATCTGAGGGTTGCCAACTTTTTGAAAGGAAAAAACCCACCACATGTGGCTACTTGTGCCCCACCTTCTGCTCTGCCCCTGCCCCTCCCCCAACAAAGAACTGCAGAGAGGATAGCAGTGCAGGCTTTAGTATCTACAGGCCATATCAAAGTGGGGGAGGGAGTACAAAAGGTTGCTTTTTTCCACATCCATTCAGTCACAGACCCCCAATACACATATACTCACCCATATGGTATTAAATCCAAATATATATTCTGCATCCACAGACTCCCCCACCCCCATCCCTAGGTCACTTCCCCATACAGCTAACCATACAAAACAAAGATCTCAGTAATGGCAATACAAACCCTCCAAGTACCAGGTCCATCAGGAAATTAATTTAAAAAATCCTTCAGAGTGAAAAACAAATCTACCATGCCAAAAACTCACCCATGGACTCTATAAGGAAAGGCAGCACTGTAAATATTGCTGTGGGCCCTCAAGCATCAGTAAATCTATTAGGAAAACTGAACAAGCCAGATTACTACACATTCTTAAATAGAAATTACATGCTAACAGAATTCCAGATTTACCATTATGGGATCTGCAGCACTGATTTCAATGGGTAAAATCAGGGACTACAAATACCATACTGCATTGCAAGGCAAATTTAAAACCAGAACTGGCCAAAAATATCACTCCTGGAACTGGGTAACTTGGCAACTCTGGAATACCCAGCCTTAGTCGTACATGCAGAACACAGATGGACCTTCACCAATTAAAAATTAAGTTATCAAAATGTGAAAATAGAAATAGGTACACAAAAATGAAACTGGAACTTCAAAAAGCCAGACGCTGCATGCAATGCAACACAACAACAGAGAAACAGAATGAGATTTCTCTCACTCACCCACAGAAGGAAACACACAGACAGGCTGGAATGCAAACAGGATCTTTTAATGTGCACACAGGCCCAGACAGAGAGCCGATACCCTCCACAAAAAATCTGAGCCCCGAAGGACGTCCTACATTGGCTTATATACAGTACATTTTTAAACTCATTCTACAGTCTCATTTGTCTCAGGTATTTCCTGTCCACCAATCAGCAGCCCCTGGGAAGGTGCCTGGGTGACCTGTCCAAACCGGTATGCTCTGGTCTGCTGATTTCTGGGCAAGGGGGTATTGTGCTCAGGCCTGGGGGGGGGGGGGGGGGGGAAGGGTGCCTACTGAAACCTTTATGTCTTCTCTTAGCAAGCTGATCACTGTGTAAAACCTCATGGCTTGGGGGAAGGGTTACCCACAGCTAAACCTCATGGCTGCCTCACTCCCCCTTTTCAAGTGAGACCTCAACTGCTAGGGGCGGTAGAGGGCAGTATTACTGGAGGCAAGCCGCAGAGGGGTGTATTGGGTCAGGGCCATGAGTTCCGCCTTCTGTGCGGAAGTTCCAGGGGGCAAAGGCTGAGCTTTGGCTATTACTTCCATTGTCACCACCGCGTACCCCGCACACCTGTGGCCCTCCAACACCAGACTTCTTCCATCTACGAAGTAGGTCTCATCCGGATTGCTTAACGGCACATCTGTCAGATCAGGGCGACTGGAGAAGATTGTATCCATCACTTCCAGGCAGTCGTGATCAGGTGGTCCCGGGCCAACAGGCAGGAATGTAGCAGGCTGGTAGTTATCTGCACTCTGGGATTTCCCCATTTATTTATTTAGACAGTTTTGTATACCGCCTTATCCTTCAATCAAAGCGGTCACAATGCAATTGGGGGATACATATAACGCGCGGGGATATAAGACACATACAATAATACTTACAGGGAACATGGGCAATGGAGGGTTAAGTGGCTTGCCCAAGACCACAAGGAGCATCTGTGGGACTAGAAACCCCAGTCCTTCCGGCCCAAGGTTGCTGTCCTCTAGTGGGATTTGAACCCCTGACCTTCTGGCCTGAAGTACCTTGCCCCAACCACTAGGCTACTCCTCCCACCTCCCATAACATGCTCTGGTATTTCAACATCCAGGAACTGGTGTACCAGTGACTTCTTTTATGCTCCAGTAATGTTTGGACCGAATGTGGGACGGTGACTAAAAGGTCTTGGCCCATGGATAGTTTATCAGACTCTTCCACCAACAAGGCTGTTGCTGCTATTGCTCTCAGGCAAGGTGGCCATCCCTTGGCCACTGGATCCAGCAGTTTAGACAGGTAGGTGACTGGCCGCGGCCAAGACCCCAGTTGTTGGGTCAAGACCCCCAAAGCTGTTCCTGCTGCTTCATGTACATAGAGGGTGAAAGGCTTGGTAACATCCGGAAGGCCTAGGGCTGGTGATTACAGTAATGCCCTTTTCAAATGTTCGAAGGCCTCTGCAGTTGGTCTCAACCCCATTCAAGGGGGCTCTTCTCTGGGCCCTTTGTGGATTCATAGAGGGGCTTCGCAATCTTTGCGAAGTTGGGAATCCAGATACGACAGTACCCAGCGGCCCCGAGAAAAGCGCGTACTTGCTTGCGGGTTGTTGGCACAGGGATCCGGCACACTGTTTCCTTCCTCTCGCTCCCCAACCGTCGGCTTCCTTTTGACAGATGGAATCCCAGATACTTCACTTCCAACTGGCATAACTGAGCCTTTTTCCTTGAAGCTCGGTAACCCGCATCGTGCAAGAGTTGGAGAAGCTCTGTGGTTGCCAGTATACATTCAGCCTCAGAGTCAGCAGCGATTAGCAGGTCATCGACGTACTGCAGAAGTACTCGTCTGCCGGGCTCCCCCGGAGAAAACTAGCAAGGTCTTGGGCCAGTGCTGTGCTGAAAATGGTAGGGGAGTTCTTGAATCCCTGTGGTAAGCGAGTCCAGGTAACTTAGGACTTCCTGCCAGTAGCAGGATCCTCTTTCTCGAAGGCAAACAGGTGCTGGCTTGCAGTAGCCAGGCGTATACAAAAGAAGGCATCTTTTAGGTCCAGTACTGAGAAGTGTGAAGCAGTCCCCGGGATGAGGCCCAACAGTGTATAAGGGTTTGGTACTACTGGATGCAAAGTCACAGCGGCCTCATTGACACGACGGAGATCTTGAACGGGTGGGTAGTCGGTGGTTCCAGGTTTTCGGACTGGCAGCAAAGGAGTGTTCCATGCCGATTGGCAGGGCCGCAGGATACCATGCTGTAGTAGCTGCACCAGATGATGATGAATTCCTTCCACAGCTGCTCGCGGCATCGGGTATTGTCGCACATGTACCGGGGAAGCTCCCGGCTTCATTTCAATGCATACGGGAGGGATGTTGATGGCCATTCCAGGGGGTTTCCTTCAGCCCGTACTCCAGGGGGTACTGATTCCCACGTATCCAGGGTAGCCACATCAGATTTGGGCCTGTCCTCATATAACAGCCATTCTTCTTTTCGGGGGACGGACAGTACCAAAACTGCTGGGCCCAGGCTAAGTATTTCGAGCTCAGCCTGGCCCTCAGGCCCGAATGAGATTTGGGCCTGGAGTTTTGCCAGAACATCCCGACCCAGCAGGGGTATAGGAAATTCAGGCATATACAGGAACTGGTGAGTGATGGTCCGTCCCCCCAACTGGCACGTGCGGTTTTGCAGAAAAGGTCTCTGGGCCCTCTCCCCCGTGGCTCCCAAATAGTTACTGATTGGGAGGAGATCGGGGCCACTTGTTGGGTGACCACTGAGTGTGTTGCTCCGGTATCGACCATGAATTGCATTTTCCGGTCCCCTAAATTCATGTTGACCATAGGCTCCTGGGGACCCAACAGAAACTTGGAGCCCGGTCTGGCCTAGTAGCCATCTGAGTCATAATGTTCCATAGTTGCAAGGCCTTCGATGGCTGGTCCCGGTGGAGGCGGGAAAGCATCATTCTGGTCTTGCTCCCGTGTAGGAGGCATAGTGGGTTTTCCAATTCAACAGGTCCGTGGTGGAGAAAGGGACATAAATCAGGCTGGATGGTCCCACTGCCACACGCCCAGCAGCATCAAGGTATGGGAGCCCCTGTACTTGTCGTAGTGGTATTTGGAGATCATGCGACCACAGGCGGTGGGCCACCGGGGTGGACGATCCAAGCTCAGCCTGTGTGCTCTCAGGGGAGGAGATGGTGGCACTGGAGGTGGTACCAGGAGTGGGAGGGGTGGAGGATGTGGGAGGGGAATCTGAAGATGAAGGGCTGGAATCTGCAGAATCTTCCCTAAATCTGGCATCACCCACCCCAAGAGGAGGTCTTCCTGACCCTTCAGCTATGGGTGGATCCTGCAGTGGTGCGGATGGGACAAGGGGTTGAAGCAGAGGGAGGGGGCGTGGAGGAATATCTGGAGAGTCCCTCCCCTGGTAGATAGGGGCGTTTGCACTTTTGACTTTCCTGACCCCATGCTCTAATTCTAGTTCAATGACTAAATGCAGTATACAATGTGGATCTTCTGATCTATTCTCAATTCTGGAATTGCAATGTACAATATGGATCTTCTAATCTAATCTCAATTTAGGAAATGCAATATATCAATATAGATCTTCTAATGTAATCTCAATTCAGGAAAATGCAATATTACAATGTAGATCTTCTAATCTAATCTCAATTCAGGAAAACGCAATATACAATATAATCCAGGTAACAGGCAGAGTTTGGTTGCACAAAACACACAGGACCACAAAGGGAAAAAGAAAGAGGGAAAACAGAAAATAGAGACGTCTCAGCAGCGAATACTCATACACTCTCTTTCCTCAGTAGCCTCTGTTACAAATACACATTACACACACTCTCTCTAGCTGTAGCATAGGATTTAACTTTTACCATGAGGATAATAGTAATATGAGAAATATAGCTAGCTATTTTTCTAATGTCCACTAGTTGGAGCTCCAGGATCACTAGCACAAAAGTAGCCCCCAACACTAGAAGCACATGGCAGCACAAAAGAAACCCCCAACACTAGAAGCACATGGCAGCACAATCACATGGCAGCACAAAAGAAACCCCCAACACTAGGAGCACATGGTAACACAAACACATGGCAGCACAAAAGAAGCCTCCAACACTAGAAGTACATGGCAACACAAAAGAAACCCCCAACACTAGGAGCACATGGCAACACAAACACATGGCAGCACAAAAGAAGCCCCCAACACTAGAAGCACATGGCAACACAAAAGAAACCCCCAACACTAGAAGCACATGGCAGCACAAAAGAAGCCCCCAACACTAGAAGCACATGGCAACACAAAAGAAACCCCCAACACTAGGAGCACATGGCAACACAAACACATGGCAGCACAAAAGAAGCCCCCAACACTAGAAGCACATGGCAACACAAACGAAACCCCCAACACTAGAAGCACATGGCAGCACAAGCACATGGCAGCACAAAAGAAGCCCCCAACACTAGAAGCACAAGGCAACACAAAAGAAACCCCCAACACTAGGAGCACATGGCAACACAAACACATGGCAGCACAAAAGAAGCCCCCAACACTAGAAGCACATGGCAACACAAAAGAAACCCCCAACACTAGGAGCACATGGCAACACAAACACATGGCAGCACAAAAGAAGCCCCCAACACTAGAAGCACATGGCAGCACAAGCACATGGCAGCACAAAAGAAGCCCCCAACACTAGAAGCACATGGCAACACAAAAGAAGCCCCCAACACTAGGAGCACATGGCAACACAAAAGAAGCCCCCAACACTAGGAGCACATGGCAACACAAAAGAAGCCCCCAACACTAGGAGCACATGGTGAAGAAAACTCCATGATCTGACCACAATACCACGGCTCTTTAGGTCTCTGGTCCATCAAGCAGTGAGAGACAGGCAGAGAGTAATACAGAACACAATCACACACACAAGTGTTACTGTCTTTGAGCTCAGAGGGAAGACAACAAGCGGGTTATGGACATGCATAATTCCACACTTATTGAATTCAAATTCCTCCTCCTAAAAAGCTCCTTTTATTAGAGAAAAAGAAGAAGTAACAGTCATTTATTATAACCATGAAATAACACAAGGTGTCGCCAAAGTTCTTTTTACAGAGTAAGATCTGATTATAGTGTATTAGATGAAATTTCTAATTGCAAAAGTTGCAAAAATTATGTTTTGTCAGCAGTGACTGTACAATTAACTATGGTTGCACAGTTCATAGCCTATGTTCTTTATGCTTGCGTTAACACTGTTCCATCAATTTTAAAGACAGTTACACAGAACTCATGATCATGACATCCTATTCTATTTAAGAGGAAGTAGGTGAAAAGTCAAACTTCTAAACACATTCTATATCAAGAAATTCATCCATCTTCAATTACATATGGGGGATTCTGGTATCCCTTTATCTGTCCATGTCTACACATGGCAACACAAAAGAAGCCCCCAAGTATGCTTCATTAGAGACAGCGTGTGTAGGCTCTAAATAAATCGCCCCGATCATCGGAGAATTGCGATCAGCGCAATTATTAATAAACAGCTTGATAGGCACACTTAAGGGGGTCCAGTGCTAATGTTTTTGGTCATTTTAAGAAGTTTTGGCAGCGCTTTAAAATGCTTTAAGGTACCCGAGGTTACTGTGACCATTTTTGGTGCTCACAAGCGCCCCCCCCCTTTTTCCCCACAGACTGGACGAGCAGTGGTTTTAGGGCCTCTGGGGTCCTTACTCGGACTGCTCGTGCGGGTGATCAAGCCGCTACAGATTACAGAGTTACTCCCCTTTTTCCCCACAGACTGGATGAGCAGTGGTTTCAGGGCCTCTGGGGCCCTTACTCGGACTGCTCGTGTGGGTGATCAAGCCGCTACAGATTCACAGAATTTACCAGATTTACCAGATTTTACCAGAATTTCCAGATACAGGAATACAGAACTACCCAAAACAGTAAAACAGTAAGGCAGTAGTACTCACCAGACCTCTGATCAGAGAGAGTTTGGATGCCAGTCTATCCAGCCAGTTTTCAATCGGGGGGGGGGGGGGGGGGTCAGCCGCAGGGACCGACCGACCAGACGAGTCAAGGTGTCCTTCCGGAGCACAAAGTGGGCCCGGTGGCACCAAGGACCATTAATCACCTGGAGGGGCTGGTCCCTGACCGGTGGAGGCCCGATGCTGCAAGAGCAGAAGTCTTCCCACCGTGGGTGTGATGAGAGAGGCTTTTTGTTTAATTTAATAGGGTCCCACCTGGGGTGCCAAATGTTGCAGCCAAGCAGCTGAAAATGCTCTCATTCTCTCACTCACCCACAGAAGGAAACACACAGACAGGCTGGAATGCAAACAGGATCTTTTAATGTGCACACAGGCCCAGACAGAGAGCCGGTACCCTCCACAAAAAATCTGAGCCCCGAAGGACGTCCTACATTGTCTTATATACAGTACATTTTTAAACTCATTCTACAATCTCATTCGTCTCAGGTATTTCCTGTCCACCAATCAGCAGCCCCTGGGGAAGGTGCCTGGGTGACTTGTCCAAACCGGTATGCTCTGGTCTGCTGATTTCTGGGCAAGGGGGTATTGTGCTCAGGCCTGGGGGGTGGGGGGGAAGGGTGCCTACTGAAACCTTTATGTCTTCTCTTAGCAAGCTGATCACTATGTAAAACCTCATGGCTTGGGGGAAGGGTTACCCACAGCTAAACCTCATGGCTGCCTCACTATATCCCCCCACCATCTGCCCTTTTGCCCCTGTCCTCCCCATGCCTAGTATCTCTTCTCCATCCTTCCTCTAGCAACCTTCAACCCACTGCCCCCCATCCCATGGCTGGCATCTACCCTCCACCTCCTCCCTGCAGCCATCATCTGCCCTTCTTCCCCCTGGTCAGCATCTGTACCACCCCCATATCCAGCATCTTTCCTCTGGCCTTGGTGTCCAGTATCTCTCTCCCTGCCTCCCCTTACCCAGCACCTGTCCCCCTACCCCCGTGTCCAGCATATACCCCTACATCTCTGGCCCCCCTTCTCCATCGATGCTGATGCCCCCCCCCCCAAACAGCCACCATAAGCAAAGCGCAGGGGTCCCAATTCCCGCATGCTTGTTTCTGCTGGTCCCATCCCCTTCGGACAAATACTTCTGCATCAGAAGGAGGTGGGACTGACAGAGACAAGTCTGCTGGAATTGGGACCCTGCGCTTTTGCTTGGGTTTTTAAATTTCTTTTTTAAGCTGCCACTGCCTCTGATGTTGAGAGAGACAGCAGCAGCTTAAAAAAGGACATTTTAAAAAACCCAAGCAAGAGTGTGGTGTCCTGATTCCAGCGCACTTGTCACTGCTGGCCCCGCCCACTTCTGACACATACTTATGTCAGAAGGGGGCGGGGCTGGTGAAAGACAAGCACACTGGAATTGGAACCCCACACTTTTTTTTTTTAAAGCTGCCGCCGCTATTGATGCTGCCGATGTTGGCTGGAGGGGAAAATCAGGGGATGATTGATCCTGCCCCACTCCAGATCCAGAAAAAAGCAGCGGCAATGGCAGCAGCAACATCAGCAGGTTTCCCTTTTTAAAAAATGGCTTTTGCATGGCCGGTTTAAACTTTCTGTCAACAGCCGGCTTGGCCTTTAGAAACTGGCCAGTTGACAAGCCTAGTTTATCTTTCTGTGCTTGTCTGCCTTGCTCTTTCTCCATCTGTATGTTTCTTCCTCTCCATTTAGGTCTGCCGCTGCCTATGTCTCTTCCTGCTTTATTGCAGATGCACAGCACAAACAGGGCTTTTAGAAGCAAATCCCCCTGTGTACTTTATCGCCACCCCCTCCCCGTCTCTTCCCTGCAGCTGTACACGTCCTATGAAACCTGAATTAACCACTGAGTGGAGGCAGTTTTCAGACTGGAGAATATACCCAGATAAAATTACTCAAGGAGATCCCTTTGGACTTTGTCGTCATCAGCAAATCTTATTTTACAACAAGACGCCTATGTAAGAAGTCCATAAAGATACCTATTTTATAAAGGCAACATATAGTTTAATGGATACTTTATATACTGCCTCTTTTTAAAATTCAAAGCAGTTTACAATCTTGTAAAATAGATTAAAACATAATACTAATCGAACAAAAACAGATAACAGAAGAAAATGAACACCATTTTTAGACAGGACAGGAAGAACACAGATTAAAGATCATACAGAATAAAATAATGCAGACAGACAGGGAGATGCAAACCACTTGGACGGTAAAGAAGACCATTGTAGCTATGAGTCTCCAAAAGCGAGGGAGAACAGTTGACCTTTCAGGCTTGCTCAGAAAGCTTTGTGAACAGGTTCAGAGCACAGAGGAGCAGGGAGATTACTCTATCGAAAAGGGTCCAGGAAGGAAAAACCTGCAGATCTTGTTGATTCCAGTTGAGCGGTATTTACTGGAGGAAGATGAAATTTACTATCATGAAGAGAACTACATGGGGGATGGTCAATGTTGAAAAATAAGTAAGGTTTTGTGCACAAGAGCTATCACCTTGAAATGTATACAAAAAGAAATGGGAAGCCAGTGATATTTCATAGGTAGAGGTGATATATGATCAAATTTTCATGCATGAGCTAAAATACATATTGCAGTATTTTGTAAAGTCTGGAAACACTTGATGCGATATTGGGGGAGACCGGCATAGGCGATGCTACAGAAATCAAGACAGGATATGACAAAAGGCATGCATTCATTTATGTAATGGGGGGAGGGGGGTCTCTAGAAAAGGACATAATAAGCAAAGTTATCTAAGAGTGGGAAAAGTACTGTGGACAAATTGAGAGATCTGCGATTAATAAAGATAAAGATCTGTTTCTCAAAAGATAATTCTGAATCCAGAATTATCCTCAGAGAACAAAAATAAGTCAGTCAATGTTATCAGAGTACTGGCAAGAGTGGGTAAGAGATTAGTACAGAAGGCGGCACCTGTAAAACAGGTAGCTGTGGTCTTAACTAGATTCAGTTGGAGTCTGAAAATCAGTAACCACTGTGCAATTGTGGACAAACAGGAGTTTTGTGAAGACAGATCTGGAGTCTTGTAACTGGTAGGAGCAACAAGCAGAGTATCATCAGGATAGCAATAGACATTAATGTTATGCTGTTGGGTTGCTGTAATGAGGGGATAGAAATAAGTTAAATAGGAGGGGGACCAGAACAGCGGCCTGAGAGAGACTGCAAACTAAATTATGAGATGTGAAAGAAAAAGGACCAGCAAGAACTGAGGAAGTCGGGCCAGAAAGAAATAAGAAAAACTTGGCAAGAACATTTTTATGTAAGCCTATCTCACTGAGCCTAGAAATGAGTAGCAAAAATTCTCCAGGACCAAGCAGGAAGTCAGTCCTCACTTATGGGTTACGTCGCCGACGGAGCCCCCGCGGAGCAATTTCCCCAGCTTTCGAAGAAAGCTTTTGGGATTGCAGCGCGCATGCGCGGTCCCCTTCCCGCCCAAGGGTGCCATCTTGCTCAGTCTTCTATTTTCCGCGGAGCCCTACAGACGTAGTTTGTTATCGCCGCTGAAAAAGTTGATTTATTTCTTTAGTTTGTTTTTTCTCGGTTCGCATGTCCCCTCCCGGCATCGATATCCTTATCGAGCCCGTTCACATTTTCCTTTTCAGTTTTTGTCCTTCTAACTGGCGTTCCCGCCACTTTCTTCTTCACCCCTGGCAGCACGGTCTTTCGACCTCGCCGGGGCCCTCTTTCCCCCGATGGCTGCCAGCGGGTTTAAAAAATGTGATCGTTGTCCCAAACTGATGCTCTTACTGACACGCATGACTGCTGCCTCCGTTGCCTCGGCCCCAACCATGACTCGGAGGGTTGTGGTCCGTGCAGCAGAATGTCCTCCAAGTCACTGAGGAGTCGACAGTCACAAAAGGAATGAATCTTCTCTGACCCCGAGTCCGGTCAGGCCCGGACCTCGTCGGAGGCTTCGACGTCTTGTAGCTCCGGCCACGAGTATCATCGGAGTTCCTCTGAACGGGGGTCCCCCAACCGGGAACATCGTCGGAAGAAGAAACTCGGTCGGGCGGCGTCGGAGGACGCACCTGGTCCCTCAAAGGCCGGGTCGCTTAGCCCCGTCAGCCGCCCTGAGTCCGCGGAGGCGGAGAGGCCTTCCAAACTTCCTCGCTTGGAGCAGGAGCCACCTGGACACGTGAGTGCTATAGTCCTCCTGGACTCCCCTCCGGAACCGATGTCGGGCCCAACACCGTCGGGGCCCAAGTCGGAGGCTGCCGGGTCTTCTGAGCTTGGTCTCAGGATGACGACCTTGGAGGGCAGTGTCTCTGCCTTCATGGACCAGCAGCGGGCATTGATGACCGGCCTCGCCAGTGCATCTGCCCTGACCACCGGGACGTCGACACCCAAGTCGACACCGGCGGCCGAGTCGATCCTCGAGTCCGTACGTGCTCGAGTCGATCCTCGGTCGAGGTCTCCCTCGGCCTCCCGTTCGGGACCGAGGTCGTCGACGCCGGCATCAGCGTCGGGGCGAACCCCCGCCCACACGGAGCCCCTCGACTCCTCCACGGAGGCGTCGGACTGGGACACGGAAGGGGACGAGTCACCCAGTTCTTTTCAGACTCGGTACGTCCCCTCCGACTCGCCCGAGTCGGAGCCTCGGAGGCGATCCCCTCCGGAGGATACCCGCTTCTCCGATTTTGTGAGGGGTATGGCCAAGGCGTTGGCCTTCCCCGCGGATCCCGAGGAGGAGCCCCGCGCCGAAGAGCTCGAGGCCCTCCAGTATGACTCTCCCCCGAAGGAGGCCTTTACTGTACCGGTCCCTCCTATGCTGGAGTGGCTGCTCTTTCGCATGTGGGAATGCCCGGCCTCGACGCCGGTGTTGAGCAAGCGGGTCGATTCGATGTATCGAGTCCGCAAGAGTCCCGGGTTCCAAAAGGCGCACTTACCGCACCACTCTATGGTTGTGGAATCGGCCATGCATCGACTTAAAAGTCAAAAGATGCACTCCTCGGTGCCGCCGGGTAAGGAGGCCCGTAACCTGGATGCCCTCGGTAGGAAGTGCTTCCAGGGCTCCATGCTGGCCTGCCGAGTCCAGACATACCAGCTATATATGGGCATGTTCTTCCGAGACCTGGCGAAAGAAATCGCCGGGTTCTCGGCTGGTCTCTCCGAGGAACCCTTGCAGAGGTTCAAGACCTTGTCCGATAGTATTCGAGAGTGCTCGAAGTTTATTTCTCGGGCGGCATACGATGGCTTTGAGGCGTCGGGCCGAGTTGCGGGAGCCGGCATCGGTGCCCGCCGACAGGCCTGGCTTCAGTCATCTGACCTCGAGCCGTGGGTACAGGACAAGTTGGTCGATGTCCCCTGCAGAGGTGAAAACCTCTTTGGCAAGCCCATGGCTGATAAGGCGGCGGAACTCGAGTCCGAGACTCTCACTAGGACTCGCTTATCCAGAAAGACCTCTGCTCCTTCACAAAAGAGGAAGGGCCCGGGGAAAATACCTTTTTACCCGAGGAAAGTGCCCGCCTATAAGCAACAGCATTTTCAATACCAAGCGTCTGCAGCCCCCAATCAGGGTCCGCAGGCTAAGAGTCAGGGTAATGGGCCCCGTAGGCCGAGGGCCCCCAAGCCCACTACACAGCCCCCTGCTCAGCAGGGTGGGGGTTTTTGACTATGCCAGCATAGCCCCTTTACCCTGCACGGGGGGCAGGCTGATCCACTTTGCCCACAGGTGGTCAGCCATAACCTCCGATTCCTGGGTACTGCAGGTGGTTCAAAAGGGCTACCTCCTACATTTTCACCAGGTGCCTCCCCCCTACTTCCCAGGGAAGCCTCCAAGGCCCCCTCTGCACAAGGACTTACTCCTTCAGGAGCTGCAGGGTCTGCTGGGGGAGCAGGCTGTGGAGCCAGTACCCCAACACCTCTGGGGTCAAGGGTTCTACTCGAGGTACTTCCTGGTGCCAAAGCGAACAGGAGGCCTCAGACCCATCCTGGACCTATGCGACCTCAACAAGTTCCTGCAGCGGGAAAAGTTCAGGATGCTTACCCTTGGAATCCTACTGCCCTACCTCCAGCAGAGAGATTGGCTATGCTCCTTGGACCTAAAGGATGCCTATACCCACATCCTTATCCACCTGGACCACCGGCAATACCTGAGATTTGTGGTGGCGGGAAGACATTATCAGTACCGCGTGCTGCCCTTCGGCCTGTCCACCGCTCCCAGGGTGTTCACAAAATGCCTGGCAGTGGTGGCGGCCTTCCTGAGGCTTCAAGGCCTCTTCGTCTTCCCCTACCTGGACCACTGGCTCATACGGGCGCAGTCATCCGAAGAGGTCACTCAGGCCACCCAACGCACAGTGGCTTTGCTTCAGCACTTGGGCTTCGTCATAAACTTCGGAAAGTCCACGTTGCGCCCCTCTCAGGATCTCGAGTTCATAGGGGCACGGCTGGACACTCTGCGGGCTCGTGCCTTCTTGCCTCAGGAGCGAGCCGACAGGCTCATAGCTCTGGCCGGCAGGTTCCACAGCACGTCGCCGGCCCCGGCCAGGCGATTCCTGCAGCTGCTCGGTCATATGGCCTCCACGGTCCATGTCACCCCGAATGCCCGCCTACATATGCGGCCTGTTCAGTGGAGCCTTCGTACTCAATGGCATCAGGCCACAGGGAGTCTGACGGACTTGCTACAGATCTCCGACCGTCTGGTCTCCTCTCTGCAATGGTGGCTTCACCTGCCCAACCTGATGCTCGGCATGCCTTTTCAGCCTCCCACACCCTCCCAGGTGCTTACGACGGATGCCTCTCTCCTGGGATGGGGAGCGCATTGCCAGAGAGCGCGCACCCAAGGCCTTTGGACCCCTTGGGAGGCGGCTCAGCAGATAAACTTCCTGGAGCTGCAGGTGATCCGCCTAGCTCTGCGGACCTTCTCTTACCTCACTTCTCATCAGTCTGTACTGGTGCAGATGGACAATCAGGTTGCCATGTTCTACGTGAACAAACAGGGGGGCACAGGCTCCCTCCTTCTCTGTCAGGAGGCCCGGAGACTGTGCTCGTGGGCAGTAGACCACGACATCCTCCTCAAGGCTGTTTACCTGCCCGGGCAGGACAATTGCCTGGCTGACAAACTGAGCCGGATTCTGCAGCCACACGAATGGAGGTTGAACCCCTCAGTTGTCCGGCGGATCTTCCGCCGGTGGAGCCTCCCCACCGTGGATCTCTTTGCCAGTCCTCAGAACCGGCTACTTCCCAGGTTCTGCTCTCGGCACCCGCATCCTCTCAGAGTAGCGCCAGGTGCTTTCCTCATCTCGTGGTCCGCGGGCCTACTGTATGCCTTTCCTCCCATGCCACTTGTGTCCCGGACGCTGTTCAAAGTTGTCCAGGACAGGGCATCCGTGATCCTGGTAGCGCCCAGGTGGCCGAGACAACCCTGGTTCCCTCTGCTCCTGCAGCTAGCGGTGGACACCCCTCTTCCTCTGGGGTTTCAGCCTGACCTCCTGACCCAGGATCAGGGCACTCTTCTACACCCCAACCTCCGGGCCCTCCATCTGATGGCCTGGCTGCTGAAAGGGTAGTCCTAGCTCCGCTCTTACTTCCTCCGGAGGTGGAGGCGGTCGTCCTGGCGTCTCGGCGACCTTCCACCCGGAAATCTTACGCCCTTAAATGGCGTCGCTTCTCGATCTGGTGTTCTCAGCGCTCTGAGGACCCCTTCGCCTGCTTAGTGTCGGTGGTACTGCAATATTTGCTTCACCTCTCCGACCTAGGCCTCAAGTCCAATTCTGTCAGAGTCCACCTCAGCGTCCTCTCTACGCATCACTCGCCGGTGGAGGGCCAGCCTCTTTCCTCGCACCCCTTGGTGGCGCGTTTCCTCAGGGGCTTGCTCCTGCTTAAGCCCCCACTGCACCCTCCGGCTCCCGACTAGGATCTCAATGTGGTTTTACAAAGGCTTACTTGCCCGCCTTTTGAACCCATGGCTACCTGCCCCCTTCGTTTCCTCTCATGGAAAACTCTCTTCTTGGTGACTCTTACCTCCGCTAGGCGCGTTAGTGAACTACAGGCCCTAGTGTCGGAACCCCCGTATACTAAGTTCTACAAGAATAGGGTTGTCTTACGGACTCACCCTAAGTTTCTTCCGAAGGTGGTTTCCTCTTTCCACATCAATCAAGAGGTGGTTCTTCCGACCTTTTTTCCCAGGCCACATACCAGCCGAGCTGAGACTGTGCTGCATACCCTGGACTGTCGAAGAGCCTTGTCTTTCTACCTTGAGCGTATGCATGAGCATAGAAAAGCTGCTCAGCTTTTCGTCTCTTTCGACCCCAATCGGTTGGGGGTACCTGTCTCTAAGCGTACTTTGTCCACCTGGGTAGCTGACTGCATCGCCTGGGCGTATGGGGCGGCCGGCCTCTCCCTAGAGAGTCGAGTCACGGCGCACTGTGTCAGGGCGAAGGCTGCGTCGGTTGCTCACCTCCGCTCTGTTCCATTGGCAGACATCTGCCGGGCCGCTACCTGGTCCTCCAGCCAGACTTTTGCGGCCCATTACTGCCTGGAGAGGGAGTCCCGCAGGGATAGTGCTTTCGGACAGGCAGTCCTCCACAATCTCTTTGAGGTTTAGGCAACTCCTCCCTCCGGCCCAGGTGTTTGGCTACCGGCCGGATGCATATTCAGAGAAGATTCCTTCCTTCTGTTCTGTTGAGCTTGAGGGAGCTCATTCGGCTTGAGGCCTCCGGTAGCCTTGAGCTGGGGAGTCCCATAAGTGAGGACTGACTTCCTGCTTGGTCCTGGAGAAAGAGTAGTTACTCACCTGTAACAGGTGTTCTCCAGGAGCAGCAGGAATCAGTCCTCACTACCCTCCCTCCTCCCCTTGGAGTTGCAGTCATTTTATTGTCTGTTTTTGCTATCTTCCGCTATATCATCAGACTGAGCAAGATGGCACCCTTGGGCGGGAAGGGGACCGCGCATACGCGCTGCAATCCCAAAAGCTTTCTTCGAAAGCTGGGGAAATTGCTCCACGGGGGCTCCGTCGGCGACGTAACCCATAAGTGAGGACTGATTCCTGCTGCTCCTGGAGAACACCTGTTACAGGTGAGTAACTACTCTTTATCAGTGAGATTGAAAGCAGTGGTGAGGTCTAAAGACACTGTAAGGGCAACCTGCCCTCCATCCAATGAGCAATAGATATCATATCACTTAAAAGAGCAGCCAAAACAATCTCCATACTGTGGCCTACATGGAAGCCAGACTGTTAGGGGGAGGGGTGCAAGACATTAACGTATTCAATGTGCTGCGTAAATCGCGACCTCACCCAAGCCACTTCCCGAAGAACACCTAAGCACAATTTTATAAGAACTCTTAAAACACGTTTTGCAGGCAGAAAAGCCTTTATAACTTTACCCTCATATGGACTCCATTCTGTCTATATCCTTTCAGAAGCACCAAAGAAAGTTAAATATCATTCTGTCTTGCTTCTTTCATTTGCAAAGCAACACAACACTTAAACCTGCCTTCCCCCTCTAATCTGTTACATTCTCAAGGTGACCATAATTTTAAAATTCCAAAGTATGCAAAGAACTATATACTTTAAGATTTGTTTATCTTTCACCACTACGTATAGGAGAACAATTTCATATATCTACTGGAAGGAAGATAGCCACATTATTCTCTCTGAACAGGAAATCCATGCCTGGTTACTGAGCTCTAAATATGGCTTCAGAAAATTTGTGCTCATTAGTTCAGCAATCATCTCTTCAACTCAGTAAAATGGCATTCCTACTTTTGGAGTCCTAGACCAGGAATGGGCAAACTACGGCCCGGCGGACCTTTTAATCCGGCCTTCGGAGCGCTAGCTAATTTATTCATTTATTCACCTCACTTTCTAGAGGACGCAGCGTAATCTCGCGATGGCCGGCTAGTGTAGTGCAGAATCCCAAAATGAGTGGGGCAAAGAAAAGAAAAGTGGACAGTGAATGCAGAGTGTTTAATAAGGAATGGATAGCAAAATATTTTTTTACGGAAGTCCGATCAATGGCTGTATGTCTCATATGCCAGGAAACTGTTGCGGTTTTCAAAGAATATAATATCAGCCGTCATTTTGCCACGAAGCATGCTAACTATGCTAGCAAGCAGTCGCCCCAAGAACGGGGGTCTACAGCTCGGAGGTTGATGGCTAAATTACAGGCTCAGCAAAATTTATTTCACAGACAAACTGCGATTCAAGAGTCAAGTACCAAAGCAAGTTTTATGCTCTCATTCAGATTAGCAAAAGCTAGTAAACCCCTCTCTGAAGGAGAGTTTTTGAAAGAATGCATGATAGAGACCGCAGGTCTTTTGTGTCCAGAGAGCAAAGACAAGTTTGAAAAACTCAGTTTATCACGCAGGACAGTGACTCGTCGTGTGGAACTGATTGATGAAGACATAACAAACAAGTTAAATAATATTGCAGAGTCCTTTAAATTATATTCGCTAGCACTGGACGAAAGTACAGACATAAAAGACACAGCTCAGCTCTTAATTTTTATCCGAGGGATTAGCGACAGTTTTGAAATAACAGAGGAGTTTTTGGCCATGGAGCCACTTAAAGGAAAAACACGGGGAGAAGATTTGTATGACCGGGTGTCTGCTGTCATCGAGAGTATGAAGCTGCCTTGGAGTAAACTTGCTAATGTCACTACGGATGGATCTCCAAATTTAACTGGAAAAAATGTGGGATTGCTGAAAAGAATTCAGGATAAAGTGAAAGAGGAAAACCCTGAGCAAGAAGTTATTTTTCTCCACTGCATCATACACCAAGAATCTTTGTGTAAATCTGTATTACAGCTTAGTCATGTTGTGAATCCAGTTATAAAGCTTGTTAACTGCATACGAGCAAAGGGGCTTCAGCACCGTCAGTTCATTGCATTTCTGGAGGAAACCGACGCAGACCACCAAGACTTGCTTTACCACTCTCGTGTCCGCTGGTTGAGTTTGGGCAAAGTGTTTAAACGAGTGTGGGATCTTAAAGAAGCGATTGATGCATTTTTGGAGTTAAAGAGGAAGTCTGATGATTTTCCAGAGCTGAGCGACAAGAATTGGCTGTGTGACTTTGCGTTTGCTGTTGACATTTTTTCTCACATGAATGAGCTTAACGTCAAGCTACAGGGAAAAGACCTGTATATTCACGACATGTATAGTAATGTAAATGCCTTCAAAGCCAAGTTGACTTTTTTTCTAGGCAAATTTCAAAGAAAAACTTCTCTCATTTTCCCACACTAGCCACACAGGAAAAGGCCATCCAAAATGTGAATAAATATAGCAAATCACTGAATGACCTGCATGAAGAATTCTGCCGTCGGTTTTCAGATTTGGAAAAAATTGAAAAGTCACTTCAGCTGGTGGCCTGTCCCTTGTCACAAGACCCAGAAACAGCACCACAAGAAGTGCAATTGGAACTAATCGATCTTCAATCTGATGCAATCTTAAAGGAGAACTTCCACTCTCTTCCACTAAAAGAGTTCTATGCCTCACTTAAAGATGACTGTTTTCCAAACCTCCGGGGGATGGCACAGAAGATTCTGGCCTTGTTTGGCTCGACCTACGTGTGTGAGCAGACGTTCAGCGTCATGAACATCAATAAATCCCGTCACAGATCCCAGTTAACTGACCAACACCTCAGATCTATTCTGCGAATTGCAACAACAAAGCTATCTCCTGACTTTGATGCCTTAACAAAAAGGGAGACCAACAACACTGTTCCCACTAAAATTGAAGGTACTATTTTATGAAAGAAATACATTGCATACAAGTTTTGTAAAATAACTCTTTTTATGCTTTTCTACCTTAAATTAATCTAAACATTTAATGTTACAAATTTAAATTTAATTTATATTAATTCACACATACACACCATCCATCTACTCTTGGTCCGGCCCCCGGGTCCAATATATGAACCCATTGCGGCCCTCGAGTCAAAAGGTTTGCCCACCCCTGTCCTAGACTTTTGTTTTTTTGCTTCTGTCTTTGTCCTTCAATCATGCTGTTAGTTTTTCTTTTTTAATTTTTATGTTTGCATTTTCACATATAATAATAAAACAAAGACAAATTTCTTATAACAGTAATTATGTGATTCTTTTTTTATTGTTACCTTACCTCATGTTCTTTCCCAACTTTCTCCTGTGCTCTCTCTTGTCTTTCCTTTAACACTTTGTACACTCTAACCAAAGTAAGGCTGCTTAAGCCTTTTGAAAATTAATTCTTTGGTGTAATTTGTAATCCAGATAGTGAGGACTTCTACTAGAATTCTGAATTAATTTGTGTTCTGAAACTTACAAATCAGGTATATTAATAATTTTGGAAGTTAATATTTATATTGAATAGATATGAATATAAGCAAAAGAAGAATGTAAATTCACTATTATTTGTCTTTATTAAATGTCTTATATGCTTTAGAGACGGAGAATTTCTCTTGACCTGATCTACCATTTTTTCTATCTCTCCTCACCAGCCCCATATCAAAATGGAAAGATCACCCTTGGTCGATGGAAGGAGGATGTGATAGGGACCTGCGAGTTCTCAATGGGATACCCGCAGGCTAGGTTAGAGTGGCACTATGCTGATGGGACAAGTGTTGACAATGTTGACACTGATGCAGGAGGAATGGAGCTAGTCTCTGGTCCTGAAGGTCTCTTTCTGCTACGAGGGAGCCTCCAGCTTCACCTGAGGGGGGCAGCTACTATCTGTTGTTCCTGGAGGAATGGTTATCCACAAAAGAACTGCAGTGTCTGTCAAGATATTAAAGGTAGGAAGCATATATTTCTTATTCATTATGGACTGGGGGGGGGGGGGGGGGATTCAACAGATGAATCCTGGAATGCAAGAGGTGAAGGATAAGCAGAGGGAATCCCTAGATTTGGGCTGGCACAATTCTTTTTATTCAGTAGTGTATTCAAAGAAGTCAAAGTACTATGGTTGAAAGGAATATAACCTTAGAATGGAAAACCTCAACAAGTCATCCAGGATTGGAAAAAGACAGGAGAAAAAGGAACCTTTAAAGATGTAAGAAGGATCAACTATATGTAAACAGTCCTGCATAAAATCAAGGTTTCAAGTTTGTTTTATTCGATATACCGCTATCAAGTATTGTCATGATACGAGATTTGAAGCAGTAGGATAAGGGTAGGGGTAGGGGAGGGAATAGGGGATAGTGCAGTGACTCTTTCTTCAGCTCAGTGTGGGTTGTAGTTGGAAGAATAGAGAAGGCCTGTGAACAGCATGATGCTGAGGCATTAACTTCTTTCATTTCCACAGTGCTGTCTTCCAAAAGTTTGGTTCTTTAGGCGACCACCTACTTTCATAGTAGGAGGGGAAAAATGGGATCAAAACTGGATGAACCTGGAAGGCTTTATCTACTCCTTACTGCTTTGTTGTGTAGTTTCCTCTCTCTAAGAGGCTGATGATATGAATCCTTATTAACTGCTGCTTCTTCCAACAGAAATGTGGATGGCTTACCCTAAGTGGCTGGGCTCAGTTACTATTATATTTTTCTTGCTCTTCCTCGCAACTTTGATTTCTTGTCATACTGGCTGTCGGAAACAGCAAGAAGGTGGGTAATATCAAAAACCATAGCAGCTGTAGCAACAAATAACTCTAAAAAACGGCAAGACTAAATGGTGCCTTATAAGGGATTTTCTGTGTGTAAAACCTATTCTACATGCAGAAAAGACCTCTTGTAAAATCATACAGTGCTATATATGCATGTAAGTACATGTGGCATCAAGATGGCGCTTACTTATATGTGTGTCATATGTAGCTATTTCCAGGGGTATAATTAGTGCAGAACAAGGGTGGAACTGCAACCTGTGCACATATTTTATGAAATACATGAGACACTTCAAAAACCACCAGTGCTTTCCATAAAACCAAACAATCAATGTACGAGGCAAAACAACTTCTTTTATATCTTCCAACAATCTTGATTTCTTTCTGTGTGGACTTCTGCCTTCTGTATAAACACATGTAATGCTTCTAATGTTCAGTTCATTATCCTTTATAAAAATATTTGAAACTACTTCATCTTTAATTTAGCTCAATCTTTGTGATTGATCTTTATCACTTGGAGAAATGTCGTGTGTTATGGAACTCAACCATCAGTCTTATTAGCTAAATAAATTTCCTCAGCTTGCAAGTCCCTCTAGTCATCATTTCTCCATTTAGTAAAACACTTCCAGTCCATCATTCATATCGTAATGATATATCAAATGTGTTCCAAGTGCTTTTTTAATTCTTTATACATTTTTAACGTTTAACTTTATCATAAACTTATCTTCTCTCTAGTTGGTGCATAGTGCTGCGTCTTCCATAGCTACCTTGGCAATAACATTCCTCCAAATGTAATCTCACCATTTATTCAGCTATAACCAGTGCTTAATTTGTAGACAAAAATGAAGTGGAGCTTTGGGTGGGACCATACCTAGAAGTGACCTGTGGGGGTAGGGACAGGGCCAACATTGTTTTGCATACTTTTGTTTATAGCATTGGTGAACAAACTACAGTCAAACCTCGGTTTTCATGATTAATCCGTTCAAAAAAGTCTGACTAAAACCGAAACGGACTAAAACCGAAGCAAGATTTCCCATAAGAAATAATGTAAATTCAATTAATCCGTTCCAGACACCCAAAAATATTGACAAAAAATACATTTTATAGAGAGTCAATCCCACTTCTGGCCACAAGATGGTGCTCCAGAGGTATTTTTGGCAGACAAATTGTTTAAACTGCTGAGAAGGGAGAAAGATTAACAGCACAGTCAAGATGCAAATCTTCAGCAAAAAAACATCCAGAAATTTTTAAAGAAAACAGAAAAAAAAAAGAAGGATCCACAAAAAAAAAAGGCACCAGCCACAGCCACCGGAAACACCACTCTCCCGCTCAGCACAGCAAACACACAGATAACCTAGGACACTAATCTGATCGCTGACTCCGTCTCAACAGCGTACCCCGCAAGAGAAAGAACTGCCTGCCACATTCATTCAACATCTCCTGCTTACCCATTCAATATCTCCTGCTACCCTGCTACCTCCGAGCCTGAGGGGGCGCTCCAGAGAACAGGCAGGCGGTGGAGAGATCGGGGCCTTCCTCTCTGCAATCCTTGCATCTCTGGCTCGAGGATGTTGCTCCATTTCAACACGCGATCGGTGAGTCGGGGGGGGGGGGGGTAGTGCTGCCGGGACTGGGCAGGCAAGCGTGTACTGTATTGCAGTACGAAAACCGAGGCGATGGACGAAAACCGAGACAAGATCGCCGTCTGAAAACACGTTGAAAACCGAAACCGACGAAAACCGGGGCAACCGAAAACCGAGGTTTGACTGTATCTGTTTAGGTTAGACCCCCACTATTTGGCAGGCCTAAACTAAATACTTGAATACTGGCTGAATATTGTCACTATCTGGACAATTTTCTGACCTACCCTTGCTCCTCCTCTAACATGTTTCACAAATATATGTTTAACACCTGACCATTTAGCAATTTAAACAGCCTGATTAGTATCTGTATATTTTTTGAAAATAAGTAGGTTAATTGGGCATTTGCCAGCAAAAACATAATTGCCTTTGAATGGGGCATCATTATTCATTTGTCTGATAGGGCATAATTATTCATTCATATGGAACACTGCCAGATTCACCAATAAAGTTCTCCCATTAATGGATGCAGATCAGAAGCAGGTTTTTCATTTTACAGCTCAATATACAAAAAAAGATTCCATTCAAATTCTGGTCTCTCAGTGACAACACCACCAACTTCTTCTGCTTCCAAACATTATGCATCATAACACAAAACCCTGCAAATGGACACTCACCACCAGCACCAAATCCAAGAACTCAGCCCTACCTATGAAAAATCAGTAATGCAAATGTTCTAGAAAGCATGGTTCCTTACCTGTAACGGGGATTCTACGTATTCAGCAGGGGTATGCAGCCACACTCCAAGGTGCTGTGATGGTGACAGCATAAGTGCCAGTTTTCCCTTAGCTCAAAGAAGTCCTTTGGACTTCTCTGAGCATGTGTGTGCCTTCCCACCTCGCCAATACACTGTACATTCCCTTCAGTCTATCTCAGAGCAGGCAAGCATAGCGCTGAAGGTAATGAGAACATCTGAGGAGTAGACACAATGGCAGCTACAAGAGATGACAGGCTGGACGAGCACAGGTGGTTATGCATGTTGAAGACTGTTCACTAGTTGCAGCAAGGGTTAATTGGTAATGTTGGTGAGCTGAGATTTACTCCTAATGAAAAAGCAGGCTGCTATATAGTGTAAGCAACCATGCTTTCTCTGTATTCAAATAGGGGGATGCAGACACACTCCATGGTGAGTCCAGAGCTGAGGGACGCTTGAAAGACTGATAATGGTTGTGGCCTGGTGAAAAATGGGAGGTGGAAAAATTTAAGCAAAGAGGTTTCGCAGGACAGCCTGGCCAACGGCAAAGTCAGTTGCTGAAGAACAATCCAGGCTGTAATGCTTTGTGAAGTTGTATACAGATGACCAGGTAGCAGCTTTGCAGATATCTTGAGGAGGAATAGCAGCTAAGTTGGTCACAGTAGCTGCTGTAGCTTGGAGATGGTGGGGGCCTACCCATTCGGGAGAGGTGTGACCTGCCTGAACAGAACAAAAGGATATACGGTCTGAAATCCAGGAGGAAAGGGTCTGCTTGGATGCAGGCTTCCCTAGCTTGTTAGGGTTAAAGGTGAAAAAAAGCTGGGAAGATTGACAAATTTGTTTGGTAGCTTGCAGGTAATAGAACAAAACTCGGCAGCAATCGAGAGAGTGTAGCGCTTCTTCTGGAGAATCTGCTTGAGCATCCGGGAAGAACATAGGAAGCACAATGGACTGGTTCAGATGAAAACTGGATACAATCTTTGGAAGTAACTTGGGATGGGTACACAACAGCATCTTATCATGAAGAAGCTGGGTGTATGGAGGATAATAGACAAGAGCCTGGACTCACATGTCTTGCAGAGGTGACAGCAATTAGGAAGATGATTTTCCAAATGAGGCATTTCAGTGAAGCAGATCCCATGGGTTTAAAGGGAGCTTTTAAGAGCCCTGAGAAAACAATATTGAGATCCCATGCTGGAACAGGCAGTTTCAGTGGAGGCTTGGTGTTCATTAAGCCTTTTATGAAGCGAGAAACTAGTGGTTGCATGGAAATGGGTTTTCCATCCTCATGTCGATGGGATGCTATTATGGCAGAGAGATGGTAGTGAACAGACAAAGTCTGAAGACCAGAGTCAGATAAGTGAAGGAGATAGGTGAGGATGTGACTGAGGGAGCTTGAGATGGGGGTCCAGATCCCGACTTGCAGCCCAATGGGAGAAACTAGTCTATTTACAATGATAGGTCGACGGGATGCTTGGAGTATCGCTTGAATGTCTGCTGGAATGGGGTGAATAGTATCCTTTAGCCGGTTAGTTTCCAGGCAGCTAGAGCTTGCAACTGCAGGATGGGATGCAGGACACTACCTTCCTGCTGCGTGAGAAGGAATGGGTGAAGTGGCAACATCCAGGGTACATGCGGAGCAATGGAGAGGACATGTGGGTACCAAATCTGTCTGGGCCACTGAGGAGCAATGAGGATCAGAGTCGCCTTGTCCACATCAACCTTGAGGAAGGTCCAAGGGATGAGCGGGAATGGCAGAAATGCATAGAGGCAGCAATCCATCCAGAGATGAGGGGAGCATCTGCTGCCCATCTGTTCAAACTAGGATGAAATGAACAGTAGAGTGGACACTTGCATTGTCCTCCATGGTGAACAGATCCACCTCCAGGGTCCCCAAAGCTTGAAATATAGGGGTTAAGACAGTGGGATCCAGAGACCACTCGTGTGGGTCCAGATGATGACAGAGAGTCTGCTAATTGATTCTGGACCCCAAGTAAGTAGACCACTCAGAGGAAGACTCTGATGGATTGAGCATAGAACCAGAGATGGATGGCTTCATGACAAAGCTGGAGGGAACCAGAGCCACCCTGTTTGATGAGGTAGAACATGGCAACTTGATTATCAGGAGTGATTTGTTGCAGATCCAACGACAGAAGATGTGCAGGGCACCCCTCCCTCCCTCCCCCCTGAACCCCTAGATACACTAACCCATCCTCTCTCCTTCCCCTCCCAGCTATGTAAATAGTTCCAACACCTGTGCACAAGTTCTTCTACCTCTTGTTATTCATAAACTTTTATGTTACTTAATTGTTATCATATGTTCATTGTAGTCTTCTAGTTCCATGTAAACCATTCTGACTAGTAGAAAAACGGTATAACAAAATCTGTTAAATAAATAAACTGCCTGCATCTCCAGGAGATTGATGTGCAGGGGGGTATCTCTGCTGGTCCAATGCCCTTAAGTTGTAAGATGCAAGAGAAGGGCTCTCCAGTCCAAATGGGAGGCATTGGTTGTTAGAGTGAGCTGGGTGCGGCTGTTCCTGGGAGGGCTGTCCACCAGTAAGGCTGGATGGAAGTGTCCACCAACAAAGGGACTGATTCAACTCGTGGAGGTTGGAGCTGGAGAGAGGGATCTGATGGCAAAGGGACTGAGTATGCTGATCCCAGTTTGAGATGCCACTGGAGCAGCCGCATGTGGAGGGGTGCCAAGAACACCACATGTACTGAGGTTGCCATGTGACCTAAAAGACATAGTATGGTGCGAGCCGAGGCACTGTGCAGACCAAGCAGCTGGGAACTGAGCTGCTGTAGGATGGTTATTCTGTTGAGTGGTAAAACGACACAAGCCTCTCTGGTGTTTAATAAAGCCCTGATGAAGTCTAGTATGTGATGAGGTTCGCTGACTTTTGGAAATTGATAATGAAGCTGAGTTGTTGAAGTACGGCTGTTCTGGTGATTGATATATGGGTTGAGGTCTTGTCAGGCCCTGAGATGAACCAATCGTCCAGGTAAGGATAAACCACAGGATTTGCCTGTGCAAGTGTGCTGCGGCCACTGTCAGAAACTTTGTGAAAACCCTTGGGGTTGAAGAGAGGCCAAAGGGTAGACCTTTGTATTGATAGTGTTCTGTCTCAAAGTGAAACCAGAGGTACCGCCAATGGCAAGGATGGATGGGGATGTGGGTGCAGGCATCCTTGAGATCCAGAGATGCAAGCCAATCTTCATATTTATTTATTTATTTATTTATTTAAAGTTTCTTTTATACCGCGCTATTCGACATCAGCGCGGTTTACAGTGAACAGAAATTACACTTCACAAAATTGATCAGTGCTTACAATGAACAGGGCAATACATTAAACAGGTTTACATTAAACAGGTTTCTTAAACAGAGAACATAATATCTTAACAAGGGAAGAATGGTGGCCAGAGAAGTCATCTTGAATTTTTCTCTTTTGATGTATAGGTTGAGTTCTTGAAGGTTTACGATTGGCCTGAGGCCTCCAGTCTTTTTGGGAATAAGGAAAAACCTGGAGTAGAATCCTTGGTTGCATTCTTGCTCTGGTACAGGTTCGATTGCATGGTTTCTGAGTGGGTTTGCAATTTCTTTTGCTAGAAGGGGAAGATGCCTGTTGGGCGGGGGGGGGGGGGAGAGGGGGGGTAACCATAAAATGAGTTTGTAACCTGATGTAATGATGCTGAAGACTCAACTATCCATGGTGACAGACTGATAGGTCTCCCGGAAGTGCTAGACATAGCCATCTACTGGCAGATAGTCAAAAACTGAGGGTCACCTTAGGCAGATGAGCTGAGGAGGTCGCAGGTTGTTTCATAACCCTTTGCCTAGGACGTTGAGGGATACACAGTTGCAGGTTGATGTTGTGGAGGAGGTTGAGAAAAGGGCTGAAAACGCCTTTGAGGGTAAAATTGTTGGACGTATTGGTAGTGGTATGCCCTTTGGTACTTTGGGTATTGTGGATGACGGGACTGGTGGCAGCCTCCTGAGGGTGAGCTGCAAGTTCTGCCACTGTAGAGGAATGATCCTTGTCCTCTGAGACAACCTCTTGAACCTTAGGACCAAAAAGACTATCACCCTGGCAGGGAGCTTCTGCCAGGTGGTCATGGAGATCTTTTAGCAGACCAGAGATTCGGAGCCAAGCTGTATGATGGGCAAAAATGGAAGTAGAGTTGTGGATCAGGCAACTGGGTCAAAGGCATCATAGATAGCCTGAAAGATATGATAGAGGGGCTCTTGCAAATTGTCCTAAAGAGTATGTGCCTCCAGAGGTGGAATGCCAGTGGGGTCTGGCATCTGCAAAAGAAGTTCATGATGATATTGGAGCAGTTGGAATTGATGGGCTAGGATCTTCATGGCTAGAACTCCATTTTGAAAAGTCTTCTTACCATTTGAATCCAATGTCTGTTGGTCTTTCCCTGGTGGCGTTTGAACCTGAGACTTGGAAGACTTAGCTTTTTTAAGTACAGCTTCAGAGACTATGGACTAATGAGGCAGCTGCTGATACTGGAAGCCAGGTGCAGGTAGCACTTTAAGAACATAAGAAATCCTATACTGGGTCAGACCAAGGTCCACCAGTCCCAGAATCCTGTTTTCAACAGTGGCCAATCCAGGTCACAAGTACCTGGCAGTATCCCAGAAAGACTCACAGGTTCCACAATGCTCGTATTGAAGTAGGCAATAGATTTCCTGGGTCCTCTTTAATAATGGTATATGGATCTTTCCTCCAGAAACTTGTTCAAACCTATTTACTTTGTACTTTAAGGTAGAGACAACGAGCAGTGGTATGGACTGATGCTGGTGTCTTCCAGATTGACAAACGGAGATCTTGTAGGACCTGGGAACTAGAATGGCCAGGACCTCTTTAGGAGTGGTAGAGGCCCGCAGGATAGAGCGAAAATCCTTTTTTGTTGGTGGGAGTTTGAGTATTACTAAGAGCAAGTACTCTGGAAACCTTCTGGAGAAACCTTGGGTAGGAGAAATCCTCAGAAGGATCTAACTCAAGTGGGTGATCTGAGACAGGGGTTGGCTCCACCTTGCTCAAAAGGGAGGGCTCTGAATTCCACTGTTAGGAGTAAGGGGAACTTGTGGCCAGATAAGTACTTACTTCCAAGGGTACAGGGGTTCCCCAGTCCATAAGGGGAGGAGGTTCCTGTGGAGAAACAGGTGGAGACTGGTAGGAGGAGACCTACGAAGATGGAAGTCTGTCAGTAGGAGGGGCAGCACCAAAGAGGACTGCACTGTTTTTGATGAAATGGAGTAATAGTTGCAGAAGTGGATCACTATGGAGCATCCTATCTGCTGTCAGGGGGTTAAGGAGATAAGGCCAGCATAGGGTCCATCTGCTGCTTTGCCATTTTAGACCTATGAGAGGACGTTTAGGACAAGTCCCTGTTGGACGTCTGCTGTGCAATTGTGAATCCAGGGAGCTCTGTGCACTTGTGGAGTTGTCTTTTTGGCAATGTTTTGACTTAGATCTATGTTTGTCACCTACCTGAGGTTCCAGCCTCGGAGACAGTTCTGTAGAGGCCGGGTTAAATGGAGATGGTGTATGGCCTGGTGCTTGAAGCTGTGGGCCACCTTCTTAGATCCTAGTGCTGGTAGGAGGTCTGCCTCTGGCCGTACGGCAGCCTGATCCACACCCGATTGTGCCTTGTCTGGGCCCGATGGGATAAGGGCAGGCGACGCAGTAGGAGCCGCCATAGGAGGATCTATGGCTCTGACTGATGAGTATGGACACTGCCCATACCAGTCTGAAGCTCCTAGTCTTGGGCAATTGCCTATAGTGCTGTCTTGCTGTCTACAATCCTTTTCTTTTCTTTTTCTTTTTTTTGCTTTTTTAAAAAAGTAAATACAGGCAGGAGAAGGGCTGTGCAATTATCCTTTCACTACTGCTGTATTTGGTGTTCTTGTAAAGAACATTTTGCTTTTCTCATAGGGAAAGCATGCCGATGGGCAGGGAAGGTTACCGCTTGAAGGACCGTGGTGGTGGTGGAAGCTGAGGAAAGAAGGACTTTTTTTTAATATAGTAAATGGGTACCGTAGTGAATTGTTGAAACTGAAGAAAACAGGCAAAAACAAAGAAAAAAAGAAAACGGAATGATTACGTCCAGAGGGAGTCTGGAGAGATGCAGCTGGCTGACTGCCACAGAAACAGTAGACTGAAGGGAAAATAAATACTTTCTTCTACCCTTGTTGCCTGGCCATTTTATTTTTCTAATCATGTTAGGTTCCATCTTTTCTTTTCTTAAGTCCATCTACTACTGCTTCTCTTTTATTGGGGCTTTTTCTTTTGTACCTTACTGCTGTGTGGCACCCCAATATGGGACCTCACCCACGCCTTATAATTTGAGTATAAATTTGTAAGACAGGACAACTTATAAGCAAAAACCAATCTAATTTATTGAACTAGAATACACAGGTCTGCAAAAACATGTTTGATAGTCCGCAACAAATATAAATCTAACACTATATTGTTATCCTGTTAGGCAGAGGTGACATCACTCAATAGAGAGCTTCAGTCACTGTCTGCCCAACTTGCATTCTACAAAGCACTATTTTTCTATACTCACATCACAGCTTTTTTTTTCTGTTTAATCCATTTGCCCCTTTTCCCTTATATGGTTATTCCTTACAACAACCTTGGACACACATTCTTTCTTTGTTCTCTTGTTTTATGGCCCTTTGCAGGTTCTTATCTCTATGTCCCATCTCCCTTAGCCTCCCCCAATTCTTGTTTTTCTCTGTAGAGCATTCTGTCTGCAATTTGTCTTGTCAGATGTTTCGAAGGTTATAGTATTTCACAGTGCACACACACAGACACACACAGAGACACTGTTTTTATTCACTCATTTCAAAATAGAGTTCTCAGAGAGGATTCTGGGAGAGCGGACAAAGAGAGATTCATTCATCCCTCTCTTCTTCTCACTCCCTTACATCCATCTCTTACACTGATCTTTTTCCTTTCAGATTTCTTCCATTTATTTTTCTCTCTCTCTCTATTTTATTTCATTTATTAATACTTGATATACCGCCCTTAGTGGGACAGTAGAGTGGCTTACAATAAAATAACATAAACCCTAGAAAAGAAAAAAATGCTCATAATGGATACAAAAGTGGGGGAGCACAAGATGAGACAACACAAGGAGTGCAGAGATTAGGGGGGAAAGGAAAAGTGGGAAGGGCAAACACTGATAGAGACCAATAAATTGAATCAATGGAATGCCAAAGGCTGTACAAAATAGGTGAATCATGAATTTTACAAAAGAAGGTTCTAGACGGAGCGACAAAGGGAGGCTATTCCAAAGAGAAGGACCAAAGAAAAAGAAGGCAGAGTGGTGTGTCATTTCCAGGTGTGCTTGAGAAGGGAGAGAGTAGGAAAAGGCAATTCATATGGATGGAACTGTGTACTTTTTCAGAAGGGGCTTGATAATGGCTTCTTTCCAAGCAGAGGGAAAGACACCAGAGGTGAGACTGTTGTTGATGATGGATTCAGATTTCTCTCTTTCTTACCATCTTGTTCTCAATTGACCTACAACTTTTCAACTTCAAATCCATCCTTCCCATTCCCCATTTATCTATCTGTCCTCAGTCTCTCTCTCTTTCTCTCTTCTCTGCTATGTCCATCATCTCTCTGCTCCCTCTGTCCTCACTGTCCAGCATTCCTCTATTGGCCCTTCTCTGTTTCTATCTATCCAGTATCTCCCCCACCCCTTTCTTTCACTTCATATCCCCCTCTATCTAAAATCTTCCCTCTCTCCCTATCTTGTGTCCAGCATTCATGCTCTTCTCCCTATTTCCTCTCATGTTTAGCATTTCTACTCTAGCTCCCTATTTCTTCTCATGTCTAGTATCTCCCCCTCTGTCTCTATGCCCCCTCCCATGTGTCCTGCATCTCCCTTCCATCTTCCTATCACCTTTCTTCTGTGTCTAGCATCTTCCTGCGGCCCCCACCCTTGTGTGTAGCATCAACCTTACCTTACCTTACCTCTCTGTGACCCACATGTCCAGCATCTACCATTCGTCTTTCTATGATCTCTTGTGTCCAGCATGTCATCTCAATTTTTGTATTCTCTCTTCCTCTGTGTCCAGCATTCTCCTCCCTCTGCCCCCCCCCCCGCCCCATGCCAATATCTTCCCTCCATCTCCATATCCCCTTCTCCTGTGTCTAGCAGCCTCTCTTTCCCTTCCCCAGCCACATGGTCTTACCTATCCTCTCCAACGCATCCCCCTATACAGCACTTCTTTGTCAAAATGTCAATAGTTCCTCTTCATGATCAACCTTCAACAATCTGTAAAACTGTGTGTGCCTAAAGTCCTGCAGTCATCGCCCCTCTGACGTGAAAAGTAGCACTCTAGAAACCTGTACACACCTCTGAGGCCCCATACTGCTGCCTTTGTCCCAGTAAAGCCCCAGCAGGTGCAATGATTACTGGGAAATAGAGTAGGGTCGTGGATGTGACGGTTGCTGGGAGCCTGCAGGAGGTCAGAACAGCTTTGATTTTGTTGTGCTCTTATGCTTCAACTGTAGCCAGCTCTGCCAATTCCATTTCCTCTCATGTCAATTCATTGACATGAATGAATATGAATTCTTTAGTCAATATAGTTTACTTTTAATCCCAAGTTCAAAAACCCCTGTTACTTGTAAAATGCATTACAGTTTCTCTGTATGTATATGTTTGTTTTATGTAAACCGCGCTGATGACAATAGTGCGGTATATAAGAGATGTTAAATAAATAAATAAATAAATAAATAAATTTCCGCATGAGATCTGTTGGGTTCAACTGGGCCTCTGGTGGCCTCAATCTGATTCTCAGGCTCTACAGCAGAGGCATTTGTCCTCTCAGCTTGGCACTTCATTGATTACTTTGTTTCGGCAGTGATAGCAGCGGCTGGAGTGAGGGAGGGTGGCAGATGTTATACTTTCTACAGCTGTGCAGATGCAGGGCTTGTGGCAAGGTGGGGCCATGTGCGGGTAATATGCCTAGGGCCAGCCCTGTAACATGGAAAGCAAGTACAGGGGGAGGGGGGGGAGGTAAAGCCTGGAGCAGTGTTATTGCAGACTTTGGGAAACAACGCTGATCCGAGCAGGCTTGGGGAGAATTTGGGAACACCTTTTATTGCCTCAGACACACACCAGCTGCCCTTGTCACCACCACAGACATCCACTAGTGAAGTGACCCAGACTCCCGATGCCCCACCCGAAGACCTGCCCTCCTCGCTTCCTCCCCCCATCATTCTTGAATCGCAATTACCTTCTCCCTTCCTCTCCCTGTTTTGTGCTGCACTGAAGCAGCCTGGCCACAGCACTTTCAGTATAGCAGGAAGTGCTTATTTTGATTTGCTAAGAATGCCACGGCCAACCTGCTTCAGTACACTATGGCTGCAGCAGTACAGAGCGAGGAGAAGAGGTACGATGATGGAATGAATTACTTCTGCCACCTCAAAAAGTACCAAAATGCCATTCCACCCCGTTCCGGCACAAATTAAGCCCTGGCTATAACCATCTCCCAACTATGGCCAATGGTTTCACCAACAACAAATCCGCTTCTTCAGGGATTAATTTGCTCTAAGAATTTACAAAATATGTAGAAATTAGGAAGCAGTAATGTCCAAAATCCTAAAATCAGTTCCATACCTTTCCAGCCTTGTCTCACAAAACACCGTGCATGTGCTGAGAATAAAAACATAACTCTCCACCTTGATTGGTCAAAAACTGATGAAAGGTAAACTCAATAAAACCATTGTCATTCTATTTGTCCATTAACACCCAAGGGAGACGTTGTTTTCCAATTAAAAATGACGACTTTGCCAGCGTGAACAAGCCTTCATTTTTAATTGGAAAACAGTGGCCAAATAGAATGGCAAATAAACAGGAGTACACTTGGAGGAATGTTATTGCCAATGTACCCATGGAAGAGGCAGCACTATGCACCAACTAAAGAGAAGATAAGTTTATAATAAAATTGAAAGTTAAAAATGTAGAATGAATTAAAAAACACTTGGAACACATTTGATGCATCATTACAATATGAATGATGGATTGGGAATATTTTACTAAATGGAGCAGTGATGATTAGAGGCTCCATTTATTTATCAGGTCTTTTATATTGTTTTATCATTTCAGTCAAAGCGGTTTACATTGTAACTTAAACTTGGTAATGTACATTAAACAGGGACATTGATAACTTGTAATTTTCTGAGGCAATGGAGCATTAAGTGACTTGCCCAAGGCCACAAGGAGTGCTAGTGGGAATCCAACCTTGGTCGTGTGGGGTCCAAGCCAGTGCTCTAACCATTAGGCTACTCCGCCACTCATTTAAAAGCCCTGACTGAGTTAGTTGGGGAAGGCTTGTATGTGCAGGCCGAACGGAATCAGGGTCAGGCCTGCATGTACAGGCCTGTTCACAATACTGATCCCGTGGGACTAGATGTGCCCCGTGGGATCAGAATTGTGACGCCCTCTGTACATCCAGTTCTGACCGGGCACACAAGGGCCTACATGTATACTATGGAATCAGGCTCAAGGGGGAGGGGGGATATTCAAAGCGATTAATTAATTAATTAATTTTATTTATTTATTTACATTCTCTTATATACCGCGCTATTCTGCATCAGTGCGGTTTACATTGAACAAACTGAAATTACATTGAACAGGACATTATAACTTGGAGTTAACTATTTTACAGGGAACATGGGCTATTGAGGGTTAAGTGGCTTGCCCAAGACCACAAGGAGCACCTGTGGGACTAGAAACCGCAGTCCTTCCGGCCCAAGGTTGCTGTCCTCTAGTGGGATTTGAACCCCTGACCTTCCGGCCTGAAGTACCTTGACCCAACCACTAGGCCACTCCTCCACTCCTTAATGCAGATTAATGCAGTAGCAGACCTGTGACTCATCTCAATCACGCTGACGGGGATATTCAGGGGCAGTAACACAGTTAGTGTCACTGAATATCCTCAAATGTGGCCGCTGCTCGCTCTGATGGGAGCCAGCTAACATCGGGTCATTCCTAGATGGTACCCAGTGATAACTGGGCAGCAGCGATATTGAGAGGTAGCTGAATATGACCATTGTCTGATTATCTTCTTTGCTATCCAGCTGACTCGGATATTCAAGGCCAGTGGTCGGATATGACCCAGCATTGAATATCCGAGTTCAAGTTTCAACAGTGATGGCTACCCACTGAAACCGCGTTAGCTGCCGCTGCTGAATATCCCTCCTATGGTTCACAAGTTATTCAGTCAGATATTTGGTCCAATATGATCCATATACATTTTGAAAACATACAGATAATAAAGTTACACTTTTACCGGCCACCCTTGAATATATAACTTGAGTCTTGAAGGACTAGAAAAGGGGACTGTTACTTCTGGAGAGAGATCTGCAATTGTGAGTATTGTCACCACTCTGCCAGCCCAAGCAGTAGGAACTGGTATTGCTTGGCTCTGTGAGGGTGGTAGTTGTGCCTTCACTGATATAAATCACAAACAAAACTTCTTTCCAAGTTTAGGGCTTTATTCCCCGTCCCATGAGGTTTCTTTATCTTCTGGTCTATAAATTAATGAATGGAGTGGAACGGGTAAAGGTAGATCGATTGTTTACGTTATCAGAATATAGAAAGACTAGGGGACATGCAATGAAGCTACAGGGTAAACTATTTAAGACTAATAAAAGAAAATATTTTTTCACTCAACGTGTAATCAAACTCTGGAATTTGTTACCGGCGGATGTAGTAAAAGCTGTTAGTGTAGCTGGGTTTAAAAAAGGTTTGGACAAGTTCCTGGAGGAAAGGTCCATAAACCATTATTAAGAAGGGACCCAGGATATCAATGCTTGAACCAATACAAGCATTGTGGAACCTGTGTCCCTTGGGGAAACTGCTAGGTACGTATGACCTAGATTGGCCACTGTTGGAAAAAGGATACTGGGCTTGATGGTCCTTGGTCTGACCCAGTATGGCATATCTTATATTCTTATGTTCTTATGTTTTTGAATGTCAGCCAATTTATTTCTATGAAGAAGAATACATTTGTTATTTAATATTCAAAATAATTCAAATATATGCAGGTGTGGCACATGATTTTTGCAGATTTTCACAATCTTTGCCGCAGAATTTTCTGTTGCTGTAGAAGGCTAGAAGCTACTCCTGATCTGCCTCAGGAAACAAGGAGCTGTTGCTTCACCTCTCTGGAGTATATATGCAGCTGCTATTATCGTGCCACACCCAGAATTCATCTTGTTCAGTTGCATCTCTAAAGTTGTGTTCATCCCAGAAGTATGTGGGTTTTTTTGGAATGTAATTTGTAACGAGTTTTCTGTCTTATTTGGTTGCTTCCAGGGAGAAAGAAGGAGCAGCGTAAGTTCCTTGTGCGATATCAGCTGGCATCACAGTGGCAGTGGGCTGAGACCAGGAAAAAGGAAGAAAATCCCCAGAGAATGGTTTCCTCCTCTTCAATCTGAAAGTGTGCCAGCCAATGGGCACATACTCCTGAGCAGAAGCATTTAGATAATAATTAAGGAAAAAAGAAGAGTCATCTCCAATTGGAAGAGCAAGGTGAAAACAATACCTTTAACCCTTTCCAAGCCGAGTCCAAAACTCTTGGGATCCAAAATTCTGACTAAATACTCCTATCAAATGGTATATAATACATGACCACAGCAGAAGGAAAATTACTATTAGAACATATTGAATAAGACGGGTACAATTTTCCTGAAATATGCAAAAATTAACCCGGCTGCAGAATGTGGATTAAAAATTTTAAGTAGGCCTTCAAAGGGTTAATCTAGTTTAATGCAGGGATCCTAGGGGATATTGCAAGGCTTTGTGAAAGCTTAGTGGTTATAACAGCAGCCTGTTAACCAATTGACCAGCATTCATTTCCCACTGGTACTCGTTATGGCCTTAGGCAAGTCACTCTACCCTCCACTGCCTATAAGAGAGGCCTTGCAATCTACTTCTGGTCACACCTTGCCAAGAAAACTCTGCCAACTGGTCTTCCTTTGACTCCATCAGCATCAATAACATTGAATCCATCATCATCTCTCTCAATACAACCACATCCCCCCTCAACCCATGCCCAGTAACCTGGATCAAGACAACCAAAACAGAGCTCAGCCCCACCCTCATAAAAATCATTCAATTGTCCCTAGCTCAAGGCCTCATGCCCAACAGCCTCAAAACCTCATCCATACTCCCCACCCTAAAAAAATAGATCTTAACCCAATGGATGCAACATCATACAGACCAATCATAAGCCTTCCCTTCATGGCCAAAATTATAGAAAAAGTTCTCTACCAACAGTTCCTAGATCACATTGAAAAACATGCCCCACTTGATCCCCAGCAGCATGGATTCTGCCCCCACCATGGAGTTGAAACCCTCCTACTCTCCCTCTTAAACAGACTCATCCAAGGAATACAGAATATGCAGCAAGGATTCATCTTAGTCTTCCTCAATATCTCTGCAGCATTTGATACAGTAAATCATCCCATCTTCCTCCAATGCCTGCATTCCACCAAATTCAATACACTGTATTAAAATGGTTTCAGTATTATCTATGCAATCATCAGCAAGAAATCAAAATGGGTGACATCTCCTCTACCCCCTACACTCAAACCCAGGGTGACCCACAAGGCTTCTCTCTCTCAGCTCTGCTATTCAACATATACCTTTAACATCTATGCATGCTCATCAAGTCTCACAACTTATTCTACCACATCTGTGCTGACAATATCATGATCTACACTCCCTTTGACACCGAACAACCCAGCTACACAAAACTATAACAATGCTTCACTGACACTTTACAGTGGCTCACCAGGAGCCACTTCACCATCAACTACAGGAAAAAAGAGGCAGTATTAGTCACCAAAGACAACACATTCACACCACCCACCTCTGTCACTCTAAATGACATCCAAATCAAAGTACAACCGGAATTAAAATATCTTGGCATCACCCTCGACCAAAACCTTACTTTCAAACAATAAGTGAAGAAGTCTATGAACATGATTTACTACAAACACCTTCATCCAACCCTGGACTCCTCCGACTTCAGATCTGCACTCCAAGCATTAATTCTTCCACACTTTGACTACTGCAACTCCATATATTAAGGACTTCTACAGTCAACTACCTTACCACTATGCAGCCCCAAAACATGAACATATCACACCCATCTGTAAGCAACTCCACAGGCTCCCGCTGAACAGTCGCATCAATATAAGACCCTTATGAAAAGCCCTAAATGGATATTCCTCCCTCCACTTCCAAGTGCTCCTCCATACCTTCCAATCCGTCAGAGCCAGCCGCCAATCAACAGGAATGCACTAATCATCTCCACACAAAAACTAAGAGCACTCAGGACACCTGTGCAAGAGCTTTGAACTATATGTACCAACCCTCTGGAACTCTCTCCCCAATAAACTCAGGAGTACCACAGAACTCTTCACATTTTGAAAGCAGCAGAAAACTCATTCGTTTCTTGAATATTTTGGACCAGTAACATAGACATATCCAATCCTATCATGACCACATGGCATTTTGTATCCACAACCACAGTAATAACCCACTACTACAACTATTCCCATCACATACCACACATTCACTGTATATAAGTTAAGGTTCTTGTTTGATGTTCTATGCATACTATGTTCTTTTGAGTTGATTATAAACCGCTTTGACCTGGCGAAAAGCGGTATAAAAGCACAGTCAAATAAATAAATAAATATAGCCTGGTGAAATAGGAGGGTGTGTTTCAGAGCTACATTCGGATACACTGGAAGAATTGTCTGGGAAGATCTCAGGGTGCTTCAGAGCAAGGAAATATATTGGTAGAGGCGTGTCAGGAAGAAGTCTTAGTTCAAAAACAGCAGAGGGCAGTACTAGAACTAGTATAGAGCAGGACTGAGATGTACTGGCAAAGATGTGCTATGTTTATTTTTCTAAAGAGACATTTACCACTTTTTCTTCCCAAGGTTCAGCACCCACTCAAAATGGGTTTGATGCTTCTGGGTCTAAAATAGTTCTGCAGGGATTGCCGCAGCATGGGGGTGGGGGTGGGGGTGGGGGGACGACTGCTTCTGTTATTCCACCATCACTTTGGGGAGCGACAGCCAGATTCAGAGGGGTGGCCTTTTGTTGGCCTATAGGGCTCCTGGCACCCTGCAAACTACGTAATAGGGTATCTGTCTCTGAGTTCACAGCCGGTTACAAGGCACAGCTGAAGAAATGGCAAAAAGAGGGGGTAAAGGGTCTAACCTTTGCATTTGTGTACAGGTAAAATGTTTGCTCTGTTACAGTTGACTTGTTCTATCATTAATTCAGGCCTTCTTTTTAAATGCAGATTAAAATGATAGATAAAGCCACACAGGCCCACCTGGTCTGTTTATCACTCTCCCTAACTTCTAAGACACTGTCCAGGCCATGTTCAGTCTTCAGATTCACCCATTTGCATCTCCACTCCTGAAGATCCTCTGTGCTTGTCTCATTGTGCTGCAAGAAGCTGCACTTTCCACCAATTCACCCAGGACCAGCGTAAGAGTATTAGATACTCTGGGAAAACGTTCAGCCTTGTGCCCACCTCCCTCAATTATCTTTCACGCCCCTAGGCCCTCTGTGATTTTAATAAATAAACTCAACAATCACAGTTATACCAACATCACCCATCTTCAAACAATCCTATAAGAATGCAAAGAAAGGACATCATACTTTTTAAAAAGTTTAGCTTTGTTTTGTATATGTAAGGGGTGTTATTTATCCAAGTAAATGGACTATATGAAAATTACCCATCCTCTTTAGTGCCATCAAGTCAGTGCTGACTCCTAGTGACCAGCTGCCTCTGGGTTTTCTTGGTAATGTATGACTGGAAGTAGATTGCCAGGCCTTTTCTTCTGAGAAAATGGAGGGTGAAGTGACTTGCCAAAGGTCACAAGGAGTAGCTAGTGGGAATCAAACCCTTGATTGTCTGGGTATTAGGCAGGTGCTCTAACCACTAGGTTACTCCTCCTACCTGTGTGCAAAGAATGTGCTGATGGTTCTTTGAATTATCTGGCTGCCAGCATTTATTGTTTTGCTTTTACTGTAGCACTTCTTTGCCTCCCCCGCCCTTTAAAAAAATTCCTGGCCATCCTAGGCAACTGCCTAGTTTTCCTATTGATTGGACTGACCCTGAATCCACCACCCATTCTGTGACATTATACCTAGTTCTGTACCTTGCAGCACTTCTACTACTAGTGCTGCAGATATTTACCACTTCTTATTATTTGTATAGTGCTACCAGGCATGGGCAGCACTTCACATTGACGCATAGAACAGACAGTCCCTGCTCCACAGGGCTTACAAATTATTCAAGACAAAACAAACAAGGAGCTAGGGAGTTTCATTATAATGAGATAATTAAAAAATACAAGGTGTAAAGTAGGAGAGAGAGGGGTCAGGATCCGAAAGCAGCCTTGCAGAGGTACGTTTTTAGCTTAGATTTGAAGAGGACTAGAGCTGAAGACTGGTACTCATTCAGGGAGTCTATTTCAAGTGTATGGCACAGCTAGGTGGAAGAAACAGAGTCTGGAAATCAGGGTTACTTATCTGTAACAGGAGTTCTCTGTGGACAACAGGATAAATCATCCACACCAGGTGACATCATCCGACGGCGCCGAGGATGGAAGTAGTCTCTCTCTAGCCCAGAAAGCATTTCCCTTCTGGGCATGTTCCAGCTGGCCCTACCCCTAGGTCTGCCCCTAGCCAGCCACTGTGTCCCGAGCTGAGCCAGGTGCTAGGGGCGATAGGGCCAGGACCTGAGCAGGGACCCTTACAGGGGAGGAGGGTGGGAAAGTGTGGATGACTTATCCTGCTGTCCACAGAGAACTCCTGTTACAGGTAAGTAACCCTGATTTCTCCTAGGACAAGCAGGATGAAGTCATCCACACCAGGTGCCTCCCTAGCTGTGAAGGCTGAGGTGAAAGGGGCACTGTCAGGATGGTACAGGACATATCACACAGAGTGGATTAAAACAAGGCTTTATTCCTGTCGGTCAACAGACCAGTCAACTTGTGCAAATCAGTGAACATGTGCAATCCCGGCAAATCAATGAACATGTGCAATTCAGGCAGTAACATGTACAATCACATATGAACATGTGCAAATCCAACAGTAACATGTGCAATCACCAATGTCCTTCAATAACGTGCAAATTAGACAATGTATGTGCAAACTGCGCGATCCCTTCTGAGCGATCGGCATGAGCTAAGGTGCACCTTTGTATCAAGTTCATGGCTTGGTACGGCTCAGGGGGCGCTGGCAGCCACCAGGACTGCCCGCCCGAAAGAACCTGCCTGCAAGTCAAGGCAGTAGTGTCTTTGGAAGGTCTGGAGGGAGGACCAGGTAGCTGCTTTGCATATGTTGGCCACTGGTACGGCTCGTAGGTTGGCAATTGAAGTTGCGAGCACCCTTAGCTTGTGCGCGTTCGCTGGTGGTGAGGGTCCAGTGCCAGCTTGGTTCAGGCAGAAGGAGATGCATGCGGAAATCCAGAGGGAAAGGCTGCGTTTGGTAACCGGGCGGCCCGGTTTGTTCTGGTCGTAGGACACAAAGAGTTGCATGCCTCACCTCTGGGTGGCAGTCCGGGGAAAGTAGAGGCGCAAGGCCCAGACGCAGTCAAGTTTGTGCAACCATTCTTCCTCGGGGGAAGTATGGGGCTCTGGGTGGAAGGTAGGGAGCTCGATAGTCTGGTTAATGTGGAAGGCAGAAGCTACCTTCGGAACAAATCCCGGATGCGTCCGGAGGGAAGTGCGGTCCTCAGAGAGCTGTGTGTACGGTGAGTGTGCCATCAGCGCTTGGAGCTCGCTGATCTGCCGGGCCGAGGTGATGGCCACCAGGAATAGTGTCTTCCAGGAGACGAGCTTGATATCAGCTGATTGCATGGGTTCAAAGGGAGGCAGGGTAAGCTGGTTGAGAACTGCGTTAAGATCCCAGTGCAGCATCAGCTTTCTGATAGGAGGGTGAAGGTTGGTGAGGCCCTTCATAAAGCGGGCGACGATGGGCAGTTGTGCGATGGAGCAGTCCCCCGGGCGTTCATGGAAGGCCGCGATGAGCCCAGATGGATTGCGTCTGCAGGCCTTGCTGGGACAGGGAGGTCAGGTACTGCAGGAGGGCCAGTATGGGACAGGAGAAGGGGCCCAGTCCTTGAGAGGAGCACCAGGAGGTGAAGCGCCGCCAATTGAGGCTGTAAGATTTTTTGGTCGATGGTCGGCGTGCTGCGAGGACCACCTGTTTGACCTCATGTGGGAGGTGGAAAGGGGACAAGGCTATCTGCTTAGCCTCCAGGCTGTTAAAGCAAGGGTCCGAAGGTTGGGGTGGAGGGTGTTCCCGTCGTCCTGTGAAAGCAGGTCTGGCAACAGGTGGAGCCGTATCGGGGGGGGGGGGGGGCGCACTGCTAGCCGGTGGAGAAATAGGAACCATCCTTGGCGTGGCCAGTATGGAGCTACCAGGATGGCCTGCACTCTGTCGGAAATGATTCACTGGATGGTGCTGGAAATTAGAGGGATGGGGGGAAAGGCGTATACTAGAGACCACTCCCCCCATGACACGTCGAATGCATCTGCTGCATGGCTCCGAGCAGAGGGGCGTTTCGAGCAAAAGGTTCTGCATTTCGTGTTTCCCTCCATGGCGAAGAGGTCGACTGTTGGGGGACCCCAGTTCTAGAAGAGAGAGTGGGCCACCTGAGACTTGAGGGACCACTCATGGGGATTGAGCTGCTGGCTCAGTCTGTCAGCCAGCTTGTTCTGTAGACCGGGGAGGTAGGAGGCCTGGAGAGTGCAGCAATGTGAAATTGCGAAGGCCCAGATCTGAAGGGTTTCTCTGCAAAGGGTTTGTGAACCAGTCCCACCTTGTTTGTTGATGTAGAACATGGCCACTTGATTGTCCGTTTGCAGTAGGACTGTTTTGCCAGTGATCATGCCTGGAAGGTCTCCAGCGCGTGCCTCATGGCTCTGAGCTTGAGGAAGTTTATGTGACACTGTCGCTCCTGCGGCGACCAGGCTCCCTGCATCCGGAGGTGGAGGCAGTGTGCCCCCCAGCTTGAGAGGCATCAGTAGTGATGGTCAGTTGGTGTGCCGGTTGGGAGAGGGGTCTCCCGCATGTCAGGTTCCTTCCACGGGTCCACCAAAGGAGGGATGAGATCACTGTCCTCTCCAGAGGAATGGCGGTCTCCAGGGACTGTGAGTGTTGGGACCAGCGCACCTGTAGATGCCACTGGAGGCAGCGCATGTGGAGCTTCGCTAGGGGTACCGTCTGGGTTGCCAATGCCATGTGTCCCAGGAGGCGAAGGAGTACCCCCTGCCGTAGGGGACCGTTCTGATCACACGAGGTGTGCTAGGTCTCTGATGGTGCTTACTCTCGGCCGGGGAAGGAAGGCCTTTGAGCAGGTAATGTCTATTAATGCTCCAACAAACTCCAGCCGCTGTGAGGGGTGGAGGTGCGATTTTGGGTAATTCATCAGAAACCCCAGGAATGTCAGCAGGGAGATGGTTGTTTGAGTTGCGCGCTTGGCCTCCCTCGAGGAGGGGGCAGAAATAAGCCAGTCATCCATGTAGAGGAAAAAGCAGATCCCTTGTTTGCAGAGATGTGCGGCTGCCACCGCCACGCACTTCATAAATACCCGTGGCGCGGGAGATAGGCCGAACGGGAGGACTTTGTACTGGAAGTGTTTCCCGGTGGCTTGGAAGCACAGGTACTGTCTGTGATCCTTGTGTATTGGGACGTGTGTATATGTGTCCAGGAGATCCAGGGATGTATGCCACTCCTTGGGTTGGATGAGGGGCAGGATGGTTCTGAGGGAGTGCATCCTGAATTTTTCCTTGGCGATGAATAAGTTGAGCTTGCGGAGATCAAGGATGGGCCCATGCCGCCAGATTTCTTGGGAACTAGGAAGTACCTGGAGTAGAAGCCAGTGTTGATTTCCACCTCCAGGACAGGTTCTATGGCGTTGGAGGCCAGGAGAGATAGGATCTCCATCTCTAAGGAGGAGGTAGATTGTTTGCAGTGTGGGATCGCCCATTGTAGAGGTGGTGAAAGGAACTTTATCTGGTATCCATTGGCAATGATTGCTAGGACCCATTTGTCTGTAGTGATGGACTTCCAGGCCAGCAGGAACATGGCCAAGCAACCTCCCTATAGGGAGACTGGCCCCAGTCTTCCTGTCAAAATGCCTGATTGGTCCTCCCTGGTGCTGGCTGAGATGTTTTTTGCTGTCTCCTTTCACGTTGGCGGGGCTTTTGCCTGTAAGATGCGTGAGAGGGTTGTGACTGTTGTTTATAGCGAGGCTGCTGCCATTTTCGGTAAGACCCGTATTGACGCTTGGATGAGGAAAAAGAGAAGGGCTTCTGCTGGTAGGAGTTCTTGCGGATAGGCCATTCTAGGCCTTCGTCTGCGAGTGTCTGTAGCGTCGTGCAGTGGTCCTTCAGAGCGTTGACAGTGTCATTGACGTTTTCCCCGAACAGAGTATCCCAGTGCAGGGGGCGTCAGCAATGCAATCATGTGTGTCCTCTTGCAGGCCTGAAGCTTTGAGCCAGGCGAGGCGGTGAGCAGAAATAGAGGTAGCTGCAGTGTGGGCTGCCGCATCAAAGGCATCGAAAGCTGCCCGCACCTGATGTTTCGTACACTCCTGCAGGTCTAGGAGAGTGGCTGAGGCAACTGCCTGCATCTCCTGGTTGGAGGAGGAAATGGTTGCTTTGAGCTTCTCTACCAGGGTGTCCTGGTACAGGACTTGTTGCAGCTGGTGGGTGGAAACTCTAGCACATAACATCGATCCCTGGAAGGTCTTTTTCCCAATGCCATTGAGGAGTCTTAGTTCTTTGCCAGGCGGAAAGTTGGCTTGTGTCCGCGTGGACTTGGAGCGTTTCAGCGCGGACTCCACGACTGTGGAGTGGTGAGGGAGTTGTGTCTTGTCAAAGCCTGGAGAGGGCTGAACTTGATACTTCGCGTCCAGCTTCCGAGATACTGGTGTCCCTGAGGTAGGGTTCTGCCATAGGGTGAGGAGGTTTTCTTTTAGCAGAGGTTGCACTGGAAGATGCACAGAGGGGCGCGGAGCCTCCAGGAATTTTCTTGTGGCTTGAGTTTCCTGTCGTTGGTCAGACATAGCGCAGGTGCTGGGGAGACTCAGGGCATCTGCGACCTTACGGAGGAACTTGGGATAGGTCAGGTCCTCAGGGTTGCTGAGCAGATCCGCAGGAGGTGCAGGGGGCTCCTGATCTGCGTGTGGCGGGTTATCCCCTGAAGCCACAGATTCTGGGGCAGCATTGTCTTCTGTGTCACTACGGGCAGGTCTGGAGTCCGGCACGGAGGCAAGGGAGGAGCCCTTGGATGGAGCCATGGCGGGGAGCTCACTGGAGACACGGTGGAGGGTTCCTGCTGCAAGGTCCGTGGATGAGTGAGTCCACTGCTCAAACAGGCTGGAGAGGAAAGCTAAAAATTGAGTCGGTGCCTCAGGTGCTCCGGGGGGTCTGGGGACTGTGCTTGAGGCCTCTAAGTTTTGTGGGAGTCTAGGTTGCCCTGGAGAGTCAGCTGCCTCTAAGGGCTGTGGAAGTCCAGGCTGCCTAGGGGGAGTGAATGAAGAAATAAGTGTATCACCCTTCAAATAAATAAGCTAATAGTCCAATGTTAGAAAATGTAGCTATGCATTCATTAGTAGACACTCGTGCCCTTGTAAAATATGCACTAAGATACTTTCATAAAAAGAACCAATGGTCTCAGACTGTAGATAACATTACTCCAGACATGTCTCTTATGAGCTGGATGTTATAATAGCATCAATTGACAGATCATTTAACCCCCGTAACATATATGGTCATCAATGACCATATATGTTACGGGAGTTAAATGATCTGTCAATTCTGACGTCAGTCCCTTTGCCAAAAAGTCTTTCGGAAACCCGCATGCGCGGCGTTTTTTGAAAGAGCAAGATCGCCATTGATAATGCAGTGCAGGTTGAAAAAGCCGAAGTTGCTAAAATACTTCCTGTTTTTGCTACGGTATGCCTATTGTACATAAATTTGCGTCAGTCTTTTTGAACATTGTTTTGTTAGTAACAGTTTTGCATCTTCTTTTTCATAGCGCTAATATATAGATTGCATACCCCCTGAAGAAGAATTGAAATGTGGAACAGGTACCGCTAAGGTGGCGTTGGGGCAACTGCAATATTGGCGCAATTGGAAGTTAAACTGGATCAAAACTTAAGCTAAGTCCAATTTGGTTGAATTTTTTGGTTGAATTTTTTGAAAGTAGCAAACATCTGATACATGATTGAAAGAACCGTAACATATATGGTCATTGATGCTATTATAACATCCAGCTCATAAGAGACATGTCTGGAGTAATGCTATCTACAGTCTGAGACCATTGGTTCTTTTTATGAAAGTATCTTAGTGCATATTTTACAAGGGCACGAGTGTCTACTAATGAATGCATAGCTACATTTTCTAACATTGGACTATTCGCTTATTTATTTGAAGGGTGATACACTTATTTCTTCATTTAGTTATCCCTTTACGAGAAGACCGTTATTTATGCCTAGGGAGAGTAGCTGCAATGTAGTCTTGCATAAGGCTGCATGGGGAGGCATATCTGCTGGCCTTGTAGGCAAAAGCCTCATAGAAATCGTGTCCGCTGCTGCCACTGGAGGGAGAAAAGCTGGCAGGGCTGTGGTGTCGGCGACGACTCCAGTCTCACCGGCGGTGCTGCTTTCAGCCTCTCCGGGAGCTGTCTGAGTCGCTTGTGCTGCTGCTGTGATGTCGGTGAGATTGGCCCCCTTGGCGTCGGCGCAGGCCGGATCGATGCCTCCGCGCCGAGCGTGTCCGCCGGTGGTGGGAGTATCGGCGCCGAGACCTGCTCCTTCTACGATGACGCTTGTCCCGGCGCCGGCCAATGGTGCCACGGGGGGCGGAGCTTGGATCGATTACATCAGCCAAGATGGCCGCCGCCATGGGAGCCTCGTGGATCGACGGGGTCAGTGTTGCCTCAGGTTTCCGGCCAGCGAGGAGGAAGACCCCGGAGGGGGAGAGAGGTTCTGGAACAGCGTGGCTGAAGGAGGAGGCCTGGGATGGTGCACCCAGAGCTGCTGAGGCTGCTGGCATCATTGGGAGTGGCTGAGGAAGCGTGGTCAGAGGCTGCACCGAAGTGGAGGCGCTGGCAGGGCTCAGAATGCTGCCGGAAGCTGCGGAGAGGGCAGGAGGCGGTGATCCTGGGAACAGCTCCCGGAGCACGTTCTTTCTTGATTTTCTTGCCCTTGGGGACATGCGAGCGCAATGCATGCAATTCTCCACCTTGGGAGAGACATCGCAGACATTGATCATGAAGGTCAGTAGAATTCATCTTTCTGGAACAGCCAGGGCATTTTTTAAAACCCGGTTTTGACTGTTTGCTAGGCATGTTGATTGCAGATCCGAATTATGTAGGAGAGAGAAGGTATCCATCTTGCTGGCAAGGCAGAAGAGGTAAAAGGGGCTGGCTAGGGGCGGGCCTAGGGGTAGGGCCAGCTGGAACATGCCCAGAAGGGAAACGCCTTCGGGGCTAGAGAGAGACTACTTCCGTCCTCGGTGCCGTCGGATGACATCACCTAGTGTGGATGACTTCATCCTGCTTGTCCTAGGAGAATTAGCAGTGGAGGGGAAGGGCTTAGATAAAAGTAATTTACCTGCTGAGCAGCCTTCCTGTGGAGGGGTATAGGGGAAGATAATAGAGGAGACCTACTGAAGAGGGATAGAATGAATGCACTTGTGTCAGTTAGAGAACATTGAACTGTATGTGGAAGTGACAGAAAGCCAATGAAGTGACTTAAGTGGAGAGTTTATATGAACATAGCGACATTAGTGGGAAGCTGAGTTTTGAATAGATAAAATTCAGAGAGATGGTTTGGTTTAGTTTAGTTTATGTGTAAATTGAATATACCGCTTAAGAATCTAAGGATTTTCAAAGCAATTTACGATTAAAAAAAAACATTTAAAAATCAGAAAGGCAAAAAGTTACAATGCCTGATTAAAAATAAAGAGACCGATATTCTAAAGCATTTACATGGTTTGCAGACCTGCAAAGTGTGTAAATGCCACTCTTCTGGATATTTGGTTAGTGTTGCTGAATATCTGTGGGTGCCGCCACTAAGCAGTTAGCATCCTGGTGTGCCAGGGGTGTTCCGGGGCAGTACCCATCGCTAACCAGGCACTGGCAATATTGAGCCACTGCCCTGTTAGTGACATGTGACTAAAGTAAGGCACAACACATGCTGGCTTTACGTTAGCTGCAGAAGCTAACTGAGCCGTGGCTGAATATCGCTGCGGCCTGGTAAGCTTCCGGGTCCTGTGGCCAACCCAGATATTAAATGCTGGTGACTGGATATGGCATTGAATATCTGGGTCTAGGATTTAGCACCGGTGGCTAGCTGCTGTAGGAGCACTAGCTGCTAGCACGGAATATTGAGCCCAAAAGTCATAAAAGGAGAAATAAAAGATTACAATGCATCATTACAAAGAAATTGAAAGTATAAAAGAAAAGGTTACAGTGCCATTATCAGAAAGGCATAAATCATGAAAGGGAGGGGGAGAAGGGTAGAGGAAAGGCTATCTCTGAGGTGTATCTGGCTCACCTACAAAAGCTAGGGAGAAAACGTGAATCTTCAGGTCTGATTTGAATTGTGCATGGTTTGGTTCTCTCAAATGAGGAGGGAGGGAGTTCTACAAAGTGGGACTAAAACAGGAGAAAGCTGTCTCTGTGATAGTGTCTGAGAAGCGATTGTATACTGTAGGTAAAATTAATTGATACGGTTTGAATGGCTAGGTCATGCAGCGTTATGTGGAATGAGACGATCAGAGAGAGAAAGTGAATTGTTTGTGTGGAAAACGTAATGAATAATTACGCAGACTGGGCATTGAATTCTGAAATTAATTGGCAAACTAGGCAGTTGCTTAAGATGACAATTTCTTTGGGGGGGGGAAGGGGAAGAGCAGGCCACTCAGAGTTAAAAAAATAGAATTTTACAATCAGAGGGGTGTAAGGCTTAAGGTGTAAGGTTTGCTTAGAGTTCAACACCTTGAACCACTCTGGGGCCGGCCCTGTGGACTATGTCCAGAAATGGTCTAATAGAGCATATTTGTCTGAGAAAAAAAATAGATTCTGTTGTTGTTAAGTGCCGTCGAGTCGGAGTCGACTCATGGCGACCCTCTGGATAGCAATCCTAAATTGTGTTCGGTCTTGAGTCAGGCGGCTCATTGTTGACAGACTGGTACCCGTAGCTGTTGTTATTGTATCTAACCATCTCATTGCTGGCCTTCCTCTTTTGCATTGACCTTCTATCTTGCCAAGCATGATGTCTTTCTCTAATGATCTCTCTCTTCACATGACGTGTCCAAAGTATGAAAGTCGAAGTCTTGTCATCTGAGCTTCTAAAGAAAACTTAGGTTTGATCTCCTCTAGTACTGACTGGTTTGTTCTTCGGGCAATCCATGGTATACACAGTATTCGCTGCCAGCACCATAATTAAAAGGCATCAATTTTCTTCCTGTCTATCTTTTTCACTGTCCAGCTTTCACATCCATATGATGTTATTGAAAATACCATGGCTTGAACAAGTCGAATCTTTGTATGGAGAGAGACATCTCTGCTCTTGAGAATCTTATCTAGGCCTTTCATAGCCATTCTGCCAAGAGCAATGCATCGTCTGATTTCTTGACTGCTTGTTGCTTCTTTATTGATAGTTGATCCAAGTAGGTTAAAGTTGTTCACGATTTCAATTTCTTCTCCTTCAACGATGAACCTGTTGATTATGCCAGTTGTCATGATCTTTGTCTTCTTTACATTAAGGTGCAGGCCCATTTTGAGACTATGTTCTTTGATTGTGAGAAGCAAATGTTTCAGATCATCTTCACTTTTAGCCAGTAATGTGATATCATCAGCATAGCGAAGGGTTTTGATGAGTCTTCCACCAATCTTCACACCTCTGTTGTCTTCATACAATCCTGCTTCTCTGATGATTTGTTCTGCATATAAATTAAACAGGTAGGGGGAAAGTATGCAGCCTTGTCTTACACCTTTGCTTGTTTTAAACCATTCTGTTTCTCCTTGTTCCGTTCAAACTGTTGCTTCATGATCAATGTACAGATTGTGCAAGAGTACGATCAGGTGTTCTGGTATACCCATGCTTCTTAATGTGGCCCAGAGTTTCTCATGGTTTACACAGTCAAAAGCCTTGCTATAGTTGATAAAGCACAAATAGATATCCTTTTGGTATTCCTTAGTCTTTTCAAGGATCCATCTCACATCCGCAATGATGTCTCTCGTTCCTTGCCCTTTCCTGAAATAGATTCTACAACTGTAGAAATTTGTCAGTCAAAGATAAGAGATGAACCAAGTTTAAAACCTAAGATGGTGGGATAGTCAGAAAGAGGAATTGGCTGGTTGTGGATGAGAGGTGTAAGTGAAGGGCGATGCGTTTGACGGGACATCCATTAGTGGGATTTAACTTTATTCCATGAGGCCCCAACCATTGAGCAGTGATGATGTGCAGCAAGGGAGGGCGACAGAGTTGGTATAGTGAACAATTTGGATATCATCAGCAAAGACATATCTGTGAAATCCAAGGCTCTGAATGCTAGTTACAAGGGCGGCGGGGGGGGGGGGGGGGGCAGAAAGAGGTTAAACAGGGTAGGTGCAATAATGGTGCCATAGGGGACACCACAGAGAAGGGAAAAAGTCACAAAAGAAGAAATAGGACCAGTGGCTGTGAAAGTACGGCCTTGCAGATAGGATGAGAACTAATCAAGAACTGTATATCAGTGATTCCTACTTCAAACATTCACTGCAAATCACCGGCTGCACTAAACTTTAATGAGATAATAATAGCAGCTTGATGTTATTCACTCCTGCATTTAAAATTGTTTAATAGAATTTCAGTGGAAAGACTGGGATGAAAATCTGATTGATAAGGATGTCTTTTCTAAGAAGGAACAAAGTTGCATGTGAACTGCTTTCTCTAAGATCTTAGAAGTGAACGGCAAGTGTGAAATGGGACAGTAGTTCTCAGCTTTTGAAGGTTCCAGAGAAACCTGCTTGAGGAAAGGATGAACTTGTTCATGGTCCCATAATGTGGGGGATACTATTAGGAAAAATACTATTGTTAATAATGTTCAAAATAAATGGGAAAAGACTGGTATTTTGATCTTGAATGAGTTGAGAAGAAAAACAATCAGCAGAATTTTAAGATGTTTTCATAGAACTAATAATGCTTGGCAAGGTAGAAGGTCACCGTAAAAGAGGAAGGCCGGCAGTGAGATGTGTTGATACAAAAGCAGCAGCTATGGGTGCTAGTCTGTCAACAATGACTAGTGTCTGCCTGACTGAAGATCGAACAAAGTTTAGGTCAACTATCCAGAGGGTCGCCAGGAGCTGACACCAACTCAGCGAAACTTAACAACAAATTATCTTAGACAAAGAGAACGAGGTTACAGAATTAAAGGAGGACCAGGTATGCATAGGAACCATAGATTGTCTGTCTGGAACTGTGAAACGGTGGGGATCTGGTGAAGTGAACCGAGAGAGATGAGTGCAAAGAGGATGACTCTGTAAACAAAAAAAAGAAGCCAGAGACTGGTGAGGGAGTAGAATCAGAGGCTGGGGATGAGGGACAAGGAGTTTAGTTATTGTCTCAAATACATTAAATAGCTTTTTGTGTTGAGAGATATTTGAGTCTGTTAAAGAAGAATATCGTATTTTCATGCATATAATGTGCACATTATACTTTTGTTTTCATTCTGCCAGACCCCTATGTGCGTTATATGTGAAGGCACATTATATACGAAATTAAGAAAAGAAACACAGAGATGTTTTCCCTTTCTTTACAACTTCTTTATTTTTAAAAAGGGTTCCAGGGGTGATCCAGGAAACTACAGACCGGTGAGCCTGATGTCAGTACCGGGAAAAATGGTAGAAACCATTATAAAGAACAAAATTACTCATCTAGATAATCATGGCTTAATGGGAGACAGCCAACATGGCTTTAGACAAGGAAGATCTTGTCTTACTAATCTGTTATGTTTTTTTGAAGGCGTGAGTAAACAGGTAGACAAAGGTGAGTCGGTTGATATAGTATATCTGGACTTTCAGAAAGCCTTTGCCAAGTTCCCTCATCAGAGACTTTTGGCAAAACTAAAAAGTCATGGGATAGGAGGCAGTGTACTATTGTGGATCAGGAACTGGTTAAAAGATAGAAAGCAGAGAGTAGGGCTAAATGGCCATTTTTCCCAATGGAGAAAGGTGAATAGTGGAGTACCCCAGGGATCTGTGCTGGGTCCGCTGCTTTTTGACATATTCATAAATGACCTGGAAAGGGGAATAACGAGTGAGGTTATCAAATTTGCAAATGACACAAAACTATTTAAAGTTGTTAAAACCCAAGAGGATTGTGGAAAATTGCAAGAAGATCTTGATAAATTGGAAGATTGGGCATCCAAATGGCAGATGAAATTTAATGTGGACAAGTGCAGTTATGCACCTAGGAAAGAACAACCCAAACTATGGTTACACGATGCAAGGTTCCACATTGGGAACCACTACCCAGGAAAAAGATTTGGGCTTCATCGTGGATGACATGTTAAAACCTTCCGCCCAGTGTGCAGCAGTGGCCAAGAGAGCAAATAGAATGCTAGGTATCATAAGGAAAGGAATGTAAAATAAAACAAAGGATATTATAATGTTTCTGTATCATTCCATGGTGCGACCACACCTTGAATATTGTGTGCAATTCTGGTCGCCATATCTTAAAAAGGATATAGTGTTATTAGAAATGGTACAGAGAAGAGCTACCAAAATTGTAAAGGGGATGGAAGGATACTCCTATGAAGAGAAGCTAAAAAGGTTAGGGCTCTTCAACCTGGAAAAGAGACGGCTGAGGGGAGATATGATAGAGGTCTATAATTTAATGAATGGAGTGGAACGGGTAAACGTAGATCGCTAGTTTACGTCATCAGAATATAAAAAGACTAGGGAACATACAATGAAGCTACAGGGTAAGTTATTTAAGACTAATAAGAGAAAATATAATCAAATTCTGGAATTTGTTACCGGAGGATGCAGTAAAAGCTGTTAGTGTAGCTGGGTTTAAAAAAGGGTTGGACAAGTTCCTGGAGGAAAGGTCCATAAACCATTATTAAAAGGGACCCAGGATATCACTGCTTGACCCAATACAAGCACTGTGTCTTTTGGGGAGACTGCTAGGTACTTATGACCTAGATTGGCCACTGTTGGAAACAGGATACTGGGCTTGATGGACCTTAGTCTGACCCAGTATGGCATATCTTATGTTCTTAGGTGTAAATTCAATATGAATCCTTATCAGAGAAAATAATCTTTAAAACTGTCATTCAGAGTTTCAGTCAGAATTATAGTATTCACCAGACAATTTGCTTATATAGTGGTGTCCAATCTTTTGTGCACCTTGATGGCTCACAGTCCACTCAAACGCAGCAATCCACTGCTCAAAGATGCCCTGTGTTACCTACATTACGTTTGTTGATACCCATGCTAGATAGATATACCATATTTTCATGCAAATAAAATGTGTAGGTGCATTCTAGAAAAGAATAGCATCATTTCCGTGCGTTATATGCATGTGCGGTATACTGAGGAGTCGTCCACCAGGACAATCCCTCAGCTTATTGTCCAATCTCAAGCCTTTCATTCTTCACAAAGATTCTTGAGAAGACAGTATACCATCGGCTCCAGGACCATGTCGACACTTATCCCCTGCTGGATCCCCACCAATATGGGTTCTGTTGCAACCACAGTGTCAAATCTTTGCTAACAATACTCCTTGACAACTTACTAAGAGGGATTGGTAGCCTCAAAATGGGATTTCTACTCATCTTTATAGATGTATCTGCGGCCTTTGACACCGTTTCCCACAGCATCCTCCTAGGAAGACTCAGTAACATTGGCCTAAAGAACATGACTCTCAAGTGATTTAACTCATACCTCACAAACAGGCAGCAACAAGTCAGAACAGGCACTGCCACCTCATCCACCTTCCCATACCACAAGGTTCATCTCTATCTGCCCTTCTCGTCAATCTCTACATCAACCTCGTCATCTGTGATGTCATCAGGAAACACAATATCCTATATGTGCTCGTCAACCTCATCATCTGTGATGTCATCAGGAAACACAACATCCTATATGCTATGTATGCTGATGCCTTCATGATTTACACGCCGATCAACCTGGAGAAGCCAGACTATATGACAATTACTTGTCTACAGGAAATGACTGGCTGGCTTTCCCACAACAACCTAAACATCAACTACAAAAAAACAGAAGCCCTCATCATCACATGCAAAATCACCTTTACCTCCTCACATTCTATCAACTTGCCTAATTGCTCTGTACCCATAAGGAAAGCGGTAAAATACCTTGGAATTACCTTGGACTGCAACCTTAACTTCCAATTACACATCAACAAGACCACCAGAAATGCATACTACAAGATGGCCACAATACGAAGACTTAAACCCCTCCTCAGCCATGATCACTTCAGGACAGTCTTCCAGGCCATCATAACACCCATTCTGGACTGATGCAACTCCATCATCTTCCCAAGCAAACCACCAGACCTTTGCAGATGGCTCAAAATACAGTTGTCCGCATAATTCTAGGCTCCACTAGGCACGACCATGTTACCCCCTTCTTGATCAACTTCACTGGCTCCCAATCACATCACACATCTGCTTCAAAACCATATTAAACAGTTTAAAATCAAATACAACATATCTGCTGACAGCCTCAAGAACCTCATCTCTTATGACACCAGAACCAGACCCAGGAGACGCAGTGCGATCGACACCATACGAACACCATCATCACACTCCAAAACCATCCAAGCTACATCTTCAAGAGCTTACTCCCTAGTGGCACCAATCCTTTGGAACAGCTTTCCAGATGCCCTAAGAGCCACCACAGACATAAAGGACTTCCGAAAACAGCTAAAGACACTACTCTTCAGGGATCACTTTGACACAACCGCCTAGGACATCACAGCCACTGAAAATCAAGACCATTAACTGCTTGACATACTGTATATAACTAATGAAGTAAAGTTGCATTACTGAATGAATCCTGCATGCTTTTCCCCCTTTTTTACTGATCTTGTACTTCCCTGTAGTAATCATGTAAACCGCTTTGATTGAAGGAAAAGGCTGTATAGGGCTGTGTGCCCTTAGTTAATATGTTCTAAACTGTTCATTGTTCTAAACTGTTCATTGTAAATAATAATAATAATTTTCATTATTATTATCATTTTGTTATCTGTAAACCGCCCTGATCTCTGGAAGGGGTGGTATAGAAAAATGTATAAATAAATAAATAAATAAATAAAACCTGTTAAATAAATAAACAAATAAATAAATTTGTGTGAAAATACGGTAGTAGGATTTTATGCTTATTGGATAGAAATAATGTGTTAGTTTTACACAGCTGAAGATGATCTGAAAATCCTGATTTTTGTCACAGACATTCTGCATGCCAAACCTGTCTCTTTAAAATATGGAGTCCTTGATGGAACCACTTGCTGTTGTGGGCTGGCTTAATTTCCAGAGTTCTTGTAGGAGCTAACTCATTTAAGGCTTGAGACAAGCTGAAGTTCCAGGTGGTAACTTGACTATCCAAATTTAATGTGGTCAAATCAAGAGGAAAAAAAGTAGTCATGGTAATGACCATGTCTGCAAAAATAGCAGAAATATTTCATACAGTTCAGCAGGAGACCAACAAGGAGCAGGTTACAGTAGTCAAAGCAGGAGGTGATGATAGAGTGAATAAGGATTTTGATAGTGTGCTTTGTAAAGAAGGGACAAATGTTGCTGATGTTATAGAGAAGGAAACAAGAGGTTTCAGTTATCTATTGGATATCTGGAGAGGAATAGAGAGAGAAGTCAAAGATGACCCTGAGGTTACAGGCCAGGGAGGCAGGGAGTATGACAGTGCTATCCACAGAAAAAGGAGGAAGGGGTAGGTGGGTTTAGAGGGAAAGATAAGAAGCTCAGTCTTGGTCATATTTAGTTTCAGATGGTGGCGGGATATCCAGGCAGCCATGTCAGACAAGCAGGCTGAGATTGGGGCCTGGATTCTTGGAGACATTTTTGGTGCAGGGAGTATATGAAGGAGAAGGTGGTGACTGACCGTGTCAAAACCTGCAAAAAGATCAAGAAAGATGAGGAGTGAGTAGGAGCCTTTGGATCTGGTCAGGTCACTGAAAGCTTTGGCAAGGGCCATTTCTGTACTGTGTAGAAGATGAAAGCCAGATGGAGTGGATCCAGGATGGATCGAGATGAAACAAAATCAAGGCAGTGATGGTGAACCGCACATTCAAATAGTATGGCTGTTTAATGGAGGAGGGAGATGGAACAATAATTGGAAGGGCAGGTAGGGCCCAGTACAGGCGTTTTTGAGGAGTGGAATAACCATAGAATGTTTGAAGGCAACAGGGACTGTCTCTGAACAGCGCTGTGTACGATTTGTAGCACTACAAATGAGGAGGAGGAGAAAGAGTAGTAATGTATTTTCACCTCTTTTTGCTTCTAGATCCCTGCACCACCTTAGGCTGCAGGAAAGCTTAGCAAATTCTACAGCAGATTTTCATGATTCTGCTGCAATTATGTGTCAGATTTGAACACCTATAAAAACAACTTAATCTTTCTAAGGAGTAGATTTACTAAAAGGCGCTATTGCATTACTGCATGCTAATCAATGCAATGGGACCTATTTATTAATAATATGCATTAGCGGCATGGGTGTTGCAGACTTTCAGAAATCTAGCTCTAAATATATACAACAAAGCCAATTTTATTGAAACTCTTTTACATGATATTTAAACTATATCCAAAATTTATCATCCATAACTATTTACCTAGACCTAACTATGAAATGTCATTTTGGTTTTGAATTAAAACGCAGTAGGACCAGTCCTTCATATATTTTTTTGTAAAATTTCTTATGTTCTTTTCAAGTATACAAGTTTATGGTTGCCTATTTTGCGTTTGGAATTGGCAACATTTGCTCAGCTGAATTTATTAAAAAATGTTTTATTGCTTTGGTAGCAAGTGTTCTAAGTGGATCACAATTTAAAAACTATTTTCAGGGACTTACACACATACTTTAGCCATTTGCTATTCTATATGTGCATAAGACAGATCATGCAGACTTTTATATGGGCATCCTCAGGGGCGGAGTTTGAGCGGAGCATGGGCAGGGATCAAATGTATATGTGTAAGTTATAAGTGCGTTCTTTAGAAATTTAGGCACAGGCATTTAACCTGAGGGCTGGGGTACATACCCACAACTATCTTTAACACATGTTTTTACACCACTTCTGCCCCTATTTTATAACCTAAAGTTTATGCATACTTTACTGTATAAAATAGGCCTCAAATGTGTTCAAGTTAACTCCACGGGAGTTTATAAAATTACCCTCATAGAGTGCATGCCTAAATTTGCCACTTTTTTGTAGCAGGGATAAATTTGTGCCTTGGCATTTGTGCACTGGATCTGGGAGATTATTTTATAAAAGCAACGAGGTGCTTAGGTTAAGCCTATTTTATTGACTGCTCACAGAGATGTTCTATTATAAAATATCCCCCCTAAATGAAATGAATATATACACACAATGCTACAGACAGACACAACAAATGGCAGTAATTTTGATTTGTAATAGGTATATGTATGAGGGCCAACCATTGCAGTGCTGGGGTTCCCACAGATGGGGCTGATGCTACCATCAGGTGAACTAGGCAGCCATCTAGGGTGCTGGCCCTCTGGTGGTGCCTATTGCTGCCCATCTGGGGCCAAGTAGCAGCAGCAATGGACACAAACAGTCCTGTTTTGTTTTGTTTTTTATACTGTGCTCTTTAGAATCAGTGCAGTTTACATGTATTCTAACACGTACTTTTTTTTTTTATTCCCTTGTCTCTGAAGGGCTCACAATCTAAGGGGCATGTTTACTAAACTGCGTTAGTGTGATTCGCGTTAGGATCCGCGGTACAGGCAGAAATCCTAAATAAGGACATGGGCGGTACATCGTTACCGATAACGCGCGTTACCAGGCGCCATAGCCTAATGAGCATTAAAAAACATTGTGTAGAGCGCCACGCAACGCGCGCCCATAAGGCATCTGATAAGGTGTCTAGCAAGGCATCTAGACTGTAGCACAATGGTTAATGCACTGACTAATGGTGCAGAGGATGTGAGTTCAATCGCCCTGTGGGTCTAATGAGTAAAGCTGGCTGAGACATCACCTTTTACTCAAAATCAGTGCTGTTTGAAGCATTTTGTTTGTTAATTTTAATTAGTGCTGCCAGCAAACACACCCTCACAGGGCCGTAACCTAAGGTGCCGCATAAGGCATCCTATAAGGCACCCCAGAGGGCACATTATAAAGTGCACTGTCCGCCAAGGCACCCTAGAATGTCCCCTATTGGGCACCCCACAGGGCGCAGTATAGGGTCCCGCATTGGGCACTGTATAGGGCACCTGATGAGGCACCGTAAGGAGACAGCACTGTGAGGGTTTGTTGCTGGCAGCACCAATTTAAATTAAAAAAAGAAAATGCCTCAGACAGCCCTACCAAATAACCCCACTGTGGGATTAAACCCATGACCCCTGGCTCCATAGGCAGTGAAGTAACTAGTGGGCCACATCGCTAGTGCTACTAACAAATCCCTGGCTGGCTGCTGAAGGACGTCAGGTCACCACACAAACTGTCTGCTGTGGTGGTCAGGATTTGGGTTATCCCACCCATACCCATGGTGCACTGCACATGCAGATCTGCAGTCTATAGATGAACACAAGATGGGGTATGCACCCCCACAGCACATCAGCCTGGTAGGGGGAACTGACTGTGTGTCTCACTGGCACAGAGTAGCTACAGACAGTAACCCAACAGGGTGCCCTATACGGTGCATGAAAAGGTGCCTAGCAAGGCATCTAGAGCTACGGCACAATGGTTAATACACTGACTAATGGTGCAGGGGTTGTGAGTTCAATCCCCCTGTGGGTCTAATGAGTAAAGCTGGCAGAGACATCACTGTTTACTTTAAATCAGTGCTGTCAGAAGCAGTTATTTTGTTAACTTTAATTAGTGCTGCCAGCAAACACACCCTCACGGGGCCATAACCTAAGGTGCCGCATATGGCACCCTATAAGGCACCCCAGAGGGCACATTATAAAGTGCACTGTCCGCCAAGGCACCGTAGAATGCCCCCTATGGGCCACCCCACAGGGCGCATCAAAGGGTGCCTCATAGGGCACGTGAAAGGGTGCCTGATGAGGCACCGTAAGGAGACAGCACTGTGAGGGTGATGTAGCTGGCAGCACAACTTCAAATAACAAAAAGAATATGCCTCACACAGCCCCACCAAATAGCCCCACTGTGGGCTCCAAACCATGACATATGGCTTCACAGGCAGTGAAGTAACTAGTGGGCTATATCGCTAGTGTGACTAACAAATCCCTAATAACGATGCGGGCAACCTATGGAGTATAACTGTCAAATGTTCAAAAGTCGCACTCCAGATCAACAACAGGTTCTCTACGTACAAACCCAGAATGCCTGCCAATCAAACAAACCAAGGTCTCACCAAACAAGGGCATATGGCAAACACGATCAAGACCAAGGTCAAGATCATTACCAAAAACAAAAAGCCCAATAACATCACCGACCTTGTCAAACACTGAAAGCTACTGGCAAAATCCAAGGAAACACTCAACTTACTATGAATACGTGGATACAGACTAGCCAGATGCCTGTTCCCCCAGCACTAACAAATCCCTGGCTGGCAGCTGAAGGACGTCAGGTCACCACACAAACTGTCTGCTGGGGTGGCCAGGATATGGGTTAACCCACTCATACGCATGGTGCACTGCACATGCAGATCAGCAGTCTACAGAGGGTCCCGTGTTGCGGGATGCACCCCCCCAGCACATCAGCCTGGTTGTGTGTCCTGACCATGTGCAACCCCACAGCCCCTCAGCCTGGTGGGGGTTCTGACCGTGTGTGTTACTGCCACAGAGTGGCTACCGTCCGTCACAGTGGATGGGTCCTGTGCTCACCCTGAGGGTGAGGTGGGGTGCCCAGCACCATTTCCGCTGCACCTGGCATTTCTGCGATGGGCTATGCTACAGATCCCCATCGGTACCTCTGTGTGATAGGTGGCCCCTGCAGATACCCTTAGCATTTGCCTGTGTCCATCTGTACATCATGTCTTGCCCCTGTGGACTGTGATGCACCCGGAATAGTTTATACACTGTGTGGGTGCCATGGTCACATGATTTCAGGTCCAAGGGGGGGGGGGGCAGGGGGGCTTTGGGCCCATAGGCGGTTTACGTACCAACACCCAACCCACCCTCTGTGGCTCAGGATGGGAAACATGGTTTCCAATAACGGGTCAACATTTTACCCCCCTACATTGATGACAGTAGAGGGGACCATTCACCCCAGTCCTGCCGGGGAATGGACACCCCACCAGGGCAGTCTATGCAGATCTGTACGCCTCGATACATTGGGCAATGACAGACAGACAGTAGACTCAGTACTGCGCAGCTGTCACACACCACTATCTGACATCCTCCAGCAGCAAGCAAAGTGAGTCACCAGCCGCTGCACCCTGCAAGGTGTTTCAGCCACACACATACTAATTGCAGACAGCCTGCTTGCTAGTCCATGTTCCTGGAGGTGACGTGTGCACCCACACCTGGGATGTGCACACACCCACCAAGCAGATAGGTCAGTGATAGGGCTCCAGAGGACAGAGCCCATATATCTCACTTCAGAAGAACATTATGTAGCACTATGGGGGAACCCAGCCATGCCATGGTCACTGCACAGGGTGAGCATGACCAACCAGCAGAACATGCCATGGCTACCCTGTCCGTGTAGGTGGTGGGCAGGCCCTACAATGTCCCGGCCATTGCCCTGGGCCCTGTGCAGGTGCATCCTGCCCAGGCCACTCTCTCCGGCTATACCCACAGTACCTTGCTCCTCATTATGCACATTGGCAGGCCAATACTTGCAACAGTGCTAGCGGTGTGTGCTGCAGAGGGTGTTGGCAAACGCAACACACTGCATAGACTGATGCACACCCCCACACCTATTCCAGTATAGTGCACCAATATAGGCTTTTGGCAGGCCAGGACACCGCACCAGTTCTGGGCACAGTGCAGGCATGGCTATGGTATGCTGTACTGTTGGGGTCTCTTCCCAAGGTGGTGGACACTGTCAGGTTCCAGACATGACAATCTTGCTCCCTCCATAAGAGCAATCAAGGACCTCAAGCAATTTAGAAAAGCTATAAAACACCACCTGTTCCTCTTACACTTCTCCCAACACCAGTTACCATCTCCTACCCTCTCAACTTTTCCTAAGCCCCCTTTATAAACCAAAATTGATCTGATCCATCTCTTCTGTATAACAAGAAATCTACCATTGTATATAGTTGTATAATTAAGATGTACAAAGTTCTCCTAAGTTGAATCCTGTTAGATCTCCTGTTACATGTAAGCTCACGACAGCATATTGCTATCTGTGAGCACGTTATGTTTACTGTAAACCGTGCTGATGAGAAAGAGCGCGGTACATAAGAACATTAAATAAATAAATAAAATAAATAAAAATGACACACACTCCACAGACATCACAGAGGTTGGTATGGTACAGCACACTGGGCCGCTTGTGCTAACATTAGGGATTGCTATGTGCCAGTTATCATAGCAACCTTTTGCTATCTGTGTACCGTATTCCCTGGTTTTGGATGTCATTGCTAGGGTATGCAAGTGCTAGTATTGGGAGATGCACACAGGGCCCAACATCCTGCCTCTCCAGGACGCTGTGGCTAATGGGGCCTGTGGGTGCGGGTGTTTCCGCCCCTGTGGATCAATGCTCTTGGACAGGGGTTCCCAACTCCGGTCCTGGTGGGCCCCACCATGTTCGGGTTTTCATGCTGTTCCTGATGAATATGCATGAGATACATCTGCATACCATGGGGGCAGCACATGGACATACAGCACAGGCATCTTTATTGCAGACAGCATGGAACCTGAATGTTGTTTGGACCTCCATGACTGCCTTTGGGAGACTCTGCTCTCGGTAATGTGCTTGTTTGTGGTGTCTGTGCTCTGTACGGTAAAATGTAGGTGTTCCAAGCATGTTTATTCTATCAGCAATACAAGGTTCCATCTTTCTTACCACGGTTTATTACTGGTAAAAGGTATGGGGACAGAGTTGGCAGGGACCACAGCTTGGGATTGAACCTGTGACCTTCAGCTCCTGAGCACACTGGCTGTGCTTACTGCGCCACAGGGATAGATAATTACCTGGAGCTACCATGACTGTTTGTCATACTGAGCCTGTCTGTTGCAGTGCAAGGCATAGACCCGGCTAGGCCATGGTCTGCCGCAGCCAGGTGCCACTGCCCCCTCTACCATCTGTACGCCCTCCGCCACCATGCTAACATGTCCTTCTATTTATTTATTATTTATTTATTATAGTTTCTTATATACCGCGCTGTTCGGTATCAGCGCAGTTTACATCACAACACAACGACCATAACAACAAGCTGTCTGGTTTTACATCGAACAGGAATACAAACTTGGACAACAGGGTGACACTATTGGACAAACTGTTGGAAACAGCATGACACCTGCATGATTTGTAGCCCTCCCGGGCTGCATTTGGCAGACTCTGCTCTCGGTAATGCGCCTGTTTGTGGTGTCTGTGCTCTGTGCGGTAAAATGTAGGTGTTCCAAGCATGTTTATTCTATCAGCAATAGAAGGTTCCATCTTTCTTACCGCGGTTTCTTACTGGTAAAAAGTATGGGAACAGAGTTGGCAGGGACCACAGCTCAGGATTGAACCTGTGACCTTCAGCTTCTGAGTGCACTGGCTGTGCTTACTGCGCCACACAGACAGATCATTCCCTGGAGGTACCATGACTGTTTGTCCTACTGAGCCCGTCTGTTGCAGTGCATGGCACCCACCTACATGGGTCTGGGCTGTGGCCTGCTATGGTCAGATGTCACTGCCCCCTCCGCCACCGGTACCCCTCCGCCACCATGCTGCCATGCCCTTCTGCTGGTGGTGCTGGTGGTGGGCAGTCTCGGGCCATCCAGTGTGCGTGTAGGCAGCTGCCTATAGTATGGGTGGTGGGGTAGGGGTGCCTGGATGGACACCCACACTTCCCCGCAGCACCGCCTGCCACTGTTCTGTGCCCTTAGGGGTGGCTACTGGGTACTGTCCCCTGTGACACTGCAGGGGACACACTCATGCCCCTGTTGGGCCCTCAACAGTTGCAGTCTGGCTCTACTGTTTATGCATTCCTATGGGCCAAACTGAGCATCCCCCTAGTCCCCACTGTGGCCCAGCTGCACCACAGCATGTGCCGCCTGCAGCCCTCTGTATCCCCTTTTCCAGCATCTGCCCAGTTGCCCTTTCCGACATGCCCACCCTGCTGTTGCGGAACATGTGCACGCCATGGGGAACCTGTTCAGTAACAAGGGGAAGCCCTGATCTGTGCTATTTCACTGTGGCATCATTCACCTTCTATGGTGACAGAGCATACATCCTTCCACAGTTAATATCTTTTTCTGAGGCTTTCTCAGTGGTATTTTTGGCTGTTTCCCATTTATATCACTATTGGCTAGCTTGGTTATGTTATTTTCCTCGTTTCTTATGGTCATTTTCACTGCTTATTTGCCCTTTTGTTCCGTGCACATGTATCACACTTATCACGTTTTGTGGGTTTCCCTGCCTATGCTGTACATTGCTGACACTGAAATGATTTCCCTCCCCTGCAAATGTGCATCTACCGGCAGGTTTTCAATCGCGGTAGGATTCAGCCCTTGAGTTCAGTGCGTTGGTGTGCCTGGAGCCTCTCCCCGCCCACACTCCACCCATTGACCCCTTCTCTCCGCCCTCTCTCCACCTTCTGCGGTGTTTTACCGCGCCGCGGAACTTTACGATCATTAACTTACGTTAACGCGCGTTACGTTAACGTTACTTAACGATCGTTAATGTTACATTACGCGCGTTATGTACCATTACCGCAGTTTAGTAAACATGCCCCTAAGTGTACCTGAGGCAATGAAGGGTTAAGTGGCTTGCCCAAGGCCACAGGGAGTGGCCATGGGACTAGAGACCCTCCAGCCTGAGGTTGCTTGTCCCCATGTGGTAATTGAACCCCTGGCCTTCTGGCCTGAGGTAACCTGTCCCAACCACTGAGCCACTCCTCCCACGATGCTTATTGTTAAAATTTGGTGCCACGGGGCTGTTTGCTTCTGCCCTTCTGATGCTGACTTTCTGCTGCATAAAGGAAGCCAGAATTGGGTGTTGGAGAGGGGGCAGAACCAAACAGTCCCATGGTGCCAAAGTTGAAAAGTAAGAACCACGGGGCTGTTCGCGCTGATTGCCACCGCTGCCTGTACCCGGAGAGAGTCAGCAACAGTGGCAATGGGTGCCTCATCTTCTTGCACCAGCCCTGTCCACAGAAGTAGGATGCACAGGTCTAGGGTGGTAGGGAAGATAGATGGAACTACTGTGCCCACTCCTGCAAACCAGCCAACAATGCCAACAATGCACCTTAAAAGGGAATTACTCTTCAGCCAATAGACTGGTAAAGGTTATGCTATGGAAGAAGGGATTAGCAAAAAATGCCAATTGTGGATCGAGGAGGATAGCAACATCAAAAATCAAAGCATCATTGCAAAAAATCTTCAAGCTCAAACTCATTCGTACAAAAAAGAGAAAAGGATCTCAGACCAGCCAGAGGTCAAAGTCATAGGCACTCGGTAAATGAATACTCAGACCGTGACTCATCAACGACTGTGAAAAACTCCTGTGAGTATGCTCACTTTTTATTTTTATTTATTTATTTATTTAACATTTTTTATATACCGCCTTTCATATTCTCAAAGCGGTTTACATGGAACATAACTTTGTATACACAGAACTTTAGGAACTATTTACAATAACAGTTAACTTATTTGTAATCGTAATATAACTATTTACATAATGGACTCAACATTTCCCGAGGAGTTGGATTTTTAACATTTGTTATGATCTTGCCGTTAGTTAAGATGTAAGGGCTTGAAATGCTCAGAGAAGAGGTGGGTCTTCAAGGCTTTTCTGAAGTCAGTAATATCCATGATGATTCTCAGGTGATGAAGGAGGGAGTTCCATAAAGTCGGGATGGAGAGCTCAAATACTCTGAGCAGGGTTTTCTGGAGGGTGCTTGTGGGTGTCTTGGGGGTTGCCAGAGAGTTTTGGTGTGGTGTCCTTCTTGATCTATTGTCAGGGATATTTTGCTCATATTTTACTTTTCTTGTTACTACTTTCAATTCTTTATCAACATGCCTTTCATCCTCAGAGCATATTCGCCAATGATCAATCAAACAATTAAACTAAAATTATCAGCACTTAGCTTTTCAGAAGGCTTAAAGTAGCAGTTCTCTCACTTGGTTTGCAGCTTGTCGTGCTGTGAGGGATTGCGTGCATCAGTGATGCTGAGAGCTAAAATGCGCATGAAATGAGAGTCAGAAGCTGCGCATGAAATGAGAGTCAGAAGCTGTAAAGATGTCTTACACATTGGAACATGGAACGTACGAAGCATGAACCAAGGGAAGTTGGAGGTGGTCAAGAATGAAATGGAACGTGTACAATTTGATCTGTTGGGTGTCAGCGAACTGAAATGGACTGGCATGGGGCACTTTGCATCAGATGATCACATGGTCTACTATGCTGGAAATGAAAGACAAAGAAGAAATGGTGTTGCATTTATAATAAAGAAGAAACTTGCAAGAACTGTAATGAAATACAATGCAGTCAGCGAACGCTTAATCTCTATTCGTCTACGAGGATTGCCTATCAACACAACTATAATTCAAGTATATGCCCCAACAACAGCTGCAGAAGAGAATGAAATTGAAGAGTTCTATGAACAACTACAAGCTGAAATTGACAGAACATGCAAACAGGGTATCCTGATAGTCATGGGTGACTGGAACGCAAAGGTTGGCAACAAAGAAGAAGGCAAAGTAGTTGGAAAATATGGACTTGGCAATAGAAATGAAGCTGGAGAAAGACTGATAGAATTCTGCAAGACCAATGATCTATTCATCTCAAACACCTTCTTCCAGCAACACAAGCGGCGACTGTACACATGGACTTCACCCAATGGATTGTATAAAAATCAAATTGACTACATCTGTGGAAGTCAACGATGGAAAAGCTCTGTAACATCAACAAGGACAAAACCTGGAGCTGACTGTGGTACAGATCATCAACTACTAGTATGCAAACTCAAGCTAAAGTTGAAAAAGAGCAAACCACTCATGAATGCAGCAAAATATGACCTTGAGAAAATACCACTGGAATTTAAAGACTGCCTGCAAAATCGATTTGCTGCTTTAGATACAAATGACAGAGCTCCGGAAGAGTTATGGAATGACATCAAGAAGGTTGGTTTGGAAGAAAGCGAGAAGTCTCTACAAAAGGTGAAAAAGCAAAAACGACCAAAATGGATGACGGAAGAAACTCTGAAAGTTGCCCAGAAACGCAGAGAAGCTAAAGCCAGAGGAGAAAGAAAGACAATGACAGAACTCAACAGAGATTTCCAATGTGCAGCAAGACAGGACAAGGCAAAGTACTACAATGACGCATGTAAGAAAATAGAAGCAGAAACTATTAGAGGAAGAACAAGATTGGCTTTCCTAAAGCTACGAGAGTTAAAGAAAAAGTTCCAGCCTCGAATTGGAATGTTACAAGATGCTCAAGGTTCTATGTTGAATGATGCTGACAAGATCAAGAAAAGGTGGAAGGAATATACAGAGTTTTTATATGATAAAGATCAAGTGGACCAACAGCCGTTTCAACCTGTACCTTATGATCGGGAACCATTGGTGATGAAAGAAGAAGTTGAAGCAGCATTGAAAGCCTTATCAAAGAACAAAGCACCAGGCATTGATAGCATTCCCATAGAAGTATTGCAGCAATCTGATGCAGCTGTTACCGTACTCACAAGGCTCTGCCAAGAAATATGGAAGACAACATCATGGCCAACTGACTGGAAAAGATCTGTGTTTATACCAATACTAAAGAAAGGTGATCCAACTAACTGTGGAAATTATCGCACAATCGCTCTGATCCCACATGCCAGCAAGATTCTACTGAAGATTATTCTAAAGAGACTACAACCATACCTGGAACAAGAACTACCTGAAGTGCAAGCAGTGTTCAGGAAAGGGCGAGGAACGAGAGACATCATTGCAGATGTGAGATGGATCCTTGAAAAGACTAAAGAATACCAAAAGGATATCTATTTGTGCTTTATCAACTATAGCAAGGCTTTTGACTGTGTAAACCATGAGAAACTCTGGGCCACATTAAGAAGCATGGGTATACCAGAACACCTGATCGTTCTCTTGCGCAATCTGTACATTGATCAAGAAGCAACAGTTTGAACGGAACAAGGAGAAACAGAATTGTTTATTGTTTATATAACATTTGATATACCGCCCCCCGTTACATCGGGGCGGTTTACAATATAAATAAAAACATCAAATCAGAAACAGAAAGAGAAAGTTACAATTACTTGAAGGAGGAAGAAAGGGAAGCAGAGGACAGGGGAAATTAGAAAAATAGAGTCAGGAGAGTCAGCTAGATCCAGGAGAGGCACAGGAGAACAGATGAGTTTTGAGAAGGGAGCGAAATTTAGGATATGATTCTTCCAGTCGGAGGGCAGTGGGTAGTGAGTTCCAGAGGGAGGGACCAAGGTAGAAGAATGCTGATTTACGGGTGGATTGGAGATGTGCACGGGAAGGGGCTGGAAGGTGAAGGCGATTGATATGAATGGACCAGAGGCTTCGAGAAGGGACATGGAAGGAGAGCAAATCGGAAAGGTATTGGGGTCTATGGAGGTAAATGGCTCGATGGACCAGGGTAAGGACCTTGTAAGGGATCCGGAATTGTAGTGGCAGCCAGTGAAGGTGTTGTAGAAGGGGGGTGACGTGATCGCGTGAAGAGGCATGTAGAAGCATCCGGGCAGCCGTGTTTTGAATTAACTGTAGTCGATGTAACTGATACTGAGGGATACCGGCATAAATAGAATTACAGAAATCTAATCGTGTTATGACTAATGAAAGAAGAAGGGTAGTGAGTGCCTGAGGAGATAGGAAAGGTCGAATGGCACGAATCTGCCGAAGGCAGTAAAAGGAACGCTGAGAAATAGAGGAAATGTGATCGTGAAACGTGAGTGCACTATCAAGAATGACACCAAGATACCTAAGTTTGGGTACTGTGAAAATAGAGACACCAGAAAGAGAAGGTGTAAGAGGCGGAGTGGGGGAACCATGGGTGAACAAAACAGCAGCCGTTTTGGAGATATTCAGAACTAGACAATTTGAGGAGAGCCAAGAGGAAACTGAGGATAAACAGACCTCCAGTGGAGTGATATCAGGATGGGATGAGGAAGTGTGGTGCAGAAGGAGAATATCGTCAGCATAATAATAGCCCGAAATACCCAACTGCTGGACAAGGAGTGAAAGAGGGGCTAGAAAAAGATTGAATAACAAGGGAGCCAAAATAGAGCCCTGAGGAACACCACAGGTAGAGGAGAGTGGTCTGAGGTGGAAAGACCATAAGTAACTGCAAATGAACGAGAAAATAGAAAAGAATGAAACCACCGATATACAGCACCACGAATACCCGCATCCCGCAAACGAGAGAGAAGAAGGGGGTGATCCACAAGATCGAAGAGAGGTCGAGGGACACAGAATGGTTTAAAATAAGCAAAGGTGTAAGACAAGGCTGCATACTTCCCCCCTACCTGTTTAAATTATATGCAGAACAAATCATCAGAGAAGCAGGATTGTATGAAGACAACAGAGGTGTGAAGATTGGTGGAAGACTCATCAACAACCTTCGCTATGCTGATGATACCACATTACTGGCTGAAAGTGAAGATGATCTGAAACATTTGCTTCTCACAATCAAAGAACATAGTCTCAAAATGGGCCTGCACCTTAATGTAAAGAAGACAAAGATCATGACAACTGGCATAATCAACAGGTTCATCATTGAAGGAGAAGAAATTGAAATTGTGAACAACTTTAACCTACTTGAATCAACTATCAATAAAGAAGCAACAAGCAGTCAAGAAATCAGACGACGCATTGCTCTTGGCAGAATGGCTATGAAAGACCTAGATAAGATTCTCAAGAGCAGAGATGTCTCTTTCCATACAAAGATTCGACTTGTTCAAGCCATGGTATTTTCAATAACATCATATGGATGTGAAAGCTGGACAGTGAAAAAGACAGATAGGAAGAAAATTGATGCCTTTGAATTATGGTGCTGGCAGCGAATACTGTGTATACCATGGACTGCCCGAAGAACAAACCAGTCGGTACTAGAGGAGATCAAACCTAAGCTTTCTTTAGAAGCTCAGATGACAAGACTTCGACTTTCATACTTTGGACACATCATGCGAAGATAGAGATCATTAGAGAAAGACATTATGCTTGGCAAGATAGATGGTCAACGCAAAAGAGGAAGGCCAGCAATGAGATGGATCGATACAATAACAGCAGCTACAGGTGCCAGTCTGTCAACAATGAGCCGCCTGACTGAAGACCGAACACAATTTAGGATAGCTATCCAGAGGGTCGCCATGAGTCGACTCTGACTCGACGGCACTTAACAACAACAACAACAAAGTAGCAGCTATTTCCAACAGATGATCCCCTACGTCGCTCAAGATGTCTACCCAGGCGTTTCACCTAACGCTTCCTCAGGGGATCAGATCCCAATTACAGAAATAATGCTGTGAGGGATAAAAGGCAAATCAAATTAAACAAACACACACAAACACACCGCTTTTCAAACTTTCCAGAATGATTTGAAATGATGGCAAGAACCATCAGACTACAAACATGCAGCCACCCACACCTGGTGACTCTTAAAACCCAAAGTACTATTCTCAAAATTCACAGCCACCTTCCCAGTATCAAAGCTCCCTTGCTACATATACAAATTAATAAAATAAATGATCCCGCTTTAAAAAAAATATGTGCATTGTCTATTCATACCTGCTGTACCTGCTTACGCTACTGGCGATACATGCTCTCCCATAGTTACAAAAGAACACCACTCACGCGTGCATTTTTAAGGGCCATTCCACTGGTACCTCACTCATAATTTAAAGGGCTCAAAACAGAGCTAGGTTCAAACATTACAACGTCTGAGCCTGCCCTATTAGCATCCCACATAGCTTCCGAAACCATCAGCGACTATTCAAACAAACAATTGATCATATGTTGCCTGGTCATACTTGCTGTGCCAAATCTACATCTCCCAGCTAGTGCTACGGCGATATGTGCTCTTTCAGAAGTACAAAAGAACTCCACACATGCGTGCGGTTTTAAGGGCCATTTTTCCGGTCATCCTCAAAATTTAAAGGGCTTGGAACAGAGCAACACAGCACACAAACCTGCCCTATTAATATTCCACATAAATTTCATAACCATCTGTAAATGTTCAAACATACCATAAATATCCAAAGCTCTCCGCACTCACACACCCGAGCACGTAAAATCATGCCTCTAGTGCTGACAAAGATCCCAATCATGCCACATCGCCTCTTATTCCGAATTTTAAGGAGCTCAAAACAAGGCAAAGTTCAAACATCAGAACGCTCAAACATGCCCTATTAGCACCCCATATGCTTTCCAAAACCACCTACATGTATCCTAGCATACCGTACATATCCATTTAAAGCTCTTTTATTCACACACTCGAACATGCAAAATCATGCCAAAATACTGACAGCGATCCCGGTCATGCCACATCGCTCAGAAACAGAACCAGAAGGAAAACAGTAGAGATACGAGTGAAAGCCTGTAGCTCTAACTAAGGGTCACTAGATGCCAGAGTCACACAGCCCTGTCAGTGTAATCGCTTTCTTACTTTGACTGCCTCGTCCCCCCCCTAAGCATACTGATGGGCTCTTTTGTTCCAGTGGGTGGAAATCTAATTGGCCGAGAAATAGAAACAGAGTCACTAAAGGGCCAGTGCAGTAAACTATGCTGTTCATTAGCACAGCAGTATACTCTTGATTTTCTCGTGCTAATCTTACCCCCAATGCAGGAAGAAGGATGAGGATGGGGAAATCAGCATAAGAAAACTTAGCTAGAGGGTCACACAGTGGGTATCCAAAATGCATGCAAATCACTGAATGAAAAACTGCACCAGATATAAATAAATAAATTTTAAAAAAACAAAAAACAACTTACACTAAGATATAATGTGGGTTTTTTTTTTTTGCTTTGTTTTTTAGCACTGAATCTTTATGCCAACTCAGGCTGCATAAGGATGCAGCATGTGAGCAGAGGATGATCTGAGGTGAAGTGCGGTATTTCAGTTCGGAACACCCAAAATCCCATCCGATCCCCAACCCACAGAAATTGTCATTGGTGTCCCAAGTGGGCCCCTGGGTTCCCCCTAACTGTCCATGATGGCCCAATTGGTTCCCTCTTCCAGACCTTCACTAACTCCATCCCCCCATGCACCTCCAAATGTTGGGAGGCACTTGTGACACCCACTCACTCCTACATGAAACATCGCCATCTTGCAAAATGGTGGCGTCTGACCCCCTAATGATGCATTGAATGCACGACTAAGGGTCAGCCTACCACTACTACTATTACTACTTATCATTTGTATAGCGCTACAAGGCGCTGTAAAATAGGGCAATGCATTGCTTTATATGGTAGACTGATCCCTAGCGGTGCACCGTGACACATTGCTAGGGGCCACGCACTACCATTTTGCAAGATACTTGATTAGCTAGCAAATAAACATATATATTTTCAATTTACGAACCCCTAAGAATGAAAATCCTATCTATAATTAGCAAGGAGGAAGAGAAAATGGTTCTACTTCTACAGTACATAATTAACATCAGGGGCCTAGGAGTTACAGTTCCATGCCCCCCTCCCCCCTCCCCCCTCTCTCTTTGCATCCAGTCATTCTATTGACTCTCCGTGCTACATTACTGCACAGTTTGCAAGCTTGAGATCATCTTATGACAGGTGTGCATAAGTTCAGTCCTCAAGGATCACAAACAGGTCGGGTTTTCAGGGGATTCCTAATGAATATGCACAAGACAGATCTGCATACATACTTCCTCAATTATATGCAAAACTGTCTCACAAATAGACAATAGAAGCATCCTGAAAACTTGGTACATAACTAAGCTGAATCACCCCACTCCTGCGCCCTGGGCTTGTGCTGCCACTTCTGCTCTTGTGTTGGCTATCCTCTATTGCTTTAGGGCCTTACAGCTGATCTGAATGCCATGTGCAGGCAATCCATCGATTTTCTTCATGTCTTTCTTCTTTACTATCCAACTTTCACATATATATGATGTAATTGAAAATACCATGACTTGGACAAGCCAAATCTTTATATGCAGAGATACGTCTCTGCACTTGAAAATCTTGTCTAAGTTTTTCCTATTCATTCTGCCAAGAGCAATGTGTCATCAGATGTCTTGGCTGCTGGTCATTTATTTATTGATTTATTGATCCAAGTAGGTTAAAGTTGTCTACTATTTCTGTTTTTTTCTCCATCAAGGACGAAATGATTGATTTTGCCAGTGGTCAGGATCTTTTCGTCTTCATGTTAAGATGCAGGCCCATTTTAAGACTCTGTTCCTTGATCTGATAAACAGATCTATCAGATTGTCTTCGCTTTCAGCCAGTAACGTATTATTGTCAGCATAGAGAAAGTTGTTGATGGATCTTCCACCGGTCTTCACACCTCTGTTGTCTTCAGACAGTCCTGCTTCTCTGATGATTTGTTCTGCATATTAATTAAACAGGTAGGGAGAAAGTATGCAGCCTTGTTGTACACCTTTGCTGATTTTAAACCATTCTGTTTCTCCTTGTTCCATTCAAACTGTTGCTTCTTGATCAATGTAAAGGTTGTGCATGAGAACCATCAGGCATTCTGGTGGCCCAGAGTTTTTCATGATTTATACAAACAAACGTTTTGCTATAGTCAATAAAGCACATAAATATTCTCTTCGTGTTCTTTTGTCTTTTCAAGAATTCATCCCACATCATGATAATGTCTTTTGTTCCTTGCCCTTTCCTGAACCCTGTTTGTATTTCAGGCAGTTCTCGTTCCAGGTATGGCTGTAGTCTCCACATAATGATTTTTAGTAGAATCTTGCTGGCATGTGGGATCAGGTTGGTTGTACAATAATTTTCACAGTCAGTTGGATCACCTTTCTTCATTATTGGTATAAATACAGATTTTTTTCCAGTCAGTAGGTTGTGATATTCCAAATTTCCTAGCAGAGCCTTGAAAGTATTGTAATAGCTGCATTTGATTGATGTAATACTTCAGTGGGAATGCCATCAGTGCCCTATGCTTTGTTCTTTGATAATGCTTTCAGTGCTGCTTCGACTTCTTTCAGCATCAATGGTTCCTAATTGTAAGGTACAGGTTGAAATGGCTGTTGATCCACTTGATCCATTTGAGACATGCAGTCTCACCACCGCCCAGTAATGCCGCCAGATACCTGATATGCAATTGTATATAGTACACAACCTCGTATAGAGCACACGACCCTGTATATAGCTCACAAGCTCAGAAATTGTCTCCAAGCAGTCATGTCCCCACTCCCATCGCTGACCCAACTGTTTTTTTTTTAAATCTTTTTATTAATTTCACACATACAACATAACATAACCAACATTCCTTGACAACCATTCTACAAGGTACGAAATACACAATTCCAACCATCCCCTTCATACTAACTACCCCTCTATCCCCCCTACCCCCCTCCCACCCGTCCCCCTGGGATCTCTAAGTGACACATCTAAAGTACTAAGTAGACACCAAATTCCAACAATCTATTCAACAGTTGAGAAGCTGCACCTTGCCCTAGCTGCATACTCATCTAAGTAATGCCATTTATTGTAAGGTTGTCCCTCACCACCATCGCTTCCCTGCGCCAGCCTTGCTACATACCGCAGTCTCCAATATGATTCTCTCTTCTCTTGCGCTTTCTCAAATTTAGAATAAAGACACACCTGATTCCACCAGTGATGACTATCCAATTTAGCCAGGTCTTTCCAATTAGACACTATCAGCTTTAAGGCTATAGCCATCATAAAATTAAATAGGAAAGTCTTATCCCTCTCTAGCGCTAAACCGCTCGCACATGAGCGAAGAATGATTATTTCCCATCTCAACGGAGACTGTATGTCTAAGACCTTTCCAATCTTGTGCCAAACTATTCGCCAAAATCTCTGAACATAAAAGCACTCAAAAAAAACATGTTGAACCGTACCCTGAGCTTCAGAGCATGACCAACATCTTCCCTGATCTTTTGCCCCCCACTTGGCCACTCTGACTGGTGTGAGATATGCCCTATGTAGTATAAAATACAAGGATTGCGTGAGAGCTGCCACTCTCGAAACTCTATTTACTCTTCCCCACACCTTTTTCCACACTTTGGGTAAAACAGGGCCCCCAAACTCCTCCTCCCACCGGTGACCCAACATAAGAGGGAGTGACTGCGACCTATCCCTGAGTATGGCATAAAATTTTGACATAATACCCTTTGTGCTCAGACATGCCTCCACCATTTTCAGCAATTCCCCTTGATCCAAAATTGTGGAGGGGTCACAGGAAAGGTGTCTAAGGCAATGTTTTAATTGCAACCATTGGAAGAAACAAGATCGCGGGAGACCAAACTCGGCTTGCAAATCCTCAAAGGATTTCCATTCTTTCTCTTTAATTAACTGCCCAATCAACCATATACCGTTTTTCTACCAACCCTTCCACGCAAAGAGCTTACGTCCTATCTTCAAGCTAGGGTTAAACCATATTGGAGACCTGGCTGAAACCCTCCCAGTCTGCTCCAACTTTTGATCCAGCAAACGAAAGGCTTGCTGTGTGGCACGAATTATCCTTAAGTTCCCCCCCACCCCAGGGAGGGACATTCCCACAAGCAAATGGGGTGGGATAGGCGTTACAAGTTTTTCCTCTACCTCCACCCAGACAGGTTTTTGGCCCTCCCCAACATTCCCAAGCCAATTAGTGCCTTGCTTCATCAAGAGGGCCGCATGATACCACCGAAAGTCAGGAAACTGAACTCCCCCTTCCTGCTTATTCGCTTTCAATTTTTTAAGTGCAATCCTAGGGGGCTTACCCTGCCAAAGAAAGTTCAATAAAATACGCTCCAGCGACTTATAAAAGGTCACTGGAAACTCTAGTGGGATCATCTCTAAAACATAATTTACCTTAGGGACCAACACCATTTTAATAGAATCTAGTCTTCCCCACCAAGATAAATGTAGAGGAGACCATTTCAAGGTGTAAGCCTGAACCAAATCCTTTAGTACCTTTACATTCAACTTCACCGTCTCCTCCAACGAAGGGCAGTAAGATACCCCAAGATATTTAATAGCTTCCGCTTCCCATTTAAAGGGGTACTGCTCCACTGAGGAAGAAAAGGTCAGTCTATTCATCGGGAAAGCCGTTGATTTATTCCAATTTATTTTATATCCCGACAAGGACGAGTATTGCCCAATCAGATCCAGAACCTCTCCTACAGAGCCAGGCTGCAAAAATAACAATAGGTCGTCTGCGTAAGCCGAAAGTTTTATTTGTTTTCCAGCAATCTCCAGCCCCTGGACCTTATGAGACTGTCTCAAGAGAATAACTAATGGTTCTAACGCCAAATTGAAAAGCAAGTGAAAAGCAAGGGGGAAAGGGGACAACCCTGGCGCGTTCCCCTATTCAGTAAAAATGACCCAGACAGAGACCCATTGACCAAAATACGAGCCGAAGGGGAGGTATATAACACCTCTATCATCTTTACGAAGCCTCTCCCTATCCCAAACCATTCAAGCGCCTGCATAAGAAAACCCCATTCCAGATGGTCAAAGGCTTTCTTGGCGTCAACAGAAAGCCCTACAAAGGGATCTTGGGAGTCTTCTGCGGCTGCAAACAAGTTTAAAAGGAGCCGCGCATTGTCCGCCGTGGACCGCCCAGGGACAAACCCACACTGATCAGGATGTATAAGGGACGGGACTATTTTAACAAGCCTATGTGCCAGAACTGAAGAGAAGATTTTGTAGTCAGCATTGAGTAAGGATATCGGGCAGTAGTTCTCAACTTTATGCGGATCCCTACCCGGTTTTTCCAGCGCCACTATTGTCGCTTCACTAAATGATCCTACTGCTGGGGACTGGGTCAGAAGAGTTTGGAAATATAAAAGTAAGTATGGGAGAAGGTCTTCCGCGAATAATTGGTAGAATTCCACCGGAATTGCATCCGGACCAGCTGCCTTCCCTCCCTTCATACTATATATACCCTCTCTTATCTCATTCACCGACATCTGTCCATCCAGTTCCGCAACTTGAGACGGCTTTAATGTTGGGTGGGGTACCTGCTTAAAAAGCTGTTGAAATGAGGCTGGATCAGGATCCGCCTCTGAAGAGTATAGTCTCCTATAAAAAACCCGGAAACAATCTGCGATTTCCCCATCTTTAGTACAAAGACCCCCTCTCTCGTCCTGAATGGCTTCTATCCTGCTTTTAGACGAACGAGGGCTTAAAGTACTCGCCAAGAGATGTCCGGTCTTATTGCTCTCGCAATAATACTTCCCCTGGGCATACCATATCTGAGCAATTGCTTCCACACTAATGATGTCATTATACTGGTATCTTAACCGTTGTAAACGCACTAGGATACCTGGATCAGACCTATCTTTCAGAATCCTCTCCCTGGCCAGGATTTGAGCCTCTAATTCCACTAGCTTCTCTTTCCTCCGCTGTGCCGCTCTAATCTTGTAACTTGTGGCAACAGCTCTGATAGAAGCCTTAAAGGCCTCCCACCAAGCCCAACCAGGGGTCTCGGAAATAGAATTTAATTGGAAGTACTCTTTTATGGCTTTCTTAACTTCCACACAAAATTCAGGCTCCTGTAATGCCTCTCTGGGAAAGTGCCAAACAGCCGCACCCCGAGGACGGCCACTCACATTCAGGGATAAGTTTACAGCTGCATGGTCATAAAGATGCGTACCTGAAATTTCGGCGCACGCAACCTCCGGAATTAAGGATCTGGAAACAAAAAAATAATCAATCCGTGAGTGCGATCTATGGGGGAGTGAGTAAAATGAATATTGCCTATCTTTGGGATGCCAGTCTCCATATGTCCGAAAGGCCGTACTCCTGCATAATAGAAAGGAGGACTGTCACCGCTGTACTATTCTTCAAAGAACGATAAGGTTGACGGTCTAATAACAGGTCAATAACTAAGTTGAAATCCCCTCCCAAAATCCATTCTGCTGAATCCCATTCCTTCACCTCCTCTGCTAAACAAAACTAAAGTTCAAGATACAGAACCTCACCGATACACAGCAATGTAACACAATCAGCATCAAGAACAAGAACATTGCAATCTGCCTAACCTACAGAGCACCCAGAGCTCCACCCGACGAACTAGCCTTCGCACTCGAAGAAGCCTGTGCCATAACGACAAACAACAAACCAGCACTACTGATTGGAGACTTCAACCTCAAGTCCACCAATGCCAAAGACGCAGAGGCCTTCCTGCAAGCAATGACCTCACTTCAATTCACACAGATAATCAATGCACCAACGCACAGACATGGATCATCCCCAGACCTCATCTTCGCATCCAATTACCTAACATCAAGAGACCTAATTTCTCCCCCCACCATCACCCCAGTGCCATGGTCTGACCATTACTTAATCGAGACAAAGCTGCGATCACAAGAGGATCAGACAAGCGAAAGAGCAAATTTCTCATACACACAAAGACGATTCAAGCATTTCGACAGGGACGAATTCATACAGGACACAATACAACACCTGAACATTACTACAGACGACCTGGAGGAACAAGTTTCCAGCTGGAACAGCATTTTAGCGAACGCCGCCAAAACATCTGATGGAAGGACAGAGAAACAGCATCACAACAAGAGACAAAACAAACCATGGTACTCAGCAAAAATACGACAGGAAAAGAGGGAGCTCAGGAAGATCGAACGGAGATGGAGAAAAAACAAAGCAACCGCCGACCAGCATCTTTACCTAACAAAGCAAAAACAATATAATGACCACATCAACCAATCAAAGAGGGAATACCACACAAACATGATAAATACTTCCATCAACAAACCCAGAGAGCTGTTTGAAATAGTAAAGATCCTCACAAAAGAGCAAACAACAGAAGGGGAAGTACAAGTTGATCCACAGGAATTCGCCAACCACATCAAAGAAAAATTTCACTCCACAGAGCGAACAACACCTAGTGGGACCACCCGGACGGACGTACACTCCAAAACCTGGGGCACATTCTACTCACCCTCAACAGAACAGATATCCCACATCATCTCTACAATCAACACAAGCACTGCTCCTACAGACCCGTGCCCAGTGTCATGGGTCAAAGCCACCAAATCAAGCTTCATCCCCACCATACATAAAATAGTACACAACTCACTCACTCAAGGACTCATGCCAAAGCAGCTAAAATTTGCCTCAGTAAGACCAATCGCAAAGAAAACAACACTCGACAAAAAAGATCCAGCAGCATACCGACCAATCTCCAGCATACCCTTCCTCGCAAAAATCATCGAAAAGACGGTTCAACTTCAACTTCAGGAACACATCGACAAACACGAAACACTTGACGACAACCAACACGGATTTCGTCCCAACCATGGAGTCGAAACACTACTGATATACCTCTTCGACAGCATCCTGAGAATAATTGACAACACCAGGAATGGAATCATAATGATCTTCATCGACATCTCCTCTGCTTTCGACACAGTGGACCACAACACGCTCCTGGAAAGACTAAAGAACACCGGTATACACAGTATCACACTGAAATGGTTCCACTCGTACCTAACGGAAAGACAACTGCAGGTCAAGGTGGGACACAACACCTCCCGACCCATAAATGTCCGACAAGGAGTACCTCAAGGATCCGCACTCTCAGCACTCCTATTTAACATCTACATCCAACCAATATGCAACATCATGAAAGAGAACAACATCCAATACACAATTTATTTATTTATTTATTTATTAACAATTCTTATATACCGCACTATTAGACATCAGCGCGGTTTACATTGAACAGAAAACATCCGACAGTTTACACGTGTCTGGTCGTTACATTTAACAGGAAGTATAACTTGGCGAAATAGGGGAAACTAAATACAATGCAGGGTTATATGCAGACGACATCATGATATACACCCCGATATCAATCGACAACCCGGACTTCTCTAAGATAACAGACTGCCTCACCCAGATGACGAGTTGGTGTCAAAACAACAACCTCGCAATAAACTACAACAAGACCGAAGCTTTAATCATCACCCGGAACCAAAGCTTCATACACCCACCAAATATAAAGATACAAAGCACCACAATACCAATAAGGTCAGAAGTGAGATACCTCGGAGTTACTCTGGACAATCAACTCAATCTCAAGCCACACATAGACAAAACAATCCAGAAGGCCTACTACAAGATGCGAATCATCAGAAGACTGAAACCACTCCTCGCCCCAGATCACTTCCGAACCGTTTGTCAAGCCCTGATAACCCCACTACTGGACTTCTGCAATCCAATATACCTCGGACTACCGAAACAAGCCCTCAAACCACTCCAACTGGCACAAAACACCGCAGCACAAATCATATCCGGAACCACAAGACAGGAGCACATCACACCCACCTTAAAGGACTTACACTGGCTCCCAATCGGTGCACGCATCAGATACAAAACTATCATAAACCTATTTAAGATAAAACAGCACACATCAGCCAACAGCCTGCACACCCTCATACAACCAGACACCAGCACTCGTCCTAGATGAAAACAAAAACACAACCGAGTCAGCACCCCAAGTGAATACAAAAACACACGCAAAGACACAACGGACAGAGCACTCTCCATGGCTGCTCCAACAATATGGAACAAACTACCAGACGATTTGAGGGCAACCACAGACCTCAAGGACTTTAGAAAACAGTTGAAAACCATGCTGTTCATAGAACACTATGGACACATCACATAACCCCAGAGAATGTATAACAGCACATGACCCCGCCTAAACAATATATGTATGGAAAATGTATTTAGAACCACTGTATATAGCCCACTTTGTACATAGCTCATACCAATCTAGCACACAATACAACACTCACCCAACTAAATTTCACCCTCACTGCATGTATAACACACTCACCTTACCCGATTGTTTGCTGTGATACCACCTTGATTATTAAGATAAGGCGGTTTAGAAATACTGTTAAATAAATAAAATAAATAAAATTGAAAAACAACACAACATCATCCTGATTAGGCCCATATATGTTCAGAATGGCAAATATCCGACTCCCAAGCTGCAACATTACCTTAGCCCACCTTCCCTCAGTGTCCGCCCTCCTCTGCAGGATCTTTGGATCTAAAGTTTTTCTAACCAAAATGGCGACCCCATTTTTTCTGGCAACCGTGGGGGAGTGTCCGACCAATACAAATTCTCCTATGCCCAATTTTCCGGTTTCAATGGTTGTCAAATGGGTTTCTTGTAACAGAACCACATCTGCGGACTCCTTTTTACAATACACTAGAATTTTATTTCTCTTGATCGGGTTATGTATTCCTTTTACATTCAGAGTAATGAACTTCACAGATTGCATGGCACAAGATTATCCCAGCTACTAAGGCTGGGCAGGGAAACAGTCAAAGCATGAAAGCAGCATCCAACCCAATTTAAAACAAGATCCCAGGGAGACAAACCTTCTCTCCGACGGAGAGCAACTAACGGGTGAACCATTCCAACCCAGATTACCACACAATCCCGCCCTCATTTGTTTTTATTTTCCATTATTATCCCCTTGCTACCCCTGACAAGATCAACCTGCCCCTTCCCCAATGCCACATTTTACTTCCACCATCCCATATTTCTCAGACTTCTAATATTCACATGATCTTACATATTAGAGCCTTATCTATCAACCCCACTCTCCACCCGCCGACACTCACATCTAACTCTATCACACGCACAACCACTCGTCCATCCATCAGAACCCCCCGCAACCCCCAATCCTACCCCTGCAACTAAAGATCAATATCAACTCTAACCTCTACCAGCAAACAAAGTTTAACAGTTTCCATTATATTAAAAAACCCCAAAAGTCCAGCAGTTTCTTTGCCTTCGCTAGACACCTCTGTGCACCAGGGGATACATCTTCCATGAGCAACCATGTCACATCCCAGCCCCATGGGATCAGCTGCAGCGATAATGAGAGGAGCCAGCGTTATCCCTGCAAACGCGTAGTACACTGCATGTCCTCATTGAAGGAGGTATTTCCAGACCAACGTCCATCTTACTGAGGCTTATCCCGCAGGTAACATAAACCGCTTCCATCTTCCCACAAAGTCACAGAGAGTACTGCAGTTGAAAAGACCCCGATGAGACCCCCTCACTGCATAACCAAGGACTCTTTCTCCTCCAAAAAGGATCTTAAAGCTGCAGGGTCCTCAAAAGTATGAGTCTGGTTATGTAATGTCACCCTCATCCTCGCAGGGTAGAACATGCCATATCTGGCTTGTAATTACTGAAGCCGAGGTCGGAATGCCAACAGTTGCTTTCTTTTCTCCACTGTGGCCTTGCAGAAATCAGGATAAAATGCTACGGTGTGTTCCTCAAATTTTGTCGGAATCCGTGTCTTGGCCGCGGACATGATTTGGGCCACCTGCGAAAAACGCAGACCCGCATAATCAAGGGCCTCGGGAACCTCTGTTGTGGACTAGCTTGCGTGGGCACCCTATGTGCCCTATCAATCTCCAAAGGGTGGGAGAACTTTAGCTGTAGAATCTTAGGCAATGTTTTCTCCAAAAACTCCACGGCGTTGGTTCCCTCTGCACCTTCCGGGATACCCACCACCCTTATGTTGTTGCGACGCGCTCTGTTGCTTTGATCCTCTAAGCTCCACTCAAGGGCCTCTATCCGCTTCCTGTTTTTATCCACTTGCCGCAGTTGTACCTCCTGAGCCGCCATTTTAACATCCACGTCCTCCATCCGTTTGAACCTCCACCAAAGTCTCTCCGTTAGCAGTAACCAAGTCTCTCACTGTTCTGATCTCTCGCAATACTTCTTGCATGCCAACACCGCATTCATGGCCACCCGCCGACTTCTGCGGGGAGGGGGAGTCAGGTTTTGGCCGTTTGCTTGCCATATTCGTGCCTACCCCATAGTCCAGCTTGGTAGGTTTGCTTGCCGCCATTTCCCCCTACTTAGAGGCAAAAATCAACCCCAAACGTTGCACAAAGAAAGGCAAGGAGATCAAACTTTTAGCAGGATCTGGCAGGGAACTAGGATTACGCGGCCATCTTGGATCGTTGCAGGCTCCGCCCCCCTGACCCAACTGTTTTGACTGTATATTGTTATTTAACCAAGTAGCCTGCTACTCAATAGCCTGTACATAGTTACCCCAGTTAACCAAGTTGTAAACCCTGTTCTTTGTAAGTACAGTGCGGACGCCGCCTACACTGTACAAATTTGTTCTAATTGTAAACCGAGCTGATTTTAAAGAGCGCGGTATAGAAAAACCTAAAATAAATAAATAAATCTTTATGCTATAATGACTCAACTTTTTTCACCTTTGCTTGATCTCAGCATCATTCATCATGGACCCTTGAGTATCTTTCAGGATTCCAGTCCAAGGCTGGATTTTTCTTTTTAGCTCTCATAGTTTTAGGAAAGCCAATCTTGTTCTTTCTTTAATAGTTTCTGATTCTATTTCCTTACATGCATCATTGTAGTACTTCTCTTTGTCTCGCCATGTTGCACATTGGAAATTTCTGTTAACTTCCATGATTTACCTCTCTTTCATCTCTGGCTTTAGCTTCTCTGTATTTCTGAGCAATTTTCAAAGTTTCTTTGGTCATCCATGTTGACAGTTTTTGCTTCCACCTTTTGCAGAGACTTCGCTTTCTTTGAGAACAACTTTCTTGATTTCATCCCATAACTCTTCTGGTCATCTGTCATTGTATCCAAGGCAACAAATTTATTTTGCAGGCAGTCTTTAAATTCCGGTGGTTTATTTTCAAGATCATATTTTATGATATTAATGAGTGGCTTGCTCTTTTTCAACTTTAGCTTGAGTTTGCATACTCGTACCACAATCAGCTCCAGGTTTTGCCTTTGTTGATGTTATTGAGCTTTTCCATCATTGCACCGGCCTTGATTGTGATTCTTTCTATTTGCCAGTTTATTATAATGTTTTTGCTTTTGCTGGAAGTGATGTCCTGAACTTGTTTTCTTCCATCCGTTACTCCCTTTCCCTAGTTTAAATGCTTGTGCACATCTTGCCTCAATTTTTCACTTTGGAGCCTTTTTCCTGCCACAGAGAGATATAGTCCATCAATGCAGTATAGCCTCATGTTTTTCCCTTTATTGCCCCACTCGCCTATGTATCTAAATCCTTCTTGTTGCCACATATTAAAGTTGGTTATTTCTGTACTTTATGATTCTCACTTTGCTTTATATTTTATTTAACCAATTTTTGTGAAGTAAACATCAATACAATAAACACGCATTGCCAACGATACTCATAAGTCATCAGTTCCCCTCCAGGCTGTCTTAAAACTAGCATAGAGTTATCTGGTTCATATGTGGGACCAATTTCTACTTCACCCACTCCTCAAATGGGGCAGATATCTTCTGGAATCCCTCCATTCGACCTTTTAGTAACAGTTGTAAATGTACTCATTAAGTAAATATTCCATAACTTTCCATACAAAGTCCCCCAAGTCAGGACCTCAGCTTGTCTTCACATCCATGCCACCTCACAACAGGCTTATAATCTACAAACTGCAACAGTTATCCCGCAAAAATCTATAACTATATAAGAGATAACTCTATTTATTAACTAGCCCAATCTTTTCAACCCCCTAACTATATTTTTGTCGGATCATTTCCATGGGAGTAGGGAACCTTGCCTCTCTCTTGAAGCAAACCCTCCGTTTTTCTCTTTATTAAAAAAGAGAGAGTGAACTCTCCAACTAAATCACTGAAACAGGGTTCAAAACCACTCCTCAATCTCATATCATCACCAAAAGGACTGTCAATGTAGAAAGGAGACTTATCTCATAATCCGGGAGAATCAACGCTCTTCCACCCGTCTTCCATACAAATCAGAAGAAGCCCATCAATAATGTGTCCATTCCTTTAAACAACTTCCAAAGCAGGACATCCCAATTAATGATCCAATCCCAGAATAGAAGTCCTTTCAACCCCCCATCAGTGGGTCTCAATCAGCAGCCCAAATGTAAAGTGACTTCGACAGACGTGTCATCTCTTCTATGATGTGTACACAACGCCGTGTTTCGGACCCTGAAACTCTTGGTCCTTCCTCTTGCACCTACGTCTCTACAACTACTATTTCCCACACTGATTTTAAACCCAGCCTCGCTTCAAACCCAAAAGAAAATGGGCTATCATTGGCTAGAGGACGCAGTTATGCAATCAGACTCCACCAATCAAGAGAGAGGTCCAAAACCCGTAGGTATCACCGATTTTAGACGGGAGATCCAGAGCTTCTCTCTATATTGCAAATGTTTCAATTGATCACCCCCTTGAGGTGAAGATGGTATGTGATCTATAATACCTCACAACAGGCAGCACTGCACATCAAAACAAAAGGCAGACCATGGGCTTCTTAAGGTTGATGGGTTTAGAACATAATAATAAATATCCAGGATCTTTAACGATACGGATCCCAGACATTTCACAACACCCCCTCCCCCCCCAATCCCCTGAATATATTTATACTCCCACCATAAATGCATAAATGTGCAAGTCTCACCACACCCACAACAGCATAGGTCAGACATTGATGCATAAAGATCAGATTCCACCTATAAAAGATTTTATGGCATTCTCAATTAGATTGGCAGAGATGGACACCTTCATCATAGCACAGTACACCGTCCGCCATTGGATTTCTGTGAAAGCTTTGTGCAAATCATGTTCCCAGGCACATAAGTGCTGGAAATCCAGCTGACTGGAAGTATTCAGCACTTTGTAAATCTTTGAAATAGCCCTTTTAAGTCTGGTCCTGGCCTCCAGCAGCTCCTCAAACACCATCTCATCCTCTAACAAGAATTTCCTCATAGTCTTGCCGCCCAAAACAGAAGACATCTTTTGGCCCCAGCCCAAACTCCAAATGGAGGAATTCAAAATCACTAGGTTTATCAATATCCTCAAAATTCCCATCCTATATAACCCCTTAGCCTCCCAGTTGTCAAAATTGGGCCTCATTCCTACCCCTGAAAAATTATGAACTAATCACAAGGGCATCTCAAGGGTATAGGTCTTCCTAGCTAACACCACCACTTTCAATTTATGCCAAATCCTCAGGGTCAACACCACATAGGGATTATTGCATCAAATACTGCTCTTCAAACCACCTAATTCACAAACTGCCTCCTCAAGGTGCTTCCTCCCCCTCACCCCCATACCTAGAAACCCTTGCTGTAAACCTATACACTGCTTCTATAATGGACTCAGCCAGTCAACCACAGCTCACAATTGCCCTATTCAGTAATATTTCTTTATATCCTGGACACGCATTCCACCGTCATGCTTGTACTGGTGGAGAATCAGCTGCTTCACCCTTGGTTTTTTCTTCTGCCAGATGAAACAGAAGATGTGTCCCTGAACAATCTTCACACTCTATTGGGTATCACAACTGGGAGAGTTTGACATAAATATAAGAAGCTTGATAGGGTCATCATTTTTACTGAAGCCATGCGGCCAAGCCATGTTAGTCTCAAAGACTCCTAGCGGCCTAAGTCCTTCTTAATTTTTTTCCAAAAAGGTTCATAGTTGAGTGCATATGGCTTAGACCAGTCTCTCCCAATCTGGACTCCCAGATAGAGAATATTTTCTTTCACCCAATGGCAGGGAAAGTGACTGCTAAGTTCCACTTGTATCCTGGCGCTTAAGCTCAGAATTAAAATTTCAGATTTATTTATATTAACTCTGAAGCCTGAGAGGTCACCAAATATCTTTAACTCCCTAATCAAAACAGGGAGTTTTGTAAGGGGATGGGAGAAAGTAAGCAAAATATCACCTGCAGAGAGAAAGCTTAAATTCTTGAGTACCTATGGTAAACACTTTAACAACACCATTACCTCAAATCCTGGAAGTAAATGGCTCAATGACCAGGCAAACCAAAGTGGCAACAGAAAGCAGCTGTGCCTTGTGCTGTTCTTCAAGGGGAAAGCAGTCAAATACTGCCAACACGGACCCTGGCTGAAGGCTCTGATATAGCTCACTCACCCAGTGTCTACATTAGCCCCAAAAATGTATTTACCTAAGACTTAAAACATAAATCTAGGGATCTTCTGTGACTGGGCCACAACAGTTTGGATCCTTGCCTTCCTTGGGAATAACTAATCCCTACTTGACTCATGGGGCCCTTTTACTAAAGGATTTTAATGCGTGTTAAGTGCCTACAACTCTTTTATTTCTATGGACGCAATTGCATTTAATGTGCATTAACCTTTAGTAAAAGAGCCCCATAGAGTCAGGAAATGACCCATCCTCCAAGGAGGCATTAAAAACACCAACCAGGTAAGGAGCCATTAGGACTACTAATTTCTTATAGAACTTCAGGGACAGCCCATCCACACCCCCATCATTTGGTTGCTTTTCTCTGGACCATCTCTAGCCTATCTTTATCCTTCTTTCTCTATCGTGTCACATTCTCCTACTATCTCCTTCTCTGTCTTTCCTCACTCATTCTATATATCTCCCTTTTCTTGCTCTCTTTGGACCTTTCCTTGTGTTCACACCCCATACTCTTGTTTTCTTCTCCATCTTACGCTCCCCATACCATCTCCTTCTCTTCCTCACCACCACCTCCTCCTCTTTCTCAATACATGTGTACTTTGGACATAAAGCAGGAGAGTGGCAATATGATAGAGAGTTATAAATACCTCCATGGCATAAATACACAGGAGGAAATCCTCTTTCAATTGAAAGGAAGCTTGGGAACAAGGGGGCATAGGATGAAAGTGAAAAGGAATAAGCTCAGGAGTAATTTAAGGAAATATTTCTTTATGGAAAGGATGGTGAATGTGTGGAATGGCCTACCTGCGGAAATAGTGGAAGCAAGGATTATATCTGAATTCTAGAAAGCATGGGACAAGCACAGAGGATATCTAAAAAAGAGGAAGGGGTTGTAGCACTTAGTAGCTGGCATTATTTATTTTATTTATTTATTTATTTATTTGCTTTTATATAACGCGCTTTTTCAAATCAGTGCAGTTTACATATAACGTGAACAATCAAAACATTTTACATGGAACTGGAGATATCAAGAACAAAAACAGTGGAACGGTTACATTGAACAAATTTTGTATAGAACAGAATAAATAACTTTAACTAAAATAGCAGAACAGTAGTAAAAATAAAATCTAGCCGATTGTTCACAGTCAATGTGGATGTGGGGATATGAGTACGGTTGGGCAAAAAGAGAAGGTCTTGCTTAGGGTGGTTGGTTGTAGACTGATTGGAACAAGTTGGAGTGGAGGAGTGGCCTAGTGGTTGGGGCAAGGTACTTCAAGCTGGAAGGTTGGGGGTTCAAATCCCACTAGAGGACAGCAACCTTGGGCTGGAAGGACTGGGGTTTCTAGTCCCACAGGTGCTCCTTGTGGTCTTGGGCAAGCCACTTAACCCTCCATAGCCCATGTTCCCTGTAAAATAGTTATCTCCAAGTTATAATGCCCTGTTCAATGTAATTTCAGTTTGTTCAATGTGAACTGCACTGCTGCAGAATAGTGTGGTATTTAAGAGAATGTAAATAAATAACAAGTAAGTCTTTAATGCTTCCTTAAAGGATGTTAAATCTGGGATGCTTCAGATCGTTGGGGGTAGAGCATTCCAGTTGCTTGATGCATATAATGAGAAAGCACAATTCCTGGTAGATTGAGTACAGGACCTTATTGCAGAAGGGATGACGAGAGAGTTTACCATGCATGATCTCCTGGTTCTGGTCTCCAGGGTCCTTTGTATGAGTTCAGCAACAGAGGATGCAGACATGACATTAAGAGCCTTGAAGGTAAGTAGGAGAGCTTTGTAAATCAGGCAACCTGTTATATGGAGCCAATGTAGCTGTATTAAGAGGGGCGTAACATGTTCATATCTGGGCACTGACAAAAGCGTTCGGGCGACTGTGTTCATAGCCAGTTGTAGAGGTTGGAAAGCGCTCTTTGAGAGGCCATGGAGAATTATGTTGGAGTAGATGAAGTGAGTAAAAATGAGGGTTTGGCAAACTGTGCGGAAATCTGAGGGTTCGAGAAGGGGACATAGATGCCGGAGTGTTCTCAGTTTATGGTAAACTGCCTTGGTGATGTTTTGTATCTGGGTTTCCCTATACAGATGCTGGTCCAATGTGATTCCCAGGTAATGTTCTTCCTGTTTAGCCACAAGATTGATGTCATTCAACCTGATGGAAGTTGGTGGAGTGAAAGTCTTGTCTTTAGGTATGGATGAACAGACTGGATAGACCATATGGTCTTTATCTGCCATCATTTTCTATGTTTCTATGTCATCTGCTATGTTACTGGGTTACCTTCCTCGTATTCTTTATTCCCATGCCTTCCCACATAAGAACATAAGATATTCCATACTGAGTCAGACCAAGGGTCCATCAAGCCCAGTATCCTGTTTCCGACAGTGGCCAGTCCAGGTCGCAAGTACCTGTCAGGTTCCCAAAACATAGGCAGATTTCAGGCTGCTTGTCCCAGGGGTAAGCAGTGGATTTTACCAGTCCTCAATAATGGTTTATGAACTTTTCCTCCATGAACTAATTCAAACCTCTTTTAAAACCTAGATACACTAACAGCTTTACTACATCCTCTGGTAACAAATTCCAGAGTTTGATTATGAGTTGAGCGAAAAATTATTTTCCCCAATTAGTCTTAAATGTGCTACATTGTAGCTTCACTGCATGTCCCCTAATCTTTCTACTTTTGGAAGGAGTAACCAACCAACCTATATTTACCCATTGCACTCCATTCATTATTTTATAGACCTCTATCATATCTCCCATCAGCTCTCTTTTCCAAGTTGAAGAGCCCTAACCTTTTAAGCCTCTTCTCATAGGGGTATCCTTCCATCCCCTTTACCATTTTGCTCACTCTTCTCTGTACATTTTCTAATTCTGCTATATCCTTTTTTAAGATATGGGGACCAGAATTGCACCTATTATGTAAGGTACAGTGGCACCATGGAGTGATACAGAAGCATTATAATATCCTTGGTTTTATTCTCCATTCCTTCCCTTATGATTCCTAGCATTCTATTTGCTTTCTTGGCCGCGGCTGTACACTGGGCGGAGGGTTTCAACGTATTATCCATGATGATGCCCAGAGCCTTTTCGGTGGTGATTCCTAATGTGGAACCTTACATCAAGTAATAATAGTTTGGGTTGTTCTTCCCTACATGCATAACTTTGCATGTGTCAACATTAAATTTCATCCTCTGTTTATAAGATTGTATGCACATTTACCAGTATCCTCTGTTTATAAGATTGTATGCACTTTTACACATTTTTTTTAGCTCTTTCATTCTTTTTTGTGCCATTTTTCCTTTTACCATTTTTCTCTCCTCTTCTGGCAAGTGGATTTTTGTGCCCAGATTAATGAGAGAAGCAGAGTTGTTCACCTCCGGGACTGGACAGCTCAGGAAGTGGGCATTAGATGGCTCAGATACTCGGTACAGGGAACAGAGCATTTCACTTCTAGAACTGGATGGCTCAGGGCATGGGCATAAGGATGTGCTTTCTTTCACCTTTTCATGTCATTTATTACAATTTGTTATACTACGTACATGCCATCCCATCCACTCTTTCCTGTTTGCCACCGAAGGTACAGTGTTGTTGAGCTTTCATGGACCCCTCCTCTGACCACATCCTTTGGTAATCAGTTCCTGTTACTCCAAAAACAGAACGCTAGTTGTCTTAGTAACCGGGCGCCATGTCATGCTGCGATGAGACACACCCCAGAAAGCTTTAGGATATGGCACTAAGGCACTTCAGCAAGAACACTGGTAAGAAACTATAATGTTTGATGAATTAAGCTATAGAATCTTAACTTCTACCTTCAGAGATTGATGTTATGTTGAAAGGACAGTGTATGCTGAGAGGGATTTTTTTTCCAGTTTCACAAAGGCACTGTCTCAGTATCATCACTTCCGGCATGAAAAGAGGAACCTAAACGCTGACAAAGGCCCCTTATTTGGCTAATTAGCTACTGGTCAGGTATGTGCTGCATGTTTTGATCCGTTCTAAAGGAGAATTTTACTGTATGTATCAAATGTTAGGAACAGCTGCCTTTCCTTAGTCTGAGATAAGTATTTTTGTGTAATGTGGTAAGGAAGTGGAGAGCATGATGGCTGGAAAAGGCCCTACGGCCGTATCTTGTCTGCCCATCCAGACATATTATTAAGCTCCTTCTACTTTTTTCTCCCTCAGAGGTCCTAAGGGCTTGCCTCATGCTTTCTTGAATTCAGATACTGCATTTGTCTCCACCACTTCAACAGGCTATTCTAAGCATCCGTGACCTTTTCTGCAAAGAAGTATGTCTGTAGTTGCTTCTGAGGGTAAACCCTTTCAGCCTCATTCCAGAGCTTGTTTTCCCTTGGAAGAGGTTTGCCTCCTGTGTATTTATACCTTGGAGGTATTTGTACCTCTCTATCATATCTGCCCTGATCCCAGGGTGTACATGTTTAGAGCTTTCTGTCCCCATGTGCTTTATGCTGAAGATGCCTTGAACATTTTAGTAGCTGCCTTCTGGATTGACTTCATGTGGTTTATATCTGGGCAATAGCTCAATATTGCCACTGCTCAGTTATCAGCAGGTGCTAGTCTGGAATGTCTTGATACTAACCAGTTAGCATCAGCATTTCATAGATTTATATACTGCTTTATCATTTCAATCAAAGCAGTTCACATTGAAACTTAGTATATTAAACAGGAGCATTGATAACTTGGATTTTTCCTGAGGCAATGGAGAGTTAAGTGACTTGCCCAAGGCCACAAGGAGTGCTAGTGGGAATTGAACCCTGGCCTCTGGGGTTCCAAGCCAGTGTTCTTAACCATTAGGCTACTCCTCCACTCCTAGATATTTAGCGACACTGACCATGTTAGTGTCACTGACTATCCCACTGAGCAGCATTTACGGTTTGCAGGTCTGCAAATCATGTAAATGCCTTTGAATATACCTCCCTTGGTTTTCACTCACCCTGATACTTATAAGAATTTAAGCAAATCTGAATTATTAGCCCTGCAAAAGAAATTCACTTAAAATGAGCAAGATCTTGAACCTCAGAATCCATTTCTTAAAATAAGTTAGCTATTGGGTTGGCCTGTGGGCTCAGTGCCAGTACAGCAGAGGTTCCCAACTCCAGTCCTGGAGGGCCAAACACCATTCAGGTTTTCAGGCTGTCCCTAATGAATATGCATGAGATTCATTGGAATACAATGGGGGCAGTGCATACAAATGCATCTCATGCATATTTATTAGGGGCAGCCTGAAAACCTGAATGGTGTTTGGCCCTCAAGGACTGGAGTTGGGAACCTCTGCAGTACAGTGTACTATCATGCTGAGGGACCTAGGTTTCACTCCCACCTTGGCACTTCCAAGCACTGGGTCAGCTAGTGCTGCAATGCTGCAGTGGGAGGAAAGGTTGAGATCTGACATCATGTGCTTTCACTTGCAACTAAAAAATCAGGGGTTCTCAACCCTGTCCTCGGGACCCACCTAGCCAGTCGGGTTTTCAGGATAGCCACAATGAATATGCATGGAGAGATTTGCATATAATAGAGGCAGTGTATGCAAATCTCTCTCATACATATTCATTGTGGTTATCCTGAAAACCTGACTGGCTAGGTGGGTCCCAAGGACAGGGTTGAGAACCCCTGACCCAGATATTTTCTCCTGTACTTTATATCTTCTCCCAGCTCATTTAGCCCAGTCATTGCAGTGACAGTCTGGACTAGATGCCATGCCCCAGGGCTTCCTGCAGAACTCTGCAATCAGAGGTCCTAAATCTACCCAGTAAATGTCACCATTGTGCAATGACTGTGATGCCTCAGAGTAACCCTAACCCCAGCCAACTTTGGGAGCAGAAGATGAGAATTGAGTCCAGGTCCCTTGCATGGCAGGGACAGAACTTCTACTGAACCATTAAGCTGGCCTATATTTATACTTCTTTAATTTCTCTCTTTCCTTATTTATTCATATTTTTTTCTCCTTAGCCATTATGTTCACTCAACCTTTCCCCTTTATTTTTCATCCTTTTGTCTTTTGCTGATGTCAATCTTAGACCCCATTTCTTTCATTTATTTTTGTTTCGCTTTTGCTTACTACCTTGTGTTATTTACTGTGCTCCTCCGTTCTTCTGTTCTTCTCTTTTCTTCTTTCTCTTCTCCAGAGATGCCAAGTTACCCAGTTCCAGGAGTGAGATGTTAAGTCAGTCCTGGATTTCTGACAATCTCATTCTGATGCGTTATGGGGCCTGCAGCACTGATGCCAGTGAGTAAAGTCAGGGACTACAAATACCATACTGCATTGCAATGCAAATGTAAAAGCAGGAACGGCAAAAAAATCTCACTCCTGGAACTGGGTATCTTGGCAGCTCTGCTTCTCAGCCACCCAGCCAGTGCTGCTGCAAGGGTCTGAGGCAGGGCCGACCCCAGTGTTGATTCAAGGTGTTGGTGCTCTAGGCGAACCTTAAGCTTTCACCTCCCTGGCTGTCAAAATCAATTTTTTAGCTTTTTGCCACCCCCCAGAAGTTGCAGCCCTAGGCGAACTTTCATCTTTGTGCCCTCCTCAATAAACTTTCAGGCTCTACCCCCAAGATTTTGATAAACTCAATAATCATGATCATGCCAATGCTACCCCTTCCCAGCCTCCTAGCTAGTAAAAGTACCCCTATTGTTCTTTAAGTTAGGTCATCTGTCAGGACCTATTGTTTGACAAGAGCTGCTGTCTCTCCTACCTGCTACTGAAAGCTGATGCCCTAGGCAGCTGCCTAGTTTTCGTGAAGCCTATGCCAGCCCTGTATCTATCCAGTTTCTTTCTCTCTCCCTTGCCACCAATCCTACTGGAGTTCTCCCAGCAGCAGTGCAGGCCCCAGGGACTCTGAGTATGTGTAGTGCTGTTGGTCCCTCAAGCCCCCTATACTTTTCTACTTTGAATGGTAAGGCATGTGGGTGGAGGAAGAAGGGGCCATTTTCAAGCCCCCATGGCCCCATGGTTTGCTTCTGTCCTGAAGCAGCCCAGAATATCCAAGCCAGTAACCACTCATTTCTCCCTTGTCAGGAGCTTCCCATTTTAGTGCAAGAGATAGACTTGCCAAATTTACTGTTTCAGCAGCCTGTTAGCTGGACACGGAGCTTGTGCAAGGGTATTGGGCGCCCTAGGCAAGCCTTCAACCTTATACCCTCCCCCTGAGATTTTGATAATTAAACTGAACAATCATGATAATCCTAACACCACCGCTCACACAACAAGCCTATAAACGTGCTTAATTGCACATCATGCTTTTAAATATTCAATTTTGCTTTGGATGCATGTGTGTGCCTGCGCTCTCTGCAGATAAAATAACGTGCTGATGGCTCTTTGAACTTGTGTGGCTTTTAGGGTCTAATGTTTTACTTTGACTGTTGCTACTCTTTGCTGCCACCCCTGGAAGCTACTACCCTCAGTGACTACTTAGTCTTGCCTAATCGTTGAGCTGGCCCTAGCTGGACAGGAAAATGTAATTATAAAATCTAGGAAAGGAATGCACAAGACCTTTCTGAAGAAAGGCAGAAGAGCAAAGCTTAGAATCTGATTGGTTTCTGCCTTGTGATGTCACAACCAATCAGATTGCAGTGTGTGTAATTCTCACTGACAGTGCTTCTCCCAGGAGCTAGTAAAGGAGGAGAGAGCAAGTTAGAGAAATTCGGAATATAATAACTGGAATAATAGAAGTTGATTAGTAGTGAGAAGGAGACACTGTTCTTTTAATGCTGCAGCAGGATTGACCTCCTTCCACCCTTTCTCTCTCTTTCAGTCTGTTGCTGTCTTCTTGACTAAGAATCACAATGGAGGGCAAAGGCTGTAGCCAAGTGGGTCATCATATTCCATTGGTATTATTGCTAATGGTGGCGCTCAGGCCCACGCTTTCACAAATGAGCCTAGATGAGCATCAGAACCTCACCTCCTGGGTCACCAGAATGAAAAAGAATGAGCAAGAGACTCTCACAAGACCCTTACTATCAACCCAAGAACTGGCGGTTCCAAACCAGATGTGTCACCACTGCCTTATTGCCATGGTGACCTTGGCGGCAGTGGCAGCTGTCTTTATGGTCACTACAGTCGTGCTTTGCAGCAAGATGCTGGCTTCTTCCAGGTACTCACCTAGAGCTTACATGAAAGCCAGAACAGAGAGAGAGACCCTCACAAGGGGACTGTGGATTGAGCAAAGGGGCACCATGAAGGAAAGAACAGAGTCTTGGTATAAAGGTAACACCCGTAAGGAGAAAAGGCAGGAGAACAAGAGTCCTCAAAGGACCTTGAATGGTAATATGAATCTCTGGATACCACCAGACACTTCCATGGAGGAACGCTCATTGCTATGGTATAGCAACAGCTCAAAGGAGACCAGAGTGGCTAATGGGAATCTGGCTCACCCAAAAGGGGTCCAGAATATCAACAATATTCAGCCCAGAGTTACCCTGGACCAAATATCGGGGTTCTGGCATGGTGATAGAAGTAGTTGGGAGACAACTACGAATCATGGTGGTACCACCAGTTTCCAGGGGTGTTCCCAAAGCAGCACTAAGACTGATCTGGGTCAAGACTCCAGCACCACAGAGGAGCAAGAATGGAAGCACAGCTCTGTCACAGAGAAGCTGGGAGATCCGGAGGAGGAGTACCAGGAGCATGAGGAGGAGGAGGTTTTTCCTGTAGTTCAGCCAAGAGTGACTTTGCAAGAGATCTCAGAGTTCTGGGGCAACAGGGAAGCTCGCCACTCTCAACTGGGACACAGGAATGTTGAAAATAATGAGAGCAGAAGGTTGAGTGCCCATCCAGAATGCCTAGTCGCAGCTACTGAGGACAGTACGAGTCACATACCTAAGCACACTAGCATCATGATTCATCCTCCCAGCCTTTGAGCGTTGCTGAATAAATATGACATAATCTTAATCTCAGAGTACTGCAGGATCCACCCTTAAATGCATTTATACCAGGTTTATGCTTCCAGTCTGAGAACTATGACAATCCACTTGGGTGCATTGTGTCAAGATTCACAAACCTAGTGTCTGAGCAGAGTGGGATCCACACATGCCCCCAGCATTAGCTTCAGGATTCAGATCCTTAGACACAGAGTGTACTCATATCGAAATTTATACTTTCAACCTTTCACATACACAAGCTTGGGTTGGGAGCCATACTCCCAGCCTATAAGTGCAGCTAGATCCACACACCCTTGCAGATCAGTGACAGAAATCATGTTCACCATGGTTTCTCACCGGTACGATAAAAATTAGAATTCAAACTTATGTGAAGATCAATAGCCTTCTGGTTGCACATGGATGGTAAATCATTTGCACACCTGTTCATAAGCTAGGGGTACAGAAATTCAGTCCTTGAAGGCCACAAACAGGCCATGTTTTCGGATTATCCCTAATGCAGATTTATCTCATGCATATTCATCAGGGGATATCCTGAAACTATGGCCTGTTTGCAGCCCTCAAGGACTGAACTTGTGCACTCCTGCCATAGGTGATGCTAAGTACTTAGACCCAGGATCTGGGCCCATAAGCACATTGTTTGCCCCCACCAACAACATATAATGCATGCATCTCTTTTATCCTCTCCCTCATAAATGTACCTACAGCAAAATATACTGTATAACAATAATAATTATTTAATATGGTAGCAGAGCAGGCAGTTTGATGGTGAGATTACAGAAACATTTGTAACTTATTCTCCAAATTGGCAGGTTGTCAATACCTGATTAATGTTCAGTGGAACACATTTGAAATTATTCACATAATTCAGTGCCGTAGTAAATGCCGCTGAATGTGCAGGTATTTGTAGACATCCTGCTAGACGTCTAAGTTATACATGGATGCACCAAATATCAGCATTTTGCCAGTCACTCCATTTATACCTGGTTTTTGTGCAGTCAAGCAAGATGTTTAACCTGCCAACCGGTTAAACAGCAGGGATCCCGCTATTCAGCAGCCTAATCCGGATAGCGCCACGGAGCGCAGAAAAGACGCCTGCTAAAAACTGAGGCGGTGGGTGGGTGCAGCAGGGGTGGTTCCAGTTGCTCTCTGGTCAGCGGCAATATTCGGCCCCTAAGCGGATAGCTGAACTGGCTAGAGCTGGGACAGGTTAATGGCTCTCCTATCTGTAGCTGGTTTTCCCTATCCATTTAGTGGAAGATTATCCCTGCTGAGTGGGTAGCAACTTGATCACCCCATTCCGATACAGATGCCCCAGTTTATCCGGGCGTGCAGTCGGTGGCCATATTCTGTGGCTCTATTCGGATAATGCTTCTGAATATTGGGATTGCCACAGTTTAGCTGGTTAGCAGGTCAAATGTCTTGCTTGACTGCATAAAACCCAGGTATAAATGGAGACTGCCCATCCATGAATATTGGTCCTTAAAGCGACAGTCTATCAGCGTTTCTATGTATAATTTATGTGTATGGTCAGCCCCTCAAATTCCCTTCCCTTGCCCCTTTAGCTCAACATATAATGGTTTATATTTCTGTATTCTATGTATAATACCACAGGATTGTTTCTAAAGCGTTATATGCTGGACATGGCACTGTGGTCAACATTATTGGCACCCTTGCAGTTCCACCCCTTAAAGTCCAATATCTTCTAAAGAAAGAAGTGGCCAATGAAATGGCTTTGGACTCTATATGCACACATATTTGACACATAAAAGAATCAAATAAAACAAGACCAATTGAAAAAGGAAATAGTATAAAAACTAAGAGATTGCCAGGACATGATTATTGGTACCCTTATAAACAATTCAAATCAGTTTGAACAGAAGAACCACATTCCCATTGCAGTAAAATTAGACGCACCTGTGATCCATTGTCAGTACTCACATGACTTGAATCAACCAATGAATGATGGCTCTAATATTTAAACTGGCCACATTCACTCCCTGTTCCATTTTCACAATGGTGAAGACAATAGAGCTGCCTGAGACCATCAGAAAAGCCATTATCACTAAACATCAAACTTGAAAGGGGTACAAAGCCATCTTCATGACCTTGGGATTCCTGTGTCTACAATTCACAATGTTATTAAGAATTTTTCTGCTCATGAAACTGTCCAGAATCTCCCAGGATGTGGTGGAAAGAGGAAAATTAATCCAAGAAGTCTTCAAATGTTTCTATTTATTTATTTATTTGTTTGTTTATTTGTTTATTTACAAGGTTTTAACCATTTATCTGAGAAACAACTCAAACAAAAGGATTTACACAAAGAGCAACAAGAAACAAAAAAAAAAGTGTCCCACGCCAACTCTGTACAGGTTAGTGCGAACTGTTGGAAAAACATCACATACAACATCCAAAGAGCTTAAGGCTGACCTGGAGCAATCTGAAGTGGTGGTTTCAACCTGCACCATATGCCGCACACTAAACAAAGAAGGACTTCATGGGCGAAGGCCAAGGAGGACTCTACTGCTCAGACAGACATAAAAAGGCACGCTTAATTTTTTGCACAAATTCACCTTGAGAAACCACAATCCTTCTGGGAAAATGTTCTGTGGACAGATGAAACATACTTGAGCTGTTTGGCAATGCACACCAGCGATACATTTACAGGTGAAGAAATGAAGCTTATAAGGAAAAAAACACCCTTCCTACAGTTAAATATGGTGGAAGTTCCATAATGTTGTGAGGCTGTTTTGCTGTCTCAGTAACTGGAAGCCTAGAACATATTAAAGGAATGATGAAGTCAGAGGACTACCAAGATATTTTGGAGTGAAATGTGCTACCTAGGGGTATGTTTACTAAAGTTTCTTAACCTGCGCGGCGCGCATAAGCACACACTAAGGTACCTTAGTGCACGCTAATGATGCTTTATGGGGCAAAAATGCGCTTTAGTGCGCGCTCATGCGCGCAGCGGCGCACACGAGCGCTGAAGGCGGGGAAGGCTCCCGGAGGGCGGAGGAAGGCTCCCCAGGGGCGGAGAGAAGGGGTCAATGGGTGGAGAGTGGGAGGGGAGAGGCTTCCCGCACACTAGCGAGGTGAAATTCGAGGCCAAAAATAACATGAGTGAAAACCTCGCATTAGAGCCGATTTAAAGGGAAGAGAAACCATTTCTGTCAGCAATGTACAGCAAAACCAGGGAAACCTACAAAAAAGTGATAAGTGTGATACATGTGCACAGAACAAAAGTACAAATAAACATTGAAAAGGACCCCAACAAAATAAAAAAAAATTATAATCAAGCTGGGCAATAGTGATAGTAATGGGAAACATCAAAAAACACTCCCAAGAAAGCCCCAAAAAATAAATATGAATTTTGGAAGGGTCTACGCTCCGTCCCCATACAAGGTGAATGATCCCACAGTGAAAAAGCACTGATCAGGGTTTCCCTCTCCATTGGACAGGTTACCTATGGCATGCACATGTTCCACAACAGCAGGGTGGGCATGTCGGAATGGGCAACTGGACAGATGCTGGGAAAGAGGATACAGAGGGCTGCAGGCGGCACATGCTGTGGTGCAGCTGGGGCACAGTGCGGACTAGGCAGATGCCTAGCTGGCACTTAGGAATGCTGAAACTGAACAGCAGCCAGACAGCAACTGATGAAGGCCCAACATGGGCACGAGAGTGTTTATCACAGTGTCACAGGGGATAGTACCCAGCAGGTACCCCCAAGGGCACAGAACATTGGCAGGCGGTGTTGGGGGGAAGCGTGGACGCCTATGCAGGCAACCCTACCCTAGAACACGCACTATAGGCAGCCGCCTACCTGCACACTGGATGGCTTGCGACTGCACACCACCAGCACCACCAGCAGAAGGGCATGTCAGCATGGTGGCAGAGGGGTACTGGTGGTGGAGGGGGGCAGTGGCAGCTGCCCAGAGCAGACCATGGCCTAGCCCTGTGTAGGTGGGTGCCATGCACTGCAACAGACAGGCCCTTCCGGACAAACAGTCATGGTATCACCAGGGAATACACTGTCTCTGTGGCAACACGGTGGTGCAGTGCACACAACCAGTGTGTTTGGAGGCAGAAGGTCACAGGTTCAAGTCCCAGCTATGGTGCCTGCCAACCCAGTCCCCATATTTTACCCACAACTGAAACGTGCTACTACAGACAGAACGTTTATTGCAGATGACATAAACATGCCCAAAACACCTACATTTTACCCTACAGAGCAAAGACACCATAAACAGGCGCATTACCTAGAGCAGAGTCTCCCAAATGCAGTCCTGGAGGGCCAAACACCATTCAGGTTCCATGCTGCCTCTAATAAAGATGCCTGTGCTGCATATCTATGCACCACCCCCATGGTATGCAGATGTATTTCATGCATATTCATGAGGGACAGCATGAAAACCCGAACAGTGTTTGTCACACCAGGACTGGAGTTGGGAACCTCTGCCGTAAAGCAGCAGCCAACAGGGGCAGACACACCCACAGGCTCCATTAGCCAATGCCTCCTGGAGAGGCAGGACATTGGGCCCTGCGTGCATCTCCCAATACTAGCACTTGCATACCTTAGCAATGCCACCCTACAACTGGGAATATGGTACACAGCTATCAAACGTTTGCTATGATTACTGGCAGATAGCAATTCCTACGTTAAGCACAGTTTGCTGATTGAGCTCCATCATAGCAACCTTTCTGATGTCTGTGGAGTGTGCTGCAGGTCTGGTCTCTGACAGTGTTTACCACCCTGGGGAGTGACCCCCAACAGTATTGCGTACCATATCCATGCCTGCACTGTGCCCAGGACTGGTGTGGTGGCCAGGGCTGCTAAACTCCTCTATAGTAGCACAATGCTGGCATAGGTGTGGGAGTGTGTGTCTGTCTATCCAGTGTGTGGTGGCTGCAAACACCCTCCACAGCCCACACTGCCAGCACTGTTGCCAGTATTGGTCTGCCAATGTGCATAATGAGGAGCAAGGTACCATGGGTATAGCCCGGACAGGGTGGCCTGGCCAGGATGCATCTGCACAGGGCATAAGGCACTGGCTGGGACATTGTAGTGCCCGGCCACCACCTGCACAGACAGGGTGGCCACAGCATGTCCTGCTGGGAGATAACTCTCACCCTGACTATGCAGTGACCACAGCATGGTAGGCACCCCCATAGTGCTATATCGTATTTCTCTCATGTGATATTTATGGGTTTTCTTTTGGGGGCCCAGTCACTGACTTATCTGCTTGTTGTGTATGCTGACATCCCAGTTCTGGGTGCACGCATTTCCACCAGGAAAATGCACTATGGACTAGCTAGCAGACTGTCTGCAGCTGGTATGTGTCTTGATGGAGCGCCTTGCAGGGTGCAGCGGCTGAAGGCTTGCTGCAGGAGAATATCAGATAGTGGTGGGGTGCAGCTTAGCATATCCAGGCCTAATGTCTGTCTGCTCTTGCGTTATGGATGTGTACAGAGCTGCATTGACTGCCCTGTAGGGTGTCTGTTCCCCAGTAGGACTGGGGTTGATGGTCCCCTCTACTGCCACCATTGCAGGGAGGTAGAATGTGGATCTGTTGGTGGGAGACCCTGTTTACCACCCTCAGCCCTGGAGGAGGAGGAGTGTGGTGGTACATAATCCTCCTAGGGGTCCATAGGGGCTACACCTGACTGAGACATACAGATATATCCAAGGTGTGTCTGCAGAAACTACCTATCTCACACATTAGCACTGCTGGGGACCTGGTGCTGGGTGCCCAACCTCACCCTCAGGGTGAGTGCAGTACCTGCACAATGTGACGGTGCCAGTACCACACACGGTCAGTTCCCCCTACCAGGCCGAGGTGCTGTGGGGGTGCATACCCCATCTTGTGATCATCCGTAGACTGCTGATTTGCATGTGCAGTGCATCATGGGTATGGGTGGGTTAACCCTATCCTGATGACCACAGCAGACTTTGTGTGGTGACTTGCAGTCCTTCTGCAGCCAGCCAGGGGTTTGCTAGCAGCTGTAGAGCTGTAGCCCACTGGTTACTTCACTGCCAGAGGTCATGGGTTCAAACCCACAGTGGGGTTATTTGATAGGGCTGTTCAAAGCATTATCTATTTTTAATGTACATTAGTGTTGCCAGCAAAAACACCCTCAGCGTACTGTACCCATAAGGTGCCTCAGAGGGCGCTTTATAGGGCGCCTTATAGGGCACCATATGGTTACCGTCCATATAAGGTGCACTATACAGTATCCTATGGAGCAACTGATAGGGTGCCTTATAGGGGACATTATAGGGTGCCGTGGCGGATAGTGCACTTTATAATGTGCCCTATGGAGTGCCTTATAGGGTGCCTTATGCGGCACCTTAGGTTACGGCACATGAGGGTGTGTTTGATGGCAGCAATTAATAAAATACAAATAAAGTGCTGCAGGAAACAATACTTACATGTCAAAGCTGATGCCTCAGCCAGCCTTACATATTAGGCACACTGGGGATCAAACTCATGACCCCTGTATTATCAGTCAGTGTCTTAACCATTGTGCTACACTGCTGTTCCTCCTTGCATGTCAGCGCACCTACTTAAGATTTCCATGCGTTTAAATGCACCGTGCTGCCATCAAAAACAGTGCTATGACCTTGCTGTGCCTCATAGGGCACCCTATATGGCGCCCTATAGGCCATCCTTTAAGCAACATTGTAGGGTGCCGTGGCGGACAGTGCACTTTAAAATGTGCCCTCTGGGGTGCCTTATGCAGCACCTTATGTTACAGCGCTTTGAGAGAGTGCGTTTGCTAGCAGCAGTAATTAAAATAAAATTAAAAAGCCTCATAATGCAATATTACACATAAATGGTAGTGTCTCAGCCAGCCTTATTCATTGGGCACAGTGGGGGATTGAACCCATGACCCTGCACCATCTGTCAGTGTCTTCACCATTGTACTGCAGCCCTGCTCTTCTGTTTGCATCTCAGCGCGCCTGCTTATGCTTCCTGCGCGCGTTCCTCGTGCGCTACTGTGCACGGCGCACAAGAGTGCGCGGCGCACGCTAATCCCATTTTGCTCTATTTTTGACTGGACCGCCCACTCCTTATATGGCATCCTGCAGACTAACGCGGCGCGCACGTTAGGAAACTTTAGTAAACATACCCCTTAGTGTCAGAAAGCTCGGTCTGGGTCAAAGGCCATGGGTCCTCCAGCAGGACGATGACCCAAAACATATATCCAAAAGTAGAAAAGAATGGTGAAAAAGGAACAAATGGACTGTTTTTAACTGGCCAGCAGTGAGTCCTGATCGCGATCCAATCGAGAACCTTTGGGAAGAGCTGAAATCTGCCAGTGGTAAAAGGAATCCTGGAAACATTCACAAGCTGGAACAAATCGCGGTTGAAGAGTGGGAGAAACTACCAGCAGCAGATGTATGAAACTTAAAGATGGCTACAAAAAACATTTGGAGGCTATCGTCACTGCCAAGGGTTGTGCAACCAAATATTAGTTAAGGGTGCTATTAATCCTGTCCAGGTCATATTTAGTTTTTTTTTCCTCAGAAATTACTATGTCTAAGTTGCACAGACATCTTTTTTTGTTGTATACCTTTGAACATACTACAGGTACACCACTGCTTTTCCAGCACCCTTTGTATCAAAGTCTTGACAGATTATCAGTTTTGCCGGACCACCAGAGATCAGGGCTGTACCAAGTCAGAAATGCGCTCTGTGCAACTTGCACATCTGGTATGCCCCCTCACCCCCATCCCACATCCTAAGTCTGCCATTTGCCCCATGCCCAGCATCTCCCCATCTTACCCCACACCTCCATGTCCAGCCAGCTCCCTCCGCACTGTCTGCCTGGTCTGTCCTTGCCCCACCACCGCCACTTGTTGCGTTCCGTTGGTGGCGGCAGCAGCGGAGCAGACCTCCAATTGAAAAAAAAAAAGTGGGTCTTTCTGACTCTGTGCTCGTATGCTGGTCTGATCCCTCCCTCCTCTGACAGGCTCACATCAGAGGAGGAAGGGACCATACCAACCATTCAAGCGTGGAATTGCAAAGACCCATGTTTGAATGGCTGGTCTGGTTCCTCCCTCCTCTGATGCGAGCATATGGAATCAGGCCAGCATGCAAGCGCAGAGTCGGAAAGACCTGCATGTTGTTTTATTTTCAATTGGAGGTCCACTCTACTGCTGCCACTGCCATCATCAAGGGAACACGAAAAACAGCGGTGGGGCAAGGGTAGGCATCATGGGGGGGATCCGAGGTCAGCAACCGCAAATGCGCCCCTATTTTTTGCACCCTGTGTGACTGCACCACTCACTTTGTCCGGCTAAAAAAGGTGCCAGACTATGAGTTGCCAGAAAATCGGTGGTGTACCTGAATTAAAATATTATAATGACACAATTGGAATATTTCTAATTATTTCTCAAGATATTGTACATAACATACCTAACATGTAAGGGTGCCAATTATGTTGACCACAACTGTATAACTACTTTTTGGATATTGAGTTCATTGTGTTACCACAAAACATAAAGGCTCCATGCAAACTCTCAGGAAAGGAGGGTTTGCTCTGCAGAGAAGGGAACTGTGTGCTCAGATAAAGCCAAGTCAACTTGGCTGCATGTAATTTTCCTTGACTTGGTTGATGCAGTACATCTAGGCCATGATAGTTTGAACTGAGTCCCAAGATATTTTACATTAATTGATCCAGCTAAATTTTTTTTCAAGTAATACAATATTTCCCAACTTTTGCTGTCTGTGCTTTATGCGTGTCTTTCTTTCTCATTCTCTAGGCATATTGCTTTTTCTTTCTCATTTTCTGTCTTTGGCGTTGTCCTTCCTTTTTTTTGTCTCTCTTTTCTTCAGCAGTGTGTGTTTATTACCTTTCTTCCTTTTCACCCTTTCTCCTGCTTCCTTTCTTCCTCCGATTTCTCGGGTAGTCTCTTCTCACTCTTTTTCCTTATTTTCTCTTTTGCTGCTCTGCAGTCAGGCTGTCACAATCTTAACCAAGAGGAATTGCACCCAGCAGAAAAGGGCATTTTTTGAACACTGGGCCCTGGTCACAGAAAGGGGGCTGAGGCAAGCCTGAGGCAGGAGCCGCCATGCTGTAAAGCTCCGTCAGCAGAGACACGGGGTTCTGCAAAGCAGGCTTGGGCCATTGGTCCTACATGCCCAGAGCCAATGTTGCTCCTGCTCCAGCCTTTATTAATGTTTATTCTTATTCAGGTTGATATTTAACAGCAATGATCAGCGTTTCTTTTTAACCACCCTGGCGCTATCCAGGTACTGCTGAGGCCGTTGGAGGAAATAGTCAGCAATTCTAGCCCAGTAAGGCCACTGACTATCCCTCTCAGTGGGACTTAACCAGTTAGCAATTCCTTCTACTCGCATAAGTCTTCTTGAATATTGAATGCATTGTTATTAGCACTCGGCTCGTAGCACTTTATTGACACATAATTGACATAGCTAGCATTTTAGAAATACTATTGTGAAAAATAAAACTCCGTTACGAGGCTTGTCATCTATTTTCACTTCTTTCTGAGATGCTCTTCCATTGTGCACACAATCCAGGCTCCTGCCGCCATGCTAGAAAAAGCATGACTTATTTCTAGATGAGCAGGGAGAGGATGAGTTGCTGTGGAGCTGTGATTCTGGCGTCTCCATCCAGACTTGCATGTGATTATACAGTATATCTGTGAGTCTAGTCCTGCATAGCTCTGTCCACCATACAGGGCCAGTGCAAGAGTACTTGGTGCCTTAGGTAAAGTTTTCAAAAAAGAAAATGGTCACTATTAGAGTATAGAAAATCCAAATACTATTAAAAAACACTCAAGAAAAACTTTATAAATCTATAAATGTTGTAAGTATCTTCACACACTTATTAGAAATCTTTATCTCCAAAATAACTCCCATGAGGAGGAGGGTCTCAGCACCAGAGGGCCAATGCTTAATTGTAACTGCCAAACACACAGTCACTAGCACTGAAAATCATAGCCCATTTCACATCAACGACCCCCTCAACATGAGTCCCCAAAAACAGGTGAATGGATGCCGGACAAAATTGACTTATAAACATTCTGAGTTGAAAAACCAGCAATCCAACCCCGATGCTTCAGATCAACGCTTACAAGCGTTTCGCGAGTGAAATCGCTTCATCAGAGGGACATACACAAACACAGTGGCTCCATAAACACACCACTCATGCGTGATTATTTGGAGTTGCAGGCTTGTGGGAATAGAGCCATTGAGCAGTATAGCTGAGTGGCGTGCTTATGGAGCCACGGCGTTTGTGTGTATCCCCCTGATGAAGCGATTTCACTCGCGAAACGCTTGTAAGCGCTGATCTGAAGCGTCGGGGTTGGATTGCTGGTTTTTCAACTCAGAATGTTTATAAGATAAGTCAATTTTGTCCGGCATCCATTCACCTGTTTTTGGGGACTCATGTTGAGGGGGTCGTTGATGTGAAATGGGCTATGATTTTCAGTGCTAGTGACTGTGTGTTTGGCAGTTACAATTAAGCATTGGCCCTCTGTTGCTGAGACCCTCCTCCTCATGGAAGTTATTTTGGAGATAAAGATTTCTAATAAGTGTGTGAAGATACTTACAACATTTATTGATTTATAAAGTTTTTCTTGAGTGTTTTTTAATAGTATTAGGTAAAGTTTTGGCATTGAGCCCCCTCCCCCCACCAATTAACTGTAAAGTTCCTAGCTCCTCTCCCGCCAATATGTTGATAAAACTCAAGAAATCATTGTTACCCCATTACCCTTTCCAAAATAACCTTGCACAAACTGGATATCATACCTTTGGTTTGTATATATTTACATAATGAGGACAATTTCCAAAAGTAATTTACCCAGGTACATGAGCTATTTGAAAATTGCCTACTCCCCTGCAGTTAATAGTACATGCTGATGGTTCTTTACGTTTGCATGGCTGTCGGAAACTTTTATTTTGCTTTGAATGCAACTGCTGCTTGCTGTCCAGAAGAAGCTGATGACCTAGACGACTGCCTACTCATTAAGCCTGCCCTGCCACCCCCATTAACATCCAGAACAGAAGCATGGAGACCCTCAAGGACACATGCACCTGCAGCCACAGATCAGAAAGAAACAGGGGCAGAATACAGGAAGACCTTCAACCCCACCGATGTTTCAGCAGCGCCCTAGGGTGGGGAAAGGCAGTCTGCAGCTTTCTCTCCCATCAGTTCTACTCAGCTATTTCTCTGCAAGGAGGCAGTACTTGTGGTCAGCTAGCTGAAGAAATATCCATGTTAATAGGAAATGAATTCATAATAACCACAAGCTAAAGAACAGGTGTGGTCCCCTCCCCTCCCTTCCCTCTCTTTCTTGGGTGGTGTAGCTATCGGCTTCTTCTATATCAGGGGTTTAGAGTCTGAGTTTTCAAAATAGGGGAAGCTGTACCATACACTATCATCCGCAGCTTACCCCTCACAGAAAATTGCTCCACAAGCCATTGTCCCCAGAGCTGTCTGACTAGTGCTTCCTAAAGCTCTCTGTGTGTGAAAATCCGGTAAGGGTGTGCACCTTTAATTTTTAGGTGCTCAAACAAACTGAATCAACCATGACTATTGCACACCCCTACAATTCTGATTTCCAAGTGTTGTAGTTGTGTTTGAAGAGGTTTAGAAGATTGATGTCTGTGGGAGTAGACCCGTGTGTTAACTCTGAACTCCTTAATAGACAAGGAAGACAAAGGAAAAGGAACTTCTCACTCTTAACATTCAAAAATAGGGCTGGGGTCTCTTTGCTATGCAGTGTATTGCTGCAGAGGGAAGTGAGTGCACATATGCACTTGTATGTGAGTTTCCATGTGTTGCATGCACCAGTGATAAGGAAGCATAGCTACATATGAGTGCGTAAACATAAACAGGTGAGAGGGAGTGATTATTTTGCAAGTCTGTTCTTAAGGCAGTGAATCAGGGTGATTGCCCTGGGTTCCACTCCCCCTTTTACATTACCCTCAAATCACTTCCAGTTCCTCGAGGTCTGGTGGGCCACAGTCTATATAATAGCAGAGATGGCTACAGGCTTTGAAGTAAGATGACTGAACATGATCTGAAAAGTTTCTTCCATTTCAATCTTTCAATCTCAGAGTGTGCGTCACCCTCCCTTCAATCTCAGTTTCAGAAAAGTTGAGGGGTGAGGGCACTGCTCCTGCTCATTTGCTCTGGGCTCCACATCCCCCCTAAGGCAGGGAGTTGCACTAAGGGCATGCTTACTAAATCATAGTAAGTTCTTTTGCAGCTACAGAGCAGCATATGTAAAAATGCCATGCGGTAGCTGCAAAAACTGTGTGGTACCTGCAGGGGGAGTGTCCAGCATCAGCCCTGCAGATGCAGTGAAAGCACCTTACCACACTTCCCGCAGTGACCTGTGATCCTTGCATCAGTAGGTGCCATAGGTATTCCTGTGCTGCCTGCCGATGCAGGATCCAGGGCAAGAGCAAGGTTAGGACAGATCAAATTGCTGTTCTGCCCCTCCCACTGGCCTAATCTCCCTTCTAAAAGTGGTGCCGATGACTTGGATCTATTGACTTGGGGCATCAGCACACTTACATGGCTCCTTTCTGAAATCAGCAACCCCCTCAGACAGATCCTGAACTCAATGGGGGGAGGGGGGGGGGGATATCAGGCTAAACCTTCAAGGCCAAATCAACAACCCAACTAGCCAGTCGGCTCCACTCCCCCCACCCCCAAACAAGATACCTCCCAGCTAGCCAGTCAACCTAACACCCACTCCTTAAACCCTCTAACAGCCCCCACCCCACTGCCCTTACCTCCAAAATTGTTGGTGGTCCTGTGAGCAGGGGGCAGGAGTGGTCCTCCTGCTCCTGCCCCCTCTCTGGAGCAAAGTAAAATGGTGCTATTCTCATGGTGCTGCTCCCTAGCATTAAGACGCTGATGGCATCTTCACGTTATAAGACAGCACTGCAAGACTGATACCATTTTTCTTCTTGCCAGAGAGGGGACAGGAACAAGGAGGACCGCTCTTGCCCCCTGCTCACTGGAACATTAATGATTTTGGAAGTAAGGGCAGGGGGAGTATTAGGGTGGTTGGGGGGGGGGGGTGTTAGCCTGACTGGCTAACTGGAAGGGATCTTGTTTGGGGGGTGGGAGGGGGGCTGACTGGCTAGTCAGGTTAAAATCTGACCTTGCAGGTTTGGCCCTACCCCTCCTCAGGTTTCCACTGGGGTCAGTAGCTGTCTGAAGGGGGTGCTGATTACAGAAGGGGGCCATGTAAGGGTGCCAATGCCCTGGATTGGTACCATTTTTAGAAGGGCGGGTAGATCCAGGAGAGGCCATGGGGGTCTGCAGACCTTTGGTGCTGTGGCTGTTGCTGATTGGCAGCGGCCATGAAGATGCACCAATTGCTGTGCTGCAGATAATGACACCTCATCAGGTTGCGATAGCTGCAGCAGCGATTGAAGCAATTTAGGAAGCCTTCGCATGAATATTGTTCAGTGGTGGCTGCCTACCATCGCCATGCCTTTTCCCGTCCCAACCCTGCCTATCCCTATACCTCACGAAATGCAGTTTGCCTGCGATGGCTACATTTCAACCACACTAGCTATCACCATGGCACTAACTTCCCCACGTTAGTGCTACGATGACAGTTAACGTACTGTAGTAAATATCACCTTAAATTTTAAGTAGGGGCCATTTTGGATTCAAAGGAGCTGAAGAGTAGCTCACAACATTTTTCCTACAGAGGATTGCAACACTGCTGCCTGGTGTGTGCTAATAACATCATCTTCTCACCAGTCTCTCCCTCTCTCAGCCTCCCCTACCTCTCTCTCTCTGAACCTCTTCCCCCACTTTGTGCCACCAGTCTCTCTTAGCTACCTCCCCACTCACCTTGGCCACCAGCCTCTTTCAATCTCTTTCAAACCCCTCCCCTCCCCGTACTTTGTGCCATCAGTCTTTTCTTCTAAATATACCCCACCACACACAAACGTTGTGCCACCATGCTCTCTCTCTCTCACCCTCCCACTTGTGCCACCAATCTCAGCCCCTCTCCAGGCGTATGCAGCATAGTACAGACACACAAGGCAGAGAAGGCTCCCTTTCCACAGAGCTTACAATTTAGTCAAGTTTAGTTTAGTTTATTACAGTTTGATATACTGCTCTTTGTACCAGCAAAGCGGTTTACAATAAAACAACACAAACCTACCTGACAATAAAACAACACAAACATACATGACCAATAAGAATCTAGGAGACTAAGGACCTAAGGGGCATGTTTATTAAACGGTAGTAGGTAGCACAGGGATAACGCAACGGAGCCTGGCAGCTGCAGTAGACACAAAGCATGCAGCTACGGTACATTACTTCCGCCACGCTAGTAGTATCACTAGCGAATACATGAACATAGCGCATGCAACAGTGCACGCATTTGTAATGTGCTTTGGGAAAAGGAAAGCCACGAACGCGGTATTAGGGCAGCTGTGGGCTAAGGAACCACTATGGACAGTAAGAAATGAGCTCCAAGCACACATACAGGAAGGTAGCAAGTGGCTATTTCAGAATAGAGGAGAATGACCAGGAATAGGCACAACTACCTGCACAGCTCAGAGCACCGGGGCTCAGTACGAGAGAGTGGAGGCATACAAATCAGCAAAGCAAACATACGGAGAGAGTATGCGCTGCATCCCTATAGTAATAGTAGTGACAGTGGTAAATGTGGCATCAGGAGATGCAGGAGTCCTTGAATGGGACCTGGCAGGATGTCCACAGTGTCCATCATGAGGGACAAGTATATGAAGCCCCTCACCCTGAGGTGCCAAGGGTGCCTGTTCACCTAGGCTGCAGGGAACGCAGTACAGGATCTCTAGTGTGGTGTGGTGGGGATGGGCCCCACCTTTCATTCACTTCTCTGATTATGGCTTGGCCAGCACTATAGCCATTTTGGAGCGGGTCTCCCAGGTTGGGGAAGGAGGGCACCATGGCCAAGGGCTCTGGTGGCCAAGCACTATTAGGGCAGCTCAAGTTAGCCAGCACATTGGATCCATATGGTCAAGAATCACCCCCATGGCTCACTGTATAGAACACCCACCCCTAGGGACTGACATCTACAATACTGAGGTGGGGGTGGATAGCCATTCACAGAGGGCCTCTATGCTACTGGACCTCCACCAGGAAGAGCTCTAGGAGAACATCACAAGGAGGTTGCGAATCCCAAACAGCCTGAAGGCTGAGCACACCAGGAAAATAAAGATCCACCAGACCAGGGAAAATCACAAGTGCTCCCTAAGTCCATGGAATGCCTCAGCCCTCAGGCAAGGGAACCAGGAAGAAGACCCTGATCAGTGAGCTCCACCACTGGAGGCCTAAGTTCAGTGATAGAAATATTATATAGCTGCTCAGAGCTGATAGCCATATCCTTCCTTGGTCAGGGTAAGGGGCCATCTGTCCACAGGAACATGATCCATGGCAGTGAAATGGCCCCCAGATGCAGGGCCATACTAAGGGCTGTGCAAGAGGTGCAGCCGCACAGGGCGCAAGCACTGAATGGGGTGCTGATATCATCACTAGGCTTTCAGGAAGTTAAAAAAAGTGAGTTACTGAATGTGGCAGGGTGGAGGGGAGCAACAGATTTGTTAGTCTCACAGGGTGCATTTTTGGCTTGGTATGGTCCTGCCCAGATGCATGTATGCACTGTTACATGCCGCCCCCCCCTCCCCCCATGTAGGGGAGGCAGGGGTCAGGTGGAACTTTTGCTGCCACACTATCATGTTGCCAATATGTGCATCACCTAATTTCTATGCACCACCCCCTCTGTACTCTGCTGGCTCCAGCTCTGGTTATGAGGCAAGTACTGACTGCAGCACAGAGCACAGGCCTTATATCCTGACCCCTCCACAGCACATAACACCAGCAGCCCTCAGACATCTATCCAATGCAAATGCAGATGTGAACAGCAGTCCGTCGGGACAGCTGTTGATATGGCTGTGGATATTTGCCCACTGTCCCAGCAGGGTCACTCCTGTCCTGCAAACTCTGGTTTTGTGGTTGTCAGTCTGTTGTGGTTCACTGCCATGTCAGCTGCGCCATGCAGCCTCTCCAAACAGGTGGCCTAGGCAGGCACCTAGGTATTCAACTCACATCACATATTTTCCCTATTTTATTCTTGTCTGTTTTCTCTGCTTCTACCCTTATTGCCTAACGCTCGCATTAGAACCGCCCGTTCAGAATGCTCAAGCATGGAGATCAGAGTCAGGCATTAGCTGCACCTGCACTAACATCAGGGTTGTGTGTCTAGCATGCGACTAGGGCACTTGCCCCAGCCACGCACCCTGACTCTGCCCTCTCTCTGCCCAGTCTCCTCCTTAACCCCACATATTCACATGCTGCTTGGAAAGTGTGGGATTTTTAGTGTGGTCGCCTTTGCGCTGTGTGCTTCTTGCTTTCACGCAGCCCAAACATATATTAACCCCAAGCTAAATCCTGTGCTACCAGCTAAAGCACTTTAGTAAACATGCCCCTAAGACATGCCATGCTGGGCCAGACCAATAGTCCATCAAGCCCAGTATACTATTTCCAACACTGGCCAGCCCAGATCACAACTATCTGTCAGACTCCCAAAAGGTAGATAGATTCAATGCCAACCTCAGACGTACAGGACTGGCTTCAGAATTGGCTCTGTACGTCTGAGGTCACAGACTGCCTACTTCCAGCCCTAACTCTACCTGCACCTCCACAATGCCTCCTCCCACCCCCGCCTAAGCCTCCCCATACAAACTCCTTGTTCGTACAGGGAGGCTTTTGATAGGGCCGGCAGGAGGCGAATTCGCGGGACAAAATAGACCCCTATATCAACCGGCTCATCTTTATCTATCTATTTATTCATACCTTCAAAAAATATAGCATATTAGTGAGATAAGACTTTCCTTGACTAAATCCATGTTGGCTCTGTCCTGTTAAATCAGGAAGGACAGACTAGATAGGCCATGTGGTCTTTTTCTGTCGTCATATTTCTATGTTTCTATTATTTATATGTTCAGTAATTTTGTTCTTTATAATGGTTTCTACCATTTTGCCCGGTTATGGTGGCTACTCTCTAGTCTTCAGGTACTCTAGACTAGGCCTTGACAAATTTTGTGTGGATTTAGGAACCAGGCCAAAATCTTAGAAGTCAATGCTTGTGAACTCCTCGCTCCACCCCCCACTCCCTCCCTTTTTATCTCTTATGCTGATCTCATGTTCTCAAGTCTGACGATACCAGCACCAGAGTTCTTACACCACGCAACATCTTTAAACAGAAATACATGGATAACAACAGTTATAACGTCAGATAACAAGGGGGTGTGTGTGTGTATGTGTTGCAATGATGGTGTGCCTGTTTGTACATGGGATGTGGCAGTGTGTTCTTTTGTGTCAGTGGGGTGAGGGCTACAGTGTGTTTGTGTGTGTGTGTGTGTGTGTGTGTGTGTGTGTGTACTGCAGAACTGGGGAGCATCTGTGTGTATGGTGCAAAGGTTGGGTGCTCATGTCTGTGTGTGAATGTGAGCATGTATGTATGTGGTGCAGAGGTGAACTGCCTGTGTGTGTGTGTGTGTGTGCAAAGTACCTGTGTGAGTGTGTGGTATGAAGGTGAGGTGCCTATGTGTGTGTATGTTGTATAGAGCTGGGGTGTGTTTGTGTCATGTGGAGGTGGAGTGCTTGTGTGTGTGTTCTGGGGGAGGTGGATGCATTTTTTGGCAAATACACATTGTGCCCCTTTATCCCCATGCATTCATTTCTTTAACTTTCAACACTTTGCACTCTTCCCTACCCCCTCCAACCCCTCTCCTGCTGGCCTCCTACTCCCTGTTACCCTTCCAGAGTCTCTCCCCTTACCATCCCCCCTAGCACTCCCATCCCCTGCCCTCCATCCCCCTATCTTCCTTCTTTAAAAAGAACACTGTCACTTTAAATTTTTCCTACTTTTTCTACTTCACGTTATACCACCTCCAACCTTTTTGTTGCTGCAGGCTGCGATTGTGGCCGTTCTGTTCTGTTCTGGCCATGGGAGATGGGATCCCCACAGGCAGACAGCTTGCATCAAAGCCACAATCATGGCCAAGCTCTTTTTTTCTATCCTTGGGAGATAGGATCCCCGTGGGCAGAAATAAGGGGTTGCAGTCATCTAGAGGGGAAAGAAAATCCAGACACCAAATGCAAATTTCTGGTACTATGGCAACCTGGTAATTGGGATTTGTTGAGCCCCCGTTATAGACAATTTTAATAATAGTTTCCAAATCGCTAAATATAAGTCTGTAATTTCATTTTTGAGTTCTTTTAGTACTCTGGGATGTATACAATCCGATCCAGGTGATTTGCTACTCTTTAGTTTATCAAATGACTGTATCTAATGCAGTTTTGCCATACTTACAAGGCTCTGCCAGGAAATTTCCTGAACCCAGCTTGCACTTCAGGCAGTTCTTGTTGCTGAATAATCTTCAGTAGAATCTTGCTCGCATGTGGGATCAGAACAATTGTGCGACAATTTCCACAGTCAGTTGGATCACCTTTCTTTAGTATTGATATAAATCTACTAACCCTGCCAGATTTATGGTGAATACGAAGAGTTTTAACCCCTGAAGAAGCCTGTATTTGGCGAAACGAAAGCTTTTGTAGGGTTTTACTTAGCTACATATTTTCAAAGTAGTGTAGTATTTTCCCCGCTATGACAGAATTAGGGGAGTGTTCCTGGTTGCTGTTCGCCATGTTGCATTGAGCTGCGAATGAAGCGGCTATGGAGCTGAAAGTTGGAGAAAACTACGATAAGATAAGTGCTTATGAGCTATTTTGGTCCTGTATTTATCCTGGATATTGATTACACTTTTTATTATTGTAGGATATTTCACAACTGTTCCTGTGCTGCTCAACGTAATAATTAACTGACTCTGATGCTTTCAGTTGTGTGTGTGAAGTTTGGTAGAATGTTTATGTTGTTGTAATTTGTTTGTAATTTGTTGTTTTGTGGTCCCAGGGTGTATTTGGTATTGTGTAAGATTGGTTGGTAATTTAGTATGCATTAATGGAATTAAGAAAGGCTGTGACCTATGATGTGAGCATCAGCTATTCCCTACAGTGAGTTTCTCGCTGCATGTGGGGTATTTGCCACCCTGAGGTCTTATTTGCCTTGTTTAGTAAATGTTTGAATTGTCTAAAATTTCTTGAAGATTGTGTTTGAGTTAAGCTTTGGTCTGGGAGCGTGGGATTTCTTTTATGTCATTTTGAACTGCTCCCTTACAGCTTTATTAGTGGTAATTACAACCAGTAAACTATTTAAATGCCATAAACAGGGATTTTCAAAGGCACATAACTGGTTAGTACCTTCGAATATCCCCTCCGAAGTCCCCTACATGCCCCGATGCTATCTGGTTAGCATCAGCGCATGTTGGGGACATTCTGGGGCAGAGCGGGGATGGAGGCAAGTGCTATCCGGGCAGCAGTGATTGCCCATGCTGCCCGGATAGCGCTCTATGCTGAAAAGATAGGCAAGGAAAAACCTCGCCTATCTTTATGGTGCAGAATGCTAACCGATCAGCATGGAAAATCACTGCTGCTCGCTTAGGCTCGGTGGCTTCCAGGCTGTGTGGCAAACCGTGGATATTCACTTCCGTCACCGCGGAAGTGAATATCTGGAGTTAAGGGGTCAGGGGGCAGGGCTAGAGGCTATGGTGCTTAGCCCTGCCCAATGCAAAATCGGGCCCTCTAGTTTTATAGTCCCTTCTTCTGTATTAGGTAAGGGTCGGTCTGAGTTCCATGTGTGTGAGATTGAGGTACAGTATATCTGTTAGTGTGTGCTTTCTGTGCAGGGATCCGAGGCAGTCCCACTTGTTCTTCTTTTCACAAAGGAAAGTATATTAGTGTTCTAGGACCTGGTTTAATCTTTGCGGTGGTTCCTTTTCCTAAGTATGGTTTCTGTTGCCAGAGTCCCAGGAGTTCGTATTGCCACGGTACGGTAAGATTCTACAAGTAGAAACCATGGGCCAACTATTCAAAGGTATTTACATGGTTTGCTAGTGATTATCTGCAGGTGCCTGGGACGTTCCGGGACAGAGTCCGTTGATAACCAAGCAGCGGTAATATTGAGCTGCTGTCTGGTTACCAACACATGGCAAAAGTCAGGCGCAGCAAAGGTTGGCCTAACTTTCATCACAGAAGCTAACCAGGCAGCGGCTGAATATGGACGCTGCCCAGTTCGATTCCCAGCGATCCAACCAACCCAGATATTCAAAACCAGGACCCAGATATGGCCCCATTATTGAATATCTGGGTTTAGATTTCAGCAGTGGCGGCTAGCTGTGTTAGGTCAGCAAGCCGCCACTGCTGAATATCTCCCCCCCCCCCCATGTGCTTGCTACAGGGAGACCAGCTGTCCTCATTTAGGAACTATATGCAGCAGAGACAGGCAGGGTCTTCCTTAATGTAAGTCCAGCAGCTAGAGAGAGATCCTAGATAGGCCCTAAGCTTGCTATGAGTTAAACTGCTTGAAGCAGCACTAGCTATGAGAAGAACTGTAATGAAGGGAAACTGCTGGATTCTCATGGACATTATTGTGCTTAGGAATGGACTTCCCCATCAGCTACTGACTCAGAAGGAAAGGACGCTGGACTTAATGCACCAGTGATCTGGCCAAGCTTGGCACTTCTCATGTTCATAGGATTATTCCTCTTTTACTGTAGTAGTTATGTTTTCCACTTTGAGTATTCTGGAAAGAGGACTTCTAAAATAACACATTGATATTTATTTTATTAAGAGGTTGACTGGATCTGATGTTTCCGTCACACATTTTTTATTTTTTTACTAGAGGGGAGCATTTATCGCATTAACATGATTAACAGGTTAAAATTTTAACAAGATTAGAAAATGTTAATGTGATAAGGCAGGGATCCCTAAATGGCAGGCTGCGCCGATGCTGCTGCCTCTCTCCCCAAGATCTAGCATCCCTCCCTCTTCACCCCCTCCCCCAGTCCTTTTATTTGACTTTACTTTCGGTGCTCCCAGTTAAGAACCTAGCCCTTGAGCTTTCCTTTCGCTGTGTCTGCCCCCACCAGAAACAAGAAGTCGAGTCAGAGGAGGTGGGACTCAGCAGAGGGAAGGGGACAGTGAGAGGCCGCAGAGTGTTGAAAGTAAAGGCAAGTGAAATGGCCGTGAGGGCTAAGGGAGGAAGAGATGCTGAAACATGGGGTGGGGGGTAGGGGAGGGTCGAGAGCGGAGATGGAGGGAAGACAGAGGGAGAGATGCTGGACTGTGGGAGGAAGGGGAGGATGGAAAGAGAGAGGGGGCTGTCATGCCCTTTAAATTTATTGGCCCAATTTTTGAAGCATTTACATGGGTAACTGCCCTATGTTACCCGTGAAATGCCTTTTCTGGTCCAAAGGCACCTACACGGCAGTGCCCTTCGAAAACTCCGGATAAGTCCTTAGCGCGCCCAGATGCTATGTGCCTATCTTTCAGGCGCAGAGGCTAAGCGGGCAGCATCAAAGATCGGTGCTACCCGGCTAACTCCTGCAGCTTCTGGGTTGTGTGGTGAGACTCAGATTTTCAATGCCGAGGTTGCATATGACCCTGGGCATTGAAAATCTGGATTAGACGGATGGTGGGTGGGCCATGCGCCAATGCGGCGCGCATAGGACCGCCCAGATGAAAATCGGGCCCATTGTGATTAATTACACAATAGCAATTTTTAATTTTATGATCAATTGTGATTAAAATGTTTAATCCATGCCCACCTCTACTTTTTATACAATGGGGCCATGCTTCATACTCAATGGGGGGTCATTTAAAAGTCAAAATCCAGAGCCTTTACAAATGACTTTTAAAGGCATCTCCAGAGCGGGGACATGGTGGGGGCTTGTCTGAGGAGGTGCAATGAACATCCAAAGATTGTAGAGAAGATGAAGAGTGAAGTGACTAGACTAAGATCACAAGGAGCTGCACTGGAATGTGAATCCTAATTACCTGGTTCTTAACCCTCTACTCTAACCATTTGGCTATTAAAAATACTATTTCTGGGGCTAATTATATAGACGTCTCCATAGACATCCTTATTGGGCGGGTCCATATTTGTGAAGTGCCTGTCTTTTTTTCTGGACATTCTTTGCAAAATGTGCCTTCATGTTTTTTGTTTTTGTGCCATTGAGTCAGTGTTGACTCATGGCAACCCAGCTACCTCTGGGTTTTCTTGGTAATGTATCACTGGAAGTAGATTGCCAGCCTTTTCTTCCAAGGCAGTGGAGGGTAAAGTGACTTGCCCAAGGTCACAAGGAGTGCCAGTGGAAATTGAACCCTTGATCTTCTAGGTACTAGGCAGTTGCTCTAACCACTAGGCTACTCCTCCATGCCTACCTTTATATTAATAGATTTCAATCAATACAAACATGAAAAAACCTTCAAAAGGATTTTACCCATTTTATTAATATAGATTAATAAGCCATTTATCATAAAATACAGTTGAAGAATATGTGCTAAATTACGATCATTATTTTGCCATAATATCAGATGAGGCTTTTGAAAACGTTGCTGATATTGCTTGTTGCATGTTTGTCTTTACAGCAGACCTGTGTCTGGTCAAGCTATGGATACTGCCTCTTGAGACAGCTTTAAATATAGAAACAGTTCAATTATAAGTGTTTATGAGGTTTAGCACTGGTAAGGGCTTGAAATAATTAGCTTCAAAATATTTATAGTATCACCCACAGTACATGACAACAGACCACATAGAAAGTCATCGTCAGGTAAATTGTAAGTCATTGTTTGTTAATAAAAGCATAATTAGTATGGTACAGGCAAGTGTTCCCCCAGTGTTAACCTTGCCTCCCCCTCCCCCCCCCCCTCTAAAACCCCCCCATCATTTCTGACAGCCACTGACTCAGTCCTAGAAAATGTTCAGAGACGAGTTTAGGAGCCTAACTCTCAAAGTTAAGAGTATCGGTGTTACACACAGATCCCTGTGCCGACAGTTTACAGCATCAGCTTGAGCATAGAATCCTCCCATTTCTTTCCCTCAAGCTGCTGCACCAGCAGGACCGGCGCAAGGATAACAGGGGCCCTAGGTGCCTCTCTCTGGGACCTACAACGGCAGCAATGACATTAAAACAGCAATGCAATGCTTACCCAAAGCCTCCAACGCTGTGTGCTGTTGGTGCCCTGCATTGACCAGCCGCTTTCGCCCCCTCCGATGCAGGCTTCCTCTTTGCATAAGGGTGGAAGCAGCAGATCAAAGTATGGCACCAACAGCACACAACGTTGGAGGCTTTGGGTAAGCTCTGCATTGCTGTTTTAATGTCATTGCTGCTGCTGCAGGGGCGGCAATGGACCACCCTCAAAATGTTGCTGCCCGAGGCAACCTCCTAGTTTGCCTAATGGGGAACACTGGCCCTGCTGCCCAGCGCTACACATCTCTCTCCTACCCTGTAGTGTGCCCTCTCTCTGACATCACTACCTAGCAACAGTGCCCCCTCCCTCTTACCTGCTGTCCAGCCACAGCCTTCAATCTCCCCCTGTCCAGAAAAGCCTCATCTCTCCCATGCCCAGCATCAGAACCCCTTTCACTCCTCTACCCAGCAACAGCTCCCCTCTATATCTCCCAACCAGAAACACACTTCCTTTCTTCCCCCCCCCCCTGCATGCATGCCCATCAGCCTTCTTACTTTCTTCCCATCTTTTGCCTACCCAGAGATGCCAAGTCTCACTCATTACGAGTATGATGCACTCATTTGAAGGCTCTCTCACTCCAATACTCTGTGAGCCTCTTGGTTCCCTCATGAGAGCCTCTGATCCTGAGCACTGCTTTCATGGGTGGTAAACCTAAGGGGAAAAAGTCAGGTGATCCCACCAGTAGGAAGAAATCTGAGCACACCTCCCTGCCTCCTGCAGCTGATTGGCTCACTTGACCCCTGAAAGTCAATCAGCTCATATAACCCCTCTTCTCAAGTTTATTTCATTGGATCCCCCTTCCAATTCTGTATCCAATTCAAACTTCTCCTTCTGCATTCACTCTGCTGCTCCTCACTACCTTTCCTCTCTCTACACCCCTCCTCGTGAACTCCACTCTTCTGCTGGCTTGCTTCCCTCTTTGCTGTTTTCTTCCACTGCCAACTCTAGACTTTGATCCTTCCACCTTGCTGTTCCTTATGCCTGGAACAAACTACCTGAGTCTGTGTGTCAGGCTTCATCTCTGCCCCTTTTCAAATCCATGCTAAAGGCTCACCTCTTTGAGGCTGCTTTTGGATCCTGATCTCTTAATCTCCAATGTGTCTCCTTATCTTCGCACAGGGGCGACTCAAGGCAATCTGCTGCCTGAGGCGAAGAATGATATGGTGCCCCTCCCCCCCCCTTATAGGGCGGAGGGGCTTTTTCAGAACTCCAATCAGGGACTGAACTAAACAAAAAGCCGATTAGATTATATGGAGGAAATGCAAGATGTTTGCACACAGGGCCATACTGAGCTGAAATCGCGCCTTGTGCGACTTGCAGTCCAGGCGCGTGCCCCCCTCTTCCCCCCCATACCTCCGTCCAGCGCTGCCTGCTCTTTCCCTGCTGCTGCTGCCCTCTGTTTTTTCACGGCGGCACTGGCAGCAGGGAAAGAGCAGGCAGTGCTGGACGGAGGTATGGGGAGGAGGAGGGGGGCATGCTCCCGATCTGAAAGGCGCTGGCACTTTAAGCGGATCTGTCGCTCCCTGCTCTGACATCGCATCGGAGGAGGGAGGGACCAGACTTGCTTGAAGTGCTGTGAAAAGGCTTGGGGGCGCATTTTGGCTGCCTGCTATTGTCCTGACAGCGGCAGCAGGGAAACAGCAGACAGACGAAATGCGCCCCCCCCCCCAAAGCCTTTCCACCCTGTGCGGCTGCACCGCTTGCACAGGGCTAGTTACGGTCCTGTTTGCACACCAAGGAACTAAAAGACAGCAGGAACCAACAGCACAGTTTATAAAACTAAATTATAACTCATTTTTATTTTATTGTTATGGTTCTTGCTTTTTCTTTTTCAACATATATTTTGCATCCACAGTGGGTGCAGAGCAGAACCAGGACATTCAACCACAGAACTCAATATTTTTTTAAAAAATCTGATTCTGGTTATCTCACTAACAACAACAACAACCACCAGGCATATTGTGAACTAATACAAAACCCTACAACAAAGAGTAAACCTACCATACCATACCATATCAGCACAAACTTTCAAAACTCACATAAGGAGTCCATCCGAAAAAAAGCGTCACTGTAAATACTACATCCATACACCTATTTTAATACAGTACAGTATAGATCTTTATGTACAAACTCCATGTTAACAGAACACCTGGCTTCAGTTACACATTCACAACATCGACCCTCACCAAGTACAGAATAAGTAACCACAATCTAAAGTAAAAATAAAAATATGTAGACAAAATTTAAAGTGAAACCCCAAAAAGCCAGAGTCCACATGCGGTGCAACATCAGATAAATAAGAGATGCAGTTCCCCAATACTGTGTAAAATATAAAGATAGCACAAAGTCCAATCACTAAATTAAATACAATTATTTTTTCTACCTTTGTTGTCTGACCATTTTATTCTCTGATCATGATGGTCCTGATCTGAGGCTTCTGCTTTCCTGTCTTCTCTTCGCTCTCTTTCTGTGGTCTAAGGTCCATATGTCATTTCTTATCTCTTCTTTTGTTTTCTTCACTTCCTTCCATCAGTCTATTTCAAGTCCCAGTAACCCTTCCCAGTATCAGCCCATTTCCAGTCCTCCCTCCCAGCACCTTCCAATGTCAACCGCCTTGCATTCCCACGACTGCCACTGGTGTCCATTTCCTTCCAGTCCCCCTCCTTCCCCACTGTCCAGCACCTTCTAGTCCAAATACCATCCCATGTATGCTCACATCCATTCTCAGTGCCACCCCCCAGTCAGCTCCCTTCCAGTCGCCCTACCTTCTGTCCATCCCCCTTCCAGTGCCATTCACACGTTAGCTCCCTTCCAGCTTCCTCTCCATTACCCAGCCACCTACCACTCCCATCCCCAAGTGTCAGCTCCCTTCCAGTCTCCCTTCAGTACATCTCCCTTCAGTAAATCCCATCCAGTCCCCCTTCAGTACATCCCAACATTTCCTGTTTCCCATCAGCGCTGGCGGGCTCAGCTTTAACAGAGCCGCGGAAAAGGGAAACACTCTTCCTTTGCGGGGCTCCGCAAACTGAGTCTGCATGGGGAAGGGGGGAAATGAGTGGCAGCTGTCAGGGCTCTTCCTGGGAGGGGGCAGCCGCGGGGCACTTCATGCTGATGCTGCTGCAGCAGCAGTGGCTGCAGCTTCTGACACCATTAAAAAAAATTTTTTTGAAGGCCGCCCCTGCCTTTCCCTAATTGTATCCTTGTTCTCACCTATTTTATTGCCTGTCTTGATTAGATTGTAAGTTCTGATGAGCAGGGACCATCTTTTTACAGGTATCTGTGCAGTGCTGCGTACGTCTTGTAGCGCTATATAAATGATTAATAGTAGTAGTAGTAGTAGCCCTGAGGGATTGGAATTAAATAAGTGTTGAGAAAGTCTTTTCAAAGGCACAGAAGGTGAGGAGGAGAGATAGCTGAGTAGGAGAAACAAGTTTGGTGTGTCGCTCTCTATCCTTGTAGGTGTCTCTGACTCTCCATCTTCATCTAAATCTGTGTCTGTCGGCCTCTGTCTTCATCTGTTTGCTTGCCTGTGTTTATTCCTCCATCTCTGTATATGTCTCTCTCTCTGTGCGTGTGTGAGTATGTATCTTTGATCTATGTTTCTCTCTGCCTGTGTCAATCTCCATCTATGTGCCTCTTCCACTCAATCTTAAATCTGTGTCTGCTTCTGTGTCTTTCCATCCATGTCTCTCGTCCTCAACTGTCTGTGTCTATCTGCATCTGTGGGTCTCTTCTTCCCCTGCATTTTGTGTGTGTGCTGTCTCCCTGTGTAGTTGTGTCTATGTCTTTCTCTGGTGGGGATAGTGTTACATAAATAGATCTGGCCTGATGAAGTCCACAGGTATCTGTGGACTTTGCATTAGCTGTGCTGTAAATGCAAAGTAGGGATTTCAGAATCAAATCCCTATGTGCACGGTGCCTCACCCTGTCCTGTCCCCTTTTCCCACAGTTAAATGTACACATGCTGTGAGTCCTTTGTGCATATTTTCTAGCCGCTGAGTGGAGGGCATTTTCAGCCTGTAGAACTTACCCTATTAACTGCTTTTTACCTAGAAAAATTCCTTTCAAAAATTGCCCTTATATGACCTCCATTCTGTCCATATCCTTTCAGAGGCACAAAAGAAGGTTAAATATTATGGGATGTGTTTACTAAAAGGTGTTAGTTGCTACTGTGGAGGTAAAGCAGCTTTATCGCCCTGCAATAGTAGTAACACACAAGAAAATCAGATACTGCAGGCACTTTTCTGTGATATCTGTTTTTTTGTGTGCGCTGCAGAGCTTTAGGGGGCAGATCGGGGCAGAGAATAGGAGTGGCAATGGTTGGCAGCCACAGCGCAAAACAGTTTCATGTGACGGCTGCTAAAATCTGCCCTGATCATGGCAGCAATAATGCTTGAAGGCCCAATAATGCGACAGTGCGGCAGCTGCCGATCAGGAGCAATCATCTGCCCTTGAGGCAATCAGGCCTCCCCCCATCAACCAAACTGTTGGTGTTACAGTGCTGCAATTCAAGGCATTGACAATACAAATCAAGAATGATCTGGCCCCCCTGCAGCACCGATCCCCCATGGACAGCTCCCTATCCTCATTGCTGCACACCTTGGCCAAACTAGAGAGCAGCAACTCATGATCATGGACATTTTGGAAAGTCCCGATGATAGGGGCAGAAGTGGGGAGGACTGCCTCTGCCCATCTTGCCACTAGATCACCAAGGATGAAGGTAGGACTTAGAAGGGGGTCAGGGGGTGGGGGTAGGGCCACAGGGCCCCTCCCTTTTGCTGATAACTAATCAGGTAGTTACTTTAAAAAAAGGAGGAGGGGTGCCAACTGACTAGCCAGGACTCTTTTTATTGAATCCGGGGGGGGGGGGGGGGGGGGGGGGGAGGTATCTGAGTGGCTACTTACCTATGATCTTATTTTGGCCAGGTGGTGCACTGATCTCCCCGGACAGTTTCTGAGGGGGACTGGGAGCTGCCCAGGGGAATCGGTGCTGAAGAAGAGTCAGATCATCCTTGATTCATATTGTCAGTACTGCGCATCACAACACCGCAGCACTGACAATATGGTTGAGGAGAATAAGCTTGATTGAGGCATTTGAGCGATGCATGGTAGCAGTCTGGGCACAGAGCTAATCACAGCTCTGTGCCCCCAATCACTTCTATCCCTCCCCTTGAATTTACCTGCATCAGCAGACAGCATGGGACTTGTCACATGATACTGCAGAAGCAGGTAGCACGGGCCTCCATGAGAAATCCAGAGCAGCTGCAGTATCAGCAAGGGTTAAACTAGGAACGCCCCCTGCAGGTACCGTGGGGGGTTTTGGTTTAATGTGCAAGTCTGGCAGCTAACGCACTGCAATAGCTCTCAAACCCTACTGTGGTTTAGTGGAGACGCCCCTATTAGATGCTTCTTTCATTAGCAAAATATGATGACATTTAAATCGTCTTAGATTTATACTGCAGACACCATTATATATGCAGCTGATAATCAGTGATAATGGTGTTATTGTGTGATAACCATTAGTAAATGATCCCCATAGTAAATAAAAAAAGACAAAGAAAATTAGAAATCAAAGTCCATTAAGAGAGAGACGTCAAAGAAATATCTTAATATTAAGAAATTAACAGAATGTACCACATAGTAGACAAGAAAAAAATGCCCATTTCATTTTTTATGCATAAGATGAATGATGCACTAAGACAAATTATTGGGATCTGGAGAATTTGAAGTGCCTGCTGATAAGGTACTCTTGCTCAGACCTTGTACTCACAGAGTGAAGGCCATTTTTGTAAACTTAATATAAAGGTTGTGAGATCTACATTTTTATTCTTTCCAAACCAATGGAAGTTGAGAAAGAATTATGCAAAGGGTGTTGAGAATTCCTGTCTGTTTTTCTGGGGGCAAAATAACCTGTTCTCTAATCTCCCCACAAACCGAAAGTACTCCCCACCCAACTGTTCCCACCCCCAAAAGTAGTGTCCCACTCCCCAGAACAACCCATTTGTAACTGTCCCCCAAACTGCCTCTACCCGTCAAAACTATCCCAAAATGCTTCTACCCTCAAAATTACCCCAATAACTACTTCAGTACTCCCATACTACTCTCATCCCTAAACTACTTCCCCACAAATGCCCCCTAAATTACTACCCCCAAAATTATCCCCCAACTGTTCCACCACTCCCCAAACTACCCTTCCTCCAAAATCTACCTCATTGCAACTGCTCGACCATCCCCAAACTTCCCTATTTCTTCAAACTCGTAACCTGCCATCATGCCCCCAAACCCCCAAAATTACCCTTGCAACTGCCTTATGTTTATGTTTATTTAAAACTTTATATACCGCCCATAAACAATAGCATCTGGGCGGTTTACAAACGATTAAAATAAGGCTGCGAAAAAAAAGGAAAAGAAAGGAACGCCATAAAATCAGTAAAAAAGGGACAGAAAATAGCATAAGATTAGTGGAGAAAAAAGGCAAAGAGTACAAATAATAAAAGGGGTAGTAGACAGATGGACAAGCAATGTACATTGACGAGGAAAGGTAAACAAGAGGGGGTAAAGAGGGAGGGGGCAGGAGAGTGGGGAAACTATCTTAGCAAGGAGGAGCAGAAGGGTAGGGGAACTGCATCTTAGCGAGGGGGAGGGGAAAGGGGGAGGGAGGGAGGAGGGAGGTCGAAGGCTGAGCAGGAAAGATGAGTTTTTAGTTTTGCTTTAAAAGAATTAAAGGAGAGTTGTAAACGTAGTGCGGGGAGGGGGGGGGGGTAGAGCTCCAAAGCCTAGGACCTAGGAAATAGAATGCTGAGGACCGGATGGATTCCAGGTGGGCCTGGGAAGGTGAGGGAAGGGACATGCGGTTGATGTGAATAGAGCGGAGGGAACGGTGGAGGGTGTGAAGATGAACCTGGTCAGCGAGGTAAAGAGGGATACCTGAATGAATTGCCCTGTGAACAAAAATAAGAAATTTGAACTGAACCTGAAAGACAATAGGAAGCCAGTGTAGTTGTATTAGGAGAGGGGTGATGTGATTAAAGCGTGAAGAATGGACTAGGATACGAACCGTGATATTTTGAACACGTTGAAGACGATAGATTTGAGACTTGGGTAGACCAGCTAGACACACATTACAACAATCGAGACGGGTCGTAACAAAGGAAAGAAGCAGGGTAGTCATGTCTGAAGGAGTGAGAAAGGGACGGACAGCGCGCAATTGTTTCAGAGTGAAGAAAGAACGTTTAACAACTGAGGAAATGTGGTCTTTGAAAGAAAGAGATGAATCGAGAATTACACCTAAATACCGTAAGGAAGAGACAATAGGGATAGGCGAAGAAGAGAGCAGAGGGACGAGGGGAGGGAGGAGACTACCAAATGTGAACCAAATAGCAGAAGTTTCAGAAAGGTTAATATGGAGGTTACTACCCAAACTGCCCACCTCCTGTAACTCACCTAGCAAATAACTTATCTCCCCCAAAAATATCCCCTCTGCAACTACCCTACCACCTCCAAACTGCTCCTCCCAAATTAGCCCCACAATTATCTTATCCTTCCAAACTACCTTCAACTATACCACCCTACCAACCCCTACACTCCCAAAACTATCCCATAGCTACCCCCAAAGAATACCCCACAACTACTACTCCCAACCTCAACTATGGGGTATGTTTACTAAAGGGCGCTATTTGCGCTGCTGTCACGTTATTGGGCGATAAGGCACGTTATCGCGTGATAATGGCGCTTTACTGGGTGTAAAGGTACCTTAGCGCACGATAACGTGCGCAGTGGCGCAAACGACCGCTGAAAGCGAAGAAAGGCTCCCGGAGGGCGGAGAAAGGCTCCCGGAGGGCGGAGGAAGGCTCCCCAGGGGCGGAAAGAGAGGGTGAATGGGTGGAGAATGGGAGAGGAGAGGCTCCCTGCACACTAACGCTGTGGATTCCGGGTCTGAAAACTAACGCCAGTGAAACCCTGGCGTTAGAGCAGATTTAAAGGGAAGAGAAACCATTTACGTCAGCAATGTACAGCAAAGCCAGAGAAACCTACAAAAAGTGATAAGTGTGATACATGTGCACGGAACAAAAGGGCAAATAAACATTGAAAAGGACCTGAACAAAATGTAAACAAACAACCAAGCTAGCCAATAGTGATATTAATGGGAAACAGCAAAAAACACTACCAAGAAAGCTAAAAAAAAAAGATATTAATTTTGGAAGGGTCTATGCTCTGTCCCCATACAAGGTGAATGATCCCACAGTGAAATAGCGCTGATCAGGGTTTTCCCTTGTTATTGGACAGGTTTCCTATGACGTGCACATGTTCCGCAACAGCAGGGTGGGCATGTCGGAATGGGCAACTAGACAGATGCTGGAAAAGGGGATACAGAGGGCTGCAGGCGGCACATGCTGTGGTGAAGCTGGGCCACAGTGCGGACTAGGGTGATGCCTAGGTGGCCCATAGGAATGCTGAAACAGTAGAGCAGCCGCTAGGCAGCAACTGATGAGGGCCCAACATGGGCATGAGTGTGTTTCCCACAGTGTCACAGGGGATAGTACCCAGCAGGTACCCCCAAGGGCACAGAACATTAGCAGGCGGTGCTGGGGGGAAGCGTGGACATCTATGCAGGCACCCCTACCCCAGAACCCACACCATAGGCAGCCGCCTACCAGCACACTGGATGGCCTGAGACTGCGCACCACCAGCACCACCAGCAGAAGGGCATGTCAGCATGATGGCGGAGGGGTACTGGTGGTGGAGGGGGCAGTGGCTGCTGCCCACAGCAGACCGTGGCCTAGCCCTGTTTAGGTGGGTGCCGTGCACTGCAACAGACAGGCTCTGTCTGACAAACAGTCATGGTATCCCCAGGGAATGAACTGTCCCTCTGGTGCAGTACACACAGCCAGTGTGTTCAGGAGCAGAAGGTTACAGGTTCAAGTCCCAGCTGTGGTTCCTGCCAACCCAGTCCCCATATTTTACCCACTACTAAACCATGGTAATAAAGATGGAACCTTTATTGCAGATAACACAAACATGCCTCAAATGCCTGTATTTTACCCTACAGAGCACAGACACCATAAACATGCGCATTACCTAGAGCAGAGTCTCCAAAATGCAGTCCTGGAGGGCCAAACACCATTCAGGTTCCATGCTATCTCTAATAAAGATGTCTGTGCTGCATTTCTATGCACCACCCACATGGTATGAAGATGTATCTGATGCATATTCATTAGGGACAGCATGAAAACCCGAACAGTGTTTGGCCCACCAGGACTGGAGTTGGGAACCTCTGCCCTAGAGCAGCGGCCAACAGGGGCAGAAACACATGCAACCACAGGCTCCATTATCCAAAGCCACCTGGAGAGGCAGGATGTTGGGCCCTGCGTGCATCTCCCAATACTAGCATTTGCATACCTTAGCAATGCCACCCTAAACCTGGGAATACGGTACACATACATCAAAAGGTTGCTATGATTATTGGCAGATAGCAATTCCTAAGTTAAGCACAATCTGCTCATTGAGCTGTATCATACCAACCTCTCTGATGTCTGTGGAGTGTGTTTCAGGTCTAGTGTCTGACAGTGTTCACCACCCCGGGGAGTGACCCCAACAGTATTGCATACCACAGCCATGCCTGCACTGTGCCCAGGACTGGTGCGGTGGCCAGGGCTGCCAAAAGCCTCTATAGTTGCACAACGCTGGCATAGGTGTGGGAATGTGTGTCTGTCTATCCAGTGTGTGGTGGCTGCCAACACCTTACTCAGCCCACACTGCTTGCACTGTTGCCAGTGTTAGCCTGCCAATGTGCATAATGAGGAGCAAGGTACCGTGGGTATAGACCGGACAGGGCAGCCTGGGCAGGATGCATCTGCACAGGGCATAGGGCAATGGCTGGGACATTGTAGTGCCCAGCCACCACCTGCACGGACAGGGTGGCCACAGCATGTCCTGCTGGGAGATCACTCTTACCCTGACTGAGCAGTGACCACGGCATGGCTAGGTTCCCCCATATTGCTATATAGTATTTCTCTCAAGTGATATTTATGGGTTCTCCTTCTGGGGCCTAATCACTGACTTATCTGCTTGGTGGGTGTGCTCACGTCCCAGTTTTGGGTGCACACATCTCCTTCAGGAACATGCTCTATGGACTAGCTAGCAGACTGTCTGCAGTTAGTATGTGTATGGCTGGAACACCTTGCAGGGTGCAGCGGCTGGAGACTCAATGTGCTCACTGCTGGAGAACGTCAGATAGTGGTGGGGGACAGCTGAGCATTTCCAGGCCTACTGTCTGTCTGCTATTGCTTTATGGATGTGTACAGGTCTGTATTGACTGCCCTGTCGAGTGTCTGTTCCCCAGCAGGACTGGGGTTGATGGTCCCCTCTACTGCTACCATTGCAGGGATGTAGAATGTGGATCTGTTGGTGGGAGATCCTGTCCCCCATCCTGAACCCCAGAGGGCAGGTTGGGTGGTGCTACATAATCTGCCTATGGGTCCAAACATCCCCCCCCTCTGTCACTTAAATCATGTGACCATGGCACCCACAGAGGATATGCACTATTCTGGGTGCATCATAGTCCACAAGGGCTAGACATGACTGGGAAATATGGATGGTCACAGGTGTGTCCTAGGTGTGTTTGCAAGGACTACCTATCACACACTGGCACTGATGGTAACCTGCAGCATAGCCAGCTCAGCTAAGCCTGGTGCTCGGCGCTCCACCTCACCCTCAGGGTGAGCACAGTACCCGCACAATGTGACGGTCTGTAGCTACTCTGTGCCAGTAACACACAAGGTCAGTTCCACCTACCAGGCCGAGGTACTGTGGGGGTGCATACCCCATCTTGTGATCATCTGTAGACTGCTGATCTGCATGTGCAGTGCATCATGGGTACGGGTGGGTTAACCCTATCCTGGTAACCACAGCAGACAGTTTGTGTGGTGACCTGCAGTCCCTCTGTAGCCAGCCAGGGGTGTGTTTGTAGCAATAGAGATATAGCCCACTGGTTACTTCACTGCCTGTGGAGCCAGCGGTCATGGGTTTGATCCCACAGTAGGGTTATTTGATAGAACTGTCCAAGGCATTGCCTATTTTTAATGTAAATTAGTGCTGCCAGCAAAAACACCCTAACAGTGCTGTAACCTTAAGGTGCCTTATAAGGCGCCCTATAAAGCGCCTTATAAGGCATCCTATAGGGGACATTATAGGGTGCCTTGGTGGACAGTGCACTTTATAATGTGCCCTCTGGAGTGCCTTATAGGGCACCTTAGGTTACAGCACCATGAAGGTGTGTTTTCTGGCAGCACTAATTAAAATATAACTAAAATGCCTCACAAAGCACTGCTTAAATATAAAGGGTAATGCCTCAGACAGCCTTATTTATTAGGCACACCTATGACCCCTGTACCATCAGTCAGTGTATTAACCATTGTGCTACACCTCTGCTGCTCTGTTTGCATGTCAGCGCGCCTACTTAAGGTTAACGCATGTTAACGTGCATAGCTCAATCCATCACCTGATAATGTGCGCAGCACTCGTTATCGCGCGATAATCCCGGTTTGCTACGTTTAGACCGGAACGCCCACTCCTTTTATGGCATCCTGCACACTATCACCGGGCGCACATTAAGACTGCTTAGTAAACATACCCCTATGTCCCCTCAAAACTTCAAAACTACCTTCCTACCCCCAACTACTCCCTACTCCCAAAACTACCACCACCCGCCCTCTCCCATGCAATTACACCTCACCCTACAAAACTACCCCTATTTCCAAGGCCGATACAAGGATATTAGATGCCCGAGGCAAACCTTCATGCTTATGCCTCCCCCAGATCATCACTACCCCAACTCTCCCACAACAATCTTATAAAAATGTATAAATGGACATCATTCTTTGAAATACTAAATTTTGATTTGCATGTATATGTGTGCCTGCTCTCCCTGTAGGTAATGGCTCTTTGAGCTTGTGTGGCTCTCAGGATCTATTGTTTTGCTTTGATTACTGCTGCTCTTTGCACCCCTCAGATGCTGCTGCCCTAGATGACCATCTAGTCTTGCCTAATGTTTGGGCTGGACCTACCTACCCCCAAAACTACCCCCACAGCTACCTGTCCACCTCCCAACTGCCCACCACTCAAAACTATCCCCTCCAGCTAGCTCCCCTCACACCTCCATCTTCCCCTAAACCACTCTACCTGCCTCACCTCCCTCCGCTACCCATAACTACCTCCAACAACCACTCCCTCCCCTCTCTCATCTAAGACATGCACAGAGACAGCACAGCTATTCACACACATGCATACATACAAAAACGGGTTGTGATATTAATTCCCACGTCCACAATCAGAGGTTCCAGAATAGAAATCCCATGAAAGGGATAACTGGTAAAAGGACATGAGGAATTAATATAAGAAGGTATCACAGTTCATCACGAATCCCATTCCATCACATCTTCTGACCTAAGATCAACCCATAATACGGCCAGCTTTATTTAACCGTCCTCCCCTTCCTCCTGGCTCTTTAGCATCTAGAAAATATCTCGAATGGGCGGGTTCATACAAAGCATATGATACTTTTGACAATTCAACAACCACTTATAGAGAAATCAAAATAGCAAATTTGTAGTTATTAATCTTTCCATCCCAATGCAAATTGAAAACAAAATATATGAAAGGAGTCGAGAATGTCTGTCTGTCTGCCTGGGAGCAAAATAGCTCTGAAAAATTAACAGAATGGGATGAAATATGGCATGTAGGAAAAACTGGTGAAAAGACAAATTAAGTTTGAAAATGGCCTAAATCATACTGGGGGGAATCCACCGAGATAAAACCCCTCCCACTCCCCAAAATGACCCAGTGCATTTCTATGAGAGAAGGCGTTTCAGCTTCTGTAGCATAGAAACTTACATAGAGTGAAATACAGCAGTCATGGAATTCCTCTTTTGAAACACCCTTTCCCTGTTCTCTATTTTTTCATCCCTTCAAACTGCCCAATTCCCCCCCCCCCCTAAAATACCTAACATGCCTGGGTATTTGTCAGTTTTTAAAACCTTTATCAGTAGCTGTCTATTCCTCCCCCTGTTCAAGTGAACCTACTCTGTCTGCTTGCAGGTAACAAATTAACAGCGACTGTGGGCAAGATCCAGCCAATGGACAAGCTGTGGGGGCGGAGCACGGGAATGCTACTCTAGTCAGAGGAGGGGAGGAGGAGGAGGAGCTGGCAGAAGTTCCTGCTTCATTTCTGTGTGTGTTGGGAGATGGAAAAGAAATGAAACCTCCACCCCTCCCTCCCCCCCCCAACAACATGTCAATGCATTTCTATAGGAAAAGCTAGTCCAACAATTGCAGCATACAAACACTGAGTCACAGTAACACAGCAACTATAGAATTGCACTTTCAAACAGCCTTCCCCCTCATCTCTTCTGATCACAGACACATTGAAAGACAACACCAATATAAATACACATGCATACTAACATGGCCATACATGCACTGACACATACATGCAAGCATTTATGCAGGGGCGATTCTTCCATTAGGCCACCTGAGGCGATCACCTCAGGCGGCACTCCGACAGGGGTGGCACTCCTGATGCCGGCACTCCGGATCTGTTTTAATTTTAGATTTTGCAGCCTCTGGCCTACCTCTGATTTCCCACATGGGATGGCAGAGGCAGGACAGAGGCTGAAAAATCTAAAATTAAAACAGAGCCGAAGTGCAGTCAGCTTGGACAAATCAACCTGATCGCTTGCAACTGCAAGCTTTCAGGCTGATTTGTGCAGTGGCGGCGGCGGCACTCCGTTTTTTTAAATTTTAGATTTTGCCACCTCTGCTCTGCCTCTGCCTTTCCGCCACTTTTTTTTTTTTGCTGCAAGCATTTCTTGAGGAAAAAAATGCGGCAGGAATGCAGAGGCAGGGCAGAGGCAGCAAAATCTAAAGTTAAAACAACCAGAGTGGAGGAGTAGCCTAATGGTTAGAGCACTGGCTTGGGAACCAAGAGACTGGGGTTCAATTCCCACTAGCACTCCTTGTGGCCTTGAGCAAGTCACTTAACCCTCCATTGCCCAGAAAAATCCAAGTTATCAATGTCCCTGTTTAATGTATATTACCAAGTTTAAGTTACAATGTAAACTGCTTTGATTTAAATAATAGAGTGGTATTAAAAATCTGTTAAATAAATAAGGATTGCCCCATTGCCACCAGATGAGAGATACAGGTGGAGGGAATTGGGACAGGAGAAACAAAGGTGAGTGGCAGGTGGGACAAAGGGTAGACAAGTGCTGGACAAAGGGGGAGACAGGGGGACATACTGGACAAACAGGATAAATGCTGGACAAAGAGAGAGGCAGTGTGGGTTAGGATCATAATGGGCTGATGGGAAGGGGGCTAGCACTGGTAATGGACAGTTCAGGGGGACTAGGACTGGTAAAGGGTTGATTAGGGAAGACTGGGAATGGACTGATCAACAAGGGGGGGACTGGTAATGGGCTAAGGGGGGACTAGCACTAGAAGTGAGCTGATTGGGAGGCTTTGCCTGGGAATGGGATGATGGTGGGGAAGGGAGGATAGAGCTGCTGGCCCTGGAAAAAAAACTGGGGGCTAGGGCTACAAATGGGCTGATGCAAGGGATTGGTAAAATGGAGAATGGAACTAGAAGAGAGTGGATGCTTAGAGGGGCTGCCATGGTATATGGACTAGAAGGGACTGGAAGGAGGGGAACTGGAAGGGAATGGACACCAGTGGCAGCCATGGGAATGCAAGTTGAGATTGGAAGGTCCTGAGAAGGGTTACTGGGACTGGAAATAGGCTGATGGAAAGAAGTGAAGAAGAGATAAGAAATGGCAGATGGACCACAGAAAGAGAGCTAAGAGAAGACAGGAAAGCAGAAGTCTCAGATTGGGACCAGCATGATCAGAGAATAAAATGGTCAGACAACAAAGGTAGAAAAAATAATTTTATTTCATTTTAATGATTGGACTTTGTGTTATCTTGATATTTTACACTGTATGAGGGAACTGCATCTCTTCTTTATCTGATGTTGCACTGCTTGAGGAGTCTGGCTTCTTGGGGTTTCAGTTTAAATTTTGTCTACATATTTTTATTTTTACTTTAGATTGTGGTTACTTATCCTGTACTTGGTGAGAGTCTGTGTTCTGAATGTGTGACTGAACCCAGATGTTCTGTTAACATGAAGTTTGTACATAAAGATCTATACTGTACTGTAGTAATTTGACATGTTCATCTTTTCAAATAGGTATATGGATGTTCCACGGCCCACTGTAGTATTTACAGTGACTTTTTTTTGTGGGCTCCTTATGTATGTTTTGGAAGTTGGTGCTGATATGGTATGGTATGGTAGAATTGCTCTATAAATACTCAGTGACTTTGTTGTAGGATTTTGTATTAGTTCACAATATGCCTGGTACTGGAGAATGTTTGTTGTTGTTGTTAGTGAGATGATCAGAATCAGATTTTTTTAAAGATATTGAGTTCTGTGGGTGAATGTCCTGGTTCTGCTCTGCACCCACTGTTGAAGGGGGTTCTGTGGATGCAAAATATATGTTGAAAAAGAAAAAGCAATAACCATAACACAGTTTATAACAACAAAATAAAAATGAGTTATAATTTAGTTTTATAAACTGTGTTGTCGTTCTCGCTCTCTTTTAGTTCCTTGGTGTGCAAACATCTTGCATTTCTTCCATATAATCTGATCAGCTTTTTGGTTTGGTTCAGTCCCCGACTGGAGTTTTCAAAAAGCCCCGCCCCCTCTATGGGGAGGGGGGGGTACCATCTCATCCTTCGCCTCAGGCAGCAGATTGCCTTGAGCCGCTCCTGCATTTATGCAAAAACTTGCAAGGATGTACAGACACACATACAATGCAGATGCACACAGTAGGGTGTTTGCATGCACATACACACACACACACACACACACACACACACACACACACAGACGGGTTACTAGATTTCTGGAGAGCAAATCTGGGGCTCCTGGGCAGGGGCCTCCCTCCTCGGTCATCTTTTCTCCATATATTTCAAAAAGACCAGTTTAGGTACCGTTCAGCACTTTAAAAGTTTTAAAAAAGACGGTAGCAGCCCTTCTGGACATATAGATGGTCGTACATACTGTTAATTTGGAAATAAGATTACATGACATAATGCCTGCTTGAGCATTATTATTTTTAATTTGCTAGCAAGAGAGGAAACTGTACAGCTAAGTACTTTCTCTAAAGTTCCCTTGCAGTGGCTCTAACTTACATGGGAAATGCAGCAAGGCTTACAGATGACTGACGCAACATTTGCCAACCTTGAATTATAACACTCTGTCTTATCAGTGTGTAAGGGCCTGCAGACAGTTCCTGGAAACAGTCATGCTGTGTGTTTGACTATGTTCATAAATTAGTCTGAAGCCCTTAAAACTAACAGCTCAACAGTCTGTTATTTTCTTAGATTTTTAGCTTTTCAGTCTCTGGTTAACCCTTTCTTTCCACAGTCTCTCCCGCCCATTTTTTGTCAGAGATCCCACTAGGGATCTAGTGACAAATCATATTGTTAAGTCCATCAATCTCTGCACTCTACCTTCTAGTCCATCATAACCAGAGGCTTCAACAAATTTTACTCTTAGAAATATACATAGCAGAATTACTTTAGAATTAACGCTACTTGGTAAGCTAATATTAACAAAAGCAAATAATAAAGAAAATACGTAACAATGTCCCCAACAGACACTACTTTCCATTTGGGTCTCTCATTCTTCAGATAATTTGATCCTGCTTCTCAGCAGTTCTTTCTCTGAACTTTGAGCTTGGTTTCTCCCAAAGTTTGGACCTTCTACTCTCATTAGCTGGTTGTTGTTGTTAAGTGCCGTCGAGTCGGAGTCGACTCATGGCGACCCTCTGGATAGCTATCCTAAATTGTGTTCGGTCTTCAGTCAGGCGGCTTATTGTTGACAGACTGGTACCCGTAGCTGTTGTTATGGTATCGATCCATCTCATTGCTGGCCTTCCTCTTTTGCGTTGACCTTCTATCTTGCCAAGCATGATGTCTTTCTCTAATGATCTCTCTCTCCGCATGATGTGTCCAAAGTATGAAAGTCGAAGTCTTGTCATCTGAGCTTCTAAAGAAAGCTTAGGTTTGATCTCCTCTAGTACAGACTGGTTTGTTCTTCGGGCAGTCCATGGTATACACAATATTCGCCGCCAGCATCATAATTCAAAGGCATCAATTTTCTTCCTGTCTATCTTTTTCACTGTCCAGCTTTCACATCCATATGATGTTATTGAAAATACCATGGCTTGAACAAGTCGAATTTTTGTATGGAGAGAGACATCTCTGCTCTTGAGAATCTTATCTAGGTCTTTCATAGCCAATCTGCCAAGAGCAATGCGTCGTCTGATTTCTTGACTGCTTGTTGCTTCTTTATTGATAGTTGATCCAAGTAGGTTAAAATTATTCACAATTTCAATTGCTTCTCCTTCGATGATGAACCTGTTGATTATGCCAGTTGTCATGATCTTTGTCTTCTTTACATTAAGGTGCAGGCCCATTTTGAGACTATGTTCTTTGATTGTGAGAAGCAAATGTTTCAGATCATCTTCACTTTCCGCCAGTAATGTGGTATCATCAGCATAGCGAAGGTTGTTGATGAGTCTTCCACCAATCTTCACACCTCTGTTGTCTTCATACAATCCTGCTTCTCTGATGATTTGTTCTACATATAAATTAAACAGGTAGGGGGAAAGTATGCAGCCTTGTCTTACACCTTTGCTTATTTTAAACCATTCTTTTTCTCCTTGTTCTGTTCGAACTGTTGCTTCTTGATCAATGTACAGATTGTGCAAGAGAACGATCAGGTGTTCTGGTATACCCATGCTTCTTAATGTGGCCCAGAGTTTCTCATGGTTTACACAGTCAAAAGCTTTGCTATAGTCGATAAAGCACAAATAGATATCCTTTTGGTATTCTTTAGTCTTTTCAAGGATCCATCTCACATCCGCAATGATATCTCTCGTTCCTCGCCCTTTTCTGAACCCTGCTTGCACTTCAGGTAGTTCTTGTTCCAGGTATGATTGTAGTCTCTTTTGAATAATCTTCAGTAGAATCTTGCTGGCATGTGGGATCAGAGCGATTGTGTGATAATTTCCACAGTCAGTTGGATCACCTTTCTTTAGTATTGGTATAAACACAGATCTTTTCCAGTCAGTTGGCCATGATGCCGTCTTCCATATTTCTTGGCAGAGCCTTGTAAGTATGGTAACAGCTGCATCAGATTGCTGTAATACTTCTATGGGAATGCAATCAATGCCTGGTGCTTTGTTCTTTGATAAGGCTTTCAATGCTGCTTCAACTTCTTCTTTCATCACCAATGGTTCCAGATCATAAGGTACAGGTTGAAACGGCTGTTGGTCCACTTGATCTTTATCATATAAAAACTCTGTATATTCCTTCCATCTTTTCTTGATCTTCTCAGCATCATTCAACATAGAACCTTGAGCATCTTGTAACATTCCAATTCGAGGCTGGAACTTTTTCTTTAACTCTCGTAGCTTTAGGAAAGCTGATCTTGTTCTTCCTTTAATAGTTTCTGCTTCTATTTCCTTGCATGCGTCATTGTAGTACTTTTTCTTGTCCTGTCTTGCTGCACGTTGGAAATCTCTGTTGAGTACTGTGATTGTCTTTCTTTCTCCTCTGGCTTTAGCTTCTCTGCGTTTCTGGACAATTTTCAGAGTTTCTTCCGTCATCCATTTTGGCCGTTTTTTCTTCTTTACCTTGTGATGGGGCCCGTGGTTAGAGCCCTTATTGCCCTGTATAGGCGGTTGCCTAGGGCCTATGAACAAGTAATTGCTCTGGCTTGTTAAATAAAAGAGTCTTTCAGAGCAACTTTTGAATGAACTTAAAGTGGGTTTTATTCCCCGTCCCGCTCGGACTTGTCAAGAAAACAGAAACTCAAAGATGAACAGAGCAACAAATTAATGGCAAACAAATAATCCTTATTTCCTGTACAAAGTTCTCTTTGCAATCATTCACATAGCAAGGCTGCGTTTGTAACACATGCTGCATTCCATGGGAATGGGCTCCGGAAGATTGCTAGCGTCTTCCCATATCATATTCTCCTCAGCAGTGCCCAAACTCCCTGTGTCAGACTCCTCATACAAATCGCGCTCAGACACAGTGTCCTGTGATAAATCACTGTAATAATCAAAAGAGGCTCTTCTCCCTTCAGGGCTATACCTCTCTGGCCTGTGGTATCTTCTGCCTGGGCTCTCCTCCCAGAATAACAGTTCTGAACCACCTTGCTGCTTGTAGTTATATTCAGGACCACGCCCTTGGTACTTAGGGGTTTTAAACTTCTCCCTATAATCATATGGAGGATTCCTTCTCTCTGCAGGGACTGCCTTAATACTTGGCTCCCTATACCTTATGGCTTTTTCCTTCCAGGCTGGTTGTGCAGGAGTATAATTAGACTTAGTTTTACACCTACTTCTTAGGCTGCAGACATGCTTGGAGTTCCCATCCCCCAACACTCTCCTCTCACAGTGACCTCTGCCTTGAGCTGGCACATACCGGTCTCTAGTGTAGTGGGATCCTCCTAGCTTCTCTTTCAGGTTATTTCTGGTAGCAGGTTTACTCTTGGAACAGCTTGCCTTGAACCTCTCTTCTCGAGAGCTGGAGTCAGACTCACTTCCTGGTTCTCCGTGAGAAGAGTTTCCTCCCAGCAATCCCCTGGGGTTTCTGCTCAGCTGATGAGAGCCACACCTCCTGCTATCCTCTGCAACCCGACCTGCAGTCCTACTCTCTGCAGTTCCCTTTGGTGTTCGTGTTCTTGCTCCTCCTTGCCACTCCCAATCTACTCCACTGACTGGAACCTTGCCTTAAGTAATCCCTAGCTCTGCACGTGACCTGGGGATTTTCACTCAGGTGTTCCTGATGGGATTTTTGTTTGCTACGTAGCAAGAATTTCCCTTGCTCCGGTGAATCAGAGTGCCTAGTGCTGCTTTCTAAAGCTGACTCTGAGGTAAGTCTTTCTTTTACCTGAATTTGCATAGGCTGTGTACCCCTTGCTGCATCACAACCTTTTGTAGAGACTTCTCGCTTTCTTCCAACACAACCTTCTTGATGTCATTCCATAACTCTTCTGGAACTCTATCATTTGTATCTAAAGCAGCAAATCAATTTTGCAGGCAGTTTTTAAATTCCAGTGGTATATTCTCAAGGTCATATTTTGCTGCATTCATGAGTGGTTTGCTCTTTTTCAGCTTTAGCTTGAGTTTGCATACTAGTAGTTGATGATCTGTACCACAGTCAGCTCCAGGTTTTGTCTTTGTTGATGTTATAGAGCTTTTCCATCGTTGACTTCCACAGATGTAGTCAATTTGATTTTTATTCAATCCATTGGGTGAAGTCCATGTGTACAGTCGCCGCTTGTGTTGCTGGAAGAAGGTGTTCGAGATGAATAGATTGTTGGTCTTGCAGAATTCTATCAGTCTTTCTCCAGCTTCATTTCTGTTGCCAAGTCCATATTTTCCAACTACTTTGTCTTCTTCTTTGTTGCCAACCTTTGCGTTCCAATCACCCATGACTATCAGGATATCCTGTTTGCATGTTCTGTCAATTTCAGCTTGTACTTGTTCATAGAACTCTTCAATTTCATTCTCTTCTGCAGCTGTTGTTGGGGCATATACTTGAATTATAGTTGTGTTGATAGGCATTCCTCATAGACGAATAGAGATTAAGCGTTCGCTGACTGCATTGTATTCAATTACAGTTCTTGCAAGTTTCTTCTTTATTATAAATGCAACACCATTTCTTCTTTGTCTTTCATTTCCAGCATAGTAGACCATGTGATCATCTGATGCAAAGTGCCCGATGCCAGTCCATTTCAGTTCGCTGACACCCAACAGATCAAGTTGTACACGTTCCATTTCATTCTTGACCACCTCCAACTTCCCTTGGTTCATGCTTCGTACGTTCCATGTTCCAATGTGTAAGACATCTTTACAGCTTCTGACTCTCATTTCATTAGCTGGTATCTTGCCCTTTTTGGCAATGTGACCTGTGAATCCAAGTAGAAAGTTGTCACACTTCACTGAAGTAGGTAATCGGTAACACTTGGTATGGTCCTTTCCATCTGGATTCTGGGCAATTCTTTCTGTTGAAATCTCTGGGATTGCAACTGGTGACATGGCTCCAGGCCTCATCCGGAAGAGCAGCAACCGTCTTTAAGTGAAAAGAGTAAACACTCCAGATTACATTTTTTTGCAATAAGACAAAACTTCATTTCATATTTACTAATAGTAATATCTACCTTCTATAAGGATAAGTTCTACCCATCTAGGAACCAGACAATCACCTAACAGAATTCAAATCCTTGACATTTGAATAATTGGATATAGTCCATTTATAAATTTAGAAAGGGTACCAGTAACTATGGCTTGTGCCCTTGACTGGTCTTCACATGTTTAGCACTATTGTGTTGTTTACAGATCATGCAGGTTGCACACACTTCTTCAAATTTGGCAAATTTAGGATTGTACAAAACTTGTGAGAATTTGTGACTCATTCCCCCTTTACCTTTGTATATTCCCCTTTACCTTCGTATATCTCACTTGGTTTGCAGCTTGTCGTGCTGTGAGGGCTTGTGTGCATCAGTGATGCTGAGAGCTCAACTATCGGTAGTTTAACTACTGGCAAGGTCTCCCAAGATGGACAGGTCTCAGCTGAGGTGCCAGACCAAGACAAACCACCCATGTGGGCAGCAGCAGAATGGGATAGTGTTGACGGCGGAGGATCACATTTCTGTGACAACGGCAACAACACCAAACTTAAACTGCACGGAAGAAAGACCCGGCAATCTACTTCTGTATCTTGTCATGAAAAGCCAATGGATAGTTACAACAAAACAAATTGTGCTGTAGTGCTGGAAGATGAGACCCCCAGGTCGGAAGGCACTCAACTAGCTACTGGGGAAAAGCTGAAGACTTTTCAGAATAAAGCCAGCATTTATGATGTGGTTGGATCAAAGCCCTCGGGACGTCTGACTGCTGATATAGTAGCTGCGCATGAAATGAGAGTCAGAAGCTGTAAAGATGTCTTACACATTGGAGCATGGAACGTACGAAGCATGAACCAAGGGAAGTTGGAGGTGGTCAAGAATGAAATGGAACGTGTACAACTTGATCTGTTGGGTGTCAGCAAACTGAAATGGACTGGCATTGGGCACTTTGCATCAGATGATCACATGGTCTACTATGCTGGAAATGAAAGACAAAGAAGAAATGGTGTTGCATTTATAATAAAGAAGAAACTTGCAAGAACTGTAATGAAATACAATGCAGTCAGTGAACGCTTAATCTCTATCCGTCTTCGAGGAATGCCTATCAACACAACTATAATTCAAGTATATGCCCCAACAACAGCTGCAGCAGAGAATGAAATTGAAGAGTTCTATGAACAAGTACAAGCTGAAATTGACAGAACATGCAAACAGGATATCCTGATAGTCATGGGTGACTGGAACGCAAACGTTGGCAACAAAGAAGAAGACAAAGTAGTTGGAAAATATGGACTTGGCATCAGAAATGAAGCTGGAGAAAGACTGATAGAATTCTGCAAGACCAACGATCTGTTCATCTCAAACACCTTCTTCCAGCAACACAAGCGGTGACTGTACACATGGACTTCACCCAGTGGATTGTATAAAAATCAAATTGACTACATCTGTGGAAGTCAATGATGGAAAAGCTCTATAACATCAACAAAGACAAAACCTGGAGCTGACTGTGGTACAGATCATCAACTACTAGTATGCAAACTTAAGTTGAAGTTGAAAATGAGCAAACCACTCATGAATGCAGCAAAATATGACCTTGAGAATATACCACTGGAATTTAAAAACTGCCTGCAAAATCGATTTGCTGCTTTAGATACAAATGACAGAGCTCCAGAAGAGTTATGGAATGACATCAAGAAGGTTGTGTTGGAAGAAAGCGAGAAGTCTCTACAAAAGGTGAAAAAGAAAAAAACGGCCAAAATGGATGACGGAAGAAACTCTGAAAATTGCCCAGAAACGCAGAGAAGTTAAAGTCAGAGGAGAAAGAAAGACAATGACAGAACTCAACAGAGATTTCCAATGTGCAGCAAGACAGGACAAGGCAAAGTACTACAATGACGCATGCAAGAAAATAGAAGCAGAAAGTATTAGAGGAAGAACAAGATCGGCTTTCCTAAAGCTACGAGAGTTAAAGAAAAAGTTCCAGCCTCGAATTGGAATGTTACAAGATGCTCAAGGTTCTATGTTGAATGATGCTGAGAAGATCAAGAAAAGATGGAAGGAATATACAGAGTTTTTATATGATAAAGATCAAGTGGACCAACAGCCGTTTCAACCTGTACCTTATGATAGGTACCATTGGTGATGAAAGAAGTTGAAGCAGCATTGAAAGCCTTATCAAAGAACAAAGCACCAGGCATTTACAGCATTCCCACAGAAATATTACAGCAATCTGATGCAGCCGTTACCGTACTTACTAGGCTCTGCCAAGAAATATGGAAGACAACATCATGGCCAACTGACTGGAAAAGATCTGTGTTTATACCAATACTAAAGAAAGGTGATCCAACTGACTGTGGAAATTATTGCACAATCGCTCTGATCCCACATGCCAGCAAGATTCTACTGAAGATTATTCAAAAGAGACTACAACCATACCTTGAACAAGAACTACCTGAAGTGCAAGCAGGGTTCAGGAAAGGGCGAGGAACGAGAGACATCATTGCGGATGTGAGATGGATCCTTGAAAAGACTAAAGAATACCAAAAGGATATCTATTTGTGCTTTATCGACTATAGCAAAGCTTTTGACTGTGTAAACCATGAGAAACTCTGGGCCACATTAAGAAGCATGGGCATACCAGAACACCTGATCATACTCTTGCACAATCTTTAGATTGATCAAGAAGCAACAGTTCGAACGGAACAAGGAGAAACAGAATGGTTTAAAATAAGCAAAGATGTAAGACGAAGCTGCATACTTTCCCCTTACCTGTTTAATTTATATGCAGAACAAATCATCAGAGAAGCAGGATTGTATGAAGACAACAGAGGTTTGAAGATTGGTGGAAGACTCATCAACACCCTTCACTATGCTGATGATACCACATTACTGGCTGAAAGTGAAGATGATTGAAACATTTGCTTCTCACAATCATAGTCTCAAAATGGGCCTGCACCTTAATATAAAGAAGACAAAGATCATGACAACTGGCGTAATCAACAGGCTCATCGTTGAAGGAGAAGAAATTGAAATCGTGAACAACTTTAACCTACTTGGATCAACTATCAATAAAGAAGCAACAAGCAGTCAAGAAATCAGATGATGCATTGCTCTTGGCAGAATGGCTATGAAAGGCCTAGATAAGATTCTCAAGAGCAGAGATGTCTCTCTCCATACAAAGATTCGACTTGTTCAAACCATGGTATTTTCAATAACATCATATGGATGTGAAAGCTGGACAGTGAAAAAGATAGACAGGAAGAAAATTGATGCCTTTAAATTATGGTGCTGGCGGCGAATACTGTGTATACCATGGACTGCCCGAAGAACAAACCAGTTGGTACTAGAGAAGATCAAACCTAAGCTTTCTTTAGAAGCTCAGATGACAAGACTTCGACTTTCATACTTTGGACACATCATGCAAAGAGAGAGATCATTAGAGAAAGACATCATGCTTGGCAAGATAGAAGGTCAACGCAAGAGAGGAAGGCCATTAATGAGATGGATCGATACAATAACAGCAGCTACGGGTCCAAGTCTGTCAACAATGAGCCGCCTGACTGAAGTCCGAACACAATTTAGGATAGCTTTCCAGAGGGTCGCCATGAGTCGACTCCGACTTGACGGCACTTAACAACAACACCAAACTTGTGAGAATTTGTGAATCATTTCCCCTTTACCTTCGTATATCTGGCCGTGATACACAGAGGCAACATGAGGTAAAAGAACATCTAGAAGTGTCATGTGGCCAGTGTGGGTTTTCTAGAGCCCATCAGAATGCAAGATGCACCCAGCCTATCTCCAAGTATCTACATTCAATCCTTGGTATTCATGGGGGGATAGGTTCTCCAAAAACACCACAAATACTGAACCACATAAAATACATTCTAGGAAACAGTCTACTTACGAAACAAGATGGCGCTGGAGGATCCACAATCATCTCTGCTGGGATGCTGAGCATCCTCTTGTAGTGGCTGATCTACCTGCGGAGGCATTTGTGCTCAAGGGGAAGGGGGGCCAAGAGTTCAAATTAACCAAGGAGAGGTTGCTGTTGTATAGGATGCTGTCTTTGGATTTGAGAGGGCTATTCGCAGACATGTGCACTAGTTTAGATTCTCGGCATGCAGCTTCGTGGCGGGGTCCAGCAAGAATGTGTCTAGTGCGAGATGGATGAGATGCAAAATGCAAATGCAATGTGTGCCTTCGAGTCAGTCCTGACTCCTGGTGACCCAGAAGCTCCTGGGTTTTCTTGGCAGTGTCACCGGAAGTAGATTGCCAGGCCTTTGGTTAATGCTAAAAAAAGTGTTGTGCACAGTTGTCATCCAAGTTTTGTTTGGAAACCTGTCGACCTTGGCTGCCCTGAAAATAACCAAGGGAGAGGTTGCTGCCATTCTGTGGGCAATGGACATAGTGAGATGGACAGCAGCTCAACATCTACATCAGCTGCCTCCTCCTCTGTAATGAGCCCTGCATCACTGACTGAAAGTGTGGCAGATTGTGCTGGCCGAACTAGCTTGAAGATCTGAGTCAAAATGCTTTGTTTGGATTTCCTTCTCAAGTGTTCAGCATTTCAATGTAGGGAAAAAATGTGGCGTCGAGTTCCCTTTTGAACTTCAGACTGCGTACCAGGATGGGATCAGATTTCTCTATCTCCTTTGATAGTTGTTCCACCATTGATGCCCATCTCTCAATTTTAGCTATCATCACAATCTTTGGAGTTGATTGCTGCTCATTGTCATCATCTTTATCACTGTCCTTAATGCCCTACTGAGCCATCATATCCAATTCTTCATTGGTGAGCTCTACAGCACATCCCATTTGAATATCTGCAACATCCTCCTCTTGCAAATCTTCAAAATCTTTGCCACCAGTCCTATGCGCCAACTCAATGACTGCATGCACATTGTTGTTTACATGTTTGTTGACAACAGAAAAGCCTTCAAAATTTGTAACACACTCTGGCCAAACCTTCTTCAGATGGTTGTTTATTGTTGCCTGAGATACATTTCATTGTGCTACTTCAACATAGTCAATAACATCATGCATCATGCTGGATTTCCACTAGTCCATCATCATGTGTTGCATGCAAAGTGTTGCATGCATTGAGGTAGAGATCCTATGTATAGTGGCTTTTAAAAGCCTTTATGTTTCCCTGATCTAATGGCCATTGGATCAGTGGTGTTTGGGAGGATGAAAATAACTTCGACATTTGGGTGTGCATTTTCCAGCTCCCCTCGAACGTGAACTGGTGCATTGTCTAAAATCAAGAAAACCTTGAACGCAAAGTTTTTGCCATCAAGGAATTATTTTACTTCTGGGATGAAGCAGTTGTTGAACTAATCCCAAAATATTTCAGATGTCATCCAAGCTTTCTGGTTCCACCTCTGATACACCGGCATGTGGTTCACATTTTTTCCTTTGACTGCATGAGAATTTTGGACTCTATACACCATCAAAGGTTTGCACTTGAAGTCACCACTAGCATTTGTGCAGAAAAGCAGCGTGGAAAGATCCTTAAATTCTGGAGACAGTTTTTGAAATATAGGCACGCTGTCTGTCTGCTTGTAGAACAAGTCTGTCTCATCAGCATTGAATACTTGCTCAGGTATGTACCCGTTGTTCTTCATGGCTCAAGGAGATATTTCTAAAATGCTAGAGCAGTTTCCACATCCACGGAACCTCCTTCACCAGTAAGTTTGACATTTTTCAGGCTGTATCTATTTTTGAAGTGAGCAGGCCACCCACAACTAATAGAGAAGGCTTTCACATTTGGTTGATTTCTTATGACATGTTCCTAGATCTGCCTGGCTTTAAGTTGTATTGTGGTGGTGTCCACACTTTTTTATCATTTGCCATCTTATTGATCCACAATCTTCAACGTTTTTCCATTTTTTCCATGGCCTCATCACGAGCCACTGAAGTGACTTTTGCACTTTCTGCTGCAGATTCCCGCACAGATTTACAAATCTCTTCCTCCTTGTGGCAGATTCGTTCACCCTGAATTTGCAGCCTACCTCTACTAGAGACATCCTGGAACAAAGTTTGTCTAGCACATGAACTTTATTACTGAGGCTCACAACAGACTTCTTTTGCTTTGGCGCACCTTCGTTACCACTTGTACTATGCTTCGATGCAATATTGTAATATTCAGCTCAATATTCAGTTGTATGTTTATTTATTTTATTTTTATTTATTTATCGCTTTTATATACCGCACTCTTTAAAATCAGTGCGATTTACAGATAACACTTTTGCACAGAACAGGAAGGCTGTTATGCACTTACATTGAACGGGTAATACAACTTGGATTTCAAACTGGGGAAACTATCTACAACTATCTACCACTATCTACAATATACACATGAGTTGCTTGTTATTTACAGATGACTGTATGTTCGTTTGATAAGCTGGTATGTTCGTTTTGATAAGCTGACCTGTTTCATAGTAACATAGTATATGACGGCAGATAAAGACCAGTATTCAGTTGTATGTTTTGGTAATCTGTTTCAGAGTCAGAGTAAATGATAGCTGCTTAAGTTTTGTGCTCCCATCCGTGTGCCTAATACAGCTGTGATTTTTGAAAGTGCCCAGCAATATTAAAGAAAATGCATTTAGCAAGGAGGGCTGTACAGTACTTATCTCAATACAGCCTGTATAGCAGTAACCATTATTCTTATGTCCACTGATGAAAGCCATTGTACAGTAGTTCCTCGAAGATCCGCAAGGACGTGGAAACAGCATCGCCTTGCTAGACCCCGCCCCAAGGCTATGTGTCAAGAATCTAAACAAATGCACATATCCACATGTTCATGAATAGCAGAGATGTGCCCATGAATACTGAAAATAAGGTCACTGTTTATTTGCCGCGCATAAGGGAATCTGTGAAAACTGAACATGCAAATACTGATGATTGAGTATATTTACAATTGTCGAACATGTGTCTGGGCTTAGATGACTTCCCAAATTAAAGTTAATGGAAATGGTATGGTCGAATATTGGGATAGCAGAGTAGAGTGTTCATTTTTCCTTTACATATTCATTATACTGACACATCACGTTACATCATTAGATTACCTTCACCAGTTTACTGCCCATCAAAGTCCTTCTTTTTTCACAACACAGAGGCATTATAATATCCTTGATTTTATTCTCCATTCCTTTCTTTATGATTCCAAGCATTTTATTTGCTTTCTTGGCTGCCACTGCACAGTGGATGGAGGGTTTCAACATATTATCCACGATGACACCTAAATCTTTTTCCTGGGTGGTAATGTGGAACCTTGCATTGTGTAACCATAATTTGGGTTGTTCTTTCCTTGTCCACATTAAATTTCATCTGCCATTTGGATGTCCAGTCTTCCACTGTATCAAGGTCCTCTTGAAATATTTCACAATCCTCTTGGGTTTTAACAAATTTGAATAATTTTATGTCATCTGCAAATTTGATCACCTCACTCTTTATTCCCATTTCTAGGTCATTTACAAATATGTTAAAAAGCAGCAGACCCAGCACAAATCCCTGGGGTACTCCACTATTCACCATTTTTCATTGGGAAAATTGGCCATTCAGCCCTACCCTCTGCTTTCAATCTTTTAACCAGTTCCCGATCCACAATAGTACACTGTCTCCTATCCTATGACTTTTTAATTTTGCCAAGAGTCTCTCATGAGGGACCTTGTCAAAGGTTTTCTATCGACTGGCTCATTTTTGTCTACTTGTTTATTCACACTTTCAAAAAAATATAACAGTATAGTAAGACAAGACTTTTCTTGGCTAAATACATGTTGGTTTTCTCCCATTAAACCATGACTATCTACATGTTCAGTAATTTTATTCTTTATAATGGTTTCTATCATTTTGCCTGTTACTGACGTCAGGCTCACCGGTCTGTGGCTTCCTGGATCACCCCTGGAACCCTTTCTAAATATTGGCATTACATTGGCCATTCACCAATCTTCAGGTACTACAGATGATTTTAATGATAGTTTACAGATTACTAATAGTAGGTCTGCAGTCTCATATTTCAGTTATTTCAACACGCTTGGATGTATACCATCCAGTCCAAGTGTTACTACTCTAGTTTCTCAAAGAGTTGTAATACATCTTTCCAGTTTATCAATATTTCTTTCAATTATTCCGATACATCACCTTTAAAGACCATTTCAGGGATGGGCAACTTCTCTAGAACATCTTCATTAAGGACTGAAGCAAAGAGTTCATTCAGTCTCTCTGTTATGGCCTTGTCCCCTCTTAGTGCCCCTTTAACTCCTCTATCATCTAATGGTCCAACTGACTCTCTCACAGGTTTTTTGCTATGAATGCGTTTGAAAAAGTTTTTATTATATGTTTTTGCTTCCACAACAAGCTTTTTTTTCAAATTCTCTCTTTGCCTGCCTTACTAATGCCTTGCATCTAACTTGCCAGTGCTTATATTGTTTCTAGTTCTCGTCATTTGGCTCCTTTTTCCATTTCCTGAAAGATGCTTTTTTGGTTACAACGCCCTCTCTGACCTCACCTAGCAGTTTTTTGGACTTCCTTCCACTTTTCTTAAAGCATGGATTACACCTGGTCTAGGTTTCCAAGATAGTACTTTTAAACAATACCCATGCTTGTTGTAAATCTTTAACCTTTGCTGTTGATTCTTTTAGATTTTTCTTAACTATTTTCCTCCTTTTATCACAGTCTCCCATTTGAAAGTTAAAAGATAATACTGTGAATTTCCTTGCCATCCTTCATCCATTTATTAAATCAAATGTGATCATGCTATGATCACTATTGCCAAGTGGGCCCAACACCCATATCTCTTGCACTAGATCCTGTGTTCCACTAAGGACTAGTACCAAAATAGCTTCCCCACTTGTCGATTCATGAATTATTGGTCCTGGAAGAAATTGTTCTTAGCAGGTTATGTTATGTTTTATTAGACTAACATTAGGAAAATCAAGATGTTGTAGGTCTCTTCTTCAGATGTCTTCATTCATTACAAACTCATCTTAACTAAAAAATACAGGGTGTTACCATGAATTTTCACTGACACTGACCAGGATTTCAAGAAAGATACAAGACATGCAGAGGATCCTTGGAAATTAGGAGTCCAGCTGCAGATTAGAACATGCAGGCTCTGTGATATCACAATATAAAAAGAGAATGGGGCAGAGACTGTTAATTCTGTATCTATTTTTCTATCTCTCTATGGGTCTCACATGAGAAACACTGCTGATTGAATGAGCTATTGACTTCCTCTTTGAATCGTCAAAAGCTTTCAGCAACCCAACAGGAAGAACTTTTCTGACGGTGGTGCTCAGCCAACCACGGAGAGAAGACTTTTGAGTGCCTGCTGTAAGGCTGTTCAACACTGCTTCACAGAACCTCTTCTGAATAAAATTTCTTCTAACTAAAGAGACAAGAAATAAGCTACTACAAGTCCCCAGAAGAAAACTGAATTTTGGCCCAACAAGGTAAGGTCATAAACTGCTGGCTGATCATTGGGAACATTCGGATTGTGGTGAAAATCATATTAAGGCTTTAACAGAGGAGTGAGAGAGATAGAAAGTAGGTTGGGCATTTACCAATAGACACAAAATGGGACAAACCGTTCAGTACACCTGAGCCTTAGTTTGCAGATGACCTCCCAAACGTCTGACCCAAGAATGGCAAAGCTTAAAGCTTTTGGGATCTACTCGATGCATACTACCTTGAGAAATGAAATCCATAGCAAAAGTGCATCTATGACAATACAGCACTTCACATCCAAAATTACCCCTAAAAAGCCTTAGGGAAGTATGAGATGCATGCATGAGGATCAGCAAAAGATGAATCCCAGATGGTGATGAGAGTGGTCAGGGCTGAATTAGAATGCCAGATCAAAGGGCAGAAGAGGGGTTGAGATCTTTGAGAGAGGATAAAGAGTTTTCATCAAAAAAGAGGAAGAGGGCACACTTAAAGAAAGATCTGCCCTTGTAGTCAGGGGTGGAATTGTGTATCAGAGCAAAATTGAATGGCCGGGGGGGGGGGGGGGGAGCAGTAGAAAGTCCAGGGGAGGATTTGTGAAAGCAAGAAATGTAATTTTGACCTAGATTGTTAGAAATAAATAGGTCAGCAAGATTAGTTTCAGGATAAGACCCTTTTTATCGTGGTCACTCAATACTTGAGTGACCAGTTTTTGTCAGATCACTGCAAAATGACCTATGAAATTGTCCAGAGATACAAAGCTGTATTATGAAAGTGATGTTTGTTGATGAAAACTGTTGCTCAAGTCGTTACTTCATAACCGGATCAGAATCCTAAAAGAGAAGTAGCAATAGATGTCTATGCAATCGGTGTTGTTTGCCTTCTTACTTTGGAGAGGGGAGGGGGCAAAGGGTAAGGAAGTCATACTGGCAGTGAGGGCAGGGGGACCAGTTCACTCTTAGTGCTTGCAACAGTAGGGGGGGGGGAATTCCCCCCCCCCATTCTCCCCCAAACCTCGCCTATGGTCTACACTGTGGGGTCCCAGCAGAGGGGAATAATTCTTCTTCACAAAGCACATACTGTGAGGAAAAAGTGCAAAATTTCCAAGCTCACTGCAGGCGACCAGATATTCAGAGTTGGTGATTTCAGGTGTCAGGAAGGTTTTGTCACTACAGAAGAAATAGGCCACAAGATTCAGGAAGTATTTGTCTCAAGTGCTGCCTCTCCTGCCTCTTATAGGGTCATATTACTGGGGGTATAGGAGATATAGGAGCCACCTTTCAAAATGATTAGGGACACTAAACTTAACACAAATTCCCCCTCCCTGGAGGCAGTGAAGGAGTTTGCTCTATTCTAGCGGTAATGTACCCACAAAGCTAGTGCCTGTGCGGGAGTTGGGGGAACACAGTTGAACCAGGACGCATTTCTTAGGGCTGTAAGCAAGCTACCTATGGAAGTGGCAGATATTGATGGACTCATTCAACATGGGGTCTGCTATTCAGTGTGCCCGCAGCAGGACTTTCCTCTCTTATAATAAGCACCATTGCTGACTGTCGCTGTCCACTAGAAACCAGGCCCAGCCTTAGCAGCATTGCTCAGTTTTTGACAGATAAGGTGAAGGGGAGATGGGAGAGGAAGGAGAAAGTAGAGGCATGCTGGAAAAGGGGAAAATTAGGGTGTGTCCTAGAGTGCAAAAAATATTAATCCAGGACTGGCCTTGTCCCACCACCACTGGATAACGGTCAATAGCCAATAAACCACAGGATGAATGCTTCCAAACTCTTTCAGCCTACGCATACCGGAGCACTTGAGCACTACTACAAAGCAATAGGGTTGCCAGCTCAGCACCCAAAAAATGCGTCCACCCCAAATTATTACTACTTCCTCACCATTCCTCCAGCTGCACCATCACATCTATAATTTATCCAGCTTTTCCCTCAAATCCATCCCTGTGAAACTCCCTACCTCCTTTTCACCTCTAGAAATGCCGCTGTATTGATCCTAGCAGAAAGTCATGGAGCAGAAGTAGCAGTATGCTGTAACTCGCTGCAGGTCCCTGCGGCTGGTTTGTGCTCACAGGCTCTGCAGCAGTCCTGGTCCTGCTGCTCCTCTCCCTCCAGCACATGTATAAAGAGCAGATGGGGCCCCAATGCCTGCCAGTGCACTGATTCTTTGAATTCTGCTAGTACCGAGCTGAGCGATGATGTAGAACCAGAGGAGGAAGGAATTCTCTTTCTGGTTAGGCTGGTGCTCGGCAGATCACCAACAATTGCATTGCAAGTTGGCTAGGCTAGTTGTATGCTAGCTGCTTGGTAATCCTACATACTTCAAGAAGGAAAGGAGGGAGAGAAGACATAAAGGAGATTAGAGAGAGTACAAAGGGGTGAAGGGGAAGAAAGAGAGAATGCAGAGCTGCCAGGAGGAGCAATTTTAAGTGGGAGATTGTGACCACAGATCCCAACCCAGTTTATGTCCCACCCCATTCTGCCGAGGCCAAATCCCCACTCCACCCCCTTCACATTTGCCACCTACTCACTGCAACACCCTTCACTGTCATCGCTGCAAAGAACTGAAGCTTCCTGCCTGTTAACCTTGCAAGATGATCAGCAGGAAGTATTAGTCGTGAGATCTGAAGAGCCTGGGTAAAACCAGATCCTCCGTATCCCCTGGATTCTCTGGATCTAGGGAATACTACCTTAAATCGGATCCACGGAGGATCTGGCTTTTAACCTACTTGACGGCAAGGGATATAAACATGCCCTGGCGCTTGTGTGGAGCATTGCCCATGTTTCTATGACAGAAGTGAGAAACTGAAGTTAGATCTGGGGGATCTAGATCCGGATCCCCTGGATCTAACTTGATTCTTTTACTTTTGTCTTAGAAACATGACCAGCACTGCACACTAGCGCCACTGGAGGTTTTTCCAGCTGCAGAGCATTGACTGTTTTCTTCCTACCTCTACTACCAAGATCTGGAGAATCTGGATCCTGGTATGCATCCTCCAGATCATCTGGATCCTCAGCTACCAGATCCACATCATCCAGATTGAGGTCTGGATGTTTGGCTGCCAGGACTGGAGGGAAGAAGAAAACAGAGTCAATGCTCTGCAGCTGTGAAAACCTCCAGATCTGCTGAATCTAACTTATGTCTTTCACTTCTGTCATAGAAACATGACCGGCGCTGCACATTAAGCACCGGGGCATGTTTAAATCCCAGCTGTCAAGTAGGTAAAAGCTAGCTCCTCCAGAGATCTGATCCTACGTAGTATTCCCTAGATCCAGAGGATCTGAGGGATCCAGAGGATACGGCTTTTACCTATTTCAGAATTTGAAGTTGCTCATAGTCAAGTGCAAATAGAGAAGAAACTGAGTGGTTGGCTCCCGAGTCTCCCATGTTAGATGGGAGTTTTCTGCTGTTGAGTGGAAGATGGGCCTCTAGAAATAGGAGACTTTTTCCCAATGCGGGAGACTTGGCAGGTCTGAGAATGAGATAGATTGAGTGAAGAGAGTAGGGAAGGGAATCCAAGCTACCGCACTATGGGGAGGAAAATCTGAGGCTCATTGCAGAAGAGTCCAAGCAGAAGCCACGCAGGCAAAAGAAGGTGGATATGGGGGTAGGACTTAATAGTAAGAAAGGGAAGGTAGAAGGTAGGAGAGAAAGGAATTGGAACACTATGAATCACTTTCTGGGACATATGAGAGTATTGGAATAATCTTACATTCAAGCAGATGCCACCACCAAGACGGGTCTCTTCCTCTTTCTTTCACTTTATCCTCTTGGTGGCGCTTAACTGCACTGGATTTCTTTCAATCCCTGTGTGACCCACCCAAAACATCCTACGCTGTCCACACACGATCACCACTTGAGTACAAGTCAATTCTCCTTTGCACAGTATCCTGGGTTTTGTAAAATTTTGCTTCAGAGAAGGACTGAGGACTTTCATAGAAGCAGAGGCCCACATAATAGTTAGAAGGGTGTGCTCCACATTACAGTTGGTGAAAGGGATGAGTCAGTATTTGGATAAGAAGGCTTTGCAGAGAATAACCTTAGTTTTGGTAATTGCCTATCTGGATTATAGCAATGCACTGTTGGCTGGGCAGTGCAAGGGCTGCAGGTTGTACAGAAGGCAATGGCAAGAATGTTTATTGGGAGACTGTGTAGAGAGCAAGCTACCCCATTGTCAAGACAAGTACAGTAGGATCCTGTATTACATTTAAGGTGCTGGTGTTGGTGTTGGTTTTATGAGCTGTGAGGAAAAGGAATTCATATGGATAACCCTACCCTCCTCCCTGTTTCCTCAGTTTGCAACTTTGGGGTCTTCTTTGACTCTAATCTCTCTTGCTCGGCAAACATCTAACAGGTAGCTAAAGCCCGTCACTTCTTTCTCTATAGCATTGGCGAAATTCATCCCTTCCTTTCTATACACACTACTAAGACCCTCATCCACTCATTAGTCACCTGACTATTGTAACCTGCTTCTCACTGGTCTCCCTCTGAATCATCTTTGTCCCCTTCAATCTGTTCAAAACTCTATTGCACGGCTTATTTTCTGCCAGTGCCGATATGTTCATGTAACCCCTCTTCTCAAGTCACTTCACTGACTCCCTATCTGTTTCGACATTCAGTTCAAATTTCTCCTACTTAACAATAAGTGCATTCATTCTGCAGCTGCTCGCTACCTTTCCTCTCTTATCTCACTCTACACTCCTTCTCAGGAGTTTTGTGATTTTTTTTCGTCTTGATTAGATTGTAAGCTCTGATGAGCAGGGACTGTGCCTTACATCTTTATGTATAGTGCTGTGTATGCCTTGTAGTGCTATACAAATGATTAGTAGTATTAGTAGTAGTAGTACTGATGCTGCCACAGGAGAAGTTTAAGATCTGTTTGTGGAATAAGATGTTCTTGGTAATGGGACTAACATGATAGCACTCTGTTAAGAGAGATTAGGATGGAACAGAATTAAGGCAGATTCCGTAAACTGGTAAAAACTTGGCTGTCCCTATAAGGTGCTCTGCACAGGAAGTGGCAGTTGGGCACAGGGCTTTCTGCCCAAATTTTATGGTATATTGTGTGTGAAATGTGATTGCATTTATGAATAGTTTAGTGCAAACAACCTAGAGGTGACCTTGTGGCCAGTTTTGGCAGCACCAGGGTTGGTGCAGGAGAGTATTAGATGCCCAATGCCAACCTTCAGTTTTGGCTCCCTCCCCCTCCCAATTAACTGTCAAGTCCCTAAACTGTCTTCCCTTGAGATCTTGATAAAGTCGACAATCATAATCACCCTTCCCAGAACAACCACACACAAAATGGACATCATAACTTCCTTTGTATATATGTACATAATGAGGGCGATTTCTGAAAGGTATTTCAAGTATATTGGCATGGAGGAGTAGCCTAGTGGTTAGAGCAACAGCTGCATACCCGACAAATCAGGGTTTGATTTCCACTGGCATTCATTGTGACCTTGTGTCAGTCACTTTACCCTCCATTGCCTTGGAAGAAAAGGCTTGGCAAGCTACTTGTGGTCATACCTTCCCAAGAAAACCCAGGGGCTGCTGGGTTGCCAGGAGTCAGCAATGACTTGGTGGCACTTAAAAAGCATTTTGAAAATTGTCTACCTATGGCAAATGTACATGTTGATATTTTTTTATATTTGCTTCTGCGCACACACACCTATAAATTGTCATACATGCTATGCCAAGTACTTATTTATGCCAGTGGGCTTAAGAGAGATTATGCTTCCAAAGCACTATAATTGGGACCCTGGCCGCATATAGAAGCTGGCTCACTGCATAGCAAAAGCAGTGTGTCCCAGTTGTCTAATACGCAGATAGATAGTTATCGGTGCTAAATGACTATTGCAGCAGCTATAGCCCAGTTGTACTGATGATTGCTAAAGTTCCCTACTGAGGAGGTTGGATGAAACTTGGCTAATGTGGATCTCCCTTAGGACCACTAGGTGTTAATGTTGTGTGATGACTGCCGTGCCCTCCAGTCAGGGGCTGTGAACACCCTGCAATAGCCTAAGCCCTGGCGGCTGCTCCAGGCAGTGTAAGATCTGACCTGGGAACTGACTTCAGGTACTGCACATGGGGCAGTATGTAGCATTTCCACCGAACAACCGGGCTGGCCTCAGAAAATGTTCTACATCCTGCTTAAGTAATTGCTCTGCTTTTCATTCCGGCCCTATGCAGAAAAACAAATGTGATTGAATTTCATGTGTGACACATACGAGTAAATCTAAGATTTTAAAAGGGTGATTCAAATAGTATAGGGCCTCGTTATCCCCCTACTTCGTTCTCTCTCTCCCTCTCGAATCATCTTCCCTTCTGCTCTTTCTCTCCCTCCCTTCACCTCTTTCAAAATTGCCTTCTAGCTTCTCCTCCTCACCCCCCACAGGTCCCTCCCTCCCTCCCTGCCTCCCCTATTTCTCTCTGTGTCCAAACAAACTCTTCTCTAGCTCCTCCTCCACAAAGTTTGTCTCCATCTTCTGCTCTTGCATTCACAATTTTTCTTCATCTCCTTCTTCGCTGTCATGCTCTCTCCCTGCTTTCAAATTCACCTTTATTTTCCTCCTCTCTTTTCCCTAAGTTCTCCTCTTTCTCTCTATTCCCTGCCTTCCTCTCCAGCTCCCCCTCTTCTTTAGCTTCCTCTCTGTTTCTAGAGGCACCATAATATGGGCCGAGTGTGGTCTGAGTGTATTTTCCTCTCCCAAGATGTGTGCTTTCTTTGTAAATAACAATCATAGAAACCGGAGGGTGGGTGGGGAGGAAGTTAGTCTGCAGAGACTGCTGTCCCTACTGCTGATCTGACTGCCAAGGAGGAGGAGGGAAGAGCGAGTAGGAAGGAAGTCCATCTTTTAAGCGTGTTTATTGCAGCTTTTAGCAAGGGCTTGTCCTGTAGTCTGGGACCAGGCAGTTCTCCTTTAGTGTCTACCCTTGTCACTTCTGGGTGAGCTTATCAAGAAGGCTGTACTTCCTAAATGGCTGTATATGTTACAGATGACCTCATTACAGATGTTTGAAAAATGATCAGTGCACTATTAAGTTTGATTTGGAATGGGAGAAGGTCTCGATTAGCAAAGACTTTGGGAAAAAGAGGCGTTAGGAGCTCCAGATTTTAAGTCTAATGCAACCCAGTGCTTCTCAACCCTCTCCTGGAGTCATTACAGTCCAATCAAGTTTCCAGGTTACCACAGTGAATATACGAGAGATAAATTTGTAAGTTTTGGAGACCTATTGTATGCAAATCTGTCTCATGCATATTCATTGTGCCTTGTGGCAATCGTGGAAACCCAGCTGGGCAGGTGTGTTCCAGGATAGGTTTGCTTATTGGCTTATTATATTAGTCACCTAATTCAAAATGCTTTATGTATCATACAATAAAATAAAATAGAATATAAACAGAACTGACAAACACGTCTTATGAAGAGAAATAAAACTTGGGGTGTTTATTTATTTTATTTATTTAAATGGATTTCTATACCGCCTTCTCCTGTAATCATGGTGGTCTACACAGCAAACAATCGAAAAAATACTGTCTTTTGTGTGTGCATGCAGTGAAAACTGTGAATGCGTGTGTGTGTAGGGTGTCGTTGATTCTTGGTTGGCTATTTACAGCGTGCGCTATTATACAATACTATGTACATCAGAGACAAGGGAGGTGGGTTATGCTGTAGTACTGTCTGGCGGGTGGCTTATGTGATGTCACCGTAGTGTTCAATGAATAAGGTCGTCTTGAGCTGTTTTCGAAAGTCCTTGATGTCTGTTGTTGATCGTAGGTCATCAGGGAGGGCGTTCCAAATTGCTGGGGCGGCCCGTGATAGGGCTCGTTTTGCAGTGTCTTTGCGTACCTTGTTGAATTCTTTTGGTGTGTTGATGCGGTTGGAGGTGCCTCTCCTCCTCGGTCGTGTGCTGCTGTCGGATTGTTATGAGTGGTTGTAGGCTGAGAGCTGATGTCTGTTGTTTGATTTTGAATATGTTTATGACTGTCTTATATCTGATGCGGGAGCTGATTGGTAGCCAGTGGAGATCTTTTAGAATGGGTGTGATGTGATCTTGTCTTGCTGTGCCAGATATTATGCATGCTGCTGTGTTTTGCGCCAGTTGCAATGGTCTGAGTGTCTGCTTTGTTAGGCCGAGATAGATTGGGTTGCAGAAGTCTAGGATTGGAGTTATTAGTGCCTGACAGACTATGCGTGTTTGTGACTGGTTTGCAAAACCTTCAGCATATAATACTTTCTGTGTAGTGAAAGTTAAAAGCTAAACTGTTTTCCCAGAAATGTATACTACGAGCGTGCAACAGCAGTACCAGAAAAATAAATCACGGAAGGCCTCTTTTTTTGCCCTCACTTGCCAGTATATGGGTTAATTGTTAGGAATATATTCTAACAATTAAGCTGGATTTAACAGCTGGATTTTTAGCTTTTTAAAGGTGAAAACAGAGGGGTATGTCAGTGCATTTCTGATGCCAGATGAGACTACAATATATTCTTTCACTTCTTGAGGGCAGAATTTGATCAATCCAATTGTGCAACACGGTCTCAATACCATAATACCGGCAAATAACCAAGCATTTTAATCAACTTGGTTAATCGGTTGTCTCATCTGTTTCAATTAAGAAGCCTCTCTCTCAGCTAAAAGATTTACTTAGCTAATTACAGCCATTCGAATGAATGGCTGAGCTAACCATCAAAGGGCGGTCAGACTTGAGTGAAGTACTTTTGGTGGATATGATTCAGACCATGGTTAAGTATAAGATTCTTTCCCTGGCGTATAAGGTTCTTCACACGAATACTCCATCATATTTAACTTTGGTGGTGATTCCTTATTGTCCACAGTGTTTGTTACGTTCATCGCAGGCTTATTTGTTGGCTAGTCCATCGCCTTCATGTTTTAAGCTTGAGAGGATTTGTTGGGCTGCCTTTAGTGTGGTGGTGCCCACACTGTGTAATGGTTACCCTCTGGAGTTACGGGCTGAGAACTCATTAAAAAAATGTAAGCTGGGATTGAAGCAATGGCTGTTACTTCATGCGTTTGACAACCATCGCTGATTATTCCTAGGGAGTTAGAGTAGGGCTGGATGTCTTTCTCCTTGTTTGTTACAGATCCTTTTCAATTGTCTCTAGTCAAAGATTGTTGTGTGACTGAACCCTTTCCAATTGTGTTTCTGTTGTGACTTTTTTTTCTTTGTTATTGCATTATGATTCTGGTTTGTAAACCACCCTGATTGGTCCAAATGGCGGTATATCAAATCTCTTAAAATATCAAATATAAAAATATAAAATAACAGATTCAAATACATTAATGATCTCACAGATGCAAAAATCTTACATTGCATTTCCTTCGAGTCTGTTCTCAAGCAGAGCATTTAGAGCTGAAATTGTCAACCCACCAAAATGTCCAAATTGTATGGCAGAGATGGCTACAGATATACCAATGATTGTCATCCTTTTGGGAAATTAATAAAACGGTTAACTGTAATCTCTGTCTTTGAGCATATGTATCCTAAACCATTTGGTAAGCCATGGGAAACCTGAAATAGTCCTGAATATTATAGGGTGAAGGCCCATTTTACAAATGACATCCAAGTACAATCTGGAATGTCCAAGCGAGAAGGTCTGAAAACAAAATATCAGGCATGTCATATTTCAGAGTGATTTTCTTTAGTTTACCCTGTTTAAAAGCTGTACATAATCCCCTGTTTACTGTACGTCCAGTGTAGGTTGCCTACACTGCACAAAATATGTTTTATGTAAACCGCACTGATATTAAAGAGCGCGGTATAGAAGAAAGTTAAATAAGTAAATAAATGAAATGTCCAAGTTCAGGCATGATTTCACAAAGGTGGACATGCCCGATATGGACGTCTGTAGGGGCATCTACATACAGGTTCTCAGAATAGTATTCTAGAGGGGAGACACCGAGGAATAACCTAAAGGTTAGCGTAGCGAGCTAAGACCAGAGAAGCTAGAGTTCAAATTCCACTGCTGCTATCATTGTGATTGCATAGAGTACTGCAGATTGTGACGTGTCATCTTCTTTACACCGTCTTGATGTTTTATGGCCAAAATGAGCACTTTCACGATGTCCATTCATGCCTGGACGGGGATGCAGATATCCCTGATGTTTCTGAATTCAAGCGGGGCATCTAAGCCTATTACACCGCCCCAGACATATCTTCACAGATGTCCCTGATGTCTCTGACATTCAGCGGGAAGTCTAAGTTTATTGCACTGCCTCCGACACACCTCCACCATGCCCTCTACCTATTTGGCTGTCCCCACTCTGGAGATGTGTTTCTGAAATTGAGTAGGATGCCTAAGTTTGTTGCACTGACCCAAATTAAGGATGATGCCAGAATATTTGAAATTCAATTGTGCACTAAAATTCTGGTTATTTGATTCTGGCTCATTGAATTAACAGTGCTGGGAGTTAAATGCTGTTGGCAAATATTTTTATTTCTAGCTAATGATCAGTTGTAGTATCGATAGAGGGAGAGGTATGGGAATTATGAATTGTTAAATGTAATTTAATTTTGTTACTTTGTACCTGCATGTATTTTTATTAGCATTGTTTTTATTGTTTAATTTTTGGTTATGGCTAGTCTGTAATCCTCTTTGTACAACCCTTTGGTTGACATGGTGGCATGCCAGGTCCTAAATGAATTAAATTAAATTAAGGGGGATGTGAAAGAAGACGAAGGTTTCAATTGCTATTTGGTCTGTGTGCTAGAGACTAGTCACATAAAGGGAACCAGAGATGGAGTCTTTACTTTTGTTTCACCAATGATGTTTATTTAAGACGTTCCTAAATTTATTGCACAACGGTTTATTGTTTTTTTTATCTTTTACAAATTACAATAAATCTTTGTGTAACCAGTATTTGTTGGTAGGTTCCAGTCCAGACCTCTCTCTGGTTAGTGGCTTTTTACAATGTATGTTCTAATAGGTGGTATAGTGGAACAAGCCCAAGGTGGCTAGCATACTGGACAGGGTACATAAAAGTTATTTGTGTCAGATCAACTCTTCTCTTGGCTGGCATAAGGGGAACACACCCTGCTGGGAGACACTTGTTGTTGTTCCGTCTCTTGAACCTGCAACTCTGAGGTTTGAAGACTTCAGGGGTATGTTTACTGAAAGTTAACGCTCATTAAGTAAAGTTAACACGTGTTAAGTGCTTCCATTGCCCATTCATTCATTCATACCGTGGCTTAGTAAACAAGCCCCTTAATGTGCATTAACCTTTAGTAAACATACCCCTTCAGTGTAGAGACAGTATTGGTGGTTCCATCAGGTGAATTTATTGAAAGGAAAATAAGAAACATTAAACATGATAAAGTCCTTAGCCATGTTAAACAATAAAGCATCACCACACCATGGCAACATATATTCCTGAAATATTAATTCACAAAATTAATTCATTCTAATCCCCAGACTCTAGTTACAGGGCCAAGGTGCAAAATGAGATTCCCTGTTTTAAATGAACTTATCACATGACTGTCCTCCTGTCTGGAAAATCCAATTGATATCATCTCTCAATATTCAAGATACACTTATGTGGACCCTTAAATGGAAGGGGATGATGAGACATCCAGATGAAATTGTCATGATCACTACAGGGGTTTTGCTGTAGACCCTAAATCTAGCAGTTAGATTAGTGGACAGCAACTTATCATGGCTACACCAGACACCAGCAGGGCTGGTACAAGGGTACTGGGTGTCCTGACCTAGACGAACATTCAGCCTTACGCGCCCCCGCCTAAGATTTGATAATTAAACTCAACAATCACAATCATCTCAACAACACCTCTCCCACAACAATCCTGTAAAAATACAGAATTGGACATCATACTTTGAAATATGAAACTTTATTGTGCAGGTATATGTGTGCCCGCTCTTCCTTCAGGTACAAGAAGTTGCTGATGGCTCTTTGTCTGGTTATCAGGGTCTATCATTTTGCTTTAATGACTGCTGCTTTTTGTCACCCTTCGGAAGTTGTTGCCTTAGGGAAGTGCCTAGTTTTGCCTAATGTTTAGGCCAGACTTGATTGACAGACAGACTCCTCTCTACCCTCTCTAGAAGTCTCACCTATGGCAGAAATGACATCAGTCACCCTTAAAGTCGGAAGGCACAAGATCGGGGTGTACCACTGTTTACATAGGTTCTCCAAGAATATTTCTAAAGCTATAAAAACTTAATTTTAGTGATGGGTTACATTCAGGGCCGGCACTACCACTAAGTGAACTAGGCAATTGCCTAGGGCACTGTCCCTCGCAGGTGTCCATTGCCGCCGGTGCCAATGGCCCTCAAACCACAATGCAGTGCTTACTAACACTGATGCGGTGTCGCGGCTTCCTTCAGTTCAGAATGTGCTATTTCTGTTTCCCTCTGAAACCGGAAGCAGCTTTGGAAGGGGATGAAAATGACAAATGTTGAACTGGAGGAAACCGCGATGCACTGCCAGGGTGTTAGTAAGCGCTGTGCTGTGGTTCGGGGCCTATTGCTGCCAGTGCCGGTCCTGGCAGCGGTGGTAATGGGGAGCAGGGAGGCGGCAGGAAGGAGGGCCCTCGTAGGGCACCTCCAATCCCTGCGCCAGCTCTGGTTACATTTGCATAAAAAGTGACTTCCTGCAAGTGTTATCTGCTAAAGTATATTCTCGCTTCTCTAGAATTCAGGCCTGCTTTTTTTTTTAACTCACAGCTGGGTATTATCGTAACATTTCACTACCTGTTATAGGCTGAAGAAAAGGAAACCAAGTGCTGTGGTTGGTTCCTTATACTTTTCAGGAGTGCGGTGAACAGATTTTCTCTTATCTTGTATCCAGGAACACTGGGGTTTCAGAATATGAAACCAGCTTTTATTAGAGGGCTGAAAGAGGAAGCCTTGATGTCCACAATTACCCCTTCTCCAGGTACACAAGCAAAATGTTAATGTGACGCGGTTATTAAAATGTTGCTTTAGAAAGGTAGCTTGTAGGGCTATAAATTGCTTTAATTTTCTTCTTTTTTCACTGTGATAATGTGCATGTGTACTAGAAGTAAAGGTTTAGCCTGCGTGGTCCCTGCTGGCAAGGAAGAGGGCTCATCAACTGATATTTGATGTCAGCAGAAGGGGACAGATCATTTTCTCTGATCATGAGAGATTTGTGATGAAAACTAAGGATGTCAGACCCAAAAGTGAGAACAGGCAAATAGACATCTATATTAGGGGGGTAAATTTGTGAGTGTGCATTCAGTTTATTTGGGTACCTTAAATTTTAAATTGTGCACAAATAGTTGTGCTCAGGGCCAGTTCTAGCACTAGACAAACTAGGTGGCTGCCTAGGGTGGCAGAATTTTAGCAGCAGCCCAAAACAAATTGAAGTTGTTGTTGTTGTTGTTGTTAAGTGCCATCGAGTCGGTGTCGCTCATGACGACCCTCTGGATAGATGTCCTAAACTGTGTTCAGTCTTCAATCAGCTGGCTCATTGTTGACAATAACAGCACCCATAGCTGCTGTTATTGTATCGATCCATCTCATTGATGTCCTTTTTCTTTTGCGTTGACCTTCTACCTTGCCAAGCATGATGTCTTTCTCTAATGATCTCTCTCTTTGCATAATGTGTCCAAAGTATGAAAGTCGAAGTCTTGTCATTTGAGCTTCTAAAGAAAATTTAGGTTTGATCTCTAGTAGTGAGTGGTTTGTTCTTCAGTTATTCCGTATATACAGTATTCGTCACCAGCACTATAATTCGAAGGCATCAATTTTCTTCCTGTCTATCTTTTTCACTGTCCAACTTTCGCATCCATATGACATTACTGAAAATGCCATAGCTTGAACAAGTCAAATCTTTGTATGGAGAGAGACATCTCTGCTCTTGAAAATCTTGTCTAGATCCTTCATAGCCATTCTGCCAAGAGCAATGCATCGTCATATTTCTTGACCGCTTGTTGCTTCTTTAATGATAGTTGATCCAAGTAGGTTAAATTTGTCCACGATTTCAATTTCTTCTCCATCAACGATGAACTTATTGATTTTGCCAGTTGTCATGATCTTTGTCTTCTTTACATTAAGGTGCAGGCTCATTTTAAGACTATGTTCCTTGTTCTTGAGAAGCAACTGTTTCAGATCGTCTTCACTTTCAGCCAGTAATGTGGTATCATCAGCATAGCGAAGGTTGTTGATGAGTCTTCCACCAATCTTCACTCCTCTGTTGTCTTCATACAATCCTGCTTCTCTGATGATTTGTTCTGCATATAAATTAAACAGCTAGGGGGGAAGTATGCAGCTTTGTCGTATGCCTTTGCTGATTTTAAACCATTGTGTTTCTCCTAGTTCCGTTCGAACTGTTGCTTCTTGATCAATATAAAGAGATCAATTGTGCAAGAGAATGATCAGGTGTTCTGGTTTACCCATGCTTCTTAATGTGACCCAGATTTTCTCATGGTTTACACAGCCAAAAGCCTTGCTGTAGTCAATAAAGCACAAATAGATATCCTTTTGGTATTCTTTAGTCTTTTCAAGGTTCCATCTCACATCCGTGATGATGTCTCTCATTCGTCGTCCTTTCCTGAACCCTGCTTGCCCTTCAGGTAGTTCTCGTACCAAGTATGGTTGTAGTCTCTGTTGAATAATCTTCAGTAGAATCTTGCTGGCATGTGGGATCAGAGTGATTCTGCGATAATTTCCACAATCGGTCGGATCACTTTTTTTAGTATTGGTATAAACACAGATCTTTTCCAGTCAGTTGGCCTTGATGTTGTCTTCCAAATTTCCTGGCAGAACCTTATAAGTATGGTAACAGCTGCATCAGATTGCTGTAATACTTCTATGGGAATGCCATCAATGCTTGGTGCTTTGTTCTTTGATAAGGCTTTCAATGCTGCTTCTTCTTTCATCACCAATATTTTTTTCAATGAGTAAAATATTTCTGAGCTGTCCATACAACTGAGTATTTTTCTTGTGATCCATATCTAAAATTTAGCATGCTCATCACAGCCTGATCATAATGATGCTAAGCATTTACTGTTCAGTAGTTATTTTTATTCTCGCTATGCATTTGCCCCTTCACTGCAATTTTCTTACAACATTGAATTGAAGGAGAAATACTAGCATCACGTGAAAAGTTTACAAAAGAGTTTTGGTAAAAAGGAGGATGGGGTGTAGTTATCATTAATAATAATGAGGGAGGGAGTGCCAATTTATAGGTTGCAAGGTGGGGGAGGGAGGGTGCTAGAAACCCTAGCACCAACCCTGCTCCCAAGGAACAAAAATTGGGAGGGAAAGCAAAGTGCTTATGTATAGCTTAAAGCAGGAGTATAGTGCTGCTGGGACAGTCTAGAACAGAGTCTCTCAACTTTCTATCAAGGTGGGTCTCTGCTGAGACACAGCAAAAGAGAGCACTTTTTTAATAGAAACCACAGAGAGGAGAGAGGGACAACTGACAGGGTAACTCCTTCCTTGCCTTACTGATTTCAGGACTGATATTATAAGTCATATACTGCATTAGAGCTGTGAAGCCTAGTACAGTTTCTTCATGCACACTTCAAAAAAACCCCAAACCTTATGCAGTTAACATATCATATGCAAATATTGCACATGTAAAAAATGTGCACAGACATGGGAGAGTATGCCAGTCACTACAGAAACATGTGTACAGCTTATTGAAATTTATTGTGCCACAGAAAATTCAATATTTTGTGCAGAGATTGTACCGGACCTGGAGGAATATTGTATGCTCAGAAACCTCAGTATGCAAATGTCAGGCTATATGTAATAGATTATGTGCATATCTGGAATGCTAAATGTATTTTCCACACATACATTTTATTGGTATGATATTGGTTTTGCTTGTCCTTGGTCGAAATGTGTGCTGCCTGTGACTCTCCTGATGATAGCTTGAGACCAAGCTGCCTGATCCTTCTCTGTCCTTCTTATTTCCACCTCATTGCCCTGATCTCTGCTCTATCTCCTTTTGTTTTCTTTTTCTCTAGTTCTTCTTTTAGCCCTCAGCTGGTAGAGACAGTAAACCAAGAAAAAAAGTTGTGGGTAGTCATGCTGACACAGAAATGAAGCTGGTATAAAACCTTCACTAACACTAGCCACAGAAAAAGGAGCTGACTTTTTACTTCTCAGGCAACGAACTAAACCTCCAGTATTAGAAAATCACATGCTAAGCCTTCTGGACTTCTGCACACCTCTTTGCATTCAGGTTTAATACCTCATCCCTTTGTTATCATTGGATTTAAATTAAGAGCGTGCTAATTTCTAATGTATTTCTTTGCATGGAGTTTTCTTGTGCACTCAATGCTGTGCCTAGGATGCCCATCTCAGTGCAGAAAAATGTACGCAGAACTTGTATAAAAGTTGTGTGCAAAGCCTCTTGTGCTTTATTACATCAACCGTTCCGTAAGAGGGAGGGAAAGAATGCAAGGACTGGGAGGTAAGGTGAAGAGGAATAGACTCAGGAGTAATATGAGGAAATATTTCTTTATGGAATAAGTGGTAGATACATAGAATAGTCACCAAGTGGAGTAGAGATGAGAACAGAAGGGCCAGCATTCTGGACAACAAATAGCGGGGTTGGATATCCAGGGATGGACGTCCAACCTGTGCTCAGCCCCGGAACATGATTCCGGTCCAAGCGCTCCCTGCACGTACACTGCATTTGTGCAGGGAGTGCTGGATGGGGGCAGGAGGCGGCGGGACAGAGGCGGAATGGAGGCGGAGAGGAGTTGGCCATTCATTGGGACGTACAGGTCCGATTCTGGTCAGTGCCCTGAACGTCCCCGGGCACTGGGCTGCACGCCTGCCTTATTCCACCCCGAATGTGGAATAAGTCCTGGGTGCCCTCCACAGTGCGCGCCACACTCCACCTCAAAACAGGCATCTGGTCAGGCTGTGCCCCTGCAGCCACAATCCAGGCAGGATGTGTCGGCAGGATTGCAGTCTGCATGGGTGGACCTGGCCTATGGCACGTGGCGTTCTGGTGTCGGGATGGGCAACTCCACATACTCCAATCTCTTCGGCATATGGGGAGCGCCTGGATGTCTATGTCCCTGATTCTGCCATCGCTGGGACGTCCGGGCCCTGTGGTGGCAGAATCAGGTCCATCTCCCACACATCCAGGTTTTGCCTGGCCAAAGCGGGCGGATGTGCGGGAACCAGAATGTGCCTCTATCTGAATTCAACAAAGCATGGACAAACACAGAAGATCTCTAAAGGGAAAAAAGGGACTGTAGTAGTTGGTATGGAAGGGCAGACTTGATAGGTTGTATGGTTTTTATCTGCCGTTGTGTTTCTACTGTATGTTTCTAAAGAGCAGTCTGTTTGTCCATCCTTAGTTAGAGTAGGAGGGAAAAAAATGAGTAGAAGTAATGCTGATTAAATAACCATTTCCTCAGGATCCAGAATGGGTTCTTTGGAAGTCTAATAGACTCTGCTGCCGTTCTACTAAGCTACAACCCTTCCCCCAGCCTCCCCTCCAACCAGCAAATCCAACACTTACAAGTCTTCAGAGTTGCCATCAAGGGCTTCTGCTGCACATTTTATTTTTACTTCTTTTAAGTTTATCTTATTGATGCATGAATTCAATGCATCAGATCCAACATGATCTTGAGCAACTGGTCACTCATATAATTGCTGCTATCCCTGCTTGTCTGTCTGTCTGCCTTAATGCCACTAGGGTCTGACTTGGTTTAGTGATTGTTCATGATCAAGTCAGGGGCTTGCTGTACAGATGAATGTTGCAGCCACGCCCATGCTTCTCTACCAACTCTTAAAGACAATTGCTGCCTTCTCTGCCTGCCTGCCTAGTGCCAAGATGGTCAAACAAGCCACAGTGCCATATCCTTCAACTTGTTTGGTTGACAAGCAAGACCGACCCGCTGCGATATTAACCTTTGTGATTCTATGTAGCAAAATCTCAAGGATTATTGTATATAGAGGTGTGTGCAAAAGCTTAGGCATATCTGATGAAATTGTATATTTGGATGAATCCAGAATCAAACTGTACCAAAGTTAACAGCCTATTCTTAGTAGAAAGTTAAACGTGACATCTTTCTGCACATTTTAATTCATAATTACTATTCATTTGCAGTTTCTTATAGATTCATATTAATAAAACTGTGAATATGGAATATGGACAGCCTCCTTCAGCAGAAATAACAGCTTCCAACCTTTCTAAAATCTTTCTGTTTTTGCTTTTGGAATTTTTTCTCTCTTCATTACAAAGCTCTTTTAGCTCAGAAATTTTCTTGTTTCCTTACTTGCACTTCGAGATCTCCCCTCAGATTTTCAAAACCTTCATCTCACTTCTCGGTACGGGTTGATTTTGAAGTTTGCTTCGAATTGTTGCCTTACCGACACATCTATCCTCTTTTCAGCTACCATTTCTTTACCAACTGTGGGATGATATTTAGATTCATCTATTCCTTTTCCTACCCACATAATATTTGTATGCTGCTAGCTGCCATACAACCCCAAAGCATAATAGATTCACCTTCATGCTTAAAGGTCAGTAGGGTGTTCTTTTCTTGAAATGCTTTATCTTTTTTTCTCCAAATTTATCCTGTGTGGCTGTGGCCAAACAGTTCAATTTTTGTTTTATCAGACCAGAGTTTCAGACATTAAAATTTTCTTTTGCATATTATAGACAATGACTTTTGTGATGAGGTCATAGGAGAGGTTTCCTTCTGGCAATTCCGCAGATCACTGTTGTAAGCAACTATCCAGTGTCAGCTAAACATGTTAGCAGGTCATTTGCTGTAATCTGTGAGTTCTCTTTTGCAAATCTGATCAGTTTTGGGGCAGTTCTATCAGAAAACGTTCTTGGTCTTCCAGATCTTACTTTGATTTCAAGAGGTCCATGTAATTGCCATTTCTTAACAATGTTTCTGATTGTTGAAATTACGACCCTAGAAGCATTTAAAAGTTCAGAGAAGCGTTCTTTGCTTTGCAGGAGTGAATTATTTTCATTTTCCAATGTTCAGATAGCTGCTTAGAGGAACCTGTGGTAGTTGAAGTAGACAAAACACGAATCACAAACTGAGAGGTTAGGAGGGTCAGAGAATATTTATTCAACCATGGAACTGAAGGCCTTAAAGGGCACTAAACCATTTTAACCTTAGTAGCATTTTTTAAGTAGTACTGGATTAGCTCGAAGTGTATTCAAACCATTGGACTTGTCATATTCATCTTTTGTATTATTTTCAATCTGTTAAAAATTAATCAATAAATAGGAATTATGCTTTAATTGTTGCAGAATGAAGTTCTGTTTAACACTTTGTATCAAGCAGAGGTTGTGTCAGCTTCTGTTCACATGGGGATTCATTCGAACATACAGGGTGGCCCAAAAAAGGTGAGAACATCTCATAGCATATAAGTTATTTAAAATTCAAAAGGACAGATGTAAATGATTGACAAATTAAAAAAAAATAAAGATGGCGACCAGAAATTGTCGAAATAAAGATGTTATATAGCTAAAAAAGGTAAATAAGTAAACTATTTAAGCTTTTAATTTACGAGATGTTCTCACTTTTTTTGGGCCACCCTGTATAGTTTGAGTTGGCGTGCCTAAACATTTGCACACAGCTGTAAGGGTAAGTAGAGAATGTGGTTGCAGAGGTGGATGTGGCTACAGATATGGGCGTGGTTAGTAGGGTAGAGATTGATATCATGGAGAGTGTCTGTACTTTTCAATTTGTGACTATACCTTTGGTTTAAACTTAACGTGAAATAGAGGATAAAGCCCCAACAGAGGTGAAAGAGCACTATCATCTGTGCAGAAGGGCTGAGAATTCCTGTAATAAGTCTGCCATGGACTGGATATTCCTACATCTATACTTTGAGGAGGGGATCCTTGCTATATTTATTTCTCAGCTTCTATTTAAAGTGGGAAGATTTTGATAATTAATTATGTTTTTTGTTTAACATTTCAGGTTCCACTCAAAGGTTCAACACACAGAAATCTCGGTGATGGCTGTACTGTAGGTGTTCATTTCCACTATTTGTGTGGAACAGAAGAGAAAGGTCTTCCTGCTCTGTTAGACTCTCTGAAGTTATTAAAAGAGACACAGAGAGAAGCAAAGACAGAACCATGATGGAGATCTTAGAAAAGAAGCAGTTAGTCATGGCAATTTGGCTAGTAGTGGTCCTTCTGGTTATACAGTCAGAGTCAGTGACAATTAACAAGAGTGAAATAATGAAAGAAAACATTTCTGCTACAGAATCAAATGTGGCTGGGGCAGAAAACTCCACAGTGCCCTCAACTGGTGCTGCTGCAGAGGCTATGGTCATCGTCAGCTCATATAATCCTACACTGCTCATGAACCTGTCATCAGATGTGCTTAATGCAGATGATTTGGATGGGCTGGACAGTGTCATCACCATGAAACCATCCACTAATGTTAGAGCAGAGGCTCTAGATAAGGTGGTCACAACTGTGCAACAAGCATTAACTTCAGGTTCCATGATGCATTCTTCTCAGCAAGTTACTGTGGAATCGCCTACTGAGACTTCAGCTTCCAGCAAAACTACTGGGAACATTATCTCACCTGCAGTTGGCAGGGATGTCCCAGCTATTTCTGCAGCTTTCACTGACAAAGTCACTGCTGGAAGCAGCCTCCCTCCTACTAGGACGGGCCAAGATGTTTCACCTACTCCCACTGCTGGAAGCAGCCTCCCTCCTACTAGGACGGGCCAAGATGTTTCACCTACTCCCACTGCTGGAAGCAGCCTCCCTCCTACTAGGAGTGGCCAAGATATTTCACCTACTCCAGAACCTCTATTCACCTCCTCAAATATGAGTGTAATGAGTGTCACCAGTTCTACCAATCACACTGATGGTACGGGGAATGAGGAAAATATGAAGCCAACTCCAATGTACCCATTTTCATCTACAATGAATACCCCAACTTCCTCAATAAATACAACATCCAAGCAAAAAGACGTCAGACACTTACCCCTTATCATTGTAGTCATCATTCTCCTTCTGTTGATATTGATCTTCTGTATTGTCTGTCTGGCTAAGAAGAAAAGGAGATCTGGGTCCACTAGCTTTCATGGCAAAAAACAAAAGAAGGAAAAAGATGCCTGGGCTGGTCCTGTCATGATACCTGAAGACAATGGAATGCCAGCAGAAAACACAGAAGAAGGGAAGGATGGGGATCAGACTGGGAATCACCTCACCTTGACAACTTTCTTTGGGAAAAGGAAGTCCAGGCAGAGTTCTGTCTTGCTGGAGGATGTCACTGTGAAGGGAGACCAGCCGTCCAGAGAGGAAGAGAAGCCCTTGTTGAACCAGGAAGCCAATGGTCAGCTGACCAGCAATAAGACGTCAAATGATTCACCAGCTTCCTCCACAAGAGAATCTAGCCCTGAAAGTGAACCTCAACCAAACGGGCATGCTGTTACTCCAAAAGAGCTGGCCCTTGAAAACAAAGGTGAGAATGCAAGTGACCTCCCATCTCCAACAGCAATGCCAGCCCCTGAGACAGACTTTCCTCTTCCTCCTTCAGAGCTGGAGATGATACCAGATGAAGCAGAAATAGTTTCACCATAGGATCTTCCTTCTGAGACCAGTGCACTCTGTCTTCCCTATCCCAGTCTTCTGGTATCATGTGGTTCAGAATCTAGGACCTAATACCTTATCAGCTTTCTGTTTTCTGGCATCATTAGCTAAAAGAAATATATGCAGGAGAGTTGAGGAAGCTAGCCTGGCATATGCAACCAACTTCATAAGGGAACAAACTGTATTGAGGCCTACTTCAAGGTCTTCTTTACTAGAGATGACAAAATATACATGTCTTTAGTGAGCCACCCACATCCTTACTGGTAGAACTAGTGGTCATACCAGCCTTTGGATTCTCCATGGAAGGAAGTTGCCTGCATTCAGATTTTTTTGTTTGTGTTTTTTTTTTAAGTGTGGTAATGCTGACTCCTGGTGACCTAGCAGCCCTTGGGTTTTCTTGGTAAGGTATGACCGGAAGAGGATTGCCAGGCCTGTCCTTCCAAGGTGAGGGAAGGTAAAGTGACTTGCCCAAGGTCACAAGGAGTGCAGTACTATATGCAATTTAGTTTTGGACTGAGAGTCTTCCTGATCACATAACATCATTTTAAGAAACAAAGAAGCAAAAAATGATAAACAGAATGAATTGCTATATTTGAAGTCACCATCACCGTTATTTTGGTTCAATGGCAATTCAGCATAGCAATCAAGTACTGTACTGGTTAACTGCTTTGTGATGTCAGCCATTTTGAAAGCTGCCCAGCCTCCACTGGTTGGTTACTGTGCAATTAGAAGTGCTGCCCTTCCCCCACTGTCTACTAGGAACCACTTTGAAGCATCATTTGCCACTCCAAAAGCTGCCTTGCCACAAAGAACTAACCACTTTATGATGATATTAGACAGCTTTACAAAATGACTCATATAATTCAACGTATTTCGAGTCTAGAACTTAACCCATGTAAAAATACAGGGCCCAACATTCAAAGGATTTATGTTCTTAATTTAGAGAGTTCTGCTCCTATATTGGTCTCTTTAAAAGAACCTACATTTTAACTTAAAATTTCCCTAACTTCCTAAATTTAGGAGCATAAAAAGTGGGTGACAACAGGGTAGATTAAGGGTGGGGGAAAAGTTAGGAGCTTAGCAGTGATTTTCAGCACTAAGCACTTACATTAGCCTCATAAAACTAGGAGTAGCCTGATGGTTAGTAGTAGTGGGCTAAGCACTAGGGAAGTCTGGTTTGAATCCTACTGCTGCTCCTTGTGACCTTGGGCAAGTCAACTCTCCATTGCCTCTGGTGCAAAAGGTCTAAATTTAGAAGCATACATTTTAAGGGGGAGATTTTCAAGGTGGCGGCTGGCCTTGGCCGCTTTACATTCGCTCCGGATATTCAATGCCAGGGCCATATGCAGACCTGAATATCCGGGTTGCCTAGCTTGTGATTTTGCACTCCGGTCAGCAGCAATATTCAGCCATTGGCCAGATTGCAAAACCGGATAAAGTTAGATCAGCCATTCAGCCATTTAGCCGGTTAGGGTTAACCGGGCAGCAGCTGAATATTGTCATTGCTCAGCTAACCCACGGTGCCATCTCTGCTCTACCTTGGAACACCCCGATACTAAGTGCTTAGCATCAGGGTGGTTAGCAGCCCAAACTGGGGATATTCTACAATGAATATCCCAGTGAGAAGCATTTACATGGTTTGCAGGTCTGCACACCACATATATACCTTTGAATATCCTCCCCAAGCTTCTAAATTAGGATGAACTTTCAGCTGAAAACTAAGGGGGTCATTTTAAAAGTCTTAGCTGTGATTTGGACATCCAAATCATGGAGATGTCCCAGGAACCATTTTACAAATGGCTTTTAAAAACATGTCCAGCGTGGGGATGTCCAAGTAAGCTGGTGCAATGGACTTAGATGTCCCCACTCAATTTCAAAAATGTTGGGGATGTCTGCGACCCTGTCCACGTTTAGACCTTCTCCAGGTGTGCTTGTTTTGGCCTGAAAACATCCACAGGGTGTAGAGAAGACAGAGGGTTAAGTGACTTGCCTAAGATCACAAGGAGCAGCACTGGAATTTGAACTCTGGCCACACTGGTTCTAATCCACTAGTCTAACCATTTGGCTGTTCTGGGGATGTCTATGGAGATATCTCCATAGACATCCATATTGGGCATGTCCATGTTTGTGAAATCGTGCCTGAATTTGCATGCCTGCTTGTTTTTTCAGGCTTGGATGTCCCATTTTACACTGGGATGTCTTTTGCAAAATGTGCCTTTTAGGCTTCTAAGTGTGGATGAAAATAGGGCACAAATTTAGGAGCCTAACTTAGGAGCTCACAATTACCCAAAAGAAATAGCTCAGAATATACAGACTTACTTTTTGATATTTGTGCAGAAATTCCACACGTCTCTGAGGCATTCCAGGGGTTAGTAGAGCAGTTCCTCATGATATAGTAATCATGTTTGGACAGAGAAAAAAACACAGCTGTTGGAACCACTGGATCTCTGCTTGCAAATCCATCCTACATGGAAAATACATCTTTAATAGTAAAGCAATGCTTGCTTAAAATGCAAATTAATTTGGACTTTTAGTGGCTTCAAAACGTCTGCCATTCTTTGCATTTTCTTGCTGATAAAAAAGGCTGTTTACAGCTCCAGAAACTTACTGTAAAAAGAATTTACTGATATACATTACCTGGCCAAGCATGCCTTGCTCCTGATAGCCAGTTCTTGATCTGGACTTTTTAACCATCTGTATACTTTACACTTTGAAGGATTACTGGACTCAGAGAAAAGACTTCTCAGTCCAAAAATAGTTTTATTTTTCTTTTAATGGACGTCAAGCGCAAACATGGGCTAAAAGAAAAAAATAGGCAGATGGCCCAAGTCTTCTGAGTCCACTATCCTTGCACACCTCTGAGATCCCACACCAAATGTCCTGGTCTGGGCAGCATCGGTCTGGGCACCGCAAAGGCAGAAAGAAACTGCAGTAGTGTTAACAGTGAAGGGGTAACCTCTTTCCTTTGCAGCATGCACTTCTTAAATGAAGCATGCAGCTGTGGAAAGGAGAGACGGGGTTGTCAGAAGGGAAAGGTCCTGCAGCTCTTTTTTTGGTCCCACAGCTAATGGGAGAGATGAAAATCTGAGAGAGTTGAACAGGATAGAGGGAACCTTAGATCAGGGTGGAGGACTGAAAGGGGGAATAGAAGGCTGAAAAGACATGAGGGAGCTTGAAAAGGGGAGAATGACCGAAGAAGATGTGGTGTGGGGAAAAAAACATTAAACTAGAGATGGGGAAGTGGAGTTCTACGTGGTGGAGAGGCAAAAAGCATGAAGAGGCGATTATGGACGTAAAATGAAAAACAAACATAGATGTTGGAAAGATGGAGGGAGGGATGAAGATAGGAGAATCAAGAAAAGGAATTAGGAAAAGATTAACAAGTTAAAAGCAGACAAAATACAGGGAAGCATGACTAGAAAAGAAACGAAACCCTGGAGAATGAAAATATGCTGAATTATTGGATTATTACAGTTTGCAGCATTCAATTATATCGTTGCATATATAATTTATTTTATATATGTTTGCATTTACAGGAGTGCCAGTTGTTATCGCCTGAACTTAGAATTTTCAACATAAATGCATAAATGTTATTTTTTGGCAATTTTTTCAGCAGTAATAGGGACGGCGAAGGCAATGCAGGGCTGCCTTTTGGGGTGTGCAACCTGTGCAGCTGCACATTGTGGTATGCACAAGGAAACTGCTGCATTAGCCACACTCCCCTAACTCTCCCCTATCTTCCTGAATCATGTGGGCAAAGAGAAGAGAAAGTGGATTTAGGAGATGATAATGCTGGGCAGAAAAGACCCTACCTGTCTTCTCACTATTGACCCATCTCCCTCCTCCCCTTCATTTCTAAACTACTTTAATGTTCACCGGCGTTGCCTCAACTTTCTCTCCTCTCAAGCCCTTCTAGGATCCTCTATAATCTGGCTTTCGTCCTTTACAAAGTCTCCAGTGATCTGTTCCTGGCAAAATCCAAGGGCCTTTACTCAATCCTCATCCTTCTTGACCTTTCTGCTGCTTTTGACACTGTTGGTCACAACCTTCTCCTTGATGCCGTGTCCTCACTTGGTTTTGAGGGTTCTGTGCTATCCTGGTTCTCTTCTTATCTCTCTCATTGCTCTTTCAGTCTTTGTTCTGGTGGATACTCCTCTACTGCTATCCCGCTCTCAGTTGGTGTACCCCAAGGATCTGTCTTGGGTTCACTCCTTTTCTCTCTCTATACCCAGTCCCTTAGTGCGCTCATTTCTTCCCATGGCTTTCAGTACCATCTTTATGCTAATGACTCCCAGATCTACCTCACCACACCTGAATTCTCTCTGGCAATCCAGGCCCGGATCTCTGCCTGCCTTTCTGTACATAGCTCCACCTAATCAAACACACAACACATCAGACACACCAATCACGATATACCCTTCACTGCATGAAAAACACACGATCACTCCTTTTGATTGTTTGCTGTGATACCGCTTTGATTGTAAGATAAGGCGGTATAGAAATACTGTGAAATAAATAAAATAAATAAATTACTGTTTGGATGTCTCACCACTGCTTGAAATTGAACATGGCCAATACTGAGCTTCTTATTTTCCCCCCTAAATCCTCCTCTTCCCTTCCTCCTTTCTCAGTCTCTGTGGATAACTCTCTACTCCTCCCTGTCTCCTCAGCTTGCAACCTAGGGGTCCCCCGTCTTTGACTCCTCTCTCTCTCCTCCACACACATCCAACTGACAGCTAAAACCTGCCGTTTCTTTCTCTACAACATCAACAAAATTTGCCCATTCCTTTCTGAACACACTACTAAGACACTTATCCACTCATTAGTCAACTCCCCCCTCCCCCCATCTAGAGTATTGTAATCTGCTCCTTGCTGGTCTTTTAATCATCTCTCTCCCCTTCAATCTGTTCAACTCTCTGCTGTGCAGCTAATCTTCCACCAGCCTCGTCATGCTCATATTACCCCTCTTCTCAAGTCTCTTCATTGGCTTCCTATCCATTTCCGCATCCAATTCAAACTTCTCCTGCTAACCTATAAGTGCATTCACTCTGCAGCTCCTCACTACCTTTCCTCTTTTATCTCTCTCTACACCCTTCCTCAGGAACTCTGCTATTCTGGCAAATCACTTCTATCTGTGCCCTTCTCTTCTATTGCTAACTCCAGACTTCGCTCCTTTCACCTTGCTGCTCCTTATGCCTGGAACAAACTACCTGAATCTATACATCAGGCGCCTTCTCTGACCCTTGTCAAATCCAAGCAGAAAGCTCACCTCTTTGCTGCTGCTTTCGGAGCATGACTCACCTGATCTCCTTTGTATTTCCTTACCATTCCCCCTAGCTGTATCCCATGTCTACACCTACTCTGTTGTCTGTCTTGACTAGATTGCAAACTCTGATGAGCAGGGACTGTCTATTACATGTCTGTGCAGCGCTAGGTACATCTTGTAGCGCTATACTAATGCTCAGTAGTAGCAGTCGTAGGGTGAGGAGGAAAAGAAGGGGATGGTGGGTAAAAGTTAGAAAGGGGGTTGCAAAGCTGGAACCACTACCAGCACTACTGAAGGAGGGCATGCAGCGGCAGAGCTGCTAGCATCAAAAGCAGGGAGGGACTGCAATTTGTTTTTGTAAAGGGTGCCGCTTGTCCTAGAGCTCGTTCTCAGGGAATCCACTTGCAACAACCTCTGCCAACTCTTAAATACTCTGGTTCCCCTGAGATCAGCGTGGCAATCCTGAGCTGCCTGCAGAAATGAGAAGTGCATGAAAATCTTGCAAAACATGAAAGAAAAGCTAAAAGACCTGCAGAGAATTTGCAGCTGGATGGTCTACCCCGCCCCCCCCCCCCAACAACAACTATGGGAGAAAATGGTGCAAGGAATTGATAAAAATGAGACTTTCAGCTTAAATTATTGCCACATCCTGTGATGATTCATAGATTGGTTAATGTGCTTATTTCCTTTTTCTGTTCTTGTTCACTCATCTCCCTCTCCCTCCCCTTTTCTCTACTTTCTCTCTCATCTCCTCTCTTCTCTTGTATTGCCTCTTGGCAAGGGATAGCAGACTAGACGATGTGAGCCAGGCATGGAAGGGAAACTCAAGGCCTGATTCACTAAGCAATCCCTGGAGAGACACAGAAAAGGGATTCAAACCCTAAACCTATGCTGTATTTTACACATTTATCCCTGTGCTTTATGGGATTTCTAGCTCCTATGCACTTCCATTTCCAATCAGGCCTACAAGGGCCGGAATATGTCAGGAGATGGGGATCCTAACAAACTGAAAACTAGTCAAAAGAAATCTTTTCATACAGGGTTGGGCCATTCCAGTCCTGGTTTTAGAAACTTATCCCACGGCTGAGCTAGTTCCAGTTTTGCCTAGGGTTGCCAACTGGCTCCTGATGCGCATGACAGGCTTGATCCAGTCCTGGGTTTACCATTGCACGCCATAGAAAATGGAAAACTACAAGTCTCTGAATGCAATGGGGCAATCCCAGGACTGGATCAAAGCCTATTGGGCACATCTGGAGCCAGTTGACAACCCTAGTTTTGCCCCATTCTATTCTGAAACTTGCAGTTCCTCAAAAACAACAAATGAAAACGCAGAACTACCATTCCTATAGAGGCAAAACCAAGACTGGCTCAGCTTGTACCTAAATGACCTGGAGCCATCTGATGGAACAGCTCTGTTGTCAAGAACTTCATAACACATAAGGGGTCGATATTCAGTGCTGGTGGTCAGCGTCTTGAAAGTGTTTTGCCACTGCTACTTTAACTAACCCCAGATATTTAGTGCCAGAGTGTCTACGGCATCTGGCACTGAATTTCCAATTTTGCTGGCCAGACGTTAGTGCCAATATTCATGATAACCAGCTAGAAAAACCGCATAAAATTAGGACAGCCATTGGAGCAGTTCCAAGGGCTATCACCGCTAGCAGATAGCTGCTGAGACCGCTCCAGCTCCACCTACAGACGGCCCCGGAATTAACTGGGTGTCTTTATTGCAGTCTGTGAGGATTTTCAATAGTACTCTCCAACAGAACTGCTGAATTTTAGGATTTTCAGGTGCTGCAAAGCCGATAAACCCATCTTAATATCAACCCATAGTCCTCAAAACCAGTGTTAACCATGCAACAGTCTGTAAATACGTTTTATTTACACTTCTAAGTGGTTGTTCAGCACTGGGTGCCTAGCTTTAACAAGAAATTGCTCAATAGCATGATAGATGTGTGGAGCAGCTATAGAAAGGAACCTGCACAAGACAGAGTTCCGAATACTGTAGTAAGCCCACTCAAGGCTCGCTGATAGTAGCAAATCTGCACATCATAGGCTGCATTTATTCTCTAAATAAATCACATTTCACCTGCTTGTTAGAGAAATAGGTCACTTTCTCTTAAGCACAACAGGTCAGGAGTTCATTTCTAGGACCTTGTTCTCGGTGACACATTAGGTATCTAGGGAAACCACTTTTAGTACCCCACTAGCTAAAAAGCATGGACAAGAATACTTGGTGACCCAGTGTGTTCTTCTTGCCCTGTTTTGCGATCTTTGAGAACATGGATGAAGACAGAACAAAGTGTCCGTATGCTTCCAGAACGCATTAATCCTGGATCAGGGTGAAGGTGCTGCATCCTATGGATAAGTCTAGTGCCCTGTCCATAGAACCAGAGTTTTAATGATGGCCCAGAGAAAGACTAGAAGCTTCAGTTACCACCTGCTCCCTCCAACAAGGGCCTAGAACTCTGGCCACTACCATACCAGAAACACGAGCAAGTGGGCTTCAGCAATAACAAAATAGCTTTATAACCAGTGAAGTGGTCTGTGATAGTGGTTTTCAAGTCACTCCTGGAACATCTCCATGAATATGCTTGCACTTCTTCCATTCATGCAAATCTATCTTATGCAGAGTCACGGAGGATATCCTGAAAACCAGACTGGATGGAGGATATGCTGAAAAGCGGATTGGACTGAGAAACACTGACCTATGGCATTAGATGCAGGAAGCTTGACTAGGTGACTGTACACACAATACATTCTTACTTTTCCACAAATTCATACACACAGCTGAAGCAAAACTCTCCTACGCATGGATACCCCTCTAATTCCCAAGAATTCCTCTTTCCTTAAGGAAGCTATAAGCTAAATCTGCAATGTGGGGACAAAACCAGCCTGTACTAAGTAACACAGAGCATTTCTATAGTGTTTTTGAAAGTGCCTACTGCCTAGCTACACCTATTATAATGAAGCTAAGTAAATCCAGAGATGCTACTGTGCTGTTCATCACCTTACTACTAGGCAAGCACTGCATGATATGCATAAGTACAGCACAGACAGCAGAAAAAACTGACTGATAAAGGGAGATAAAAAGCTAGGCCACAATGAAAGTAATACAGTTATTTTTCTAAAAAACTATAAACATGCAAAACAAACTATATGAGGACCAAAATATAAGACTAGGAATCAAGTGGGCTGGATATTGTGAAAATTTACCAGAACTGCTGGTTTGAGGAACTTGCAAAATAATGAATGCGTGTTCTACAAAGAAATGATAAACTCTCTTCTGAAAAATAGAGAACATATCATATTGCCCAGAGGTGGTATTCTGTAGAGCTGAATGCATGTTTCCTCTTTTTCTCTGGATGTAATTTTCTTTTTAATCATTATATCATTGCTTCCTGGTGTTCTGCATCTGAATGTGATGTCAGGGTAGCGATAAACTATTTATGTGGGATACACATATGTTGAAAAGTTTGTGCTAAGAGGAAGTGTCATTGTAAATATAAGAATGTGGGCAGGAACTTGCCTGACTTTGCTGTCTTCAATAAAATGTTTGATAGAAATATTCCGTGGTTGGCCTGTGGCCTTCTCTTTTCTGCAGGTTCCATTCCCTGCTCTGGCTTCTCCGTCTTATCTAGGAAACCTGTCACTACGACTTTACTATTGATACAATTTAATTTTCTCAATATACATAGTCACTTCCCACCACCACCACCCCCACCCCCCACCCCTGATTCCACACCAAAATAGTTCAGTTCAAAATTGTTTTCAATGTATCTTCAGAACTAGTAGCCGAAGGCTTACTAACCCACAGCTGATGATCATCTAGAAATGTAGGCCCCTGAGAACCAGGTTGGACTGCCTCGCCCCTAACCTGAGACCCTCAGTGTGGGTTGCAAAAAAGACTGTGAAAGATCATCATCTGAAAACCTGCAAGAAAAGAGGAATCAAAGATGACCGGGTGAGGCTTTCAGCCTGGCTTAAATCAGCTTTGTGTTGATTATACAAAGTAGATGAATACACTATTTTTCATTTCCATTGAAATTTATAAAGGTTTTTCCACAAATAAATTGTCTTTGTGGTCTAAATATAACCTGCAATTTTGAAAACGTATGTTCTTGGGACCCTTTTCATATCACTTGATTCTGAGTGCACCTGAAGCCTGGCTTGCTCAGAAGGGTCACTATCTTCCCATAAAGGTGAGCTGAGGTATTCATGCTCTTGAGACCACCTAGAGAACTTCCTAGTTGTGCCCTAATGCCGTGTTTCAGCTTTGGTTGATCTGTAACGAAAGCACGGGACATGTCATCCTTTCATTGTAGAGTTTCAGATCTCGCCATTCTGCTTCTCCCCATCCCGTGCCTAAACAATATAATTCACTGCATTTTTCACCCCACATCGGTGCACTTCTAACACTAATGAAGGACTTGGGTTCCATTCCCATTTTTAGCTCAAACTTTTCATGTGGCCATAGATAGGAGGCTTGAGTTTCTTGCCCTATTCTGGTTTCTCCACTCTTTACTCCTGCGGCTGCTCAGAGGTAAGCTGGGGCTTTGGGCCTCCCCGGCTCCCTCTGCAGCCGGGCAGGCGCGGAGTTCCTCGAGGTGTGGGGCCATGTGTGGACAACATTCCCACACAATGGACAGGCCGGCCTTGATAAAGGAGGAAAAGAATGCCTGTCTGAGGGCAAAATAGCTCTCCAAAAATATAACAGTATGGAATGAAACTTAGCAGGGTTAAAACAGTGAAAAGAGACATTGAGTTCAAAAATAGGCCAATGGGTCCAAAGAAAAAAAGCCCCCTCCTCTCCAAAAAGTGGCCCGTTGCATTTCTATGGAAGAAACTGCTCCAGCTTCTGTAGCATAGAAATTTAGATCAGAGAAGCATAGCAGTTGGGGAATTGTTCCTTTCAAACTGCCTTACCCTTGTACTCCATTCTTCTGATCATGTCCTCATCCCACACACATCACAGCCCTCTCCCCTACCTTTGTTATCTCCCAAACTACCTTCCTACCTACCCCAACCAACAACTATCCCCCACACTCACCCTCACATCTCAATGCAGCACCTCAAACTCATGCACGTCACATTCCCAGACTGATCACTCGCAATCACACCTTCCCCTCCAACCACCATGAGAAACTTATGCAGTGCCGCATAAAACATTATATTGTTGCATAAAGTAGACTGTATTTATTCATTGTGTCTCCTTGTTAAGGGACTGGTTATTTATACCCTATTTTACCTGTTATACCTGCTTAATGCATACCCAAGTTTAATTTTCCTGTTTAATGTATACCCAAGTTATTATACCTGTTTCACTGTAAGCACAAATCACGAAATTGAGATGTGCAACTCTTATGTTCATTGTAAACCGCACTGATGTCGAATAGCGCGGTATAAAAGAGACTGCAAATAAATAAATAAATAAATAAAAATCTCCCCACAATGCCCCCTTATCTTACACCTTGCTATTTGCCCCATTTGAGGATATAATTATTTTATGATCACTGTGAATGCAAAGCCATCACTTCTCAACCTTTTGGCTAAGATCTATCAGCAGGGTTTGAGCTATGAATTGATGACAGTCCGGCCTTAACATAGACAGGTAGGACACACGACTGCTCCTCTACCCAAACATAAACTGCTCGCCTGCCTGTCCTAGAGGCCCACGGAACACCTTACACATATTTTTGTGGGTAAACGTGGCCACAGCTTTATTGTCAAAATCAACATATTCAAATGCAAATAAATAAATATAGATATAAATATATAGATATGTATAGATATATATGTGTGCCACATATTTTCTATTTTCAATTGGGGGGGGGGGGTGGGGAAGGTTGCCATTCTAGTCACCTGAGCTAGCATGCTATGCATCCTTCTTTCTTGTGACCAAGCCAGGCCACCACAGGGGCTGGGTGTCTGCCTTGCCAAACTAAGCAGGGCCCACCCCCGAGCTGGCAGCTTTTTGCAGTGCTGCCTTTATTTACCGCCTATGCTGGGTCAGAAGGGAAGATCGCTTTGCTCTGGTCCTTCTTATCGGGGGCCGAGATCTCACCAGGATGAGGTAGCAGCGCGACACATGTTGTGATGCTCTGAGCCAGAGTGGGAAATTTCCCACCGCAGCCTGGTGAGAACCCCATCCCCAGGGACAGGGAGAAGGGGCGGATGGGCCCACCGCCATGTTAAGCAGTGGGCCCGTTGCATACGCACTCCGGCCCCTTGGATTTTAGTTAAGGTTGAGAACCTGTACAATATGGGGGATTAACAGCCTGATCCCACTTGCTTAATTGAAGTAAGCTGGGAAAGCATGCAGAGCATGGCTCATGGAATTCTTTCTAACTCCTCTGCATGTGTGTGTGCTCATGCGCGTGCATACGTCAGTGTCTGAATTTGTGTTGTCTGTATGTATGTGTCTGGTTTGTCTGTTTTCTCTATATGTGGTGTATGTATGTGGATGGGTGTGTCTGTGTACATTTGTATGTGTGTGCATGTGCATTTTGGCTCTCTGCAATTCTATGACTGGGAGAGATGAGAACGGAGGGCTGTTGGCTACAATTCCTTAATCACTATGGGCCTGATATTTAGCACTGGCCAATAGCGCTGCTAAAGCAGCCAGTTTCCGGCGCTGAACATTAAACCTGGATATTCAATGCCGGTGGTCATATTCGGCACTGAATATCTGGATTGGCCGCATTGGTCAATTGTTAACCAGGCAACGGTGATATTGAGCCGCTACCCAGTTAGCAATATACAGCGAAAGTTAGGCTAGGCTTGCTATGTGTACTATCAATATCTCCATTGCCTGGTTAGCGATAGGTTCTGCTTCTGCTCTACCCCAGAACATCCCGATATGCCCCGATGCGAACTGGTTAGCATCATGACATGTAACCGCGGCACCTGTGGATATTCAGCGGCACTAACCGTGTTAATGTAGCTGAATATGCCGTGGAGTGGCATTTACATGGCTTGCAGGTCTGCAAACCGTGTAAATGCCTTTGAATATCCCCCCCCCCCCATGTTACTGTGAATCATTGTATGTATGCTGTAGCTGTGGAAATGCTTCTCCCACAGAAATATACTGGGGTATTTGAGGGGGGGGGGGGTTCTACCCTCCACCACATGCAGAAACTTCGCAAGCACAGCCCAGGAATTCCCCCCAACTCACCTCTTCCCTTGCTGCTATTAGAGCTGCCTTCACGTGCTGCAACACCAGTATCAGTCCTGCCTCCTGAGTCCATTGCCAAGGCCCCCCCGTAAATATTTGGGCCCAAAGTATGAGCACAGTCTGCCAATGCCTTAATCTGCTCCTGCCCATAGCAACGGATATTAGTTGGTAGTACACATAGCATCTAATGAGAAAACTATATGATTCATTCGGGAGTTTTTAAAATAGCATTAACACAGAAAATGAAATTTACATCAAAATGACTGAAAAATGCTGCCTCTCAGAGATATGGAATTATTTACAATCCCTGTGTGTGTGTGTATCTGTTTCTGTGTGCCTGTGTACCTGTTGTATTTATGGTGTCAGGGCTGGTGTTAGGAGGTGACAAACAGGGCAATTGCCCTAGGCCCCCATGCCACAAGTGACCCTAAGTCTGCCTCAAGCTGAAGGAGGCATAGCCTTGAGGCAGACTTTGGGGGCCCCTCACAATTTCTGCCTAGAGTCCCGGCATATCTAACAATGCCCGTGTGGTGTGCACATATGTGTACAACTCTGTGGTGTCTTGTGTGTGTGCTTTGCATATGTTGTGTCTATGGGCACGGACATCCAGAGGGAGATGCAGAGGGATGTGGGGTCATGTATGGAGACTGATTGTAGGGCCACATTTGCATAAGTTAATAGGATTCAAATGGGGTAAAAACTGAAGCTATGTGCAAAAAACACAGTTGCTCAATGATAGGGCCAGTCCTATCTGTGGGGAGGTAGTTTTGGGGGTGGAAGCAGTTTGAGGAGTTTTAAGACAGTTGCAGGGGGCAGGTGAGGGAGTGGTGGGGTAGTTTAGAGGGAGGGGTAGCTGCGGTGGGATAGTTTTGAGAACTGGTGGCAGTTTGCAAGGAGCAGGTGAGTAGAGGGTAGTTTAGGGGATAGAAGATTCAGTTTGGGAGATGGTGGGGTAGTTGCAGGGGATAGTTTTGGGGGGTAGAGGGAGTTTGGGGGTTGGTGGGGCAGTTATAGTGGTACCTTAGGGTGTACAGAGAGGTTGGAGTGGTGAGGCATTTATGGAGTGAGGCAATTGTGGAGGGTAATATGGGGAGTTGGGGCAGTTTAAGGGGTATTGGGAGAACGGAGAAGTCTGAAAAATGGCGGGGCAATTGCAGGGGAGTTAGTTTTTAGGAGTGTTGGTCAGTTTGGGAGATAGTGGGTGGTTGTAGAGAAGTAGTTTTGTGGGTGGGACAATTTTGGGGTAGTGGTGCAGCTATTGTGGGGTAGTTTTTTGGGGTGGGCAGGAGGGGCAGTGTAATTTAAGAATTGGAGCAGTTTGGGGGGTGGGTGGGGGCAAGCTTGGGGAATGTAGCACTTTGAGGAGTGGTGGGGTAGTTGAAAATAGTTAAGAAGCAACTAAAAGGAGCAGTTGCAAAGGTTAAAGATTTACATTGAGCATGGGTATTGTTTAAAAATACTATCTTGGAAGCCCAGACCAGCTGTATTCAATGCTTTAAGAAAAGTGGAAGGAAGTCCAAAAAACTGCCAGCATGGTTTAAAGGTGAGGTCGGAGATCCATGCTTATCGCCTCAGGCCCTCATGCAAGGGGTTGTTGACTATCATTAGCTGAGCTAGCCATGGCCACTGAAAGAACTTGCCTGGAGCACTCTCAATGTTGGCTAGTTAGAGTGCCCTGTCTCTCCTTATTCTGCATGAACTAATTCTTTTTTTGGCTCGGATAGTCACCCATTATGAATGCTGCATCACATTAGCAATACTGCTTAAATTTATCGTTGATTTAACAAATCAAACATAAAGTCAACAAAAGAACTACCTGGCATTGCAATAACATTGCATTAATCAATAACAAGGGGTGGGTAGAAGGGTGTTTGGTAGTACAGGTAGCATATGCTGTAGTTGCTGATATGTAAAAGTACTTGTGCCACTGCTTCCCTCCACACCTTCCCTCCCAAGGCCCCTCTCCAATTGCCCAAACTCAGAAATGCCAAGGGTGGCTCATCTGAGTGAGATTTCCTATTTCAGTGATACAAATCTATGCACACACACCCCTCCTCCCAAGCAATCCCTTCTCTTTGACCTCAGTCACTCAATCTCCCTCTTCCAGCATTCCCCCTTGACCTCAATAACCTTTCCTCAAAGTGGCCAGCATCCCCTCTTCCCTTCCCTACCTCCCTCGAGGTGGCCAGTAGCATCTCCCTTCTTCTCCTCCCTCTTCCCCCCCCCCCAGGTGTTCAGCAGCATCTATCCTTCTCCTCCCTATCCTGCCCCCCAGGAGGCCAGCAGCATCAGAGTTTATTAAATTAAATGTTCTTCGCGCTTATTTTAAAAATCGGGAATCCCTCTTTTGTGGCCAAAAGCTGCAGGTTTTCCTGGATGTTAGCAGGGCTACTCAGGCCCGGCGTAAACAGTTCCTGGGGTTAAAATCATCTGTGTTAGCTATTGGTGCTGGTTTTTATTTAAAATTTCCTTGCAGATGTATAATTACCTATGAAGGTCAGTCCTTTGTGTTTATGGATGTGCTCCAACTTAAATCTTTTTTGAATCAGAAAGAGGCGGTTAAGGAGTCGGGGGGTGAGATTTCTGGTCCTTCATAGTGGAGTTAACTACTCTTGGTTTCTTTATTTTTTCATTGTATAATTGGGTAATCGCTCTCCCTTGATGTGTTATGATTATGTGATTCATAATTTCTTCTTGAGTGTCGTTAAAGTGTATTGATTTGTATTGCTTAAATGTTGTGATTTATTCAAGAAATTTCATAAATAAAAATATTTAAAAAAAAAAAAAAAAAAAAAAAGAAGCTGTGGATGACACTGGGCCTCTGAGCACAGGCACAAATTCAAGCTCTTCCTGCGGGAGGGGTCAGACCCAGAAGAGCTTGACCACATGCCTGCATTCTGGGGCTCTGCACTGCTCACAGAAGTCCTTCGCCATGTTAGGTGTGACTCACTCATACTGCAGCTTGTCGCCTGCCAATTTTTTTTTAATATGAAATGTGCATGTGAGAGTACTCTACTCTCTCACACTTACAGCTCTCCTGAATTTTACCCACCCAGCCGACATAAGCAAAAATATGCCTTATCCAGCGACACTCTGTGGAGTGAGTGTGGGAGGGGATTGATTCATGTTGAAACCATCCATTTTCCAGGTGGGGGATGTAAACTTATCTTTACTCAACTGTCAGTGTGGTAAACCACAGTACACCCGTTGCTATGATAGGATCACACAGAAACAGGAGGCAGAGACAGCATGTTTTATATATCCATTCCTACTGTGGTGGAACAATGTTCTTCACTTGGGCCACAAGGCAGATTTTCATTTTGGACTCCCCAGAACATATGCACACACACATTACTCTCGCTCCCCTCCACCCAGTGCTCTCAGCAGTCCTTTCCCAGTGCATTCATCCCTCTCCCCTCTACCCAATGCTTTCGCTCCTCTCTGCCCCCCCCCCAAGCCACTCCTCTCCCTTGCCTAGGACTGCCTCATCAGTGCTATTACCCAGTACCTTTACCCCCTCTTTCACAATGATCTTCATCTCTGTGCCCCCAGTCAGTGCTTTCCCTCCTTCCACGTGTTACCTCTGTCCTCATTGCTGGAACTGGGGACAGGAGATCACTGAAAAGCTGAGAGCTAGGGACACAGATCAGAAATCAGGGATGGTCCTTGACAACTGGGGACGTCTGCTAACCGTACCCTTCTTTCATTACCTCACTATTTTACTCAGCAAGAATAGGAGTGCAGGCTCCAGAAATGTATTCACTCTAATAATAAAGGAACATTTTGAGGGCCCTGTTATACCGGATGGGGTTACAATGTTATTGACATGCCAATAAAGTTATCTGAATCTGAATCTCTTCTGGAACTGGGTAAGATGGCAGCTGGATCCTCCCCCTTACTGTTACCTCACTGCAGGCTACAAATTGTACACCAAGAGTGAAGAAATCCTGGTAAGCTCATTCTGCTCACAGAAAATAATCAACCAGGAGTGGCGAGGCAGCAGCAGAGCTCAACAGGGCTTGCACCCTAGGGTTGCCAACTTTTTTACCGAGAAAAACCCAACCCCTGTGGCTCGACATGCCCCACCCATTCTCCGCCCCTAGCCCCACCCCTGCCCTGCCCCCAGTCTCACCCATGCTGCACCCCAGCCCCACCCACAAAATTACCGAGGATAAGTTTAGGCTAACTCCCTTGGTCAGATAATAATTAAACTGGGAACCCTAAAAGCCAAACATGAAATGTACAACACTGGAGAAATAAAACTATAAAGTAATTTCCTCTTGCACTAAACAAAAACATAAAGATGTTAGCGATACACACTTCCCAGACCAGACATAGTCCAGTTAATAAATTCAAAATAAAAAGTATTTTTCTACCTTCTGTTTGGGAATTTTATTTTTCAGTTGCAATTGCTCCAGTCACTTTCTTCTGGTTTCTTTGTGTCTTCTGCGAGCTATCCATTTGTCCTTTCTTCTCTTTTAGATATCTTCCATTCTCTCTATATATCTGCTTTAACATACTGATCGTTTCCCTTTTCCTCTTTCCCCCATTTCTTTCCTTATTCCTTTATCATCCACTCAAATTTCACCCTTCCATTCTCAATCCCCTCTTACTCTCCCAATACACGGCCCATCGTAGACTTTTCTTCCACACAAAATATTTTCCCCTCTCCATTCTCATTCCCCATCCCCATCCCCTTCTAGTCCTCCCCCCAAATCAGCTCCCTTATAGTTCTAGACCCACCCAGCATCCACTCCCTTCTAGTCCCATTCTCCCATGCCGCCACATCAGCCCATTTCCAGTCCTATTCTAGCCCATCACCCATTTGCAGTCCAAGCTCCCCCGATCAGCCCATTTCTAGTCCTATTCCAGCTCCTCATCAGCCCATTTCCAGTCCTAGCCCCACATATGCTCTTTTCCAGTTCCATTCCAGCCCCCCATCATCCAATTTCCACTCCAAGTTCCCCATCAGCCAATTTCCAATCCTAGCCCCCTCGTCAGCCCACTTCCAGTCCTATTCCAGCCCCCATCAGCTCATTTCCAGTCCTATTCCAGCTCTTCATCAGCCCATTTCCAGTGCTAGCCCTCCCATCACAGGCCATTTCCAGTCCTAGCCCCCCCATCACAGCCTCTTTCCTGTCCTAGCCCCCCCCCCACAATCACAGCCTATTTCCAGTCCTAGGCCACCCCCACCATCACAGCCCATTTGCAGTCCTAGTCCCCCCCCACCATCACAGCCCATTTGCAGTTCTAGCCCCCCCATCACAGCCCATTTCCAAGTCCCCCCCAACCATCACAGCCCATTTGCAGTCCTAGCCCCCCTAATCACAGCTTATTTCCAGTCCAAGTTCCCCCTCCCCCCACCATAGCCCAATTCCAGTCCAGGTCCCCCCCCAGCCCAATTCCATTGCAGCCCGCCCCCCCCCCCATAGCCCATTTCCAGTCCAGGTCCCCTCCCATAGCCCAATTCCAGTCCAGGCCCCCTCATAGCCCATTTCCAATCCAGGTTTCCCCCCCATAGCCTATTTCCAGTCCAGGTCCCCCCCCCATAGCCCATTTCCAGTCCAGGTACACCCCCCACCCCATAGCCCAATTCCAGTCCAGATCCCCCCCGTAGCCTATTTCCAGTCCAGGTTCCACCCCCCCTTAGCCCAATTCCAGTCTAGGTTCCCCCCCATAGCCCAATTCAAGTCCAGTCCCCCCCCCCCCCAATAGCCTATTTCCAGTCCAGGTCCCTCCCCCATAGCCCATTTCCAGTCCAGGTACAGCCCATCACAGTCCATCCAGTCCTTGGCCTCCCCTTCCCCCCCATCAACGCCCATTTGTAGTCCTAGCCTTCCCCCCCCCCCCCCCGACAAGCCCCATGGCTGTCTGAGGTGCTTCAGAGGGAGCTGGGGAAGCCCGCGCGAGGCCCCGGCTCCCTCTGTACAACCGCCAGCGTGAAGATCTTTTTCCTTCACGCTGGCGGTTGTTTCTGTGAAGCTGCGAATGCTGGGAAAGGTTAAAGGGCATCGCCTTTAACCCTTCCCAGCAAGCGTGGCTTCACATAAACAGCCGCCAGCGTGAAGGAAAAAGATCTTCATGCTGGCGGTTGTACAGAGGGAGCCAGGGCCTTGCGCGGGCTTCCCTGGCTCCCTCCCCCTCAGACTTTGGGAGAAAAGCCAGTTTTTTGCTCTGGTCGCTCCCGATCTTGCGGCCAGAGCAAAAAACCAGCTTTTCAAGGGCCGGTTTTACATCTCTGCCGGCAGCTGACCTGGCCATGGAAAAACCGGCCAGGCCGGCTGAATACCGGCCGGTTGGCAACCCTATTTCACCCCTCCCTCTTGCACCATCCAGTGCTTTCAACCCACTTCTCCTCTTAGAGCTGTTTACCCAGAACCTCAAAAGAAAAGAATGGTGGTGGGAGAGGGATGGGGCCCAGAAGCAACTAGCTCAGATTGCCCTGAGAAAAGAATAGTCATCTCTGCCCTGACTGCTCCGTTTTCCTGCCTGGGACCTTGCACCAGGAACCTTTTCACTGTGGGACTTCAATTCACCCCCACCGACTGCCCCCTAGAATTTCTGCCCTCGCTTCATCACCATTACTACTACTTCTACTAATCATTTGCAAAGCGTTACAAGGTGTACGAAGTGCTGTACAGAGACATGTAAGAGATGGTCCCTGCTCATAAGAGCTTACAGTCTAGCCAAGACTGGGGACTAGGATATATCTAGGGGAATGGTGAGGAAACATAGGAAGTGAATAGGAAATTAAGGGGATCAGGATCCAAAAGCAGCCTTGAAGAGGTGATAAGGAGATAGAAGAATATCAGTCTCCCTCCTTGTTCCATTCCATTTCTTATTTCCTTCCAGGGCACCCACCCAACAAGTGTATATGAAAGCTCCTTGTGCATAGTGTATTCTGCTATTCTGGACCTGCATAACTCAGTGGTGTGGATGTGCTTATCATTGTACAGAATGCAGGTATCACACAGATACAATCAAAGTAGAAATAAACCAGGACAGCTAGATCTTTTGCTTTTAATCATTCTGAGATTAATGGGTTGTTTTGGGGCATTGTCTAGCAAGAGAGGAAATTTGTTCAGTCTTTTCTAGTACACATGATAAAACCAGAAATTGTTGTGTCGTCACTAATGTACAGATAGGTGCCATCACAGGTGTTTGAATGGCATGAGGCACGTAGGCCATAGCCTGACAAACTTTGTGTAGGGCAGCACAAGCATACCAATTAACAGTGTTCTGGGTGTCTTGCAATTATGGCTGCAAGAAAGGCTACAGAGTCTTCTCCTGGCGAATTCTGCACAAAAATTTTAAATTCTGTACAAAATGTTTGAAAATTCTGCACACAGTATTTGAAAGTTCTGCAAAATTCTGCATGGTTCGTTAATAATTTTTAGTGCAGAATTCCCCCATCATAAAGGCTAACTCCTCCCCTAGAGCTAAAATTCCTCCTGCCTTTTCCGTCTTTAGCTCTCCTTCTCTCTCTCTCTCTCATGATCTCTCCAACCACAGTTCTCTCCCCAAATCCCAAGCCTTCCCTAGCCAAGCCCCTTCCCTCTCCCTCTAACGTCTACCAAGATCTCTCATTCTGTCCACCCACGTGCACATACCCCAACCTGTCCTTTATCCGCCTCCCCGTGCATCTACCCTTATCTCTTCCTTTCTAGGTACATACTCCCACCTCTCTCTTTGTCGTCCCCCCCAATCACACATCCTACCCCACCATCGTTCTTCCCCCACCCCCAGGCACATACTTCCACTCACCTCATTGTTTCTCTCCACTCCCATGGCAGACCTCCAAACTTTCTCTGTCCCCCACCCGCATTGCACTCCCCCCCCCAATAGCTTCCTCCAGCGCACATGCACAACAGATTTCTAATTGGGGGGGGGGGGGGTCTGACAGGATGAAGAGCACAGAGTATGAAATAGGAAAGGAAAATTTTCCAACAATTTGGGAAACAGCAAAAAGTCAGGCTTAGTTCATCCTTTCCCAATTCCCCACAATTTTTACCACAGCTCTCTGCCCTTTCTGCCCCGATTGAGTGGTAGGAGGCTGCTGCAGCTGTGAACAATTCTATATCATGTCGCGGCTGTGAGTGGCTGTAAATTGGGCCGTGGCTACCAAAAGCTGCAAATCCAGCCATGGCCTTCTCCTTTGCCATCCCAGGCTGCTCATTTGAACCACATGAGCCTTCATACAGCTGTGCAGTTCAGATGAATAGTCAGGCCCAGGATGGTAGTGGAGGACATGGCTAAATGTGCAGTCAATCGCCACTTCCTCATAATTTCTGTGGGGAGGGGAGAGGGATTGGGAGTCGCTGGTGGTGCCTGTGCAGAATTCTGTGCAGGTGGGGAATTCTGCACAAATTCTGCATTGCGCAGTTGCACAGAATTCCTCCATGTGTAAGAATCTGGCCCGTGCCACACAATTAAGTTCTTGCTGCAGAAGCTGAGGCTGGATGAAGTAGGAGCAGCTTCCCCCTCCTGTTCTGCAGGGAAAAGGAGGGGAGGAATGAGACTGTAGTGAACAGAATGGAGAAGAGCTACTCTTCTCTCTAATCCAGCTCCTTTCCACCTGTTCTTTCCCCACTCTCCATGCCCCCCCCAGGAAGGGGCGGCTCAAGGCAATATGCTGCCTGAGGCGAAGTATGAAAAGGCGCCCCCCCCCCCACATTAGAGGGGGGCAGGGCTTTTTCAGAAATCCAATCAGAGACTGAACCAAACCAAAAGGCCGATTAGATTATATGGAGGAAATGCAAGATGTTTGCACACAGGGTCATATAGAGCTGCAATCACACCCTGTGAGACTTGCAGCTCGGGTGCACGCCCCCCCCTCTCCCCCCATACCTCCTTCCAGCGCTGCCTGCTCTTTCCCTGCTGCTGCTGCCCTCTGTTTTTTTTCGCAGAGGCGCCAGCAGCAGGGAAAGAGCAGGCAGCGCTGGACGGAGGTATGGGGAGGAGAAGGGGGACATGCGCCCAATCTGAAAGGCACCGGCACTTTAAGCAGATCTATCCCTCCTTGACATCGAGTCGGAGGAGGGAGGAACCAGACCTGCTTAAAGTGCTTCAAAAAGGCTTGGGGAGTGCATTTTGGCTGCCTGCTATTGTCCTGCCAGTGGCAGCAGGGCAACAACAGACAGCCGAAATGCACTCCCAAGCCTTTGCGCCCTGTGCGGCTTGTGATAAGGAAGCTTATCATGGTTCATGGAGAAAGAATACAAGAGGTGAATTGGCTCTGAATAAGCAACCTGTGCTGGCTGGTAAAAGCATTAAAACACCTTCTTTACCTAAAAGACTACCAGACCCAGAATGCACTGGTTTACAGAAGGCCTCTAGGAGTGCTGAAGTAGGGAAACGTGTGCCTAATCAAAGAAGCAATGATGTAATCCCTAATCACCCATCTCCTAGGGCAGGGCCTAATGCAGAGCACCTGGATTGTGCAAGGGTGGAATGGCCATCTGGGCACTTTAAATGTAGAAGAAATTCACCACACAGACAGAACGGAAAGAAAGGAGAGAACAGATGGAAAGGAGAGAACAGACAGCAAGGACGGAAGAAAGGAGAGCAAGAGCTGGAGAAGGAGAGACTGATCCTGAGAAGAAAGAAGAACAGCAGAACGTCCAGAAGGTCTAAGAGAGGAGCCCAAGGCAGTACGTGTGTTGAGAGAAATACCTGTGGCCAATATTCTTCACTGGACTTGAGGAAGCCAGAGGCTTGGAGATATACAGCCAGGAACCCCCAGACAGCACCTTTTAAGGAGACGGCTGTATCTAGAAGGAGCTCTGATACCTATTCAAGGAGGTATGGGAAAAGGGACCTGAAGTCCAGAGATTCTGACTGGAGAACTAGGCACAGAAGCTTTATTTCCTACTGGCCAGAATACCAGAGAGGAAGGCTAATGACAACGTGATCTCAGGTATGGACTCTGATCTGTTCCCTAGCTTTATACAGAGAAGACAGCAGGGAAACAATTTGTATCTTGAAAAAGATCAGCTGGGGAGGTCCTCTGAGCCAGTAAATGAAAATGAGCATATGATATTTCAAGAGCAAGGGGAAATATCAAATGCAGATGATGATTGTATGGATTGCTCTCTGACTAAGCTGATGTTCTAAAGTAATGTACAGATAAGAATCAAACACCAAAAGGACCTCGTTTCTTTATTAGCAGCCCAGAAAGTTTCTTGTAGGAAAAAGCTTTTGGGTAAAGTTGAGGCCACGTGGAGTGAGTGAACAAGTCAGAGTTTGAGCTTGTTAAGCACCTGTGTTTAATGAAAAGCACCAGTGCATACGTGGAGCTGAGTGGAAGCTTCTTCTCTGTGTGGAAGGAAGAAAGCTATGTTTTTGGATATAAGAGTTTTCCTGTTTGGTTTCCACTGAAGCACTGCTAAGAAAGTTAATTAGCAGCTGTTACCAGAAAGCCTTTTCTGTTTCATCAAGGACTTTACTAATTTGATTCAGTATTTCAGTTACCTTATTTTGTTTGTCCCTGAATGACACCCTGGGAAAAGTTATCCTATTGATGTTACCAAGCATACCTGTGTGGGAATAACACCCCACAAATAAACTTTGATTTTTGCTTTACACTCAAGCAACTACAAACTCTTATTGTTGAATGGCTGGTGTTGTGTGAATGAACTACAACATCCACAATCCTTTTGCAAGTCAGGTGGATTCAGGGCCTTGCTAAGGTAGTGGAACTTTCACAACGAGCACCCCCGTTTACAGTAGGGTTGCCAACTTTTTCACCGAGAAAAACCCGACACCTGTGGCTCGCCATGCTCCACCCATTCTCCGCCCCTAGTCCCATCCCTGCCCCGCCCCCAGCCCCACCCACAAAAATTACCGAGGATACGTGTAGGCTAACTTCCTTGGTCAGATAATAATTAAACTGGGAACCCCAAAATCCAAACATGAAATGTACAACACTGGAGAAATAAAACTATAGAGTAATTTCCTCTTGCACTAAACAAAAACGCAAAGATGTTAGCAATACACACTTCCCAGACCAGACATATTCCAGTTAATAAATTCAAAATAAAAAGTATTTTTCTACCTTCTGTTTGGGCGTTTTATTTTTCAGTTGCAATTGCTCCAGTCACTTTCTTCTGGTTTCTTCGTGTCTTCTGCGAGCTATCCATTTGTCCTTTCTTCTTCTCTTTCAGATGTTGTCCATTCTCTCTCTATTTCTGCTTTAACATACTGATTGTTTCCCTTTTGCTCTTTCCCCCAATTCTTTCCTTATTCCTTTATCATCCGTTTAAATTTCACCCTTCCATTCTCAAGCCCCTCTTACTCTCCCAATACCGGCCCATCATAGACTTTTCTTCCACACAAAATATTTTTCCCCTCTCTATTCTCATTCCCCATCCATTCTAGTCCTCCCCCCAAATCAGTTCCCTTATAGTTCTAGACCCACCCAGCATCCACTCCCTTCTAGTCCCATTCTCCCATGCCCCACATCAGCCCATTTCCAGTCCTATTCCAGCTTTTCATCAGCCCATTTCCAGTGCTAGCCCTCACATCACAGGCCATTTCCAGTCCTAGCTCCCCCCCCCCAATCACAGCCCATTTCCAGTCCAAGTCCCCCATCACAGCCTATTTCCAGTCCTAGGCCCCCCCACCATCACATCCCATTTGCAGTCCGAGTCCCCCTGCACCATCACAGCCCATTTGCAGTCCGAGTCCCCCCGCACCATCACAGCCCATTTGCAGTCCTAGCCCCCCCTAATCATTGCCTATTTCCTGTCCAAGATCCCCCGTCTTTCACCATAGCCCATTTCCAGTCCAAGTTCCCCCCCCCCCCATAGCCCTTTTCCAGTCCAGGTCCCCTCCACCCCCACCACTTCCCTTTTTACTTCCCTGTGCCCCCCCCACATAACCCTTTTACAGTCCAGGTCCCCCCCCATCACAGCCTATTTCCAGTCCATGTCCCCCCCCTTAGCCCTTTTACAGTCCAAGTCCCCCCCCTTAGCCTTTTTCCAGTCCAAGTCCAAGTCCCCCCCCTTAGCCCTTTTCCAGTCCAAGTCCAAGTCCCCCCCCTTAGCCTTTTTCCAGTCCAAGTCCCCCCCCTTAGCCCTTTTCCAGTCCAAGTCCCCCCCTTTAGCCCTTTTCCAGTCCAAGTCCCCCCCCCCCTTAGCCCTTTTCCAGTCCAAGTCCCCGCCCTTAGCCCTTTTCCCTACCACGTCCCCCCCTTAGCCCTTTTCCAGTCCAAGTCCCCCCCTTTAGCCCTTTTCCAGTCCAAGTCCCCCCCTTAGCCTTTTTCCAGTCCAAGTCCAAGTCCCCCCCCTTAGCCCTTTTCCAATCCAAGTCCAAGTCCCCCCCCCCCCTTAGCCTTTTTCCAGTCCAAGTCCCCCCCCCCTTAGCCCTTTTCCAGTCCAAGTCCCCCCCCCCTTAGCCCTTTTTCCAGTCCAGGTCCCCCCATCACAGCCCATGCAGTCCATGCCCCCCCCCCCCCGGACCAGCATCGCGGCTGTCTGAGGCTTCAGAGGGAGCCGGGGAAGCCCGCGCGAGGCCCCGGCTCCCTCTGAACAGCCACCAGCGTGAAGAGCCTTTACCTTCACGCTGGCGGCTGTTCCTGTGAAGCCGCGAATGCTGGGAAAGGTTAAAGGTTGCCCTTTAACCTTTCCCAGCATTCGCGGCTTCACAGGAACAGACGCCAGCGTGAAGGTAAAGGCTCTTCACGCTGGTGGCTGTTCAGAGGGAGCCGGGGCCTCGCGCGGGCTTCCCCGGCTCCCTCTGAAGCGGAGAAAAGCCGGTTTTTTTGCTCAGGCCGCTCCCGATCTTGCGGCCAGAGCAAAAAAACCGGCTTTTAAAGGGCCGGTTTTGCCTCTGTGCCGGCAGCCGGCCTGGCCGTGGAAAAACCGGCCAGGCCGGCTGAAAACCGGCCAGTTGGCAACCCTAGTTTACAGGCTGCACCACTTGCACAGGGCTAGGTACGGTCCCATTTGCACACCAAGGAACTAAAAGACAGCAAGAACTAACAGCACAGATTATAAAACTAAATTATAACTCATTTTTATTTTGTTAAACTGTGTTATGGTTCTTACTTTTTCTTTTTCAACATATATTTTGCATCCACAGTAGGTGCAGAGCAGAACCAGGACATTCACCCACAGAACTCAATATTTAAAAAAAAATCTGATTCTAATCATCTCGCCAACAACAGAACCACTATTCTCCAGTACCAGGCACATTGTGAACTAACAAAAAACCCTGCAACAAAGAGCAAACCTACTATATCATACCATATCAGCACAAACTTCCAAAACTCACCCAAAAGCATCACTGTAAATGCTACAGTGGGCCCTGGAACATCCATACACCTATTTGAAAAGCTGAACAAGTCAAATTACTACAGTACAGTATAGATCTTTATGTAGAAACTCCATGTTAACAGAATACCTGAACTCGGTCACACACTCGCAACATCGACCCTCAGCAAGTACAGAATAAGTAACCACAATCTAAAGTAAAAATAATATGAAGACTAAATTTAAATTGAAACCCTAAGAAGCTAGAGTCCACATGCAGTGCAACATCAGATAAATAAGAGATGCAGTTCCCCAATACTGTGTAAAATATAAAAATAGCACAAAGTCCAATCACTAAAATTAAATAAAATTATTTTTCTACCTTTGTTGTCTGACCATTTTATCCTCTGATCATTCTGGCCCCGATCTGAGGCTTTTGCTTTCCTGTCTTCTCTTAGCTCTCTTTCTGTGGTCTATGGTCCATCTGCCATTTCTTATCTCTTCTTTTGTTTTCTTCACTTCCTTCCATCAACCCATTTCCAGTTCCAGTAACCCTCCCCAGTATCAGCTCCCTTTCCAGTCCTTCCCTCCCAGTACCTTCCAATGTCAACTGCCTTGCATTCCCATGACTGCAACTGATGTCCATCCCCTTCTAGTCCAAATACCATCCCAAATATTAGCTCACGTCCACTCTCAGTGCCACCCTCCAGGTCAGCTCCCTTCCAGTCACCCTACCCTCTGTCCATCCCCCTTCCAGTGCCATTTGCATGTCAGCTCCCTTCCAGCCTTCTCCCCATTACCCCACCACCTACCACTCCCATCTCCAAGTGTTAGCTCCCTTCCAGTCCCCCTTCAGTACATCCGAGGTGTCAGCTCCCTTCCAGTCCCATTCTACCATCCTCCCGCATCAGCCCATTTGTAGCCCTAGCCCCTAGTTTTCTTCCAGGGCCAGCAGCACCCTCCTCCCCTCTCCCATTAGCCCATTTCCAGTCCTATCTCCTCCCATCAGTCCACTTCCAGTCCTAGCCCCCCATAGCCCATTACAAGTCCTAAACCCCCCATCAGCCCACCTCCAGTCCTAAAACCCCCATAGCCCATTTCCAGTCCTAAACCCCCCGGGAAATTAAAAAAAAAAAAGAACCTGGCTGCTAAAGCTGCAGCAGCAGGAAGTACCCTGGGGCTTCCCCGGCAGAGCCCTCCTGTCTCCCTCAGAGCGGCTTACAGAGCCATGAAGGGAGAGTTTCCCATCTCCCTTCATGGCTCTCTAAAGCAACGATGAGGGAAACAGGAGGGCTTTGCTGGGGCAGCCGCTGGGCACTTCCTGTTGCTGCTGCTGCTGCTGCTGCTGCTGCAGTGGCTCCTCTCCTCGGGTTTGCTTTTTTTTTTTTTTTTTTTTTTAAGGCCGGTAGCAGCAAACACCCTCCTTTTCCAGGCAGCCGCAGCTCCCTGCCTCTTAGAGAACCTGTAACTTCCTTTGGGGGCAGGACAAAACTGCACAGGGTTTTCACGGAGGCGAGAAGGCTCCGTACCAGTTTTGTTTCTCTTTAGAACTGCAGTCACAGCACAGCCGTGGTTCTCTAAGAGGCAGGGAGCCGCGGCTGCCTGGAAAAGGAGGGTGTTTGCCGCTGCCAAGAAGCAGACTCGGCAGCAACTTGTGCACTTCATTTTTTGGGATTTTTTTAAACTTTTGAAGGCAAAGTGAGGTGGCTGTTTTGGAGGCATTTTTTGCTGCCCTCAAGACTTTGCCGCCTGAGACAGCCGCCTCACTTCGCCTCATTATAGAGCCGCCCCTGCCCCCAGGCATCCAGCAAGAAATAGGTGGGGGACAGAGCAGCACCCAGAAATTTCCCAGTCCTGAATTTTTATTGAAGTCCTAGAGTCCAGGGGCGGCCCAAGGGGGATGCAGGGCCATATGCGGAGATGCATTGCGGGCTCATTTGCATAAATATTTGGGGAATGTTAACATGTTAAAGAGTGTCTGGATAAAGAAAGACTGCCAGATTTCTACATTAGTATACTCTATGCCAACCATTAGGCACATTAGGAAGTACTATAAACGCTGCCCATTTAAAAAATCGGAATCCCGTAGCAAACCCACTGTATCATAGCAGCACTACCAGGACTCACAAAGCACCATACCCAACCTATCAAAAAGGCAACACTACAAATATTAAACCAATACATCTCAGAGAATACCAATACATCTACTGGGGAAAGAACAAGTTGCACTGTCAAATAGAAACTGAATGAACAGAATGCGTCAACTCGGTTACACATGCAGAACATAGATCATCACCAAACAAAGAACAAGGGATAACAATTTAGAAATAGGAAGACAATAACTAAACTGGCAACCCCAAAAGCCATCCTTGGAATGTACAACAACACTATAGAAATAAAACTATATAAATTAATTTCCTCTTGTACTAAACAAAAACACAAAGATGTTAGCAATGCACGTTTCCCAGCAAAATACAATTTTTTTCTACCTTTTTGTTGTCTGTGGATTTTATTTTTCAGTTGCAATTGCTCCACACTTTCTTCTGGTTTCTTCGTGTCTTCTGCTAACTCTCCATTGTGTGCTGTCCTTTTGCCCTTTCTTCTCCTAGGTTTTTTTTTTTCATTCTCTCTCTACATCTGCTTTAACATACTAATCTTTCTCCTTTTGCTCTTTTCTCCATATCTTTCTTTATTTCTTTTTCATTCACTCAAATTTCATCCTTCCATCCTCAATCCCCACTTTCCCAATCGTAGATTTTAATTACCCCCACACAAAATATCTTTTCCCTCTCCATCCTCACTCCCCCAGCCCCACTTCTAGTCGTCCCCAACATCAGTTGTCTTCTAGTTCCAGACCCACCCAGTATCCGCTCCCTTCTAGTCCCATTCTCCCATTCCCTCGCATCAGCCCATGTCCAGTCCAAGCTCCTCCCATCAGCCCATTTCCAATCCTAGCCACCCTATCAGTCCATTTCCATTCTTAGTTCCACCAACAGCTATTTCTGGTCCTATCCTAGCCCCTGATCAGCCCATTTCCAGTCCAAGCTCCCCCGATCAGCCCATTTGTAATCCTAGCCCCACATCAGCCCATTTCCAGCCCTATCACAGCCTCCCATCAGCCCATTTCCATTCCTAGTCCCACCAACAGCCATTTGTGGTCCTATCCTAGCCCCTGATCAGCCCATTTCCAGTACAAGCCTCCCCATCAGCCCATTTTCACTCCTAGCCCACCATCAGCCCATTTCCAGTACAAGCCACCCCCACCAGCCCATTTCCATTCCTAGCTCCCCCATCAGCCATTTCCAGTCCTATCCCAACTCCCCATCAGCCCATTTACTCTCCAAGCCCCGCATTAGCTCATTTTCAGTCCTATTCTGGCCCCCATCATCATTTCCTATCCTAGCCTCCCCATAAGCCATTTGCAGTCCTATCCCAGCCCCCCATCAGCCCATACACTGTCCAAGTTCCCCCCATCAGTCCATTTCCAATCCTAGCCCTTCCCATCAGCCATTTCTAGTCCTATCCCAGCCCCACATTGGCCCATTTCCATTCTTAGCCCCCCCATCAGTCAATTTCCATTACTACCCCCACCATTAGCCATTTCTAATCATATCCTAGCCCCCATCAGCCCATTTCCATTCCTTGCCCACCCCCATCAGTCCATTCCCAGTCCTATCCCAGCTTCCCATCAACCCACTTCCAGTCCAAGCCCCACATTAGCCCATTTCCAATCCTATCCTTGCCCCCCATCAGCCCATTTCCATTCTAGCCCCCATCAGCCATTTCCAGTCCTATCTTAGCCCCCACCTCCACCCCAAAGAGCCCCGTGCCTGTCTGAGCGACTTACGAGGAAGCCGAGGATGCCCAAGATCCCAGCTCGCCTCTGCACAGCGCTGGAGTGAAGAGCAGCGTGCTCCCTCACTCGCGCTGTGTTCACGTGAAGCCTGCGGAGTGCCCTGAAAGGTTAAAGGTCATTTCCTGTTTCCCAGCACTCCGTGGGCTTCACGTGAACACCGCGCAAATGAGGGAGCACGCTGCTCTTCACTCCAGCGCTGTGCAGAGGAGAGCCAGGGCCTCTGGCATCCCCAGCTCCCTCTGAAGCTGGACCTGCCAACCCTTCAGAATAAAGTTTGCATGGGGCCCCTGAAGTGCGGGGCCCTGTGCGAACAACATTCTCACTCAATAGACAGGCCGGCCCTGCTAGAGTTTCTGGATGAAACACAAACTGTTCCCAAGTGTGCCTACTACACACTAGAGGGTCTTGTTCCAGCAGTTATTTTTGACATCTCTTCATATACCTCTGACCCTTCTGTTTGCCATAATGTGTCTTTGGTCATCAAACCTTCCAATTTGTGGCACTTTATGGTCTCATCTTTCTGTCTCTGATGCACTCCACTCACTGCTTTTTCTTCTCAATTGCTTAGCTTAAAGCATATGCCATATTCCCTGTGCGTCTTGCTCAGCTTCACTCTAGGAAATCATGCACGGAGCATGCTGCGATCTCGGCACAGTCTTCATGATGTAGCTCTCCTCTAGAAGGATGGATTCACATTTATTATGCTTTGGAATAATTCTCACTAGTCATACAAATACATTCAGTCCTCCTTGTCACTCTGTTAATGCCCTTACCTCGTCTGTCAGGCCTTGACAGATTTTCTTTGAATTTAGGAAGCAGCTCAAAAGCTTAAGGGCCAGCAGCTGAGACATCTTTCTCCTTCTCCTCCCAACCAATGGTGAAGAGCTGGTGGGTGGGAAATAGAAAAAAGATTCTCTTGAGGTTTATCACAGCTTCTTTAAGACTTGATCTGCTAAGGCTACTTTACCATTTCTAGCCTCATTACAATAAATTGTGGGTTAGAACATTGCTCTATACTTCAGTACCCAGTGTTCTAATGCATGCACTAAATTTATTTATTTGCAAAAATGTACAGTATAACTTCTCTCAAATTAAACCCTATCATAAGCCTTCATAAACAACAACCATAGAAACATGACAGCAGAAAGAGACCGCATGGCCAGGGGCGGCTGAAGGGTGGTGCAGGGCCATGTGCAGAGACTCACTGTGGGACATTATTTGCATAAGATGCCTCATTTGCATAAATATTTGCATAATGTTAACATGCACTAACATTTAGTAAACATGCCTTTTAATGAGTACATGGATAAAGAAAGACTACCAGATTTCTATGTTACTATACTCCAGTGCCAACCACCAGGCATATTAGGAAGTACTACAAACACTGCCCATTGAGAACCCATAGCAAACCTGTCATATCATAACAGCACTACCAGGACTCACAAAGCACCATACACTACCTATCAAAAGGCAACACTGCAAATATTAAACCAAAATATCTTTGAGACACCAATACATCTCTTACTGGTGAAAGAGAACAAGTGGCACTGTCAAATAGAAACTACATAAATAGAATACCTTGGCTTGGTTAACATGCAGAACATAGATCGTCACCAAACAAAGAACAAGGGATAACAATTTAGAAATAGAAAGACAATAATTAAACACTGGGAACCCCAAAAGCCAAACTTGGAATGTACAACAACACTGCCGAAATAAAACTATAAATTAATTTCCTCTTGTACTAAACAAAATGCAGATGTTAAAGATGCACATTTCCCAGAGCTGACATATTTCAGTTAGTAAATTCAAAATAAAAAAGTATTTTTCTACCTTTTGTTTGTGCATTTTATTTTTCAGTTGCAATTGCTCCAGTCATTTTCTTCTGGTTTCTTCTTGTCTTCTGCTAACTCTCCATTGTCTGTCTATTTGTCCTTTCTTCTAGTTTTTTTTCCATCTCTCTCTCTACATCTGCTTTAACATACTAATCTTTCTCCTTTTGCTCTTTCCTCCATCTCTTCCTTTATTCCTTTTTCATCCACTCAAATTTTACCCCACCATCCTCTATCCCCACTTACTCTCCCAATACCTGGCCAGTTGTAGATTTTTCTTCCCTCCCACATAAAATATTTTTTCCCCTCTCCATTTCACCCTCCCAGCCCCATCCTATTCTAGTCCTCCCACAACATCAGCTCCCTTCTAGTTCCAGCCCCACCCAGCATCTGCTCCCTTCTAGTCTCCGCATCGGCCCATTTCCAGTCCTAGCCCCCCATCAGTCCATTTCCAATCCTAGCTATCCCATCAGCCCTTTCCGGACCTATCCTAGCCCCTCCATCAGTTCATTTCCAATCCAAGCACCCCCCCCCCCCATCAGCCCATGTCCAATCCTAGCCTCCCATCAGCCCATTTCCAATCGCAGCCCCCCATCAGCTCATTTCCAGTCCTTTCCTAGCTCCTCCATCAGCCCATTTCCAGTCCTTCCTCCCCCCCACACTCAGCCCATTTCCAATCCAAGCCCCCCCATAAGTCCATTTCCAGTCCTTTCCTAGCCCGACCAACAGCCCATTTCCAGTCCTAACTCCCCCATCCATTTCTAGTCCTATCCTAGTCCCTCCATCAGCCCATTTCCAATCCTATCCCCCCATCAGCTCATTTCCAGTCCTTTCCTAGCCCGACCAACAGCCCATTTCCAGTCCTAGCTCCTTTCCACTCAGCCCATTTCATCCTAGCTCCTCTCCCAATTTCTCCAAGCCTCCTACTCATACCATTTCCAGTCCAAGCCCCCTCCCTATCTGCTACTTCCATTTTTAGCTCCCCCACTCAGCCCATTTCCAGTCCTAGTTCCCCCTCCACTCAGCCCACTTCCAATCCAAACCCCCCTATGAGCCCATTTCCAGTCCTAGTTCCTCCATCAGTCCATTTCCAATCCAAGCCCCCCAACAGCCCATTTACAATCCTAGCCACCCATCAGCCCATTTCCAGTCCTATCCTAGCCTCTCCATCAGCCCATTTCCAGTCCTAGCTCCCCCCACTCAGCCCATTTCCAGTCCAAGCCCCCCACAGCCCATTTCAAGTCCTAGCCCCCCCCCCCCCCCCACTCAGCCCATTTCCAATCCAAGCCCTCCTATGCCCGTTTCCGGTCCTACTCCTCCATCAGTCCATTTCCAATCCAAGCCCCCCCAACAGCCCATTTCCAATCTTATCCTAGCCCCTTCATCAGCCCATTTCCAGTCCACCCCTCCCCATCAGCTATTTCCAGTCCAAGCCCCCCCACTCAGCCCATTTCTAGTTCTAGCTTCCCCCCCCACTCAGCCCATTTCTAGTTCTAGCTTTCCCCCCACACAGCCCATTTCCAATTCTAGCTCCCCACCCCCACTTTACAATCCAACCCCCCCCCCCACTCACCCCATTTCCAGTCCTAGCTTCCCCCCCACTCAGGCCATTTCCAGTCCAGGCCCCTCTCCCCATCAGCTATTTCCAGTCCAAGCTCCCCCTCCACTCAGCCCATCTGCAGTCCTAGCTCCCCCCGCAATTTCCAGTTTCAAGCACCCTCTTTCCCGAAGAGCCCTGCGACTGTCTAAAATGCTTTAGAGGGAGCCGGAGAGGCCACGGCTCACCTCTGACAGCTGCCGAAGTGAAGAGCGTCTTTTTCCTTCACTTCAGCAGCTGTACTGTAGTTTACAAAGCTGCCATGCTGCGGTCTAAGGGGACTTCCTGTTTCCCAGCGCTCAGCGTGGCAGCATTTTAAACTACAGTACAGCTGCCAAAGCGAAGAAAAAGACTCTCTTCACTTTGGCAGCTGTCAGAGGTGAGCCGGGGCCTCTCCAGCTCCCTCTAAAGCCACCCTGCCTGCTGGTATTCAATGCAGGATGTTGTTGGCGCGGGGCCCTCTGAAGCCCTGTGTGAACAACATTCTCACACAATGGATGGGCCAGCTTTGCATATGGCCTTTCTAGTCTGCCCTTCCATATCAAATACATTAGTCCCCTTTTTTCCTTTAGAGATCTTCTATGTTTGTCCCAAGCTTTTTTGAATTCACATACTGTCCTTGGCTCTGCTACCTCATCTAGTAGACTATTTCATGCATCTATCATGCTTTTTGTAAAGAAATATTTCTGCATATTACTCCTAAGTCTATCCCGTTTCACCCCCATCCTATATCCTCTCATTACAGAGCTTGCTTTCAGTCAAAATAGGCTCTCCTCTTGTGCATATGCCATGGAGGTATTTAAATGTCTCTATCATCTCTCCTCTATCCTGCCTTTCCTCTAATGTATACATATTAAGATCTTTAAGTCTCTCCTTATATGCTTTATAATGAAGATCACTAACCATTTTAATAGCCACCCTCTTAACAGACTCCATCCTTTTTATATCCTTTTGAAAGTGTGGTCTCCAGAACTGCACACAGTACGCCAAATGAGGTTGCACCACAAATTTATACAGAGGCACTGTCATCTCCCTTTTTCTCCTGACCATCTTCCTGGCTTTCGCTGTCACCTTTTCTGCCTGTTTAGCCACTTTAAGATCATCAGAAACAATTACACACAGGTCCCCTACAGTGTACCGCTCCCTTGGATTTTTGCAGCCCAAATGCATGACCCTGAATATTTTAGCATTAAATCTCAGGTGCCAAATTCTTGACCATTCTTCAAGCTTAGCTAGATCCCTCCTCAAGTTATCTACTCCTTCCTGGGTGTCTACTCTATTGCAGATTTTGGTATCATCCAAAAAGAGGCAAACCTTACCCGACAGCCCTTCCGCAATATCACTAACAAAGATGCTAAAAAAAATCAGACCAAGGATAGATCCCTATGGCACACCACTGGCAACCTCCTTCTCCGAGATCCAATATTCAGTGGCAGTGACTAGCACTGCTACTGCGGCTAGCCATTGCTGCTGAAAACTATCCCCGGATATTCATGCTGAGGGTCACATCCAGCCACTGACATTGAATATCCAGGGTATCTGCAGACTTCGGAAGCTAACTAGGCAGTGGCAGTATTGAGTCACTGCTCGTTTAGCTTCTGCAGGTAAAATTAGATCAGCATTTGCCACGCCTGACTTTACCCATGGGTCGCTAACTGGGCAGTGGCTCAATATTGCTGCTGCCCGGTTAAGGACAGGTGCCATCTCTGCTCTGCCCCAGAACAACCACGACATGCTCCGATGCTAACTGTATAGCATCAGGGCTTGTATTGGCAGTATCTGTGGATATTCAGCGGCACTAACTGTGTTCATTGTAAACCACTTCGATTACATGAAAGGCGGGGTATAAAACATGTTAAATAAAATAAATAAATAATTTCCTCCCCCAGTCACCTGCCCTAACTGGCATAGCATCTTTCAGTCCACAGGGTACCCTGAGCTCACAATTCCTACTGTCCTCCCTCATCTTCAGGCTGATGCAGAAACCTAGCATGGCCTTTAAGCACACTTTAAGCATGTCTAAGTTAACATCAAATGCAGAAAAGAGAAAGACGCATATATAAACAGCGATGGAAAAACTAGCGCACAATTAACGCCAAGAGTATTTAAATGATAGGCAAAGGAGCTGCACATAATCAACTGGTATGCAAATGAGGGCTGCGCCCGATGCAAAGATAGGTGTAGAGGATTTCGCAACCAGCCTTGGCGCCAATAGCTCTACGCCTGGGTCTGAGCTGGCTTAAAAACTAGCATGTGCCCCCGATGCCATCAAAATATTGAAAGCAAATCCGTGGTGGCCTAGTGGCTCTGATCCCCCCCACCCGACGGTATTTTGATAGCACTGGGGGTGATACAGGTATTGCTAAAAGTCCCCGATGCCATCAAAATACTGTCAGGAGCTGATGCCCCAACAAAGTGGATTCCTGGTGGCCCAGCAGCCTGAACCCTCCTTCACTTGAATAGAAAATATATACCTGTGGCCTAGAGGCCCCGAATCTCCCCCATCCAACTAAAAAACATACCTGGTGGTCTAGCAGACCCAACTCCCCATCCCACCACCTGAAAAAAAATATACCTGATGGCCTAGTGGCTCCTGAACCCTCACCCCTCCTCCTGATACCTTTAGAAATAGTGGGAGCACTGCCTACATGCTCCCGCTCTTGGTCCACCATCTTAAAAAAAGGCAGTGCTTGGCTCGCACGGTACATCCTAGGATACACCGGATGGGGTCAAACTGCCACATAAGGCATATTCTACTTTATATGGCAGTCTGATCTCTCGTGGTGCATCCCAGGATAGGGCCAGACACCACCATTTTCAAGATGGCGGGCCACGAGCGGGAGCGCGTGGGCAGCACTCCCGCTCATTTCTAAAAGTACCAGGAGAGAGGTGGGGGGTTCGGAGCCACTAGACCAGCAGATATATTATTGTTAGTTGGGTGGGGGTGGGGTGGGGAGTTTGGGTGCTGGGCCACTGGGGAGTTTCTACTTCAGTTGCTAGGGGGATCAGCTCTGTTGGGCCACCAGGGATTGGCTTTGTCAGGGCACCAGCCCCTGACAGTGTTTTGATGGCATCGGGGGCTTTTACCGATGCCTGGATTGTCCCTCAATGCCATCAAAATACTGTTGGGGCTGATATGCAAATTAGTCACTCAGTGGCCATTTTTTTGGGACAGCATGCCAAACTAGCACCAACTTCATCTGCACATGTATTTTGCTTGCTATCCTAGTTTAACGCTGCCATTTTGCACCAGATTTAACAGGTAGCTCATTTGTATGTGCATGATTTAATGCATGGCTAATTTGCATACTCGTGTCTTTCTGCATACCTGTGCTGATGTCATGCGCTGCAAACAGGCATAAAAAGCTGATACAGTGTGACTTCAGTTCCAGCTTTCTGCATCAGCCTGTATTTTGTATCCCCCTGCCAATCAAGTCTTCCAGCTAGTCAAATAGACCTCAAGCAATTTTCTTTTCTCTAGAAACATAGAAACATAGAAAATTATGCCAGAAAACGATCACAGGGACCATCTAGTCTGCCCTTCCATATCCACTACAATAGTTCACTTTTATCCTTTAGAGATCTTTTGTCTTTGTCCCATGCTTTCTTGAATTCAGATACTGTCCTTGTCTCTGCTATCTCCACCAGGAGACTATTCCACACATCCATCACTCTTTCCGTAAAGAAATATTTCCACATATTAGTCCTGAATTTATCCCCTTTCACTCTCATCCTATGTCCCTTCATTGCAGAGCTTGCTTTCAAGAGAGACTCTCCTCATGGGCATTTATGCCACAGAGGTATTTAAACATCTCTATCATATCTCCTATATCCCGCCTTTCCTCTAATGATACATAATAAGATCTTTAAGTGTGCCCCCATAGGCTTTATAATGAAGACCTCTAACCATCTTAGTAGCCACCCTCTGCACTGACTCCATCCTGCTTATATCCTTTTGAAGATGTGGTCTCCAGAACTGCACACAATGTGGTCTCATCAGAGACTTATACAGAGGCACTATCACCTCCTTTTTTCTGCTGGCCATTCCACTTCCTGTGCATCCAAGCATCCTTCTGGCTTTCGCTGTCATCTTTTCTACCTGCTTAGCCTCTTTAAGATCATCAGAAACAATCACGCTCTTCTTTCATGGACTGACATACTTCACCCCCTACACTGATCACTCCCGTAGATTTTTGTAGTCCATATGAATGACCCTGCATTTTTAGCATTAAATCTCAGCTGCCAAATTCTCAACCATTCTTCAAGCTTATCTATATCCCTCCTCATGTTATCTACTCCCTCCTGGGTGTCTACTCTATTGCAGATTTTAGAATTATCCGCATAGGGGATCTCCCTTCTTCTTTGTAAACCACTTTGATTGTATGATAAAGCAGTATATAAAACTGGCTAAATTAAAAAAAAACTAAAAACCTTACCTAACAGCCCTTATGCAATATCAGTAACAAAGATGTTAAAAAGAATCAGACCAAGGACAAATCCCTACAGCACACTATTGGTGACCTCCTTCTCCTCAGAGTAAGCTCCATTTACCTGTACCTTTTGTCGCCTCCCACTCAACCAATTTCCAACCCAAGCAGAAACTTTAGGGTCCATCCCTAGGGTGCTCAGTTTGTTTATAAGTCGCACGTGCAGAATGGTGTCAGAGGCTTTACTGAAATCTAAGTACACTACCTCTAGGGTTCTCCCTCGATCCAACTCCCTACTTACCCAGCCAAAGAAATCAATCAGATTGGTCTGACAAGACCTGCCTCTGGTAAACCCATGCTGCCTCACATTCTGTAATCCATTGGATTCCAGAAACCTCACTATTCTCTGTTTTAGCAGCATTTCCAATAATTTACTCATCACAGGGGTTAGCTAACTGGCCTGTAGTTGTCAACCTCATCCTTACTTCTGCCTTTGAATATTGGGACCACATTGCCTGTCTCCAGTCCTCTGGGACCATTCCCGACTAAATTTATTTTTATTTATTTATTTACAGTTCTTATATACCGTGCTTTTTGGTATCAGTGTGGTTTACAAATAACAGAAATTTGCATCAGAACAGGATCTTTTGCTTACATTGAAACAGGGTATGTAACTTGGAATGTAACAGGGATAACTATATACAAACCACAGTAGAAGTTGTGGAAACTATTTACATCTTATAAGAAGCAGAGAAGCCACTAGAACGTCCCCATATTCCTTCAGTATTCTGGGATGTAATCCATCCAGTCGCATTTTATTTATTTATTTATCTATAATTTTCTATACCGCCCCTTCCAGCGATCAAGGGCGGTTTACAAGGAACATTTTAACAATTGTACACAGATGTATACATTTACATTGAACAATCAGATTCAACTATTTACAATGAACGGTTAAGTTTAACTATTTACATTTAACAAAACTTCAACTTCAAGATGTATTAGTAATATAAACAACCATTAAATTATTTACATTGGATATTTACAGTGGTTGTGTTTTGTGTATATTTTGGAATTTATTTCCTTTTATGACGTAAATCGGGGGTGTGTATGGGGTTTCAGACGGGGGGGTGAGTTGTTTAGTTTTGAGCAAGGGGGTTCGTGTGTGTAATACCATGGTTATGGAGGTGTTTTGGGGGAATATGGGATTTCAAAGTGTTCAGTAAAGAGGTAAGTTTTTAGCTCTTTCCTGAACTGATAGAGGTCATTTATGACGCGAAGGTCTATTGGGAGGTCATTCCAGAGCGTAGGGGCAGTGAATGTGAATGCTCTGGAGCTAGTGGTTTTCTTTGTCTTCCTGAAGGCTTTTGGTGTGATAAGGGAGTGGGCTTCGTTTTGTCTGTGTGATCTAGTTTTGTTTGGTGATTGCAGTAGTGTGGATAGGTGTGAGGGGGCTATGTCTTTTATGAGTTTAAAGGTTGTTAGGATAGTTTTGTATCTGATTCGGCATTACCTTGTTTACTTTTAATTTAGCTAGTGCCTCATGAATAGTCTTCTGAAAATCATTCAATATCCCTGTCACTTCTGTTCCTGTTTGTGGGTGTTTTCTGAGGTCCTGCTCCTGGCCCTTCCTCTGTGAACACAAAACAGAAATATTTGTTAAGCAATTTTTTTTATCCTAATCAGCTTTTACATATTCTTCCCCTTCACTCTTGAGTCTCACAATACCACTTTTGCCCTTCCTCCTCTTACTAACATATCTAAAAAAATGTCTTATTTCCCCTTTTTATTGCATTGGCTATTTCTTCTTCTTTTTCTATCTTTGCTTTCCTGACTACTTTGTTAGCTTCTTTAAATTTTGCCAAATATAGATGTTTGTCTTCTCTCTGTGATCACTTCTATTTAACGAAGACCTCCCTCTTTGTTTTCACTATAGGGAGGAGTGGCCTAGTGGTTGTGGCAAGTTACCTTAGGCCAGAAAGTCAGGGGTTCAAATCCCACTAGAGGACAGCAACCTTGGGCTGGAAGGACTGGGGTTTCTAGTCCCACAGGTGCTCCTTGTGGTTTTGGGCAAACCACTTAGCCCTCAATTGCCCATGTACACTGTAAGCATTAGTGGATGTGTCTCATATCCCCTTGTGTTAAATGTATCCCCCAATTGTGTTGTGACCACTTTGATTGAAGGATAAGGTGGTTTACAAAGCTGTCTAAACAAATAAAACCTTTTCAGCTACTACTTTTGAGAACCATAGCGGCCCCCTTTTCCTTTTACATTTATTTACCTTTCTAGCAAAAAGGTTTGTTGTCCTTAAAATATCACCTTTCAGTTTTGCCCATTGCTTATCTACATCCCCCAGACGTTCCCATCCTGCTAATGACTCCTTGAGGAATTGCCCCATCTCAGCAAAGTTAGTTTCCCTAAAGTCTAAGGACAGCATATTTGAAGGCATTTACACAGGCAACTGCCCTAGTTACTCATTTAAATGCCTTATCCGGGATTTTTGAAAGGCAGCTATACAGGTAGTGCCTTTCGAAAATCCCAGATAAGTCCCTAACGTGCCCAGATGCTATGCAGTTAGCATCGAGCCTTGTTGGGGGCATTACAGGGCAAAGCAGGGGCAGAAGAAAGGGCTAAGCAGGTAGCAGCGACCCGCTTAGATCTTTGCACCTTAAAAACAGGCAAAGTGTTTCATTGCCTATCTATAAGGCGCAGGGGCAAAGCGGGTAGCTTTGAAACTAGCTGCTTCCCACTTAGCCTCGGCAGGTGCCAGGGTATCCATCATAACCCAGACTTTCACTTCGTCACTGAGAAAGTGAAATCCAGGTTAAGAGGGTTGGCAGACACAGGGGCAGCTCAAGGAGGGATTCAGGGCTATGTGTGGAGACTCATTATGAGGCCTCATTTGCATAAATATTAACACGTTAACATGCGCTAACTTTTTTTTTATTTTATATTTTACAAAAAATTTCAATACATTTTATGAAGCAAAAATATAAACAAAAAATATACTAACTTAAATAGTGCACATAGTCAAAAGTCCACATCAAGAAGCAGCTCAATAAAAAGAGGAAACATTTGACCAGATTAAGCTCTAGTAAAAAACAAACAAACATTAAACTCAAAATTATACATAGTCAAGCGAAGAACATAATTGAAAACATATTAATTCCTTTCTTTAACAAAATTTAACAACTGATCCACTTCAAAAAACACCTAACGTTTTCCCTGTAAAACTATATGACATTTACAAGGGAACTTAAGATAGCTTTGGGTAATTTATTCTAACACCCAAGGGCGGACCTCCAAAAAGGCCTTACGCCGCTCCAGTGTAACTTTAGAGACATCTGGAAATATCTGAATTAATTGACCACAAAATTTCTCACTTTTCTTTTGAAAATATACCCTTAATATTCTATCTTTATCCATCTCCGAGGCAAATGTAACCAATAACGTATCTCTTGAGGTAATATCATCAGTAGACGATTCCAAAAATCCAGATATATCTAACGTAGAAGATACTAACTGATCATACTGTACCCCCCCCCCCCCCTCCCACATCTCTGAATCTTTAACCAGTTTCCCCTTAGGAACATAATATATCCGAGATATAACAATCTTTTCCACATCATTAAATAACAAAATTTCTTTAAGATATTTTTGAAAAAGAATTAAGGGGGAAAGATAATGTGTCCGGGGGAAATTTAATAAACGCAAATTCTTAGATCTCATACGATTCTCCAGAAGTTCATCCTGTTGATATAAGGAGCAAAGGTCCTGAGTAAACAAAGCCAGCACAGCTTGTTGAGATGAAGACAAATTCTCATATTTCTCAGTTACTTTCTCCACAGCCGACAGACGGACCTCGTGATCAAATAACTTTGTAACTGTTTCCACCGAAAAAGTCGCCACTTTCTGCAGGGAAACCCCAAGCGTCGACTCCATACGAGAGACAATTGCCCAAATATACTTTAAGGAAATGTCAGCCGGAGGCATCAGGGTTCCCTTAGAGGAGGGGAAAGAAACCACAGAAGGGAGGGGGGGAGGCAAACCTTCTAAAGATGAATCAATTTTCAGAAAGGAATTAGGAAGCAAAACTGAACCGGCACAATCCATCCCGACATTGTCAAGGAAGGAAAGACTACCAGGCCCAGCAATTGTAATCAATTCTTGGCTGGGCTGAGTTAAACCCTTATCACTAGCAGAGGCTGACGGCGAAGCATTACTCACAGTTGATTCATTCACAGACTCAGGAGATGACGGCACAGCAGAGGTCAAGGGATTCTCCATTCTAACATGGGTATCCATCAGTCCAATCACTCTAACCGCCTTCATCTGCACGGCTTGCGAGTATTGTTTCCTCCTCTTCCCCATTACAGGGGCACACCTCTGCACCTAGTGCACTGAAGGGGCACCAAAGGGGCGGGCCTGCCCCTTTGGACATGCCCCAACGGGCACGTGCCCACAGGCACGCACCCGCTACTCCGTCCTGTGGTGGAGCCGGTGTTAAATGGCCCTCCTTCGATCCAGCCACCCAATAGGGAGCCAGCAAGCAGGCACCAGAGCCAATCAGTCCAGTAACAGGTACAATAAGGAAATGTAGCTGCTCCAACATGCGCTAACTTTAAGTAAACATGCCTCTTAATGAGTGGATAAAGAGAGACTACCAGATTTCTACATTACTATACTCCAGTGCCAATAGTTAGGCACACTAGGAAGTACTATAAACACTGCGCATTTAAAAAAAATCAGAACCAATAGCAAACCCACCATATCTTAACAGTACTACCAGGACTCACAAAGCACCAAATCCTACCTATCAAAAAGGCAACACTGCAAATATTAAACTAATACATCTCAGAGAATGCCAATACATCTTCTACTGGGGAAAGAGAACAAGTGGCACTATCACATAGAATCTACATGAACAGAATACCTCAGCTTGGTTACACATGCAGAACATAGACAGTCACCAAACAAAGAACAAGGGATCACAATTTAGAAATAGAAAGATAATAAATAAACTGGGAACCCCAAAAGCCAAACTTGGAATGTACAACAATACTGCAGAAATAAAACTATAAATTAATTTCCTCTTGTACTAAACAAAAACGCAAAGATGATTTTGTCACCTGGCAGACAGCACACCTCTCTGGATATCATCTGGTTGGTCTCAGTACCCCTCAGAGAATCACCAACCAGCACTACTCTTCTCTTCCTGGTGGTCTCTGATTCTGTAACTTTGGGGTGCTTGACCTCTGGTACTTCCCTTTCCTGGATGCTTCCACCGCTTCCACTTCCAGGGCTGCATACTGGTTTTTCAATTCAAGGGCTAGAGGACTTGTATTGTTGATTCTGCAGGCCCTGGTAACTCTTGTCCAACTCTCTTCACTCTGTAGCACTGAATCTATGCCTCTGTTGGAGAGCTTGGATGTTTCAAGAAACATCTCATCAAAGTATTTCTCAATGTCTCAAATTTTTCTCAGCCTCACCACCTCTTTTCTGACCTCTTCCACTTGTTTCATGAGGGCTTTGGCTTGCAGGCATCCTGCACATGGAACCAATCCTTCAACTGGCATTGGGCTCTCCATCTAGGCAGAGGCAGAGACTGTAATGGGGGCAAGAGTTTTGGCAAGATGCTTTTTCTCAGCCATTATTCAGTTAATAGAGCTTTTGTACCTGTTGAAGTAAACAAGAGGAACCTATCAAAATTGCTAACTTTTTCCTCAGTTATCCTTTCAGAGAAAAAGCAGTTAACCTTTTATGTGTGTTCTAACAGTGCTGTTCTATGTCCTGTGAGTAGCCCCCTTCCTTGCAAGACAGCTACTACTTTACATTAGTAAATGCTGATATTATATGTCTGATGAATACAGATTAATGTGTTCCCATCATAAAATTACCTAATCAAAACACCTTGAAGAATGGCAAATTGCATTTCAAGCTAATTGGGGAGTTTCCCTATATAGCAAGAACTCCCACATGGGGTGGGTGGGAGCTAGGGGGTAGGGACAGACAGAAAGTAAGAACCATATTCTATAAACTTAAAACTATACAACACCTAAGACCTCTCCTTGACACACATGATTTTAGATCTGTAGTCAGTACACTCATCACCCCCCACTTTGACTATTGTAATAGTCTCCTAATTGGCCTCCCACGAAAAAACACATATCTGTTGCAAAGAGCCCAGAACATCTGTGCCAAAGTAATTGCTAAAGCACGCCTAACAGACCATGTAACCCCAATACTGCTGGAATTACACTGGCTTCCTATAAATAGCCGCATAAGATATAAAATTCCCCTAACAACTTTCAAACTCCTAAACGACATCGCCCCCTCACACCTGTCCACACTACTTCACGTTCCATCTGAATCAAGAACACACAGACAAAACACAACCCACTACCTCAACATACAAAAAACCTTCAGGAAGACAAAGAAAACCACAAGCTCCAGAGCTTTCTCATTTGCTGCCCCATGCTCTGGAACAATCTCCCAATAACCCTTCGCATGATAAAAGACCTTCATCAATTCAGGAAAGAACTCAAAACTTACCTATTCTCTGAGCATTTTGAAATCTCCTACTCCCCAAGACCTACCCCCCAGCAACCACAGACACACTCCCACAAAACTCCTGAAATCACAATTGACTAACCCAGACAGACCCCCACCACACACACACTTGACTTACGATGAAAAGGAAATAAATTCCAAAAACTACACATACTCAATGTCTATTGTACCCTGTAACACATTGTTTATAGTCTTTTGTAAATAGCCAATGTAAATAGTTTTGACACAGTTGCATGCATTATTACCTGTACACAGTTAGAATTACCGTTCTATGTAAAAGTATACAGAAGTATACAAAATTGTTAACTGTTCCATGTAAACCGCCCTTGATCTCTGGAAGGGGCGGTATAGAAAAAATGGATAAATAAAGGGAAGGGTCCAACTCCTGATGAGGTGTCAGTAGTTTCAAAGAGTTGAAAGAGAAACTAAAGGCAGAGTTTTAAACCAACACCACAAAAAAATTCCCCTTTTGAAATGCAGTCCCTAAAAAAGAATTCAGATATTTAAAAATGCACACCAAAACCACTTTAGGAGCTCTTAGGCAGAAAGCTAGTACTTAAAAGCCACACAGTCTTACCTTGCTTACAATGGAGATCCTGTTAGGAATGCTAGAGCATCTCGTCCCATCTGTGAAATGTAATGTACTGCTATAGCAAAATCAAGAACAGCACCACATTCTTCTTCAGGTCCAGACTATCTTGCTTTATTCACACACCATACAAAAGAGCCAATGACGAGACCTAGCATTAGAGCCACGCACTAAAACTCATGGTTCTGAGTTTTGCCCTCCAATAATGTAAGCAAAAAACAGGAAAATAAGTTGTGCTTAAAGTCTGCGCTAAACATGGATAGTATGCTGAATGTATGTGTTCCTGGATCTGTGCTAGCAGGTTTCTGCATTAGTTCCAAAAAAGGTTGTATCAGCACTTCTGTGCACTTGCTTGGAATGCTATCTCTTATAAACATTAATATTCTGCACAGAATAATATTGATGTTTAAAGAACATTCCAACACATGTACATGACACTATTTGTCCCAACACACCTCTTCCTCTGCTGCTCCTTCCCTGCCATTCCCCTTCAGCAAAGCCAAAAAAGGTTGCCGGTCCTGTGGAAGTAAAAAAAGAAACAGGCATAAATTCCTCAGTAGCACTGACCGCAAAACAATGAGCTAATCCTTTACGCTTCCCCAGAACCTGCGTTAAAACCTCTGTGTTTTCTGTGTCCTCTGCATCTGCATAGAATAGCTGATTGCTCCATTTCCATAGATTTAAATGTGCGGTGTGGCGCTGTCTACTCAAGGTTTTGTGCACAGAGAGTTCATACACAGAACTCCTTTCTGCATTGGTAGTGCAAAAAATTGTGTGCAAAAGCTGAGCTAACTCGTGTGCACACTATTGCATTGGCCTGACAGACACAGCAGAAAAAAAAAATCAGGATTGCAAATTCATGCATGTAGGGAGATCAGGACTGGATCAGCTTATCTGCAAATCTGGAGCCAACTGGTGCTTAACTCTCCAGCTATCACTGCTGTTATCCACCTCCCACTGATGCACTGAAAAGTCCATAACACCCTCTTCCAAGATACTGCATCTAGGTCTTGAGGATGGAGGGTCCAATCAGGGTTGATATCATCAACCTCCCTGGAGCTTAAACCTTCTCAGCAGAAAGGGGAAGGCGGGATTTAGCTAATGCATTTTACAGGAGTATCTCAAGGCAACTTAAAGTCAGGTGCAGTAGATATTTTCCAATCCCTTGGAGGGCTTACAATCCAAGTTGTAACTGAGGCAATAGAGGGGTTAAGTAACTCACTCAAGATGAGAAGGCATGGCAGTGGGCTTCAAACTGCTTCTTGGGTTCTCAACTTGCTGCTCTAACCATTAAGCTACATTGGGCTGGAACCAAGACAGAGCTTGTACAGACATGGCTAGATGGCATGATGCTCTTCTGCTCTTCCTCACTTACAGAGCATCCTGTGTTATGGCTCCAGTACTTGGGTTGCCATCTCACTTCAGGTCAAACCAGCTGGCTGATCCAAAACTGTTTTTGCCGCAGTGCACAAATGGATTTGTAGTTCTGATTATCTAAGGAAACAAAGTTACATATTCATACATGCATTAGGGTAAAATTAGGACTGAATTACCCTCTCCAGCTGAGCTCGGATACATTGTCAATCTTGCCCAGTACAATACTGGAGTGACCACAGTAGAACTGCCAAGTTATCCAGTTCCTGAAGGGAGATTTTAGGCCAGTCCTGGTTTTCTAACAAGTTTATTTTGCTGCATTATGGGACCTGCAATGATAGAATCAGGGACTGCAAATTTCACACTGTTTTGGGATATAAGTTATAAAGCAGGATTGGCAAAATGTCTCTTTCTGGAACGGAGTAATTCGGCAACTCTTCCATGGGGCAGACAGAAATCTCTTCTGTCAAATATCATTATTCCAGAGCTCCCAAGTTACCGGTTCTAGGAGGGAAATTTTTGGCCAGTCCTGGCTTTCTAACAGCCTCATCCTGGTGCATAATGAGATCTGTAGCACCAAGGTCAATAGGCAGTATCAGGGTACTACAAATACCCAGGCATGTTTTTACCTATGGTTAAAAGGGGTAGCTGCTCCAAGTCCCTGAATAATGGGGGCTCAGTTGCCCTGCCACCCATAGGTAAAAATGGCCCTGGAAAAGGTGCCTGTCCAGGGAGAACACAGTGATTGTGTGACCATAGCTCATGTCCGAGCGCCACCAGCAGAACTTTGAGTGGAAAGAGAAAGCGCAGACTCACAACAGCTATGCCACCTGTATCACTGTCATTGGGGGAGGGAGGAAGGAGAGGCGGAACAAAGCAAGGTGTGCTGCAGATTGTGCAAAGACACAGCACCTCCCTTCTGCTCCCTCAGGCTGCTTGCAAGAGAAGTGAGCGGCGTTTTAGTGAACAGACCACCGACTTCCTATTTCCAATCTGTTCACTAAAGCGCCGCTCACTTCTCTTGCAGAAGATAGAAACAGGGCTGCTGACCATGCTGTTTTGGGGGTGGACCTGCGAATGGGAGGGGGACCATGAACGAAGGGGATGCAAAGGGGGGGGGGGCCTAGTCTCAAACGTTTGTCCAGGGCCCCATAAGGAGTTGAAGCAGCCTTGCAAATACCACACTCCATTAGAATCTAAGGGACCGATATTCATTAAAGCTGACCTCCTAAATTTAGGTGCCAAAGTTAGGATTCTAAATTTATGCACTATTTTCAGCCACACTTAGGAGCCTAAGGGCCTGATATTCCAAGGCATTTACACAGTTTACATAGCTGTAAACTGTGTAAATGCCGCTAAACGGGATATTCAAAGGCAACTAACACAGTGCCACTGAATATCCCCATCTAACACTGCTATATACCCTGATGCTAACTGCTTATCATTGGGGCATATCACGGGTGTTCCAGGGCATGTCATGGGCAATGACCGTAGATAACCAGGTAGCGGCGATATTGCACCGCTACCTGGTTGGCTACTGTGGGTAAAAGAGGTGCAGCAAAAGCAGTGGAGGATGCTATTTGTAGTACCTGATTTTATCCAATTGAAATCAGTACTGCAAGTCCCATAATGCATCAGAATGAGACTGTCAGAAATCCAGGACTGGCTTAAAAATCTCACTCCTGGAACTGGATAACTTGGCAAATCCAAGTATGTAGTGCAGTAAAACCAGGACCAGGTGAGCTGTTTTGCCAGTTCTGTATTGGCACAGTTTAGAGAATACAGAATAAACAGCTGAAAAGTGAAACCCACAGAAGGAGATTGCTAAAATAATCATAGGTGTGACTTTAACAAGATGCACACCTTTAATTGCAAATATTTGGAAACTGGTGGGAGAGTGTAAGCATTCCAGGAGATCGACCATTTAAACATGGATAAGAACCAGGTCTGACTCAGTGTATGTCCCTGCCAACAGGCTGGAGTTAGTCCTTCTGTTATCTTTCACAGTGCTCTCAGTAGCCTGCGGTGATCATAGCATCCCCATGCTGTGCTCTTGGCTGCCCTCCATATGGTCCACGGGGGAATTTGTTCTGTAATACAAAGATACACCATGTCTTTCCCCTTTACCTTGAGGAGTTTCTGCACTATTTTAAACTTGAACTGTTTCATGTCTTTGTTAACCCACCTTAGTTACAGTTCCCTGGTTACACACATCACATGCAGTTCCTGTAGAGTGGCAATGGGATCCAAGTACCAGGATGAGTTCTCTCCTATGCCGGTATCAGCAGCCCACAGGGACCAGCTAACAATCACATTCAGAATCTCAACTATAACAAGATTTGAAGGAAAGAGAGTTAAACTGCCCCTCCCCCCCCAGGGATAAAAAAAATTCAAGTTTGTACATGATTCTTCTTTAGATAATGCTATTTCTGTAGACCAGACCCTCCAGATCTTGCTCAATCACTTGGTAAAAAATCCTCTTATCTACATTCTGCTACTGCAATGGGACAATGACCAACTGTAAATCTTTGTTAGGTGATGGTGCCCATCCTGTTGCACAATGACATCAGAACACTATCACAAATGTCACAATGACATCAGAACAATACCATAGATGTCACAATTATATATCTTGATGATGAAAGGCTTAAATGTTTAGGGCTCTTGTGATAAGGAAGCTTATCATAGTTCAGGAGGGAGCTATAAAAGAGGTGAAGTGACTCTGAACAAGCAACCTGTCTTTGCTGGTAGAAATACTAAAACAGAATGTTTTCATAAAAGACTACCAGTCCCAGAATGCACCAGGTTTCAAACAGCCTCTAGAAGGGCTGAAGTGGGGAAACGTGTGTTCAATCAGGAGAGCTATGAGGTAATAACCAATCACTCATCTTCAAGGGCAGGGCTTGATTCAGCACAGCTGTGCTGTGCTAGGGTGGAGTGTCCCTCTAAGCACGTTAAAAGTAATAGATTTTCTACACACAGACAGAACTGGAATCGTGAGCAGATCAGGAGCAGAGAGAGCAGACAGAGCCAGCAGCAGCAACGAGGAAAGTAGAAGAGAGACACCTTGGAGGTCTAAAGAAGGAGCCACAGCAGTACGTGTGTTGGGAGTCATTTCAGAGGCAAGCATACTCCATTGGACTGGAGGAAGCCAGAGGAATGGGGTTATAGAGCCAGGAATTCCCAGACAGCACCTTTGAAGGAGATGGCTGCATGTGGAAGGGGCCCTAAGACCGGTGCAAGGAGGTATGTGAAGAGAGACCCAGGGATCTTGATTGGAAGGCTGGACATAAAAGCTGGACTACTTACTGGCCAGGATACCTGGAGAGGAAGCCTAACAGCAAAGGAAGCTCAGGTATGAACTTTGATCTATGCCCTAGCTCTTCTCCAGGAAGACAGCAGGGAAACCAATATTATCCTGAGAGTGAACAATTGAGGAATTCCTCTGAGCCAGACCCTGATATTGATTCCATGATATTTGAGGAAGAAGGAGATATATTAAATGATCAGAATGAATACATGGATTGCTCTCTGTCTAGGCTGCTGTGGTAAAATACTTTCTCACTAATACAAAAACCACCAAAAGGAACTGTAATTTGTTCTTTTATCTACCCAGAAAAGTCTGCAAGAAAGCTTTTGGGTAGGATTGAGCCACGTAGAGAAAGTGAACCAGCAAAGGGGTTTGCAGCTGGCTAATTGGTGATAATTGAGCCAGGCACAAGTGCACGTGAGCTCTGAAAGGAAACTTTTCTTTTTGTGTGTGTAAATAGAAGAAAGTTATCCTTGATAAAGAACAGTTTTGTTACTTTTGGGTTTTGTTTTTGCTTTTGGAGCAATGCTAAGAAAGTTATTAGCATGAGCTATCAAAAAGACCTTTTCTGTTTCCCATCAAGGTCTTATTTGATTTTTGCTTAAGAAGTTCAGTTACCTTATTTCATGTTTTGTTTTCCTGAATGCAATACTGAAAGCAAGTGTCCTTTTTGTGTTACCAAGTAAATCTGTGTGGGAGAATTAACCCCATGAATAAAATCCATTTTTCTTTGCTTACATTCGTGCATCACAACTCATTATTTTGTGAACGGCTGATTCTGGTATAAGTGAACTACATTCCCCACAATCCTTTGCAAGTCATAATAATATTTTTGCCTTTGCTAAGACTGTGGCCATTCACGACCAGCGCCCCTGTTTACACTCTTCAATTTGGAAAAGAGATGGCTGAGGGGAGATATGATAGAGGTCTATAAAATAATGAATGGAGTAGAATGGGTAAATGTAGATCGGTTGTTTACACCATCAAAAAATAGAAAGATTAGGGGACATGCAAAGAAAATATTTTTTCACTCTCTGAAATTCATTACCGGAGTATGTAGTAAAAGCTGTTAGTGTATCTGGGTTTAAAAAAAGTTTGGACAAGTTCCTGGAGGAAAGGTCCATAAACCATTATTAAAGAGGACCCAGGAAATGCACTGCTTGCCCTGGGAAAAGCATCATGGAACCTACGTGATTTTTTGGGAACCTGCCAGGTATTTGTGACCTGGATTGTCCACTGTTTGACACAGTGTGCTGGGCTTGATGGACCCTGATCTGACCCAGTATGCTATTTCGTATGTTCATATATTCTCCCCACCTCCTTTTCCACTATCAACATGCGCTTTCCATGAAATATTTCTGCTGTAGAGCTCTTTGCTGCAAATGATGTTGATTTTAACCTGGTGAAATTCTTTGATACTGCTGTAACAACAGTGTATACATACTGCTCATCTGGAACAGGCTTGGAACTCAAAAACAGCTATGGGAAACAAGACAGCAAAGAGCCCAGGACATTACAAGTAAAGTTAGGCAGAGAAAGGAAATTGCATCTGAAAAGGCTAGAGATAAAGAAGTCTAAAGGGCAGAAGGTTCACCAGAGGCATGGCTAACCTTATCTGTCCCTAGACTGTTGGAGGGACCCAGTAAAGACCCTAACAAGAGGTGACTTGAGACTATGGCAGCTAGATCCTCACCAACATAAAACCTTAGAGGTTCTTGTGGAAGGCTAATAACCCTCATGTTAAGATCTTCATCACCTAGAGATCACCTAAAATGGTAAGAGAGAAGGTCAGAAGATCAGTGTGCTTTTGCACTATTGATCTTTATGTGGCCTCAGTCCTTCCAGTCACAGAGCAAGTCATGCCCCAGGAACCAGGTTACAGCAATATTTCTTCCCAAGCTCTCTCCTATTCTTTTACTCAGCCAGCACACACTTTTAACAGGGAACAGATTCTCCATGGGGGAAAATGAAATCCCTTCAAGGCCCTTGGCGCACAAGTTCAAAGGAGTTATGACTTTTTACAGCATATAATGTCCAGCTCAAACTGTCCAACTCAAACTGTATCTGGCTTACAGTTCTGAGGTAAAGCAAATACAATCCATTTTACCAAGAACTGTGTATCACTTTAGGTATCTGTATCTGCAATCCCAATCTAACTACTTGGCTGTTCTGCAGTAGGCAGAGGATTCCTTTATTGGTGCTCCTAAAGTTCTTAGCAGACACCAAGGTCTCTCTCCCTCCTCCATGGAATCCTAGTTCTCTCTTCCTTCCTTCAGCATTCAGGGGAACCTCCCCACTATACCTTCTCCAGATTCCTTTTCAAGCTTGGGAAACAAGCCAACATCTCCAAACTTTTTTCCACATTCAGGTAGAGGGGTTCATAAAACCTCTGACTGCTCTCACTCTTCACATATAGACAAGTTCAACCCACATTAGACTCAAATAAAATACAACTCAGCCTTTTGGCATATACACACTGAAACCAAGCCACAGACAAACCAAGACATGCACACCTCACATCTTGTTCACTAGGGATATAGAAATAGATAGAACAAAGCGGCTGTCCCGTAGGAGGATGTTACAACAAGATGGCATGCACTTGCTGCTTAAGTTGAACCATGGAATGGTCTTGCACACAAAGCACACTGGAATAGTTAGGTTTCTAAAACAGGGCTGGCACCAGGAGATGAGGTGCCCTAGGTGAACCTCATCCCTTGTGCCTGCCCCCCCCCCCCCCATGGCACCCAATGCCACTGCTGCTGCCCCTCTCCTAGACCAACAACAGTTGCAATAGCAGCAAATATTTTTAAATACTTGTGGCGTTAATTGGACACTAATTTTTCCATCACTGTTTACATGCGCGTCCATCGCTTTTCTGCATCTGACGTTAGCTTAAATGTGCTTAAGGTTTTGCTTAACTGTGGCGTTATCTGTGCTTAAACGCTGTGCTAGTTGTCTGCATTGGTCTGTAAGAGCTTTATTACATCCTGTGCCAACAAAATCCAGAGTTTGCTAACGCATTGAGAGAAAAATTACTTTTCTCTGATTAGTCTTAAATGTGCTGCATCGTAACTTCACTGCATGTCCCCTAGACTTTCTATTTTTTGAAGGAGTAAACAACTTATCTACATTTACTCATTCCATTCATTATTTTATAAACCTCTGTCATATCTCCCTCAGCCATCTCTTTTCCAGGCTGAAGAGGCACAACCTTTTAAGCCTTTACTCATAGGGGTATCCTTATATCACCTTTACCATTTTGGTGGCTCTTCTCTGTACCTTTCCTAATTCCGCTATATCCTTTTTTACATACGGTGACCAGAATTGCACGCAATATTAAAGGTGCGGTCACAGCATGGAGCGATAGAGGCATTATAATATCCTTGGTTTTATTTCTCCATTCCTTTCCTTATGATTCCTAGCATTCTATTTGCTTTCTTGGCTGCTGCTGTACACTGTGTGGAGGGTTTCAACATATTATCCACGATGGTGGTTAGATCTTTATCCTGGGTGGTGATTCCAAATGTGGAGCCCTGCATTATTTTATTTATTTAACAGTATTTTCAAACCGCCTTATCTTATTAATCAAGGTGGTATCACAGCAAACAATCGGGTAAAGTGAGTGTGTTAATCATACAGTGAGGGTGAAATTTAGTTGAGTGTGTGTTGTATCGTGTGCTGGATTGGGGTGAGCTATGTACAAGGTGTGGTGTATTGTGTGTTAGAGTGGTTTGAGCTATGTACAGTGTGGGCTATATACAGTGGTGCTGCAAAACTGTATATGTAACTGTATTATGTAACTGTAGTTTGGTTTGTTCTTCCCTAAGTACATAACTTTGCACTTGTCTACATTAAATTTTATATGCTATTTGGATGCCCAGTCTCTCAATTTCTCAAGGCCCTCTTGCAATTTTTCATAGTCCTCTTGTCATTTCACAACTTTGAATAATTTTGTGTCATCTGCTCACCCCACTCATTGTTCCTATTTCCAGGTCATTTATGAATATGTTAACAAGCAGTTGGCCCAGCACAGGTTTCTGGGGTACTTCACTATTTACCTTTCTCCATTGAATAAATTCGCTATGTAGCCCTATTTTCCATTTAGCCCTACTCTCTGCTTTCTATCTTTTAACAGTTCCTGATCCACAATACTACACTGCCACCTATCCCATGATTTTTTAATTCTCTAGAGTCTCATGAGGTACCTTGTAGGCTTTCAGAAAATCCAGTAACCAGGGTAGCCTGTGCACCCCGCCTCTCTGAGCACTCCTTCCTTTCCCCCATCATCCTCCCACTTTATTTGTTTTCCTCCTGGTTTCCAACCCAGAAACGACAAAACACTCAATAATTGGTAAACAAACATGGTCACAGCTTTATTAACACAATTTCATCTCGGGCCAACCTGAGCCAACATAACTCATTCCACTATATAAATTCCAACCATACCCCCTTATCGGACATTGCCCCCACCAGCCATATTATTAGCAAAGTGGTGTATTGTCCTTTCTCCTACCCCCCACCGCCAAGCTTGCCATATTATTAGCAAAGGCAAGCCCCTTTCCTCCCACAATCCGGGCGAATATTGCCACTGAGATCTCTGTCCCCTCCCCCCCCTCCTCCAGGAGCTAAGCCCTTACTCCCTCACATTGGCCGTTAGGACCCTCTGGCACTGCACCCATTGGCTTGGGACCCCGCCCCCTCCAGCTGCAACAACTCTGCTCAGCTCCACCCCCCTATGGGAGGGAGGGCAAGAATGCCGTAATCAGATGCCATCTGCCCGCTTAAAGATGGAGGACTGGGCCGGCAGAGCCAAAGAGCTCAGCCCACCTAGCCCCTCCTCTGCACCGTTCTGGCCATCAATGAAATTGCCCCACATTGCCATGCTGGGCGATTTCAAACCCCACACCTGTTGCCTTGCCGACCCTTTCCCCCCCCCCCCTTCCAATTTTGCTGCCTCAGCTTCATGCCCTTCAGACCTACAATTGCTGGGGCACCCAGTTACCACTTGACCTCTTGCAGCCTGTCACACATACACTATGGCACTCATTCTCGAACACGGATTGTGGGGCTGCATGTCCCACTGGAAGGGGAAGGGGGGAAGTGGGGGAAGGGGCATTGCGGGGGCAGAGTTAGGGCGGGCAGTGGATGGTCTGTGGCTCCGAATGTACAGGGCCGATTTCAATTTCAGCCCTGTACTTCCAGGGCTAGCAGACTGAATGGGGAACTTATTCTACCTCTGAGGTGGAATAAGTTCCCCTAGTTGGCAGGGGACCGCAGTCCTGGGTGGCGGAGGAGGCAGGAGGGGGTAGAGGAGATTCCCTGCAGCCCAACCCTGGCCTTGGGAGGCCAGATTGGGGGTTGGGTTGCGGAGAAAGCAAAATCTGTTTGGTGGCTGGGGATCGTGGCTCCTGAATGGAACCATGGTGCCATGGCAACCAGATGCCATGGCGCCGTGGCTCCATTCAGGAGCCTTGACTGAGTTAGCCGGGCCAGGCCTGTACATGCAGGCTGACTGGAATTGGGGTCCCAGCTGCACGTACAGACCTGGACACGATTCTGATCCCACGGGGCTAGATGTGCCCCGCGGGATCAAAATCCCTTATCTAACTCTGTGCGTCCAGTTCCGACCAGTCGCACAGAGGGTCGGGACATCCAGGATAGAATCGGGCCCACAGCCAATAAATTATATCCACCAAACCTCACCCAACAGGCTCTTGTTTCTCTCTTTCAGCCAGAAAAGCCTCCAATTGTAAGGAATCCATAAATACATACTTAGATCCCTGTAGTATAATTAAACACTTACAGGGATAGTGGACAAAAAATGTGGCCCCAAGGGCCAACACCCTCAGCTTCAAGGCCAAAAAGGCCCTTCTCCCTTCTTCTGTGTGGCCTTGGAGACATCAGGAAATGATTGTACCTTTGCCCCACAAAACAACACTGCCTTAATCTTAAAGTAATTTTTAACCACAAAGTTTTTATCTCTGGATGTTATGGTATCCCGTGACTCCTCAAGAAACTTAGTCAAATCAAGATCCTGCTGGCCATGAAACAAATCAAACCCATCTGAGCAGGGCCGGATTTACCTTGAGTGAGGCCCTACGCCAACAAAAATTGTGGGCCCCCTGCAGGGGCAGCCCAAGGGGGGTGCGGGGCCTCATTTGCATAAGGGGCCTCATTTGCATAAATATTTGCATAATGTTACCATATACTAACTTTTAGTAAACGTGCCTCTTAGAGTGTATGGATAAAGAAAGACTAAAAGATTTCTACATTACTATAATCCAGTGCCAACCCATAGCAAACCCGCCGTATCCTAACAGCACTACCAGGACTCACAAAGCACCATACTCTACCAATCAAAAGGCAACACTGCAAATATTAAACCAATACATTTCAGAGAACAACAATACATGACCTACTGGAGAAAGAGAACAAGTGGCAATGTCAAATAGGAATTATATAAACAGAACACCTCAGCTCAGTTACACATGCAGAACATAGACCATCACCAAACAAGTAATCACAATTTAGAAACAGGAAGACAATTAAACTGGGAATCCCAAAAGCCATACTTGGAATGTACAACACTGTAGAAATAAAACTATACATTAATTTGCTCTTGTACTAAACAAAGCGCAGACGTTAATGATGCACATTTACCAGAGCTGACATATTCCAATTAATAAATTCAAAATAAAGAGATATTTTTCTACCTTTTGTGCATTTTTTTTCAGCTGCAATTGCTCCAGCCACTTTCTTCTGGTTTTTTCGTGTCTTCTGCTAACTCTCCATCGTCTGCTGTCCATTTGTCCTTTCTTCTCTCTTCTAGTTTTTTTTCCATTCTCTCTCTACATCTGCTTTAACATACTAATCTTTCTCCTTTTGCTCTTTCCTCATTCCTATTTCATCCACTCAAATTTTACCCCTCCATCCTCAATCCCCACTTACTCTCCCAATACCCGGCCAATTGTAGATTTTTTTTTATCCCTCCCACACAATATTTTTCCCTTCTCCATTTTACTCTTCCAGCTCCATCCCATTCTAATCCTCCCCCAACATCAGCTCCCTTCTAGTTCCAGCATCCATTCCCTTCTAGTCCCTGCATCAGCCCATTTCCAGTCCTAGCCACCCATCAGCCCATTTCCAGTCCTAGCAACCCCCCAACCCAATACCAGTCCTAGCCCCCCCCATCAGCCCACTTCCAGTCCTAGCCCCCCCCATAGCTCATTACCAGACAGCCCCCATCAGCCCACAGCCCATTATCAGTCTTAACCCCCCCTCATAGCCCATTACCAGTACTAACCCCCCCCCAACAGCCCACAGCCCATTATCAGTCTTAACCCCCCCCAAAGCCCATTACCAGTCCTAACCCCCCCAGCCCATTTCCAGTCCTACCCCTCCCCCCCAATCGGCTCAAGTAAAATGAAATTTTAAAAAAGCAAAACCGCTGGCTGCTACCAAGGCCGCGGCAGCATAGACGGTCCCGCGGGGCCCCCTCTGCCCTGCCGAATCCCTCCCTCTGCGACGGCTTTGAGAGGCGCGAAGGGAGAGTGTCTCCCTCGCGCCTCTGTTAAGCACGCAGGGGCTGATGGGAAATTTCCCATCAGCCCCCCTGTGGGCTTAACAGAGACGCGAGGGAGACACTCTCCCTTCGCGTCTCTCAAAGCCGGCACGGAGGGGCTCAGCCGGGGATTCGGCAGGGCAGAGGGGGCCCCGCAGGACCGTCCATGCTGCTGCGGGAACGTCCATGCTGCCGCGGCAGCTTTTTGTGGGCCCTTGCCAGCTGTGGGCCCTACGCCATGGCGTACATGGCGTATAGGTAAATCCAGCCCTGCATCTGAGTATTCACCTGAGGCCTTCCGCCCAGAAAGATAATAAAGCTTAGAAATACCTATAGAGTCAGCGCCAGCCAAGGCCAGAACCTCTCTAAAGTATTTTTGCATCAAAATCTCTGGTGACAATAAATGGCAAACAGGAAAATTTAAGAAAACAATATTTCTAACCCTAAACATATTTTCATACAATTCCAATTTATGATAAATAGCTAAACTATCCTTAATGTTGGACGCACTAATAGCTTGCAAAGAGAAACACTGATTTTCACACTTAGAAACTTGATTAGACAAAACCCCAACCTTCTCCTCAACCAAATTCAGCTTAGTGAATATCTCATGAGAGAAAGTACACAGTTGAGAAACTGTGAATACAAGAGTTTGTTCTGTCCATGTCTCTACCCTCCAAATGTCCGCAAGGGATATCTGTGCCTCGGACACCTCCTTAGCTTCACATGGGGCAGGAGACCAAGTAACAGGTTTCAGTGTTCCACCCATCTGTGCTGGGCTACTCTGCTGCAACACATCCCCCACAGTGTCTACGATAGGCTGAGAATTAATAAATGGGGGAGGAGGTGGAGAGCAGTGCGAGAGCTCAAGGATGCTCCAGGGGACTGTACAGTCAAAGTCAGAGTCTACTGGCAAATTATCCCCAACATTTATCTTCAAATGCCGATCCATCAGTCCAGTAACATGTTTAGCAGGCACTGGCTTCTTCTTCCGTTTACCCATGGAGTAGTCCCTGAATCCCTGAAGCACAGCAATATTTCTGCTCCTCTTGCGGTCCTCAAAGAGGCTCTCAAGGGGAATATAACGCCCCTTGTATCTTGTCCCTTGGATTATGCTCATGACAAGCACCTACGGCTGCACCTCTCACACAGCTGCTTTTGAGGAGGCTCCCGGTGATGTCGGGACCGCCCGGAGAGCAGCCTGCTTTCTCTGCTCCTTCTCCGGCTGCATTGGTAACCCTCCCCTCTTTCTCCTTTTTAGTTTAATGCCAGAAGTCTGGTTCCACCCTGGTTAAGGTGGAGCCCATCCTTTTGGAAAAGTCACTCCCCCCCCCCCCCATTCCTACTTTTCTCTGAATATTCTCCAGTTGTTAACAAATCTAAACACCTCTTCTTTGCACCATCATCTCATTTATGCACTGAAAACACAGGCTCTGCCTGCCTTTTGTGTGTGACATGGGAAGCATTTATGAAAATACTACTCTGGACGTTTTGGATTTCAACTTTCTATCTAAAAACCTAAATTGGACTTTTAGAATCTCCCTCTCACATATTCCTATGCAGGGCCGTACCAAGTGTGAATCGCGCCCTGTGTGACTTGCACATTGGGCGTGCCTCCCCCCCATACCTCCATCCAGCCACTTTCTGGACGGCGGCGGGAGAGAAGAGGCACGCCCGATGTGCAGTCGCCAGCACTCTAAGCAGATCTGTCCATCTTTGCTCTGACATCATGTCAGAGGAGGGAGAGACCAGACTTGCTTAGAGTGCCACGAGAAGACTTAAGGGGCACATTTCAGCTATCTGCCATTGCCTGCCGCTGCAAAGTGAAGAAAAAGTGGTGGCGGCAGGCAATGGCAGAAGACTGAAATGCGCCTCTTAAGCCTTTGCACACTGTGAGGCCGCACCACTCGCACAGGGCTAGGTACGGTCCTATTCCTATGACATTAGTACCAACATGTACCAAGACAGAAGTCTTCTCCCAGCACTATCTAAAACCTTATCTAATTGGTGCATGAGGTCTACCACTTTTGCACCAAGGTTATTCTCACTTCCACCAGCTAAGGCCATATTTGCCCATTGCTGATTAAATATCCCAGGTATTGAACATCCTGACCTCCCAGAAAACATTTATTGGAGTTATTTTATTTATTTAACAGGTTTTCTATACCGCCTTATTTTAGATTCAAGGCGGTTTACATTGCAACAACAGTGTTTTATTTTGAACAGAGAGATATAACTTGGTAGTTTCAACAGGATTAGCTTTAATTTAGATAAAACTTTGTATCAAGATGTTATAAGCGGTAATGGAATAAGTATTACAGAGTAGTAGTAAATAATAAAGCCCATAGGTAGAAATAATTAATGGTTACATTGTGGTAATATAAGAAGCAAATCTGCATTGTCTTAACATGTGAACAACTGTATATGAGATTATGCTCAGACATACAGAGAAGAAGCAATATTTGAAGCATGAGAGATTATAAGGGCATATGTGGTGGATGTAAGGCTCATCAACCCAGCCTTCTGCAGGCTGGTCAACATGGTTTGTACTTGGGTTAGATGGGTGGGCCAGTCTTTGCTGTAGATGATGATGTCGTGAAGGTATGCAGCTACATACTCCTTGTGCAGTCTCAGTAGTGGTTAAATAGAAACATAGAAACATGACAGCAGAAAAAGACCACCTGGCCTATCTATTCTGCCCTTCCATATCGACTACTACAATAGTCCTCTTCTTTTTTTTTCCTTTTGAGATACTCTGTGTTTGTCCCATGCTTTTTTGAATTCAGATACTGTCCTCATCTCTACCACCTCCACTGGGAGACTATTCCATGCATCTACCACTTTTTCCGTAAAGAAAAATTTCCACATATTACTGAGCCTATCCCCTTTCACCCTCATCCTATGTCCCATCGTAGCAGAGCTTGCTTTCAATTGAAAGAGGCTCTCCTCCTATGCATTTATGCCACGGAGGTATTTAAACGTCTGTATCACATCTCCTCTATCCCGCCTTTCCTCTAATGCAGGCATGTCCAACAGGTAGATCGCGGAGGGGTCAGAGGTAGATCGCCAGCCCCACTTGGCTCCATCTCTCCAGCAGCTCGCTCCATCGCTAGGAGAGAGCTTGTGCCAGCAGGTCATCTGCTGAGGGCTTGCCGCCACTGCTGATCCTTTGCCTGGTTTTTTTCCCTACCTGTGGGAATCTTGCCTGCAGGTGTATTGGGGGCGCTTGTTGTTTTTTGTGCCAATAGTTTGTGGGTACCCCAGGGGGCTGCCGCCCACGCCCCGCAACGAGACACCACAGGCCCGGCGTCATACCTGGTCTCCTGCCTCTCCTGCCCCCGCCCCAACACCCCCTTAGAAGTGTGTTATATACCGGGCGATATCCATTCGCCCAGGCTTTACCTGAATACACTTACTGTATTAGTTGTGTCGTGTGCTGGCCATTGGTTGCTTTATAGTTTGTTTTCATTAAACGTTTTCGGGCAGACACAACAAAGTGTCAAGAATTTGGTGATTTGGCGAGCTTTTCCAATTTGTTCTAACTTGCCTATGCCTTGCCTTCGAATTGGTTCAAACCACTGTGACTTCTGCTTGCCTCTGCAATTTTATTTTACCTAGCCTTTGCGTTGATTCTACACTGTGTGCAGAATTTATTAAATTGCGTGTGGTCGTATTTGAACTTGTTTGGCGGTATTTGATTTTATCTGGTTTGCTGGACAGGTGTTTGAGTTTTTTTGATGATGGTTTGGTGGCATTTGATTATTTGGTGCCAATATGATTTCTTATTTTTACTTTTAGAACTGCATGTGCAGTTTTGGCATCTCCAGTCCTTGCATTGCACATCATGCAGAGGTCTTCAGTTCCTGTTGATCTTTAATACTTTGGGACAGGGACAGTTTTGGACCAGATTCAGCCAGTGTTTATACTAACTTAGCAGATTTGGCCTTCTTACATCCAGCCACCCCAATATAACGAAGATAAGTGTTCCAAAGAAGAGCAAAACCTACCACTTTCATGATGAATGGGAAATGGGAAATGGACTACTTCTTCCTCATGGTGAAAGACAAGTGTTGTTGTCTAATTTGTAACGCCCCAGTATCCTTGCCCAAAAAGGGTAATCTGGAACGTCATTATAAGGCTCTGCATAGCAATAAGTTTGATGTTGTTTTTCCACCCAAAGGTGAAATTCGTAAACTGAAGCTCAAAGAACTTAAATCGAGATTGGCTACTCAGCAACAGTTGATGGCGAAGTCAAGGTCACATTTGGTCAATGCAACCATAGCATCCTTCAAGGTCAGAAACCTGATCGCAAAGAAATGCAAACCTTTCACTGAAGGGGAATTTGTAAAAATTGTTTCTTGAAGCAGCTGACAATCTTTTTGAAGTATTTAAAAATTAGAAAGAGATCATAGCTGCTATTCAAGATGTACAATTGTCAAGAAACACCATTGTGCGGCGAATAGAAAAGATGTGTGGAGACACAACTGAACAATTGTTGGAGGATGTTTCAAATTGTGTTGCTTTTCTCACTCCAACTGGATGATCTACAGACATAAGAGACATAGCCCAGTTACTAGTCTTTATCCGGATGGTTTCTGAAGACTTCAGTGTTAAAGAACTACTACTTGGAATGATTTCTTTAAAAGGGAGAACAGCCAGTCAGGAAATATTTAGTTCTTTCCATTCTTTTGTGACAAAGTGTAATCTTCCATTGCATAGACTTGTTTCCATCACTACTGATGGAGCAAGAGCAATGACAGGTGAAGTTAGCGGTTTCATAGCCCTCTGTAGACAGCATGACGACTTCCCAGACTTCCTTTCTTACCGCTGCATCATTCACCAGCAAGTTTTGGCAAGCAAGAGACTCAGTACAAAGACTGTCGTGGACATCACTTTCAAAATTGTAAATTCAGTTTGTGGAAGATCACTTCAAAGACGACTTTTCAATCTTACTCTTGATGAAGGGGCAGCAGAAATCATTTTGCACACAGATGTAACTAAGTAAGCCCAAATTTCTGCAAAGATTTTGTGATTTGCTGAATGAAATAAGAAGTTTTTTGAAGGAGAGGGGAGATAACCAAGCAGAGTTGGAAGATGAGGAGTGGTTATGTGATCTGGCATTTCTCGCTGACTTTACAGGCGAACTAAGTGATATGAACCTTGAACTATAAGGCAAAAGCAAATGCATTGGCGAGATGAGTACAGTTTCATCCTACAAGAGCAAATTTGAGCTAATGATGACTGACCTTGCAAATAACACTTTTGAACATTTTCCTAATACGCAGGACCATCTGGGACAATATCCAAATTTTGTTTTTCAGAATGAGAAGTATGTGACAGAAATATGTTCTGTTATCTAGGAATTTGAAAATAGATTCTGTGACTTCCAAAAAATTGGAACAGTTGTGGAGTACTTGTCATACCCATTCAAAGTAGATGTGGACATTAAAGAAACTGCAGCTGCTATTAGTAAAAATTACCTATCGAACAAGCTATCTCTTGAAAATGAAATATTAACCCTTAAAAATGACATTTTTCTCAAGACCCGTGCTGAGCAAGAATCGTTTTGGAAGCTAGTGCCTAGAGACAAATTTCCCAACTTGAGTAGATGCAATGAAGCTGTACACTCCTGTTTCGGTTCAACTTATTTGTGTGAATCTGCGTTTTCCCATCTGAAAATGACAGAGTACACATCGTTCCAGCACGACAGATGAACATCTCCAGGATTCCCTGAGACTGGCCCTCACACAATATTCACCCAACTTCAAAAAGCTGGTGGATGAAATGCAGGCTCAGACGTCTCACTAATGAGCAAGAGTGAAATATTAAAGATTGTGCAAGATCAGTCTGGATCAATACTAGACCTAAATTTAACACAAATTACTCAATAAAAGTTAAAGAAAGTTATTACTCAATAAAACTTTAAGAAAAAAATTTACTTTCCATTCCCCCTCGCAGTTCTTACTGGATCTTCGTCTTTGTTTTGTTTTTGCTTAATTTGCTTAACAGCTGATCAAATCCAAGTAAATGACAGAAGGTTCATTAAAAATGGGTGGTGGGATCCTCCAACTTTATTGGGTTAAAATTTAATTTGAAACTAATTTGAAACTTAATTTTCATGGTGGTAGATCACCTGCACTTTTGGCCAAAAAAAGTAGATCACGACCTGTTCGAAGTTGGACATGCCTGCTCTAATGTATATATATTAAGATCCAAAAACTGCTCCAATAGCACAAGCTTGACTATCTCAGGCCCAGTTTTTCCCTCTAGTTGCAGCCACTTCCATATGAGAACCTTCAACCGAAAAAAGAGAGCCCTTGGAATTCCTCTATCTGGAGCCCCCTTTCTGAATCGCTGTGGTAGGCCTCAGGGATACTGCTAGCCTGTTCCAGTATGGCGGCCTTGATAGTTGCATATATAGCTTGTCCATCTGGGTTCGTATCCTGGAATGCAGTATGACTGTTGCCCATCACAGATTCCCCAAATAGGTAGTCCATGTTGCCTCAGGCCACCAGCCATGTGGGCAGTTCATTCAAAGTTCTCAAAAAAAATGGTCCAGTTCATCTTCTGCCATCATTTTAAGAAGTGCGTGAGCTGGAGAGTGGAGTTGTGCTCTCTACAGGGCCTTGGTCAAATGAGCTAGGGAACTCTTCTGTAGTTCCCCTCATGTTTGAATAAGATCCTATATCTGCTGCTGCTGTTGTTGCTGCCCTTCCAGCAGGGCATGTTGAAAACTGCTGCTGATATTGTTGCTGTTGTGGCTGATACTGTCACTATTGCTGACCTTCTGCCAGAATCTGGAGGAGCCACTCCTTGTCACTATTCTCTTAAAACACCACCACAGCTTCCTTTTCTGCTGCTGAGTTAACCCTGCAGTATTCCAGGTCCAACAAACTTTTAGTTGCCTCTAGTGGAACAATAAGGCCTGCCTGTCCGGCACAGATTATACCTTCTTCAAGCTCCCTTACTAGGGTAAATGTAACCCTCTTAGCCCATACAAAGAAACAAAAAAAATCCTGATCTGCTGTAGAGGCCCAGCCCTGGAGGGACATGGACTTGCCCTCAGTCAAATGGTTAGAGGAAATCTCCAAGCTGCCAGCATATGTAGGAATGTGGCATGTGGTGAGAGGGATTTTCTTTCAAACATAGGCTGGACAGCAGTTCAGGGAAAACAAAAGCAGTTTTTATTCTGTCCCAGCTTATTAAATCTCCATAACGCACAACACAGAACAGACAGAAGTTCAGGGGAAACAAAATCAGCTGTACTTCTCTCCCAGCTTGTTAAATCTCCACAAGCTGGTTCTCTCAGCCCTTCTTCCAGCCCCAGTTAAAATTCCTACCTCAGAACTCCTTTGCACATCTTGTCTTGGAAAGACTTCTGGTTCCAGAGACCTCTCTGTCTCCTGTTGAGGTCTTAATCTTTCCCTGTGAGACATGCGCTTCCAGCCATGAACTCTGGGTTGTAGACTCTCTTAAGACTGTTGATACTCCCTTTGGAGAGGGACAGGTAATATTCTATAAACCTCTTCACATAGTGGAATTGGAATACCTGGGAAATTCTCTGTTGGGATATCTTCACTGGGATAACAGACAACTTTGTAGAGACACCCCTCTGGTTTGACCATTCGGGAATAAGTTCATAAAGGATTTTTCACAATGAAAATTCTATGTGCATGTCAAATGCCTCCTATAAAATGATCCCATTCATAAAAGAATGTGAAGTGACAAGAAGGTGCTTACCTTTATCCTACCCAATGGTAAGCATGTTTGGGAGAGGAATTTGGGTGAAGCATGCGGGTAGTCAAAAAGCACGTTTGCATGAGTCAGTATTTAAATGCCATGGTCAATGCTTTTTTAATGCTGGCTGTGGTGTTTAAATTATGTTTATGTTTATTTATAGAAACATAGAAAAATGATGACAGAAAAAGACCACATGGCTTATCTAGTCTGTCCTTCCATATCAACAACTACAACAGTCCCCTTTTTTTCCTTTAGAGATCCTCTGTGTTTGTCCCATGCTTTTTTGAATTCAGATTCTGTCCTCATCTCTACCACCTCCACTGGGAGATTATTCCATGGATCCACCACTCTTTCCATAAAGAAATATTTCCGCATATCACTCCTGATCTATCCCCTTTCACCCTCATCCCATGTCCCCTTGTAGCAGAACTTGCTTTCAATCGAAAGAGGCTCTCCCCCTGTTCATTTATGCCACAGAGGTATATAAACATCTCAATCATATCACCTCTATCCCGCCTTTCCTCTAAGGTGTACATATTAAGATCCTTAAGTCTGTCCACATAAGCTTTATAATGAAGACCACTAACCATTTTAATAGCCACCCTCTGTACTGACTCCATCCTGTTTATATCCTTTTGAAGGTGCGGTCTCCAAAATTGCACACAATACTTCAAATGAGTCCGCACCAAAGACTTATACAGAGGCACAATCACCTTCTTTTTTCTGCTAGCCATTCCTCTCTGTATGCAACTTCTAGCTTTTGCTATCACCTTTTCTACCTGTTTATCCACTTTAAGGTCATCAGGCACAACCATGCCTAGGTCCCACTCTTCTTTAGTGGACAAAAGTACCTCACCCCTATACTATATTGCTCCCTTGGATTGCTGCAGCCCAAATGCATGACCATGCATTTTTTAACATTAAATCCCAGCTGCCAAATTCTAGCCATTCTTCAAGCTTATCTAGATCCCTCCTCATGTTATCTACACCTTCCTGGGTGTCTACTCTATTGCAGATTTTGGTATCATCCGCAAAGAGGCAAATCTTACCTGACAGCCCTTCCGCTATATCACTACAACGATGTTAAAAAGAATCGGACCAAGGACAGATCCTTGGGGCACACCACTGATAACTTCCTTCTCCTCAGAGTGAGCTCCATTTACCTGTACTCTTTGTCGCCTCCCACTCAACCAATTTCTAACTCAAACTAACTTTAGGGTCCATCCCTAGAGTGCTCAGTTTGTTTATAAGTCACCTGTGAGGAACAGTGTCAAAGGCTTTACTGAAATCTATATACACCCCATCTAGGGCTCTCCCTCGGTCCAACTCCTTGGTCACCTAGTCAAAGAAATCAATCAGATTTGTCTGACAAGACCTGCCTCTGGTGAATCCATGCTGCCTCGGATCCTGTAATCTGCTGGACTCCAGAAACCTCACTATTTTCTCTTTCAGCAGTGTTTTCAATAATTTACTCACCACTGAATTTAAACTAATCCGCCTGTAGTTTTCAACCACGTCCTTACTTCCGCTTTTGTGTAAAGGCACCACATGAGCCTCACTCCAGTCCTTTGGCACCACTCCCAACTCCAATAAGGCATTGAAAAGGTCTGTCAGTTGAGCAGCTATAACCAGGTAGCAGGGTGGTGTACAATGTAATACAAAAAGAAAATAAGAAAGTATGAAAAGAACATCAATATCTGGATAGGAAAGTGACAGTCACATGACAACATAAACAGATAGTGGGAGATAGAAGGGAGCTAGGATTCTGGGAGAGAAAGGTTAAAGGCCATTTGGGTCTTTAAGAGGGATTTGAATTTGACATAGGAAGGCTCCAGGTGCAAGGTCACGGGCAAGGAGTTCCAGACGGGACCAAGAAAGTAGAGGGCTGAGGTGCAGGTTGATTCTAGACGGGCAGCAGAGGGAGGGGGAAGGTAGAGGCAGTTTGCATGGATATTCCAAAGAACATGGGGGAGGCATTGAAGTGTAGATGATCCAAGTTGTATCTGGGGGTATTGGTATAGACAGTCCTGTGAGTAACAGTAAGGAGCTGTACTGAGGGCGGAAACGTAGGGGAAGCCAGTGAAGTCAGATGAGAAGTGGAGTGATGTGGTCGAATCATGTAGCATGGGCAATAATATGTGCAGCTGTGTTTTGAACCAATTGTAACCATTGAATCTGGTACTGAGGAAGGCTAGAACATAAGAATATAAGATATGCCATACTGGGTCAGACCAAGGTCCATCAAGCCCAATATCCTGTTTCCAGCAGTGGCCAATCTAGGTCATACGTACCTAGCAGTTTTCTCAAAAGACACAGGTTCCACAATGCTGGGTAAAGCATTGTACTGGGTCAAGCATTGATATCCTGGGTCCCTTCTTAATAATGGTTTATGGACCTTTCCTCCAGGAACTTGTCCAAACCTTTTTTAAACCCAGCTACACTAACAGCCTTTACTACATCCTCCGGTAAAAAATTCCAGAGTTTGATTACACGTTGAGTGAAAAAATATTTTCTTTTATTAGTCTTAAATAGTTTACACTGTAGCTTCATTGCATATCCCCTAGTCTTTCTATATTCTGATAACGTAAACAAGCGATCTATGTTTACCCATTCCACTCAGTTCATTAATTTATAGACTTCTATCATATCTCCCCTCAGCCATCTCTTTTCCAGGTTAAAGAGCCCTAACCTTTTTAGCCTTTCTTCATAGGAGTATCCTTCCATCCCCTTTACCATTTTTGTGGCTCTTCTCTGAACCTTTTCTAATAACGCTATATCCTTAAGATATGGCGACCAGAATTTGTGATAAGGAAGCTTATCATAGCTCAGGAAGGAGCTATAGTAAAGGTGAAGTGACTCTGAACAAGCAACCTGTCAGTTCTGGTAGAAATAAGAAAACAGAATTTTTCCATAAAAGACTACCAGTCCCAGAATGCACCAGGTTTCCAACAGCCATTAGAGGAGCTGAAGTGGGGAAACGTGTGTTCAATCAAGAGGGCTATGAGGTAATCCCCAAGCACTCATCTCAAAGGGCAGGGCCTGATTCAGCACAGCTGCGCTGTGCTAGGGTGGAGCACTCATCTAAGCAGAATAAAGGTAGAGTGTATTCTACAGAGAATCATCCTTATCTTGATCAGCTTGGAGATCCTCAGCTTGGACATCTTCATCCTCTGGAGGATCATCATCAGAAGCAGAAGCCAGAGTGGACGGAGAGAGGGCAAGAAACCCTTTGTAAGAAAGAAGAGAAAAGCTTTTGGGAGGTCTAAAGGAGTCCAGAGCAGTACGTATACTGGGAGACATTCAAAAGGCAAGCTTACACCATTGGACTGGGGAAAGCCAGAGGAATGGTGCTGCAGGGCTAGAAATCTCCAGACGGTACCTGTGAGGGAGACGGCTGCACTTGGAAGGGACCCTAAGACCCGTGCCAGAAGTTATGTGAAGAGAGACCCAGTGTCCAGGGATCTGGATTGGAAGGCTGGACATAAGAACTGGACTACATACTGGCCAGGCTATTTAGAGAGGAACTCTAACAGCAATGGAAGCTCAGGTATGAACACTGATCTATGCCCTAGCTATAACCTTGAAAGACAGCAGGGAAACAAGTATTCTGCTGAGAGTGCTCCAATGAGAAATTCCTCTGTGCCAATCCATGATATTGAACCCATGATTGTTGAAGAAGGGGGGAGAAGTCTTAGATACAGGCTGTGAATACATGGATTGCTCTCTGTCTAAACTCCTTTGGTAATTTACTGTTACAAAGTACAACAACCATCACAAAGAAATACAAACTTGTTCTTTAATCTACTCAGAAAAGCTCCTGAGTAGGATTTTGAGCCACACAGTAGAAAGCAAGCCAGCTAAGGGGTTTCAGCTGGGTAACTGCTAGCAATTGAGCCTTACCTAATTGCTTGTGAGCTCTGAGGAAATCACTTCTGAGTCTGTGTGAAGATATAAGAAGTTAACCTGAAAAGAACAGTTTTTCCCTACTTTGTGGGTTTTGTTTGTTGATTAAAGCACTGCTAAGAAAATATTAACTAGAGCCTACAGAAAAGACCAGTTTGTTACCAACCAGGTCTTTATTCTTTTGATTTGATTGCCTGACAAGTTCAACTATTGTTTTCCTGATTTTGTTTTTCTAAGTTTAACACTGAAAGCAAGTATCCTGTTTTATGTGCTACCAAGCATATCTGTGTTGGGAGAAATAACCCCATAAATAAATATCTTATTGGCTTTACACTCAAGCACAACTAATTATTGTGAGCGGCTGTGTCTGGTGTGAATGGACTGCATTTCCCACAATCCCTTGCAAATCATATTGATATATGCCTTTGCCAAGACTGTGAACATTCTCACCCAGGCAGCCGTCTGACAAATTGTACACAATATTCAAGGTGCGGTCTCACCATGGAACGATATAGAGGCATTATAATATCTTTCATTTTATTCTCCATTCCTTTCCTTATGATACATGGTATTCTATTTGCTCTCTTGGCTGCCGCTGCACACTGGGCTGAGTGTTTTAACATGGTATCCACAATGACACCTAAATCTTTTTCCTGGGTGGTGGTTCCTAATGTGGAACCTTGCATCGTGTAACCATAGTTTGGGTTGTTCTTCCCTAGGTGCATAACTTTGCACTTGTCCACATTAAATTTCATCTGCCATTTTGATGCCCAGTCTTCCAATTTATCAAGATCCTCTTGCAATTTTCCACAATCCTCTTGGGTTTTAACAACTTTAAATAGTTTTGTGTCATCTGCAAATTTGATAACCTCACTCGTTATTCCACTTTCCAGGTCATTTATGAATGTCAAAAAGCAGCGGACCCAGCACAGATCCCTGAGGTACAACACTATTCACCTTTCTCCATTGGGAAAATTGGCCATTTAGCCCTACCCTCTGCTTTCTATCTTTTAACCAGTTCCTGATCCACAGTAGTACACTGCCTCCTATCCCATGGCTCTTTAGTTTTGCCAAAGGTCTCTGATGAGGGACCTTGTCAAAGGCTTTCTGAAAGTCCAGATACACTATATCAACTGACTCACCTTTGTCCACCTGTTTATTCACACCTTCAAAAAAACATAACAAATTAGTAAGACAAGATCATCCTTGTCTAAAGCCATGTTGGCTCTCTCCCATTAGGCCATGACTATCTACATGCTGAGTAATTTTATTCTTTATGATTGTTTCTACCATTTTTCCCGGTACTGATGTTAGGCTCACCGGTCTGTAGTTTCCCGGATCACCCCTATAACCCTTTACATTGATGATCCTCCAATCTTCAGGTATTAGAGATGATTTTAATGATAGTTCACAGATTACTAATAGAAGGTCTGCAATCTCATATTTCAGTTCTTTCAACACCCTTGGATGTATACCATCCGGCCCAGGTGATTTGCTACTCTTCAGTTTATCTAATAGTTGTAATACATCTTCCCAATGTATCGATATTTCCTTCAATTCTTCCGCACCTTTAAATACCACTTCAGTCATGGCTAACAACCCTACATCTTCCTCAGTAAAGACCGAAGTAAAGAATTCATTCAGTCTCTCCGCTATCGCCTTGTTGTCTCTTAGGGGTCTGTTTACTAAAGGCCGGTGGTGTGCGGTCCGCGGTGCAGAGCGGGTGCCGTAGAAGGAGTGGGCGTTCCGTCGGGAAGCTGTGAGTGACAGATGCGCGAAGGTGCGCGGCGCCCGTGTGGTTAGTGCCCTGTGCAATTAACGAGGTTGATCTGTGCACATGGGACACACTGCTCACGGATTTGGGCTTTCCAGTATTGTGCTGCACATTGCTGACGGAAACGGTTTCCTTTCCCTTCCCAGCACCTCTAACGCGACTGTTGGACTCGCGGTATATTTCTTTGGAGATTCGGGCACGCTCCTGTGCGGCGAGTCTCCCCCCTCCCACATTCCGCCCACTGACCCCGTCTCTCCGCCCCTAGGGGGCCTTCCTCCGCCCTCATTTCTCCTTTCCACGCCTGTTTCGCACATTACCGTCCCGCAAATGTGCGCGTTGTCGGCGCACGCTTGCGGGACCCGTTAATGTGCCGCGCACTCGTACGGGGCGCTTAAGAGCACTTAAATACCTCTTTTAGAGCGCTCATGTGCGCCCCGTACAAGTGCGCCGTTTAGTAAACAGACCCCTTAGTGTCCCTTTAACTCCTCTATCATCTAATGGACCAACTGACTCTCTCACAGGTTTTTTGCTACAAATGTACTTGAAAAAATCTGTATTTCGCGTTTTTGCTTCTGCAGCAAGCTTCTTCTCAAATTCTCCCTTTGCCTGCTTTATCAATGTCTTGCATTTAACTTGCCAGTGCTTGTGCTGTTTCCAGATTTCGTTGTATGGCTCTTTTTTCCATTTCCTGAAAGATGCTTTTTTGGCAACAGCCTCTCTGACCTCACCTTTAAACCATGCTGGCAGTTTTTTGGACTTCCTTCCATTTTTCTTAAAGTGTGGAATACAGCTGGTCTGGGCTTCCAAGATAGTATTTTTCAACAACACCCAAGCTTGATGTAAGTCTTTAACCTTTGCAACTGCTCCTTTTAGTTTTTTCTTAACTATTTTCCTCATTTTATCATAGTCTCTCTTTCAAAAGTTAAAAGGTAGTACTGCGGATTTCCTCACTATCCCTCCTCCACTAATTAAATCAAAGGCGATCATGCTATGATCACTATTGCCAAGTGGCCCCAACACCCTTATCTCTTGCACTATATCTGGTCTTCCACTAAGGACTAGGTCTAATATGGCTTCCCCTCTGGTCGGTTCATGAACCAGCTGCTCCAAGAAGCAGTCATTTATGTCATCTAGGAACTTTATCTCCCTAGGATGTCCTGCCGTGACACTGACCCAGTCGATACCGGGGTAATTGAAATCACCCATTATTACTGCGCTGTAACGTTTGTTAGCTTCCTTGATTTCTTTGAGCATTTCATCATCCATTTGTTCATTTTGGCCAGGCGGTCGATAGTACACCCCCACTGCCATCGCCTTCCCCTTTTTATATGGAATTTCAATCCATAGAGATTCTACAGCAAATTTTATTTCCTGCAAAACTTTAATCCTTTCTGACTCAATGCCCTCTCTAACATAGAGCGCAACCCCTCCACCAATTTGATCAGCTCTATCATTACGATATAGTTTGTACCCAGGAATCAGTGTCCCACTGGTTGTCCTCCTTCCACCATGTCTCTGATATTCCAATCATATCTAACCTCTCATTTAGTGATATATATTCTAACTCTCCCATCTTATTTTTTAGACTTCTAGCATTTGCATACAAGCATTTTAGAGACTGTATTTTATTCATATTAATTTGGCTATTGGTAGACATGGGTAATTTGGAATCTTTAAGCTCTGTCTGCTCCATACTCGAGGGCATTTGGGCTACTTTACTCTTTTTTGGAACCTCTCTGCTTTTGGAAGTATCCTTCAAGGATACATTCTTCCGAACCATCCGCTCTTGGGCGACTGTCGGCTTTCCCCTATTATCTAGTTTAAAAGCTGCTCTATCTCCTTTTTAAAGGTTAATGCCAGCAGTCTGGTTCCATCCCGGTTAAGGTGAAGCCCATCCCTTCGGAAGAGCCCCTCCTTTCCCCAGAATGTTCCCCAGTTCCTAAAAATCCAAAACCCTCATCTCTGCACCATTGTCTCATCCACCCATTGAGACTCCGGGGCTCTGCCTGCCTTTTGGGTCCTGCAAGGGGAATGCGAAGCATTTCGGAGAACGCTACCCTGGAAGTTCTGGATTTCAACTTCCTACCTAAAAGCCGAAATTTAGCCTCCAGAACCTCCCTACCACATTTTCCTTTGTCATTGGTACCGACATGTACCAAGACAGCAGACTCCTCCCCAGCACTATCTAGGCTAAGAAGAACCATGATGCAATAGTCAAGTCTAGACAAAACCAAGGCAAGGAGAAGGGAAGTGAGAGATGAAGGTGAGAAAAAAAGCCGAATGGTGTGGATACAATGAAGAAAGAAAAAAGAACGCTGAATCAAGGAAGAAATGTGTGCATGGAAAGTGAGAGAGAAGACTATGATGACCCCAAGATAGTAGAAGGAGGATGTCATGGGAATCAGGCTAGATGGAAAAGAGGAGGCCAGAATGGTCAGGGAAGCTGAAGCAGGGAACCAAATGGCCATGGACTTGGAGGCATTTAAGTGAAGAAAATTGTTTTTGCCAGCAAAAAAAAATATGAGCAAATCAGGTATTAAGGGAGGAAATATTAGGATCAGTGGGACTAGTATGGTGGAGTAAAATGATGTTGTCAGCGTAGTAATAGGCTGAAATTCCTGACTGCTGGATAAGGAGTGTCAAGGGAATGAGAAAAATATTGAAAAGTAATGGTGCAAGAACGGAGCCTTGAGGGACACCACAAATGAGGGGAATGAATGGAGAAGAAGTGGAAGAGGGACCATCTAACACAGAGAAGGAGAGCTGGTGAAGAAAGGAGCAGAACCAGCAATGAACAGAGCCGTGAATACCCAGTGAATGCAGCCGATCAAGAAGAGTAACATGGTCCACCAGATCAAAGGCAGAAGAGAGATACAAAGAAAAAGCTAGAGATCTATCACCCTGATCATACTGTGTCCTGTTGAAAGCCAGACTGGCAAGGATGGAGTGCATGGGTTGATTCTAGGTGGGAGGTGAGGCGAGCAAAGTCTAGTTTCTCGAGGATTTTGGAGAGAAAAGGAAGAGTTGAGACTGGGTGGTAATGGGCAGGGATAATGGGATCCAAAGAGAGGCTTTTCAGAAGCAGTCTAACCAAGGCCCGCTTCCAGTGAGAAGGTACCTGAAGAGAGGCTGTTATTAAAAATGGACAGGATCAGAGGGAGACGTGTAAGACATGGCTCAGTGAGCCAAGCAGAGGGCACAGGGTCAGAAGGATGGGTGATTTTATGTGAAGTCGACAGAGTAGTGTACAATCCAGTGGCAGAGATGGGCTGAAAGCTTGTCCAGGTGTGAGTATGAACAGGGGAGGGGTAAGGGGAGGTAATAGGAGGTGATGAGACAGGAACAAATGGAGATAGTGGTGGCAGGCAATTAACAAAAGATAGCTCTCAGAGAAAGAACCTTGTTCTGAAAGAAGCAGACAAGAATGTCTGGAGCAGGAGAGACAGAGGAGGTAGAATGTGGATCAGTAGACAAAGATGAGAGACTACTGAGGACTGAGTATAACTGATGGGAGGAGCTGGAAGCAGAAGAAATCAGATTATCATAGTAAGAATGTTTTGCAGACAAAAGCTGCAAATGATAAGTGTGATGTGTGTCTTTGTATCGGGCCAGGGCTGCAATAGAGGGATGCTTCCTCCAACAGCACTCAGCATGGCATAGGTGACGTTGGCAGAGACGCAGGCCAAAGTGGTACCAAGTTTGAGAGCACTTAATACTCTTATACCGAGGCCACAAAGGGGCCATATTGTCCAGAGCTGATGAAAGGGTGGTATGCCAGAGGTCAACTTGAGGGGCTACAGGGAGTGTAGTGAAGTCAGTTGAAAAGAGGGCATCTGCCAAAGGAAAGAGCTCAAGGGTATTGGAGGAATAAGCATGGGTCATGGCTAGATGAGGGGGAGGAGAAGAGTGGTAGGGCCTGAGGGATTGGTAAAGAGAAGAGAATGGACAGATGATCAGACCAAGGGAGGGTCAAAGAGGATAATGTGGTTGGAGGATGCGGCAAATTAGGAGAAGACAAGATGAAGTCCAGCGTGTGACCCGTCACATGGGTTGAAAAGACACATGCTGCATAAAAGAGAGGTCCTGGAATAAGGCACAAAGAACCCAATCTCAAGAGGAGGAGGGGAAGTCGAAATGAATATTGAAGTCTCCTAGGATAAGGAGGTGAGGGTAGCAGAGGGCAGCTTCCGACATGATAAAGAGAAGGGAGTCCCAGAGATCCGAAGTGAGTGAAGGGGGTGCATATATTAAAAGACGGTGAAGAGGAGGGGAAAGGTCCATACAGAGCAGGAGAATTTCAGGATAGGAAAAGGTGCTGGAGGATATTTCAGAGACAGGAAGAGAGGATCAGACAAGGGCTGCCACCCCACTCCCACTGCATCCACACCAAGAAGTGGAGAAGGCCATGAAGTTGGTTAGAAGGCAGTGATTGAGAAGTGGCTCCTCTCCTTCCCTCAACCATGTCTCTGTAAGAAAAAGGACTCCTAAGTGCTGGGAAGATAAGTTTTTGATGAGAAGGGACTTGGAACAAACAGATCTACAACTTAGAAGAGCTGCAGAGATAGCAGGGATGGGCAATGGACAGGATGGAAGCGAAGACAAAGGTAACCAACCGATCAATTGGGCAGATGATGAGACTACTGGGACAATGGCCGTGGGAAACATCGGCATCTATGATCTGCCTAATGGGACACCCACCCCAAAAGACTAGGGTGGAACACATCATCAGCCTGAAAGAACAGGAGACACAACCAATCAGCATCAATACAGAGAGCATAGCAGACATGCAATAGGTGAGAGAACCAGAACTCCGCAGGTGCCTTCTTTATATTGGACCTCAGGATATGTTTTCCATGGTTTCTCTGGCTCATTGTGGTCCATGCCTAAGGGCCCTCTGGCGAGGCCCTCAGGTGCAGGCCCACCAGGCACATGCACACCTTTCTGTAGCACTGATATAGCATAGTTACTCACCTGTAACAGGTATTCTCCAGGGACAGCAGGAATCAGTCCTCACTTATGGGTGACGTCAGCACTGACGGAGCCCGCGCGGAGCAATTCCTCAGCTTTCAAAGAAAGCCTTTTGGATTGCTACCACGCATGCATGGTCCTCTTCCCACCCAAGGGTGCCATCTTGCTCAGTCAGGTCCCTTAGCTTGAGCCCTACCAAGCAGATGGCAAGGGAAGGACAAAAATTCAGCAACTCATCAGGGGAGGCAGGAGGGTAGTGAGGACTGATTTCTGCTGTCCCTGGAGAACACCTGTTAAAGGTGAGTAACTACACTTTCTCCAGGAACAAGCAGGAATTCAGTCCTCACTTATGGGACTCTCTAGCTACAGGCTACCGAACCTGTAACCAAAAAATGCCTCTGCGAGGCTGTAAGCAGAAGCCAAAGCCCGAAGGAGCCCGAGTCCTTGGGTCCTCGTGGTGAAACCCTCGGTAGCCATGAAGAAGGGTCAGAGGGCAGGAATTGCTTATACCCAAAACAGATTATGGAGTAAAGCCTGGCCAAAGGTCCTGTCCCAGTGGGACTCCCTCTCCAGGCAGTAGTGGACGGTGAAGGTATTCGTAGAAGACCAGGTTGCTGCCTGGCAGATGTCCATCATGGGCACAGAGCATAGCGAGACCACCGTGGCCGCTTTGGCTCGGACCCCATGTACAGTGACTCGACAATCCAGAGGGGCGCTTGCTTTCGCATGAGCGAACGTGATGCAGTCCGCCACCCAAACAGAGGGTGCGCTTGGGGACTGCTTGTCCATGCCTATTGGGATCGTAGGTCACGAAGAGCCGGTCAGACTTGCAATGAGTCTGGGTACGCTGCAAGTAGAAGGCGAGGGCCCGCTTTCAATCAAGGGTGAGGAGAGTCACCGACGCCTGATCAGCATGGGGCCTCGGGAAGAAGGTCAGGAGCACTATCGCTTGGTTGAGATGAAAGGCCGACACAACCTTGGATAAGAACTTAGGATGCGTCCGGAGGACCACCCTGTTCCGATGAAACCTGGTATAAGGGGTGCCAGCCATGAGCACCTGAAGCTCACTGACTTGGCAAGCCGAGGTCAGTGCCACAAGGAAGGCCACATCCCAGGACAAGTGCCGGAGCAAACACATCACCATCGGCTCGAAGGGTGGACGAGTGAGCTGCGTGAGCACCATGTTGAAGTCCCATTCTACCGGAGGGGGACGGATGGGCAGCTTGGATAACAGAAGGCCCCGTATGAAGCGGGAGACTAGTGGTTGCCCTGAGAAAGGCTTCCCCTCAATAGGGAGATGATTAGCCGATATGGCGCTCAGATGAACTCTAACAAAGTTCGACTTCTGCCCTTCCCTCGAGAGGTGGAGAAGGTACTGGAGAACCTACCGAACCGGGCATGAGAAGGGGTCGATCTGGGGCTCTGAGCACCAGATGGAGAAGCGTTTCCACTTAAAGGCATAGGCTTGCCTAGTGGAGTCCTTCCTCAAGGCAAGGAGGATTTCCTTGACCTCCTCCAGAAGGGCCAGAGAGGCTAGACAGACCCGTTCAGCCGCCAGGCCATGAGGGATAGGGAGGTTACATTTGGGTGTAGTACCTGAACCTCCTCCTGTGTCAGCAAGTCCCTGGCAGAGCCCAGGGGAATCGGAGGCTCTGATGACAGCCGGAGTAGGAGTGGGAACCAAGGCTGCCGAGGCCATGAGAATCAGCGATGCCCCATCCCGTTGAGCCTTGAACAGGGTCCTCACAATGAGGGGGAAAGGAGGGAATGCATAGAGAAGGCTGGAAGACCAGCCCAGGAGAAATGCATTGGGGCCCTCCCTGCCCGGGTGTGGCACCGGGCCGCAGAAGTGGAGGAGTTGCGTATTCTGAGGGCTGACAAAGAGGTCTATCGCTGGAGTGCCCCAGCATAAAAACAGCCAGCCTGCCACATTGGAATCGAGGTGTCACTCTTGAGGGCGAAGGATTCTGCTGAGCCTGTCCGCCAGGCCATTCTCCTGCCCCGAGAGATACGTCACCTTGAGGGACATCCTCCACCAGGCACCAAAAGAGCAGATGAGGACTGCTTCCCTGAAGAGGGAACACAACCCTGTGCCCCCCTCCTTGTTGATATAGAACATCGCTACACAGTTGTCGGTCTGAATCAGAACCGACTTCCCACTGAGGACATTCTCGAAGGCCCTCAGGGCCCACCGGATGGCCCGGAGCTCGAGCAGGTTTATCTGCTGTTGAGCCTCCACCGGCAACCACTGTCCCTGTGTGCAGAGAGACCCACAATGGGCTCCCCACCCTAACAGGAAAGCAGTTGTGGGGGCTGGAAGGGAAACCCCCGCAGGAGGTTGTGGGGGTTTTGCCACCAGTTCAGGAACAAGCAGAGGTTGGGAAGAACCCTCATGGTGTCCCTGAGGTGTCAGAGAGACTGGCTCCATTTGGGTGCTGAGCCACCACTGAGCCGTCCGCATGTGCAGGCAGGAGTGAGGGATCACATGCACGGTCGAGGCCATGTGGCCCAGGAGACATATCATGGACCGAGCGGTGACCTGATGAGCGCTCTGGATGTGTGCCGCCAAAGCCTGGAGGCAGGTGAAGCGATCCACTGGCAAGAAGGCAATGGCCTGCCGAGTATCAAGGCACGCCCCAATGAACTCGAGAGCCTGTGTCGTCTCGAAGTGAGACTTTGGGTAGTTGACCAAGAACCCCAAACTCTCCAAGAAAAGGACAGTGCGCGACATCACTTGCCGGGCCTCCTCGACAGTGGAGCCCGTAACGAGCCAGTCGTCGAGGTAGGGAAACACCGACATGCCCCGGCACCAAAGGTGAGTGGCGACCACGACGAGACACTTCGTGAAGACCCGTGGGGCGGATGAAAGGCCAAAGGGGAGCTCTCTGTACTGGAAGTGCTCTCCCTGCACCCTGAAATGCAGGTACTGCCTGTGTTAGGGGGGGATCAGAATATAGGCATAAGCGTCCTTTAGATCCAAGGAGCATAGCCAGTCGCCCTGCTGGAGGAAGGGCAGCAGCACGCCAAGAGATAACATCTTGAATTTCTCCCACACCAGGAACTTGTTTAGCCTGTGGAGGTCGAGAATAGGCCCAGACCCGCCATCCTTTTTGGGACAAGGAAGTACTGGGAATAAAAGCCCCCAACCTTGAAGGTGGGAAGAGACCTTCTCGACTGCCCATTGGGCGAGGGGAGAGTGTAATTCCCACTGCAGCAGAAGCTGGTGTGCGGGGAGTTGGAGGCTCCGCCGGGGAGAAAGGGGGTGGGAACGTGTTCAAGTGGAGCTGATAGCCCTCCTGGAGGACCCAGGTGTCCAAGGTGATAAATGCCCAAGGCGGGCCGAAGCTGGACAGGCGTCCCCCCACGGGCTGCTGTATCGCTGGAGAGCGAGGGGCTATGCCGCTGGCGTCAAAACCCCTGAGGGGGTTGTGGGGGAGCCGGCATCTGGGCCTTCGGTCCCTTTGATTTCCGGTGACCCTGGCCAGGCTTCCCCTGTGCGGGAGTGGTTGGCACGGGGGTAGCTGGGTATAGCGGGTAGCCGCAGTAGGCCTTTCCTGGGGAAGAAGGGCTTCTTGGTAGGCTGCTTCTTCAGATGCAGCATAGAGGCCTTGCGGGAGAGACAGGTCCTAGCAACGTACTCCGTCTCGATCTCAGCCGCATTCTTCTCCATTGGCTTACCAAAAAGTTGCTCGCCAAAGCAGGGCATGTCCAGGAGCTTCTCCTGCACCCACTGCTCCAAATCTGAAGATTGGAGCCAAGCCTGGCGGCGGGCTCTGATGCCCGTGGCCACCACCCAAGCCAAAGTCTTGAAGCCATTGTAGGAGGCTCGAGAGATACTTGGAGCAATCAGCTACTGACTTCAACAGTGTGCAGAACCTATCAAGGGCTCACCCTCGAGGCCCACGGAGAAGCCTCCAAGTTATTTGCCAAGTCGCGGAGGAACATACCCATATATAACTGGTATGCCTGGATGCGGCAAGAGAACATGGAACCTTGATAGGCCTTGCGGCCCAGGGCATCAAGGGCTTTGGACTCTCGGCCCAGTGGGACCGAGGAGTATGACTTCGGGCTTTTCTGCTTCCTCATGGCTGATTCCACCACCATCGAGGTGTGTGGAAGCTGAGTCTTATGGAAACCTGGCCCCCGCTGCACCTTGTACATTGTGTCAAGGCACTTGCTCACAATGGGGACCGAGGCCAGGGCCTCCCACATGCAGAGCAATAGCTGGGAGAGGATCGGCGGCACCGGCACAGTGAGGGATTCCCTGGGCGGGGACTCGTACTGAAGGATATCGAGTTCTTCAGCACAAGGGTCTTCCTCAGCCTGGGTGACCAGTCTGAGGGCCCGAGCCATGTCCCGAATAAACGACAGAAAGGAGGTGTCCTTGGGTGGTGAACGCCACTGGAGACCAGGCGGCAAGGGGTCCAATGGAAGATCCCGGTGGGTGTGGGTCTCCAGGGATGTGTCCCCATCGGATTCCCAGTCCGAGAAATCAGTCAAGGGATCCGAGATGGGCAGTTCGCCCTACCCAATGGCCGGCGACCTGGAGCCAGAGGCCCTGGACGATCTCGCTCCGGAGGAATGGGAGAGCGAGTGAGACCGATGTCGAGGACCCTCACGAGGCCCATGGCTCTCAGGGGTTTCCCGGACAGATTGAGGTGTCCCCTGCAGTCTCTGGGTGCAAGTCAGCGAAGCTGGCCGTGAGCGCCTGCTGGGAAGCAATGGATTCAGAAACGTTGTGTGGGGCCCTTGGACGCCGATACCAGGGTCACCGGATTGGGCGTCGAGGAGTAGAGGGGGTCCTCACCTGGACGGCCCTCAGGAGACTGGGTGCCTTAGCTGGAGGCCTCCGTTTCTTTGCGAGGTACCTTGCGGGGCCGCTCCTTGGCCGACTCTTGGGAATGCCAAATGGGACTAAGCGACCGGGTGCGGGAGCGCTCGCGCTTGTCGGGGAACCCAGACAACGACTTCAAGGCCTTCTTCTTTTTGCGCCATTCCACCTCGGGAGACTGCTGGTCCGAATGCCGCCTGGAACGTGGTGCCGCAGGGGGAGAACCCACCGGAGGGGAGACGACCAAGGGTGCCACCCGTGACTCCAAGGCAGCCTTTCAAAAAATGTCTTCGGACGTCTGCTTATGGCTGAGCAGGGCCTTAGAGGACATTTTCTTACAGAGCGAACAGAGCTCTGGGTCATGGTCGGCTACCAGACACCTTAGACTGTTGCAGCGAAGTGTAATCAATGAATAAATCCAGGAGTCAATTGACAGGGTCCAAGCCAGTTTATTGTGCACAAGGCCCAGTCAGTCAAAGCTTCAAAAGGAACTGAGCAAAGTTTTTTTACAGAGACATACTCATTTATACCTCTTTTTTTAGTTTGATACATGAGAACTTTCTATTGGTTCCAGCTTGATACATGCAAACTTCCCATTGGTTTCGACGCCCCCTGCACCTGTCCAATCAGAGATCCCTCCTGGGCCTAGCACCCAGCTCCCTCCCTTAGTCGTCTCTAGCTTCAGGAATGCATGTATTGAAATATTTCTTTCTTTTGCACACAAGAGAATAATGAAAGACTTATGAATTCATGTAAAACTTCTTATTAAGCAGTTTAAAACAGTTTTCTCATTTTTCACAGATTTTTGGTTCTTTTCTAGCTATAATGGGGGTTGGAATCCAGGCCTAACTTAAAGGCTTTTCATATTAGCAGACCATTCTAGGCCATAGCCTGCCACATTCCCCCCCCCCTTTGATTATTCTCACCCGCTAGTGAGAAAGGGTGAGAATTTAAATCACTTAATAATTAAATCACACATTATACTGCTTTAACATCATCATCTTGGGGTATAGGGTAATATTGCCACATAGCTAGTATCTTTGTAGCTGCTTTCCGCTCTACAGTACTATCAATCACTGAGGTTACCATGCGTAAGCAAAGGGGTAGGATACATGGGAGCAGTAAGCACATAGCTAGTATGAATAATACAATAAATGTAAGAGTCTTTAGACTGCCTAACCATGAAAATACTGAACCAAACCACCCCTCCAGCTTTAAACTATGCCAGGTCTGAACAGGCACAAATGTTTGCTTTCTCACTGGATAGCTATATCCTCAACAACATGCCCATTATTATCAATTTGCAAACAACAATTGCTTAAATTTAATTTCCCACATACCCCACCTTCAGCTGCTAACAAATAACCTAGAGCTAAACGATTCTGATAAATAGCTGTGCGCATTTGTGTACTTTGCTTAGCCAAAAGGGTTAGTGCTTTACTAGTTTCATTGGTTATTTCAACAGCTTGTAAGCGTATTATACGATTTATCATATAAACAGGGGTATGATATCCCCATGTCCCATCTTGCTTCCAAGTAGCAGGTCCATAGTATGAGATAATTCTCTCAGGTGGCCACTCCTCCTCTCCCCATTTGTCCCATTGGCCTATTTTCAAGGCCTCTTGTAGCTGTCGACTTCTGTACACAGGATATCCCAGTTGTTCTCCATGGGATGTAGGCAAAAGGAAAAAGGATGGTTGTATGGTTCCCAATACACATGCGCCTCCCCAATGGTGAGGGAGCCTAGCATATGCTCGGGTTCCGCAAATCCAGTACAGTCCAGGTGGTGCTTGCCAGGAATTATAAGCTGCTAGATTAGTCCAGATACTGGCAAGACTGGGGAAACGGACTAGAGGATTGAAGGGCTCTGAAGCATTGACTCCTGACCACCAAGACATCTTCTTAGTGGTACTGTTGTAGAACTTTTGATTGAGACAGACCAGCTGTCCAACCTCCATGTTAAATTGTGGTCCAGAGCGAGCAAAACACAAGTTACCCACAATGGGGTGGGCCAATACCCATTCACTAGTAGTATTATGTATGTCAGTCTGATTATAAGGAACAGAATAGTTCAATTCTTGCGCCTCCCAAGGCCATTGGTCTCCCATCTTAGTTCCTCCACAAAATAGACAGTCTGAAATGTGGAGACTAGATGCTACTGCTCCTGCTAGTTCAAGGAACAAGTTCTGGGAAGCAGGAGTAATCTCAAACTCTGCTTTCATGGCCTCATAAAAAGAGTGATGTATTCGATAGGGTGAGGATACATGAGCCTTGGTATTCAACTGTATGTGTAGGATGGTCCCAGGATCTACACCTCCTCCTGCTATATGCAATCCAAATCTGTATCCTTGTTTCCACTGGCTGGGGTTGAGTATGAGAAGTTGCAGGGGATTACAAGCACCTTTCTGGCATTTCTTGGGCTCAGGTAATCTGTTCCTTGTCAGACTGCCTTTGCGACTATCACCATCTCGTCCCACAGGTGCATTCTTCCAAGTAGCAAAATATACGCAGTCCCACTTTGGACAGAAGTAGGCGTCTTTAGATGCAGTGCTGTAGATATGTTAATATCTCCCTCTCCCCCACCTATACATGTATGCTGTGAATATCCCTTGAATCATATTTCCCCGTTTATTGAAAATTCCTGGCATTGGTCTGACAACCTATCAGACAACCTTTGTAAATCACGCTGTAAATTTTGAAATTTGTCAATTGATCTGACTTTCCCTGTTTACCTAATCAAACCGCTCCTGATCGCTGGAAGTAGCGGTATATAAATATATGCTAAATAAATAAATAAATAAAAATAGATGGTGGTTGGGGAGTTCTTTCCAGTACACCGTCCCCATCCGTAGGCTCCTTCCGGACACATATATTTATCATCATGATTAGTAAGCTCGTTCCCATGACCCACACTTGTGGTAAGCATTTCGGTTAATTGCATCACAGGCATCAAAGTTCAAGACAACATCTTTTGTGGGGTCTGCGAGGGGGCTTGTGGCATTTATGAGGGCTCCATCCTCATCATTCCAGCGTATCTCAAGCACATAATATGAAGGGTTTTGTCGGGGGTTATAACAAGTCTTACTCTTTCCTTTCGTACAGATATTTAATTCTGTGCCATTATAAATACACCGGCTGAATGTACCAGTGCAAGTATAGTAGGAATGATAAAGTAAAGTCTGAGTGACCTTCTGTCCCGTTCGGGTGGTAGTTATGCAGGCTGCACAAGGAGGTAAAGCAAAAGTCTTTTCCAGAAATCCCAGGACCACCACTCCCACAAGACAATAGTGGAAGAACATTATGATTACAGTCTTTGGAGGTCAATTGGAATATTGGGTTCGATGAACTTGTAGAATTTTCTTCTTCTTCTTCTGTTTCGATGGTCACCCTTATGTGACAAGAATAGAACTGTAGATGCTGAAGATTCTTATAATGCCGGTTGTCTCCGCAATGTAAGTCGCAATGGGGTCTCAGGATCATTCACTGAAGTCCATTGGCCAGGGTCAGGAGCGGCTGCCGGCTTCACTCGACTGTGGTGGATCCAGGGTTCAAATTCCGCAACTTTCACTGCACTGGGGGTTGACAGAATGACAACATAGAGTCCCTTCCAATGCGGCGCCAGTGGGGTCTTTCTCCACTCTTTAATCCACACGGACACTCCTGGCTTGAAGGGATGCAGAGGCTCTGTTAGGTTGATAGGCAATCGATCTTGCACCCAGGTATGGAGACTCTGCAAAACAGAACCTAAAGCCAATAGTTCTTATCTAGTTATTTCAGATCCTATTTGTCTCATGTCTCCCTTTATTCCCAGTACAATGGGTGGAGGTCACCCATATAAAATCTCAAAAGGGGAAACTCCTAGGGACTTGGTGGGAGCCGAACGTATCCTAAGAAGAGCTATAGGGAGAACCTGAAGCCATTTTAGGTGTGTTTCTTGACAAAGTTTGGACAATTGAGATTTCAGGGTTCTATTCATACGTTCCACTTTCCCTGAACTCTGGGGTCTGTAAGCAGTGTGCAACTTCCACTGTATTTGCAAAGCTCGAGCTAACTGAGTCACTTGGGATACAAACGAGGGTCCATTATCTGATCCTATAGTCAATGATATTCCAAATCGAGGAATAATCTCATGGACCAGCACCCTAGTGACCTCTCGGGCTTTCTCAGTTCGGGTGGGATAGGCTTCTACCCATCCAGAAAATGTGCAGACTAAAACTAACAAATAGTGATACCCGTTTGCACAGGGCATTTCAGCAAAGTCCACCTATACATCACTCATCGGGGCCACCCCTACTGACTGGACTCTTGGGGGTGGAATGGGACCTTGCTTAGCATTGTTCTTGGCACATATCAAACATCGTTGTGCCACTGAGGTGGTCAGGGGTCCTAGTAGTGAGATACAGAAATGGGGCCTTAGGGCCCTTTCCATGTCTGTTTTTCCATAATGTGTGGCCTGATGAAAAGCATGGACAAAGGCCGGCCCTAATGCCTCAGGAATGACTGTGGGACCGGGAGGTGAACTACCTTCTGGAGGGGGCAACACTATCCAACCTTTTTCTGTCAGGACCCCTCCCTCCTTTTCACAGAAATAGTCTAACTCTCTTGCAGTATATCGGGGTGCCCAGGAACTAAGGGGCACAGGAAATAGAGCTGCTTGCATCGGGGTATCTTGGGTCCTGACTTGTCCTGTTGTGGCTGCTTTTTGGGCTGTGGCATCAGCAAACCTGTTTCCTCGGGTGACTTCCTCTGCTCCTGCCTGATGACCTCGGCAGTGCATGACTGCCACGTGTTTGGGGGCCCATACAGCATCTAATAACATCAGTATCTCGGGCCCATACCTAATGGACTTGCCCCCTGAGGTGATCAACCCTCGTTCTTTATACAAGGCTCCATGTGCGTGCAAAGTGGTGAAAGCATACTTGGAATCTGTGTATACATTCAAACGGAGTCCTTCTCCTAATGTCAATGCTCTAGTAAGGGCTATCAGTTCAGCTTTCTGAGCTGAAGTTCCTGGGGCCAGGGCTGAGGACTCAACTACCAGATCAAGGGTCACCACTGCATATCCAGCACAACGATGTCCATTAATGACCAAACTGCTTCCATCTACAAAGAAAGTCCATTCAGGGTCCTCTAGAGGGACATCAGTCAAATCAGGGCGGCTTGAAAACAGTGTCCATGGTTTCTAAACAGAACGAACACAAAAAGGAGCAGCGTGTCTTGCACTATCAGCCAGGAAACACAATGGAGCAAGAAACGGAAGGTGTGGATGTTTGTAGAACCTTTAATGGTAAAGGTCAAAGACCCCGACGCGTTTCGGCGTGGGACGCCTTCTTCAGGGGGTGCAAAGCTTAAAAACAGGGAAATAATACATAATGTTTAATTTAAAATTATAAATATATAGAAAAAATAGATATATCAAACAACACATAAAAGGCATATTAATAAACAATTAGATTAATACCATATATACGTTAAACATAAATGTATCACTACAATTAACAAAGTGATTCACCCTCTTATCTATCTTTAAATATGTAAACTAATATAGAACTGTATACATAAACCATAAACACTGTGTATTAGTTGTGGGGATCACATAAATATACAATAAAACTCCAAGAAAGTGCTAGGAAAATGCAGGACATGAGGAATTAAACCATATTTACAGGCAGACAACCTAATTGCATGAATGATATATACAATTAACATATGTTAATAAGTGTATAAAAGGGATGGTATTATATTAAAAATCCAAATGATGTTAAACTAAACATATGGTAATAACCTATGAGTGTGGTGAATAATTATGATGGTAATATACATCAACACAGTTAAATCTGTCATAAAATTAAAGTTAAAACCTCGAATTGCTGCTGCTTGAAAATCAAAATGAGAACTGCACTATTGAGCATTCAGAAGATATAATTGATCCTTATAATATAATTAAGATGTTAAAAATCACCAATAGGTCCACTAACCTGAATTGATCTACTTAGTTGTTTACATCATATTCATGAATTGTTCAATGAACTGTTTAGCTATAAATTCAAGGGCAAAAACAAAAACAAAAAACAAAAACAAAGGGAAGAATAGAGAGGTAAATTAAAACAGCCAAGCTATTAAATAATGTCGTGTTTGTCTGTGTTAAATATTAATATGTTCATGAAGACATGTAATTCATGTATATACTGAATAGAACCAATGTGAAAATGTTGTAAATAAAAATTGTGTAAATAAAACATATGTAGTTTATCTGTTCTTATGGTGTGTGTAACTATTTCAATGCCCCTCACATAAAATTGATTGTGCTGGGGAACAACCTCAAACGGAAGCGGCACAAGATCTAAAAGTTATCTACTAAACCTTTGGTTTATCCACTTCTGTCTGGAAATCAGATAAATTGCGATGCTAAAAACTATGCCTTACAGTGTAGATGTTGAGGGAACCAAATTAATTAAAAAGGCCACTCGCTTTGCTGGTAAAAACGTCACAGTTTTAAACTTGAAGGTCATACTGGACAATCAATTTGAAGCGGTAGCTATCTAAAAAAGCATAATAGAGTATGATTAATTAAAATGATGATGGTTACAATGTGTTGAGCAACTATTTAAAAACACGCCTGTAAAACTAATGATCCTTGCTAACAGCACTGAGTGAAACATGAAATGTTAAAAGTAATCAAATTGATTAAAACACTTTACTACTAGTAAATGTAAAACCCTCTAAGACCTGTGAGGCAGACTGGCACGTGATGTTTAGTGTTGGCGAGGTGGATGCCGGGGATCATTGGAGTGGATCAAGCGGGATTTATTATGGGGAGGCAGGCGGGGGATAATATTAAGAGGGCGATCGAGGTGATGTGGGAGGCCCGACAGGATCCTGGGGAGTTTTTGGTGATGTCCATAGACGCCGAGAAGGCCTTTGACAGGGTGCACTGGGGGTTCCTGATGAAAGTGCTGGAGAAGGTGGGGTGTGGGCCTAACTACTTGAGGTGGATACGAAGTTTGTATGCAGGTCCCAGAGCCCAAATCAAAATTAATGGTCGGTACTCGGCAGATTTTGAGCTGGGGCGAGGGACCCGTCAGGGATGTCCCCTATCACCGTTACTCTTTGCACTAGTAGTGGAGCCGTTTGCAGAAAAGATCCGGGCGAATGGAAAGATAACTGGTCTGGTGAGGGGAGATCAGCATCATAAAATCTCTTTATATGCTGATGATTATACTTCTGTATTTAAGCAATCCGGGGGAGACCCTGTCAGAGGTGATGGGCGAAGTGGGCAGATACGGGGCCGTTTCGGGATTTAAAATGAATATTGATAAAACCGAAGTGATGAAGGTGCGGCTGAGCCGTGGGAGGGAAGAGAGGTTGAGGAAGCTGTTCCCCCTGAAGTGGGTAAATCGCTCAATAGATTACCTAGGGGTGAGATTAACGGAGCGTTATGAGGTGTTGTTTCAGGCCAATTATCCGCGGATAATAGGGCAGATATGCAAAGATTTAGAGGGTTGGATGCGCTTGGAAACCTCTTGGGTGGGTAGAATAGCGGTTTTGAAAATGAATATTGTCCCGCGATTGCTGTATTTGTTTCAAGTATTGCCGGTGGAGGTTCCAGAAACCACACTACGGACATTGCAGAGGAAGATGTTTAGCTATATCTGGAAGAGAAGGCCCCCACGTATTGCGAGAGTAGTGATGTATGCTGCCAAAGAGGAGGGAGGGTTGGGGGTTCTGAATATCAGGGATTACTATCGAGCAGCTCAACTGACACATGTTTTGGGTTGGCGGGATAGTAGGGAGGAGAAACCATGGGTCAGCTTAGAGAAACTCCAAGTTAAGGGGGGGGAGGTTGGATGCATGGGCTTGGGCGTCGAAAGGAATGAGGAGGGAGCTTGGGGATGGGACTCCAGCAATGCGGCAGGCAGTGAATATCTGGGATAAAGTGAGGGAGCCGGAGATCTCTGTAAGGGGCACGGGGTTTTCAGTGATGACCCCGTGGAGGGGGTGGAGTGCTTTTAGACCTGGGTGGGAGGGAGGACGGTTTGATAGTTGGCGGGAGAAAGGGTTGGAATGCAGTTTGCAACTTATTGAGGAGGGCGAGTTCAAGAGTTTTGAGGAGGTGAGTAAGGATTTTGGGTTGGGGGAAGGGGATCGGTTTGCTTATGCTCAGGTGCGATCTTTTCTTTTAAAAGAACTGAAGAAAGAAGGTTTGGGTGGGGAGGTGTCAAGGTTGGAGGCGGTTTGGTTTGGTAAGAGGGGCACACGGGGGTTGATCTCCGGCCTCTATAAAGGGGTCCGGGGAGGGGGAGCTGGGAAACATAGGTACATGGTGGAGTAGGAGAAAGATTTAGGGCAGCCCTTGATGGAAGCGGATTGGAAAGGGATTTGGGACCAAATTCGGAGAGGTCCCAGTGCGACCCGAATCAAAGAGAACTGTTACAAAGTGTTGATGCGGTGGTATTATACCCCGGACCGATTGAGTCGGATGTACACTGGGGCCTCTCCTTTGTGTTGGAGGGAGTGTGGGGAGAGGGGGACCTTCTGGCATATCTGGTGGAGTTGCAGCAAAGCTCAATCCTATTGGAGAATGGTGTTGGGGTGGATTAAGGGGAAGTTAGGGATGGAGGTGGATTTAGTTCCAACTATATGCTTACTGTCATGGTGGGGGGTAGGAAGGGAAGGGTGTGGGGGTAAAATGGTACTGGCTTGTTTATGTGCAGCGCGGGGGGCGGTGCCTAGGGCATGGAAGCAAAAGGAGATGCCGGGTTTAGAACAATTTGAGGCTCGGCTGCAGGCCATTGTCCTTATGGAAAAGCTTACGGCTATCAAGAAGTAGAAGGGGGAGAGGTTTAATAAGGTTTGGGGAAAGCTGTGTCACGTCCTAGGGGTGGGATAGAGTGGGTTAAGGGGGGGGTAGGCCTGGGGGGGGGGAGTTTGGTGGGGTTTGAGGGGTAGGGTGGGGTATTTGCTGTGTAGTGGGGAGGGGGGGTTAGTGAGTGGGGGGGTAAATATGGGGCCTTAACGCAGTGGTGTATACAATATAGCAACTGTTTAAGGCCTGAGGCAGATGGGGGCTGAACGGGGTTGTTGGGGCTTATGGTAGGGGGGTTTGGTGGGATAAAATATGAAGGGGGCATATGTGGGCCATGTTGGATGTTTTAATGGAATGTTCTGGTTATGTGTTTTGGCTCTGTATCTATGCTGTTTCTAATAAAAATTGAAAATATGAAAAAAAAAATTGAATTAACAAAAAAAAGACACATAGGCATCTACGTGTCTATAAAGTAACTTCAAAATAGATGCCTACTTGGACTCCCCGCCTAGACAACTTGTTATGAAATTACCCTCTGCAACCTCAATGGATGAAAAATAGGATTATCGAACATGGGTTGAAGAGGACCGAAGAGACATCCATATCCTGGCAGAAGGAACACTGTGGCCTAGATCCTCTTTAGTCACCTGTGCGAGGATGGTTCTTAAACCAGCAGGGCTAGCATCCACAAAATACTCGGCCTGCTTTCTGGGAACAAAATACATCATGAAAACACCTCTGGGAAGAGATTTTTTTAGCTAGGAAAAACATGTTTGTGTTTGTTCGTCCATTCCTACACCTGCTCATTTTTGGTGAGATTCCAAAAGGGGTGTGTAATCGTAGCCAGCAGAAGTATGAGTCTGCCACAGGGATTGGCAAGTCCTAACAGGCTCCAGATTTGATTATGGATAGCTTGTAATTTCTTTGGGCCTGCAGATACCCCATCCTTAGAAAATTATACATCTGAAAAAATATAATATGGGTTTACCGTACTCACATCTTAGAGTACATTCAGTGTGAGTTTCTACTCACATTGTAAGACTGCCGTGAACTGAATCTTATGCTTTTTAGATGTAGTTTTGAATACTATGTCATCATTCACATTCAAAGCCCCAGGGAGTTCAGCTAACATCCCCTCTAGGATATTTTAAAAGAGTTTTGAAGCAGAAAAAATGCCAAAGCCAAGGCGTGTGCATCAATGAAGGTCCACATGAGCTATAAAAGTAGTCATGCAGCTTATTTATTTATTTGGTTATATATACCACGCTATTTTAATTCAGTGCGGTTCACAGAAAACAATTTAATACATTGAACAGGTTTACAATGAACAGGATTACATTGAACAAGTAACAATTAACAGAGTTTACAATTAGAATGGAACAGCAGAATTACAGTATTACTTATAACAATATGAACATGGTATTAGAGATTAATAAATACATTAGCTATTTACAAGCATAAAGGAGAATGGAGCTAAGCTAAAGGGGGCGAGGAACTAGTATGGTCAAAGTAAAGGAGTTGAGGAACTATGCTATGTGACGTGGTCAAAGTAAAGCTGGAATAGGTAAGTTTTTATTGCTTTTCTGAAGGTGGACAGGTCAGATATTAGACGAATTGGTGCAGGGATGGAGTTCCAGAGTAGAGGGGCAAATAAAGTAAAGGCTTTATGCCTTACATATTGGGAGGTTTTACTGGCCAGAGAGGGAATGACAAGGGTATTTGCCATGTTCGTTCTCCTGCATCTGCTGTCCGGAGTCCAATGTATGAGGTCTTCTAAGACAGTGGCAGAAAGCTGGTGTAGGGTTTTGAATGCCATAAGGAGGGCTTTAAACTTGAGGCGACCGGCTATAGGAAGCCAATGAAGCTGCATTAGTAATGGTGTCCCATGCTCGTCAGGGGTGTACCAAGGGGGGGTGCGGGGCCATGTGCGGAGGTTAATTGCGGGACCTCATTTGCATAAGGAGTCTCATTTACATAAGTATTTGCATGATATTAACATGCATTTTTAGTAAACATGCCCCTTAATGAGTGTCTGGATAAAGAAAGACTAACAGATTTCTACATTACTATATTGCAGTGACAACACCAGGACCATTAGGAAGTACTACAAACACTGATCATTTAGAACCCATAGCAAACCCACCCTATCATAACAGCACTACCAGGACTCACAAAGCCCCAAACCCTACCTATCTAAAGGCAACACTGCAGATATTAAACCAATACATCTCAGAGAATACCAATACATCTCACTGGGCGAAAGAGAACAAGTGGAACTGTCAAACAGAAACTACATGAACAGAATACTTCAGCTCGGTTACACAGAACATAGACCATCACCACACAAAGAACAAGGGATCACAATTTAGAAATAGGAAGATAATTAAACTGCGAACCCCAAAAGCCAAACATGAAATGTACAACACTGGAGAAATAAAACTATAAAGTAATTTCCTCTTGCACTAAACAAAAATGCAAAGATGTTAGCAATACACACTTCCCAGACCAGACATATTCCAGTTAATAAATTCAAAATAAAAAGTATTTTTCTACCTTCTGTTTGGGCATTTTATTTTTCAGTTGCAATTGCTCCAGTCACTTTCTTCTGGTTTCTTCGTGTCTTCTGCGAGCTATGCATTTGTCCTTTCTTCTCTTTTAGATATTTTCCATTCTCTCTCTATATTTGCTTTAACATACTGACCATTTCCCTTTTGCTCTTTCCCCATTTCTTTCCTTATTCCTTTATCATCCACTCAAATTTCACCCTTCCATTCTCAATCCCCTCTTACTCTCCCAATACCCGGCCCATCGTAGACTTTTCTTCCACACAAAATATATTTTCCCCTCCCCATTCTCATTCCCCATCCCCATCTGTCTAGTCCTCTCCCAAAATCATCTCCCTTATAGTTCTAGACCCACCCAGCATCTGCTCCCTTCAAGTCGCATTCTCCCATGCCCCCACATCAGCCCATTTTCAGTCCTATTCTAGCCCATCAACCATTTGCAGTCCAAGCTCCCCACATCAGCCCATTTCTAGTCCTATTCTAGCTCCTCATCAGCCCATTTCCGGTCCTAGCCCCACATATGCTCTTTTAGAGTTTCATTCCAGCCTCCCATCAGCCAATTTCCACTCCAAGCTCCCCCATCAGCCAATTTCCAATCCTAGCCCCCTCGTCAGCCCACTTCAAATCCCATTCAAGCCCCCATCAGCCCATTTCCCATCCTATTCCAGCTCTTCATCAGCCCATTTCCAGTGCTAGCCCCCCCATCACAGCCCATTTCCAGTCCAGGTCCCCCCTCCCATCACAGTCCATTTCCAGTCCAAGTTCCCCCCCCCCCATAGCCCATTTCCAGTCCAGGTTCCTCCCCCCATCTCAGCCCGTCCAGTAGGAAGCCCACGAAAGGTCCCGCCTCCCTCTTTACAACCGCCAGTGTGAAGATCCTTTTTCCTCACGCTGGCGGCCGTTTGTGTGAAGCCGCGAATGCTGGGAAAGGTTAAAGGGCATTAACAGAGCCGCAAGAAAGGGAAACTCTCCCTTTGTGGCTCTGAGAAGCCTGCGTTGAGGGAGCTGATGCTGCAGGTAGGGCTCTGCCGGGCAGGGGGGACCCACAGGATGCTTGATTCTGCCGTTGCCACGGTGGCAGCAGCAGCAGCAGGAGCAGCTGGTTTGTTTTTTCTTTAATCCACCTGGGCTGATGGGGGGAGGGGGTTAGGACTGGTAATGGGCTATGGGGGGGTTTAGGACTAGTAATGGGCAATGGGGGGCTAAGACTGGAAGTGGGCTGATGGGGGGTTAGGACTAATAATGGGCTATGGGGGGGCTAGGACTGGAAATGGGCTGATGGGGGTTAGGACTGGAGGTGGGCTGATGGGATTAGGACTGGTAATGGGCTATGGGGGGGCTAGGACTGGTAATGGGCTGGGGGGGTTGCTAGGATTGGAAATGGGCTGAGTAGAAGTTGGGGCTTGAACTGCAAATAGCTGATGGGGACGGGGGTTTGGAATGGAAATGGGCTGAGTGGAGGGGAGATAGGATTTGACATGGGCTGATGGTGGGGCTAGGAAAGGACTAGGAATGGCCTGATGGGGGGGCTGGGATTGGAAATGAGCTGATGGAGGGACTCGGATAGGACTGGAAATGGATGGGGGAGCTACGACTGGAAATGGGCTGATGGTATGGCTAGGATAGGATTGGAAATGGGCTGATGGGGGGCTAGGACTGGAAATGCCAGGGGGGGGGGGGTGCAATCTCATCCCTCGCCTCAGGCAGCAGATTGCCTTGAGCCGTCCCTGTTTGATACAGTAAGGCTTTCAATACAGCTTCGACTTCTTCTTTCATCACCAGTGATTCCTGATCATAAGGTACAGTTTGAAACGGCTGTTGGTCCTCTTGATCTGAGCATCATTCAACACGGATCCTTGAGCATCTTGTAGCATTCCAATTCGAGGCTGAAATATTTTCTTTAATTCTCATAGCTTTAGGAAAGCTGATCTTGTTCTTCTAATAGCTTCTGATTCTAATTCCTTGCATAAGTCATTGTAATACTTCTCCTGGTCTTGTCTTGCTGCACATTGGAAATCCCTGTTGAGTTCTATGATTGCCTCTCCTTCTCCTCTGGCATTAGCTTCTCTGTGTTTCTTTGTAATTTTCAGAGTTTCTACGGTCATTCATTTTGGCTGTTTTTGTTTTTTCACCTTTTGTAGAGACTTCTCACTTCTTCCAACACAACCTTCTTGATGTCATTCCATAACTTTTCTGGAGCTGTGTCATTTGTATCTAAAGCAGCAAATTGATTTTGTAGGCAGTCTTTAAATTCTGGTGGTATATTCTCAAGGTCATATTTTGCTACATTCATGAGTGGCTTGCTCTTTTTCAACTTTAGCTTGAGTTTGCATACTAGTAGTTGGCGATCTGCACCACAGCCACCTCTAGGTTTTGTATTTGTTTTATGTTATAGAGGTTTTCCATCATTGACTTCCACAGTTATAATCAATTTGATTTTTGTACAATCCATTGGGTGAAGTCCATGTGTACAGTTACCACTTGTGTTGCTGGAAGAAGGTGTTTGAGATGAATAGATTGTTGGTCTTGCAGAATTCTATCAATCTTTCTCCAGCTTCATTTCTGTTGCCGTCCATATTTTCTAACTAATTTGCCTTCTTCTTTGTTGCCAACTTTTGCATTCCAGTCACCCATGGCTATCAGGATATCTTGTTTGCATGTTCTGCTTGTACTTGTTCATAGAACTCATCAACATTATCCTCATCTGCAGCTGTTATTGGGGCATATATCTGAATTATAGTTGCGTTGATAGGCATTCCTCATAGACGAATAGAAATTAAACGTTCACTGATCGAATTGTATTTTTTTTACAGTTCTTGCAAGTTTCTTCTTGATTATAAATGCAACACCAGTTATTCTTTTTCTTTCCTTTCCACCATAGTAGACCATGTGATCATCAGATGCAAAGTGCCCGATGCCAGTCCATTTCAGTTCACTGACACCCAACAGATCAAGTTGTACATGTTCCATTTCATTCAAGTGCCTCCAAGTACCCTCTGTTCATGCTTCCTGCGTTCCATGTCCCAATATGTAAGACATCTTTGCAGCTACATCAGCAGTCACATGTCCCAAGGGTTTTGATCCAACCACATCATAAATGCTGGCTTTACTCTGAAATGTTTTCGGTTCCTTCCCAGTAGCCAGTTGAGTGCCTTCCGACCTGGGATTCTCATCTTCCAGCACTATAGTTTTGTTGTGACTATCCACTGGTTTTCATGGCAAGATACGGAAGTAGATTGCGAGGCCTTTCTTCCATGCAGGTAATTCTAGTGGTTTTGCCGTTGTCATAGAACTGTGATCCTCCGCTGCCAACACCGTCCCATTTTGCTGCTGCCCAGTGGGTGGTTTGTCTTGGTCTGGCACCTCAGCTGAGACCTGGCCATCTTGGGAGACCCTGCCAGTAGTTTAGCTACCAATAGCTTAGCTCTCAGCATCACTGATGCACACAAACCTTCACAGCACCACAAGCTGCAAACCAAGATGCAAACCTAATTCTGCTATATCCTTTTTAAGATATGGCGACCAGAATGGCACACAATATTCAAGGTACAGTCACATCATGGAACTATACAAAGGCAATATAATTTCATCTGCTTTTTTCTTTTTTTTGCAGAATATATATATACATTAGCACCATGCTGGTCTAGTGTAGTTTCAGGAGTTATAATGGAGTTGCCAAGCCTCTCTCAGTGTTTATGTCAGAGTGGGAGTGTTGTGGTCACATAACCCCACTTGTTTTTCTGAGGGTGAGAAGTGATGTATAGTAGCCACTGAACCTTTCTTGCTTTTGTGAAGGTGGAAAAATACTGTGTTGTGGCTGCCTAGTCAATCTTGTTGTTTTTATTGCAGTGGGAGGTACTGCATTAGTGCTGTTGAGCCTCTCTTGTTGTTTGGCACATTAAGCACCATGTTTCCTAAGTTCTGCACTGGTAACACATGTGTGGGTCACATTACCAGCGCAGGGCCATAGGCTAACTGCAGGGAGACAGTTACATCCCCCTGCAGTTACCGCATTTCAACATTACATATCGCCTGCAGATGCAACTAAGGCCACCCATTGATGTGGCATTAGTTGTACCCATGCTACTTGTTCTGTACCATTATGTTAGTTTCTGCCAACAATGCAGATGCCTTCATGTGAGAGTTCTTTCTCTCAGGAAACAAACAGAGGAAAGACAATGTCTGCAGATGTATCACTCAAAACACACAAAGAGCAGAGGGTGACCAGGCCTTATATTATAAATTCCTTTATTAGAGGAGCCTCTTGGCCAAGCTTCAGCAGCAAACGCCTTCTACAGGGGTTAGAATTACAGACTATTCAAGCAAAGGATATGCAACAAAGCAGCATTAAATTGCACAACCACACAACTGGCGTCATTGATTGTGCAATTTAATGCTGCTTTGTTGCATATTCTTTACTTGCATATTCCGCAAGTCTGACCCTTGAAGAAGGCGCTTGCCACTGAAACTTGGCCAAGGGGCTTCTCTAATAAAGGAATTTATATTATCAGGCCTAGTCATTCTCTGCACTTTATGTGTCTAGAGTTCTTTTTCCTGAATCTGGAGGAGAGTATAATTTTGGGAAAGAAATCCTGAAAACCTAAGAGCAATGGAAAAAGCACGGTACTTGCTCTCTGGTCCAGCCAGAAGGCAGCCATGTTATTCTCATTTTTCTCTTGCTCCAACTTCACTTCCTTCTGCCAGTACCAGGGCTGGCCCTAGGCATGTACGGGCATGTTGCTCACACATGGCCCCACACCACTGCAAGCCCTGCACTGCCTGTACCTGCACAAATTAAAAATCTTGACTCGTGGCTGCATTGACTTCAGGGGGCCTCTTGAACATCCTCCCTTTCTCATTCTGCTGGCATTTCACATACACTATCACTCTGTTTTCAGAATGTGCTATGTAACAGCAGCATGCTGCAAGCCACATGCCTCCAGTGCCTGCACAAATTAAAAATCCTGATCCGTGGCTGCAATGACTTCAGGGGCCTCTCTCTGGAACAGCGGCTTCTTCTACTAGCCGCCACTGGGGAGAAGGAGTGGGTGGCACTGGCGGAGGGTGAAAGGTAGTGTGGCAGAGGCCTGAACTACAGCTCAGGCTCAGTAGTCTCCAGAAAGGGGAGGAGCCGGTGGCCAATGGGGAGAGGTTAAATGGGCCGGGTTGTAGGCCTGAGGAGCCCATGCATCAGCCTTGAGAGACAGAAAGCCCCCGAAGAATGTTCACACTAGCCGTGGACCTAATACAATTAAAAGGTGAGGGAAGTGCTGCACAGAAGGGTGAGTTGGTATACAGGGGAAGCGCAGGGCTATATGGTGGGGGGAAGGGAAAAGATACTGGAGCTCAGCTAGAGAATACAGAGGAGAGGGAATATGGAGAAGAAGGGGAGATATTGGGCACAGGGAAGGTCATAGGCAGAGGGAGGTGGATGCTAGACACAGGGGAATAGGAATAGGGAGATGGAGAAGAGATGATGGACATAGAGTTTCAGGGAAATGGACATGGTGGGGTGGAAAATGGAGAAGAGAATGATGCTGGACACAAGGGAGGTGGGAATAGGGAGATGGAGGAGAGATGCTGGACATGGGGAGGGGTGAGAGAGAGAGGGGAGAAGCTGGATGGGGCAATGCTGGACACACGGAAGAGGGCATAGAGCTACAGAGGAGAGAACTGAACTTGACAGGATATAAGGAAATGGAGTGCAGATGCTAGACATGGTAGGAAACAGGGAGAAGGGCAGGAATGCTGGACATGGGGAAACAGAGAGGAGATATTATAGATACGGTGGGGATATGAAGTAAAAGAGAGGAGGAGATTCTGAATGGGGGAAAATGTTGGACAGTGAGGATAGAGGGAGGGGTGGAGATGCAAGTTTGTTTTCATCTAATTTTCACCACCTGTCATCGGTAGTGTTGACCCCAGCACCAATGCACTGGTTTTTCCCTTTTTTTTCTTAATTTTTGACTTTTTCTGTTTTTCCCATGGCTGTCATCATCGAACCCTTCGACCTTGCCAGGGCTGTGTTCCCAGACATGTTCCAGAAACCAGCCAGCTGTTTTAAAAAGTGCACCAAATGTGCCAGGACCATCTCGGTCACTGACCGGCACAATTGGTGCCTTCAGTACTTGGGTCCCGACCACCAACCCGCTTGTAATCTGTGCCTTCAGATGACAAGGAGAGGTCTAAAAGGTCAGGAGAAGCAGCAGGAGTTCCTCTTCGGGCTACTGGATTCAGCATCACTGGCACTGGCTTTGGTCCCAATGTTCTCGCGTGACTCTGTAGAGGCATTGTCATCTGAGCACAATTGAAAACTGAGGGGCCACAGTGGCCTGGAGCAAAGGCTGTCCATCAACCTTCATCTGGAATTGAAGGAGGACTATTCATTGACTCTGTCAGCATCTGATCACTCAACAAAGGTCCAGGTGCATTGACACTGGAGCCCTTTGGGACACGACGTGGAGAGTGATGGCTAGGAGCGGCTTGCTAAAGTGCCCCAATGAAAGGAATTATTCCCCAGGGCATTGGTCCCTACTGTGGTGGGTTCCTGGAGGTGCCGGAGTCAGTCACTGAAGTACTAATTCTAGCCATGATGCCTTCGGAGATGGTAGTCCTCGAGGAGTGCCTTTAGACCCTGGAGGACCATATGGTGCCGGTGCTGCCAACACAACAAGCTGGTCCTTCAGTGCCAAGGGCATTGTCACTGCAGTCCATGCGGCCAATTCTCAAGACCCATGTGCTGCCCTCTGAGGCAGGTGCATCAGGCCATTGATCAGAATAGACATCAGTTCCCACGGCCATCTCCATCTTGAGCACCACCACCGATCACCACAGCCAACCAGAGATGCCACGGGACAGATAACAAGAAGCGCCATCCGGCGCACACTCCAGCCAGCCTCCAGCAGCTCAGCTGCCATCATCTGTGCTCCCCAACCGGGTCCGAGCCGGCGAGCACGCGGCCGGACTCCACCGCCGATCACCACAGCCAACCAGAGATGCCGCAGGTCAGATAAAAAGAAGCGCCATCCAGCGAACCTGCGCCTGGCGGGCTTCGACAGAGGGCCCTTTGGCGTGGCCCTTAGGCATGGAAATTAGGCTTCAGGACACAAGAGAAGGAACAAACATGCACAACAAGAAGCTCGCAACACAACACAACAATTAAAGAGGTCTCCACAACGAAGAACCGACAACTCCTACAACCAGTCATTGCTGGTAAATATAACATATGCTGCCTAGCCTATAGACTCCATTGCTACCGCATTACTACCTCCATTGCTACTTCATTACTTGTAAAAATAACATATGCTGCCTAGCCTGTAGACTCCATTGCTACCTCATTGCTACCTCTATTGCTACCACATTACTACCTCCATTGCTACCTCAATGCTACCTCCATTGCTACCTCATTGCTTGTAATATAACATATGCTGCATAGCCTGTAGACTACATAGCCTATAGACTCCATTGCTACCTCATTGCTACCTCACTGCTTGTAAAAATAACATATGCTGCATAGCCCCTCTCTGTTCCTCTTCCATGGCTCCACATCACATTATCTTCCTTTTCTTCATACTCTCTGTTTCCCCTCCTACCTGCACCTTCACTCCTCCACTCCTCATCCCCCCTTTACCATCCTCACTTCCCCCTCCATTCTGTCTTCCAACCAGTCATCAGCTCTTGAGCTTCATCACTTTCTCCCCCTCATTCAACCATCTCCTCTCTCCCTAAGGCAACCTCACCCTCATTTCCGCCGCACTGTCTCCTCTCTACCCCATACTCTGCTACTCCTTCTCCTTCTGTCATCCAGATATCAAACCCAATCCTGGCCCCCCTCGATTTCTGTCTCACTCTGAGAAGAGATCTTCATGCAACATGTCTAATCTTGTAGACTACATAGCCTGTAGACTCCTGTAGAGTCTTGATTAGATTGTAAGCTCTGATGAGCAAGGACTGTCTCTTACATGTCTGTGCAGCGCTGCGTACGACTGGTAGCGCTATATAAATGCTCAGTAGTAGTAGTAATGTTATTCACATCCCACTCCTTTCCCCTTGCACTCTCTCCCTCAGTACCTTTCTTCTCTTATCTCCCCTTACAACCCCTCTTGGGAACTCCACTCTTCTAGCCAATTGCTTCTATCTGTGACGTTCCCTGCTCCTGCTAACTCTAGACCGCTCCTTTCTCCTTGCTGCACCCTATGCTTGGAACAAACTACCTGTGTCTGTATGTCAGGCACCTTCTCTAACCCTCTTCAAATCCAGGTTGAAAGCTCACCTCTTCGCTGTCGCTTTTGGATCTTGACTCACCTAATCTCCTTTCCTTCCCTTATTTTACCCCTGCTCACACCTTCTGTGTTTTGTTCTGAATAGATTGTTTTTGTTTTGACTAGATTGTAAGTTCTCATGAGCAGGGATTGTCTCTTATGTGTCTATGCAGTGCTGCATACGACTGGTAGCGCTATACAATTGCTCAGTAGTAGTAGTAGTTGAACAGTGGGGGTAGAGGGAAGAGAGATTTACTGGACACAGCAAGGAAGACAGAAATGGGAGAATTACTGATAGACTGGGGAATAGCAGACTTGGGAAAGAGAGAGATGGAGAGTAGGACGGCTGTAGTTAAAGTTGAAGAGTAGTAGTAGACTGAGGATAAGATGGTAAGAAATGGAGAAATTTGAGTCCTTAGAGAAATAAAAAATACATGGAAGAAAGTTGAAAAAAAAAGATAAACTTCAGAGATGGATGTAGAGGAGAGAAGTAGCAGATGGACTTGAGACCCTGGAAAAAATTAAGAGAAGATGCAGGAAAGCTGAAACCAGAGATTAGAACCAACACAATTAGAAAAATAAAATGGCCAGGTAATGGATGACAACCATACGTGGATCCATATCTTATCAGAAATAAGGGCAATACTGCAGGGCTGGCACAGAGAGCAGATTCAGAACACTGTGCATCCGGGTTTCTTTGTAATAAATAGTGGAAATGAATATAGTCAAGATAGCAGCAGAGTGGGGCTTTGCACATTTGTTGAATCTGGTCATCAGAGACTCCTTAGGCTTGTGAACAAAGTGGCAGCCCTGCGCTGAGGCAACTAATTGAGAAGTGCTGGCAAATAGCTGGGTATTTTCACCGGAGGGTGAAGGGTGAGGATGAGCTGCATCAGTAGCAGGAAGCAGGGGCGGCCCAAGGGGGGTGTGGGGCCATGTGCGGAGACTCGGTGCTGGGCCTCATTTGCATAAGGGGCCTCATTTGCATAAATATTTGCATAATGTTACCATATACTAACTTTTAGTAAACATGCCTCTTAATGAGTGTATGGATAAAGAAAGACTAAAAGATTTCTACATTACTATAATCCAGTGCCAACCACCAGACACATTAGGAACTACTACAAACACTGCCCATTTAGAACCCATTGTAATCTTACAAGAATTATGTAGGTCCTTCTGGAGTAATAAGGCTAATATAAAGAATCAATGATTTACTCCACTTTAACTTGCAGCTATTTCCGGGGCATCTATGGTGTAAAGACGTCAATAAACTCTCATAAGCCCATAAGTAGTCTCAGACCAACGTAGCGCTGCTAGTCACCAACAGATAGTGAAACACAGATAGCGCTTTACTAGCATCAATGACTACTGGGCAATTATTTTTGTATCCAGTGAAAATGATTTTTTCTTCTCTTTTTGTCTTTTTACACCACTAGTGTTATTTCCCCTTCCGTTTATTTAAAAACTTATATCAATCCATTGAATAAATGAATAAATGAAATTGCTTATCTTTTATCATACGTCCACCTATTCTTGGTGGGTCTCTCCTTTCGCTGAAATTTCTCTCTCAACGCCTCACTTGGCGCGCTTGCGTTTCACTCCCTTATGGAGTTTCTTCAGGAGATAAATCTGCGAGTGAGAAGCAACATTTAAAATAAACGGCTAACAACATTCACGCTACATCATAGATCTTGAAATACATCATGACTAAAATATGTGCAGACAGTGAGTTTATTCCCCAAAATCTTCTGGCTGACGGTTGTACTCACTGTTATCTGCTGCCCACGTTTCTCTACTTGATTTTTCAACCAGAACGCCGCGCATGCGGGAAAGTGGCTATCTCCTCCTTTTAAAGTTACACCTGATTGGTCAATATGAACATCATTTGCAAACCTGCCACTCAATCGAGGCATTTAAACCAAAAGGTGTTACCGTATTCAGTGAGAAAATCCATCTCTGCTCATAAAATAGCAACATTTCATCAATGGTTTTACCTCTCCTCGGTTTGCAGATCTGATCTATGCAAAAGCAACGAAGTTGTAAAAATTCATGATTAAATTCTCCACAATGTTGAACCAACGGCGCTGTTGTAACTTTGTTTAATAGCCGACTTTTGTGTTCCTGCATGCGAACTTTAATTTAATTTAGAACCCATAGCAAACCCGCCGTATCCTAACAGCACTACCAGGACTCACAAAGCACCATACCCTACCTATCAAAAGGAAACATGCAAATATTAAACCAATACATTTCAGAGAACAACAATACATGACCTACTGGGGAAAGAGAACAAGTGGCAATGTCAAATAGGAATTACATAAACAGAATACCTCAGCTCAATTACACATGCAGAACATAGACCATCACCAAACAAGGAATCACAATTTAGAAACAGGAAGACAATAATTAAACTGGGAATCCCAAAAGCCAAACCTGGAATGTACAACACTGTAGAAATAAAACTATACATTAATTTGCTCTTGTACTAAACAAAGCGCAGAGTTAATGATGCACATTTACCAGAGCTGACATATTCCAATTAATAAATTCAAAATAAAGAGATATTTTTCTACCTTTTGTGCATTTTTTTCAGCTGCAATTGCTCCAGCCACTTTCTTCTGTTTTTTTCGTGTCTTCTGCTAACTCTCCATCGTCTGCTGTCCATTTGTCCTTTCTTCTCTCTTCTAGTTTTTTTCCATTCTCTCTCTACATCTGCTTTAACATACTAATCTTTCTCCTTTTGCTCTTTCCTCATTCCTATTTCATCCACTCAAATTTTACCACTCCATCCTCAATCCCCACTTACTCTCCCAATACCCGGCCAATTGTAGATTTTTTATCCCTCCCACACAAAATATTTTCCCCTCTCCATTTTACTCTCCCAGCCCCATCCCATTCTAATCCTCCCCCAACATCAGCTCCCTTCTAGTTCCAGCCTCACCCAGCATCCATTCCCTTCTAGTCCCTGCATCAGCCCATTTCCAGTCCTAGCCCCCCATCAGCCCATTTCCAGTCCTAGCAACCCCCAACCCAATATCAGTCCTAGCTCCCCATCACCCACTTCCAGTCCTAACCCCCCATCACCCCATTTTCAGTTTAAGCCCCCCCTATAACCCATTACCAGTCCTAACCCCCCCATCAGCCCACTTCCAGTCCTAACCCCCATCAACCCATTTCCAGTCAGCCCCCATAGCCCATTGCCAGTCCTAACCCCCCATCAGCCCACAGCCCATTACCAGTCCTAACCCCATCAGCCCACCTCAAGTCCTAACCCCTCCCCATCAGCCCATTTCCTGTCCTAGCCCCCCCATAGCCCATTATCAGTCCTAACCCCCCCCATTACCAGACAGCCCCCATCAGCCAACAGCACATCACCAGTCTTAACCCCCCAATAGCCCATTACCAGTTCTAACCCCCCCAACAGCCCACAGCCCATTACCAGTCCTAACCCCATCAGCCCACCTCCAGTCTTAACCCCCCCATCAGCCCATTTCCAGTCCTAGCCTCCCATAGCCCATTACCAGTCCTAACCCCTCCCAACAGCCCACCTCAAGTCCTAACCCCTACCCATCAGCCCATTTCCTGTCCTTGCCCCCCATAGCCCATTACCAGTCCTAACCCCCCCCCAACAGCCCACAGCCCATTACCAGTCCTAACCCCATCAGCCCACCACCAGTCCTAATCCCCCAGCCCATTTCCAGTCCTAGCAACCCCCCAACCCATTACCAGTCCTAGCCCCCCATAGCCCACTCCCAGTCCTAATCCCACCAGCCCATTTCCAGTCCTAATCCCCATCACCCAATTTTCAGTTTAAGCCCCCCCCATAACCCCTTACCAGTCCGAACCTCCCCATCAGCCCACTCCCAGTCCTAATCCCACCAGCCCATGTCCAGGCCTAAACCCCATCACCCAATTTTTAGGTTAAGCCCCCCCATAGCCCATTACCAGTCCTAACCCCCCATCAACCCACTTCCAGTCCTAATCCCATCAGCCCATATACAGACTTAGCTCCCCCATAGCCCATCACCACTCCTAACCCCCCCGGCCCATCACCACTCCTAACCCAACCCAGCCCAGCCCAGCCCAGCCTAGGGAAACCTTTTTTTAAAAAAAAGCTGTCTGCTGCCGCTGCCGGGGCCGCCGCGGCAGAATCGAGTGTGCCGCGGGGCCCCTCCTGCCCAGCAGAGCCTGTCCTCCCCTTTATCACCTCTCTCTTTACAGCTGCAGTCACACACGCCGGCTTTCAGAGCGCGAAGGAACTAGTTTCCCTTTCGCGGCTCTGTTAAGCCCGCGGGGGCTGATGGGAACTTCCCATCAGCCCCCGCGGGCTTAACAGAGCAACAAGGGAGAAACTCTCCCCTCGCGCTCTGAAACCGGCGCGTGTGACTGCAGCTGCAAAGAGAGAGGTGATACAGGGGAGGGCAGGCTCTGCTGGGCAGGGGGGCCCCGCGGCACACTCGATTCTGCCGCAGCGGCCGCGGCAGCAGACAGCTTTTTTTTTTTTTTAAATTTTACTTTTAGATCAGAATGTTTTTTGCGCAGGGCCCCCTGAAACGCGGGGCTCTGTGCAAAAAACATTCTCGCTCAATGGACGGGCCGGCCCTGGCAGGAAGCAACAGGGGAACCTGTGCACCTGCTCAAGCAGGATGTTAGGACTGGATGGAATTCTACTTATTATATGATAGAGAAGCTTGTGGAGCAATAAGCAGCCCTGCATCAGATGTCGTCAGAGATCATTATAGAGCACTGATAGGACACTGCATCACTCAGATTGGGCAAATATAACACAGGTGATGGAAGTTCAATGCCCTTTAAAGAAACCACGAAGGAATTGAGTTCCACAAGGGCTACTCTGAGCCATCTCATCTTGGAAGTGAATATTTTACAGGCAAACTCTAGGCTTTCAGCAGTGACAGGGATTCATAGAGGTGTTGGTGATAGTGGACTTCTTGCATGATCAGGTGGAGAAAAGATTGGAATATCTTATGAAGAAAGCTGCTTATATGCTAGTTAGTTTCTATGACCCATGGATGAGAGGGACTACTTTTCTGTGGTGCAGTTCACTCACTTACTGGAAGGAAAAGCTTACAGTATGACTGAGATAGAGGAAAGGGAGAACCAGAGGCAGGGGACGGTGGCGGCGGTGATGCAGCAGGGAATATACTAGGCATGCCGGCAAGCATTATTGATAGCATGAATACCACCTTGTCCTCCCTCCTGCCTATACATGCCCATGGCTCATGAGAACTAGCATGGATAATATTTTGTGATCAAAGCCCTAGCTACAATTCCATGCTGCAGATATCAGTCTACCACAAGTTGGATTCCTATAAGGATTTAAGTGACACGCTACTTTGCAGAGCCCATCAAGGTCATGCACACACATCCCTTGGCATTAGGGTTGCCAACTGGCTCCAAATGCGCCCATTAGGCTTCAACCAGTCCGGGGTTTACCCCATTGCATGCAGGGACTTGTAGTCTTGCTTTTCTTATGGAGTGCAATAGAGAAATCAGAACTACAATGGGGTAAATCCAAGACTGAATCAAGCTTGTTGGGACCATCTGGAGACAGTTGGAAACCCTACTTGGCATAATGGGTATACAAGTCGGCAGTCAGGCCAGACCTGGCCAATGTTGCACAGCATTTTCTGCCTGTCTTCCAACCAGTGCGTACAATGAACATATATTCTCTATGACAGGGGATATCATGACTCTCCACCATTCATAGCTATCACTGGAAGTGGTGGAAAAGCTAATGCTTCTGAAGACAGACCACCCCTTGCATTGTTTCCTTTTATTTTCATGAAACTGGGAGTAGAAATGAATGTAGAGCTATACTGCGAGGCAGTTGCCCACACTCTCTGCCTTCAGTGTGTCTACTAGCAGCCTTGTCGATGGTTTGCAATGCAGTCTCTCCAGGATGGTGCCCATTTCCAGAGACTACCTTTGAGTCCCCTGTGTCAAAACTTAAGAAAAAAGCAAGCAATAAAAAAACCCATAAAGCTAAAATCAAAACAAACAGATAGGAAATAAAACAAAAAGAACTGAAAAACAATTCCCTCTGCTTCTGCTTACAATCTTACTGTCCTTCCATTTCTGTCACAGCTTGCCCATTTGTTACCAGCCAGTCCTGTTCTTGAGATCTGAACCATATTACAACAATTGCAAATCTTGCTCATGTCTGCACAGCCATTCTGCAATGTGCTATCACATTTTCAGTGAGTCCATTAAGGCTTTCATGACAAAACTAAAAAAAAAAAAAAGGAAAGAAAGGAAAAACCCCGAAATAAAAAAAAAGACCTCCTTTCCCCTGACAAGTGGTGTTTCAAGTCCCTTGGCACCTGGGGCATGCGCCCCCCTTGTGGCAGCTGCTGCTCCCCTTCCCCACAACATGGTGCATTCCTCCACACTGGGACCACATGTTGGATCCAGTGTGATAAACTTAAATTGAAGCCGTGGGTGGCTTGCCGCACTGCCTCTGCTCTAGGCCCAGCATCTCTTCTCTCCTGGGCTGAAGTCTCGCGATTCACAAGACTTTGGCTAGGGGAGGCTGAACGACAAACCAGCCATGGCTTTAAGTTAAGTTTGCCGTGCTGGCTCTGCTGTGTGGTTCCGGCAGGGGTGCACCCCATCCCGGTTGGCACCTGGGGTGGCTGCACCCAATCACTCCACCCTTGGTATGCTATTGCCCCTGACTCTTTCTGCTGCTGCTGCCTGCACTACTCTCATAGCTTGCCTCACTGCTGACCTTAGCCCCTCATTTGCTTCATAACTTTCTAGTTGCATGGCTCTACAACCAGTGTGCTTTGACGTTTTCTGTAATATAGTAACATAGTATATGACGGCAGATAAAGACCAGCATGGTCCATCTAGTCTGCCCAGCAAGGTGGCAAGTGTAGGTGCACCTGCCATTCTGTGCAGGTCACCCCTCCCCACTACTTTGTTTAGGGGTGTACTCACCACTCCGTGCAGGTCACCCCTATTTGTTGAGATAGCAAAGACAGTTAAGGTTATTTTGATTTTATCCTGTTGCTATAAAAGGATCCACTGTGTCTGTCCCATGCCATTTTGAATTCTGTCACTGTATTTGCCCCCACCACATCCATCAGAGGGCATTCCAAGCATCCACCACCCTTTCAGTGAAAAAGTATTTTGTGATGTTGCCTTTCAGCAGTACCGTACCTAGCCCGTGCGAGCGGTGCAGCCTCACAGGGTGCAAAGGCTTAGGGGGCGCATTTTGGTTGCCTGCTGTTGCCCGGCCACTGCTGAGAGAACAAAAAGTGGTAGTCGCAGGGCAACAGCAGGCAGCCGAAATGCGCCCCCTAAGCCTCTGCACAGGTCTTTTTGCATGTCTGGTCCCTCCCTCCTGTGACACGATAAAGATACAGATAAAGGGCTCAGCTCTGTTTAAAGTTAGATCTGCTCTACTCTGGTGTTGCTGGAGACTTGCACATTGGGCACACACACCCCCTCCTCCCCATACCTCCGTCCAGCCGCTGCCTGTTCTTGCACTGCTGCTGGTGCCGCAGTGGAGAAAACAGAGGAAGGCAGCAACAGGGCGAGAGCAGGCAAAAACTGGACGGAGATATGGGGGGTGGGGTGGGCACGCCTGATGTACAAGTCGCACAGGGTGTGATTCTGGCTCGGTATGGCCATGTCTTTCAGTTTACCCCATTGAAGTTTCATGTTATGTCCTCTAGTTTTGCAGCTTGCCCGTCTTTGCAAAAGGTTTGTTTGTCCATTAATACTCTTTTATGTAAAAGTCTGTATCATATCTCCCAAGTCCCTCCTCTCCTCTAGAGTATTCATATTTAGGTCTTCAAGTCTCTTCTCATATGTCTTCTAGCGCAGGCACTAAATCATTTTGGTTGCCTTCCTCTGAACCATTTCCAGTCTTTTTATATCCTTTGTGAGATACAGTCTCCAAAACTGAACACAATATTCCAAGTGAGGCCTCACCAGCGACTTGTACAGCGACATTAGTACCTCTTCCTTTCTGCTAGTAATTCCTCTCTGTATGTAATCCAGCATTTTTCTGGCTTTGGCCACCACTTTGTCACACTGTTTCACCACCTTAAGATCCTCAGAAACAATCACTCTGAGATCCTTCTCCTTGTCCATGCACACCAACCTCTCATCCCCTATCGCATACAATTTCCTTGGATTTCTGCATCCCAAGTGCATGACACTGCACTTCTTCACATTAAATCTTAACTGCCAAGCATTAGCCCATTCTTCCAGCTTTTGTAGATCTTTCCTCATATTATCCACTTCCTCAGGGGAGCCCACGCTGTTGCAAATTTTTGTGTCATCTGCAAAAAGACAGACCTTACCATTCAGTCTTTCAGCAATATCACTCACAAATATATTAAACAGTGCCGGGCACAGGACCAAACCCTGGGGCACCCCGCTAATCACCTTCCCCTCATCCGAGTGAGCTCCATTTACCATCACCTTCTGTCGTCTGTCAGTCAACCAATTTCTGATGCATTTCACCACCCTGGGATCCATCCCTAGGCTGTTCAGTTTATTGATAAGCCTGCTATGAGGAACAGTATCAAAGGCTTTGCTGAAATCTAGGTATGCCCTTGATCTAGTTCTCTGGTCACTCAGTGAAAGAACGAATGCGGGAAGTGTGTTCAGACAACCTCTTCCTGATAGTGCGAATCGGGGATACCCTGGTCGGGTGGTTACTTGGGCTTATCGGCGGGCCAGCCATATACATAGAGAATGGCTGTTAGATCCCACCTATACTTCTTCTGTTTCACAATCAGAGAATTTGATTGTAGGAGTGTTACCCTATACAGACTGCAGTATGAAGGTTATGCAAATCTTGCGAACACATTGGATATTGTTACAAATACATGACTGTTTTAATAAACCTCTTAAGATTGCTTATTCATGGGGTTCAAATTTACGGGATCGACTAGTACATACCACAGAAAGACAAGATCGACCGGATAGGTGGGATTCTCATAGAGGGCATTTTCCGTGTGCCTTATGCCAATTTTGCGATACTGCACTTACTGAGATAGAGTGGTCCCATCCCCTTACTTCTAAGGTATATTCTCGTCGGTGGTACACAACTTGTTTATCAGATAATGTAGTTTACCTTTTAATTTGCCCCTGCAATCTTTTATATGTTGGGAGGATGATTCGCACTATCAGGAAGAGGTTGTCTGAACACGCTTCCCGCATTCGTTGTAGTGTTCGATCGGCACCACTGGTGGATCACTGTTTGGAACATACTCATACTTTTGAGGATTTTCGATGGACTGTAATTGATTTTGTCCCCTTGGATCCCCGAGGAGGCAACCGTCAGCTGAAACTGCAACGTTTAGAGCAACGATGGATCTTCCTTTTAAATACTGTATCTCCCAACGGGTTAAATCGTGAACTTGAGTGGGAAAGTATATTGTTATAGAAATGTTCTAGAAAAATTGGCATAGTGATTCTTGCTCAGTGCCTTAGTTGGATAACATTGTGAAATTGAACGAACAAAGAGACGACGTCAATCTTGAATGACCAATCTGAACAGGGATTCCCTTCTTTGTGGGAAAGTACCCTGGCGTCTGATTGGTGGGTTTCCTCCATTTTACTGCGATAGGTAGGACGCCATGTGCAAATGAAAAATCCTGGCCGCAGTGACGGCGTTTTTGTTACAACGGTTGCCGGAGTTAGATTGACTTATTGCAGCACTTGATACAGGGTTTATCCCGAAACGTGCACGTCGTGCGAAATCATTTGAGCAACTACAGGATTTGGACGGTTTACAGATAAGTGCCCTCTTTGTTGGGCTTCAGAAGTTTTTAAAGAAATAAGTTTGGAAACCTTCCAGTTGAATAAAACGGAATTTGCCGTCTGGAGGGGGTTGGACTTTGATTCCGGCCTTCCCTCGGCAGGCTCCAACAAAAATAATATTATATGTCGGGAATTGTCTGTGAGTTTAGTTTAAGTGGATAAGGAAGTTTTTGAGGGATTAGGGATTAGAGGGGAATTAATTGTTTAGGTGAATACTGTTGTCCTTCTCTATTGGGCCTTTCATTATATATTTATTTTATTTATTTATTTTATTTTATTTAACTATTTCTTTTATACCGCCCCTTCCAGAGATCAAGGGCGGTTTACATATAACAGGTTAACAGTCTTGTACACAGTTTGTATACATTTTACATAGAACAATAGAAATCAATTATTTACATTGAACATTGTACACAGTTTATATAATCCAATCATACAGCATACTATACCACATCTATGTTGATCATGTACTACTTTACACCCCATTCTCCACAGACCGTCCCAATTACACTAGAATTACAGAATGCTTTAATGCAGTCTCAGACTGGCTCTGTATACACAACCTGAGAGTGAACTATAAGAAGACTGAAGTGTTGTTTATCACAAAAGATCCAATCTTCATACTACCATCTTCCCTACAGGTAAAAGATGCAGAGCTGAAGACGAAGCAAGAGGTGCATTACCTAGGAATCACCCTAGACCAGCGCCTGAGTATGGAAACATACATAAATAATATTACCAAGGCAGTATACCACAAAATAAGGACCCTCCATCATCTACGTCCACTGCTGGAGGCTGCCGACTTCCTCACCGTATTCCAGGCACTTATCTTTCCATACTTTGACTATGCAAATATCATTCTCCACAGCATGCTAGGCTGCAAACTTCATCCTCTGCAAATGGCCATGAACACTGCAGCCCGAACTCTATATGGAGTCTCCAGATCTGAACATGTGACGCCCATCCTAAGACAATTGCTAGCTGCCTAAATTACAAAGCCCTCTTGATGACATTTAAAATCCTACATAACCTCTCCGCAATCTCCCTGGCGGAAATCATACATTAGACACCAAACAATAGAATAAAAAGAACAAACATGACAAACACACTCACTATCCTGTCAACAATAAGAAAGAGTTCCCAAGCTGCTAAGAACTTCCGACCTGTCAACCTTCAGGAAAGCGATAGATGCATCTTTTCCAACTGTATTATGACCATATACCATAGCTACACTATAGATCCTGCCTGCCAGCCATAGCTCAGACCTCTCTACTTCTCAAAGTGCACTAACCAGCCTGTAGCTAGTTCTCCCTATTACTACCCAAGTTGACACCCCTGTTTAATGTAAAATATTTATTGTTTATAGTGCAATACCTGACGTTTATTGTTCTGTTCTTTGATACCTGTTCTGTGTAAAGCGTTGATTCTTGTTCTCTGCAAACTGCGCTAATTTCGAAATAGTGAGGTATATAAAATCAAATAAATAAATAAATATTTATTTTATTTATTTAGCCAGTTTTGTATACCACCTTATCCTTCAATCAAAGTGGTTAGGGACATAACAGGGAATCTACTTTCAACAGAGGGTGACAAGACAGACGTATAATTCTGGGGGTTGAGCCCAGATTTGCGTCGTTGTGTTTGGTGTCTGTATCGGTGTTGATTGGGAATTATGGTGCTTGTTCAAATGAGTCCATGAACAGGTGGGTTTTGAGGGATTTGCGGAAGTCCTTGAGGTCTTTTTGTGCTCTTAGATCCTCAGGGAGAGAGTTCCATAGGTCTGGCGCCAAGAGTGAGAACGCCCTTCTGGAAGTTGCTTGCTTCGTCCTGTGGTATCTGGCTGGGATGCGGAGTCTATTGCTGCCTTGGGTCTGCTGCTTGTATCTTTGGTTATCATGGTCTGTAGAACTTCTGCTGAGTAGTGGTGTATGATCTTGAAGATGGTTAGTGTAGCCTTGAATCTTGCCCATGCAATTATAGGTAGCCAGTGCAGCTGTCAGAGTACTGGTGTTATGTGCTCGTATTTGGCTGTGCCTGTGATTACATATATTAGTTTTTAATAAAAAGCTCTTTAGAGGTGAAGAGAAAAAATATGTAGAGACCGATAAGGAAAAGGCATAATCGCTTAACAAATATTTCTGCTTGGTGTTTGCTGAGGAAGATATAAGAAAAGGACTGCAGAATATTGACAGAATAGGAATTTAAAAGCAGTTTTCAAATTAATTTCAGAAGAATGCATTCATGACAGTCTGACTAAACTAAAAATAGAAAAAGTCAGACAGGATACATCCAAGGATATTAGTGGAATTTAGGGAGGTTCTGGCAGCCCCATTTTGTGAACTTTTTAGGAGTGATTCCAGAAGATTGGAGATGGATGAAAATGATTCCTCTTCACAAAAATGAAAGTAAGGAAGAGGTTGGGAACTTCAGGCCAGTTAGTCTGACCTCCATGATGAATAACTTAATAGAAGCACACCTAAAACTGAGGATAGCGCAGTTTCTGGAAGCCAGTGATTAGAGGATCCAAAGCAGCATGGTGTACCAGAGTTAGAACTTGTCAAAAAAAATCTGACGATTTCTTTGATTGGTTGACCAGAGAGTTGGATGGGTGTAGGGAATCCTAGATGTAGCATACTTTTATTTCAGCAAGGCCTTTAGCAGAGATCTGCATAGACAACGTATAAATAAACTGAACAACCTTGGTATAAGCCCTAAAGTGACTGATAGGTTGAGTAGAAGTGACTAAGGGTAGCAGTAGATGGAATTCGTTCTGAGAATAGGGGTGTTACCAGTGATGGGTCACAGACATCTGTCTTTGAACCAATTATTTTCTACATTTTTGTAAGCAATATTGCAGAAGGTCTATCAGGAAACATTTGTCTTTTTGTATATACCAAAATCTGCAACAGGGTAGATACCATGGAAAGTGTGTAAAACATGACGAGAAATCTAGCAAAGCTTGAGAAATGGTCTACTATTTGGCAGCTAATATTTAATGCAAAAAATTTCAGGGTGAAAAAAAATCCAAGGAAACAGTACAATATAGGGGTTGAACTTCAGTGGATCTTGGGGTGATTGTATCTGATGTTCTTAAGGTGGCCAAACAGTTAGATAAAGCAATGGGAAAAGAAAGAAGGATTTCTGGATGTCTAGGAAGAGGATTGGCCAACAAAAAAAGAAGTGAAACAGCCTGCATGAGACCTTATTATTTATTTATTTGTTTACATTCTCTTATAAACCATGCTATTCTGCATCAGTGTGGTTTACATTGAACAGGGCATTATAACTTGGAGATAACTATTTTACAGGGAACATGGGCTATGGAGGGTTAAGTGGCTTGCCCAAGACCACAAGGAGCACCTGTGGAACTAGAAACCCCAGTCCTTCTGGCCCAAGGTTGCTGTCCTCTAGTGGGATTTGAACCCTGACCTTCCAGCCTGAAGTACCTTGCCCCAACCACTAGGCCACTCCTCCACTCCAGTTATTGGAATACTGTCTACAGTTCTGGAGATTGCACCTTCAAAAAGATAATGGAATGGAGATGGTCCAGAGGGCATCTATGAAAATGTTTAAAGTTTTCATCATAAAGCTTATGGGAACAGATGTAAAGATCTTAAAATATATGTCTTGGAGGAAAATTCAGGATCGAGAAGATATGATAAAGTCTTTTATATACCTCTAAAGTACAGTATAAGGAAAAGGAGACAGTCCAGTTTCAATGGAAAGGGGTCTCTGGAATGAAGGATCATAGAATGAGGGTAAAAGAGATTAGACTCAGGCATAATGTTAAAAAAAAAAATTAACAAAAGGGTGGCAGAAGCATGGAATAACCTCCCAGTAGAATTAATATAGATGAGGGCAGTATCTGAATTCAGAAAAAAACATCTAGGAGTGAGGAAGGAATTCTAGAGCTGAGCAGTTAGCATGGATGGGCCCCGATATTCAGCGTCGGAGGATAGTGCTGCTAATGTGGCTAGCCACGGGCGCTGAAAGTTAAACTCGTATAGTCAATGCCGATGTCATATCTGTCGCTCGCTAACTGGGCAGTGGCCATATTAAGCCACTGTCTGGTTAATGATTTGTGGTGAAAGTTAGACCAGGGTTTTCTGTTCCTGGCCTTCACCGTGTATCACTAACCGGGCAGGGGCTCAAGATCAGGTCTGCAAATCATGTAAATGCTGCTGAATATCAGGCTCTATGGGCTTTTTCTGAAATCATCTTATGTTTCAGGGTTTCTCTTCTGGACTGTCCTGCTTTCTCCTGCAGGCACGGAAAGCTCTTTTGTTCTAGTCAGGCCAGAGAATCATAGGTGCTGGTGACTTTTAGTTGGCATTTGACGAATACCACCTGACCAATTCAGTGTTGGAGCAAGATTCAGTGGCCGGCTGCCAGATAAAGATAAGTGGAAAGTTGTCAACTTATCCACTTATCTTTACGCCTGCTAAGCAGGACCACTGAATATGATGCCCAAATTTAAATTGATAACTTTTCTATTTTATATAGAATAGTAATTTGTGTGATACTACTAAATGAATACAATTATCTGGGAGGTGCTCATTATCAGGGCTAGTTGCATAACTTTGGGCCCTGCCCCTGAGAACCAATCCCAACCTGCTTCCACCTAAACACAGAACTTTGGTCAGCCATAAATTATGTGTTGGTGGCTGTCTCAGAATTAAAAAAAAACAAATAAAATAGATTTATTCAGTCAATGCAGGAGTTAACTGCATCAATCTTCTTGAATATTGACCCCACTGTGACTACAGTGACTTTTACTTTTATTTTTTATATATAAATTATATCAGTATATCCAGGCAATTTTCCCCCAAAAAGGAAATAAAATAAAACATTCAGAAAAACAAAGGGGTATGTTTACTAAACTGCGTTAGGCAACGTTAACGCGCGTTAAGGGTACCTAATGCACGTTAATGCCACCATCTGCGGTAAATCCTGCAGAGGGCAGAAAGAGGGCGGAGAGAAGGGGTCAATGTGCGGGGAGTGGGCGGGGAGAAGCTCCCGCAGCACTAACGCGGGGTACTGAAGGGCCGAACATTACCGGGACTGAAAACCTGTCGTTAGCTGCAGATATGCAGGAGGGTGAAACCATTTCAGCGTCAGCAATGTACCACATAGGCAGGGAGCCCAAGAAAAGTGATAGTAGTGATCCATGTGCAGCAATAGCATAGTGAACATAAGAACATAAGATATGCCATACTGGGTCAGACCAAGGTCCATCAAGCCCAGTATTCTGTTTCCAACAGTGGCCAATCTAGGTCATATGTACCTAGCAGTTTCACCAAGAGACACAAGTTCCACAATGCTTGTACTGGGTCAAGCATTGATATCTTCGGTCACTTCTTAATAATGGTTTATGGACCTTTCCTCCAGGAACTTGTCCAAACCTCTTTTAAACCCAGCTACACTAACAGCCTTTACTACATCCTCCGGTAACAAATTCCAGAGTTTGATTACACGTTGAGTGAAAAAATATTTTCTTTTATTAGTCTTAAATAGTTTACCCTGTAGCTTCATTGCATGTCCCCTAGTCTTTCTATATTCTGATAAGGTAAACAATCGATCTACGTTTACCCGTTCCACTCCGTTCATTAATTTATAGACTTCTATCATATCTCCCCTCAGCCGTCTCTTTTCCAGGTTAAAGAGCCCTAACCTTTTTAGCCTTTCTTCATAGGAGTATCCTTCCATTCCCTTTACCATTTTGGTGGCTCTTCTCTGAACCTTTTCTAAAATCGCTATATCCTTTTTAAGATACGGCGACCAGAATTGCACACAATATTCAAGGTGCGGTCTCACCATGGAACGATATAGAGGCATTATAATATCTTTTGTTTTATTTTCGATTCCTTTCCTTATCATACCTAGTATTCTATTTGCTCTCTTGGCCGCCGCTGCACACTGGGCCGAGGGTTTTAACATGGTATCCACAATGACACCTAAATCTTTTTCCTGGGTGGTGGTTCCTAATGTGGAACCTTGCATCGTGTAACCATAGTTTGGGTTGTTCTTCCCTAGGTGCATAACCTTGCACTTGTCCACATTAAATTTCATCTGCCATTTTGATGCCCAGTCTTCCAATTTATCAAGATCCTCTTGCAATTTTTCACAATCCTCTTGGGTTTTAACAACTTTAAATAGTTTTGTGTCATCTGCAAATTTGATAACCTCACTCATTATTCCACTTTCCTGGTCATTTATGAATATGTCAAAAAGCAGCGGACCCAGCACAGATCCCTGGGGTACACCACTATTCAGCTTTCTCCATTGGGAAAATAGGCCATTTAGCCCTACCCTCTGCTTTCTATCTTTTAACCAGTTCCTGATCCACAATAGTACACTGCCTCCTATCCCATGACTCTTTAGTTTTGCCAAAGGTCTCTGATGAGCGACCTTGTCAAAGGCTTTCTGAAAGTCCAGATACACAATATCAACCGACTCACCTTTGTCCACCTGTTTATTCACTCCTTCAAAAAAACATAACAGATTAGTAAGACAAGATCTTCCTTGTCTAAAGCCATGTTGGCTGTCTCCCATTAGGTTGTGACTATCTACATGCTGAGTAATTTTATTCTTTATGATGGTTTCTACCATTTTTCCCGGTACTGACGTCAGGCTCACCGGTCTGTAGTTTCCCGGATCACCCCTGGAACCCTTTTTAAAAATTGGTGTTACATTGGCGTGCCCAAGTATGAAAGGCCACTATGGTGATGGTGCAAATGGGGCATAGGGGGCTACAGGTGGGACATGTAGTGGGGGCAGCTGGAGCACAGGGTGGTCTAGGCCATCGCCTAGGTGGAACATAGAACATAGAAACTGGAAATCTGCAAGACAGCAGCTGACCAAGGCCAAACACAATCCACCTACATCTACCTGGGCCACCCTAGCCAATAGTTGCTAGAGCACTGACCTGACATCCCCAGCCATCCCTCCCCCATGTGGAAGGGACATAATACTGGTAGGCGGTGATGGGGGGGGATGTGGGGATGTCCATGTATGCCTCCCCACCCCAGACCCCACCCCTAGGCGACTGCCTACCTGCACAGTGGATGGCCTGGGACTGCGCACTACCAGCACCGACAGCATATGGCCAGGCAGCATGGCAGGGGGGCGTGTGCTGGTGCTGGAGGGGGCAGTGGCACCTGCCTGCAGTGCACCCAGGCCATGCCCTGTACCAGTATGTAGTGTGCAGAAAAGGTGTGGCTGAGGAGAGGTAAAGGCAGCCCCAGGGACTGCTGTGCTTCTGTGGCAACAGTGTGGTGCAGTACACAGAGGGTCACAGGTTCAGGTCCCAGCTGTGGATCCTGCAGAGCATGTCCTTGTGTTTTACCCTACAATGCAGATACAACATCAACATGTGCAATCCCCAAAGCAGCAGCCAAAAGAGGTGCAAACACCCACTCACATAAGCTCCACTATCCAAAGCTCCATGCAGAGTCAGGCTGTTGGCCCCAACACGGAGCCGCAGTCACCACTGGAGCACTACCACTACCTCCTACACCAGAGCTACTCAAATCCAGTCCTGGAGGGCCGCACACCAGTCAGGTTTTCCATTTCTTATGTGGCACCATGTCTGCACATCTCTCAGCACATCTTCTACTGTCAGCGCGCCTTGGATTGCAACCCCTTCGGACGTGCTGCTGCTTGCCCTCTCGGCTGTGGTGTTCACGCGCAGTTGGTCCATGGCACACTCTAACGCACATTACGCACCTTGTAACGCACGTTACCTGACATGGCTTGCTTTACTGATGCACTACCCACTCCTTTATATTGGCATCCATAACATTACCGGGGAACTTAACGTGGGTAACATTACCAGAGTTTAGTAAACATACCCCAAAGATATACACTACAAAAGGTATATGTGGAGCCCAATTCTCAAAGGGGCATATCCGGGTCGTCCAGATGGCCCCATAAAGGATGGGCTCGTTAGGACCCGATTCTATATGGCAGGAACAAAACATTTCCGCCGTACACAGAATCGAGCATGAGGATGGCCCTGCGTGCCACTGCCTGCCTGTGGGGACGTCCTCCCCCCAGGCTCCCCCAACTCCCGCGGCTTTGACCCCACCTCTTCCCCAAAACCCAACCCATGGCTGTCCAGCCAGGGCCTGGATCAGGCAGCGGGGACCCCCTGCACCCAGCCCCAGCCCCAGGGGGGATCCCTGGCCCCGATTTCCGGTCACTGCTGCTTATTCCACTTTCAAGGTAGAATAAGCAGCACGTCCCCCCCTGACCCAGCAGGATGTACAGGGCCATGACCTGAATCGGTCCTGTACATCCTGCTGATTCGGCCCGCCCCCACTACGCCCTGACTATGCCCCCTCTTGCCTCCCACTGGCTCTCCCTGTCCTGCGGCTCTAGGCATGTGGGGAAAGCAGAAGAGGGAATAGAGTCCAGATGGCAACCCGTGACTCAGAATTGGGCCCATAACCTTTAGACTACAATAAATGGGGGCCAAGTTAACAAAATTAAGCAAGAAATAATAAGTAAAAGCAGCAGAAAGTCCAATAAGGCAGCCAGATATGTGCTCTGTGGGACATCAGAAACAGGACTCTCCCCTTCATATACGGAAGGAGGAAGTCTATAAATTAATGAAAGGAGTGGAACAGGTGAATGTAGACTGGTTGTTTATGCCATCAAAAAGTAGAAAGACTAGGGGACATGCAATGAAGCTACAATGTAACCCATTTAAGACTAATAAAAGAAAATATTTTTTCATGTAACGTGTAATCAAACTCTGGAATTCGTTATCGGAGGATTTAGTAAAAGCTGTTAGTGTAGCTGGGTTTAAAAATGGTTTGGATAAGTTCCTGGAGGAAAGGTCTATAAACCATTATTAAAGAGGAGCTGGGAAATCCACTGTGTACCCCGGGACAAACATTATGGAACCTGTAACCTTTTTCGGAACCTGACAGGTACTTGTGGCCTGGATTGGCCACTATTGAAAACAGGATACTGGGCTTCATGGATTTTGATCTGACCTAGTATGGCATTTCTTATGTTTTTCTTACCTCCCCCTACAGCAGAAAAATCACTCCTCTCTGCATAATCAATGGTCTTACTCCTCCAGCCACAGATCCAGACATGCCAAGTCACATACTATGCTAGGTGTCATAAGGAAAGGAGAATAAAACAAAGGATATTATAATGTCTCTGTATCATTCCATGGTGCGACCACACCATGAATATTGCGTGCAATTCTGGTTGCCATATCTTAAAAAGGATATAGCATTATTAGAAAAGGTACAGAGAAGAGCCACCAAAATGATAAAGGGGATGGAAGGACACCCCTATGAAGAGAGGCTAAAAGGTTTAGGGCTCTTCAACCTGGAAAAGAGACGGCTGAGGGAAGATATGATAGAGGACTTGGGAAATCCACTGTTTACCCCAATACAAGCATTGTGAAACCTGTGTCTTTTGAGAAAACTGCTAGATACTTGTGACCTAGATTGGAAACAGGATACGGGGCTTCATTGGCCTTGGTCTGACCCAGTATGGCATATCTTATGTTCTTAGGTGACAAACGCATTTGGTCCCACTCACATGCTCACATGCTTTTAGCATCTAGTCTCACACATCTTCTGGCACCATCAGACTCACTCTCGTCTTCCATTTCTTCCTCCAATTCATCTGCCAGCTCTCTCTCCCTACCAGTACCCACCTCTGTGGCTCCGTCACTGCTGCTCAAACCTGCACTACTGTCTAGCCCCCTTCCCCCACCAATGCCTACCTCCACCACCCCTGCCGGGAAATGTGGCAGCAGCAAACAAAACCAAAAACTGAGCAGACCCTGCAAGTTCATTCAAACAGATTGCTCGGGGCTCTGCTGGTTCTGCCCCTCAGAAACAGGAAGTTTACATTGAAAGGGGCGGGACCAGCAGAGCCCTGAGCCATGTGCATGAATGAACTTGCAGGGTCTGCTCAGTGTTTAGTGTTGTTTGCTGCTGCCGTACTTCCCGGCAGCGGCGGTGGAGCTGGGCATTGGTGGGGGAGGGAGCTAGACAGTGGTGCTGGCCTGAAAGTAGCAGCAGAGCTGTGAAGGTGGGCACTGGTAGGAGGAGGGAGCTAGACAGCTAATCTTTCCTTTCTCTCTAAATTTCTTGAGAAGCTGGTCTTTCTTCAACTTTCCTCTCACCTTGAAGCTTCCTTCACTCTCCACCCCCGACAATCAGGTTTTCGTTCTGGTCACAGCACTGAAACTGTCCTTCTTTCTCTTCTTAATGAACTTCACGCTGCTCACGATCGTGGTCTCTTTACTTTAGCTGTCTCCCTTGACCTCTCTGCAGCCTTCGACCTTGTGGATCACCGCACCCTCCTCACTCGTTTTCGGGACGCAGGTATTTCTGGTGTGGTTCTCCAGTGGTTTCAATCTTTTCTTTCCTGTCGTTCCTTCTCTGTAGTCGCCGGGTCCTCTTCTTCTGCCCCCACTCCCCTCACTTGTGGAGTTCCCCAAGGATCTGTCGTTGCTCCCCTTCTCTTTAATGTTTTCTTGGCCCCTCTTGCTCTGTTAATCCAACAGTTCGGTGTCTCTGCGTATTATTACGCAGACGACATTTTTCTCCTGTTTCACACGGACTCTCTCTCTCCTGACATTACCCCTCTTAATCACTGTCTTACTGCCGTTGCCTCTTGGTTTTCCTCCAATTTCCTTCACGTTAATCCCGCTAAATCTTTCACTATCTGGTTTACGTTCGGGAGTCCCTCCCCCACTTGTGCCCCTTCCCTTTCCTCGCAGTCTATTCCTCTTGTCTCCTCGCTCCGTTATTTGGGTGTTATTCTTGATTCTTCCCTTTCTTTCAAGGAGCATATTTCTTCCGTCGTTCAGCGTTCTTTTTTCTCTCTTAGGCAACTCCGAGCTGTCCGTCCTTTCCTTTCTTCTTCTGCTCTGGCTACTCTTCTTCTTTCCCTTGTGATGTCTTGTCTGGATTACTGTAATGTTTCCCTAGCTGGTCTTCCCCAATCTCAACTGTCTCGTCTTCAGCGTGTCCAAAACACTGCTATTCGCCTTTTAACTTGTGCCTCTCGTTTCGATCATGTCACCCCTCTTCTTCTTCATCACCACTGGTTACCTGCCTTTTCGTGTTCAGTACAAAATTCTTATCCTTATGCATAAGGCTGTTCGCACTGGCATCCCTTCCTATCTTGCTGATCAGATACACTTCCGTACCCCCCCCCCCCCCACCGCCTGCTTCGTTCTATCCACACGAATCGTATGTCTCTTCCCTTCCCCTCTCAGGCTCACCCTGTTTCTACCTGCTCCTCTGCCTTCTATTTTTTGGCCCCGAGCCTCTGGAACTCGCTCCCCCCCTCGCTCCGTGCAGAAGAATCTTATCAATCTTTCAAAACTCAACTCAAAACCCACCTCTTTAACCTAGCGTTTGACCTTCCATCCTCTTTCCCCCCTTCCCCCCGTCCCATGATGTTGTTGTGTTGTAACTGCTGCATTGTATTACTTTATCTCTTCTTTCCCCTCTCTCTTTCCTATTATTTTAATGGCGTTCCTTTTTTCCTTTTCCCACAGCCTCATTTTTAATTTGTTTTAAGTTTTATTGTAAACCGCTCAGGTGCCTATGGTTTTGGGCGGTATAACAAGTTTTAATAAACATAAACATAGACAGTGTTGTGGGGAAAGAGGAAAGGCTTGATGGGGGTATGGGAGGGGATGGTGGATATGGGAGACACTGAATGAGAAGTGATACTCTAGCTTGCCCTGGGTGGGGGGGGGGGGAGAATAAGGATACAATTAGGTGGCAATGATAGCCATGAGTGCAGTGGGGATGCTGAACAGAGACAAAATAGTCTATATGGGAGATGTTGCATATGGACAAACAGGGTCACTGGGGGATCAGAAGTTGAACATGGGGGAGGAAGTGATAAGAAGATGCTTGTACCTGTGTCTGAAGGATTAGGGACACAGAGGAGGTTACAGAGACACAGAGAGGGAATTCTAAACACATGTGGGGGAGGAATAGGATGATGGTAGATGCTGGATGCAGGGGGAAGTAGGGACACACAGAGGGGCATTGTTGAACACATAGTAACATGGTATATGATGGCAGATAAAGATCAGTATGGTCCATTTAGTCTGCCCAGCAATGTGGCAAGAGTAGGTGGATGCTGGACATGGGGGAGATGAAGTAGAACTATAGAGGGGAGATGCTGATCATTGGGGGTTTAAAGACCCGGAGGAGGTCATAGGGATAAGTAGGAAGACAGCTGGGTGATAACCACAGAGATGGGGAGAGACAGAAGAGATATTGAACAAACAGAGATGGGAGAGAGTGAGAGGAGATGCTGGGGGTGGGGAGAGACTGCAGAATAAGGCAGTGGGGAATGGGAGGGTCAGGGTGAGAGAAAGAGATGGACAATTGTACATAGATGCAATAAAAAGAAGATTGAAGATTGGATTTTAAGAAGAAGTGAAATCTGAGTGGATAGAGAGACAGAAAAATAAATGGAAGAAAGCTGAAAGGGAAAAATCAATGTCAGAGATGGATGTAGAAGAGGAAATGAAGAAGACAGGAGTAGAGAGAAGTGGCAAATGGACTAGAGACCCTGTAAAGAAAGTTAAGAGAAGACTGAGGAAAGCAAAATCCAGAGACTGGGATCAACATGATTAGAAAAATAAAATGGCCAAACAACAAATGTAGAAAAAAATTATTTTTAATTTAGTGATTAGAATATGTCAGTTTTTGGAATTTAAGCATTGCTAAATAAATGTCCATCACCCCGTAACTTTCCTTCCATCCATTACCTGAATTGTGACTTTCACGGGGTTCCCTTATCCCGTGTTAAGGAGACTGCCATTTTCAGACATTAAGTGCACGCTGGGCAGTTTAACACCCAGTTGCCTGTTAGCACCCAATAAGTGGAGCCAAGCCCCCTTAACACCGGAATGCCTACTCCCGGCCCCAGCCTTTGTCGCACGATAACATCCTTACCGCTGCCATTATTGCTTGCTAACTGGTGCGCTGTTTAACACTCTTCAGTAAACATACCCCTAAAAATAGAAAGATGTAGACAAAAATTAAACTGAAACCCAGAGAGGCCAGACCCTGCATGCAGTGCTATACCTCAGAAAGGGAAAAAAGTTATTACTTTCCCCCTGTATGATACAATCTATAAAAATCACAGATGTAAATTTAAAAAATTGACATATTCCAATCACTAAATTTAAAATAAAATTCTTTTTTATACATCTGTTGTCTCACCATTTTTTTCTTTTAATAGTGTTGGTCCAGTCATTTTTTTCCTTCATCCTGTCTTCTTCACTTTCTCTTCTACATCCACTTATTTTCTGCCTACCTACTCAGCCTTCATTCCTTCTTACTATCCAGTATCCCTCTTTTTATCACATCAAATACAGACTTCTATCTCTTTCCTTTACCTTGGCCTTCTCATTGCCCTTCCTATGTTTCTCCAATCTTTCACTAACTCTTCTCTCTTCACCTCTTCCATCGAGCACCTCTCCTCCTCTTTTAATCCCCTCTCTATCCATCCCCCATTCATCCAGCATATCATCTGTCTCTCAAACCCCCATCCGTCCAGCATCATCTCTCTCTCTCAGATCCCCCATCCATCCAGGATATCCTCTCTCTCAGCTTCATCCATCTATCCAGCATTCCTCTATCCTTCTCTGTCAGCCCCCCCCCCCTCCCCCAATCTGCCCAGCATCTCCTCTCTCTCAACCTCCCCACCAGTCCAGAATATCCTTTGCATTTCCCTACTCCTCACCCCTACCCTCTGCATCCGCCTTTGTGTATAGTTTTCCATTTCCCACCCTGAGCCAGCACACCCCTCTGTGTCACCCTACTCACCCTCCTGTGTCTACCTTCAAGTTACCAAATCCTCTTTCTCCTCCCCCACCTTTTTCAGCATATCCTCTTTCTTTCTCCTCTAGTCTCTCCCATCCAGCATATTTCCTATCCCCCCTATTGTGTTCACTATACCATTCTCCCCATTCCAGCATCTCTTATTCTTCACCCTACTTATCACCGTCACCACCTTCGAGGGACCAGCAGCCACAATACAAAAACAAATAAAAGGAAGGCTCAGGGCTGTTTAGCCCAGACACGCTGCTGATGGTTGTGCCGGTCTGTCCCTCGGCATCAACAGTGCACTGGGCTAAATGGCCCTGTGCCTTGCTTCTATTTGTTTTTTTTAATGCTATCCACAAATACTGTGATGGGAGGGAGGGAATTGTGGCTTTCGGCATTGCATTTCAAATTTTTTTCCGCTGGAGGAAAGGACCATAAACTATTATTAAAGAAGACCCAGGTAATCCACTACTTGCCCCAATACAAGCATTATGGAGCCTGTGTGCTACAAGACATACACAGTGCTGTTCTCCGCCTAACACCCAGAGGGGCCTGCCAAGGCCAGGATCAAGCGGTGGGGAACCTCTTGCCTTGGCTCACCCCTTCGGCAGGGCCCTCCAGTGCTGCCCGCTATCATTGGGGGGCCATGATCTGGATAGGCCCTGTACACCCAGGGTTGTGGGTCTGCCTTCACCCTACCCACTCTCCTCCTATGGCCCTCCCCTTCCTGCCCCCATCCAGAGCTCCCCATCCAACCCCGCTGCATGTGCAGGGAGCCTGGAATTGGGAATTCACTCCCTGAAACTAGCGGGGGTTGGATGTCTAAGTCGGACGTCCATCCCTGCTATTCGCAGATTGGAATGACCCCCATTGTATATAGTTAACTACTGTATGTATGTAGGTTAGACCACTAAGGGGTCTGTTTACTAAACATTCCTAACGTGCGGGGCCGTGCTAGTGTGCCTGTGCCATATAAGGAGTGGGCGGTTCAGGCAGAAAATAGAAAAAAAACGGTAGTAAGCAACCGGATGTGTGTGCGTCGCGCTAATGTGCGGGGGTCGACATTAGCGCGTGGAAAGGCAAAGTGGCACGCTGCTGAGTATACAAAACAACAGAGCCATGGTACAATGGTGAAGACACTGACCAATGGTGCAGGGGCCATGGGTTCAATCCCCCAGTGTGCGCAACGACAAAGGTCAGCTAAGGCAGTAATTGTAATGATTAACATTGTTTTAGGAGGCAAATTAATTTGGAACGGCATAAGGCGGCGCACAGTTATTTTTGGGCGGCAGAAGGCGGCGCACAGTTATTTTTGGGCAGCAGAAGGCGGCGCACTGGTCCCCTTGGGCGGCAGAAGGCGGCGCGCTGATAGGCACAAGGCGGCGCGCTGATGCACAAGCACAGGAACAGAGCCACAGCACAATGGTTACAACACTGACCAATGGTGCAGGGATCAGGGGTTCAACACCTCACAATGCCCAGTGCAAAATGCCTGCTGAGGCAGTATGTAGTATGCTGTAGGAGGCTGTATAAATTTATTTTGTTATCACTACTAGCAAACGCACTCTCCCAGCATGTTAACATACGGCGGCCCATAAGGCACATGTTACAGTGCACTGTTCGCCAAGGCACCCTTGAATGACCCCTATGGGGCAGCATGTATGTTGCGACACAGGATAATGTATAGTGCACCCTATAGGGATGGCAACCATAAGGTGGCCTACAGGGCGCCCTATGAAGCACCCTCAGAGGCACCTAATGGGTATAGTAAGCTGAGGGTGGTCTTGCCGGCATAGACATATGTACAGTAAATAAAAATAAAGCTGTGGACAGCCCTACCAAAGGGCCCCACTGTGGGTTTGAACCCATGACCTCTGGCTGCACAGGCAGTGATGTAACCATTGCGCTACAGCTCCATAGCTGTAAGCAGGCCTCTGGCTGGCTGCAGATAGCCTACACGTCACCTCACAGACAGTCTGCTGGTGTCAACAGGATAGGGTTAGGCCACCCGTACCCATGATGCACTGCACATGCAAATTAGCTGTCCGCAGATGGACACAAGATGGGGAATGCACCCCCACAGCACCTCGGCCCTGTTGGGGGAAGTGACCGGGTGCACCCACACAGCACCTTGGCCTAGTAGGGGGCACTGACCGGGTGTTTTACTGGCACAGAGTAGCCACACACCGTTACATCGTGCGGGTACTGTGCTCACCCTGAGTGTGCAATGAGGTGGCCAGGACCAGGTCAACAACACCTGCCATGGCTGCTGGAGGCCAAGCGGGCGTTCCAAAGCAGTGTTAATGTGTAAGATAGCTAGTTTCTGCACAAACACCATGGATATCCCTGTCTGCCGCCATCAGGCACCCCCCCAGTGGCAAACATGGTCCCCATCAAGGGATCCACACTCTACCTCCCTGCAAAGGTGGCAGTAGAGGGCAACATCAACCCCAGTCCTGCTGAGGAACACCACCACCCCCCCCAGGCAGGCAGCTCCATACACAGCCATAACACAATAGCAGACAGACATAAGCCCAGGGTATGGTAAGCTGCACTCCACCACCAGATATTCCCCTGCAGCAAGCCAACAGCCACTGCACCCTGCAAGCCATTATAGCAAGACATTTACCAGCTACAAACAGTCTGCTGGTTAGTCCATAGTGCATGTTCCCAATGGAGATGCATGCACCCAGAACTGGGCTGTCTGCATACACAGCAAGCAGATAGATCAGTGACTGGGCCCCAAAGAGAAACCCATATCTATCACATGAGAGAACTACTATACAGCACTATGGGGGGGCCTAGCCATGCTGTGGTCACTGCACAGTCAGGGTGAGCGTGATCCCCCAGAAGGACATGCTTTGGCCACCCTGTCTGTGTAGGTGGTGGCCGGACACTACAATATCCCAGCCAATGTCCCTGCCAGGGCCCTATGCCCAGTGCAGATGCATCCTGGCCACGCCACCCTGCCCTGGCTATACCCATGGTACCTTGCACCTCATTATGCACATTGACTGGCCAATACTGGCAACAGTGCTGGCAGTGCGGGCTGTTGAAGGGGCTTGCAGCCAACACCCACTGTATAGACAGACACACACTTCCACACCTCTGCCATCATGGTGCTACGATTGAGGGGGTAAGTAGCCTTGCCCACCAAACCGGTCCTGAGCACGGCAAGGCATGGATATGGTACGCATTACAGCTGGTGGTCACTCCCCAGGGTGGTAAGCACCGTCAGAGGCCAGGCCTGGAGCATGCCCCGCAAACACCTAACAGATTGTTTGGATGGGGTCAACTAGCAGTATGTACGTAACGTATGGATAACTGCCTGCCTGTGCTCCTAGCAAACGTCTCCGAGCTGTGTACCGTATACCTCAGGTGTAGGGTGACATTGGTAAGTTATGCAAGTGCTCGTTTTGGGTGCTGCATGCACGGTCCAATGTTCTGCCTTTCCAGGAGACATTGGCCAATGGGGCCTGTGGGTGTGGGTGTGTCTGCCCTTGATGGCTGCTGCTTTACGGCACAGATTCCCAACTCCAGTCCAGGTTTGCATCACACTGTTCGGGTTTTCCTGCTATCCCTCATGAATATGCATGGGCTACATGTACATGCCATGGGGGTGGTGCATAGATATACAGCACAGGCATATGTATGAGTGTCAGCATGGAACCTGACTGGTGTGTGGCCCACCAGGACTGCATTTGGGTGATTCTGCTCTAGGTACTGCCCCTGTTCATGGTGTCTGTGCTCAGTGGGGTAAAAGATAGATGTCTTACCATTGCATATGTCCCCGCCATGAAAGGTGTGTCCTTACTATCACTGTTTAGTTGTGGGAAAAATATGTGGGCAGGATTGGCAGTAGCCCCAGCTGGGCTTTGAACCTGTGACCTTCTGTTCTTGTATGCATTGTCTGTGTGCACTGCACCACTGTGTAGCCACAGATTGGTTGGATTCCCTGGACTGTCCATGACTGTGGATCCGGCAGGACCTGTCTGTTGCAGTGGACTGTGCCAGCCTGCACATGGCTAGGCCTCTGTCTTCTGTGGTTAGCAGCCACTGCCCCCTGCACCACATGTACTTGTCCGCCAACATGCTGGCATGAACTTCTCTCAGAAAAAGCAGTTGACCTGATTGCAATGTGGCAGTATGGGACTGCATTTGGGGGACTTGGCTGTAGGTAATGCCCATTGTTGTGGTGTGTGTGCGGTGTTGGGTAAAATATGGGTGTTTTCCCCATGCATACAGGGGTGTCTGCGCTATCTTTATTTAGTGGTGGGTAAAATATAGGGACTGGGCTGGCAGGTGCCCCAGCTGGGTTTTGAACCTCTGCCCTCTGGTCCTAGAGGTAATGACTCTGTCCGCTGTACCACACTTTGGCCACAGAGACAGTGCAGCCCCTGGAGGCAGTAAGCCTGGCAGGATGGAGTCACAAACCCTGCTCTACGCAATTCTACTGTGGGCATATGCACCCTGTCTGGTGACAAACGTGCACATAAACCCCGGAAATGACCACGGAAAATGTGGGACAAAATATCACCACGCTGGGCAACAGTGATATTAATGGGCAACCATAGCAAACACTCCCAGGAAAGCTCCAATACGTGGCAATGTTTTTTGGAAGAGTCTCCTCTCAGTAGACCCTTCCAAACGTCATTTCTTTTTTCTGGAGCTTTGATGGGTGTGATTTCTGTATTTGCCCATCACTATAACTGTTCCCCAGCTGAATTACTATTTTTAATAGTTCTGTTGTGGTCATTTTCTATTTTTATTTTCACTTTTGTGCTGTGCACATATATCACACTGCTCACGTTTTGCTGGTTTCCCCGGTTTTCCTGTACATTGCTGACGGAAATGGTTTCTCTTCCCTTTAAATGCTTTCTACCGCGAGTGTTTCACTCGCGGTAGTTTTTACATGCAAATTCGGGCCCGATACTGTGCGAGGAGCCTCTCCCCTCCCACTCTCCACCCATTGACCCCGTCCCTCCGCCCCTCGGGAGCCTTCCTCCGCCCTCAGAATGCCTTTCCACGCCTCTATCGGACATTTGCGGGCCGGGTACTTTTGCGGGGCACGTTAGTGCGGCGCGCAATTGTGCGGGGCCCAAGCGCACTTGTGCGGGGCGTTTAAGAGCGTTTCTGAGCGTTTGAGTGCCGCGTTTCCGTGCGCTATTGTGCGGCACGCAATTGTACGGCTTTTAGTAAACATGCCCCTAAGTATCTCCCACATGTATCCCGTCCCCCCTGTTACTATGCATACTATTCAAGTTGTACTGTAAATCTCTTTGTTTATAGGAAAAGGCGGTATAGAAAACCTGTTACATAAATAAATAAATTCAGGGAATGGAAGACCTGACCTGAAAGTCATTCATGGTCCTTGCTTGACAGCACACAGCACTGCAACTGAGCCACCAAGTCTTCCTACAAACACTCCTGTTTTGACAGCAAATATCTGGGAAGACTGCTTTTCAGCAACAAAGTGCTTAGTGGAGGCTCTACAGGTGAACTGCATCCTTAACAAGCAGAGAGCACAGCACCCTTTCATGTACTTGATCATTACAGAAAGAATAAAAATGAAACCCCACAATGAGCTCTGTTAAAACTGAACCTCTCTGCCTTTGCAGGGTTTCCAAGCTCTCTCCTTTGCATTTCAGAAATAATGCTCACTGATTTTCCTAATCCCCCCTACTGTGGCTAATTGATAGAGTGGTGTCCCTGGAGAATCGTTACCTAGGTGGTAGGGAAGCTACTAAAGCGAACCGAATACCTCGGAAGCTCATTCAGATTATACAGACAGAGACACTCATCCAACCGGTGGCTGGAGGGAACTTTTTAATTCTTTGGATAAGTGAAGCACGGAGAAGAAGGGCTGACAGACCAAGGTGAGGCAAAGGAAAGGGGTTAAAAAGGAAGGCTCCCCTCTCATAAACCTGGAGCATTCAAAAAGGAAATTAAGAGAAGGGCATCCCAGCTCTGTGTTTTTGGTGGTGGTGGGTATGTGAAAGGTGTAAGGTAGAAGCAAAGGGGTTTCTAATTTGGTTCGGGGAGGAGATGGCAAGGCAGAGCACCTGGACTTTTGAGATCTGACATTAGAGGGCCATCCAGAACCTTGAAAAGTTACAGATTGCTGAGGTTTTTATATTTCAAAGATGCTGCTAATCTGATTTTAGATTTTATGCTCTATTTTTTCTTTTCTTTCTTTGCTGTAGTAAATCAGGATATTGAGGGGGAGGGGGTTTGTCACTGTGAGAAACTAATGTGTGGTCTGGTAAACTTGTAAACAGCATGACCTTTACATAGCACTTACAGCAGTCTTCTAAAAGCAATCACTTCCATGTAGAGCAGGGGTCCTCATCCCAGTCCTTAGAACACACCTAGCCAGTCGGGTTCTCAGGATAACCACAATGAATATGCATAAGATAGATTTGCATGTACTATCTCCACAGTATGCAGATCTCTGTCATAAATATTCATTGTGGTCATCCTATAAACCAGACTGGCTAGGTGGGTCCCGAGGACTGAATTGAAAACCCTTGAAGCAGAGCATCCAACTGCCCACCCTAATGTATTCAGCCAGAATTTGTTGTCTGGTGTTAACTTCTAGTGGTGGAGTTTACAGCTTACTTTTTCAGCAAGTCTTTTCTGTTCTTCTATTATTTATTTCATAGCTGGGATCAGTCCATTTTCTAATAGGTTTTCTTTTTCTTTTTTTGTTCTGGTTTAAGAACAACATAAGGAAACTAGGAGGCATGTTTACAGTAGTGTGTTAGCTGGTAGTGTGGCTTTTGGAGCAGGAATACATGCGTTTGGGCCATGCGGTAGCAAGAAGTGCATGGCCCAAAGGCAACTGTGCTAAAAGTCCCGTGCTACCAGTGCAGTGCATGGATAAGCGGCAGAGTGAGGGTATGCAGATGGGGCAGGCATGATAATCGTATGCTAGAAACCAAACCATGCTGCTAGTAAGGGTGCAACTAATGCCTGCCTCTGACCAGGCACTAGCTCAGGGGTGGGCAAACTTGGTCCTGGAGGGCCGCAGACCAGTCAGGTTTTTGGGATATCTCTAATGAATATGCATGAGATATATATGCATTAGAGATATCCTGCTAACCTGACTGGTTTGTGGCCCTCCAGGGCTGGATCTGGAGACCCCTGCCTTACACCTCTGTCATTTAAGATTGTGAGTGGACAAGGTGCAGATGTCCAAGACATCAAAAAGGTTAGATAGAATTTGTCACAGTCCTCCTCACTTCTCACCACCACCAAAAAATTGTCTATTAGACAACATTTTGGTGGTGGTGAGAATCGAGGAGGCATGTGACACATTCTATATACCCTTTCGATGTCTAGGACATCTGTACCTTGCCTACTCACGATCTTAAATGACAGAGATGTAAGGCAGGGGTCTCCAAATCCAGCCCTGGAGGGCCACAAACCAGTCAGGTTGGCAGGATATCTCTAATGCATATATATCTCATGCATGTTCATTAGGGATATCCCGAAAACCTGACTGGTCTGCGGCCCTCCAGGACCGGAGGTGCCCACCCCTGCACTAGCTGCACTCATCTCGGCCGTGAGTTCCCAACACACACTTTGTATGTGAATGTTAGGCAATATGAAGAGTAGAAGCTGAGCAACCACATAAGAATGAAGTAGAATGAGGAGATGATGATAGCAGAAGACCTCGGCACCTAGGCCAGCTGTTCGGAGGGGGATATGACGCAGCTGACATGGCAGTTGACCATCACAGCTTGACCACCACAAAACTAGAGCAGGCAGGCCTGGAGGGACCCTGCTGGGACAGTGGGCAAACATCCACAGACACATCGACAGCTGTCTTGACAGACTGCTGTTCATATCTTCATTGGATAGGTGTCAGAGGGCTGCTGCTGTTGTGTGCTACAGGGGTATCAGGACATAGGGCCTGCGCTCTGTGCTCCAGTCAGTACTGACCTCATAGCCAGAGCTAGAACCAGCAGAGAACAATGGGGGAGGGGCATGCAAATTAGGCACTTACTGGCAACATGAAGGTGTGGCAGCAAAGAGTCAGCTGACGCCTGCCTCCCCTGTATGGGGGGGCCATGTAGCAGTGCATACATGCACCTGGGGGCTATGCCGCTGCCATAGGCCAAGTTACTGTGGGCAGATTGCCTCTCACCATGACTAAAGGAGGATGTGACTGAGGCCACAACACTTCCAGCAGTGACCACTGACCTATAGTGTTGGTGCTTACTATTTGGTGTTGTTTTCCCTTTGTTTAGGGATTAAGACAATCTATGGACTTGGGTGATGTTTGTGTTCTTTTTCAGGTCTGATGGGCCATTATTTCCATTACAGCTGGGGTGCTCAGCCTGGGGACTCTTTATACTTCCACCTTCATGTGTTGTTTTCCCAGAGCTCCTTCTGGTAGGAGGGAGCATGGGGGATCTTTGTAGGTAGATGACTATAAAACATCCCCCATGGAGATGTCAGGCAACAGGGGTGAGTGATCTATATGGTGGGCTATAGCAGAGCTACTCAATTCCAGTCCTGGTGGCCCTCAGCCCTGCAGGTTTTTGGGATATCCCTAATGATATGCATGAGATATATATGCATTAGAGATAGCCTGCCAACCTGACTGGTTTGTGGCCCTCCAGGGCTGGATTTGGAGACTCCTGCCTTACACCTCTGTCATTTAAGATTGTGAGTGGGCAAGGTACAGATGTTCTAGACATCAAAAGGGTAGATAGAATGTGTCACATTCCTCCTAGATTCTCAACACCACCAAAAAGTTGTCTAATAGACAATATTTTGGTGGTGGTGAGAAGCAAGGAGGAATGTGACAAATTCTAACCTTTTTGATGTCTTGGACATCTGCACCTTGCCCACTTACAATCTTAAATGACAGAAGTGTAAGGCAGGGGTCTCCAAATCCAGCCCTGGAGGGCCAAACAACAGTCAGGTTAGCAGGTTATCTCTAATGCATATATATCTCATGCATATCATTAGGGATATCCCAAAAACCTGCAGGGTTGCGGGCCACCAGGACTGGAATTGAGTAGCTCTGGGCTATAGGGATGCTTCTTGACTCTATGGACCCCATGTGCAGGCTACTCTGAGCATGTGTGCTGATTGTGCTTGGCCTCCAGACCCCATGGATGGCACCCCTTCATCCAACATGGGGGAACGTGCTGTATGATGACTATGGTGCTGTCCAAGCCATGATCAGAGGAGGGAATGAGAAGTGGAGCCCATCCCCGCCCCCTCAACATCAGAGGCCTTGTGCTATGTTCCATGCAATCTAGATGAACAGGCTATGGACACCATGCCCAATCCTAAACAAGGCTCCCTGTATCTGCAGATGCCACATTTGCACCCTATTCCTTATAGTTAAGGATGCAGAACATATTCTCTGCATGACCTTACTTTGCTGATTTGCATGCACCACCATCTTGTACTTAGCCCCATGCTCTGAGCTGTACAAGCCATTAAGTCATTCCTGGTCATCCCTCTCTATTCTGAGCTGGCCATTTGCTACCTTCTTGTATGCATTATGAACTGTTAGAAAAACACCACGTATAACACCCAAAGAACTTAAGGCTGACCTGGAGCAATCTGTAGTGGTGGTTTCAACCCACACCATACGTTGCGCACTAAACAAAGAAAAACTTCAAGGGCAAAGGTCAGGGAAGTCCCCACTGCTCAAAGACAGACATAAAAAGATATGCCTGTTCTTTGCCCAAACTCACCTTGAGAAACCATAATCCTTTTGGGAAAATGTTCTGTGGACAGATGAAATCAAGCCTGAGTTCTTTGGCAATGCAGACCAGCGATACATTTACAGGCAAAGAAATAAAGTTTATAAGGAAAAGGACACCCTACCTACAGATAAATATGTGGAGGTTCCATAATGTTGTGATGCTATTTTCCTGCCTCAGGAACTGGAGTCCTGGAATGTATTAAAGGAATCATGAAGTTAGAGCACTATCAAAGTATTTTGGTGCGAAATGTGCTACTTAGGGGTATGCTTACTAAACCGTCTTAATGTTACCGGCGCTAGTTGCAGCGTTAATGTGAAGAATGCCATATAAGGTAGTGGGTATTCCGGTGGAAAGGTAGCAAGAATCTGTATCGCGTGATAGAGGGTGCCTTGGCTCATTAACGTGTGGTAACCGTAAGTCCATGCCAGCGCTGTGCCAGGAGCTATAGAGATGTAGCCCACTGGTTATTACAATGACTGTGGAGGCAGAGGTCATGCGTTCAGTCCCACAGTGGTGTTATTTAATAAGGATGTCTGAGGGATTTCCTTTTAATTTAAATCAGTGCTGCCAGGAAAAACATCCTCACAGTGCCGTAACCTAAGGTGCTTCATAAGGTGCACCTATAAGGCGCCCCATAGGGCACATTATAAAGCGCCCTGTCCACCAAGGCACCTTATAATGTGCCCTATAGGGCGCTTTATAGGGCGACTTATGGGGCGCCTTATGAGGCACCTTAAGGTTACGGAACTGTGAGGGTGGTTTTGCTGGCAGCACTGATGTAAATTAAAAGAAAACCCCTCAGAGAGCCTTATTAAAGAAGGACACTGAGGGACTGAACCCATGACCTCTGCCTCCACAGGCATTGTAGCAACCAATGGGCTACATCTCTAGTTTCTAACACAGTGCTGGCTGGCTACAGAAAGACTGCAGGCCACTGCACAAATTCTTTGCTGTGGTTACCAGGATATGGTATACTCACTTGTACCCATGATGCATTGCACATGCAGATCAGCAGTCTACATCAGACCACAAGATGGGGTATGCGCCTCCACAGCACCTCGGCCTGGTAGGGGGAACTGACTGTGTGTGTTACTGGCACAGAGTAGCTACAGACATTGTGCGGTTCCTGTGCTCACCCTGAGGGTGAGGTAGGGCGCCCAGCACCAGGTCCACAGCACCTGGTTTGGCTGCGATAGGCTGTATTGCAGCTCCCCATCAGTGCCAGTGTGTGACAGGTAGTCTTTGCAGACACCCCTGTGTCCATCTGTATTTCCCAGTCATGTTTAGCCCTTGTGGACTATGATGCACCCAGATTAGTGCATAAGCTGTGTGGTTGCCATGGTCACATGTTATAGGAGAAGGGTGTTGTGTGGACCCAAAAGCGGATTATGTAGCACCACCCAACCTGCTCTCTCTGGGTCAGGGTGGGGGACATAATCTCCCACCAACAGATCCACACTCTATATCATGGGCAGTAGAGGGGACCACCACCCCAGTCCTGCTGGGAAATAGGCACCCTCTAGGGCAGGGGTGGGCACCTCCGGTCCTGGAGGGCCGCAGACCAGTCAGGTTTTCGGGATATCCCTAATGAACATGCATGAGATATATATGCATTAGAGATATCCTGCCAACCTGACTGGTTTGTGGCCCTCCAGGGCTGGATTTGGAGACCCCTGCCTTACATCTCTGTCATTTAAGATCGTGAGTAGGCAAGGTACAGATGTCCTAGACATCGAAAGGGTATATAGAATGTGTCACATTCCTCCTCGATTCTCACCACCACCAAAAAGTTGTCTAATAGACAATTTTTTGGTGGTGGTGAGAAGTGAGGAGGAATGTGACAAATTCTATCTAACCTTTTTGATGTCTTGGACATCTGCACCTTGTCCACTCACAATCTTAAATGACAGAGGTGTAAGGCAGGGGTCTCCAGATCCAGCCCTGGAGGGCCACAAACCAGTCAGGTTAGCAGGATATCTCTAATGCATATATATCTCATGCATATTCATTAGAGATATCCCAAAAACCTGACTGGTCTGCGGCCCTCCAGGACCAAGTTTGCCCACCCCTGCTCTAGGGCAATCAATGCAGATCTGTATGTATTTCTTAGGGCACTAGTAGACAGGCAGCAGGCCTTGAAAAGCTCAGCTACTCCCTACCATAATCTGACAGTCACCAGCAGAGGGCACAGTCATTCTTCACCCATTGCAAGGTGTTCCAGCCATACACATGCTAACTTCAGATAGTCTGCTAGCTAGCACATGGTGCATGTTCCTGGAAGAACTATGTGCCCCCAAAAGTGGGACAGACACACATCAAGCAGGTATGTCAGTGATTGGGCCCCCAAAAAAGAGACTCATAGATATCACATGAGAAAAACAGTGTTGAGCACTATGTGGGAACCTGGTCATGCCATGGTCACTGCTCAGTCAGGGTGAGTGTGACCTTCCAGCATGACATGCTGTGGCCACCCTGTCTGTGCAGATGGTGGTCGGGCACTATAATGTCCCAGCCATTGCCCTATGCCCTGTGCAGATGCATCCTGCCCAGACTGCTGTGTCCGGGCCATACCCACAATACCTTGTTCCTCATTATGCACATTTTTTAAATTTATTTTTTATTACAATTTCTTATATACCGCACTATTCGGTATCAGCGCGGTTTACATTGGCAGGCTAACACTGGAAACAGTGCAAGCATTGGGGGCTCGGTATGGTGTAGGCAGCCACAAAACACTGGATAGACATACACACACTCCCACACCTATTTAAGCATTGTGCAAAGATAGATGTGGTTGGCAGCCCTGGCTGCTGCACCAGTCCTGAGCACAGTGCAGGCATTGCTAAGGTATGCAGGTGCTAGTATTGGTGGCGGTTGCTGCGCGCAGGGCCCAACAGCCTGACTCTCCATGAGACTTTGGATAGTGGAACCTGTGGGTGTGGGTGTTTGTGCCCCTGTTGGCTGGTGCTCTAGGGAGTGCACATGTTTATGGTGTATGTGCACTGTAGGGTTAAATATAGGGCCATTGTCTGCAGGGGCCACAGCTGGGACTTGAACCTGTGACCTTCTGCCCCTGAACACACTGGCTGTGTGTACTGCACCAAACTGTTGCCACAGAGGCAGGTCAGTCCCTGTGGATACCATTACTGTTCTTCAGACAGCCCTTGTCCGTTGCACTGCATGCCGCCCACCTAAATAGGGCTTGGCCTTGGTCTGCTGTGGGCAGCTGCCACTGCCTCCTCCACCACCAGCACCCCTCCCCCACCATGCTGACATGCCCTTATGCTGGTGGTGCTGGTGGTGCGCTGTCCCAGGCATCCAGTGTACCTGTAGGCGGCAGCCTATGGTGTGGGATCTGGGGTAGGGGTGCCTACATAGACATTCACACTTCCCCCCGGTACTGCCTGTCAATGTTATGTGCCCTTTGGGGTACCTGCTGGGTACTGTCCCCTGGGACACTGTGGGGCACACACTTGTTGGCATGTTTGACCGTAGTCAGTTGCTGGCTTGCTGATTTGAAGTTTCTGCATTCCTATGTGCCACCTAGGCATTTGCCTAGTCCACCCTGTGCCCCAGCTGACCCACTGCATGTCCCGCCTGCAGCCCCTTGTACCCCATTTGCAGCCTCACCGTAGTGCCCTTTCATACTTGGGCACTATGCTGTTGCTGCACATGTATCACTACTATCACTTTTCATAGTTTCCCTGCCTTTGCTGTACATTGCTGACTGAAATGGTTTCTCTCTCCTGCAAATGTGCCTCTAGCGCAAGGTTTTCACTGGTGCTAATTTTCAGACCTTCATTTCACAGTGTTAGTGTGCATGGAGCCTCTCCCCGCCCACTCTCCGCCCATTGACCCCCTTCTTTCCGCCCTTTGGGGAGCCTTACTCCACCCTCTGTGTGCCTTAACACCACAGGAGATGTGTTCGCGTGAACCCTGACTCTGTCGCGCGATAATGTTACTTTATCTTGCGCTAATGTTATGTATCATGCGATAATGTTACGTATCGCATGCAAACTGTGCCACTGCAACTTCATCGCCGTTTAGTAAACATACGCCTTAGTGTCAGAAAACTAGCTCTGGGTTGAAGGTCATGGGTCCACCAGCTGGATAATGACCAAAAATATATATCCAAAAGTACAAAAGAAAGGTTAAAAAGTAACAATAGACTGTTTAAAACTGGCCAGCAATGTGAAGTCCTGATCTTAATCCAATCAAGAACCTTAGGAAAGAGCTGAAATCTGCCATTGGTAAAAGGAATCCTGGAAACATTCATGAGCTGGAACAAATTGCAGTTGAAGAGTGAGAGAAACTATCAGCAGATAGATATAAGAAACTTATAGATGGCTATAAGAAACGTTTGGAGGCTGTCATCAATGCCAAGGTTTGTGCAACCAAATATTAGTGAAGGGTGCCGTTAATCCTGCCCAGGTCCTATTTTGTTGTCTTTTTTCTCAGAAATGACTGTGTCTAAGTTGCACATACATCTTTTTTGTTGTTATATACCTTTGAACATACTATTAAAATATGATGACACACAGTTGGAATATTTCCAGTATTTCTCAAGATATTGTACACAACATACCTAAAATGCAAGGATGCCAATAATGTTGACTACAATCATATCTAACAGCGCAGTTATACAATATTGTGGGGTGGCAAGAGAGGAAGAAGTGAAAATGGATACAAATAGGGAGTTGCTATACTACAGCTGTCCCATTAAAGCATTTGCCATAGCTGATCGGTAACGCAGGGAGTGTGTGAGAATCCCTTTGTTAGTCAGGTGCATCGGATGTGGAGGCAATCTCCCTGCTGTAAGCACCTTAGGGAAGGGAGTTCTCTGCTTCAGCCCATTCACTACAATAGAGAATTTTCACCAGGGCTAGTGGACCCTATTTTTCCATGCTGGGAGTGTTGGGGGTTCAGCATTCTGTTTCAGTTTTGCTCTGAGGGAGAGGTTGTCTCCTGTGGGGATATACAAGAGGGATTGGGTTGGGTCCCAGGGATTTTTATGGATATCTTTAGATATGACACTGGCTCAGTTCCCCAGAATGGGGGTGGGTCATGGTGCAAGGCTTATCAGACTTTGAACGTCTATGTTGGTACCCAATGGCTGGGAAGAGGGGGGATTTCAAAAATATATAAAGAGACATCATTGCGGATGTGAGATGGATCCTTGAAAAGACTAAAGAATACCAAAAGGATATCTATTTGTGCTTTATCGACTATAGCAAAGCTTTTGACTGTGTAAACCATGAGAAACTCTGGGCCACACTAAGAAGCATGGGTATACCAGAACACCTGATCATACTCTTGCATAATCTGTACATTCATCAAGAAGCAACAGTTTGAACGGAACAAGGAGAAACAGAATGGTTTAAAATAAGTAAAGGTGTAAGACAAGGCTGCATACTTTCCCCCTATCTGTTTAATTTATATGCAGAACAAATCATCAGAGAAGCAGGATTGTATGAAGACAACAGAGGTGTGAAGATTGGTGGAAGACTCATCAACAACCTCCGCTGTACTGATGATGCCACATTACTGGCTGAAAGTGAAGATGATCTGAAACATTTGCTTCTCAAGATCCATGAACATAGTCTCAAAATGGGCCTGCACCTTAATGTAAAGAAGACAAAGATCATGACAACTGGCATAATCAACAGGTTCATCGTTGAAGGAGAAGAAATTGAAATTGTGAACAACTTTAACCTACTCGGATCAACTATCAATAAAGAGGCAACAAGCAGTCAAGAAATCAGATGACGCATTGCTCTTGGCAGAATGGCTATGAAAGACCTAGATAAGATTCTCAAGAGCAGAGATGTCTCTCTCCATACAAAGATTCGACTTGTTCAAGCCATGGTATTTTCAATAACATCATATGGATGTGAAAGCTGGACAGTGAAAAAGATAGACAGGAAGAAAATTGATGCCTTTGAATTATGGTGCTGGCAGCAAATACTGTGTATACCATGGACTGCCCGAAGAACAAACCAGTTGGTACTAGAGGAGATGAAACCTAAGCTTTCTTTAGAAGCTCAGATGACAAGACTTCAACTTTCATACTTTGGACACATCATGCGAAGAGAGAGATCATTAGAGAAAGACATCATGCTTGGCAAGATAGAAGGTCAACGCAAAAGAGGAAGGCCAGCAATGAGATGGATCGATACAATAACAGCAGCTACGGGTACCAGTCTGTCAACAATGAGCCGCCTGACTCAAGACTGAACACAATTTAGGATAGCTATCCAGAGGGTCGCCATGAGTCGATTCCGACTCGACGGCACTTAACAACAACAACAACCTAAACTTTTGATGGGAACAAGGTGAAGTCTTAAGTGTGATGGGAGTGTGATCTAGGTAGGGAATTTGAAGAACAGGAATGGGAAAACATTTTTAAGGGTATGGGTAAGAGGCAAGTGGCAGCTAACCATGTGGAGAATGGATACAAATTACTGTTTCATTGGTATCTGACCCCAGTTAGATTACATAAGATGATTAGCGGATACTCTGAGGAGTGTTGGAGGAGTTGCTGAGAAGTGGGAGATTATTGCCACATGTGGTGGAGCTGCCCTCGTATTTTGGAGTTTTGGGATGCAATTCAGAGGTGGCAGTTAGTGGGGTGGGAGGTGAATTGAAGTATGGAAGGGGCACTGTTGGGAGTATGGGGGGTTGGAGAGGGGACATAGTGAAGCTGGTTCATATGTGTGTTGTGGCAGCGAGGTGCGAGATTGGAAATCAGCACAAGCGTCCACAGTGGGAACCTGGTGGAAGTGAATGCAGTCTGTATTTTTGATGGAAAAGCTGCCGACTATCTGCTGTAATCAGCTCCCGCAGTTTGACAAAGTATAGGAGCCAGTTTCTACCAACTTTCATATGTAAGTTGGACTCTTTTTATCCATGAACAGGGATTTTGGGGGGAGGGGCGGGGTATTAGCTCTTGTATAGGAGGGGATTGATTGCAATTTTTGAAAATTGTTAATAAAAATTAAATAAATAAAGAAAATAAACAAGAGTAGGTAGGGGATCTCGTTGTTAGAGAAAGTGTGATATTAATGTAGTTGTTTAATTATATGGTGGGTACTAATATAAAAGCAATGCATGAATTTTTGCATTAAATATAAGAATAAATATGAGAAGGAACAGAGTTTAAAAAAAAAAGTATTCACCTTGAGGAAAGGCACCAGGATTTCATTTCATTTATTAAAATTTGATATACCAGCCCTTCGTGGGGACAACAGGGGGGTTTACAATAAAAAATAAAATTTAAAAGTCTGAAAAGAACTCCAAAATTTAATAGGAAAGAAGACACAATGTGACATGGTCACACAAGGATGGGATTGAGAGAAAGAAACAAGATTACTTTGTATCTAAAAAAAAATCAATAAATTACTCTTGTCTTCTTACTGCGTGCTAGGGATGGACTGTGGTTCAGTCCCTTATGCTGTAGTCTATACTTCTTGAGATGTAAAGTGGGGAATTGTGCTCTTTTACAAGGTCTAGCCAGTCATGATGAGGAGATGCCCACTGCTGCTTCTTAACAGCCTGGACATCATAAGGCTCCTGTAGCTTTACTCCACTGCCTTTACCCAAAAGCTTCCAGCTTCTTAAACACAGAGAGCTCCAAAACCACAAGATGGGAACACCCTCTGACAGTGATGGACACCCAGGCCCATCCCCTATTACATCACTTTAAACAAAGGAGACTGTCCTCTAGGCTCTAGATTGTTCCTCTTGAAAACAAAATTAGGGAGGCAGGTTTGTGCCCTGCTACATTAATCAAAGTCAGAAATTCAAAAGGAACAGTTTCTTATTAATGGAGTTCACCTCTTTTGTGCTTCTGCAGTATAATTTGAAAAGACAATTAAAATCTGCCACTGTATCTGAGGACTGGATGGTAGCCAGCGTAATACCAGTTTTCAAAAAGGGCTTCAGAGGTGATCCTGGAAAGTACAGACCAATGCCTGACATCAGTGCTCTGCAAAATAATAGAAATAATTATTAAGAACAGAGGTACTGGACATGTGGGGTCAGCTTGGTTTCCCAGATAGTAACTGTGCTATTATGTATGTAAATGCAAAATGTTTTCAGTTCAATTTCCAGGTCAGGGATCCTGTGTTCCAGACAGTGTTGCCAGATGATCTAAAAAGTTCCAGCCCAAAGTAGGTTAAAAATAGCCCAAAACAGTGACGTACCCTTGGCCCCACCCTCCCCTTCCCTGATTAACAGGAGTCTGGCAATCACTCCAGCTTGCCACATTTCCTTGGTCAGCTCCAGGTGTCCTCCTCTGGAACATAGCCAATGAAATGCAGCCAGGGGCTGTGACTCTCTGTGAAGCCAGTTTGCTTTTTTTTTTTTTTTTTGTTCATTTTAACTATGGGTTTCAAGCCCAAAGTGGTGTAGGCAAATAGCCCAAAAATCTTCAACTTGGAACCTGCAAATCTTTCCCATGGTCTGGGTAAAAAACGTCACTCGGTTGAGCAGGAAAACCACAGCAATGGCAACACTGGCCCCAGAGCTGAGGATATTGCAAAGGCAGCATTCACCATCCTCAGGCAGGGAGGTGGAAGCAGCACTCATTATGTAAAAAGAGACACTTGATGTCCAATGCCAGTCTCCAAAGGGAGTCATACCATGTGCCCTCCAGCCCAGGACTGTCAACAGATAGCACAAATGAAAAGTCATGATACCACCATCACTGAACTAGAAGAAATAAGGGCAGGAGAGAATTGCCAGTTCATAAAAAGGAGTTATTGAGCATAGTGATACCATTTCTGAGTCTGAGATATGCCATACTGGGACAGACCAAGGTCCATCAAGCCCAGTATCCTGTTTCCAGCAGTGGCCAATCTAGGTCAAAAGTACCTAGCAGTTTCCCCAAAAGACACAGGTTCCACAATGCTTGTATTGGGGCAAGCAATGGATATTCTTACATATATAATTTGTGAGCTTTAGTTTCACTAGTAGGTAGAAAACACTCCATTCACTTTCTCATAATGACAAAGTGCACTCTCACCCAAGTGATGGTAGCTCCTAAGGACTTGTATTTCAGGTTGAGGTAGAAATGTAGCAATTACAGCTGACGTTAATAACTGTAATCCTTTCAATGCATCATACGCCATCTCAGTGGTGCTATGTTTCTTAGAATATATCAAAATGTAGGTTAGTCAAACAGAAAAGACTGTCCTTCTTGTATGAAAGTCTCCAAGTGTATTTCTACCCAGTTCTTCACTTCAGATATCCTTGTTTCACCCCTACTGAGAAATATATGCTTCACCAGCAGTGTCTTATACGAGTACCATGTAGAGATGGTCGGGAATGGATCTAGGTGTTAGTGCATGACGTTTACTAATGATTCACATGCAAGATTGGTTCAGATCTTTTATAACTTCAATCCAATAAATATCTTGTAAAATCTCCCCCCCCCCCCACTTCCCCATCACACTTACTAGACAGGGGGTTCACTTGCTTTCAGGGCAAAATCCCAAGGACCTTTTTCAAATCTTGTCATGGATTCTCCATTAGGAGAAAGGGGTTCTCCAATTCATGGCTCAAGGCATACTGCTAACAAGCTCAAGGAAACACTTCAAACACAGTAGTAGTCTTCCAAAATAAAAGACTTCACTGGGATACGTTTCTTCAGTGCAAAACAGTTCAATGGTTAGAATTTCAGTTATACTGTACCTTCATGGCATTCCAGTACAGAAGCAGATTAGGATTTCTGATATTCATTTACAACTCTTCTAGGACACCCTCATTAAACTTGAAGCTTTCTTTAGATTTTAACTGAACTCGCTCACTCTCCAAGGACCCTTTTGGTAGTCTTTAGTCCAAATGCTTGAATTTTTCTTATTAACTCCTTTGCATTTCTCCTCTGGACTCCTGAATAAAGTGCCAGGTGGCAGAACTGTACCAAGCTAGAAATGCACCCCATGCGATTCACACATCCGGTGCCTCCCTCCCTCCCTGCTCAGCTTTGCTCAGGAACTCGCTCCTACCGGGCTTCCTGGAAGCCCAGTATTGACATCAGTGCCCATCCTTACTTGTGCCCTTGGTACAACCCTGCCAGGTGGGCAGCTATCTCCTTTTCTCTTTTCACTTTCCTGACGCATACCTCTTACTGTTCCTACGTAGAGCTTTGCTCTCTCTTGGAACTATGATCAGGGTCTTCTCTCTCTCATAAGGACAGAGAAACCGAGAAAATGATGGCAGATAAAGACCATACGGCCTACAAATGATAAGTGATAGTAGCAGTTATAGTGGTAGTAATAGTAGTAGTATCCAGTCTGCCCATCCATGAGAACTAATAGGTTCTACATTCCTTTCCTCTCTTTCAGATATCCTCTCTATTTGTCCCATACTTTCTTGAATTCAGATACAAGCCTCATTTCTACACTTCCATGCATCTATCACTCTTTCTATAAAGAAATATTTCCTCAAATTACTCCTGAGTCTATCCCCTTTCACCTTCATCCTATGACCCCTCTTTCCAGAGCTTCCTTTCAACTAGAAGAGGGCCACCTCCTATGCATTTATACCATGGAGGTATTTACATATCTCTATTATATCACTCCTGTACTTCTTTCCTCCAAAGTTTGCATATTGAGATCTTTGGGGGGATATACAAAGGTATTTACATGGTCTTGCAGAATGACAAACCCTGTAAATGCCACTGAACAGAATATTCCACGCACTCCAGGGCAGAGAGGAGGCAGCACCGGTTACTAACCGGGCAGCGGCGATATTGAGCTGCTGCCTGGTTAGTGACAAGCGGGTAAAGTCAGGCATACAAAGACTGGCCTAACATCAGGGCCATACCAATGGTGAAAAGCGCCCTGTGCGAGTTGCACATCGGGCGCGTGCCCCCTCCCACACCTCCATCGAGCAACTTTATGGGGGTGGGAGAGAAGAGGCGCGCACCCGATGTGCAACTCCGCCAGCACACTAAGCAGGTCTGGACCCTCCCAGAGAGACCAGACCTGCTTAGTGTGCTGGCGAGAAGACCTAAGGGGCGCATTTTGGCTCTCTGCTGCTGCCTGCCGCTGCTAAAGTGGTGGTGGCAGGCAACAGCAGAGAGCCAAAATGCACCCCTTAAGTCTTTGCACCCTGTGCGGCCGCACCGCTCGCACAGGGCTCGGTACAGTCCTGCCTAATGTCACCCACAGAAGCTAACTGGGCAGCATCTCAATATCACCACTGTCTAGTTAGCTTCCAGGTTCTGTGGCAACCTGGATATTCAGTGTTAGTGGCCAGGTAAGGCTCCCATATTGAATCCAGGGTTAGAATTTAGTGACAGTGGCTAGGCACTTGATAAGCACTAGCTGCCGTCATTGGATATCTCCCCCCCCCCTCTTTAAGTCTATCCCCATATTCCTTATGATGAAGACCACTGATAATTACAGTAGCTGCATTCTTACCGACTCCATCCTGTTTATATCCTTTTGAAGGTGCAGTCTCTAGAACTGTACACAGTACTCCAAATGAGGTCTCAGAGATGCATACAAAGGCACTATCACCTCCTTTTTCCTGCTAGGCATTCTTCTCCCTTTGCACCTAAGCATCTTTCTAGATTGAGCCATCACCTTTTCTACCTGTTTGTCTACTTTAAGATCATCCGATATGATCACTCCTGGTCCCGTTCTTTTATAAATTGAAGTACTTCACCCGCTATACTGTTCCACTCCCTTGGATTTTTGCAGCATTAAATCTTAGTAGCCAAATTCTCAACCATTCTCCAAGCTTCACTAGATCCCTCCTCATGTTATCCACACCTTCCATTGTTGCAGATTTTGGTATCATTCACAAAGAGACATACCTTTTCTCAACATACCTTCTGCAATATCACCAAGGAATGATCACCCCTATCTCCAGAGTGAACTCTATTTACTACTACCTTCTGGTGCCTCCCACTCAACCAGTTTCATAACCAGTCACTTTAGGATCCATCTCAAAGGCCCTCAGTTTATTTATAAGTCATTGATGCGGATCAGTATAAAAGGCCTTGTTGAAATCTAAGTATAGCATATCTAGATCTCTCCCCCAATCCAATTTTCTGATTACCCAGTCAAAGAAATTAATCAGATTTGCCTGAAAGGCCTAACTGCTTCTCAGGTTTTGTAATCCTTTGGATTCCAGAAACTGCATCCTCTGTATTTCCATTAATTTACTCACCACAGAGATCAGATTTATCAGTCTGTAGTTACCAACCTCTTTCTTATTCAGGGCTAGCCCCAAAGTTGGTTCAAGGTGTTAGCACCCTAGGCAAATCTTAAGCTTTACAAACCCCCTCATCCCTCCCCTTGCAGTCAAAATCTATTGTTTAGCTTTGAATGCTCTGCTCTTTGCTGTCCCCAGAAGTTGCTGCCATAGGTAACCACCTAGTTTGCCTAATAGTTGGGCTGGCCCTGTCCTTATTTCAACTTTTGTGGACAGAAACTACATTCACCCATTTCCAGTCTTCTGCGATCTTTCCCAACTCAAAGAAGCATTGAAAAGGTTGGCCAGCAGAGCCAGCTGAACTTTCCTAAGTTCCTTCAATACGCTTAGATGAATCCCATTCTGGATCTATTGCTTTATCAGGGAAGACGCTGAATAAAAGATTTACTCCCTCGGAGAGGGGACACTCCACTCCACAGCTGGATCACTCAGGAACAGTCACTTCAGTGAAATGCCAGAAGTATCACCACATGGACTTTACTGTGTGGTCCTCTGCACCCATTAAAGAAACTCTGAAAAGGGCTTACTCCTTTTTCATCTCACTTTCTCTTTTGCTGATGAAAAACTGGATTAGACTGACCATCTTTTCTGCTCCAACACCCTCTCCTTACCAACAAGAAACTTCAGAAATTCACTGACCAGTTTCCTGGCAACATCACTGGAGTACAGAACCACAGCAAAATGGTTCAATTCATTCCTACTCTGACAATCTCAGCATGTTCTCCATTGGGAGGAGCACAGACCTTCTTGAAAGGGTCAGAAGGTCCCTTTACATTCTGATGACCCAGAGGCTACAGACATGTTTTGTATAGCCTGTTGTTCAGAAAGTCCCATGGTTCATCACTTTAAGGCCTATAATGCTTTACTTGCTGCTCAATTGATTACCAAAAACGAATATATTACTCTGGTTTATTACATAGTAATATAGTAAAAGAGAGCAGAAAATAACCAGATTGGTTCATCTTATTCAAAGTACCCAGCTATGATCCTTCCACTTTGCGTACATGTGAGTATAATCCCCTTTACTCAACCGAATGCCAATTCCTCACCCTCCAGACCTTTTACCTCAGCTATCAACCCCTTTCCCATTATTCCCTCCATATTGGTCCCAAGCGTGCGTTGAATCTGTTAAAGAACTAGTCTCTACCTCTTTTCTACTGGAAGGCTATGTAACCCCCGTTACTCTGCCATATAAACATTGTTTCTTCATGCAAGTTCTCCCAGAGGGGACAGAAAGTTCTGTTGGGCCTTCAAGTGACTTATATCCACTTGCACGCAAGACACAGTTCAGACAGCTTGTTTGCCATTCCCATTTAATTCCAACTCTTCAAATAAGCCAACAATTACTTATCACAGTCTAAAATACGGCATCACAGCAGTACAAACTTGTACATCTTAATTCCTCTTCAGTTTCCTTCTGGCTCCCTACTCTTCATAAAACTGTTACAACAAGTTAAAAAGTGTACACTGTGTCATAGGAAATGTTGGGGAATTTGTCTGTGTGTGCCATGGAGGGTGTCAGGAAATGCGTGTATGTGTTTGTGTCATGGCAGATGATGGAAGGGGAACATACATATCTTTTGATCATGAGGATATTGGGGTGTGTATGCGTGGTGTGTGTGTGTGTGTGTGTGTTATGGGGAATGTTGAGGGGTACATGCCTATCTTTCATAGGGTGGGGGGTGCATCCCTGTATGTGTCACATGGGGTATTGGAAGGGGTATCCATGTGCGTTTGTGTATGTATGCATGCGTTTGTCATTTGAGATGTTGGGAGGTATGTGTATGTATCGTGGACAGTGTTGGGTGTGCATCTGTGTATGTATGTGTGTCTCTCATAGGGGTGGTATGTGCTTGTATGTGTGTGTCATGGGGGGTGCCTGTGTGTGTGCACGTGATGGGGGTATTCCAGTCCTACCCTTCAAATCCCCTCTCCTCCTGCACACTCTCTCTCCTTCGTTTTGCCAGCTATGCACTCTCTTCCTCTCCTCCCAACTAATTTTGTACTCTGTTCCTTCCCTGCTTTTCACTGGGGCTGGCTGAAGAGATGAGCCAGTGAGGCACTTGCTCAAGGCACAGCAGAATAGGGGTGCAGGAAGCTTGCTTCACTAGCTCACTTCCAGCCTGCCCTCCGCCTCCACAGCCGTGGCTGTATTAATGCTTGCCACAACCACAGGAGCATTTGCAATTTAAATTGCAAAATGGCCAAATATTTTTTGTATATCTGTAGGACTTGTTAGGGGAGGAGCCGAGTGCAAGCCAGAAATGTATTCAGAAAGTGGCACTATTCAGCCACTATTCAGATAAGTTATATATTTAATTTAAGCCTGCGGAATACAATGACGACTGACACACTCTGTATATTCAGTGCCGCTATGGATAATGGCAAAGAATATACGGATTAAGTTAGATGGTGGTGCTGGCATTTAACAAGATCGTCCACAAGGGAGAGGGGGCACAACATCAAATTTGGTTCAGGGTGCTAAAAATCCTTGAGGTAGCTCTGGTTTTCCCCCCTTTACTGCAAGTCTCAGTTCCTCCTCTAACCCCACGCCTCCCTAATGCTCCGCCCTTCTCTCTCCCTCCCTTTAGATTTTAAGTCCTTCAGACAGTGGGGTAAATTCTGCCCAAGCAACCCCTGCAATGCAGAAAGGCCTGGGGTATCTTCTAAGGTGAATCCTCCATGCTCTGAAGGCCCTTAATTTGAACTTCCTCCACTGCCTTCGGGGACAGGAAATTTCCTACTTTACCAGAATGTAACTAACCTTGAGCTACTACCGAGAAAGGTATGTGATAAATCCAAATCCCAAATCCACTATCAGGAAAACCGTGAAGTAACACAACAAAAAAAAAACAGGAGTGAGTCATTAAAAAAGCCAAACATAAAAAAAGGGGAACAACCCCTACCAATAAAAATTCATGACCAAGCTTTTATAAAAACTGGTTTTCTCCCAACTCTCCTCTCACCTAGATGCCACCTTATCACTCCACCCACATCAGTTTGGTTTCCACCCTGGCCACAGTACAGGATCTCTCCTTCTTGCTATACTGAATGAATTACATTCTGCACATGATCATGGTTCTATTTCCATTGCAGTTTTCCTTGACCTATCCGCCGCCTTTGATCTTGTTGACCATCACACCCTGCTTACTCGCCTTCACGTTGTTGGGATCTCAGCTTCTGTTCTCCTTTGGTTCCACTCTTTCCTAGCCAACAGATCTTTCTCAGGCCTCTCTGGTTCCTCCTCCTCGCCTGCACACCCACTTACTTCTGGTGTCCCTTAGGGTTTTGTCCTGGCTCCTCTCCTGTTCAATGTCTTTCTGGCTCCCCTTACCCTCCTAGTGCAGCAATTTGGTATTTCCACTTATTACTTCACGGATGATGTCATCCTCCTTCACCACACTGACCCTGTCACTCTTGATCTTACCCCCCTTAACTCTTGTCTTTCCTCCATTAATACTTGGATGTCCACTAACTACCTCCACATCAACCTTTCCAAAACCATGGCCATTTGGTTTACCTTCGGCAGTCCTATTCCCACTGTCACTCCTCTGCTCTCCTCCTTCTCCATTCCTGTTGTTTCCTGCCTGCATCACCTTGGCGTCATTCTGGACTCAGCTTTGTCATTTCAGGATCATATCTCTTCCATCATTCAGCGTTCATTTCACTCCCTAAGGCAAATTCATGCTGCCCATCCTTTCCTCCCTGACCACTCTGCTCCTCTCCCTTGTCATGTCTCATCTGGATTATTGTAACATCTCATTTGCAGGGCACCCCCAGTACCAACTGTACAGGCTTGGATCCTTACACATGCTACCCGCTCCGATCACATCACCTCCCTCCTCATCCATCTTCACTGGCTCCCTGTGTCCTACAGAATTTAGTACAAAATACTCATCTTTGTCCATAAAGTCATTCACATTGGTGTCCCCCAGTACCTTTCCAACCTGGTCCACCTCCACACCCCTCAACGTTCACTCCAATCCATCCATGCCAAGCACATACTCCTCCCCTCCCCTTCTCATGCCCACCTAGAGTCTGCACCTTCCTCTGCCTTTTTCTTCCTTGGCCCCAGGCTCTGGAACTCGCTCCCACCCGCCCTCCGTCTCGAGCCCTCCTTTGTCAGATTCAAAGCCAGCCTAAAGACCCATCTCTTCTGTACTGCCTTCGATCTGACTCCACCATCCTCCCCCCCCCCCCCTGCCCCCCTAGCTTCATGGTTAGTCTGTCCTTCCCTGTCTTAGGTCTGCCTGTCTGTTCCTATTCTCGATTCTATCCCTTTCCTGTCCAACCAATGGAGTTCCATTTCCCTTTCTGCAGCCTTTAATCAAATTTTTATATTCTAAACCGCTCTGGTACTTGTGTGTGTGCGGTATATAAAGTGACAAATAAAGATAAAGATAGAGATGACAAAAACAAAAACAGGAAGGGGTTATTAAAAAAAGCAAAGACAACTAGCCACAGGGTAAATTTATTCAGACTGACATTGTTGTGTTTCGGCACGGTCTGCCTGAATCAGGGGTTCTCTGTTACGTAAAAAACAGCCAAAACCCTACAAAAGTCACTCAAAAACAATTGATGAGTACGTGTGTCTTGGATTGGTCATTGTTGGAAACTGGATACTGGGCTTGATAGAGCTTTAGTCTGACCCAGTATGGCATGTCTTATGCACTATACCATAATAGCACCAATGCAGGAGTCACACAGTGAGGCCCTAGAAATTGTAGGAAAAGGCAGCACTGTAAACACTGCAGTGGCCACTAGAACATCAGTACACTTATTGAGAAAATTAAACAAGTCAGATTAGTACAGGTTGATCCCATACAGACACTCAGTGCTAACAGAATAACTAGCCTCATTCACACACGTGGAACACAGATAGAACCTCACCAAATATAGAATAAGTAAACCACAAAATAAAAATAGAAGTATGTAGACAAAAATTAAACTGAAATCCCAAGAAGACTCCACCTGTAGTGCAGCATGAGAGGAATAGATACAATGATCATTTCCCCCTGTACTGTTAAAAATATAAAGATAGCAAATGTAAATTTTAAAAACTAACAAATTCCAATCACTAAATTAAAAATCAAATTCTTTTTTTCTACCTTTATTTTCTATTTACTTTTTCTACTTTGTCCCAATCTCTGGTTTCTGTCTTTTTCTGTCTTCTCTTTCCAGGGGCTTCCGTCCATTTGTCATTTTCCTGTCTCCTCCTGTCTTCTTCACTTCCTCCACTATGTCCATCTCTGACAGCAAACTTTACTTTCAGCTTTCTTCCATTTATTTTTCTGTTTCTCCATCCACTCATATTTCATTCATTCTTTCTATCCGGTCCTCAATTTCCCTCTTTTAACTGAATCTATCTACAGCTTATCATCTGCTTCCCTCACCCTGACCATCCCATTTGCCTTCCTTTTATTTCCCAGTCTTTCACTAACTCTCTGCCCCTCATCCAGTATCTCCTCTCTCTCACCTCCTTCCATCCAGCATCTTCTGTTCTACCCTCTCTCTCCACCCTTTCCATCCAGCATCTATTCTTTCTCTCCACCCCAATTTCCATCCAGTATCTCCTCTGTCTCCTCTTTCATCCAGCCTTGCTCCTTTGTCTCTGTGCTTCCACTTGCATCCAGCATTTTCCCTCTCTCTCCCTACCTCTTCTTCATCCAGCGTCTCCCCTGTCCATCTGCTCTCTTCTTGTCCAGCATCACCCTCAGGCTTCATACTCCCCATGTCCACCCCCTGCTCAAATTCTGTCCAAGCAACTCCTACAGTGCAGGGGGCCCCAAGGAGGAGTGAACCCACTTGCAGACTTTTCCAGATCATTTCAAATGGATTCTTCCTGCTTTGGGAGCTCTTTCAGAATCTATTGCTTGAGGGCTCTTAATTTGATCTTCTGCCTCTGGCCCTTGGTCTCTCTTCTCCCCCATGTCAAGCATCTCGCCTGTTTTTTCAATACTTCCTGTCTCCACCCACCTCTTCCCTGGTCAGGCATCTGCCCTGTCACCTTATTCACCCCACTCTGTCACCAGTATCCACTCTTCATTTTCCTATCCTTGAGCCAACATATCCCCTCTGTCACCCTACCCTCTATCTGTGCCCAGTCCCTAGCCACCATATCCCCTTTCTCTCCTCCATCCCAAACCTCCTCTTTCCCTCTGGACCTAGCACCCTGATTGCGCATCTTCCCTCAACCCCCCTACCCCATCCAGCATCTTTCTTCAATTCCTCCCCTCTATGTTGCTGCTTCTTGTGATGTGTTACCTGTGGTAGCAGCCAAAAAAAGAAAACACAAACAGGCGTGGGAACTTTGATTCCATCTGTGTCATTGCTACAGTAACTATCAATTCTGTTTATTCCTTCAAAAAGTAGAAAGACTAGGGGATATGCAATGAAGCTACAAGGTAGCCCATTTAAGACTAATAGGAGAAAATAGTTTTTCACTTAGGGCCCGATTCTGATCCCAACATCCATCTCCTTTGTACGTCCGGGCTGAGCCAGACGTACAAAGGAGATCAAGATTCTGATCCCACGGGCCACATCTAGCCCCGCAGGATCAGAATCGTGAACAGGCCTGTACGTGCAGGCCAGGACTGTGGGGGATGTTTACTAAACTGCAGTAACGTTACATAACACGCGTTATGTAACGTTAATGATCGTTAAGTAACGTTAACATGCATTATGAGACATTAATGATCGTTAACGTCTCATAACGCGCGTTAACGGTATGTAACGATCGTTAAGTTCCGCGGCGCGGTAAAACACCGCAGAAGGTGGAGAGAGGGCGGAGAGAAGGGGTCAATGGGTGGAGAGTGGGCGGGGAAAGGCTCCATTCACACTAACGCGCCGATCTGAAGAGCTGAATCCTAACGCGTATGAAAACCTGCCTTTAGATGCACATTTAAGTGTCAGCAATGTACAGCATAGGCAGGGAAACCTACAAAAAGTGATAAGTGTCATACATGTGCACAGAACAAAAAGGCACATACATATTGAAAATGACCTCAACAAACTGGAAAAAAAACATAACCAAGCTGGCCAATAGTGATATTAATTGGAAACATCACCCCCCCCCCACCCCCCCGAGAAAGCCCTAATAAAAAGATATTAATCATGGAAGGGTCTATGCCCCATCCCCATACAAGGAGAATGAGCCCACAGTGAAATAGCGCTGATCAGGGCTTTCCCTTGTTAGTGAACAGGTGTCCTATGGCGTGCACATGTCCCGCAACAGCAGGGTGGGCATGTCAGAATGGGCAACTGGACAGATGCCGGAAAAAGGGATACAGAGGGCCGCAGGCGACACATGCTGTGGTGTAGTTGGGCCACAGTGCGGACTAGGGTGATGCCTAGCTGGCCCATACGAATGCTTAAACAGCAGAGCAGCCAGACAGCAACTGCTGAAGGCGCAACATGGGCACGAGTGTGTTTCCCACAGTGTCACAGGGGATAGTACCCAGCAGCTACCCCCAAGGGCACGGAACATTGGCAGGCGGTGCTGGGGGGAAGCATGGACACCTATGCAGGCACCCCTACCCCAGAACCCACACCATAGGCAGCCACCTACCCGCACACTAGATGGCCTGAGACTGTGCTCCACCAGCACCACCAGCAGAAGGGCATGTCAGCATGGTGGCAGAGGGATACTGGTGGTGGAGGGGGCAGTGGCAGCTGCCCAGAGCAGACCGTGGCCTAGCCCTGTGTAGGTGGGTGCCATGCACTGCAACAGACAGGCCCTGTCTGACGAACAGTCATGGTATCACCAGGGAATGCACTCACTCTGTGATAACATGGTGGTGCAGTGCACAAAACCAGTGTATTCAGTAACAAGCAGACACAGGTTCAAGTCCCAGCTGTGGTTCCTGCCAACCCAGTCCCCATATATTATCCACTACTAAAACATGCAAATGCAGACAGAACCCTTAGTGCAGATGACGTAAACATGCCCAAAACACCTACATTTTACCTTACAGAGCACAGACACCATAAACATGCACATTACCTTGAGCAGTCTCCCAAATGCAGTCCTGGAGGGCCAAACACCATCCGGGTTCCATGCTGCCTCCAATAAAGATGCCTGTGCTGCATTTCTATGCGCTGCCCCCATGGTATGCAGATGTAGCTCATGCATATTCATGAGGGACAGCATGAAAACCCGAACAGTGTTTGGCCCACCAGGACTGGAGTTGGGAACATCTGCCGTAAAGCAGCAGCCAACAGGGGCAGACACACCCGCACCCACAGGCTCCAGTATCCAATGCTCCTGGAGAGGCAGGACATTGGGTCTTGTGTGCATCTCCCAATATTAGCACTTGCATTCCTTAGCAATGCCACCCTAAACCTGGGAATACGGTACACAGCTATCAAAAGGTTGCTATGATTACTGGCAGATAGCAATTCCGAAGTTAAGTACAATGTTCTGATTGAGCTGCATCATAACAACCTTTCTGATGTCTGTGGAGTGTGCTACAGGTCTTGTGTCTGACAGTTTACCACCCTGGGGAGTGACCCCCAACAGCATTGCATACCATAGCCATGCCTGTACTGTGCCCAGGACTGGAGCGGTGGCCAGGGCTGCCATACACCTCTATAGTTGTACAATGCTGGCATAGGTGTGGAAGTGTGTGTCTGTCTATCCAGTTTGTGGTGGCTGCAAACACCCTCCACAGCCCACACTGCCAGCACTGTTGCCAGTATTGGCCTGCCAATGTGCATAATGAGGAGCAAGGTACCATGGGTATAGCCCGGACAGGATGCATCTGCACAGGACATAGGGCAATGGCTGGGTCATTGTAGTGCCAGGCCACCACCTGCACAGACAGGGTGGCCACAGCATGTCCTGTTGGGAGTCACTCTCACCCTGACTGAGCAGTGACCACGGCATGGCTAGGTTCCCCCATAGTGTTATATAGTATTTCTCTTATGTGATATTTACGGAATCTCTTTTGGGGCCCTACTCACTGACTTATCTGCTTGGTGTGTATGCTGATGTCCCAGTTCTGGGTACATGCATCTCCTCCAGGAACATGCACTATGGACTAGCTAGCAGACTGTCTGCAGCTAGTATGTGTCTGGCTGGAACACCTTGCAGGGTGCAGCGGCTGGAGGCTTGTTGCTGGAGAATGTCAGATAGTGGTGGGGGCAGCTGGGCATTTCCAATCCTACTGTCTGTCTGCTATTGCTTTATGGCTGGGTACAGATCTGCATTGCCTGCCCTGTAGGATGTCTATTCCCCAGCAGGGCTGGGGTTGATGGTCCCCTCGACTGCTTCCATTGCAGGGAGGTGGAATGTGGATCTATTGGTGGGTGATCCTGTTTCCCACCCTGAGCCCCAGAGGGTGGATTGTGTGGTGGTACATAATCTGTCTAGGGGTCCAAACACCACCCCTCCTCCCCTTCACCTACATCATGGCACCAACACAGAATATGCACTATTCTGGGTGCATCATAGCCCATATGGGCTAGACATGACTGAGAAATACAGAAGGACACAGATGTATTCTAGGTGTGGCTGCAGGAACTACCTATCACACACTGATGGGGACCTGCAGCTTGGCGTATTTCAGCCATGAAAGGTGCTGTGGACCTGGTGCTGGGCGCCCCACCTCACCCTCAGGGGGAGCACAGTACCCGCACAATGTGACGGTCTGTGGCTACTCTGTGCCAGTACCACACACGGTCAGTTCCCCCTACCAGGCCGAGGTGCTGTGGAGGTGCATACCCCATCCTGTGCCCATCTGTGGACTGCTGATTTGCATGTGCAGTGCATCATGGGTACGGGTGGGTTAACCGTATCCTGGTAACCACAGCACAGTTTGTGTGGTGGCGTGCAGTCCTTCTGCAGCCAGCCAGGGGTTTTCTACCAGCTGTAGCCCACAGGTTACTTCACTGCCTGTGGAGTCAGAGGTCATGGATTCAACCCCACAGTGGGGTTATTTGATAGGGCTGTCTGAGGCAATTTCTTTTTTAATTTAAATTAGTGCTGCCAGCAAAAACACCCTCAGAGTACTGTAACCTTATGGTGCCTCATAGGTGCCCCATACGGCACCTTATAAGGCGCCTTATAAGGTGTTCTATAGGGGACATTATGGGGTGCCTTGGCGGACAGTGCACTTTATGATGTACCCTATGGAGTGCGTTATGGGGTGCCTTATGCGGCACCTTAGGTTTCGCCACTGTGAGGGTGTGTTTGCTGGCAGCACTAATGAAAATAAACGTAAAATGCCTCAACAATCACTACTTAAATGTAAAGGGTGATGCTTCCACCAGCCTTATGCATACGGTACACTGGGGAATCGAACCCATGACCCCTGTATCATCAGTCAGTGTAGTAACCATTGTGCTACAACTCTGTTTCTATGTTTCAAGTCTGTGCGCCTTCTTAAGATTAATGCGCGGTAACATGCCATGTAACGCTCGTTCTTTTATGGCGTCTTGCAACGCACGTTATCGGTAACGATGTACCACCCATGTCCTTATTTGGGATTTCTTCTTCTACCGCGGATCCTAATGCGAATCACACTACTGCAGTTTAGTAAACATACCCCTGTGATTCAGTCCTGGCCTGCACTTACAGCCATAGCCCAGCTAACTCAGCCAGGGCTTTTAAATGGAGCCGCGGCGCTATGGTGTCCTGTTGCTATGGCACCGCTGCTCTATTTAAAAACTGCGATGCTGGCTGCTGCTAAAAAAGTTAATTCCCTGCAACCCAACCCCTGATCCAGCCTCCTAAGGCCAAGATCGGGCTGCGGGGTATTAACTTTGCCCCCCCCCCCCCCAGTCCCTTCCGCAACCTGAGTCTGCCAAAAAGAAACGTCCAGGGAAGTTATTCCACCCTGGGGATGGAATACCTTCCCCGGCCATTTTGCTGGCCCTGGACATCCAGGGCCGGTGACTGCCCACTGCCCACCACTCTCCACCCCCAGGCCGCCTCTTCCCTGCCACAACCGGTGGGGAAGTTAGTCAGGGCATGCAGCCAGCACGAATAGCAGGGATGAATGTCCCACTATTCGTGTCTCAGAATAGCCCCCTTAGTGTGAAATCAAATTCTGTAATTTGTTACCGGAGGATCTAGTAAAAGTAGTTAGTGTAGCTATGTTTAAAAAAGGTTTGAATGAGTTCATGGAGGAAAAGTCCATAAATTATTAAAGTGGACTGGGGAAATCCCCTTCTGGGATAGGTAGCAAGAAATCCATCTACCTTTTGGGAAACTGACAGGTACTTGTGACCTGGGTTGGCCACTGTTGGAAACAGGATAGTGGGCTTGATGGACCTTTGGTCTGATCCAGTATGGCATATCTCATGTTCTTATCTTATCTTATGGTCTTATGCCCCCTCAACAACAGGAAGCCTAAGTCAAAGGGGATGAGGCTGATACAGCTAGCAACAATACAGATGGAATCAAAGTCCCTGCACCTATGTTGTGGCTTTATTTTATTTGGCCTCTGCTGCAAGAAGCAGTTATACTACCTTCCAGGCTGTGGTTGGGGCTGGGAAGGCTTAGCCTCTCCAAGCCTCTTATACAAGGTGCCTATGAACACAAATAATACCCAGAGCTTTTGGGTTGTGGCCTTTGCCTATGGCTGTTTATTCTGGGAATTGCTTCAGGTTTCACTTCCCCACTGCTGGGTGGCTGCCAACACTACAACTATTTTGTTTACCTGCCAGTTTCCAGGCAAGAGGTGTGTTCCTATGACGAGAATCAGGTGCAGAGCCCTCACCTAGCAATGATAGGTTTTTGTAGCACTTAGCTATAATAAGACTAACCTTTAAAAAAGAAATCAGATTTAAAGCTAGAAATGTACCCTTGTCTAACAAAATAACAAAGTTATTCTACCTTGTAGCATGCCAAAGAAATGCAGGAAGTCTGTGAAATAATGAAATTCTGGCTTAGAAAACACACCAGTGGCATGTTATGTTAAAAAGAAGTCTCAATAAATCTAGGAGGTATTTTTCTGTGTTTTGAAAATCTATTAACCAGGAATTTGATCATAAACATGTATATCACTCTAGGCAACCAGATCATTTTTGCTGCATATATCATACCAAACAATGAGAACATACCAAACAATGAGAATCAATGCCTAGTCCAAATGTTTAAATATGTTTACATAGTTTTTATTTGGTACCAACGGTTAATCAAGAAAACAGAATTCAGATTACTCATTAAGTTAACCCTTAGATATATCAAGGCCTTATTTGTTCACCTAAAGTTGCCGTGCACTTTATTAAATTGCTATGCATGTTCACTTTTATTAAGATTGATATTTAAAGCTTTAGTTTTATCAGAATTTGTCAATTTGTCTTTAATCCTGAGACTATGTTATAAACATTAAGGGCCTGATTTTCAATTGTCTGGATTTTGGAAGGTTATGCGCCTCGTCGGTGCATAGCCCTCCCCACCGATCTCTAACTGGATATACAATGCTGCAACGACGGCATTAAATATCCAGTGATCGCTGCAAAAGCTGGAAGCCGCCGAAGCTCATCGAGCAAGGCTGGATGAAAGGGGAGATATTTGATGCTACCCGGTTAGCTCCAGCACCTTAAAGATATCGTTAACTGGACATCATTCTCCGCCCCCACTCTGCTCTGGAATGCCCCCAACATGCCCCAATGCTAACTGGATAGCATCGGGGCACGTAGGAGACATAGACGAGGATATTCAAGGGGCCCGATATTCAAAGGGTATTTACATGGTTTACAGCCTAGTAAACCATGTAAATGCCTAAGATGGGGATATTCAACGGCACCTACCTGGTTAGTGCCATTGAATATCCTCGTCTATGTCTCCTATGTGCCCCAATGATATCCGGTTAGCATCGGGGCATGTTGGCGGCATTCCGGGACGGAGCAGAGTTGAGAAACGGCACTAACCTGGCAGCTGCGATATTGGCTGCTGCCCAGTTAGCCTCGGTGGCTTTCTGTCCCTGCGGCGATCACCAGATATTCAATGCTGTCGCCGCGACATTGAATATCCGGTTTAGAGGTCGGTGGGGAGGACTGTGTGCCTCATCAGCGTATAGTTCTTCTAAACGGGGGGAGCAGCTGAAAATCGGGCCATAAGAGTTCAGTATTCATAAGGATTTGTGCAGCGAACTTTAGAGTCTAGCGCATAAATCATTAGCATTGAAATTTCAGGACTGGCTAGCAGATACATTTTAGCTTGGCAACACATCTGATGAAAAATTAATCTGCATAAGTTGGGTGGGGTAAAAAGCATTCTGGGGCAAGGCTAAATGTTAAGCAGATAGTATGTCAGGCCATGATAATGCCAATACTAGACTATTGTAATGTGATATATCAAGGACTGCCGAAACAATCCATATTCCCATTACTAGTACAGAACACAACTGCTCGAATAATTGCAGGAACTGCTAGAAATGATCACATTACTCCAACTCTGAAACAACTCCACTGGTTACCGATAGACTCCTGCACCAAGTAAATCTTTACTTATAATCTTCAAAATCACCCAACAGTTATACCCAGAATCATTTCAGTCACAGGTCACCAAGGATCCAGCTCTGAGAGCAAAAAGAACAATGCAGCAGAATCAACTACTCACCCCGCTATAAAAACCAGAGCAAGGCAAGCAACATGTAAGCGGGCATTCTCAATCTATGCTACAGTGATCTGGAATGCACACTCTGTGAACATAAGAGAAATCAAAGACCTGATGGACTTCAGAAAGACCCTGAAAACCTTTCTCTTCCAAGAGCATTATGAACAACCAATGAATAAAGTAACTGATCTCCCCAGATCGTAGAGCTTCATTCCTCCTGGGTTGTACAATCAGCTGGCCAATCAATTCACTTACTACCACTTTATAATTACTTTCGACAGCACCTTACACTTAACACACAAAAGGGTAAGGTACACCATTGCTCTTGTGTACCTTACCCCTCTGCATTAATTTCTCCTTCTTGCAAATCCTGAACAGCATTAATTGTTATTCCCTGTTGCAAATCTTGTACAGCATCTTTCCCCATAACTCCGATTACCTGTTCAATGTAATTTCTTAAGTTGCAATGTTTTATGTAAACCACTTTGAATTTAAGAAAGGCGGTATATAAAACTTGTTAAATAAATAAATAAAATAAAATGCATTTCTAGCACAATCTTCTCAACCATCTTCTCTGGACTGATCAGTGTCCTTCTCATATCAGTTCTATGGGGTATGTTTACTAAATCGCGGTAAATGAGCAAGTGTGCCGTTAGCAGATGCTAACAGTGAACGTGCACACTTAGGGGTATGTTTACTAAACCATCTTAATGTGCGCTCTGCGACGTTATCACGCGATAAGGTACCTTATCGTGCAATAATGGCGCTTTATCAGGTGCAGAGGTACCTTAGCGCGCGATAACACGCACAGCGGTGCAAATGAGCGCTGAAGGTGGAGAAAGGCTCCCGGAGGGTGGAGGAAGGCTCCCCAGGAGCGGAGAGAAGGGGTCAATGGGTGGAGAGTGAGAGGGGAGAGGCTCCCCGCACACTAACACTGTGAAATCCGAGGCTCAAAACTAACGCCAGTGAAACCCTGGCGTTAGAGCTGATTTAAAGGGAAAAGAAACCATTTCTTTCAGCAATGTACAGCAAAACCAGGGAAACCTATAAAACATGATAAGTGTGATACATGTGCACAGAACAAAAGGACAAATAAACAGTGAAAATGAACAGAAGAAAATGTAAAAATAAAATAACCAAATTGGGCAATAGTGATCTCAATGGGAAACATCAAAAAACACTCCCAAGAAAGCACCAAAAAAAGGATATGAATTTTGGAAGGATCCATGCTCCGTCTCCATACAAGGTGAATGAGCCCACAGTGAAATTGCGCTGTGCAGGGTTTTCCTCTCCATCAGACAGGTTTCCCATGGTGTGCACATGTGCGGCAACAGCAGGGTGGGCATGTCAGAATGGCCAACTGGACAGATGCTTGAAAATAGGATACAGAGGGCTGCAGGCGGCACATGCTGTGGTGCAGCTGGGGCATAGTGCGGACTAGGCAGATGCCTAGGTGGCACTTAGGAATGCTGAAACTGTACAGCAGCCAGACAGCAACTGATGAGGGCCCAACATGGGCACGAGTGTGTTTATCACAGTGTCACAGGGGATAGTACCCAGGGGGTACCTCCAAGGGCATAGAACATTGGCAGGCGGTGTTGGGGGGGAAGCGTGGACGTCCATGCAGGCACCCCTACCCCAGAACACACACTGTAGGCAGTCACCTATCTGCACACTGGATGGCCTGAGACTGCACACCACCAGCACCACCAGCAGAAGGGCATGTCAGCATGGTGGCAGAGGGGTACTGGTGGTGGAGGGGGCAGTGGCAGCTGCCCAGAGCAGACCATGGCCTAGCCCTGTGTAGGTGGGTGCCATGCACTGCAATAGACAGGCCCTGCCGGACGAACAGTCATGGTATCACCAGGGAATGCGCTGTCTCTGTGGCAACAGGGTGGTGCAGTGCACACAACCAGTGTATTCAGAGGCAGAAGGTCACAGGTTCAAGTTCCAGCTGTGGTTCCTGCCAACCCAGTCCCCATCTTTTACCCACTACTAAAACGTGCTAATACAGACAAAACCTTTATTGCAGACGACGTAAACATGCCCAAATCACCTACATTTTACCCTACAGAGCACAGACACCATAAACAGGCACATTACCTAGAGCAGAGTCTCCCAAATGCAGTCCTGGAGGGCCAAACACCATTCAGGTTCCATGCTGCCTCTAATAAATATGCCTGTGCTGCATGTCTATGCGCGCCCCCATGGTATGCAGATGTATCTCATGCATATTCATGAGGGACAGCATGAAAACTTGAACAGTGTTTGGCAACCAGGACTGGAGTTGGGAACCTCTGCCATAAAAGCAGCAGCCAACAGGGGCAGACACACCCGCACCCACAGGCTCCATTATCCAATGCCTCCTGGAGAGGCAGGACATTGGGCCCTGCGTGCATCTCCCAATACTAGCACTTGCATTCCTTAGCAATGCCACCCTAAACCTGGGAATACAGTACACAGCTATCAAAAGGTTGCTATGATTACTGGCAGATAGCAATTCCGAAGTTAAGTACAATTTTCTCATTGAGCTACATCATGGCAACCTTTCTGATGTGTGTGGAGTGTGCTACAGGTCTTGTGTCGGACAGTGTTTACCACCCTGGGGAGTGACCCCAACAGTATTGTGTACCATAGCCATGCCTGCACTGTGCCCAGGACTGGAGCGGTGGCCAGGGCTGCCAAACTCCTCTATAGTTGTACAATGTTGGCATAGGTGTGGGAGTGTGTGTCTGTCTATCCAGTGTGTGGTGGCTACAAACACCCTCCACAGCCCACACTGCCAGCACTGTTGCCAGTATTGGCCTACCAATGTGCATAATGAGGAGCAAGGTACCATGGGTATAGCCCGGACAGGGTGGCCTGGTCAGGATGCATCTGCACAGGGCATAGGGCAATGGCTGGGACATTGTAGTGCCCGGCCACCACCTGCACAGACAGGGTGGCCACAGCATGTCCTGCTGGGAGATCACTCTCACCCTGACTGAGCAGAGACCACGGCATGGCTAGGTTCCCCCATAGTGCTATAGAGTATTTCTCTTGTTTGATATTTATGGGTTTTCTTTTGGGGTCCAATCACTGACTTATCTGCTTGGTGTGTATGCTGACATCCCAGTTCTGGGTGCATGTATCTCCTCCAAGGACATGCACTATGGACTAGCTAGCAGACTGTCTGCAGCTAGTATGTGTCTTGCTGGAACACCTTGCAGGGTGCAGCAGCTGGAGGCTTGCTGCAGGAGAATATCAGATAGTGGTGGGGTGCAGCTGAGCATTTCCAGGCCTACTGTCTGTCTGCTATTGCTTTATAGATGTGTACAGAGCTGTATTGACTGCCTTGTAGGGTGGCTGTTCCCCAGCAGGACTGGGGTTGATGGTCCTCTCTACTGCCACCATTGCAGGGAGGTAGAATGTGGATCTGTTGGTGGGAGGCCCTGTTTCCCACCCTCAATCCCAGAGGGTGGGTTGTGTGGTGGTGCATAATCTGCCTACGGGTCCCTAAGGGCTAAATCTGACTGAGAAATACAGATGTATCTTCAGGAACTACCTATCTCACACACTAGCACTGCTGGGGACCTGCAGCACGGCTTATTCCTGCCATGGAAGGTGCTGTGGACCTGGTGCTGGGTGCCCCACCTCACCCTCAGGGTGAGCACAGTACCCACACAATGTGACGGTGTGTAGCTACTCTGTGCCAGTAACACACACGGTCAGTTCCCCCTACCAGGCCAAGGTGCTGTGGGGGTGCATACCCCATCTTGTGATCATCTGTAGACTGCTGATTTGCATGTGCAGTGCATCATGGTTATGGGTGGGTTAACCCTATCCTGGTGACCACAGAAGACTGTTTGTGTGGTGACGTGCAGTCCTTCTGCCGCCAGCCAGGGTTTGTTAGCAGCTATAACCCACTGATTACTTTGCTGCCTGAGGAGCCAGAGGTCATGGGTTCAAATCCACAGTGGGGTTATTTGATAGGGCTGTCCAAAGTATTGTCTATTTTTAATGTACATTAGTGCTGCCAGCAAAAACACCCTCAGAATACTGTAACCTTAAGGTGCCTCAGAAGGCGCCCTATAAAGCGCCTTCTGAGGCACTTTATGGTTACAGTCCGTATAAGGTGCCTTATAAGGTGTCCTATGGAGCGCCTTATAGGGTGTCCTATAGGGGACATTATAGGGTGCCGTGGCGGACAATGCACTTTATAATGTGCCCTATGGAGTGCCTTATAGGGTGCCTTATGCGGCATCTTAGGCTATGGCACGTGAGGGTGTATTAGCTGGCAGCAATAATTAAACTACAAATAAAATGCCTCAAGAAACAATACTTACATGTCAAAACCGATGCCTCAGCCAGCCTTATGCCCACTGGGGGATCAAACTCATGACCCCTGTATCATCAGTCAGTGTATTAACCATTGTGCTACACCTCTGTTTCTATGTTTGCATGTCTGAGCGCCTACTTAGGATTACCGCGCGTTAACGCGCTTAGCAGTGCTTCCCCCGATAATGTGTGCAGCAGCGCACGTTATCGCACGATAATCCCATTTTGCTACTTTAAGACTGAAACAGCCACTCCTTTGATGGCAGCCTGCACACTATCGCCGGGCGCACGTTAAGGCAGTTTAGTAAACATACCCCTTAGTGTGTACAAAAATCCACTTTAGTATACCCTAATGGTACCAGCCATTTTAGCACGCGCTAACGGTACCTGTGGGTGGAGAGAAAGTGTGCATAGGGTGGAAAGTGGGGGTCAATAGGAGGAGAGTGTGCAGGAACAAAGTTTGCTCCCTTAATGCAGGCACCTTAACGTCAGGAACCCTAACACAATTCAAAACCTAGTGGAAAGGGTGTTTTTTTAGGAGAGAGAGCCTATTTTATGTTTGCAATGTGATGCACAAACAGGGGAGCCCATGAGAGTGACAGTAGTGCTCCATTAGCAGCAACAGCATGGTGTCCAAGTATGAAAGGGTACTATGTCATTGGTGCAAATGGGACAAAGAAGGAGACACATATGTCATGCAGTGTAGGCTGCTGGTGCACAGGGGGGACCAGGCAGATGCTTAGATGGCACATAGGAACATAAGACTACAAGATATGCCAAACTATGACAGACCAAGGTTCATCATGCCCAGTATCCTGTATCCAACAGTGCACAATCTAGGTACCTAGCAGTTTCCCCAAAAGACACACAGGATCCACAATAACTGTAATGGGGCAAGCAGTGCATAGCTCGGGTCCTCTTTAGCAATGGTTTATGGATCGTTACCCAGGAACCCATCCAAACATTTTTAAACCCAGCTACACTGACAGCTTTTACCACATCCTCCGGCCACAGCCCAGCACTCTGACCCTCCAGCTGCTCTCCCGGCGTGAATCGAGCGGGTCGGAGCACCAGGCCACCCCCACCAAGCCGCTCTACCCAATCCGGGCAGCAGGAGCACCCGGTGAAAAAGAAGCGCCAGCAGCTGCGTGGCCTCTTCAGCAGCCCAGCACTCCGACCCTCCAGCTGCTCTCCCGGCGTGGATCGAGCGGGTCGGAGCACCAGGCCACCCCCACCAAGCCGCTCTACCCAATCCGGGCAGCAGGAGCACCCGGTGAAAAAGAAGCGCCAGCAGCCGCGTGGCCTCTTCAGCAGCCCAGCACTCCGACCCTCCAGCTGCTCTCCCGGCGTGGATCGAACGGGTCGGAGCACCAGGCCACCCCCACCAAGCCGCTCTACCCAATCCGGGCAGCAGGAGCACCCGGTGAAAAAGAAGCGCCAGCAACCCGTGCCCGCGCCTTGCGGGCCCGCGCCTGAGGGCCTCGCAAGAGGGCCCTTTGGTGTGGCCCTTAGGCGGTGGCACGACAGGCACAAACCACAAACCAAAAACCAACGACTCCACTCCAACAGATACTCCACCACAGACGGAGACTACAAACAAGAAACAGCAGATCCGGACCCCTCTAAATAAAGCCTCCAACCGCAAGTATACCAGCTACAAACTCTCAAACGGACTTTCCCCTAACAACCGAACTTGGTGTCTTAAATTATATAAACCTTTCACATCTACTTAGATTATAAACCAACAAATACAGCCATAGTGCTTTAATTATTTACTATTACTAGTATTACCTAATAATATAACATACTGTAGCCAGTATCAGAAAATACAACTCACTATACTTTATTGATATACTTTTGCCAGTAATCTAACTAACAGTACACACTGTGCTTTAATGCCATACAAATGCTATACTGTCGCCAGTATTCCACAAATATGATTGCATTTCAACACTATTCAATTGTACTATACTAAGCATTTTATTGTTACTGTTGCCAGTAGTGTATTCTAAAATAGTACTATACTGTTTCCAGTTATACAATTAATCATTATAGATCAGACCATCCATAGATCAGACTAATCATAGATCAGTCTACTCTCCTAGCATAACCTATCTAATTGTCTATACTGTTGTCAGGAACTACAATTAATTGTCCTAATAGCTTATAATTGCTTATACTGTTGTCAGTAACTATAATTATTGAAATAATATCTGATATTCTCATTACATTACCACTGTTGTCAGCCTAACAGGATTGTTTTCATCATCTTACTATCATACCTTACAGGAATACACCACCATAACCTGAACTAAAGTGTTTAGCCAGTTCTAAATTTCCCAGCCTAACTGAATCTATCACCAGTGGCAACACCACAAACCACACTACCAATTGCCAACACATCTGCCAAAAAGCCCCGACTTCACAAAACCCAGCCTCAGGCTGTTACTGTTGTCAGTAACACTTATAATTACTATTGTCAGTAATATAGGCAAACGATATCAAAATGTTATCATCTAACACCTCCAAAACTAGAATACCTATAATATGCTTCACTATCTCTATCCTAACTATTATTGCACACAGTCTAAATAACAATAACTTTAAAAACATCCCAATAATACACAGCCCAACAAGAAACAGTCTCTCAACATGGCAACTATATCCAGAACACTACCCTAAAGTAAACCACCATAGACTAATTCACATAAACTTCACCTCAACCCTGCAGTCTAAAAACCTTAACCCAGGAATAACCCCTGACTCATTATCAATATATCTAATCAATGCCAGATCAATGAAAAATAAATTGCCTATATTCATGGATATATTAGACATACAAAAACCAGACATATTATGTGTAACAGAAACATGGTTAACTGACACAGACTCCATATACTTGAACCAACTGAACAATAATCATTATGACATCTTTTTTACACACAGAACCCACAAAAAAGGTGGTGGAGTACTAATAATGATAAAAAAAAGAGATAAAAGCAAAAAAACTACAATCACACATACCCACCAACATTGACACAATCATTACACAAATAGGCAACCTGAAAATCTGCCTAATTTATAGACCACCAGATCAACAATCAGAAAACCTGGACCCCGTAATTGAATTCCTAAGCTCCTCCACCGACCAAAATCCAATACTAATGCTCGGTGATTTTAACCTCCCCTCCTTACCAAAATCATATGCCTCTCTCTTCTTAGAATCCACCACAGATATGGATTTTCACCAAATAGTAAATGACAGCACACACAATAAAGGGAATATACTTGACATGGTCCTACTACCAGATATACTTCACAAATTTTATAACCCCAACTCCCTCAAATGCACCTCAACCCCCTGGTCAGACCATCATCTCATTAACTTTCAAATTACTATCAATAACACAACAGTTAAACGAACCCCACCTACTGTTCCTCCATACAGATTTAAAAAACATAACAAAGAGGAATTTTTAGACATGACAATCCCCAAATTAACTACCTCACCACAAAATCTTGATGAAGCAGTAAAAAACTGGTACGAAATCATCAATAATGCAGCTGCCAATAAGCAAACCAGAAAGAAAATCACTCACCCGAAAGCAGACCAAGCCCCATGGTACAATAAAACACTAAACCTAATGAAAAGAAACTTAAGGAAAGCGGAATGCAAATGGAGAAAAACAAACACCCCATAAACAAAGATTCATACATCACTCTCCTTAATGAATATAAAGATGCAATTAACAATGCCAAGAAAAATTACCACTCCTCTATACTCAACAATGCAATAAACAGACCTAGAGAACTATTCTCAATAGCCCAAAGGTTAACAAATAACACCCACAACTCCAGCACTGAAATTACTGAAATTTCCCCACAGAACTTGGCCGACTACTACATGACCAAAGTCAAATCCCTCCCCCAGCTACTAAAACCAAAACACATACCTCTAACTCATTTTACAGATGAATGGACAGAATTCCAACCCCTATCTAACATGGCACTCAAGAACATCATAACAAACATAAATACAACCACCTCACCCCTCGACCCTTGTCCAGTAACATGGATAAAAAGCTCCTTACCTACCCTCTCACAATTCATCCTCCCCATAGTAAATCTTTCGCTAAAAACGGGGTACTTACCCCCTTCTTTAAAACACGCACAGATTCGCCCAATAATAAAAAATCCTACCCTTGACAAAGCATCACCCAAATCCTACAGACCCATATCAAGCATCCCGTTCATGGCTAAATTAATAGAAAAAACAGTACAAATTCAAACCCAAGAATACATTGACAGTTCAGCCCCCTTTGATGATCAACAGTATGGGTTTCGCCCCCATCACGGGGTGGAGTCACTACTAACAGTCCTAATCGACACCCTAGTAAGAGGCATTGATAATTCAAAACAGGCATTCCTACTTATGTTGTTAAGTGCCGTCGAGTCGGAGTCGACTCATGGCGACCCTCTGGATAGCTATCCTAAATTGTGTTCGGTCTTCAGTCAGGCGGCTCATTGTTGACAGACTGGTACCCGTAGCTGCTGTTATTGTAGCGATCCATCTCATTGCTGGCCTTCCTCTTTTGCGTTGACCTTCTATCTTTCCAAGCATGATGTCTTTCTCTAATGATCTCTCTCTTCGCATGATGTGTCCGAAGTATGAAAGTCGAAGTCTTGTCATCTGAGCTTCTAAAGAAAGCTTAGGTTTGATCTCCTCTAGTACCGACTGGTTTGTTCTTCGGGCAGTCCATGGTATACACAGTATTCGCCGCCAGCACCATAATTCAAAGGCATCAATTTTCTTCTTCCTGTCTGTCTTTTTCACTGTCCAGCTTTCACATCCATATGATGTTATTGAAAATACCATGGCATGAACAAGTCGAATCTTTGTATGGAGAGAGACATCTCTGCTCTTGAGAATCTTATCTAGGTCTTTCATAGCCATTCTGCCAAGAGCAATGCGTCGTCTGATTTCTTGACTGCTTGTTGCTTCTTTATTGATAGTTGATCCAAGTAGGTTAAAGTTGTTCACGATTTCAATTTCTTCTCCTTCAACGATGAACCTGTTGATTATGCCAGTTGTCATGATCTTTGTCTTCTTTACATTAAGGTGCAGGCCCATTTTGAGACTATGTTCTTTGATTGTGAGAAGCAAATGTTTCAGATCATCTTCACTTTCTGCCAGTAGTGTGGTATCATCAGCATAGCGAAGGTTGTTGATGAGTCTTCCACCAATCTTCACACCTCTGTTGTCTTCATACAATCCTGCTTCTCTGATGATTTGTTCTGCATATAAATTAAACAGGTAGGGGGAAAGTATGCAGCCTTGTCTTACACCTTTGCTTATTTTAAACCAATCTGTTTCTCCTTGTTCCGTTCGAACTGTTGCTTCTTGATCAATGTACAGATTGCGCAAGAGAACGATCAGGTGTTCTGGTATACCCATGCTTCTTAATGTGGCCCAGAGTTTCTCATGGTTTACACAGTCAAAAGCCTTGCTATAGTCGATAAAGCACAAATAGATATCCTTTTGGTATTCTTTAGTCTTTTCAAGGATCCATCTCACATCCGCAATGATGTCTCTCGTTCCTCGCCCTTTCCTGAACCCTGCTTGCACTTCAGGTAGTTCTTGTTCTAGGTATGGCTGTAGTCTCTTTTGAATAATCTTCAGTAGAATCTTGCTGGCATGTGGGATCAGAGCGATTGTGCGATAAGTTCCACAGTCAGTTGGATCACCTTTCTTTAGTATTGGTATAAACACAGATCTTTTCCAATCAGTTGGCCATGATGTTGTCGTCCATATTTCTTGGCAGAGCCTTGTAAGTACGGTAACAGCTGCATCAGATTGCTGCAATACTTCTATGGGAATGCTATCAATGCCTGGTGCTTTGTTCTTTGATAAGTCTTTCAATGCTGCTTCAACTTCTTCTTTCATCACCAATGGTTCCTGATCATAAGGTATCGGTTTGAAACGGCTGTTGGTCCACTTGATCTTTATCATATAAAAACTCTGTATATTCCTTCCACCTTTTCTTGATCTTCTCAGCATCATTCAACATAGAACCTTGAGCATCTTGTAACATTCCAATTCGAGGCTGGAACTTTTTCTTTAACTCTCGCAGCTTTAGGAAAGCTGATCTTGTTCTTCCTCTAATAGTTTCTGCTTCTATTTCCTTGCAAGTGTCATTGTAGTACTTTTCCTTGTCCTGTCTAGCTGCACGTTGGAAATCTCTGTTGAGTTCTGCGATTGTCTTTCTTTCTCCTTTGGCTTTAGCTTCTCTGCGTTTCTGGGCAATTTTCAGAGTTTCTTCCGTCATCCATTTTGGCCGTTTTTGTTTTTTCACCTTTTGTAGAGACTTCTCGCTTTCTTCCAGCACAACCTTCTTGATGTCATTCCATAACTCTTCCGGAGTTCTGTCATTTGTATCTAAAGCAGCAAATCGATTTTGCAGGCAGTCTTTAAATTCCAGTGGTATATTCTCAAGGTCATATTTTGCTGCATTCATGAGTGGTTTGCTCTTTTTCAACTTTAGCTTGAGTTTGCATACTAGTAGTTGATGATCTGTACCACAGTCAGCTCCAGGTTTTGTCTTTGTTGATGTTACAGAGCTTTTCCATCGTTGACTTCCACAGATGTAGTCAATTTGATTTTTATACAATCCATTGGGTGAAGTCCATGTGTACAGTCGCCGCTTGTGTTGCTGGAAGAAGGTGTTTGAGATGAATAGATCATTGGTCTTGCAGAATTCTATCAATCTTTCTCCAGCTTCATTTCTGTTGCCAAGTCCATATTTTCCAACTACTTTGCCTTCTTCTTTGTTGCCAACTTTTGCGTTCCAGTCACCCATGACTATCAGGATATCCTGTTTGCATGTTCTGTCAATTTCAGCTTGTACTTGTTCATAGAACTCTTCAATTTCATTCTCTTCTGCAGCTGTTGTTGGGGCATATACTTGAATTATAGTTGTGTTGATAGGCAATCCTCGCAGACGAATAGAGATTAAGCGTTCGCTGACTGCATTGTATTTCATTACAGTTCTTGCAAGTTTCTTCTTTATTATAAGTGCAACACCATTTCTTCTTTGTCTTTCATTTCCAGCATAGTAGACCATGTGATCATCTGATGCAAAGTGCCCCATGCCAGTCCATTTCAGTTCGCTGACACCCAACAGATCAAGTTGTACACGTTCCATTTCATTCTTGACCACCTCCAACTTCCCTTGGTTCATGCTTCGTACGTTCCATGTTCCAATGTGTAAGACATCTTTACAGCTTCTGACTCTCATTTCATGCGCAGCTGCATCAGCAGTCAGACTTCCCGAGGGCTTTGATCCAACCACATCATAAATGCTGGCTTTACTCTGAAAAGTCTTCAGCTCTTCCCCAGTAGCTAGTTGAGTGCCTTCCGACCTGGGAGTCTCATCTTCCAGCACCATAGCACAATTTGTTTTGTTGTAACTATCCATTGGGTTTTCATGGCAAGATACAGAAGTAGATTGCCGGGCCTTCCTTCTGCGCAGTTTAAGTTTGGTGTTGTTGCCGTTGTCACAGAAATGTGATCCTCCGCCGTCAACACTATCCCATTCTGCTGCTGCCCAGATGGGTGGTTTGTCTTCGTCTGGCACCTCAGCTGAGACCTGTCCATCTTGGGAGACCCTGCCAGTAGTTAAACTACCGATAGTTTAGCTCTCAGCATCACTGATGCACGCAAGCCCTCACAGCACGACAAGCTGCAAACCTACTTATATTCATTGACATCTCCGCAGCCTTTGACAGTGTCCACCACTCAACAATGATTGACAAACTAAGACAAATTGGAATAAAATCTACAGTCCTTAACTGGTTCTCATCTTACCTAAGTGATCGAACCCAAACGGTACGAATTGGTAACCTCGCTTCAAAAACTTACAACCAAGAACTAGGCCTCCCCCAGGGCTCTGCACTGTCAGCGCTACTATTTAATATCTACTTAAAACACATCTGTCAAATATTTAAAAAATTCAATGTTTTTTACCACCTTTATGCGGACGACATAATGATGTATGTCCCATTCACAATTCCTAATATTCCAACACTTCTAATAAATACCTGCCTTAACGAGATAACTAACTGGCTAAATGAAAACAACCTATACATAAATCACACTAAAACAGAAGCCTTAATAGTAACTAAGAATACAACTTTCACCCCCCCAACATACATCACATTACAAAATAATGATATCAAAATAAATACCGAAATACGTTACTTAGGCGTAATAATAGACAAACACCTCACTATGGAAACCCACATAAGGAATATAACAAAAAAAGTTTATTTCAAACTTAAAGTATTAAAACAACTCCGCCCCCTACTGCACCTAAAGGATTTTCAACGTATAATTCAAGCAATAATAACCCCCCATTTTGACTTCGCGAACCTAACACTAATAGGCGTAACAAAACAAAACCTAAAAAAACTCCAACTAGCCCAAAACGCAGCAGCCAGGATTATAATGAATGCCCCACCATTTCAACATATAACACCTATATTACAAAATCTACACTGGCTCCCGATGCAATGCCGAATACAATATAAAACCCTCCTAACTACATACAAAGCCCTAAATAATATAGCACCCCCTACACTAAACAAACTTATCAATAAAGAACCCAATCTTAATCTTCAAAGGAGAGACCAAATAAACAAACTAAAAACACCAAAGGAATTTATAAAGGCTAAAAAATCAACAAACATGAAAGCATTCTCCCATGCTGCCCCCATAATTTGGAACAACATTCCATCTGAACTAAGATCCTTACCTCAAATCATGGAGTTTAGAAAAAAACTCAAAACACATTTATTCTCAACATACTACGGTCCTTTAACGAATTCACCTTTTCAACAAGAAAAAGGATAGTCTCACCAGCCAACCTTATCCATCCCTGATCTGGAACAAGTACCAAAAACACAAAACGATGCTTGAATTATACATACCTTGTATATAATTAATCCTGTTCATTGTATATAGTTACAACTGTTAATTGTAAGTTTTGAGTTGAATCTTTGTAGCTTCTCATTGTTATATGTAAAAACAGCATTGCCTTGTTTACTGTTGTTCAATGTAAACCGCAACTGATCATTGGAAGGTGCGGTATATAAAAACTTGTTAATTAAATTAAATTAAAATTAAATTAAATTAATGGATTGCAGGGTTTGATTATGCGTTGACTGAAAAAATATTTTCACCTAGAAGACCAAAATGGGTTACACTGTAGCCGCATTGCAGGTCCCAGGGTCCCTAGTCTGTCCACAGTCTGATGGCATAAAAAAGCGATCTACGTTTATCTCTTCCACTCCGGTCAATAATCTATAGACCTCTATCATATCTCCCCTCAGTCATTTCTTCCCCAGGTTGATGAGCCCCAACCTTTTTAGCCTCTCCACAAAGGGGCATTCTGCCATCCACAGAATCATCTGTGATGTCCATCATGATCCCACAGTGACAGTGGCAGCACACAGTCCTGTTATTGCTGCAGAAAGGCAATGTGCCACATGGGACGGTCCAAGGGTCCTGGCACCCCAGGCAGAGATCCAGGCTGCCTCCCCCCCCCCCCCCACTGCAGCTGCAGAATCCAGCTGTGGGGGAAGCATGTTCCAAAGGCTAGATGAAGAGTAAGCACAGTTACTTACCTGTAACAGGTGATCTCTGGGAACAGCAGGAATAAGTCTTCACATATGGGTATCGTCGGTACCGACGGAGCCTGCGCGGGAACGCTCCCCAGCATCCTTAAAGAAAGCTTTTGGGAGCATCCCACAGCGCCTGTGCGCCGCTTTCCCGCCTTTCCTAACTGCCTCTCTCCAGTTCGAGTTTTAAAGCTGAGACAAAGAGAGAGAGAGAGGAAAGGAAAGATAGATAGAGAGATACAACTCCTAGGGGAGGTGGGTGGGTTGTGAAGACTTATTCCTGCTGTTCCCAGAGATCACCTGTTACAGGTAAGTAACTGTGCTATCTCCAGGAACAAGCAGGAATGAGTCTTCACATATGGGGACTCCCCAGCTAGAGATGCCTGGGAGATCACCCAAATTGTGAGTCCCTGGGAAGGGCTCTACCTCTACCCATGAATCTCAGGCATCCAGTTCAGGGATGGAGGGTAGGAGTTGATTAGGTATGGAACAGGTGTTTGAGAACAGCCTGACCAAACAAGGCATCCCGGCGGGAGTCCTTGTCCAAGCAGTAATGGGCTGTGAAGGTATGAACCGATGCCCAAGTGGCCGCTCGACAGATTTGGTCGATGGATACAGAGTTTAGATGAGCCATAGAGGTGGCCATGGCCCTCACATTGTGAGCTGTGACATGGCCCTCCAGAGAAAGATTCTTACTTTGGTAGGTGAAGGAAATACACTGAGCAATCCAATTGGACAGAGTTCTCTTAGAGACTGGAAGTCCTAAATGAGAAGGATCAAAAGCAACAAAAAGTTGAGAGGACTTTCTATGTTGCTGTGTCCTGTGTAAATAGAAAGCAAGTGCTCTTTTACAATCCAGGGTATGAAGATTCCTCTCTGCACTTGATGCATGAGGTCCTGGAAAAAAGACAGGTAAAAGACCTCCTGGTTCAGATGAAAAGGTGAGACCACTTTAGGCATAAAGTGTGGATTAGTTCTGAGGACTACCTTGTCATGATGGAACCTTGTATAAGGAGGATTAGCCACTAAAGCTTGCAGCTCACTGATACGGCGAGCTGAGGTGACTGCAATGAGAAAAATTACCTTCCAAGAAAGGAATTTTAAGGAGGTAGTGGATAAGGGTTCAAAGGGTGGCTTTATAAGCTGGCCAAGAACAAGATTCAAGTCCCAGGCCACTGGAGGTGGTCTAATGGGAGATTTAGTCAAAAGAAGGCCTCTCATGAATCTTGCTATAAGAGGATGAGAGGAAATAGGTTGTCCATTGAGAGGCTTAAGGGATGCTGCAATAGCACTCAAATGGACTCTGATTGAATTTGTTTTAAGGCTTGCATGGGATAAATGCAGCAAATAGTCTAGTAAAGAATGCAAAGGTATTGCAAGAGGGTTGAGACCCTTCTCTGCACACCAAATGGAAAAACTTTTCCATTTAAAAGCATATGAACGTCTGGTGGAAGGCTTTCTGGAAGCATGAAGGATATCCTTCACTTGCTGAGAAAGTTGTAAATCTTGAAGGTCTAGGCCTTCAGCAACCAGGCCCTGAGATGAAGAGACTGAGGATTTGGGTGCCACAATGTTCCCTCCTCCTGGGAGAGGAGATCTGGAGCAGACCCCAGGTCTAGGGAGGGAGCTTGAGAGAGATGCAGAAGTAGAGGGTACCCCACTTGGCGTGGCCAAAGTGGTGCTATGAGGATCATAGTTCCTTTGTCTCTCTGAAGCTTGAACAGAGTCTTGGGGATTAGGGGAATAGGTGGAAAGGCATAAAGGAAGTCTTGCCCCCAATGAAGGAGGAAGGCATCCCTGGCCTGAACTCCCTGACATGGAATCCTGGAACAGAACCGGGGAAGTTTGGCATTCCACGGACTTGCAAACAGGTCTATGTCTGGGGTACCCCAAATCCGAAAAATTCTGACTATCTCGTCCCCATGGAGGGACCATTCGTGCGAAAGCAGAACTCGACTGAGTCTGTCTGCCCAAGAGTTTTGAACTCCTGGAAGATATACTGCCATGAGATGGATTTGATGCTCTCTGGCGAAGGCCCACAATCTTAGAGCTTCGTTGCAAAGCAACAGAGAGCCAGTTCCCCCCTGCTTGTTCACGTAGTAGAACATAGCTACCTGGTTGTCCGTGTGGATGAGGACTGTCTTGTAGCTGAGCAGGGTGTGGAAGACTCTGAGAGCCAGAAAGATTGCTCTGAGCTCTAAGAGGTTGATATGAAGGTATGTCTCCTGTGGAGACCAGATGCCCTGGGTCGAGAGATCTTGTAGATGAGCCCCCCCAACCCTTTGGAGAGGCATCTGTTGTAAGGGTTGCTTGGGGTAACACCTGTTGAAAGGGGGACCCCAGCAACAGATTCTGAGTGGACTTCCACCAGTGGAGGGATGAAAATAGGCGACTGGAGGTTGCTATTTTGTCTGACAGGCAACCCGATGCCTGGGTCCATTGGGTGGATAGGGTCCACTGAGCTGCTCTCATGTGAAGGCGAGCATAGGGAACCACATGCACCGTGGATGCCATGTGGCCTAAAAGCTGTAACATCTCTCGAGTAGTTAAATGGGATTTTAACTGAATCTGGGAGGCTAACTGCACCAAGCGTAGGCAACGGGCCTGGGGAAGATAGGCCCTTGCAGTTGTGGTATCCAGTAAGGCCCCTATGAACTCTAGAGACTGAGTAGAGGTAAGATGGGATTTTGGAATGTTGATTACCAGTCCCAGATACTTAAGAACATGCCTTGTGCAGGCTAGAGAAGTCTGGGCCTCTGACTGGGATGGAGCTCGGATGAGCCAGTCGTCCAGATATGGGAATACGAATATTCCTAGAGTGCATAGGAATACAGCTACTATTGCCATGCATTTTGTGAACACTCTTGGAGCAGAGGCCAGACCGAAAGGAAGCACTTTGTATTGGTAGTGCTTTCCTTGGTACAGGAAGCGAAGGAATATTCTGTGTGTGGGATGGATGAGAACATGGGTGTACGCATCCTTGAGATCTAGAGAACAAAGCCAGTCCTGACTCTGGAGGTATGGAAGGAGAGTTCCGAGAGAAGTCATCTTGAATTTCTCCTTGCATAGAAACTTGTTCAATTCTCTGAGATCTAATATGGGTCTGTAGCCCCCTGTTTTCTTTGGGATGAGAAAATAGGGGGAGTAGAACCCTGAACCCTGTTGAAGAAGGGGTACTTCTTCTATTGCCCCTTGGGCAAGAAGGGTAGCAATCTCCTGACCTAGAAGGTTGAGGAGAGATGTTGGAGAATTGAACTGTTTCACCATGGTGTGAGGAGGAAGGTTTAAGAAATGAAGTTTGTACCCTTCTCTTATGATGGAGAGGGTCCACTGCTCTGCTGTGATTTGTTCCCATCTGGGAGCAAAGTGAGCTAACCTTCCTGGGATGGTGAGGGGCTCTGGATGTTCTAGAGCCAGAAAGGCTAAGTTCTCTTGTGGAAAGTCAAAGGCCCTGAGGAGGCTGAGGCTGTTGGGCCGTAGCAGTCCTCGCAGCCTGGGTTTTGGCCTGTTTAGGTTGTTGCTGCCTCTTTGTAGCAAAACGACCTTGAGAAGAGGCCTGACCATAAGAAGAAAATTTCCCTTTCTTTGGGAAAGATCCCTTTTTGAACAACCTCTTCTTGAAAGGAGCAGTAGTAGACTTTGAAAGTCTATCTAAAGCAGAATTTTCAGCATCCATCTGGTTGGCCTTTGCTTGCCAGTCTTTGCCAAACAGGTTTTCACCTGTACAGGGAAGGTTACCTAGACCATCCTGTACCCAAGATTCCAAATCAGAGGCTTGCAACCAAGCAACTCTGCGTGCACCTATGGCAATAGCCGAGGCTCTACTGACCCCCTCAAAAGAGTCAAAGGCTGCACGGTTGGAAAACTTGGATACATCCAGTGCATGTTTAAGCCAGGTGATATACTCTTCTCTCTTATCTTCTGACATAAAAGGAGATAAGGTTTGCAGATGATCTGTAACTTCTTTTAGAAACATCCCCATATAGAGACTATAGGAGTTGATTCTGGCTACAAGCATACTGGCCTGGAAGATTTTCCTGCCAAAGGCATCTAGGGTTCTGCATTCTCTTCCTGGAGGAGCAGAGGAGTGCCTTTTTGTACTCTTGATCTTTTTCATGGCAGACTCTACCACAATGTAGTGGTGAGGAAGCTGAGTCTTATGAAACCCAGGACAAGGAGGAACACGATACATGGTGTCCAACCTTCTGGAATGAGGGGAGGTGGAAAGAGGAGTCTCCCATATGCCCAACATGTGTTCATAAAGAATCTCATGTATTGGTAAGGTGGCTGCCTCTTTAGGAGCCTTAGGATATTGTAGGATATCTAATTTTTTGGCTCTAGGTTCAGTCTCAGAGGTCACTGAGATGGACAGGCCTTTGGCCACCTCCCTAATAAAGTCCTGAAAAGACAAGTCTTCAGGAGGAGACATTCTCCTTTTTGGAGAAGAGGGTTCCTGAGGAAGGATCCCCGATGCTTCAATTGAGGCCTCTGAAGAGTCAGAGTCTTCAGAAGAATCGAAGTATCGACTGTCTGGATGCTCTCGTAGAGCCCGATACGCGTACCGGGAGGTATCGACATCGGGAGTAATCGGTACCGGACCGGTACTGATAGGCATCACTGGATAGCGTACCGCTGCCGTCGATGCTGATGTCGATGCAAGCGGTACTGGTATCGGAACTGGAATCGGATCCTGTACCGGAGTCGGTACGGGTACCGACAATGGGGTTTGTTGCGGTACCGTAGGCGTTGCAGCTTGAATGAATGCCGTGATGGCACGCTGCATGGTCAGAATATTCTGATCCATCGACGCCACCAATGTCTGGATGTCGGTACCGGTAGAAACTGCCGGCACCCCAGAACATTGTAACAGGTGATCGGTCGAGGCCGAGCCATCGATGTCAACCTGTGACCCCATAGGTAATGCTTTGGAAGCCGGAGCCTCCCGCCGGGGTAACTTTGCCGGTGTGGTATCCTCAAGAGTAAGCCCGGGGGCATCTCGATACTTAGAGGGAGATGAACTCTTTGAGGACCGGCCAGATTTAAGTTTGGTTACCTGAGATCCATGGGATGAAGAAGAAGCCCTGGAAGACGTCGATGCCACAGAAGCTGCATCGGAGGGAAACAGGGTACTGAGCTTAGCTGCCCGATTCTGTAACCCTCTTTTGGACATCATAGAACAGGACTCACAATCCGCAATGGAGTGGTCAGGATCTAAACATTTTAGACACCAGTCATGGGTGTCGGTGACAGAAATAGTGCTACTGCACTTTGTGCATTTTTTAAAACCAGAGGCGGGTTTTTCCATGAGGGAAAAATATCTCTGTAGGCCTAAGGCCCCAGAAGAAAAATGCACTGAAAAAGTAGTTGTTTTTTTTTTTAAAGAAAGAAAAAGAACCGGTAGTACCGGTGCAGAATCGAGAAGGCAGACACGCGACTAAAGAAAAGAAAAGAAAAATAAGAAATTCTTCAGCGGTGACAGGAAACATGACCTGCTGGCTCCGCGGAAAAGAAGAACTGGAGAGAGGCAGTTAGGAAAGGCGGGAAGGCAGCGCGCAGGTGCTGTGGGATGCTCCCAAAAGCTTTCTTTAAGGACGCTGGGGAGCGTTCCCGCGCAGGCTCCGTTGGTACCGACGATACCCATATGTGAAGACTCATTCCTGCTTGTTCCTGGAGATACATGTCAGCAACAGGAGCTGTTATTCCCAAAAGGTAACACTGTGGTGCAACACACACACAGTTTTCACAATCGGTCTCTTAAGGAAAACCTACCCACTAGTCAGTTTTTGAGGGTCTGTAGACTTTGTACTACTGAGGATGATTTTGAAATTCATGCAAAGGATCTGAGTAATAGATTCTTGGAGAGAGGATATCCATCATGATGCATTAAGAAAGCACTGAATCGTGCACGCTCCTCTGATAGAGATTTGCTTTTGAAGGGTCGTGATCCAAAAAACACTAATAACATAGTGTGCACGTTAACTTTTTCTGAGTACTCCAGAGATATCACTCGGATATTGCGAGATGCGTGGTACATCTTAGATTTTCTATCCTTTTTAAAAGATACGAGACTATTAGAGAAATGCAAATTTACGTGATATTTTGGTACCTTCAGCCCTCAATAAACCCTGTTTTATTCCAAAGGCATATGGCCACTTTAAGTGTGGTAAATGTGGAGTATGTGTAAATGCATTGGTAGCCAAAAAGGAATTTATACATCCTGTTTCTTTACATAAAGTAGCACTTTCTAACTTTTCTAATTGCGATACAATCAATGTTGTTTATCTGATATGTCCATGCAATTTGTGCTACATCGGAAAAACAGAAAGGAGTATAAAAACAAGGATTATTGAGCACAAAAGTTGCATTCGGAGGAAAGCTATAGACAAACCCTTGGTACAAAATTGGTTGGAAGCAAACCGTCTGATCACAGATCTCCGCTTTCTTGTCCTAAGAGTTGTTAGGCTCCATTGGCGAGGAGGTAGTATCAGTAATATTTTGCTACGGATGGAACAACGTTTGATTTATGAATTATGTACTCTACATCCGCAGGGTTTGAATCAAGAGGTGGATTTATCTGTTTTTTTTTTGTAATAGTTTTTCCTTTCTTTCTTCTTTCTTTTTCTTTCCCCGTCCCTCCTCCCCCTCCCCTCCTCCCCCCTTTTTTCTTCCTTTTCCTTCTCTCCCTTCTCCTTCTTTTTCTTCCCCTCCCTCCCCACTCCCCTCCCTTTTCATTTCCTTTTTTCCCCCTAATTTCTTCCCCCTTCCCTCTCCTCCCCTCCTCTCTTCCCACCTTCCCCCTCTTCTTTCCCCTTTCCCCTTCCCCTGCTCCTCCCCCCTTTCCCCTCCCTTCCTTCCCCTCCCCCTCCCCTCCCCCTTCTCTTCCCTTCCTTCCTCTTTTCCCGCTTTCCCTTCCCTTTCCCTCCTCCTCTTTCCTCTCCTTCCCCTTTTCTTTCTTTCATTCTTTCTCTCTTTTCCTCTTCTTTTCTTCCCCTCTTCCCTTTCTTTTTGTCTGCCCTCTCTCTCATTTTTGGTTTCTGTTTTATTTGCAATAGACACAAGATTCTATGTAATGGTAATTTTTATTCTTTAGTTGGGTTTCCCTTATTTTTCAGTTTGTAATATGGACCTTTTTACAACATGACCTTTCACCTCTATACGGTGGGAAACGCCAGTAAATACGCATGGATCCTCATTCTGAACTTTACTACTGCCATGAAGACAACGCTTTGGATTGTGATAAGCCGGCTATTCTCTCTCACAATCAAGCGCAAGATTTATTAGCTTTATTCTCAAAGCATTATGATTAATATAATTTTTTGAGATATTTCTGTAGAGTGTGTCACAAACATTTTGCACAAATGATTCTGTGGCTGTGAACCCGTTTCCCTGAAATTTGTGTTTTTATATTAGTTTGCATTAGCATGTTTAGTATTCATCATAACTGTGAAGGTCTGTATTGATATTTAAACTTCTCACAAGATTCTTTGGATATAAAATATGAGGAAGGTTAGAGTTATGTTTTCAAACAGTTCGGCAGGGAACACCGACATAGCAGCACTGTTCTTCTTCGTTCTTCCTTCTTGCTGTTTTTTACATTTTTAAATACACTTTCTCGGTTTGACATTATATTCTATATTCTATATATCTTCTATAGTATGCACTTATTATACACGACTATCCGGGTTGGATAAGTAAATTCAATTGATGTTTAACCATTTAAGTTAAGCTATTTATTTAGTTCTTTACTCTAGTGCAGCAAATAGAAGCCGTTAAAGCTGGTTCTCCTTTTTTTAAATGCGTAAATACATGTGATTACACAGTTTGGATAATGAGACACAATTGATGCCAAAACATTTAAGTTTATCCCTTCACTCAATTTTTACTCTGGTACAGCGGACGGATGCCGCCATGGCTGGTCTTTCTACCTTTGAATGCATAGATTTTTTGGACACAACATTCTACACTACAATTTCTTTCTTTATTTTGTTGTTATAACGCTAGTGCAGCAGAGATCAACATGTGAACTTTTTAGTATATATGACAATTAATAATTTTTCTTCCTTGTTTGGGTTTTATTTGGGTAAGTTATTATTTTTAAATAAATCCCTTGGAGATTGAGTAAATGGTATCACATCATTCATTGATAATTTTTGGGTATGATGCCTCTTCATTGCATAATAATTAGAGTTTTTTCCTCATTGCATTGCTCCTCTTTTGTAACGGTTTTTATGAGATTTTTTGATATATTTTGGTATAGCCAATACATTTAAAAAAAAAAGGCCAGTCACATATGTGATCCTTTTCATCCTCAGAGCTGCAATATATTATGGCATAGCTTAATGCATTTTAGGGGTATGTTTACTAAACGGTCTTAATGTGCGCTCTGCCACGTTATCGCGCGATAAGGTACCTTATCATGCAATAATGGCGCTTTATCAAGCGCAGAGGTTCCTTAGCACGCGATAACGCGTGCAGCGGCGCAAATGAGCGCTGAGGGTGGAGAAAGGCTCCTGGAGGGCGGAGGAAGGCTTCCCAGGGGCGGAGAGAGAGGGTCAATGGGCAGAGAGTGGGAGGGGAGAGGCTCCCTGCACACTAACGCTGTGAAATTCGAGGCTGAAAACTAACGCCAGTGAAACCCTGGCATTAGAGCTGATTTAAAGGGAAAAGAAACCATTTACGTTAGCAATGTACAGCAAAACAAGGGAAATCTGCAAAAAGTGATAAGTGTGATACATGTGCACGGAAAAAGAGGGCAAATAAACAGTGAAAATGACCAGAAGAAAATGTAATAAAAACATAACCACGCTGGCCAATAGTGATATTAATGGGAAACATAAAAAACACTCCCGAGAAAGCTCCAAAAAAAAGACATGAATTTTGGAAGGGTCTATGCTCCGTCCCCACACAAGGTGAATGAGCCCACAGTGAAATTGTGTTGAGCAGGGTTTTCCCTCTCCATTGGGCAGGTTTCCTATGGCATGCACATGTTCCGCAATAGCAGGGTGGGCATGTCAGAATGGGCAACTGGACAGATGCTTGAAAAGGGGACACAGAGGGCTGCAGGCGGCACATGCTGTGGTACAGCTGGGCCACAGTGCAGACTAGGGTGATGCCTAGGTGGCCCATAGGAATGCTGAAACAGTAGTGCAGCCAGACAGCAACTGATGAGGGCCCAACATGGGCACGAGTGTGCTTCCCACAGTGTCACAGGGGATAGTACCCAGCAGGTACCCCCAAGGGCACAGAACATTGGCAGGCGGTGCTGGGGGGAAGCTTGGACAGCTATGCAGGCACCTCTACCCCAGAACCCACACCACAGGCAGCCACCTACCCACACAATGGATGGCCTGAGACTGCGCACCACCAGCACCACCAGCAGAAGGGCATGTCAGCAGGGTGGCAGAGGGGTGCTGGTGGTGGAGGGGGGCAGTGGCAGCTGCCCAGAGCAGACCGTGGCCTAGCCCTGTGTAGTTGGGTGCCGTGCACTGCAACAGACAGGCCCTGTCTGACAAACAGTCATGGTATCACCAGGGAATGCACTGTCTCTGTGGCAACATGGTGGTGCAGTGCACACAGCCAGTGTGTTCAGGAGCAGAAGGTCACAGGTTCAAGCCCCAGCTGTGGTTCCTGCCAACCCAGCCACCATATTTTATCCACAACTAAAACGTGCTAATACAGACAGAACCTTTATTGCAGATGACGTAGACATGCCCAAAACACCTACATTTTACCGTACAGAGCACAGACACCATAAACATGCACATTACCTAGAGCAGAGTCTCCCAAATGCAGTCCTGGAGGGCCAAACACCATTCAGGTTCCATGCTGCCTCTAATAAATATGGCTGTGCTGCATTTCTATGCACCGTCCCCATGGTATGCAGATGTATCTCGTGCATATTCATTAAGGACAGCATGAAAACCCGAACAGTGTTTGGTCCTCCAGGACTGGAGTTGGAAACCTCTGCCCTAGAGCAGCAGCCAACAGGGGCAGACACACCCACACCCACAGACTCCATTATCCAAAGCCTCCTGGAAAGGCAGGATGTTGGGCCCTGCGTGCATCCCCCAATACTAGCACTTGCATACCTTAGCAATGCCACCCTAAACCTGGGAAAACTGTACACAGCTATCAAAAGGTTGCTATGATAACTGGCAGATAGCAATTCCTATGTTAAGCACAATTGGCTGATTGAGCTGCATCATAGCAACCTTTCAGATGTCTGTGGAGTGTGCCTCAGGTCTGGTGTCTGACAGAGTGACCCCAACAGTATTGTGTACCATAGCCATGCCTGCACTGTGACCAGGACTGGTTTGGTGGCCAGAGCTTCCAAACACCTCTATAGTTGCACAATGCTGGCATAGGTGTTTGGAGTGTGTGTCTGTCTATCTAGTGTGTGGTGGCTGCTAACACCTTCCTCAGCCCACACTGCTAGCACTGTTGCCAGTATTGGCCTGCCAATGTGCATAATGAGGAGCAAGATACTGTGGGTATAGCCTGGACAGGGTGGCCTGGTCTGGATGCATCAGCACAGGGCATAGGGCAATGGCTCGGACATTGTAGTGCCCGGCCACAGCCTGCACCGACAGGGTGGGCACAGCATGTCCTGCTGGGAGGTCACTCTCACTCTGACTGAGCAGTGACCATGACATGGCTAGGCTCCCCTATAGTGCTGTATTATATTCTTTTTCAGTGAAATGTATAGGTTTTTTTCTCTGGGGCCTAATCACTGATGTATCTGCTTGGTGGGTGTGCTCATATCCCAGCTTTTAGGTGCACACATTGCTTCCAGGATCATGCACTGTGGACTAGCTAGCAGACTCTCTGCAGTTATATGTGTATGGCTGGAACACCTTGCAGGGTGTAATAGCTGGTGACTCACTGTGCTTGCTGCTGGAGAATGTCAGATGGTGTTGGGGGGCAGCTGAGCATTTCCATGCCTACTGTCTTCCTGCCATTGCCTTAGGGATGTGTACAGCAATGCATTGGCTGCCCTGTAGGGTGTCTGTTCCCCAGCATGACTGGGGTTGATGGTCCCCCTCTACTGCCACTGTTGCAGGGAGGTAGAATGTGGATCTGTTGGTGGGGGAATCCTGTCTCCGACCCGGAGCCACAGAGAGGGGGTTGGGTGGTGGTACATATTCTGCCTATGGGTCCAACCCCCCCCCCTCCTTCCTTCCACATACATCATGTTACCATGGTACCAAGACAGAATATGCACTATTCTGGGTGCATCATAACCCATAAGAGCCAGATCTGATTGACAACTCCAGATAGACACTAATGTATCCTAGGTGTGTTTTTAGGAACTACCTAGCACACACACTAGCACTGATGGGTACCTACAACATGGCCTATTGCAGGTGTTGAAGGTGCTGCGGACCTGGTGCTGGCCGCCCCACCTCACCCTCAGGGTGAGCACAATACCCACACAATGCGACGGTCTGTAGCTACTCTGTGCCACTAACACACACCATCGGCACCCCCTACCAGGCTGAAGTGCTGTGGGCTGCATACCCCATCTTGTGATCATCTGTAGACTGCTGATATGCATGTTCTGTGCATCATGGGTACGGGTGGGTTGCCCCTATCCTGATAGCCACAGCAGACTGTTTGTGTAGTGACATGCAGTCCTTCTGTAGCCAGCCATGGGTTTGCTAGCAGCTGTAGCCCACTGGTTACTTCACTGCCTGTAGAGCCAGAAGTCATGGGTTCTATCCCACAGTGGGGTTATTTGATAGGGCTGTCCAAGGCATTGTCTATTTTTAACATACATTAGTGCTACCAGCAAAAACACCCTCAGAGTACTGTAACCTTAAGGTGCCTCATAAGGCACCTTATAGGGCGCCCTATAAGGTGCCTTATGGGGCATACTATAGGGCACTTTATAAGGTGCCTTATAGAGCACCTTATAAGGCGCCCTATAAAGCGCCTTATCAGGTGCCTTATAAGGTGCCCTATAGGGGACATTGTAGGGTGCCTTGGCGGACAGTGCACTTTATAATGTGCCCTCTGGAGTGCCTTATAGGGTGCCTTATGCGGCACCTTAGGTAACACCACTGTGAGGGTGTGTTTGCTGGCAGCACTAATTAAAATAAAACTACAATGCCTCAAAAAGCACTACTTAAATATACAGGGAGATACCTCAGCCAGCCTTGTTCATTAGGCACTCTGGATTGAGCTTATGTCCCCTGTACCATCACTCAGTGTATTAACCATTGTGCTACACCTCTGTTTCTGTGCTTGCATGTCTGCGCGCCTACTTAAGATTACCGCGCGTTAACGTGCTTAGCGGCAATAATGTGCGCAGCACGCGTTATCACACGATAATCCTGGTTTGCTATGTTTAGACCGGAACGCCCACTCCTTTTATGGCATCCTGCACACTATTGCCGGGCGCACGTTAAGACTGCTTAGTAAACATACCCCTTAGTGTACATCATGTATTTTTTCTCAGTCGGTATTTTATTGTTATTTGCGGGATTAAGATATCAGCTTTATCACATTAGTGCACTGTTTATGTTTTTAGATGTTTTACAATGTATTTATTATTAGCATGCTTTATTTATTTATCTTTAAAAGCATATTGTTCATTAATGATTTTATATGGTATTTATATGGTTATTTTAACTGTCATGTATTATTTATTGGCTTTTTATTCTTTTTATTCTTTTTTAGTGATATATGTTCTTTATTTAACAGAAGTCCTATACAGAGAAGATATTGGTAGAGATATTTATGGTTTCAGTTTTGTCCTCCTCATCTCAGTTACTGTTTTCTCGTTTTTTAATGTTTTTAATGTATACAGATTCAGAACACTATGGGGTATGTTTACTAAAAGCCCGGTAAAGTGCGGGCCGCGGTAGAGTGCGTGTGCCATATAAAGAGTGGGCGTTTCACGCTGAAGATGGAAATCCTTGATTTGCATATGCGCTAAGGTGCGCGGCGCCCATATGTGCCCCGCACTTTATCGCATGAGGTGGCTGCGTGGGAGGAATAAGTGGCGTGCTGATGTGCAAACAGGAGAGCAAAGCTACAGCACAATGGTTAAGACACTGACCAATGATGCATGGATCAGGGGTTCGATTCCGCACAATGCAGACAGCTGGCTGAGGTTGTTGCTTTAGGAGGCATATAAATAATGGCCGCCATAACGCAGCGCGCTATTGTTTTTGAGGAAATTTAATACTGGCTGGCATAAGTGGCGCATGGATGTTAAAATAGAAGAGCAGAGCCACAGCACAATGGTTACAACACCGACCAATGCTGCAGGGATCAGGGTTTCAATCCCCCACAGTGACCAATGCAGACTGCTGGTTGCGGCATTATTTTAGGAGGCAGATAAATAATGGGTGGCATAAGGCGGTGGTTTGCTGGGCATAAAGTGTCGCGCTACTGTTTTCTGAGTCATGTTAATACTGGGAGGCATAAGCAGCGTGCTGATGTACAAATAGGAGAGCAAAGCTACAGCACAATGATTACAACACCAACCAATGGTGCAGGGATCAGGGGTTTGATCCCCCACAGTGACCAATGCAGACAGCTGGCTGAGGTTGTTATTTTAGGAGGCATATAAATAATGGCCGTCATAACGCGGTGCGCTATTGTTTTTGAGGCAATTTAATACTGGCTGGCATAAGTGGCGCATGGATGTTAAAATAGAAGAGCAGAACCACAGCACAATGGTTACAACACCGATCAATGCTGCAGGGATCATGGTTTCGATCCCCCACAGTGACCAATGCAGACTGCTGGTTGCGGCATTATTTTAGGAGGCAGATAAATAATGGGTGGCATAAGGCGGTGGTTTGCTGGGCATAAAGCGTCGCGCTACTGTTTTCTGAATCATGTTAATACTGGGAGGCATAAGCGGCGTGTTGATGTGCAAATAGGAGAGCAAAGCTACAGCGCAATGGTTACAACACCAACCAATGCTGCAGGGATCAGGGGTTCAATACCCCACAGTGCAAAATGAAGACAGCTGGCTGAGGCAGTACCTGTTAGGGCTGGGGTCACCAACCTCCAGAGGGCCGCGGGCCGCACAGCGAACTACCGGGAGCCTCGTGGGCTGCACCCCCCTTCTCCCCGCCCCTGCGAAAAAAGCCGCGGTTCTCATCGCTGAGCTTGCGCTTCTTGTTCGTGGGGGAAGCCATGGGGAAAAAAGAGAACAGGAATTCTATCGATAGCTGCAAAAACAGAATCAAAGTTTAAGCCTTATTGCTGATTGGTCGTCTAATTTGCGCGCTGCTCTTGGGAAACCGGTCACGTGCCGTTGAACCCGCCGAGCATGCTGCGGGCCGCAGATACAATGGCGGGAATCCTTGGCGGGCCGCACGTAATGTTAACCGGGGTAGAGCCTCGCGGGCCGCATGAAGGGACCTCGTGGGCCGCATGCGGCCCGCGGGCCACAGGTTGGTGACCCCTGTGTTAGGGGTAATATTGCTATAGGAGTACCTTATTGTATATTTGTAGAATTATTACTGCTAGCAAATACACTCTCAAAGCAGTGTAACAGAACGTGGCCCATAGGTTAACGCAGAGGGCACATGTTAAAATGCAATGTCCGCCATGGCACCCTACAATGTTGCTGAAAGTGTAGCCAAGTGTGCCATATGAGGCAGGATAAGGTGAGAGCACTGTCTCAGGTGGCAGCAGTGTGCATTGTAACGTATGGGAATTGTAAGTAGGTGTGCTGACCCAGGTCTGCCATACTTGATTTGGCAGGGAGGGGCTGCAGACAGGCGCTGGCGACTGATATCAACAGGGGTTCAGAGTTATTCTCATATGGTAATCAGTCGCAGGGCCTGTCTGCAGCCACTCCCTGCTAAATCAGGTATGGCAGACCTGGGTCAGCCATTCTTGATTTAGCAAGGAGCGACTGCACACAGTCCTTGTAGACTGATATCAACAGGGTATTAGAGTTAATCGTATCTTGTAAACTGCCCTATTACCTTTGGAGACTGAAATCATAAGAGTAGTACAGCTCCATGAAATTCAAGCTCTGGGGAAAAAGCCAATACTCCTATGTCGTGTATGCTGACAACTGGTGAAGACAGTGAATGATGGAGGGGTGGTCATGGGTTGAATGTTCCAGTGAATAAGGTTGGCAGAGGTATGTCATTTGTCTGTGTGCAACTGTACAGCAATCTGTGATGCTGTCTTAAAAGAACCACACCCTTGTGCCAGATATTAATGCACCTTTTATGGTGTTTCAGAAGGCACATCATAAACATACGTTGTCAGGAAATGAAAACTTAATTGTCCACAGAGGCCATATTGAAAGGCTGTCAACTCCCAAGCCACTATTGTAGGCAACCCATAAGCTGCCTGAATCGAAGGTGTGTCAAAAGATGCCCCAAGGATGTATAGATGAACTCAGAAACGTTACCCAATAGCAGTAACATCCCCCAGTTTGAATGGCAAAGGAGGTATGTGGCAAACACACACGTAACACAAGCACTGCACAGACCTAAAACACACAAACAATACAAAAGTAAAAGAGGGATGTAGATCAGTTGCTGTACTGCAGAAATCAGCTCCATCCCATGTGGCACCCATAAAAATGGACAAACATATACTGGCCAGCTAGAGCCATGCACAGAGTGATGTTAATGTACCATGCTATAATGACTGTGTGTGACAGAGGATGGTAAGATGTGGCCAGCAGAGGAGGCTCAAATGGCAGAATAGGTGACATATCAGGATGACTGTGGAGTAAAAGTGCTATGCAGAGCACACACAGGAGAGGCAATCAGGGAGAGCTGCAATGCTGGAATTTGTAGGAGGTCAGGATGTGGGTTATCAGCATGCACATCAGGGTAGGATGGCACACAGCTGGCACACAGAAAATTGGACGGAAGGATGGGTAACAACTCAGATGAGGGTACAATATGCTCACAGCACAGATCAGCACAGATATGACTCTCATACAAATGTTAACCACCTTTTCAGGACAAGCATACAAATATAAGACAGCAGAGAGGAAGCACACTAACGACCACTATCACAAATGGCAATGGCTAAACCGGCAGGCCATACCACCAATGTTAGCTCTTTAGCAAAGGCTGCATAAAGAAAAAGTGCAGGACATTAAACAAAACGCCTGCTGACTGACAGGATAAGCAAACACCAAAAAGTAAGCATGAGGAAATGCACATGCAGATCTGCTAATTACTAATAAAATTGCAGTCTGTATTTGGGACGTGGTGTACATGCGCACACACAATGAAATGTTCTGCAGTGGATACAGCATGCAAAAGAGGGAAAAACTATACCACAAGGGCAGCAGAGGACGGTCTGTGGATCATGTGAATAATTTGGATCAGGACAGGAGAAAGCTCCACATGTAATCAGGTGTAACACACACCACCTGCAAAACAAAACCCCCAGATGCGCTGCCATGTAAACACCCTAAAGTGAGACACCTATGAAAAAAAGAATATGCGATGGCTATGCAGCACACAGGATGCACCTTGATGTACAGTGAAGAGAGAGAAGGGTGTTTGTAGAGGTGAGGAACCTGGTGTTACCTCATGGTACAGTTAGCAGATTAGAAAACAAAGGATACAGCACATGTGGTGATCAAACCAGAAAACTACAGAGTAAAAACACATGACTGTAGCCACTCCCAGAAACAGCACACTGTAACACACTGAGCACACTGAGCACAGCATAGTAAGCACACTGTATGGCAACCTTTAATACCCAGTGAAGTGACATATGTCTGCCAGATACACAGCTGCCACTGTACAAGGATGTGAGCACAGGTGGCACATGTACATGAGCAGCAAATGGCCCTAGACAAGTGTCAATGTGGTCAAAGAGAGGAGGACTAACCTACTGGTAACAAAACTGGCTTGGCACCCAAGCAAACACTGATCAATTCACACTAGCACCCCATGTGGCCTAGGGCAAGTCATGTAACCCTTCATTACCTTGGAACAAAGACCAGTTAATTCTCATCCAGTGACATTGACAAGAAAACAATGCAGTCTCTGGGTCACAAAGAGGCAGGACTGATACAAAGGCACAGATTGCATTGCATGTTTGTCACCCTGCTCAATCACCAAAAAAGACAAATGTCTGTGGAATAAATATCTTTATTTGGTTTATACATCACAGATAGTGTAGTCAGTGCCATCATAATATCAAGGTGAGCGCATCTCTGATGAAATATTGAAACACCTTTAGCAGGGCACAAATCCACCTCACATAGAAAGGTTACTTCATTCACCACAAATGAAGAGCAGGAGATATAATGTGCATCCAGTGCATACTATGCACTGGGCAGCAGACCCCCAGCCCCCACCTGCTGCCGCATGCTGCAAATGTGTAATGCACATATGAGTGCATGTAGAGAGTTGGTGCTGCATGTTGATGGCCCAACACACATCATCTGTCCCTCAAAACATATCCATCTGGCAACACAGGAGACAACCAAACCAAAAAAGCCTATGTTCATAAAATGTTTTAATGTGAAAAACACACTGTGAAAGTAATGTTTGAGGTCTCACCTAATGGCTGATCTAGGAATCAAAGCTGCAACAATGTAGACACAAACAATCCTCAAAATCAAAATGAGCATATGCTAACAGGTAGCACAGGCACATGAACACAAACAGAATACAAACTAAACGACCTTCTCAAACCTATACATATAACACCATGAAGGAGGTGGCCCTGCAACTTTTTCTGAGTAGACAGTGTTTGGCCACATATAACATGATACATGGAATGCACAATTGAAGAAGTGCAACGGTCACCCACATTGCCACACTGCAAACATCATGTGGCAATGTGAGTGTCCCTACCACAGGGCATAACCAGGACTGTGCACATGGGAAATGCAAGGTGTTGACATACATGCAGACTGTCACGTCTGCACAGTAAACAAACACAATAACCAGCATCTGAACAAGGAAATGATGGCCAAACATCTTACACGGAGCCGCACAGAAGTCTTAGGTCCACATGCTTTGTCTCACAAACATAGTCCGTCATATGCACAAGCACCATCCACATTGCAACATGATACAGTGATGCCACACATGCACGTAAACACCCTTGGCACATTGAAAACATCAATTCAAGATGGTGGTGTGCTTGAAAGCATTGTTGAGGTAAGACTTGTAGCATGTGCAGGTGGAAAGCAGGTGGACATAGACAATAGGAGTAGTCCATCGTTGGCCCTATGCCGCAAACGTGGTTGTATGCTTGATTAGAAAGAAACAGATGAGCGTATCCTGGGTGCCATGTCACACCCAGGCCCAAAACTCAACAATCCTACAACTGTGTTGGAATGCAGCACCTACACTGTCCATGTCATTCGCTGCTGCACACGGGGGGAACACTGCCAAAAGTCAAAATAGTATGTGCAATCCAACAGGTCAGGTTAATAGTGTTCCACCAAATATGGCCATGAATAGTCAAGTGTGACATGTCAATATTCCAGTCCTTGAAAGTTCATGTGTGTCCTCTACAATGAGCAGGACTCCCTGCAGAACCATCGCAGAAACAGTGCGTAGAACACCTCTGTCATGGAGAAATCAGTAGGTTAAGAGTAATACTGTCCATCGCAGTCATGTGTCTCACTCTCAGAGGTAAAACATCCAATGGGCCACTTTCTGGTGTAAAAATTCTATGGTGTTGTTTTCTCCAAAAGGTGGGTGATGGTGACACCAGATGCACTGTAATAGACGTGTCCGGTATGTACTCAGCCCTGTGTCATGAGAGGATAAGTATGTTATTGTTAGACACCTTGGAAAAACAGCACCCAATGCACACCGTTACACCTTTGGAAATTCAGAAGAAAGGGATGCAAAACCACATATTACATGATACCATTACTCAACAATACATTTTTGATGACATCATTAATCCTAAACACACACACGGGTATAACATGGATATGGTCATGTCCATGCTCATGTCACACAGGTGTGTCACAGCTACACACGACATGCATCTGTTTATGTGAACATAGAGGAAACATTACATGCACATGAGACAAATATGAAATCATCAACAGGTAAAGATAGATTCAAATCTGCAAATAACAAAGGTGCAACCTACCTTGTGAGTGCATCAGGTTTATGTCAGCAATCCCTTGAACCACTAAACAGCAATATGAGGTGACAGTGAAGGGAGAGAATCACAGCAGAACGTGTACAATCACAAAGTCAAGCCACTGTTGATGCATGTCCACATTATGTTCATATCTGAAATAAAACAAAGGTGGACAACAGTGGTGACTCAGAACACAAGACACATTTCGTCTCACAGCACACAACACATGTTCATAATGCTCATAAGGTAAACAGCACTACGGAAGAGGTAGCACAGTCACAACTGCCCCCCAGGTGCACAGTCCCCTCACAGCACATGATAATGTACTATGCCTGAACACTGTCTCATCACACAGGCAACCTATAATCACCCACACACAAAGTATGCAAAGTTCTGCGTTCCAGCTGCAACACATGGCCTGTATGTTCACAAGTGGAGCTTTGTACATATAAAGGCCCAGTGAACCGGCAATAATACCCTGTTGTAGGCTTATGGTACAATGTTGGGGTAGGGAGCAAGTGTAGGCAAACACAAGACAAAATTGAACTACACACACATGCAGGTCTGCTGTACATGTCACATATAGAGTGTGGCAGAGGACATGCTGAACACAAACACATGGGGATATGTGTGACAACACCAAGAGATGGTTTATGGAGGCTGAAGTGAAAAAGGAAAAATCACAACATCTGCCCAATATGATAGAGCAATGAAGATATGTTTTCCCCATGACCGCAGGCACACACAATGTCGCTGTAGATCCACCTACCCCAAAGCAAAGCATTTTGGGTGATGTACAGTCACATGCCAATGCCCCACAGCAACAGCATCCGCACAAACTATGTCCTGTGCATTGGGAAACACAAGAGAAGCAAACATATGTCATGTTCTAGAAGAGCATCACACACTGTACCTTCTTGTCCCCAGCTCTCATACCCCACAACATCACCTAATGTCTGACTACTCTCTATCACAATGTATAGATCTCTCACATGTGAGAGGCATCACGGAGGTGTTGGAGGCTATCTTCAGGTGTCCGTAATCAATCTTTCCCCTCCCGTACCTCTGTGTTGTTGTACACACAGATCAACAGAGATGTCAGCTACCACCATGTTTGCACCTCATCACAAACTCCACACTATTAGCCCTGATCCACTATATTGGCAACAATGCCCCCTCTCCTTGTGTAGTGGTGTGCCAATGTTGAATGCTAACCCACTTACAATTGTTTAAACACATATGAAATATGCAGGAGCGTCTCATGTATCCACTGACCAAATACATATCCTGGTGTGTACATCTCATACCTTGAATAATATTGACAGCTATTTGCTGATGATGTGCACAAATAGCTGCCAATGTCTGCGTCATGTCATAAAAAACACCAAGCCCATGTATGTGTGTACGCAAAACATGATGGCTGCATGCCATCACACTGTGTGTCATTGAGAATGTCCACGCATGGATAGCCTATATGTGTACCTCAGAGAAACAACTCTCACATAAGTCTGTGTTTCTATGCCAACAGAACCCTCCCTTTCTCCGTTCAACAATCTATTTGTTGATATGGACTGTAATCTCCTACCCTACTCACATACCCAGCCTGTAGCTGACGCGTGATGGCATATGTTGAGATAGTATCAGCAAGATATGCCATGTACTCCCTGAAAAACCTGCACAACCATAAGCCACCACCACATTCTTTGCTCGACCTGCCTACTGTAACGCACCCCTTGCTGATATGGGCCAGGTTCACCTCTGTATGTGTGTACATATGCAGCACTGCACTGAAGGTATATTCGCCAACATCAAAATGTAGCAATACTACCTCTCTGGCTGGACAATGCACAGATCCCCATCCTTCAACATGTCCATGTCATGGCTGTGTGGTGACCTATAAATTCCGACACACTGTAGGGTGACATTACCACCCCTCACATAGATTTCCTAACATCCTCAGATACTAGTACTAAGCATGTGTCTTGTGCTATGTATGTCCTTTTACGGCCAAAATAACGAAACAACACATAGCCAGCTGACAGGAGCTTAACAACCAAATGTACACCACAAACGTGTAAAATATAAACTCAACCCACTGGACAAATGTCCCCAAACGTGGACTGGTCTCCCACTGTGAACATCTCACCATATGGCTGACACTATGCTCCACCCATATCATCACAAAACATCATTTGTGTTGCACAACAACAGCTGCTAACACAAGCAGCCACTAACTGTGAATGTGACCTTCAAAACCCCACACAGTCGTATGAGCAACCACCCACATCATCTGTCACAAAATGCTGTTGTGTACTGGCCACATTGTTTGTTCCACACTCATGCCTATATGTGATGTTTGCATTATCAGTCAAATGATAATGCTGCGTGGCATCCAAATTATATCCTGACATAAATATTAACTGCTATAACCATAACACACATAGGATTACACATGCGTGTGGGTAGGTAATACGTACATGAGAAGATCTCTCCAATCAACCTCCGCCTGACTGCTGTGCCCTCCCGCGTGTCACCACTGGCACGTACAGGGGGGCACATTGGATCTTCCTCCAGATCCTCATTAATCTCTGCAGGGATATCGTGCCTGAGAGCAATGTTGTGCAGGATGCAACAGGCTATGATTATCTCTGCAACAGTCTTTGTCTTATATTGTAAGGCCCCGCCTGACCTATCCAGACACCTGAAGCGACTTTTCAACACGCCAAAGGTACGCTCGATGACTGAGCGGCTGGAGGCATGGGCCTCATTGTACCTCCGCTCTGCACGTGTCCGTGGCTGACGCACAGGGGTCAGCAGCCAGGGGCGACACCCATATCCTGCATCACCTGGAAAAAAAAATAATGCATGACAATGTGGGTGTAAATGTTCAACATAACTGACATTTGTTAAGATGTAGTAAACCAACGCAAAAAAAACAATCTGACAGAAAGATATAACAGCACAACTAAAGAGCTCTCAAAAATATACATATGCTGATAGAAAATGACCACATGGCCTATCAAGTCAGTACACTCATGGCAAATACTCCAACAGTTCCATCTATACCGTAACATATTGTACGAGTGTGCGACATGCGTATTGTAATGCAGTTACTGTCCACATTGGCATCAATGAGAGACTATAGTAATGATTCACTTATCACATTTTCATAGTGTATGTCTGAACAGTAACCAAGGAAAAACATGCTGCCATGAGAGGGTGGAAAACACCCAGAACATGTATGCCATGGAGGCTGGCCAAAATTTAAACCATATCACCGATATACATCCTGTCCTGTAAGGGCAACATATCTAGATTTGTTAGTCTGTCTCCTTATGCTGTATATTGCTAAACGCAAATTGCTTGAATAGCCATCCTGTGCACTGTCTCTATCCTGGGAACATCCCAGTGAAGGTGCGGTCTTCAAACCTGCACACTGTACCACTCATGACTTAACATCAAAGAGATACACATAGGTACATTACCTTCCTGTGTAGCTGGTAACAATACCACTCTGTATGCACACACTTAGCCCCCCAGCTTTAGCCATCCCCTTTCCATAATGTTAAGCTACATGAGGATCAGTGGGCAAAATGTGGCTAACTTACGCTCATCTACAGTAGCCCAAGGTACTGCACCAGCTATATTGTGTTACACCCCTGCTGTGACATAGCCAAAATGCGTGACCAGACATATCCACACGAGTGCTCCTAGCTGGAAAGGGCAAAAGCATCCATCAGATATTCCCAGACACCCCCTCATATTATATACTGGCTCCTGGGTAACAACTCCAGTACAGAGTGAGTGTGTGAACCCAACACACACATGAGAAGGGTTACTTGTATGGATGAGCAATAATATCAATGCTAAATGACATACAAACAGTAGTGGACAATTAACCATCATGATAGGTGCATTTGAAGGCCAACCCCCCCCCCCCCCAAACAAATGTGTGCAGTTGCTATAAACACACACTATGAGGGATTCTGCAACAGCCTAGCCATATGCACAGGGGTGTCGTCACATGTACACCATGTGAATGTCAGCATCATATAATGTTATTATCCTGATGGTCTATGTTTGTTTGTAGTTGCTGTTACTATACGTCTATACCCCTGTAATAATATAAACTTACAACAGTCCTCTATCTAACATTCCTCATATGTCGAGTGCATATTTAAAACCAAAAAAAGGTTGCTAGATATGTGAGTAAACATAAAGAAATGTAGAAAGACATACATACATTACTACACCTGACATACTCACCCAGCAAAATACAGTCCCCATAACGTCCGGCCTCAAATTGTGTGAATAGTGCCGAGTGATGCAGGATATAGGAGTCATGGGTGGACCCTGGAAACCTAGGGACCACATTCAGAATATGCAGATTAGCATCACATACAACCTGAACATTCAGGGAATGGTAGTGTTTGCGGTTGCGAAACGCTACCTCCCTGTCTCTAGGCGGGACCAGGGCAACATGTGTGCAATCAATAGCTCCCATCACGTGTAGTATCCCAGCTAACGCCTCAAAGGCCTGGTTCAGGGTCCCCCATTGTTGCCTAGTGTGGGGAATGGCTATGTAATTCCTCACCCGGCTGACCATGGCACGTAGTACTTGGTGGAGACATCGTGAGAAGGTTGGGCGGCTCATGCCACCCACTGCAGCCACAGATGACTGGAAACAGCCAGAGGCAAAAAAATGTAAGGCAGCAAGGAGCTTGACTAAACCTGGTATTGCATGAGACCGATCAGTCAGGGGCTCGAGGTCAGGTCTTAGATCCTCATAGAGCTCCCTAATAGCCCTTGTGCTCAGTCGGTACAGGGAGATGACCTGGTCCTCACGCATGCCCTGGAGCTGGGCCCTGGGCCTGTAAAGGCGAGGCTGCCGAGCCTGCACCTCGGCACGCCTTCTGCGCCATGCACGCACAGCACATGCCTGGACTGCCTCCACAGCTGCAGGTCTGTGTTGCTGCGGGACTACACCCATGCCCTGTGCCTCAGCCCCGTGGACACCATCTCCACTGTCCTGCAACCGCAGCATCTGCCCACCACTCAGGACACATGCATAAACATAAATCGCTGCCATAAACTCCTCCCGTCCCACTACACAAACACACTCTAACACACACACAAACCGCACTATACAGTATACAACGTACAAACCACACCAGACAATACACACACAACACAATATAATACCCAATACAAACAACAATACAATGCACAAGTACAACTGCTTAGACTCTCGTTCTTCTTCTCACCAACCACACTCCTACTCCTCTTCACCTACAACCCTCAGCGTGGGTAATGTTGTGATGTTAATTAATGGTATTTTGGGGTGGGTGGTTTGCGCCCAATGCGCATGCGCACTTGCTCGCATGCAATGTTCGTGGGTCGCGCGCGTGCGCGACTCTACGCATGGGTGTCCATCTGTGCGTGGCCACACGCGTATGCGCGCCAACGTGCACATGCGCAAAAAGCACACAGACACCCATGCGGTACTCGTCATACTGCGCATGCGTACTGTCACACATGCGTAGTATTGCGTCTCATGGCGCATGTGCGTATGTCCGCGTACGGACACCCATGCGTTGGCGAGCACGCACGCGGCGCACGAGCGCCACGCCCGGCCAATTGCGCATGTGCAATGAAAAACACGTGTTTAAACACTATAAATAACCCTGCACACGTGGATCACATTGAGGGTTGCTAGAGGAGTTACAGTTAGAGAGTGTGATAGAGAAAGTCAGAAACAGAGACAGTGGTGGGACTAGTGCACAGGAAAGAAGTACAGTGAGAGATAAAGAGAACTATAGGGAGAGAGGCTGTGGTGGGAGTAGTTCAGAGGAAGGAGGGGGAGAGTCTGTTCTGGGAGTAGGGCAGAGGAGAGAGGGAGAGAAAGAGAGTTAGGAGCAGTGTAGGTTCATCTGTTTGTGCTACTATAATTTAAAAGTGTCCTTTGTTATTGTGTCCTGTATTGTGTCCTGTATTGTACTGTCTTGGAATTCTGTATTGCGTTCAGTGTTTTGTTGTGTTTAAGTGAGTGCTTGTGTGGTGAGAGGAGCGTTTGCAGCATACGGAGATGGAGAGAGAGAGGGAGAGAGACGGTGAGGGTGAGGGTGAGGGTGTGGAGGATGTGGGGCAACCTGTGGTGGGTGAGACACCGACGCTAGAGACTGCACATCCTAGGGAGGAACAGGCAGGACCATCTGTTGGGCCACAGCCTGCACAATATGTCCAAACTGGGAAGAGAAAAAGGGTACCTGTGCCTGGTCCACAGCGAAAAGAGCTTTACGGTTCAGTGAGAGAGAGAACCATATTCTACTCTCGCATGTCATAGAAAACTATGACCTCTTATTTGGCAGGCTCAGCAGCCGCACAACAGTGGCCACCAGAATGGCAGTGTGGGAGGAGGTGCGTGCTGCACTGTCAGAGGCAGGGGGCCTCCCACGTGATGTCGAAAGCCTCAAAAAGAGGTTTTCCGATATTAAAAGAGGGGTGCGCCAGCACATGGTGGCCGAAAGACAACATGCGCTCGGCACAGGTGGTGGGGGCCCTTTTATACCATTACTCACACCCCTGAAACAAGAGCTGGCAACAAGATTGGGCCACATCTATCTCCGTGGACTGCCCGAGGCCCTTGACACGGCACATCCTCACACAGGTATGTATACTAACTGTCAGGTATAAATCCATGTTTAGAATGTCCCTTCAGTACACATCAGTCATCTACACAGACACTCCCATACCTGTGACCCAATCCACACCATGTTGGAAACCTGGTGGCACATGTGTGTGATATGCCCATGCACAACCTGTGTTGTTGACATGTCCTGGGGCAACATTACAAATGTGTCCCTCAACCCATCACTCTCCCCATCTGTCCCCATAAATCCGCACACGAGTCATTACCCTACCTCAACACCTGTGATTGCCAAACACCATATGATTGTGAGGGCCATTGATCAGGTAACGTGTGTGTGACATACTATTTGCACAGTGCTACATGTGCTTCTCAGTGGGCCACAGGTGCTGGCTATTTGCAGTCCACGGCACAATGGGTCACAGCCAAACACATCTAGCAATGAGCATATAGTATGTCTAAAGACAATATTCCCAATGCATAATTAAACATAAACAGACAATGTCTGGCAAAAACAGGTGTAAGGGTCGTGTATTCACAGACATGTGTGGACATATGTTGCACAGATAGGGGAAGGGATGTGATGGGGGACACATGTGGAATGGGACCAGGAAAATCAACATGGCAAACATGCAACATGTGCATGGCCACACCACACACATGTGCCCCATAAACAGGTGAATGGCGTGGACACACATGTATGGGAGGGTGTTATGGGTCGGGTATGCAGCACAAACGCACATACCCACCACATCATGTCTGTGGTGTCTGTAGCACACACCTATACATATGTGGATGGTGAAACATATGTGTGTTCTCTCTGATTGTTCAATATGCAGGTGACTACAGTAAAATGGGAGAGGAAGAGGAGGAGGAGGAGGAGGAGGAGGTGGTGGAGGAAGAGGGGGATTTTGACATCACAGTCCCAATGAGTCTGTTGGAGGCCGAGCCTGCTGTCTCAGGGGGCAGCACAAGTGCTGGTGATGAGCCCCTAGAGCCACCCGTACCCAGAAGATCACCACTAGGGGCAGCAGAAATGGAGAACATCCAACGACCCAGGCCGGTAGTAGCCACTGATATACCTGACCCACCTATGATGATGGCGGAGTTGAGGGCCCATGGCGTATCAGCACGTCGCGATGCTGAAGGTGGGTGACAAAAGACTGTCATAATCACAACACAGAAACCACTAGTCTCTAGTTGGTGTTTGTGTGGTAGATGTTGTAACATTACTTCCACAGATGTGACATGTATGGCTCATGTGTTGGGATGTTGTTTCAGGAAAAAACGATGTCAGGTATAATAGATGATGTTATTGTGTCACACAACAGAACAGCTTAAGGTCAGGTGACACCCACAGATGCAGACCTAAGAGGAATGGTGTTTAAGGGCCAGCACGTTGTCATTTATGAAAAAATACAAACATTGCCCTTGCAACAGTCTGCCTCATTGCAGACACCCAGATGTCTGGTAAACCACAGGATGACAACTAACCGATAGTTAAAGAAACAAAAAGAACATATATAAAGCAATGCAACCTTCCTCTGTGATGTAACATCACAAAGACTCCATTCCCCACAGTCTGCATCTGCAGGTGGCAAAATACATAGCATATGCAGAGAGGTGAGAAAATATGTAAGGTCACCCATAGACAAGGATCTACAGAGGTGTCTCAAGCGTACAGAAATAACATGTCGGTTTGTTTGGAGACTACATCCCTCAATTTTACCTGTACATCAACAAATAACATAGACTGCAATGCAGACAGAAAAGGCCAACACCATGTTCCCTTCCTGTAACTCAACCAATCCATCACCAGATTGCATAGGCTGTGAGCATGTGCGTCCCAGTGGCATTGCGGGGCTAGGTGCCAATACTCTGTGATGGTCCCCATTATCATAAGTGGCATACTTGCAATACGTGTTGTATGCAACCATACAGTAATGAGTATGAAGCATGTCTATTTATCAGCATATGGATAAAGAAGGACTAAAACCTTTACCAATTACTGTTTTGCAATGCAAACTTAAACACATATGAGGAACTACAACTAAAGCTGCCCATGTTGAGACCATATCTACACCACGTATCCTGACACCATTACCAGGATTCTCACATCACCCTACCCCACCTTTCAAAATGCAACACTGACAGTATTACACAAAGACCTTACATTACATACTGGGGAATTAGAAAAATTGTCAATGTCAATGACGAATAACATAAATTAAATACCTCAGCTCATGTACAAAATCAGAAGATACATCATCGTAGAACAACAACCAAAAAAAACATATAGTAAGTCGAAATGTGTACTTGGAGCCACAAAAGGCAACCATGGAATGTGATACAACACTGTAGAAGTTAATCCATAAGTTAAATGGCCATTTGGGAGATACAAATCTATGACCAATCAGTACAGTGATACATACATTGTCCCTTGCAGCAAGCTGAAAAAACAACATAATGAAGCACAGCCTGTAAGGATCCATATGCTATGTCAAATGAAAACCAGAAAAACATAAGTTGTCTAGTTTTTGTGTCTGTTTTCCAAGTCGGAATTGCTGCAGCCACGTTCAGCAGGCCTCTTCCTGAGTTGTGCTCACTCACCATCCTCTGATGTTTATTTGCTCAGACTGCTCTATTCTACTGTTTTATCCACTCTACATTTTCACATTTGCTTGAACATACCCATCTTTTCCTTGTAGTAATTCTCTCACTTCCCACACTGTCGATGACGTTTTCATCATGGCAATCTCAAACCTCACCTACCCTCACATAAGCAAGTATTTTCTAAAGGTATCACCCACTCCCACAAAAAACGTAAATGCTTCTCTGGATTAACGTGTCCCAGCAACATCACATTCTAGTCATTCCCAGACATCAGCTCCCTTGCATTTGCTGCGTCAGCCAGCATACAAATCTGTCTAGTCCTTGCACCAGGCAATTTCAAGGACCAGCTCATCCATCCGGATAATGTTTACATCCCCACATCCGGCCCTTCTCCAGACAAAGTACCCCATCAGCCCATACATAGTCATGTCCTACAACAAATATTAGCCCATGTCAAACCTAATTACCCGTCACACAGCCCAACCCAAGACTAAGGCACACCATGAGGCTACATCCAGTTCAAGCACCTCATGGAGACTATCGAAACCCAAGCACCCATAACACACAATTCCTGTCATACCATTCCCCAACAGCTCATGTGCATCTCTATGACAAATACTCCAAACCCCAGACCCATACATGAGCCGTCATCCCACACCTCATTACTGGTCTCAATCACCTATTGTCCATTAAGGGTCTTAGCCCCCCACAAATGCCACCTTACGCCCTACACACTCACTAAACACCCATATCCTGTCCTAACCCAACACAACCCACAGCCCTATGCATGTAACGTCATGACCCTCACCCCTCCATTGGCTATGTGATGTTTTGCAGAAATCCACTGCT